>OZ005650.1:24103486-27058486 GCA_963930645.1 Salticus scenicus | reverse complement strand
TTAATAATAGAATTAAAATAATAATCGTATGTTTTACAGAATCTCGCCAACCGTTCAGTTTTCGTATGGTTGCCAGCCGGATGTATTTTCAAAAATCAAAACAAGTGCGAAGCGCGAAGACCAGTGATGCCAGATTGGGGATTTTGTCCCCATTTTGATGATTTTTGAGGCTTCTGGGGACAATTTTGGGGACCAAATGTTTGTGGGGACTTTTTTGGGGAATTCTAAAATTTTTGGGGACAAATCTGGGGAGTTCTTCAACTTTCTGTCAATGTTGGCAACATAATGATTTATCCCTATGACCAGGGATTTTCAATAGTTTTATTGTTATTTGGGGATTTTTTTCAAAAATTGCCTTCATTTGGGGAAAAATCTGAGCTTAAATCCACTTAAATCTGCTTGATATTTTTTTTGAAAAATTTTTTATTTTCCCTTTTTAGTAGAAATCAAGTTGGGGATTTTTTTCGAAAAAAACCCCTGATTTGGGGAAATTTGAAGACCTGTTTGGGGAAATAATTTTCGACCATCTGGCATCACTGGCGAAGACACAAGACAGTAGTCGTAATGAGTCGTTTAATGATACCATCTGCTTAATTTCATGTTCTATTCAGTTAAGATTTGCTGCTAGACGAAGTAAATCTACAGATAAAAGATAAGTTTAATTTCATTTTACATATTACAATTTTAGCTATTTTAAGAGTTACAAATTTTATAAATATGTGCATCGAAATATAACAATATTATGTGAGCTTAAACTTCTCCGAAATTATTTAAATTTTTAAAAGTAAATTCAAAATATTTTTATTATTATTATTTTTGAAATTTTTTAAAATGTTCCATTTTAATTTGTTTTTTGCTGGTTTCATATTACTATTGTTTAACGATACATTTTAGTAGAATGATTAGTTAATTTCTTATAAATATTTTTATGTTTGAGAGCTGAAGTTTAAGTTTTAGCATTCAAGCTTAAAAGTGTTTTTAGAACATTAACAAATTATTGAATCCACACCCAAAGAAAAGCACTGCGCTTTAAAATAATCTGCGCTTTATTTTTTTTTTCTCATATATATTTAGAATTTATTGTTACATTGCAGTAATATAAAATCAGGTGAAAATAATAAAAATTAGTTAGAAAGAAATTTTTAAAAAAATTTCAAAAAAAAAAAAAAATTGAAATTTGTTATTTTTAAATTTAAGTAGTTTTGGAGAAAACTTTATTTATATTGTTGTATATCAATGCATATGTATGGGGAAAATTTTTAAACTCTAAATAAATTATTTAAATACAGTTTTGCATTCTATATGCTTTGAAATATAATATCATTAAGTTTATTAAAATTTCTCAAAATCTATTTAAATTTACAATAATAATAAAATTTTTAGTTTTAATTTTTTGAAAATATTTTAGATGTTCCTCTTAACAAAGTTTTGTTTTATTTTTCCACCGATTATGTATTATTATAGTTTGGAAATAGAGTCTAAATATTTCTAGGTATTAATTTGTGTATACATTCATAAGTTAATGTTTTAAAAATATTTTCATTTTTAAATGAAAAAAATTTCCAACAAACTTCAGTATATAAATAAAAAAATCTTTAAAATTTTAACTTATCAATGAATCTAAAAATTAATACACAGATTAGATTCTATGGCTAAATTAAAATAATGTACAATCGGTGGAAAAATAAAACTTTTATTAGGAAAACAGTAAAAATATTTTTTTTTAAATTAAATTAAAATTTTTTGTTATTATTGTAAATTTAAATAGATTTCGAGAAATTTTAATATACATAATAATATTATATTTTAATGCATTTATGTAAAATTGTATAATACTAAAACAGTAATTTACTAAAATTACTCACAGAATGATGCATTTGGAGTCACAAGGATTAAAACAAGCAAAATAATTCAAGAGTTTAGTTGTGCATAGCAGATGAAGAATAATGATACAAATAACAACAGGGATATGAACTACTTTTTTTATTAATTCAAATAATGTTTCAGAAATTTTAACATACTTACTATTCCTTTAATTTCAACGTATATGCATGAAAAATTCCATATTCTATGACAGTAATTCCCAAAAAGTGTCATAACATCTCTACATCCCTTAAAAAATTCTTTAAATTTTTGCATTTAAAAAAAAAAAAAAATCTTTTTTCCTAATCTGAAGATAATGACGTTATAGTATTGATTACAAAACTTTGAATAAACACCATAAAATTCAAGAAAATGCAACTGTTACAAACAAAGCGGCAACACATTCAATGTACTCAACGTGCTTGTTTGCAGCTCTCATGCCTACATTGTTCACCTGAAGAAGGGTTGTGTCTTCTTTTGACACGAAACAATAGTTGCGAGTTCTTGCATTTTATTGTGTTTATTCAGAGTTTTGTAATTAATACTATACTTCATTTCCTTCAGATTAGGGGAAATAAATATATATTTTTTTTTTAAATGCAAAAATATAAGATATATTTTAAGGGATATAGCGACGTTATGACACTTTTTGGGAATTACTGTCATAGAATATGGAATTTTTCATGCATATACGTTGAAATTAAAGGAATAGTAAGTATGTTAAAATTTCTGAAACATTATTTGAATTGAAAAAAAAAGTAGTGGGGTGCTTTTTTATAATGACGTCACATTTTTTTTTTTCTTTTTTTAATTGCACTATTTTAGAACGTTTACAGTGCGTTTTCTAGAACGTTCTGAAAATGTGTATAACGTTTTGAAAACGTTCTAAAAACGTTTAGAACGTTCTGAGACCGTATACATAGAACGTTCTCTGAACGCTTCTATAACACCAATGGTGATAGCTACACGTTCATTGAACGTTCCCTGAACCGTACTATTGTACGTCTTCAAGATGGACAAATAGACGTCTATAACACGTTCAAAGGGAACGTTCTTAGAACGTGTTTGCAGAACAATACTTGAACGTTCAGAGAACGTTTCGGTGCTGCTTGGATAGAGTGCGGACAGATTGACAGACGGACAGATAGACAAACCGAAGTCATTAACACTTTTCAACCTTGTTGAAAAGGGTATTTTAACAGCTATATTCTGTGTTTTATAAAGGGTTTACGTAACATTCTATATATTTGTAGAAACTCTAAAAAGAGAAATTTATTTTTAAACGTTGTTTTTTTCTAATTTAAAAGGAAGAAATGTTTTGTCATTAAAGTAGAAAATTTAAAATTTTCAAATATTGTTTAACAGTAGCACATTTCTTGATAGGTTTGGCTGTTGTAGCATGTATAATGATTGTTTATTCTGATCTCTCTTTTTCATTATTTCTTTTTTTCTATGCTACCTCCTTCCTTCAAATTTTAAATTACTTTCAACAATATATGGGTGGGGGGGGAATGCCTTCTTAAAAATAAGCAATAAAAAAAAAAAAAAAAAAAAAAAGCGATTTTTTTAATAAAATATGCTTATTTAAAAATTCTTAGAAGTTCGTTGTTAAATTGTTTACCCTAATTATTGACTAAATTGCTGATAATGTTGACTTTACAAATGTAGTAAACATGTCCTATGTAGGAAAAAATATTAGAAAACATTTTATTATCTTTTATTATTGAAAAACAATGTTAATAATTAAAAAGAATATACTTGTACAAATTTGACTAATATAAATAAATAATAAAAAAAAAATACTTCCATATTTTAAATTTCGTTTTTATTGTAGTAATAAGTGTGCTATAAAGTTGTGTAATAGATTTGTTTTTCGTTTGTTTGAATACAAATTACGTTTCTAAGCAACGCAACGTTTAGTCACATTTGTTATTACACGGAGATTCATATCAAAATTATGTTATTTTACTTTTCTTTTTTTCTCTGGGGGATGGACTTTCGAATTTCGTATGTTAAATTGAAGTAAATAATTTAATTCTTCAGAAACATTTCCGGTAACTATCATTTTATCCGTCAAAAAAAAAGAGAGATTGGTTGGTTGAGTTTTACGTCGCTCCAGTGCTGCGCAATGGGCAATTCGAAAAAAAGAGAGAAAATAAAATACAGTCATTTAGAGGAAACAAATAGGAACTTTTGTAATGTGTCATGCACCTAGTAATTTCAAAAATCAAAATTGAAATTTATGTATTTTTTTAAAGGTTTATTACTATACATATTTTCAATTTAAAAAAGTGTTGAATTAATAGAAACTTTACTTTATTCTTATCTTTTTTTAAAAATTTATTTCCTGATAATAATCTGTTTTTATTTTTTATTTTTTCGACTGAGTGAAAATAATGCCTGGACCTGGAGTCGAACCCCGGATCTTTGACGTAAAAGGTCAAGGCTCTACCAATTGAGCTATCCAGGCCGACAACCGGTCAGCATTACTCACTCAGACAACCTTTGGGCAACAAACATCTGGTCTATCATTTAGATAGCTCGACAGAAATAAGCCGTAGGTAAAGGAAAACACCATTAAACAATGGGAGAAAGATATTTTTATTAAAATCACACAATCATCACAATTAATTAATAAAAATTGTATTTTTTCCCATTGTTTAATGGTGTTTTCCTTTACCTGTGACTTATTTCTGTAGAGCTATCTAAATAATAGACCAGATGTTTCTTGCCTAAAGTTTGTCTGAATGAGTAATGCTGACCGGTTGCCGGCCTGGATAGCTCAATTGGTAGAGCCTTGACATTGTAAGTCAAAGATCCGGGGTTCGATTCCCGGTCCAGGCATTATTTTCACACAGTCGGAAAAAAATAAATAAAATAAAGAATAAAATTTCTTTAAATATGATTTTCTTCCAATCAGTTGATTGTGTGATTTTAATAAAAATTGAATCTGTTTTTAATATATAGTTTTTGAATAATAATTTTGCCACAAATACATATTCATCATCCTTATTATCATCATCATCTGTATATATATATAAATTACGTGTCACGATGTTTGTCCGGGGTAAACTCCTAAACTAAGGAACCGATTTTAATGAAATTTTGCACACTGTGTGCAGTTTGGTCCAACTTGAGAGATAGGACAGTTTTTATCTCAATTTATTGTCACAATATTGTTTTATTGCAATTATTTGTTAATTATAGACCTTTATTAAAGTTGCTCCAAAATATCGGTGAGTTCCATAAGTTTAATTGTTGCCAAAAAGAAAAAATACGAGTTCATTTTCTTTCGACATAAAAGTAAATACATTTAATCAAACGTGAACGTTAAAAATTTATAAAAAGTTAAATTATACATCTCACGAAAATTGACGTCATAATCAATTTAAAGATTTTATTCGCATTGATAAAGTATGTAGTTATACACAAGCGAAGTGGGACGTCACTGACAGTCTGTGAAATCAAGAAAAAGATTTCTTATGTTAATGACCCATTGTATTTTTTGTAAAAAATTATTAAAAACGAGGAAAATTATTTCCGGATTTTAATCCCCATATTTTTGTATAGATATGTATTATTTATCATGTGCATACGTTAGATTGAGTTATTTTGCTGTTAAATTGACAAAATTTTAATTTTAAATTTCAAAGCTCTGTCGTCCTTGGAGTTTTTCGTATTTGGCGATCAGAAACGTAACACGAAAATATACAAGCTAGATGTATATTTTCGTAATATGTATTGTGTGAAATATTGTTTCATATTATTCATTACTCTCTCAATATAAGTTGTTAAAATAACCATGATTTTTGAAAGGAATTAAATGTGTGCGCCAGATAATTTGGCGATATTATTTTTTTTTCCGCCAAGGATGATAGATATGAAATTTATTCCGCTGCAACATGTTAATATCTTATATCCGATACATTATGTATATGCTACAATTTATTTCACGTGACACGTGTGTTAAAAATTTATTTACGACATAACCTTGCTTTTTCAATTTTTGTTGCATTATTCTAATCTGTATCACTTCGTTTTCTTTAAGAAATTTGTGATCTATACATAACTTTCTAAATAAAAAGTAACCATTTCAATATTTTAAAACTTATTTAAAAGTCTGTTTTATTTAACATTAAATTTTAAAACTTAATTTAAAACTTATTTAAAAGTCTGGAAGAGTTTATGACTGTTTATTTGTTTTGTAACGCTAATCTATATGATCGATGTTCGAAACTTTAATTAATTATTTCTCTTATTTTTCTTTACTTTTTCTTTAATAACTTACCAATTTAACGTTCCTGATTAAATTTGTGATTTATATATGTATTTTGCATTAAATTTTGACTCATATTTATTGCTGAAAATGCGATCTTAAAATCTTGCAATTTTCTTATCTTAATCCTCAATGCTTTCCTTCTTGATTAACTTGAATTTACTATTAAAATTTTAACATACTCAGAATCTTCTCACCACTTCGTTAAAATATATTAATCTTTTCAGTAATATATTAATCAGTATATCCCCACAACGATATTTGGCAATTTTTTTGGCGATTATGGCTAAATCATAAATCTATAAATGATAAATGATAGTCTAAATCATAAATCAAAAACATAAAATAATAAATCCAAAATAAACAACATATAGGCTGCCATATTATATCACAAACAGTCCAGAGCGACATCGTTATCGTTCAAAACGGCGCCAAAGAAAAGCTGTGGGGATATACTGATACTGAAGTTATAATTATCCGAATATAATTACTGAAGTTATATTATAAGTTATAGTTGTGGGTAACAACAATAGTATTTCCCCACAAATTGGATTTGGCGATTATGGCTAAATCATAAATCTAAAAATCATAAATGATAAAATCATAAGCTAAATCATAAATCTAAAATAAAAGCATGCAGGTTACCGTATTTTATTGCAAAGAATCCAGAACGACTTCGTTATCGTTCAAAAAGGCGCAAAAAAAAAAAAAAAAAAAAAAAAAATCGCCAAATCCAGTTGTGGGGAAATACTATATACCTTATCAAATTATCAACGTATTACTTAGCCGCAGCAACGCGTGGCCGGGTCTGCTAGTTATTACTATATATGCATATATATCTACATTATTCTTCTTACTTTCATTATTTTTTTTCCATAGAAAAATGGAAGAAATAGAAAATAATAATAATAATAATAAATCCCTATATTTCTGGATTTACTCATTTTCTATATCGAAAAAGAGTTTACAGTCTAAGTAAATTTTTTTATTATTATTTCTAAATCAAAATGGTTCCTAAAAATATTTCTTTTACATTAAATGCAGAAAATATAATTTAAGGTAGAGGTGTCTGACGAACATTCATTAACATAACAGAGACAGAAGAAAACAAATTTTATTTTCACAAAATGCAAAAATACAATATTACGTAAAACATATATTACTTTTCTGTTGGTATTGCAGTTTGATTTTATATGAACAGAAAAAAAAAAAAAAAAGGTGGGAAAGAGTATTTATATTTTTTATGTATAAAATACTTTTTTTCTACAAAACTTATAATTGAAGGTTTTATTAAAGCAGAGATTTAAAAATAAAACTCTATCGTAAGATATCAATATATAAAATAGACTTCAAAGAAGCAATCGTTTGCTATTTTCTTTCATAAAGAATGTATATAGATACCGCCTTCATTAAAAACGAATAAGCCAGTGTTCGTCACCCTCAAAAAAGACATGTTTAAATAACCTTTAATTAACATCTATGGATTTGAATCCGTTCGAGCTAGATTCCCCGATTCTAGGCAATCTAGTGCCGGTTGTTTCAAATTCATAGATGTTATTAAATGCATATTTTAACAAGTCTTTTGTGAGGGTGACGAACACTGGTGCAGATTTTAAAGGTGACGAGCACTGGCGTCTTTACCTTAGTCATTTTATGAATTACTAAACTAAAAATATAAATTTCTGAGTTATGCGTATAAAATAAACAAATAACCAGGTTAGACGAAATGTCGATAATTTCTAGTCTACACTGTTCTAGACGGTGAAACAATATTCTGAATAGTATGAAAACTATGAATCTTTTGTACTGAGAATAATTCTCGCTTGTTTTCTTAGAATTGGATTATAAAACAAAATTATAGTTACTAAAACTCGCCTCTTGTGTTCGCATTCATTTTCAGATACTTTTAAATGAGATTGACCACGATAATATAGAAACATGCTCTAGAATTCTAATAGGCGTTTTTAGAACTCAGGCACTAGAATTTATAACGATGACATGGAACTGTTTTTACCAGAGCCACAATTTGGTTCCTAGACGTCCATCAAAGAATCTTTTTCAGTGTTTACAAAAAGTCAGATATTTAATTTTATGTGGTACATAAATTTCTTGAATATCGTTGTTAAGCTGATTTAATTCGTAAAAATATACCTAGACTTTTTTTTTTGGTTAAAATAATTATGTTGAAAACAAACAACAGACGCTATTACAAAATGATATCTGAAAGTTAAACATTAATGCTGTTCATGTGAAAATTTTAAGAAAGTTTCAACGGAACAGAAGAAAATAGAAGGTTAATGCTATACGATGACAACAAAAATAAAACAATGCAACACAAAAATGACAGTGGTGTTTATTTTAAAAGAAAAAAAGTTGGAAGAGAAGCATTGAAATATAATTTTCCATTTTATTGAAGAAAAATTATTAAAGTACCAATGCTGCAATTTAACACAGGGTGTCGTCGACTCCTTTAATGTCAAATATCGCATATTTTCTTAAGAATTTAAGTAAGTTGTATGATCAAAAGAATTCCGAGCCAATCGAAGAACAATTTTCAATTCCAAAAATGATCTTTATATATAGAGAAAACCTATATCTCTCAATGAGGTTTGAAATTTTTTTGTGTAGAATTCAGATAAACAGAATTTGTATACCAGTAGAAGCACTAAATATCGTCGCTTTAAAAAAAAAAAAAAAAAAAAAAAAATGTTGACCAATACCACTTGGTGAAAAAATGCATTGTCATTGATGAATAAATAGGAAATTAGTACCGATACTATTTCAATACAGACAAACCATAAGCTTAACAGTTTCTTCTCTGTGCCTTAATGTGGTAACTGACTTATTGTTACGGATGTAAATCTGTGTGGCCGTTTATCATGATGCTTAGACCATTTAGTTTTATACAAAACGATATATATATATATATGCCATGTTATTCATGTGGAAGAAAGGGGGTCAGTGCTCTCTCCAAATCACGATAGGGCAAGAATAAAATTTCAAGCTTACCTGGCCGCGCTAGTGAATATAATACTCCAATCATGAGCAGTGCAATGTCGATATTCCAAATTGCATTTTAATCGTCCACGTTTCTGCGTAGACGACAGGGAATTCGATTGTCTGGTCGTCTGGCACAGCGATTAACATGAAGTTTGAAAATATTAATTCCTTTTCTAGTCGTCAAGGCTAAACCTATTTGTCCGTAAGGATTTTTTTCTGTGGAAATTACGATGTTAAAACCAATTACACTGCTCTGCATGCAAATCGGCCCCAACACCCTTTTTGCAAATTCTTATGTAAAATGACCTCCTGAATCCGAACATGATCCCCATTTGCCCTATCACCCACCTTTGTTTGGGGACGCCCACCTAGTTGTATCACTTTTTGGTAATTGTATGGCTATAAATTTGATTTGTAGGGGTGGAGAAGATTATTTTAACTGTTAAATATCTTCTGAGGATCTACAGAAGTGAAAGATTCTAAAATATGAACATTTGCAACAAGAGGAAAATTTAGGGGGAATTTCCCATTAAAATTATAAATAACATTTATTATATTTTATTAATTAATATTATTATTTATTATACATTATATATTTTCTGTTGTTAAGTGTTAAAATAACACTTTTTCATTCTCCAAATCAAATTCATGGCCATAAAATTACCGAACAGTGATAAAAATTTAGGGAGGGGGGTGGCTTCCCGAGGCGATGGTGGGTGATTGGGTAAAATAGAGGTCATATTCGGATTCAGGAGGTCATTTTTCATAAGAATCAGCAGAAATGGTATCAGGGCTCAGAAAAAAAAAAAAAAAAAAAAAAAAAAAAAATGCAGCGTAGAGTTATTGGTCTCACTAAGATTTAATTAATTTTGATGGACACGGTATCAGTCATATGGTTACTTTTGCTGAGGTTTTGAAATTCTCCCTAGAGCCACGCTAGAGCCAGAAATGCCAACATTTTAATCTATTTCGGAGCATTGTTAGTACCAGCCCTTTTTAAACACCACTTTTATTGAAGACTATTTTTTTTTCTTATCTAATCGTAAGTACATAATGGTGAAAAATGTCACCGCTGATAAAATGGTGAGAAAAAGAGCGGGTAGTAACAGTGCTCCAAAAACAAAAATTAAAACTATTGCTTAAACCTTTATCGAGCTGTGTGATACATTATATCCCACTCAAGTTTAACTCTCAATTGTAAAAAATCGACAACAATTAAAAATTTAAATGCCTATTTTAAAGCTATGTCTATTTTCATATTTTAATTAATTAAAAAAAAAAATCTAATCAAAAATTCGTTACAAATAAGGTACCAAATAAAACGGATGATTTTTCTGAATCCATCGGATTAAACAGCTTATCGATCGGACAATTAGATTTTTTAAAATTAACTAAAGTATGAAAATTAGGTGGCAATTTGCGTTCACACACAGAGTCCAAGAAAATCTCTTAGCTGTTTTAAGCGTGACACAGTCAGTCAGTCAGTGATGAGCGTAACTATATGGGCTGATTCATAAATTCTGATTGTGAAGACGTTAAATCGGCCGTCGTAAAGAGATTGGTTGATGACGATGGCTGAAAAATAAAAAAATCATTATTAAAACTTAATTTCCATTCAAAACCCAGGTTCGGAATTAAACTCAGAGACATATATTGTTCGCTTGCAAGTTTATTCAAAAATTTCCAACACACGTGACCATAGTCTATTAAAAGAACATAATAAGTTTTTTTTTTTTTTTTTTTTTTTTTTACGAAAACAATCTGGAGTGGGGGAAACAAGGCATAAGGCCGGGCTAATCTTTCTTGATCTACATCCTGATTGAAAGTCAGTAAGAAAGTGAGCTCGAAAATTTTAGCGAAAAATGGCATTGCATTTGGCGTTTAATTTTGTAGACGCGAAGTTCAAAGTTTAAGATAGAGAATGGTTGTGGTTGCGTTACGAATATTCATATGTATTTTTTTTTTTAAAGGCGACCAGTACGTCAATGACCGTTGTTAGTGAATGTTGGCACGATTTCGCCAAGTTTTCAGATCCTGAGAAATAACGAAGTAAGCAAATATTTTATCTATCTACAGTTATAAATTAGGCGACAAGAGGGCACTTGAGTTATATTTCAATGTAAGATTAAAAGAAACCGAATTAATTATTTTCTGGTTTCACAAAACAGAAGGATAGAAATAAGTCAAAACATATCCTTTCCAGCGAGAAAAGAATTGTTACTATGTTAGGATTGTTACTTCAAATATAAATAATTCTTAATATACTTAAATAAAATAAAAATAACTAATAATTCAGGAGCCAGGAACTCGAATAAACAGGGCTCTATCTTACTTTAACGAATCCTTTATATACATATTCTATATACACATATTCTATGTACATATATACATTATTAAGTAGTAGTAATAAAATATAATGAAGAGAAAACATATCCTCATTCGTAACATCTTACAGTAATCACCGTACATCTTATCGCTGGAGTCAGCAAGCAAACACTAAACTTATTCTTTTTTCTCTCGTAGCAAGCGCATGCGCTTCTCACACCAAACTAGCAGATGTTCCTTTGGAAACCGAAACTGTTTTCCACATTTTCTCCCACCTTTTGAGTGGATTATCTGAAAATATACTCAAAACATACTTAAATACATGATACTAAAACTTAGATGAAAAACAAAATAGTTACATAAATAAAATGAATAAAATAAAAAAAAATTAAAGTCACTTGATGAAGTTTACAGTCTTATTGGAATTTTTACAGTCCTTCCACTGCTCGTTGTTACAGGAACATTGTCATCACTTTCATTATCACTTTTGGTAGAATGGTCTAGTTCAAGTCTATATAAGCGTTGTATAGGACGTAAAAATTCGGCTTTTTCAGTTTTCACCACAGCAAGTCTTGTTATGCCATCACGTCCAGGGATCAATTTCAACACTCTGGCCACATTCCAGAAGGCACGTTTTTTGTTGTCATCCTCTAATAACACCACTTCGCCCACTTCTAGTGGCTTATCCTTGTAGTTTCTTATGGACTGTTGACGTAGATATCCTAAATATTCCGTGCGAAATCGTACTCTGAGGTTCTCTCTCATTTTCTGTAGGTACTTAGCTCGCTTACTGAGCTTCTTTTTGTCCAAAATGTTAATGTCAGACACACCAGAATGGGGAATTTCGTGCAGAAACATCTCGGGAGTTAAAGGGGATAAATCGTTCACATCTTCGGACACGTAAGTAAGTGGTCTACTATTAATTATTTTTTCACAATCGCACAAAATGGTTTGCAGCTCTTCATAACCAAGTGTAGCACGCCCCAAAATTTTTCTTAAGATTTGTTTAACCATTTGAATGAGGCGCTCCCACCAACCTCCCCACCACGGGGCGGTCGGAGGGTTAAATTTCCACTGAATTTTTTGTTCCGCAACTTTGGAGGTAATACTCTCCCAGTCTAGTTCATGTAAAAGCTTCTCTGCTCCCCTAAAGTTCGTACCGTTGTCTGAATATATAATTGATGGTCTTCCACGTCGTGAAATGAAACGCCTTAATGATTGCAAAAAAACCTCGGTTGTTAAAGATGTGATCAATTCTAAATGAATTGCTCTATAGACGGCACAGGTAAACAGTACAATATAAGATTTTTGACCTCCTTTCAAATAAAGTGGTCCAGCTAGATCGATGCCTACAATTTCAAAAATAGCTGCATCATTTACTCGTTCCTTTGGCAAAGGACCTGGTAGAACATCAGAATGTTTGACTTTAAATCTTTGGCATTTAACGCACTTTCGTATACAGTTTCGTATAGTCTTACGAGCTCTAATAATCCAGTATTTTTCTCTCAAGTATGACATCATCAAATTAACACCAGCGTGTAATAATTCGTTGTGAGTATGCATTATTAACAGTCGAACCACTGGATGATCGGACGGTAAAATCACAGGAAATTTAAAACTGTTAGTGTCATTTCTACAAGAAATATTTGTTTTTGCTCTAATTAAACCATCACTGTCAATCATCGGTCTAAGGTTTTGAAGTTTGTCGTAATTTGTGTTATTAAATGAATCCTTTTGCACCAATTTCAGAAGAGCGATTTCAGCTCTTTCAAGTTCGGAAGTTGACAAAGTTTTTGAGGATTCACTGGGAAATTTTCTTAGCTTAAAATAAAATCTGTAGATAAACGCTATCATCCGAATAATTTTTCTTATAGATGAAAAATACTTGTAATACCAGTCGCTGTTATTGTCGGTTTTGCTTAAGGTAGTTATTACAGTTTTGCGTATTTCTGAGCCAACCAAATCCTCATCCGGAGATTCCTCTGAATTTGGCCAACTCTCCTCGTTATTGCGTAACCACTCGGGTCCCTCCCACCATCGTAGTTGTGACAATTTTTCGGCTGAACATCCTCTAGAAGCTATATCGGCAGGGTTAAGAGCACCCGGAACGTGGCGCCACACGGTGGGAGATGTCAAGGAAACTATTTCACGTACACGATTTTGAACAAAAGTCCCCCAATTTTGATTTCTTTGAATCCAACATAACGAAGTAGTAGAATCCGTCCAACAATGAATATCAATACTGGGAAATTGCATATCTTCTACCACAGACGAAAGCAACCGAGCGCCGATCAAGCAAGCAAGGAGCTCTAACCGCGGTATAGTTAGAACCTTTAGAGGCGCTACCCTACTTCTAGCATGTATTAAATTGACGGTCACGTGATCATCTCGACAGACTCTTAAAAACACACACGCCGCGTAAGACTTTTGACTCGCGTCACAAAATACATGCAAACTTAATGAATCGTCTGGGGAAATATTAAGCCATCTTGGTATCCTTATTTTTGATATTAAATTTAGTTGTTGGATCCATGCTGTAAATTTTCGTATTAAATGATCCGGAAGAATTTCATCCCACTTAAGTTTTAAATTCCATGTTTCCTGCAAAATTAATTTCGGAATTAACGTCACAGGTGCCGTAAATCCAATTGGATCAAAGACTTGATGAGCAATGGCTAAAATTAACCTTTTCGTAATTAGTTTATCGGGTTCATCAATTGACGGCACTTTGCAGGATAAAGTATCACTGTCTGTATACCACGTAAGACCCAAGACGGAGATGTTTTCTTCAGTGATCGACTCACTGTCTGGAGTGACACTATGCAAATTAGATTTCCACCCTCTTAAATTAAAATTTCCTGTAGACATTATTATTTGTGACTCCAATATAAACTTTTTCATTTCTAACTCAGAATTCAAACTAGTTACGCAATTATCGACATAAAATGATGTCTTAAGAATTTCTGCAGTATTGCTTAAATTTTCGGGTACTTTACTTAAATGATACTGTAAGGTAGCGGCTAATAAATAGGGACTACATGTTAAACCAAAAACAACCCTTTGATGCCGATACTCCTCAATTTGTTCCGAATTATCTCTACCAAACCACAGAAAACGTAAAAAGTCGCGATCCTTTTCTCTTATTGAAATCTGTAAGAAAGCTTTTTCTATATCTGACGTAACACCCACGTAGCTTTTACGAAATCGATTTAGTATTGTTGGAATAATTTCTATTAAATTAGGTCCCGTAGATAAACAATCATTCAATGAAGGAAAACCCTGAGAATGTGAACTCGCATTAAACACTGGCCGTAAACTCGTAGTACTACCCTCTTTTATTATGGGTCTATGCGGTAAATAATGTACCTGTTCTGATTTAGTCTCTGTCACTTTTTCTATTATGCCAAGTGATAACCAATTATCAAAAACCCCATAGTAATCCTCTAATTTGCCGGCATTAACTAATTTTCTTTTCGTACTAAACAGACTTTTTCCAGCAAGTTTTTTATTGTCAGGTAAGGCAGAATTATCCGTTACCCATGGTAAAGCTACCTCGTATCTGCCATCGGAATTTACCCGAAGAGTCTCCTTAAAATACTTGTTAGTCTCTTCTTCTAACTCCTGCTTAGTTTTACGGTGTGCAGGATCTGTAATTCCCAATACGTCTAATTTCCACAGATCGCTTACACACTGGTTCTCAACCAAAAGAGAAGAGATAACGAGAGAATGATTACTAGGTGTATTGCTCTTTGTGCCAAAAAATTTTCCTAGAACAGTCCATCCCAATTTAGTCTGTATAGCGGTTAAATTTGATTTAAGGGGTACTATTTTTCCCGTTAACAATTTACCCATAATATCAGCCCCTATTAACAATTTTATTTCCTTATCCACTTTGTATTTATTTTCTAAGTCCGTAAGCTGTATACGATGCTTCTTAAGTTCGTTTAACCACGGACCAGATGGGATTTGGCCAAGCTCAGAACAAATACGTTTTTCCGCCAATGCGTCAAATTTACATTTATAACTTCTGTCCATACTACTAACTTCAATTACATAATTTTTATAAAGATTTTCATTCGTTTCGATACCTCCAAAAAGTGATTGACGCAAGTTTATTTCATTGCTAGAGACATACTTCATTTCTTCAATTGTATCGCTACACATATAGCTTTTCATGCTTCCAGAGTCCAAGACTGCCCTTACAAGCATTTCTTTATTATTATTGTGCAGTCTAACAATAAACGTTTGCAGAAATACATCAGAGAGCTGTACATGATTATTTAATGTACTTATTTTTATTTCTTCATTAATCTTATTTGAAATATCTGATTTGTTAGAGGGTAAATCCGGGCATATTATAGCGTAGTGTCGTCTTTTACAAATAAGACATCTATGCCCTGATCTACATTGGTTTGCTCTGTGATTTTTCTTCAGACAAACAAAACAAACCCTTTTTTCTTTCAGTATATTCTTTTTATCTTCCAAATTTAACTTAGAGACCTCATTACAACTCTCCGATGCATGTGATTTATTGCAAAAAACACACACTATATCAACCTTTCTAAATTTTGAATTAATTTCCTTATTATTTTCATTAGTGTTCATCAATTTACACGCTGTAGGGAGTGTCTTAGACTCGGGAATTTTTTTCTGTTTTTCTTTTACATTTGGATTTTGTGTGGACAGTTCTTGTATTTGTATCGCCGTTTCACGACACTCAATTTCAGCTTTTAAAAAGTCTAACAATTCTTCAATGTCAAAATTTTCAAGGTTCTGTCTTTTTCTTTGATAATTTAAATTTAAATCAGTGGGAATCAATTTGAGTAAAATTGGTGTCAGCAGAGTGCCGTATGTTCCTGATGTCACATTTAGGCATTTTAAATTTCTTATTTGAATCGTAATGTTATCGTAGAGCTTGCGCAGCGCATCTGTGTTATTTGAATTTTTCACTGGATCTAAATTCAATAACTTTCCAATGTGTGCATTAATTATTAGGTCATTACGACCAAATCTTGTTTTTAACGCTTTAACTGCAGATTGATAGTTCTCACTGGATAACGAAAAGCCTCTAATGGCATCAGCCGCAGATCCTATTAACAGAGAATGCAAGTAATTAAACTTATCTATGTCTGTTAAATCAGTATTATTATGAATTGCATTCTCGTATTGGCTCCAAAATGAGAGCCAGTTAGCGGGATTCCCGCCAAATTCTTCAATCACTAGACGAGGGAGTTTTATTCTAGAATGTGAACAAGAAATTAAAGATGATTGTTCACTTATGATATCATCCTTTTTAGTGTTTGTGTTTTCGAGGTTTTCCTTACTTTTTAAAACCGAAGTAATTTTTGATTTAACAGAAATAATTTTTTCTGCATAAGTTTCTGCTGTTTCAAATTCGGATTCTAAATCGTCTTCCTTTTTCATAAGATTTTGAATCTCTTCATCGAGATTCCTTAAATTTTCGTATTTTACTGTTAATTGATCGAAATGTTCTTGCAGAACAGATGTTTCGATTACATCTGCTTCTATGTACTGCTCGCAATTAGTAATTAATTTCGTAGTGGAACTTCTAATTACTGTTCTTTTTCTCTTTTGTTTTTCTAACTCTGCCATATTTAATAAATTCTTATTAACAATTTCTAATAGAACACAAAATTTTACGTTGTTTTATTACACTTATTCTTATTGTTCTTCAATTCAAATGAACTCTTTTTTTTTTTTTTTTTATTTTAACGTAATATTCACAATAATAATAATTATATTATCTTTTAATATAATTCACTCAATAAATCACGTAAATATATTAAATTTTCTCATTAAGAACATGACTTGGCACCCTACATTTGGGTGCTACGTATTATTGTTATATTATTTCATTCTTATTTATTCTCAAATTATTGAAAATATACTTTATTCGTAAATATATGAAATATATATATATATTTTATTCAGTGTCTTAATAAAGGGGAGAGAGAGCTTACCTGATAATCGTATTCAGCTCCGCTGGCAAAACAGAACTTGAAACTTGATTCCAAAACTTCTGTTCTGATCTGTTGATTTAGACGTAATTATTTTTTTTTTCTTTCTTTAATCTTATAAACAACTTAAGAGCCCTTTTAAAATCGTATATTTTACGAATCCTGGCTGGCTGGCTCGCCAAAATGTTACTTCAAATATAAATAATTCTTAATATACTTAAATAAAATAAAAATAACTAATAATTCAGGAGCCAGGAACTCGAATAAACAGGGCTCTATCTTACTTTAACGAATCCTTTATATACATATTCTATATACACATATTCTATGTACATATATACATTATTAAGTAGTAGTAATAAAATATAATGAAGAGAAAACATATCCTCATTCGTAACATCTTACAGTAATCACCGTACATCTTATCGCTGGAGTCAGCAAGCAAACACTAAACTTATTCTTTTTTCTCTCGTAGCAAGCGCATGCGCTTCTCACACCAAACTAGCAGATGTTCCTTTGGAAACCGAAACTGTTTTCCACAAGGATTGCAAAGTGAATACTTGGAATTGATCAAAGCATTTGTTTCAGTTACACTGAAAAAAAAAAAATGAAAGGGAAGTTATAAAAATTAGAAAACGTATATTGTAAATTTATTATTTATAGATTAAAAAGTTATATCGTTATATTTTAAATTAGTTGTTTAAGATTAAATAATTTTATTTATAATTTTATTTTAGAGAATTTACCTATCTTTTAAAGAGAAAAAAAAATCAATTTTTATAATATGTGATACATTTTAAATAAATGAAATCACTTTGTCTCTTAAAGTGTCAATATGGATTTTGAAACAGTACGAACATCCGTACCTGAACTGGGACTCGAACGGGGCAGAAGACTCGAACGCAGTAGAAGGCCAGAACTTTAACCATTCTGTCAACAGACGGCTGCAGACAAATAAAATAGAATAAAATATTACTGAATCTTGAAAATATTATCTTAAATTATATTCGATTAAAAATATTATTTGATAAAAAACAATATTTTTGTTTTCAACTTAAAGATGAAAAAAAAAAAAAAAAAAAAAAAAAAAATGAACAACATGAATTTTGCACGTTAAACACATTCGCGACCGCTGACGTGAATTCTCGTAATTTGAAAATCATTAACTCCGCCAGTGGGCGTTTCTTTAGGTTATATAGGTTACATTGTTTCTTAATATTATATCCAATATTCACAAATGTGCAATCAATGCATTATGGATAAAAATACTTTGATTAGAAAAAGTATAATCGTAATGCATATTAAATTATATTTTCAATATGAATGCAGAAAACATTGAGTTAAAATAATGTAATATAAAAGAATAACGCCCGTAGGCGGAGCTTATTGTCAAAGAGACAAAAACATGCGGTCGCGAAAGTGTTAAAAAAAAAAAAATCTTTGTAAAGTCCGAAATTGTATTATCACCATATTTTTATTAACTTCTATTCCTGTTTGTTTGTGTGTTTGTCCGGTACAAATCTTGCAATCGAATTTTAACTAACTTCCCTATTAGCTAGACATTTGAAACATTCACAGTAGCTCAGAACCCGGTGACAACACAATACTTCGAAGTCCGATTTTTGAATTTTCGAATAGTTTTCCTATAATTAATTAAAATATGAAAATAATAAGCTCATAATAGCGTTAAAATAGCCATCAAAATATTAGCTATAATTTAATTGTTGCCAAAAAAAAAAAAATTACGAGTTCATTTTCTTTTGACATAAAAATAAATACATTTATTTAAACTTGAGCGTTAAAAATTGTGAAAAGTTAAATTATGCATCTCACAAAAATTGACGTCATTATCAATTTAAAAATTTCATTCTGTTGCGTACTTGGGGGTTCGTAAGTTGTCCGAGAATGAGAGACAAAACTTGCAAAAATTCAGAAGCTTTATTTACAGAAAATTCCTGAAGAATACCGGTCTATAAACTGAGTATCAGCTTCAATTCCACCAATAAACACAACTTAAAGAAATCGCTGTCAACAGCAAATCCACAGTACAAACTGCATAGCAATAACACATAAAGCAAATCTCATTCAAAAAGGCTCAGAACGCCTTCAATAGCACTGCAAGCATTCACGAAACTGACTGAGAACTAACTGATCTGAGATTGGTGCGCTGGAGCTCCTTTTCTGCCGAACCCAGAATGTTCGGGAATTTTCCCATAACTCCTTAACCAATCACATTAGAATGTCCGTCTTTGGTATAGCGATAAGGATTTTCTCGCCACAAGTCGCCAGATTTGTCGCTAAATCTATTACCTGCATATTGGAGCTGTTTAAGGCGTTTTAAAGGGAAAATTAAGCTATTTTTAACGCGAAAAAGAGCTGGAAATGCTGAAAATTGACATTTTATCAACTTACTAAGCCTCCTAGAAAGAATTTATACAAAAATAAATACAATTAGTTACAATTTCGTAACAATACGCATTGATAAAGTGCTAATGTAGTTAGTTCTATAGTTATCATTCAACAGAAAATTTAAAAACATGGTTTATAAATTTTTTTTAATCTTATAATTATTTATATGTTTTATTAAGTGTCTTGTTGTACCTTAGTATACGCAAACATTATATTTGAATTCATTGATAACAATCTCTTATCAAGTACTGATGGAAAGGATAATCATGTAATATTAGCAAATAGAAAAGCATCCGTAAGAATCTGTGTTAAAAATAATTGCTTTCCCTCTACAAAATGCTACCTCTGGGAGCATAATTACATGTTATGCAACAAAAATTGATGATGCTCTAATGCAATAATTTAGATTCGGTTACTATTAAACATAGAAATATTTACACTAAAAAAATCTATTCATGCCTTTATAACGCTTTATCAGCAACATTATCTGTGAGATTCTGGCAGTTAGAAGTAATTCATCTTTTGAGGAATGAAGCAAACGGAAAATAATAATATAAATTGTAATAAATATCATTATAACTTAGTTACTATTAGTATGTTACAATATTATATAGGGTTCAAAGTGTTATCATTAGATGGTCTTTATTTTCCTAACCATTCGTCAAAAAGATAGATTGCTAATTGGAAAAATGCCTTAAATGAAGTACGTAACGATGCCATCACAAAGTCAAATCGCAATTTTGATTTTATAAAATTTACAAAATCTAAATTTTTATATGATCCACAGGTCCTTATATCCCCATTCCTCTTACACTGAAAAATACACATGTTTTGCTAAAAAAAATAAATGTATTTTGTTATTTGACTTTTATTTTTGACTTTTTAGATTTATTTTCTCATTTCAACAGTAATTTTGTTCAGTTAACCAAATCAACTTGGTCTGATAAACAAAAAGGATATGTTTGAAAGAAGATCAATTTTAACTGGATAGTTTGATGAATTGCGTAATTGATCTGTGTGAAAACAGCCAATGAGAGAGGGATATGCTGAATCAACAAAACTGTTTGTTTAAATCAATAAAATTATTTAGTTGATTTAAACAAATATTGGTTAAATCAATAAAACATTTCGGTTAAACAGCAAAATAATTTGTGTTTTGGTAACACAAATGTTGTTGAGGTTTTACCAACAAATACAAAGTAGAGAAAATGAGTTGATTCAACAAAATTTGCTTTATTTAAAAAAAAAAAAAAGTTTCTGTGTAAAGGGGGTTAAAAGAGGCTGAAATAAACACGTGTGCTGAGCAATCCCGATACTGCTTGAGCTAGAAGCTTGATATTTTTCCATAAAAATTTATAATTTAAGTTCATACTGCCTACGCTAGTAAAAATTTTATACCCCCCCCCCCCTAAAAGTGGATGAAATGGGGGTAAAAATTGGGGATCTGTTATATAACTTGAAACAGTTCGAGCCTTTATAAGTAAAACTTTTGTTTCACTTTTCTCCTTATTAAATCACTCTTTGTTTCATATGCGCGCGAGAAATACTGAGTATTTGTGGTTTTTTTCATTGTAGTTTTAGATATGAATGAAATTATTTTAGATTATTCAGAATAGCTCTTCAAATTCATCTGTTTGAAGAATAAAGTTTTTACTTTTGTTGTCTTATATAATGATTAATTTGAATTTCATTTGGCAATAAATATATCTATATATCACAAGAGTAAACGAACGAATATTATTAAGCACATAATATAAAACATTTTCTTATGTTTCTTTATAAGTTTTTAATCTAAAATTAATTAAAAAAGTAAAAATATTAACTAATATCGCTTTTACTCTCAACCAAAATATAGGGTTTTCCAATAGGGATGATACAATTTTAAATGGTTAGAATGGCAACACTGCGTATAATTTTTTACATTTCTTGTGTCCTTTGTGTTTAGTTTGCTATGCCATTTAATCATGCAAAGCTACATGCTTGAACGACGTTTCGAAATTATTAAATTGTTTTATCAAAATCAGTTTTCATATGTGAATACTGAGAGGAATTTGAGAAGAATTCATGGACGACATTATTCAGTTAATCTACTCGATCGATTGTGATTTTTTTCCTTTGGGGATATGTTAACTCACAAGTTTATGCTTATAATCCAATAACAATTGAGCAATTAAAAACCAACATTGAACGTGTTATTCGTGAAATAATACCAAATTTATGTGAAGGAGTGATAGAAAATTGGGTTGACAGAATGCGGTATGTACAGAGAAATCGTGGTGCTCACATGAACGATATTAATTTCATACTTAATGTCATAATGTAAGCTTAAAAAAAATGTGTCTCACTGAATAAATTATGCTTTTTTTTCCCTATTGTATCACTCTTAATGGAAAACCCTTTATAACCAAGAAAAATACTTTCTCTCTTATAATTTCACTAAAAATAAACAAAATAACTGAAACAAACTCCAGTAGATGGGCAAAAATGATTCAAAAATCGTGCAAGGTTATTCATTGTTTTTCCTTTTATTCATCTAAGAAATGTTGATGTATATAACCAAAGAAACAGACGTGTAAATCCCGGTAGCACTCACGTTTACTCACGTTTTCAATCGTGTTGCCTGATGTGAATCACCCACGCATAACTTTAGCAGGCCACGAAAACTGTGTTCACATCTTCACCACACATCTTGTAAAATAAATCTAAAGAATGATACGGGACCTGTCGACTTGAGATGCGTCGTGCTGGTTATTGTTTACTGATCCAATGAGAGTGAAGGATTAAAAAAAAAGATGTATTGTAGTACATCGAAATTAATTTTTTATAAATACAGTCGTAAAAACTGATATAATACAAAGTTGCATAGAATATATGCAACTGTTTACGTAACAAAAATACTGTAGTGGTTCATTAGACTATCAGTAGAATAAACATTTATAAATTATTATAAAAATGTGCCACCAAACTGGCGTTTGAAATTAATAAGTGCAAAATTTTAAATAGAAACTATAAGACCATAAGTTGCAAGAACATGCAACAATTCTTTTGGGTATAAAGAAACACGACTCTTTGTGAAGCGAATAAAGCAGGCACGAGTTAGTGCTTTGTTTGAAGCATTCGTGTTTACATTGCTCGACTGATGAATGGTCGTGTCTTCTCTCGACCCGAAACAATTGTTGAGTGTTGTTACATTTTATGATTTTTATTCAAAGTTTTGTACTTATTAGAATTAATGCATATAGAAAGTACTATAAAAAAACTTGAAAATGTGGTTAGTTGGATAGGTTTTACGTCACATTAGTGCTGCGCAATAGCAATTGGAGATGGTCTGGGACTCACCCCTAGAGATGGTCCGGAGACATGCTATCACAATTTTGATCGTCCGCGGAAGAGATGGCTCTCCCGCTTCGGTGACCCCCAGAGGTAAATTGATAATGTGTGTTTCAAAATTTAGTGTAATTCCGAAATTAAAATTAATTATCACAAAATACTTGTGAATTTTCCTTTTGAATTGGTAATCTCATACGCTCTACTTTTCCATTGAAAGTATTACATTTTGTAATGTTGGGCCATCATATTGTTGAATTCTTCCAGTAGGGTATTTTTAATACCATATATAGGTAAACAGTGCTTCTTTTTTTTGCATATACCTGACATGTAAGAATATCCCACTCGTTCTCAATTTCGTCAATATCTGAGCTCAGTCGAAGGCCAATTGAAAATTTTAAACTGTTCGGAGACAAAAATATTATTGTAACACAAGAAATATGTATGGGCTTGGTATCATGCTTTAAAACCAAATTTTGGTCCCCTCTTTTCGAAAATGGCATAAAAAAGATTTTATACAAATTCTGTATAATCTCCTTCAAACTTTATCATTCATTTAAGAATATTTTTAATACTTGTCTATTGGACCCAAAAACTGTTCAAATTATTACAGATTATTCAGAATATTGCCTTCTGTAAAAGGGCCTTTGTTTTTTGCGCATGTCATGCCAAAAACATGCAAAACAATCTAGAGTGTCTGTCTAGATTCAAGAGTTTTCATACCGCAAAAGCCACATTAAGCCAGATGTTATTAACTCATTACAAACTTTTACATTAATGACACATTTTAAAACAGATTTCCATAACGTCTTTCTATGAATATAATATCGCCAGTTTTCTAATCTTTCTACGAACTTTATTCTTTCAAATATGAAATGCTCTAGATTTTGTAATTTCACGAACTGATATTTTAATCTTAGAAACTTCTACGGGAGTTCTCAGAATCCATCTACGTACTCGTCGACTCGTAGATGATGGACTTACATGGGGCTGATTGATTGCATACAGTGAACTTTTATTTAAAATCGAAACATTTTGGATATGAAAGTAAAAATTTCTAAAAAATCTTTAATAGTTTTTACCTATCCGTTTTATGTGTCTTAATTCAATGCAACTTAAACACTTTTACTTTCTATAACTTTATTAATTTTATGAAAACAAATTTCTCTCTCTTTCAATCACTTGGCATTTAAAATTTACATAAAATTACGCATTTATCTAAACTTTTGAAACGTTTTTCAACTTTTTTAATTTTTTTTTTTTTTTTTTTTTTTTTTTTTTAATATTTACTATTTTATTATTATTATTTTCTTTTTTACGTTAAATATTAATTATACTAATTGACGCTTCGCTGGTTATTGCATTTAAATAATTGCATTCAAAAAATTCCGTATCACGTAAATACATAAAATCTTAGAAAATAAATAAATAAATAAATAAAATAAAATAAAAATTATTGGTTAAAATCTTGGTTTGGATGTTGTTATGATGTTATTAATATTATTATTTGGAATATGGTATCAGTAAAACATATCTAGTTTTGAATCGCACAATTAAATGTTTAAAATTACGACTTATAATAGATAATAAAGCATGAATTATATGTATATTTATTACGTATAATAAAATGTAGTTCTTTTAGACAAGACACGCGAATTGAAAGAGAATTTAACCCTTTGCTGACCCTAACGATCTAATGTGCTCAAAATTTAAATATCCCCTGCCGACCTAAATGCTAAAAAATGCTCATGTTGCAATCTCAGTTAATCTATTAAATAATAACTACCAGAAAAAACTTTGAAATTTTCTTTTTGAGACAAAAATAAATATTAAATAAATAATTAAATAAATAAAAGAGTTATAGCTTTATGTGTTATAATTTAATTGTTATGATGTTTTCCGAAGAGATAATACACTTTCTACTATGTCTAGATGTACATTTAAGAAATGATATGCGGAACACGTATTTTTATGCAATTTTTACTGGATAGGCGTCTGCGCTCTACCTATCGTCTTCCCCTCACTATATTAAATCATTTTAGGCAATAATTATGTACATAAACTTATAACCTATTTATTATATATACCGTGATTTTATATATATATATTTATTATAATACTACTTTACGCATTCATTTATATCTTATTTAAAATATGCATATGGGGGCAGAAGCTACTGTAATTTAAAATGGGCGGAACTTTACTTGTAATTGCGTAAACACTCGCATCCAGTGTGTTAATATATGTGTATTCAAATGAAAAGTTTAATCTGGTGTGAGTTTTGGATATCGCTATCGTTAAAAAATAGGAGAACTTCATTGGTTGAAAGAAATTCAACCCATTTGAATCAGAGGTGTGAAATTAAATAGGACCGGCAAAAGTTTAATAAGTAAATAATATTGTGGTAAATCTAAAAATATATTTGCAAAACATCCCCAGCTTGATCAAATTTATCTTCTTCATGAGAATTGCGTTTCAGAAAAGAAAAGAAAGATGAATCAAGATGCCACGGTCTCTCTAACATTAAACTTATTTCTGAAACAAGCGAAAGATAAAAATTTCAAAATCCCAAGAACATAAGTAATTACAAAGAGAAATGATGTATAACAATCCTGCATTTATACATAATAAAACAAGCAATATTTTAGAATAGACGTACACAATTAATCAATTTGTCAGCTTGTCCAACTACGCAAAACTTTAACTGTAAAAAATGCTCCGAAAACTTTGAATATAAAAAATGTTTTCAGGTTAAAAAGGCATGTTTTTACTAAATGTTTGGTGAATAGATAATTTGTCAGGATTAAAAAGTCATAGGTCTAAAATTTAGTGTAGGAAGGATGTAGAGGCAAAGTATCATAGATAGATTATAAAAATATAAATCGTAAAAACATAAAATCTTTTTGCAATGCAGTTTAACGAGTATTGTCACGTACTTTTATCGTATTTACTGTAATTTTTACAATTCCTTTGTTGTCGGCAGCCAGATCACTTGTTTCTATGGGTGTGATGTTAGGGTTAAGGCCAACTGATTGCGCTAGAGTCCTAGGCCTGGAGGGGAGTATCCTCTGTGGTAGTCTTTACAAGGGGACGTATTCCGTATTTACGCAAGTTTCGGAGTAAAGCACATAAAACTACCAACGGAGAGGCCAACGAGCACGAGGTAGGACTGAACCCGGCACCTCATGTCTGCCAGCTTTGAGATCAGAATCTGTCGGTCTTTGGTGTGGTTATGTTTCTATGGATAAATGTTCTATTACAATTATTCGCTACCTACTATATATATTTTTAAATCCATTTTCATGCTCAGATAATTCAGAAAAGTTAAATTAGTTCAAGATTTAAAGAAATTATTTTTTGAAAAAAATATTATTATATTTGGAGTTTAAAAATGCGAAAAATGAATTAAGTACAATTTTGAATAAAATATATTTGATTGGGTTAATTTACTTTTTAAGACATGAATATTTTTTAAAATCGATTTGAGCATTTTTTTTTTTTAAGCAAAATATTTGCTTTGTATTTAATCCAACTTAAGTTTTATATATTTCATCAAAACTTGTGTTATTTCTGCTCATTCAGGATATACTTAAAAAAAGCGTTTGTTTACTATAATTTTGTGACGATCTTTATTTACCATGTATTAGATATCTTAAATTATTATTTTACGTCTTATAAACTTATTGTTTGTGGAAGGTGGAGAAAAAGGTTTTTGGAGATTTTTAAAGAACAGAAAATGAAATTATAAAAATAAAAAATTATTTTGATAAGTTAAATAATAAACATTAACATTTACTGACGCAAAGTGGTGTTTTAGGAAGAACTGTTATTTTTGATGACTACAACAGAAAAAAAAAAAAAAAAAAAAAAAAAGCATTTATCTGATGCGTATTTTTTTTTTTTTTTTTTTAAATCTACGGGTACCATAATCTTTATTATATTCATTAAAATTTACCATACGAGTGATTCCATACCAACTCACCTAAAAAAATAAAAGTTGGTTGCATGACCGACTCAGATTTTCTTTAAATTAGGTACACAAATTGATTATATAGAGGCATGAAAAAGTCCAAATTTTTAACTACTTTCTCCACTTATTTATAGATATACAGGTCCTCAAAGTTTGTCCGTTCCCTCAAAATACCAAAAAATTGATGTTATTTAATTTTTTTTTCTTAAAAATTGTATTCGTGCAATATGAAAGTGTTAGGTATCTATGAAACTAGTTATTCCAGGCATTCCAAAAAAAAAAAAAAAAAAAAAAAAAAAAAAAAAAAATACCACAATGTTTATAATGAAAATCGTTAAGGTACAGTACTCTTAGAAGTTGCAACCACAAAAATTTGATTTTCCCGATTTTGCTAAAATTGAGACATCAATTCCAAAAAAAAGGAAAATAAAACCAAAGGTTTACTCACTTTCTGGTAGAGTACAGGTGTTCACCATGAATAACTACACAATAAAATACTTGGGTTTCTCACTCCTTCTTGGAAATATTTAAGCTTAAAGTCAAACCATAGGGCAAAAACATGCAATTTCGGCCATCTTGGCAGCCATTTTTCTCACAAAGGGAGAGCACTAGAAACTTTTTTATTTTTTTAAAATAAGCTACTGATGTGTTAGCTATTCACGGGAAAAGAGTTTACTTTTGGTTATTATTTGCATAAAGAGATATCTTGCTGATAGTATATGCATGTTTTTCTCTAATACCATATGCTTGTGCTTCCCCTCTCACAGACTTAACATTAATAAAAAAAGATGTTAAAAAAAAAAAAAAAAAAAAAAAAACCCTTATCATATAGATATTGTTTAATACATGTATCAGACTTTATTTACCCTCTGAACGTTTCTTAGTTACTTTTAGAAATAGTGTTATTAGATGAATGAAGCATTGAATAACGGAGCTACATTCTGATTTTATTATATTCTGGTATTAAAACAAAACTAATGTGTACTCTATTTTTGTGATATCTTAAAGAAAGATGTAGGAAACCTTTTATTTTTTAAAAGTTCAAGTTAGTATTTAGTTAAGAAATAAAATATTTACAAAACAGAAACACCTCATTTTATGTAATCTAAAAGAAGTACAAACACTTTTTAAACAGGAATATCCCAATCACAAGATTGGATTATCTAAATTTACTGATTTGCGACCGAAATGGTGTGTGTTAGCTGGTAGTACAGGAACTCATTCAGTCTATGTCTGTATGATTCACCAAAATGACAGGCTAATGATGGCATCTCTAAAACAATCTATTAAACCATCTATCAGTGATTTTTTTTTTTTTGTCTCATTATGTGTGTGAAATTAACATTGAAGCATGTATGTTTAGGATTTTGTTCACAGTGTCCACTCCAAACTATATTTGAAGAATTTTTAGATATGTTAATGGATGATTATGATGAAGAATCTAAAGTGACATTTCGACAGTGGATAACTACAGTCCATTCAACACTCATTAAATTACTTTGTCCACACCTGATTTTAAATCGGAACTTTTATTGAATATGAAGTCCTTGGCAAAACACCATTACATTGCAAAATCTCAATCAGAGTATTTAAAAACAAGAAAAGCAGAACTAAAACCAGATGAGTGCATTTTATTACTTGATTTTTCTGAAAATTTTACTTTTATTGTACAGGATGGAATACAGGGATATTACTGGGAAAACATGCAAGCTACACTCCATCCTTTTTTAGTATATGTTCGGCCAAATGATAACCTAAAAGTTTTTTCTATGCGTATTATCAGTGACTGTTTGACACATGATACGGAGGCAGTCTTTTCAAAGGCCTGTAATTCCATATTTAATATCACAATATCCAGACATATAGAAAATAATTTATTTCAGTGGTGGCAGCTCAGCGCAGTACAAAAATAAGAAAACTTTTTAAATTTATGCCAACATAAAGATGATTTCAAACTAAATGCTGAGTGACATTTTTTTGCCGCCTCCCATGGCAAAAGCCCCTGTGATGCCATTGGAGGCACAGTTAAAAGGTTTGCTTACAGAACCAGCTTGCAATGTCCTTACAAGGATCAGATAATTTCTCCACATGATTTGTTTCATTATTGCACAGGTAATTTTAAAAATATTAAGTTTGTCTTTGCATCTGAAGAATATGTAGCAGAAACAAGTGCATTGCATTCTGAAAGACTAACTTTTGCTGTAAGAATTGAGGGAATCAGGGATTATCATAAATTTATTCCTATTAGTAAATCTATGCTTTTAGTTTCCATTGTATCTACAAACATATCGAATCAGATTGAAGTATCTGCAGTAGGTAAGCAACATGTCAAAAATTTAGTCTTAATAACATTTCTAAAGGTTTTTATGTTGCTTGCATGTATGATAAGAAATGGTGGTTAGGAGTTGTCTTAGAAAACTGTTTTGAAAAAGGTGATTTTCAAATACAATTTATGCATCCTCATGGCCCCTGCCAAAATTTAACTGGCCAGAGAAACCAGATACATGCTGGATTTCATACAAGCATCTGTTAGATATAATACTAATGCCATCAGCAGCAGCAGCCACATGATGCATCTTTTTAATATCAAATGATGCTGTGAAAAAAAGTACAGGAACTTATGCTTGCAGTTGAATAAAATTCTGTACACATCAATTTTTAATATATTGCTGTATTTCAAATATATTTGCTTATGAAATAAATATTTATAGCTCTTTTATTTTGATTGATTTTTCAAGAAATTATTTAATACTTTATAATTACGAATGAACAACGTTCAGTTTTGGAAAAATTCTATTTCTTGTTTTCATCAAATATGTAATTTTGCTATAAAATGTAGAAATTATTTTTTAAATTATTATTAAATAATTTAATATATTAAATTCCTTGAATTCTTGTATAGATAGTGCAGCTATTAATACATGCATTGTCATTTTTCCTTTTTATTATTGTTAAGTCTATGAGAGGGGGAACACAAGCGTATGGTATTAGAGAAAAACATGGATATACTATCAGCAAGATATCTCTTTATGCAAATAATAACCAAAAGTAAACCCTTTTCCCGTGAATAGCTAACACATCAGTAGCTTATTTTAAAAAAAAATAAAAAAAAGTTTCTAGTGCTCCCCCTTTATTAGAAAAATGGCTGCCAAGATGGCCGAAATTGCATGTTTTTGCCCTATGGTTTGTCTTTAAGCTTAAATATTTCCAAGAAGGAATGAGAAACCCAAGTATTTTATTGTGTAGTAATTTGTGGTGAACACCTATACTCTACCAGAAAGTGAGTAAATCTTTGGTTTTGTTTTCCTTTTTTTTGGAATTGATGTCTCAATTTTAGCAAAATCGGGAAAATCAAATTTTTGTGGTTGCAACTTCTAAGAGTACTGTACCTTAACGATTTTCATTATAAACATTGTGGTATTTTTTTCTGAATGCCTGGAATAACTAGTTTTCATAGATACCTAACACTTTCATATTGCACGAATACAATTTTTAAGAAAAAAAAATTAAATAATATCAATTTTTTGGTATTTTGAGGGAACGGACAAACTTTGAGGACCTGTATATCTATAAATAAGTGGAGCAAGTAGTTAAAAACTTGGACTTTTTCATGCCTCTATATCATCAATCTGTGTACCAAATTTAAAGAAAATCCGAGTCGGTCATGCAACCCTCGTTAGGTGAGTTGGTATGGAATCCCTCATACGTAAAAGTGCTAAAAAGATAGTTTAACAAAATTTTTAGGAAGATTAACTAGATTCTTAATTTTATTTTGCAAATTAATTATAATAAAATTAGTAAATAACAATATTCATTTTGTTTGAGAGTGATTGAGATCAGCTAACTCGATATGAGCCAGTGTTGTAGTACTTGGAACTTGGAAATCTCTGGGCAGCTCCTATATGCTTTGCAAAGTCAAGCCTACGGGTTATTTACCTCCACAGGGAAGAAAAATAGCTAGATCACTGAATAGTGATTTACTACAGGACAAATAACTTAAGATTTTTATCTTAATTTTGAAATAAATTTTGAGTGCCAAGAATGATCACAGCCAAAAGGAATAGAAATTATGCACAGGAACTAATCATGAAAAACTAATAAGTATCAAACTAATATGAAACTAATAGTATCATATAGTATCACTAACAGTATCACTAATAGTATACTAATCATGAAACTAATAGCATAAAACTAATGAAAAAGAGTTGGAAAAAGAAAAAGAGGGACCATTGTAATTTAAATCCACTACGAGAGCATGGTATCCACGCGTTGGTAGCCGGATGAGCTACTAACGACTGAAACGAGTACTTGACGTGCAGAACCATTCAACGAGAACTAGACATTATCATACCCTCGGTTCTTTGGGGAAAAATCCATATGATAAAATATAACAACGCTAAAAAATGCACGAGAAAAATTGTAAAATTATAAGGCATAAACAGAAATAATAAGCAAAAATGAGAATAAGGAAGAAATAAGCATAATGATAAGTATTAAATTACAAATGATAAAGTAAATAATTAAGTAATAATAATAATAAACTAGTATGTTGTGGCCACCACAAGACTTTCTTCTATATTTTCCTATAAATATTCACTCAGTAACAATTTAAAAAAAAAAAAAAAAAAAAAAAAAATCGATAACTTTGTTTTAAATTATCACATATTTATAGTTCAACCATTCGTTTTAAAGGTATTGACGAGACCTTTCGAAAGATACCCATCTTGAAAATTTACCCCCCCCCTCGGGGTACTTCCCCCAGTGGGGGAAGCGGTGCCCTTACATGCACAGAATTATTTTCCTAGTTAATTACTACTATTATTAATAATTCATATTAATTTTACAATCACAAGTTAAAAATAACTCTCATTATGTACATTTATACGAAATTTTGTCCTATACTGCCCTGTTAAGAATTTAGAAAAAAATACGATCACAGTGCCACCTGTTGAGCGATTGATCCTCAAACGTAATCAGCACCTGTTTATGTCAGGAAACAACTAAATACCAAGTTTGGTTACATTTCATTCATTGGTTCGTGAGATACAGCGTCCACAAAAAAGCGGGATACACACACACACGCACACACACACACACACACACACACACACACACACACACACAGACAGACAGACAGGCGGACACACATTTCCTAAAAACTATCAATTCGTGTTCAGGACCCCAAAACGTGTAAATCCATAAAAAAAAACGGAGGTCGAAAAATTTCACGAATCCAATACCTTCTCTATATTTCATATAGAGGAAAGTAAAAAAGAAAGAAGATGGAAATGAACATGATAAATACGTAAATCAAAATAGTAGTTATTCATTTATTGAAGTACAATATACATACGATTATTAACCCACCCCCCGCCCCAGTGTGGAATAGGAGCACATGAACAAAGTTCCTTTGGCATATGAAAGCTAGAAATGAAAAGAGCTCAGAAGCCCATGGATTGACAAAAGAGAGAGAGAGAGAGAGAGAGAGAGAGAGAGAGAGAGAGAGAGAGACTATCCCGGAGAAGAATGTTACATAACTCAAGAAAGCTGTTTAAGCAGTAGAATTTAATATATTTTAGAAATATAGAATTTAATATATTTTACAAGTGCAGAGAGATAATTTAATTATACTTTAGAAATGCTGAAATGGAAGATATAAGACAGTTACATATAAAAACTGCATTATTTCTGTAATTTCTTACTACAGGAGATAATAACAAATATGGAAACAACATACACATATTTCTTTTTTTTTTTAATTCGATACTGTTTCTTATACTTTTTTTTTTTTTTTAACAGAAACTGAATAGCGCAGAGAAAATATTGCTTCATGTGATCTGTGAAATACATAAAACAAAAGATTGCAGGTAATGAAAAAATATAAACTACTATTCATAAAAAAAAAAAAAAAAAAAAAAAAAAAAGAGAACGCCAGAGAACATATCTGCCGTTTTAACGATTCGAGTTTAAATTTCCACAACGGTAAAATGGCTTTTTTTTTTTTTTTTTTAACTTTGCATTGTTAGTTTCTATAAAGTGATAAGACAAACAAATCAAGTTTGAGTGTATTACTTTAAATCATAAAATTGATTGATTTCACTCAATGATTATGCTTCTTCTAGGGAAATGAGTTAATATTAATCCACGCTGAATTAATTTCATTCTTTTATTTTACAATAGTAAGCTTAGATGACCCTCTAAGTAAAATTTAAATATAAAATTAATAACTAGACGTTATTACTAACTGATTGGCATCATCTGCATGTTTGTAGAATGATTTGAGGCAAAATTATTCGGAAGTTTATTTTTTTATTTTTTATTTTTTTTATTTGTTTTTATTTGTTTGTTTCTGATTGTACAAATGACTAAAAGGTTGGAATTAAAATTCTAAGCATGTTTCATGAGTATGTAATTCTCCTTTTCGTACTATATTCCTTCTTCAATTAAAGAAGCATAACAGATAATTAAATAATTTAGGAATAAATTCGTTTATTAATTACTAAAATGTATTTTCAAAACATTTCAATTAACGGACGCAATGATTTATTCTAATAACATGCATTACTGGATTTTTACTACAACCTGAAAATCCTAAATTAGATTGATGAGTAGCTGAGACATATTTCGCCCTTATCATTCGACGATCAACATTCTTCCGCATCAATTTTCATAACAGTGATGATCTTCCAACGAATGATGTGCCTCTTTTTAATGAAGTTTTCCGAAATGTGTATCAATTTGTAAGATAAAGATCTAACCTCAAAAAAAAGGATGTAGTCTTTGCATTAAAAAAAAAATCTTGTGGCAGTGAATAAGATGCTTGAATTAAACTTAATTAATAGGTTAACATGTCGGTAAAGGGTTGTTTTTCCTTTCATCTGGATGTATTGAGTTTCAAGAGAGAAAAAGAAAAAACATTTTTAATTGGAAAATGATTATATGTTTAGTAAATACATTCGTTAAATACGTAGTATTCATCATTATCTATTATTGTATCTAAATTAATAGTTATACGTATTTTATATTCAATGATATTTTAGTAACACTTCAGGGGGTCTGTATTAAAGCTATTGAAATACATGGATTTTATGTTGCCGAAAATGTAAGATGTGTAATAACAGAGAAATGGAAAGAATGTAATTTGGTTTAGTAACTTGAAAAACTGCTATTAATAATGTTTAGAATGAGCTCGTATGTAAAAATAATACTAATAAGCAAAATGATGTAACAGCATTTTCTCTTAATGTTAACCTTCATGGTTAAATAAAGGGAACGGTGAAAGGGAAATTACAGTAACCCTGATTAACTAAATGGTTGTCTGAATTAGTAATAAATTTAATGCTTGTTTCTCGTGGCTATAATAATTAGTTTTCTCAAACAAACCTATTTTTAACTGCGTTATATGCGAAAGCTATTTAAACATTGCATTCTTTAACAAGCGAAAAATTATATGTAATTTTTTTTTCAGCAAAATATTTAAGGTAATGGAATCTAATAAAGTTAAGTAACCCCAAAGTACTTTCAAACAAACAAAGTTATTACCAAAGATTAAATAAAATGAAAAATAATACACTACACAACACTTTTATGGGCATACTTAAGCAAATTAAAAATTATCATTTAATGTTGTTAACATTTCATGCTAAGAAAAGGGTAGTAGATTTACTTATTAAATTACCAATATTTCTGTTATGTATAATTAAAAGTGAAAACACCTTTTGATAATTACAAAAAAAAAAAAAAAAAAAAAAAAAAAGGAAAGAAAAGAAAGAAAGAAATAAAAGTATTTAGATTACTCTTGCATAATATGTTGATTATTGCTGTTTTGTATAAGCTTCTATGATTAATGTTTTATGAATTTATAAAAAAATTACTATTCGATCTTTCTTTGCTTTATTATTTTGTTGGGTGACTCGATATTAAAGCTATTTAGCAGAATAACATTGCACGTGGTTATAATCACACTCCTTAAAAAGGATTACTTATAAAAGACAAAAGGGCGTACATTAAACATTACGAAATATGTAAACAACAAAAATAAATCATACTAATTTTGAAAATTGTAAGTCTGTTTCTGCGTTATTGCCACAATTATGCAATATCTATTGAATATATCTTTAATTAAATTAAAGGCTGAAATACTTGAATACGATTTAGGCTAATTTGCACACAGTTTCGTGTAATATTTGAACGAATGAATTTATAAAAATAGAAACTAGTTTTTCTCTCTCTATTAAAAATTATATATATGTGTGTGAGTGTATTTATGTATTATATGTTAATAGAAACGAGGCATAATACTACTGAAATAGCATAATCATAGCAGTTTTATGCGAAAACTTGTTAAATATACAGATTGTTTTAAAGAAAAATGTAATATCATATTATATAGATTTCTCTATTTTAAATCTAATAAGAAAAAGAAAATTTATTTAGATTTAATACAAGCATTTTGTCAATAATTTTTTGAAAATTTAATCACAATGGCAGTTAAATATAATTATGAAATAAAATATTATAAAATCTAAGATAATGTTCTCTGTATTGGCAACTTTTCACATGCTTAATGCATGTAGTGTAAAATAAATAAATAATAATAATAACTAAAATATAAAACTTGCGACAAAAGAAAGCAGCAATAAGGCAATAAGCTACATTAAGATATTGTTTGTCACACTACACTCGTTCCTACTTTTTTTTTTTTTTTTTTTTTTTTTTTGTTTTTTATTACTATTATTATTATATTTTTTATGAAGGATCAGGCTTTATTATTTCGGTTTGGAACAATCGCTATGTGTTTTTCAATTTATGTTGTTTGCTTATTTTCTTCATCATCTTTCAAAATCAATTATTTTTTCTATTGTGCATGCACATTTTTTTGTAAGGTGTTAACCCCTTACCTACCGTATTATGAAGTAGACAAAAAATGCATTTAAAACATATACACTGTACAAAAAAAACCCCGTAAGATTACGAGGAAAGCACGACAGAAGAGATTCCAGACAAAGCCCGTAAAAAGAAACACTTAGACCGTAAATTAAGTATATAATAACCTTAAATTACGTTACATGCCTGTAAAAAAATATTTTGCCCGTAAAACCAATGTTTTCTAAATGGGCTTTGTCTGGAATCTCTGCTGCCAGGCTTTCCACGTAATCTTACGTTTTTTTTTTTTTTTTTTTTTTTTTTTTTTTACAGTGTATATACTCACTTAAGAATAATTTTTAAAGATTAATGCAATAAAAATTATGCATATCACATCTTCATAGTAATTGACGAGGATTTTATATGGCAGTACTTTTGTGTACTATTGGGTACATGGAGGATAAAAATGATATTAGATCCTCAAAATGTGTAAAAATGTATTTGATTCTTATGTCTTATATTATTATTTTCTAAGTTTGAGGGTAAATTCTTGAGGTAATATAGGCTTTCATTATAACACACTTAGAAATCTCGAAAATGCCAAACAAAAAAAAGCGAGGTCACTTTATAAAACTCCTTCTGGAACAAAAACGGCTACACATAGCTCCTTGTGCCATGTAGTGAGATTAAAGTGAGGTCCATACATTCTGTTTTTATAAATACTTTTGACATTTCTCCCATAAATTAGTTTTAATTCGCTTTTTAATCTAATTTATACGTATAAATTAAGAATTGAAATTAAACTTTTCCATGTTTTCGAAAATTTATAAAACAAAAACTTGTAGATTGGTTTTTATAGTATCTTAAATTTAAAGGGTTTTTCATGTTTTCGTATAAAAGTATTCATGTATGCACTAAAAATGCGTACAAAAATAATCTGCAGGTAAACGTTTGTCTACCATTTTATATTTATGAACCATTAAGTCATAACTTAGGTCTTTTTTTTTTTTTTTAGATCACTAAATTTAAGGGTCCTCTTCACTCACCGCAGCCGGAAGCCGAAGCTAATGTTATTCTATGGGAAAATTTTTCTTTACAAATAACTTATTAACTAATACATATATTTAAATTCTGTTTTGACATTCTGAAAATTCCCAGCTGTTAAACTGACGGACCTTTTTTAAAAAAATATTTTTTAATATTTTTAATATTTTATTTTGAAGCTGCAAAATACGAATTTTCAATACGTGGATTTTTTTTTTCATTTTTTAATTTCAAAATAAAATATTAAGAATTAAAAAAAAATACATTTTTTTAAAAAAAGGTCCGTCAATTGAACAGTTGGGAATTTTCTGAATGTGAAAACAGAATTTTAAAATATGTATTAGTTAACAAGTTATTTGTAAAGAAAATTTCCCCATAAAATAACATTGGCTCGGGTTTCCGGCGACGGTAAGTGAAGAGGGCCGTTAAGTTACTGGTGTGAACCGTAACCACTGCAGTTGAAGTTTTAGCCCTACAAGGCACCCAGTTCCATATATGGAACACCGACTTTAATCGTTCCTATAGCTATAAAACTATTAGTAGCGACATCTCTTGACATCTTGATAGAAGCTACTGACATTTAGCAATGTAGTAATACGAATCTTTACCTAAAGATGTCGTTCGTGTTTTTGTTATAGTGCACTCAGTGTGAAATTTGAATGAAAGTGATACGTTAGTCGTTTGTCTGAATTCAAAAATAAAAAAAGTATAGCTATTGAACAGTTTTGACTAAAAATACTGTGCGTTATAACGAAGTGTCTATTTTGCAGAGGTATGTTGTTTTTTTAATATTACAATAGTAAACGTATTAGTAAATCATATTTTTATGTATGTTCCACATACGGTACGTTGAGCTAAAAAGTTGATTTTTCTGTAAAATAGGGTTTTATTTTTATAAGTTTTCCCTATCTTCTGATCACTAATTACAACCTATATATTTTTGTCGCGCACTAAGAAAAATTGAGCCTTGTAGGGTTAATATAATATTTTAATTTAAAAGCCATAGAAGGATGAAACATAAATTCTTTTCTTTTCAATGCTCTACTTTTTGATAAAAAAAAAGAAAAACCTTGACCTTCTTTAATTTGATATATTACTATGCCTATGTATAAATGCAAAGACACAGCTAATAATGGGTTTAAATTTTTAATTTTCAAAGGAACATATTTAAACAAACAGTTAAAAAAATCTAAAGTCTTTTGTTTAGAATTATTTATTTCTTAGAAAACCTTAAGAAGTTGTAGAAAAATTGTCCGTTATAAGGTAGATAATTTCAAGGCAAACACTAACAAGGCTAACTAGCTCAACGAAACCAATCGAAGACAATAAACTGTCTTGTTAAACACGCACTTTAAAATTTTTTTCTGGTTTATTTCAGTTTGATTGTTTGAGTTTGTTTTAAAATTTTCTCCAAGGTTATTTTGGCATTCATTCTATAAAAACATGAAAAAAATGTATCTAGAAATTATTTAATATAAATTATATGGAAAAGATTAAAAAAAAAAAAAAAAAATGCGAAGGTTACCTAAAGGATATTTTAATGTATAAACAATAAACAATAGTACGTAATATGTGTTCAGTGTAGAAAATATTATAAGATAATAGGAAAATATTTTGGAAGAAAATAGTTTTAAAAGTAGGTTTCCTATTTGGCATTGGAATAATCATTTATGAAAATTTCTTTAAGACTAATTTAGTAAATGTTTTTCAGAAATTGTTAGATGGCAGGTGCTTAAACATCTAACTTTTTCAATTTACTTTTCATATCAAGCCGTTCATATTAAGAATTTACTTTTGATTAAAGTTTTAAAAGTATATATATATACATATATATATATATATACTAGTTGGATTTCTGCCTAGCGGTCGATATTCCCAAATAAATATATTTCCAAATTCGCTACTTGCATATTATCCTGAAAAAAGAAAATCACGAAACCAAAAGAAGTTGTGAAATATCGTGATAAATAGTCAATAATGAAAAAAAGTTTGTTTAAAATTTAATTGTGTTTTACATTAAAATAACGAAATTACAACAACAGAATGTAATTTAAATAATTTATTTATGAAAATAAACATTAATGCAAATTCATCGCTAAAATCATCACTAGTTTATTTGTCGACAGGATAATAATACTCAGAAATACCGGAAGCTCATTATTATTATTTTTTATCATACTATTTTAAGTTGTTAATCATTAACTGTTAATAATTTAAATCATTGATTTACATTGATAATGTTTACACAATTACAGTTTCTTTTATATTATTAGCAAATCTACCAAGACCTACGTAATAGAAATGGTATGTTTATTTTAAATTTCTTTCTTTCTTTTTTAATTATCTTTTCTTTTTCTTTTTTTTTTTAAATTGAAAATAACGGATTTTACATTTTTCAGTAAATTATTTCTGTTGTGACGTCATTTTTTTCTTTGAAATGAAACTTAATAAATAAATAAACAAATAAATAAAATCCTTTGAAAACTTAGATAATGTTTAATATTCATTATTTCAATTTATTTTTTCTGCCGTAATAACGTCAGTCTCGTGTGTTAGTTTCCAGAAACTTGGGCTTTAATTATTAAAAAAAGTGCAAAAAAGGTAAAAAAGAAAAAGGAAGACAGAACGAAAGAAAGAAAATGATATCATCTCTTTATATGTGAATTTTCGCATGTCTCTATTTTTGAAAAGGAAATTTTTTTCTTGCAACGAAACCAGAATTATTGCGCTTCTAATTAATTCGATGGTAAGTCTATTTTCTAAACCGTATTTTTGTTATTTGTGAGTCCTAAATTTCGAAGTGATCTTTCAATAATTTCAACTTTAATTAATTTTATTCAATATTTTAAACCATCTTCAGATTTTCTTCTCTTTTAAGACCGTTGACAAATTATGTAAATTTCTTTAAATACGATGCATAAGAGAAAGCCAGAAAATTCTACGGAAATGAAATCATTGGCCTATAATCAGCTAACCAGGACTGCTTTTGGTATAACGTGCCGCGTATACTTTTTTCTTCGCTTCAGAACTTTAGAGGGGTTGGTCATTTTCTAAAACCCTTAACTAGAAATACAGATTCCTGGGCTATGCGTATAAGGCACGCTAATAAGCTGAAAAGACGAAATGATCGAGAATTTCTAGTTTATACGTGTCTAGATAGGGAAACAAAATTCTGAATATTCTGAATCTTTTGTATTGCGAGAAATTCTCGTATGATTTTCTAGAAATGGGTCATAAACCAAGATTATAGTTGCTAAAACCCGCCTCTTGTATTCGCATTTATTTGCAGAGACTTTTAAAAACGTTCGACCTCTATTACGTAGGCAAACGCTCTAGAATTCTAATAGGGGTTTCTAGAACTCGCTTTCAAAGGGGAGAAGAATTTCTAAGTATTACATGGAACTATTTTTTCTAGAGCCACAGTTTAGATTCTAGATGTCAGTTACAGAATTTTTTCTCAGTGTACGGTAACTTCCGGCGTGGAAAAATGCCTAATACAGGCGTACTTAATCCTGAATCTGATACTTTCGCTTTAAATTTAATAAATGCAAATCAACATTTGCAATCTTCTTAGTTTTAAACTGTATTGCAACATTTTCAGTATACAGGATTTGTAATTATGAAAGGAAACCAATCGATTTCATTTTTATTCTTTAATATACTATTTAATTGCTTCATTCAAACTTTTCAATTATTTTATCTTGTTAAAAACATAAATTTCATTATATTATATGCATATTTTTAATTATTAGGATCTATTATGATTAAGTGTGGAATATATAAACTTGAAATACATTGTGATATAATTTTTTATCCCTTCCTTATTATACTTTATTATTATTATTATTATTATTATTATTATTATTATTATTATTATTTTACTTTCCTCTATGGTACTTTTCTCTATTTTACTTTCCTCTATAGTGAAAGAAAGTATTGGATTCGTAAGAAATTTTGACCTCAGGTTTTCGATGTATTTATACGTTTCAAGAGGTCTAGAACGCGATTTGACCATTTTTAGAAAATGTCTGTCTGTGTCTGTGTGTGTGACAAAATTTTGTGGGAACTGCATCTCAGGAATTAATGCACAGACTTTCATAAAATTTACTATGTATTGCACCTTGACATAATTTAGGGCCTATCAACTTTTGGTGAAATTTTTCCAACAGGCGGCGTTGCCATCCCGCTTTTTCTAAATTTTTAACATGGCGATATACGACAAAGTTTCCTATAAATGTACATAAAGATAATTATTTTTCAATAATTATTATGAAATTTAAAATAATTATTTATAATAGTGATAGTTTACTGTGAAAATTTTTTTGCATATGTAGGAGCATCGCTTCTCCCCCTGAACAGGTACTTCCCCTTGTGGGTGGCAATTTTTCGCTATGGGTATCTTTCGAAAGAGCTCGTCAGTATACTTAAAACGAATGGTTGAACCATCGATATGTGACAGTTAAAAAAAAAATTATTGAATTTTTTCTAAAAAAAAAAAAAAAAAAAATAAAAAAAAAAATATATATATATATATATTTAAAATGTCATATGGAGAATAAAACTGATTTTCTTGGGATATTTAGAGTTATACTATTTCTTTAGAATCAAAATCGTCTGCATTCAGCATGGAAGATAATTTTAATAAATAATAATTTTAATAAATTATTTTTACTGGGAGAATTTGTATTGAAATATATAGGAGAAAGTCATGTGGTGGCCACAACATACTAGTTTTTTATAAGATAAAAAAATTGTATGAAATTATTTGCAATCTCGGTATTACGAAGAAAAAAAAAATTACGAAATTATAAAAACATAATTGATGCTCAAACATTTTTTACAAAGGAAAAAAAATGAGGAAATACCAAATCTTCACATTAAATAACCATATCTCTATGGGATCTAACGAAGATCGTGACAACATTAATCTTGATGAAACACAAAACAAGTTATATTTTGAGGAATAATAAGTTGTTTATTGCCATATTTTTCACGCACATACATAATGGTCTTCCAATAAAATCAATAACAATTTTTATTGCGCCATGATCTACACGTTCACGATTTGCACTTCAGGAGTCGCTTCAAGAGTTGCGATTTATGCTAACTTCTGAACTTCGCTATTAAGTCTATTTACATAGACCAAGCAAGACCAAATAATCACTCCTGTAAATAAGATCCATATATCGTTATTATTAATAAAAGAAAACAGAAAGAAAAAAGTGAATCATTTGGCTCCCCACGCACACGAAGATGCTCGCACTTCAGATTTTTTATGGATGTTTTGAAAAATGTTTACGTGGCTTGTATGATGGTAGCACACACACGTCTTACATGAAATTTCCTCACGACTTTGATTGCGATGCTATGATGGGCCATTTTTCATTCTGCCGGCCAGATATCTTGCACTATATCTGCTTGTGGCTATATTCTCTAGGGAAGTGGAATTTTGCTGTTGTTTCTTTAATCGATGTAATCGGTAAATGAAAAGTGGGAAAGATATCAGAGATATTCCATTTATATCCTTCTTTAATCTTATTAAAAAGTGCAAAGCTTTGTTTTTATTAAAAAATATTAAATCGAATTGCTATAAACATCCTTGTATAACACGCAATTCAGATTTGTTCTTTTTTAATGAAGGTATTATTAGAATTTGTCAATGTTATTATTGTTATATTATACTTTCTAGTTTGTTTTCATATGATTATTCGCAAACCTCTGTGTAAAAGTATGTTAATTTGTATTCATTTACTCATACACATACTCTTACAAATGTACGCACAATATAGAAATGACAAATAATAGTTAAATTTATGATAATACATTGCATATATGTTTATATGTTCATATGTATATATACATGTATTTCTTTACATGTAAATTCGTGACCATATTAGTAATTAAACGTATGTCCTTGGCTTAATGTTCGAAAGCTCGACCAATTAAGCTATGTGGTGTACAAAATGCCAACGGTCGAATCTGGATTCTTCTAAGAATCCAAATTCAATCTATGCTCTATCAAGCAAAATGCCCATGATTTACACGTATTTGAATATACAGATTTTAACGAAAACATTGACACTTTTGTGTGAGGCAACTAGTTCGTAAATATGCAGGGATATTCCAGCCAAAAAAAGACCAGATAATAGGATTATATGCACCACAGAGAACAAATATCGCTTGTTCAGGTATATTTTTGCATATCTTATAACTGAATCCCTTATTGTCAAAAGCACAGCTTCAAATTCAAAGGAATTCACTCGAGTTGCGATTTGGAGATGAATTTGGTGACTTGGTGACCAAATTTAGCGAAAAATTGTTGTTTAGAGTTGCCAAAGAACGATAGCTCTAAATTTAATAATAACAGAATTCTGGAATTTTTCAGGATGATTCATTAGTTTCTAGCGCAGAACTACCTCGGAAATTCTATAAACCACTGATAAGACTCTCGATAAATTCAAATTCTCTTCACATTTTGAACTGTGCTGTTGATCATTATTCCTCAAAGAGTGCAATTCCTGCTATTTAACTCCTATTAATCCATATTTACTTGATTTCCGTAGTACGAATGACTGTTTTATTTAATTGTTTCGAGAATATTCGTTTATTACTGATTTTTGTGGTACAAAGAACTGCTTTATTTGATTGATTACGGAATATTCATAAAAGTCCATTCATCGACTAGAGCCTGCTCATGTCTTTATTAATTACTTTCTACATGCAAAAATGTCGACAACTTTCATATAAATATCATTACGGGCGCTATCAATGGCTTCTTTTGAAATTTCTATGAGGATAGGTCATATATAATGGTAAAAAATTTTGTATATTTGGTCATTATGAATAAAATTTTCGTAAATATCTTCGAAATGGAAAGTTCCGGAAAGACCGAAAAGGGAGGTGCACAAATAGTTGTTATAAATAATCTACATATTAATTTGAAACGCTCTATGTCTAACCGTTTTTCAGTTATTGGAGATGCTCCCGCACATACACATATACAGACATACGGACAGACGTTACAAAAGACGTCACGTGTAAAATCTTCGATATATCTAAAATGGAAGGTCGTGTGAGGATGAAAGTTAGAAATTTACTACTAGACGTCATGACTGTCAGAAAAAAAGTTCACAATTTTCTACGACCAATCATTTCTGAGGTATGTGAGATAAAAAGTCCACTTCGCAAATCAGGATTACAAAACTTTCTTATACTTTGTATAAATAAAGTCTAAGGGAATAAAAAAAAAGAAGAGGTCAGAAAATTATCTGATATCATTCGAAGAATACGCCCCCGTATATAAGATTTAATGAATATCAATAGTAAAATCCATAAAAAATAAAATACTTCTACAATTCAGTATCAGTATTTTTGCAAAATAAACAACAGACATTACTTTCAAATATACAGCCTAAAATTTAACTAAAGTTTCATTAAAATAAAGAGGCAAATTCTAGTTCATAAACTTTCTTGAAAACAAACCAAAAAAATTATTACCTCAACCACAAAAGTCCCAATAATAGGATTATATACACTGAAAAAAATGAATATCGTTTGTTCTGGAACAGTATTCCACAGCTTATTGCAAAACATCCCATTGGCAAATGAACAGTGAATCAGTGGAACTCAGACGAATGTAGATGGCCTAATTTTGCTTCCTTTGGCGAAAATTAGTTGCGAAAAACGATATATTATAACAATTAACGCCGTTAAAATTGTGGAAGGGCTTACTAATTCTGGCAACCCTGAACTACTATTTTGCGCCAAATTCGGTCACTAATCTCGCCAAGTTGCCAAACTTTTAGCCAATACAAATTTTCGTCTTTGTGTCAATTTTGACAATTTGGCGTTGAATTTTGTAATTTGGCACAGAATTTTGAGTGACAGAATTTCGCGAAAAATTGCAATTTCGGGTTTCCAAAGTTTGGAAGCTCTAATTTCAATAAGAACAGAGTTCTGGAATTTTATGGAATGATTTATTGGTTTCTGGTGCATAGGAGTATCTCTTTCTATAAATCGCCAACGAGAATATAAAAACTAATAGGCCAATACTGATGATTGTAGACTAGAACCTGCCTATTTCTTTGCCTGCTACTTCCTACACGACATTGCAGTAAAAGCGGAAAAAATGACAATTTTTTCACTTCCATGAAGTTGGGCGTTAGAGCAAACTTTGTGACTTAGCGTCAAATAGGCAATTTGGCACCAAAATGTGGCGAAATGTGGTGGTTTAGGATATCAATATTTGTAATAACTTCAATAGAAGCCAAGTCCTGGAATTGTTAGGAATGGATCATTGGTTTCTAGAGCAGAACTACCTTGCAAAGCCTATAAAGGAGTGACTACTTTTCGATGAATTTAAATTCTATTCAAACCTAGAACTGAGTAGTTGACCATTGTTCCTGAATTAGCGAAATTCTTGCTCTGTGGTGCTCTTAACGTTATTTATTTGACTTTTGTAGTACGAATGACTGTTTTCTTCGGTTGTTTCGAGAATATTCATTAAATAAAGTGCATTCGCCGACTAGAGTCTGCTTATGTCTTTACTACTTTCTATTGTATAAGCAAAAATTTCGACAACTTCCATAACAATATCAATACGGTTCTATCATTAATTTGTGTTACAATCTCTCATGATAAAAAATGGCCAAAAACTTTGTATTTTTGGTCATTATGAATATAAGTTTCATAAATATCTTTAAAACGAAAAGTTGCAGAAAGGCCAAAAGAGAGGTGCACAACTAGATGGTAAGATAAACTTACATACAAATTAGTAACGCTCTATATCTAACTCTTTTTCAGTTATGCGAGATACACACACATACATACGTACATATAAACGTCACGAAAAATCGTGTAAAATCGTAGATATCTCTAAAAGGGAAGCCCGTGTCGAGACTAAAGTTAGAGGTGTAGAACTAGCCTTCATGACAGTCACAAATATAAATTTACAACATTTTATGATCATTAGATTTTCAGCTATGCGAGATCAAAAATCCATTTCGCAAATCGGAAATAAAATACTAAAAAAGCAAATAATACAATTGCTTAGTCTTTAAAGAAGGTTTTCAAAATATTTGAAATTTAAATTATTGGTAGAAATCAAAAGCAATACGATTCTCAGTACATTTTACCCCACGTATGACCTTGTAAAGTTAGATGGAATCGAATTAAAGAAAAATCCTTCGTTTATGCACTAGTCAATTCTGTTTTGGAGAAGTTTTCAACATTTCAATTAGATCAGTGCGTTAATTTTTAAAAAATTATGTCTACCATTTTTCTGAAAGCTATCTGGAAAGCAGAACCCACAGGCTGAAATTTCCAAATTTTTTAATGAAAATTTTATAAAATATTGTTTACATGTCGTCCTCCATATACTCAAAGTTTTAAATAAAATTTTTTATTTATTTTATATAAAAAAAAGATAGATAGAGAGAGAGAGAGTGTTCTAAACCCATGTAACCATTTAAGAAATCAATTCTAAAAGGAAATCAGTTTTACTGAAACAGAGCGTTATTTTTTTATTATCTTATAGTTATTCCTTGTTGCTTTAAATAAAGTAAGCCATATTTTGTTTGATTTGTATCTGTATGATTTCTTCCACCTGCTGCTTTCATGTGACTAAAATCTGTAAGAAAAATTTATTTAGGATGCAAAATATGGATTTTCGTAATAAAATGTAGCATTTTTCTGAGTGTGCGCTCATAGTGCCAGAATATATTATCATTCCCAGTAGTGGACAACCCTGTCCACTACTGAGGTCATTTGATTTGAGTGAGAGAACCAGCAGGAGACATAAGATTATATCCTCCAAACTCAGAAGGTGTTACGGCACACCAATTCATTCACTCAAAACCAGATCCAAATACTTCGATTTATTTAAAAGGAGTTATCTTTTCCAAATTTGGGAAAAACCTTTTTTTGCTAATGACACGCAGAATTTCAGCAAAAATTGGAAAAACATAATGTCTAGCCTTGGTATTTATAAGGTCTATTAGGGTTGGTTGAAAGATTATTTACAAATTAAGACTCATTTGAAATAAAATAATGTGTTATTGAAACGTTAAAGTTTTATAGGTAACTTTTTTTTTATATGTGGATCATTCAATGTAAATTCCTTGTAAATGGATTCTGAAATAACGAGTTTTTTGCAAATTTGTGAGTAGGAAAAAATACTATTTTCGATTTGTTAATGCTTGATACAAATCAGAGTTATAAGAATTTATATAGATTATAAGAAAATTAATGTGAAGTAACTTAGAAACTTCACTGTTATAATAAATATTTAGAAGTTTTAGTTCTCTTAAAAAACAAGTCATGCCATTAATGGAATTTTGTCTTTATTAGAGTTTTTTCAGTTTATAATGAAATATATAGCTAAATGTAATATAATTAAGCAAAAAAATATATATTTAAAAAATATGAAGTTACACCACTTTTACATTGAATGACGCACATATGATATAAGTTTATATGTCTTTTCTTTAACACATAAATGAAACAGAAAGTATTTTTTGTTAATTAAATATATATTTTCAATTAATTCCTAATTTATTTGGTTCATTCTCAAAAACCTCAAAGGTGTCCACTACCAGGATAGAAAAGGTGTCCACACCGAGAAAAATATATACATATACCACTTTCATCTAGAACGAATAGGTAGCCATTTTTTCTGAATTCCAAACTAAGAACTATAGATTTCCGAGTAATGCGTATAAAGTAAATAAATAACCTGTATAGACGAAATGATCAAGAATTTCTAGTCTACATTTTTCTAGATGGTGAAACATTATAATGAATATATTATGAATATTATGAATCTTTTGTATTGCGAAAAATACTCGCTTTATTGCCAAAAATAGGGTCATAAACCAAAATTATAGTTAGTGAAATTCGCCTCATGTTTTCGCATTTATTCACAGAGATTTTTAGATGAGATTAACCACGAGAATGTAGGCAAACGCTCTAGAAATCTAATAGGGGTTTTTAGAACTCGCTAGAAAAGGGAACTAGAATTTATAAGGATGACATGGAACTGTTTTTACTAGAGCCACAATTTTGATTCTAGATGTCAGTCACATAATTTTTTCTCAGTGCACTAATGGGTTTTCAAGCATTAATGGTGCATTTTAAGCTTTTTGTAAAATTAATCTTTCAAGTGTAAAAGTGATTCATTTAGCATTTTTAGCAGTACAGTCATGTACAGAAAGTCATTATGAAGGTATTATAAATTATAGTTACAGCATTTTAAAGAACACTGAGAAAAAATTCTGTAGCTGTCATCTAGAATCCAAATTGTCGCTCTAGAAAAAATAGTTACATGTCATCCTTATAAATTCTAGTCCCCCTTCGAAAGAGATTTCTAGAAGCCCCTATTAGAATTCTAGAGCATTTACCTATATTCTCGAGGGCAAAGTTATTTAAAAATCTGTGCAAATAAATGAGACTGCAAGAGGCGGGTTTCTGCAACTATTATCTTGGTTTATTACCAAATTCTAGAAAATCAAGCGAGAATTTCTCGCAATATAAATGATTCACAATATTTAGAGAATTCAGAATATTGTTTCCCTATCTAGAAATGTACAGACTAAAAATTCTCGATCATTTCGTCGATTCAGTTTATTGGCGTGCCTTGTGCGCATAGCTCGGAAATCTATATTTCTAGTTAAGGGATTTAGAAAATGGCCACTTATTCATTCTAGAGAAAGGCGGTATATTTTTTTTTCTCAGTGAACGGTATACAAAACTAACCAAAAATATTCGTAAATTGGTACTCGTACCTTATATACAAATAATTCTAATTGAAAATTTTTCACAAAATACATTTTAAAAAAGCTGAATTAAAAAAAAAAAAATATCAGAGTTAGCTTATAATAATCATATTATTCTTTGTTGTAATAAACAATGATTTTAGAAACCATATCCTCTTTTCGTAACCCGTGTCACTAGAAATATTTATTATTGAAATTTATGATTAGAATTTTAAAAGGTTTTTACTAGAAATCAGTAAAAATGGCTATATAGAGAAAATAAACACTTGATAGTTTTCAAAATTAAGTATATGATTGATAGTTTTTACTTCCCAGCTATTTAAGTTAATTTTGATTTTTAACCTATAGGTTAACCAAATTACGTTATAATACGTTTAAAAAATATATTCACTAAATTTTCATGTTTATAAAAAGCAAAAGATTTACCAAGCAATTCTACAATTGCTCAACCTTTATTTATCACGTTTTAATATATATGCAAATAGTCAACAGCGAACTAATAAAAGGGACCATTTACATCATCGAATGAAAATTTCAATTGTCTTTAAATGCTCATGATGATTTGTTCTCTTCCTTACCATTTAACATAAAATTTATTTCTATCTGTGCGTGAGAACCAGCTTAAATCAAAACCCTAAACAACATGAGGCACATGAGGGGGGAGGGTAATGGTAATAGACCTCTAAAGTAGTAGCCTGTCTCAACACTTTTAAATGCGGGTCACAGTATATTCATAAATCGTGATCCACACTGCGTCTTATTCTTCGATAGATCACGCTTTGGATGCCTGTAAAGATGCCATTAAGCGTCAAGACCAACCAGTAATATACTATCTATCAAACCTTACTTACAACATGTCACGACCATACCACCCAACGGCCACCATATTTTCCACAAGTTTTCTTCCATGTTCTTCCGGCAATACCAGTAGCCATTCCCCAATGATTAACCCTTTCTTTCACTTTCGAACTGCATGACATTTCTTTTTTTTTTTTGGTTTGTGAGGCTGTAAAATTCTGCAATGACGGCATGAAATACGGCTTTAGGTTTAAAATAAATTCATGTTTGGAAGAAAGTAAAAGGAAATATCTTCAGATAGCTGCTACATTTTTTTTTTCTCCTCATATTTTTAAGTTGTGATAAATAATTTTCCAAACATTTTTCATGATTAATTTAAAGTTCGATGTTTTAGCACATTGTTATTTTAATCACACATTTAATTACACCTTGTTAATTTTGCATCAGTAAAACGTCATAATATCATGTATTAAAATGATAGATAATTTTTGTGTCTATCACAAGTTTAAAAAACTGTAAAGCGTTCTAGAGAAATGAAAATAATTTAAATAACTGTAAGAACTGTACGTCAATCGTTACCAATTGCAGTCAAGATATAAGAACATCATTCATAATAGATATTTATAAATTATGTATACTATGATTTTATACTTTTAAAGTCAATGTTCTAAAAAATATGCACATATGAAAAATCTAAAAGTATTATACAGGTTGGCAGTAATTAAACTCGGATTATTCAGAGCACCCTGTATCTGTAACTAAAATGCGGATGAGTCGAAAATTTGTATTAGCACCAATAGCAAATAGTTGCGTTCCCCCAGATACTTTCCCCCTGTCGATTCACCATTGGTACCGACTGCGAGTTAAGTACTTTCGGAACAGAATTTCCTTCAGTTGTAGAGATGTAGACTTAGTGTAAAGAAAGCCCATTTTATGTGTGCAATTACTATGAAGATTTGTTTTGGCATAAAGAAAAGGGAAAATATGAGAACTAGATTAAAACCAAGGAAATCTTCAACATGAAGACATTTTTAAGCTAAATGCCATTTTTACTTTCCGAACACTATAGTGAGGAAAGTATTGTAATCATGTCAAAAATCCGAATTGGAGATTTTGATGTTTCTATACGTTTTGAGGTCCCCTGAGTCCGTTTCCACTATTTTTGAGATGATGTATGTATGTGTGTGTGTATGTGTGTATGTGTGTATGTATGTGTGTACGTCTGTGAGTAAAAACGCTAGCGTCTAAACGCTTTGTTCGAATAAGCTGAAAGTTGGTACGTATATTGTAAGTCACCATAGTACGAACCCTATAGATTTTGGTGAATCTAGCACTTATAGTTTTTTTACAGGGACACAAAGAAAAATTCTTTATCATTATGGCCTATGGGACCAAAATCTTAAAAGTGCGATAGCATCTAAACGCCTTATTCAATTGAGCAAAAACTTTATACACATATTATAGGTCACAGATACTCCATCTGTATAGATTTTGGAGAATCTAGCACTTATAGTTTTTTTACAGGGACACAAAGAAAAATTCTTTATCATTATGGCCTATGGGGCCAAATTTTTAAAAGTGTGATAGCGTCTAAACGCCACATTAATCTGAGCAAAAAATTTGTACACATGTTATAGGTCGCATTTGCACCAACTGTATAGATTTTGGTGAATCTAGCACTTACAATTTTTTTACAGGGACACAAAGAAAAATTCTTTATCATTATGGCCTATGAGACCCAATTTTCAAAAGTGCGATAGCATCTAAACGCCTTATTCAATTGAGCTGAAAATTTGTATGAATATTATAAATCACTGTTGCACTAAATATAAGCATTTTGGTGAATCTAGTATTTATAGAGTTTTACAGGGACACAACGAAAAATTCTTTATCATTATGATCTATGGGCTCAAAGTTCAGTAGCGTTAAATAAAACCTCGTGTGATATATGGAGAAAAATACTCAAACACTCTATTATGGTTTTCTCTCTTTTGTTTGTTTAGCAACTCCTCTTTCTTTATTTTATCTACAAAACTGTTAGTTACTCAATGTTCGGAAAGTCGAGTGGAGTCACTCCAGATTTTTAACTTAAATGCCAATGTCGGATAATAACGCCAATAGTAAATAGTTGTGTTCTGCCAGATAATTTCCCCCTGTCAATTCACCGTTGGCACTGAACGCGAGTTAAGTACTACTTTCGGAACAGAATTTCCTTCAGTTGTAGAGATGTAGACTTAGTGTAAAGAAAACACATTTTATGTGTGCAATTATTCTGAAGATTTATTTTGGCATAAAGAAAAGGGAAAATATTAGTATAGATTAAAACCAAGGAAATCTTCAATAGGAAGACAATTTTAAGCTAAATGCCCCCGAAACAGCTGTCTACTTTTCAATTTTTTTCTCTTTGGTGTTGAAGCCGTTGAAGATTTACTTGATTTTAATCATCCAGCCCCAAGCAGCCTCCTTTTAATAGTAGTACTACATATTTAGAAAGATATTACTCATTGGAATAAAAATGCTTAATAATAATTTTTTAATTAACTTTTCTGTAAATAATAATGTAATATACACATCATCACTATCATATTAATAAATAATGGAAAACGAAATCATCAAGTGCGATACTTGACTCATATATATTCGGCTAATCGCCAGAGTGGACGAGAAAAGATGAGTGGCTGTTTTATAATTAGTAAATAAAAATTAAATATGTATTACTAAGAATTTAAGAAAATTAAGAAATTTTGTAATTACTGAATATAAAATTTAAATGAACTGAACCCTACAATATATATTAAAAATAAATATTGTCAAATATTCCGAAGGTAGGTCAAAAATTACTCATACTTTTCGCTTTACAACTTTATTAAACAAAGATAAGTGTGGTCGCATACGCATGCATTGAGTTGGTGCGTCTGTAGTCACGTGTGCGGAATTTAATCACGATCGCGTCAGTTGTCTTCTAGCTACAACGGCGTAAGAATGTCAGCTCCACTATAAGATTGCACAAAAGAGGAGCAATGAGGAGTGAATAGATTTTTGTGGTCAGAGGATGGAAAGGTTCTGAAACTCACTAGCGACTTTTACCACAATACGGTGAGAGTGCTTTATCTAGTAAAACCGTCTTTTTGTGGATCGAAATGTTTAAAAGTGGCCGAACGAGCGTAGGGCCAGTTTCCACTGAGGTTGGAACTTCGAGGTTCAAAAAGCCACTAATCACGCTTCCGACACAAAGAGCCGAAGGTCTTGTCATCAATTGTAACCTTCTTTTATCAGACTGCGCAGTTACTTCAAAGGAAAACATACAAAATTTCAAAGGAAGGCATGCAAAACTTCAAAGGAAAGCATGCATATCTGACTCTGGCCCCTCAACTATCTCAGCAGGGGACTAGGTCTCTAGATTTCCAACCACGTTCAATGGTTTTGAGCCCGCTTGACCACATCAAAAGATTCTGAATAGCACCGCTCGAACCAACCTTGGTGGAAACCGGCCCTAATACATAAAGAGGTAGCTGGTCGACAATTAACCTCGGCCACTGACGACAACATTCAGGTTACAACAGATAGGTGAATTACCATAGATGAGGTCGTATTGTCTTTAAACAACTTTCACGGTTCTGTCTATCAGTGGAAGAAGCTTTAAGAGGTCGTCGTTTTGCTTCAGACATAGGCTTTGGGCTGCGGTGCAGAAATGGCTTCAAGATCAATCGAAAACCTTCTACCAGGAAGGCATACGGAAGCTTGTGGCTCGCTGGACCAAGTGCATTGCTCAAAGTGGAGACTGTATCGAAAAACAATGTATCTGTGTACACTTATCTTTCTTTAATAAAATTGCGGAACGAAAACTGTAAGTAATTTTTGACTTACCAACGTACTAAATAACACTATTTGAATATAGTGGTTATATTATATAAAAACTCTGGCTTCCCTGTTTATGCACTCTCTAACTTTCATTTTCATTGAATTAGTCAAAGCCTTAATAATATTTTTCTACTCCCGTAAAATCTTATTTTTTCAAATATGACAAACTCTCAGATCAATCTTCTTATATTATTAAAATCTGTACGCGTGTGTCTGTGTGTCTGTCTGTGAGAAACGGCTTGAAACAGCAAAAACTCCGCCGCTAACGGTCGCACGGACCTCGAACAGGTACCGTCGGACAGAGAATTTATCGCAGATCTGGGTTATCTAATTTGCTAAACGATGCGACCCTAATTAGCGGAGATATTAATTAAAATGTCGGCCATTGTCTAACGAAAAATGACCCAGAATTCATGATTAAATGCTTAAAAAGCGACATTTTTACGGAAAAAGTGGAAAATAAATTAAAAATATCAGTCGTATTGTTACAAACAAGATACCATTGGAAAGGGCTTTTTTTTCTTAATCCGATGGTTTAAACGGCTTATCGATCGGACATTTAGATTTTTTAAAATTAACTAAACTATAAAAAAATATTGGCAACAAATCACAAGAATCTTAGCTTTGCAGACGATAGTCTACAGCAGTCTTCAACGGAAAGAAACACATCTGGTATTTAATGAGGTCACGTGTTTCGTACTGCGATTAAAAATTGCAATTTTCTATTTTCTTCAATTTTTCAAATTTTACACATTTTACTTAGTATACAATCTTAACACCACAAAACAAACTTACAGTTCAAATTTCAACGATTTTGGTCAATAAACAAAAGATTTACATTTTAATTGCAAATTAAATTTTATCTTTACACGCCGAGATTTCCACGGCTACCACTTCAACGATGTCTGATGGAAGCGAAAAAAAAAAAAAAAAAAAAAAAAACTTGAATGGAAAGAGAGGCATCTGGTATTTAATGAGGTCACGTGTTTTGCTACTGCGATTAAAAATTGCAATTTCGAGCAAATAAGTCATTGGGTTAAAAAAAAAAAAAAGTAAACATATATAAGTAAAAATAACTAACAGTGAAAAAGTAATCTTTTTTTCATCACATCTTTTTTTTTTATCAATTAAATTGAGTTTTAAATTTTTATTTGGCTAACAATAAAAACTATTTTTTCCGTAGATAACAACAGACTGATGTCTAATCTTCACTAATCCAATAGTGGGAGGTTTCGGGTTCGATCCCAGGTCGCGCTCATCGCCCTAACCTTTCGGAGTTTTCCGTGGTTTTTTCTGAAACTCGCTTAATTACAATTTTTAAGTTAACCCAGTACGCAAATAAGTCATTGGGTTAAAAAAAAAAAAAAAAGTAAACATATATAAGTAAAAATAACTAACAGGGAAAAGTAATCTTTTTTTCAGCTATTAAAACTCATCACATCTTTTTTTTAATTAATTAAATTGAGTTTTAAATTTTTATTTGGCTAACAAGAAAAACTATTTTTGCCGTAGACAACAACAGGCTGATGTCTAATCTTCTCTAATCCAATAGTGGGAGGTTCCGGGTTCGATCCCAGGTCGCGCACATCGCCCTAACCTTTTGGTGTTTTCCGTGGTTTTTTCCGAAACTCGCTTAATTACAATTTTTAAACGCAAATAAGTCATTGGGTTAAAAAAAAAAAATAAACATATATAAGTAAAAATAATCTTTTTTTCAGCTATTAAAACTCATCACATCTTTTTTTTTTAATTAATAAATTGAGTTTTAAATTTTTATTTGGCTAACAATAAAAACTATTTTTTCCGTAGATAATAACAGACTGATGTCTAATCTTCTCTAATGCAATAGTGGGAGGTTCCGGGTTCGATCCCAGGTCGCGCTCATCGCCCTAACCTTTCGGAGTTTTCCGTGGTTTCTTCCGAAACTCGCTTAATTACAATTTTTAAGCTCAACCCAGTACGCAAATAAGTCATTGGGTTAAAAAAAAAAAAAAAAAAAGGAAGGACTATTATTAATTTCTTTTCTTAACACTAAAAGTTTCTGTTAGTGATTCATTAATTTTAGTGATTCATTTGAAAATACTGACCCGCTAGCGGGCGAAGCTCGCTAGTTTATATATAGAGATTGATTATATTATTGTTATTATTACTATTATTATGCTATATACGACCTCCTGTAACCAAAACGATTGGGCACAATGTCACCACATTTGGTATCTACATATTTCAAAAAACTTGCTCAAGCAGCTTTAAAAAAAAAAAAAAAAAAAGAAAGAAAAAATATCTATTAGATGGCGCTTTGTATGAAAAAATGAAAATTATTATTAGGATATGACTCATGTAAGGTATGCATAGAAAATTCCCACGTTTCATTATTAGATTTTAATTCTTCTATAGTTCATTCCATTTATGAAATTCCCCTCTTTTCCATGCAAAGCGCAATTAAGTGGACGTTCTTTTAACTAAAAATTATTTGATACCTTGAGTATATCTTCTATATGATGTAGATACCAATTTGAGTATCAATATATCCACACGTCTTCGATGAAAGAAATAATTTATAGTGCAAGTCTAATTATAACCACACTGTATAAAAAAATCCCCAAATATGGATTTTTACCGAAATTGTAATTCTTGCTTACAGTCTGTAATGTTTTAATGTTTACAAAACAATATCGACGCTGTTTGCTGTACATATTAGTAATAACGCAGACCTCTAACTCTTTAAAAGAAGAGGGAAAAAAATTAGCATCACAAAATATTCTTCTACATCATTTAATATAACAACGCTAACAACCACAAGAATTGAATCAGCATAGCTACTCACGATAAATATTTTACATATAAGCAATTTTGTGTGAATTTAAATAACAGATGATGAGATGTAGCCATACGAAAAATCCCAGAAGCAGAAGATAAGTAATAGCAGCGACACTTATTGAATAATTTACATACAAATTAAGCACAAATTTATTTCCTAATGGTCATCTAACAAGTTTGGTGAATTTATACGCTATAGAAGCTGAAATATAACCTTGCAGTACATGGGAAAAGTTTCTACATAGCAGTGTATCAGTATGCATTAAAATTGAAGAAGCATCGTTTTTAATAATGGTCTTTTTATAGATCAAGTTTTGTGGAATTATCTTCTAGAATATAGCTGGACTATAGCCTCTCAAAAAATAGGGGAAATCGAAACGTCGCAGCATTATGTAATACGCGATATGTACCAAAATTTGTAGATACCAATATATGAAAAGATGCAACTAAATATAAATTAGGAAATTTTGTGCATCACTCCTTGATTTAAAGCAACCTCAACATTTTTGTCACACACATAGACACATACAGACTATTTCTAAATATGGTAAAATTATATTCAGTATATCACAAAATATATTGAACCATCGAAATCCGGAAGCCAAAATCTTTTGTAAATCCAATATTTTTTTCTACAAGTATAAAAAAAAGTAAAAAAAAAAAAAAAAAAAAAATATTAATATTTAATTTTTTTTAAAAAGCTATTGTAATTTTCTCTCTGTAACGTTCAATTTACAAAAAAAAAAAAAAAAAAAAAAAAAAAGTACTCTGTTTGCTTTACATATTAGTAACAACGCAGAATTAAGAGAAAATATCCTGTAACGCTTAAATAAAATAAGTGAAATAAAATAAAATCTCTTTTTAGATAAAAAAAAAAAAACAAGCACTTGAACATATTCTAAAGTGTGCCTTAATTATTGAACGGTTTGTGATAAAAAGCAAGGTTTTTTACATAATATATTACTTAAATATTCTTCTTGAAAGCAATTTACATCCATAACAAAGTTCTATTAATCTTAAATCGGAAGACATGTCCACGTCAAGGATAGAAGATATTTATCTAGGAATATAAATCAAAGGTTTTTACTATCGAATTTCGAGAAAGAAAAAAATTGTCAACCGGTAAAAAGAACATCTTTCATTTTTATTTCTATCACTTTCAACAAGCTATTTTCAATATTAACAAACCTTTTATCATAAATATATATTTCTCAATCTACATCGGAATTAGGTCTAGGTATTTCAATGCCGCTAATAGAAGAGTCATATCACGTAGTACAAAGCAAAGCAAAATCTAAGTAGTTTACATTAACCCCGCCCATGCATAAGAGAGCTCATGATCTATCTCTGATGAACATCGCATAGTTACTCAAATATAATGTCTAATGAAGATAATAGTGAAGAAGGAGTGTTGTGCAATTATTAAACTTCGAGCAACACTCCAATTTAGATCTAGCTTCTTCGGATTAGTATTTGCATCACTCCAATGAGAAAGTTTAGGTCATTTATTGATTGATGCAAAACTAATAACAGTGGAGGAGTCATATCAACTTTTACTATCTCGATTAAACTCTGTGTGGTCTCACAGGTTTGAGAATTTTATAAGCGCAATTTTTGACACTGACAGTGTTCGTTAGCCAATTTAATTGTTTGAAGGATAATTTCCTGAATATGAAATATTTATTGAAACGCAAATGGGTATTTAATGGAAATCTCCATAAAAATTTTGATGGATCGTTTTCTATTTTTATAACGATAACATCGGGCTTATGAACGAAAATCAGTTAAGAACTGAGTTAAAATAATAAGGCAATAAGAAAATCTTTTAACTTAAATCATTAAGATAGCTTATGCATCAGATGTGAAATATAAATGTGTGCATAGAATTTGCACGATGTAAGATACATTTTCTCAGGATATTACTTGCACCTGATGTATAACTGATTTGAAAATTTTTTATAACATAAAACTTTTCCACTTTCACAGACTCTCATTCAGTCACAGAAACATCAGTGTAAAAATTACCAAATAGTAAAATAAACCAAATATACATAAAAATAATAATAAGGAAAACAAAAAGTTTATGATCCATAGTACAAAATTTTTTACGCAGGGGCCATATTTCCCCCTGATTCTTCCACAAAAATTTTTCTTTCTGAAATTTTCAGAGTAAGTTTGCACTATTAATTAAGTAAAAAGTTATCACATAAATATACTGGTGGAAGAATCAGAGAAAATAGGTGGGTCTGTAACCACTCTGTCACCGATATAGAAGGGAATAAAAATATATTGTATGTGTCTGTATTTTATAAATATAAATTTGCATTAAAAACTAAAAATTAACTTGTAAATTTTTGTATTAAATAACTTGTGCAAATTAATTAACACATTTATGTAATATCGAAACAACTGTGGTTAAGGGGTCTAAGAAGTTTCAATCTAAAAAAAAAAAAAAGAAAAAGTATATGTCGATATATTTAGAAAAAATATATGTCGATATATTTAGAAAAAATATATGTCGATATTTGGAGTATTCTGAACATTTTAACGCTTTATTTATGTTTTTATGAGCGTTGCTTTAAAGGTTATAAACAAAACTGTAACCGATTTCAAGAATAAATTTTATTGCATTTCCAAATTTTATTTCTAACTTCTTCAAATGTGCTTTTTTTTTTGGACACATTTCTTCCGCTAGATTTTGAAAACAATTCTATCTCCATATTTTCAAAACTTTCTATACATACTTTTATATAAAGGATAGTTCCAAAATGAACTAATATTTAATAAAACTAAGTTAATTTAATTTAAAAAATTACAAAATGTTTAAATATTTAAAAATGTAATTTAATTTAAAAAATAATAAATTTGGAAATACTGCTAAATCTTTAATTTATTTTCAGATATCCTTTATATAAATATATGTATGCAATGTTTTAAAGTGATAAGTGAAGGAGTTTTTAAAAAATTTTTCGGAAAGTGGCAAAAAAAGCATTTTTGAGAAAATTAGACTGAAGGACTAAAAAACTGATAATGTTTAACCTCAACATCAGTTACAATCAAGCTTATGTTATAACTTTAACCAAAGTCCTGTGAAGCATAAACAAAGCATCAAACTGTTCAGAATAGTGCATATAACAACATATGTTTATCCCATCATAAAAAAAAAAAAAAAAAAAAAAAAAAAAAAAAATTAAGGTTAAAACTCCTTAGAGCCCTGTAGGTTGTGATCATATTCGAGTAGCTTTATAATAATATACCGTTAAAAACTATTATACTATTTACCCATTAAAGGTGGTATTTTTTATTGTAAATAAATCAGGAGCAAATCGGTAATAATTATGATAAGAAATCACATCTCATAAAGAGATATTTAAAACCACGTGTCATTGTATAAATTAGTTAAAATTACCACTTTTAAACACGTAAATATTTTTATTAAAAATTTTACTTTCATTAAAAACATTATAAAAATTTTACAAATATATTTAGTCGAAGCTTTTCGACCAGCTTATATGGGCATCATCAGGACATATTAAAAACACAAGTTTGATAAATGCAGCATGAGATATTCATTATATGGTATATCCTAGGGATACCATGTATCCTTAGGAAACCTCAACTATATGCAAGTTTTTTCCATACAGCATGTTGCTCTACGATGACCCTAAAAAGTTTCAACTAATAAAAGATTCTTTTGTAACTTAAGGACTGATCGAAATTAACTGTAACTGTAACTGTACTGTGACTCTTTTTTTATATAATGAATGTCTCGTGCTGCATTTGTCAAACTTCTCTTTTAAATATGTCCTGATGATGCCCAGATAAGCTGGGCGAAAAGCTTAGACTAAAAAATATTTGTAAATTTTTTATAATGCTTTTAATGAAAGTATAGTTTTTAATAAAAATATTTACGTGTTTAAAAGGGGTATTTTTAACTAATAATTATGATAAGTAATTCCCTGTACTAGAAATTTTCGAAACTTAGAAACGTAATTTGAAAATACAGGCTGTCTTCAAATTTTGAGGACATATGATCACCCTAACATTAGGGGACTGTACACTTTTAAAGAGGGAGAAAATAGAATTTATTTGTTTGTTGGTTCGGTTTGCGTCATGCTAGTGTTCCGATACGAAAATAAAATTTGAGATTCCTACAAAGTTAGAAAGATAAATTTATTTTGACGAGGTATCCCCAACTTTTGTTTCGAATTTTTTTATTTGAAATTGGGGGGGGGACGTTAAACATTAGTGAGAATTAATATCCCTGAAATACCTCTGGAATTGAGCATGAAGATCTGGAGAGAAATCCTAAAAATTTCATGAATTATAATGCTTTGCACTGAGAAAAAAAAATATATACCTCCTTCCTCTAGAATTAATAAGTGACCATTTTCTAAATCCCTTAACTAGAAATATAGATTTCCGAGCTATGCGCGTAAGGCACGCCAATAAACTGAATAGACGAAATGATCGAGAATTTGTAGTGTACACATTTCTAGATGGTGAAACAATACTCTGTATACTCTAAATATTCTGAATCATTTGTATTGAGAGACATTTTCGCTTGTTTTTCTAGAGTTTGTTAATAAACCAAGATTATAGTTGCTGAAACCCGCCTCTTGTAGTCTCATTTATTTGCAGAGATTTTTAAATAACTTTGTCCTCGAGAATATAGGAAAACGCTCTAGAATTCTAATAGGGGCTTCTAGAACTCGCTTTCCAAAGGGACTAGAATTTATAAGGATGACATGGAACTATTTTTTCTAGAGCCACAACTTAGATTCTAGGTGTCAGTTACAGAATTTTTTCTCAGTGTGTATTTCTTATTTGAAGTATAATATGTATATTTTCGTAGTGTGTGTGATTAACTAGAAACAAAAGTACGCGCTTTATATTTCTGCAAAAAGTTACTTACGTTCATAATTATACATTATTTTTGTAAAGGAAAACAAATATTTTATTACACAAACACAAATTATTGTATGATGAAATTGCAATTACGTAACATATTCCTCCCCAAGTTGTTCTTCGTAGAAATCTGTGAAGCATAAGGAAAAATTGCTACAAGGACGTTTTAAAATTAGAAAGTAGTATTTAGTATAGATGGAGGATACTCTATAATGGTGTAACAGAAGCAAAATGTCAATGATTTTATACTCTTTACGTATAAGGTTAATAACACTTAAAGGATTCCTCTTCACCCTAGAAACTTACGGAAATTATGCCCATTATTATACACAGAAACTATAAACATTATTGGCATAATGACTTTCATTAATTATTCTTGTACCATACATAAATGTACATTTAAATAAGTTATGGTCAGTGAAAATGTAAATATAATGCTTTCACATCCCGAAATATCCTGACATAATTTTTTTTTTTTTTTTTAATGAATTTTTTTTCAATTCCTACTATTAGTTCACACTCTTCCTATATATATCTTGTAAAAATCTTGCAATCGATTTTTAACTAACTTCTCGACTAGCTTGAAAGTTAAAACTTTCAGGATTGCTGAGAACACGGTGAACACACAATACTTCGAAGTCCGATTTTCGAATTTTTGATTAGTTTTCTTATAATTAATTAAAATATGAAAATAATAACATCCTAATAGCGTTAAAAGAGCTATTAAAATATTAGATATAATTTAATTGTTGTAAAAAAAAAAAAAAAAAAAAAAAAAAAACGAGTTCATTTTCTTTCGACATGAAAATAAATACATTTAATTAAATGTGAACATTAAAAAATTATAAAAAGTTAAATTATGCATCTCACAAAAATTGACGTCATTATCAATTTAAAAAATTTATGTACATTGATAAGAGCTCTATGATTCATCAGAAAATTTAAAACATGGCATATAAAAGGTTTTTTTTTTTTTTTTTAATCTTATAATTATTTCCTTTCGTTTTGCTCGCCGCTTTTTAATTCCTAATTCAAAATTATTAAAAAAAAAAAAAAAAAAAAAAAAAAAAACTTTTTCGTTAGTGTTTGTAAGTAAGAATTGACTTTAAAAAATTTTCTTTTATATTACTTTTTTTTTTTTTTTTTTTTTTTTTTTAACGTTTCTGCGCTTGATAACTTTAAAAATATCGGAACTATAACTTCGAAATTTTTGCTTTACATAAATATTCATATAATCATCAAAATGAACTAAAACCATGTAAGCTCTGTTGAATTTAAAAAATAAAATAAGTGTATAAACTTCAGTGTCTTTAAAAATTCATAATATTTCACTTTTCCCCCCTAATTAAAGACAAATTACTACTCAAACAACTTAACAATGTTAAAAATTATAGCTCAAATTATAGTGTATAGCCTGTTTAATTAAACGTTACTTTTACATGAAAATTGCATGAGACATCTTGCGTGCGGTGAAATGACATTTGACGTAAAATTTTGCAGCTGTCGCATCGAATACTGCCTCTTCTTCTTCTTCTTTTTTTTTCTTTTTCTTTTCTTTTTTTCTTTTTTTTTAAATTAGAAATTTGACATTTTAAAAACGAAAGTAATTACACTACCTTTTCATAAATAACCGGAAACTTATGGTTTTAGACGTTTTATCAAATATCTCAAAAAGTATTAGATGGAACATCTTGAAACTTCAGAAATGTAAAGAACATGTTATACTTCATATATTTAAGTGGAAGTTTTGCCCGAAAACAAAAAGGGGAGCAGTAAAAAATTAAATAAAAATAAAATTATTTGGGATCACACTGTAAAATGAAATGCTTGAAAAACAATCTGTGTGTAGCAGAATTATGAGGTTCACTTTTATTGTCTGTATAAATTTTTTTGAAGCTACCACATATATTTATGAAGATATACCCTTTTTTTAAATTGCAAAATAAATAAATAAGTAAATAAAATAAAATAAAAATAACTTTTTAAACTATAACACGCAAGTTATTAAGCCTAGTGCAAAACCATTTTCAATATTATTGGTTGGTTGTAGTGTTTAAGGCCGTTTGAGTACACTAGGGTCCTAGGCGTATAGGTGGAGTTCCCTCCGTGGGGTTCTTTCTAAGGGGTCCTAGCCCGTACTTAAGCGAGTTTCGAGGAAAACCACAGAAAACTCCGAATGACTAGGTCAGTTATCGCAAACTGGAAACGAACCCGGCACTTCCCATCTACCAGCAAGCCATTTTAGGAAAATTGACGTACTACATTAGATACAGCCTACTGCAATCAGCATACAAAAATATTAAATACCTAATGCAATATGAGTATTGTTACTAAATAATTTTTAATTACTCATGAGCAAGTTCTCACGAAATTTCATGTGCATAATGTAATAGCCAATATTATTGATCTACTTATATTAGAATAAACAAATATAATAAGAAAATTATGTAAGAATAAACTCAAACAAATGTCATGTAAATCCAAAAAGGTGTTCGCGATCGAAAAAACTGAATTTCGGTTCTTCTCGGAAATAAGGAAGACGATACTTATTTTAAAATGTGATGGTTTTATTTAAAATCAAGGCAAGCTGCATTACCTGATAACTGTATAACTGAGTAAAAACCCTTATAGTTTAACTTTCTTTCTTTCTTTTTCTTTTTCTTTCTTTTTTTTTTTTTTTAAAGAAACTGAATTGCAGCTTATTTTATCGCGTACGATTTTTGTGAATTTACGTATATGATACTTATTCGGGGTTCTTATATAAATAGCTCAATACATTTTACTATTAAATTCTGCATATGAAATTTCGCTAAAGCTTAACGCATGCGCAGTTAAAAATTATTTAGTAAAAATGCTCATATTTCATTAGATATTTAATGTTTTTGCATTCCGATTGCAGTATGCTGTGTCAAATGTTGTATGTCAATTTTCGCGAAAAATGACCTTACACTGAATTTAAAATTTTTCGTGTTATACTTAAAAAATGACTTATTTTTTGCACTATTTTTTTTAAGAAATCGTTATATCTTCGGGAATATATGTGGCAGTCCCATACAAATTTTTACATATAATAAAAAAGAGTTTCATATTCAAGTACTGTGGCCAGATCAGATTTCAAAGTATATATTTTACAGAATGATCCAAATATTGTCATTTTTATTTAAATTTTTACTGATTCCCCTTTTAAGTTCGGGGCAAAATTTTCACTGAAATATATAAGGTATAACATGTTCTTTACACTCCTGAAGTTTCAAAATTATTCGTTCGGTAATTTTTGAGATATCTGACAAAACATCTGAAATCGAAAGGGTTCGATTATTTCTGGAAAGCTCGTATGTATTTAAAAAATGTAGCGCTATTATTTTAAAAAGAAAAGGAAATCAAACATGTAACATTTTTTGTATTTTTGTAAACTTTAAAGATGTAATGTTCCATTAAAGCATTAAGAATCTCCTTACTTTATATGCAATAAATACAGTGTACAAATGTCACATGTACTAAAAAAAAAAAAAAAAAAAAAACAAAGGAAAAAAAAATGTAGTTAATTCATCTGCAGTTGTAAAACATGCTTGAATATTATGCTATGGTAATGTTTAGTATCAATAACCATAGTTAATTTGGACCTTTGAAATTAGCCATGCAAATGCTCGATAGGATGTGTGCTGCATTCAAATTACACATTTTGGGATGAAATACTTCATAGTTTTGCTTAAAAATTAAACTTCCTTCCTCCTTTTTTTCTACTCTTCATACAAAGTTGTATTTCCCTGCTATGTGCATCTTTCAGAGGTGTATCTGATTTCACTACAAATGTTAAATAATGGATTTATATTGCATGCGTGTAATACAGCAGTTTCCGTAACAGAAAACTGATGTATTTTGTCCGTGATAAGATATATGCTGAAATAAGAAGAGCAACTAGATTTTTACATAGATTTTGTATGCAATTTTTATGACGTCAGTAATACATTACACTTTCTGCTTTCTGATGAGCGTGTAATTTTGTTCATAATTAGGATAGATGTTTAATTCAGTGAATATCAAATAATTATTCTATTGAGAAAGGAGGTTATATTATGGTATGTTCTGTAGGAGGAAGAATAATGCATCAATAATAATATCAAGATATCGTGTCCAACAAATATCGTGTCATAATTAAATTATAATAAGGAATTATGTAATAAATTCTAATATTTTCTCATGTTTACGGTGTTTTCAGGAACTAGTCAGGAAAAATGCGTGAGTTATAGGGCGTCAACTTTTAACAATACTTCATTTCACTACTTACTTTTCTGTATGATTTTAAAAGAAAAATGCAGATTGATTCTCCTTTCAGTTCACGCGAAGAACATATTATTTTAATGCAGGAAAAGATGTAAGTGTCATACAACAATACGAGAGTCACACGAAAATTTTTGATGCGAAAGCATTCAACGTACGCTAAAAACAATTATTGTTTAGATAGGTAAATTTGAACTGTTTTATGCTCTCATGTAATCTATACAAGTGAATACAATTGTAATTTAGCTGTCACAGAATAAATTTTAAACAAATGAAAATGAACTTGAAAGCATTATCGCACTATGAATTTTAAAGTGGGCCTGAATAAAAAAGAATGACACACCTTCACTCAGGAAATACAGGAAGACTCGAACACTTTGTCAAGCCTTAGTTTCAGAATAATACGTAAAAAATCTGGTGTGAAACAACCACGCGACTTTCATTACCCACTATCACACTTATTATATGCATTTTTGAGAGATAATGTGATCAGAAAGCACAAAAGTGACCTAAAGAAGTAGAAACCTAAAATTTTTCCGGTAAGAGAAACTTATGAAGACATATAAAACGAAGTTTATATATAGCGAGGTAAAAAATAAGAGAAAAAAAGTGGTAGAGTTATTTTTTTAAACACAAATTTCCGAGATTTGAAGATGACCTACCTAAGCAGGATGACTGTTGATTTTCTTCTAATAACTACGCAATACACGAGAAAGAATTGGATTTATATAACAATTTTGAAGAAAATCGTTAGAGCCATTTTGGAGATACCAACTTTTACAAAAAAATCAATTATTGACCGGAAAACAATGATTACATACAAAAGCATATATATAAAAGTGAGTTAATATGGCGATTTTGCAGAAAATACGTACAGCCGTTTTTAAAGAAACGCGCTTGCTAGACCTGGAACCGAGCTATTTATACAGGACGTCTATCAATTTTCTTGAACTAACCAACTATATCATTCGAAAGGACATCTAATATAGCAAATATATAGCAAATTTAAATAAAATCGTTTGAGCCGTTTTTGAGATACGGACTTATGGTCCCACTTCTGGTCTCCGATGTCCCACTTCCGGTTTTTCAATTTTCACTAAAATTTGGAAAATTCATCTGCACGCCAGACCTGTCTTAATTCTAAAGTTTTGTAGCTCTATCTTTATTAGTTTCGGAGATATGATAGCCAAAAGCTTCCACACACACACACACACACACACACACACACTGACCAATTGCCAAAAGGCATTTTTTTGGACTCGGAGGACCTTAAAACGTGTAAAACAGGTGAAATCTCGACATCGAATTTTTGGACCAAATACAATACTTCCATTACCTACGATAGTGCGGTGATGGAAGTAAAAAATGGGCATTTATCAGAATTAATTCAGTTGCTTTATACTAAATTGGAACATCGTGCTAAAAATTTGAAATATAGCAAGAAGCTTCATCTATATAAATAAAGCAACGAGTTTGTCGGGAACAGATCCGTGTAGACCACTCCTATTTTTGATTGATCTAGACATAACTACTTTGGTGGAGAAAGTTTTTTTTTTCTTTAATTAGTAAAAACTGGTGAATTTTTTAAAAAGATACTGCATAGGTGTTATACTTTTTAGAAGAGCCCTAAAAACTGTTCATTTTTTGAGTGGACACTATATACATCAAGTTCTTAAAGATATTACGTTCCAAAGTTTTCTTTTAATTGATTAAAATATGAAAATAAATATTAGTTATAATTTAATAGTTAAAATTTTCTACGCATTGATAAAGTGCTAATGTAGTTCTATGGCTATAAGATTCAACAGAAAATTAAAAAATATGGTATATAAAATGTTTTTTTTTTTTTTAATCTTATAATTATTTTGTTGTCATTTCGGCGACGTGTTGATAAGGGCATCGCAAATGCATAAGTAAACATTTTGGTGAGAAACGTCCGAGCTACTACAGTGCCAAATTTGAAATTCCGTCAAGAGATCCAAGCTGTTTCAATGTTTTTGCACAATTTTTCTCAATTTTTTTTTAAATAATATTTTTGTAATGCGAGTGGGAGAAAAAGAAAATGCTTTTTTTTTTTTTTTTTTTTTTAAATTGGTCTAATTATACAAATTATCACCATGTAAAATATTATGCGTTTTCCGTTCTGTTTATAATCAAAAAGAAAATGATTAATGCAATTTTTCCTGTATTATTGACATTTCTATAAATTAAATTAATTTAAATTATCCAGTCTCTGCCAAAGTCAGCGAGGGCCCGAAGCGGAGTTTTAAAGCTATTTCAATGTATTTTCTTTTTGGTTTTAATTTGTAGAACGGTATAAAAAAAATTGATTCTTTTTTTAATTCATTTAAATATAGTGACAAGTGAAGCGGGTAAAGCCTGCTAGTAAATAATTAACTAAATAAATAAATAAGATAAGAAAAATAGCATGAAATTTTTGAAAAAATCAAAGATTCCTTAAACTTTTCCTTTAAATAGTCAATCCATGATTGTTTTCGTTTGTGAAGGACTTTTTACAATTCAAATTATACTTCGGATGCATTCTCTTATTTAGCAATTATTGTCTTGAATTCTAATGTATCATTTTAATCGAATCTTTTATATTTTTGAAACATTGATAACAATCAAACATGTTATCTTATTTAGAAATATTATAAACTATAATGAATCATCTTCAGGGACAACACTTGTCTAAAATAATTTAACCGATGAAATGGAAAAGTGAACAACCTTTTCTTAAAGTAATTTAACCTCGTCAAAGTTAAACTATCATTTATTAAAGTTAAACATAAGATTAGGGATTATTTGTTAATCTAAGAAGCATTTATATTTTTTTTATTGTTTTGATATAAAAGCTAGTTCAAACACACTTTCTATGAATTTTTATTAATGTTATTAAGTATTGTTGCTATTCTTTAAACCAGCTCCTTAAAATATGTTTTTATTCTTTAAACCAGAATTTAGCTGTTCTTTTAGAAAGCTAACACATACGAATTTTGTGTTTTGCTGCAGTTTGTTAACTCAAAATTATTAGGATATGCTTGTTTATTCGTGCGTATATACAGTTATTGTAAAACAAATCGTGTTAAAGAATATAAATAATAGTTAATTATTAAGATCAGTTATTTATTGATTGAAAATAGCAATCAATACGTTATACGAATACGTTATACGAATGAGCTAAAAATTTTTATGCATGTTACAAGTCACTGTCGCACGAAATGTATAGATTTTGGTGAATATGAAGCTTATAGGTTTTTTTTTTTTTTTTTTTTTTTTTTACAGGGAAAACAATGGCAATTTTTTTTATCATTATGGCCTATGGGCAAGAGAGTTCAATTAAGCAACATACTAAATGGGAAAAATACGCAAATAGACTATTATAATTATCTCTTTTATTTATGTAACTACTTCTCTTACTTTAATTAAATAACCGTCAATTACTTAATGTTCGGAAAGTCGAGTGGAGTTCCTTAGATTTTTTAAATAAGTGAGTAATATATGTGAATAAAATCTTCAACATGCTTAAACAAAAATAAATAACCTGGTGTGTCACTCACACGACTGAAATTTAATACTATAAATACAGGTTGGAGATAAGAGATAAGATAAAGAGTACTGTTATGTAAACCTATCTTAAACAATTCAAGTTAGGCTTCTGAAGAGTTTTATATGATAATTAGTTCTGTGTGAGGGGGGCTCCCGCCCCCCTCACACAGAATTTTTTTCGGTTGTTAAATTTATTTCATTCGGTTAAATTTAATTCGGAATTTAATTCGGTTATTAAAGAATATTTCTGTTTTTAAAAATAATTTATTAAAATTATTATTTAAAAAAAAATATCTTTTATGATAACACAGACGATTTCCATATTAGAAAAGTAGTATAGCACTAATTATTACCAAAAAAAAAAAAAGTTGAATTTATTCTCAATATTACAGTTAATTTTTTTTTTTTTTTTTTGCTAAAAATGAAAAAAATTGATAACTTTATTTTAAGTTATCGCAGATCAACGGTTCAACCATTCGTTTTAAAGGTATTGGCGAGCTCTTTTGAAAGATACCCATCATGAAAATTTGCTCCCCTCGAGGGGGGACTTCCTCCCAAGGGCGGGAGGCGAGGCTTCTACATACACAATTTTTTCCCAGTTGACTATCTCTATTACAAAAAATATATATTCGTTTCATTTAGTTTAGTGCAGTCTATAAATGTTAAACTCTACTTACCTGCAATTTCCCCCATAGACGTAATGTATTTGAATGCTTTTGAGTGTCCCTCTACACGAACCATTTGCTTCATCTCAACGAAATGCTTACTGTCCCATCCCTATATGATACACATTTAGAATACCGAGGTTGGAATTTCTGCTACTATTTGTTCTTGAGATATGCTGATAACAGACACACTGACCATTCGCTAAAAACATGATTTTCGTATCAGGAGACCTCAGAACATGTAAATATAACAAAAAACTCACGTTCAAAAATTTGACCCTAAAAGAATACTTTCCTGACCCTATGGGTAAGAGAAAGTAAAAATAGCCAGGGAACACTTTGAACTGTTGTCTATATCATAGCTTGTGAGTGTTCTAACCTCTGGTCTGTTTCATCCGATATCTAATAAAAAAAATTTCTAGTTTGAAACTAGAAAATTTTCATTTATTCTGCATTTATTCTGCATTTCATTTCTTATAACAATGCATTCGGTGAAGTGAACTTTTAAATAATATTTGGGAATTACATTATATCTTTATTAAAATTAATAATAAAAATATAGAGTGTAGACCAAATTTAATTAATGTAATAATTTAAAATATCATCAGTAGTACCAATCTTCGAAGAACAGGTGAAAATGTTCAACTTTAAAATGAGGAAAAGTAAGCCGATTGGATGTCGACTACAGTCCTTCATCTGGTCGGATCGAATAATTTATTTTTCTGCGGATCGGGGTTGTGTTTGGGTCGGGTTTGGGTTTTAACGAGAAGGTTCAGCTTGAGAACATCTTTCAAAAACTTTGCATAATAAGCAGAAATTTATTTTATATAATTATAACTGATCTAAATACACTATATATGCCGACAATGAAACATATGTTACCCATATTATTATGGTAAATTAAACATACAGATTAAAGCAATTAACGAGAAAACATCAAATAATTATTATTTCTTTTACAAGAATATAAGCATTAAACAACAAACAACAAATGCTAAACTTGAAGTCTAATTTTGTATACTTGAAGTTCACAACACTCTAATTCTACTATTCTTCTAAAAAAATCTTCCATTCTTTCTATTTAATGGAACACAATTTATGACCTCCCTGAAAATGACCAATGTCTACTTGCGTGTGATGAAATTTTCATCTTCACAATATTTATTGTAGCATTTTTCCGCTTCTTTGTTACTAATGAATTCCGCGTCAAGCTTATAGGAACATCTTGCATAAAACTTCACCGGATAATCTTTGAATCTACAGGATTGATAAATTTTGTGACAAGAGTGGTATCTCGGACCATTATTAACGCTTTAAATAAGCTAAAGACAGTCGATAGGATCTACATTGACAGTCCTTTGAACATTGTTTATTCATCAAGGAACGGAATTATATGCCTTCACTCTGTAAAACATTTTTCATTAATATTTAATTTTACGGACCGTGATCAATCGATTACAAGATCATTGAAGTTTCACTTATTTATGGCTAAGTCCTGAGTGTCGTCTTAGTGATTTAAAAAGAAATAAAAAGAAAGAATGCAATGTAATACAGCATACATCATGAAAATTTACCGCAGGGTCTTTTCTGAGATATACTTCAAAGACTTCCATAAAACAATCGCTGACAACAAAATAAATTTCAAAAGGCGCATCAATGTACATACATGATTTAAACAGAATTTAAAGGAGTCATTTATATTTTTTTCCCTTAACAATATATGAATCGTTGATGTTTAGTTTTATAGAACTTAACAGAAGACATACTTTTAAGTTTGTTCTCTATTTTTAAGTACAAAAGTAATTTTCATTTAATTCACTATTCTCAAAGAAAGAAATAGAGATATTTAAATGGTAATAATAATAATAATACTGATTTGCAAAAAATGTCTATAAATAATTCTAGCATCATTTAAATATTTTAAATATTTTAATAATATAAACACTTCTCTTATATTTTGTATAAAAAAATAATATATTTTAGAAACAGTTCAAGAAATTCAAGAAATGATTGTTTATAATTATGTTAGTGATTATCAATGAGGAAATATTTCCTAGAAAGAAAAAGCTAACTTAATTTAGTTCATTTTATTCACAGTTGTCCTTTTATAGATTAAAAATTATTGCATTTTATAATTCAACTTTTTTCCCCCTTAAATATTTAACAACTAACAATCCCATAAGATTTAAATATTATTATTATTATTATTTTCTAAAAAATGATATTGAAAAGTTGCCACTGGTATATTCGAGTATTCATTGAAATAAAACATATGCTTGTAAAGATAAAGCATTAAACAATTTTTTCTTTAATTTTAGGATCATTAGGTAAATTTATTTGTCATACTGAAAGTAAATACTATCTATCAGTTAAATGCAAAGCACACATACATACTTTCAATATTTACAGGAAAACTAAAAACAAAACATCTCAGAAACTAAAAACTTGTAAAAAGCTATTCAATAAGAAAGTAATGTAATACAAAATACTCAATAAAAATATTTTATTGGGACTTTCATAGACATGCTTCAAAGATTGCCTTGAAACAGACGCTGAGACAACAAAACAAATTTGAAAGGTACACACCACCATACCTACACGATGTTAATTCAGAGTTCGAAGTGGTTAAAAATTTCTTGTAAGAATATGAGACAGTTTTTTGTTTTAAATATAACTTAGATTTGCTATTAATTACAAAATGGCCTTAAAGCATTGACAATTAAGAAAATGACATTAAATGACGTTTGCAAATTTTACTGATTTTGAAAGCTAATTAATTACAGAGACTTTTTTACAATCTAATTAATCAGATTGTTAGATTACTGGTGTATTTTTTTAGACGTATTTTCATTTGCTGACCACGGATTTATGGAAAAAAAAAAAAAAAAAAAAAACAGTAACCAATTTAAGAAAGAAGGAAATATTTAAATTTGAATAAAATAAATATAATTTGACTGTTAGAAAAGTTTTTAAATAATTAAACTATCCTTAAAAAACATATATTATATATATATATATATATATATATATATATAATAAGATTTAGACAAATAAAACAGAAAAATATCTTTTCAAAGTTGCTGAAATAATTAAATAAATAAAAATTCAACGATTAAATCAGTGTTTATATATTAAGGTCATCTAATTTAGTTTAATTTTTCATTATAGTCTTTCCAGAAGCGAATAATATAGATTTAAGTATTTAGTTTTTATATTATTTTGTTATTTAAGTATTTATCAAAACATCTTTTTTAACTAGTTTTACAAGATTATGCCGATAATTTTTTTTTCATCGAAAAGTTATACTGAATATGTATTAAAATTATATTGAACCAGTGGTTGTTTTTATAATTATTAGTACGAAAAGGCGTAATATTTCTTTTAGACAGCAATTTTACATCTTCGCACTTTTTTTTTCTTTCCACTTTGAATGAACGTGAAAACATTTTTGTTTTTATTTAAAATATATAAAACTGAAAGCTTGATTGTATCTGTCCAGATTAATAGATTTTATCAAAAATTTTTACATTTATTAATAAGAACAAGATATCTAGTTGGTGTCGTATTTTTCATTTCAATCGGATAATTGATTAAAAAATATATTAATTAAAAACCAAAACCCATTATAACTTTAAAATTATTTAAAAAAGAAAAAAGTTTATGTTAAAAATAATTATAATTTAATAAATAAGTGAATATATATATATATTTAAATAAATAAATAAAATTGAGAAAAATTGTGCTAGACAAAAACAACGGCTTCAGTATAAAACCCCTTTGCGAAATTTAAACTTGGCATCGTGTTAGTTCTGACGTTCCTCACCAAGCTCATTACTTAAGCAGTTGCAATAGCCATTTTACTTCATCACCGAAATGATCATAAAAATTTAAAAGCCGGCAAGCTAAATTTATACAAAAAAAAAAAAAAAAAAAAAATAGTAAATAAATAAATTTTAATAATTATAAATAGAGTTTTTAATAATATGTTTAATTTGTATAAACTTTTACATATACAAAAATCAATTCTTAAGTAGTTGGATTAACAATTATCAGAATAAACAGGATGGTGTATTTGTTACCGTTTTGAGGTGTGACCACTTGACTCGTCCGCAAGGTAAATCCTTAGCCAAGATAGTATTGTGAGATACTTTTCTTAGCCAAAGTAGTTGAACATATGAATAATTATAAGATTAAAAAAAAAAAAAAAACTTTTTATATACCATGTTTTAAATTTTCTGATGAATCATAGAGCACAACTTTCTATAACTTTTTAACCTTTACGTTTAATTAAATGTATTTATTTTTATGTCGAAAGAAAATGAACTCGTAATTTTTTTTTTTTTTTTGACAACCATTAAATTATATCTATTATTTTAATGGCTATTTTAACGCTATTAGGATGTTATTATTTTCATATTTTAATTAATTATAAGAAAACGAATCAAAAGTTCGAAAATCTGACTTTGAAGTATTGTGTTGTCACCGGGTTCTGAGCTATTGTAAAAGTTTCAAATGTCTAGCTAGTAGGGAAGTTAGTTAAAATTCGATTGCAAGATTTGTACTGGACAAGCAAACAAACAAACAAACAAGAATAGAAGTTTATAAAAAACATGGTAATTAGAGTATTCGGAAAATGTAAAAACAAACCATAAAAAGGTTAAAAACACAATAGTAATATAATAAAAATTAAAGTTATACCATGGTTTATTAATACGACAGGATTGTTTCCTTCAGACAGCGATTTTGCTTTGTCGCCATTTATTGAATTAAACCTTGAATTTGCCCATATGTCCGTCAATATCCAATTTTACCATTTAGTTTCTTAAACTATCTTAAAACTAGTATGTTGTGGCCACCACGAGACTTTCTTCTATATTTTCCTATACAAATTCACTCAGTAACAATAATTAAAAAAAAAAAAAAAAAAAAAAAAAAGAAAAAAGTGGGACTTTGACAAAATTGGGGGGAAAATGCAAAAATTTGTTTCAGAGAACACGGAAACCGTGGGAGTTTGATAGAATTAAGGGGAGAGAAAAAAAAAAAAGTGGGACTTTGACAAAATTTTGGGTAAAATGTGAAAAATTGTTACAGTTTGTCAAAACACGGAAACCGTGGGACTTTGACAAAATTAGGGGAAAAATGCAAAAATTAGTTTAAGTTTGTCAGAACACGGAAACCGTGGGAGTTTGATAAAATTAAGGGGAGAAAAAAAAAAAAAAAAAAAAAGATTTTTTTTCGTAAAAAGTAAAAAAAAATCGATAACTTTGTTTTAAATTATCACAGATTTATAGTTCAACCATTCGTTTTAAAGGTACTGACGAGACCTTTCGAAAGATACCCATCTTGAAAATTTTTGTCCTATATCACCCTGTTAAAAATTTAGAAAAAGCGGGATGGCAACGCAACCCGTAAGACGATTTTTACCAAAAGTTGATAGGCACTAATTTATGTCAAGGTGCAACTACATACCAATTTGTATGAAATTCTGTGCAGTAGTTCCAGAGATACAGTTGCCACAAAATTTTGTCACACACACACACACACACACAGACAGACAGACAGACAGACAGACATTTTCTAAAAATGGTAAAATCGTGTTCTACAGCTCTCAAAACGTGTAAATCCATCAAAAACCCGAAATCGAAAATTTTTACGAATCCAATACTTTCTTCTATTGAAGATAGAAGAAAGTAATATTATATTAAATCTGTAAAAACTTTTACATTTTTCAAAACCTGCTAATAAGCGAAAAATTAATCCTTGATTGTATGTAAAAACCGATTGCCGATTTTAGTATCCTAGACCATAACCATGCATAAACTGGTTGGCTTCTGAATATTTGTTGGCTGTTTATTCTGGATATGTATTGATGATGGCTTCTGAATTTTTTTTTTTTTTTGGCTATATATCCTGGATGTAACCAACAAATATTCGAACATTGAAATTTGACACCGAAATAGTGCGGTCGTTTCTCACCAAGATGTTTACTTATGCAATTGCGATACCTATTTCAATTCATCGCGAAAATGACAACAAAAATATAAGAAAACCTCAGGAGCTTCTATGCTAACGCCCTTGAAGGTAGTAAGTAATCTTAATTTCAGTAGTAAGTAATCTTAATTCTAAAGTAATTTGAACAAATAAAGATAGTAATGCAAGGGAATGCAATACAGTTACTTCACGCCTTTATATGGAAGAATAGATTAAAATAAGGACTGTCGTACTAAATTAAACTTTGTTTACAAAGAATGTAAGCCAAATTTTACTTTTATTTTATTACCATGAGTTTATTAACTTCGATTCTTGTTTGTTTGTTTATCCGGTACAAATCTTGCAATCGATTTTCAACTAACTTCCCTAGTAGCTAGACATTTGAAACTTTCAGAATAGCTCAGAACCCGATGACAACACAATACTTTTAAGCCCGATTTTCGGTTTTTTGATTAGTTTGTTTTTAAATAATTGAAATATGAAAATAATAACTTCCTAATAGCTTTAAAAAAATTAAAATATTAGCTATAATTTAATTGTTGCCAAAAAAATTTACGAGTTCATTTTCTTTCGACATAAAAATAAGCACATTTAATTAAACGTGAACGTTAAAAATTGTAAAAAGTTAAATTATACATCTCACAAAAATTGATTTCATTATCCCTTTAAAAATTTTATACCGATTGATAAAGCGCTAATGTAGTTCTATAGCTATAATTCAAGAGAAATTTTAAAAACATGGTATATAAAAAGTTTTTATCTTATAATTATTGTTATTTTTATTATTTTGTTGTTGTTGTTATAGGATTATAAGTTTAAAACATTTGATGTAAATACTATACGTCAGAACGACTGCAGTTGAACGTTTTTGAAAACGTGCGAAAATATTCAAGCATAAAGCACGTATTTTCAATAACTCGAGAAAAACTGAAAACAAAACATTTGAGAAACTATAAACTCATATTACTGAAAATGATAATAGTTCCCTACAAATATGCCTACTTTAAATGTGTGCTGACCATCACGTTCTGAAAACATGTGTAAAACTACTAATGCTAAGTGTTTTAAATAACACAGAAAAACGGTCATTTTAAAGTGTAATTGGCTATAACACGATTTGAACGTGCTAATCAAATTATCTGACTTTTAAATTATTGAAATAATAAAATAAAAGTTTTTGGTTGTAATCACCTGTAATTGGAAGGTGTGAATACAAAAAAATAACTTCTTCCAAACTGTTATGTTCTTTGATAATAGAATTTGCTATTTTTGATATGCGAATGAACAAAAGAAATCATAAGCGGTGTTTTATTGCATAATTTATTAAATGGCGGTAGAAACGACTTTCATCCTTTCATTGAAAGCTCAAGTTACGTTTTAAAGTCAAACTATAATCAAAAAATGTTTTTCTTCATTTCCTCAATAAAAATATTCATTATATTCTTTTATGTTTAAGAATTATAATTAAAGTATCTTTTCAAAAAAAAAAAAAAAAAAAAAAAAAAAAAAAAAGCCATAAGTTTATATTACAGAAATTTTGGAGGTGTGGAAAACACATTAAGCTCCTTGTAAAGAAATGACTTCATTAGAATGTATCTAATAATAAAATAAAGTTCTCTGAGAAGAAGTTTTTATAGTACTTATGATAGAAATGAAACATGAAATAATAATTTTCTTACCGCTGTATGTTCAGCATAATTTCAATGAGGGTAAAGTTACTGACGCCAGAATTCATTTAAATTTAAAAATACAGTGCTATATAAAATGGTAAAATATTACTAAAATTTAAAAGGGAGGAAAGTCACACGAAAATTTTTTATTAATATTTTTGTAATGTCCATTTTTTTTTTTTTTTTTTTTTTTTTTTTAAATTACATGACTATTTATTTTGAAATCTCCCTCAATTTTTGCAATAGGCAATTCCTAAGTCTTGAGAGAATGAATTATAAAATTTCTGTAGCATTAAAAAATTATCTTTTTTGATAAAACTTTTATTGTTGGTTGATAATTTTGCACCTATGATGGAAAAGAAATAAACATTTTTTTCGAAAAGAGATGGATCTTTTTATGTAGTATTTGTAAGAAGTTTTATTCGTAAGCAGGTATTCTACACCCGATTCTGAAATCTCCAATGATCTTATTATATATTTCTAAAAATTTTAATTTTTATTTTTCAGTTGTATGCTGGTCTTATTTAATTATTTTAATTATTATTATTATTATTTTTTTAAATAAAATACTTCAGTTACATTATATATTCATATTTCTTTATTCAAGATAAACAGTTTTCAAGTTCGGTATTGATGTATGGACTATTCATTTTGTATTTAAACGTGATATTAGTTAATTAATAGTTAGAAACGCTGCTGCTTCATTATGTACATATATAAAAAGAAAATATAGTAATTCCAATGCTCACTCTTAAGATGGAAATTTATTTAAATTAATTAAAACGAAAGAGATTTATAAAGATTTATCTGACGCTACTATCAGATTAGAAAAGACAAATGAATGAAATAAATTTCGATAATATTATTTAAAAAGAAATAAAAAGAAAAGAAGAATTTAAGGCATTTAGAATATCATACAGCAATAAAAGTCACAGCTAAATAATTGGACGAACGATCAGTAATATTTCCAAATGATAAGCAGAAAATAGAAGCAAATCAAGTGCAATTTTATGACTCATCAGAATAAATAGTACGCAAATATATTTTTGATAAGGTAATAAGTATGTAGCAATGCTAATGAATACATGTAATTTAGAAGAACAGATTCCTTATAAATCAAGGAATCTAATCAACAAGTGTAAGCTGCAAATTAAAATAGCATTCTCTTTTTGAAGATGAAAAAAAATAAAAAAGTGGCATCATAACTTGTTTTGAAAGTCATAGCAAGCAAATAGTTTTATGTATATCCACATCTTTAAAAAACCATTCGTATTTAGATTGTATTCCATCCCAGTTACAAAAAATATAATTTACGGCATGTGGCTTGATTTCTTTATGTGAGTATAAAGGAAAACTGATACTAATTGCCATTATTGCATTTTATTTAGGTCAAACTGAACTCTCAAATGTCAGTTCATATTTAATTGCAATAAAAATAAAAGGAATCTCTATCGATTTCTTTATCACTATTTTATAATCAGTTTTAGCATTTTATTACTGGCTAATTTTCTAAGTAATTACCATTTGTAACGCTAATATATGAGTGATTGTATGAAAGCAATTCCTCTTTTTCACTATAATAAATCGAATAATTCTGCTTAGATCAAATTTCACAGAAATTTAAACTTATAAAATGTTGAAAATTTTGTAAGAAGTAATAAATATAAGGTTATTTCTTTTCGTATTGTAAAATCATAACTTTGTTTTAGTAAGTCATATATATAAACAAATGTCGGTGCAAAGAATTAAAATATTATTTTTTTTCTGCAATTGAACTGTTGTCGTGGGGAAGATAGTTTTACAGGCAAGAGGGAAATAAGACCATTCCACTTGCATCCCGGGAGATCTGTCTTAGTGGCAAATTTGGCAATTGGCGACCAAATTTGACATAAATGGTAATATAGGATTGCCAAAAATATGAAAGCTCTAACTTTTATAGAAACTGAGTTTCGGGAATTATTCAGGATGAGTAAAACATCTCTCGCCTTGAAATATCTTAAATCTTCGCCAAATCAAAACCGAAACCATAAAAGGAAACGATACTCTCTCGAAGCAGTTCATTTGTGTTCAGAAATTTGTATTGAGCGGATGTCTGTGAGATATTTTACTTCAATCTGTACATGGTTGTTTCTAAATGAGCAATGTTCCTGTTCCGCGGTATATTTAACGTTTTTTATTTGTCTTTTTTGGTACGAGTTACAAATTTATTGTACTGTTTTAAGAATATTTGTTGAATAAGTACAATTATGGACTAGAACCTGCTATTTTCTAGAGAGTTACTTTCTACATGCAATAATTTCGACATTTTGCAATAATATTTATATAAATGACAAAATAATATGCTTATAATACTTTGAAATATCGTAGCATTCAAAATGTCATTTTTATTTATTTATTTATTCTTTTATTATAACTTTAAATCATTTAATATTATGGAGTTATTTATTTATTTATTTATTTATTTATTTTAAGAAGGTACAATTTAAATTAGTAAATACAAACTATTGAAATGTTTTAAACAATATTATTCTATGTAATATGGCTTGAACAAAATCTCATTTTTCATTACTTTAAAAGTATCTATCAATCAGATTTTCATTAAACATAGCTAAGAACCAAACTATCCCAATTAACTTAGTGTTCTAATAATAATAATAAAAAAAAAAACCCTCATTGAAATCGAATTGTTCGTTTGAGAGATACAGACACACGCACATGCAGATACAGGTTTTCCAAACTCATAACTTCTCTCTATTTTAGTCGGAAATTAAAAATAATCATTAAATGTTTCTTGATTTCCGCAGAATTTCTATTTATTAATTAAAATTTATTAATTTCTTTATTAAACTATTTTAATTTACTTATTTACTTATTTATCTATTAAAATATTTTTTATATATCATTCAAGTAATAATACATAATGTAACACAGATAACACATTCAATCGAAGCAAAATCTATGCATTGAATAAAGTTCTTGAAGAAATAATTTCATCTGCAACTTCATTGTTCGGCCCAAGTTTTCCATATTCGGATGAATATGTAGCAAGATGCGTGTTGAGATAAGATGAATATACGTTAATAATGGATTATAGACACGAGTTATATAGAATTAATAGTTTTATTCTTAAGATAGAAGCTGATGAACTACTTCCTTACTTGTGTTAGAAAAGGAAAGAGAAGCCAAGACAATAGCAAAAAACAGAACCCCAAAACAATAACTGGAGATAAAACAATGCTTCTCGGAGAGCAAGAGAGGAAAAAGTGAAGCAAAGCATAAAAATTGGAAATAATATTAATTTGGGTGAGTAACATATCAGCTCAGTGGTTAGTAATCACCACTTGTCACACAGCTTCTTTGTTACGATCCCAACATCGTGCTCATTAATGCTGCACAAAATAAGTGAGCGCAAGTAACGCTGCATTATCTGTAGCTGACAAATAAATGCATGTTTCTTGTTTGATTAAGCCCGATATGCAATCGTAATTTTTTCTTATAAATATTTTTTGTCAGAAATAATGAGGGCAAGCGTGATTTCGAACCACGATTTTTCGCCTGCTGCAGTTGATAACAAACACTTTATTACTTGAAAAAAAAAAAAAGATAAATATGGTTTTTAATTGCTTTCTAAGTGTGTGAATATTGCGATTTAAACTTTCTTTTTTAAATAGCAAAGAGTAATTAGAAAGAAATTACTTAGCCTAATTCACTTATTTGGAAATTTTCTTTAAATACTTTGTTACAATAATACTTTGTTAAATATTTTCTTTACTTACTTTGTAAAAATAAGTTTGTGACGATATGCATTAAAAAACCCCTATCGTAACAGATTCCCTCTGTTCCGATTAGTAAAATAAATATACTTTTAGCGACCAAATATGTGTTTCTTTATATATATATATATATATAACATGGTTATAACCTTAAGCCATGGAGGATATGCAGATAGTTTAGTAATATGCTAAAACATCTCATGATTTTTTCATTTCTTTTTTGGAGTGTGTGTGTTTGGGGGGGGGGGGGTATATACAGGAAGAGATTTTAGCCCACGAAGACTATAGCTTATATTTTGTGATTAAAACATTATTATCTTTTCAGTAGACTACTTGATATAAAGTGGGATGACACACAGTTCTGCTCTCGAAATTGGTAGATTGGAAGTGCGGAGTTCTTCCCAGGTCACCCTTATCAAACTAGCCGTTTAGGGTTTTTTGGGGTTTTCTCCGAAATTTGCGTAAATATGAGCTGGTACCCTAAAAAAGACCCCACACAGGTCACACTAACCAAGCCTACGAGTCTCGTGTACTCAATTTGACTTAATCTTAACACCGCACACCCATATCACGGAATGTACTTACTTGCGTCTCGTGGAGAAGGGAAATGAAGATTTTAATTTAATTATGCTCATTTATTAGTGCGTAAGACAAATCTATAAAGTCCAAAAGTTAAAATAAGCATTAATATTAAATTATTAGCATGTGCTTACCGGTCAATATTTTCAATAAAATTTATTTCCAAATTTATTTCTCCTTTCTTTTATAGCTCTCATGGCATCTTAACACTTTTTTTTTTTTTTAAATTATTATTATTATTTGAGCATTATAATATTTAAAACAATCAATGCCAAAAGAAATCTAGATATTATGGTTCACATAACAATGTCATTATTTTATAAATGTTATTGAATCGATATTAAGTGATATAAAGTTACATGGGTGCTAAACATACAAGGGGTACTTTTGAAAACAAACTCAATTGCAAGCCACCAGATGGGGAGGACAAACTTGTTTTGATTTATTAATATGACACGGAGAAAAGTTTTGTGAAGTCTAAATTATACTAGTTTATTATAAAATTTAATTCTGTAATGCATTCCTAATTAGAAAAACCATCCTATCCACATCAAATGTTTAGTGAACATTGATAAATACAGCGGCGGTTTTGTTTGAGAACGTAGGAGGTGGAGGCGGGTATAAGGTTTATTTAAAAGGTAAAGAGAATATTGGGGCTTAATACCACACTGTGAGACAAAAATGTTAGACACACAATATGTTGAGTTTTAAAAAGGCATCATTTTAATATCAGTGTAGCAGCTATTGTTTCCCAATTGTCGAATTTAATTTATGTAGATCAACCTTTTTAGCGTTATCCTTGTCTTTTTCTGTAGTGCATAATGGAAATAAAAAGTTGGTGTTAAAAATTTTTTGAAATATCTTCTGCTTTTTTCTAGGAAATAAGATGGGTAAATATGCACTGAGAAAGAAAATATACCACCTTCATCTACAACGAATAAGTGGTCATTTTCTAAATCCCTAAAATAGAAATATAGATCTCCGAGCCATGCGTATAAGGCAAGCAAATAAGTTGAATAGACGAAATGATCGAGAATTTCTAGTCTATACATTTCTCGATGAAGAAATAATATTCTGAATCCTTTGCATCGCGAAAAATTCTTGTTTGATTTTCTAGAATTAGGACATAAACTAAGATTATAGTTGCTAAAACTCGCCTCTTGTGTTCGCATTTATTTGCAGAGATTTTTAAATAAATTTGACCTCTATAATATAGGCAAACGCTCTAGAATTCTAATAGGGCTTTCTAGAACTCGCTTTTAAAGGGGACTAGAATATATAAGGATGACACGAAACTATTTTTACTAGAGCCCCAATCTAAATTCTAGATGTCAGTTACAGAATTTTTTCTCAGCGTGTGTAGTATACAAAATAATTTTTTTATATTTATACAGTGCATAATATTTATTTTATAAATCCTTAAACAGATATGTTGAAAAACTAATAATACTAATTGAAATATCAAAACCTTTGAAGGCCTTGGAATAAGGATATTATAATTATTTTTTTACTTTCCCTTTACCATTTATAAAATAGAGAATGTAATGTTTTGGGGTCAAATTTTCGAAATTGGGTTTTGTTATATTTGTTATATTTTGTTATATTTTAAGTCCCTTGAACCAGCAAAAAAGGGTTTTAGCCATTGGTCTCTGTATGCCTGTTATCAGCATATCTCGAGAATAAATAGCAATTAGAAGTCCAAAATCAGTATTCTAAATATGTATCATATGCTACTCTAAACATTTGTTGAGATCAAGGAAATGTTTCGTGTACAAGAACATCCAAGAAAGTTTTTTTTTTATTTCCAATGGCTAGGCAAAAGTTACAGAGGACTATAAAGATACGAAACAAATTATAGACAATATAACATAGAACAAAAGACCGAAGTCATTGCCTAAGGAACGATCTTGCCTCCCAATATTTCGACTCTTCTGTAGAACATCGAAGAGCCCTACAACGGGACAGATGGTCCCGGTCCATTACTTCTCCAGAATCACAAAGTGGGCAAGTAGGGTCGTTTAAGATACCTATGTGCTTCAAATGAGCGGCAAGGCAGTCATGTCCTGTAGATAGGCGGAAAGTCGCAACTGCCTTACGTATTGGTTTATCAGGAATTAGAGAAGGACTTCAATTCTTCCGTTTCTTTAGAGCTGTACGATTCTCAAGATCTCATAAGGCATAAGATGCAGATAAATTCTTTAAAAACAGTTTAATCCTCCAGTAAGAAATGGGGATGGGTAGTAATGGGATGGGTAGTATTGGGATGTTGTAGTAAGGTAGCACCTCTTTTTGGTGGTAATGGGTAGTAATGGGGATGGGTAGTATTGGGATGTTGTAGTAAGGTGGCACCTCGTTTTGCAAGGAAGTCCGCTTGTTCATTGCCCCAAGGCCACAATGGCCGGGCACCCACTGGAGAACAATTTGTTTCCCCTTTAAAGTGAGAGTTCTTAATGATTCTTGACATTGGGATATTTCCGGTGTTAATAGATGATCAACAGCGCTTATTGACTGGATGACTGCCTGAGAGTCAGAAAGAATGACTGCCCTTTCAAACTTGCAATGGACAGCTAATAGTTGCTTTAAGGCTAAACGTATCGCCACAACTTCATCATCAAAGGAGGTACCAATATAGCCCGCAGGGGCATAGAAAGAAAAAAGATCTGAGAACACACCAGCCCCTATATTGAGATGACAATCAAACTGGGAATCATCTGTAAAAATGTGCAGCCACTGAGATGGTGGATATCTGGCCGCAATGGTCTCTAAGGCAAGACATTTCAACACACTTGGTGCAACATCTCTCTTTCTATGGATAGTTTCAACTAGATCCAGCCTCATATCGACATTTATCACTTCCAAGGGATTTCTGGGTGTCAAAAGTGGTTGTATATCACCTGGAATTACAAGATCTTTCTTAATATCCAGGACTATTTGAATAAATCCATTTTGGGTTTTTAAATTCCTTGGCTTAGTCACATAGTCCCTCCAGTAGGGATCCTCTATACGCAGTAGCTTTTCATAGAGACATAAGGCCTTCAATTTCATAATATCTCTGAAGTGTATATTCCCTGTCAATAATAACATCGCATCGATAGGAGTGGACTTCACACCTCTTGTGACCAAACGTAAAGCCTGGTTTTGCAACACTTCCAGTTTATTGATCACAATTTGTGGGGCTGTGATCAGAGCTTCACAGCAATACAACATTAAAGGCTCTATAAAAGTTTTAAAAGTAGTGTTAAGATTGGACCGAGCGCATCCCCAAGTGCATCCTGCTAAGCGCTTAAGAATACTCATTCTATTTGAAATACGCTCGGTAAGCTTTTCAACATGGAGCTTCCAGCTTAATTTATTATCAAAAGTCATTCCCAGGTAGGTAAAGCTGTCTGTGTTGGCGATCGAAGAGCCTTGGTACTTTAACTCTGGCCGGAAACCTCATGGGTTAAGGAGAAAGACTGACATCCAAGAAAGTACATTATCTATGAGTAAATATTATGGTAAGTAAAGTTTAACATATGTAGGCTGCCCTAAACAAAATGAAATGCGTTTATATTCTTTAAAAGTATATAAAAAAGTGTTCTGTGTAGAATATGGTATGGAAATTATTGATTATTTGTTTATAAAGCGACCCAAAAGAATTTGGATATATTGGGGCTATACATGGAAACTGATAGAAATGCACTTCAGGTTGTGTTAGGTGTTTCATACAGGATTAAATTTAAGTACACATTGTGGTTTGTACATAACTTATATACAATATAAAGGGATATTAAAAATCAAGCGAAAGCATTCTTTTCTATTAAATGTAATTGATGTAATTGCTTTACTATATTTTTACCATGTGTACTGTATACAAAGTATTTTTTGAAGTTCAGTTTTTTCTGCTCGTTTAAAGTCCCTTCAATACGGAAGTAAAAATTGCATGTATGTGTGTTATCAGCATAATCTAAAAATAAATAATTGCAGAAAATTCCAAAATTGTATTTTGAAGTCCGTATGAGGTTGCTAGTTGAACAGATTGATGAAGATTGATAAAGTCCATGTTGTGATCGAAAGCGGTCTAAGTACTTTGAATAAACTTTAAATTTAATAATAGTCTGGATTTCTTTATAAACGTAGGTTCTATATTTATAAAGCATGTTCATAGATGGTAGTAATCTCCCAATAATTGTATGTCATATAAAAACGTTCTTAAACTTATTTTTAATTGTTTCTGAAGTAGGTTCCTTATTCAGCGATTATTATCTTACTTCTTAATCTGCAATAACTCTTATCGCAATATATAACAAATTCAGAATTGTGACGTAAATTGAAAGCAAATTATAAATAAAAATAATAACACTTTATTTTATTTAAAACCAGTATTTATTTCTTAAAACATTTTAATCACCCCTTTGTGTTATAATCTTACAAATATCAAGGCTTAGATCAGATATTTGCTTGAAATCTGTGTGCCATATCCAAAAGAACGATAACTTCTTTTAGAAAATTGAAAAAAAAAAACCTTCTTATGAATATATTAAAACATTATCTAATTTTAAGTAAAATGAATTGATATTAATTGATATTCTTAATTATGGAAGAATAAATTGCTGTGTGCACAACTGGATCTGACCTTAATAAGTCAAATGAGCGAATTATTGAAAAATCTCTCATGATGACCATTTCTGGTGCCAGTAGTGGACACATAGTCATATATTATATGTTAATGAAAAATGAAAAATGAAAAATAAATAAATAACACAATAAATGAACTCTGAAGACTTAGTTTAGACATATGAAAGCAAATGGTATAAGAAATTAGTTTAAAATAAAGAGCCGGGCTCGGAGCTTTACTGAAATTTTACATGCATTTTATTATATTGTCACCACTATCTTGAAAAAGAAATTTTTCTTGGATATTTTAATGCTATACTATATTATTAAAAAAAAAGATTGTTCTACAATATTGGTGAAAATATAATAGAATGAAGTTAAATTTTAAAAACGCTGCGAGGCCTGAAATAGAGTCAGAGCAAATAAAATTTTTATTCCCTTATTCAAGCTACCAGAAAAACAAAAGGTAAAGTATTAGAAAGTGCAAATTGCTTTCATTTAAGCTAGTATTTTTCTAAAACTGATGACTGGAAATGTATTGTCACAAATTTGTAAATAATTGTCGTTAATTTTATATAATTTCATTTAAAAAAGCTTAGTCAGGTTATAGGGTAAGTGTTCAAGTGATTGATACTTTTAGAGCAATCTCTGATGTTTTTAATGTTCTAGTCATCAGAAAATATTTGTAGAAATCTTAAGTTAATACATATGGCATGAAAGACATTCAGAACCACATACATGATAAAATATATGCATTTGATAATAATTATTATTTTTTATGAATTTTTATTTTATATCCACTCAATGTTCCAGTAATTGACACTGCCAGTTTTTTAATTTTACCACTAATTGGCACCCTATGTTCCAGTATTTGACACTGCTAGTTATTTATTTTACCAGTTATTAGCACTCTATACTCCAGCGTTTGTCATAAAATGTTAAAATTCTCGTATGTAAGATATACGTTTTTATTATTTTTCTTATTTATTAATTATTTCGGTATAGATGTCAATTACTGGAGCATGTTAATCACTGGAGCACCTACCCTAAAATATTAATTTTCCGCTGTTTTTGCCTTGATTTTTCATTAAATTAGCTCATTTTTCTTTAAAAAACCGTTAAAAAGTTTCACCAGGGCAGACATATCCTTGCCGATGAATTTGACGCCATATTGAGGAATTCATCGCCCCTTGGTGGCTTTTTTGTCTACTTTGTCGAGGAAAATCCTTATTATCGATATATCGATTATCTAAGCTTTAAATCAAATATTTCACGAAATACCTGTCAAATTCTGGAAACATGTAAGACAATAAATAGGTCTTCATTCCGTGCAGTTGAGTTGAGTTAAAGTGAAGCTTGAGGTGTTAAAAGCTGTCTCTGGCCGAACCTCTGCTTCTTATTACAGCTTATTCTGTGTGTTATGATTATGATACAGTTTATGCTATAATTTTATGTTGTTAGCTATTATTTAATCTGTGTTTTCTGGAGCATCTAAAGCTAATACTTGGTTGACAAATTTGTAATGTTCTTAAATATTCTGTGAATAAATTTTAAATCTTACCAAAACCTGTTATTCAATCGCAGAAAATACACGAACCCCTTTTACACAACAATATATAATTCAAGATATTAATAGTACAGAAGTGTAACATAACACTGAACGTTAGAAGGAATTTATTTTTTATTGTTTTTTTTTAATGCAAGAATTGAAAACTTGTTTTCCGAATTTAGATTTAAATGTGTCTGCTACTGGTGATTTTACCTAAACTGTCAAAGTTGTTATTATTATTATTATTATTATTATTATTATTATTATTATTACTTTTATTTTACATTTTAAATTCTGTTTAAAATTAAAGATATTAAATTATACCGATGTATAAAAGACCTTTCAAATGCTTTAATTGTTAGAACATAGATACTAAAATTTTAGAGCATTCATTGGTACTTCGATTTTTTTTTCTTTTTTAACTGTACGCTGGGGAAAAAAAATGTAAATTTCAACAACGAGTTAAAAGCTTTCCTTTAAAAGGCTTTAAAAAGAAAAGCGTTTCAACAAATTTATTTCAGTTAGGAGAGAAAACAATCCCTGTTTTAAGCAAAGTAACCCGTAGCAACATCACGTTTTTCAATTTCCCGCAAGCGTCGCCACTGTTCGTCCTTTTCCGTCCCGTGAAAAACGGAAGTAGTATAGGACGGAAGTGAAAAATATCACGCAACTAGGGTAGTCCCTCTTTCAATTTTAATCATGGTAGAATGATATTTTTCAGTGATACAATCTAAAATATGATTCAGTCATTCTAAGGTTTGTTTTCCAAATTTTCATTAGTACATTCACAGTAAAATGATATTCTCTTAGTTGCAGTATGAGCATCTGAAATTACTTTTGATGAATTTCGGAAATGTCTAGGCGAGGATTAACTGCTACTGAATCGATGGTCACGTTCTGGAAGAAATCTACTTATGCTAAATTTTAACATGATCTTTATGTAATTTTATGCTTGTAATATTTTTTCTTACATATTTCTTACAAAAATTACTTTTTTTCCCCCAAGAAAAGAAAGGAAAAAAAAATCTTTTTACATGCCACTAGATTTTTTTTTCTCTCAAAATTATATGAAAAAGTACTAAATTGTGTACGAAACAGAAAATGTGAGGAAATTATTGTTCAAAACGTGCTGATTTAGCAAGCTGTATTATGAGATTTCTTTTCTTTTACTTTTTCTTTTTCTTTCTTTCTTTCTTTCTTTTTTTTTTTTTTTCAATCCTTCCCAGTTAATCTAATAAAATGTGAAAAAAATTCCTTTTATTTTATAATTAATTTTTAAAAACAGACATAAAATACATTTAAAAAGAGACAGAAATGTTAGTAACATACAGGGAAAAACATTATTGTAACGTACGCACAATGACAAACAATAAAAAAAAAAAAAAAAAGAAAGAAAGAAAGAAGAAGGAGAAGGAGGAAACACAAAATAGAGAATTAAATTAAATTTATGAAAAATGTCTTTCATATGCTTAAAAGAAAGCGTCAATTTATAATAATGATCTTAATATATATGAAAATCCTTGTATGTATGCCCAACATCTCCTCCCAGACCACAAAACCGATTTTAACCAAATTTAATATAGTTAGTAGTTACTGCTTATCACCAAGGTTGAAGTACTGTGAGAGTTTCACATTTTTAGCACGGGTGCAATGAAAGGGGGCGAGGAAAAAATCCTCTTGAAAAACCACACTTTTCTGTAATTTCTACAGTAACGATGTAGCTAGAATTTAACTTGTAGGTTAATTCTAATGTATATATTATTTCTAAGTAGAGATTTATTAAAATTTGAAATAGAAAGCAATGAAATGATTAAGAAAACGTTCTAAAATTATGCTTCCGTTAAAATTTCATGCATGTGATTTAAACATTTTATGTTCAAATAATGTAGTGTCTTAATATAATTAAAATCAAACTAATTTTTGTAACGTGTTAAAGTGCCGAATATTTCAGAAAACCTCCCAGATGAAGTGGTATCGTCTTTGAAAATGACGTCACTTTACAATGATTGTGTGGCGCTTTTATTTACTAGCGATAGAGTAAGTAGTACGAAATATTAATCTTGACTCCAAATTATAATTCATCTAGAAATTCTACCTATTCTTCGCACAGGTAAAAAAAAAAAAAAAAAAAAGGAAAGCAAACCCAATTACTTTGACCTGTTGGCGAGAAATTGTTTATTTAGAGTTTCGATAGAGATCAAGTTTTGTTCAAATCTATTGAAAAATTCTATTGGAAAAATCGCTATTTTCCATGTACGAATAATGGTTAAAAATGCTAGACACTACCTTTTACCCTTAAATTTTAAATTTCGGGAGGTTCTCATCTTTTATTTTAATTAAGGTCTAAAAATAGACATTCTATTTAATTTCAAGCTTCTATTGGAAACCGTTGCAGAGATACGGTACAAATATTTAAAAATGTCCCCTTGACCTTACAACGGTTAAATTCCGTTAAATCCGTTTATAGTGGGAACCTACGTCATTGAAAGAACTTATTGCTCAAACGGCGTGTTTTAGCTTCAGCCATTTTGACTCTACGTTGACTGATAAATGGGTGAGTCTATGGTAATTTGTGTTTATGTATAGAATAGAGCTTTAGACATCAGAGGGCTTTTGCATATTATACATAAATATTTTATTTGCCTGCATAATAAATACAAACTTTTATCTTAGAATAATTTTCGTTTTTAAGAGTGATCCCACACAGCTACTTAGATCCGTAAGATACTTATAAGCACACATAAAAGTAGAAAAATGATCCATTAAATTCTATAAATATCTTACAGATATCTATTAGCATGATAAATGTCACTCTTTTAAATCCTTTAGAGGTCTGTTACACATTCAATAAATTTCTAAATATCCAATAATTTGACTTTTTAGATATTAAAAATATCTAAATCTTGTTTTGATCTAATATGTTACATCTATTAGACATCGAAAAAGGCACGTTTAAATTTCATCTGTATTTTAACATCTAATAGATATGTATAATTAGTACAGGATATCCAAGACATTTAATGGACATTCTTTAGATATTTTGTACTTTTTACGGATCATTGGATGTAATTTAGATGTCCAATGGATATCAGTGCCTGTATGTGATTATGTCTTACAAATGAATTATTTAAAAAAATATTCATTTGTAACAAACAATAACTGTTTACAGTTCTTAGGCTTATTAGAAAACATAGAAATAACAAAAAAAAAAAAAAAAAAAAATTAGTCTTATCATTATAAAAAGGATTCATTTAAATAAAGTGATCAGAGAGACGGGCAAAGACAGCTATTTTTTAATATTTATAGTAGTAATACAGTTAATTCTTATGCTTATTCTTTAGTTTCTTATACTATTTACTGAAAGATTTCTTTATTTTTTTACTTGTTAAATACTCCTCTTTAAAAAAGTTATAAAAAATATTTTTTTTAATGTATTTACAATAACTATATTATTACCATTTACCATTTTACATTTCTGTCTACATTATGTTTATAGATTAAAAAAAAAAATAATAATAATAATCTTTGCTGATTTTTCTTTCTTTTTTTCTTTCTTTTTTTTTACTCTTTTGGTAAAATGTGCTGCACTAGACGCTGCATTTAATTACTTGCTTCCTAAACTAAATAATTTTATTACAATGTATTTTTAAAGATTTAGAAGGGATTATATTATTACTACTGGCTATTTGCACTTTTTCTAACCGTTAAAATTGCCAATTTCAATTAAATTACAGTCGGCAGCAAAAGCATCCGAGCATTAGCAAAAATTACTATATATAAAAAAAAAAGTACTGTTAATACTGTTTTGTTAAAAAAAAAAAAAATCTTGTCGAATCGTGTTCTTGGACTGACTAAGAACAGGATTCGACAAGGATTTATTAAGTGTATTTTTTATATAGGAATTTATTAAGTGCATTTTTACTGTATTTAAGTGCACTTTTTTATATAGGAATGTTTACTGGTGCTGGGATACTTTTGCTGCCGACTTTATGTTTCTTAAAGTAACACACCTTTCTTCTAAGTACATATTGGAATGTTAGTTTTATATGCAGGATAGTTATGAAAACAAAAAAAAATGGCTATAATTTTCGTAAAATGCTTACTGTAATCACGTACGAAAATCCTTAATTAACAAGTAACATCCACTAAATTTACAGACAACTTTATGTAGTTTTCGACTGACCTATAGTTTTATTATAATGTAGTAAAAAATAAAATTATTCCGTTTGTATTAAAATGAGTTTTTATTATACGTTCTAACATATCTCATTATTCATACAGTAAAAACTTTGGCGAATTGCACAATATTTCCAAACAATTTTGAAATATTGCAAATCGCAACATTAAATCCTTAATGGCAGTAGTAGAAAATGAAAGTTGACTTATAGCCTACATTTTCAGAAAAGACATTAATTTTTGTTTATTCTTGTCATTTTTAGAGAATAAAATTAAAAATGTGCCAGTCTAAACAATTTTTCATCAATAAAAACGGATTACAATGATACGAAATGGAAAGTCTGAAAAATTCCTAGACACCAAACAATAGAAATATAGATTGTTTCGAGTTTGAAGCAGGCCATTTAAAACTTCGACCACAGTTGATGGGGTACAGGGGTCATCCAATGATCTAGTGGTCACGAATTTCAGCAGCTGATAGTGAGAAATATAGTTCATGGCTACATGGGATAGTGAAAACTCCTCAATGGTAAATAGTGATTCTTCGGATACCCCATAATTACGACCGCAAAACTTTTCTCCTTAGATGCGATAGCAAAACTTTGAATATTAATTCTATGTCCAGAATGTTAAAAAAGTTTCAAGGTAACTTATCAGACAAGCCCACACAATCAAAAGTAAAATGTGTCCTTCGTTGATCTCATTTTGTCCAGGAGCATAAGGTTTTAAACGAGAAAAATAACAAAGGGAAAAAAGTTTTTTTCTCCTCTTTAAGGTCGATTTAAGATTCAATTTTTTTAAGGGATAAAAGTTTAGACACTTATACAATCATGAAAATGAATTGTTGTTTGACGAAGTGGTCATTAACATGTAATTTAATGACCCTAGTCGTGTGCAGATTTGGCTTGCCACAAAAATGAATTACTAATGGCTTATTGTTTGGAGAAGAATACATAAGATCGAGATTTTGGATTTGATTAAAGTTTTATTTGAGTAAATATATCATGTTGCAATCTATATTATATATATATATATATTTTTTCTTCAAAAAGTACAAAAATAGTGTATAACATATGGCAGTCTAGAAAAACATTTAATAATTCATAATTCTAGAAACAATTACGCATTTAAAGATGAATTACTAACTGACAAAACTTTTGACATATTTTTGAAGAGTTTAAACATTTTAATAATTAAACTCTATCTTTTAGTTGTTTATTTCAGATTTGTATTGCAGTTCAACTACTAGTTCGTGTATTCCGAAACATAAAATTTGAAAGCTGTATTTCTTGAAATTTGAAACCTGTAAATGAAAATTTTATTTAAATGTGTTTTAGGCTTAACGATTTTGATTTCCTTCAAAATTAAGTCAGTTTTACATGTACAGTCGGCTGCAAAATTATTCGAGCACTAGCAATAATCCTTGCCAAAAAAAAGTACACTTAATTCAGCTTTTTTAAATAAATCCTTGTCGAGTCATGTTCTTAATCAGTCTAAGAACATGATTCGACAAGGATTTACTTAGCAAAACAGTCTTAAGTGTACTTTTTAAATATAGGAATTATTGGCTAGTGCTCGAATAATTTTGCAGCCGACTGTATTTTGAAGTTATTCTTTTTTGAAAATTCTTTTTGTCTTTATAGGTGACAAAACGTTTTTTTTTTTTTTTTTTTTTTTTTTTTTTTTTTAATTTTAAAACAAGTTAAAAATTTTAAAATGAAACATTATGTTTTCTTTCAGATTTGTATTCCAGGTCAACTACTATTTAGGATAGGCTCACCATATGTCCTCGAATATCGAGGACAGTCCCCGAAAACTACCTCCGTCCCCAAAAAATTACAACACATTTGGGGACGCCGGTTATAATGTTATTAATGTTCTTTTATAATTATTTATTATATGTATAATAAATAAGCTGAAATAAAATCTTTTAGGTACTTTATACATAAAAATTACTAAAATTTTACAATTTAAGGTGATTTAATTTATTTATTTTTTGTCCTCAAAATTCGAGGACACCGCCATCTTTGTCCCCAAATTCAATGAAAACAAAATATGGTCACTCTAATTTAGGAGGGGAAATTAATTCATATGCCCCCAAACATAAAATTTGTAAGCTCTGTTATATATATGACAATCCTATTTAAATGCGTTTTAAGCTTAACAATTTTGGTTTTCTTCTAAATTAAGTCAGATTTTAAAAGTTTTACATGTATTTTGAAGTTTATTCTTTTTGAAAATTATTTGTGTCTTTGTACTTGACAAAACATTTTTTTATATTTTAAAACAACTGAAAGATTTTTTTAAAAAATGAAACTGTTTTTTTTTTTTTTTTTTTTTTTTTTTTCAGATTTGTATTCCAGTTCAACTACATGTTAGGAGATGAAATTAATTCATATATCCCCAAACATAAAATTTGTAAGTTCTATTAAATACCTGACAATCTTATTTAAATGTGTTTTAGGGTTAACGATATTGGTTTCCTTCAAAATTAAGTCATATTTTAAAAGTTTTATACGTATTTTGAAGTTTATTCTTTTTTAATTTATTTTTGTCTTTGTAGTTGACAATTTTTTTTCCGTATTTTCAAAGACTTTAAAGTTGTTGATAACGAAACGTATATTTTAGTTGTTTATTTTAAATTTGTATTCCAATTCAACTACTATTTATGAGATGAAAGTAATTAATATGTCCCAAAACATAAAATTTGCAAGCTCTGTTACGAATACGACAATCTTATTTAAATGTGTTTTAGGCCTAACAACTTTGAATTCCTTCCAAATTAAATCAGGTTTCAAAAATTTTATATGTATTTTGAATGTTATTCTTTATAGGAAATTTAATTCTACCACTGTACTGCTGTATTTAGGTTTTTTAAATCTAAATTATTGAGACTTTTTAAATAAACAACTAATTATTTTAAGAGAAATGTTTTAGGGAAAAATTATTTAAAAATTTTAAAAGATGTGGAAATTTTTAAAAGATTAATGAAGTTTAAATCGAAAAATTTTATATTTTAGTTTTCTCTGTGGTATTATTGTATGCACAGTTCTATGCATCCATTAAAACGATGTATTCAGTGTTTTATCCATCCCTATTTTCAATGTCTTGGATACGAAAAATCGATTATCTAATTTGCTTTGATATTCGAATTAAGGAACTATTCGATATTTACCGTATTTTCCTGTGTGTGATCCTCTTGACATCTAAATCAGTTTTAAACCATAAATGATGGATGATTATTGGATGATGCTATATTTCTACAAAGCAATAATCCCCTAAATTTTAAATTTTTCTGTTGTTTAATTTATTTATTGTAAAACTGATTTAACTGAATTCCTGATTATACGAAAAAAAAAAAAAAAAAACGCATCGTAAAGTTAATAAAGTTGTAATTCCCCCCCCCCTATAATAAATAAATAAATAAAAAAAATATAATAATAAAAAAGATATTGTTCATATGCGTTAGCTGACTTCTATTTTCATATTTTGTGATTAACACTTTGCCAGCTCTAACGCTCTAAAGCGGTTTACAGAATGTTGCTAAATTTAGGGATTATTGTATTCAACTGCCACCAATAATTCTGAGGAGTGATATTTGATATATATCGTGGATGAATAACGTTCTAAGTAATTATTCAATCATTACAGTTAAAATTTAGTGATGGATATTGAATCGAAAATCTTTAAATTTGATGACACTGATAAGAGGAGAGAAATTAAATAGGACCGGCAAAGGGTTAAATACTATTTTAATTTTTAAAAAAAATATTTGCGGCACGAGAACTGAAAAATCGTAGAAATTCAGAATGAAAACTGGAATGCAAATGATAAAGAAAGGGAAAAATGCTTTTCTTTTTAATCTTAAGTAAAAGTTTTTCTAAACATTTTGTAAGGTTCCATATAGGTCTTTTAAAAGAATCTGTTATGTTATTGAAAGACATGCCGATAAAAAATATTTAAATCGCAATTTTTTTTTTTTTTTTTTTTTTTTTTTTAATACAAAACATTAATGTTACTATTAATGATTCAAATTCTTAAAATAAAAAATTATCTGGTGTGACATTCACACGATTTTCTCTTGCCCTCAAATTAAATAGTATAAATAGATTGGAGATTAAGAAAAAATATAACAAGTACTGTTATGTAAACCTATGTTAAAACAATTCAAATTAAGCTTCAAAACAGCTTTATTTGACAAATAATTCCAACCCTCCGTTTCATTCTTGTACCTACAATTATACAGAATTCAGATCTGTTATAAAATTCAAAAGTTCATTTAAAATTATTCAGACAACTTTCACACGCAACATTCCTTTAAACTTATCAATCTTGATCAAACTTTTCTAGTAACAAGCGTATTAACTTCAACATTACAACATCTGGATCACTTGAATTATTCGTTTTTGATTTATTCTAAGATACACAGTTCAAACATTAAAAACTTGACTTTGGTATTCAGGAAACCTCAAACCTTGTTAAAAGACAAAAAAAAAAAAAAAAAAAAAAATATATATATATATATATATATATATATATATATTTACCATAGTGCTATGAGGAATTAATTTCAATTTCTGAGCAGATTTCCTGGACATGGTAAAATATTATAGTAAAGCACTTCCACTAACAATAAAAAAGAATGTTATAATTTAAACATTGATAGCCCTGTATTCAATTCTTTCCCTTTATAAGTAATACTATGTAAATAATACAAATATGCCAGAAGGTTGGTTTTGGAAAGTGATAAGTATCTTTGAATTAAATACCATTTTTGCATTTTATGGTATTTATTAAAAGATTTTTATGTATTACAATGTACATTGTACCTAACCCTTTTACTATGTTTTTATTAACTCACTTTCGTGTTTGTTTGTTCAGTATAAATCTTGTAATTTATTTTTAACTAACTTCCCGACATTTGAAACTTTTAGAACAGCTCGGAACACGCTAAGAACGATATACCTCGAAGTCCGATTTTCGAATTTTTGATTAGTTTTTTTTAATTAATTAAAATATGAAAATAATAACCTCCTAATAGCTTTAAAATTAGCCATTTGAATATTAGCTATAATTTAATTGTTACAAAAAAAAAAAAAAAAAAAAAAAGATTTTTTTTTTTCGACATAAAAATAAATAAATACGTTTAATTAAACGTGAACATAAAAAAATTATAAAAAGTTAAATTAGGCATCTCACAAAATTGACGTCATTATAATTTAAAAATTTTCTACACATTGATAAAGTGCTAGTGTAGTTCATGATGCTAATATATGTTGTTTTAAAAGGATTAATACTTTATTTTTAAAAACCAACGTTTTTTTTATATCACTTTCAACTTGCTTTCTTGTTTGTCCAGTACAAATCTTGTAATTGATTTTTAGCTAACTTCCCGACTAGCTAGACATTTGAAACTTTTATAAAAGCTCAGAACACGATGATAATGCATTTGTAATTGTTCAGGTAATGTGTCAAGTTTATGTGATTCAACAGAAAATTTAAAAACGTGGCTTGTAAAAGGTTTTTTTTTTAATCTTGTAATTATACAAATCTAAAAATCTATTTTGAAATAAAACAAAACAAAACAAAACAAACAAACAAAAGATTTTTTATTGGTGAATTTACTGACTTTTTTAAATTTAACTGAAAAATTTTATTTATTTGTTCATTTTTAACAGTGCATCTAGTCTAGCTTTGAAATAGTACCAAATTAGACAAAAAATTTAGTATTAAGTGGAAGAGATATGGACGAAGATTTAAAATGGTTTTACTTCCTATTGATAATAGCTATTTATTATTATTAATAATAATTTAAAAAATGCTTCCTTAAAAATATATTTTTGCGCACTCAGGGCTTTATTTAAATCGGTATTCTGATGAATTACACTTCATTTGATCCCCATATAACTCATCATTCCATTTTATTATTTCAATGCTTATCTAGATACCAATCAAAAAATAATGCCGAGATAAATCTGTAATAGATTGTAAAAATTTCATTTTTGCTATCTTTCACGTTGATTTAAATGTGATTTTCGGGACTAAATTATTCCCTTGTAATATGTATGAATTTCGTGACGCCACGTAATTTAAAACAGTCCTATATAATCTCCTCACGTTCGTTCACAAAACTTATCTAAATAGACGCTGATTAAAGGCGAGTTTTTTTTTTTTTTTTTTTTTTTTTTTTTTTTTTTTCCTTTTAGTAGATTAAGAATCTATCTGGAAGGTAAAATACATACACTCCTGTTCGTCATATCAAAATTTACTATTTTTTCTTTTTTCATTGATATGCAAAATGGCACGTACAACATCGAATTCCCACATAAACAAGTAGTAGCATGCGATAATAGATCAAAAATATTAAACGTTTTGTATAGAAACTGGGCGACATATTCCGATTATACGCAACCGTGATGGATTGCTTGCTTATTTATTATGCAATTAAGCATTGTTTGTTGGTTAGAAATTACAGTAGTTATAGAAGCTAAGCTTTTGAAAAACATGTACTTATTCCGTGTATTTATAAACAGTTCTAGTGCATCACAATTATAGTTTTTATTTCGTAAGCTCTTTTTGAATTTTTAAGGCATCATTACATGATGTTCTTATTTATACAGAGAAAGAAAATACACTAGAAAAAGTTTTTTTAAAGGAACAATTCAGGTTTAGGTAAATCATAAGTTATTGGGTAGATATATAAAAGTCTAAAATGCTGTAAGCAGATTTTCTTTTTCGATTAACTGAATCGCTAAAAGCTTGTTTTAAAACATCTGTCTATTTAAATACTGAAAAAAAAAAAAAAAAAACCTGTTTAGCTTGCAATTTTTTTTTTTTTTTTTTTTTTTTTTTTTTTGAAACGGTGAGAGTAAATCTGAGAGTATATTTTTCGCGAGACAGACAAAAGTATTTAATGAAATCATTTCAATTTGTTTGGAAAACTAATTAATTTAGAAGTTATTTTTTATTTTACGGCAACATATGCTAAAATATCATAACTGTAAGAAAATATTTTATACATCTAAAACAAGCGAAACAATGTGTTAATCCTATGAATTCAATGTTAAAAATAAATTATATGCTCGTAGAAAAAACAATAAATACTATATCATCAACAGAAATCGACATATGAATCTGTAATAGATGAAAGCTGCATGCATTATTTTATAATTTGAAGGCAATCTCTAACCAACAGCCGAGAGATTCTACCTTCAACACTGGCAGAAAGTGCTGGGTTCGGGTCCGTTGGGCTATCCGACCGCAGTTTTCCGCGATATTCTTAGAATCTCTTAAATACGGGTAAGATCCTTTACTAAGATTCTCCCATCAAGGGCAATATCTCATAATCTAAGTCACACGCGTAGGTAATGGGCCTTATTCCAAACACTATCACCAACACTCTATCTAAACAAAAATAATTTTCAAAGTTCGTGGTAAAATATATTGTGCATAATGCTGCCGTAATTGTCAAGATCAACTGATTTAGCGAAGATTCTAGGCCTCAGAGGTGTGCCCATGTTGTATTGATAATTGCTATCTGATGATGAATAGTTGCAGTTCACGAAATATTAGTGATGATTTTGGCACTTCATATTGAGCTGAAAAAAATGTTAAGTTTAATTAATTACAGATGAAAACCGGACACCCAGGAACGCATCCAAGAGGCAGTATATCGATTAAAGTACATTTATTTAATATTCCACAACATCTAATTTCAAGCGTGACCATAGATGAAATATCAGTATAAATTTTTAAAAACATGGAGTGGGGAAACAGTACTGAGGATCAGGCCGGACCCTAGGCCCGAATCGCTCTTGAGGCTTTTACATCTTTCCTGATCAGCAAACAGTAAAAAAGTGTTGGTTCCTAAACTGAAACAAAACGAATGACAATTCCTTTGGCGTTGAATTATACGCCAAGTCCAAAGTTCTATGAAAGAGAATGGTTGCATTATTTTTAAGAATATTCACATGTACATTTTTAAAAAGTGACGAGTAACTTATTGACCGTTGATAGAGAATGTTGGCATGATTTCGCCAAGATTTAGACCCATGGGAAAATAACTACTAAGCACATATTTCTTTGATCGTTGATGTAAAATTGGGCGACGAGAGGCTGTTTCAATGTAAGATTAGAAGACACCGAATTAATTATTTTCCGATTTCACAAAGCAACAGGATAGAAATAAGACAAAACATTATCATCTACAGCGCGAAAAGAATTTTCAGTACGTTAAACTTGTTAAGTGAATACTGGGAACAGATCAAAGATTTTTGTTTCAGTTACATAGAAAAAAGACATGAAAGGGAAGATATAAAAATTAGAAAATGCATATTGTAAATTTTATTATTTATAGGATAAAAACAGTTATTCCATTATACTTTAAATAATTGATTTAGATTAAAGAATTTAATTTATAATTTTATATATTTAGAGAATTTACCTATCCTTTAATGAGAAAAATATATTTTTTTTTTAATATGTGATAATCTATATCACATAGTTATTATAGATTTGAGTAAATGCAGTTGGGTATGAATATTACTCATATTTTCATCCGCCGTTGATTATAATAGAACCACACAAGAGTGCTGACTTCTTTTCTTTACAGATTTGTGAATCAGCTGGTTTTTAATATTCGTTCACTGTTGGCTTCGATAACTGCATTTTATCATTAGATTTATTCGAGCTTTGTAGAAAAAAAAAGTTTCTTTTCCTTTCCTTTTATATGTAATTATATCCAAGAGGAATTTCTAGCAATTCGCAGCAAGATAAATGTTAATCGAGACAAAACACTCCCAGTATACTGTTCACATATTTAACAAATATGATAAATGTTCTTGATAACGGTCGGTAAACTGTTTATGCAAAATATAATTGCTAAAATCATTTCTCCTCTTCCTTAAATCCACAAATTATTTATTTCGACCTCGATGAAGATTGTTTGCTGTCAATGTATAAAAGTAGAATTTTTGTCTAGCACAATATCAATAGAGTCATCTTACTGGTGAAAAATCCACATAGAAAAACTTTTGAATGATATAAAGTAATAAATTGCAAAGCAAGTTGGTTCCCCCACTCCACAAATTAAATAAAAAAAATGCCTCTTAAAGGTGTAGGCACCAGTATGTTGTATTGATAATTGCTATCTGATGATGAATAGTTGCAGTTCACGAAATATTAGTGATGATTTTGGCACTTCATATTGAGCTGAAAAAAATGTTAAGTTTAATTAATTACAGATGAAAACCGGACACCCAGGAACGCATCCAAGAGGCAGTATATCGATTAAAGTACATTTATTTAATATTCCACAACATCTAATTTCAAGCGTGACCATAGATGAAATATCAGTATAAATTTTTGAAAACATGGAGTGGGGAAACAGTACTGAGGATCAGGCCGGACCCTAGGCCCGAATCGCTCTTGAGGCTTTTACATCTTTCCTGATCAACAAACAGTAAAAAAGTGTTGGTTCCTAAACTGAAACAAAACGAATGACAATTCCTTTGGCGTTGAATTATACGCCAAGTCCAAAGTTCTATGAAAGAGAATGGTTGCATTATTTTTAAGAATATTCACATGTACATTTTTAAAAAGTGACGAGTAACTTATTGACCGTTGATAGAGAATGTTGGCATGATTTCGCCAAGATTTAGACCCATGGGAAAATAACTACTAAGCACATATTTCTTTGATCGTTGATGTAAAATTGGGCGACGAGAGGCTGTTTCAATGTAAGATTAGAAGACACCGAATTAATTATTTTCCGATTTCACAAAGCAACAGGATAGAAATAAGACAAAACATTATCATCTACAGCGCGAAAAGAATTTTCAGTACGTTAAACTTGTTAAGTGAATACTGGGAACAGATCAAAGATTTTTGTTTCAGTTACATAGAAAAAAGACATGAAAGGGAAGATATAAAAATTAGAAAATGCATATTGTAAATTTTATTATTTATAGGATAAAAACAGTTATTCCATTATACTTTAAATAATTGATTTAGATTAAAGAATTTAATTTATAATTTTCTATATTTAGAGAATTTACCTATCCTTTAATGAGAAAAATATAATTTTTTTTTAATATGTGATAATCTATATCACAGCCCACCCTGGGGTGGGGGGTCTCTCTTTGGATTCATAGCTGTCATTCACCTAAGTTAATTACTTTGATTCAGTTAAATTGAAAAAAGGTAACATTAATTTAGTTAACAACAATACTTTGATTCAGTTAAATTAATACTTTTAAACTGAGTAACACACGTACATGTTAAGTGAAAATAATGTGATTAATGATATAAAATCGGATGAAATTTTGTTAAGTTTGATATACTCCCCGCGACAAAAAGATAGGTACAAAGGGTTTTTTCTTTGATTTTTCATGAAATGACATTATCTAAATTGTGCTTATCATTTATTATTATCATAAAATAACACTATTCCCGGAATAATTTTTGTTGTAAGACTAATTTAGAAAAGTTTTAAGACTAAAATTTTTCTAATTTAAGACTACACTCCGCGACAAAAAAAAAAAAAAAAAAAAAAAAGGGAACAAAGTTTTTTTTTTTTTAATTTTTCATAAAATAACATTATCTAAATTGTGCTGATCATTTATTATCATAACAAAATATTATATCAAAAACATATCAAATATTTGAATCATATTCAAAATAATCATATTCAAAATAATCATATTAAAAAAAATAATAATAATAAATAAAAGTAAAATTAAAAAATAAAATCTTTGTTCTTATTTTTTTTGTCGTGGTGTGTAATCTTAAATTAGAAAAATTTTAGTCTTAAAATTTTTCTAAATGAGTCTTAAAACAAAAATTAGTCCGGGAATAGTGTTATTTTATGATAATAATAAATGATAAGCACAATTTAGATAATGTTATTTTATGAAAAATCGAAGAAAAAACCCTTTGTACCTATCTTTTTGTCGCGGGGTGTATATTCTTCGATCACAATTCTTCAAACCCTGGAAACCTCTGGGTAAGTCTGACTCGACGAGTCCAATGTTAAAATTGGGAAAATAGTCATCTGATTCAGAGAAAATAAGTGATAAGAGAGCGTCGAATTACTGGATGTTTTCCAAATCCTAAGCTATTGGTTAATTTTGGTTAATTGGTTTACCCCTCCAAGCTTTGGACTGTTCCTCACTGCTAGTTTTATTAAACGTGGTTACACTATATCTACTGTGATGTTCACTATGTTTTTGTCTCATACCGAACAAAATTTCTTAATGAAATTTCGTTCGTTACGACATTTTGTTTCGTTTAGGTCGAGATTGTTGGATCGTTATAAATGTTTTAAAGTCTATCCCCATGAAAATCAAAATAGGCAAAAAAGCCCTTTTTAAATGTGATGTGACTTTAATAGTTTTTAACTATATTTTGATGTTGATGCGGATGAAGTGCTATTAACAGCATGATAGCATAGCAATCTTTCAAACCAATATTTACATACATAAGTTATTTTAGAATAGATACAGTGGAAATTGCTTGAGATTTAAGAGTTTTTGCATATGTACTTTATACATAAAAACAGTTTTAAAAATTGCAAAGTAATTGTAGATTGTTGTTAATATTTTGTAATATTTTTCCTAAGTTTAATCGTTACTTATTCTCTCATAACATTTTTTTTTTCTTAGTTTCTGAATATTGAGAACCATTTCTTACACATACAATTAAATTATTGTTTAAACTGTGGTTCTTGTAATTTTCAAGTAATTTCTTCGTGTAATTTCCAAGTCAAGGGTTCGTTATTTAAAGGTTCGTGTAATTTCCAAGTCGCCTTGACTTGGCATCACTGAATGTTGCATATAAAAGCTTATATTTCCATTTAATCTTCATAAATTGAACTATATTACGTTTGTTCGATAAAAATTACGTTCAGGCATCAATTCTTATAGTTTTTGATACATTTTTTACAGGTTTGAAATCTTTAAATTGCGTTTTCTCAGTTTTCACTTTTTCATGAATTTATGATCTTCAAAATGCTTGAACCTCTAGAGATATTTAAGAAAAGACTTAATTATTATTTTTTGGTTGTTTAATAGAACTTAATTAAAAGAACTAGGAATGAATTTTCCAACATCTTTAACAGAAAAATATTAATAATACAACCATAACTTTTTTTTTTTTTCAAAATATTTACATAAACATGCACTTTTTAATATTTTCCCTCAAAAACTAATCGATAAATTTCAAAATCCATCGTAATTTCTTTTAAGTAGATTCTTTTAAGTAGATTCTATTAAACAATAAAAAAAAAATAATTAAGCCTTTTCTTAAATATCTGTAGATGTTTAAGTATTTTGAAGATAATGAATTCATGAAAAATGCAAACTGACAAAGAAACATTCAAAAGGTGTCGTCTTCAAAAAGTACTGAAAAAATATATGTGATTCTACTCTTCATGAAACACCAGAAAGTGAAAAAATTATCGGGTGAAATGAATTACAGCGACCACAAAAAAATATCAAAATTAAGCATATTTGGCGATTTCACACTGTTAGGTGATTGGTGTTGAGTACTTGGCGGAGAAGCAAAGCACGATTCTGTTCGTAAACGGCAAACTAGGTGCTAGCGAACTTATCGCCTAAAAGCGGTATCGCCGAAAATGCTTGATTTTGATATTTTTTTGTGGTCGTTGTAATTCATTTCAGCCGAAAATTTTTTCACATTCTGCTGTTTTATGAAGAGTAGAATCATATATATATTTTTTTTTCAAGATTTTTTGAAGATGACACCTTTTGAATGTTTCATTGCGAGAAAACGCAATTTAGAAATATCAAATCTGCAAGAAATATATCAAAACCCATAAGAATATATCTGAATAAATATTTTATTGAACAGACCTAATATAGTTCAATTTTAAAAATATTAAATGGAAATATAAGCTTCTATATGAAACTTTCATTGATGCCAAAACATTGATGAAACATTTGGGATCAACATTGATGCCAAAAGTCAAAGATGGCAAGTCCCCCTAAAATATAACTGACGGTAAACGGCAATGATTAATTTGCAAGTACAGATTTTTAGGGCACATTCTTGCGGTACTAAATTTAACTTATTGCAATATATATGAAATTTAATTTCAATAAAATGATGTTTTCTACTGTTTAATTATATTATTATACATCTTTTAATCCATTTTACTTTTTTTTTTTTTTTTTTTTTTTTACGTATAGGTTTTGTAGCCACACTCTCATAGTATTATATCTTATTTATTTCAGTACACATATTAAATTCAGTTCCAACGTAATCCAGATTGTTTGTTGTTTAGTTAAATCTATACATATCTTTTAATCCGTTTTTCTTGATATTTATGTAGCGCATAGGCTTTTCACACACACTCTTAATGTATTAAATCATACTTATTGCAATATACGGATTAAATCAAATTTCAATGAAGTGCTGTTTTTCTTATTTAATTATATATATATATATATATATATATATATATATATATATCTTTTGATCCACTTTTCTTTAAATTTATGTTGCGCCTTTTTCTGGAGCATTTTTTATAATAATATTCTATTATTCAGCCTGGGGTGAAGAAGAAAATATCGAATTCTGTCATATCTTTTTAGCCTTAGAGTCTTAAGTAGCTGAATTTAATAGCCTATTAATCATTGATACACGCGTAACATCTATCGGAGCTTTCACCTTAGGCCAAAAATATGCACGTTTTTCAGGTCAAATAAGATTCAGTATGATGCATTGGTAATTCCTCCATATGGGAAACGAAGTCTTTAAACAAAGAAGAGAGAATAGTTACTAACGAAATAAATTGTAAAGAATGTAACAGTTTGAATTATAAGTGACATAACATATTACTTTAATGCTTTTAAAGAGGCTTAAAAGAAAATCGCTGTAGATTTAAGCGATATGTTGAAAAAAAAAAATATTTGAATTTCTTCTATTAAATAAAGTAATTTATTTTTTGCGTCATGATAATGTCATTCAGATTTATTTTACAAAAGAAATTTGTAATTTACGATGCAATTGGTCATAGATTACCACACCGTTTTATTATATAGCATCAATGATTTCCATTTAAAGAAATATTTCTGACAGCAGATATATAATGGTTCTGATAATGAAGACGATTTTTGTTTCTCGATATTTAAAATGTTTGAACTTCTTTAACAGTATACAGGAATACTCATACAATCTAGATTCGTCTCTTTCAGGCCTAATGCATTCCATGAAAGATTTTAAGTTATTTGAATTAAGAGAAGATTAAAATTTAAATAATTCATAATACAATTACAAAATGAATTTTATCATTATTGAAAATCTCAGTTGTTAATTTTTTATCGATTAACCGGTGTTTGCAAGGAATTAATTTATTTTTAATTTCTTTGATATGATGGCAACAGTTTATTCTCCGTGTTGTTTGGTAGCTTTACATGTGGTTACTCTGATTTTTTCCATTTTTCTCTCTGGTTTCATTGATCGTTTGATTTAATATTTTATTTCATTTCACATTCAAAATGGTTTTAATGCTCGATTGAACCATGAACAATATATATCTGCTATTGTTAGCTATATTGTTTTACGAGATCTTTCAGCTCCATCTGCTTTAAAGAAGTACATGCTTCCTGATGAGTTAATACTTCTATTTTTAAGCATTTTTTAATTCAAATTAGTATTCCTTTTGTCCTTTATTTTTTTCTTACTTTTTAACTGGTTTCTTAATTCCTAAATCACTTTTAATACATTTAATGAATTCCTTCATCAATTTTCTCCGTCAGTTGGTATAATGGTCCTTTTTGCTCATGTGGTTGTAAGTAATTTAAATTGGTTTTGTCTCTTATTGGATATAAACATGAATCGCAACATTTCTGTAATAGTTATTGTACTGTGTTAAAATCAGTTTTATTTTTGTTGTGTTGGTATTAACATGTATCTATTAAATGTTCAAACTTATTATGATATCTATCATTTATATGTATATATATATAAATGACAGATATCGTAATAAAATTTAACCTTAATTTTTTGCAATTAATAGATACAAACTATACCAACACAACAAAAATAGAACTGATTGTAACATATAGGTAAGACTGACAAAAATATGTTGCGATACATATTATTAGGTTGTTGCAAAAGTTCGTGCGGACGCGGATAATTTTATTGCCTCCAAAGACGAGAGTTTCTATCGCCGTGGTATACATTTGTTACCCGAAAAATAGGCAAAGGTTGTAGAAAGTAATGGAGAGTATTTTGATTAAAAATTGTCATTTGATTTCATGTATTTTTATGAAATGAAGCAATAAAAAACCGCACGAATTTATCCAGAGACCTAATAAGAACCAATAAGAAACAAAAACAATTTAAATTACTTACGCCGACATGAATAATAATAATAATAAAAGGACCATTAAACTTAATGACGGAGAAAGTAAATAAAGGACCACAGAAATAATAATTGGATAATATATATATATATATATATATATATATATATATATATATATATATATATATATATATATATATATATAAGGTGTTTGACAAAATAATAAAAACACTTTCATTTTTTTACGTTTTGTTGAATATCTCAAAAAATACTTAATGTGTTATTCTTGAGTTTTAGGAATAAGGAAAATATGCCTTTCATCATATTTCCCAGCAAAAATTTTGTCACGAATGCCTTTAGGAGGTGAACAACAAATTCAATAAAATAAAAAATATTTGTGATTGCCGTTTATCTGGAAAACTGTCCATCCATCTGTAAATTTTAGATTTTGTTATAATCGTTACATTTTATACGCGTGTAGAGTCTTGTGAGGATATCTTGAATATTTAAAGAGTTACTAGCAGTCTTTGCCCGCTTCGCTGGGCACTATATTTAAATGATTTCTTTTTAATTGAATAATTGAATATATTTCGATTGGCCACTATTTTCGTCACAGCTTCAGTATGGGACCTTCTTGGCAATATCAAACATTTTTTAAACTTCTCGAATCTGTACAACAAAACTATTATTAAAACAAATATTTTCGAAAACAGTCCAATAGCAGGTGTTAATTCTTCGAATATTCTGGAAACAGTTGAAGCTGTTACTCGTACAGTATAAGTCATTATTCGATGAATGTTCTGGGACAGTCTAAAAACATTATGATCTATGGGCTTAAATTACGTGAAGGGCAATAACGTTAAATTAAATAACATACTACATAGAGAAAATACTCAAAAACCCTATTATAATTTTCTCTTTTGTTTATTTAATACGACTTCTTTTACTTTAATTTATTTACCCTTTAATTACTTAATGTACGGAAAATCGAGTAGAGTTACTCTAGATATTATTATTATTATTATTATTAACATATCAGTTTTCTGTCTGAATTAAGGTGTTGCTGGAAAGACTGGAAAATGTACAGGAATATGTATAATTTTTTCGTCTTCGTAATTTAATATTCAGAAAGATCTATCATAATCTATATAATATTTCTCTAACGTGGCCCAGTTTCGATTATATTTTGTAGAAACGATACAATAGTAAAAATAAAATACGCGAGGATAAAAAATGATATACAAGTAATATTTAAGCATGCAGACTGAGTTCAGTGATCTAATAATAAAAATGATAATAATAATAATAATAAATGACGATATTTTTCTGATTAGATCATTTTATAGAAAACATTAGTTTTAAAAGTTGAATCTTTACAATCCTTGAAAGCGTCATTTTAAACCCAGCAATACTTTAAAGATATAAACAAAATCTGAAAAACTGTCTGAAAAACGCAATAATAAAAAGTATAATCAAAATAGGTACTAAGTGTTTTTATCAAAACATTGTGCCAAAAGGAATAAATAATAATAATAATAAAGAATGAAGTAAAACAAAAGAGATCTCGTGAACGTTGCGGCAAAAATTTAAAAGTCGCCATAGAGGTCGCCATTATTAAAGCTGTTTTGCCTGGGAAAATATGAAACTGGATCGTCAAATATGATTTTCTTTTTTTTTTTTAAACTTTTCTTTGAATGATTTGTTTAAACTATCATTAGCGTTTCATCCCACATAAATGAATGATACTTTGGTTTCTGGTGAATTAAAATTGTAATTGGATGTTGAAATTGGTATAAGACTTATAAATTTCAAATTTTAAAGTTAAATAAATAATAATAAAAAAAGTATTAAACTGCAAAAAATTCGCATGGGTTTGCTAGTTTATAATAAAAATATAGGTATAATATTCGATAAGGGTAGAAAACCGTGGTTCTTGACTTGATGAAAGAAGTTTTTCAATGAATTCATTTGCAATCATCAGACAGCATTCGTGGTGTACCTCACTAATTTTAGTTATATGCCAACTACACATGGATCACATACTGAGCAAATAATGATAAGAGTAATAAACATTATGAAGATAGCAGCAACATATGCACAGGAAACACATGCTAAAATTTATAAACTTTGGTGACCCAAAAAATACTGATGTTGGCGTAAACAAATTGTTATTCAATTTGAGTATCGTTTCATGAGTTACGTTCCACACAATAGAAAACTTAACTAAGTAATTCGAATTCGAATGATTTAATGAAATGTATGCTCAAGTTTCATGTTTCAATTAAAAAAAAAATAATTTACTGTCGTACTCACTCTACTTTCTCTTACCCTACATTTATATATCCATATTATTGGAATTTTTTAGAAAAGAAAACGAAATAATAAAAGGTGTTAAAGATGCTTTATAGATAGAAGAAGATACATATGAGTCCAAATGATAAAAAAAAAAAAAGTGCATTTATTTTTATTTTCCTTCTTTTCTTTATGTTTTTTTTTTTTTTTTTAAGAAACATACATACAAATACGATAATCGAATGAGATGTTTATTCGAAAAACATTTATTGATATTTTCATTATTCAGATACTTTGATTGTTCACAAATTAATAATTATGTTTTTTTTTTTTTCAAAAATGTCTGCTATGGAAGAAAATCTTCACCTGTGTCTAATGCATTCTTAACACAATTTCTAATTTAGTTTTTTATTCTAATATTCTTAAACATTTTCATTTTTTCGAAAGCTTACTTGTAAGAAAAATTGAATTAAAATCGGTTTAAAAATTATTTCTTATGTTATATGGAATTATGTGAAATTTGATTAATGATTAAATAACAAACATGCCATCTAAAATTTATGATCATGCTTTAATTTCATTAAAAGATACGTTCAAAATAAGAAAACAGATTGTTCTTTTAATTTAATTAATTAATTAATTAATTAATTGATTTATTTTTTGTGCCAGCGCAAACTTTGAATTCATATTCAGTGGTAAAAACAAGATTTTGTTACAGATTTAAATAAAACTGTAATTAGAATAATTTTTTGAAACAGAATGTATTTCCTATTTTTAAATCAAATGCAGTACTTAATTCATGATTATCTTAAGTAGTAACCGTCACTACTAGATACTTGGAGGCTTTGATAATTTGGTCTATAAAGAAACATTGAATAAAAACATCATCAAAAGATTAAAATTGTGATAACACTTCTATGGATCATCCCTACGGGTGATTCTCAGACTGTCACAAATTGCCCATTGCGCATCTCTAGTTCAATATAAATCCAACTTAACCATAATTGACAACTTATCACTATTGACTACAAGAAAAATTTAATAGGAAAATTTATTTTGTTTAATCCGTGAACAGTGACGGTTTTCCCTGATTAAGTAAAATAAAAAAAAATATTAAAATTTTCCGCTAGCCAAAAAGTGTTAAAGTTGGCTACTATTCTCTTAACCTGAATCTCAAACTCTATCTCAACCTAATTAATATGTAAGATTTCATGACCAATTTATCGCTTCTGAACAATTTGTATTTTATAACAGCAAAATACATTTTCTTTCATGTATGTCCAAAGTAAATATACGGTCCTCTCTACGATGGACAAAAATTGGGACCGCGTGATTCCGGACCACCCCTAGTGGTCCTATTGCCAAATTTAGAGACTTTTATTTAACAAGAATCCACAATTTTGAGGAGTGACATATGATATATGAATAATCTTGAAAGTGATTGGGAAACCGTTCCAGTTAAAATTTAGCGGTGGATATTCATCAAAAAAGTCCCTAAATTTGGCAGTACTGCCTAGGGGGTGGATCCAAGAAGTCGCCAATTGACTAGTGCGTATATAGATTTCGACCTTAAACCCACTCAATTTTAACCTCAACCTAGGTAAATATTAGAGTGTTAGGATAAATACAATGTTATTTTCATTCGAAAAATATTTGTGATGAGAAAATTTTAAGAATGGTGATTGTTTTAAAGCGCAGTAGTACAATTTATTTTGAATTCTCACGATTTGCGTTTCAGGTAGCTCTCACGGAAAATCGTGACGCATATTCATAAAATGAAGCTGTTTAGATTTAAATCACGTTTTATTGGCAAAGGCGATAATTAGAAAAGAACTTCGGCAAGGTATGTAAATGCGTCCAAGAATAGAGTTATCAAGGTGAAAAGAAAAAAGCGAAAACAAAAGCAATCACAAAACGGCTCCGATTTCAGAAGATTTCTGAAGGTAACAGCTTCATATGTATTGTAATGAACTGTGGTATCTATTGTAATTACACAGCTATTTGTTCTCGTGCCTTGACGGAGATTCATTTACAATAGGCTCGAAAAGTCAATCAATAATCTTCATCAGATATAAAAAAATTACCCCCCTCCTCCTCTAATTCAGATGACTTTTTGAAATGTCAAGGATGTTATGTGAAGTGCTCCGATAATTTTGATTTTTTTTTTCCTTTCGTCAGTTCAAATCCTTTGTTATGCTTCTTCTGGTGAAACGCAGATGCCACACCTTAGACAGAAAATGTAAGCTTTCTGATGTAGGAAGTGACTTTGGAATCCGCATTAAAAGTAAGTGTGGGATAGCTTCAACATTATGAAGGACGAATATCTCTCGATAATTGTTTTTGGCATGGACGAAAGACAATTTAAATTTCATTGCCTTGCACGATTGAATCGCTTCTGTTTGATTAAACTTGATTTTTATGAATATAAATAGTCATTATATCAATTTATTTTTTATACTTATTTCTCATAACAATAATCCATTCGTGAAATCAAATGAAACAATTATTTATGCATTTAAAATTATATTAACTGACGAGGTTGAGAAAAAAATCACGAAGCAAATTCCAAGTTAGAGGCCTAAATACTTTTAAAATTAATAACTAATGCCAATTTATAATAGTAATAATAAATATTGATATGAATGCGTTGACGGCTTAATCCCTGACACATTTATGTATTTCTAGTTATCGTAGTCAAATAATTGAAGTGCTGCTTTAACTATATATACGATAAAAAATATATGAACGGAAGTGAGGTGTATCAAAATAGAAATGTGGTAAATCAAAACCGATAAGGTCCTCTACAGAATAAACGTATTATATATATGTATATATCATACGTATGTAACATATATAAAATATTCCTAATAAATTGTGATGGCGAATGTTTCCACTCGGAAACCTCTGAGCGTTCCATGCATGCCTACGTAGTTTAACCAAGCTTAAGGGTTTTGGTACCGCTCCAAAGGAGTTAATACTTGCCAGAGAAAACTACTTCAGCCCAATAATTAACCGATCATTTTTAAATTTATTTTAGCTCAATGAAGTCTTGTTTATTTTATTTATTTTTTCGTTAAGAAAAATTTTTCACATTTTCTGGCATTTAAACTGACTTTGTTTAATCGTCGTTGCACTGTATTTCACGAAATTATGTTGCCAAACATTTTTTTAATCCCTTTTATGTTTTAAACGTAATACAAATCGATTTTTAAACAGTGACTTTTTAACTTTCAATCATGTCGCTTCTATGCAGTGTTTTCAGATTTTCCGACTTTTTTATTCGGTCGTCACCAATAATTTTGAGCCCAGTCGGTAGAGCGCTGGCCTCGTAATTGGAAGATTGCGGGTTCGGTACTCGAGCCGGCCAAAGACATTCGTGTACACTAATGGTGGCTGTTGCACGTAAAATCTGTCGTGGCCGCAATGTCCTCCATGTTCCCATCAAAAATTATACCTCTGGGGCTCACCGAAGCGGGAGAGCCATCCCTTCCGTGGAGGATCAAAATTGTGATGGTATGTCTCCGGACCACCTTTAGTGGTGTGTCCCAGACCGTCGAAAATTGCTCATCTGCGCAGCACTAGTGCGACGTAAAACACATCCATCCATCCATTCATCCAATAATTTTGAGATGTGATATTTGATACACATCATGGACGATTAATCTTCGGAGTGACTAGATAACTATTACATTTAAAATTTAGTGGTGAATATTGAATATAAAAGTAATAAAATCTAGCAACACTGCTTGGATGAGCAACGTGGCCGTCTACAGACAAAAAATTTAGTTTAAACAGTAATATATATATACGAGTATATATATATATATATATATATATATATATACATTGCTAAAAACCATATTTCCAATATTTAATTAACATTTAATTATTTTGCCATCTCGCGTATTAAAATAATTTTTTATTTTCATTCTAAAATTAATACTTTTTGTAGCATTGTTAGTTGCCTTATCCTTGCTCCTTTTGAAATATTTTTTAAAATTACAATTTTCTTATAATTTCATTTTTCTTTTTAACACTGGGCTCATCCTGAAATGTACGTACAGGACGATGTAATAAAATCTGTTTGAAAATTTCCTTTTTAAAAGATAAAACTGACAGTTGCAAATATATATATATATATATATATATATATATATATATATATATATATATATCCAAGTGCGACTTTTTTTGTTGTTGTTGTTTGTTTGTTTGTTTCACAGTGTACCTAATAGTACGTTGGGTACACGACAAAAAAAGCCAATAAGCTGCTCTTTTTGATTGGAATATGCTACCTTCTGTGGTCAAAGTTCATGCCAAAATATAAATTTCTAGATAGGGAGCCACTTGAAAATCCGTGTAGAACACCCCCATGGCGGCCATTAAAGATGGCCGCCGTCAGCTGCCATATAGGGGCGCTAATTGTTTTGTATCTGAACTCCTAATCATCCGATTTCAATTTTCTTTCTTTTAATACCTTGTGAATAAGATACTTTTTAACTTCTATACATTTAACTATGTATATTATATGGTGTGACACTCACACTACTTATAATACGTTGGGTACACGACAAAAAAAGCTAAATAGCTGCACTTTTTGATTGGAATATGCCACCTTCTGTGGTCAAAGTTTATGCCAAAATATAAATTTCCAGATAGGGAGCCACTTGAAAATCCGTGCAGAACATTCCGATGGCGGCCATTAAAGCTGGCCGCCGTCAGCTGCCATATAGGGGCGCTAATTATTTTGTATCTGAACTCCTAATGATCCGATTTCAATTTTCTTTCTTTTAATATTTTGCGAATAAGATACTTTTTAACTTCTATACATTTATCTATGTATATTATGTAGTGTGACACTCACACTACTTATCAAAGCTTCTTTTCAGTCGCCATCATCCGCCGTGTAGTAGCACTGGTATATTTTTTCTCTATTTTAACTTTTAATGGCCCGATTTCGTTTTTTTTTTTTTTTTTTTTTTTTTTTTAATTTTTTATAAAAGACACTTTTGGTCTTATTACATTATCTTATTACTTATCTTTACACGTTTAAAATTCCGCGCAACTTAAAAAAAAAAAAAAAAAAAAAAAAAAAAAATCATTTCTTTAGGAGGCATTTTTGTTATTTGTTGGTTTTTGACGTAATCTTGATTTTTATTATTATTATTATTATAATGTTATTCTCATTTTAAATACTGAACATTATTTGTTCCATATTGAACTGTTTTAATTTTTTTTTTTTTTTTTTTTTAATGGCTTCAATGCGTTTGCGGCTGGTAGATATTCCAATTAACCATATGACGGCCTTTGAAAAGAGCAAAATTGTAATGTTGTTTTCACTGCACAGTTTTTTCAATGAACTAAATTAATATTTATTTCAACTTCAGATAGAAAATGTAACTGAGTAAGGATTATAATCATTATAAATGTTATTTACGACCTTCAAACTTAAAAAACAAGCTAAAATTCCATAAGTATACAAATTTGAATTATAAGTTTTATTGTGGAAAAAGAACAGCTCAGTGACCGGATATATCCGTCAGCGGCGGTCAGATGATTAAATCCAAATTTCCTCACAATAGCATAGATTGAACCATATGTTGCTTATATCAAAAACATAGCCATGAAGAATTGATTTGTCTTACCATATATACTTCTGAATTACTCGTTGGAGTGGGAACAGGAAGTTTTACAGGAAGTTTTCAGAAAATTTCATGTAATTTCAGACTATCGGTACAGTGCCCTATTGGTGTAGATTTCAAAAATTTAAATGAATGTTAAGAAATAAAAGGAATATTTAGAAAAAATAAAGCACAAAAGTGCACACAATGTATGCCATTAACTTTAAAAAACAAAACATGACATGGCAAAGAAACGCAAACATTGGTCATCTTTGCCCAGTATGTCATCTCAGAATAAACCACAGTCTGTATTAGAACCAAATGAAAAAAACCAATGTTTGTTATCCGTACAACATTATCTATAAAAACGAAATATGAAATATGTTTCATATGTAATGGGAAGGACACTACTCGGTGGTTTTTGTATAAAGTTGCTTCTTTATAAGACGATAAACTTATGAAATGCGCCAAAATTACAAATAATGTTGAACGTAAAGCATGCCTCAAGCGTAGAGATTTAGTTTTTAAAGAAGCAAAGTATCATTCAAAGTGCTATATATATTTAACAAATCACCTATGACCATCAAGTGAAGTAAAAAAAGAAGAGGTCAGGCCCATCTGTGAAAGTATATGGCTTTTACTTCTGTTGCAGGATCCGTAAGAGAAAAAATCCAGGCCTTTGAATGTGGAAACACTTATTTTTTTTTTTTTCAAAATGTCTTCCAAATGTCATAAAACTCAATATACAAATAGTTTAGCAAATCTTCTGGGCATGGAACGTAAAGACCTTCCAAATAAACATACTACTCGTTTACGTGAGAGAATTCTCGATCGCTTCTTACAACTCAAAGCTCAACTTTGAATCAGAGATTACTTTCTGTATCGAGATGGTGCTGATATTACAAAATGTTCAGTCTGAAAATCTTGATGATAGTGCTATTGCATGAGGAAGATTCATCAAACAAATTAGAAAAGAAGAAAATTACTTTTGATAGTCACCTCTACGATGATCAACAAACTGCAAGCGTACCTCCAAAACTTCTGGATCTAGTGTGTTATAAACTTCATGGTTACTCTTTAGTACAGAATGCAACTAGAGCAACATGCTTTGACTACCAGTCAATTAACAGTTTTTAACCATAATGTACATATTCTGAGAGGCAAAGTTATTCGTCATAACCATAAGAAAATTCATGAACAACATATTCAATTATATCCTGGCCGGTCTCTTTTTGGAAGAGCACGAAATAATACAATAACTGAAGTCATGCATGAAAGAGACCTCTCAATATTACCAAACAGAATTCGGGAGATAATTGCAAGAGTGGCTTTCTTAGAGGTTCTCAGAGCTCAAGAAGAAGGTGTCGTATGCTCCTCAAACTTGCTTCACGGTCTTTTTGTCATTGGTGCGTACGACATCATTGATTCTAATTGCGTTAGTACAACTTCAGAATCATCATTCCATGGAACAGCGATTTCTATTTTGAAGTCCCTAAGAAAGGAGAAGTTGTGAGCATCGTGAAATTGTTAAAAGTGATCTCTTGTATTGATAAAACCAATTGTTCCAAATGGAAACCAGACACTTCTTTCGAAATGTCAATTTCAGAATTTGGATCTGAGTGGAAAATGGCACAGGATTAGTTAGATCATATTATCACTGATAGAAAAGATGGAAATTTAGATATTTCATGGGCAGCTTTTCATGCGTCAAGAAAAAAGTTTTCATCGATTGAATTAATTCGTTGTTCTCTTTTATCCCTTTCAATATTTTTTTTTTTGGCAATGCTGAAGCATGCAATGGAACAAATAGAAAAATTACTGCATTTTAAAATCCAGGGTAAACTCCTGTCACATGTGCGGATCAGCTTCTATTAGCTTTCACAAAATCTGTCCACTGGAACTGGCCTGATTTTTACGTCCATTCCAAGTTTGTAGCCATAGTTTGAGCTTTTTTGAAGTACAGGTGTTTTTTGAAAGTGTTTGACCAGATTCTGGAAGATAGTGGTTGGACTACTTTGTTTCATATTATGGAATCAAGACAGAAAAGAGCAAAAGCATGTCGCAAATGCAGTTAAACATGTCACAAATGCAAGAACCATTCATCAGAAGACTGCTGTGGTTTTAAACATGCTACTTAAAGAAGTGTTTATCTACAAAAAAGACACTTAAAATGTACAAAAAAGCCAAGCTCAAAGAAAGAGAATTGATTAAAGTTGTGTCTAAAAAGCGTGTGATATCAAATTCCCAAGCTTACATTCAAATACTTATTTATTATTCCCTTTTAACTAAATTTTCACATGTGAATCAAGTGCCTTATGATATGTTGATAGAAATCCTTCTTTCCTGTACTAAATACATCATAGCGTGTTTCTGAAAAATATTATTATTTTTATTTATGTATGATGGGCTTGGCGGCCATCTTTCAAAGTTTTACGTTAGTTTGAATTCTATAAATCTCATCAATTATAGGATGAGTTGGTTGATTGGTTGGTTAATTGAGTTTTATATCGCACTAGTGCTGCGCAATGAGAAATAATTATAGGATGGCACGATGGAAGTGCGCCAAACTTAACACTGTTAAAACTTAAATTTATTCAACTTGTGTGCTTAACGGGGCTTTTGCGATGTTTTTAATGCATTTTTTTCTTCTTTTTTAATCTGAATATTTCAACCCCTGTTGAATGGAATAACCATATTATTTTTACGAGATATTTATTCCAAGAAGCTAAATTCAAATTGGGTAAATATAACGGGGGGTGGAAGCTTCTATGCATCCCCCCCTCTCCTTCATGTTTTTACGTTAATTTAAATTTTTATATTCTTTATTCCCGGCATTTATAGGATGGAAGTGCACTTAATACTAAATAATTATAAGAAATCATGTTATCGAAATATTTCCGTCTCTTCTGAATGGAATAGCAAAATTAATTTTATATGAGATATATTTTAAGAAATTTCTTTCAAATTGTGTGAATGTTTATTCATTACTTGAAAGATGGCCGCCAAGCCCATCATACATAAATAAAAATAATAATATTTTTCAGAAACACGCTATGATGTATTTAGTACAGGAAAGAAGGATTTCTATCAACATATCATAAGGCACTTGATTCACATGTGAAAATTTAGTTAAAAGGGAATATTAAATAAGTATTTGAATATAAGCTTGGGAATTTGATATCACACGCTTTTTAGACACAACTTTAATCAATTCTCTTTCTTTGAGCTTGGCTTTTTTGTACATTTTAAGTGTCTTTTTTGTAGATATCATTTATTTTTTTTAAATAGTTTTTATATTTACTGGAATTAACCTGATACTTTACATCAGATATGTCCTGGATTTCAACTCAGCTTTCGTGCGATGTTGTTCTTTGCGTTAAACTGTATTACAAAGTCTTCTTTGCGTTAAACTTTCCATAATTCTGGTTGCTAGACATTATCCATGGGTTTTCTATGCAGACTAGTTTGTCGTGTCCATCACAAAACTTTCTTCTACATTTTCCTATACATATTAAAGCAGCACAAATTATTTATTATTTTTTTCATTATGAATGCTGATTATTATCAACTCAGAGAGGTATTGTTGCACAAAATGTTGAACGGAAGTAAATTTTCACCATGCAGATGGCATCCTTTCAGTTCTAAAACAAAATTGTAGTATATGAGCTCCACTTATCGGCCGATAGGCATTGAGATTGAATCAGCATAATGTCTCATAATGGCCTTTTCACGTATTAAGTTTTGTTTCTTTATATGCAACAGAACCTTTCCTTAAATTGCGAAAATCGCTGTATAGCAGCGCCACATGTTGAGATATTGGTACAAAAGTTGATAAGCACTATAATTTGTAACAATGTAAATTTATTTGTAAATTTATGCAATTCCATGTATTAATTACTCAGATATAGCCTTCTCTGAAATTGCGGCAATCACTGTATAGCAGCACCACGTTGAGCAATTGACACCAAATATTGATAAACGCTATTATACATCAAGGTTCAATTGCATATAAATTTATATGTAATTCTGAGCAGTAGCTCCTGATATCTAGTTAGAACAAAACTTTCGCCACACACATAGAACACACACACGCAAATAGAAATTTTCTAAAAATAGTCAAATTGTTTTCAGGAGCTCTTACAACGTGTAAATCCATTAAAAACCGAAAGTCGAAATTCATTTCAATAAAATGACAAGCGAAGCCTGCTAGTATACTATATAGAAGGAAGTAGAAATCTTTATGCATCATAATTATCATTGCCAGATTGAATTGAAGGATATTAAAATTGGATGCTATATCGTGTACTGACTTTCTTATTCTAAGGTATGAAAAATATTAAAAAATCAGCAATTCAAGCTATAGATTTGAAACAAATGTTATTCAAAAATGTATTCATTTCTGTTTTCAGGGATATAAAATTTAAAATTGTACAAAATAATAAAAGCAAAAATTCTTTGGTTAAAAAAATAACTTATAAAAAGAAAAAGCAGCTCAATTTGAAATTAATATTTTTCGGGTAAACTGAGATGAAGCAATTTCATATTTGGCGATTTATGTCTCTTTGGCGATATTTAACAGTTTTTCAGCAATTAAGATAGGAAATTTTGATTTTTAAAAGCTAAATTTTATAAAAGTTCCTAGATTAAGTAATTGACTGTCTGAAAAACCAGTTTTCAAAGAATTCTGCACATTTATGAATTCTCTAGCTTGTTTTAAAAAAAATTTCTTGAAGAAGAATTTTTTTCAAAAAGTTGTCAAAACATCTAATTTTACGCTAAATTGAAAATGCTCCCATTTTTTTACTTATTAACTTAGAAAGTTCGTTTTTATCTCAAATTAAAGATCTCGTTGATACAAATATTTTACTTTTTGTTTCATTTTACTGCGATATTTGGTTCGTCCAATATTTAAAACTTTACGGAAAAAAAATTTGCCGATTTAACATGGGAAAGTTGGTTTCTGTATAATAAGCATTTAACGATCTTGGTTTATTTCTGTCGATTTTATTATTGGCGCGTTCTGCTTTGTGTTAGTGGTAGTTTGTTTGTTTTGCTTTTCTCTGAGCTTGGCTTGGCAAAACGACCGTTTCTGCTTGATGCAACAAAATCCAAAGATTTCATTTGAAAAATGGATTTATGAAAAACGTTCAAACTGTCCAACTTTTCGATTCCAGCTTCTAGTGTTAAACCTAAAGATACTTCTATCCTTATTCAGTCAGGGATGGTAACTACGAATTATATGGTACGGTTATTATGGTAACTACGAAACGCAAAAAAAAAAAAAAAAAAAAAAAAAAAAAAAAGCACATTTTTTTTTTTTTTTTTTTTTTTTTTTAAATGGACCATACCAACTATGTTCGCTGGTTGCCTATCTATAAAAAAGACTTAGTAGAACGTAAAGGCACAGCACCCTGTGTATATGATTACTTTTACAGAGGTCAATTTGTTATCCAAAAAACAAACAATCATTTTTCTGTGCTCGCTGTAGATCGAGCTCTTGAGCAAGAATATTCCCTTATAAAAGAAAATAGTGCTGTTGTTGGTCTTTTGCAAGATACAACCATGTTGAGAAGATGTATGCTCTCTGGGCCCCAATTAGTTAATATTAATTACTAGTTTTAGTCTACAACCATAATTCACAGTACTGACAAGTCTGATCACCATGAACAGCATGCCGCTTATCAAAGAAAGTTTCAGGACGAAATAGGTAATTCCCAAAAGAAGCTTTTAGAATTAGTGTGAATGCCCCACCATAGAATATACGTAGATAAATGTATTGGAATTAAAAAGTATCTTATTCATAGGATATTAAAAAAAAAGAAAGAAAATCGAAATCGGACAATTAGGAGTTCAGATACAAAAACAATAGTGCCTCTATATACCAGTTGACAGCGGCCATTTTTGATGGCTGCTATCAGGGTGTTCTGCACAGATTTTCAAGTGGCTCGCTCTCTGGAAATTTATATTTTGGCATGAACTTTGATCGCAGAAGGTGGCCTATTCCAATCAAAAAGTGCAGCTTTTTGGCTTTTTTTGTCGTGTACCCAACGTACTATAAGTAGTGTGAGTGTCACACCATATAATATACATAGATAAATGTATACAATTTAAAAAGTATTTTATTCACAAGGTATTAAAAAAAAGAAAATTGAAATCGGATCATTAGGAGTTCAGATACAAAACAATTAGCGCCCCTATATGGCAGTTGACGGCAGCCATCTTTAATGGCCGCCATCGGGGTGTTCTACACGGATTTTCAAGTGGCTCCCTATCCAGAAAATTATCTTTTGGCATCTACAATGGCCACAGAAAGTGGCATATTCCAATCAAAAAGTGCAGTTTTTTTTTTTTTTTTTTTTTTTTTGTGTGTGTACCCAACGTACTATAAGCAATTGCACATGTTTAACTTATTAATTATGAAAATAAAATTTTGATTGTTAGGAAGAATAATTGAACGAAAAGCATAATATTATGTTAAAACAGTTATGTTCAGAATATAATTAGGGTAAAATTGACAGAGGATGGTGCTCCCCCTTGATAGTCTGATGAACTGCTCACGACCGAAATCGAACACTTGACGGTGCAGACGATTTATATGATGACCAGACACCGTCATTACCTGACAGTGTATACCTAAATTCAGAAATTGTACAACTATCCAAATTTACTCTTGAAGAATAAGGGCTTTGTAAACTAGCCGTAGTTATCACAAAACGTTATTCTATATAATTCAATGTAACTGTGTTACCTATTGGTTAGCATTCATAAAAATTTAATCAATATTGCTTCACACTTGAAATATAGTTGCTGAAATATAGACATCTAAAAAATTGCAGAAAGAAAAAAAAAAAGAACGAAAAGAAAAGAAAACAGCGTCATTTGTAGTCCAATATGAGTCTAAATTGAACAAGCATATATTTTTATAAAATATCACATACCAAGTTTGATATATTTATATATTATAGAAGCTGAGACAGAGCCATCCAGTAATCAAGAAGTATTGCAGCATAAAATGTGACACCGGTTAGTCAATATGCACCTAAATAGAATAACATAGTTTTTTTTTTTAAATATGAATCTCACATATTAAGTTTGGATCATTTATACATCATAGAAGCTGAGTTATTACCTTCCCGTAAACGTGATTACATTTGAGCTTTTAACAGTGCCAAATGTCAGCCGATATGCATGCATATTGAATCAATAAAGGTTTGCAAACATAGTTCCTTAATCATTCATAACACATTTTGTGAATTTATATAATAAAGAAGCTGAGATATAGTCTACTTTTTAATGGCGTAATTGCAGCACAACAACGCCGCCTTTTAGACGATATATCCAAAAATCTAATCAGCATCGATTCCAGTCAAGATCCGACCAAATGTAAAGATCTGTTGAAATTCGTTCATTTGTTCGAGATATACAGCATCTAGAAAATTTTCCTAACTTACATAGAGGAAGAAACATACAGATATGTTCTGAAAACGGTCAAATCGTATTAAGGACATCTCAGAACGTGTAGATTCATCCATAACTGGAAATCAAAAAATTTCGGTAAACCAATACGTTCTTCTTATGTATATAGAATAAAGTAAAAAACACCATGGATTGCAAAAACATTCAATTATTGTTTTGAGTCGAAATATTTATGCATGAACCTCCATTAGGCAGATAAGGGTGGACACTTTGCAGGGTAATAGCAGAAATGCATCGCAGATACTTTCAATTTCATGGTGGTTACTTTTAAGGTTTTTATGATACATCATTCGTGCAAATTCATCCTTATTGACCATGTATGTGAGAATTATGGCATAAAGAAAGGATTTGTAGTTTTATCATTGTAGTATAAATGTTTCGTATATACAGCTATATTACAAATATGTAAATACAAAGCATGCTTTGCACAGAGCATGCATTTTCTGTTTTATTTTTGGCCTAAGAAACGTGAAAAGCATTTCATTTTATTGTCAATAATAATTAGATGAATATTTCAATTACAATTTTCGTAAGTGTGTAGTGAATCTCTTCATTATGTTAAACAATTTTGATCACGTGACTTGTTATATATCTATGCCTTGGGTTTCTCGAACATGGCTCTAATGATTTTGATCAAAGTTTGAAGTTAGAGTTTTTTTTTTTTTTTTTTTTTTTTTTTTTGTGTGTGTGTGTGTGTATGTGTGCGTGAAATCTGATTGATGTGACTTATTACTATCTTCAAGAAAAATCATGTTCGCTTTTAACCCTTACTCTGCCACTTGATAAATATGGTAGAAATTTGGTTTACACGGAAATGGCCCAAACGATTTTTATAAAAACTTAGAATTAAAGTTTTTCAGTTCCCCAACATACTATAGGTATAGGGAACTTAGGTAATCGTGAACATTTTTGAACTCGGTTTTTTGATTTTTTTACTCGTTTTCAGGTGTGAGGAATCCGAAAATGACAAAATTTGTATGGTATCTGTCTGTAGGGTGTCTGTTAGTGTGTTAGTCTGTTAGTGTGTTAGTCCGTTAGTTTGTTAGTCTGTGTACACGATATCTCAAGAACAAATTGTCGCAGAGAGGTCATATGAGTTTAAAAATATTACTTTCTACACTGGCAAGAACCCTATTAATTTGCAACGTTCGAATTTAAAAACTTCGTAAGTTATTAGAAATTTACGATTTTCTTAACATGGGAGAATAGGACAAAAATTCACTTAAACGTGCATTAAATGGAAACTTTTTACTGTAAAAATGTCAGATCAGTTTTAAAATATCAGTTTGATGCCGGAATGAACATCAGTAACTATAAATATGCTACTTTGAAAATTTCGCAAATTATTGGAAGTTTACGAATTTCTTAACATGGCAGAATAGAGCACAATTTCACATAAACGTCAATCTTGAGGGATATTTTCATCGTAAAGATGTCAAACCACTTTCGAAATATTATTTAGGATACTGGCATGAATATCATAGACTATGATTTTTCCAATTTAAAAAATTCGTAAGTTATTTGGAATTTACGATTTACTTAGCATGTCAGAATAAGGCAAAATTGAGCATAAACTACCATTTTGAGGATCATAAATACATTAGACAACTTCAAAATTATATTTATGATATTTGTTTGAACATGATTGAATGCAAATTTTCTAATAGGAAAATTTCGTAAATTATTCGTAATTTTCGATTTTTTCAACATAGCGGAATTGTAAATTTTTCATATAAATATGAATTTTGAGGATTGGAAATAGTAGCATGAAAACGAAACAACGGAATTGACCCTGATAAAATAAATTAATAGATTAGAATAAGATAAATGTATCGAATTGAACGGTGGATAGCCTATTAGGCGGGGATTTCATTCTGTCACTGTATCAAGCTTTGGTCAAATTCATTTTTAACATGATTATAATATGTCTCGCACTAGAAATTTATGAGAACATAAATATGATAGTAAACTGAGCAGAGTACACCTATGCCAACTAGTTTTAGAAAACAAACTCATCTGACTTATGCTCATCTTCAGGAAAGTTAGCGTTCACCGTCACTTCTACCTTTGTAAAATATGACAGAAATTTGTCTTACACGGAAATGGATTTAACGATTTAAAGAAAAAATAAAGATTAAATGTTTTTTGAGAAGACAGTCACTTATGACTTATCCTCGTCTCCAGAAAAATTAGCGTTCACTGTTAGCCGCCACTCTGACTAGAGCCCCTAAATAAAATAATAGGCCGGCGCATCACCGCCATTTTTTTGCCACCGAAGAGGACAGCATTCCCGCTTGGCGTTCTTATCGCTTCCTTAATGATTTTAAGAAATCTTGATCTGAAGCTAATCCGGTCAAAATAAGAGCAATAAGCAACAGTAAGTAATATTCCTAAAAAAAACATTTTTTTCACAGTACATTGTCAGGATGTCATTTTATTCTGAGGCTATCCTATGGATGCACTGTAAGATGTGTTGTTAGGGCCGTTTCTGTTACAAAATGTCGCCAAAACTCAAATAAACAGTAGTAGAAGGTTTGTGAACACTTTATAAATGATTATAGCAGTCTACCGTTAAACAAACTTCCATATCATAGGTTACTTAGCTAAAATTATGAAATATAATAAAATAAGTTACTCTAAAGTAACGTAAGACGATAAAAAAATTGTTTGTCGTTTGTTTATCAGGTAAACGCGCTGGGTACATGTTGCAACCCTAAGGCAACAAAATGCCTGATGCGCCAGCTCGTATATATAGGAGCCTTAACTTTGACCGTTGAAAAATATGACAGAAACTCGATTTTCTCAGAATACCTGATCACTCCAAAATTGCTCCTGAAAAGGTAGTGTCAGTCGATGGTGTAAATTTCTGTTAAGGAGAACTTCAGTTCACAGCTGGAGTTCCCATCCTATAGTGTATTTTTAATTTTTATCTTTATAATCTACAAAAAAAAATTTGATTACCCAAAATTAGGGATTTTGATATCCTGATGAATAAGATGTAGTCTTAGACAAAGAAAATATTTCTGACACATTAATCTTTCTTTAATTTTCTTTCTTTTCCTTTTCCTTTTCTTTCTTTCTTTTTTTTTTTTTTTTTTTTTTTTCAAAAATGACTAAGCTGCAGCTTGAACGGCTCATTTTTTCTAAATAGCATCATGAATGTTTAACCGAACATAATGTGAAACTAAGATGTTGTAAATTTTCTAAAATTAACACAAACAATGATCACAAAATAGTAGATTAGTATAAAAAATTATCTTTTAAAATGTTTCATGCACAAAAATTATGCGTTATTTTATTCAAAAGTTGGATTATCTTCAAGTAAAAAAGTAAACAAAATTCATTTATCATTTATTTAAAAGCACATAATCATCAAATCAGTTTTATATTAAGATTAATGATACTAATCAAATATCTTTTTGCATAAATACTCGTATTTCAACATTTTGATATCTGTGATTTATTTTAGGTTCTTATAAAAGAATCTTATAACTATGTATTCTCTTTCTTTTAGTAATACTTATTGCAATGTTGCCAGATTAGGGAATTTGTCCTCATTTTGGGGATTTTTCGAGCTTTTGGGGACAATTTTATGGACCGAATGTTTGTGGGGAATTTCGAGGGGATTTTTGAAATTTTTGCGGAGTAAACTGGGAAATTTTTCAACATGAAAGTACATCTGGCGTACATTCTCATCACCAAAGTACTTTACGCAAATTTAAAATTTTCCGATAACTAGTGTGTATATAAAAGTTATTTTTGTATTTGGGGATTTGTTTTTAAACTGAGCGTCATTTCGGAAAAAATTTGGGCTTAAATCTGTTAAATATTTTAATTTTTTTCTTTTGAAAAAAATTTACTTGTTTAGTAGAAATTGAGTTGGGAATTTTTTTGGGAAAAACCCCTAATTTGGGGAAATTTGAAAGCATGTTTGGGGAAATTGACTGTCGATCATCTGGCAACACTAACTTATTGTCATCTTAAAGCATCATTCTTGTATCTCTTTTTGTTTTCTGCAATAATCGCCCAAAGCACTACTAAGAGTAAATTGAGTCTTTGAAAAAAATCGGTTCGGCAATAATTAATGATGAGGTTGCTTGTAATATAAGCCTATAATCTATTTTTCATCATAGTTTAAAATTCGAAGGTTAAAAAGCTTGGATTTCAACAAAGATAAGAAGAAAACAAGGTTAATAATCATTGTAATTTCTTTTTAAATAATTTTACTTCACTTTTTCCTGATTAATAATAATTTTGTGCTTATTTATTTATGCTATTTTTCTGTGTGTTTTAAATATAAATTTATCCCATTAGATGCATAATTTACAAAATTCATCATAAGGAATAAAACTGGTAGCCCAGATTGGTTAGGCTTTGAGAAGGGCTATTTGTTAAAATGTTTTTTAAAAAGAGGATGATGTAGTCACAACAATCAAGCTAACTGCAATAAATTGCACATGACTTGCATAATTTAATTCTGATGTTGTACATACTTCATAAAACCGTAAAAATTATTTATAAATTACTTGTAAATTTCTATTTAACCTACATTCTTGTAATTTGCCTCTCTCTATCTGAAAATCATGCCCTTTAATCCTTTAACGTTCACAATATATTTCCTTTTGAAAATTGTTAAACTAATTTCAAAAAATGGTTATCATTCACATAACTTATTATAAATATTTTTGCGTATTTGGGGTTCTTTGTTATCCGTGAATAAATGACGTGTTTTAAAGAGGCTTAACAATTTATAAACAGAAGATTACAGAAGATTACAAGTCTGTCAACTAAGTATCAACTTCACTTACACCGGAAAATACTGCTTAAATAATAAGCTGCCAGAAAAAGATCACAGCATAACACATAGCTTAAACTGTATTCAGTAGCAGAGGTTTAGTTAAGCGAGAGCTCCTAACACTGCAAAAGTTTGGCTTCAACTGAACTTAACTACCGGAATGCGATCATTTTATATCGTATATTTCCTGAATGCTTCGGGTATGTCACGAAAAATTCGATTTAGAGCTTCGATAATCTATATATCGATAATAAGGATTTTATCGCCAGAGTCGCCAAAATGTCGCCAATGGGCTATAAACTTGCTGATATGGTGCCAAATTTGCGCCAAGTCTAATTCTGCCCTGAAGAAGCTTTTTAACAGGTTTTTAAAGGAAAATGAGTTATTTTAATACCAAACCAAAGCAAAAACACGGATAATTAACATTTTATAACCTGACCAAGCCTCTTTAAATGAAATTAAATAAAAATAACAACTATTATTCACTAATTCTCAACATTTTGTTAAAAGGAAAACTAGCATTTTTTATTTTCGAGAAAATTTTCCGGTTTGATCTATTTGTTAAATGGTACAGTAAGTAATTTAATTAGGTCTAATTATAATTAATTTAACAAATAAATGTATAACTTTGAAACCCTACAAACTGCAAAAACTCGTTGTTTAAGTTAAAATAATAGTGCCTCCTTTCATCAAGGGAAAAACTTGGCGACATTTTATCATCAAAGCAACAAGGTGCAGTCGCGCTTATTAAGAAATTAAAGTGGCTTTAGCATACAGTGTTTTCTGAAACATAATTTTTTTAATTTAGTGCTGCCATCTGCTGAACATAGAAACAATAAAAGTTTAAAAATCGATTAAAACAAGGAAAAATTTATTGAAATATTATTGCTTGAAAAATGCTAAATGTTTGGTTTCAATGTGAATTCAATGAACATTAATGGGTTAATACGAACGATGAGCGTAATATTTATTGTTCGTTACAGTAAGCACATGTCAATAGCTCTGATATTCTATGAAAAGCTTGCCATGAAGTTACTGCAATTTTACTCTAAATGTTATTAATTTTGTAAAGTAACAATCTCTTTGTTTAATTGCAAATTTTCTGCGTTCTAGATAAAAATGATTGTTTGGTTATAAAAATAGGGGTGCTCAAATGAAATTCTAGTATTTTCTTGGCAACTTTGTCAGCAGGCAAGAATTACTTTAATTCCATTTGTGTGGTAATTTCATGCCTTATGTAGATAAGAAGACAATATCTATTGTGAATCATATTAATATGATCTTTATAAACAGTTTGTAACATGGCTTTTACTAGAAAAGTCAAAAATTTAAAGCAAATGAAGGACTAAATATAGCAATTGACGACCAGGGCCCGACTTAGACTACCTGGAGCCCCGGGGCAAGCCTATTCTGGGGAACCCCCTTGCAGTGGGATAAGAGCTCTTTAGGTTGCAGAATTTCTGCATACGCCTGTAGGGGGGCCCTTCCAGAAGGGGGTCCCAGGGCATTTGCCCCGTATGCCCTGCCGTTAGTCAGGGCCTGTTGACGACTAGAACGAGGTGGAGCTTCCACTATTTGTGGGAAAAAGCTGCACTATGTTTGGCTATATTCCATTATTTGTGGGCTAAATTAAGACTCCTATAGATTAAATAAAAAAAAAATCTTCATTATGACGTCAGATAGACATAGAGGTCTGCACGGACCGAAATCTTGAGGCCCGGGACCGGCCTGGTCAAACCCTATAAAATCAGGCCCGACCCGGCCCGGCCTGATTCAAAAATATGTAAAATAACAACAACAACAACAACAAAAATGCATGCCTTTTTATGAAAAAAATTTTTAGTACGTGTTTTGCAGAGGTTTTATATCACCAAACAATAGTACGTTTTTTAACAAAACTGCTGAACTTTTACAGGATAATTATATATAAACAGAAATTTATTATTGTAGACAAGGCACAAAGACAAACAGAAAGTCAAATCGAAAATATTAGCATTCATCAAATAATACAGGAAGGTATTTAAAATGGTTAATACTACTAAAAATGTACTTTCCTCTTATATACCGTAATGTATCCGAATATTTCATGTGATCCGGTAAACAAAACTTTAATGTTTATTCAACCAAATTGAATAGAAAAGTTGTTTTTGACCATGATAAGAATGATGCTACTTTCATCCACTGGATAAAAGAAAAAGTTATGCAAAAGAAATGCCTTAGAGAAAAAGTTATAACGGAAGGATTTTTATAGCCTTCATACCACCTAAACTCAACAGATCATAGGAAACAAAGCCTTATACACAGTAACGTATCTAATTTATTTTGTTATGTACATGTACTCAAACTGGTAGTGCCATGCATACTATTTTGAATAGGAAACCATCTAATATTACTTTAAATTAAATATATTAATTTCGAAGCATGCTAAAAATATTTGCGAAAATTCAGTTTTCGGACAGACAATTAAATTGAAGTTACGGATATTTTTTTAACAAAATAGAACTTTATGTGACATACCAGCCTGTAAAATTATGTAAAATAAATGACTGAAAAAATATTTTTATCATTTCCCTTTCTCGTTGATTAACGAGGAAACCAGAAAAAAAAATCGGCCCGACACGGCCCGGAGAAAATTTCATTCAGGCCCGGCCCGGCCCGGCCCAGCCCGTTTATACAGAAAAAAACTGAGCCCGAGCCTGAAAAAATTTTTTAAGCCCGAGTCCAGCCTGGCCCGAAAACAAATTTAAAAATTCGGCCCGAAAAAATTCGGGTCGGGCTCGGGCTCGGGCCGTAAGCCCGGCCCTTGCAGACCTCTAAGACAAGTCGTCCATTACGTGATGTTGATTTACGGTATTAACAAATAATAATAATAATAGTAACAAATAATAATAATTATAATAATAATAATAATAATAATGTGAGAATACTAGTATGTTGTGGCCACCACTGAAACTTTCTTCTATATTTTCCTGTACAAATTTACGTAGTACAAATTATTTATTAAAATTATTATTTATTAAAATTAATTTCCATGATGAATGCAGACGGTTTTCTTTTCAGAGAACTATAATACAAATGTCGAAAGAAGTCAATTTAGGCAAAATGGACAGTGTCTAAGGATTTAAAAATAAATAAATAAATATCAGAGAATATAAGCAATAATTCTGAATTAAATTATCTATTGGTCAAAAATTCAGTTTAAAGGTGTTTACAAATTTTTACAAAAACACTTACATTGAAAATTTACATCCCCGGGTGCATACTTTCTCCCACGGGATGGGGTTTCTACAAATGCAGTCCCCCCCCCCCCCCCCTAGTTAACTTTTACTATTATAATTTATTCTTTTTAACTTCACAATGATTTATTGAAAATAATTTTCATTATACACATATATACCAAATTTTGTTCTATACTTCCATATTAATTTTTTTAATGGGACGACAGTGCCATCTATCGAGTGAAATGCATCAAAAGGTAATGAGCAACAACTTAAATCAAGGTCTAACCAAACTGAATTTCAACCATTGGTTCGTGAGTTATCTTACAAACAACATCCTGCGATTGACACAGGTGGGATTCGCCTCAAAATTTGGTGTATGGACTCTACATAAGAGGTGCTGGAAAAGAATTAAAAACAAGACGATGGATGAAATTCTGTCTATGACAGTCTATGTCTATTTGTCGCGGAGTGTAGTCTTAAATTAGAAAAATTTTAGTCTTAAAACTTTTCTAAATTAGTCTTAAAACAAAAATTACTCCGGGAATAGTGTAATTTTATGATAATAATAAATGATAAGCACAATTTAGATAATGTTATTTTATGAAAAATCAAAGAAAAAACCCTTTGTACCTACCTTTTTGTCGCGGGGTGTATGGTACTTTTTAATCAATAAGCACAGCAAAGATTTCTAAATTTTTATTTTGAAAACTGTATATTCTTAATCCAAAGCACTTTTAATGTGAATATAACACATGCAACATTAGTGTAGCTTAATTTAGTTCATTAGTAGTTATTGTATTATGTTTTTCTTAAAATTGGAAAACTAATGCATTCCATCATTTAGTAAGAAATTTTTGTTAGATAATATCTTACCAATGTATCTATTTTAAAAAGTTTAAACCGTTTATTTATAATATTACTTGAACTTTATTTCATTTTAGACACATTTTGAAATTTTATTTTCGAAAAGCCATTTTACTAGTAATATTGGTACGTCATAGAAACATTGTTCCATGATATGTTGTTTTATGTTTAAAAACATTCTTTTGAAGAACTCCTACTGGATTTAAATTATTTCTTTGAATTATAATTTAAAAACAATAAGTAATTTTTACTTTCCGAACACTATAGTAAGGAAAGTATTGAAATCATGTCAAAAATCCGAATTTGAGATTTTGATGTTTCTATACGTTTCGGGGTCTGAGTCCGTTTCCACTATTTTTACGATGATATATGTATGTGTGTATGTATGTGTATGTGTATGTCTGAGAGTGAACACGCTAGCGTCTAAACGATTTGTTCGAATAAGCTGAAAGTTGGTACGTATATTGTAAATCACTATAGTACAAGCCTTACTGATTTTGGTGAATCTAACACTTTTTACTAGCACTTACAGCATAGTTTTTACTTTCCGAACACTATAGTGAGGAAAGTATTGTAATCATGTCAAAAATCCGAATTTGAGATTTTAATTTTTCTATACGTTTCGAGGTCCCCTGAGTCCGTTTCCACTATTTTTACGATGATGTATGTATGTGTGTGTGTCTATGTATGTATGTGTGTATGTATGTGTGTATGTCTGTGAGTGAACACGCTAGCGTCTGAACGCTTTGTTCGAATAAGCTGAAAGTTGGTACGTATATTGTAAGTCACCATAGTACGAACCCTATAGATTTTGGTGAATCTAGCACTTATAGTTTTTTTACAGGTACACAAAGGAAAATTCTTTTTCATTATGGCCTGTGGGACCAAAATCTTAAAAGTACGATAGCATCTGAACGCCTTATTCAATTGATCAAAAAATTTATACACATGTGATAGGTCACAGATACTCAATCTGTATAGATTTTGGAGAATCTAACACTTATAGTGTTTTTACAGGGACACAAAGAAAAATTCTTTATCATTAGGGCCTATGGGGCCAAATTTTTAAAAGTGTGATAGTGTCTAAACGCCTTATTAATCTGAGCATAAATTTGTACACATGTTATAGGTCACAGTTGCACCAACTGTATAGATTTTGGTGAATCTAGCGCTTACAGTTTTTTTACAGGGACACCAAGAAAAATACTTCATCATTATGCCCTATGGCACCCAATTTTTAAAAGTGCGATAGCATCTAAACGCCATATTCAATTTAGCTGAAAATTTATATGAATATTATAAATCACTGTTCACAAACTATAAGCATTTTGGTGAATCTATCATTTATAGGTTTTTACAGGGACACAACGAAAAATTCTTTATCATCATGATCTATGGGCTCAAAGTTCAGTAGCGTTAAATAAAACATCGTGTACTATATGGAGAAAAATACTCAAACACTCTATTATGGTTTTCTCTCTTTTGTTTGTTTAACAACTCCTCTTTCTTTACTTTATCTACAAAACTGTTAATTATTCAATGTTCGGAAAGTCGAGTGGAGTCACTCCAGATTTTTTTACAGGTGCACGAAGAAAAATTCTTTATCATTATGGCCTATGGAGCCAAATTTTTGAAAGTGCAATATCGTCTAAACGCCTTATTATTCTGAGCTAAATATTTGTACACATGTTATAGGTCACAGTTGCACCAACGCTATTAATTTTGGTGAATTTAGCACTTACAGTGTTTTTACAGGGACACACAGAAAAATTCTTTATCATTAGGGCCTATGGGGCCAAATTTTTAAAACTACGATAGCATCTAAACGCCTTATTCAATTGATCAAAAAATTTATACACATGTGATAGGTCACAGATACTCAATCGGTATAGATTTTGGAGAATCTAGCACTTATAGTGTTTTTACAGGGACACAAAGAAAAATTCTTTATCATTAGGGCCTATGGGGCCAAATTTTTAAAAGTGTGATAGCGTCTAAACGCCTTATTAATCTGAGCAAAAAATTTGTACACATGTTATAGGTCACAGTTGCACCAACTGTATAGATTTTGGTGAATCTAGCACATACAGTGTTTTTACAGGGACACAAAGAAAATTTTTTTATCATTATGGCCTATGGGACCAAATTTTTAAAAGTGCGATAGCATATAAACGCCTTATTCAATTGAGCTGAAAATTTATATGAATATTATAAATCACTGTTGCACTAACTGAAAACATTTTGGTGAATCAAGCATTTATAGGTTTTTACAGGGACACAACGAAAAATTCTTTATCATTATGATCTATGGGCTCAAAGTTCAGTAGCGTTCAATAAAACATCGTGTACTATTTGGAGAAAAATACTCAAACACTCTATTATGGTTTTCTCTTTTTTGTTTCTTTAACAACTCCTCTTTCTTTACTTTATCTACAAAACTGTTAATTACTCAATCTTCGGAAAGTCGAGTGGAGTCACTCCAGGTTTTTTAATGCAAAATACAAAAAATTGAAATGAAAGACAATTGTTTAAATAATAGGTTTTCTTGATTTTTTTTTTTTTTTTAATTTAATAAATGTATTTTTGTTTTATTAGGTTGAAACTTTTGAACTTTATAAATAATTCCTACCCATTTACCCCCTCCCCCCCCCCCCAAAAAAAAAAAAAAAACTAATATAATAAAGTAAAACTGAAAACAGTTATTAGAAAAAAGTATGTATCTGTTCAAATGTTATTCCGATTATTTAATTCTTACGTGATATTAGGAAACAATTATCCTTAGTTTCAAGTCCTTAGGCAAGTAGATTTTTAAAACAGAGCCTTTTATTCTTAACATCCGTTACAGTGCAGTTATTAATGCTAAGACGAAATGTATGTATGCTTAAGTTTTAACGATTGGAGGTACAGCTGAAGACAAAGGTCGCTTAGAAGTCACTTATCACAATGATATTCAAACAAGCCGAAATTTACATTAAGTCATCGCAGCAGGATTCAAATTTCGCCCAAGACGCTGGCTATCCATCAGGGGTATCAGACGATAAGGGGCTCTCTGTCCCACACATGCTGAATACCAAACTTCTTGGGGAAACAAAAAACAGTCCATGAGCGATGACCATCTTCCTTTGCGTTTGAAAGCAAACATTCCTCTGATACTGCTTTATCGCGAGGTGAGTTGTGTCGCCACCCCAGATGAAATGCCAGTAGCGTAGAAAGATGTGACATCTTATTATGTGATGGTTAACAGATATTGTATTCCCGCTGATAGATAAACCTTGGCGATAATCGTCAGTAAATTAGAGGCGACATTTTTTATGCGTCGTACAGATAGACGATTTGAATTAAGTGGGGCTCATAAATTAAAACTTGTTAGTTATGGTTGATATGGTTAAGGCCTTGAAAGATTTTTTTGAAGTTTTTATAGTATAAGTGAGTCAATATATTAATCATTAAGTTTGATCCTTTTACAATTTTGGCATTGCAAAAGGATAATTCAAAACAATGTCATTGGAAAATTTTATATTTATTAACATAAATTTATATAATTATTTATATAATTATTTATTAAATTATTTATTTATTTATTTATTTTGTAAAACGATCTGCTTAAATTTTGCAACGCTTAATACTTTACCTGCTTAGATTTTATGCTTGAATATATCTACAATTATTGACATAAATTTCTATATTTTATGATCACAGAAAATGGTTCCAAAATAAAAGTATAAATCACAAAATATTTGTTTCTAGTCTGTTCCAACAATCACGAAAACAATTCAAAACTTAACTGCACTTTTTTGTAATTTCATTTGATTGTGAATAATTCTTCTCATGCATGTTAAAATATTACAATCTGGTAGTATGGATGTGTATACTTGATTTTGATTACGTTCTTCTTTTACCTATTTAAAAATAAACATGATTATTTTGCTTCGAGTGAACATCAAAAGAAAGTGATTTCTTTTATCAAACAAATATATCAGAAGCTGAAATTTACGAAAAAAACTTCAATAATAGAACTGTCAGATGTTTTCTTAAAGTGGCTACGAGATGTACAAATGTAAATGTAACCAAAAAGATGTGACCGTATGAAGGGGAGTTTGATTTATTCAATCTCCAATGCTGAAGCCAACATTCAATAATCATAGGTGGTGACATTGACAAATTGGTAAGTGAATTTAGATAAGATAGAGTGTATTCTACAGGTTAGTCAAATTTCTTCCTATCGCATTATTTATATTTGTTGTAATTTTATATTTCTGTAAATTTTATGCATGATGGGGGGCCAAGAGTGCTATAACTGAAGAGCACAAGCAAAAACATACTAATATATGCTAATACTTTTTCGATCAAAAGACATCTGATTTCTTAGATTATGGTAGCCGTTCAGATAATTAAAATTGAATCATGCCTTTATGGCTTCTGTCTTTTTGTAAAAATTACGATGATTAATGCCAGTCAAGAGATGAAGAAAGATTAAATTCGTTAGACTTAAAATCTCCTAAATTATAATGCACTTTAAAAAAACTAAAACTTTATATAAACTTTAAAACTTCTTCGCACATTATAAAAAACAATACAGGCACTACCGGTGTGCTATAGAATTTGTTGCACTATTTTTGTAGAAACGAATTGATGATATTAGCACTTTTGACGATGCTTAAATTTCTTATATAATAATGAAGCAATGCATTGATAAAATCGTGAAAGAAGATCAAACTCGTTGAAGTTGTTGGCCGTGGACATTGCACTGTGAATGCAGTTCACCCATAATCCGATGCTGACATCAACATGCTTTATTTATCTTCACTTTGTAACAATAACGCTTATAATCAAATAATTCAGCACTATAGAGTTTCAGCATAAATATCCTTTTGAAAACATCAAGACAATGTTCTTTTTTTAATAAAATGATTTAATGCACAAATGGAACGAGATGGACACGGGGAGAGAAGCAATCAAATGGAACGTCTTTACAGCAACAGCGAAGAGGCAGAAGGGATCAAATTGTTGGCTGGATACATTACACAAAACCACAGAGAAAATGAAGCCAAGAACAACAATCTCCCTTTTTCAGTTACGTATTATTTAGTAAATTTTTTTAAAAATATATTGGCGATTGATTTCTTAGCCAAAAATCCGTTATCAATTCGTGAGAATCTGACAAACCAACCTTAACTCTTGACCACAAGAATTTTATCGTTAAATTTTTACTCATAGACTTTAGTCGAAAAAGAATACGTTATTTCTATTTTTAAGCAGCAGATGTGCAATCTGTTTAATGTTCAAAAATGACATCAGGAAACATTTTATTCTGTTTTATTTAATTGAGATGAAACGAATTGTCCTCCACAAAATTAAGCGATGGAAACCTCATCTCTTGCTTTTATTTTATTTTTTTTATTAAAAGAAATAGAGATATAATGGCTTGCTCTTTTGGAATAAAGAATGAGACCGCATATATTAACTCGCTTTTTTTATAAAGATAGAAAATGAATTGGGAAATAAATAAATTTATCATAAGTGTAGTACATAATTTAGAATATGTGATTTTCGATATCACATATTTCTCCCCTTCGTCTGAAAAAAAAGAGAGGTGTTGCTCAGGGTTATCAGATACGAAATATATTCTACATATAGAATAGAAAACTTATATATATGTATAAGATATCCAAAGAAATATATATGTAAACAGTTGTACAACTTTGTATGAAATATATTGAGTAGCTACCATTACAATTCTTTTTTTTTTTTTTTTTTTTTTTTTTTTTTAATATGTGCACATTTTCACTCATGTCCATGAGAATATTCTCCAGTCATATCAGTTTTTTTTTAATATATGCTTCATAGTCAACTGCATATACGATTTGTTGATATATCTATATGAATCACTGACGGTCATAATGAAGAAGCAGAAATATTGGATAACATGTACTTTTCTAACTATCTTTTCTGCTAGATTCATATAATTATACTTTGTTTGCAAAAATAATAGTACTTTGTGCAAATAGTATTCATATTACAATAGAAAATAATATATATAAATGCAAAAATGAAATATAAAGAAGCAAAATTTTCTAAAACTAAATATACAATACACCAAATGATGTCTAAGAAACATCGGAAAAAAATATTGTCAAAAAAAAAAAAAAAAAAATGAAAAATATGATATGTGAATAACACCATAAAATACAAGCAAAAATGTGTTTTGGCCAATTCCAGCCAGGAAAGCTGTTCAATTGTGTTAGGCATCCACCATAACACGAACAACCCACCTTACTCTTGTGTGAATCACAAGTATATGACTCAGGCTTAGGGCCTTCGTCCTAGATGAATAGGGCATGTGATAACAGCTCCACCACGCCATTAAGAAAAATGCACGATCGGGAGCACCTCAAAAACAGGGACGGGAGATTTTCAAATGAATAAATAGAGAATTACTAGTTTAATAGCATACTAGTATTCCCAAAATTGGATGTTCTCAATTGAGTTGATGATTCTTGGGCAATAATTTTGAACGAATCATCTTCTCAAGGAGGGATAATTATTTTTAAAAAAATTTTAAAAAAGGTGTAGATTCAATGATTTGATATCTACAAAAATTATTAAAAAATCATTCCAAGAAAATTGAGAGCATAAAAAAAGTCACGATCGGTAGTATTCACACATTGGCACATTTATGGAAATACATGTTGCTAGCACTGCAAAATGTTCAAATTATTCATTACTGACTTTTTTTTTTTCTCTCTTCTACCGGAAATGACACTAAGTTTTTACTCATTTTACTGATTTATAAATAGATTTCAGAATTCGTGATACACTTCCTTCTTTTAAAAAGTCTGAATCTTGATAAACCAAAGAAATTGTATTACTCAAAAACTACTTTTCTCATTGACACAAAAAGATGAACTACTGTTCATATTTGAACCCCAGTGCAGGCGTTTGACGTGTTTTCCACAGGTTGTAGCATCGAACAGGTGAGATATCACGGTATTCTATTTTACCCAAATATTCGTTATTTTCCCACCGTTCCTCTCTCTCTCTAAAATGAGTTAATTTTCCGAAACATAGAAAAAACTAGGGTTTGAAAACAGACATAAAAGTTACTAGTATGTATATTTTTACGTATATAGTCGATAAAATATTCAAAACGTTGATTTTTAATATTATTTTTAGCGAAATGTTCGATTTTATAAGCTTTATATAATAAATGCATATAATAGGTGGGACATTAAAACGTTTTGAAGATTTTTTTTAAAGGAATTTATAACATGGCAGCTGGTGCTGCACATAATTTTAGACCTTGCAGATTGATTTAACAGCTTAAAATGAAATGCTGGGTTTTTGAAAAATATTAAAATTTATTTTAGGTCTCTAAATTACAGCAACTGTTTTTAGTTTTTTTTTGTAAATGCAAATTTTGTTTATTTTACGAATTTCTGGTCGAATATTTTTGGTTAGCAGATAAATTATGGTTTTATGTAAATTGTTACAGCTGCAGCTGGAAAAAAGTACATTGTTCTACAGTGGCGTTATGGGAAGAAGGGAAGGGGTGGTCTGTCCTGATACTCTGGTCATCAGGGGGCCTCCGAATTAACTTAAGATATAAGTCTATGTTTATGGTGCAGTTGTCGTACTATTATTTTGACCCGAAACATTCACTGCAATTTCAGTTTAAGCGGTAGATTACAGTCTAAAGAGCCTTATTGTACAAAAGTGACGGTAGAGCGACGACTCCTAAACGAAAAGGACCACCAGCGGCCGAACGGTTCTGCTCTCAAAGCTGGCAGATGTTAACTGGCGGGTTCGATCCCAGGCCGTGCTCATCGACCTAGCCGTTCGGAGTTTTCCATGGTTTTCTCCGAAACTCGCATAAATACGCGATAGAACCCCTTAGAAAGATCCCCACGGAGAGCATTTCACCCATAGACCTACGACACTAGAGTAGTCAATCGACCTTAAACTCTACAACCAATCAACCAAGCTAAAAGAAAAGAGTTTATTTGTGCAAAGGCAGTGCAAGAGAGGCGAATGCGCCTGGCTCCATGTTGGATTGGGTTTATTAACTACTTAAAACTTTTTTCAATGTCTTTCTTTTTTTTTTTTTTTTGTTATAAGTTTAAGTGAAGAAGTGCAAGGGGATCTCTAATTATTGGGCCATAGTGAGATTTTCGTCCCGGAATTTGAAAGTTGTAGGTTCGCCATTGTTTTTCTATCGTAATATTTAAATTTTATATTGCTGGTATGTAGAAAAAAGGTTCTAGCTATTAAGATTTTCAGTGATTTCTCTACTCCTGCTCATAACAATTGTTAATTTTAGAAAAATATACATCACAAAAAAGTAATAATGACATTAATATTGTAATTACAGATATGAATCCCTATTAAAATGCATTAAGTTTGAGAATAACATTATGAATTAACATCATAAATGCATTAAAATTATTTGATTGGATTTTTTCACATAGTCTATTACTTAATTAAACCTTATTCAAATGATATTCTAGAAATTAATATCAATTTTCATTCGCATTTCATCACGCATATACTTCTTAAAGAAATATAATAATGCATAATTACAACGCTATCTCAAGAAGATCAATTAAAGACATTAATTACGATTGATTTGTGACATTGGAATGACTGGTTATCATAGTTAGAACATGATAATAAGAGAACTAATGGAATTTTTTGACTTCCATTCATTAACAATCAAGTGATTATAATAACAGAAAATTGCTTAAAATGAGTGATATTTTCAGATAATGAATATTAATATTTTCTTTTGTCCAAAAGTTTGGATGTTAAAATAATCAGCAGTGAAAATTTATATAGTTGAGGTTTTTATATTTTAGAATATCTCTCTCAAGTAGTAAATTTTACGAATAATATATTTATATTTTTCTGTAATAGTATATTACTACAGTATTCCGAAGCAATAGTAAATGCAAATATTTTCTTCTATTACTTAGTTTTAGATATTAAAATTATTATTTTTTTTTTTTATTAAAAAGGTTCATTATTGTGCGTTTTTCTTATTATTAGTAATTAATCAATTACAGGCTGGTACTAATAAAATTATTGTTTAGATATAGGTTTTTCTAACTACTTGTAAAATAGGTTCAGAAAATTGCATTTTTCATTTTTTTCCCTAATGATTTAAAAATACAGAAGCAAAGAAAAAAAAAATTATATATACATATATATATATATAATTAAATACTTATTACAAATGCAAATGACGCTTTTTACAAGGCAAAAGATTAAAAAAGATAAATAAGATTGAAAAACATAATAAATGAAGAAAAATAATTTTGAAAAAAAAAAAAAACTGCTATATATTTATTAAGGGCAATTATAGCAGTTGGGTAATAAATAATGAAATGTTTCTAAGAGATACATGAGATTATATAAAATAACTATCATTGCTCAACAACGCTAAGATTTCAACAATTAATTAAAATGCATGAAAGAAATATTTTTATTATTTATTTATTTATTCATTTTTTAAGAAAAGTAGCATAATTTGAATAAGTTACCAAACATCACCCATTTGCATGTTAATTTACTTGAAGAAATATATAAAATTAATGAAACAGATGATAAGATTAGTAATTTTAAACAGTTAACATTGTAATAATTGATAAAAAACAATTAGATTATCACAAAGATATGTATATCACTGTTATGAAGTTTGTTGCACTTATTTTGTTGAAAGGATTTGTTATGGATGTACCTTTCTGTCGATGTTTAAATTTCTTATATAATAATGAAGCAATGCATTGATAAAATCGTGAAAGAAGATCAAACTCGTTGAAGTTGTTGGCCGTGGACATTGCACTGTGAATGCAGTTCACCCATAATCCGATGCTGACATTAACGTGCTTTATTTATCTTCACTTTGTAACAATAACGCTTATAATCAAATAATTCAGCACTATAGAGTTACAGCATAAATATCCTTTTGAAAACATCAAGACAATGTTCTTTTTTTAATAAAATGATTTAATGCACAAATGGAACGAGATGGACACGGGGAGAGAAGCAATCAAAAGGAACGTCTTTACAGCAACAGCGAAGAGGCAGAAGGGATCAAATTGTTGGCTGGATACATTACACAAAACCACAGAAAAAATGAAGCCAAGAACAACAATCTCCCTTTTTCAGTTACGTATTATTTAGTACATTTTTTTAAAAATATATAGGCGATTGATTTCTTAGCCAAAAATCCGTTATCAATTCGTGAGAATCTGAGAAACCAACCTTAACTCTTGACCACAAGAATTTTATCGTTAAATTTTTACTCATAGACTTTAGTCGAAAAAGAATACGTTATTTCTATTTTTAAGCAGCAGACGTGCAATCTGTTTAATATTCAAAAATGACATCAGGAAACATTTTATTCTGTTTTATTTAACTGAGATGAAACGAATTGTTCTCCACATAATTAAGCGATTGAAACCTCATCTCTTGCTTTTCTTTTTCTTTTTCTTTTTTTTTTTTAATTAAAGAAATAGAGATATAATGGCTTGCTCTTTTGGAATAAAAGAATGAAACCGCATATATTAACTCGCTTTTTATACAGATAGAAAATGAATTGGGAAAAAATTAAATTTATCAGAAATGTAATACATAATTTAGAATATGTGATTTTCGATATCACGTATTTCTCTCCTTCGTCTGAAAAAGAAGGAGGTGTTGCCCAGGGTTATCATATACAACATATATTCTACATATAAAACAGAAAAAATTATATATATGTATAAGATATCAAAAAATATATATATGTAAACAGTTGTACAACTTTGTATGAAATATATAGAGTAGCTACCATTACAATTCTTTCTTTCTTTTTTTTTTTTATTATTAAAGAAATAGAGATATAATGGCTTGCTCTTTTGGAATAAAGAAATGAAACCGCATATATTAACTCGCTTTTTACACAGATAGAAAATGAATTGGGAAAGAATTAAATTTATCAGAAATGTAATACATAATTTAGAATATGTGATTTTCGATATCACAATCACAATTAAGTAGGGAAAAATACATAACTTTATATTATAAAAGTAAATAATTATAAATTACAAACAACATTATTTTTTACGTGAATATATCAGAAATTGAGAATGGGAGAGACAAGTTGTGAAATTTTAAAGACACCGTCATCGTGTTAAACGGAAATTAAAATTCGGTGAAGAACAACAAGATTTCTGTGATCGATAAAATTAACATAATATTTTTTACTTTCTCTTACACATAAATATGATAAAGAAAGTATTGTTTTTTGGTTAAATTTTCAAAACAAAGTTTTAGTTATTTAGACGTTTTGAGGTTCCCTGATTCCTAAATGTATGGGGAAATCCAAGATTATTCAATTGCATAATGTCTATACGGATGAAATTTTTGGTAGGTACAATTGAACGTCTATAGACTGCACTAAACAAACGGAAATGAACATACATTTTTATATGCATAAAAGCATGTTTCGTGTAGAACAGGCCTGTCCAATCCGAAACACTTGGCGGGCCGTATTGAAAATTTATTTTATCCAGGCGGACCGCATTAGAAGTTTATTTTATTCAGGCAGGCCGCACTGTATGTACGTATGTATGTGTTTATGTATGTTTGTGAGTGTATGAATCATGTATGTATGTACTTTTTCGGGAGAAGAGAGAATAAAGATTTATAGCAAAATGCATTGATATTAAATTTTCATTTATAAATTAACAATGGAACCTTTAAAAATTTATGATTGGATGTTCATAACCATACTAAAAAAGAATGAATAATAGATTTAATTTTTTTTTTTTTTTTTTACAGAAGTGTGATGTTTCTTTATTTAGCAACTATTTAAAGGTATTTTTACTTCAAAAATTCGGAAAGGATTAATTAATTTAAGCAAAGTTCTCAAACTATAAATATCGTTAATTTACACGCGGGCCACAAAATATTACACGGCGGGCCGCGGGTGGCCATCTCTACTGTAGAATATAGTATTAAAATCACTCATCATTTGTGTACAAGGCTACTCAAAAGAACTAAAATATAATTGGACTATACTGGGAAATTGCTGGAAGTGCATTTCAGGTTATGTTGTGTGTTATTATGGTGTGTATTGTGTATAGTATATATACAGCGCCAATAATTCGTTTCATATATACAATATACAGCGCCACTCAAAATTAAGCGATTTTTTTTTTTTTTTTTTTTATACTGAATGTAAATGAGGGAGAGCTTTACTACATTTTACCATGTAAACGGATCAAAAGTGAAAATTTTGCTTTTTTTTTTTTTTTTTTTTTTGTTAATAATACTGCCTTTTGAGATCTTCTGATTATGAAAGTTAAGTTTTTAGTGATTAATCTTCATGCGTATCTCTTATCAGCATAACTTAAAATCAGCATAACTTCAAATCAGCATAACTTAAAACCAAATAATTTCAAGAAATTCAAATTTGGTATTTTGAACTTCATAGGAGATTGCTACTGGAAAAGTTTGATGAAGATTGTTAAGCTTCAAACCGTGTGCGGATAAAGGTTGTCTGAATAATATTGAACAAACTTTTAAAATTACTATTAGTTTTTAGTTTCTGATACAGATAGGTACTGTAATTAAACACGTGTTTGAAGGGGTCACTTCATACAGATTTATATGTCAAATAAAACTGTTTCTACACCTTTATAAAATTGTTTTTTAAAATTCATTCATACACAGTACTTGTTTCTCTTACCTCTTACTCCGTAATCTATTTTTATAGTATTAAAATACAAGGTAAGAAAAATTCGTGCAAACCGCACTTTTTTTTATCAACCTTTGTTCCATTTTAATGAATTTTTAAACACGAACTTTTGGCGCACCCGGTAAAAAATTTAGAAATAGACGTGTAGCAAAGAAAGCGAATTTTTTTTAAATAATCTTGTATAATTTGAGCATAATTGTTTTTTATTTATTTTATTTATTTATTTACATTTTTTTTTTTCAATTTAAAAACCGTTTTCTTTCTCATATTTATCTGCACCTTCGTGTGTGTCGGTGGCATAGTGGATATCTTTGGTAGGTGGTTAAATTCAAAGATCGGATTTTTTTTTTCTTTTTTTTCTTTTTAACTATTGATATTTTGTTTATGCTCTAGAAAATTCTAAAACATATTTTTAACAGAAAAAGTAAATCACACACTACCTTTATTTATTTAATAAAAAGCCTAAAATGTGGCGATGTTTTTAATCCTAAATATTACAGTGTTTTGAGAAATTTGCAACGTCTTCATTTCAGATGGAAAAAAAAGTTATCTTAGCCTTTATATCTCAAGATCTCAGTCAGATTTAAAAAGTATTTACCCGTATGTTTGAATATGTTATCTGAAGCATATAAAAAATACTTTTAAGCACATTATGCAAAAAATTAAACATTTATTGACAAAAAAAAAAAAAAAAAAGTGTTTGTTAGGTGTCTAAAACATCTTGCAAAATGACATAATTTTTTTTCGAAGTATTCAAGTTTTCAATTAAAATGGAAAGTCTAAAAATCGTTTAATTTTGTTATAGCGATAGCTGACGAATAAATTGTTCTCGTTCTGACAAGTTGCGTCTGTGTGAACTGTTTACATTCAGTAAGTTTTAATCTGATTTTTTCCCCCTTTAAATTAAACTTTTGTGTAAAAACTTCATATAATTACACCATCTGTTGGAAATTTTATATATATTTTGTGTTAACTGTAATGTTGAAGACTACAACAGTAAAAAAATACAGCTTTCAAAGCTTCCAGCACTGTGGAAATAATTTTGACATTTTGGTATGTTCCAGAAATGTAACACGATGATACAAAGGGTTAAAAATAAGAACTTTTTTTTTTCATTTAAAATGTGACCATTTGTTTAAGACACTTTTTAAACTGAATTTATGACATTTGCTTTTATAGAGTACATATATATATTAAAAAGCTTTTGAATGCAGCACATGTATAGGCAGATGGTTGCAAAATTTTGTGTCCGATTCATAAATGACTATAACCGTGATTTAATTAATTATACTTCTCAGACCTTTTTAAAGATAACTGAAAGGTTAAATATTGAAAATTCTTTTATATTTTCATGATTTATATAATTTTTATCATATCAGCAAATATGCCTATTTTTGACCTATGTTCGAGCAAAATCCATTTCAGAATTTATAGACATGTATATCACTCAAATACAGAATACATTTTTTCTTATAGGATATGTTACGTTTAAATGAAGGATATACTTTTTCAATCTTGTACATTTGTTAGATATCGTTGACAGAAAAAATTCATGACCTAAAGCTCAAATTTTTAATCACGATATAATTCAGTATGGAAACTGTATTTAAAAAAAAAAAAAAAGTTCTCCGTTATTTTTGATATTAGATATAAATTCGATGTTGAGTTTTTCTAAGTACATGTATTTTGAGAAAAATGCAAAAGGTATATTTTACATCCTTTGGGAAAAGAGATTAAAATCAATTATAGAAAAAAAAAATCTTCTGATGTAATTTCATTACAATAAGTAAAGAATTTATTAGAAAATAGAGTGGTAGAAATTTCAGGAGAGTGGATAGAAATATGGAGATGCGTTTAAAAATGGCACCCTTGGGGAAAGGGCACCGGAATCTAACTCCGCCATTGTATATGATGAATGGAAGGGCATGTCAATTATTTTAGCGTTTAATTTTCTAGCGTGCTTCAACCTTAATGTATTAATAACAGCGATAAATTGCAGAGAAAAAATTTTTCCATTCGACAAATGCGTGCTTCATTTTATTCGCAGTTGTTGTAATGTGTTGCTGCAACCGATAAAAGTGTAACTACATTTTTAAATTTTTTAGTTGCTTAGAAACGTATTATAATTTAAATATACATGGGTAATATAAAACAGGAAATGAAAATAACATGTGCATGGATATTTGGGTGTAATTCTATTTTAGATGGGGGTGCTTTAGATCATAAAATAAAAGTTAATAAATATAATTGAAATCTGTAGACACAAATTTAATGTGATAAAAATTCTTAAAGTATTTTTCAGTATTAAATAATTCAAATAATAAAACTATAAATAATAATAAATAATATTTCTATTCTACATGAAGATTTCCAAGTAATAATGTGTTTATACTTTCCGAACATGCAAATATGTAAGAAAAGTATTGTAATCAGGACAAAAATTTGACTTAGAGGTTTTGGTTTTTCTATACGTTTTGATGTCCCTGAGTTCATTTTTGCTGTTTTTACGTTCATGCATGTGTGTATGTATGTGTGAATGAACACGATACCTTCTGTATGGTTCGTTGAAATGAGCGGAATGTTAGTATGTACGTTATAGGTCACTGTAGCACAAACCCTATTGATTTATTATTCGATTGAGCTAAAAATTTATACACCTGTTTCAAGTCACTGTCGCCCAAACTGTAGAGATTTTGATGAATCTAGCACTTGTAGTGTTTTTACAAGGTCACAAATAAAAATTCATTGTCATTATGGCCTAAATGCTCAATTTTTTCAAAGTGCGATAGCGTCTAAATTCCTGATTCGATAGAGCTGAAAGTTTATATAAATATTTTAGATCACTGTCAGACAAACTGTAAAAATTTTAGTGAATCTAGCACTTATAGTTTTTTTCAAGAGACGGAACGAAAAATTATTTATCATTATAATCTATGGTCTCAAATTATTTGAAATACAATAGCATAAAATTAAACAGCGTACTATACGGTGAAAAATACTCAAACACACTATTATAATTCTCACTTTTGTTTATTTAACGACTTCGCTTACTTTAATTTATTTCTATAGCCGAAAATTACTTAATGTTCGGAAAGTTGATTGGAGTTACTCCAGATTTTCATTGCTATTAATATATTAATCTTAATTGCTGTGAAGTAAGAAAATTTCAGATGAGTATGCTTCAGCATTTTAGATAATTTAAGTTTGAGTAAAATATGTAGAGCCAAATTCAACATAATATAAAATTAAAAAATATTATTCATTCATTAGTTAAATTACCAAAAATACAAAACTTATTCTAGTGATTAATGTTACAAAATTATAGTACTGAATAACATACAATGACAATTTTTTATACGAAAAAGTGCTGTTAATAATGCATTAATATAATTATGTTCAAATGTTGTAAAATGTTTCATAAATGTAAGATGTTTTTTTAAATATTTTAAATTGTTAAGGATATGTAAAAAGAAACAATACATATATATTAGAGTTTATTTGCATTTTAATATTTTATATATGTCTTTGCTAAATGGAACTGCATTATATTTTAAAAAGAATAAAAAAAAAGAATAAAAGGTCTTTTAAAAGATTTCTTTTTCAATAGCAAATGTATAGAACTTATTCAAATAATGAAGGCTGTCAAATATGAAAATATTAGTAGGTATATTGTTAAGTAAATGTAAAAGCCATTAAATATGATGAAAAGAACATAATTTCCGTGAGATTATTTTATTTTCGTTTATTTTATTTATTTATTTATTTATTTATTACTGTTAATTATTTGATATGCAAGCACAGTTACACTAAATTTATGCATAATTTAATTAAGATTTTTTTTTTAAAACAAAATAAAGACGAATGATTTATATAATTTTAATAAAAATAATCATAAAAGTAATCATAAATAAAAAACATAATAATAATAATAATAATAATAATAATCATAATAATAATCATAATAGCATTTTAGCGTTTTATTCAATTTATAAAGGCCAGAAAAACCATATTGTCTTTACTGTAAAGAATATTATAATATTATTTACATAGCATTTATTTTATTTTATTTTATATTTTATTTTATTATATTATATTTTTTAACATTTAAAATATTTTTAAAGGAATCCAGAAAAGATTGATCATTTAAAAAAAATAATTATATCTGTTTACTGTTAAAAATGGTTTCTTAAAAATGAGCTAAATTATCTCAAAATAGCTCTGAAACAATATATACATAAATTAAAAAACCCATGTACAGATTTTTGAGTATATTGACATTTCAAACATGGGAATATTGGAATTCTTACTGGTCAACTCCATTTTTGAGCATGTCAATATACTCAAAAACGAGTACATAGGTTTTCAAATTTAAGTATACATTATTTCGGAGCTATTTTGAGACAATTTAGATCATTTTTAAGAAAATATATTTTACAGTGTTATAAAACAATAAGTTTTAATTTAGTTTTGAAAGACATTAATTATTTTAAATTCAATTAAAACAAGATCTGAATTGAAATTGTCTCCCTTCACCACGTTTGCTGGGGAAATGTTACTTTCATTATTACTTATGAATTTTTAAAAAGCTTTGATAACTGCAATTTTTTTTTGGAGTAATTTGTTCAAAATGAATATCCCCTGTATCACCTGTATTAACAGAATTTTATATCGGCAATATGAAAATAAAATAAAATCCTCCTGCTCTCTATTTATTTAAAAAAAAAAAAAAAAAAAAAAAAAAAAGACAATTTCCATTATTACAGGATAAGGCTACACTCATCTATTAATGTCGGAACGAATTAGAAAAGTGGGGACGCTCTCGGCTCTTTTTGGCTAGAGTGATTAAAATAAGTGACGGACGTTGCTCTTCAAACAGTTTTTAATGTTATTCTCCCTCTTCCACTTTCGTATTTTATCCGTTCCAAACGACCGAGGTGTTTTGCAGTTGTTGAAAAATCAACGCTCAATAGTACAAGAGGCGCTGGTCTTGTTAAGGGGCCGTGATGCATTTGCAAAAATATAAACGTCGGTATGGTGCATATGGAGTTCACTAGACGTTTCAAGAAAAACTTTTACTAGGTCCATTCAAATGTTACGTAAGCAGAAGTAGAGAATGAGATTATTATTAATAATATTTTTATAGTCTCTGAAAAATACTATTGGGAGAAATATAAGTGAAATCATTCAAAGTGGTTTCAGTAAATATTAAAGAAATATTTTACTCTCTATTACTTTAGGGGAAAAGCAAAAGAAGTTTCTATTTATTTATAGCCTGTAAGAAGATACACTGAAAATTATATTTTTATACTAATTGATTAATTTCATATTTCACGTTTTAAAAAGTTAAATTTCTCGATTGCCTGTGCGTCGCTGTTTGTTTGTCCTTTAATGCAACAATTCTTTGATTTAATTTAATTAATCAGGATGACTTCCAACATGAATTTTATTTGGTTTACGGTTTTCCTCTGGAATTTTGGATAGAAACACTATCAACAGTTGCTGTTGAAACTCAAAACAAATAAAATAAAATAATATAAAAGATAATAATCATAATAATAATTAAAAATAATATGAAGAATTTATCAGATAAAAAAAAAAGTTTTTTTAATAGAAATTTATCAAACAATAAATAATCTCAACAATAATACTCCCTGCAACCGCACTCTTAATTTTGATCATTTAAATTCATATTTGTCTCTCAAATTCAATAAAATTATAAATGATTCCGTACATTTAAGGTACATATACATTTTGTTGTTTCGTTGTGGAATTTAAAAAAGCAACCTTAAAACTATCTTCACACAAAATGTGTTAAAATAATGATCTCTAAATAATTAAACTGATAATGATCGAAATACTATATATACAGGGTGATTATAAATAAAGTTACGATTTCAAAACGCTATATTTTAAAAACTACTCATCAGAGCGATTTGATATTTTACCAGAGCAATCGTGAGGCAATGAAATATTCTTCGAAAAAAAAAAAGTTCAAAATGTTTCGTTAATTATCCGTAAAGTATTTGTTTCATGAAGCTCCTCTTTTTCTCTTTTCACTATGACTGTTTCCGCTGTAAACAACGTATTCTTGTCTTTTTGCTAAAAAAATTACAGTAAACCCTTGAAGTCTATTATTTACTGCTATTCCGTTGTGTTGCTAACAACATTCCTGTGTTTCATGACTCCATTTAGGCGTTTCCCCAGGCATTACTCTGATAGCGCCATCTATAGGAGCATGTTGGAACTACTTTTTTCGTCCCCCAAACAAAATTTCATTGCCTCGCGATTGCTCTGGTAAAATATCAAATCGCTCTGATGGGTAGTTTTTAAATTATAAATCGTAACTTTAATTATAATCACCTTGTATATATATTTTTTAATGAAAAGTTTATTAAATGTTTTCAGCATTTAAACATTTAACCTTCCATGCTTGATATTCAGTTTTCAATCGCACAAAATCAAATAAAGTAAAAGTTAAAAACTGAACAACTATTGAAAGTAAAGGTCTACAGAATTATCAGCTTTATACAAACAGTGATTTACATCGTGGTAAAACATGATTGCTATTATTAAAAAAAAAAAAAAAAAAAAAAATAGCACCTGCCATCGGTTTTGCTACAAAAAGAATATAACCACTTTGAAGCCTTTTTGACAACATAACAAAGACATAATCACTACAATTTCAAAGCTAATCATATGATAGCTGGTACCAATATGTTTTTTTTTTTTTTTTTTTTAAAGAAATTCCTATGTGTTATGTGTTACTTGTATAATATTTATATTTATATCTTTATTTTGATTTTGGTTTTGATTTTTTTTTCCTAGAAAGAAAAAATAGGGGAAAAAGAGTTCACCAATCCTTTTTCATTGAGTTGTCGACCTTTATTTTCATTATTTTATCTTGAGTACTTTAATGAAAAAGTGATATGGATTCCTATATAAAAATAATGGACGCCGAATGAGCGAAATGAAAGGCATGATAGATATAAATAAAGACTACAGTGAACATTCTCATTCAACAATGGTTGAAATGGCAAAGCTTTAAAGAGGCTTTGACAGAAATGGTTAAGGAAATAATCGAAATATGTCTTTAAAAATAATAATAATAAATAATAAAAAATAAAATAAAATACATAGCGGAATGACAACTAAAATGATGGATTGCTTCGAAGCAAAATTACAACTTTTGCGTTTCAAAAAGCATTGCCAGTCATCGGTGAGATTAAAAGTGCAAAATGAATTGTGTGACTACACTGTAAAAAAGTTTCAGTAAATTTACTGAAATATTTATGCAAAGTTTCAGTAATTTTACAATAGTACTCTGATAAAAAGAAACAATCGATATTTGCAATTTTTATTCTGTATTTTTTTAATTATTGATATTTTCAATAAAAATATAAATTGGTTGTATCTTCTTTAGAAAAAGTATTATAAATCTCTAATATACTTCCAATTACAGTTAATTAAAACTATATAAGCCATTGTCAGACATATATAAAGTAATATTTTTAACATATCCGTTTACTTTTCTCTGTAATTTTACACAAGACTTAATTTAAAAGATTTCCAGTATTTTTTTTTTTTTTGATATTTTTAACAGTATAGTTATATAATAAATGTTAATCATAGTCTTCACACTTTCTAATTGATTTAAATCTTTTTTTTAAAAAGATAATTTATTAAATAGTATTAAGATTTAAGATTTTCTGGTGTGCTAAAACATTCCAGTATCTTAAAATTTATTCTTATATATAAGGCTGTTAAAAATTTCAGCAAAATTTACTGAAAATTACTTATCCTAAATTTGATGTAAAATTACTGTAAAAAACACACAAACATATTAATAAACTATGTTTTAAAGCCGAATATTATTTTAATTAATTGTTGGCAGGAGTACATTAGTGCTTTATCACACTTTCTTTGAAGTATTTATTAAAACAGTAAGTTCTTTTCAAATGTGTTTGTAATATTTTTTATTTATTTATTTATTTTAATTGGAAACAACTTCTTGTAAAATAATAATAAGATTTTTCCTTTTTCCTCTTTTTACACAGGGGCTGTCAGCGGCCAAGCGGTTCTGCCCTCAAACCTGGTAGATGGGAATTGCCGAATTCGATTCCAGGTCGTGCTCCTCGACTTAGCCGTTCGGATTTTTCCGTGATTTTCTCCTAAACTCGAGTAAATATGAGCTAGGACAACTTAGAAAGAATCCCATGGTGGGCATTTCACCCATAGGCTTAGGACCCTAGCGTAGTCAATCAGCCTTTAAACCTTACAAACAAACAAACAACAACTTCTTTTTACACTGTACTGCAGTTATGTGTTAGTGATTAAATACTGTAAATAATACTGTACTAAATACTGTATCTATATGTGAGTGAAAGTGATAAATATCTTACTTTCGCAAATTCGAATACAATTAAATGTCATTTGAAAACACATAAAATCCCTAATCAACATCTTTTTCTAAATGATCCCCTTAATGTAGTGAAGTTTCAACTATAAAAAGCATGACAACACAATAAATAAAATTCTTAGGTAAAATATAATAATAATAGTAATAATAAGTTGGTAGACGAATTGTTTCAAAGTCATGAGATTATTTATTATTATTATTATTATTATTATTTTAAGGAATGGACTGCAGTGTGTTTGGAATTCGCGCAGTTCCCCCTGCATTGGGAAACTGGCAGCGGTCTTAAGACTCACCCCACAGGTGGTCTGTACTCTTCACAAAGATAGAAATTACTTGTAGGATCCAGTGAGACCAGTGAGACCTTTCTATGCATAGTTCACTTGGCGAACATGACATTATAGAATGTCGCCAACATTTTGGATATTTTCAGGGAGCTTATGGAATGCCCATGGATGGAATGCCCATGTATGGAAAAACTTGAAATTTGTTATCATAATTACTGATTATCTAAAGTATTTCGTAAAACTCCGTATTTGCAATAAAGAAATTCACAATTTTTAAATTAGTTTTTGTTTTCAAAAATTGTTTTATTAAATTTTTAGTATTTTATTTTAGACCATTCAAAATATGCACTATGTGCATTTTTTGCTCTTTATAGTTTTAAAAGGAAATACTATAATAATAATAATAGTTTGGAGAATAAGAATAAATTTTGCTACTGCGAATTTTCAAAATATGAAAATGGCATTAAAAAAAAAAAAAAATATCTATCTATATATCTATCTATCTATATCTATATATATATATATATATATATTAAATAGTGATCAATTCTATAAACAATTTTCATCATGGTAGTTGGCTGAGGAAAACGGGGAATTTCTGATAGTTTCAAGAATGAAATTTTCTGGAAGTATCTATCTCTCGTAAAAGCCACAAAAAGAAAAAAAAAAAAAAAAAAAAAGCGCAAAATGTTTCGCCAAGTGTATCGCCAAGAATTTAATGAAATTTGGGACGAAAGAGAGTTCTGCAGGAAATTCAGATTGCGTTTAAATTTTGTAGGGTTGTGTTTCATCTAAAAAGTGTTCTGTCCCTGGAGTAGTATGATAGCAGTAGATTTCTAGAAAAATGCCCTCAACAATTCACCCGCCGTTTATGTGCTATTCATAGATGCCAACATTCTAATTGAATTCTGCAGTACACCCGCCTCCCTTTTTTACACCAGTTAATCTTTATAGTAATTCTCTCCAAGTGTAATTACGATTACGTAAGAAGAAAAATGATTTTAAAAAAGGCAGGTGTGTAAAAAAAGGCGGGTACAAACAATATTACGGAATAATTATTAGATGTTGTCAACAATGACAATTAAACTCTATAGCTATAAACAGCAGCGAAGCAACTGACTTCTAACTGGCTCAGTTTTTTTTTTTTTTTTTTTTTTTTTTTTTAAACCTTCGGTAACATTATGTAAAAAAAACTATCTAAAAACCATTTAAATTTTTTTTAAAATAAAAATTAAACTACAAATAGGTTGCAGATTAACGGTTTAGATAACGAGTACTGTATATAAACCTAGGTTAAGAAGAAATACAACATAAATTATTTTATTATATTTATTAACCAACTATTGCAGAAAATGAAATCAGAGTTAAATTAATATTTTATTATAAATAATTTAGTTATTAAATATTAATTATTTAATATCATATATATATATATATATATATATATATATATATATATATATATATATATACTTTAATATTAGCATTATTCAATAGCATTTTAAATTTAATAATAATATTAAACTTTTATATAATAAAATATTAATTTTAACTATTATTTTATTTTGCTGCAATAGATTATTATTTTATTTAAAAATTTTATAATTTTTAAAATTGTTTTAATGAACATTACCAAAGGTAGGAATGAATCTGTACAGGTTAGATAGTAAGCACAAGTATGCTCTAACTCAGATTTTAGCTGCTGTTGTTCGCTATGAAATTTAATACTACCTGAACGCCGGGTGAAAACTTTGAAGACATTTTTCTCGAAATTGTGCATTGTACTTTTCCAAGGACAGAACCCCCTTCATGTGTACACAACCTTACAAAAAATGAACTGGAACTCAATTTGCGAGGTTGTGCAGTTGTTTTGGAAAACTTTCCCGCTGATGCGATATCAATCACTTTGAGTAGAGGGAACTTTGCCTGTAAATATCGTTTCATGGCAATAGAACAATTAGTGCGGGAAAACTGTATATTTATCCGCACGGTACAGATCATCTTCGAAAGAAAAGAAAAAGAAAAGATATAATCTCTTAGACATGATAATAACTATATGCACTGAAAAAATAATAATAAAATAAAAGAAATAAAAAGAAATTCTGATAAAAGAATAGAACATTTTTGTAACTGTCGTACAAAAATTATCTTGTGTTTTAAAACTGCAGATATTTACTGTAAATATTTCAGTCAGTCAATAGACACACCTACTATTTATGTCATCAGATAAAACCTGTAATAATTGATATAGATTTTATCTGTTGGGTACATATGTATATTTATATATAACTGCTTGAACTGACAACCATTACTTAATATGAGGTTTCTTTTCTTTTCTTTCTTTCTTTCTTTTTTTTTCTTTTTTCTTTTCTTGTTTGACTGTGTGCTCTAAGGGGAAAAAAATTGTTGCGTATAATTATTTTCCGTGTGGTTCTGTTAGGAAAAATCCCTGTCACCGCATTTTTTCATAATGTACAATTATTTTCTGATCTCAATATTCTACAACTTTTAAAACCAAAGCTATAAATAGTGAACGGACAATTTTTCTTGAAGTACATTGGGCTCCAAAAATTAAGGTACGCATGCGCATAATTTTGAAACATATGAACACATGCATATAAAATTTGAATGGTATAGTTTTTATCAAATCAATAATCGAATTTTATATACTTTAACATAAGTAATAATTTTTAAACTGATATAATAACTTAACTTCAATTTTTCTCAAAAGTAAGCATTGGAAGAAAGAAAAAATTTAAATAGTTTTAGCAAAGAAAACTATATGAGAAAGGTAGTTAAAGATTCAATATAGCTAAGTGCAGACACACATGCATCCAAATGTTTGATTAAAACCAGATTTCTTTTTTTTCCCTGTATTCATTTTCGTGTTTTTTCTTTATTTATATTTTTCGTATATGAATAAATTAAAAAAGAATGTACATGCGAACATGAAAAATGGATGAGAGGTTCATTTTAAAATTATTTACTGCCATTTTTATTATTTTGACGATGCTAAAATTTTGCAAATTAATAAATATATTTTCCCCAAAAGTCCCTTATGGAAGAAAAATTTTATTTCAATTTAACATTTGGAGACATGTGTACTGTCCCCTATCTGTAATGCATCTTTGGCTACCTTTATCATTTAGTTTTCTTATCTAGAATCCTTTGAATTGTTTATTTTTTCCAATGCTAACTTTTGAGAAAATTGAAGTTATAACAGTTTAAAAATTACTTATATTAAAGTTATATAAAACTCGATTAATTTTGCCATCGAAATTTTATATTCATATGCCCATTTCTTTCTAAATTATGCGCAAAAGAAGGAACAGAGAAAAAGCATTTGTGCCTGAAGTTTTGGTAAGAGAGCCGCAATGCATTATCCTACAATAATGATACCCAATAGACATTGTTAAGTGCTTTTCTTTTTTTTTCCTTCTTCTTCTTCTTTTTTTTTCTTTTTATTTATATTGTGTGCATAGAATCTATTTATCAATTATTATTCAACACTGGTATTTCAACATATTTTACTTAATATAATAATACATATGTGATACATGTTAATATATTATATTTATGAAACATATTTATATTATTAATGATAGCAGTTTAATAATAATTTATTCTACAAATTAAAGAATACAAACTTTATGTCATACTTTAAAAATAACTTTAAAAAAAAAAGAAAGGAACTTTTAGATTGAACTATTTAAGGTTTCAATTTTTATAGAAACACTCCTATACCATGAATCGATTTGCAAATACATATTTGGCATCAGTAAATACATTTTTTATTTTGTTTTGAAATCTTTGTAAAATCAATAAAGCAACAATAGTGAATACAAATAGCTACGTTTTTCCAAACACATTTTGAATAAAATATTTCATCTATATGTAAATCACTTCTTCCATTCAGTATATTAATTTAAATAGAAAGGTTGCTACAGACGCAAAAATATAATACAGAATAATTGTGCAGAAATATGGTACGTCTCTAAAAAATCGTTACACACCGCAACAATATTCACTATTTTTACTACTTACGATCCCCCCATCATAGATTTCGTTCATAAAAGAAACCCAATCCCCTGTTATAAACGAACATTCAACCCCCCTCCCCCTCCCTTTTCATGATTACAAAGCCAACGAGACTGCTAATATACTTAATGCTCTTTCCGCAAACCGCACTAGACACATGCACCCTGGGGAACCCCTAGTGCATCAGGTAAATTAAACAACACCGACGCTACATCGTTACCTGAGCGAAAAATTATTAGAAACTCTACGGTGGAAACGGGGGACAAGTGGAGTGGAACGGCATTGTTGCACAACACCACCACCACAGTCGCTCGTGGTGCTTATTTAATGGATGAGTTGACTCGACCGTCAACTGCTCAGGCTGTTAAGGTTACAGTTTACCTGTTTTCTTTTAATCTTCGAACTTTTTTTCCCTCTTTTTATTACTACGAAAACTCATAGGTTTTGTTGTCTAAAGCGATTTCTTGCGGCAGTTTTTTAATTCGAAGAGCCATAAATATTTAAACAGTTTATTTTATTTTAAGAATATTTTGTACTATTTTATAGCATTAAGGTTGGTTGGTTGGGTTTTACGTTGGTTGGGGTTTTGGTTGGTTGAGTCACACTAGTGCTGTGCAGATGGACTATTGGTGACGGTCTGGGACACACCCTTAGAGATGGTCCGGAGACATTCCATCAACAATTTTGATCCTCCACGGAAGGGATGGCTCTCCCACTTCGGTGACCCCCAGGGATATAATTTTTGATGGGAACGTGGAGGAAACTTCAGCCCTACAGATTTTACGTGCACTAGCCACCATTAGTGTACACGACGGTCTTTGGCCGGCTCGAGTACCGAACCCGCAACCTTCCAATTACGAGGCCGGCGCTCTACCGACTGGGCTACCGCGTCTGTCTTAGCATTGAGAAAATACTAAATATATATATATATGTCGTTTTTTACATTCTTTACAAGAATAATTAATTTACACTGAATTTGTGCTTTACTATCTAAAATATTATGTATTAAATGATTTATGTGTTTATTTAAATTAACAACTTAATTCGGAAAGTTGTAGAATATGTTTTCTAAACTTAATAACATTTTACAATGCTTTTAAATATTCATTGAAAAGCTAATATATAAATGTGTGTGCGTATTTTGTTTATAATCATTGTTCGGAAAATATTTAATTTGAATTGCATTCTATTCTCGGAAATATATCAATTTTAAACTTATTTATTGATTTATTTTAATCATGAAACAGATGCATGGACGAAATGTTTTTTATAAAGATTTTCATGACTATTTTTTAAATTCATATCACTTGCTTTAAACTATCCTTCTTAAGTTTTATATGATAAACTTCAGTTCATAATTTCTACAACCGCACATATATCATATTTTATTTTCGTAGCGAATGAGCGATAAGAAAACGCAGAATAAAGGACGTTTACCAATTTTCAACCTGTCGCCCAATTTGACAGCCTTCTAAGCTTTTAGAATCGTCCTCTATGCCCACTAGGCACGGGAAACGTGGTCACATTAAGTGTCTTTACTTGTTTAATTGTTTAATTCTACTAGACATATAAAATAAATTGTTTAATTGTTTAATTCTATGAAACATATTAAATATCGTTAAACATACAAGCAAACAAATTCTCAAACATTTATATTTTTTGAGGTTTCGTTTACCTTTTTTTTAATTTTTACACTACAATTATTACTTTATATTATACATATATATATCAGAAAAAACATGGAATTGGTGAAATTTTTCGATCTCCGGTTATCGATAGATTTACATTTTTTGGGATATCCTAAATAGAATTTGACCATTTATAGAAATTATCTCTCTGACTGTGTGTCTGTGAGAATTAAAAATTTTGTGGTCGCAGTATTGCACGAGCAAACAGACTGTAAAACTTGATATTTATTTTCACTTTGACCTATAGTGATTGTGATTGCATTTGGGGAACAATCGCTCAATAGATGGCGGGATCAGCCCATTTTCTCAAATTTTTTATTATGGCAGTAAGGGAAAAATTTTGTTATTGATATACATAATGTGAATTAGTTTTAATTTTTTAATACGAAATAAATAAATAAATAAATTTATTTACTTATTTTGTGCAAGAAGGGGCATTGCATGCCCCCCGCCCCTCACCACACACACACACATACCTCATAGAGAGATTTTTTTTTGTGTGTGTGTGTGGACATTTAGTGATACACTTAAGAAAATTTTGTGGTGGCTATTACATACTAGTTTTATTTATTTATCATGTGTGCAATTTATAGAAAATAATGTTCTGGGTCGAATTTTAAAATACTTTCCTTGTGTTTTAGAAAATATTTCAATTCCAAACCATTCTGTTGAAAATTTGTATCTAGGAAGCTTTATTGTACGAAAAAAATTCTTTTCAAGTATTAAAACCTTTTTTATTAAAACTTTTTTTTACTTTCTTCTATATGTATATAAAGAGAAAGTATAAGATTCGTGAAAATTTTCGAACTCCAGTTTTCGATGGATTTACACGTTTTGGGATATCCTGAACACGATTCGACTGTTTTTAGAAAATGTCTGTCTGTCTGTGTGTATCACAAATTTTGTGGACGCTGTATCTCACGAAACAATGAACGGAATTTAACCAATCTTGGTATTTAGTTGCACCCAAACACAAAAACTGGTACTGTTTAGATTTGGGGGTCATTCGCTCAACAGGTGGCGCTGTGATTCCATTTCTTTTTTCTAAATTTTTAACATGTCAGTATAGGACAAAATTTCGTATAAATGTAGTACATAATGAGAGTTATTTTTAATGTGTGATTTTAAAATTAATGTAAATTATTGATAATAGTAGTAGCAAACTAGGGAAAAAAGTTTGTGCATGTGGAAGCATCACTTTCCCCCCTGTGGTATTTTTCGAAAGATCTCGCCAATTCCTTTACAACGAATGGTTGAACCATAGATCTGTGATAATTTAAAACAAAGTTACCGATTTTGTGCATTTTTTAAAGAAAAACTTTGAAAAAAAATTGTATTTCTTTTGATATTGGCAAAAAATTGTCTTTTTTTCGTCATTTAGTGATATAATTCTGTCAGATAAAAATCGTCTGCATTTATAATGGAAAATAATTTAATAAATAATTTGTATTGGATGAATTTTGTGTAAAATTATACAGAAGAAAATCTTGTGGTGGCCACATCATACTAGTTTCTTCTATAATTCTTTTTCTTTCATTAAATTAATTATATATATGTTTCCTCTCTCACCACATCATTACTTTATTTTTATGAATATTTTTTTAATAAATGGTATTTGAAAATAACTTTTGTTATTTTATTAATAAAAAAAAAAAAAAGATTATTATGTAAATATTAACGTTATGTTTAACTATAAATGAACTAGTATGAAGTTGATAATTAAGTTTTATTCGCATTTGAAATAAATTAACGTAAACTGTAAGTAGATTAATATATCTACAATGATATATATTACGAAACAGAGACTTTTACTATTACTATTCCATTGAGTATTGAATTATTCCTTTCAAGTTCTGTCTGATATGAAACTACCTTTTTTGATTCTCTTATTTTTTTCTTTAACTTTCTTTCTTTCTTGCTGTCTCATTTCAACCAATCATCAGATCATTTCTCCCAGACTGGCAGGTTGAACATGGCATGATCAGATGGTTGGTTTTGAGTGATACAGGTGATCGGGTCATTTCTTCCTTACCACACGTAGTTACTTTTTTTTATTGCTGTTTTGGTAGTTTCACTTTTCAATTTTCATTAATGGAATGAGAAAGGAAAGTGAGAAAAGACACCTCACAGCAATCACGAAATATCTCTAGATGCCTAGGTAGTTGAGTTTGTGAGGTTCTTGGTTTTGATTACGTCACAGATTTCAAACTGAATCTCATGTCATTGCATTCCTTTAAGAAGCAACAATGCTTTATGCAGCAACACTTTTTATGTAATAAAAAATTTGTCTGTCGTTAATAATAACAAAAAACTAAAAGGTACACTATGTTTGTTTCCTACATGTGGATATTTTTAAATGATTCCAAATATCAATTGAATAAAAATACTGAGGAAAAGTTAGAGGTAAAAGTAATACCTTTGATAGAATTCTTTTGTTAATTTTCTTAAACATTTCTTGTCTTATTTTAAGCAATCAGATCATTTTGACCAGACTGGTTATTGAATTTGGCATAAACTAAAAGGTACACAATGTTTGTTTCCTACATGTGGATATTTTTAAATGATTCCAAATATCAATTTATTAAAAATACTGAGGAAAAGTTAGAAGTAAAAGTAATACCTTTGATAGAATTCTTTTGTTAATTTTCTTAAACATTTCTTGTCTTATTTTAAGCAATCAGATAATTTTCACCAGACTGATTATTGAATTTGGCATAAACTAAAAGGTACACAATGTTTGTTTCCTACATGTGGATATTTTTAAATGATTCCAAGTATCAAATGAATAAAAATACTGAGAAAAAGTTAGAAGTAAAAGTAATACCTTTGATAGAATTCTTTTGTTAATTTTTTTTTTTTTTTAAAACGTTTCTTGTCTTATTTTAAGCAATCAGATCATTTCGACCAGACTGGATATTGAATTTGGCGTACTTAGATTTTTGATTTTTTTCGTGATGCAGGTGATTAGGCCGTTCTTGTCTTAGTGCACGTATGCATACCTCGAAATTAATTGTTATTATTATAGATAGTTTCCCTTTACAATTTTGATTAATGACATTAAAAAAGGAAATGAGAAAAGACACTTAACTGCAATCATAAAATATTTCTGGATTACCAAGCCTTTGAGTTTGGGAAGCTCCCAGTTTTGATTACGTCACAGATTTCAAATTTCACATGTCGTTTTACTAATTTACGACGTAACTATGTTTTTTCTCCCCCCCCCCCCCCCCCCAAGAAACACACGATAGAGAAATGTAACATGTAACAAACTAATATGTCTCAAATGTTTCAGTTATATCTGTGATTTTAAAATAATTACTAATATTAAATGTATAAAATGTTCAATGTTAAAGAGAAATGAAGTAAAAGTTACAATTTTGGTGAGATTTTGCTTTTATTTTCTTCCTTCTATTCTTTTATTTATTTATTTATTTTTGTTTATTTATTTTTTTTCTCTTTTTGTTGCCTTATCTTAACCAATTATCAGGTGTTATTACCATGATTGGCAGATAGAACATGGCATACTCAGAAGCCAAAAAAAAAAAAAAAAAAAAAAAAAAAAGAAAGAAAGAAAAGAAAAATACTTTTGAGAAAAGAAGCGTTAAAATCTGAAAGCGCAATGATGTTCGGTCTTGACATCAGTTAAATTTTGCTCATAACTTATGTACCAAAGAACGTAGAATTGTAAATGAAGCATGAAAATATTCAGAATTGCTCATATTTTAACATATATATATTTTTTAATTCATTTTTTATTTATCATTATTTTTTAAGGTTAAGACCTTTCGACCCTTCAAAATAATTTACTTAAACTTGTTTGAATAAGATATTGAAAGTCAACACAAAGAGCAATCTTTACAAAAACACCAGATAGGAATTATTCTTTTAAGTTACCTAAAGCTATAAATTATGGTTCAACAGAATCAAAGATCTTAGTGAATCATGCTCAAAACATTATGCTGTCATGCAACCTGTATCCGTCACAAACAACAAAACTAGACTCAACTACACTCAAAGTAAGTGATTTACATGATTCTGATAGACGATTTTGAATTACTTTATTTTTATTCATTATTTTTAGTAGCACTTTATAGTTATGAAATACTGCGTAACTCAGTTGCAGCACAGCATCTTAAATGCTGTTACGACCTTTGGCGACAGTTTTTTATTTTTTTATTTTTTAAGAAACTTATCTCACCAGTTAGAAGGCAGTGGTCAGTGAACTGGAAAAAGTGATAAATGACACTCTAACAGATACTCGAGCTCACTTTTTTTTTTATCCAGTGCCGCATAAAAATCTCTATCTTTCAAAGCCCTTCTGTCTTCCATTATCAGTAATAGCTGTCATTTTTTTTTTCCAGATTATAGTGGATACCTTACGCGTGTGTCACAGATAAAAATGTGGTGTCTAGACAGACTTCATCTATATCTGTTCGGATGTTAGTGTATGAATCAATTTAAGGCTTTCTTTCAGCTTGTATAAACAGATTTTCAATGGAAATGTGAAAGTAATGATTAGAAAACATAATAGAAAGAAAAAAACCTGCCTCCTGCAGGTTTTAACAGTTTTACTCACAACGGCTAATTCTTTCCTTATGGATATGGGAATGTGTTTCATAATGCCCGGTTTTATTCGTGCGTGTATGCATAAAATTAAATACAGTTTTTTTTTTTATATATATATAGTTTTACTTATACAAGCTATTTCTTTCCCAAATAATGTGGAAAAGGTTTTCATTATTTATGCACGCTGATTTTTGCTATGATACGATTTTTTTTTTTTTTTTTTTTTTTTTAAAATACACAAGTTACATCACATTGAAAGATAAATTTTCTCGAATTTTTTTTTTCTCCATATACGCTGCGATTGTTTCTTTTAAATTTCAGGGTGTTCAAAAAGAATATGTTTATAAGAACGTACTTTCATTTACTAAATTTTAGGAATTTTATAAGTTTTTGATTATATCAAGGCCGCTGACGAGGAAGCTGGAAACTTCACCTCCACTCCCCCCTCCCTACTCACCGAAATTTAGCAGATTTGTTGAAAATGTTTGAATTACACTTCATTTTTAACGCTCAACATTATGTATTAAAGTTTGTTCCCCCTCCCTCCTCCCCGAGGGAAAAAAAAAATTAATTCTAATAACGACCTTGGACAATATAGACTGTCCTATAGTAACTATAATGCAATTGTATTTTTCCTTTACCTGCGCTTGATTCACAAATAATTTTTTCTTCTTATAACAGCAATAAAATAAGTAATAAAATAATAGAAACAGAATTTACTTTAATAAATTTCATGAATCTGACCTTGAGTGACCATTGGTGTTGTAGCTTGTATTTTGATGCATGAATATTGTTATTACTTTGCTGCTTAAATTACTCTAAATACATTTTATTTAAATTTACCATGCTTTTAGTAAATTAATAAGTAATTTTTTCTAAAATTTTCAAAATGTTGTGTTAATGAACTTCATTTTTTTTTCTTTTGGTGTACTATAACACCACAATTATCCAGTGAACATCCTCAGACTTTCCATAGGATGTGTTTTCATCATAAAAATATCTTGAGGATAAGATGTGCTGTTAGGGTATGGTCTGAACTAAATTTGTAAGAGCATCGATGCACTTTTATCTATAAAGACTGACATTCATTATTTGTATTTTGGATATCAAGTGGATGAAAAATACCAGATGTGGATGCCTCATCTTTGTTGTACGAGATGTACCACAAACCTCAGCACGTGGTACAAGAAATCGTATACACAAGTACAAGAAATTAACTGTAACGATTTCCTAATCACTTCGAAGGCAAAGATATAGTAATCTATATATTAATAGGCAAGCATAAAATTTGTAGTCCCTTTTTAACATATTAATTATGGGAGTAGAGGGTTGAAAATGGTATCATTCGAAAGGTATGGTTAGCCGGAAGGTGCGAATACAAATATTATTTTCTTACGATGTCAAGAAGGTATTTAAAAATACATTTATTTTTTATGCATTTTCCCCCATTTTTCCTTTTTATACACGTATTCCTTTACATTAAAAAATACCTAAAAGTAGAAAGTTGTTGAATCTGGCAATTTCATAAAGCTCAAATAAAACCATAGACACAGTAATTTGTATAATGTAGCATCACTATACGCAAGCGAAGTGATGACGTCACTGTCTGTCCATGGAGCCATGAAAAAGATTTTCTATGTTAATCGTCCCCTATTCCCGTTCTATGTTAATCGTCATTGGATTTTTTGTAAAAAAATTATTAAAAAATAACGGAAATTATCTGCCGATTTTAATTCCGATATTTGGGTATAGTTATATATAAGTTACTGTCTACATGTGTTTGATTGAGTTATTTTTTCTGTAAAATTAATAAAATTTTAATTTAAAATCACAAAACTCCAGAAAAAAAAAAAATGGCAAACTTCCAGTTTCGAATGTAAACATAAACATTTCATTTGAAAGGGTGATATTTAAACAATAAATATTCAACTAATATACTAAATAAAAGGAAAATGGATTTGTTACTAACTGCTGCATGTATAAGTAGACGATACGGAAAAAATTCCGATTTCCGTTTTTTGCTGAATTTACATGTTTTGAGCTTTCTTTACGTTTCAATTAACTGAAATTGGCTACTTATTTTTTAAAAAAGTGTCTTTATTGCTAGCTTTTGTGGGTAGAAGAAGCAAGTAGAAGATACATAAAAACTTTTGATTTCCGGTTTTCGATGAATTTACACGTTTTGAGATTTCCTTGCATTTTAATTAAGTGAAATTGACTACTTATTTTTATTTTTTTTAAAGTGGATTTATTATTCTTTCCTCTGCATATATAAGTAGAAAATATAAGATTCAGAAAAGTTTTAGATTTTCGGTTTTCGATAAAGTTACACGTTTTGAAATTTCCCGAACTCAATTCGACCATTTTTGAAAAAATATCTTTTTTTTTTTTTTTTGTTCAAACACTGTACTTTATGAACCAATCGAATTAATTTAACAGAATTTGATACTTGGTCGGGCCTTGTTTTGACATGGTACCTATTAGCTTCTGGGCTGTATCACACAACAAGGGGCGTTTTCACGTTGCGATTTTCTCTCATTTCAGGAAAGGAACATCTAAGTAAAACTCTGCTGATTCAGTTAGAGTGAATATCGGCAAACAATTGCCGCAGCTGTGTTGCAATTGCATTACGTTTAGGACAAGGCAATAACTTTGATTTGCCTCGCTTTGCAAAAAAAAATGGTCGAGTTTCGACCACTGGCCGATACTAGTAAGACATAGATTGATCACGGAGGAAGAAAAAGTGATACCTTTTTACTCCGTGAAAGACGGCCATTTTTACCGGTCTTTCTCCGAGTGAATACACACGGGAATACACAGGGATAATTTAGAAAATAAAATTTAGGAATAATTTATGTACTAAAGGTGAATGAAAAACTCCAGATACTGTTTCAAATTTTTTTTTTCTTTTTCTTTCTTTCTTTCTTTCTTTCTTTTTTTTTTACTTTTAACTATATGTATTAACTTAGTTAATATTTAAAGTTAAACTCTTTTTATATATTAAATCTAAGGAGATTTACCTGCACCACTGATAACTATATATATATATATATTTTTTTTTTTTTGAAAATATTACATTACCTACTAATTTAAAATCTGAAAAAATATTTATAAAAAAAAAAAGTATTCTATTGAATATGAAGACGGTAATAATTTCATGATAATAACAAAGCAACTGATTATAAAAATTTATATTTTTCATAAATTAGTCAAATACAACTTACTTGTGAAAATCTATTACCTTTCCTTTCATCCATTTGTTAGTAAAGTTGAAAGCCGTGCAATACGTCGGCATTTTAAAAATTCATCAACATTCTACTCTATTACAATTGCCGAGTTTTAATCTTTCAATACCGGCTAATGGCTGATGCCAAAAAAATTTTTCGGCATCAAAAATCTTTGCATGATAACATGGGGATGCTAGATCAATATAAATTACTATATCTATGTTCGGACCATAGAATAATAATAAAGGAAGAAGGAGCACGCCAATACTGTAATGCTTACAAACCCCTTCTAGTGAAATGCCAGCGAAAGCTACTTTTGCTCCTCTCAACTTTGAAGTAGGGCACCCATTCTCAGTGCATTTATCGCTGTTTCTAGTGGGTGCTGCCTCGCAGACTGATTAACAGAGAGACTAGACGATTCAAAAATCTTGCCAACAAGTCGCCAACCAATCAGATGGAAGCACTGTTACAACCCTATACCCGGCATTCCTGGATTTTACAAACCGAAACCAAAACACGTACGCTCCTTCTTCCTTTATTATTATTCTATGGTTCGGACGTTATTCCTCCATAATGTATATCAATTATCATTCCTCAAAATTATTGGTGATAACGAATAAAAAAGTCCTGAAATTTGGCAACAATGGCTTAAAAATCATCTTAATTGCTGTGCTACTGTACAATGAAAATAATTTAGTGCCTATTCTAATAACAAGTTGAGCATTTCTACCAGGATAGTTCTGCATTGCAAGGAAGGTTGACCCCTAATATACTCGGTAATTACTGTTGGAACCGGATTGTAGGTGCTACTGTCTGTGTGTATAAAAGAACACCCATAGTTAAAGTATTTACTTCTACATAAAATAGGAAATTTGAGAAATTTATTACGAATATCATTTTATTTTATAAAAGTTCTCTCTCTTTTTTTTTTTTTTCTAAAACTTCATAGATAATGTAGTTTTTAGTTAGTTAGTTGGTTGGGTTTTACGTCGCACTAGTGCTGCGCAGATGGGCAATTGGCGACGGTCTGGGACACACCCCTTGCAGTTTTTAGTGTCTTAAATATGACTGCCAACTTCAGCAGTTTTTGGTTACCGGAAAATTGTAATTGTAATTTTAATTTTACTTGATCAGTGATAACTGTTACAGTAATTTAAAGTAAATAAAAAGAAGATTGTCCACTCTAGTTTTGAAAAGAGTTTTAGTTTACATGTTATTAAAAAAAAAAAAAAAAGATGGCAACGTCACGTTGGTTTTGGTTCGAAAAAGTACTAGGAGGGCCAATCCCCCATGTCTCCTCCAATCAAAAAATGCCAGGAAGATATTCAGTATATAATTAGTGGCAACTGTTATTAAGTTTTGGTTTGAGATTTATTGGAAGAACGGGAAAAAGGAAAAAAGGTAAAAACCGTGAGCTTAAACGGAAAAATATAAATATCTGCTGTTTCATTATCAGAAAACGGAAGTTTATAGGGATAAAACATAATTTTAAAACTTTAATAAAAACAAATTAAATGATAATTTAGACATGATACTAATTAATGTTAATAAAATGAACTTAAGTACATCATAATAAATCACTAATTAATAATTAAATATACATCAAACACTTTAAATTTTATAAAAATATAATAATAATAATAAAACCTTTAATGCTATAATAACCACAAGTTTACCCTGCAAGTTTAATTTTTCACAAAATTTTATATCAATTTTAATATTTACGCGTGAATTTATTTTCATTAATAAATAAGTAAAAAAAAAAAATCAACTCGTAAACTTTTTTGGCAACAATCAAAAATTAAAATAAATTATGCATTATTATCTAAAAAAGGGCTTCTTCAATTTTTTCGATTCTGTCCGTTTCGACTCTGATCATTATTAATCTTGTTTTCTTTTCTTTTTCTTCTTTCAAAGAAAAAAAAAACGATTGTGATGAAATTATGGCAAAAGCAGAATTTAGTTTAGTACGGAGGACTATTATTATTATTATTATTTTTCAAATTATAACATCGATTTGAAATTATTCAATTATATTTTCGATAAATTTTCGATTTTGTTAAATGTCCAACCATCGTAAAAGTGGCGACAACGTTTTATACGTAGATTGAGACTAATAGTCCTCCGTACTAAAAAAATTCCGTTAAAAATTTCCGTCAGTCAAAATGTGATAAAGTTGGCAATTATGGTCTTAAATTTTTAAAAGTGTTTATCTAACCTTTTATTTATACTAAAAGGGCAAATGCCTAAACTTTATATGGTAAATGTACTGATTAAATATAATAAAATTGAGTTTTACAAAATGTTGATTTACAAAATACCATATATATGTGGGTGATGAAATAATTTATGTATCATATTATCTTTTAATACCTCCTAGAATATAAGAATCATCACAAGAACAGAAACCTTATTTACTAGTGTAATTAAATTAAGGTCTTCATTTTTTTCTTTTTACAAGTTTCTACAATAACTGCAAATATAGTAATGTAGGAAAGTGTTTTAATTCCTTTTACTCCAGGTGGCTGGTGACAGAGTTTTTAGGTTAGATTGCAAGCAATAGCTTTACTTAGCTAATAAATAGACTTTTCGTCTACTGACAATTATTTTGAAATTTTGATTCGTTAAGCAAAATTTTCAGAATTTTAAAATAAATTTTAATTTAAAAAATTAAAAAAATATATTGTAGTTTATATTGTAGTTTATATACCTCTTAAATAATCTATAAAGTTCACGTTTTAAGTCATTTTTCGATTTTTAAAAATTTAAAAATATGATAATTGATGATTTTTTAACTATGAGCGGAAGCTTACATTATCATTATTTATTAGAACGGAGGACTTTAGTTTGAAGCTGGAGTTTTTGTAGACTATTTTTGTGTAACACCAAAATAAATTAGAAATATCAGTCCTATCATTACAAATTTGGTACCAAATGAAAGGGTACCAAAGGTATTTTGCTGAGTCCAGGGGTGCAAAAGGTTTTTCGACACGACAATTAGATTTTTTAAAATTAACTAAAGTATGAAATTTAGGCAGCAACACTTCATTTTAATTAATTTTAGTCATTTTAAAAAATACGTGACCCAGTTTTACGGTCAAAAAATGAGATAAAAAATAAATTAAAATTAAAAAATAAAAAAATAAAATTTTACAGATTGAAATTAATAGTCCTCCGTACTAAACTAAATTCTGTGTTTGATTAAATTTTTACTTATTTATTTATTTATTTATTTATTTTTTACATGTGCATATAGAACAAAGTCATTCTAATACGGTTCAGGAATGCATTGCTTTTTAATTCTAACTGTTAATACAAAATAAATAAATAAATAAATAAATAAAATAATATGAAAAATAAAAATAGTTAATTAATAAAAAGGCATGTTAATTTTAGATTTTGTTTTGGAAAGCATTATACATTTTCTGACCTTCTTCTACTTTAATACTTTATTATTATTTTTATTTTTATATGTTTCATAATATCAGTTCCACACGTTTTATGTATACATTTATTGAATTTTATTATTTTTTGTTTAAAGTAACAAAAATTCCTAAGCCTATTTTTGTTTTCTCAGTAACAGATATAGAATTCTCCTCTAAACAGAATTTCATTTAGTACGAAAGTACTTATTCTTCCATATGGAGACAAGCTTTTGAAAATTTTAAAGTTAAAATGGAGATTTTATTTAATATCTTTTGAACCAATTATTTCATTGAACTAAAAAAATACAGCGTAAGCTAAATTTTGTTCTGTTTAATAAGTGCACTAATTTTGGACAAAATCTAATAATGCGGACAGATACAATGAAAAACTTTTAGCTTCATATATTTTAAGTAATATAATAATAATAATTAAAAAAAGTTTGTATGTTCATTGAACGTTATAAATAAAAAACTGGTAACGACACTAACTGAAAAAAATAGTACGACCTGTCGTACTAATTTATACTTATTCATGCAACGATAAAAAATGTTCAAATTTTGTAATTAATAGGGATTCAGATCAAAATAATAAAGCATGATTTTTCATTAGGCAAAAACTGTAGACACGATTACTCTGGAGATAAAACAATTCAGTTAAGAGACTCGGTGTAGTATTTGGTAAACTTTTTGTACAAAAACGAAACATTAACCATGTTTACAGATAAACAAACTCCCCCTACATAAAAACAGGAGTTATTAGTTTGCTTTAAATATTTAGAGAAATAACTTTTTTTACTCACTTTTTATAACTATCTTTTTTTTTTTTTTTTTTTTAAATGCAAATTGTAAAAAAAAAAAAAAAAAAAAAAAAAAAAAAAAAGCGTTTATAAACATACTGACATATGTATTTTGGTAAAAGTTGCTGCTCTGTACATTTTCAGTGTTACAAGAAATTATTTTTGCACACGAATGATGTCTGTACAAGTTTAGACGACATACAAGGCTACATAAAACCGCTTTTTAGAAAAAAAAAAATCTATAAATTTTTTTTCTGGGAGTCCTTCTTCTACAGTTAAAATCAAAACAATTTTTGCAACCTTGCTGCTTTTGGATAATATGTACAGAATTATCAAAAAGCTACCTATTGTACTTTTTTTTTCTTTTCTTTTTTTTTTTTTAATAAAGAAAGATATATAAAGAAAAATTCTAATAGTTTTCTTCCTCCAAATAAAAACAGAGACCTTTTCTTCTATCAGCACATTAAGCAGTCGCTGCACTCATCGTCGTCAGAAGTCCAAACCAATGTTATTCTATGGGGAACTTTTAGTGAATATTTGCATTTTACAGCTTTAAAATAAAATATCAAAAAAAAAAAAAAAAAAAAAAAATCGTTTTTTAAAAAACGATATACAGTTTAACAGTTGTGCATTTTTTGAATGTGAAAACTGATATGCATTAGTTAATGACTTATAATCGGGGAAAATTTCTCTTAGAATAACTATGGCTTGGGCTTCCGGCGACGACGAGTGCAGCGTCCCTTTGAAGGTTAAACAATATAAGGAGTAATTACAGTTGGAAAGTGTATAATCTATGAAAACGGTATGATTTTTCTCACATGTCAATATTTTAATATATACCCTTAATTAATTATTTAAAATTCCGTTTTCAGATTCTGTCAAAAGTTAATATTAAACCTTTTTTTCTCAGCCAATTCGTTCATGCTAATCTTTTTGCGGAAAGCCTGTTACTAGACTCGAGTTGGAACATATATATTCATATCAGGCCTGATCAATTTTAATCTGTATTCCTACAGAAACAACAGGATCAAAATGTTTCTATTATATACACATACAACAGAAGGAAAAAACACCATTCTCGAAATTGAAAATGGGCAGCATAAAAAAAGCTAATTGTCATATTTAAAGGCCTGCTAAAGAATCAGAGCCAAATAAAGAATTAATTAGAAAACTTAGATTAGCAGTTTTTTTTTTTTCTCTTGAGTTCACTTGTATGTAATTAGCAAGAAGACATATATGTGTTTTTTATTTGAACACTTCAATCACATAATTATTTACGTCAATCCTACTTTTTGTGCGTACTTAATTATAGAAGAATATTGGCTCTTTTTTTTTTTTTTATTAAAGGAATGCTTGGGTAACTGTTAGAGACATGCACCGAACACTTGCTGCTCAAGGGCAACCGGAAAATTCTGCATAGTCATTTCGTTTTGTCATTCAGTTCACACATTCAGTTCTTTAACAAGGATATTTCATATAATAAAGAGTTATTTGTAGAGTATTTTTATGTATTTTTACGGTTTTTATTACAGAAACATAATGTTGAGTATTTTATAAAAAATCGTAGAATATGTTGAATGGTTTATGACCTATTTTTAATTTCTTCTTTATGTAATATAGAGAAAGTATTGGATTCGTGAAAATTTTCGACCTCCGCTTTTTGATGGATTTACACGTTTTGAGATGTCCTTAACACGAATCGATAGTTTTTAGAAAATGTCTGTCTGTCTGTCTGTGTGTATAACGATTTTTGTGGACACTGTATCACACGAACCAATGAATGAAATTTAACCAAACTTGGTATTTAGTTGGATACTGACGTAAACTGGTGCTGATTAGATTTGGGTATAAATTGCTCAACAGGTGGTGCTGTCATCGTATTTTTTCTAAATTTTTAACTTGGCAGTATAGGACAAAATTTCGTATAAATGTACATAATGAGAGTTATTTTAAACTTGTGATTGTAAAATTAATAAGAATTATTGACAATAGTAGTAGTTAACTAGGAAAATTTTTTTGTAAATGTGGGACTATCGGTTTCCCTTCTGGGGGGGAGGAGTAGCTCCCCGGGGGATAAATTTTCAAGATGGGTATCTTTCGAAAGGTCTCGTCAATGCTTTTAAAACGAATGGTTGAACTATAAATCTGTGATAATTTAAAACAAAGTTATCGATTTTGTTTTCCTTTTAACAACAGCAAAAAAAAAAAAAAAAAAAAAAAAAAAAAACTTAGAAAAAAATCGTTTTTTTTTTTTTTTTTTTTTAATATATATTGGAAATAAAATGGACTTTTTTTGGATATTTAGTGTTATACTACTTTTCTAATATGGAAATCGTCTGCATTATCATGGAAGATAATTTTTTTAAATAATAATTATAATGAATTATTTTTACTGAGCGAATTTGTATAGGAAAATATAGAAGAAAGTCATGTGGTGATCACAACATACTAGTTGAAATAATATTTATATTCGGAGTAACTAAAATTCGCTTGAACAACTCTAAATAATCCTCTTCTTTTTTTTCCCATTTCTCATGTATATTGTAACATATCATGATAAGATCCTTTTTTTTTTCATGTAAAATTAATATATATATATATATATATATATATATACATGCAACAACAACTTTGAACAACAATGAACAACTTTAAATAATCCTCTTCTTTTTTTCCCATTTCTCATGTATATTGTAACATATCATGATAAGATCTTTTTTTTTTTTTTTTTTTATGTAAAATTAATATATATATATATATATATATATATGCATAATCACGGGTTGCCAAGAAAAAATTTAAAAATTTTCTATGAGCTGTTTTACATCTTCCAAAAAAAAAAAAAAAAAAAGAAAATGCAAAAAATATTTTCAAAATTCAAATATTTTACACTACTTATACATTTCATTCCTTATTATATATCTTGCTAAAAGCATTTTTAAGTCAAATATTTGAAATTTTAAAGAAGTTAAAAAATAATTGCCTATATTATAGGAAACTAGAGTATTAAAATTATAGGCTGAGGGACTCGATAAATTAAATATCAAGTCCTGGATTGGAGGGTATTTTTTTCGATAGTATAAAGTTAATGTATTGAATTAAATGCTATGATAAATATATTAAAGCATTATACATCTTTATTAAAAATGCATTGTGCTAAACCCTACAGATATCGATGCATATAGATTATGTCAATTTGAAATGCACCTGACATTACCATTTCATCAGATAAAAAATCTTCCCCATTCCCTCCCCATTTACAGAACGAACGAGGGGAAATGCAACAATCAACTATTGTTAGACAAGGAAAGTATGCCGATAACGAGTGAAATAAAATTAAATAAACTAAGAAAATTTCTTTTCGTGTTGCAAAAAAGGTCGAAAAAATCAACACTTGCCAATCGAAATATAGATCTTTTTTACAATGGATGTAGTGATAGGGAAAAAAAAATAATAATATGATATAAATCCTCTCTCTGTCTCTTTCTTTCTTTCTTTTTTTTTTCTTTCATCCCAACAATGTTCAGAAAATGTCGGTTGATAAGTATTTTTATTTTCTCGTTAGATTGAAGATAATAGGAATTTTCTCCTGGATTACTGAGTTTTGTATTTCCGTAGTCACGATTCCGATGGTGAGGCAGTAATGAAGTGGCCTTTTATAGAGTTACTCTTGAGAACATTGCTTCCCTTATGTAGCTTGAAATCCTAATTTCAGTATCGTGGCGGGATATTGCAATGGGTTTAGAAATATTTTTATTACTTCTCTTTCATCTGCTGATCTTTTTTTTTTTTATATTCTATACAAAAATTTAGTTTAAATATATGATAAATACATTTTTTTTTTTTTTTCGGAATCTTAACTAAAGTATCTTGTAAATAAATAATAATAACTTGCAATAATAATAACTCAGTGGTTACTTTTTTTAGAAATGTATGCTGTAAAAGGAATTTTAGTTTCAATACATGGAAAAGGCAACTAAATTAAAGATAACTGAATTAAATATTTTCAAATGGTCATGACTTTTAGAAATTTATATGCTCTTAAAAAAAAAAAAAAAAAAAGTTTTAATATAAGAGAAATACGTTTTCTCTGGAATCAAAACTGAAGTATCTTGTAAATAAATAACAATAACTTGTTCGACAAAATATAACGAAACATGATGTAATTTAAGACTTTTAAAATGGTTACGATTTTTAGAAATCTATATGCTGTAAAAGGAATTTTAGTTTCATTACGTAAGTGGTTATGATTTTTAGAAATTTATATACTTTGAAATAATAATAATAATGTAACAGTTGTAATGTATGAAAAACACAGTTTGTTCGGAATCATAACTGAATCAATTTGTAAATAAGAAACAATAACTTGCAAAGCTCGACAAACTAATAAATGAAAGCTATCATATGTATACATGTGTATGTAACAAATAAATCTAATATAGGCCTTTCAAAGTTGCAATTTTTTAGAAATTTGCATTCTGTCACAAACCCTTTAGTTTAAATATAAGAAAAATACATTTTTCTTTTTCTTTTTTCGAAATGAGAACGGAAATATTTTGTAAATAAATAATAATAACTTTCAAAATCCCACAAAATAACAAAATAAATCTCTAATTTAAGGTTTTAAAAAAAGTTAACGTTTTAAGAAATGTACTTTCAGTAATAAAAATTTTAATGTGAGTGTATGAGAATAACATATTGAATTAATAACTGCTGTATTTTTGTAAATAAGTAGTACTAAAATTCAAGAACAAATTAATAACAAAATTTGCAAAATTCAACAAAACAAAACCAAATTCTAATTTAAAGATTTTAAAATTGTTGTGGTGTTTAGAGAAACTTTAATGTATGAGAAATACATACTTTTGAGATCAAACTGAGGCATTTAGTAAATGAAAAACAATAATTTGAGAAATTCAACAAACTAACAAATGAAAATTCTAATATAAGGCTTTTAAACTGGTTAGGAATATCAGAAATTTATATTCTGTAGCAAAACTTACAGTTTAAATTTATGAGAAATGCAATTTCTAACGAAGAGGATAACTGATTTTTTTGTAAATAAATAATAATAACTTGCAAAACTTAAAATACATATAATAATAAAAATAATAATAATAACAATAATAACAAAACTGAATTCTGTAAAACTTTTAAAATGGTTATGGTTTTTAGAAATCTATATTCTGTAAAATAAATAAGTAAATTTTCTAAAAATAAAGTTATACTTAAAAAAAAATAATAATAAAAATAAAGAAAGAAAGAAAGAACACGCTTTTATTAAAATGTGAACTATTGGTGCCACTCGGCGTTATAAAAATACGGCCAAATCCTGTGCACATGCGATAGAATTTTATATATATAGATTTTTTTTTGTTTGCTCCTAGAACCTGCCCCTGATGGGATAGGAGCCTAGAAGCACTTGTATGTAGTATTGTCATTGACTATGAAGTCGTGTGCAAAATTTCAGGTCAACCGAGCGTTCAGATGTGGCTGAAAATTGAATTGCAAGATTACGTTACATACATTAATAGTTACATCAAATCAAGTTAATGAAAGCAAGTTAATAAATAAGGAAATGCATTTCTTTTACGATTAAAACTGAACCATTTTGTAAGTAAAAATCAATAACTTGAAAAAATGAACAAACTGACTAAACAAAGCTCTAATATAAGGCTTTTAAAGTTGTTATTTATTTATTTATTTTTAGAAATTTATATTCTGTAATAAAACTAAATTTCAAATGTATGTGAAATATATTTTCTTCGGAACAACTGCAGTAGTTTGCAAATAAATAGCAATATCTTGTAAAATTCAACAAAATAGAAAAATCGAATTCCAATATAAGGGTTTTAAAAGGTTTATCTTTTTCCGAAATCTGTAATTCACGAAAAGAAAAAAAAAAAAAAAAAAAAAAAAAAAGAATTCTAGTTTGCACGAGAAATACATTTTCTTTGAAATCAAAACTAAAGTATTTTGTGAATAAAAATCAATAACATAAAAAATTCAACAAAATAGCAAAAGAAAACTCTAATTTCAGGCTTTTAAACTGATTATGATTTCTCTGTAATAAAAATCTTAGTTTAAATATATGAATATATATATATATATATATTGTTCTTTTATAGATTCATAACTGAAATATTTTGTAAATAAGAAGCAATAACATACACACACACAAAATAAATAAATGAAGAAAAAAATAATTTAAAAAATAATAATAATAATATTGTTTTTAGGATGTTATGGAAATTTATAATGAATCTAGAAGCAAATGAATTTACACCTCGCGACAAAAAGATATGAACAAAGGGTTTTTTCTTTGATTTTTCATAAAATAACGTTATCTAAATTGTGCTTATCATTTATTATTATTATAAAATAACACTATTACTGGACTAATTTTTGTTTTAAGACTAATTTAGAAAAGTTTTAAGACTAAAATTTTTCTGATTTAAGACTACACTCCGCGACAAAAAGATAGGAACAAATTGTTTTTTTTTTTTTTATTTTTTTTTTATAAAATAACATTATCTGAATTGTGCTAATCATTTATTATCATTACAAAATATTATCATATCAAAAACATATTAAATATTTGAATCATATTCAAAATAATCATATTAAAAAAAAAAAAAAAAAAAGAAAAGAAAAAGAAAAACCCCTTTGTTCCTATCTTTTTGTCGCGGAGTGTAGTCTTAAATTTGAAAAAATTTAGTCTTAAAATTTTTCTAAATTAGTCTTAAAACAAAAATTAGTCCAATAATAGTGTTATTTTATAATAATAATAAATGATAAGCACAATTTAGATAACGTTATTTTATGAAAAATCAACGAAAAAACCCTTTGTTCCTATCTTTTTGTCACGGGGTGTAAATCTTCACAAAACTTCCAGTTACGGCACTACCAAAGTTATAAATAATGGAGTAATTTTAAATTTTTTAATGAACATTTTTTTTTCTTCTAAATAGTTGTACAAAATTGAATTAAACTGCTATCACAGTTACATTGAGTATTGACTGATGCATACTATTATTTACCCTTAATAAATGATAGTGTTTTACCTTTACGATATAACACCAGCAGAAGTTATCTAAAAATAAAAATAGATGAGTTAATAAAATCATAAATGGGAGAATAAAATAAATTAATATAAGTAAAGATTTCATGGTAAAGAAGAAAACATGATAGAATTTTTTTGTTTTTGTTTTTGTTTTGTTTTGTTCCCGATAAGATAATTTAGAATAAATTAATTTTTAAAGCTAATGAATGCGGATCTAAATTCGATTTTTCTTTTTTTAAAACGTATTTAATGTTTAGGTTTTTCTGAAAAAAGTTTTCCTGTTTCTTTTATTTTTTTTGAACCATTTTTCCTTTAGTGAAGTAATTATTTAGAACTAATCCGGATATTTCAAACATTATTTTGGAAAAAATAAAATAAAATAAAATAAAATAAAAATAAATAAATAAAATAAATAAATGATTATTTTTAAAGAAGAAATTAAAGCTAAAGCTCATTTTTAATTTACATTTTAATCACCCTTCTTTCCTTTTTCATTTATTTTTTTTCTACTTACTAATCTATTTTATTTATTTATTTAGATGCCTCTTTCTTCCTTCTTACCGGAGGAATATGTTGATGCAACCTTGCTACTTGCTTATTAGAAGGTTTTGTTTATTTGATATTTTTGCTTCCTCCTTTTTACTTTCTCTTACCCATAAAGTATTGTTTTTGGGTCAAATTTTCAAAATTGAGTTTTTGTTATATTTACATTTTTGAGGTTCTCTGAATACAAAAATCATGTTTTTAGCGATTGGTCTGTGTGTTTGCGTGTCTGTCTGTTATCCGCATATCTCAAAAACAAATTATAGTAGAAAGTCCAAGCTTGGTATTCTAAAATCGTCTCATACAGGGATGCTATACTAAACTTTTCGTTGAGATCAAGGAAATGGTTTGCGTACAGGGACACCCAAAAAAATTCAAATACATTACGTGTATGGGGGAAATTGCAGGTAAGTAGAGTTTAACATCTATAGACTGCACTAAACCAATTGAAACGAATATGCGTAGAAGCATGTTTCATGTAGAATGTGGTAGAGAAATCATCCACTTTCGTTTATAGAGCTACACAAAAGAACTAGATTATAGTGCGACAATACTTGAAGATTAATAGAAGTGTACTTCAGGTTGTGGCGTGTGTTATTAATATAGGATTACATTTATTTTCACCATGTGGTGTGTACATAACCTTCAGAAGATATACAGAGCTGCCAATATTTAAGCCATAACGTTCTTTTTTATTGTCAATGGATATACTTTACTATAATATTTTAGAATGTCCATGAAAGCTGCTCAGGAATTGAAATTAATTACTCATAGTCATGAGGTAAGTAATATATTTTTTTAAGCTAAATATTCATCGCCTGAAAAAAATCAAGGTGTCTTTTGTATATTTACACGTTTTGAGGCTGTATGATTACTGCAGGCAAGTTTTTAACGTTTTATCTATGTCTGTCTGCTAGAGTAAATTAAAACTATTAATTTCAGGCGATTCAAATGTTGTATTTTTAAGTGAATACGTTTGTTACTAGAAAAGTATGATAAAGATTGATAAATTTCAAGGAATGTTACATATGAAAGTTGTCTGAAGACCTTTTAAATTTAATAACAGGTTTGAATTCTATATAAATGTAGGTTCTTTTATAAAACGGGGGGGGGGGGGGGGGGTTGAAGGGGGTGGTAGCCTCCTTCACATAGAAATATTTGTCAAATGAATTTGTTCCGAAGCCTAATTTTAATCGTTTTAACATAGGTTTACATAACAGTACTCGTTATCTTACCCTTAATCTCCAATCTGTGTTTATGTAATTAAATTTCAGGGTAAGAGAAAGTCGTGTGAGTGACACACCAGATTATTTTACAGAGCTTTCTTTTCCTTGATAAAGTACTTATGTGCTTAGTCTTAAGATACTCTTGTTTCGTTATTGGCTGACCGTCTTCTGCTTTTGTATTGGTTGTTGATTTTCATTTTCCGTATCACTTTGTTGCTCCATTTTATTCTTCTCTTTCTTATTTTAGCTTTTATTTACAAATGGCTGTACAGCATTTTGATCCTTTGGTGAAACAATCTGTTTTATGTGCTTATACCAAATGTCTAAATTGCATCATTTGATAATGCATCTGGTTATGAAGGATTGATAAATCTTCACCTGAAAAAACAAGTAAACATTTTAGAAAAAAAAAAAAAAAAATTCCTTCTTTATGAAAGAATATTTGTTTAAAGGTTGAATGATTTACATATTTTCCGAAAAACATGAGCAAGTGCACCACTGGATTACTATAAACGGATGTATGTAAATATACAGATGCTTTCTTTGATTAGTATTTTTTATTGTAATACGATTATTTAAAATTGATTGGTAAATTATCAGTTTTGGCTCCTACCATCTGTTTCGGTATTGATTGTTACTTTCTGATTTCCTTTTGGCGGTTTTATTCACCGATCTTCTCCCCCTAATCAATTTTTTATCAATTTCCCCTAAACACTGTTTTTTTTTTTTTTTTTTTTTTTTTTTTTTTGTTTTGTTTAACCTGGAAGTGTAATAGTTTACTGTCCTTTCAAGATGTTTGATGCTAATAATATTTGTGTAATATACAATTCAAAAGATAAAAGAATTTAACTTATAGTACGCAGTAATGATAATAATAATAATAATAACAATAATAAATCAAAAGTGAAAAAGTAAACAGCTGTTTCGGTAACATTGAGCGCGCAGTCATCAGTTCATAAATGATAGTGAGGATATATGTTCCTTTCCTATGTACAGTACAGTCGGTAACAAAAGTGTCTGAACACTAGCAAAAATTCCTATGTAAAAAAAGCACACTTAATACTGTTTTGTTAAATACATCCTTGTCGAATCCTGTTCTTAGTCAGTGTAAGAACATGATTCGATAAGGATTTATTTAACAAAACCGTATGAAGTGTACTTTTTTTACATAGGAAATTTTGCTAGTGTTGGGACACTTTTGTTACCGACTATATGTAAAGAGAGCCGAAAATTACGAACAACTATCGGCCTATAGGATTAAAGGGATTGTGTTCCTATTGGTTACAGTAAGAAATTCAGCAACATTTGCTTTGAAAACTATGGGTAAAACTCAAGAGAGTGTGAATTTAGTGTTAAATTTCAAACATTCAAACAGTGAACAGTGCCATGAGGCAAATTTGAAAATATTTTAAAGATTTTTATAGATATAAAACGCTTCAAAGAAATCTAATTCATGTGTGGAATTTGATCTGTAAGCTATTTTAGCTGTGTCAAAGGGGAAATTGTGGTTGATACCCAAGTTTTTCAATAAATTATTATTTTTTACCACTTTCACTAAATACATTTTTAAATGAATGAATTTTATAAAATCTTCTTCATATTATCTTTAAATCATAGTCGTTCAAATTGTCTTATCTTTTAACACTAATATTACACTCTCAGAAATGGATACTCAAATTTCACGAAATTTTTTTCATTTTTGACGAAAGTGTTTCTAGGGATATGCTCCGAGCGAACATTTCATCAAATTGACGAAATTTGTTTCGTTGCCTATTAGAGAACACGAATTTTGTCAATATATATATATATATATATTTTTTTTTTTTTCTCATTCTTCTTTCGTCAAATTGAGAAAATTACTTTCGTCACTTGTTTGAACATACGAATTTCGCCAAAAGTAAAGGTACATTTTTTTCATCTTAGTTTCGTGATACAGAATAAAATACAAATTATAGAATTATAAAATTACATGCAAGTTCGTTGCTTTAGACATTAAATACTAATTATATTTAATGAAAATATAAATAAAACAGAGCAAACAAATAAAAATCGTTTTGACATTTATTTGACAACTTTGACACCTATAATTACAATGACTTATGTCTCAATCTATCCATATTTTTACAGAAATCCACAGAAACAAGCGCACACAATATTTTGTAGACATAGGACATCACAAACATCCCTGCCCGCACCGCGATTCGAACTTGGGAATCCGGAAGGCAGCGCCCTACAGACCGAACCAACAGGCCGGCAAATAAAAGTCATTGTAACGTAAAATCGAAACAACACAGGAAAAAAACCAATATGGCGGTAGTGAAAGCTAGCACATGCTATTGTGAGTAAACAGTTTCGTCAAATATTTGAGAGTTCACGTTTCCTCAAAAATCACGTGGTCGCTTGACGAAATGGTTGTCAAAAACAACGAAATTAAGCCCGAGGATGGCAGAATCGTCAAAATTGAGTATATTATTTATGAGAGTGTAGCGATGGTTTTAGTTAATAGGTCTATATGTGGTATCTCTTCTTATATACTGAGAACACAATTTTTATGCATTTTTTCCCCTTTTATCGTGGATAAAAATGTAGAAAGTATTGAAAGTAATAAATTAGAAGTAAATAAACCTAATTAGATTTATAACGCCAGTAAACATTTTTGAGGAAGTTCATAATTTAGGAAGTCATTGATCTAGTATAACTATCGCCTGTTATTGAAACGGACAAATTAGGATCTAGCTTTATATTTTTACTCGTGACAACCTGTCTTTCAAATAAAATGACATATATATGTAATTATAAGGCAAATTAAAACATGACAGAAAATATGAATACGAATATGCATGTGCATATAAAATACCTGTAAGTTGTTTCCAGAGAAAAAAAAAATCGCTATTATGCTAAAAAGTTCCTACTGCAGATGTTTCGGGCATTACGAATGAGTATCAAATAGGTCGCAATGAATGAACCAATAATGTGTTAGCCTAAATTATTTACAAAGATTTTTTAAATGGTGACATATTAAATTAAATTTTGGTATTTCCTAAATTTTCTGGCCACTGTTTTAGCCACAATTATCACCAAGTTTAAACCATGCCTGTTATCACCAATGTTGTTACACTGATTGCTTTTAAAGGAATTTAATTATATTATAATTCATTGTTATTATAATTTAATTATTTGAATGATTACTAATTTATTATTATTTAAATTAATCAGTCATTATTTAAATTTATTATAATCATTTTTTAAAGTTGTGTAAAGTTTGGTTAAAAATGCTTTGAGTTATGTTGTGCGAATTAAGGCCGATTCACTGCATTAGGGTGCTACGTCTGAGGAGGTGTGCCCTCCGTGGGGGTCTTTCTAAGGGTTTCTAGCCCTTATTTATGCAAGTTTCGGGGAAAACTACGAAAAACTCCAAACGGCTAGGCCGATGGGCGTGACCTGGGTTCGAAACCGGCACTTCACGTCTACCAAATTTGAATCAAAATGATTTTAACGTAATTTGATAATTTGTTGTGAACGCCCTGAAAATAAGGAAATACCTACATTTTTTTGTGTAATTGGAATATTTTGTAAAAATATAAAATTACTTTATGTTATAAAGTAGCATAAACTTATGAATTAGGAAAGAATTTTTTTTAACAGCAATTTTTTTTTTTTTTTTTTTTTTTAAGTGTTTCTAATGTTATTTTAAAAAGGACACAATTTCTTAATATATATATATATTTCTTCTTTTTAATAAAAATTACTAAAATGAGTTTTTTTTTTTTAATAAAGTATATTTTGTTTCTATAAAACATTTTCTTCTGACCAATCTAACAACATGTAATGCTTCTCCACCGATAAAAGTTAGACATCACAATGTATGAAAAAAAAAAATATTTCCGCATCACATATGATAAATAAAGTTTATGAAATTAACCTTATTGTTAAGCAAAATTAAGATAAAAAAAAAAAAAAAAATGCTTCATCATTTTTTTCTCTTAGGGAATAGATCAATTTTTCTCCAATACACATTTGACATAGTTATAATTCAAAACCATAACTAATTCAGCGAAAACTAATTTCCCATATTATCTTTCGCAATTACTTTGCATTTTTTTTATGTATTTTTTTTTTTTTCTGTTGAACTAATTTTTAGGTTTCATTTTCCAATTAATCATCTTCTTTTACAACTACTAGAGTTTAAATTAATTGCCGTTATTGTAGGTAGAAAAAAAAATGAAAGCGTTTCAGTTCAGATATAATTATCTGCATCGAACATTATCTGTTATAGATCTCAGCCTCATCTTTAATATGTATTTTTAATAAGCATTTAAAGGCATTTTGAAAACATTTGCTAAAAAATGTTTTCATACTTGCAAAAATTCTTTAAAACGATGGAATTTGCTTTTCTGCTTTATAACTATTTTTTAAAAATACGTTTGGGACATGTGCACTGTAAAAAAAAAAAACAATAATGATTTTGTTAATGTTTATTCACCCTAAATTGTAACCAAGAATGACTGTAAAGCACGGTACAATCGATTTGTCACATAATTAAAACTTCCCTGTAAAATGTATATGTACGGCAAATAAACTATAAGATAGCTTGTAATTAATGTAAGCACTACCTGTTTGGAATGTATGTGGCCTTTTTTTTTTTTTTTTTTTACTCAGGGGACAAAATGCCAAAATACGTGCTGTTAACTTGGAGGCAAAAGCAAGACTTAAAAGAAAAAAAAAAAAAAAAAAAAAAAAAAAGATTGACAGACTGACTTTGTCCGTTTTGTTTTGAATTGCACGCATTTTTTGCACCTGAAAAATAAAGAGCACGTCCTTTCGAAATTTATAGTGCTTACATTAATTTTATGGTGTTTGAAGAAGTTTTTAAGTTTAATTATTTATTTTACATTAGTTCCTTAATTAATTTTTTTTTTATAAAATTGCGTGATTTGTTGCAAAATTTACGGCTGAAGGTTGACAGCAAAGTTTTCAGCTGTTTGACAGTAAATTTGTTTTCATTTTTGCACAACATGTCCAATCAACTTTTCATGTAAATATATGAATAAAAAAAAAAAAAAAAAAACATTGTGAAACTGAAACATCACAACTAAATATATATATAATAAGTGTGAATATGTAATAGAATGCTTCAATTGCAATGAAATTTTGTATGCTTGAATAATTTGCGTTGTTTGGTTATAGGGTTTAAGGCTGATTGACTGTGCTTTGTCATAGGCCAATAAGTGGAACTCCCTCCATAGGAGATCTTTCTAAAGGGGTCCTAAACCGTATTTACGCGAGTTTTCGAGAAAACCAAGAAAAATCCGAAAGGCTAGGTTGATGATTGCGACGTGCAATCGAACCTGGCACTTTCCATCTACCAACTTTACACGCAGAACCGCTCGGCCACTGGTGGGCCTATGAACTTTTTGGTATACTAATTATATCGAATAGTTCATAAGCAATATCTTACTTTACTGAAGTATTTAATGATAAATAAAATTAATATTTTTAACATATTAGTGCATAAAAGTTTTTTACACTATTTATTTTATGATAGGTATTCTTGTTTTCGATTTGTACATCTAAGTACGAACAAAAATATTTTATTTTTTGGATACAAAAAGTTAAATTAAAGGTGGAACACTACAATGGGGAAAACGTAAAATCTCTGATTGGAAAAAATAGTCTTTTCGTACAAAATAATAATAATAATAATAATAAAATAATAATAATAATAATAAATTATAATAAATTGGAATTATATTTATGCCTAGATTGTACTGAATAATAATAAAAAAAAAATGGAGCTGAAAAGCTGGAAATGCAATGTTTTCCCCAAATTTTCCTTGCTTTATCTTTTAATTAAGAAGACAAGAAAAAAAAATCCAAACAAATATCCGACAATTATGCGATAATTGCCAAAATTTTTTTCCTGCAATTTCCTGACTCATCATTGACACTCTTGCTTATATTCCCCCTAGTAAAGCAATGTTTCGTCCAACGTAATAATAGGTCTAATGTATAATATGTTATTATACATTAGTTTCCACATAAAAAAAAAAATAATAATAAATAAAAAAAAAGTACTTTTGCTAATTTTAAAGTAATTTGTAAGTAAAGTGATATAATTTATCAGAAAGAACTGTGTTCTTTAAACGAAGTAGGCTTTAATACAGTACCCTCTTGATTTAGTACAGAAACTTTAATACAGTATCCTCTTGCTGACACTTAAATTCTTGTTCCATTTTGGCGATGAATTAAAACGGTTTAGAAAATATCTTGGCGAGAAACGACCGAACTATTTCGGTGCCAAATTTCGAATTTCGCCAAGTTGAGTTACTAAAACTCTTCCAAAATATAATTACTCTATTTTATAACGCTTATATAATAAGTGATCCCCTGTTATCTATATCGGATTCAAATATTGCCATTGATTAAAATTCAATGCAGAAAACACTAATATATTAGGTAGATTCCTTATAGGAAATCTACCTATTGCAATGGTCCTCAAGACACGACTTCTGGAAAATTTCTTCATATCTTCACCGATCATGACCCCTAGAACCCAAAACCACCTTCCGTTCAAAAGTTTATATATATATATTTATAACGCTTTTTCCCATGTTAAGCTGATAACACGATAACTGGAGTAATTTTTGTTTAAATGTAACCAGCTCGAGATACACTGTAAGGACAATAAAAATCTCGGTCGAGTTCGTAGATGGGGTATCCAGTTCAAAGGGGGTGGAAATGGTGGAGGATGGAAACTTTCATTTGCCCATAATTTCTTTAATATTGAAAATAGGGAAAAATTTCTAATCAGGCTTACTCTAAAGAATAATTTTTGTATTTAAACTTTTTCGATAGCTTCAATTGATTAAAAGTTACAAGTTTAAAATGGATTTTTCGTCAATTGTGATGAAGCCGACTTTTTCTATAGCTTTAATCGCTTAAATTTATAATCTGATGCTTACGTCACGTGCAAACGATAATAAAAAAGTTCACTGAAAAAATAAAAAAGACATGGTAACCGCTTTTGTTAATCCTTTAAAAATATAAAATTAAAATAATACGTTAGTCTAAAAACATCGTTTGTGGTGAATAGTTTAGAACGCCGGTTTTGGTAAGAATTCGAAATCTACGATTGAAATTGAGAGTAATACGTTACAGCTTCCTTTGACTTTTTATCTTGTGGAAACAAGATATTGGTCTGTGAAGAGATATGAGGTTTTCGCGTAGGAAGAAAATATAATGACGTCAAAGCTGCCATTCTCCATCGCCAAGCTCGCCAAATTTTGTCATCAAATAACGAATTTCGTCACCAAGTCAAAAATTTCGCCGTCAGCTATCAAATTTTGTCGCCAAATCACAAATTTAATTGCTAAGTCGCAAATTTTGTCACCAAAATCTCGCCTAATCATACAATTTACTAAATTTGTAACATTTAACATTGAAATTTAGTGGTGCCCAAATGCTCTAATGTTAACTAATGCTCATGTTATAATTGAAAGCTGAAGTTGTAATTACATACAACGTAAAGGAATCTACCTCTGCCTTTAAGCTTGCCCGAAAGGGATTTTTTTCTATGCAGTTGAACATTGAAGAAAAGATACAGTTTTAGTATAGAACCTCTTTTTTTTTACTATCTAATGTATACGTTTTTCGGAACATAAAGGGCAATAGAAGTTATGTTTTTCGAGCATTGAGAAATTTTATGTTCAAATCATTGTACAAACAATTATGCAAATTAATATATATATATATATATATATATATATATGTATGCATATGAGAGAAAATTGACAAATTGCTCTTATTAACTATAATAACGTATTCTCAATCTTTATCAGCATATTATAGTAAGCTTCAACTAAGATAAATACTTTTTTGGAATTTACTATGCATAATATTTACATTCTCGTGCGAAGAAAGGGCCCAACAGCTGGTTGTTTGAAAATCCAATACATAAATTTGTTCCATTTTTGAGATATTCCGTAAAAAAATCGTCCAAATTGTTAAATATTTAAAATTTCTTGAAATCTTTTTGAAACTTATTGATAATTTATGGTCAGGCTAATATTAGGATCAAGATTTTTTTTTTTTTTTTTTTTTTTTTTCTGGTGTCAAAATTAAATGTTTACATTAAGTATGTGAAAATGTTTTACGAAATAATAAATATATTTTTATCAGGTGGTGACCGACGAGACAATAAACAGATGAAAATTTTGGAATTTGTAAAAAACTTAATTTCAAGTTTAAAAATAATATTTAAAAAAATTTCTAGTAATTAAAGCTCTTCACTGAGAAAAATATACACCCTATAACAAAAAAAAAAAAAAAAAAAAAAAAAAAAAAAAGACACACCAAGAAGAAGTGGGGACAAAAATTGGTATATGGGGTGGAATGGGTGGTCTGAATGGGATAAAAAATTTGTAAATGGGATGTACATGTGGAGAAAAACAACTGATTATAGTTTCAGAAAATTTGAATGCTTTAATCAAGAGAAAGGGCCTCACAAAGTAAACAAGTCAATAACGCGTTGGTCCACTTCTGGCCCTTATGTACGCAGTTATTCGGCGTGGTATTAATTCATAGAGTTTCAGATGTGCTTCTGTGAAGTATCGTGCTAAATTCTTCCCAATTGTTGCGTTACATAGGTAAAATCCCGAGCTGGTTGTAGGACCCTTTTTATGATGCTCCAAACGACCTCAGTGTCTGAGAGATCCGGGGACTGAGCTCCACCTCACTGAGCCGCCTATTAAGGGTATTTGAAGTCACTAAGGTACCAGTTGCACGTAGGATCGACGATAATGATGAATTGGTACTTGATTCCATCAAAACCTGTATGTATGTCAATTTGTGTCCATTTTGCATTACTCTTTCTTGGTGCGTCACTTTTTTTGTTATAGAGTATATATACCGGGTGATCCAAAAGTCAGGACAAACTTTAAAAATGAATAATTCGAAAACGAATCAAGATACAAAGATACGGTTTGCACCAAACGGATGGAAAAGAAATAAAAAGAGTTCTGTTGGCGACCAACAGATGGCGCTGTCGGATTTCTGATGTAGGATTATGCAAAGCAACAAACGATATAAAAAGGAGCAACTGCGGCAGGTAATGGTTGTCGAAGCTTACATGCATCGAAATATCGCATTCTCAGTCGCTACTTTAATCACGCATGGCCTTCAAGATCTTCCGATCTGACACCCTGTGACTTTTGGCTGTGGGATTCTTGAAGTCAAAAGTGTACCGCGACCAACCGGAATCACAAGCAGCACTGAAAGATGACATCCGCCAAAATGTGTCTGCCATAACGGAAGAAATGCTACTAAATCCTGTGATCGGTGTGGTGAATTGTCTCACAGCTGTACTTCTGAATGATGGACAGCACATTGAGCAGTTATTGTAGTAGTACTAATTAACTGTAATTAAGCTGTCTTGTAAGTTATCAACACTTTTTTCATTTGTAAATCATCTTTCGGTGAAATAAAACACTATAGCGCCATCTGTTGGTCGCCAACAGAACTAATTTTTTTTCGTTGCCACACAAAACCCGGTTTCTTTTTCATCCGTTTGGTGCAAACCGTATATTTGTATCTTGATTCGTTTTCCAATTATTCATTTTTAAAGTTTGTCCTGACTTTTGGATCACCCGGTATATACCGTCTTCATACAGAACGAATAAGTAGACATTTCCTAAATCTCTTAACTAGAAATATAATTTTCAGAGTTATACGTCTAAGGTAAAGAAATAACTTGGAGAGACGGAATGATTAGGAATTTCTTATGTTTTCTTTTCTACGCTGTAAAAAAGTAACTATTACCAGCTGCAAGAAACTCTCTGTGATTGGAGAAAATAATTATATTCTCCAATCACAGAGAGTTTCTTGCAGCTGGTAATAGTTATTTTTTTACAGTGTAGGTGGTGAATCAAAATTATTAATATAATGAAGCCTTTGCATTGTAAGAGATTATCGCTTGCTTTCCTGGAATTGGGTAATAAACCAAAACAATATTTAGTAAAACTCACCTATTCTGTTTGCCTTTATTTCCAGAGATTTTCAAATAAGTTTGACCACGATAATATAGGAAACGTTCTAGAATTTTAATAAGATATTTTTTTTTTTTTTTTTCTAAACAAAAATGGAAAACTAGATTTTATAAGGATGACAAAACTAGTTTTTCTGGAACCCCAATTTAGATTCTAGATGTCTGTCACAGAATTTTTCCTTGGTGTTCAGAGTATTTTTATGCTATTATTTTTTATATGTGTAGAGGAGAGGAGAGGAGAGGAGGATATTATGGAATAGTCGGGAAATATGGAATACCGTTTTTGGCTCTGATTGGTGCTGCTATCTCTTCAAAATACTATGAGATACTCAAGAAGGATTCCCTGAAGCAATACAGTAAGAAGCAAGCGCTTGTTGCTGTCGTACCATTCTCTATAGAACAAATAAGTATGTTTTATGATATTTAAAGTTTTTGCAGGTAAGTTTTCAAACATTTAAACTTACTAGTACACATGTGATTTGAACATTGATGTTAAGCATAATGTATGCTCAAAGAACTGTATTTTGTTATACATTGGTCGTGTTTTAGCTGAAAATATTTTGTCCATCAATTTAAAAATGCATTTTTAAAGATGGCGTGTCGGGTATTATGGAATACTAGGTATTTCATTGTATCATCTGAAATTGACTTCATGTATTCAACTAAAGAAACAGAAAATAAAGATGCCGAATGTATCTTCTGTCACAGAAAGTTCTCCGTTGATGATTTTATGAAATCTAATTAGTTTTTCTATGATTTAAACAGTTTAAACCACCTATTCTATATTACCCGATTATTTCATATTAGCCTCCATTTGTAACTTTTTTTTAAAGTAAACTTTTTATAACAACAAAAAAATGTTTTTGGTTTTTTTTTTTTTCATTGAAAATTCATTACGAATAATTACACTATGTACTCATCATGATTTTAAGAATTTTTATTAAAACTAGTAAAGTTATTTTAAAAAATATAAATGGTATTTCATAATACCCTCCTCTCATCTACCTTTATTTTTATTCAGCTGTTAAATAACACTCAAATAAAATGAATCATAAAGTGTAGACAAAATAAGTTATGATGAGAAAAAAGTGACCAGTCAAAAAATTATGTATGACAGTACGAACTATAGTACAGATCAATGATAAAAAAATGGAACGATTTAATAAATTATATATAGATTTTAAAACATTATTTGAATGTTAACATATTTAATTTACAATTAATGTTGCTTTACATAACTAATACTTTCTGTTTCAATGGACATAATAGAATATGTTAGATTCGCTTGAATATATCATTCTTAAAATAATCTAACACGTGCTGATAAAATAGAGTTTGAAATGAATCTTTTCCCCGAAAAAGAGTTTGCAAATTATATTCTTTTTTTCTTTTTTTTCAAGTCAAACTAACCATAGGGTTTTAAAACTGTATCTAAACAATGGCAGAAATAAGATTTTTAGGTTTTGATTAAAGTTTTCTGTATGAGGAATGAATTTCAGATACTCGGGCTCCATCAGTGGGCCAAGAAGTTTTGCTCAAATCCCAGTTTGCGTTCGTCGAGCTATCCATTCAGAATTTTCCGTGGTTTCCCCCGAAACTCTCTTAACCAGACACGTAATAAGAGTAATTAAGAGCTACGTTGGTTTGTTGGGTTTAACGTCGCACTAGTGCTGTGATTTAAACAATCGGCAACGATCTGGGACACACCCCTAAAGGTGGTCCAATAACAGCTAGGACAACTGAAAATTATTCCTATGTAGACTTAGAGCATTCCACAGAGACCCAAGACTGTGCAGTCAATCGTGCAGACCTTTACACTAACAATAGAAACTTAGTATCAAATCTGGTCACACTTCTTTATGAAAATTTCAGATAAAAATTTTTATACATATAAATAAAAATTTACAAATCAGCATACTAAACAGATTTAGCTGTCTTTTCTTATCAAACTTAAGTAAAGCTATTATATTACGCAACAGAATAATTATAACATGATATAATAATTATAGAATAAATAAATTGTGACAAAATAACAAGACACAGAATATTATTATTAATATTTGCCAAAAAGAAAAAAAAAATCTGTTTACAACTTGCAAAGCTATTTGCATATCTTAGAAATCAAATTTCTTCTAATAGAACAAGACGGAAATAAGCACTCTTTAAAAGAACAGTGAATAACTGGAGTGATTTGTGAGTCAAATAAACAATGTCGTGACTAACCCTATCACTGACACTCAAGAGCAGTTTTTATTTCACTTTTTTTGTGGATGTCGATTTTCGATACCTCTGAAGACAGCCGCGGGTTAAAATTCATCACTTACTTTCGACAACAGCTTTCAAAATGTAATTACAAATGTTTCCTTATTTCATTAAGTGACCTTTTCTATAACTGATCTTTCCTTCATCTTCATGTCCTTCTGGTGCAACGGAGAAAACATCGAAGTTTGCTCTTCTTTGGGATAGCCGAGAGCAAAGAAGTCAATCTATTTTCTGGTTGATTGCCTCTCTGACATCTCTCTAACTACAGCACATTGGTTCTCTTAAGGCTCAAATGAAAGAGTTGTTGATGGTTAAAGTAAATTTCATTACTGGTGAAGAAGAACGGATATAATCAATTGGAAATTGGATATCTTCATAAAAGTTCTGAAAACTCGAATCAAAGTGTTAATTAAATAAAAGATACGTTGTTTTTTTAGAGAGATACAATGTATCTTTTTAACTTTTAGATGTTTCATATGGCGATGTAGAAATCTTTAAAACAATTGGCTCAAATATTATCTATAGTGACCAATATTTCTTACACTGAGAATATTTAAATATTTTCCACTGAATTATTTACTTAAACGTTTTCATTAATAAAAAATGTTTATTATACATGTGTTTTATATGTATATAGTATGTCTAAAAAAACTTCACTTCGGCTTTGACTAATTAATAGGTATGTGATATAAATCACAAAATTGCTTATAAAAATATACAAAATTTTATAAAATCAATGAAAAGTTTCAGTGGATTCATATTTCAAAAATAAAAATAAATAAAAAAAATACATAAAAAAAATTACTATACGTCCCCATAAATTGTACGTTTTGCCCCAATACGCTTATACACAAAATTTCAACATGTCTTTATAAAAAGACTGTGAGATACTGTACAAGTTCTTCGTTGAAAACAGTGATACTAGCATTTATAAAATATTACACAAATAAACTATGAAAAAGTAAATGATAACTTAAATAAGTAAACATATTTACAGTTTAATTTGTGACAAATCCAGCACCATCATTGTTTAAACACATCTTTAAACATTTTAATGATAAAATACTGAGTCTTTGTGCATGGCTTTATTAAGGCTTAAGACACACTTTTGTACTGGGATATATATATATATATATATATATTTTTTTTTTTTTTTTGAAGTCGTATAAAAATTTTAATTTTGTAATTTTTTAAATAGTATCACTTAAAGTTTAAATTTGTAATCAATACTATTAAATTCTGTACATTTTTCAATTTTTACTTTTTATTTCAAAATAAATTTATCATCCTCAAAGTGCTAAAACTTCTACAGATATTTAAGATAAGACTTAATATATATGTTATGTTTAATAAAACCTATTTAAAAGAAAAAGGGATGAATTTTGAAATTTAATTAATTTATGGGGGGGGGGGGAATTTAAAGCTCAAGTCTATATTAAATTTGAAAAAAAAAAAAAAAAAAAAAAAGCATAATTTTTATTACATTTTAATTTTTAATATTTTTTCTTTTAATGATATTGCAAAATCCATCCCTAATTCTTTTATGTAGGTTCTATTAAACATCCACATTTATATTAAGTATTTTCTTCAATATCTGAAGAAGTTTTAGTGTTTTGAAGATCATGAATTCATAAAAAAAAATTCAAACTGAGAAAAAGCAATTCAAAGGTTCTTAATGGGTAAAACATATATAACTGTAAAACTATAATAATTGTTGTCTAAATATATATTTTGTTAGAGAAACCTAGTATAGTTCATGTATAAATACTAAATGAAAATATAAGCTCTTATACATGAAATCTTTAGCGGTAACTGGTCCATTTAAGGTAAAAATTAAATTTTACCTCAATAATTGTTGTAAAATCTTCATTTTCATATACCTATCGATTATCTGGCACTTGGATTTCAGTTGTCAGGTACAGGGTTCGACTTCCAGTTCAAGAATGGATGTTCATAGCATAGCCTCCTAAAGTAGATACCTGTCGCGTAGCTCGGATGCTTGGCAACAGTTGAAGCGGTAGACAGCGCCACCTGGTACAGATTGTGCGACTTTTTTATTCAACAGCCACCAAAAAATCTAAAAAGTGTGATTTGATATACATAAAAGGCGAATGGAATCGAAGAAACGTCCATTATATATGTCGTATATCACTTCTTCAAATTATTGGTGACAGTTGAATAGAAAAGTCGCGCAATCTGTACCAGGTGGCGCTGTCTAACGCTTGAACTGTTGCCAAGATTCCAAGTCACGCAACAGGCATCTAGTTTAGGAGGCTATGTTCGTAGTTACTCAGAATCCACTTTGAGATTTAATTCCCATTCTAATGAATCATAATTTGCATAAAACGACCAGTGAGCGGCATTCCAAATTCAAACCCTTTCAAGCATTTTCGCAATTATTTCATATTATTTTAAGTAATGAAAATGCCTACGAATACTTAAAAAGTCGACTGAATATCTCCGGAAAATAAAAGGTTCTTAACATTTATAAGTACATTTTGAGGAAGAATTTTTTTTTTTTTTTTTTAAGCCCGACACTTAAGCCCGACATTACTGTCATTTCTGCTTTCGCATCTGAAGATCAAAACGTGCTTGGAGTTACAAATTGTAGCAACACGGGTGGTAACAATATAATAACCAAGAATTATTTATTTGAGTGTAAATTTATTTTCGGGTAACTCTCAGTAGCTCTAATTATCTTTTGTTTAGTATGATATTAAGTGAATGATCATTTTCTTTTTGCCACAAAGCTTAGCTACGTAAAGTATCGGGAGGTCACAGAGTACAGTGAAAGAGTAGCACTCAATTTTGACAGGATGTTTTGAAGGACTCGTGATTAATAACTGTTCAGATGATGAATTGATAAAAGTCGTTTGGACGTCAAGTGGTTAAACCCATGTCACTTTATGGGAACGAGATTCTTCTCTTAAGAAAAAAAAATATATTCATTGCCTGTTCATTAGATATTGTTAATTTTTTAGGTTAATTAAAAGACGTTATGGAAAGCCGATTCATTAAAATGACAAAAAGTATTGCTGTGTTTGCGTTAGAACGTTATTTTCATGGAAATTATTAAAGCTTAATTAGTTTACCACTTTTTTACAAATATGTAATTTTCCGATAACGGCTTAAGCAATTGTTTGATAATTTTCAAATCAAATGTTTGTCACTACATTACCATTTAAATTATATTTGTAAGAAAAATAATTAAAACCAGAAAATAGGAATGTTTTGTATTGCTTCACTGTTACGTTGTAACTCCTTAAGTCATCTGGCCATATATAGAGAACGAAAAGAGTTACGCATGATTTTTGTTAATATAATTACAAACATCTGGTCTTCTTAATTAGGCATTAAATTAAATACCTAATTAATCTAGATATCCGAAGAATGATTGATTAACTTCTGTAGAAGTGATTATTAGTTTTTTGTGTTAGGCTTAATTTAAAATATAGTATTTTACTTCGTGTGCTTGAAAAAAATTGTCAGCATTTTCTTACAGTAACCATCCAGATCTTTTTGTTATTATAACATTTTTAATGTATAAATAAATGTAAAATAGTACAAATACAGAGCTTTTTATACATCGCTAAATATCACTAAAGAAATGGACATACGAAACAAAAAATATAAAAAATGGTGATTTGAAATAATTTATATTTCAAATATATGAATATTAAATTATTACTCTTTCAATATTTAAATATAAAACAGTGTTAGATAATTCGTATTTAAAATTTCAATAAAATTTGACGGAAAAAATTGTTGAATATTTTACTGTATATGTATTGTCACTGTACTGAATTATTTTGCAAATTAAGGCTCACTAGGCCGAGGCCTATGACTTGAATTAGACACCGAATCACTATGAACATCTATGCTTGAACCAGAATTCAAACTTTGAACCTAGCAACCGAAGGTCAGTGTGCTGACCATTCGGCTACCACATAAGCTAAATTTTTTATGTTTGTATTTTTCATATTTTTCATCACTTTACTTGCTTCTAAAATGGTCATAATTTATATAAAGTAGAGGTATTTTGCATAAACGAATTTTCATCAAACATTATGTATATGAGTCTAACATTCCTATTGAATTTTAAAATTTTAATCCTAAATAAATAAATTCATATCGGTATAACAATAATTTACTTCTATTGTGGCAGAAAAGTAGCTGAAGATTAAAAAAATATGAGAATTTTAATGTGTACTTGTTGTTTTATAACATATTCATACAAAAAGTAAAAAAAAAAAAGTTCTCCTATAAAGCTGGAAGACAGGCCAGTTTAGTCCCCAGGTCGTGCTCAGCGGCTTAGTCATTCGGTGCTTTCTTTGCTTTTTCCAAAACTCTCATAAATACAGCCTAGAATATCCTAGAAATACTTATCTCCACCTTAGAGGGCATTCCACCCAGGCCTAGAACACTAGTGTAGACACTGTAAAAAATTTTGTGTAAGAATACACAACATTATTGAGGGAACTTAGTTTCCTCAACCATGTTGAGAAATGTTATCAGCTATAACTGTGCAACAGAGGCATACAGTGGAATGTTACACAATTACAACTGGTAACATTTCTCTGCATGGTTGTGGCAAGTAAACTGCCTCAATATTGAAGCAGCTTACTTGCCACAACCATGGAGAGAAATGTTACCATATTGCATAGTTGGGGCAAGTAAACTGCCTCAATATTGAGGCAGCTTCCTTGCCACAACCCTGTTGAGAAATGTTACCAGATTGCGTGATTGGGGCAAGTAAACTGCCTCAATATTGAGGCAGCTTACTTGCCCAACCATGTAGAGAAATGTTACCTGATGTAATTGTGTAACATTCCACTGAATGCCTCTATTACACAGCTATAGCTGACAACATTTCTCAACATGGTTGAGAAAATAAGTTCCCTCAATAAGTTATGTATTCTTACACAAGTTTTTTTTATAGTGGTCAATCGGCCTTAACCCACACAACCACAATCACAAATCAGTGTTTCTTGACCGTCCTAACACTGTCATTGTTGAAGAAAGCAGATGTTAGTTATTTAAATCCACAGCTGCCTGAATCCAAACAAATCAACATTTATAGATGTTGTAGTTAGTAAAAATAAAGATAAATTATAAATTAATTTGCAAAATATATTTTTGTACTGATAAGTGTAAAAGGTTTAAGTCCGAAAATGTGCATTTTGAGTTAAGTACATAGTCAGACTCAGAAAAAAATTCTCTATCTACTGGTATAAAGGATTTAAATCCATGTCATTTAGACTTTGAAAAAATTCATTGTTAAAAAAAATTCAAGTCAGAAATTTAGCATTAATCTTTGGTATAAAACATTTAATTCAATTTTTCCCCTTTATTAAATGAAGGTTGACAATCACTGAATGGTATAAAGGGTATAAATCAACATAACCCCTTTTTCCTAATCGATTCTTCTGATTAGTTTTTAGTTAGTTTAACTTTATTTTTCGTCTCCTGAAAAATCAAGAATATGGACTTAAATCTTTTATACTTATCAGTACAGATTTTATCTAAATATCTCGGTTATTTTTTCAATAATAATTAAAACTTTACGGTACCCGCTTGTTGACTGCAAAGATGGGACAGAAATGGGTTCCTTTAACCTACGACTTTCTGAAATCAAATAAATCAATATTAATAGCTGTAACTTACACAATTATGCATATAAGTATCAATATGACAAAATAAATTTTATACAAATATTTTGGTTATTTCTTAGTAAAAATAACGTTCTTAGGATATTCTAAATATGTGGATTGTTTTGATTGCTATGTATAGTTTTGGAATAAAAAGCATTTAATAGGTAACCATAATTAAAAGAGAAATCGCATAGTTGCTAAGCGTCGCATAGTTCCTAAGTCTCTCTATTTCGGCAAGAGGCTTCGTACCGGAAATTTTTTACAACAATTTTCGCTTTATTTAATCATTGAAAAATATTAGGCCGTATTTCTATCAAAAAACAGTGGTAATAAATTTGATTTAAAAATGAAAAACGTTGCCAAGTACGTATACCAATATATATATATTTTTTCTTAACGATTTTTATTTAAATAATGCACATTTTCACATGTAATTAAAGGAATTTTCATATATTTATATAAAGTTTTCATTTCTTTGAATATAAATGATGATTATTTCCATGTAGCTTTTTCAAAACTATAACGTATATTTATTTTCTGCATAACTTACCTCCCCACCTGAAAAATTATCATTCTATAATCCTTTTTAAAGACATTTTTTACTTTTTTCTGAAGATATGCTTTTAATATGAAAAATATTTAATTGTATTTAAAATGACTGTTTTACTATTTAAACTGTTTCATTGTATTTAAGATAATAATTATGAATTAACAATAAGTGAATTTTTACCGAAAAAAAAAAAAAGTTATTTCAGCATAGTTAAAATTTTAAAGTCACTTTTAGAAAGCCTTAGATCATCCGTAATAGACAGCTAAAATAATTCATTTTGTAATTGCAAAGTATTGTAGAAACAAAATTAAAAATAATTAATTTATTGATTGTAAAAATTATTGTAACTATTGATCAAAAATGCATGCCTTAAAATCAAATAGTAAATGATTTAAAAAAAAAAAATTCTTTATAACAAAAGGAAAAAATAGTTTTAAGCAAACATAAGTAGGTAAACGCCGTATAATCCAACTTAAATTTAAGCATTTTTTAAATATTACATGATATTATATTCAAAATAAATTTCTATTAATCTCTTTGTTGCATTCATATAATAAAAAATATAACAAAGAAATTTACCATGAAATACATAAAAAGGCAAAAATTTCATATTTTGAAAAATACGTTATTCCCAACATTACTTATCTGCAGCATTGCGAAAATGAACTAATAATTACATTATCATGCACGTGAATTCGTCAAAAGAAAAATTCACCTTCAACTCATGATACAATTAGTCAACTGGCAAGCTAATTATTCGTTACATAATGATTGATTAAAAGATTAATCAATCATCAACTTTACAAAGCCCAATATATAATAAGACAATAAGATTTTATTTTTTTCAATTTTAAATCCATGCAAAATTCGCAGCTGTTTCTCTCATCCTTTTCCAAAACATTTATAATCATTTTCATAATTAAAATAAGCCGACCAAATTCACAACAATAGTCATAGGTGGTCCACATCGAGTGATTCTTCTGCACGCTGGTATCTATTATTCAAGCACGTTCATTATGTATAAATTAATAATTGAAGTTTTTATCCACCATCAGGCTCGGTGCCAAAAGACTTGATTGGTGATAGGGGATTTTGGCGTTGGAATTAACGACGGTGCAAAGCATTATTAACAGCACGAAACAGGTTTAATATGGATAATGCAGAGATGCTTGAAAGTGAAAGATTTATTTTGGATATATTTAATTGCTTGGAACCATTATACATCAAACATGAGAAAATTCATCCTTTTTAGTAAGATAGTTTTCTTAAAAATTTGCGGTATTTTGTCAAAAAGTTTTATGTAATTTTTTACATGTTTTAAATCGAGGATTAACTAACCTTTGAACGAGTTATGTAGATATTTGTGAATATGTAATGCGTAATAAAAAGGGACTAAAAGAAAATTTTCAAATCATATTGTTAAGATACTATCGTCATAAATTCAATATTCGTTTTAGCATCATGCATTTATTAGTTTAATATATACTAGCAAACCCGTGCGAAATATTCGCATTTTATTTCTTATTCTTATTTACCTTTAAAATTTGAAACACATAAATGCTATACCACTTTCATCACCTAATTAAAATTTTAATTTACCGGAAGCCAAATTATTAATGAAACCAAACTAATATTGCACAATAGTGAAACCAAAATCATTCAAAGGAAGGTTTCCAAATAAAATTCATGGTTCACGACCCAATTTTCATACTTCCATAGGCAGTACAATTATAATATAGGACTCCCACAACGCTTTTTAAATTTTTGTCGTCATGTTAGCGATGACTTTTTATTATTGTTATTATTATTATTATTTTTAATAAATAAATAAATAAAATAAAATAAAATAATTCCTATTTTGATTTTATTTTTTATGATTGTGATTTTAGTCAATTTAAGACACAAAAGTTCATATTCTGTATATATCTTTAAAATATTGCTAGGTGTTTAAAATGACGCTTAACGATTTTTTTCGTATCGTGTTAAAAATAACAATTTTTGTCGTAAAATAATCTCATCAGACAAATGTCGTCATTTTTTCTTAGTAGTCCATTGAGCTAAGTCCGCGTGCATAAATATTGTTCATGTATAAATATTATTTTTTTATCCTCGCATATCGCATCGTTTCGACAAAAAATAATTGAAACTGGTCCACGTTAGAGAAATATTATATAGATTGCTCATTTTTCTAGAAATTATCATTTGTCACATAAACATATTTAAGCTGGTGCGTAATCCAGAGAATATATTGATATAATATATTATTCAGAGGTTATTTAAAATAATATTTTAAATTCTAACAATCATAATCAGCATACGAGTCGTGCAGTAAAAAAAGTTTTCAAATAAAACTCAAATGCGTTTATAATATCTATTTATGAGTTCGTTAAATATAACAATGCATTTGCATAAAGAAAGAGGATAAATTTATGAATTTAGTTTATTTCTTTCATCTGAGGTTTGTTTGAAAAATTATAATCGTAAGTCTAATTGCAATGACTATTTATTATAAGTCAAGCATTTATCAAACATCGGTATAATATAGTATTAAGCAAAGTTTTTGACCGCTCACCTGAATTCCCCTTAAAATCATTTTAAACAGAAATAAGAATGAAAAAGAATTTTAAAACTACTAAAAAAAAAAAAAGAGAAAAAAAAAAGTTTATTTTTTTAAAAACAATATTAAAAAAAAAAAAAAAAACTGAATATGAAAAAAATCATAACGCAAAGAAATCACAAAAAATTACTAATAAAATCGACTATTCCCAAATCAAATAAACTACCAAGGACGCAGACAACAAAGCTATACTCCCTCCTTTCACACAAAGAAGAAATATTTCCGTAAACTAAGTATTGTACAGCCTGAAAATTTGATTTATGATAATATATTAAGTAAGAGTCCTAAAGAAAAATAAATAGTAAAGACATATGTTTATTTTATTTTGTTTAGTACAGTTTAAAGAAATTGTAAAATAAATATAAATGCTAACATAAAATGTAAATTCTAAATTTTACCTACTAAAAATGTCGCCTATATACGTAATATATTTGAATTCTCTTGGATGTCCCTGTACACAAACAATTTTTTTCAATCTCAACAGAATGTGCACTGTAGAACACCTATGTGATATGTGAACGCTATGTAGAGTGCCTTAGTGATCCTATAAGATTTAGCGAAACGAGCTTGAACGTTCCATTATTATTTATTCTTGAGATATGCTAGTAACATACTCACACACAAAGATGGACATACAGACTAATTCCCCCTCCCCCCCCCCCAAAAAAAAAAAAAAAAAAAAAAAAAAAAAAAACTGTTTTTCGAATACGGAAGTCTTCAAATTATGTAGCTGCAGCAAAAACTCAATTTCGGAAAATTTGACCTCAAAATAATAATTTCTCTATCATATATGGATAAAAAAAAATGTAAAAAATCGTCTGAAAATTCATTAGGTTAATACATCGTTTTAAATTTCTTTTTTTAAATAAATTAAATTTTTTTGCATTTCTCTCTCTCTCTCTCTCTCTCTCTCTCTCTCTATATATATATATATATATATATATATATATACATACATACATATATATCAGTCATAATATAAAATACGACTTCGAATACGTGACTGGATCACGATTCCACCCTAAGCCCACGAAAATGGTTTTAATGTAAATATTATCATGCATATTGTCATTTTTATATTATGTTGCAGATTTACATTTCGATTTTGATCTATGATCCCTCAATTTAGCATTCAAATTTCAATTAAATATAAATCACAAAATTTTAAAGATAAAGGTATGCGGTTTTTGTTTTGATTTATTTGCATTTAAAAAAAAAAAAAAAAAACGAAAAAGAAAAAAAAATCTAATTCACTAAATTTCTCTAAAGAGGTTGTATAAAATAATAATAATAATAATAATAATAATAATAATTGTTTGAAAATTAACGTGAATAAATTATTTTTATGAACGTGGTCGTATTCCCTACTTTACTTTGAATAATTTTGCAGTTTACATTGCCCATTTATCTTTAATAGGTAAAAAATAAAACCACGTTTCAACTTTTTTGGGACATACTGTATATATATATTAATCTGCAAATTCATGTTGAAGTTATGATGAAACTTACTGTGGATACCAGTATTCCATAATATGCTATATTTTTCATGGAACATTGCATATTGTGGAATGTAGTTAGTTTCAAGTCTGTGTTCATTTAAATAAGCTAATAATAAAATATCAGGAAAATAAATATGTTTAAAAGTCAGCAAAAACAAACTTGAAATCATAAATTTTGACAATTACTAGAGCCGCCCAGGTAGTTGCTTTTTTTTTTTTTTTTTTTTTTAATTCAATGTCTGACTGGATCAGGACTGGAAATGGCTTTAGTATGGCGAAATTTGAAATTTCGCACTTAAAGTACGTCGGACGTTTATTGCAAAGGTATTTATTTACGAAATTGCTGAAATCAAGGCAACAAAAATTTAAAAGTCGTCAAAGAGGCCCCGCACTAAAGCCTAGGCCTTGCCTTATATTTTTTATTTTTACTTTAAGTCTGACCTAGCCTGAGGCTATATTTTTATTGTTACCTCTTCTGGTCTTCGCTCGCACCTATATTTTTCAAAACTACTATTTTCAAGTTGTAATTGTCATTTATTTATTTATTTTTGATTTCAATACATGAAAGCTCACTAATTAGATTTATTGCTTATAAAAAAAAAAAAAAAATAAACATTTTAAATAAACAGTTTAAAGATTTCACAGGCCTACGAAATTGAAGTTGACAAAATTTGATTTGATGATTTTAGCTGAACTGATTTGATGATTTTAGCCAATTTTTCTCTATCACTTATAGATTTTTACCAATACAGGGTGCTTACCGACTCAATTTCTTGCACATACCACCATAACAATAGGTTAGTTAGTTGGTATGGTTTACGTCGCACTAGTGCTGCGCTATCACAACAATTGGTATCCATAATTAATCATGAAAATATACTATAAAATATACCATATAATTATATTGGTGGGAGAGTAATGGAAGAAATTATATGGGTAGGCACCCTGTATTGGCAAAAGTCTATACGTGATAGAGAAAAACTGACTTAATTTTCGGTTTCAGCCCACCAATAAACATAAAGATCAATCAAAATTATAAAATAAAAATTTTACATGTCGACCTGCGTTTTTGTGTGAGGAATGGGTAATCAGGAGATTAATTAACGATTGAGAGATTCTCCGCAAAATCAATTTAATAATAATTAGTACCGATCTTTGTATTGTTGAATATTTTTATAATGTACTGTTGTTACCGAAACAATTAAAAATAGTTCATACTAAAAGAACTGTTCTTAAAAGTGCATTATTGCAATAAATTCATTCTTGGGGAAAATAGTATTATATAATAAAGCTTTTTCATTCACCTTTTTTGACGAAGCTGTTTAATATAAGTGTCGTTATAAAAGCTATCTATAAACGTTTGATAATTTGCTTTATTACTTGCTTTTAAGCGGTGTTTTGATTTTGACACTGAGATTTTCGATTTCGGCTTCGTTCTTGATATTTAATTGTAGAATACTTAAGAAATTTACGTAGCAGAATGGGAAATGTATTTTCGTATCGCAGGGATTCTAAAAAAAGAAAGGAGATCACTAAACAAATGATTCTGGAAACAAAGAAAGCTGAGGCTGAAAAACTTTACTGGTTGATGGAATCCTGCATTGAGTTTGCGGAAAATATAAAAAAGAATCTGCAACTTCAAACGAACAATCATGTCGTTTTAGGAGATGTGAACTTTTGGATTAATACTAAAGTTCAAATGATTAGAGCGTCATGGTGGCCTCGTAAGAACCCATATCTGCATGGAACATTCTGGCTTGCAAACTCGTACACTCCTTACATTATGGAAAATCTTTCTGAATCTTCACTTTCCTCTGTGAAAAACTGGATGGCACTAGTCAACTATACCAATAAAAAGTTTATTGAATTTCGTTATCCGAAGCATCCAGTTGCTAGAATAAGAAATATCTTTAAATGCTGCTTTGCTTGTTCTTCTGCATAAAAAACTAAAATTGGTTAATTTGCAACAATAATCAAACTTCGTCAATCTTATGCTAAGCTATAACTTTATATTATGTTATTTGCAATTGCTTCAAGTTATTAATTTTGAAACTTTATTTTCCTATTAAGTCTTTAAATTATCCCTTGTTCTTCTGAATAAAATGCTATCAAAATTCATGATGAATATTGTATTTTGAATAAGTTTTAGTTATTAGTTTTCTTGTGAATAGAAAATGAGACGCTATAGTAAAACCCGAATGAACTACTAAGTCAGAAACGCCAAAGAAAAATATTTGAGATGCATACAGCTGTTTCGGTAGCCTTAAGCGTACCGTCTTCAGTGCAAAAAGAGTAGTAGTTTATTCGGTTTTTAATATTCCAACGCCAAGTCTCCTGTTATTATGAGACGCTATAGTATTTTCTTCCAGTAAGTGATGAGTTATAGAAAGATTTTATATTGCGTATGCTGCAATGCATATGCGCAGGTGAATTGCTATCTGTATTTAGGGTTCTGTGAACTTTTATTGATCTGTCCTGACAGATTCTATAAACAGTATTAGACTGAAAATTAAAATTTTAAGTTAAATGCCAGATGACTTTTTGCTTTCTTGCTACTCCTTTGAGAAATTTTTCGTCTGACTTCTGAAATAAACAACTTTCTTGTCCGAATTTTTTTAAGAAACTTTTTAAAATACTTTTTTTTTTATTAAAGGGAAAAACTTATTTTAAGTTTTTTTTTTTTTTTTTTTTTTCTGACGGTCCACCTCAGACTGGTATTTTCTCAAGACAGATCACTAAAAACATATTTATTCCATAGTCACTTAACAAAATTTACCTTTTTTAATGGCCAACTGGCAAATAAAAAGCAATATTTTTGCGACCGACTGCGAAATGCGGAACGGTTTTAAGAGAAAAAAGTGGCGAGTCCTTTAATTTTTTGAAGACAATACTTTTTTCTTCAGTCGCCTGATGCCGAAAGCCTGTTTCCTCTAATCTAGGCAGCTGGGAAGTGGCGTTGCAATTGTATCTCTTTATTTGACGTGAGACGATAATTAGTTTTATTAAAATAATAATAATAAATATGTCTATTTTTGTTTTCTAAGTAATATATGTAAAATTCTGCATCAATCAGAATTTAATTTAGTACGACGCGACGACACTTTTTTTTTAGTCCATTTTTCCATATATGAAAGCATACGTTAAAGGTGTTACGATCTTTACCAACGCTTACTATATTAACACCTTTCACAAAATTGTTCGTTATTATTCGTCGTCTATGGTAAAGTCAATTGTAAAAATTTGGTATATTAAAAAAAGAGACAAATGACGGGTTTGGATATTGTCAGACATCCTACTTTTTACAAATGGGCTTATTTATTCTTCTAAAATTTTAACATAACATCCAGTTGAGAATTCCGCTTAAAACGTCTCCTGGTAAAATATTATCTTTATTTCTGGTATTCTGTTCTGTTTATTATTAAAAAAGGAAATGGCTAAAGTAGTTTTTCATGCATCACGGATATCTATATAAAATAAAATAAATTAAATTATTCTGTTCCATTTTATTTCTTTTTCCACACACATTTTTTATTTCCTAAATTCATTATTATCTAAATAAATAAATAAATAAATAAATAAATAAATAATAATAAAACATGATATATATATATATTTTTTTTTTATTAGGGGAGACTGGGGCTAGATGACATAGATTTATCGATTTTAGTTTTTTTAATTTTTTGTACAATATTTAGAGAAATTCCGATAAAAACATCGGAAAACTTAACTCTTTGTCTGAAAAAAAATCACCTATCAATTAAACACATGTTTAAACAATCCAAAAACACGTTTCTCAAGAGCTCGCAGATATGCCAACTAACCCCGGATGCGGGGCTAGTTGGCATACACGTATGGGCGAGTTGACATAACCTGATATGGATAGGGATACTTTGGCAGAACATGGCAATTTTCGAGTAAAAGCAGTTAATTTATTTTTTAAATGTCCTATTTTAATAATATGTTGCCAAAAATTTATGCTTAAATGTATAAACAATTAAGGAATTCTGGAAAGGAAAAAAATGTGATTGTCATAACTAACGATATAGTCCTTAAAATAGAATTAGCTCAATGTTTGAAATCAGTGGACCAATCACGATTGTAGGAGTTGCGGGCTCATTTATCTGAATAGGTGGATTCCATTTTTGCACAATTTAACTTTGGTCGTACAAAATTGAACCATTCTCATCTGGTCATCTCCATTTTTTTCTCTTTTTAGTTATGGTGGACATGCGAATCTTAATGCTATAGGTTCCGTCAGTTTTCTTGAGGTACTAACGGGAATGATATTTGACGAAAATAAAGTCATATATTTTATTCAGGGTGATCAGGGGGGAGGGCTTAATTTTATGAAGGATTCGTTGTTGATCTTGTTTATGTGACCTTTCAGTCTCTCTTTGGGGTTCTCAGGGGTTCTTGAAACCGGTAAATGAAAACCTTCATCATCGTCTTGACTGAGAATGATATTTATTCCTCTTGGAGAGATTCCTCAGATTTTGAACTATCATTAAAATAAAAAATCATACTATTCACTGTAAAAAATATTTCCTATTTGCTGACAGAGATTCTCTGTAATTTGAGAAAATACGTTCTGACATGCATTTTTTTTCGTAAATTATGCGTATTTTCTCAAATTACAGAGAATTTCTGGCAGCAAATAGGACATATTTTTTACAGTGTGGCATAGCTATATTTTAGCTGCTAGGCCAACTGATCCCACAGGGATACCCAACTTAAAATGAATATTACAGAATCCCAAGCATCACAAACAAAAGTCTATGATACATGAATGCAACACCAGTTAACCGCTCTTTTGAAGACCGCCAATAGCAGCGCCTCAATTTCATCACTCCAGATTCTCCAGACCAAAAAAATATACGATGAAAAAAAATTACTTACAGGTCAGAAAAATGGTAAAACAGATTTTTTTCTTTTACGACGTTTCTAAGCAGATTTAATTTACGGTGGGTGGGAATATATACATTTTTCACCAATATGACAATAGTCTATCTTTGTTGGGGCATGAAATAGAAGCTGAGTGTGAACTAACCCCGGTATCCCATAATTTTAAAGTTAAAGTGGGGGGGGGGGTTATTTATTATTTTTTGAGCCAATTATTCAATTGAACTGTGTTAGCTAGATTTCTTTTTGCTTATTAAGTGTACAAATTTTCGTAGTGATTGATTGAGCGGTGTAGCTTTCACAGCGAATTAAAAATTGACATATTAGATATATATAATTGATTCAAGATGTGTGTGTGTGGACTATTACAAATTTCAACAACACTAAATTCGCTGATTGACCACAATAATCCTGTCGTACTAATAGTAAAAAAATAAAAATTAAATTTATTGTCAACTTTATTTTTTTTTTATTATTATTATTTTTTTTTTTTTAGCATTTTTAGTTTTTATAAAAATATTTTCAAAATAAAAATAATTATCTTTGATACATTTTACAAATAATTTTTTTCATATTATTATTTTTTCTTTTAGATATTTTAGCTGTAGTATTTTATTTAATGAGTTTAAATATATCCTAAAAATAGTAATTGTGAGTTTCTCACAATGAAGCTTATGTTTGGGAATCGTAATTATGATCAGAAGCTTTCGATCTGGTTCTAATTTCGTTTAATTTTAAGTAAAATTACAATATATATATATATATATATATATATACATTAAAATATACAATATAGAAAGCCGAGAAACAAAACTTTTTTTTTATTTAGATTTTGTTTTCTAAATGTATTTAATGAAACAGTAAACAGGCCGTGGTACAGCTTTTTTAATACGCTGCATCTGCGATAACACATATCTGCCTATTAGAAACACAAATTAAGTTTAAAAAAATCTTTATTGTAGATTTCATTAAAAAACGTGATTTCTTATGTAATTAGCTCATAGTTCTTTTTAAATTTTCGTAGAGGATTGTACTCTCCTTTAGTTTTAGCATTCTTTATATATACGAGTAAGTATCATATGCTGAAAGATTGGGATAAACGAACTCATATAAGAAACCATTATCTTTTTGAGTTATTTAATATCATCATATGAAGTTTGGGAAAACAGATTTCATAAGTGTACTAGTTAGAAATATTTTATTTATACTCATGTCCATAAATTAAGCATAATGCTAGCTGCGGCAAATAAAGGTTCAGAAGCAAAACAAACATGACTTATTCATAAAGCCCATTTATTAAACAAAATCAAGAACAAAGAAGATGATTTATATAGGATACCATTCATAAAAACTACGATTTTTGCTCCCTGGAGCAATTACAATAACTATTCGGTTGTGGCACTGAGCGGCTTACATAACGCTTGTGAGCAATTTTCCTTCTTTGCTACTATTCCTTATATACTCCTTTCTTACATTTTCGTCATCGTGACATCATATCGGCGTCATCTGATAGCTTCCTATAATTCGCATATAATTTTTGAAGGTGTGTGTGGTGATTCTACAGGTGAAATTTTTGCATTAAAGTTCGATTTCCGCGTGATTCTAAATTATCCTTAATGTATGGACATGAGGGTAATTTCTGTCCGACATATAGCTTTTTCAAATTCACTTTTGAATAAACAATTATAAACGTATAAAATATTTAATTATAAATACATTTCTCTCCTGTGATATATCTATTTTCAATAGTCGATATGTATTACTATTTCGTACGTATAGATGAGATTACAATTGTTTTTTTTTTTTTTTTTTTTCCTTTTTTTCGCGATGCATGAATTCGGTACTATATATTTTATCATATATTGAAGAAAGAACGCTTCAATTATTTATGATAGATTTTTTACCCAAACTTGAAAATATCAAAATACATAATAATTATTTAGCACAGAAAAAAAAAAAAATAGTTTACACATTTTTTTTATTATTTAACATTTTACAAAATATGTTGTAAGTTAAATGTGAAAGATTAAAAATAAAGCCAATACAATAAATACTAGATATTTTTGAACATAAAAAAGAAGACTTAAAACTCTTCACATTTTTTCTTCGTAAGGTTATGTGATTTAAAGTTTCCTAAAAACTCAGGAATTTTTGCTGGATGATCTCAGGTTTGATGTATTGTACACTGTAAAAAAAAATTCCGTAAGATTACGAGGATAGCCCGGCAGCAGAGATTCCAGACAAAGCCCGTAAAAAAAAAAAACATTCGTTTTACGGGCAAAATGTTTTTTTACAGGCATGTAACGTAATTAAAGTTATTATATACTTAATTTACGGTCTAAGCGTTTCTTTTTACGGGCTTTGTCTGGAATCTTTGCTGCCGGGCTTTCTCCGTAATCTTACGAGATTTTTTTTTTTCTTTTTACAGTGTAAATTATAATCATACACATTTTTTTGCACATTCGTCGTATATTTTAATTTATAAGATGCTAATAAAAAAACAAAAATATGTTTAAAAGTTTTCAATAAATGTAGTTATTTTTACCCGTTCTAAATAAAATATTTATAAGATTTTAGATCTGAAAAATCTGATTTCATATCATCGTAACGTGTTTTGTAGTTTTAAAATTTGCATTTTGTTTAATACGAAGATATTTTATGTTTTGTTAAATGATGATCATTTCAAGCTTATTTAAGCTATTACCTTCCTTTTCTTACTCTGTAAATATTCTTGATATGTAACTAATGGCTTAAATTAATGACTTTATACAGGGTAGCCATAATTTGACTGATAATACTCACAGTGATCAGTAGTGCGACCTAATTACAAGAATGACACCGAAGTTTGTAGGAAGGTGAGACAAGACCGGGTACGAAGTAATCCAAAAAAAAAAAAAAAAGTTCCAGAAGTCACCACTAGGGGAATACCTGGGTGGCGCTGTGTAATAGAAAAGAGAGTTTAAAATAAATGGAAAAGTACGGACAAATTAACGCGTTGTTTCCAATTTCAAAATAATAAATGGGAGAAAAGAAGTACTAAAAAAAGTTCACAATCATTAATTTTTAATTATAAATTGCAACAAAAGCTTTACTTAGAATTATTATAAAATAAAAAAAAAATAAAAAACTTTTTATATTTCATGTTTTAAATTTTCTGATGAATCATAGAGCTCTTATCAATGTGCATAAAATTTTTAAAATGACGTTAATTTTGTGAGATGCATCATATAACTTTTTATAATTTTTTAACGTTCACGTTTAATTAAATATATTTATTTTTATGTGGAAAGAAAATAAACTCGAAAAAAAATTTTTTTTGGAAACAATTAAATTACAGCAAATATTTTAATGGCTATTTTAATGCTATTAGGATGTCATTATTTTCATATTTTAATTAATTATAAGAAAACTAATCGAAAATTCGAAAATCGGGCTTCGAAGTATTGTGTTGTCACCGGGTTCTGAGCTACTGGGAAAGTTTCAAATGTCTAGCTAGTAGGGAAGTTAATCAAAATTCGATTGCAAGATTTGTACCGGACAAACAAACATCCAAACAAACAAGAATAGAAGTTAATAAAAACATGGTAAAAACAGCGCCACATATTCCCATCGCAGAGATTTTTTAAAACTTTTTTTTTTTAAACCTTCGGCCCATGTCTTGTTTAATTTTCCTACAAATTTTGGAGTCATTCTTGGAATTAGTCACGCTGCAGGGCACTGTGGACACTGTCAGTTTAATTATTCCACCCTGTATATTAATTTAAGCACTTTATATTTCAAGGCATTTAGTCACATACGGAAACCAAAATTTTGTAAAAACAAAATTAGATCATAGACTTATCGTATATTATTACATCACAGCTAACCACCATACTTTCTCAAAAAAGATCTCGGCGCCTTAGGATGTTATTTTCATGCTTCCAAATAAAGATAAATTTTTTCAAAAATTCGTGCTATTTGTCACGATTTCGGCATTTTTTATCGAACATCGCCATGGCAGCAAATCATAAAAATGAATAACAGTTTCTCAAACATGTAGCAAAGCTGCACTGCGGAGAAGGGCAAAAATAAAGAGCCCTTGATTAATGTAATCTATCATTAATGGGCTCTTCTTTAATGCTTTATATTCTTAAACGATTTAAAGCGATTATGATTTTACGGTCTCCATAAACCGGTTTCCTGGCACAACAATAGCAATTTTTTCCCTTTTGGATTATGGATCTTTGATATTTTGAGGAATGATCAATAACTGCGATATTGCTTTTTGAGGTATGATAGGAGATTGCTGATTTTTTGTTACATCTTGACCATTTATTTTACCCATAATCTCTTTTGTGATCATCACAATCCTCATACAATATTCGAAATTTATGAAAGCATTACTTATGTTGCAAGTCTCGTTCCTTGTCTACTTGTAGCTCTGATAAACAAAGAACTTTGATTTTTATCGTGTCGAAAGAAAAATGACCCTTAATCTTTATGTTTTTGTTCTTTAATTTTCATGTCTTTTTTATCAAATAGCTCTTTAAAAGATAAAAGGATTAAGTATTTAGCATTATAAGATTTTCTTAAAATTTGACAAATAGATTTAACTGTGTGTCATAGAAGTATTTCATTTGTTTCTAATTGTGCTCCATTGATTTTTGTTGCATTTCAAGTAGTATTTTCACAATAAAAAATATATATATATTAAATAACACTACAATGTCTAAAGAAACAAAATGACGCTTTACTCATGATTTTGCTCTTTTATGATTATCTTATCTCATTCATACACTTTACAAAAGATAAAATTATGAAGTGTTTAATACTTCCTTTAATTAATAGCTCTAACTGTATATAATAAAGATATTTTATTTGTTTCTATAGGTAATTCTATAGGTTTTATTACGTTTAAGTTCGAACAGTACAGCTGATTTGAGCACTTTCCTTAACAGTGAAAATTACGATTTTTTTTTTTTTCCCAGAGAGATTTTTACGTATAGCAGTAAAATGTTTTGTTTGTTATTGTTAAGCAAAATATATTAATACCTTCAAATAAACTAAAAGCATTTTTGGTGCATAAAGGAATATTATTTAAACAACCTGTAACTGTATAGGGTAGGTGCTCCAATGATTGGCATGCTCCAGTAATTAACATCTATCGCGAAATAATTAATAAATAAGAAAAAAAGTAAAATCATATATTTTACAAATAAGAATTTTAACATTTTATGTCAAACACTCAAGCATAGGGTGCTAATAACAGGTAAAATGAATAACTAGCAGTGTCAAACACTGGAACATAGGGTGCCAATTACTAATAAAATAAAAAACTGGCAGTGTCAATTACTGGAACATTGTGTGGGTATCAAACAAAAATTCATAAAAAAATAATAATTGTTATCAAATGTATATATTTTAACATATATGTGGTTCTGACTGTCTTGCATGCCATATGTACTAATTTAACATTAAAAACATCAGAGATTGCTATAAAAGTGTCAATCACTGGTGCACTTACCCTATATCTCTCATTTAAACATTTTTAATGCAGCTAAAAAGTATTTCAATATTTCTATCTGCCTAAAGTTCAAAAACATTTTCTCATAAAAGCTGAGTTTAAACATATTAAATAGATAAACAGCAGGATGTTTCCCGACTTTATATGGTCTTTATAACATTTATGTATGACTTACAGAACTTCTTATAAGAAATAAAATCCAGTACAGCTTCTAAATTATTTTTATTTGTGGTATATCTTTAAATTATACATTGCCTGACTTTTCTTTTTAGATGTGAGATATCTTGTGGAATCATATCAATAATACCCCAATATTGATCAATGTTTCAAGACATAAACTGAATTTGTGTTTTATCGTTACAATTAATTTTTTGTATTATCTATTATAGCCAGAGACAACTTTCGTGCAAGATTCAAAATTTAGAATTTTTTTTTTTTTTTTTTTTTTCAAATCATAGAAAACATCTTTATATATTGAGTTTCAATTTCTGCTTGCCTGTAATCTGTATGTATATAGTATTAGTATGTGTGTGTGTGTGTGTGTTCGTATGTGTATATGTATAATAAAAATACATAAATTACGTTCCTTTTCTTTATGTCAATTTTTCGTATGCATTTTTTTCGCTTAATATATTAATAATTATAGTAAATACTGATTATAATATTGCCATTTGTACGTCTTTTACGTTTATCTGTCAATTTTGAATAGTCCAGTTCATTCCTATTTACTCTTAATGCAAAAAAAGACTTGTTTATACGGTGTTTGTATCCTATGAAGTTACAGGAAAAAATCTGCTTAACGATGCATTCACCTCCGTTATTATATATATATATATATATCCGTGGTATGTTTATTAAAGCCTTCTGTAAAAAAATTCTCCTGCACAACATCCGTTAACCATTCTTGGTTTGCAGCTTTCACTTTTGTTATCAGAGTGGTATCATCGCTTTAAACCTTTTCTTTCATGGGATCAAAAACATGGAAGTCACAAGGTGAAAAATTTTGGGATATAAGAAAGATGGTCTCAAACTTCTTATTTAAATTTTTTCAGAAGTTCGGAGTTTGTTTTCCTGCATATTGCAAAAATGGCGAAAAATGCATTTCGATTGTCACAATGATTTAAGTGATTGTCGCAATAATGTTTCTCTGTCGAAAACATAGCCCATCACCTTTCCCACATATGGAACAATTGGATATTTTGCTTGAATTAGAAAAATGGAATAATGTTTCAATTCGAGGGGGCTGTTTGAGGTGAGAAATGGTGAATACAAGTCTCATTTTCGGTCAGAATTTCACAAAACCCTCATTTTCTTCCGTTTCAGAAATGCAAAAACGTTTTCAAAATGCTTCCTTTTATGAATGCTTCCTTGAATGCTTCCTTTTTGCGTACGTCAAAGGCGTCGATACGCAAAGCACCCATCGAGCAAAAACTTTATGAAGTTTAAAATTCTCTGCATATAATTTTATGCGCACTTCCATGGGAAATATCCGAATCATTTCAGACTTCGTTTATTGTTATGTGTCTGTTTCCAAGAATGCATTCATTCACGCAAACAAAATTTCAGAAATTGTCGTAGTTGCTGGTATTCCCTCGCGCTTAGCGTCGCGTCGGTAATATCTGTGCGTCCGATCTCAAACATATTGCACCATTTCGCGATAGTTTGACACAACATTGCATTTGCACCATACACTTAATGCAATTGTCGATAAATTTCAGTCCAGTTACACTTTTTCATCCACAGAATACGAATCGCTACAAACATTTTCGACACTGACATCACTTTTAGTTGACGAGACATGTTTACGACTAATTATCAGCCAAAGTAAAATTATCGCCAGAATGTCATTATGTTACACGATGCAGAAAAATGACTCAACTATTTCCAAAATATATCCTAAAAATCGCCTTTAACTGAAAACTTTTACGAAGGAGTACAACTAAGTTTTGGTCTAATTTACGTACATGCATTCGTAGTCAGTCTAAGCAATCATAATACAGATTAAAGTATGGAAATACTACTATGGAATAATAAACAAATTATGTCTTAAAATTTTTTAAATTATTTACTTTTACACAAAATTGATTCCTGTAGGGTGAAAATTGTAAAATTTAAACTTTTTGAAAATATTTGAATTATAATACTTATCATATTACGTCGTTCTACAGGCAGTTCCTTCAAAGACGTATAGATGATGTTTCCCTGTATTTAATAAAACAGCTTACGAGTTTAGGTGCTTACGTTGCATCATTTCTCGATTTATTTTTTTCTAGTGATTTGAAAAGATTACCTTCATACTGTTCTCATTTTCTACCTTTCTTTTATATTTATATTTTTATATATGTATATATACAGCAATACGTTTTTCTTTCTTTCTATACTTTTTTTTTCTGTATATCTTTAAATCAAACATTTTCTACTTTTCCATTTTGGGTAATGAAATTTTTTCTGTAGTAACGTGAAAAAATTTCAGTAGAATGGTCAATATTTTGATATCGTATTTTGAGTTCATGAATGAAATTTATGTATCATCTGATAATTTATTTTGTAACATTTCTATAATCAGCGTCTCTTTCCATGATACGAATTTTAGTATTATTTATCTCATTTTCTGTTAGTACGGTGATTTTAAAACATGATTTTTCACTTTTCCATTAAATATAGAGCATATGTTTATTGATTTTCCTTTTTTACTGCCTCCTTCTCCTTATATATACATATATATATTTTAAGGATTATTTTCTAAATCAAGTAACATGGTTTTGGTGTTTATTGTGCATTACTTACAGGCGACTGCAAAAACTATCCTACATACTACTCTTCGTTGAACTATCTTTCATTTTTTTTTTAATCGTTTTGTTGTAACTTTCTCTTTTATAATATCAGTTTACTTCTCTGTGTGACCAACTATCTGTATGCTTGCCCATTTGCTTATTCTTTTAAGGCGATTCTGATTTTTATTAAACAAATTTGCGTTAATTAGAAAATATAAAAAAATCATTGAATCAGAATATGCCAGTCTAAATAACAGTTTCTTTTCTTCATATTAAAAAGATTATTTTAACACCTGATCATCTTACACGTTTAAAGAAATGATTGTGTGTTGCGTGTAACCTATTACTTTGCTAATCTTTTTAGTTCAGTTGTCCGTGGTTTTGTCAATCATTAAGTTAAACTTCGAGAAACTGTTGAAAGCACAAAATTTTGAATGTATTTTTTAGATAGATAAACTCACTATCGTTGTTCTTTTGGTAACATCCGATAATATGTATTAAAATCTAAAATAGTATGTCATTTGTCTAGATTCATTAATGTATGCGTATGTTAACAGGATTATTAAGTTTTAATACTAAACCTTTGTATATTACACAAAAGTAATATATATGTATGCGTTCGTACATTATTATGTAGTTCGTAAAATGCATATAAAATTATAAAATAAACAAAAGCTTATATGAACGAAAAATTGGCTCAGACATTTTTAGAAAAAACAAATTACAACTGAACAATCATACTAATAGCTGCAATAGATAGATGAAACCTTTCTTAACACCTGTTCAAATTTAAAAGTTTCAAAAGAAATTATTTTTCAAGTTATCTTAAGAAAAAAAAAAAAAATAGGGATTACTTTTTGTCAATTTGTCCATCGTTTAAAGGTACCTGACCTCTTAAACTATACTGTTAAAAAAATACAACTTTGCTGCCAGAAATTCTCTGTAATTACAGAAAAATACGTTTTGTCAACGTAATTTTTCCGTAATTTACAACTTTTTTCCTCAAATTACAGAGAATTTCTGGCAGCAAAGTTTCATTTCTTTAGCAGAGTAATATTATTCTAAAACTGATGTTTGTAGTTCGAGATATTAATAGTACACTGAAAAAAAATATGTCCTATCTGCTGCCAGAAATTCTCTGTTTTGAGAAAATACGTCCTGGGAACTTTTTTTTCCTTTTTTTTTTTGTAAATTACACGTATTTTCTCAAATTACAGAGAATTTCTGGCAGCAAATAGGAGACATTTTTTACAGTGAGCGAATTGTATCACCAACCCAGAATTCTGCTTGAACCAGAGCAACAGTTAGCAAACTTATTTTTGTAGTTTTAATTTAAAAATGCCCATGAATGATGCACTTACCTCACTGTTAAAAAAATGCAACTTTGCTGCTAGAAATTCTCTGTAATTTGAGAAAAAAGTTGTAAATTACGGAAAAATTACGTTGACAAAACATATTTTTCTGTAATTAGGGGGAATTTCTGGCAGCAAATTTGCATTTTTTTTTAACAGTGTACACTTTCCAAAAAAAAGTCCTGTTTGCTGCAGTTTGCTGCCAGAAATTTTCTGTAATTCAGGAAAATACATTCTATCAACGGAAAAATCACGTTGGTAGAACGTATTTTTCTGGTAGCAAACTGCAGCAAACAGGACTTTTTTTTTTTTTTTTGGACAGTGTACGGCTAAAAGATTCCAGGAAACAGATTTTCCGTTTGTCATTATTCGTATACTTTCATTCCTGTATCACAATCAAGAACATGCAAAATTCAAACTTATTCAAATAGGGTAGAAGAAAGATTTTAAAAGGAAATAAAAAATATACCTTTTTTTACTTCTCAGGATTTAATTCTGTGTAAATGTGATTATATTTTAAGTAAAATGTCCGTAGTATATTTTTTCATACACTGTTAAAAATGTGGTGTTAGTTTGAACCAAAATTTGGTACTAAAGTAGTTGCAACCACACGATGGTTTAACCTTTTTCAGTGATTTTGTAATTTCATGCTGAACTAAATATTGGTATTATGTTAAAAAAAAAAAAAAAAAAAAAAAAAAAAAAAAGTTCTAAAGTGGTCCGAGACGGGGATCGAACTGAAAACTTTCTGGTTACAAGTCAAACATGCTTCATTGATTTTGATAAAAGGGGCTAAATTTTCTAGGGTCTTATCTTGGCCATTGATGAGTTGTTGCACAAAATTTTAACTTTACCCTACACTGTCAAAAAAAAAAAAAAGTCCTGTTTGCTGCAGTTTGCTGCCAGAAATTTTCTGTAATTCAGAAATATACGTTCTACCAACGGAAAAATTACGTGTATAGAAAGTATTTTTCTGAAAATTTTTGGCAGCAAACAGGACTTTTTCTTGACAATGTATGTTTTCGATCACACTCTTTAATTTAAGCTTAGTTAGGTTTCAATAGGAATTTTTCTGTTTCATCCTTCCCTTGTGATTGAATGTACGGCAGTTTAAATTTTGGTGCAACTTAAATTCAATCGCAAGAAATAGAAAACTCAAAAGTGGGGTTTAACCATATTATGCTATTGCTTATAATTATACTCCATATAATGGTTCATTATTGAACTGAAATTTTTAACAGTGGATTACTATTTTTATGGCGCATTCTGTTTTGTTTTTTTCAGTGTAGAATTTTCTTGATTATTTAAACTTTATTTCATTCATAATTTAAACGTGAAATTTGTTTTTCCAGACAGCCATATGCACCAGCCCTTGGAGGGATCGATGTAAGAAGAGATGACATGTCCGGAAAAAAATGAAGCAATAATCGTAACCGCAGAAGCCATAAAGTATTGCAGTTATAAAATAAATTCTGAATAGTTATTGTGAAATTATGTAATAGGGATCATCCGAGACTAAAGTTATTGTAACTGTAGGTCTCAATCATGCAGATATATATATATATATATATATTGGTGTGTGTGTGGGGGGGGGGATAATCAAACGATGTGCAATGTGTGATACTACGTATTTGAGCACTCTAGGTAGGTGTTTGTAATAACACCTATATCACAAACCTTTGACCTAACTGGCACTTTTGACTTAGCACTACTGACGGTTTCATATAAATGCTTATATTTCCATTAAAAATTTATAAATTGAACTTTATTATGTTTTCAATAAAATATATATTCCGGCAACAACTCTTATGGTTTCTGATATATTTTTTACAGATTACTATTTTTTACAGATATTTATTTACTTAAAAAAAATTTGAAAATAACGTCAAGGAAAACATTCTCTCACTAAAATTAATTGCGATATTACTCATATTTCATTCATCATAATGCAAATAATTTCTAAAAAACAATATTCTTACTTCCCCAAAGCAATTCTATATTTGTTTTGTGGATGATTATCTGTGTGATTTATGATGTTATGAAAATTAATCTCTTTTACAGATCTTAAGTTGCTGATCGTAAGGTAGACCCTAAATGTACGTTTCCTAAAAAGATATTTCAGAGGGCGAGTGATGAGCTTGATAAGTGAAGACTAATTGCACTGGAATATTCATTTGGTTGAGTAGTAAATAATTTATTATTCCCGGGCGCAGATACAAGAACGGTATTTTTGGATATATAACATGAAGATACTTACCGAGATATTTCGGGATGAGTGAATTTAGATAAAATAACGTGACTATAGGAGAGATAACGATTTTCAGTTTATATTTTTCGCATGTATTTTATGAACTCGGACATGAAGGGTAAATGAAAGGTATTCGAATATGCGTTATTAATGAAAAAAAAAAAAAGTGAATAATGAATGTTTTTGTTCAAGAAATCAAACGAAAAAATATTTGTTTAGTCATTGCATCATAGATGGCCCAGTTTTGGGTTCTCTTTGTAGAATAACTACTATTATTTCCTAATAATACTTTCTAATAGATAGATCATAAGATAATAGATAATAATCAATAATCATAGATAAATACTAAAAATTGTTATTAAAAACTTTAAAATAAAATTATTGGTAATACATCTTGAGTGAAAACCAGAAAGCTTAGCAACTTTGCTACATAAATTATGCATTTTTATCATTACCATATACAAATGCATGTTTAGACTAACGTGAATTCTACTTTCTTTTAATTTATTTTTGAGTTTTTTTTCCCTGATAAAGCTAAATTTAATAATAACGTTTTCAACACAACAGAAATTAACACATCCCGTTTATTAGCTTTGGGAGTCATGATGTTTAAGATTACAAAACAACCAAACATACCAATCAAACTTTTAAGAATACTTTCAAAATGAAAGAATAAAGAATTTAATAATACTTGTTTTTAAAACGAACTGCTTGTTAAAAACGGAATTCTAAGTATTATTAAATAAAATTTAATGTTCAACAATAATAAATTGTGAATTAACTCTTATGCATACACCCAGCCTAGCATTCAGTTCTCAATGTATTTCAAAAAAAAAAAAAAAAAAAAAAAAAAAAAGAAAGAAAGAAAGAAAAAAAGAAAGAAAGAAAGAAATTAGAGAATAAAAAATAGTTTGAAGTACATATTTTTTAACCCTTAAATTTAACTGGATGCATCATACTAGAGAAAAACGGAATTACTTAATAACGAGCTTAATAATTAACGTACTTAATAATTTTTCTGGCTTGGGGCGAGGGAATCACTGAGATATATAGCATCACAGCTACTGTGAAAAACTTTTCATCGCTATTCAGCTTATTATGAATGGCAAATTGGGAAGCGATTCTGGTTAAATCGAACCTTATATACGTTCTTGCCCCTTATCTGTACCTACGTGGAGGACTAAAATTGTGACGCTATGTCTCCGGTTCACATCCAGGGTGTATCTCAGACCGTCGCTAATTGTCCATAGCGTAGGATTAGTGCGACATAAAACCCACCCAATTACTCACTTATCCATTTTCTGTGCATTCATTTAACTTCATATTAATTTGCAGGATATTTATTTTTTTGTTTTGTTTTGCTTTGTTTTGTTTAAGTGTACTTTTTTTTTTTTTTTTTGTTTATGCTGATTTTATTTTTCTGAGCAAAAAACTTGTAGATTTACTCAAATAAATAAATAAATAAAATAAAATAAATAAAATATAAAATAAAATAAAATAAATAAATAAAAGTAAAAATAAATAAATAAATAAAAATAAATGTAAATAAATAAATAAAGTAAAAGTAAAAGTAAAAACAGTATAGAATAGTCAATACACTTTTTTTTTTTTTTTTTTTTTTTTACCGCCAACTAAAAAGTATATTATCTGTTTCTATCTTACTGGGAAATGACAGTACATTTCAATGGTATATCTTGAATTTTACCTGATCTTAAATAACACGTTTCAATGTAAAAAAGTTTGAAATATTTTCTATTGTTTACGTCACTTAATTGTTTCATTAAAATATACATATATATGTATAGTTACTAAAAATTTTCAAAAATAATTAAATATCTGTAATTTTTTGTAAAATTGTACAACAGTTGTACATAACTGTTTTAAAACCTTGTTGAAAGTACATCACCCATTAATTTGTTATTTGATTATCGTCAGTATATTTTAACAAACAAACAAACAAAAAAGAGTTTTCGAGATAAATTTAATATTTAGAAATACTTTTACATAAAATCATTTGTATGTGTAAAGCTTTTCCTATTACAAATCTATATTTTATTTTTCTAAGAGTAATAAATTAAGTTTTAAAACATAAATTTATACAAACTTTAAATAGGGTCAACATATTTTTATTAATTGTTTGAATCAATTAATATTTAACAATGATTTTTTTTTTTTTTTTGTAATGTATTAGATGATGAAAAACAAGAAATAGGATTATTTTGTTTAGAGGTAATTATTTTGTTTTTAGAAATAAAGATTAGTAAGGAAGAATCATCAACGAGATTTGACTTTAAATATCGCTTATGTATATGTATGTGTGTGTATGTATATGCAGAGATAGAGACAGAGAGATAGATAGATAGATAAAAAACAATCTCTAAAAAATGGGGCCTAAACATAATTTTCAGTTCTCCTGATATTTCTGACTTAAACAATTTATATTGATGGTTCACTTCACACGATCTTTGGGCCCGTCAAAATGGCAAAAAATGATCAAAATCAAAGTACTGTTACTTTAGTAGATTTTTGTTTTCTTTTTGCTTTTTATACAAAATAGATATTCTTAATAATAAAAAAAATATATAAATAATTAGATAATTGTAAAATTATGAGTTTAAAATTTCTCATAACTAAGCAATTTGAATTTAAACAAAAAATTAATTAAATAAATACATTCCTAAAACATTTAGCCTTAATGTAAAACCAGACAAATAAATTTATAAATAATCTTAAAAAAAAAAAAAATGGTCTTAAATTTTCAAAAGTTAAAAACTAACTATTACTTCTTTTCCTATTTTTCAAGTCTAAAAAACAATTCATGGAATGCGTCATTTTTTTTGGTTTTAGATTCTAGATTATACAGAAATAAATTTGTGGCTCAATTTTTATACATTTAGCATGTATAACTTATATGTAAAACAATACACAAAAGCTTAGAAATCCACAAAAAGAGAAAAACCAACTTAAAAATATAAATAACATTCCTTTGTGCTTATATTATATGAACATTGAATTAAATGCCCTAGAATCATACATAGTTCCTTCTTTGTTTTTAAACGACCCATCAGCTAGTTTTTTGCCATCTTTTACCAAATCGATTTTTTGACCATTTAAAGGTCGTGTACCCCTTTAAATTTATAGATTTTAAAACTGAAAGGAGTTCCTCCATAAGGGAACTAGCACTTTTTTTTTTTTTTTTTTTTTTTTTTTTTTTGACATTAAGGGAAAAATTGGTTTGATTAATAGATGAGTTTCTTCCACTCCAAAAAACAAGTGGTTTAAACATAAGTTACATTTATCGTCTGCATCATTTTATTTCTGACACATATACACATCCCATTAAGTTTGCATATATGAAAAGTGAAATATGTCCTTTCCATATTAAATCTTAGTTTTACCGCGAAAGTATAAATATTTCAGGAAATATCCCCACATTTACACAAAGGAATTTCTTAAAAAGCGAGTCATATTGATTTTTTAATGGGATCGATAGATGCCAGGACCTGGTTCCCCCTGGTTACCTACGACAAATCACTATTCAGACGCATGCGCCGATCTTTATGATAAACACGGCAATGAATGTTCAGTGGTTTACTGAAACTGCTAAATCGATAATGCAATGAACCATTTCTACATCTACGGTTTCTTTTGAATTTGATTGGTTCTTCTCATCTCCAGGAAATTTATCGGCCACTCAAAATTAGCGAGCCATCGATGAATTGTTTGTGAAAGATATTTTGATTCGCCGATCCTTTCTTCTTTGCGCTAAAATCGGAATTTTAATGACAAAGTAACAGATTTTTCGTTCGATTACCTTAAAGAATTCTGTGAAATAATGGTATGCTAAATTTTTATCGATTCGTGAGTAGCAAGGATAAGCAATTGACATTCAGTGTTACAAAAGTTTGATATAAACAATATATAGCGAATAGAATTTTTGCTTAAACATTAATATATAAGTTTTAAGAAAAGATAATTTTGCGTTTTCTTAAACTGCGCATTTAATTTTAAAGAGATAAGAAATGATAAGAAACCTAACAGATCTGATTAAGAACAACTCTCCTTAAAATATATTGAGAAAATCGTATACATATGAATTAAGAAATGTATTATACAAGCAGGGATGGAACACGAGCACAGAATTCATACCAGTATTTGTTTAAGAAATTTCTTTACCTGTAATATCATTGATTTAAGAAGTAAAAGATTTTGTTACATTGATAGTGGCATGAAATCTGTCCCCCTGTTCTATCCCTGTACAAGGTGATTCTAAACCTAAACTCATGGGATAAACCTGGAGAGGATGCATAGAACATCCCAAGAATATTGAGAATTGTATGTGGATTCATGATCGCAAGCGTCATTTTAACCTTTTATGAACCTAAAGCTTTTGCGTGGATATGAGCGTAGCTTTCAAATATTGCATTTCTTTTAAACGTTTTAACATGCTAATCTTTAGATAAATAAATGTACATAGTAATAATTCTGTTTTTTAGGGATGCATTTTATCGTATACGTGATTGCATTTAAACGAACATCGTGTATGATTTTGCGAAATAATGGAGCATACAAGATTTTAAAATTTACACATTAGGTAGAGTTAGTAGTACACAGTATCCAAAAACATCCAGTTCTTAAAAGGTTAAAATGACGTTTGCGGTTATGAGTTCCTGTACAATTCTTAGTCCTTGTGATGTTTTCTATCTCGTCTTCAAGTTTGTCCCAAGACCTTAGAATCACCCTGTAGGAACAAATATTTCATTGATGAAGTACACGAGTATAAGTTAAAACTTAACCCTTTTCCGGCCCGATCTTTCTAAAGTGCTCGGAATGTAAATGTCCGCTGCCGGCCTAAACGCTTTAAAATGCTCGAGTTGCATTCTCGATAAATCCGTTAAAAGACTATTCCCAGAAAATTTGAAGAATTTTCTTTTACATGAGAAAATAAAGAATTCTGGTGCTATCTGCGATAATTTAATTGTTAAGAAAAAAAATTTTTTTCGAAAAGAGAGCGTACTTTTTGTTATATCTACATCATGCCAATATTTTAATTTGTTCCGGAGTATTTTTAGTTCCGCCTTCATTCAACACCACTTTTTTCTATAAATAAAGTGGTACGAAATAAAGAAAGGCGTTGCTAATTCCACTCTGGAATAAATTAAAATCTTGGACTGTATGAGGCGCACGTATTTTTACGGGGGGTTTCCTGTATCTGCACTCTTTCTATCGTCTTCTCCTTAGAATGGCAATTCATTCTAGGAGATAGTTCTGTACATATATATTTATATCTCATTTATCAGATATATTGTAATTATATTGTATATTTATTTGTATCATTACGCTATTTTATGTATTCACATATATCTTGATTATACTATATACATCGGTAGAGAAGTTGGTGTAACTTAAAATGGTTGGAGCTTTCTCTTGAAATTGCCCAAACATTCCCATTTAAGGAGTTAATATGAATGTACTTAAATCAGAAGATTATTCCTGTAAAAATACTGGATTTCGTTTTCCTTAAGAGCGGACAATACCTAATCTCGCCGGCAGCCTTCGCCCATGTTATTCTATGGGAAAATTTGTTTACATAATTACTCATTACCTAATGAATACTTTTCAATTCTGTTTTCACATTTAGAAAATTCATAAGCGTTAAATGAGTACTTATTTTCCAAAAATTGATTTTTTAAAATTTTAGTATTTCATTTTGCGATTAGAAAATGAGAAAAATGCATTTTGTGAAAAATCGCATTTTTGAACTCAAAATTAAAATGTAAAAGTTAAAAAAAAAAATGAATTTTTCAAAAATGAGTACTCATTTAACGGTTATGAAATTCTGACTGCGAAAACAGAATTTAAAAATATTCATTAGGTAATGTGTAATTGTAGCAACAAATTTTCCCATAGAATAACATGGGCGAAGGCTGCCGGCGAGATTAGGTATTGTCCCCTCTTAAAGTAAAGCGGAACTTCGCGCTTGTTAAAATAAGCAGCTCTTTTGTCCCAGAGGTGTGGCATTGAATAAGGAAAAAGTTAAGTTTATTAAACATATATATATATGTATATATATATTTTTTAAGAGTTGGGTTATTAGAAAACTAAAAAATTTTACTTATTGTATCTAATATATATTATCTGTTATATATAATAATTAAATCACGACTAATTAATTCTAAATTAACAATTTTAACCAGTTTTTCCAAAGTCAGTTTAAAGGTTGTTTTTTAATACTACCTATATTCTCAATTCTCAATTTTTAATATTTACATTTGGCTATGTATGCTGCCTCAGAGTTTTTTCTTTAACCCTTTTTTTTTTTTTTTTTTTTTTTTTTTTTTTTGTGGATTTAGAGCTTTAATAGCTATTGAAAGTCTACAAACCCATTAGAAATCCTACATTTTCTAATAGATTTAATAATTTTCGCTAAACACGTAGGAATTAAAAATTTGGAACAATTTCCGGACACAAAAAGGGAAAAATTCAAGTGAACCTTTTACATATTTTTCAGAGATATTATAAAAAAAAAAAAAAAAAAAAAAAGTCAATAACTGTGTTCGATATATTTAAACAAAATCAAAAAATAAAAATAAAATAAAATAAAACATGTAAATTTTACCAAGTGTTAAGGAAAGTTTTATCTCTCTATTATTGTCATTAAAATAATTCTACATTATTTATTTATTTAATTATTTATTTAATATGTTATAAATAAAAATGCGAGATTGAATTTTTTGTCGATGCATAATCTTGCGCACACAATATCTCCGTGGTGGTTTGCCAGAATTTTATGAAAGTTTAACAGATTTTACATGAGATATTAATGTATGGAACGAAGAACAATTAGCTTTTTAACGTTAAAAGTTTTGTAATTATAAGCATAATCAAGACAAAGATAGTGATAAAATTTGTTAAAAAAAATAAATAAAAAGAATCTTGCTAGCAAAATTAGTTACATGGTATTTTTGCCATGTGCATATTTTTTTAGGTTCACGTGATGTACCATTTGTATGTAATCTTCTACGCAGGGATTACATCGACAAAAATTAGCTCTGATATTTTCAAGAAAAAAAAATCTGATGTGGGCACCACATGACTTCCTTATACACTTTTAGAAATATACATAATGTTAAAAAATATTGTCACTGGACCCGAAACAGTTAGCTAAAAATATTTAAAAAAAAAATGCATGCATACGTAAAAAAAATAAATAAATAAATAAATAAAATTGTGCCTTGAGGGGACTCATTTTAAAATCCTTGAGGGGGGGGGGGACTCATGTCAAAGTTGTGCCTTGGGGGGACTCATGTCAAAGTTATGCCTTGGGGGGGGACTCATGTCAAAGTTGTACCTTGGGGGGGACTCATGTGCCTTGGGGGGGGACTCATGTGCCTTGGGGGGGACTCATGTCAAAGTTGTGCCTTGGGGGGACTCATGTCAAAGTTGTGCCTTGGGGGGGGGACTTCGGATCCGAAACAATTGGATAAAAGTGTTAAAAAATGCATTTTCACCGTGTTTCTGAACTATTCCGGAAGTTTCAATTATCTAACTAGTCGGGAAGTTAGTTAAATAGATTTTCTGTTGAATCATATAAACGCTGCTAAAGGCAGCAGTGACACGAAGCAATTGGCTAAAAATATTTAAAAAATGCATTGTCACCGTGTTCTGAGCTTTTCTGGAAGTTTTAAATGTCTAGCTAGTCGGGAAGTTAGTTAAAAATCGATTGCAAGATTTGTACTGGTAACGCTGCCGAAGGCAGCAGGTATCGGAAACAGTTGGCCAAAAATATTAAAAAAACGCATTGTAAACGTGTTCTGAGCTTTTCTGAAAGTTTCAAATGTCTAGCTAGTCGGGAAGTCAGTTAAATTGCAAGATTTGTCCAAACCGTTTTTGAGTTATTACCGTTTTTTGATACATTATGGCCAAAACCAATGTATTTTTGGTCATTATGAACCTAATTTTCCTAAATATCTCCAAAATGGAAAATCATACAAAGTCCAAAAAGGGAGGTGCAAAACTATATGTTATAACAAACCTATGTACCAATTCGCAACTTTCTACGTTCAACCGTTTTTGAGTTATTACCGTTTTTTGATACATTATGGCCAAAACCTATGTATTTTTGTCATTATGAACCTAATTTTCCTAAATATCTCCAAAACGGAAAATCATACAAAGTCCAAAACGGGAGGTGCACAACTAGATGTTATAACAAACCTATGTACCAATTCGCAACTTTCTACGTCCAACCGTTTTTGAGTTATGCGACATACACACACACACACAGACACACACACACACACACATACAGACGTCACGAAAAATCGTGTAAAATCGCTTATATCTCTAAAACGAGAGCTCGTGTTCAGACGACACTTGCAGGTGTACAACTATACATCATGACAGTCACACGTATAAATTGGCAACATTCAGCGATCATTCGTTTTCGAGCAATGTGAAATACAAAATCCATTTCGCAAATCGGGATTACTATACTTCCTTATACTTTGTATAAGGAAGTAATAAATTAAATTAAAAACGTACAAGTATTCCACCAGCTGTAATAGAGTGGAAAAGATCTTTCTTAACACTTATTAAAAATTACAAGCTTTAAAAGTAATTATTTTAAAGTTATTATTAACACTTTCGAGACCGCGTGTTTTTGTCTCTGTGATAGTAAGTTCCGCCTGTGGGCGTTATTCGTTCAGCTAGATTATCTCAGAGCAAGGTTTCTTGTATCCATGTTTATGTTACAAATTAATATATATTTTAATTATACTCTTTATAATTAAAGTATGTATATCCATGGTATATTGATTATACAAATATGAATATTGGAAAGATTCTTAAGAAATACAGTAACATACAAATTGCAAAAGGAACGCCTACTGGCGTAGTTACAGATTTCCAAATAACGTGAATCTTTGTCAGCGTTCGTGAAAGTGTTAAAAAATTATAATAATTTTTTTCTGATATTTCCACCGTTCAAAGGTACCCGACCCTTCAAATTAATAATGCAAATAACAATCTTTGAAAATATTTACTCGATGTCCTGCTGTCATCCCCCGTGTGTACCAGAGTTTATCTACCTTTTCTTAACTATTACGCTTTTCTAATTTCGTTATAAAATGCTAGCAGAAGATAATAATAATAATAAAAAAAAATATGCGCGCAATTTATCTCTTTGCGATCTGTCCGCCAAGATTCATTGCGAGAAATCCGATATTGCAAAGAAAATCGAAATTGATGGCGTGAACATGAACTGAGTGTGGAGAAAATTCTCCAAACAGATGGAAATCGTGAACAAAGGTGTTTGTTTACTCTCACTTTGCAGTTCAGAGACCTCTTTATGCGACCAGTTGAAGAAAAATCCCTTTGATTTCCGGATGCGAAATGCGATGCCTCATGTCTCGAGTTTTGAATGACCTTAGATCATGATGAAATTTCAGAAATTCTATAAATAATGTGTTCTAACTCAATGAAAGGTATAGTTTGAATGGAGATTTTCTCTTTTCTCTGCTCTCGTAGTGTTCATGATCGGATGCACATTGCAGATTGCAGATATCTCCGATTTGACTGCTCAAGGTTTTCAAATATTGACAGCACATAGATTTCTTTCGGGAGATGAACCTGTGTTTTCCTCTTCTTCTTCTTCTTGTAAACCATCCAGTCAAAATTTCGTTTAATATAAAACTAGTATGCTGTGGCTATCACAAAACTTTCTTCTGTATTTTCCTATACAAATTCACTCAGTACGAAAATTTATTAAAATTCTTTGTTGAAATTATTTTCCGTTATCAATGATGCGATTTTTTTTTATCTCATAGAAGTACGACATTAAATGTCCATAGAAAATCGAATTTATGCTCTACTACGGATATCTTAAAACATGCGCTTTCTTTCTTTCCTTCCTTCCTTCTTTCTTCTTTTCTTTTTTTCTTTTTTTCTTTTTTTTTTCTTTTTTTTTTTTTTTTTTTGTTAATGAAAATAACCGATAACTTCGTTTAAAATTATCATAGATCAAAGACTCAACACTGCGTTTTAAATGCATTGATAAGCTGTTTTGAAAGGAATTTTTTAATTTGTTTACCCCAGGGGGGGGGTGGGGCAGTACTGCTCCTGCATGTCCAAAAATTTTTTCCAATTGATAATAAATAATATTTGTATATATATATCATAATGATTCTTTAAAAATAATTCCTCACTCTGCACATTTATAGGAAATTTTGTCCTACATCGCCATGTTAAAAATTTAGAAAAAGATGGATGAGAAACTCAATTATCGGTCGATTTTTACCAAAAGTTGATTGGCACCAATTTATATTAAAGTACAAATACATATCAGTTTGTAAGATATTACGTGCAGTAAGTAGTTCCTGAGATACAGCTGCCCCAAAATTTTGGTCACACCCATACATTCAGAAAAATGATCACATCGTGTTCTAGACCTTTTTAAAGCGTATAAATCTGTCGAAAACTTGAAGACGAAAATTTTTACAAAACCAATACTTTCTTCTTTTGAATATATACGAAAGTAAAGTAAAAATAGACATATACCTATAATTTAAACGCAAGATGTAATATGTTTATCTCATTGATAGTAAAATGTAGGTTACGGTGTTTATATATTTTAAAATTGCATTTGACCGTTGAAAACAATATTCTAGTAAAAATACTGAAAGAACTTTCGTTGTTTTCAATGATTTCTTAATAATTTTTAAGTTTTGTTTTGTCAAAGATGTAGTTTCCTTTTTCTGGATAAAAAGCAAGGATCTACTGAATTATAGCAATTCTGTATGAAATTGTAAATAGCTCATTCATAATTTAAAGCCCCCCCTCCCCCTTTTAGTTTTTCTTTTCGTACATTTTCAGAAAATCAAAGAAAACTTGCAATAATATTTATAGTTTTTTGTTATTAATATCGTTAAATTAGAAAAACTAGCTTAGTACTGAAAAAAAATATATATATATATATATTGATTATATTACTGTTTTAGAATTATACAGATATATTCTACTTGCGAAACTTTAAAAATCCTACGTTTTGTATATTTTTCTGTCAAATAAAAGATCCGGTAACTTTTATGAAATTTGGGGGAAGTATAAACTGGACGAGAAGTAAACTAATCAGTGATAAAGCAAAACTTTTGAAAATCAAGTGAAATTGCTATTGTGGTGTATATTAAACTGTTACAATAAGATATAATTACTGTTTAGAAAATCTTATTTCATTCTTTTCACTATTTGATGTTAAATGTCCTACGAAGTTTTAATGTTTTAAAGGGGTTATAAAGATGCAATATAAAAAATATGCTGTCAAATAATAACCTTTTACATCAAATTCAAAATGTATAAATGGAAAAAAAAAAAAATATCTAAAGATTTTGTTTAATTTCGAACTCTAAAATATACTAACAGATATTGCTTTACATTGAGTGACCATGTGTCATCGAAATTCGAAGGCCCGGTTTTTAAAATCATTTTTCTAAATTTTGAAAAAAAAAAAAAAAAAAAAAAAAAATGCTGCAAGGAAATTAATTATCACAATCCTCATATTTTAAAACCTGATTTACATAGAATTAAAAATATTATAACATTTATAGTATGTAGAATTATAAATATTATAACAGTATTAAAAATATTGTAACATTTTTCTTTTATTGTAAAGGTATTCTTAAAATGGTCACAATACTCATACCCAGGGCTGCTACTGGCGATTAACATTTTGTCCCTTTCGTACCACTATTTCCAAACAATAAAATTTATAATTATATATATGCAGGTATAACTGCATTTTACCTGCTTAAATATATTATAAATTTTACTTTATGGATGGATGGTTGGGTTTTACGTCACACTAGTGCTGCGCAGATGGGCAATTGGCGACGGTCTTTACTTTATGGAAATAGTAGAACTGAAAAAATATAAAATTTGTCGCCAGTTGCAGCCTTGCTTATATTTCACATTAACAACTTAGGACACAGAAATAAATTTCATTAAATCTGTTTCGAATTTTTATTCCGAACTGGAATTTAATACTTTACACCTCTTATTCAACGTGTAGAAAAAAAGGGAACAAATTTGTTAATATCTCTTACTACCTTTCATTTGAATGAGGTGGCTTTTAGGTCAAATTTCTAGAATGTCTCCATTTAAACGATGCTGGAGACAAAAGTTAAACGTCAACGGCCTCTGCGGCAAGTTTACAGATCACAGATTCTTGCAGAACAACGCCAGAAATCAAACTCATTTCTTTTTATTTGTCCCTCGGAGTGGAATGAGACGGAATCCGGGCATCTTTTGTAGTTCCGAATAATGAGGGGCATTTTTGCAGCCAAATAATGTTCTTTCCTTTTGTGAAAGATGGGATTTGTAAATGGGGCGTGGTGGGAGACCATCCGCGACAAGTGGATGGACTCCAGTTGCTAATACACCAAGGGTGACAACTGAAGCGTACACTGGTTAAACGCTTGTTTGCTGCCACGCGACTTTTTTTTTTTTCTCTTAACATATTTTGAATAAGAATAGCGCGTTTTTCTGCGTTATGTATTTTTCTTTAACAGGATTTAGAAACAGTTCCTTTCTTTCTTTTCTATCTTTTTCTTTTCCCACAGTTAATTAATTTCCTATTGAAATAGTTCTTGCTTTTCAAAATTGGATGTTGTAGATTTGTTGTAGATTGGATGTTGTAGAGTTTTCACTGATTATATTTATTATTAGCTGCTTAGCCTAATATTATAATAAATTAATAGTTAGCGGGAAGTAGAAAGCCATATAGATTATTCCAGAAGCACTAGACCACTCTTCCCTTTTTCAGTGCTTTCTTTTTTAATACTTTTTATGCATCTTCTGATCGATATCAGTTGAATTTTTTTTTTTTTTCATACTTGTAATTACGCATTTTATATATTTATTTTTTAATACTTTTTTCTTAAATTTTTAACTTCCTCGATCACCTTCTTTTCTCTATAAGCCCTTTTTTCAAATTATTATTTTCGATTTGATAGGTTGATTTTATTTAAATTTCCAAACACCATGTTTATCTTTGCACGAACAAATAGATCCCTTTCTTGAAATCCTGGGGCCTACCAGCGGCCGAGCGGTTCTGCGCTTAAAGCTGGTAGATAGAAAATATCGGGTTCGATTCCAAGTCGTGCTCATCGACCTACCCTTCGGAGGTTTCCGGCGTTTTTTTCGAAACTCGCGTAAATATGTGCTAGGATCCCTTAGAAAGGCCCCCTACGGAGGCCATTCCACCTATAGGCCTAGGACTCCAGCGTATTTAATTCCCCTGAAACCGTACAGCCAACAATCTTGAAATTCTGGTCATTATCATAATTAAGGTAATTTTTTATTTTATTATATTTAGGCATTAATTTCTAAAAATACATATTACAGTCGGCAGCAAAATTATTCGAGCGCTAGCAATAATTCCTATAAAAAATGTACACTTAGTACTGTTTTGTTAAGTAAATCCTTGTCGAATCCTGTTCTTAGTCAGTCTAAGAACAGGATTCAACAAGGATTTACTTAACGAAACAATACTAAGTGTATATTCTTTTACAAAGGAATTATTGCAAGCACTCGAATAATTTTGCTACCGACGGTATTTCTAAGTATTTTATGTTAAACATTTTTACTCAATTCTAATTCTCTTTTGAATTCAACGTATATTTGAAACACAAAATTACCTTAATGGTTCTTTGCTTAGTTTTTTTAATGTTTTTAAAAACAACTTTAAATTACATAAATCATGTTTGTAAATTATTAACTTCAAAAATGCTTTTATTTTATTTATTTATTTATTTACTTTTAAGTAAAAGATTTTTAATATACTCTAATTTTATTTGAAAATTTAGCGTTATACTATTAAAAATAAATATAAAAGGTATCACTTCAGAAAAATTAATTATATTTAAAAGTGAGTATTTTATATAAAGTTTTCGTGTCTGAAATTGTTCAAGTATATTTGATTTTGTATGGATTATGACTTGTGTTGCCATACTCTTAACCAAATTTTGAAAATTAATTTTAGAAAATTAAATTCTAGAATTATTTTAATATAATTTTAAAGTAAAACGTAAAATGTTGAGATATTATTTTAAAGGAATAGCAAAACGATTTAATTTTCTACTATATATATATATATGTATATATATATATGTATTAAATTTTGTGAATAAGTTGACATTTCATGGAATTTTCGACACAAAGCATCGATGACAAATGTTCTCTGTTTTGAATACCGGTAATATTTTAGGGAATTAATAATAATAAAAAAAAAAAAAAATGTAGAAATTTTTTTTTCTTTTAATTAAATAAGGTGAATTTTTTTGTAAAAATGTACTTGTATCTAAAATACTGAACAATTGGCAAATATAATATAAAGAATCAGAATTACTCAGCCAAATGAGATAATAAATATAATTTTTTAAAAAGGGTTTAAAAATTTAGTAGTAGCCAGATTATATTTATTCATTAATTTAAAGTAAGTCGTAACATTTTCATTCTTTATGAAACGTTTTCACCAAAGCCTATTGTGGGCTGGTCACAGTGACCTGGATTTAAAAGAATATCTGAATCGATTCCTTACTCCCCCTCAAATGATTTTATAACGATTGACTCAAGATGAAACTATAATAAATGTTTTGCAAGTACACGAGAGGCCACGATAGGTAAATAGTGAGCTTCTATAATAAGAAAGAGAGTTGAATGGATGGAGAGAAAATAAAAAAGTGCTATTGGAATCAGAGCGGGGAAACAATTTCTGTCTCTAATAACATTTTTTATTTCTTTAGAAATTATTATCTATAGAATCATTTATATAAATGTATTTTAAAATGGTCTCTGTAATAATAATAATAAAAAAATGTCTTAGAGGTCATGTTTTGGCCACCTCTTCATACGTTTTCCAGATATGATTGTGTGAGTAACAGGAAGCGTATTAATTTCTTTATTTTTAAGTATTTGTTTTTCAGTTAAATACAGAAGAACTGTATTTCTTTTCGGTGAAATCGAAAAAAAAAGTATACTTACAAATCCTTCTGTTATCACTTGCATTATAAAAGTTGAGGAATGTGACAGAAAACCTGATACAAAATTTCAGTAAAGCTCGAAATTTTATTTTTTATTAAGTCTTCATTATGTGCAGGGTAGTAAAGATAATTCTAACATTTAATGACTCACGCTAAATGAAATTTTTGAAGACATATTATTATTATTATTATACTTTCATCTCTCATGAAAATTTCTTTTTTGTGTTTTCACGTTTTTTTTTTGGAAATTTTGTCGAAATATATAATTTCTATGTATGTTTACGTTAGAAGATGAGTGATAAATTTTTATATGATATATAAAATTAAAGAACTGGAATAGGAAGTGATGAGAAAATCGCAACAACAACTAGAAAAAGCAAATACTTTTCCAGTATCATTGAACTAGCTATTAATTGTTAAGATTTCTCTGAAATAAGTGAATAAAAATTATTTGAAATTTTATGTAATTTGCAATTTTGTTATTTATTTATTATAAACTATTTGATTTTGATTTCACAATTAAGAAAAAATACCAAAAATAAAACAAATGCTAGGTGGATTAAGCAATATGTAAGGAAAATAAACGTACATGTTTTCGAAAATGTTAACTGAGTTTTGTTAGCCTAATCATAGTTTAAGATCAGCGCTAATAAACAAAAAAACCTTTTTGTAACATAATAATAATAATAATAAATCTTATTGTTTTGTATAAATATATAAAGGAAAGTCTAAAATTAAATAAATTAAATTAAAATGAAATAATGAATTAATATTTATTTTTCCCGAGCTTAAAAAACACATATGCACTGCATAATGTGCATCTGCACTCAACTCACATGATTTGAGGTCCAGTGGCGTATATGTACTCACATGAGCTGAGACTCAGTGTTAAACGCTGTCTACTTTATTTTATTTGTTTATTTTCTTCATAATTTGCAACTATTATTATTATTATTATTATTATTATTATTATCATTAATTTTTTTTTAAAGTTTTAATCGTGCACTATTTAAAGTATTTACTGTCGTAGAAAAGTATTTATATAGACTTAAAAAAAAAAAAATCAGTAAATAATCTTTTAAAAGTATTTATAAAAATATACCATTCGAGCTCAGCGTGCATACACATGGAATCACAAAGAAAAACTCAATTAAGTCACACAAAATATTTTCAACTTATAATTTATAGATATCTGTTTCTTTTTTTTCTACAGCTGAGAGCACAAAAAGCGCATAGACTAAAATCAGGTTTCAATACTTGAACAGTAATTTATTTATATATTTATATATATTTATATATATATATATATATATACGTACAGACACTTTATTTTTTATTGAGATTATATATAGCAATTTAAAACACGAAGTAATTGAAATATTTACACACCAAAGCAACAATATATTGTGCTGGCATAAAATTATTTTCTTTTCTATACATTTTTTTTAGCGTTAACAGTATTTCTGTTTCTAAACTTTCATTGAACACATTTATTTTACTTGATAAACAAAAGCTATCAATTTCTTAATTACTTAAACTTTGTTCACACACATAATACTATTAATTATTCCTAGATGCATATTTGGAACATCGAGGGTCTTTTTTTTTTTTTACAATACACAAATAACAAATTCTTTAGCACAAGAAAGTGGAAACAATGTCACACTGAGCTGAGTAACATCCATATATGCATAGGATATATTGAAAAATGGCACAGATATTAAAATAAATAAGATTTGTAAGTACTCATACAGTATAACTAACTATATATTGTTTGTACATACATATTTATTAACAAAGAGAAGAAAACTATGAAAAACGTTATAAATAATAATTTTAATTACTGTAAAAAATTTGTTATGAGAATAAAAAAACATTTTAAGTATTTGAAAAAATGCTGTAAAAAGAAGATTAATATACAATATATCAATATGAAAAAAAAAAAAAAACTTAAATAGTATATTTTGTACTCTTGATATAAGCTAAATTGTATAACTTTATTTTTTTTTTAAATTTTCAATAAGTACTATAGTTAATTAGTTATTAGAAAATTAACGTTAATGATATAAGATTATAGCAAACTAATGCAAAAATGTTTTCTATAGCTTTCCAGTTATATGAAATTTACCTTAAAACAGACAAATAAAGTTATCCACAGTGTCCGTCAGTTACAAATGGCATTCTTACTATAAATTTTTTAAAATGAAATTTGTATGCGTAATAACTTACATGATTGAAAAATTATTCAAATTAATATGCGATTTTGAAAATGACAATCACCGTCAATGGAGAATGATAAAGAACAAACACGCATATATAATGTATTCAATTTGCAGTTTTGCGGTTTTGCAGATTGTAACAAACACTTATTACAAAAAAAAAAAAAAAAAAAAAAAAAAATAGAATGTCGTTCGCATTTTATGGAAACGATTTCATATTTATTTTTCTCGTTTGCATTTTTAGGTGTAAATTTGGCAAATTCAGAATATTTCACTGAGGAAAAAAAATATACCGTCTTCATCTAGAACGAATAAGTGGTCATTTTCTAAATCCCTAAACTAGAAATATAGATTTCCGAACTATGCGTATATGGCACGCGCATAAGCTGAAGAGACGAAATGATCGAGAATTTCTAGTCTATTTCTAGATTGTGGAACAATATTCTGAATATTCTAAATCCTTCGTATTGCGAGAAATTCTCGCTTGATTTCCTAGAATTTCTTAGAATCCCTCGCTTGATTTCCTTGGGTTATAAACCAAGGTTATAGTTGCTAAAACTCGCCTCTTGTGCTCACATTTATTTGCAGTGATTTTTTAAATAAGGTTGACCTCAATAATATAGGCAAACGCTCTAGATTTCTAATGCGGGTTTCTAGAACTCGCTTTCAAAAAGAGGACTAGAATTTATAATAATGACATGGAACTATTTTTTCTAGAGCCTCAGTTTATATTCTAGATGTCAATTTTAGAATTTTTTCTCAGTGTCTGCTATTATCTCGTTTCGACTGAATTGTAAGATAAAAAATCTGGAGTGACTCCACTCGACTTTCCGAACATTGAGTAATTAACAGTTTTGTAGATAAAGTAAAGAAAGAGTAGTTGTTAAACAAACAAAAGAGAGAAAACCACAATAGAGTGTTTGAGTATTTTTCTCCATCTATTACACGTTTTTTTATTTAACGCTACTGAACTTTGAGCCCATAGATCATAATGACAAAGAAATTTTCGTTGTGTCCCTGTAAAAACCTATAAATGTTAGATTCACCAAAATGCTTATAGTTAGTGCAACAGTGATTTATAATACTCATATAAATTTTCAGCTGAATTCAATAAGGCGTTTAGATGCTATCGTACTTTTAAAAATTTAGTCCCATAGGCCATAATGATAAAGAATTTTTCTTTGTGTCCCTGCAAAAAAACTGTAAGTTCTAGATTCACCAAAATCTATACAGTTAGTTCAACTGTGATCTATAACATGTGTACAATTTTTTTGCTCGGATTAATAAGGCGTTTAGACACTATCACATTTTTAAAATTTGGCCCCATAGGCATAATGATAAAGAATTTTTCTTTGTGTCCCTGTAAAAAAACTATAAGTGCTAGATTCTCCAAAATCTATACAGATTGAGTATTTGTGATCTATAATATGTGTATAAAATTTTTGCTCAATTGAATAAGGCGTTTAGATGCTATCGCACTTTTAAGATTTTGCTCCCATAGGCCATAATGATAAAGAATTTTTCTTTGTGTCCCTGTAAAAAAACTATAAGTGCTAGATTCACCAAAATCTATAGGGTTCGTACTATGGTGACTTACAATATGCGTACCAACTTTCAGGTTAATCGAACGAAGCGTTTAGACGCTAGCGTGTTCACCCACAGACATACACACATACATACACACATACACACACACATACATATATCATCGTAAAAATAGTGAAAACGGACTCAGGGGACCTCAAAACGTATAGAAACATCAAAATCTCGAATTCGGATTTTTGACATGATTACAATACTTTCCTCACTATAGTGTTCGGAAAGTAAAAATTCATTTTGAAAATGGTTCCTAAAACTGATAAATGGCTTAAAGGTTGCGTAGCAACGCTTACCAAGGAAAAATATTCATATCAATAAATTATGAAATGATTTAAAAATCAATTACATTTCAAAGAAAGGATGAAATATACGAAATTGGAAAGTAAAGGGAAAAAATAAATTACATAAGAAGAAAAAGAAAAATCGTGTTGCAGGAAGTAAAAATTGAAAAAAAAAAAAAAAAAAAACGACTGCAACGTCTCATGCTAAGGCTGTCCGAACGTAAGTACAGTCGGTAACAAAAGTGTCCGAACACTAGCAAAAATTCCTATGTAAAAAAAGTACACTTAGTACAGTTTTGTTAAATAAATCCTTGTCGAATCCTGTTCTTAGTCAGTCTAAGAACATGATTCGATAAGGATTTATTTGACAAAACCGTATGAAGTGTACTTTATTTGCATAGGAATTTTTGCTAGTGTTCGGACACTTTTGTTACCGACTGTAAATATAAAGAAAGGGAAGCCACTGATTATAAAAGTTATTTCACCAAATAAAAAACCCATTGTATAAAAACTAGGAGTTTCTTCTGCCACAATAATTAAAATCATTCTTTTAGTTTTGAAGAGTATTTAAAACTAAGGTTCATCTTCTTCACCAAGAAAAGAAAAACAAATGAAACAGTGAAACCGTAGAAAACGACCTAGCTCATGAAAAATGAAAATTTGCGATAACATTCGACGAGGTTGTGTACATTTAAGTATCCGTAATTAAAAAAAGGGGGCAATTTTTCATTGCTCATCTGGCAAAAATGTCCGTAAAAAATGGTTTCGTCAATGTACAGAAATGTTTCCAAAATGATTCATGGTACTTACAGGATTTTGCTACAAATGCAATTTAAAAATCAAGAAAGTCTCAAGTAAAGCCAAATTAATTCATTCTACTATCACCAAAATATTTTAGAAAATTTTTTTGAAGAATAAATTATATGGATATGACATTTATAATGTTGAGCTTTACATGGATAAAGACACCAGTAACACATCAGTAACATGGATAACGACACCAGTCAACTGTAATTTATTTAGTAAAGAAAGAATCAGAAACAGCAATAAAGGTATTTCACCAATAAAAATATTAATAACCTAATGATTCTCCGATAGCCTTTATCCTCCGAGTGACTTAAACGTATTTTTTCACTGAGTAAAATTGTTATCTTCCTTATACCCTTACAATTAAAAAAATACATAGTTATAGATTCTTAGGCTGATTTTTAAATATGGAGATCACAATTAATAATCATGCGGTTTATCTTTAAATGCATAATCACATTTTTAATTTCTGTCTGAAATAACTATTATTTTATATTTTGTAAAGACCACGCAAAAAATCAGTTTTAGAATTTTGCCCTTTTCCAAGATGCAAAATGTATCTATCATATATGCGTAAAAATTAACTATCAATATCATTTCCATAAAGTGAGATCGACCTTTTGTCTTTTCTGAATTGTTTTTAAATTTTTATTAGTATATGAAATGATTCAAATAATAATAAATAGCAAATAAATTAAAAAAAATGAAATAAACATAATTCTATTATCCAACATTGTATTAACAAAAAATGATATTTCGAATAAATGAAAAAAAAAATAATTGTTTCATTTGTAAATAAAATGAATTAACTGTTAATAAATGTATTAAGTACGAAAGAAAAATTCTTTTAGAAGTTTATGAATACATTTTTGGTGGTTAATCATATGATTATATATAAATAAAAATAATGAAAGCCTTTTGTCATATTTTTCAATAATATCATTTAACATATATGATAACAGAATTATGAGAATTTGATTTATATTGAATGAAATGAATAAGTTTGATTCTAGATTGCAACTACATAGTAAATAAAAAGTAAAAAATATATAAAAATTTTAATTTCTCTTCTATACAATTTTTTTTTCAAAAATCAGATAGTATGTACACGTCCAGTATAACAGAAATCAAGTACTTTTTAATACACATGTTTAATATTTTTGCTATTAATTATTTTTTAGTGTTAAAAATCTTTTTGAAATAAAAGTAAAAATATAAAACTTATATTTTTCAAAAGCACAGTCAAAATATGTAATAAAAGAAATCAATAAAATATATAAAACCTAAGATATACATTCTTTACAAAACATAAATAAATTGCTGTACATTTGACTTCTAAAAACTAAAAACTCTCTAAAATTATAACATTTATAACATATTTAATATTAATAAATGATATTTATTCTATATTTTTGATAAATCTCTATCTCTATATAACATTTATTGTAGGAATGTAAACAATAAGACTAGACTTTCAATTTATGAGGATACACAATTTTATTAAAAGATTAATGTCACATCTAAAAATAAAGAGATCTTGTAAATATCATCATCAATAAATTACTTGTTCGGTAAACTATATAATTTTGTTCGTATCATTTTGAGGGGAAAAAAATTGAAATTTCATATAATTGATTTTAGTAATTACAGGCATAGTTAATCATGATATTGCAAACTAAAATAATCAAAACCAAATCTTACATAAAACTGCCTATCTATCACGAGTTAATTTCATTTCTATAAGTCTTAAAAGAATATTTTATAGCAGTTAATGGTATTATAGACACAAAGTCTAAATTTTAATTAAAAATATCTGGAGGAATATTAATTTTTATTATTATTATTATCATGAGAATTCATAAAAGTAGAAATCAATATTTGTAAAACACACTGAATTTTCTTTTCCAAACATTTGAAAGACAATTAAATATAATCAGTAGTCAAGAAACTTTTGCTATTCATGTTAGTAATTAACTTTTAATCTAGATTGTAAATCTAGCAGTATATTTTTAGATTTTTACTTTTCTGGATTTATGTTAATGAATAAATCCATGGTTTTAATCCATGGTTTTAATTTTTGTTCGTACTTCCTTCTAATAATACATTAAATACATTTTTAAGCTTTAATGATTCATTTATGCATAACAATAAGATTTTGTAATATGTAGAAACTATGTCAATATCGTGAAATTTTATTTACTTATTTATTTATTTTCAGAAAGATATGTAAAACTTCACCTGCTGGAGCTAAGAAAAAGTTTTATTGACTACTGATTATCATGACATAATATTTAACACAAAAACTGTGAAAAGAAGAAACTTTGTCTATACAGCTGTATGTCGTTTCATATGTAAAGATAGATGATCAGACCGTGAAAATGCTCGCTCACAAAGTCTACATTGGAAAGGTCTATCTCCTGTATGCTTCCTATAGTGGCGTGTCAGTTCGTCTGACCTGGCAAATTTCCAACCGCAACCTTTCCAGTTGCATTGGTAAGGCTTCTCTCCCGTATGGGTCCTCAAATGAGCTTTCAAATGAGAACTTTTTGTGTAGGTTTTAGAGCAACCAGGATGGGAACACGTGTGCGTTGTAATTTTTTTCCTGCCAAAACTTCTTCGACCTCTTTTAGGTTTGCCTACAATACTGCCGGTTGGCTGTTGTTGCTGGGGTTGCTGTTGTTGATCAGGTATGTCAGATAAATTGGCGAACACTGTTTGGTGTGTAGCCGTATTAAAATTTCCGGCTACGGTCGTGGTGGCACGGTTGTTGCTGAGCAACTCAGCTAGATGAGGTGAAGATGGTGGAGTCACCATTCGTAGATGTGGAGGTGGTTGTTGCTGCTGCTGAACAGGCGCCGGATGCTGACCAGACAAAGAAACAACAGGACTTCCAAACTGTGTCTGGGGAATTAAATGAGGAGGCATAAAGCCATCTACTAGTAAACCGTTTGCAGCTTTCATTGCCAGCTGACCTGTCCTTTCTGGTGATGCGGGGGGAGACATTTGGCCCGCAATAATTGCATTTGTATTTGTATTGTATGTTACCCACATATTTTGCGACAGATTTGTGCCATAAGATGGAACAGTATGGATATTTTGCTGTTGTGGTTGTGGTTGCTGTTGTTGCACTATACAATTATTGATTTGATTAAACCTATCTTTTCCATTATCTATCGGAATTAATGGAGGCATCATATCTGCAGTTCCGTTGATATTGCCTGTCACACTATTGCTATTACTATTATTGCAATTTTCTTGTTTGATACGATCATCGAAATTAATATCATCTTGGTAAATCACAGTCGAATGAGAGTTTGTATTAGAAGAGTTACTTAAAACGAAATCCATATAAGCACCAATGTCTTCGTACCGCGCCGTATTATCTTCATTTAAAACATGTGTGTTTAAAGGCGGAGACATTAAACGCTTTTGAACGCTCTCTGAAGTCGATAGGGAATGTTGATTCGATGAAATGGATTTCATGGAGTTAATGGACACCGGAGATTTCATCTGATGCTCTGGCGGATGGATGTCTCCCAAGAGGACACTCTCGATATCTTGCCACATCTGAAAATAAATTAAATAAATTATTTTAATTTAAATAAATATGCAAGCATAATAAAAATGATTATTACTTTAACAAAGAGCAAGAGTGAAAATATTATTGAAGATTTTATTCAAGTAATTTCTGTAGGATACATGTGAAAAATTTCATTGTTTTAAATCGAATGTAATAATGCCATGAAATAAAATTATGTCATCGGAATTAATTGATTTATGCTATAAGATGTAAATGAACGACTGATTTAAACCAAACTACAAAAAGTGATAAAAAATAAATTATTCTACAGTATTAAATCTTTTATGTCATAAAACTAAAGGCATATTATGGATGGATGGGTTTTACGTCGCGATAGTGCTGCACAATGGGCAATTGGCGACTCTCTGGACTCACCCCTAGAGGTGGTCCAGAGAAATGCCATCACGATTTTGATCCTTCACGGTAGGGATCGTTCTCCCGCTTCGGTGACCCCCAGAGGTATAATTTTTGATGGGAACGTGGAGGACATTACGGCCACGAAAGATTTTACTTGCACCAATCACCATTAGTGTACTCGAGATCTTTGGCCGGCTCCAGAACCGAACCCACAATCTTCCAATTACGAGCCCAGTGCTCTACCGACTGGACTACCGCCCGATTATGAATTACACATAAATTAGAGTTGTACATCCATGAGAAGTTCTTATCACTTAACCCTTTGAAATGAAATGAGCCCAACTCCTTGTGAAATTTTTTGAACACATTGACAATGATGAGCTTCACTCGTTGGAAATTTAAAACTTTTCATGAGTGAAATATATAATGTAAGTCGTAGCGAGACAGTTTGTTTGACACACTGATCTATCTGATTATGCTTTATTATTATCCATGTAACAAATAATCCTATAAATGTACGATTTTTATTTTTATTTTTTAAATAAAACAGTTTCTATAATTCCTTATCTATAATCTAAGAAAATTAACTTGAGTTCTTAAGCCGTTCTGAATGAAGACAATTTGCAGTCCAGGGAGTTAATTTATCATAGGCGATCAAATTTTCTCAGAATCTTTTGTGTTTAAAAGAACAAATTTGCATATTTAGAATTTTAAAGATGACTGCCCAGTGTAGTTTAGAATGAATTAAGCACTATGAAAAAATAAAGATTTCATAAACAATTCAATGTGCTATTTAAAGTACTTATACAGTGCTTGAAAGTACAATATACTTTTAATATACTATTTAAAGTTTACCAGGTGATCCAAAAGTCACAGAAAAAATATAAAAATATATTATTCAAAAGTACTGACTGTAGCTCTTTGCGGTTTTCCCTGAATTTTCCAGAAAGGCATAGGATTTTTTATGTATATATATGAAAAAATATTAGTTACATTTTTCACCAACATATCACGCTGTATTTGCAGTATCCTCTCACATTTTAAACAGACTCGCCTGATCAAATGGTACCATATTTCGAATACTGAAGTTTTTTTTTTTAAAGAGAATCTCCAATGCACAAACGTATGACGGTCATTCTCACGAATGATGGCTGTCACGATGAGTGTTTATAGTCCTAGTCATGATGTTTAATGTACTGTGCCACTTCAAAAAGTAATCTTACAACGAAAGCAGCACCTGATAAAGGGAAGTTTAAACTAATTTGCTTATAAATCTTTTGTTGCCTAAAAAAAAAAAAAAAAAAAAAAAAAAAAATCCCATGTTTTTCTGTGCATTTCAGAGAAAACCGCATAGTTGCACGGTTAATATTTTTTGAATAATGTATTTTTTATTTTTTAAGTGACTTTTCGATAACCCTGAGTGTATATATATATATATATATATACATGTGTGTGTGTATATATATACTTTATTATTGTTTAAAGGACACCTTGTATTTGAAATTGAAGTAATGACAGTTAAACTATTTGACAATAAATTTGTTTAATTAGTTTCAACCATTGTTTAAAAGAACACGCTTGAATAACTTGGTTACCCTGAATTTTCCTCGATGATCAAAATATAGAAAATTAATTTCCTTTGAAACAATAGAATTCCGAGCGAAATTGAATAATAAATAAAACTTTTAATGTCAGTCACTGAAGTGTGAAGTTACGTCTGACTCGATGAACTCAAATCAAATATTATCACAGGATTAGGCTTCATTCACCATTCAATTCGTCTTCGTTTATTCTCTGATCTAGTACAAAGATTTTTTGACTTTCAGATGATTTTTTTTTATAAGGATAAGAGGATCATAAAAGTTATTATTATTTTTTCATTTTTCTATTCAAGACTTAGTTCGAAACATTCCAATTTATACGTGATGTGTATAAGATCATAACAATGCAGTTTCCTTAAATTAGTACAATAAAATTCCACTACATCACTTTGAGACAAACACGTGATCTGAAAAAAATAAAGAAATTTTTTTTTTTTTTTTAGAACTCGATATACATAATTTTTTTTTAACATATAATATAACAGATAAATTTGACAAACTGAGTAAGTAATTTTCAGTTTTGTCTTAACTCAAATGCTTTTAGATTTGCATTAGAAAATGATCAAAGTTCAATGAATATATATGATATGATATTTTTTACACGTGTAAATGACACAAATGTACCAGTTGCATAACTAATTGATTTTTAATGCTAACTATTAAACTCCAGGCATTGGCTTTTACTATGAAATCTGTAATTAGGTCTCGAAACTACCATTTAAAGTACGAAAATTAAGAAAAAATGTGTGAAAAAACTATTAAGTAACAACTAATTGATTTGTCTGAAACCATTACCTACCGGTAACAGACGATTTTTCTTGCTCATACAAATTAGTTCTTATCCCAGGAGCTAAATATGACTTGCGATGTTACTCTAATGGATTTTTTAGCACGTTTTCCTATGTATATGGTAATTTATTTAACAGCAATACAAATATCAGTTTCAACTATAGCTGTTGTTATTAATAACATAATAAAATAAACATTTTGACACCATTAGGCAAGCCAGGAATGATACAAATTTTCAGGCGTATACCTTAGACAAAATGATTGTACAATGCTGCATTGCTCTTTGTACATGCATGCAGGGGTGCAGAAAATGTTTTTACTCCCAACATTTCCTCCAATCCATATAGAAATTTCCCCAAAATGGGGGAATGATTTTAACAGTGTTTTTGTAATTCATTGTTCCAATCGATATCATTTGTATATTTTTCTGAAAAATTTCCCCAGATGGCTAAAATTTCCCCCGATCCTAGATTGCTGGATTGGACATATTCTGCACCCCTGCATGCATGTAGTCCTGTATCTTGGGGTTGGTGTTGTGTGTTTAGTGCTAACTGTCAATGCAAGGAATCTACTAATGGGCGAGAAGGTGAAGGAACCTAAGGGATCCTAGCCTATATTAACGCTACTCAAAGAAAAAAAAATGTGGAAAACTGAGAATGGTTGGTTCCACGAGCGCAACCAGGGATACAATCAGGCACCTATCAATAAATCCAGGCGCCTGTATCATGATCACATGTTTGGTTTTGGTTAAGCAGTTTTGTGTTATCTTGGATTAGAATTTTTCATTTAACAAATTTTTAACATGACAAATAAGTTTAAAAATGAAACAGTTAATATATACATATGTGTTTTACTTTTTTTTTTTTTTTCCGTATCTTAAAATTTAATATTTTTGTAAAGATCGAGCCAAATCTTTTATTTAATAACGATCTCACTTTTATTTTAAGGAAAAGGTTTGCTGTATTTTATTTCGGATTTGCTATAATGTCATAGTCACTTTGACAGTTGAAAATTTCATGGGATTCGAGTGACTGTTGCATTCGTTCAGTCGCTTAAGCTCTTGTGTATAATAGCTATTCACTAGTGCTGGGCCATGTTGACATTTCTTAAATCGATATATCGTTCGTCTAAAATACCGATATAAGGATATATCGATTTAATGCAGCGTTACCAATTGTAGGGTATAATCCCTACACGTAAGGACTTTTAGCAGTTTTCTTTAGAATGTAGAGACGGTTTATAGTTAGTTTGTTGGGTTTAGTGTCTCAGTAGTACAGCGTTACAATATAAAAAGTTTGGTGTTAGTTTGAACCAAAACTTGGCACTGAAGTAGCTGCAACCACCTCATGGTTTAACTTTTTACCATCATTTGTTAATTTTAGATAAATCAAATATTAGTATTATGAAAAAAAAAAAAAAAAAAAAAGAATAATCAAAATTTGCCGAGACGGAGATTGAACTGAAGATCTTCTTGTCTCAAGTCAAACACTCTGACACTGTGCCACGCTTTTTTGCCCACTTATTATATTTCGTTGATAAAGGGATTAAATTTTCTAGGGTCTTAACCCATAAGTGAATTGTTGCTCAAAATTTGCCATTTAGCCTATGTTTTCGACCTCTCTTTGAATTTAATCTTGGTTTGGTTTCAATAGGAATTTTACTGATTTATGCTTCCCTTGTGAGTGGATGTATGGTAGCTCCAATTTTGGTGCAACTTAAATTCAATCGCAGGAAGTAGAAAACTTAAAAATGAGGTTGAGCCATATAATGGTATTGCTTATAACATTACTCCATATATAGTCGGATATAAAATTATTCGAGCGCTAGCAATATTTTCTATATAAAAAATGTACACTTAATACTGCTCTGTAAAATAAATTCTTGTCAAATCATGTTCTTAGTCCGTCTAAGAAATAGCCTTCTGATAAAGATATAATGCTTTAATACTAATTATTATAAAATTATTCATTATTTTCCTCAGTTCAAAATTTATACATCAGTATAACTAATATAGCGCAGTTTTGTTTTATCACAAATTATATTATATGGACTCGTGACGTGACATTTCATGAGTAACATTCAGAACATTTAAAACACCCCAATTTATTATTATTATTTTAACTAATTGATAAATTCAGAATTTTACTATTTCGTACTACTTTGTAATGAACTAAAATATTTATATGCCCCACTTACATGCGAATAAATTGCAAAATTGCTAATTAAGAGAAGCGCTTCACACATGTTATTAAATTTCTAGTGCCTTGAATCTCCTAATAAATATAATTCTTAATTAAAATTTTCTAAAATATAATTCTTTTTAAAAAGTTTACGAGATATACTTTTTTTTATTGAAATTTTAAAATTTTTACTTATTTTAGATTAAATTACATGAAATATTACAAAAGACAAAAAGGCTTAAATAGCTAACTCAGTATAGGGAAATAAATTTGATAGAAAGAACAATTTGGTGCATTTGAAGAGGAAAAAAAAAAAAAAATCAATTTTCACAGCATTTAAAATTATTTTTAAATACTCATACTGTTCGAAATACCCATACCTTCGAGTACCCATACCCTTTAAATACGCATACCTTCCAAATAAATAAAAATTAGATATTAAAATATTAAAATAATCATATCTAAAATAACGCCGTTGTTTGAATTAATTTATTTTTGACATTATGACAATTTCGTATTCTGTACTAATATTAACGAATTTAATGAAGAAATATTATTAATTACATAAAATATTAATAAAGAATAGTTAATTCACTTATCTAATAGACATAAACTGGGATTTCTTATTTATAAATTATAGGAACTGGCAAAAAATATAACAAAAAATAGCAGAAGAAAATACTAATATTGATAAAATAAATCTCTTGTAATCAAACGAATTTTGAATGAATGAATTATCCCATTTCAACTACAGAATCAGTTTTCATTTTGCTTCTGCACCTGCGCTCATGCACCTGCGCACCGTAATCATGGCTCGAATGAATGCATCTTTTAAACCGATATTCTCTTTTTCCCAGTGCGCCTGCGTAACACTAAATCGAAACGGCATTTCGAATGAATATTATTCGCTTGATTTTTTGCGGTTTCATTCAGTCAAGATTTTTATGATTGTCTATGAGTGCGCATGCTTGACTAAATCGTTATCCCGTTGAAGGAATATGAATAACTATCTGGCATTATTTCAGCATAGAATCGGTTTAATCTGGCATTATTCCAGCATAGAATCGGTTTAGTCTGGAATCAGATTTTCCCGTGCTTTGATGTTTCTGCATCGATATTTTACGGAAGATGAAATTTTTAAATCGGATAAACGATATTAGCGTTAAATCGATATTTTATTTTACATCGATATAAAGCCCAGTCCTACTATTCACGTATGCCTAGAATAAATGCGCAAATTTTTTCGATGTTAAAATTTGCTAAAAGAAAACGAATTTTAATGACACTTGGAGTTTTGTAATAAAATTTATGTGTAGAATCCATGGGTTTATTAGTTTTAAAAATTATTTAAGAGAAATAAGAATAATAATAATAAAAAAAAAAAAAAAAAAAAAAAAACAGAAAATAATAATAACAATAAAAATAAGAATGAAAATTAAGAATAAAAATTTCCATGTGCTTATTTTTTACATTTATAATATATTTATATGCATAAATATAAAAATGTAATTAAACTATGATATTCTGTCTAGATACTTTATTGGAATTACTTTTTCTGGCTCTAAATCACTTGTAGCACCCATTTTTTATTGTTATTATTGATGAATTGACTAAATAGTTATGCATTGATACGGAAATGTTTGCTCTCAAACCTAAAACTCCTAATATTGTTTTCGTAGTTAATCCCCCAGACTCATCTAATGCTCCACATTGTTAATACTTATACAATAATGTCATTGCAGTTTTAATCCCCCATGAAGGGAAAGGCCGAGCGGTTCTGCGTTCAAAGCTGGTAGATGTGAAGTGCCGGGTTTCAATCCCAGGTTACACTCATCGACCTAGCCGTTCGGAATTTTTTGTAGTTTTCTCCGAAACTCGTCTAAATACGGGCGAGGACCCCTCAGAAAGACCCCCCACGTAGAGCATCCCACCTATAGGCCTAGGACCCTAGAGTAGTCAGTCGGTCTTAAACCCTGCAACCAACCAACCAAGAAACTCTGCACGAAGCCGAGTACTTGAAAGTGGGTAACAGATTAATTATAAGCAGAGATCATCCCTTCCGAAAATTAATAGGATGAACATAATCGCCCAAAAACACTGACCACAGTCAGTCTTGCTTAATTGTCAATGTTTTATTAGGAACATTAGACGAAGTTGTTCTCTACGAAGCATATCCCATAATTACAAGTTTAAGTAGAGTAATCCAAAAACAAAATATATTATATTTAATCATATGGCGTTTCATCGCATAGTACAAGCATTATATTTTTCTAGTTTTAAATATACACAAATTTCAGCATACATTTTGCCGACCGTTTTTGATTAGGTAAATAGTTTTGATTTATTCATTTATTTGGACTAGTACCCACACTAAATTTAAAATTACATAAGTCAGTAAAAAATAAAACGATACTGTACATAGCAATGCGAATATAAATAATAAAATATTGTTATCTTGATATGCCATTAGACAATATATCACTCGTTTATTTATTTAATTTTATTTAAGCTTTTGTAATGAAAGAATATTCCTCCTAATTGTTGGAAATGTTAATTTTAAAACTATACTTGACTATGAAAAATAAAAATGAAATTATTCAATCGATAGATCACAAATACAAAAGCAAAATATCGATAGAGTGACATTCCGTCAGACAGTACAACTGCTGCTCTTTTCCTCAAGTCCTAAAACGGTGATTACTTTCTATTTTTTCTATGCAATACGCTATTCCAGAGTCAAGGGTTAGTCACACTTGCGCTATCACGGATCACGAACACCGAAAAGTGCGTCACGTGTCTTAGCCATAATGTCGGTAAAAAGACTTAGTAGAATCCGTTATGATATGCATCATTTTGCTTTGTGTTTAAGAGCGTACAATTACCTAATGTTGCTGACAGTTACGGCCCATGCTATTCTGTGGGAAAATCAGTTTCCACAATTACTCATTATCCAATGTGTGTTTTTATGTATTTCTTTTTTTAATCCCGTTTCCAGCACATTTAGAAAATTTATAATGGTTAAATTAGTGCTCGTATTTTTTTAATTAATTAATTATCTAAATTTAAATCTTTTAATATTTTATTTTTGCGTTAAAAAAAAAGAAAAAGGGTGCTTTTTTTTTTTTTTTTTTTTTTTTAATGTTTGTTTGTTTGTTTTAGTTGGAAAATGAAATATTAAAAATGTGAAAAATCATTTTTCAAAAACGAGTACTAATTTAATGATTGTGAATATTCTGAATGTGAAAATGGAATTAAAAAGTAAATAAATAAATAAATCAAATCGTAAGCCTTTTTGGCAACTATTAAAAATTAAAATAAATTATGTATGCCTGTCTAAAAAGGGGCTTCTTCAGCGTTTTCGATACTGTCCGTTTCGATACTGTTTACTATTAATTTTATTTTCTTTTTCTTTAAAAAAAAAAGATTTTGATGAAATTCTGGCAAAAGCAGAATTTAGTTTAGTATGCAGTACTATTAGATTTTTTTTCCCGAATTATAGCATCGCTTTCAAATTATTCAATTATAATTTTGATGAATTTTCGATTTTGATAAATGTCCAACCATCGTAAAACTGACGACAACGTTTTATTCGTAGATTGAGACAAAAAGTCCTTCGTACTAATAAATAACATTAGTTAGTGAGCACTTGTTGAAACAGATTTTCTCCTAGCATAACATGGAATCTTGGTTCGCTATTAAGGCTGCTTTATCTGTAAATTCATGTAAGAGCACAATTGTACAATAAGTAATAAATGAGTAAGGAGTAGAAGTTGTCGGTCTTAGAATAAATCTGGCTTTTTTTAGGTTCTGCACATAAGATTTGGATTAGATATTTTATATAAAAAACGACCAACTTAAAAATATACTGTACCGTGTTATAATCGATTTGAAATTATAATTTTTTATGATATACATTAAAAGTCAACAAATACTTATCCATTAAAAAAAAAAAAAAAAAAAAGAAAAGAAAAGAAATGGGCACTTTTAAAAATTTTAAGAGCAGTTATAAGTATGCATGGTATAATAAATACTTTTTAAACTCTCTTTCCTTTTGCATGTTACTGATAAATAAGTGTTGAAGGTCATACACAATAGTTTTACTTTCTATATTCAGTATACAATTATTCTTTAGTTTCTAGGTTGTTTTCTCCAAAACTTGTGCTCTTATACAAAGAGGCAATAAGGATGCATTTTTTAATATTTTTTCTTTTCAGATAAGGGGCATGAAGGGTGCATTTTTTTATTAGAGCAAGAATGGCACTATTTTTACAACCTAAGGGCAGTTAAGGAGCAACGCCCTCCTGAAACAGTCTGGATGAAACTGGTTGTGTTTACAAAATTGATTTTATTTTTTTATTTTTTTTTTTTTTATAGTGTATTTAATGTAATTAGTATAAAACATTTAATTAAAATAAATAATTTTATGGTGTAATTTTTCTTTTCAACTTCCAAATACTTAATTTTTTCTGAAATTGTTCTACTTTACAATATATGTTAACTATAAATTGAATAAACCCTACCTGCATAAATCCATGATAAACTAAAATTATATATATATATATATATATATAATTTTAGTTTATCTTTCAATATATATATATATATATATATATATATATATATATGTATATATATATATATATATTGATTGCTCTTAATATCCCTTTCAAGTAACTCAATCAATTCTTGAAGCTGAAACATATGCCTACTTAATGCAATAATTCTCATTCACTCTATTTCCCTAAACTTGATTCATTAAGTTCATATTTTATTACTGATTAAAAAAATCTTATTAACGTGTAAAATAAGGATATTGAATGAAAAAAAAAAAAAAAAAAAAAAGAAGTACTCTATTTTCTTTTCTCTTTTCAACAACCAAACAAGACTACGTTTGTTCATGCAAATAAGCCGGCTACTGCTGATATACAATAAGCTCAGAGTTAATTCCGTGGCAGGCTTCGTGAGAACATTAAGAAAAACTCATGAATAGGATTCACATTACTAACTTTGGGCTAAGGGTATAAGTAATGCGAGAGATAAATGGGAAATGAGACTTGCAAGATCTTTTCATAAATAAGTTAGGTTACTATAAAACACAGAAGAATAATTTTCGAAAAAGTTTTTAATTAGAAAACTTCAATTTTGGTTTATTTTGTTGTCAAGTTATTTTTATCAATATTTATAATTTTAAAATAATTGTACATATAGTGTTAAACAATGAAAAAAAAAATAAGTAAATCAAACTCTATAATAAATTTATAGAAAAGAGATTAAAATAAAAATATTCAGTTTTCAATATTATTGTTTTGTTAAATTTTTAGTGCTTTTAAGTGCTTTGCATAATGATAGCAGGGTTGTGTAAAGGCTAAATATATAAGTAATGCTAAGTTAAGTATATAAATTAAGGCTAAGTATATAAGTACAGATAAATGGATGATGATTCTTGCATGAGATATTCATAAATAAGTTATATTACTATAAAACAGAGTAGATGAAGCATAATTTTCAAAAGAAAGTTTAAGTAAAAAGCTTCAGTTTTGGTTTATTGTATGATCAAATTATTTTTATTAATAAAGGAAATTTTAAAATAAGTGTATATATAGTGAATAAAAACATTAAACCATAAAAAGCACTAAAGCAAGAATTAATTAAAAAAAAAAAAAAAAAAAAAAACAATATATCAAATTTATGGTATATAGATTTATAATTATAGATTATAGCTTATGAATATAGATTGTAGACTATAGAATATAAAAAAATACTCTATTTCCAATATTATAGTTCCGTTCGATTTTTAATCCTTATGTGTTCCACTCTAACGATAAGACGTTTGCTCCAGTATGCATTTCCCCCTCACTCTTTCTCCCATAGACTTCCAGACATTTTCAGTAATACGCTCACGATTAACTAAGGTAAAAATTGCGGACAGTTTTATTTGACATATAATTCTGTGTGCGAGGGGACTACCACACCCCTCGACCTCCCGTTCTCAATTATAATGAATACATTTATTTCTAAAAAAAAAAAAAAAAAAAAAAAAAAAAAAGTCAAATTGTTACTAATTTGCTTCGAAACATGCTGATCTTGATCTATATTTCAAGTGGCCACTTTATACCAATTTCAAAATACCAAATTTGAATTCCCTACAGTTATTTCTTTATAATTTATGCTGATAATAGATATACATACAAATAAAACGCCAAAAATTCGATTTTCATATTTAGGGAACCTCAAAACGTGATATTATAAAAAAAAAACCAGAGTAAAAAAATGAACTTCAAAAATACTTTGTTTACAGTATTGGTATGAAAAAATTAATTTATTTCCCGAGCGATGTTCGTCGACATAATAATGTAGCAACACACTTCCATCAGTTACATTCAATAGAAAAGAATATTTAGCTTAATTTTGGGTAGCCTGTATATTGTCTATAAATTGTATACACATCACACTGTGTACTTAGATTTAGTATTATAGGAAAAACACATAATACTAAATGAAATACACTTCCAGCAATGTCCAAGTACAGTCGCATTATAGTCAAATATTTTGGGTAGCCCTGTAAACAAATGATGAATGTTTTCCATGTATAGTCCACCCAAAAAATGCTTTTATGCATATTTAAAAAATCATATTAATTCCATTTTTTCAGGGCAGCCTATAGATGTTACACTGTATTTAACAGAAATTTCGCCCACAGGCGTAATGTATTCGAATCCTCTTGGATGGCCATATACACGAACCCTGTGCTTGATCTGAACGAAAAGTTCAGGGTAGCATTGCAGTATGATACAGATATAGAATACTGAGTTTGGACTTCCTGCTCCTATTTGTTCTTGAGATATGCTGCTAACGGACACATGCAGACAGACACACAGACCAATCGCTAAAAACATGATTTTCGGATGAACCTCAAAACTTGTAGATATAACAAAAACTGAATTTCGAAAATTTGACCCAAAAACAATACTTTCTCTACCATATATATATATATGGGCAAGAGGAAGTAAAAAGAATCAGAGTTACGATCATAGAATTACTTTTTATTTTTTGTGTTTAATTTGTATGTACAATAAACGGTAATTAAAATATTGTAAAAATTAACATTGAAAACAATAATATTTATCTTTGTGTTCGAATTGTTTGTTCATAGTAATCAAAATTTTCTAGATAGGTGTTCGTGATATTTCTTAATTGATAAACCGTACTTAGAAAAGAAATACCGTTGTTGTTTGATTTCTCCAATATTTTACACATTTTACGTATCAAGAAAAATCGTAACTATGACCATAAATTTCTTTCTTTTTTAAATTTTAACTTTTATGCAGATTATACCGTAATTAAAATATTGTAAAAGAAATATTAATTCTTTTAGAAACACGTTGTCGTACCATAGCCTCCTAAACTAGATGTCTTCCGCGTGGCTCGGAAACTTGGCAACAGTTCAAGCGGTAGACAGCCCCACCTGGTACAAAATGCGGTGACTTCTTTATTCAACAGCAACCAAAAATTTTTAAAAGTGGGATTTGATATACATAAAAGGCGAATAGAATCGAAGAAACGTCGATTATATGTATCATAGATCACTTCTTAAAATTATTAGTGACATTTGAATAAAAAAGTCGCGCAATTTGTACCAGATGGCGCTGTCTACCACTTGAACTGATGCCAAGTTTCCGAGCCACGCGGAAGGCATCTAGTTTAGTAGGCTATGGTCGTAATGCAATATGTTTTAATAATAATTTAAAAATTTACTGGATCAGATATACTTAAACTTTAACTATCAGTGATCCATATTTACTCAGGATTTTTTTTTTTTTTTTTTTTTTTTTTTTTAACACGTTTCCTACATTTTGTTATTTTGCATACCAAAAGGATGCGATCTGTATTTCGTTTTCACTCTGTATATATTTTTCCTTACTTTTATTTTTGTTTGTAACATATTAGTTGAATGTAATTCAAAGCATCATATTCAAATAACAGTAGAATATCTCATTAAATACATTAAAAAAAGTAGAAGAAGAAGAAGAAATAATAATAATCTTTATTTTAAACTGTATTAAACTTTATCCGTTAGTTTGTAAGAAATAAATTGACTGACATACATCTGCTTAGTTTTTTTTAACCTATCTGTTTGTTTGTAACTTCTTCATTTGTATGTAATTCAAAGCATCATAATCAAATATCAGTAAAACATCTCGTTAAATACATAAAAAAAAAGTCTTTATTTTAAACTGTATTAAATTTCCTCCGTTAGTTTTTAAGAAATAAATTGACTGATATACATCCTCTTAGATTTTTTTTCTTAGTATATATTTATTAATCATAATCAATGAAGCACATGAATAATTTCTCCTAAAATGATTTATTTTTTAATGGAAATTAAATGTTTCTCCTATGATTGTTTCTCAGCCCGTAAGATTGATGCATTGGTGGAACCATCCCACTTGTTCGAGGACACACTCTTAATTACAACTTTTGTTTTGCTCGCAGAAAAAAAATAAAGAAACGGTGCTCCTCAAGTTCAATATTTGAGCTTGTCTTGCTAAGAAACTATGTACTTATCATTTTGATATTCTAATTACGTACCACGCATGCATCATAAGAAAAATATAGCATAAAAGAAAATAACTATGTCGCATGAATTGCAAAAAACGTATTCTGTCACTTGTAAAAAATGAAGTTCCAAATAACACAGCTGAAATACGTTAGAGAGTGAATACGTTTGCAGCTAATGCGAATCACATACTATTCAATTGTAGACCTGAGGATCATCAACAGATGATCGATCAGAAAATTATGTCACATAATAATTTACAAAAGCGATGATGTTATCGTGAAACGAGTATTGCTATTTGATATCTATTTATTATTGTAACATGTCTTCTCATATTTAATACTCTCTTGGGAAAAAAAATAATCATATGGATATCATTAATTTTACATGCATGGCATTGTGTATCAAATTTATACTATAATAATCCACAGATGCAGAAAAATAGTTTTTAATATGAAATAAAAGATTTCTAATTTTGTGAGTGTAATGTGTTGTTCAAAGAGTTATATATGTAAGTAGCTGCCAACATTTAAATTTATTCCAGAGCATTTTTACCCCCGCCTTTATTTCTCAAAACTTTATTACCATGTTTTTATTAACTTTGATTTTTCATTGTTTGTTTGCCCGGTACAAATCTTGCAATCGATTTTTAACTAATTTCCCTACTAGCTAGACATCTGAAACTTTCAGAATAGCTCAGAACCCGATGACAACATAATACTTCGAAGCCCGATTTTCGAATTTTTGATTAGTTTTCTTTTAATTATTTGAAATATGAAAATAATAACCTCCTAATAGCTTTAAAAATAGTCATTAAAATATTAGATATAATTTAATTGTTGCCAAAAAAATTACGAGTTCGCGTTCTTTCGTCATATAAATAAATACATTTAATTAAATGTTACCACTTAAAAATTGTAAAAAGTTTAATTATGCATCTAACAAAAATTGACTTCTTTATCAATATTAAATATTTCATACGCATTGATGAAGTGCTAATGTAGTTCTATAGCTATGATTCAACAGAAAATTTGAAAACATGGCATATAAAAAGTTTTTTATCTTATAATTATTATTAGGATAATTTTCTCCAATATATAACTACAAAAAAATAAGAAAAAAATACTCTTAAAATAAAATTGGTATAGAATAAAGGCGGGGCTAAAAATGCTCCAGAATGAATTAAGATGTTGGCAACTCTGTATATATTTTTAAAGTTTGCGTATTAATTATTTTTGAATTTTCAGAATTTAATGTTTTGTATAAAAAAATTCAATAACGAAATTCAATATGAAATAGTAAATTAAAAAATTCATCGATATATCTTAAAAACGCTAATTTGTATCAAGATAAATCCACCTAGGAACGGGATGAAAAGAAATAATTTGAAGATGTTCAGGATTATATTTTATAAAAAAATAAAGGAAAAAATAAACAGTTCAATATCTGATGTATTTTTGCGTATTTCTTTTTAAAGTAATTTTTTTAACTGAGAAAGAGAAACATATCTGGAAATGTTAATTTAGATAGTAATTTAACATGTTTCGTAAGATTTTTATTAAATAATGAAAAAATAGTAAAAGTAAACAATAGTATTATAAAAAATAGTAAAAGTAGAGAGTTGCAGTGTAAACAGTACCAAGAATAAATGAAAAAATGAATAAAGGAAATTAACTGTGAAATGAGCTATTTTTTACCACGTTTTCATTAACTTCGACTCTTGTTTGTATGTTTGTTTGTTTGTTTGTTTGTCAGGTACAAATCTTGCAATCGATTTTTAACTAACTTTCCGACTAGCTAGATATTTGAAATTTTCAGGACAGCTCAGAATACGGTGACAATACATTTTTTTAATACTTTTAGTCAAGTGTTTCAGGTCCCGCTGCCTTCGGCAGCGTTTATATGATTCGACAGAAAATTTATTTAACTAACTTCCCGACTAGCTAGACATTTGAAACTTTCAGAATAGTTCGTTCAGAATACGATTAAAATGAATTTTTTTAATACCTTTAGCCATCCGTTTCGGGTTTCCGCTGCCTTCGGCAGCGTTATCAGTACATAGATTGCAATCGATTTTTCCCTAACTTTCCGACTAGTTAGACATTTGAAACTTTCAGGATAGATCAGAATACGGTGACATTACATTTTTTTTAATACTTTTAGTCAACAGTTTCAGGTCCCTACTGCCTTCGGCAGCGTTTATATGATTCAGCAGAAAATATATTTAACTAATTTCCCGACTAGCTAGACATTTGAAACTTTCAGAATAGTTCAGAACAAGGTGAAAATGTATTTTTTAAATATTTTTAAACAACTGCTTCGGAATTCTGCTGTCTTCGGCAGCGTTACCAGTACAAACTTGCAATCGATTTTTCACTAACTTCCCGACTAGCTAGACATTTGAAACGTTCCGGACAGCTCAGAACATGTTGACAATACATTTTTTAAAATACTTTTAGTCAACTGTTTCAGGCCTTCGGTAGCGTTTATATGATTCAACAGAAAATTTAAAAGCATGGTATATAAAAAGATCTTTTTATCTTGCATTTAATCATAACTAATTTTACTTCCATTACCTTACTACTGTAGGCAATAGAAGTATTATATTCGGTCCAAAAATTCTATATCGAGTTTTAACCTGATTTACACGTTTTAAGGCCTCTTGAGTCCAAAAAAGTAGTTTTTGGGAATTGATCAATGTGTGTGTATGTACAGTCAGCAGCAAAAGTTTCCGAGAACTAGCTAATAATTCCGACATGAAAAAAGTACACTTAATACTGTTTTGTTAAAAAAAAAAAAAAAAAAAAAAAAAAAAAAAACTCTTGTTGAATCATGTTCTTAGACTGCCTAAGAACATGACTCGACAAGGATTTATTTAACAAAGCAGTATTAAGTGTACTTTTTTTTAGACAGAGATTACTGCTAGTGCTCGGACACTTTTATTGCCGACTGTATGTATGTATGTGGGAAATCTACTGGCTATCATATCTCCGAAACAAATAAATACAGAACTACTGAACTTTAAAACTGATACAGGTCTGGTGTACAAATGAATTTTCCAAATTATAGTGAAAATTGGGAAACCGAAATTGGGTCATCGGTAACCGGAAGTGGGAGCGTAAGTCCCTATCTCGAAAACGATTTTCTTCAAAGTTGCTATATAAACCTATATGCTTAGAAGTCCTCTCGAATGATATAGTTGGATAGTTCAAGAAAATTGATAGGTGTTCTTTATAAATAGCTCATTTTCAGGACTCGCAAGAGCGTTTCTTTAAAAACGACTGTATGGATTTTTTTCAAATTCGCTATATTAATTCCCTTTTAAATATCCTTTTGTATGTAATTATTGTTTTCCGGTCAATAATTGAGTATGCCAAGATTTGGTAAAAGTTGGTATCTCAAAAACGTCTCTAAGGATTTTCTTGAAAATTGTTACATAAATCCATTTTAGATACCCTTTCTCATGTGTTACGTTGTTATTATAGGAAAAATAACGGTCATCCTGATTAGATAGTTCAGTTGTATATATCGGAAATTGGAGTTTAAAAAAAAAAAATAACTCTATCATTTTCTTTTCTCATTTTTTAACTCGTTATGTAAACTCTGTTTTACACGTCTTTACACATGTATTAAGTTTCTCTTGGTGGAAAATTGAAAAAAATGCATATAATATCTCCAAAAAATGTATATAATGTGTTTAATAGTGGGTAATGGAAATTGTGTGGCTGTTTCACACCAGACTTTTTAATGATGATATACTTTATATTGACTAAAATGTAGGAGAAGAGGCAAACGATATGTCTTCATTATTGAAATGATTTACAGATAGAAATGTTTCAGAGATCATATTAAGAAAAATTAAAAATTTATTGACATTAATATGGTATTACATTCATAAATTTGTTGGTGAATTTTGTTTTCGTATATGTGTAACAGCTTTTACTGCTAATGAATATCATGTAAACCTGTAACAAATAACAATTTTTTAAATAGCTTTAACGCATTAATTTTATTCGATAGTAGTTTATGCAAAACATTTATGTATATTAACAGAAAAAAAAAAAAAAACATATATTTATATTTTTTATTTTAGAGAAAAATATCAATAATAAAGAAGAAATAGTAAAGTTTAACCCCAAATGCTGAATAAACCTAATTAAATAATAATACAAACTTTTGTACATAAATGTTGATATTATTTTATATCAACATTTCTTTTTATATAATTTTTTTAATTCCTTTTTAATTAACTTTTAATTTCTTATTATATCTATTTTATATCAAAGTTTCCTTTTAACTGAAAAAAAAAAAAAAAAAACTATATCAGATACAAACAAATAAAAAAAGAAAAAGTTATTTTAAATAGAAATATTCACATTATAAAAATTAATTATTTCACTCCGTTATACACACTTATTGTTAATACATTTAAAATTATTTTTACTGAATAAAATATACAGAAATGGAAAACATATTATATTTATAAAAAAATAAATAAGTAATAAATAGCATATGTTTAAAATTGTTCGTCAAAACAATAAATAACAATATCGATTAATAATAGAGAAAGTTTTGTATGTACATGTGACATTGAACATGGCAAAACTAAAACAACTCTACCATGTCACAAGACAGAAGAAAAAAAAATGTCGTGTAAAAAGGAAATTTGCACATTATGTCGATTAATTCCGTCTTCCCGTCGTTACCTTGGTCCACTTTTGATCTGTTTTTATTATTTTTTATGGAGGCAGTGATCAATAAGGACTCAATATTCATGCGTATGATCTTTTTTGACATCTTAGTCATTTAAATGATAATATACACAAGAAAAAAATAAATCAACACGTGAGGGTACGATACGTCTATCTAGTAAAATCTAGATAAAAATAGTTTTTTTTTTTTTTTAATTTGTTTGTTGTTGTTATAATAATTTGCAGAAATTATCCTTGAAATGTAATAATTGTTAGTTTTTTGATTGCCTTAAGGTGGAAATGTAAGTGATTAAAATAGATTTCAAAGATTTATGATCTGTCGATAGAGAAAGTTAGCCTCTATTTATTCAAAAAAGAGACACTCCGTATATTTTGAGACTTAAGGCAAGAAAACAGCGATAAACCTTACTTAGTAAGCAAATTAATTAAGATGGCTGAAAATAAATGCATATAAAAGTTGATAAAAAAAAGACATATAAACGTAAAAAAGTGAAAAAAAAAAAAAAAAAAAAAAAAAAACTTAAATTATTAATTCAATGACTTTATTAATATAAGGGATAACATTGGTAAAATAGTTAAATCGGTGAGAAAAGGTAATAAAATGTCGCCGTTTTTTTTTTTTTTTTTTTTTTTTTTAGCAAAAGCATTAAAATCAACCTCTTTAAGGATTAGTCAAGGCTACCATCTCTTATTAGTTTCTCATTTTCTTTGGAAAATAACATGCTGTCAAAATCTAAGCCCATATCAGTTTATTTATATAAAAGATTTATTTATTTATTTTATTGTATTTTTTTAAGCGAAAAAATAAACAAATATATCTGTATTTAGAAAAAATCAATCAATAAAATAAAATATTTTTAATTAATAGAAATTTTATTATGAACTAGATTAATATATTTATTATGAACGTATTAACACACAAACATAAGCACTAATACAAGTATTTAATTGAAATAAGTAAAATCATTTGGCTTTTAAACGGCCATTTCAACATCAGAACATTGCAATATATTAAAAATATTCAACATATAATTTTTTTCAGATTTTTAGTTTAAAAAATATCTTCATAAAATTTCATTCAATTAAGATAAAACAATGTTAACCAGTATTTACTTTCCAAATTAAATACCCTTTTAAAGATAATCGTTCATGAAACATATCCAATCACAATTACTTTGGGAAATAATATATATTTGAATAAAAATTAAACGTAACTACAGTTTGATTAATAAATAACACTTAAAAATTTAACAATTCACAAAAATTAGAAACTATTCTAATTTATTATTTTTTAATGCAAAGGAATACAATTGTTATACTTGTGAAGTAAACTATGAATTGTAAACAAAAAATATCAATTTATTCAACTAAAATTATTATGTAAACATAACTAGATAATTAAGAAACGATTTATACACTTTTAGGATTTTAGATGGATTACGTATTTTATGAGTAATGCATAAATAGCCGATAATGTACGTATATATAAATTTATTCATTTATATTATACTAATTCATCATAATTCATCATTATAATAATCACACACCAGGAAGGAAGACTGAATTAATCAATAATTCAGTCTTTCTTCCTAGATAAATTTACATATGGAAATGAAGCATTCTGCAACAAAAGATATTTAAAAAAGTAAAAATAACGGCAGATAAACACATTTGAAAAAGTTAATAAATGTAGAAAAATAAATTTAAAATTTTCCAAATACACCTATATTTTTTATTAAGAGAAAATACAGAAGCACGACAGTAAACTATTAGGTTTCTGAGACAGTGATATATAAGGTCATTTAAAATCATTATAATTGCTCAACAATTCAAAGATTTCAACAGGGAATTAAAATAAATTTAGGACTTGGAAAAAAAAAAAAAAAAAAAAAAAAAAAAAGAGGAAAGAAATAAAGAAAGAAATTTAAGGAGACTTGGCGCCATTGAAGGTTTATATGAAAGCTTACAATTCCATTTAATATTCATAAATTGAACTATATATATGTATTCAGGAAACAATTTTTTTTAATTTTTGATGCATATTTTCCAGATATGAAATCATTAAATTACGTTTTCTCAGTTTGTAGTTTTTCATGAATTCATAATCTTCAAAATGCTAAAATTTCTACAGATACAAATTTAATAATTAAGGATGAATTTTGAAATTCATTAATTAGTTTTTTGAAAAAATAAAAAATAAATAAATAAATAAATAAATAAAAAGTGAATGTCTATGTAAAAAATTAAAAAAAAATTTTTTGTTGTATTTTTAATATATATATATATATATATATTAAAGATATTGCAAAATACATCCTTAATCCTTTTACGTAAGTTCTATTAAACTTAAAATAAAAATAAAAATAAAAATATATAAATATATAAATAGTAGAAGTTTTTTTAAAAAGTAAATTGGAGTGTGATGCCCTACCACTGAGCTACCCTGGCTGTCAACCAGCTAGGCATTTCTCACTCTGGGAATCGAACCCGGGCACCTCCGCTTAACGCCCGGATTCTCTACCACTGAGCTACCCTGGCTGACAATCAGCTTGACATTTCTCACAATGAGAAATATTTTTCTCATAGTTGGTATTTTTCACATAGTTCGTATATAAAAATTATCAACCTTTACACTCCAGTTTACTTAAAATAAATATTCACGGTTGATGAATTTATGAGTAAATAATTTCTAAATCTGTAGAAGTTTTATCATTTTGAAGATAATTCAATTTTTGAATATTATATGGAAATATAAGATTTTATATTAAACCTTCAATTATGTGAAAGGCGCAAAGTCTCCTTAAGAAATACCAAACATCATTCATTTATATATTAATTTACATGAAGCAAAAATAATTTTAACACGATACAATATTAATGTAAGATACTATAATATTAAACTTTTTAAACAGTTAATATTGCAACAAATTAAAAAAAATTACATTGATTATCAATAAATATAATTAGAGTTTAGCAGCAAAAAATAGAAAACTTTATACTATAAAAGACTCTAATTGTAAATTTATTACCATACAACAGCCATTTTCGCTAGTATATACCCAATATTCAAAAATGAAGAGACTAGTAAAAAATTTTAAATTTATCAATAATTATGTTAGATTATATTTCATATTATTTAATGATACGTATTAATATTAATTTCATTTTACTATAATATATTAATTATTATCTAAACTTATTATTATCTAACTTTACATTTTACAGTATACAATTACTATGATGTTAATTTACACCTATGCTATTTATAAACCATGTTTTATAACACTCAATTTTAAAACTGAAATAGTTATTTAAATCTATAAATGCTACCTACTAGTGATAATTATTAATAATAATCCTGTTATAAGGTACTTCAAACTTAATAAGTGGGCAAAAAGAAAAACACAGAGATAATCAATAACCATATCGGTGTAAATATTTAGTGTTTTTTTTTTTTTTTTTTTTTTTTTTTTTTTGTCTCTCTCTTTTTTTCTATTTATTTATTTATATATTTATTTTTTAAATAAAAGTTTTATGGAAAGCAAGGTTTTAATTATTTTAAAATCTACAAGAGTTTTCCATAAAATTATTTTTTGTCTATTTTACTACGTAAAAAATTCTAATAAGTTCTGAAACTTTAAAATCATACATTAATTATTTTATGCAGCAAAAGAGTATGAATTTTAATTTAAAAATCAAGTAAAATGAAATGAATTAATAACTAAAATTAGCGTCATAAGTCAAAATTTCGTTATTTGAAAATTTAGTTTCTTCAAATTTAGAGAGACTTGAACTGAAGAAGAAAACTATTAGTTAAACATAAATGTGAAACATTGTTTAATAAAAAGAAAAACAAAAAATCTGGTGTGCAACAACCACACGACTTCCATTACCCATTATTACATATATTATATGCACTTTTTGGCGATAATGTGGACAGAAGGTATAAAAATGGCCTACAAAATTAGACCCCCCCCCCCTAATAATTTTCCTCTAAGAGAAAACTAATACGTGTGTAAAGACACATAAAACAGTTTCCATAGCAAATTTTAAAATAAACTTGGTAGAGCTTCTTCTTCTTTTTGTTTTTTTAAGTATCCATTTAAGATATCTAAAATTGACCTACCTAATCAGGACATTTTCCCGTAATAACCATGTAATGCATGCGAAAGGATATTTGAAAAGTGTTTTATGTAGCAATTTTCAAGAAAATTGTTAGAGCCGTTTTTGTGATACCGAGTTTTACCAAAACTTGGCAAACTCAATTATTGACCGGAAGAGAACAATTAGTACTTACGAAAGTATGTCTAAAAGAGAGGTGATATGGCGAGTTTGAAAATTTTCATGAACTAACTAACTAATAACATACGAAAGGACATCTAACAGAGTTTTTAAGTAGGAACTTTGAAGAAAATCGTTCGAGCCGTTTTTGAAATACGGACTAACCGTTCGTCTTTCGGTTTTATTAACCCCCTTCCGGTTTTCCAAATTTCGCCAAAAGTTAAAAACTTTATCTGTATACCAGACCTAACTCAAATATGAATTTTCGTTGTTCTACCATTATTTGTTTCGGAGTTATGATAGTCAGAAAATTCCTCACACATACATACATACTGACCAATTACTAAAAACCACTTTTATGGACTCAGGAGACATTAGAACATGCAAATCAGGTGAAAACTTGATATTGAGTTTTTAGACTGGATACAATACTCCCATTACTTACGGTAGTTGCGTAATGGAAGTAAAGGGAAAGAAAGAAAAAAATATATATAATATCCCACTCCATGTTTTGTTACCGTTTTTTTCTAACAAAATGTAATAGCATAAACAGCTGTTCAGAAATGTTTAACGATACAAACTTTCTCGAGAAAATCCTAAAACAAAAAAAATATATAATAATTCTGTTTTCATTTATTTGTAAGGAATGTTGATTAATACCGGAAGCTAATTTTCTTTTAGAATATTTAACAACCCACGCGAGATCATTGCGTGTGCAAATGTGTTTTAAAAATGATTAACATTTACTTAGAAGAAAGCAAAAAATAAACTTCTGTCATACAGGAAACGAAATTTTTGTTGCGTTTCTTTTCGAATGGAAACAAAAATTAGTCGTAAAATAATTAATGAAATACCTCTTTAGGTATGTTATTGAATTATATAGAAAGGCCAAAAATAAAAAAAAGAATTGTTTCTTAAAGATTTTTATTCCCTTAATTCCAAAAATGCAATAAAAAAAAATTCCACCATATTATTTGTATTTTGTTTTATTTTATTTATTTATTTGCAAAACTCATATTTTCAGTTGTTTTTGCTGGAAAAAATGAAATCCCGTAACTGTTGTTAATTATACAAAACATATTAAATAATTGTTTCTTACTTTAAAACAATATTTATAAACGTTAATATAGATATGTATGCGGATACAAAATGAAAAAGGGAAAATAAGAAGAATATTAATTTATTTAAGGATTTTTTTGCAAAACTCGTATTTTTAATTAAATTTTGCTCGAAAACATGAAATCCCGTATATATTGTTAATTATAAGGCATCAAAAAGAAGGGGGGCATCAAAAAGAAGAATTTTAGAGGCGAAAAAGAGTAAACTCATAATATTAAATCTATCATTAAGGAATTATTTGTTCAATTATCAGAAATAATATATTTATTTTATTGTAGTGTTTTTTAATTATAAACCCTTATTTAAAAATAAGTACGTGATGGGCAGAAATGGAGTTGATTTATGAGTGTAGCATTCTCAAAAACATAGAATTTCCAAAATATTTTCTTGCAGCTAAAAAAAAAAAAAAAAAAATGTATATTCAGACCTATGTTAGTTAAGGAACATAGCAAATACAAACTACATATTCTCATTCGATTACCCTAAATGACCCAATAATCAACATCTTTTTATTTTTTTGAGGGAAAAAATAAAGAAAACATAAAAGAGTCACCTAAGATAAAATATTTTTGAAGCATTCTTGATAAAACACTGAGAATTTAATTATTCAATATACATTTTCATGCGCAATCATTGCGATAATATTTAATTTTAATGGGAGGGGGAATATTTTTTATTGCGAAAATGAATACATGATCAATTTTATTTTATCATTAAACAATAAGAATATCAAACCTGTTTATCTGAACCATTCTCAATGGTAATTTTCCTAGTTATTTGTTTTCTTTTAAGATAATGCATGATCATTTTTCTAATTAATTCCTTTTACAACATAAATAAATTTAAGAAATTATTATTATTATTATTTCACAATTCGGTTTTCATACACCTAATAATTAAGTTTTATGCCTTCAATCAAACGTTATTTACCATGACAAATCTAAATAATTCACAAATAAAAAAATAATATACAAACATGATTTTATTTTAAAATGTAATAGATACTCGAATTCAGTGGATTTGGACAATATACATGCATTGAAATGTTCAGTGTAATAAGATGATCAGATGTTGGATAAAACTCTAGGACAAATTTTGAGGTAGATTTGGAAATCCAGGCCTTCATCCCTCCCCTTTTCCTAAGTTCGTTACTCCTTTTATGTATGTATTGTGATTGGAGTTATACGTGTATGCAAGATTTCAGCTCAGTCGAACGATAGGAAGTGGATCAACCTGTATTTCCCCATTGTCCTAAAAATAGGACGTCATGCATAATTGGTATTTATATAAATTATTTTGAATATTTTAATTCAAATTAAAGGTGATATATTATTTAAAAGTCTAATAAATCTTTATGATTTATTGCACTTGATTTTATGTGTATGCATAGCCTTAAAGAAACATATATCTTTTGCGTAAGTACTTTAACATGTTTATTACTCAGTGTAATTAAATTAAATTATAATCCTGACAATAATTTTATACGAAATACATCTCATTTAAAATTTCATTGTTGGTATTTTCATCTATCTTTCATTTCCTGAGTGTTGTAAAGGAATAAAATTATTGAAATTATATATATATATATATATACACACTGTAAAAAATAGTTTCTTAAAAATGAGCTAAATTGTCTCAAAATAGCTCCGAAACAATATATACTTAAATTTGAAAATTCATGTACTCACTTTTGAATATACTGACATGCTCAAAAATGGGGTTGACCAATAAGAATCCCAATATCCCCCTGTTTGGCTTTGCCAATATACTCAAAAATGAGTACATGGGTTTTCAAATTTAAGTATATATTATTTTGAGACAATTTAGCTCATTTTTAAGAAACCATTTTTAACAGTGTATATATTTCAAAAAAGAAAGAAAGAAAGAAATCCAATGCTTGGTACGATATTGGTTAAAATTTGAAAACAAATTTTGAACTCTAATTGGGGGACTGGGACTCCTTTTCTAAAGTCTGTTACTGGTTGAGCATGTATTTTCATCGGATTTAGTTATACATGTCGTAAAATTTGTCATCGATCGGATGATAGAATATGGGGGGAAATTCAGTTTTTAGAGTTGACCCGCAAACGCACATAGTCAATGGTCCAAGTTGAATAAAGCATTTAAAAAAACATTACATTTTATATAAGCCACATAACTGATGTTGAGCTGCAAACCTAAAATGCAACCCCATTTAATGATTCATGTTTCCTGATTTGATACAATCACTTTATATTAACTTGCTGTGTAATTTTGTTGGATGGCAGTTGGTTTTTCACTTGCTTTTTTTTTTTTTTTTTTCCCCTATGTTTTAGCTGCAGGAGTTGCCATTTCTTAACTTGTTGTCAAGTAGAATAAATTATAATTTCACAAATATATTTTTCTTAAATAAATATTATATCTTTCAAAAGAAGTCTTTCTTTTATATATAAATAAATGGGTGCATGAACAACACTTAGACTAAGACTTAGAAAGATTTATTATAAAAATAATGCCTATTTCTTTTGCTGTATTAGAATTTGAGCTAAGAATCTTCACGGATATTGATGCAAGCGAAATGAAACTTTAATTCTCATTCAATGCATATGCATGGTCAACGCTTCCTTAATCTGTCTTTAACATAATTTTATTTCTTTTTTAACTTGATTTTTACTGTTTATTTAAAGCATGTAAAATGTTAGTTTAAAAATAAAGCATGAAAGTTATAATTTTTATAATTTTAAAAATAATTGTTCTCATTTTAAAAAATAGGGACAAACTTATGATTGTTTATGTATATATATATATGTGTGTGTGTGTGTGTGTGTGTAATTTATCTACATGAAGAAAGGGGTAAAATGCAACCGCATAAAATTAATTTTTAAATCCTTCATTTGTAACTAAATAGTGAGTTCTACGATACACATGTATGCATATTTTTTTTTTTTTTAATTTATGGATATATATATACATATATATATATATATATAATTTTCCATATATGTATACATATTTATATAAAATAACGTAAATCGTTTAACCTATATTACAAGATAGATTTATGATACAAGGTACTCGTATAAGTATATATATATATTAATTATGTATATATGGCAGTAGGATTTGTAATACTTGAAACTCACAAAATTAATTTATTTTTCATATCTTCCGAATTTCATAACCATTGACATTATTAATTTCTCAAATATAAAATCCTATGTTATTATATTTGCAAGATTATATTAAAACATTTAAATTTATGTTTAAACACAACAGTTTTCTCTATTCCTAAAAGCCAAAATTCACGAAAACCAAATCAATTAAACTTGTGGCCACTCTTTTAGGATAAATTATTGAATTCCAGGAGATAAATTATTCTGTTGTCTGATTAACAATATCGAAAATAGGCTGCACCCAAGGCCTAGCGGGCAAGAGCACACCATTTTGAATAAAAATGATATAATGAGGTATGCGTTTTTGCTGTAATCTTATTATTTGAAGGTTATTAAGCATATTGGCATACTCTAGGTACATACGCTATATATTCTAAGAATTCCGCAAATGTATAGAGAGTAATTTCCATCAAAGTAGGGCAGATATGTGATTGATATAACTGTAAATTGATATAACTGATTGATATAACTGTGACCCATCTCTACTAAGGATCGCAATATACATGCATCCTCCACATCTTGAAAATCCCATAAATGAAATAAAGGGCATGTTTTTCGCCTTTTTTTTTTTTAACATTAAGGGGACAGACTACTTTTAAAAATGGGAACATGAAGAAATTTCCATCAACTTTCAGAAATTTTTAAAAAAGAATGAATGCATGTACAACCTTTTTTTTTTTTTTTTTTGAACTAGCATGATTCTACTCTATTGATTAAAAATATTATTTTGGTTTACTTCAAAATAGAAAATTATTTTATTGCAAATTATTTAATAAATAAATAAATAAATAAAGGTGCTTTCTTACTGCGTGCATAATACTATTTCAAAAAGTATTTCAGATATGAACTTAATTTTTTTCTCAACCATATGTTTTGATATTATGAATAAAATGAACTAAAAGTAAAAAGTTCAATACAATAAATAAATAAATAATAAATAACAATGGTAATTTCATATTTCAAATTTAATTTTTAATTAAACTCCATATTATTAAAATAATTAAAACCTTTTAGTTCAGATTCTTAATTTCAATGTTTGTTTCATTTAATTCGAAAATTATAAGGATAACGGAAACTGTAATTAAGATATCCTGCGCGAAGTGAGTAAGTACCTTTCAATTTTTCTTAAAAATAATGTGCAATAAAAATAATTTTCAAGTTTCATAAAATAATTTTCAAGTAAACCAAAATAATATTTTTTAACAATGAAGTAATGTCTTACTAGTTAACACAAAATAAAAATATTGTTTGTACATGCAGGCATTCTTTTTTAAACAATTCTGAAAGTTTATCATAAATTTCTTTCTTTTTTTCTTTTTCTTTTTTAATTTTTAAAAAATAGTCTGTCCCCTTAAACGTCATAAAAAGACAAAGATTCAGCATTTTGCTAAATATTGTTTTACTCGGTGAATTTAGATTATTTTCTCCTGTTTTTTTAACAGCAATTAAAATGTCTTCAACTTATAGATATTCTAGTTTTCTTTCCTTAACTGCCAGCTATATCGAAAGTTTCGAAAAATACTTTTTATTTGAATGAAGAGGATTCCGTCAGTTATTATTTTTCTTCCATGTTCGCCATATATTAAACACGATTTTGCAAATTTTCTTTTCTTCTTTTCTTTTTTTTCTTTCTTTCCTTTTTTTTTTTAATACAGAGCCTAAGATTATCCGTTTTTACAACATTTGATTATTTTTTTTTCCTTCAAAACATATAACCATATATTGCATTACATATGTAACAAAATTTTTTATTACATTTTATTGCAGCACTTATCTAAAAAGACAAACATCAATAAAAGATTTCTTATAAATTAATTTTGTTTCCATTTTTCAAGTTTGGCAACGGTAATATTTATTTAAATCTTATGATGTTATAGCTTAGCTTTCTCCACTTTTATCACTAGTTGGTATCTAACTAAGGGAAATTTTTGTTCTATTACAACCTTTTCTATTGTATTTTTGTTAATTTATATTTATGATTAGTTTAAGTTTAATACTAGGGATTGCAAAACTTCAATGTAAAAAAATCAAAATATTCTTTTCTATACCGAGAAACGTGTTATGTTAAATCTTCGATTCACTTTTTCAGACATTAGTAAAGAACAGTTTCGTGATAATAATACTATTTCATATTTTTCTTGAAAACCTTGAGGATCAAATTTCGTTGTCTAACTCTTGTCTATGTTGCAAGATATAGATCGAGATAACATCTCTAACGCAATTAAAACAACTTATAATGACAGTATTTTCGAATGATCAGTTATGTATTTCATGTTTTCATTTTGAAAGATTAAAAAAAAAAAAAATCGCGTGATCTCGAAATGGATGAAAAACTTGTTAGTCCAACAACATATTGAATTAATACTGTTCATGTTAGAAGTATATTGATTTATAAATTATTCTTTATTATTTGATCATACATGTTGTATTTTCTAATAGATGATAAGTTCAGAGACAAATAATTTTTTTTTATTTTTTTAATTAGGATATTAGTGGATCTGAAACTTAAAAAATCGAATTTAGACATGGTTATCGATAATGATAGGATTATCCAATTATAGCAATAATAATGAAAAATTTCTAAAAAACAAATGTTCTGATGGGAAAAAAAAAAAAAAAAAACTTCGTGAAAAATATTATGTAAATATAATTATATGTATTGACTGAAAAAACAAAATAATCAAAGATTTTAATAATGCTTTTTATACACTTCAGAAAATTTTATTTTTTAACTCGTTAGTAGTCGCTATAGACAGCGCCACCTATTACAGATTGCGCACTTTTTATTTAACTGTCACCAATAATTTTAAGAAGTGATGTGATCGACGTTTCTTCGATTTGGTTCGCCTTTTATGTGTATGAAATGCCACTTTTAAAAGTTTTTGGTGGCTATTGAATAAAAAAATCTGTCAACACTGGAGGATGGGCGGCAAATAGACCAACTAGCGACTACTAACGGGTTAACTACTCACAAAAAAAAGTAAAAAAAATAAAACGAATAAAAGAAATAAAAATTACAAGGTTTAATAAGTCGTTTGATAGACAAATTTCACAAGGTACCCAAACATCGGTCAAAGTCATTGATCATGTTAAAAGAAGCTGCTTTATGAATTGAAAACTTCGTTGATGATATAAAGTCATATTGATTTGCTTCCTACGAATGCTGATTATCTCGTTAAGCAGTTATCTGCTTTTTGATTGTGTTACTCCACGACAGAAACAACTAATACTTCTTAAGAGCAATATATAAGTGGCAAACATAAATATGTTCTCCCAAAAACTTCGTTAATTAAAACTTTCATTGTTTTTCTGCATTTAAGATGCACAAAAATTTTTTGCAATCAATGTGTTTCAAATAATTGAATATTTACTTTTCGAATTCTAAAATTATGTTGAACGTTTTACATTTTCAATAGTAAAAATGTTCACGAATTTTAAACCTGTATATGCCATTCTAGATAAATTCTTGATTTGCATTATAAGTGTCTGTTATAAAAGAACTTTCAATTTGAACGTGCGTCTCATTTAATAACATAATATAAATACATTAATTAAAAATTGTTTTCAAAATTTAAAATAGTTATTTAAGATTTTATAAATATTATGAATTTTCTTTTTTTTTTTTTTAATATTCAAAAGTTCAAGGTTCAAGACTGAAGAATAATTGCAACAGTTAAATTGTAAATGATAAAATGTCTTACAAAAAAAAAAAAAAAAAGTTTTGAAGGTCACTTATTAATTTAGTTCATAGAACTATTTAAGGAAAAACTAATTAAAAAGCTTAATGATGTGCAATGTCTGTTTAAACTCGATCACAATTTTAATTAAAATAAAACACAATGTACATCTGTTGTCTGTTATATATCATTTCTTCATAGGCTGTGAATATTTAGAGAGAAGTCATTTGCACAACAATGTACTATGCCTATGTATGAAAAAAAAGTTGTAAACAGCTATTTGTTTGCAAAGCTTCCTTAATCATCAACAACAAAAGCTTTAAGAGCTAATAAACCTATTTCAGTTTTTACCCCGCCCCTCTAATAATGCACTTTTGTGAACAAGTCCATTGTTGCATATTTTGTATGCGCTTTCAGGCAAACAATATTAAACTGATATGTTTGCACTTCGCTTTTATAAAAGGGGGTTCGCTGAGGAGAGGAGACAGGGTGAATGAAAATGCGTTGTGAGTGAATAGGTGGTTTCCCTGCATAAAAACTCCTTATATGTTCCTCATGCCTCTTTGTTCGCAGGAGTATGCCGAAGCGTGCTTCAAGTGTCTGAAAGCGTGTGTAGTTGATTTTTTATATTTTTATATTTTTTCTAACCAAGCAGTCACTTAACAGGTGAAGAAAGTAGATTACATCGAGTTTTTCTTTATAGCACATTTATAGTTCAGAAATATTTTAGGAGTGCGTGTGTGTATATATATATATATATATATATATATATGCACACTCCTATATATAGGGGAGAGTAGGGAGGGATGGGACAGATTTGACAAAAATATTTTTTACAAATTTACTTTTACTGATACAACACTGTAAGTTTCAGAGAAACAAATTGAAACATTTTGACATCTTTTAAAAATATATATTTGATGGTAATTATTGAAATATTAATTTAAGCCAATTAACATAGTCATAAAAATGTCAAAGTTAAAATAAGTACATAATATACAGACATACTATGAAAAATGACGAAAACAGTGGGACACAATGTATGTAAGGTTAATTAATTACTAATAACATCTATTTTATCCAATATTAGAGTATAATGTACCACTTGAATAAAAACTTTCAAATGCTCAATCAGTTCATCTTTTTTTTTTTTTTTTTTTTTTTTTCATTTTTTACTTCTAGCAGAGAAAGTACTGTTTTTTAGTTCAAATATTCAAAATTAAGTTTTTGTTATATTTACATGTTTTATGGTTCCCTGAATATTAATAAGGTTTTTAGTGGCTAGTCTGTGTGTGTTATCAACATATCTTAAGAAGAAATATTACCAAGAAATTCTAACTGTAATTGGTGAATGTAACTCCTTTTGTATATTTTACCATGTCCAGGAAAACTGCTCAGAAATCAAAATTAATTCCTCATACATATATGGTAAATAAAATATTTTTAAAAGTTAAAAGTGTAAACAAAAGTCGTGTGAGTGCCACACCAATTTTTTTCCATGATTTTGAATTTGTTTCGTTCATTTTTTCTTCAATCTATTCATTCATTTGCCTCTGGATATTTTCTGTTTAAGAAGTATCAGAATCTTCATTCTTCTTCCTTTTCTTACATGTTCCATCCCTCCCTGAGCTGCTCTGCCCCATCCTGCATTTTCATTATTTTTCAAGAAAATAATTTATTATTATACACATGCTACTTTCAGGCATAATTTAGCTACTAATTCATAAAAGTTATATTATTAGGTATATAAAATATGAAAAGTAATTATGCTAAAATCAGTGATTGACGTTGAAAACTTGCCTTGAAAATTTAGCAATTGTTTGCTTTTGGAGTTATAAAATAGTTTTTTTTTCTTACATAAACTTACAGAGTTCTCCAACTGAAATGATACATTGCAACAAATATGGAGCTGTAGTTACTTCACCTGGTGGAAGTGTCAAAAATTGAAAACATTGTTTATTTTAAGAATAATTTTAGGTGTCCCATTCCTCCCACTGTCCCATCCCTACCAACTCTGCCCAATATATAAAAGTTACAGTAACAATAAAAGAAAATCCTCAAATATTTTAAAGGAAAAATTTATATCATAATAAATGAGAAATATCTTAAACCTTTATATATATATATATATATATATATATATATATATATATAATTCTGTAACTCATACTATTTACACTAAAGAAACAAAAGAAAAAAATACTATAAATGGAAAGAGTATATTTCCTAGAAAAACAACTATATAAAGAAAACGCATGTTTTTTTTTTTTTTTTTTTTTTTTTTTTTTTTTAAATATATATACATGAATGGTTATATACATGAATGGATGAAAAATATAATTATTTATTAATGAATGTTCTTGACGTGAGAAAACTCTGTTAATATTTTATTTGAACTCGTTTAATAAGTGCTAACAACTTGAAATTGAAATATTAACTAATGAACAAAACTGCCGACTATTTCTAAGAGATTTCTCATGTTACATGACGTTATGAAAAGTTGTAGTACATTTATCTCTCCACCTCATACACAAAGAGAAATAAAACATAGTTAAGAGAATAATTATATACCATAAGTAAGATTCAAGTAATAATTATACTGTAAAATCAAATTGGGTTTTAAAGCCATATCCTTGAACAGAAGAAGGACTAAATATATATAAATAACTACTTCTATTCTAAAATTCTAATTTGTAACTAATCAGAAAAATGATCAAAAGAAAAATTCTCGTTATTTCTTTTTTTTTTTTTTTTTTTTTTTTTTGTAGTTTGTTTAACCCAACAAAATTTTGATCATTTAAAATAAAAATTCATCTGAATTTACGAACAATATTAGAAGAGAAGAAATAAATGAAGTTCTTCCTCAAAGGTATAAAGGTAAAATTTTCTGGGCAAGATTTTGAGCTTGCAGATTAAAATTTGCCGTCTTTTAAAGGTTTAAGATATGACCAAATGAAAAAAATCCGTTAATTTTATTTTTGCTGTAAAATTGTTGTGAAGAATTTTACCAAGATAAACAACATCTAAGAAAATAACCGATATAGCTTATTATGTAGTTATGTATATTATTACTGTATAAAAAGTTTGAAGATAAAAAAAAAATAATAATAATAAATTATTACGTAAAAATATATATTATTGCCATATCAAGATTTTGCATAAGAAATTCTGCTCCCGGGAAAAAAATTCGATTTCAGATGTGTTAAGTTAATCTCTTACACCACTCGTGAACAGAATAAAAAAAATTCCTAAGAAAACTTTAATACGTTTCCTGTTGGGTGGGCTGAACGGCGTTAAAAAGAATATATGCTGACACCCACGAGGACAAATTTTTGTTTGACATTTCTCTAGGCTCTGGAGAGATAGTTGTTCCATTTATCCCGTGGAAATCAGTACACGGATGTTTGGCGTTGTTCAGAAATCAAACAAAAAGTGGAATGAAGTTTAGTAAATTCGCATGCGATTTCCTACTCATGGTCTGGGAGAGTCTCGGGAGCGGTTTTTATAATCGAATATCTGAATAAGAAAATCCGTTTATAAATCACAGTTTTAAATATTTATCAATGAATATCGTGAAAAACATGATAAATAAGTAGATATTGAAAGAAAATTGCCGTAAGCAATATAAATCAAATTTAATAAGTAATTAATGAACTTTAGTCATTTACTTTTATTTATAACTATCTTCATTTTTATGCTGTTTCCTTTTCTTTTTTTTTTTTCTCTTTTTGTCATTTTTGTGAAAAAATGAAAAGCTTTTAAAAGTCTAATTACGTACAGTCGGTAACAAAAGTGTCCGAACACTAGCAAAATTTCCTATGTAAAGAAAGTACACTTAATACTGTTTTGTTAAAAAATCCTTGTCGAATTCTGTTGTTAGTCAGTCTAAGAACAGGATTCGACAAGGATTTATTTAGAAAAACTGTATTAAGCGTACTTTTTTTATATAGGAATTTTTGCTAGTGTTCGGACACTTTTGTTACCGACTGTACCTCAACATTATATTACGAGAAGTGAAATTTTAATCATAGCTAAATAACTACTGTTTTTTGAGAACTTTTTCAACATATATATGTATATATATGTAGTTTTGGAGGTTTTGATATTTTCTTAAAGGTGTTATATATATATATATATATATATATATATAACACCTGTGTACACACCTGCATAAGATGTCAGTGTGTGTGAGTGTGTGTGCATGTAATGTATATATGTGTATATTTGTCTTTTTGAAAAATAAAACACAAATAAAAAATAAATAAACGAAATGAAATAAAATAAAGCAAATAAAGAACTGTTTCTAAAATAAAAAAAAAAGTAAAAATACTTTGCTGAAAATGAAAAAAAAAAAAAAAAAAAAACTTGTATATTATAGTCATTACAAAACTCCATTTTATATTTTTCTATACAAATTGAAGCAGTGCAAATAATTTATTTGAATTATTTTTATTAGTTTTCTCGAGGAATGCAGACAATTCTCCTCCCAGAAAAGTATAGCATTGAACGTTTGAAAAATGTCACTTTTTTATCCCATATCTTTAATATCATAAAAAACAAAGAAAATGTGTTATTTATATATATATATATATATATATATATATATATATATATATATATATATATATTAAAATATTTCAAATATTGTATACAAATTAGTTTCAAAATAACCAGTTCAAACATTTAGCCTAAAGGTGCAGATTTGTTCTTTTAAAAGGTACTCATTTTGAAAAATTGTCCGCTTGGGGGAAGCACAGGGCCTGATTAAGGGGGAAGCTCGCTCATACCGGAATATTTTTACAATTATTTTTTACTTCATGTCATAGAAATTCCACGCTTTGACGAGGAAATATTTTTTATAAAAAATGAACGGTGTAAAACAATCCAATTTACTCACCGGTATTAGACACCAAAATTCTTTTCAAATAATTTTTAATGAAAATTTTCTGTTTATTATAGCAGGAAAGTATTTGTTAAAAAATAACGGTGTAAGTATAAATAATGTGTGAAGAGCGAGCTTCCCCCTTAATCAGGCCCTGGGGAAGCATATATATATTAATTGACTATGACTATTATAATTTTTAAATTTCATAATTAATAGCTAAAAATAATTCTCATTCTGGAAATTTATACGAAATTTTATTCTATACTGCTATGTTAAAATTTTACAAAATACGAGATGACAACGCCATCTATTGAGTGATTTTCAACGAAAGAGAGTAGGCACTAATTTACGTCAAGGTTACGTCAATAAGTTTATAAGAAATTCTATGCAGTTATGCTTGAGGTACAGTCTCCACCATGTTTTTGTCACATACACACCACAGAAATTTTCTGAAAATGGCCAAATCGTGTTTTAGACATCTCAAAACATGTAAGTCCATCGAAAACCAAATTTTTATGAAACTAATACCTTTTTCATCGATTAACGAATCGAAACTATCGATTAACTTTATCGAAAATAATACCTTTTTTATCGAGAAATTAAAAATAATTATTTTATAATTAAAAATTATTTTAAGCAGTATAAGTATCAAAATATAATAATATTGTAAGTACCCATTTTTCAAACCGTAATGCGACACACTATTTTTAATAATAACTTTGCTAGATGTGATAATAATAACGTTCACGTGCCTTTGATGCCTAGTGAAAGCATTATTATGCTTAACATGATTCATAATCTAATTAGAGAATAACATCCTGATGAAGGCGTTTCGTGCTCACGTATGGGAAACCCTTTCGTTGATTAATTTAAAACATGAAGAATTACAGTATGAGAGAACTTTGCTTCTAATACAGCTATAATACTTTGATGTTTCGCTTTTATTAAGACACATTTTAATGAGTGTAGATTATTTTGATTTTTAAAATAAAAATAGTTAATTTAAATTATCATAATAGATGAGCAATGTAAAATTATGAAATTAATTTTAAGAAATAGTAGACTTTGTTATGTTCTGTTAAAATATTTCAAGTTCAGTTTTAAAGGCATTATACAAATTCAAATATAAGAGCTACAAAAGATGGTTTTATACTTCCTACTGATGATTAAGGGCAGAAACAGGACTTCGACAATAGATTTCTGTAACATACAGTCGGTAACAAAAGTATCCGAACACTTGCGAAAATTCCTATATAAAAAAGGTGCAGTCAATACTCTTTTGTTATATAAATCCTTATTGAATCATGTTCTTAGACTGACTAAGAACATGATTCGACAAGGATTTATTTAACAAAACTGTATTAACTCCACTTTTTTTATATAGGAATTTTTGCTAGTGTTCGGATATTTTTGTTACTGACTGTATGTTTTTGCACACTATATTAAAAAGCTTCGGTGCGGTGATTTTTAAATATGCTGTGATGTAGTTGGCGGAGTGTTGATGCCACTAATATATATATATATATATAGTGGGTGGAGTGTTAAAACTTTTTTTTTAAGTATTACTTTGAGAAATGCATTATAAAATAAATAGTTTTCTTTATCTATGTTTTTATAAGCCGTAGTACTGTGAAAAATCAAAAGTCAGTTTGTGTTGGTATGCAGTAACATAGGACCATCGGTAATTTCAATATTTATGTGACTTCTTCTTTAAAGCATATAAATTTAAATCTACAAATCAATTTCATCACATAGTTCATAAAATGGAATTTGATCAGTGAACGTATCAGTCACCATTTATAAAATAAAGTCATTCCTTATTGATTAAAATTAGTCTGGCACGGGGAATTACATTTTTAATATAAAGAAAAAGATAGGTCTTAACAGACAACAGGCAGAATTAAAAGAGCTATAATTGTTTTAAAAAGTATTTACCATAAAACCACAATATCGCCAAATATCTGCGACAAAATCGCCTATAGCAATATCAAAATTTTGACAGTTAAGGGTAATTTCATGTACTAATCTTGAAATTTGCCTTAATAATAGTTCTTAGGATTTTCGATAAACTTCTCCCCAAAGAATAGTAGACTTAAATATACTATCTGCATTAGTTTCTTTTTATTTTGTTGAACAGTAGAGCTCTTTCAAGGCTGATTTTATCATATCAATATCTGTGTTCTACTAAAGTAGAATTATTGAACTTCAACTTTCAATATTTGACTTATTAATTCACTTAAAAGAAGTTTAGTAATTAGATGTCGAAAATATAAAATTGTTCCGTTGGAAAATTCATGATGAGCTGGAAAATAAAGTCAAGTTAAAAATTAATTATAGATGAAAGACAATACACCCAAGTTCGAATCCATGAAGCTTTGGTAACGCAGTTAAGATAAATTTATTAACTACTCTAAAGAAGATATTATAGTTAAAGCGACCATAAACCACTAAAAACTTAATAAATTTTGACGATGACAGCATGGAGTGTGCGAAAAGTACCGGGACCCAAGCCCCTAGAACCTTTGTGGGCTACATCATGGAGTGAGCGGCAAGTGAAGTCAAAAACTGGAGTGAAAAATGAAATTGCTTTGGCGTTTACATTTTGCAGCAAGTTCAAATTATTAGAAGGATCAAGGCTGCAAAATTCGTTACCAACAATCATGTGTAATTTTTTTGAAAAGGTTATATTAATTCTTTGGCAGTTGGTTACTGAATATTGGCAGATCTCGCCAATTTTTTAAATCCTGGGAAATGACCAGCTAGGAAATACTCTCTCTAGATCATGACTGAAAATTAAGCGACAAGAGGGCACCTGAGTTATATTTCGATGTAAGATTCAAAGAAACCGAATTAGTTGCCATCTGTGTTCACAAAGTAAAGGAGAGTGGAAAAGTCAAAACAAATATTTTTAAAGCCTAAAGAATTTAGATTAAGTTAGAATTGCATTAAAGTGAATACGGGGAAATTAGAAAAGTATATTCAAAAGTTATTATTCATAAGCTAAAAATAGTTATATCGCTATATAAAAATAGTTCTTTAAGATTAAATAATTAGATTTGCAGTTTTATTTATTTGAAGAATTTACTTATCTTTTAAAGAGAAAACAAATTTTATAATATATAATAATATAAATCACATTTATTTTGACTGAAAGAAAGGAAACCGCAAGATTTTACTAATCTGAGTAAATACAGTGTTAGAGCTATATAATTTTAGCTATATAATTGTTTAGAGCTATATAATTTTACAAAGGGAAAAAGAATAATTTAATTTCAGATATTTTTAAGACAAAATATGTGATTTTTCATATCATATGGAGGATTCTATGTCTGAAAAGTGAATAAAGGGAGCGTGAATACAAAGTTCGTATAAAACATATTGTGGCCCATCTGTGTGTATTTTCCCTAAACATCGAGTATACAGTTATATGTCATTCACTATTTTATAGAATCTAATTTTTAAGGAAAATGAATAATAATTAAAAATAATGATAACAATAATGTGATTCTCTTGTTTTGTTAATCACCTTCCTTAAACTAGTTGGCATAGGTGGACTCTGCTCAGTTCCCCACCATATTTATGGTCTCATAAATTTCTAGTGCGAGACATATTATAATCATGTTAAAAAAATCAATTTGACCAAAGCTTGATACAGGGACAGAAAGAAATCCCCGCCCAATAGGCTATCCATCGTTCACTTCGATATATTTAACTTATTCTAATCTATTAATTTATTTTATCAGGGTCAATTCCGTTGTTTATGTTTCATGCCAATGTTTTCATTTCCAATGCAATAATCCTCAAAATTCATATTTATATGAAAAAATTACAATTTCGCTATGTTGATAAAATCGTAAATTACGAATAATTTACGAAATTTTCCTATTAGAATATTTGTATTCAATCATGTTCAACAAAATATCATAAATGTAATTTTGAAGTTGTCTAATGTATTTATGATCCTCAAAATGGAAGTTTATGCTCAATTTTGCCTTATTCTGACATGTTAAGTAAATCGTAAATTCCAAATAACTTACGAGTTTTTTAAATTGGAAAAATCGTAGTCTATGATATTCATGCCAGTAACCTAAATAATATTTAGAAAGTGGTTTGACATCTTTACGATGAAAATATCCCTCAAAATTGACGTTTATGTTAAAATTTGCTCTATTCTGCCATGTTAAGAAATTCGTAAATTTCCAATAACTTACGAAATTTTTATATTTGAAAATTCATAGTCATTAATATCCATGCCAGTGTCCTAAATAATATTTCAAAAGTAGTCTGACATCCTTGCGATGAAAATATCGATCAAAATTGACGTTTATGTGAAATTTCGCCCTATACTGCCATGTTAAGAAATTCGTAAATTTCCAATAACTTGCGAAAATTTCAAAGTAGCATATTTCTAGTTACTGATGTTCATTCCGGCATCAAAACGGATATTTTAAAAGTAGTCTGACATTTTTAGAGTAAAAAGTTTCCATTTAATGCACGTTTAAGTGAATTTTTGTCCTATTCTCCCATGTTAAGAAATTCGTAAATTTTCAATAACTTACGAAATTTTTAGATTTGAAAATTCATAGTCATTAATATTCATGCCAGTGTCCTAAATAATATTTCAAAAGTAGTCTGACATCTTTACGATGAAAATATCGCTCAAAATTGACGTTTATGTGAAATTTTTCCCTATACTGCCATGTTAAGAAATTCGTAAATTTCCAATAACTTACGAAAATTTCAAAGTAGCATATTTATAGTTACTGATGTTCATTCCGGCATCAAAACGAATATTTTAAAACTGGTCTGACATTTTTAGAGTAAAAAGATTACATTTAATGCACGTTTAAGTGAATTTTTGTCCTATTCTCCCATGTTAAGAAAATCGTAAATTTCTAATAACTTACGAAGTTTTTAAAATCGAATGTTGCAAATGAATAGGGCTCTTGCCAGTGTCGAAAGTAATATTTAAAAACTGATCTGACCTCTCTGCGGCAATTTGTTCTTGAAATATCGTGTACACAGATATCCGACTAACAAACTAACGGACTAACGGACTAATAGACACCCTACAGAGAGACACCATACAAATTTTGTCATTTTCGGATTCCTCACACCTGAAAACGTGTAGAAACGTCAAAAAACCGTGGTCGAAAATTTTCACGATTACCTAAGTTCCCCATACCTATAGTATGATGGGGAACTAATAATAATTGTATACTATAAAAATCTTGAGATGATATAATTATTCTCAATTAATAACAACTTTCTATTTAATTTCCTTAAAGTGACTCAGTGCGTTTTATTTCATAAAAACTCACGAAAATTCCGATTATTTATTTATTTTTTATTTGCTTGAAATACCTACCTTGATAACCCTAGCATATCCTGACTAAACTTCAAGAAGATTCGACAACAATGCATATACTTTAATTAAAACCGCATCCCTTTACATACATTAGAATGCTTATTTTTCTCATCTCGTGTTTCATCAGTGTATGAGTAAGTTCAAAGTACTAAAATTTAAATTATTATTACTCTGTTGGTATGATTATTTGATTATTACTTTTTGAATGTTTATTAGAGTGCATTTTATGAAAGTAAATATCGAATTTACAGTAAAATAAAAATTCATTTTTAAAAAATATGTTTAAAGAAAACGTAATCTTTTGATTAGTTTTTACCTTGTGTAAAAACATTTTATTGTTTTTTCTACAAACTAATCAAAATTCTAGAAATCCGTTTCTTAAAGCTACAAAAGACACTTCAAAACACATTTTAAAATATTGTCGCAAAACGTTATGAATTGTAGAAGAAGATAGGTTTTGAAAACTGTTTACAAAAAACAAATGAATAAATAAAGAATTGCATTTTTAAAAATTGCATTATTAGTTTTTATTTTTAAGGAAATCATATTCCTTAATAAAATCAATTAATGAAATGAAAAATATAAAAATAAAAATAAAAATAAATAAATAAAGTGCTTAAAAATTGTTTATAAGATAACGAATGTTCATAATTTTAAGATTTTAACAAAAACAGATAAAAGAAATTCAATTTTTAAATTTATATTAATTTTATTTTTAATGGTTTTAATAATTATAAGAAAAATACACTTTTCCGATAAATGTTGATAAAGCTTTTCCGGAAAAATATATCTGCTCATGAGACTAATTTATCCAACATAATTACAAATAAAATATCGTGCTATCTGATATAAACTCAATTACTTGCCTAATAAAACAGGGATTTGTAATATAGTTTTATTGGCATGTGTCTCCTCGAGGTAAAAGCACTGAATAAATATTGAATTATTACTTCTTTCCAAATATTACTAAGATTATCTATATTAGTCTTAATTACCAGTGGACGCATTTAACGTTACATAACAATTATAGAAAAGAAAAGCAAATAGACATTTATCAGATATACCTAAATCACACATAAGAGAAAAAATCACTCGCGAAACCACGTGTGTGGCCGTTTTAATTGATGCCCTACGGGTGATCTCTACCCGCTTCTAATTTCTCGTGAATTATTTTGAAAGTTACAGGGTTAGTTCAGAGTAAAAACCCTGCCGAAACAGGCGCTCGAAACAAAGCGTAAAATCGTATTTAAACCATGGAAGCTTTAATTAGATCGCAAGAGAAACAGGGTATTCATAATTCCTTTACTTCATTCACTTTTTTCTATAGCTGTCTAAGCAAAATTACTACTTGTTGATTCAAAATTGACGGAGGAGTAGATTTATAAATGAGTATAGTCAGATGTTTATTCTGATTTAGTGTTTATGTTATTGATAGAAAATTAGAATGAAATGCTTGAAGAAAAGAATATTCCGAGGGGAAAAGAAAAAAAAACTGCCTTATTATGATGCAGATATTATACTATTGAAAGATTTATTTTATTGTGCTAATTAAAATGTATTCAAAATAAAGAGAAATGCGGCTTCAATAAATAAATAATTATAGATTTATATTTTTGTTTAAGCAAACAGGTATTTTTAATCAATGGTTGCAATTTAGGATTTTTTTTTTTTTTTTTTTTTTTTTTTTAACAAATATATGAAGGTAACAATATGATAATGTCCAATTAATTTGACGTTTCTTTTTTCTGCTGATAATATCTCTATTTTTCATTGAATTCTCTGACATCCTTCTAGGCACAAATTTTGTTTTCTCTTGTGTTCTTGTGTGAGCATACTACAAACAGTATCGAAGCAGAAGAAACCTTAACTCTCTAACAGATAATTTTTTAATTAAATTTCTTGTTTATAACAATTCGAAGTATTTTCAAAATTTCCATTGTTATTTAAAGTAAAATTGATGCTTATTAACTTCTTTCCCAAAATGATTTTCCGGAAGAAAAAGTAATTTCCGCTATTTTACTTTGCAGCGGAAGAAAAAGTACTTTCCTCATTTTGTCAGACGAAACACATTTTAACACTTTCCAGCAAGGTTAAAAAGTATTTTATCTGTCTGTCTGCCTACCTCTTCTCCCGTCTGTTCACGCTCTAACTCCCGTTAATATTCGTGGAATTTTTTGAAACTGACACGTGTTTTTCAAGCTCACTATTGGATGTACCCTATTGAAAATGGAGTAAATACCGCTATTGATTTGTGTACAGGGGCATCTGAAAATACTTAAAAGCATTGCCTACTATGAGTGGAATTTCTATAAACTAAATTTTTATAGCATTACTTTACACATATCTTAATGAAACTGAAATATAGTATTCAAGTTCACTATCGAATGTTTTCTTTTGCAAAGGGAGTAAATACCACTGTTCGTTTGTGTACAGGGACACCTGAAAGTATTCAAAAGCATTACGTTCTATGAGAGGAATTTCCATAAACTAAATTTTAATACCATTACTTTACACAAATCTTAATGAAATTGAAATATAGTATTCAAGTTCACAATCGAATGTTTTCTTTTGCAAAGGGAGTAAATACTACTGTGGTTTGTGTACAGGGACACCTGAAAGTATTCAAAAGCATTACGTTCTATGAGAGGAATTTCTACAAACTAAATTTTAATACCATTACATTACACAAATCTTAATGAAACTGAAATATAGTATTCAAGTTTACTATCGAATGTTTTCTTTTGTGAAGGGAATAAATACCACTTTTGGTTTGTGTACAGGGGCACGTGAAAGTATTCCAAAGCATTACGTTCTATGAGAGAAATTTCTATAAACTAAATTTTAATACCATTACTTTACACAAATCTTAATGAAACTGAAATATAGTATTCAAGTTCACTATCGAATGTTTTCTTTTGTAAAGGGAATAAATATCACTATTGGTTTGTGTACAGGGACACGTGAAAGTATTTCAAAGCATTACGTTCTATGAGAGGAATTTCTATAAACTAAATTGTAATACCATTACTTTACACAAATCTTAATGAAACTGAACTGAAACATTATCACCTTACATCAATGTGCAGCGCTACAATTACGAACTGTATAATTTTATACTCGTTCGTTACTGATGTTAAATGACACGGATTGGTGATAGGTTTTTTCCTCGGGAAAATTAACTCATATGAAAATATGTAAGTGTGTACTTTTAAATGTTTATTTAATAATTAAAAGCGATGTTTTAGATATCCATATATTTTGAAACTGTAAAGTCTGATTAAGGATATAGAATTATATAGAATTATTTGCAGGCTGTTTGGTAATCGAATGATCACGTTTTATATATTAACACGAGTTTTTATCCATCAAATAACATTTACCACAAAAATAATATTATTGTTTTAAATTTTATCATAATTTTTGTATGATAATTTTAACTGAATCATATCGTTATCTTTAAATTTTGAGCGTATACAGGAAAAAACAATAGTCATAACTTTTTAGTTGCAGTAAAAATAAATAAATAAATAAATAAATTTTATTTCAAATCTGTTGGCGTAGGTGTATTATTATTATTACTATTATTATGTACCAAAATTTTTTATAATAATAATAATAATAATAATAATTATTATTATTATTATCATTATTAGTGTATACCTTAAAAGCTTTCTATTTTTAATATTATGTATCTCCAATTAGACTAATTAATTTAAGTAAAAGGAATATTGTCTTTTATAAAATAAAAGAAGAAATTTAAATGCAAAATTCTTCTCAAAGGTTTATTTATGTGTGATTATTTTATTATTTATCTAAATTATAAATACATATTCAAGAAACAAAATATGTTTTATTCAGCTTTTCATCTAAACGTAAATTGTAACAGTTTTATTTCTTTTAATTTTTTAGAAATTAGCATTTATATTTTATCCAACGAAACTTATAAAATGTATTTTATAAAGAATATAGAAAAACAGTTAACATAAAAAAAGAAAGAAAGAAAGAAAAGAAAAAGAAAAAGAAAAAGAAAAATCCATGTGAAACAAATTACTGTGGCTTAGTTATCAATTTAACCAAAGACGATTTCTTTTCTTATTTTTACGAATTCTAATAACATTTTTTTTTTTAATGCAATTTATATTTCAGAAAATATATTCAGTATGCAATTTACATTTCAGTAAACAAATACTACTATATTCTTTTTTATTTGAAATAAGTAATTCCTTTTTATTTGAAACTAGTTCTTATTAAAATGAAGTTATTATGACGTATTTCTAGTATAAAACGTATTTTAACACTCTGTAACAGACGTACGCCCATAGAGAGAAAAAAAAAAAAATAAAAAAAAATAATAGATACTATTTCAAATATGTCAAAATTGGTCAAACATAATACTCCAAACAATTAATTTACAGTTACATTATTGTAGTTTGAAACATTAAATTATGTTAAAAAATGTTATAAATAATAACTTAAGTTAAAAAAAAAGAATAATAATATTTTTAACCCTTCCTTCTTGCTCCCGTCAAATTCACAGACTAAAATTTCACTCTGTATTTCTCATGCCCGTGATATTTCCGGACTGAAACATTCAAAAGTGTTAAATAAAATCCCTACCCTGTATCCGGAATTTTAAGTTAAAGGGTATTAATTTGTATGTCTTTTAAAAAATGAAATATAAACACGTCTATTTAAGTTTTCTTGAAAATTGTGTGAATTTTAAGGGTTTAATAACATCTTTTTTTAACAGTTTGTATATTTTTTTAATGCATATTTATTTATAGATATTATGAATGTTTTAATACAATAATAACAATAATAATAATAATAATAAAATAGAATACTATATACAAATTCAATTGTTTTTCAAAAGATGTATATTTAAAATTCTTTATACAACAAAAATTTTAAAACTTGCATTCCACAAATAAAAATTTTTAATTATACACTCACAACACGCGTATACACACATCGATATTATTTATTTGCGAACAATAGCAAAAATAATAAAAAAGAAAAAATAATCTGTATAGTATTTCTATATATATCACTATATATTTCTTTAACAATTCATATATTCAATTTAAAATATTATTTATCTCATAATATTAACTTTTTTCGAAAAAATCATAAAATTAACATATTATAAAATCTTTTAAACACATTTTATTTAAATTTTAATTAATATGAAGTAAAATAATCGAATAATTTATTTCGAAAAAGTTTTTTATTAATACAATGAGATAATAATATATATTTGTTAAATTAATGACAAAACATATATGATTAAGAACGGAAAAATAAGATAAAATACAATTTATTGTGATAGAGTAACTTTAAGAAGATTAGAAATAATGAATAAGTTTAAGCGTTAAATTCAACATTGTTACTTAAGTGCATTTATGTCTATTAATATGTTTTTATACATTGACGTTAATCTCTGATGATGTTAGTGAACCTTTAATAAAAAGTAAATCATTATAAATCGGTTTACATTTGTTTTTAGTAAGTGTTATGTAATGAACGAACCAATAATTATACGTAAATAGGCTTTTAAAATCTCATAATAGATTTACTATGTTTTATTATTATTAATTGTATGTCAAAACCAATAATGCGCAAAAAATGTTAGGGAATACTAATGAATTATTTAAAATTTGATGTATTCCATTACTAACTCATTATTTCATAAATGAGAAAATTTCAATAGCACAGTAAAATTAAAAAAAAAAAAAAAAAAAAAAAAAAGACTCACACATATTTATATGAAATAAAAAAGAAGAAAGGAAAAGTGAGAAGGGAAAATGAATGAAAAAAAAAGGAAGAAAACAAGTGTTTATAAGAAAACTTCTTCTTTCGTTGTAAAAATGCTTATTAGTTTTGTTATAAATAATGCGTTGTTTAAGTTTTTTTTTTTTTTTTTTTTGAAATAAAAATAAAATATAATTAATTCAAAATTAACTTGTATTATTTTATCATTATAAATTGTTTTCAGATAAATCTGATTATATTCAGAGAAATAAAGCTTATTTAGAAAAGAAAACAACAACAACAACAACAACAACAACAACAACAATAAACTAGATTAAATATCGAAAATCATTATTTTTGCTAAAATTTCTCTTGAAAAACTTACTATTATTTGAATGCGCCTTTTCAAAAAGTGTATTTAGCAACTTGTAAATGTCTTGCCATTTTTGAAACAGATAAAAAAAAAAAAAAAAAAAGGAAAGCCTTAATCACCATACACTTTTTTAAAGCAAAGGAGCAAATGAAAAAGAAAAGAAAGTTTTTTAACATGGATGCATTTTTCTAACTTTCCTCATTCGCTTTTTTCTGCTTGTGTCAAAAAAAAAAAAAAAAAAAAAATCAATCTCCATTAAAAGTCTGAATAGCACTTTTGTATATATCTAGAAGAAAAAACTCTTTTATTTTTATCATTACATGCAATTTTCATTCTGAATAGACTAAACATTAAAAGACCCTTTTACATTTATGAGCTGATGATAAAAATTTAGGCGAAAATTAAGCATATATCATTTTATTTACTCTAATTTTCTTTCCATATTTCGGAATGTCTTACCTTAGCAACAATAAAAAATCAACCATCGGAAAATCCATTGTAAGCAGCTTTTTACAACGATAGTAAATTCTCTAATTGACCATGGAGGAGTGTAAGACTTCAAGCTGGGCCAGGTGCGGCAAGCAATGCGTAAAATTGCCGGCCTTCATAATTCTTTTTTCAGGTATATTCTTGGTGTGGGGTCCGTTGATGCTTGTAAGACTAAAAGCAATAACTTTAAATGGATAATGGAAATAAATTTCTAAATTTTAGACAAACTTATTCAATTAGAAGATATTTGTAATGATTTACATGTAATCATTGTTACAAAAAAATTTGCGAATATATAGATATTAGATCTGTCTTTTGGTGTCATTCTTCATTGGTTTCAGATTACTTCTGTTATACATTTCAGTTATTGTATGCTTATTTACGTTCCTTTAAATACTTTTAGTGTATAAGTATTTTTATTAGTAATTATTATATTTTTGCACATTATTTAAAAGTTTTTTTTTTTTTTTCTGAATTACTCTATTACAGTAAAAATGATAAAATTTAATATATATTTTTTGAAAAACATAAATAGAAAATGTTTTTTTTTCAAATAATAACAGAAAGTTTTTTAGGTTACAATAATTAGTATTTATGTGAAATAATAAATTCCTGAATAAATCTTAATATAACGCTAAGTTATTAAAGACCCCTTTCAATTCTGTGAGGTGAAATATGAATTTAACCCTTTCACTACAATATTTTTTCTGTGAAAAAATAAGTATGAAATAAATTATCTGAATCAGCTTCATTTAATAGACGGTATATTTCCTCAACTAACCGTTCTACTTCCCTATTCAAGGTAGTTGCAGGTCTAAAAGAAAAAAAAAAAAAAAAAAAAAAAAAAGGAAACCTCCAGAAAAAAGTCTCATAGTATATGTTAAAATCGCCTTGGGACATATATGTCCCAGTGGTAGTGAAAGGGTTAAAAGAAAAATACTTATAATTCGTAGTATTATACACCAAATTACTAAATTTAAGTTTACAAAGACTTTTTAAAAACTTTTTCTATGGCTTTTTAAGACATTCATGGAGAAAAATGTTTTCTTCAAGGAATATTTTGATGTAATCAGAGCAGAAGCATAGACATAGAAGAAAAAAAATGGTACAATTTAGGATACCACACACATATAACACACGCATGTAAACTTGCTAAATGTGTATGGTGTATGGGATATTTAAATAATTCGCTTATTGATCATTATTTAATGGGTATCTAAATTTGACAATATTTATACAGTTTTCATATTCTTTTTAAATCGATCGACGTAATGTAAAATGTAAAAAAAAAAACAAAATAAAAATTTAAATTGTACAGAAAATTTTACAGCAAAATACATCCCAGGAAAAATGGTCATACAGTTCAAAAAATTAAACTGTTAAGTTTTAACTTGAAGCAGTTAAAAAAAATCCATCACATATATTTTTCTTATTTTTTTTCTTTTCATTGTATGATATTTCCTTATTTATTTTCAATTTCTATCTCATAATTAAAACCTAAATAAATTTTAAATCTTAGATTTAACCAGATCAATATATACTAAAATACATTCTGTGTTAATCATTTATAAATTTGATCCCGGTGATTAAACTGGTGAAAATTATTACAATTTAAATTTAAACAAATTAAATACATAAATAAATGCCTTTTTCATTTATTTATATAAAAAATATTTTCAGGAACTCAAATGTCTTAGTTTCCATAATATTTTATATTAATATTTTTGCTCAGGGATATATTAAAAGATATAGATACTATTGAATGCATTAAATAAAATTAGCCCTAAAAGCAATATAACACGCTCAAATGTGTACCATGTAATAAAAAATAATAATAATACAATAGTAATAAATCTGCTTATTTATTAGCAATAAACATTCAAAAGTAATATGTATATATATATATTTATTTATTTTCTATAAATGTTTTTAATAACGTCGCGGAGATAATTATAATGCTGTTTATACACCATTTGCACACTATGAATAAATATTTTAATTAGTTTAATAATGATACCTATTGTTGTGGAGATTTTAACCAAATTTCATTTGCATTACTATTCAGATTCAACTAATTCATATTATTTACTAATGTTTATAATGCAATAAGGACAAATGTATAGAAAATTTCGTTTTATTAAATTGTTAAATATTATCATTAAAAATGTTTTAGTGTTTTGAAGTTTAGTATCTGTAATTAAATTCACGGCGTTGTATTCTGTCAGCAAGGACTTGAATTACAACACCTACATATTTATTATGTTTTGAAGTTAATACGTTTTATCATCGGATTGGCGATTATTATAGCAACAACCGGGAAAAAATTGGACAAGAGTCTACTTGGGCTTTTTTTTTTTTTTTTTTTTTTTTTTAATATTTCAATCCGAATAATTTGTTGGGTTCATGGCCCGGGCGGTAGAGCATAGAGCCAACATCTCCTGTATTAATGCCTTCGGATTGAGTTTTACTCCACATAATATTGACTGATTACCTCCAAACCACACCATCCTATATATATTATAGAATATGTTGATTGGATGCAAACGACCGATCTTCTGTGACGTAAAGCTCAGTTCGGAGGCATTATTATAGGAGGTCTTGGTCGAGATCGTAATCGGAGGACTGTGAGTTCGAGCCAGCCAAACACTGTCGTGACTGGTGCAACTCAAATCTGTCGTATCTGTAATGTTCTGTTCCGGAAAAATATTATACATGGGAGTTGCAGATGATCTATCCTCTCTGCTGAGGATCAAAATTATGATGGCATGTTATAAGATCACTCTTAATGGGGCGCCTAGTCGCTAATATCCCAATATGTAGCTAAAATGCGACGTTAAAAATACTCAAGATCAACCTCAAGTGAATGAATTGTTGAATGTTTTATCATTTTATGGTGTTTGTTTAACAAATTCTTATTATCCATTATTCAAAAATAGGTTTTTGTGTTCTTTCTTTCTGATGTCTTTTCGTGTACAAATCTCATTTTAAATGCAATCTGATTTAAATTTATTCATTTATTTATATTGCGATTTTAATGTAGTCTTATTTCTTAATGAATCAATCTTTGAACTCCCAATATTTATATTATCGATATAAGTTCAATTTTAGATGCTTTATGATAACATAATATTTGCTGACATTTTTTTAAAACAATGAACCAGTCCATATAGGATATTTCTAAGCAACATAAAAATCAATTTATAATTACACTAGTTTTATAATGTGTCATTGTACTTACTCCTATATCCATTTTTTTTCTTTTAATTTAGGAGAATATTTCAGATTTTCATTGTTGGAAGTTCACAATTTCAGAAATCCATCCAACTTCCAGTCACGCTTTTATCATTAACTATTATTATCCAGATATATAAATTTAAGAAAAGCTATTTGATTTAGTTCATTTTGTATTATTAGAATGTCATTATCGCGAATATAACACACCAATAGGCAATAATATATTTTAAATCAAACAGATGCGCCAGAAATAAAACCTTAGCGCCTTCAATTCATCAATATATATATTCCGTATATGGTTTTTTGATTGCATGTCTAAGTTGAAGACAAATAGCTTTCTCTTCCTATATTATTATGTTACTTTTCCATTCGTATCACTCAAATTCTCCAGTATCTCATTTTCTTCCAAGAACTAGGAAGTCTGTTGGGTTTCAGTTCATTATGTAGGCACTCAACAACACCTAACCCAGCTTTGCCTGTAAAACAATCCTAATCCATATAAGAAGCACACTAACAACTGAACTCAGAGATATTTCATCGATGACCATCTTTCTAAGTTCAGAAATGGAACACACTCCGGAGCACCTCTATTGTGTTATTGTTCGATGCCAGTTGTCGATATTGATTGCTGACGGAGCCATTTGATTTTTTAATTCTCAATTTTATTTTGATTTTTGTTTTTTCTTTCTTCTCGATGACCGGTTCTCTTTGTAAGGAAAGTCGTTGATATTCAGGCGGCGTCCGTTCGAAAGGAAAAACGAGGGTTTTCAAATCTGAATCGTTACGTGCACAGTGATCCGGTTTCCCTACGGTCCAGATCGCTTTTACCTGATGCTGGCAGTGATGGAACGGAACCGGTGGAGTTGATATTGAGCAGGTGGTAGAGATCAATAAAAATTATATTTCAGAATACGTAAAATAGATGTGAAAGGACATATGAAAGGATAGTGTAATTAGAACTCTATTATTGGACTTACAATGTTAAAATCAAGTGCTCAAAAAAGTGTAAATGGATATACTCATTTAACACGTTCACGCCGGTGCATTTTGTTTACATAGTCTACTCAAAAGTATCCAAGCACTAGCCAATAATTCCGATAAAAAAAAAAAAAAAAAACACTTAAAACTGTTTTGTTCAATAAATCCTTGTCGAATCATTTTCTTAGACTGACTAAGACAATGACTCAGCATGTATTTATTTAACAAAGCAATATTAAGTGTACTTTTATTTTAACAAGGATTATTGCTAGTGCTCGGATACTTTTGCTGCCGACTGTAGCTGTGACCCACCGGTGGGTCACGCCGGCGTGAACGTGTTAAGTAATGAGTAATTTTGTTTCAAAAAGAAAAATATGCTTGATTCATTTATGAAATATAGCATATTTTCAAATTAATATCCGTTCGCTTTATAATTTATTATAAATACGTTAAATTAAAAGGCTTTCTTTAATACTAATTCTACAAATTTAAACAGTAAGAATTCAAACACAAATCGTCAAATGTCAAGAACTATATTTCGTGGCGGTTTTATACTGGTTTGCGGAATACACCAATGTGAATTTATGTTTGGAATATTAAGATTCACGATGGTAGATGCCAATTTTTTTGCATGTTAATATACTCAATAAAAAAAACGTGGTATTTTTAACTTTGGTCTATTTGCATCGGAGCTATTTTGAATAAGTCATATATTCAAATTTGATAAAATTTTACTAATTTTTTAATATTTTTCCTCCTTTATTTATTTATTTATTTATTTTCAATGTAGATACTCAGTCTACAATTCGAAAGCATTGACGACACAAAAATAATTGATTTATGTACTACATATATATATATATATATATAAAGTGAATAATTTTAGAACATTATAAAACTTAGCAATTAATAGTTAATAGAACTTAAAAAAAATTTATGTTACAATTCATTACATGAACAAAATTTGAATGTATAATACAAAAAAAAAAAAAAAAAAAAAAAAAAACTAAATAAATAAAAACTAAAAGAGATTTGTCTAAGATAGTTTTTTGAATGAGGATCTGATAGTACTGGATTTATAATCGAAGCCACAAGTATCAGGGTCATATATATATATATATATATATATATATATATATTATTATTATTATTATTTTCGAAAACAGTAAATTTCTTACATATATGTTAATCACAATGTAAGATAAATATTTCGCAATAAATATAATTTTTAATAAAGTTAAAACATAGATTAAATTACTTAAATACGAAGAATATACGATTAAAGAAATTTCGATAAAAGAAAAAAAAATATCGTATAGTAAGAAAAATAAAAATATATAAGACAAGAGGTTTCAGATTTTTACATGTTACACACACAAAATCAAAGACAGATTGAAAGTCAGTCTTTTAAAAGTATTTTTATTTTATTTTATTTTATTTTATTAATGAGAAATCGATTTAATTGATATTAAGTAAGTGCATGCGACCAATAAAAATTATATTAAAGAATACGTGAAATTGATGCAAGATGACGTAATTAAGAACAATTTAATTCAAACTCTGTTATTAAATTTATGATTACAAAGCTACAGCCTGTAAAACTATTTGATGATTTCCGTTACAAATTATGAAATGGAAAAAGAGATATTAACTCTTTCATTATCACCAGCAATGAATTTATATCTTAAAATCAAAAATAGTCAAAACTTTATTAATCCAAATCTATTTTCTTCAATGGGGAACCTGTGAATTGATGTTTAATAGGTGGTATCGATCAATCAAAATTATTATATATTTCAGAATGCGTAAAACGCATGTAAAATAAAAAATGAAATAACGGTATAATTAGAACTCTATTATTGGACTTATTTTAAAGGTATGGACTGGCCTGGAATTCCTCGTCTGCCAATGGTCGAACCGCATGTTAACGATATTATTTCAGCCCGGCCCGAAGTAAAAATAAAAATAGAGTTTCAGCCTTTAAAACTATTTGATGATTTAAATCATTATAATTGTCAAATCGGAAAAAAAATCAAAACTTTATTTGTCCAAAACTATTTTTTTTATTCAGTGGGAAACCTGTGGATTGATGTTTAATAGGTGGTATCGATCAATAAAATTTATTATATATTTGAGAATGCGTAAAGTGTATGTAAAATAACAATAAATAAATAAATAAATAAATAAAAATAAAATCAGTGTAACTAAAACTCTATTCTTGGATTTATTTTAAAGTGTCTTGAAATTCGAGCTCGGTCGGTACCGATATTATTCCAGGCAGACCGAAGTAAAAATAAAAATCAAGGTTCAGGCCCGACCCAGATTGCAAGATGTCAATTTTCACCTGTCATCAGAAGAGAAAAAAAAAAAAAAAAAAAAAAAAAAAAAGAAAGAAAAGAAAAGAAAGAAAAATCCAAGCTCGGGCCGTGTCCACGTAGTAACAATCTAAATCCGGCCGAATTAACATAAAAGAAAAATTGAAACAATTGGAAGAGAAATTTGAAACATATCTTCAAAAAAATTTAAATTTTTTTTTTATAATGACTTTCTACATTTTTCATACAAAAATGGATTAAGATTGAGTAGACTTTTACATGATGTTAGATATACGCAGTGTGCAATTAGCGACGTATTGGGAAATATTGTATAATTTATAGCAGATCAGCGATAGCAGATTTTATTGCATGTGAGCATGCATTCATGTGTTTGCATGAGTATGTGTGTTTATGCGCAACTATAGTTATATAATGCAATATGGGGAAGTGGTTTATCCTTAGTAGTGGTTTGTTTTTCCAAATTTTCTAATTAAATGTTTTTATCACAGGGTGCAAAAACTTTTGTAGGCTACGTATAAATCAGGGTTGTTACTGCCCTAAAATATATATAATTCGCAAGTATTTGAAGAAAAAACTATTTAATTCTTATTATTAACTACTTTACTACTTTTCGATTATTACGATTATTACTTTTCCCTTCATATAGTTTAATCGAACAATAATTAAAACGAAAAAAAAAAAAAAAAAAAAAAAACCTTTAATATTTTACCTGTTTACAAACATTAAATACATTATACAATATCAAAAAAAGGCCGTAAATTGCCTAAAACTATTTTTTCAACGAGGAGCAAGAATACTTGATACCAAGTAGGTGGTAGAAATCGTTGAAAAGTATATTTTAGAATATGTAAAATAAACTTAAGATGATAAATGAAAGAATGATGCAACCAGAACTCTAATAGTTAAAGGGTTGCCACCTGGAATTAACTAATATTCATAACTCAAAACTTTTTATTATTAAATTACAATTTTTCTTACAAGTATTTTAATTGAACTATGGAGAAAGAGAAATTTAATATTCCACCTTTTTAATGTTAACAAGAACTGAATTTATATCTCAAAAACAAAAATAGTGGGGAAAAAAATTAAGTATTTTTCAGTGAGGTAGCAGTGGCATTTGATACCTCATTTAAATCATATAATATCTGTTTGGATTAAAAATTGGTTATTAAAAAGTGGTTGTATATATTTTAAATTTCAATACAGTTGAATAATTAAATGAGATTGTACATAATATCAACATTTTTGCATTTATCGAGTTATAATAATAATACTATAATAATAACAAACAGTTATGAATAATATACATGTTATTGTAGCATATTATTATTCAATTACACATATTTGCTATAATTTTTTTGTTTTACTGTTTGATTTAATTATGTGTCACGTGGGAAAGTATCTGGTGATTTTCTTTTTCAAAAGTGTTTAATTAATACAATGAAAGAATATGTTTGAATGACACATACATATATATATATATATAAGAATTTTGTAAAAAGAATATATATAGGATATAAAGTTAAAATAAAAGTTTAAAGTTTAGGAAAACCAACAGGGGAATTACAAACCAATGCGCAAAATTGCTGCAGTAGGAAATGCAAAACTTGAATAATGCGCTTATTATAATACTTTTTAATTTTATATCATATACATATTCGTTTTAAAAGTATCTTATATATATATATATATATATAATGTTTTTCTTTGAGAAAAAAATATAACGGTTGAGTATTGATAAAAAAAAAAAAAAGTTAATTTGTGTACTTTAAATGTATAAGTTATTTACGCATTACTGCTTAGAGAAATATAAATTTGTTTATCACAGAAAATAAACAAGAATAGAACAAATATAGAGCATAAACAAAAATAATAAAAACATATTTTTTTTTAGCATGCCACATACAGTCGGTAACAAAAATGTCCGAACACTAGCAAAAATTCCTATATAAAAAAAAGTACGCTTAATACAATTTTGCCAAATAAATGCTTGTCGAATCGTGTTCTTAGACTGACTAAGAACAAGATTCGACAATGATTTATTTAACAAAACTGTATTAAGTGTACATTTTTTACATAGGAAATTTTGCTAGTGTTCGGACACTTTTGTTACCGACTGTACTGAGTTTGCAAAAATCATTCCTAAACACCGTTTTTAGAATACTCATCTAATGTGTTATTAGTATAAAGTTTCAATTTCATTTTCATATTTCATGATTTTTTCTTTCTTTCTTTTCTTTCTTTTTACTGATGATTTTTTTTATGCATGAAATTTGGAGCAGTATAACATACCTCGTTTGAGAAGTAGAAATTCAAAAAGAAGAAGAAGAAGATAGACGTTCTTCCATCACAAGTGAAGCATTTGGAAATTTTGAGGGTTTGAAAAACTATCAAAACATTTACATGACAGAAAGGTGAGGGAGGGGGAGAGAGAGCAAGGGAAAAGTTTAAACAGCTAAAAAAAATGTATTTCGTATTAAAACGTTTTTCACTAAAAACTTATTAAATATTATTATCTAAATATTTGAACTGTTAGCAGCTTATTTTACGACAACTTTTATTTATTTATTTTTATTTTTATTTAGAAGAAGAAGAATTACTCAGCATACAAAACACTACATTATCACAAATCACCCGTAAACACCGTGTTAAGAATACTCATGTAATGTTTTAACAGAGAATGCCCTTATAAAATTTCAATTAAATTTGTAAAATTAATAAGGCCTTTCCTTAGAGATATTATGTTTTGAAGAAATGGTTTTGGGATCGGTAAGACAAACTCATTTGAGTAGTGAAAGCCTGCTTTAGAGATATTCGTCTAAAGGAAAATTTCCAAGTTTTAGGTTTTTAAAACAATAAAAAAAAAAAAAATTACAAAAGAAAAAGAAACAGGAATAGAGAAGGTACATTATAAACAGCTAAAAAAATAAAGGCAGTGTTAAAAAATGTTTTAAATAATCATTCTCTAAGCACATCAACTGTAAGCAACACGCTTTTTAAATGATAAAACAGCTTTCAAAATCCAAAATAATAATAATTATTCATCAAATCACACGTGAGGTCATCATTAATCATCTATAAACAGCGTTACGGAGTACCCATACAACGTTTTTAATGAGAATTTTCTATAAAAAAAAATAATTGTATTTGCAAACTTAATGAAACATTTTTTATAGATATAATATTTGAATAAAGAGTTATAGAATTATAGGATTTAGCAAAGATTTTGGATCGGCAGTATAAAATTCGTTTGACACATAAAAGTTTGTTTAAAAAAAAAAACTATAGTCTAATTATTTTTCCTTAGTAAATGTGTCTTCTGTGAGTTTAAAAACAACAAATGTTTTAAATGTTTCGTTTAGTTTAGGTCTAAACTAATTGAAACATTTAAAAATTTTGTAGTTTTTAAACTTACAAAAGACACATTTACTAAAGAGAGAGAAAGAAAAAACAATATACAGTGTTAAAAAAACTTTTTACTCTAGAAACTTAATAACTATTATTATCTAAGTTTTTCAACTGTAAGCAGCTCATTTTATGATAAAACAGTTCTTAAATATTCAAAGGAATAATCATTATTCAGCATACCACACGCTACGTTATCATAAATCATCCGCAAACACCGTTTTAAGAATACTCATCTGACGTCTTTAAAGAGAATGTCCCTATAAAATTTCAATTGTATTTGCAAACCTAATGAAGCATTTTTATAGAGATACTATTCTTTGAAGCAAAGACCTTGGATCGGTACGACAAAGTTCGTTTGAGAAGTAAAAGCTTGCTATAGAAATCTCTAACTTCTCACAATTCGTCAGGGTTACAGGCAACTATCGAAGGCCAAGAATTTACTGCGAGTGGTCGAACAGGTTTCTAATATTTCCGGTTGCTATTATCATGAATTTTCTTTTTCTCACTCTTTTAGATGAATTTATATATAGCTATTCCCACTGGAGATAACATTTTTATTAGTACTTGTTATATAGCGATATTACATTTTAAAAGCACAGATAACAACTCCAAAAAGCAATTAATACGTCGTTATGTGAGCAATACCACCTTATATATTACTGAAGATTTAAAAGTTTGTGCGTTTCAAGTCTACTGTTAGATCATAATTACGTGTTCATTTCATTTGATAGTGATATTTAATCTGTCATAACATGCCCACTTTGTGCTAGTTAGAAGAAATCAGAAAAGAAAGACAGTTTTTAAGGTCTGTAACACATTATAGATGATTCAGTTATTGCTACAGTGCATTTAATTTTAATAAAAACTTTTTTATATGTACATGTGCTAATAGATTAATTTTACCATTTATAATTAGGTCTATAAATTTAACTAATCAAATACTTTTGCTTTTTTGGTTATACGAGATATTAATATTTTATATTACGGTTTCTTACAAGTTGATCTAGGATGATCTAGGACAAGTTGACAAGTTTTTTTTACAAGATGATATAGGACAAGTTGATCTAGTTGAAGAACTAATAAAACATGCTTAAATGCATTTTTACTTTTGTAGTTTAATATAACCAAACACTACGGGATTTTTTTGCTGAAATGAATGTGAAGGAACATATGCAATATTTAAATATATAAAAGTTAAGTAAATATTTGTGATTTCAAAACAATTACCTAGGGTAAGTGCACCAGTGATTGACACTTTTAGAGAAATCTCTGATGTTTTTAATGTTCTAGTCATCAGAAAATATTTTTAGAAATCTTAAGTTAGTACATATGGCATAAGAGACATTCAGAATCACATATATGCTAAAATATATACATTTGATAACAATTATTTTTTTTATGAATTTTTATTTGACACCCACTCAATGTTCCAGTAATTGACACTGTCTGTTTTTCATTTTATCAGTAATTGGCCCCCTATGTTCCAATGTTTGACACTGCTAGTTATACATTTTGCCAGTTATTAGCATCCCATGCTCCAGTGTTTGACATAAAATGTTAAAATTCTTATATGTAAAATATATATTTTATTATTTTTCTTATTTATTCATTATTTCGGGATGGATATCAATTACTGCAGCATGCCAATCATTGGACCACCTACCCTATTTTCTTCTACTTTTTAGATGGTATTTAGCAAAACAAAAATTGAATTTAAAATATGTTTGAATGTTTTTTCTGTGGGGGAGTGTGATTTAAGCCGCACTAGTGCTACACTGTAAGCAATATTTCTTTCAATGGTACGACACTTGTGCCTAAGCATTCGCGGAGGGGCGTCAAATTGAAGACCATTTGTGAAGGGGCACCCAATGAGAGATCATCGTTATTCCTAGCAATGATAAAACATCTAAGCCTTGTCCGGGGTTTGAATTCAGACCAAACTGTGTAAGAGTCAGGGACGCTAACAAAATAAGAGACAAAAATATGCTTAACAAATTATTATTATTATTGTTGTTGTTTATTTATTTCTTATTAAAATTAATTTTAAATGCAATACTTTCATTAAAGTTGTTTTCAATTTATTAGTTTTAAATAATACTTAGTAAATTATTTTAGCAAAATAAATAAATAAATATGAAATAAATGCATATGTTATGTATAAAAGTTAGGAAAAAATGAAAATATAAAACAAGAAGTAAAAAAAAAAAAAGGTAGGGGGGGGGCGAGAAAAGAAACATCATAGTTGCTGTTAGACAATCTCAAGTTTACCGCGTTAAATATTCAACAAGACTGAGTTAATTTGTATTTTTATTATTCATAATTTTCTTCTCTAAGAGACTATCTTAATTTATATACATATATTATCAATATACATATACTATATTTTAAATATTTTAATAATGTTTCAATAATAATTTAATTTTAATGATAGTATTTGCAACTTTTATTTTTTTTATTAAAATTAATTTCAAAGCAATTGCTTCATTAAAATACTTTTTTTTAGTATAAAGGTTTTAGATAATAATTAGTAAATTATTTTATCAAACTTAAAAAAAAGTTTTTAAATCCATATGTTACCTATAAAAATTAGAAAAGAAAATGAAAAAAAAAAAAAAAAAAAAAAACAAGAGGTGTAAAGAAAACGTACGCTGCTTTTATGAAAAAAGTCACTGCATCATTCTAGTGGCCGTAAGGTAATCTTGAATTCATTGCGTCTAAATCTTGAACATGATTGAATTAGTAATTTGTGTTTTGATTATTCATTGTTTTTAATTTCTAAGATGTTGTATTGTTTTCTATTTACTTTAATAAAAACATATATTTGAAATATTTTAATATTATTTCAAATCATAAAAAATCACTCTGAATGATAATATTCGCATCTTTATTAGAATATTATTATTATTATTATAGAAATCAATATAAATTTTAAATGCAATAGTTTTATTAAACCGGTTTCCAACATATAAACTTTAAATAAAAATTAGTAAATTATTTTAGCAGTTTAAAAAAATTATTAAATTCATATTTTATCGGTAAAATTTAGAAAAAAATTAAATAAATAAATAAAATTATAAACAGGCGAAAAGAAAACGTGATAAAAACAAATTATTTCTGAATCATCTTAGTTGCTGTAATATAATCTTAAATTTATTGCGCTTAAATATTGAGCAAGATTAAGTTAATTTGTATTTTGAATATCCATTACTTAATTTGTATTTATTTTTACCAATCATGTATTAGACATATTATAATAGTTTATTTTAAAATCATTGTAAGTTTAAAATCATTGTTAAGTTTAAAATCATTGTAATTTACTTTCAATAAAAATATTCGCATCATTTTTATTTTCAAGTTCGAAAAATAATACCTCATAGGTTTTAAGAAAAGTAATTAATCGTTAATTAATTAAATAAATAAAGACAAAAATTATTCTAAACTAAAGCTAAAATTAATTCAGCAATGATATTTGTCTATAAATTCTATAACATATCACAGCAAAATAAATGTCGAATACTTTTCGGTGTAGTACCTGCTTTTTTCTCTCTTTTTACTTTCCGAACAAGTGAGGAAATTATTGTAATCATGTCAAAAATCCGAATTTCAGATTTTGATGTTTCTATACGTTTTGAGGTCCCCCGAGTCCGTTTTCACTATTTTTACGATGATGTATGTATGTGTGAATGTATGTGTGAATGCATGTGTGTATGTATGTGTGTATATGTCTGTGAGTGAACACGCTAGCGTCTAAACGCTTTGTTCGAATAAGCTGAAAGTTGGTACGTATATTGTAAATCACCACAGTACGAACCCTATAGATTTTGGTGAATCTAGCACTTATAGTTTTTTTACAGGGACACCAGGAATAATTCTTTATCATTATGGCCCATGGGGCCAAATTTTTTAAAAGTGCGATAGCGTCTAAACGCTTTATTAATCTGAGCAAAAAAAATTGTACACATGTTATAGGTCATAATTGCACGAACTGTATAAATTTTGGCGAATTTAACACTTACAGTTTTTTTATAGGGGCACAAAGAAAAATTCTTTATCATTATAGCCTATGGGGCCAAATTTTTAAAAGTGTGATAGTGTCTAAACGCCTTATTAATCTGAGCTTAAAAATTGTACACATGTTATAGGTCACAATTGCACCAACTGTATAGATTTTGGTGAATTTAGCACTTACAGTTTTTTTACAGGTAACGAATATAATGATAAAGAAAAATTCTTTATCATTATGGCATATGGGACCAAATTTTAAAAAGTGCTATAGCATCTGAACGCTTTATTCAATTGAACTGAAAATTTATATGAATATTATAAATCACTGTTGCATTAACTATAAGCATTTTGGTGAATCTAGCATTTAAAGTTTTTACAGGGACACAACGAAAGTTTTTTTTATCATTATGATCTATCGGCTCAAAGTTCAGTAGCGTTAAATAAAACAGCGTGTGTAATATGGAGAAAAATACTCAAATACTCTATTATGGTTTTCTCTCTTTTGTTTGTTTAACAACTCCCCTTTCTTTACTTTATCTACAAAACTGTTAATTACTCAATGTTCGGAAAGTCGAGTGGAGTCACTCCAGAATTTTTTTTTTCATAATATTCGAAAGAAAATAAGTTTTTTTTTTTTTTTTTTTTTCCCCTTCAATATATTTTTTCTGTATTTATTTTATTTTTTCTAATTCTCTGCTTAGAAATTACAATCAAAGTAGGAAAAATGCCAACACCATTGCGATATCGGAAAGTTACGTTTCGTATACTAACATTACTTAATGAGATAAATAACAATTATATATATAAACTAACTTTAATGTATATTTGGAAATAGATAAGTTTAAACTAATAATTGTTATTAATTGTAATTATTTGTAATGTTTAAATACTACAAATTATTATATTATTGTTAATTAGAAATCAAAAAGTTAAAGAAGTTCGCAGCATAACATTATTAAAATTTAGGGTTTATATGCAATAATAATAATAATAAATAAATAAATAAATAAATAAATAAATAAACAAGTAAAAATTTATGTTTATAAAAAATACCCCCGTGTTGTGTTTTAACTTATTTTTATGTGTTATTATAATTTTATGGTAAGTTGAGCTCGAAAATTTTATAAATTTTCGAAACATCTTCACGAATTTTCTGTTTTCTTAGTTTTTGATTAATAGAATTAAGTAAAATATAAGTTTTAATGAATTTCTTCTAGCTTTATCCAATTTCTGCCGAAAAGTAAAAAAAAAAAAAAAAAAAAAAAAAAAAAAAATGGTGCTAATTAATTTTTTAGTGTTTTAATTTTTAGTACAAAATTACATTTTGATTTGGGATAACTCCACGTATTCGTTAACGATATAAAACTGCATTGAAATAATTCCCCATTTACAATACTATTTTTCTTTAATTAGTGGTGCTTTTATTACTTTTATTGTTGGGTTTTGGACTGTTTTATTAGGAATTATAAAGTTATCGCTTCCCGTATTGAAACAAATAAATATATAAAAATTTCTAATATATATTATTAAATTATTTAAAAAAAAAAAAAAGTTTTGAATTTCATTTGGTAAAAAAAAAAAAAAAATGGTGACGTGACTGAATGATCCTACATGGGCTTTCATTATTCAAATTCCTATCTTGTCATAGGAATATTAAATAAAATAATAATTGATATTGTTTTCGTTTTTTTTTTTTTCTTTTTTAACATTCATTCATACTCATTTTTTTCTTTTTTAATTTTCGTGAATATATATGTAAATGTTTTAAATTTTATTACTTATTTTAAACTAAAATAAAAGAAATTAATGTTGTAATAAAAAAATTAATATCATCAAAATATTTGTTTTTGCAATTTATTTATTTATTTGTTCAATGAAAAATTTGAAAATATTCCAAGTTAAGTAGAGAGGGAAACATTACGCAATTTTTATTTTACATTAAGTATTAATCATCACATTTAACAATTCAAGGAATTATATACCCTTATATAATATGAAGAAGAGGGTTTATTATTATTTAAGTTCCATTTTAGTATATTAAAAAAAAAAAAAAAAAAAAAAAAATTAAAGAAACCGCAACAGGGAGAGAAATACTAGATTATACAATATGAAAAATACTAAACTATCTGTAACAGTAAATTTCTTCTCCAAAACTACAAATTCCAAATAAATTTTTAAGTTATTTCTTTCAAAAAATATATAAATAAATAATCAAGTAAAACATCCCCATACTGCATGGAAGGAATTTTTAAAACTACCGTCATACTATGAGAAATGAAATTTAAATAAACAAATAAACTGTTCTAAAAATATCTTTTTAATTTTTAATTTTAATGTTTTTTTTTTTAAACTATTTGACAGTAAGAGTTATTTATTTCACATTATCATTTTCTCAGAAACATCAGAAGTGTTCATTTTGAGGAAAAAAATTATATTTTAAAGTTCTTTTTAAGTAATTTTAATGCAGTGGGTAAATTTTTCTCCATTAGAAAACTATTGTACACAATCTTAGTACGATCATAGCTGCCATCCTAATCTGGAGTATTCTTAGCACCTGCCCTTTTTCCCACACCATTTAATTTTTAGAGTAATTTTCTTCAAATTTATTTATGATGAAATAAGAAGAAAAGAACTCTTAAAAGATATGGTGTAAAAAAAAAAAAAAAAAAAAAAAAAGAGGCGGGCACCAACAATTCTGCGAAATAATTAATTGGGATGATGACAGCTATGTTAGATAATTGTAGAGTTTTCCATGCCTCATATTGATTAACACTTGTTAATCGATCGAAACTAACCAGAAATGTCAATCTGGGTTTACGCACACTGGGGAACAGGACTTGGGTGCACCTAATCCTTCTTCTTTTCGTTACCTAAGCCTTCCTTGCACTGTCAATTTTAATTCAAAAAGGACTATCGCATTTCATAATTATTATTTTGTATTTAGTGTTTGTAAAAACATCGCTGAATAACTAAATGAATAGACATTTCAATATAGTTTCCAACGGACTAGAGAAACTTTCTTAAATATGCGTTAATTTGAGTTATGCTTCTTGAATCAGTAGATATATAATAATGATTCTGTAAATACGAATATTCCTAGCTTATTTTTTTTTTTTTTTAATTCGTAGCGAAATCGAATAAAGCAAAAAATTAAAACTTATTAAATTAGAATGATTTGTGTTTTATTTTTCAGTCAGATTTTTAACTGAAAACAGTTTATGAATTTATTAATAGCGTTAGTTTTCATGTATTTCAATGGTACTTATCAAACCTTGATTGCTTTAAGGTATTTAACAGGTGCATAAATTTTGATACATTAATTATACATAATATTAAGCAAAAGGCCGCCCAAACAGTGTCTTGTACGACCACTACAAAAAAAAAAAAAAGAGTTCTGGACCGTCTTTTTATTTCGATAAAATTGGTGTCTAGCTATGTCGTGTTTTAATTTGTTATACAAAATTCACCGATAAATCGGTTGCTACGAAAATCGGTACACCACTCATAAATCGAGACAAAAATCTAGCCAAAACTTTTTTTTTTCAATCGGATAATTGGTTCAAAAGTTAGTAAGTAAAAAAAAAAAATAAATAAATAAATAAATAACTTAAATTATTTTGTTTTATTTATTTATTTATTTGAAAATATAAAATACTTACGAGGGGAAAAACAAAAGGCAGTGTCTATTTCATAAAATATAATTCTTAAAACTGTTTATTTCATGTATTTTTTTTTAACATAAAAAGAAACATTTCTTTATACGTGAATAAAATGAAATCTAAAATGAAATATGTATGATAAAAAATTTCTCATAAAACTGACATCGGAATAGTTTTTAATATTTAAAATTTTAATTACACAAATAGATTTAAGTAAAGATCTTTGCAAAAATCGTTCGAGCTATTTCGGTGCCAAGTTTCAAATTTCGCCAAAGGGGTCCTATTTAGTTTTTTTTTTTTTTTTTTTTCTGGAATTAACTGTGCTCAAATAGTTAAATGCCGTTTACATATCACTAACGATACTTGGTCATAAATTTGATTTGCTGAAAAGAATTATATTTATTTAAATGTTTCAATTATTTAATGTGTGTATATATATATATATATATATATATAGTGACAAGTGAAGAGAGTAAAGGACGCTAGTAGTTTAAAGTAAAATGCAAAACAACCGTTAAGTAGTTAAAATTTTTGCTTGGTGTCTTTGAATTCTTTCTTTTTCACCTTGTTTTATTTTAATTTTTAATACAAAAAACAACAACCAAGAGAATTTTATGACTATTAATTCCAGCTCTAAAACTGAAAATTTAAAAATAGTTATAAGTTATTTCTTTATAGAAAATTGTAGAGAGAAAAATTCTACAGAATGCTTTCAACAATGAAGAAAGCTAAAATAACGAATGCAAAAATTAGAAGGAAATAAATGAAAATAAATCGTAATTTATTTTTCAGATAGTTAATTAATTTCAAAGCTCTTTCTGACATGTTTAATACAGTTCAAGGTATTTTTATTTATTTATTTTTTAGTGTAATGATATTTTCCTAAACCATGATTATTTCCATTCACTTGAATATATTCGGATTCTTTAATGATTAAAATTAAAGCCCCACTCATCCCCCCCCCCAAAAAAAAAAAAAAAAAAAAAAAAAAAAAAAAAATCAGGTGCTTAAATATATATAGTTTTTCTTAATATTCTATTTTATCATTCAATGTAAAAAAATAAATAAATGGATAAATAAAATAAATAAATAAATAATAAATGCATTATGAACATTTTGTGGTTGTAGATACCTTCTTTAATACAGTCATTTGCAAAAGTTTAAGACCAGCAGCCGATTTTCAGTATTTTAACACATTGCATCATTTGCGCAGATTACTGCGTCTATAAATAAAGGTGCCTGGCACGTTTATCGCTGGTTGTTTATTTTATTTTGTCTTAGACAGTGCTGTTGTGTAATTATTGTAATGGGTAAAAAACCTTCACTTACTGTTACAAAGAGGTCAGAAATATTGACCTTTGCATAAACTTGGATTTTTTGAACGTCAAATAAGTTCGAGGGTATATGTGAGCAAGGCAGCTGTGCATCAAGCTATTAGCACATTTAAAATTTCTGGAAAATTCCCTTACAATACTTTCAGTGATAAAGAAGGCTAAAATAACTAACTAAAAAATTAAAATTTAACTTCAATATATTTTTTGAATATACTTATAACATTAGCTTTTCGTAGTGAAATAATATTTTATCAAACCGTAAGTATTTTTATGAAATGAATAAATGAACATATTATAAACTTAAAATTAAATTAGAAAGAGCTTCTCAGAAGTTAAAATTTTAGTACTGTATATGTTCATGATTTTTTTTTTTTTTTTTTTTTCTTTTTTTTTTTTTCACCATAGTTAAAAAAAAAAAAAAAAAAAAAAAAAAAGAAGAAAAGAAAAGAAAAGAAAAATCTTAAACATTTTTTGTAAATTTTACTTGTATTTGTAAATTTTAGCCTATAATTTGTAAATTTCAAAACTCGTTTCTTCGTTGAAAATTGTTTAAAGAAAAATACAAAGTTAAAGTAACTAATGCAAACTATTAAACTTCAAAAGATTTTCTGAATTTGTTAATAACATTAGCTTTTCGGCAGTCAAATGATATTTCTCAAACCATGATCATTTTCATACATTTAATTGATGAATATATTATGTTTCTTTGATGATTTAGATTATAGCAGAAAACGACTTTTAAGTAGTTAAGATTTTTGTGGTGCCCTTGAAATCGTCTACCTGAGGCAGTTAGCCTTGAACTCGGTTTCGTTCCACGAAAAACAAAAGAACGGGTAGAAATTGGATCGAGAATTCTTTTTTTATTATTATTTGTTTTGTTTTTTTATGCGTTCTTGTACTTTCTTTTCCTTTCCTTCATTTTTTTTCCAACAGCAAACATAAACGACGAAATGTCCTTGGGAAAAAATAATGGATTGTATGACAAAGGCACTCAAAAAGTGACCGTGATAATTGAGTTATTTTGTTTCTAAATTTAACTGAAACGTGTATTAAATATACAACATTGCAAAAAAAAAAAAAAAAAAAAAAAAAGAGGGAATAAATAAGTTCTCCAAAACTGAAAATGCAACACAAAGTGTGTTAATAGCTTTTGATGACAAAAAAAAAAAAGAATTTTTGTGAGACATGCACACAGTAAGAATTTTTATTATATTACTAATATATATATATATTAGTTGAGTTCCCTAGATGAACCCCCTCATGTATGAGAAGTTTCTGACGAAACGTGGGCTATTTACTCAAAACATGTTTCTGCCCCCGACTTCTCAAAGATGAAAGCAAGACCATATATAGCAAACGAATTGAATGAATACAAAGCATTCAAATTCAATTACAAAGCATTCAATGCAAAGCATTAACCAATTCAAGTTTTATATCTTCTAATTTTTAAGATTTATCTTATATATATATATATTAGTAATTTTTAGAGAATCTTTATTTCTAAGCAAACAGAAAAAATAACGCAATTCAAACTGAAAGTTATATTTTAATCGAGTTATGTGGTTTCTAAATGTAACTGAAAAAGTATTAAATGTCAAACAGTTAAAAAAAAGTTAGAATGGTTTATATATAATGTATATATATATACAGTCGGTAACAAAAGTGTCCGAACACTAGCAAAAATTCCTATGTAAAAAATGTGCACTTTATACAGTTTTGTTAAATAAATCTTTATTGAATCCTGTTCTTAGTCAGTGTAAGAACATGATTCGATAAGGATTTATTTAACAAAACCGTATGAAGTGTACTTTTTTTGCATAGGAATTTTCGCTAATGTTCGGACACTTTTGTTACCGACTGTACAGGAAGATTCCGAGATCATGGGGAAAACTTGGAGGAGAAGCAGAGGACATCGCAATGATTCAGAATTGAATAAGAATCCATAGGCGCAAACGTCATTTTAACCTTTTAAGAACTCGATGTTTTGGGCTATTGTGTACCACTAATTCCACCTACCGTGTAAATTTAAAATCTTGCTTGCTTTAAAATCGTACACAAAATCGCTTCACAAAATCGTACACTATGTTCATATTATTGCCATCACTGAGATAAAATACATCGATAAAAACTGAATTTATTTATGTATGTAAACATTAGTATCTAAAAATTCTTTTTCAAAAAATGCAACATTCGATATCCCATGTTTGCCCATATCTACGGAAAAAACACCCGGTTCATAAAGGTTTAAAATGACGTTTGCGCCCATGGATTCCTGTATAATTTTGAATCCTTATAATCTTCGGGCCGCTGTAGCCCAGTCGGTACAGCGGCGGCCTCGTAATATGAAGATTGCGGGTTCGGTACTCGAGCTGGCCACAAAGACCTCGTGTACACTAATGGTGGCTGGTGCACGTCAAATCTGTCGTGGCCGTAATGTCCTTCATGTTCCCATAAAAAATTACGGCGTCACCGAAGCGGGAGAGCCATCCCTTCCGTGGAGGATCAAAATTGTGATGGCATGTCTCCGGACCACCTCTAGGGGTGTGCGGGGGTGTGCCCCAGACCGTCGCCAATTGCCCATCTGCGCAGCACTAGTGCGACGTAAAACCCTACCATCCTACCATCCATCTTTATAATCTTCTTTACCTCCCCTCAATGTTTGTCCCATAGCCTCAGAACCCCCTTATATATATTTACAATAAAACATATACACCTTTATTTTTTGGCGACAAAATGGCTTTTATATACCACTAGCTATAGTCCCCGTTCTTCGCATGGGTATTTAATTATTATTCACAATATATTATGAAATGAAAATAATTTTACTTGAAGTTAAATAGAAAATAGACTATTATAGTTAAAAAGTACGATTTATAAATTTTAACTCATCTATAAATATATATATGTATATGTATATATCTTGTAGCGCATGTGCAGGCAAATTTTTTTACTCATATCTCATAATTTAATCAAAATTTTTAAATTTTTGATAAGTATAATTTTAAATTGGATACAGACATAAATTCCTGCCAAGTATCATTGAATTCCATCAAGCCGTTTTCACGGGATACGTTGACTAAAATAGCTTTACAGGCTTTTAGATATAACGACAAACACACACAGAAAAATTTCTAAGTCATTTTTGGCTTTCATGGTGTGTAAAACGTAAAGATTTCGCTTTTTTTTTTTTAAATTAGATTAAATTTGTGGAAAAAAGCCTAATTTTATTAATATGGATTGTATTTTCTGTTACAGGGTAAAGTGGGATAAATGTAACGTGTAGTTATAAGTACACTGATAATCTAACTTTGGACTTAATAATCATTATATCTGTTTCTTTGAAACTATTTTCGTTATATTTATCTTCAAGAAACTCATTCAAATAGAAAACACTTATAATTTTTGAATTTTTAAACATTGCTTGCATTTCCACTGTAACAACAGAGAACTCCTCTGAAAATCCGAAGCTTTGCCTTTGCTGTATTTGTGAAGTAAATGAAACATTTTTAGTCAGGAAACTAAGTTTTGTATGTAGACTTTGAATATAACTCCCAGTTTTTTCTATTTCTTAAATTTTTGGGTTTGTCACTCTTGGTTACTCTTACCCTAGAAGAAGTTCTGCACGTCGAAGGAATGTATCGAGTTCAAGGACGTTTACATTTGTCTCAGGAAACTAAACTAGATTACTTATATGTTTTTACTTTCCTTATTCAGTTTTGTTTTTTAAATATTAACAAAACATAATATACAGAACTTTTTTTAAGGTTATTTTAAATGCGTAAAAAGTTAAAAATGTAATATACTTTATAGAGGCGTACCATAGACCTATTATAAGAGTGGACGGGACAATAGCAACCTTTTTCAGTGGCAAAGATCACTCATAAATAAAGTCACGTGACTGCTTGAACTACAGGAAGCCAAATTGGCCAACATTGAAATTTTCTCGCCAAGCTCTAAATTCTGTATTCTCTTCACGCAGACGATACCTTTCCTTTTCTTCTTAAAGTTCTTTTTAAAATTTTTATTTCCCTTTAAAAGCTAGATTGTTTTGAATCTAAAAGAAATTTTATCGCAAGCAATAGTGATTAGACTTTCTCTGATCTAAAAAGTCCTAAAAGTTATGTAAAATAAGAATTATATTTCACAGGTAAGATTTTTTATATTGTATTATTTCGTACTCTTTAAGTAATTATTTTTGTAAAATGCTTATGACTTTTAAATTTAGTTCTTGAAATCAAATTAGTTTAAATATATTATACCACATATTATTTTCTAGAAATTCCATGATTATTTAGGGAAATTAAAGCGGGTATAGACAGACAGACAAACTGAACTGATAAACACTTTTGAATTTTATTGGAAAGTGTTAATAACAAGGTAAAAATAAATTTTGGCAGCTGTAGTAATTTACACAAGTTTTTCTTGCTGTATCTTTTAAGAATAATAAAAATAAAAAATATTTATATTCAAAACAAAATATTCCCAATAATGTGATAAATGCCAAAAAAGGTAACCTTTTTCCAGTAGTCAGGTGTTTCATCTTTGCCATCTTTACTTATATTTCCTTATTAAAGGAATGCTCCGTCCACTCTTATAATAGGTCTATGAGGCGTACGAAAATTTCGCAACTCTTTAAAAAGTTGAGATGTTTTAAAAAATCAAAAAGTCCCATATTCATTACAAATTTTCACTATCTGAAAATTCAAATTACATATTTCTTATTTTATCTTAAACGGTGAGGTAGACGAAGGTTACAATTGTTCAAAACAAAACTATGGGCAAGTAGAATCACAGAAGACTAACATTTCATGATTTTTTCCCCCTTTAAGCGGCACATTTTTAAATTATAAAAAGTTCATAATTTTATAAAATCAAGTTGTAGTTTATCCCTAAAACTTTTTTGACATGCAAGTATGACAGAAATTGAGCAAAAAGAGGTCAAAATCGAACCATGCCAAATTGCCGTTACACTTCACCTTATATTTAAATATTTGCTAGCTAATGTCTATTTTACTACAGCAGTAAATAAATAAAATTAACAGTTATAGTTTATTTAACGTAGTGTTTTTTAAGTTTTCTTTAATATTTATAGTACGTATTGTTATAACAACAATTACTATTGATTTTTAAATTACTTTTGTCGAAACAATCGTAAATTGTATTATAATATTCTTATTGAATTAGAAATAATACAGAACAGGCAACAACAACAAGAACAATAATCATTGTTATTTATACTGAATGAAGATATTTACTCTGATTTTAACAACATATAATTAGAAGAATTAAAAATAAGCAAATTGTCTCTATAACGTCTAAGAACAGAAAATTTAAATTGAGATATATATGGCGATTGCATTGTTTGCTTGAAATGCCTTTTAAATTTAAAATTAGATATAGGAAATTCTATTTAATTTATGAATTTGCTTTTTTTTATTTTCATTTTACGTCGGTAATATTCATTAAAAATGGTGTCAAATGAATCATAGAAAAATTTTCCTGATGCTTTTAATATGCGTCATAGATAATGATGGTTCTATAAATTACACGTTTATTATGAATAATGAGTAGTATCGGTATAGTGTTTGCTTTAAAGGCATTTGGTATTCAGCTCTAGAAAATTAATGAATTTAAAGTAGATGATAGAGATTTCAAGACGCTATTTTCTTAACCACATTTACATATACGGATATTAAAAATAAATATTATTTTTATTTACTTCCCATTTTGAAAACATTATGTTACGTAGAGATAATGGAAAAAAGATGGATTTATGCCTAAAGTAAGAATATTTAAATCAATATATTCAAATTGACAGACATTGAATTAAAAGTAAGTGAACATTATTTTATAAAACTAAACGTCAAGCTAAACTGATTTTTTATTTATTTATTTATTTTTTAGATAAGTGAGAAAAAAAAAATCTGGAAAATTTTTAAAGATTTACTAAAAACGTTGTTTGTATACGCCTCAATACGTCACAGCAAATTTAAATGCGTATTATATATTTAATTGTCTTGCTCATAGAAGAGTATAAACAAAAAAATGACGAATGCGTCTTGCTGACGTGGAAATGAAGAGAATAATCTTTTTACAAATTATTTGTTAAAACATATTAATTAAATATGGAAAATTAAATAAGTAGTTATATTAAAATACAATTAAATTCATTACTAATTGCTGCAATTTCTGTACTTTACTTCACAATTAAGAAAACAGCTTCATGATTCCTTTATAAAATGCTCTTAATTCCTGTACAACAATAAAATATAAACAGCATTTTATGCATTTTTCATTGAAATAATATTTCTTTTCAAACAACTCTTTATTTTATTTTATTTTTATTTTATTTTTTTATTTAATTTTGTTTTGTTTTGTTTTATACCTGTAAACTAAATAAAAAAAATATTGTAAATATTATTGAATATATATATATATATATATATATATATATATATATATATATATATATATATTTTAATTCAGTATTTTTCAGTATCCAAGGGCGCTTAAATAATTTAATTCGATAGCAAAACATTTTTTTTTAATAATAAGGTAAAACTATCTAGTAATGAACCCTATATCAATGGTGGACAGTTTTATACTTAAATTGTAAGAACAAGGTTTTATTTCTTGGAAAGGTTTGTGAGATGCTCATAGTTCGTTATTCAATCAAATAACATTAATGTTTTAAACTGTACATATTTCCAGCCATTAGTTTTAGATTAAATAAAGTCTAAGTGAAAAAGTGTATACTTTGCATCATTTTGATTATTTTAGCTCGTAGTTTTGAATAAAGATACATTTTTTTTTTCTTTTTTGGCTTTGTCTCTGCTTAGTTTTAACTGATTTCATGCACCATTGATTTCATATGACTAAAATATGTATGCAGAACTTATTCCCTGTACTGTTTTTTTAAATTTTATACTAGACTAGAAATAATTTTAAATATCCAATACACATACCACAAATCATAACCAATAGTGGTAAGACCTGTCAACAAATGGCTCATTTAACTTTTAAGGCCAGATCCAGAGAAGTGACACATTTCTGTATTTTCCCAAATATGGAATGTGGAGTAAATATCAATTCATTTCATTCAAAATTAGATCAGAATACTTCATTATGTACAAAGGAAATTAGATTTCCCCCAAAGTTTTAGAAGAGATTTTTTTTTAAGTCACGCAGAATTTAAGTAAATATCTGAAAAAAAAAAAAAAAAAAGATTGCTAGCTGTGGTAACTATAAAATTATCACAGAATAGGGCGACTAATGTTATTTACAAATTAAGATTGACTTTAAATACACAATAATAATGAAAAACGAGTAATGGAAGCCGTTTATTTTAGTAGAGATTATTTGTTTTCAATCTATGATAATAAATTATAATTTTTAAAAATTTTTTTTAACACATTACTGAAACAGGAAATACCTTTTGTGAAATAAATACATATATTCAACCATTAGCATTTTATTTTGTCTTTTTTGAAAAAATTCAAAGATGTCTACTGGTGAAACAGAAAAAATATGCAGCCTTGAAACAGAAAAGGTGTTCACTCTGTGTTTTGAAGTCTGCAGTAGTAGAGATCTCTGGAAAAATAAATTTTCGAGTATAAAAAGGATTTAATTAGCATTTTTGTAGTGCAACCATGTACAGAAAATGTTAAATGAACTACCAAACACTGGATATTGTTACAGCCTCTGAATTAAGTACAGTACACAAGAAGAAAAGAAAAGTCAGAAAACGTTCTCACACTGAGAAAAAATTCTGTAATTGACATCTAGAATCTAAATTGTGTCTGTAGAAAAAATAGGTCCATGCCATTCTTATAAATTCTAGTCCCCTTGGAAAGCGAGTTTTAGAAGCCCCTATTAGAATTCTAGAGCGTCTGTTTGTATTATAGAGGTCAAACTTATTTAAAAATCTCATCAAATAAATGTAAATACAAGAGGCATGTTTTAGCAACTATAATCTTGGTTTATGACCCAATTCTAGAAAATGAAGCGAGAATTTCTCGCAGTACAAAGGATTCAGAATATTTAGAGTATACAGAATATTGTTTCACCATCTAGAAATGTGTACACTAGAAATTCTCGATAATTTCGTATATTCAGTTTATTGGCGTGCCTTACGTGCATAGCTCGGAAATCTATATTTCTAGTTAAGGGATTTAGAAAATAGTCACTTATTCATTCTAGAGGAAGGAGGTATATTTTTTTTCTCAGTGCAAAGCGTAGACTACTGGTGTAATTAACTATACGGAAAATTAAACCTATAGAAAATTAGACTTAGGGTATAACTTTATACGCCTACTCTATGAGAAAAAAACAAATAATGTTTCAATAATCATACCCTGAAACAACAATTATTTAAAAGAACAAAACTTGGGTGAAGCAAATTATTAAAAACAGAAAAAATTACTAACATAAGCAAACATTTTTATATACTCCTTTGAAAAAGGACCAACCACTTCAAAATCCTCCAGCTTGTAAACGTTTTATTTATTTATTTATTTATTTATTTTAATCCCATTCTTTAATAAAGATAGTGTAAAGTAATAAAACATTTATATTAACTAAATACATTTTTTATTTATTATAATTAATTTTTAATTTCACATTTATCTCAAAGATAATAATAATAAAAAAAAGAGGTGTGGGGGGGGGGGAGATTTAAATATTAATATGTATATAATATATAGAGAGGTAGATAGGTAGATCTTCATAGAAATTGAAGATTCAATATACACGTTTTAACACTAAAGAAATGAATTATTAATGGATTATTAATATTAATAGAGATTGAGCAAAGTAGATCATCACTTTTGGGATACATGTATATACTATTTCATTTAAGATAATTTCTTTCGAAATCGACCTAATTGTAAACTGTTTATTTATATCTATTTCTATTTATCATCACGATAAATTTTGAAATATTGAATGGATTCGATAAAATTTGGGTTAAAGTTATTGTGGATGAGTCCGATAACCAACTTAATTTATCATCTTCTTTCAAAATGGCTGCCACTTAGGGTTCTCATAAAAGGGAAATTTGCATCTCTAATTTTGTATAGTAATTTTAGACTATGGTAGTCATTGATATTCGATGGTATCTAATTAAAAAATTACTATATAAAAATTCTATAATTCCAAATTTCACTTTTTGTGAGCCCTGCTGCCACTAGAAAATATCAAACTCAGATTTTATTTTATTTTATTTATATATTTTTATTTTATTTTATTTATTTTTGTTTTATTTTTTTAAGTGATTTTTCTTTTTTAAACTGATTTGATTGAAATAAAAAGTTTTATAATTAGTAATAAAAGGAAATATATAGGATAATATTAAAAAATAATAATAATGCTTCTCTATTTTTTTTATTGGGAAAAGAAATATATAAATTGAACTCAGCAAATCTCTTCAGCAAACGGTATCGAATTCGTTAGAAAACTTGTCCCAAAATAATGGTTGCGGAGCAAATATTGATAGGTTTATGTGTCACGGAATTTTAATGCAGGTCTCATTAAATTTTCCTGTAATACTTATTAAATCATAATGAAATCAACATGTGTCATACCATTTTAAGTTATGCCATTTAACACTATTAATACCCTAAAGCGATACAAAGTTTTCTTTGTTGAATGAATAAATAAGTAGATGAATTTCAACATTGAAAAAATAATAGAATTATCCTGCAGATGTAAAAATTCTTCCTTTTGCATATTTTTCAGTAATTAATTTCATTTACTCACGGTGATAATAATTGAATTTCCGTTACATGCAAAATTCTGCAATTTATATAGGTAAGCGAACTGCTAGAAAATATTGTATGGGGACGATGAAATCTTGACAAAGAAACTGAAAAGAAAAAAAAAAGTTAAAAAATATCAACTAGGTTGCGCCTTTCGTGAAAAAACATAAAATGAAAATTAATATATATAATTAATCGCTCACATATTAAATTTTGTGGCCATCTGCCTTCCTGTTTTAATTGCAATTTTTTTGTTTACCTGGGAAAAATAATTGTAACTAGTCTGTAAATAAATCTCAGAATTTTTATAATTTAAGAAAGAAGAAATGTGCCTTTATTTTATATTTCATTTATTATTACAGACATAATTATTTTACTGCTTGTTTATTTTATTGCCATTTTAAGGGGGTCTGGGACACCAAATGTTTGTTTTTATTATTTATTGATGAATTGCTGTAATTATTTTTTCTGAAACTGGAGCTTTTTTGACGATGAAGTTAAGCAAGAAAGAATCTTTAAAAAAAATTAAATAAAATTTTAAAAATTAAAAATTTTTGATAAATTAAAAATTTGTTATGTCTCATGAAATAATGGTTCAATTTACAAACTTTTTTCACTCTTATATACAGAAAAGATTTATCTTCAATTTGTCTTCGGGATTTTTAATTAGGAGCGAAAAGGTTTTGTTAAAAGTTTGTTTTGTTAAATGTTTTTGTCCAAAAGTTAAGCATGAAATAAGTACTTTTTTCAAATTAAAATTAATATTTAAAAAAATTATTATTATAATCAGAAATCCTGAAGAAAAATTGAAGATAAATTCTTTCTATATATAAAGGTGAAAAAAGTTTGTAAATTGAACCATTAGTTCTTGAGATATAACAAATTTTAAATTTATCAAATATTTTAAATTTTAAATTTTTAAAATTTTAAAATTTTATTTAAATTTTTAAAATTTTATTTAATTTTTTTTAAGTATTCTTTCTTGCTCAACTTCATCGTCAAAAAAGCTTCAATTTCAGAAAAAATAATTACAGCAATTCATCAATAAATAATAAAAACAAAAATTTGGTGTCCCAGCCCTTAAACGTAAAATTTGCTCTTTTTTTTATATATTAAAAAAAATTCTTTAATTATTTTATTTCGACTATTTAATTTAATTCTAGCTTATAAAACTTGTAGCTGTACCTAGACACTTTTGTTATTCTATTTTCTTTTTTATTAAAAATATTTTGTCATTTTAAAATTTAGTTCATGTTTTGTAACAATCACAATGGTAAAAAAAAAAATAATAATAATAATAATAATAAAAACAGTAATTAAGGTTCCGTTTTCTCAAATCTATAAAATTAATTTCTGCAATAATTTAAAGTGTTAAAAGAGAGAAAATATTTCCTTGTTATATCTTGAAGTATTTCTTTTGCGAGCTAAAATGAATGTGGTCAGAAAGATTTAAAAGAAATTTATCGAAATGTATGTGGCCTATTTAATCACTACGATCACGCACAACATATTTCTTTGCTTTATCAAACAAAACTAACTGTCTTAGAATTATATATATATATACATGTATATAAAAAACTGAACTGTTTGTATAAAAATTTACTGGCTTGAGGATATTCCCTTTTTCATAATGAAGGAACCAAAACAAAGTTAATATAAATATTCTTATGTGCTGTTCTGCAATAAATATTCTTTTTGAATAAAAATATACTTTTTTCAATGCAAAAAGCAACTTTGGAACTGTATTCCAAATGAAAGACATATTAATGTGTCTAGACATTTACATAATAAAGCGATTTAAAAATAAAAGTTTCTTTCATTTTTTCGTAAGTTTGTTTAAATAATAAAGAAATAACAGAGATATATTAAAATAAAACTTTTAATTTTAATTAAAATTAAATCAGGTTTTTTCGGTCTATACATGAATTGGAATTGTTTACGTATAGAACGCTACCATATATTTCTTATTAAAATTTACCATTCTGAATGGGAAGGCTTTTGTTGTAAGCTATTTGTACAATTTAAACTACTGTTAACATGATCTGTTTCCGGAATTTTCCCCGTAAAAATGAAGATCAGTTTCTGAGTTAGTGATAGCATGAACTACTGATAACATGAACAAATTTTCATTGAGATTCACTTAACGAAATTCCACTGTATTTACTAGTATCGATGAACTTAATAGTATTTTAAATGTACTTTATAGTAATATTGTATTGGTAAAAAAAAAAAAAAAAAAAAGAAGAAGAAGAAAAGAAAGAAAGAAAAAAGGCAGAATACTTATTTCGCTAAATATTCTGAAACAATATTTTTATTCCTTGTAGAAATTCTCTGTTATTCAATGTGAAGATTGATAAAATATTTATATAAGTAGAATTCCATCGAATGTGCAATTAAAAAACTTTTTATTTTTGAGTAAAATATAATAGTTTTAAATTCAAATTTTATATATTCCTTTTTTTATTATAATAGTAAAATCCTCAATAAATAAATTATGATGCTTGAAAGTAACAGATTTAAATTTAAATTATATATATATATATATATATATGGGGGGGGGGGACAGGAATGCTGTTTAACATATACGAACTTCGGAAATAACATTTTTAGCTGAAATTTCATATATAACTTTCTTATTAAAATAATTCAGTATTAATTAACAAACTACAAACTTTTAAACTAATATGCTTCAATTACAATTTTATAGACTACTACTTTCCTAATATAACTGTAAAATTTCTAAGAACAAATTACGATCCTTTAAAAGAACGTACTTAAATTGAAATTTTATGTATTATTTTCTTTTTAGAACCCCTAATTAACAAATTACAAGCTTCGAACATAACATTTTTAATTTAAATTTTATATATTACTATATTAATACAATTGTGAAGGCTTAATTAATAGATTAAGAACACTAAAAATAACAAATTGCATTTTTCGTTTTATATACTACTTTATTATTAGAATACTAAAGCATATATCGTAACATATTACGAAACTTTGAAAATAACATATTTAAATTGAAAATTTATATGCTGTTATCATATTGTGATAATAAATCCTTAGGTAGCATATTATGAACATAAATTTGGCATGAGTTCCTTTTGATTTAAAATTGATCACATCGTAACTGAAAATAAATGACACGTGTTAAACATCTTTTTTTTAAAATAACAACATATTAAATATAATTTAAAACCAAAAGAATTAGTTATTTTAGGATATACCTATATTTATTCTAAGTTATATCGAGTTTGAAGTGACTACATAGCAACATATGAAATATTTAAACTAAATGCAATAGAAATAGGCTACAGCGTAATTCAAGAGACTGAAGTATTTCTGTGGTCATAGCCAAGTGACGTAAAAATATAGTTTAACGGCTCTCTTCACTTACCGTCGCCGGAAGCCCGAACCAATGTTATTCTATGGGGAAATTTCCTTTACAAATAACTTATTAACTAATACATATTTTTAAAATCTGTTTTCACATTCAGAAAATTCCCAACTGTTAAATTAATGGACCTTTTTTAAAAATGTATTTTTTTAATTTTTAATTTTTAATATTTTATTTTGAAATTGCTAAATGAAAAAAATTCACATATTGAAAATTCGTATTTTGCAGCTTCAAAATAAAATATTAAAAAAATAAAAAAAAATATTTTTTTAAAAAAGGTCCGTCAATTTAACAGCTGGGAATTTTTAGAATGTGGAAACAGAATTTAAAAATAGTTATTAGTTAATAAGTTATTTGTGAAGAAAAATTTTCCATAGAATAACATTAACTTCGGCTTCCTACGGCTGTGAGTGAAGCGGGCCTTTAATATAAAAGTACATGAAATCGTTCTATATAGCTGAAGTAAAAACAAATGTACGAACACCTTTGTCAGAAAATAAAAGATTGCAATTTCTGTTTGATATATTATTAAAATACACCCACATTTTTTCTAAGAAAAGAACCTTATATATTTAAAGTATCTCATATGAAGTACGATGTTTATTAAAATGAAAATTGCATTTTTTAAATATAATGTATCCATTGCTTTGTTAATCATCCAATAATATAAAAAAATATAAAAGCAATATAAGAAATTTACTTCAACTTCAACTTCAACTTCTTGTTTTCTTTTTCTTTTTTTTTTTTTTTTCCCTCAAAAAAGAAAAAAAAGTGATCAAATTTGAGTATATTATTGACGTTAAAATTTATATCAAATGATGTTATGAGCCAGTTGTGTTAACACTGAAATCTAGGAATGATTGAACGGGTCAACGTTATAAGAAATTTGACGATATAACTGAAGACACTATAACCAAGTTCATCTGTATATTAAAAAATGTATATTACAATAAAATGTATAAACAAAATGTATATTAAAATTATTTTTTTTTTGTAGTGATTTTATGTGTAAAAATATTTTATATGATTATAGAAATGGGAAGATTTAAATAATGTAAACCTTGCATACCCCAATTAAAAAAAAAAAAAAAAAAAAAAGTTTTGTTCAAACAAGATGTCTGTCTAGATGTATTCCATTAAAAGTTTTATTTAGATTAAAAAAAAATAGTCATTGTTACAATTCTAACAAAAATATTTTAGTTTTCTTACATAAAATTGTTTTAGTGGCAATTATATAAAAACTGTAGTAAATTTATACAAAATATTTTAATACAAACATGGAGGTGTTGTTAAAATTTTGTAAGTTTGCTGATAATATCGTTTGTATTGTCATAACATTTTTTTAAAAATCTAATAGCAATTATATATATACAAAATAATAATAATAATAATAATAACCTGGTTATGGTTTCTGGTTAAATGAATGCTTCTAATAACAATTTGGTTTAGAACTACAAATCAACCTCAATAAAACATATTTATAAGTTTTAATCAAATCCTTTTTCTCAGTGTAACACTATAAATTATATATAAAATTTTACCATAATTGTTATAAATAACTCACAAATCGTTTATTGTTTATTATTTTATTTTAATGCATTTTATTGGAAGGTGTATGTTTAAAATTCCGTTCAAGATAAGTATGAAAATGTAGAAGAAGATTATATTTTTCATTTGAGTTTTTCAATAGGGTACATATATTTCTAATAACATAGAAATAATGTCGTGCATAATCACGTATCGTGTTTATAAAAATATTGTTAAACCGCTGTTAAAAGATATATTAATTTTGTTCTTTATTCAATTTTTATATTGCAGCGGGATTTGACTTAGCTCATTTTTTTTTGGTTTGTAATTTATAAGTGAAATTAAAATATGTTACGAAACTCAAATTCCAATAATTCATAATCTTATTTCATAATATTGGCAAGAAGTTACAATACATTAATTAATTCATTCAGATATATTTAACATATTCTTAGAATGTTGTCATTCTTATTTGCATAATATGAAAAATAATACATCAAAAAAATGTTACATGGAAATACTTAGAAAATGTTAACCCATGCGTGAAACAAAGAATTGCGTCCTTCACCTTCACTCAATTTTGATTTTGCTGCAGGTTCTAACATAATATAATTTTTTTTTTTTTTATGTAGAAGGAAAAAAAGAAATAAATATGGTGTGAAACTGAATATATTACTTCATACTCAAACACTTTTCCGATCTCCAAAACGAAATGTGTTTCAACTGAAATCAAAACTTTGATGTTGTCCTGATAATAGTTTTCCTGTCACCTTCATTATATATTTCTTGTGTCGCATGATTATTGCATCGACTTATAAATGTCAACAGAAGACTATTTAACATACACATAAGCAGCAAAAATAAATATTTACGTTTTTTTATCTGAACGAAACGAAATCACTTGTTATGACCCAATTACATACTGATCAATCAACACGTTCGCTACCCAACATTGAAACAAAATCATAATTCAAAACGTCCTCTCTCACCGACATTCTTCGACACAACCACAGAACGTCCGTAGGCTAAAGGTTGTCTAGAAAATCAATTCTAACTCAATATTGAAGAAAACAAAACAAATTTGGATTGAAATCTTTGAGAAAGAATGTATAATTATTATAGCCTTCGGTCACTGGTGTCTCGAAAGTTGGTTTGAAAATCGAACCACTAGAATCAAACTTCGCTTTGCTCGAGGCATCATAACCGATCAGCCATCTTTCATTATATAGAGCAAAGGAAAATTCACTTTTTTTTGTTTTATTTATTCTGCCTCGCACATTATTTTGTGAAATAACTGGGCCAGATATGTAACAAGTAATTGCGTGCGTTAGTGTGATGCTTGCGCTGGTAAATCATTAACTTGCCAAATGAGTCGTTAGCGGGATTAGCGGTGTTCGTTAGTAAATATTATTATTATTTTTTTTAAGTACGTGCTATTGGTTGCAGTGTCAATGAGTGATGCATGTATATCAGTGAGGCAATTCTTGAGTGCGGTTGGGTCAATTAACAGAAAGTAAGTTAATACATCCCATATCCCTTACCCTTCAAATATACATTTTTTTTTTCACAACATACCCTGTAGGTGTTTTATGGAAAACCCTTCAAGTTGTATTTAATAAAAGAGATTAATGATTACTAAACGGTTCAATCCCATCAGATGTTAATTACGAAATAACTTAAATAAAGCAATATCTTTTTGCATAATAATAAGATTTATTATCGATATTAACAGCCGTATTACGCAACATGGATTGATGTTATGAGCTACATTTAAATGCATGTTGTCTAGAAAGAAACAACTATAACTGCAGGTATATATGAGAAATGTAAATGAATGTTGAAAAAATCAATTTATTAAAAAGAAATACGCCGAATATTTAGTAGAACATCTATGAATATGAAAAAATTTGTACGAATCTTATTAATTTTTTTTTTTCAAAACTTTGAATTTTACCCTACATCGTAAAAATTGGAATGTCTTAAGGATTCATTTATTGCGCACAAAATTAATAATACTTTACTTCATAAAAGGATTATGCAATCCTATATACTTGTTAAAGTAGTAGTTTGGCGGGGGAAATCTTCCGTGACATACATTCCAACATTTTTACGCACGTTTAAATTTATTAATCTAATCTAAATAATTTCCATTTGATTGTAAGACCTAAATACCTATACTGCATTGTTTAAAGAAATAAAGTTAATTTTATAAATATTAACGGAATGGTGCAACAATCTACATTCTTCTAAAATAGTTTAGTCAAATTAATTCTAATTTAATATGAAAAAAAAAGTATGTTTGATTAACCATATTGTATTTTTTTTTTTTTTTTTTTTTTTTTAAACAAATAACCAAAAAGAGTCACAAATTAATTTGTGACTTTTTTTGGTTATTTGTTTGCTTTATGGAGTGAGTGAGTGAATTTTATTCGCATTATAGGTAATTGTCCGATATTGCGTTGCCTTTTGCTCTATAGTAAATGTTTCCTTCTTTTGTAAGATACAGAAATATATTTTGGGATATTACACACCTGTTGAAGTCTTATCTTAGATGTGGTAAATATGAAGTTAGTGAAGAAATAATTAATAATACTTCTTTATAAAAAAATATCAGTTTTTGGTTATTGCGCAGCTTTATGATTGTGTTATCATAATTTTAATGTGATGTATAATAAGCGGAAACACTACCGTTCTTTTTCAACCAAAATTTCGAATTTCAAGTGGAAATTTGCGAAATTATGAAAATGTATAATTACTTGAATCAATTTAATTGGATACTTTGACACTGCAGGGCTCGCATTCTGGCTTAATTTTGGCATTGCTATTTTCACATATTAATATTTCTAAAAAAATTCTGCAATAAATAGAGGAAAAATTGGTATTCATGTGCTGCTAAAATTGCGCCAAAAAGTGACCCCTGGCATTTTTGCTTATCTTCTACTAAATAGTTATATCCGCAATAACATATTAAAATTTTGGAAATAATTGAAATATTAAAATGCGCAAAATAAAATAAAGTAATAAAAGAATGGCAACTTGAAGAATGTAAAAACAAAATATAATTTTTTGTCATATATCTGTTTTAAATAGATTAAGATTAAAAATATTAAGATTTGAAAAATTATATGTTTAAAACCTATGAGAAAAGTTTCGTACCTTTTCCTAACAAAATTGTGCAAATAAATACGCGAAGTTTAGTTAAATTAGTAGTGCATTCACAAGAAAAAAATTAAGATATAAGGTGCTTTTTAATAAATTACACTGCACGAAATGAAAATTGCCCCAACACCATTTTTGCAAATTTTTACGTAAAATGACCTTCTGAATCCGCATATGAAGGCCATTTTGCCCTATAATGCACCGTTTTTTTGGGATGCCACCCTATTTTTACCACTTTTCGGTAACTTTATGGCTATAAATTCGATTTTTAGTGGAGAAAAGAAATATTTTAACTTTTAAATATCTTCTGAGGGCCTAAAGAGTTAAAAAATTCTATAACATGAACATTTTCAGCAAGAGGAATATTTAAGGGGCGGAGGAGAGGGGGGATTTGCCACTGAACTTATAAGTTGCATTTATTATATTTTATTAATCAATTATTATTTTCACTTATTCACTTATTTTCACTTTAATAAATATATATATTTTTTCCATTATGTATATATATATTTAAGAGTTAAAATAATTAATTTCCATTCTCCAAATCAAATTTATGGACATAAAATTACTGAAGAGTAATAAAAATTGAGTGACGAGGTGATGGCCCGAGAAAACGGTGGGTGATTGGGTAAAATGGGGGTCATATTCGGATTTAGGAGGTCAATTTACATAAGAATCAGCAGAAATGGTATCAGGGCTCAATATATTTTTATTTATTTATTTATTTATTTATTTATTTTCATTTTTTTTTTTTTTTTTTTTTTTTTTTTTTCAGCATAGTGTTATTGGAAAACAAATACTGCCAGACAGATCTTTAGATTCTCGAAAATCATAGATATCAAGTTTCGCAAATTTTCTATTACATTCAAAAATAAATAAATAATAATAAATAAATAAATAAAATAAAATAAAATAAATTTTATCGAATTTTATGTTTAAGTATTCTGTAAGTAAAAATAATTTATTCGTAAATGTAGATTCTCAAATTACTTCTGTTAAACAATAACTCAAATCAAGCCCCCCCCCCCCCCCTCCCCCCACACACATTACAAAAAAAAAGACATTGAAAAAAACGAAAATAAACGTACAAAAAAAAAAAAAAAAAAAAAAAAAAAGGAAAAAAAGGAAAAAAAGAAAGAAAGAAAGAAAAAGAAATATATATATATATACATTTCTTCAGTGTGTACCACATGATTGAAATATAATCATCAGTATATTTTACTATACTTTATTCTCTCTTACAATTATAACACGTCGGCCAAAATGTCCGGGACGAACCCACAGATGACGTCGCGAATAAAACATTTTTGTGTGGATAAGGCTGTACTAACCTCCGAAAGATATGAGTCACAGTTTTATGATATTTCGACCGTTTCCTACTGAGATATTAAATTTATAATCATTTTTGATATTTTCAAATCAATAGACGAACTGCATATTTATGGCGACAAGTGTCAATGTCCTTCCACCGTATATAGCTAATGAACGTCACTGTTAACGTGGTGGCAAAAGTGTTGGTTCCCAAATATATTTTCGTGGATAGAGGCCTATGACCAACATCACAGATTACTATAAAGGTAGGACAGTGAAGCTAAAATGCGAACCGGAAATATAGTGGCACCACTAGTGTCAACAGAAGGAAACTGCATGTGTGAAGTCTACATGATTAGCATCTTTGATCGAACATTGTTTTTCTTTTTCGCGATTAGTTAGTAGCAGGTTAGTATGTGAAGTTTTCTTTTTCTTCATAAAAACATTCACAGCTATTCTTCTAAGAAATAAAATTAATTTTTATTATGTTTTAAAATATATTTTGGAAAGCATATTCTTATTCAAGTACAGATTAAAATAACAAACTGTAACTCTGAAATAGCAGTGTGAAATCTTAAATATTTAACATTGCTTGGTTTAAATAATACAAAATACTTTAAAATGAAAAAAAAATATATATATATTATAGATTTATGTATATTTTCGAAATTTATTTGCTAAATATTTAGTACTTGCTTCTTAAAATAAATTGCTTTTGACAATTAAGTTCGTAAACAATAACAAAGTTACCAAACGTAAACATCAATACAATGGTTAGTTGGTTGGATGTTGGGTTTAACGTTGCACTAATATTACGATATGAACATAGATACAATTAAAATAAGACGAGCGATTGCGTAAGCTGGAGAGCTCGAGAAACTTACAGCCGTTGACAACAGGGTCGTTGCAGTCAAATTTTGGTTACCGATAAATATACGGGAGTGTCCTATCTGTATAATAATCTGTGGACCACCATATAGTCAATCGGCACCATCACTACAACTATGGAGTAACCCAAACCGTTAATCTTCCTATTTTTGTGGCATAATTCGGTTCATTCGTAGCTGTTCGGTAGATTTATCTACAGTAGTTTACGGGTTAAATAAATTTATACGCCATTACAGATCACAAGAAATCTCGAAAAAACTTCCTGTATTTGAGGGGTTAAAATCAAATAAAAACTTTCATGTGTAACAAAAGTATTTACAATAATTACTTTTTTTTTTTTTTTTTAATATAATTTCTGTGTACTATGTTAATAAGAACTTTATTCTGATATAATTCTCTTAAAAAATTGCTTTTTAAAGAAGATTGCAATTAAATTTTTTTATATTAAAGTTATTCTAGGAATCTAACAAAGAAAAAATAGTAATACGGTGCATTTAAAACGCATCATTTATAGCATGAGTTTTTAGTTTTGTTAAATGGTTTGACATCACATATGGCAAAAGATTCAATGATAAAATTCAGTAAAATTACATAATGGATAAAAGGGAAGTCAAGTAACATGAGATATAATCACTTTCTTATTCCGCATTTATGAAGACAGAGGTCGAAATGAAATAAACTATAAACTGTTTCTATGATTGTGCAATTTGTATAAGAAATAACTTAAGTGCATCTTAAATATGGCATGCAATGTGAAAGAGGATAAGAAAAAAAATATTTTTTTTATATTTTGTTTTTGGTTATGCTATACAAATTGGATGCATAAAATATTTTTAATTCAAAATTTCTAGAATTTCTTTCTTTTATCCCACAGCTTGGAAAACAAAATTTTCGAAATTTTCAAGATTGATTTTTGCCCGTTTGAATCTAAATCAGATAGCTATTGGATTTTACATTTGTAGTATTGAATTATGCGAAATGTAGAATTATGAAAGCATTTTTATATACTAATCTATATTTAAATTATGTAAGGTATATATAATTTTAAAGAATCACTTTATAATTATTTTTAATGAGGCTAATGGTTCAAGCGTAAATTATAAAAATAAATTATCGCCTGGTTTTCTTTTTTCTTTTTAAAAAGAGCTTTGAGGATAATTGTATTTTAAAATTAATTATAAACAATTTTTTGTTTATTAATCTGAACTCTATTCGAGAATTTATCATTTATTGATTGAAAACTTATTGGGAAAAAGAATCAGATATCATAATGAATATATCAAAATGGTAATTTTTAAAGACATTTTATTCAAAATGATAAATATGAACCTTCTGCGACCAATTTTATCCAAAAGTTCGTTCAGGTTTGTTTTGAAATCTAACATCTTTTGCGAGTAATGTGCGTACATGAATTAATATTAAATAGTTGATTTAAGTTTTGTTTATTGCCCTCAATTTGTTTCGACGATTGTTTTAATTTCATTTTAGCATAAAATAAAATATTTGGGTGAAAATTAGGTATTGCAATTATATATATATATATAAATCATTTTATTAAAATTGGTAAATTTACAAACTCTTTTCACGATTTTGTGAAAGTGGAGAGATTTTTAATTTATTATTGGAAATAAAATAAATAAATGAATAAAATAACAAAACCCTTATGAATAAGCATAAAAGTCAGACAATATAAAATCATCGGCCCGGCTATGTAAGCATTAAAATGGGTGATAAAATATTTTTTTAAATTTACGCTAGAAAAAAAAATAATTTTTAATATAATAACCCTAGCTATGCATAAATACATAAATGAACACATCAAATTGGTATCTGCATAAAAATCGCCAAGGGAAAAAATATACATATGAATTTACACTTATATTGCTAAAGAAATTCGAGGTATTTGATATCCTTCATGATAGTGAAGTATCAGAATGTTCGTTATTCTTTTTTTTTACTACCTATATTAAAGGTACATAAAATGGATTGAAATCGAGTTTACTAAGTATTATTTTTTTCACTATAATTGAACAAAGTAAGTTATTTTCTCAGTTGCATTCTTTCTAAATCTTCATATCTTCATTATACACATAATTCATTTTTGTGTATATATATATATATATATATATATATATATATATATATATATATATATATATATATATATATAAGGCATTCACTGAATCTTAATATGGGGTGGCGCAGTGTTTGATATCATCATTAGGCTCATACTACAATTTGCTAAATCTTTTGGCAGCTTAAGCGTCGATAATAGCACTATTTCATTTTCGAATGCTTCATTTCTAAATTACTATCATTATTGTAAATATGTTGGATGAAAATGGAACTTAATAATCGGATGCTCTTTTTTTTTTTTTTTTTTATGAAATAAATTATGCAGTGGTGTGGTTTGAATTGAACAGGACAAACTAACGTTTTCGTCTCTCTCTCTCTATTATTAATAGGGTATTAATTTCTTAAATAAAGAGTTTCATTTGAATGACTTTTTATCGTGATAAACCCTACATAATGAAGAGACAAAAAATAAAAATAAAAATAAAAATAAAAATAAAATAAAATAACAGACATACGTTGAAACATGACTAGGTACACATCATGCCCAAAATTTTAAGTAATATAACTGCGACGTTTGTAAGAATATAATTTATCTAAGAAATAACGTTGAATAATAATTAGGTCTGTTATTAAACCTTGATATTAGATGCATTCATTTTGCAAGAGCTTTTTAATTGTTTTGGATTTTTTCAGGGGGTAATGTTGTTGATGTTCATTTGATATTTAGAAAACAAATTCACCTATGATTCAATATAAGCAAACCTTCCAGTAAAAGTATTTTAATAAGAAATGTTTTTTTGCGGAAAAATTTCATGAAAAATTTTAAAAGTGAATAAATAAATAAATAAACAAGTAAATAATAAGTAAATAATCTTTTGATGTTTGTTTGACATGGAGTATTGACACGAGAAGTCGGATATTATTCCACTTTTTCTCTTATACTTTTACTTCTTTTTCAAGACGCATTTAAATAAGAAACCCCAATTCTCAATATTTTTATAATAGCTATATAAAGTTTTTATTTGTTCAACAGTTTAAAAAATATTTTTCGAAATTTTTGATTATCCATAAGATAAAATAGAAATAGGATGGGTTACAAAAAAATTAATTGAAATAAAGAGGTTCGTAAAATTAGATAATAATAATAACTGAACATAAATTAGTGTATATCAACTTTTGGTGTCAATAGCTCAAAAGTTGGAGCTGCTATACATCGATTTCTGCAATTTCATGGAAGGCTACATTTCAATAACTACCGTACAAAACTTCATATAAATTTATATGTAGATGCACCTTTACATAAGTTTGTGTCTATGAATTTTCGGTGCCAAGCTACCTACATGTTGCGCTACTATACATAAATATCCGCAATTTCAGGGAAGGCTCTCAGGAACTATTTATTGCCCAAAAGTACATATAAATTTATATGTAGATGCAGCTTAATATAAATTAGTTTATGTCAGCATTTGTGATAATCGCTCAACAGTTAACGCTGCATTGTTATATCCTAGGTAGAGTCCTGTGCAGGCTGAGTCACACCCGACCCGAACCCGCAGCTTCTGACTCACAACCCGACCCATGAACCGCAAAAAAATATTATTCAATTTACGTTATACAAGAGACTGAATTAAAATTCTATTTCACATTATAATATTGAACATTTATATTACTGAACATATCTCAGATAATTAATTATTACATAAATATTACAGATATATTAAAACTAGTGAATAATTAAAATTATATTAAAAATAACTTGTATAACCATGAACAAAACGTTAGTGTTTAATGTAACAAAATTTGTTGTGTGGTACAGTCGGGGAAAAAAAAAACGCAACACCCGCTGTAATTTCGTTATTAATTGACGCAGGAACATCTAATAGACATAATTCAACAGGAAATTAAAAGCACTTTCTGAATATGTTGTCAAATTTTGAATTAGGGGTCATCTACATATTGAAATGAGCTCCAACTTTGATTTTTTTAATAGCAATATCCAATTTTAACCTCATTTTTGAATTTCTGAGAGTCTGGCAGTGCGGAAAAGTATACTGTTTATATACTTTATCTTTAGTATTTATAGAGTTATAAACAAAAATGTGTTAGGGGGTTATCTGTAAATCTAGAAAAATAAAATTAAGATCCTATAAGAAATAGGCAAAATTTTAATGTTTTACACCGGAAATCTTTCAAGAAAAAAATAATTATAAAAATTAATAAAACATTTTTTTTCTTTTCCAGTATTTTAATTAACTTGAATTTAATTTTTAGATTTGAAAATACTTCAATACTTCTTTAGATAATTTTAGGTCTATTTAAATACATTACACTTGCGATTAGTCCATACAGCACCCTTTGAAAAAAGTGCAATATTTTTCAAGTAAAAGTGTCTATTATGGCTATACTGATCACCATTGAAGCTTAAACTTTCTTTCGTAGGTAGGTAACATAATATACGAAAGGAGATAATATAGATATATATACAACAACGCATAAACTAAATCTTTTCAGATAAATTATTGTAAGGGTTCATGAAGTAAATATTAAACAATTTTAATTGCACTTACCAGTTTTGGGTCAAATAAAATCTTTGGAACTGTAGGATTGGTTTTATAATTTCTATGAAAATATAATTTCTTAAATAACCGTTTCGCGACTGCTGACGTAGATTCACGCCATTTGAAAATCTGTAACTGTGTGAGTGGGCGTTTCTTTCGTAATTTGTCTGTTACATGTCTTTTAAGTGTGTACCCAGTGTTCATATTTTTGCAATAAAATATACTATGGATAGAAATATATTGATTAGAAAGAATGTAATTATAAAGTATATCCATTTGTAATATAATAGTGAATACAGAAAATTTGTTCTGAAATATTTTATTTTGAGATTATAACACCCGTAGGCGGGTCTTACTGTCAAAAAGACAAAATCCTGCGGTCGCAAAAAGTGTTAAAATATATTTATAAAAGTTAAAATATGTTTTTAAAAATGTATAAAGTTAAAATATATTAATAAAATTTTAAAGACTGAAGTGTCCTTACAATAATAACCCTCCCCCTGCAAAATAAATAAGTAAGTAAATAATTTAAATAAAATAAAGCAATATATGAAGCAAATGATTAAGCCTTTTTTAACTTTGACGGCATTTAAGAAACGATTTTACAAGTTTGTCTTGCATTCCAATTCCATTCGTTTTTTTATATTTGACAATTTCATATTAAACCTATTTTTCTATTTAAAACAGTAAACCCCACCTAATTAGTTAATTTTTTTTCTTCTAGTGTTCGTTTAAAAGGTTTAAAATTTATCGCCAATTAATCGATGATGTAAATAACACTTGTGCATATTTTTGTCAGCATAAAATAAGGGGTTTAACAGGAATACTCAATGTCACATTTACTTTTCTTTTCTATATTGTTTTGTTTTGAAGAACGATGAAGGCGGGGCTTGTCTTCTTTAGAAAACAAGAATTCTTGATGCTATGTCAAAAAATCATCATTTTTGTTTCATTTCTTTGCGTTTGGCGTTGTTGGTATACAATTTGACCCGTAAATAAAAAATAAAAATATTTTGTTTAATTTTCTTTGTTATTTTTTAAGATTTGATTCGTTATCTCATGCAAAACTTTATAAGAGACGGCCCCCTAAACCCCTTCAAAAGAAAGATTTATTTATATCTCGAAAACTAATAACTGGAATGAGCTGCAAATTTGCACACCCATATTTTTCAGCATTAGGATTCATTTTATGTAAAAATTTATATAGGTCATAATTCATAATTTTTATGAATATGAATTTATTGATATTTTTCATAATTAAAAATATGTTTCAGAATCAAAAGTAATGATGGATTATGTTTGGGTTTCTTCACTGTATCTCGTAAAAAAAAATTATACCGATCAAGTTTTTTTTTGTGAAGATATTAATAAAAGTTTGAAATATGAATTTAACATTAGCACCTTCAAACTTTGAACGCTTATAACTCTGTGAAAAAATAAGTAAAATATACAACCAATATACTTTTTCGCGTTGTCGCGATCCCAGGATTTCAAATATAAAATAAAAATGGGGCATTACCATTGAAAAAATCAAAGTTGGTGCGCGTTTTATTATGTAGACGACCCCCAATTCAAAATTTCAATTCATTTTCTGAAACTACTTACATTTCCCCGTCGAATGATACCTATTACATTTTTCTACATCGATTAGCAACGAAGTTACGTTGAGTGTTGCGTTTTTTATTTCCCCGACTGTACATATGCTTTTAAAAAATCCAGTGTTTTAAATATTCACAGTACATTAAAAAAAAGTAAAATAAGGAAGTAAATATATGTTGAAAAGCAAATAACTTTCTCATATAACGTTTTAAACGTTAAGTATTAATATTCATGCATTTCTTCTTAGCAAATTAAACTCATTTTATGAATCATGTTGTTTTAAACTGCTATTAGTGAAAAGAATATCACCCAACCTTTCCTTTCATAAGATTATATTGATAAAAAAGCAACATAAAAAAATTCTGCAAAGAAAAATATTTTGCGGGTAGACCAGCGGTTTTACCCGCGAGTCAAAAATCTATGCAAACTCGACCTGCATCCGACCCCCAAAGTACTCGACCCGATGCAAGACTGTAATCCTAGATTCTATTGCGTATAATTGAACAAAACTTGATATAAGAGAAGGCCGTAATGAAACATTATACTGATTAAATTGGGTACATATCCGCCGTTAGATGGCGTTCCTATACTTCAATATTCCCTAAGAAAGGAAAGGATGTCATCTGTACGGTAATAATTAACTTTCGCTAAACAACTAGTGCAATAGCTCTCTAAGATGATAATCGTCTGCTTTCATAATGAATAATAATAATAAAAAAAAAATAACTTGTACTGGGTAAATTAATTTGTGTAAAAGAATGTACAAGAAAGTTTTATGATGGCCACAACATACTAATTTTTACTTCAAATTCATGTTTTTTAAGTATCTGTTGAAACTTTCATCGTTTGTTATAACGATTGTGTGTTTATTCACAATGCTTATTCCTTGAAAAAAAAAAAAAGATAAAGAAAAGATAAAAAAGAAAACAAATAAAAAAGAAAACAAATTATCATTTCCAAAATATGTACACGTTCTTTAAAAAGGCATTAAATTGCATTTCGTTGTTATACAAAAGTAACTGTTGTTGCAAATGGCCGTATCTCTATAATTAACGAAACGACTTGCTCTTCATTTATTTTGAAACACTTGCTATCACAATAGCAATAAAAACTTCTCTTCATTGAAAGTGTAAAGCACCAATGACACTATTAAGAGCATGACAATATAACAAAAGTGGTCATAAAGCAAAGGAAACAACTTGAGCTCTGCAAACATCTTGTCTTACGCAGAGAGTTTAAATCACAATATTCAATTGTTTGACTAAATAATACAGCGATTTTTTGTAACGGTTGCAATTACCAAACAATCGGGTGATGAAACGAGTTCTGGATAATACTTTAGATTTTGAGTGGCAGTGTTTTGTACAATGTGTAATTATAAGAAAATACATACGAATATAAAATGCCTTTCTATTCCATGTTCGTCATTAAATTCCTATTACTGCGCTTGCACGAGTGGCGCATTCTATTGTTTAATTACATTTTTATGAAACAGATGTGACACATTTAAAATAGTATGGAAAATTGTAAAACGTATTTAAGTAATAGATTTCTTTAGATAATATGTGTGATTGCAAGTGTTATATATAGTATTATCCTGTACTGAGACTGTGAATTTAGTTTAATGTGGACGAAGGAAAGTTTTACAAAGGTGAACTTTAATTTGAATTTGACAGTTAAAAGAATAATAATAATAATAATAATAAATAATTATGTCCCAAAATGTGGCGTATATTTCTAAAAGTTACACTACTGAATACTTGAGAATAATTAAAACATAATTGTTTATTTAATAAAAAATTACATTAAACGCATTTCCTTATCTCTCCCCCACCCCTCTTTCTCTCTCTCTGTAAATACACACACACACACACATACACATATATATATAAGTGATAATTAGATACTATTATGATTTTCTTGATTTTAGTTTTATGAGGAGTACAAAATTTTTAAAATGTTTCATTTTGATGTTTCTTTAATTTAAACATATAAATATAAATAAAATTTGCAGGGAAATCTGTAATGTTTGATCATTATTTCGAAACATTGTAACAAGAAAATAAATACTATACGTTTACAGAAGTGCAAAAAGCTATACCTACAGTCAGCGCCAAAAGTATCCGTGCACTAGCCAATAATTCCGATATCAAAAAAGTACAATTAAAACTGTTTTGGGAAATAAATCCTTGTCGAATGATGTTTTTGGACTAACTAAGAACATGACTCGATAAGGATTTATTTAAAAAAGCAGTATTAAGTGTGCTCTTTTTTTTAGACAGGGATCATTGCTAGTGCTCGGATACTTTTGTTGCCGACTGTAGAACATTAAAATTTTAACTGATTAATTATTACATCTATCCTTTAAAAGATTGAAAATACGAAACTTACAATTTTTCCCATTTAGGTTTAATATAGATCAAACATGCATTCAACCAATAAAATTTGAAAATATGTAAGTATGTAAATATAAATATAACCATATATATTCCAATACATGTTCAAGAATATGTATTAAATCATAAAAAAAGGGTATTATTATTCGCATTAACTGTAATGTTCAAGATGTTCAAATTCGTTCATATATGAGAAGCCATTTTTACGAAAGTTTCAATATATATTCAAATAGAATAAAAGCACGAAAGAAACACATTATGCGTTTTATGATATAAATAAAGTTCATAATTTGATTTTTAAAAATTAAGAGCTAATTAAATGAATGAAAACAAAATACCTATTTAAATATAGTGCATTGTTTAGTTTATTTAATTAATTTTTTTTTTCATTTTTACATGATAAATATATGAATTGCTGCTACACATTAAAATATCATTATTTTTTTTTTCTGAGTAAAATAATAAAAACAATTTAGCTTATTAACTTTAACATGCATAAAAAAAATATTGAAAATCAAACGATAAAATTTTAAAAAGCATAGAATATTTTTCCTATTTATTTCCCGCAACGTAAATCATCGTCATTAATTTTCAAAAGTTTATCTTTGTGGTTATCTCCAAAATTGCATACTTTTTAACCTATTCATCTTAGTTGCAATCATATGATATCCTTTACTAAATTGTTATCATTAAGGGCATATGTGAATTATGAAGAGGCCAATTTGTTTCTAAAATCTGATAGCACGTTAGACTGTAAAATGAGGAAAACTTCTGATTTGTACAAACGATTAATCTTGTCAGAATTTTAAAGAATTCCAAGACAAACAGTAAAAAAAAACTACTATGTCAAAATTTGAATAATGTAGCAATTACTGATATTTTATTTTGCATTCATATTTGAATAGTTTTTAATGATAATATTCATCAACTAGCTGAAATGCTAGTTAATAAATGATAGATTAGATGTGCAAAAACATGTAATTAGCATTCGTTATATTATTAAAATAAGCTAAAAGTTTTATTATTATTATTATTATTATTATTATTATTATTATTATTATTATTATAAGTAAAAGAAAACACTTGCATGGTTAAAAAAATAATTCATTAATATTTTTTTTTGTTTTTAAAGTTTTTTGTAAATCGTAATATTTTCGTTCTTCTAGTGCATTATCTGTGAACGCATAAAACCATTTATCAAGTAAAAATAAAATACGCAGGAGTACGGCATAGCAACCACAAGAACACCGTCAATGCTCTTCTGTTTTAATGTTACACTGATACCTTTTTTTCTTTGTCGTTTGATAAAGGGCTGTGCTTATTTATTTCAACTCGAAAAAACCGTTGCATGGTTTTGCGAGTTATGGTGTTTCTTTAGAAAATTTTATCCTTTATCAACAGAATTCTGATACATATGTTGTATTAAACTAACCTGACGAAATTGCTTGCAGAATAGGAAAAATCCAGTTCGATGATGTCAAACTAAATTAGTCGTACAGAATAAAACAGTTTTTAATAAGTAAACAAAATAGCTGAACATCAGATAAAAAGTATAGTGACATCATAATCAAATTTAAATAACAGTACATTCTGTTCGGAGACCGCAATGAGAGAGAGAGAGAGAGAGAGAGAGAGAGAGAGAGAGGGGGGGGGGAGAGAGAGCGCGCGCGATTTGACGGAGATCAGTGAGAGAGTGAAATTTTAGTCAAATTCAAAAAACCCGATCAAGGTGACATAAAATTTTTCGTCGCAAAGAACACCTAAATAATGGCTTCTTATATTCGTTGTACATTCATTAAGTTAATAATTTTGAATACTCCGAGAAGGTTTGCCATGTTATATTAACCCCAAAATGCCGCCATACATTAGATGTGAGAAATGAAAAATCCCAAAATGCAGATGTTTAAGAAAGTAATATAATTATTTCTTTTTGAAGGATAATTTTGAAAAACTTATTAAAAGTACGTTAGCTATTAGACTTTGATTTGCGCATAACTTAAGAATGAAACAAGTCATCTTATATTATTTAAAAACTGAAATGATGTAATGGGATTTTGCTATCAGACAGTTTTTTTTTTCACTTACATTTTTTTTTTTTTTTTTATTGATGGAGAAAGAATTCAGCGGTTATTTAAAGACTATTATTGAATACACGAGTACATTATTATATAAAACGTTAAAATAGATTTGAATTTAACTAAATAGATTTTTTTTTAATATGTGATTTCTACATCACAACATGTGTGCATATGTATATTTTGTTTATTTTTATACGTAGGTATTACAAAATCGTTTCTGTTATTCTGTCATCGCTTTCTATATCCATGCCAAAATTCTATAATAATAAACTGGTATTAGAAAAAAAAAAAAAAAAAAAAAAAAAAAAACTTTAAAAACTAATTTTACTTTGTTTTTTTTTGCACACGAAAATTTTATAAAAATGAGATATTCACATGGACTTCAACCAAATTTTTACAAACTTCTAATAAGATTATCTTTAGTTATGTTAACATTTCTGTGTCAGTTTTAGAAAATAGATAATTTGTTATTATTATTATTATTATTATTATTAATATTCACTGTAAGCTGTCAAAATAATCAAACAAACTTAAAAATAATTTTTCAAAGATCATATACTATTAATACTTAAACTTTATACAGACATATATGGAAGCAAACTGCAGAGCATAATTTAATCGCCAGTTTGAAAAAGAAAACAAGCGCAAAAAATCGAAAATTGTGTTTTTATTTATTATTATTTTTTAAAGTTGCTTTGCGTTGACACATATACCAAGCAAGAGAAGAGAATAAAAATTATTTGCTTATCATAAAAACAACGTTTCTTCTGTAAAAATTTTATTTCTTACAAATAAGGACACTGAAAACTAAAATGTTTTTCTCGTTTTTCCGAAAATCCTAATTTTGGACCCTTCACAAACTTCGTAAAGGGTCCTTTTAGATTGCTGTACGATTCCTTAAGCCCTAACGATAATTCCACAAGCTACGCCGTATTGAGCATACTGCTTAATCATTACATAATTTTCCTTTAGTTTTAATTGATAAAAAATACAAAAATGGTAACAAGAAAAATAATGCATTGTATAATTTATGTTTAAAAATTCTGTATCAAAATTTATTCTTCCTTTTTTCGTTTCCAAACTTGTTCCTGATAGCCTAACAAAAGATACTCTAAATTGTAACCAGAAATATTATTAAGTAAAACTTTAAATTAATCATACAACTTATTATTTTTACACAACTATTTGTGTGACCATTATCTTAACGTGAATAATCATACATAAAGAGTAAAGTTTTAAAAGAATCAACAAAACTTTCGCACACCATAAATTTTAAGCCAGCACAACCGGTTTCGAAAGGACGTAGCCTTCCTTCATCAGGTGCAAAAAAAACACGTGCTACTGCCTTGGAGGCAAAAGCAAGACTGTGAATTATCTATTGTCTATTTTACATTTTACTGTATATTGTCTATATTTTACTGTATATTTACTGTATATTGTCTATTTTACTGTATATTTTACTGTATATTGTCTATTTTAAAAGAATGCTTATTATTGCTATTTTATGCAACTATTTATACGACTGTTTTTGAAGGTGAAGAGGCATCAATGAAGAGTAAAGGTTTAAAAGAATGCTTATTATTATTATTTTATGCAGCTCTTTGCGTAACCTATTTGTAAACGTGAAGAAGCATTCACTAAGTGTAAAGTTTTAGAAGAATGCTTATTATTATTATTATTTAGGCAACTTTGTATGACTATTTTGTAAACGTAAAGATGCATCCATAAGCAACATACCTAATTTTATCTTCTAAAGTATTATTAGAATAATATTGAAGCTCTAATTCCTCATGTTTGTTAATTGGCAACAAATTGTATTTTAACTGTAAATATAGTTAAAATAAAGTATAGTTTTTTAAAGTATTTTTCCTGTGATTTATCTAATAGAGTTAAGAATAAAATATTTTTAAATTGATTTAAAAAATAATTAAGCATTTAAGGGTTAAAACAATGCTTATTGTTATTATTATTACTAGCAGGCTTTGCCCGCTTCGCTAGACAGTATATTTAAATGATTTAAAAAAAGAATCAATATTTTTCATACTGCTCTACAAATTAAAACTTAAAAGTAAATACAATGAAATTGCTTAAAAACTTCGCTTCGGGTCCTCGCTGACTTTAGTAGAGACTTCTTCATCGCAACGTCTTGGTACTAGATAATTTAATTTCATTTCATTTATAGGAATGTCAATAATACAAGAAAAACCGCATTAGTCACTTTCTTTCTGATAATAAACAGAACGAAAAACGCATAACATTTTCCATGGAGATATTTTGCTAAAATAATAATAATAATAATAAAATTGCTTTTTCATTTTTTTCGCACTCGCATTACAAAAATATTAAAAATAAAATTGAGAAAAACTGTGCAAAAACATTGAAACAGCTTGGAGCTCTTGGCGAAATTTGAAATTTGGCACTGAAGTAGCTCGGCCGTTTCTCGCCAAAATATTTACTTATGTATTTGCGATACCCATAGCAACTCATCTCCGAAATGACAACAAAATTACAAATAATTATAAGATATATATATTAATAGATATACACAATTATAAGATATACTTATAAGATACACATAATTATAAGATATAATTATAAGATATACATAATAATTATAAGATATATATATGTATGTATATATAGAGATATAGATATAGATATAACATGTTTTAAATGTTCTGTTGAACCTTATAGCTATAGAACTAAGTTACCACTTTATTAATGTGTAGAAAATTTTAAAATGACAATGACGTCAATTTTTGTGAGATGTATAATTTAATTTTTGACAATTTTTTAATGTTGACGTTTAATGAAATCTATTTATTTTTATGTCAAAAAAAAAAAAAAAAAAAAAAAAATTATCAGTTTTTACTAAAATAAATGGCCAACTTTCATCACCAATCTAGACCAATCAAAAATAGGAGTAGTCCACCCAGATGTGTTCCCGACAAACTTTTTGCTTTATTTATATAAATAATGTAAATTTTTATATTAATTAAACAAACTTCATTTTTTTCTAATGAAAATAATGTAAAAAAAAATCCAGTTTCATATATTGTGTAGACTCATCGCTATAAATTTTCTTTTTGTTAAAATGTTTATTTGTGTACTTACTAAAATCTTGTGACACAGGTTGTAGAGTACAGAGAAAAATCATAAATAAATAAAAATAAATAAAAATAAAACGTTTGTTTTTTATTTGAAAACACTGAATCACGTTTAATTTCAAGGACTGAGCAGGATCTGACTAATAGTTACCGGATATCAACCTAAAAAGTATCGAACAATCTGAGTCACATTTAAGAACAATAACTGTGTATTCAGATAGGAATACCGGAAAAATCAATAAAAATGGTGTCAATAACTTTAGTGAATTCAACATTCTTCAAAACAAAAAACGAGAAATTATTAATAAATACTTTTGATGTTGTAAGAATAGTTATCTTCAAAAAAGATTTAAGAATTATTGTGATGAAGTGATTGTGTAAGAATTATTGTAATTGAATTAAGTGATTAATATTAAATATTAAATAATTAAGTAAAATAATTAATAATTTTGTTTGTATCTAAAAATGTAACAAAATAACAGGTATGCCAGTACACGTTTTGAATTAAACCAAAAACTAAAGTAAAATTATTCATTTACTTCGAGGATTGCTGTAGAAATGAATAAAATAATATACAACTATATTTATGAAATTAAGCAATTTATAAGAAAATAGTATTTTAATACACATAAGATGTACCAAATTAAAGAAATTTGCTGATACCAAACACAGAACAATCAAAAGCTAATATACGATTGTATGTATTATTATGATGAGTGGATTCCAGACTAGATCTCACTTAAGTTAGAGCAGTGGCGTCACAAGAATTCATTTTTGGACTATCTCAATATGGGTGGCTAGAAACAGTAAATTATAATGAGATATTTAATCGTCTTATAGTTGATTCACTAATCTCAAGAAACAACATAGATATGACCGCCTTTTAATTGTCGATCAGATAAATGAATTTTTCATGTTAATGGACTGTTTCTGGCAACATGTAAGGCGATACCCAAAACGTGATCCACGAGACGCCACTATATTTGAAATTAATTGGTTCTCTTAATTAACAAATATATGCTACCAATGGAGTTATTTTATTTAACCAAATTTACATCACTTTTACAAGTTTCAAAAAATCAAAGGAAAACGATCTATAAATGCAGAAATTTCAGGTGTGAAGAGCATAATTTTGAATGAATATTTTATTTAAAACACTTGAATATGCCTAATAGTAAAGATAAAGGAATATCACCAGAAGTCATATGTAGAAAATAAATATTTGTAAGGATGAGGTGTTGATATAGGGTCAATTGACTACGTTTCTGTCCTAGGCCTTGGGTTAAATGCCCTTCATGTGGCTGTTTTTTAAGCGGTTCTAGCCCGTATTTTCGCGAGTTTCGGTGAAAACCACAGAAAACTCCGAACTTCTAGGTCGACGAGCGCAATCTCGGATTGAATATAGCTCTTCCTGTTTACCAGCTTTGACAACAGAATCTCTTGGACACTGGTGGGGCTAAAAGCATGAGAAAGGAACATAAGAGATTTTATGCTGAAAATGTTGTTTGTTACTCAAGTAGAGTTCCCTTTTTTACGTTCGTTACCTGACTACCGTAGGTAATGGAAATATTGTATTCGATCAGAAATTCTGAAATTGAGTTTTCATTTTATTTACATATTTTAAGGTCTCTTGAGTCCAAAAGTGTGGTGATTGGCATTTGGTTAGTATGTCTATGTGCCTGTATATTTGTAGGTATGTAGAGATTCTTCTGACTATTATAGCTCCGAAGGTAATAAAGATAGAACAACAAAACTTCAAAATTAAGACAGGTGTAGTGTACAGATTACTTTGCTAATTTATGATGAAAATTCAAAATACGGAAGTGGGACCGTAAATCCATAACTCAGAAATGGCTCTAACAATTTTCTTCAAATTTGATGCACAAAACTTTATTTTAGATATCCTTTCATGTGCATTATTTGGTAACTGCAGGAAAATTGATAAACTTCCCTATTATATAGGTCAGTTTTAGATTGGAAATTGGTGTTTCAAAAAACATCTCTAACTTAAAAAAAAAAAAAAAAATCTCTTTTTTATATATTTTTACGACGTATGTAGAAGTTTGCTCTTACGCGAAAATTATTAGGTGCCTGATTTGATCAGCCAATTTTATGCCTTCTGACCACACTATCTCCGAAACGAGTATATATAATATGTGTGCTAATGGGTTATGGAAGTCGGCTGGATGTTACACTCAAGTTTTTTTTTTACTTAAAAAAAAATCTATATATATATATAAGAGTGCTTCCACTCACTCACTGACTCATCAACGCACAGCAAAATCTATTAGAGCCACTGACTCGAAACTGGGACAGATTTTACAACATATAGTGTAAGCAACCCTAAGAAACAATTTTGCGAAATTCAACTCAAAAAGGAGGAGGGGAGGGGGGGCGAAACGTGATTTCGGGAAAGCTTTCATATCTCAAAGAAAAAAAATCACATATATATACATGATATTTTCTTTCTACGGATACATACATACATATATATATATATATATATATATATATATCCGTAAATTTTTTGTTTTAAAACATAGTTAACACAAATACCTAAAAATCAATTTCCGGAATTTCGGAAATTTGATCCACAAGAGGGGGTGCATGACAAATTGTGGTTTCACAAAAAAAAAACTTCATATCTCAAAGAAAAAAAAACATATATATATATATATATATATATATATATATATATATATATATCAATAAGAGTTTTGCTTTAAAATATAGCTAAAAAATACCTAAAAACCAATTTCTGGAATTTTAGAAATTCGGTCCCTATAGAAGTACAGGGGGTAAAACGTTATTTCACAAATATATTTATATTTCAAAGAAAAAATTAGATATTTCTAAAATTTTTGCTTTAAAATACAGCTAACACAAGAACCTAAAATCCAATTTTTAAAATTTTAGAAATTCAGTCCCCAAAGGGAGGGGGGGGGGAATTATAGATTAATATAGATACAAAATATTATCCATATTATATTTTCTATAAAGCTTTAAAATTAGCTACTTAAATTTTTAATTGTTGCCAAAAATGTTTACAAGTTAATTTATTTTTCAATATATATTAATTATTAAATTTTCTTAGGCATATCACAAAATGACGTCAATATCAAATTTAAATAATAATGAAAAAAAATCCAGCATGCTTTCTCAAATTTTGTTTCATAATCTTTTTTAACATACCTCAATTTTAGATTTCCTTTCAATAATGTTTTTATTTATTTATTTATTGGCACGAATAGTACGTTTGGCATGAAAATTAATTCAGCATTATATTGAAGAGCTTTACTTACTTATAATCCTGGGTAATTTTTTTTTTAAATATTTTGATACTGAAGAATATAGGACATTTTTTGCCAAGGACTCTAATTTAGTGACAGCCAGTTTAAGCCAAGTAGCCCATAAGGAATATAAACAAATAAAATATAAAAAAAATTGAGGGACGAAAAAAAAAATGAAAAAGAAAAAAAAAAAGAAAAAAAAGAAAGAAACAGAAACAATAATTTCATAAATTACGTATTTTTGTTTAAAATGGAGACAAAAATTCAAAAGTCACTAAGGGGAGCTATAATAAGCTTGTACCATGATCATGTTACGTATTTATTTATTTATTTATTTTTCTATATGCCAACCACTATCAACTAACTATGAAATACATATAACCACAAAAAGTTAGTTGTCTCATTACATATTGTAATATTATATTTGACGTAAAATTGCTGTCTTTTTATGGTCGACCGTAAAAATCGAAAAAATATGTGAAATAACGTGAAAGTAACTATTATGTACACTGTTGGTCATATGTAATTAAAATTCAAATATAAAAGGGTTACTTCACTTTTTTCGATGCTGTTTGTTTCGAAATTGTTATCTGATAAGCACATAAGTGAAAGCCCACTGGTATGGTATTATCGCATGCTGTACACACACCCGAAGCAAGCTTTTGAGAAAAAGTAAGTAAGGCACAGCCGAAGGCATTGGAGCTCCAGATGCGAATTTTGGAGAGCGGGAATTTTAACTTATATTTTGACTACCGTAATTTCTGGTAGATACCCCGCAGGTTATATAATCCAGTTTTGCATCAGAAATTTTAGTTGATAAATAAATTTATATTTCCACGAGCTCTTCCTTCGAAAAAGTATAGATTTCTCTATTATATAAAATTTCTGGTGGAGAAAAGACACATCTTACCTGCGGGTTATCTACCAGAAATTACGGTAAATTAAAAAAAAAAAAAATTAATTATTATTAATTATATGCAGTTTTAACAATTCATTTCAATATAATGATCAATGAAGCGGGCAAAGCCTGCTAGTCTTTTATAAACAATATATTTTTATAAAATCAAATGTTCGTGAAGAACCGACTTAACAAACTTGATAACAAATCTAATAACTTGACAGTATAAATTTAAAATTTCTTTATTTGGATAAAATATTAAAAAATATGAACTTTTTTTTTCAATGTAATGATCAACGAAGCGGGCAAAGCCTGCTAGTCTTTTATAAACAATATATTTTTTACAAAATCTAAATTCGTGAAGAATTGACTTAACATACTTGATTAACAAACCTAATAAACTGAGAGTATAATTTTAAAATTTCTTTATTTAGATAAAATATTAAAGAATTTCAACATTTTAAATTATCAAAAAATGTACGCGGGAAAGTTTCCTGTCTGATATTGTTAAAAGTTCCTGATTTATTAACATATTTTTTGTTGGTGTTTTTCTTACGTCTGTATTTATATTTTTTAAAATCAAAATTACGCATTATATAACAAAGAATGCAGTGGGAAACACTTGTTTTTGATAAATATTTGTTCAGTTTTTTTTTTTTTCTTCTAAGTAACGGATACAAATGAAAATTAAATAATGTAAATAGATTTTCACAACTGAATTAAAGTCATAAAAATAAATAGAAAGGAATGTGGTTAGTACATTTTGTACTGGACGAACATGAAGGAAAGTGTTTATTCGCATAAAAAGTATTTAAATATATAAAAATGTACACAAGTATGAAGATATAAATAACAAAATTGAGCAAGTAACTGATTATACAGTTTAAAAACAGTGGTAACATTGCAACTGTCAGAAACCAATAGTATAAAAATTTTATTTTAATTTTAAAATTAATCTTAATATTTTTATATAAATGTAAAATAAGAACTTCATTTATATATGGCTGAATATCACATAAGTGTGCATTTTGGATTTTTTTAAACTTTTTTTTCAAACTTTGTATTTTAATTTGAATTTTTGAAAATAAGTCCGTAAGTACATCTTAAATAAATTCTGAGTTTGACAGAGATCGAACATAATTTTTTAAAATTTTATTGAAATTTTTCAATAAAAATTTATAATTTTAATTATCTTATAAAATCAAAATTACCATTTAAAAAATTTTTTTTGTGGTTCAGATTCATTAAAAAATACAAGACTTAGGCTTTTCTAAAAAGTTCTTCCCATTTTAAAAAATAAAATAAAATAAAAAACCCAAAAATTTTAAATTTAAAAAAATAAAAAAATAAATAAATAAATTTAAATTTATTTTTTTATAAACATAAATTATATCAATAGGAAATATCATAGACTGCATACCTCTTGACTATAAACTGGAAATAATTAGTTTACTTGCATTAAATTTTTAATTATAGCATTTAAAGATGTCAAAAAATGATGTCACTGAAATGACTGGTTTGTCACTGAAATGACAATGTTTGTCACTGAAACGACTGTTTGTCACTGAAATGACAATATTTGTCAAAATGACTATTTTTCACTGAAATAACATTGTTTGTCAATGAAATAGGACCATATAATATTAAAAATGGAACATATTAGAACAATAGCGAAAAGATTGTGAAGGGAAAAGAAAGAGCAATAATGAGAATATCAAGCAATTTTATTGTATTAAAATCCTTGTAGTTACAAGTTTAATGATTAACTGAATTAAATTCAGAAAAAGCATTTTGAACATTATTAAAATCTTCATCCTCAAGTTTAAAATATCTATTTGAAGCAGGTTCAGGAGAATTCCTAATTTTGCACAGAATATGTGGCACTTGAATTTCATGGACATCCTCTTTGTCAGGCCATGCAAATTATTTTTTCTGCATCTTGCCATAAATGACACAAGTAAAATATTTTGAGTAACATTCTCAATGACACCTTAAAGGGGGCAAAAAAAAAAAAAAAAAAAAAAAAAAAAAAATTAAATTAAATAAATAAATAAAAGTTTGCTTTTTTAATTGTATCTTAATATTAATGTCGTATGTAATTTTTTTATATATACCTGGATACCGGAAAGTACTTTAAATATTTAAATATAAAGCTTATCCTACACCAACAAATCTTTTAATTCAAAATAAAAAATTATTTAAATCCAGGGCTTACAAAATAGTAAATCTGCAACAAATGTCATTTTCGTGACGTCACAAAAATGACCGTCACGAAAATGACAAATCGTCAATAATTCGTTCTGTACTGAAAAACATGCTTTCACTAAGCCGATATCGTCACATTTTCTTCTTCTGGTCGCCATTCTATATTAAAATAAAACTTTGTTCTAAATTTTATAATAATATTTTTTTATTTTTTATGCATCTCGAAAATGACAAGCAATAAAAGTACGCACAGCATGTAAACAATAAAAATAATGTTAACTCTTACCTGTTTTCAATTTTCTTGAGATTTTTTTCCCCCACATATCGTCAATGTTGATTTCTGATCTTAAACTTTAAAAAAAGTGAATGGTGGCACCATCCCTTAATGATATATGAAGTTATTTTCATGTGTCACGAAAATGCCGTCAAGACTTGCATACAAGCATTTTAATTACACATGCATGAAAATTAACGTAATTAAAAAGAAAAAAAAATTTCCTTTGAAAACAAATAGTTTTTTTTACAAGAATTAACAATTATTATAATTATCATTTTATTTTTTTTAGTAAAAAACATACTTTGTATGTAAACATTTGGACTTGGAGACAGTCACGAAAATGACGATTAAAAGGTTTAAAATTTTCTAAAAAATACTGAAATTGCTATAAACTCACATTTTATGATTTGATGCTTTTTTAAAAAGGTACTTCTAAATAATAATAATAAAATTTTACAATTTATTTGCTTAAATTTAATAATAAAGACCTGAAACACTAAAATGCACATTTGTGTGATATTCAGCCATATATCTTTTTTGCAAATAAACTTAAATTATATATAAACTAGGGATCTAACATTTCTTTTCTTTTTTTAATAATCCATAATATCCTCTATATATCAAAATTAAAAATTAAATAAATAAATGAATAAAATAACGTATTAATATATATATATATATATATACATATATATATTTAACACAATTCAATTTTCGAGTTCAATTAATTAATTTTATAAATCTTTGAAAGATTTTGTATAATCATTCATTCTAACACGCAATTTTTCTACATATATAGTTATACATATACCAACAAAAAACTCGATAGTATAAAATAAAAAAATAAAAAAATAAAAAAAACCAAGAGAGAGAGAAAGAGAAGAGAAAAAAAAATTCTGGAGGTTTTCCAGCATAATTTTCAATCTGCTGGTCACGAACGTATACGATTTTCTTAAGGTATGTACTTTTTGCTTAAGTTAAGTATACGGCTCGTTCGAAGTACCTTTCATAAAATTCTCTAAAAAGTAATTTTATTTTTAATTCTTAAAATTATTATATTACTTACTTTATCGACCGATATAATATGAGAAAAAAAAAAAAAAGCGAATTTTTTTTTATCTTTATTATGATTATACTTCGCATTAATCGATTTGCAGCTTATAGCAATAAATTTGGTTGTACAAATTTCTGTTCTCGCATGTCACATTTATTTTTTCTATGACAGCTATATTAACATGTCTGTATTAATATTCGTGAAGAATTCGTTATGTTTTTTTAATTTAATATTAAAAATGTCGATAAATAAGGCGATTTTTGTACAATAAATGACACAAAATATAATTTTAATTTTTAAAATATGTTTTAAATGCTTCATTCAAATTTTTATTAGAGTATTTTTTTTATTCAACAGTTTTCTGTACTAAAAAAAATGTGTCTAGCTTTATAGTAATTTTTGTAAATTTAAAAAACAGAAATTTTCTGTAAGAAAATTACTAGAGTATTTTTTACTTTTTATTTATTTATTTGTTTTACTTATTTATTTTTTTTCTGTTTTTACAGTGTAGATTTTTGTAGCAGGATAGAAAACACAAAATATTAGAAATAGAAACACACAACCAAATATTAATAAGCACAAATTTCATTATTTAAATTTTTCTAAACTGGTTATTCATGTTAATTTTGAATTATTTCGTGATTTTCAAAAAAGTTCTTATTGTGTAATACTTTAGTACATATAAAACTCACTTGTGTTTTATTTGTAGACGTTCATTCAACACTGCATAATCTTTACCTTTACTATATTAAATATAAGAAAATATTGGATTCGTCAAAACTATCAACTTCCAGTCTTCTACGGATTCACACATTTTGACAAGTTTTGAACAATATATAATTATTTTTTTAAATTGCCCATCTGTCTGTATAGCAAAAATTTTAATGCGATTCTAAAACAAGTACTATTAATGAACCGAATTTTATGAAAAGAACTAAGACATAAATTGCACTATGACATAAATTGGTGCCTACCAAATTTTGGTGCATATCACTGAACAGTTGGCACTGTGATCTATTTTTTCATAATTTTTCATGTAACATTATAGGATAAAATTGCGAATCAATGAACACAATGAGAAATAGTATTAACCAATCACAGTGAAACTGAAAATTTTTGTTTGTGGTGGGACTTGTCAACCAGGATAAAATTCTTTTATATGGAGAATTTAATGTAAAATACGTAAAAGTGTTGCAAAAAAAAAAAAAAAAAAAAAAGTTTTGTGATGAGCGTAACATACGGGTTTTAAAAGTGAATTATTTCTTATACCCTCGAAATAAATAATCACTGCACAAATATTTTTTTTTTTTCAAAATTTTCTACAAAGGATATATTTTGAAGTATTCGCAAAACAATATATACATGAGATGAAGTTCCATTATAGTTTTATGATTACTTTATTATTATTATTTTTTTTTTAAGCCACTGTTAATATATATATATATATATATATATATGTGTGTGTGCTTTAAATTGAAAACGACTTCATTCTCATATTTCCCAAATAATTTTGAGTTAAGCTAAGTATACGTTCTTCTCAGTTGCAAGTACCGATAGGTTCTTAAAAATTATATAGTTACAGAATTGGCAAATATAAGTGCAGTAAGTTAAAAGTTTAAAGATTAATATTTATTATACATGTAGTGACTTTTTATGATTTTCTTTAGAGCATTGTCACTTCTATCAAAATTAAGGAAATTTTTATCGCGCATAACGTAAAAAGAAATAGAATATTTGATTAATCTTTAACAGTGTTATTTCATGGACAATAAAATAAGCTAACTTAACAATAAATAACTGTGTTGGCTTAGGAGTGAAATGCTCGATTACATTTCGCAGTTCCTGAGTTTGAAGTCAATTATTACTTGGACGTTACTATGAGCGTGCAGGACATTATCTCCGTTGGGAAAAAAAGAAGCAGTAGCACATGCACGCGGCATTTACATTTAAACATTTTTGCGTAGTTTCTGTCTCAAAAATAAAAATATGTCGAATTCCGTTTGAAAAGAACTGTGTTTCAGAATGATAAATAATTCTGGACGAGTGGGGTATATTTTAAAAATAAGAGCACAAGTTTTTTTTAATCTAATTCATTGCGATTAGTACTGAGTGTATAATATGCTTGGACCTAAGCGATTTTGACTGTGTAAAAAGAACCCTGATTTAACAATGTTGTTTTACGTTTATCTCACACCGTTTAACGAAATTATCTACTTGCCCAATACAACTTAAATAGTAGTGGTATCAAGAACCAGTATGAGTTTCATGAATTTCACCATATCTATTTGAACTTTTATGTGATTATGACGTCTTATATGAACGTCATAATGACAAAATATTTGCACATAATACTGAAAATTCAATATTTTGTGGACTTTTGTAATCGTTTACGTAAATTAAATTATTATTAAGAGCTATGAATAATTTTAATTATAATAAAACAAATATAAATTGTAAATAAACACTAATTCATATTATAAAATAGGGTATTTTATATAATAAGGTAAATGAATTTAGATGATCAAGTTGATATTCGAGTCAAGCCTGGTTAGGGGAAAGGTTAGATACTAATGTACTTGGTATTGCTTAAATAGCTATTTTTTGTTGTTATGTTAATTAAAGAAAAGATTTTAACAAGATTGATAATGATAGTTTCAATCAACTGAGAAAATAGACCATCAATGCTACAGACATTTCAATTGTTTTTATTTAAAATTTTATTTTATTATATCGGATGACTCAAATAAAACAAGAGGTAAACAAATCCAATGCAAAAACTACTCGCTCGATCACAATTATATTATCAACACGTAACCTACTAAAAGTATAATTTTTATTTATCAACACTATACATACATCTGTATATTGCCCAATAGGTGAGACAATAACACTCCAGCATTTTAGGGATTTATATAAAATTGGACAATATTACACATTTTCTGCCTATGAGAATATTAAAGATATTTCTAAAATCTAAAATAAACAAAGAATTATTTATTCAATCCTATGTCACTGTGCTACAAATATTTCAAACTTTGCTGAAAAAGTTTTTGTTCCTTTTTTTTTATATGTCTTATTTGAACGGTCGCCTGGCCGTTTGGATATTTCTGTAATTTTCGTTGGAACTCGTAAAAACATGAGCTATGACTTCTTTGAAAGACACCCATCGAGGTCAATTTACCCAGGTCTAAAGCTCTTATGTAGTCAATCGACATGAACATCTATACATACACCTTCTTGTTTATAAATAAGCACATGTGTTTTTGAAGCAAATTTTGCAACGTGGTTGAGGGAAAGGGGTATGTAGCGGACTTTTGGTAATGGTGTGGGTGATTGTTTCCTTATTTCTGCAGCCCAGCAATCTACGGATGAAGTGAAAATCAAAACTTTCAACGAAACATTTAATGTGGTATATTTTAAAAAATCAGTCAAAGGCAAAATGCACAAATTAAAGATGAAAATTAATTATAGATCAACAAATAGCAAATTAATTAAATATCGGTATAGCATGTAATGTTATCAGAATTAAAATTGAGTATACTACCTTTAAAAGAATTTTCAAAAGGAACATTTATCCTATTTGGTGGAGTGAGTAGGTCTCTAGGAAGAGGATGCATAATATATATAATTCTATTGTTAAGAGCATATTACTATAAGAAGCAGAGGAGTGAAGAATTATGGAAACAGAGAAAAAGAAATTAGCGGCAGTGAAAATGGATACCCTAAGAAGATCATGCAGAATATCAAGGGCAGAAAGAATACGAAATGAAAGAAATAAAGAAATTATGGAAATAAAGGAAACCATTTTAGATGATCTTAAAAAATAAAAGCAATTAATCTGGAATGGCTTCTTAAAAGAATGAGCGATCAAAGGTTACCTAAGATAGCTTTTAACTACAAAACAAATCATAAAAGGAAGCGAAGATGACCAAGAAAGAGGTGGATGGATGATATCAAAAAGGTGATTAGAGAGAGAGAGAGGTCTGAAGGAGAAATGGACCCTGGAATGGAAGCTCTGGAGCAGACTTCGTGTGGATTCTGTCGTAAGGCGACACTTGACGATATGAACAAAGTTTATATATATATATATGTAAGGAATATTTATGAGGAACTCCATATTATTTTCGAATTTCGCTTCCAAAACTGTAAACGCAGTATTTGGAACATCGAGGGGAAAAAACTGGTTGTAAATAAAGATCTCTACAACACGAAGCACGTGCATAATTATGTGTAAAGTACGCCGATTATTCTATGCTTTTACTTAACCTCGTAAGGATCGTATGTCTAAGTACATATAAATAACAAAACCTTACTCCACTATTTTGCTCCTTTTAGAAAAAAATAATAATAATAATCATAAAAAATAATCATAAAGAATTCAACAGACACAACTGTTGAATGGTAACTTATAGTTATTTAACCATTCCGTTTACGAAACTTTAAACTCCTCCTAAGCTAATAGGTTTTAATCGTTTCAAATTGGAAAAAAACAACACCAGAAAAAGTATAAAGAAGAAAACTAAAATAAAATAACGCCGTAAAATTTACATTAATGCGACATGAGAATGCATTCGCAAGATGTAATCCAAGCTTACTATGTCTTAAATAACTAACGATGTGTGTTCCACAAAACAAAGATTTTGTTTATCGAAATTCACATATTGAAAAAAAAAAAAAGTAAAAAAATATTTTCTTATTTTGTTCGTTCAGTAGATTGTTCTCATTAATTCATGACAAATACTAAAGACAGCAAAATGGCAGCAAAATGATTGTGAAAATGAAACGCTCGACATCTAGTTACCTAACCAATGGTTTTGAGAAACTTTAAACTTTCTACCTGAGATTCGGTTTTAAACGTTTCAAAAAATAAAATGAAAAGCAGTAAAGATTTCTATGCTTTATTTTTCATTTGAAATATTAAATTGAGGTGAATAACCCGTTTCGCGATTTCCTGAAATGAGATCAGATACAGTTTCTTGAGAAAGAAACGCGCTCGGATCAGATATCTCTGAAAAAGAGAGGTTTTTCTGTAGGAAGAAGTTGGCCATCGTTTGCAACCCCATAGCTCGTGCTCTTCTGACACCAATCAACTTCGGATTGCTCTTTTCGTTTACGGGAGGCGGACCCGAAGATCATTATATCCTCATCATCAATAATACAGTCCACACTCACTCGCATCTATTTTTGAAAAAAGAAAATGCCTCTCCCACTTATCGATAGTGTCACTTTTATATCTTCTACGAAGCCTTTTTTTTTTTTTTTTTTTTTTTGTATATGAGTTGTCTTATAAAAGGAATAGAATTTCGATTTAAATTTTGTTGAATCGTAGCAAAATAGAAATAAAACACGTAACAAAGTTCATTTGTTGTACCTGATTTCAAAAAATATAGTCAAACTGACACACATACCATAGAACGAAAATAATATCATCAACATTCTAATGACGGTCTGTCCTTATATGAAACGTTGTAAATGTATTTTGTAAATAAGAGATAATTTTGTTTTTGTTTGGCGAATAATAACGGTAATGCTGTGATAACCGCAGCAAATGTCCCCTAACAGCACAAAATGTTCCAGAAATGTAACAATCATGTAACATCGAAACATTGGAATTATTTCAGAAACGTTTCAAAACGTTCAGTTTGCTTTCCGATTAGTTCCAAAAACGTAGAAATGTCCGCGATCGTAACAAAAAATCGGATACGTAACAGAAACGCAGCTATTACTTAACAGATGGAGCATCGAAAAGTGCGAAAATTTCAGAAAGGCATCAGAAAGCATACTTAAATGTGTTACTTTTTCAACGATTGCAAGATTTTTGCAACATAACTGAAACATTCTGTGCTGTATGAGTTAAGTGATTCATATAAAATAACACAGTAGCAATTCATAAGAAATTTCACAGAAGCAAAATCGCGCTACATTTCTATTTTCTTCTTAAATAACGAAGCATAGATATACTAGAACTGCTTAAAAAGTCTAATTTTATCAGCATTTGTACAAAAAGTATGGAATTATCAACTACTTTTTACCTAAATTTAAATTTTAATCTAGATTTGTTTCAAGTAGAAAATTCTTTCTATACGGTAAAGAAATACAGATGTCATTAAAATCTTAAAAAAATTGCCAAAAGTTTGAAAGCTGTGTAATTTATTTTTCTCACAAACATTTTTCTCTTGAAATAGTTTAATAAAATTTTTTTTTACAATACCCAAGTGTTTTCTGGTGTGCATTATTTGTGCATTAAATTCGTACTTCACATGAAAATTCAACCATACGTGTATTATTATTATTATTTTGAAGCTACAAATGATATTAAAATTATTATTATATATTATAAATGTTCCATGTACTGTATGTATATTACACATGTTAATATGTATATACACATTATTAGTAAGGGTAGGTATTAGTAGGAAAGGGTAGGCAAATTCCAAGGTAATGGACGTTACATACACACACAAAATAAATGCTAAAAAAGATTAAAGACACACACTAATGCTTCAGAATAGATAGGAGTTATTTTTTAATGATAAAATTGATACTAAATATATACATAACAGGTTTAAAAAAAAAAAAAATATCTAGCATATTAAAGCTGTTTAAAAAAAAAAAAAAAAAAAAAAAAAAAAAAAAAAAAACAGTTTTTAACGGTAACAGATGTTACATAAAATGGAACGCCATTTGTACTATAGAGTCATGAAAAGAAACAAAAAATCTGTGAATCTATTCTACAAATTTGTTAAATAATTTTTTTTTAATAACATCACAAGACATGCATGTAACTTATACTCTTACTATTAGAATTCAGTCATTTTTTGCTGTAATAAAAATTTTATAAAGTTTTATAACAGATGTTATATTGTATGACAGGCATGTTTAGATAGGGTGTCCCAAAATTAACGTAAGATTTGAATTTGCCACCATTCGTGAAGTAAAATGTTGGCAACCCTATTAAAAGAACCATTTGATAGCTCAGAGTTTAGGGTTAGTCCAAATGGAGCGTTAGACGGTGCCACATGCTACACAGCCTGTAAAACAACTCAATGCACAAGACATTTCCTGGCCGTGTACGCTCTCGTTTCGGTGATAAGAATATGCTCCCTAGATCGTATGATTTAACACCATTGGTTTTCTTTTTATGGTGTTATTTGAAGTCAAAGGTCAATGCCAACAAGGCCACAAGTACGAGTGCATTGAAGGAGGAAATTCAACGCTGTATTAACAACATTCAGCTGGCCATGGGAAATTTCGACTAAAGAGTGCATATGTGCCAGCAACGCCGTGGAGGCATTTGCCCGATGTGTTATTCCATACATAGCCCTATCCTATGCATTTTACAATTCAATAAAAAAAATAACAATTTAAAGAAAAAAACTGTGTTTTTTATTGAATTCAAATCTTGCGTTAATTTTGGGACGCCTTATACATACGCTGAATGATAAATTCATAGTTGAAATGCAATAACTTAACTTCTTATAAACAATAATAGAATTACAAAAGTTCTAATATTAAAATCATTTTAAGCTTAATCAATTGATGCAATAATTGATAAATTAGACAGGTCGACAGATAAAATTTTGATTTTATAATTTTGGCTGATCTTTTTGTGTTTTGCTGTGCTGAAACCGAGAATGAAGCCAGTTTTCCTCTATCACGTATAGATTTTTGTCAATACAGGGTGCCTGCCTATACAATTTCTTCCATTACTCTTCCACCAATATAATTATATGGTAAGTTTTATTGTATGTTTCCGTGATTAATTAATCATAGATGCCCATTGTTGTAATTGTGAAGCACTAGTGCGACTTAAAACCATATCAACCAACCAACCAACCAACCGACTGTTATGATGGTATATGTAAGAAATCGTGTCGGTAAACACCCTGTATTGACAAAAATCTATACGTCATAGAGAAAAATGGACTGCATTTTCGGTATTTCAGTTTCAGCATATCAAAAATCATAAAGATCAGCTCAAATCATCCATTCAAATTTTATCAACTTCATTTTTGTCGGTCTCTATTATTTATAAATATTAAAGAAAGCTAATAGAAAACTATTAAAAAAAGTTCTAGCATTATAAATATTTAAGAAAAATTCAATTTTTAACACAAAGATAATTTAAAGATACATGTAAAAAAATAAAATTAAAAAATTAAAAAAATTACAATATACATTTTCCTGCCACATTTCCCAAAATGTAAACTTAGTATAAGAAAAAAAAGCAATAATAGGTTCTAATTATAGAGACTACAAGCTTTCGAATGATATACAATAACACGTATGGTTATTTGATTTAAATGATTTTCTTCCAATTTGGTTTCATGTTACGTAGAATTCAGCGGTAGTCACTGTTTTAATTCTTATCGAAAAATACATTCTGTAATCTTACAAATTAATTCTTGAACTAAGTAAGATAGAGAGTGATGTTTGATAAACACATCACAAAAAAAATGCGATATGTATGTTGGATTATTTTCATTTAAACAGAAACATTACGGACAGCCGTTATATCTTATAATAAATAATATATACAACTGTAAATAATTAACAACCGAAGAGTCACAGATGGCTAATCAAGCTCTTCTTATTCATCAAACACTAGGAACAAAAGTATTAATTTAATGCCATATATTTTCGAATGCTTAACTGGCTCCACAAAAACCTATGAGGGTAATGCTGCGAGACTACCTAACTCACAGGAAGCTTTCAGATGTCACTCCAGATGGTTTGATGTTTTATTAGGTCTCTTTCAGATTAAAGGTAGCGGAACGGTTGATGTCAAGTATTAAATCATTTTCAATCTGATAACTCAGGACATCTCTAAACTAGTATGTTGTGGCCACCACAATACTTTCTTCTATATTTTCCTATACAAATTCAATCAGTAACAATATTTAAAAAAAAAAAGAAAAAAATACGATTTTTTTTTTGTTAAAAGTAAAAAAAAAATCCATAACTTTGTTTTAAATTATCACAGATTTATAGTTCAAGCATTCGTTTTAAAGGTATTGACGAGAGCTTTCGAAATATACCCATCTTGAAAATTTACCCCCACACCTGCGGGGGAGGGGGAACCGATACCCCCACATGCACAAAAATTTTTTCCTAGTTAACTACTACTATTATCAATAATTCATATTAATTTTACAATCACGAGTTTAAAGTAACACTCATTATGTACATTTATACGAAATTTCGTCCTATACTGCCATGTTAAAAATTTAGAAAAAATACAATCACAGCGCCACCTGTTGAGCGATTAATCCCGAAATCTAATCAGCACAAGTTTATGTCAGAGTGCAACTAAATACGAAGTTTGGTTAAATTTCATTCATTGGTTCGTGAGATACAGCGTCACAAAAAACGTGATACACACACACAGACAGACAGACAGACATTTTCTAAAAACTATCAATGCGTGTTCAGGACATCCCAAAACGTGTAAATCCATTAAAAAATGGAGGTCGAAAATTTTCCCGAATCCAATACTTTCTCTATATTACATATAGAAGAAAGTAAAAATGGTTTATAGAGAACTTTTATAGAAGATGATAAAAAAAAAAAAAAAAAAAATCTGGCAATTTTTTTAAAGAGTATTTAGGCAACTTTACAAATGGAATGATAATTAATTTTAAATCATTTGTGTTAATATAATCTATTAAAGAAGTGAAACTGAAACAATACTAGGTGAGACGTATTAAACGCTCGACGATAGCTTTAATGCCCCAACCCACCCATTTCCTCTCTTCGATATTTTTTTCTAGTCAGTTTTGTCCTTTTATTTCTTCCGGTGTTAGCCATTTATATATATATATATATATATATATATATATATAACCATTCTTAACATTGTGAGTTTTTTTTTCTTTTTCATCCCATGCTTTTTCTATGGATTTTTAGCTTTTTCTCTTTTCTCGTTCTTTACATTCTAAAGGACGGTTTCCATTGCGGTTGGAACTTCGAGGTTCAAAAAACCATTAATCACGCTCTCGACACAAAGAGCCAAATGTCTTATCCTCAGTTGTAACCATTTTTTTTTTTTTTTTTTTTTTAAATCAGATTGCGCAGTTATTTCAAAGGAAAGCATGCAAAACTGACAAAGATATCTGCCTCTGGCCCCTCAATTATCTCAGCAGGGGTTAGGGCCAGGGACTTTCTCCCTTCGAACCAACCCGTCGAACCACCTCCAACCGCTTGAACACATCAAATGATTCTGAATAGCGCCGCTCGAAACGACTTCCAACCAACCGCAGTGGAAACTGCACAAAAGTGCGGTGGCTAAAAACCAAACAGTTTTAATATTGAAAGTAATTAATAAAACGTATTACAGTAATAGAAATATGGTGTATTTGTTTATAAAGTAAAATTTGCGATTATTCTTGGAATCGTGGAGCTTGGGAAAGGCTATAGCTTTCTGGATATTTCACTGTTCTTTTTAATGTGACCGTTTAACTATAGACCTAATTATATGACATATTTTAAAGTAAAAGCAATGGAAAACTTCTTGTTATCAAACGTATGTTATAGTATTAAGCCAGTATTTAGAGTATAACTTTTCGTTTTTAAGAAAAAATTAAATACCCTTATTGCGACAATTAATTAGAAGGATATATATTTTACTAATAAATTAACTTTGACCTACATTTATAATTCATTAAAATGCTATTTTCTTTTTTGTTTAAATTGTAACCAAATATTTAAAAAGTATACATATATTTATTGTAAGAAATGTTTGGTATTATACCGACACTGTTTCCTTAATGTACGAGAACTAATTATTGAAGTATTTTACAAAATAAATGTTTGTGAGAGAGTTGCTCACACATTATTTATATGCATCTAATTTTATTTCAAATTATTAAATACCTAATTATTAATTACAATAAATAAATTTTTAAATAAATAAATGTAATTTAAATCTTATTTTCAGTTAAAGTGAATTGAATTATTCTAAAATAATTCTTACATAATCAATGCTTTATGCATACAAGTTTTGAATTGCAATATTTAAAAAGAAAATGTATTGACATGATGTTTGATGGAATCTTACACATTCATTAACTTTGGATAGTCTTTAGAAATAACGAAATCTAGCATAACGCACATATTTTATTATTTGTAAGTTGATCTATTTATTAAAATAACAGTAACTGTTTTACAGAAAAAAAAAATCTGTAATAAAATCTGTATTACACGGTTTAAAAAAAAAAAAAAAAAAAAAAAAAAAAAAAAATCCCGTAAGATTACAAGGAAAGACCGGCAGCAGAGATTCCAGACAAAGGCCGTAAAAAGAAACGCTTAGACCGTAAATTAAATATATAATAACCTTAAATTACGTTACATGCCTGTAAAAGAAATTTTGCCCGTAAAACCAATATTTTTTTTACGGGCTTTGTCTGGAATCTCTACTGCTGGGCTTTCCCCGTAATCTTACGGGATTTTTTTTTTTTTTTTTTTTTTTTTAAACCGTGTAATACAGATTTTATTACAGATTTTTTTTTTCTGTAAAACAATTACTGTTATTTTAATAAATAGATCAACTTACAAATAATAAAATATGTGCGTTATGCTAGATTTCGTTATTTCTAAAGACTATCCAAAGTTAATGAATGTGTAAGATTCCATCAAACATCATGTCAATACATTTTCTTTTTAAATATTGCAATTCAAAACTTGTATGCATAAAGCATTGATTATGTAAGAATTATTTTAGAATAATTCAATTCACTTTACGCCCCGTACTAACTCCCCGTAAATTTTTTTTTTTTTTTTTTTTTACAGTGTACTTGAATTAACCAAAAGTAAACCCTTTCAAACTCTTAGTAAAAAAGTAGCAATCTTTCAAACTGTATCACACTAACACGCAAGGGAAAAAAAATGTATCACTTCAGGATTTCTTTCAACTTAAGTAAAATTATTATTATTATTATTATTATTTTCACATGAAAAAAAAAAAAAAAAAAAAAAAAAAAAAACTTCTGAAATATTATCTATTAAAATTGTATCTTAATTCATAAATTAAAATATTTTTTTCCTAAATAATAATAATAATAATAAGACTAATAATAATAAGACTTTCATTAAAAAAATGAAGTAGAAAAAAAAGAAAAGTGGTCATTTCTTGCTTTTTGTTTACAAAAAGACAAATTCCGTGATCTTTTACCACAATATATCACTCTGACATGCTCGAAAAATCTTTACAACGGTCGAAGAACGCAGCGGTTAGTGTAGTGTAAGATTGTGCTGGCATTTATTAGCATTTTCCTCCAAAAATGCCCTCATATCCAGATTTAAAAAGTGTTTGTTATTTTAGGTATTTGAACAACAACAACAACAAAAAAGTCATATATACACATATATATAAATGATAGTTATCGTAATAAAATTTAACCTTAATATTTAGCAATTAATAGATACAAAACAATATTAACACAATAAAAATAGAATTGATTGTAACATATAGGTAAGACTGACACAAAAATGTTGCGATACAGATTAAGAACCAATAAGAGACAAAAACAATTTAAATTACTTGCGCCGACATGAATATATATACATATATATATATATATATATATATATATATATATATATATATATATATATTAGACAAAGAACGTCCATTTGTGAAAAAAAAAAAAAATCACCTCTAAATAAAACATTTTCTTCCCAGAAATTCGTAAAGACTGCTTTTATTACATTTTTCTGATGCATTTTTGGATGCTGATTAAGAAAAAAAATGTACAAAAATTTTCATCACGTACAGTTTTGACAGGAAATGGGATTTTTTGACAGAAATGCGTTTAAAACTCAACTTTTCAACTACCATTTCAGTTATTTTCAGGAAAATCTAGACGAAGTGAATGAAGAAGAAGGAGAGTGATTTCATCAAGGCATCAAAGAAATGGAAAGGAAGTATCAGCGCCGATGGATTGTTAACATGTTAGCAGATTATTGTTTTAGATGCTGCATAGAGATGAGTGTTATCAAGCCATGCGGAAGTGAAAAATCTTAAAACGGAATTTCAATGTACAGAAATAGTGACATTTAAAAGGTAATGTGTAACTTATAGCCTATTTTAAAGTATTTTACACATTAAGAACTCTGATTCTGTTATAGCGCATCTGTATCAATTCTTCAGATTTTCCTTCTTACTTTCTGAAAAACGTTTAAGTGATAGCAAGAAAAGAGAACCCCCCCCCCCCCCTCCGTTATCTCCCCTTCCTTTACAAGAGTTATTTATAATATTCCTTTTAAATCTTGTAATTCTGTTTGTATTGGTAAAACTGGTCGTTCCTTTCATACTCGAATTCTCGAACATATAAGAAATTTCAAAAACAGCGATATTCGTTCTAAAATAGTCCAGTAAGCCATAGAAACCGACCGTTTACCTGACTTAGACAATACTAAAATAATTGTATCTAACTGTTCAAATTTTCATTCTAGAATTTTCCTTGAGGGTTGGTATTCGAAACAGCATTTTTCACCTCTTATTGAGGCATGCGCAGTCCCTGCCGAATACGCTGTGCACTCGTAGAGGAAATCTATTGTTCATCTCAGCGTTTACTTTTGATGTTTTTTACTGATAAGGAGCCTAAAATAAGGCTCGAAACGTTTAAATTTATATTGTGTGTATTTTAATATTTAAAATGTATATTTTAATGTATATTGTCTCGATTTTTAATGTAATTGAAAGATAAGAAAAGAGAAGCATTTCTGAATTCAGCGTATCAAAAGACATTAGAAACGTACAAAGCAGCGGGGAAAAAAAAAAAAAAAAAAAGAATGATTTTGGAGACATGTGTTGTCGTTCTTTTATTAAACAAAAATAAACTCCGTAAACCTTCAACATAATTCTGACTGTGACATGCCCGAGAAATTTTGTAGTGATCGAAGAACGTAACAATTAACCCTTCTTTGGTATGATTTTTCCTTTTTTTTTTTTTTTTTTTTGTGAAATAAATCAGGATGATATAATTCATGCTCTAGATTAAAGGAAAAATGTTTATAAAAGCCTAGTATAAATATATAATATAAAATAATTAAAAAACAGTATGATGGAAATATTATCATGCAAATTTACATGTTAAACTCAATACAAAATGAATAAAAAAATAATATATTTTTGTATCTTCGCATAGTGATGTAAATGTCATAGCTTTTATTAGCAAATATATATATATATATATATATATATATATATATATATATATATTAGTTATAAAAAAAAATATGCAAGAAATCACACGTTTCTTCCAATCACAACAGACAGCGTAATGACAAGTTTAAACCTGCTATAATAATTGTGAGATTTGATTTTTTTTTTTTTTTTTTTTTTTTTTTTACTGCTACGTTCTTGATTACGCAATAGTCGTGAAAAAATTTGCCAGCTACAACCAATTTACGGAACACCTGATCTGAGTACAATTTTTTGTTCACTAAATGCTAAGATGGAAATTTCCATCATATCGTGCAAAGAAAGATTAATGTGATGTAAGATTTTGGTGGCATTTGCATGCTGAATTTTTTCTCTAAAGATTTTTCTTGAGTCAGTTTTTTGTTTGTTTGTTTGTTTATTTTAAATAAATAAATAAATAAATAAAAAAGAATGTGCCTTATAATTTTTTTTTTAGATATTTTAAGTCCGCTTACGTATTAAAATAAATGCTTCCTCTACAAAAAAACATTTTCTTTCCAAAAACGTATAAAAAACAACTTTTATTCTTCTTCCTTGATTTAACCAAAAATAAACTTCGTAATCCTTCAACACAATATATGACTCTGACATGCCCGAAAAAACTCAGAAGCGGTCGAAGCACGCGACAATTAAAGTGATGTAAGATTGTGATGGCACTTGTACGCTGATTTTCCCTCGAAGGAGAACAAAGGGATAAAAGTTGGTCGTGTGCAAGCCATCAATCGGGAAGCCTGTTGCCGAAAAGATTACGGAGTCCGACGGGTAAAAATAGTTCGTAATCGTCGGAGTTTCCCTATTGTTATCACACGGCTAAATCTATATCTTGATCATGTATATATACATTTCCTCTTGCTTGATTCATATCAGTTTTTATAGAATCATCTTTTTAACATAAGAGCTATTTTTTGAAATATACTTTCTGTTTTGGCCTTTTTAAAAAAATACTTTAAAACATAGTAAAGAATAAATATTTGTAAAACAACTGAGAAGGTTTTCTTTTCTTTTTTAAATTGTAGATAGAGGTTCTATAATCTCTAATATAAATATATTTACATGCAAAACAATTTATGAACTTCTTTTTATAAACAATAAATAAATATTAATTGATATTGATGTTTGTGTACGATTAAAAGAAAACAAAATATGAACAAATTTCATGAAAAACAGTAATCGTTTCTTTATTTTTTAATTTTTTTAACACTTCTTTTTAATATAAAGTGTGTTACATTAAAAAATATATTTTTTTAATGCCTTTTGGAGCTATAGCTATGAAATTATTGAATTTATTTATTTGTACTGTCTGCTATTGAAAATATAATTTAATATCTATTATGTTAATGAAATTTTCAATGGATTTAATAATCTGGAAAAAATAAATTAAAAAAAAAGAAAAGGAAAAGAAAAATACAATAGCGAAAGTAAAAAATGATGATTAAAATTAATATATTTATATTTTATATAGCAGAACAAAGCTTCATTTTCTACTTTTTTTAAAGAATGTTTATTAAATTAATTCAAACAAAAAATCATAATTTACAAATACTTTTCTTGAAATCATTGCATGAAATTGAAATAAACATCATGCAATATCTTTATGCATCATTCATATCTTCAGGAATTTGGTTTATTAGGAAAATAGACCCTTGTCATTTCTCTACATATGTTTGTCATTTAACAGAGCTCATACCAATTAAATTCTTTTTTATAATCTAGTCATTGATAATTACAACAATTTTTAACAAAAGATCTCTCTGCCATCTTTTAAAATTTAAATAAAAATATGATCATATTTAAGTAAAATTTATTTATTGAATGCATTAGAAAAATAATTAAATCATCCACATAAAATCGTATTTCATTTTACATTTTACATTGAAATTATACTAATAAAAATTTTTTAAGAATAAATCATAAAGGTATTATCAGTTTCATTTTAGCATTTTCCTTATACCATGCATTAGACATAATAATGAAGTAGTTTCATTCTAATTTAGGTTGCAAAGTTTCTTAATTATCAAAAAATAAGTAGACAAAAATAAAAGATAGTTTAAATTTAAAACTAATCTTAATGATAACTATTAATGCTGTTAAACATAAATGTTCAGTAACATAATTAAATCTTAAAATTTTTATTTTATTAAGTAAATGAATTTATACATACATATATGTATGTGTACTTTAAATAAAATTTTTATCCCTAAAAATAGTAAAATAATACATATACATATATAATAATATACATATACATATATAATAATACATATACATATATATATATATAATAAAAATTTAGGAATGGTCAGAAAATAAATTATTTGAAATATGTGCCTTCTAGCATTGAAAACTTCATTTATTTAGTTCTAGTAAATAAATAAACTATCGTAAAAAAAAAAAAAAAAAAAAAAAAAAAAAAAAAATTAGAAACTGCTCCAGTTTTTCCTTTATAGCCAAAAAATATTTCTATTTGTTCAATTAATATTTAGAAAGGCTATTTAAAAAACTATTTTATCTTATACTTTACACGACAGATAGTACGAAAATAAATAGCTGCTTAAGAAGCAAGGCACAAATATAACCCGGCACTCTACCGATTGGTACTAGCAATAATTAACTTGGAAACACTTCTTTTTCTTAATATTAAGAATACTAAATGGATTCTGTGCGCTTTATAAACAAACTAAAAAGAAATTTATGGATAAACACATCTACCATAAGACAGACAAACACCCATTTAAACAAAATGTTTCGGGTTAATAGAATTTATCAAAATATTACATTTCGAAACTTATTCATATTATTTATATCTACTTATTTTTTATTATTTATTATTTATGTCTCATTTATAATTTTTAAGCTATTTTTATGATGAACAATAACTTTAATTGTCTGTCTTAATATATTAATACTAAGAATATATCTATATAGTCTACATATGCTTTATTAAAGAAAATTATTTATAAAAAATAACCTACATATCATTCACGGATTCATTTTTAGATTTAAGTGCAGAAAAAAGCCTAGCTGCACTTTTATATTCTTTTTTAGCATCACTTTTTCTAAGCAAAAAAAATTATTGTATACTGATAAGAAAATGGCCTAGCAATTTATAAAAGATTTCTATTAAAAATTTCTGGTACGAAAAAAAAAAATGTACAAGTTAGAGACTATTAAAAAGCTCCATAAAAAAAAAAAAAAAAAAAACCTCGCCTTGATTAAAAAAAATAAAAATAAAAATAAAAAACTGGAATTTACTAGGGAAAAAAAAATGAAAATAATAAACTCATCAGTAAAAATTTGCATTTGAAGCAAAATTAATAACAAAGCATCCGAAAATATTTAGCGTAAATAATATTTCACTTAATATTAATGCTAAAAAAAATTGGTATAATAAAGATCACGGTCATTTTCAATGTTCTCCGATTCAGTAAATTATTTCTTCTTCTTCTTCTTATTTTTTTTTTTTTTTTTTTTAGATCTTTTATTTATTTTTTTTTTTTTTCGTGTGTGATAACATGATCTTATACAATCATTAGTACAGAATATTTTTTTCCTAATTTCAAATTCTTATTTTTATTGATATTATGAATTTTTATTTAGACTGTATTTCTTTTCTTTTCTTTTTTTCTTTTTTATCTGTGCATGCTATTTTCAATTCCATTTCCTCACAAATTCTCATCACACTTATTACTATTTAATCTCAATTTCCCAAATAAAAAAGCAATAACAATGTTTGCATGTAGTAATCTAAAACAAATATCAAATTTTGTTCTTTAAAATCCGTAATAAAAACCGGTTTTCATCTTTAAAAAAAAAAGAAAAAAAAAAAGAAAAAAAGAAAAAAACCTCAGATTCATATAAATAAAAAAGATATAAAATAAATTTATGTAAATTTTGCGAAAGAATAAATAAGATAAATAAATAAGATTGATTTTTCGACAAAAATATAAGATTAATGACTCAGACAATGGCAGTGAGAGCGAAATAAACAAATTATTCCAATTATATATTCTAAATTTTGAGGGCAATTTTAGATTGCATGTCATAATAACCTAATTTAACTAAAGAAAAAATATCAATGATAAAGAATTCTCTCTTTATTCACCTACAACAACTTTCTTTCATTTGAATATCAAACGCTGATAAATTCTGAAGTTTTGATGAAAGTTTCAGATATGCACGTCAGCTAATAAGCGTTTGCTGAGAGGTTTAAGATCGATTATATTTTTCTCCATTCGGTTTTGAAACTATCAAACATAACTTTTTAAAGTTGACACTCCTAGAATATTTTAAGAATATTTAATTGGTGAGGCGGGATTATAGTTCATCTTTTTACCGATCTAAATACCCCTCCATGAAGGATTAAAATTGCAATGGCATTTATTCGTATCACCCTTAGGGGTAAGACCCAGACCGTTGCCAATTACACACAGATTAGCACTAATGTAGTGGATGTTTAAATCTGCTCAACTAATCCATGTATAAAAGCAAAAGTCCACTGAAAAATCAGAATCTTTACACAAGTGAGCGGTTTGATATATCCGACAATTATATTTTTATTTTGTCGTTCACACCAGTGTTGGGCATAATTGATTAAAAAGTAGTTGAATTACAATTGAATTACAATTATTTTACTGTTAATCATTTAACAAGTAATTGATTACAAATAAATTGAATTACTTATTCAATAAATTTAATTACTTATTCAATTTATTTGTAATCAATTACTTGGTAATCGATTGACAGTAAAATAATTATAATTTAATTGTAATTCAATTACTTTTTAATCAATTATGCCCAACACTGGTTCACACATATTATTTGTGTTTTTCATTAGTGAGAAAGAGAAATGAAGATTTTTAACAATCTTTAAGAGGAATAATTTAAACATAAATCACTGAAGTATATTTAATACAATGAAATATATTACTAACACACACATATACATATATACATTCAAGCTAAAATTTAAACAAAATCGCACATATGTTTCTTTAATTTCTGTTTATCATAACAGCCATAATTTTAAAAATATTAAAATTTCATGTATTTAATTATGTAATAACACTCATTTAGCATTTTCTTTTCTTTTCTTCTCTCTCTCTCTCTCTCTCTCTCTCTCTCTCTCTTTTTTTTTAATCAAAATTAAGATTTTGATCTTAATCAAAATTAAGATGTATCAAAATTAAGTATCAAAATTAAGATTATCGTATCAAAATTAAGATTTTCAAAAAATATCAAAATTTCCTTTCTTATACATTTTTTTAAATTTATTAATGAAACTTAACATTTACGTTTTAATGTAAAAAAATTTTTGCAATAAACCTAAGTTTTCTACTAAGCTTAATAATATTTGAGTAAATACTTCCTTTTATACTATAAACAAAATGTTTATTGCAACTAATCTTCCATTGTTTCTTACAAAAATAGTTATTTAAAAATGCACAAAAGTTACATTTAAATATGTTTTGTAAGTAAACAACTTTTCAATCAGAATTTTGTCTACTGCAAAATCGGCAATGAAAATTTAACTTTAAAATTTATTCGTGTTTAATAAATATCAAATAATTTTATTGAAATAATTTACGCTATACCGTGTAAAATAAAGAAAATTTAGCTGCAATAAAGAAAATTTAGCTGTTCCAATTTAGCTGCAACCATTGTATTGATTCAACGTATCACCATTTTAGTGGCGCATTTATCACCGCTTAAATGGTGAACTTAGCATCAAAATATTGGTTGCAGTTAAATGTGGCTATATGGGACCATTTTTTAGTGAAACGTTGAATCATTATTTTCAACAGTATATTTAGATAATTTAAAACAACTTTAAACCGGTATTTACCATTGTCTCTTTTTTTGGGACGTTAGATTTTTTAATGTTTTTGACAGTATTTTAGAGAGTGCATTCTTCCACTGTCCCAAAAATGGGACGGTACGTATTAGCACAGTTAATTGTTTGAAATTCATTGTAATCCTATAATATTCTTTATTAAAACTTATAAATTTCAATGATTAAAAGAAAAATAGATATAAAAGTTTTGACAAATAAAGGGTTAAACACTTTTTGTGACTACCAATAGAATCAAATATATTTTATTCTTCCATATACAAAAGGAATCTAAGTATAAAACAGTGTGAAAAAAAAAAAATTAAAAATTATTTTCTTAATATTTTAATTCAAATTGTATTTATTTAATTTTTCATCTTAATTTAAGCATTAGCTATTGAAAAACAAATGCCTATTTAATTAAAATATCAAAGCAATAAATTTGACATTCATATCTTTGCGTTTGCTCGCAATATATAGTTGGGAAAATTACATTTAAGCCCTTTCTTTAATTTTAATTCATATACTGTAGTAAAATATACTTTTTAGTGTTAGATAATTTCGTTAAACAGAAGATTATGGATCGATATGTAGATTTAAAACGAGATTTTAACGTAAGGTTCGACACCTACTACTTTTTGAACACACCCCTCCCCCCTCCTTCCCCCTCAACTTCAGATAGTACAGCCCCTGGCCAAATTATTAGACGCACTATAGTTTTTTAATAATTACATGTTTTGCAGCTCAGAGAATGGTTTCTAAATGGATAACCGCATTTATTTTTATGCGAGATGGAGCTCCCTGCCTCACAGAACGGGCTGTTAAAGATTGTTTGGAAGTGCCAAAAATCCCTTGTTCGATTGGCCGGGTAATAGCCCAGATGTGAAACCTACTGAAAACGTGAGGGAGCTGATGACGAGAGAAGTGGCTAAAGGTGTGATCATAAACAAAACGCAACTCTTAGAAAAGGTCATTCATGTGTGGAATCACCATCCTCAGATGCATAATTGAAGCTCGCATAGCTGCTAAAGGTGGCTCAACAAAATATTAACATTTAATTGCATTAATTTCAAATTTTTTCAAGAGTTAATAAATACATATTTTTTCTATAACTATAGTATATTATTTGTGTTAAAAAACAGGTAATAAGGTGGATAATAAAAAAAAAAAAATACATTGTATCTAGTAAAAACAATAAAGCTGTATAGTATCACCTGATAATTAAGATTTTACATAGAATCTTACAGTGCGTCTAATAATTTGGCCAGGGACTGTAATTATTCATTTTTTTTTTTTTTTTTTTTTGAAAGGGTAAAAGAATGTGAGCTTTAGATTATAATTAAAAATTTGTAGAATCATTAAAATAATCATATTAATCAAGTTCATTAACTCAAAATATAACAAAAACATATATCATCAACATGATAGGGTCATTTCTTAATATAAAATGATTTTAAATTTGGGTGGAAATTAGCTTTTAAAAATAGTATTTAATAATTCACTACAACGTTTTAGAGCTATATTCTAACAATATAATTTACAAAATATTTGTTTACTGGTATAAGAATGTCGACATTTAAGTTTTATAAGATTGAATAGAAAAAATAATTATGCTTTTGTTTACAAAACAAAATATTTCGAAGCATTTTCTGTTGATTTAACATTGAATTATCTTATATCCTACGATGATATCACAAATCATTCATTTTTAACATTAATGGTTTTAAATACGCTTTTTTTAAATATTAAACTTAAGAAAAGAAAAAAAAAAAAAGACATGAAATGAAAGTTTAATCGTTATATATATTCGTTATCTTACATCCTTTTGTCTTAAATTAAAAATACAGTATTTAAAATTCATAAAAGTGAAAGATGCCGAAAAAGGTTTAATTAGTTAAACGCTATAAAAAGTTATATTTTTTTAATTATTATTATTATTTATGTATTTTAAAAGTGGAAGCAAAATTCATGAAAGAAATATATTTTAATACTTTCTTTTTAACTTTCCTCATTATTTTTTTTAATTGCTCTTCAAACTAATTTCTCTCAATATTTAAAGTTCTAGTTTTCTAAGTATTTTTTTCCACTTGGGTTGATTTTGTGCGTTGTTGCTTTCACGATGCACTAGTGTCTCCTCTTATTTTTCTTCTCACGAAGGATCGCTTTTAATTAATTCTACCTTAAAATATTGTTGTATATTTGAGCACATTATATTATTTGTTTACAAAGTAATTATTCGACACTAAACTCTTAGTATTCAATTTCCTCCAATTTTCATTGTTGCACTTTAAAAATAAATCTTTAAATCTCAACGGAATTTTCACAAGAAAAGCCGAATAAAGGTTTTTATTTAGAAATATATATATAAATAAAAGTGGAATTGAAATCAGTGTTGGTGTAATAAATATTTATAATTAGTAATTCAGAATTATATTTAATATTTAATTATTAAATTATGTTTAATTTTAAATTTAAATTTAACTCTCTGTATAATATTTGCCAGAATTTGATTTATTGTCTTATTATTAAATTTTAAATAAACTATTTTTAGTAACGTTTTTACGGTTTTGATATTTAATATAAGCACTCCATTTTAAAGAAAAAAAAAAAAAAAAGTCGTGCATAGACATAATTTTAATCTTATGACAATATAAAAATTTGAAATACTTAACTAATTTAATGACATAAACACCGTATAATATTTCAGTTGTAAACAATATGAATTAAAGCAAAAAACATAAAAATAAATATCTAAATTACAAAATTACAAAATTAGCAATAATAAAAAATATAAATCCTTAGTCCCTTTTCCTTCCAAATAAAATAAGAAATAAATAAAAATACTTCAGTTTTTGTTATTCTTACAATATTATAATTCTTTAAAAGCATATTACGATTAACTAATAAAAACAGGCAATAAATGTAAGAAAAAAAAAAATTACTTACATCTTGAAAATCAGCCATATCCGTAGTCATAATTAGTTGTTTCCCCGTAACTCCACTGTTCATTAGTAGGGGTGTAAAACTTGAACACTCTGTACCACTGGAGGTCATCCCTTTGGTACACACAAACAGGCGGTACACAGAAATGTACCTTACCTTTTCATCACGTACCACACCGGGGTACTTTTTCCATCCCAACGATCAATTTCAAATAATCCTTGTTTTGTGTTCAAAAATCACGTGCCATGTCTGGCTTTGCAGAAAAAACACCCACACATGCCAGGCTCCAACGGTGAATTTAGCCCAGTGTCCACTGGTCGGTTTGGTCACACCTGTACTTGTGCATGCGGTCCATCTAACTACCTTGCTTTCATTAGTCGACGGGCCGGAAAGTAGGCCGCCCTCTAGCGGTAGTAGTGAAGTCCAGGTAGAGAGACCAGTCGTAGATTTTGGGTACGATAGATGGAGTACCATGGACATAGTAAGTGTTATTCCACTCCAATTTCATCGGATCATTAATAGAACATGGAGAGGTGTTGAGGATGAACATTGAAAGTAAAAAAAGAAAATGAACGATGGCGTATTTGCAATAGAGTAATATATTTTAGCACTACTACATCGTTTTACTTTAATATATATTTTAAAGAATAATTCTTTAAAAGATGCTGATATCGAATGATTTTATTTATCTTCTTATGTATAATTCTAATCAAGTACTATTAGTTAAAAACCAAGTTATTATTATTATTATTATTTTATTCTTAACTTCCCCCCCCCCCCCCCAAAATTTAAGCAAACACTTTTAAACTATTCGCTTTGCCTTATTATTATTATTTTTTTTTTTATAAAATTAGTACATATTGTAAAACCAATTTTTAACAATAAATAAATAAAATAGAAACAAATACTATTTACTATGACAATAATAAACGCTGTTATTATTATTATTATTATGTTCTGTATTTTTTCAATTATTCAGTCCATCTTTCTAGATGATGGTTTATCTTAACGGTTCTGTATTAATAATTATCATTAAGGAAAAATTTAAATTTCCAGGAGAATCACTGTGTCCTTTTTCTAAAGTAAGCCTACATATTTTCTTTATAAGTTTTGTGCTTCGTGTAGCTAAAATATTTTCTAACTACAGGGGAAAAAATATAAGCATAAATGTTTATTAATTTAGTTATTATTATATACTTTACCGTAAATATCTGAGTACAACATTGTTAGAAATAACAGTCCAACGTTTCACCAACAATTTGTGCCAATTAGGCAAATTTAGATTAAAAAATGTTCTGGTGTAAAGTTTCGCCATTTTAGTGTTACTTACTACTAAATTGGCGCTACTGAAATAGTGAAGCATAGTGCATTAAGTCTCTTCAATTATTATTTGCAGCAAAATTGGAATTATTTTTCTATTAAATGTAGGATTTTATTTTAAGCAGTGTCATAATAGAATTAAAAACATTATTTAAAGATTACTAGCCAATGAGAAAAGGCTTACAAATAAAATAAAAATATTGCATTTAACAATCCGAGTAATTGTAAAAGAAAGGAAAGGAAAATGAAAGAAATCTTAATTAATGTTTTCCCTTCTTAATAAGAATTACGAAATTATTTATTTTTAGTTAAAATATTCCTGTTTTAACTTGATAGTAGTATTTATATGAAATCAAATAGTGGAAAATTTTTAACATGTCGATTATAAAGCTTTTTTGTAAATGTTTTGTATACTTATTTTATTTAGTATAGATTTTTGTTACAGTATGAACTTTTTTTTAAATACCTTTTTTTAATAAATGAAAGTACCATCTTAAGAAATAAAAACTTTTTTAAGTATTTCGGAACGCGCTGGAAATTTTTTCAGTACCTATTTAAAAAAAAAAAAAAAAAAAAGTTTGAGAAAACAGATGCAAGATTTATTAGCCACTATCGAAATCCGATCTAGATCTCCATTTTCTTGAAAAATTAAACAAATAAAATAAAATGAATTATAAATAAATAATTTTTTATCAAATAATTAAAACAATATCTTTTATTATAAAATCCTGATATGAATTACACACAGTATGTACTGATTAGTGCACAGTGCCCTGATACGATTTTTATACATTTATTATTTAATGGTTAATACTTAAAATATAAACATTTTTTTTAGTCTAATTTGAATGAAAAGGAAATTTTTTTTCGCTGAGATTACACACACACACGTTTATGTGTGTATATATATATATATATATATATATATACATACATACATTTAGAAACAATTATTAAGAGTCAAGAAACAGTTCACAAACTGTGTTTTTTACTCAATTTCATTGACTGCGTGCTAATAAACACAAATTTTGCTAAATTTTTGCTTCTGTCTGATTGGTTTTTTATGCGCCACTACACATAATTTCCACAGTAGCTAACATAATCAACCAAAATATTGATATATTCGTTTAAGAATAGTTTTTTTTTTTTTTTTTTTTTTTTTGAAGGCTCACAAGAATTAAGAATTCTCATTATATTCTTCCTGAGACTAACAGGGGGACTGCACGACCTGAGGAAGTAGGGTTCAAATTTTGTAAGGTTGTAGTACACATTTATGTATTGCCCATAAAGTAGTACGGCACACTAGCCAGTAGACTTCTAAGAAAACGTCCTTAAAATTTATGTATTCTTAATTTCATTGCTATCAACAGCATGGGAATAGTTAAGTTAGCATCGGATGTGCTTACTAACTGGCTGCCCGTGTGCGATCTTATATTCAGTAACTTGTTTTATAATTTCACACTATTTTAAAAATTATATAAAAAAATTAAATTAAATAACTCTGAAATATTGTAAATTAAAACACAAATATTTTCCCTATTTATCTATTAATCAACTATTAATACGATTGGGTTAAAATTGCTATTTTGTTATGAATAATTTGACTATGAAGTATTACTATTTAGTGTATTTATTATTTATTATTTAATTTATTATTAATATTACTTAATTATAATTTTTTGTCAATTACTTATTGTTCGCTGTTAAATTGAATCGTACATAAACGGCGGGTGAAACTTTAAGGGCTTTTATCTTTAAATATAGTGGCGAGTGCCTTCTACTGCTTCAAGGATGGGGCACCTTGAATATGCATTACAACCCTACAACATTTGAACCCGAATTCAATTTCCCAGGTAGTGCAGCCTCCTTGTAAGTTAAATGATTTAAAATTTTCAGTTTTACAGGAAACGCTAGATTTACCAAACTATCCCCCCCTCCCCCCCAAAAAAAAAGGATTAAAAAATAATCTTATAATTTATTTTATTTTATTTTATTTATTTATTTATTTTTTATTTATTTATTTATTTATTTATTTTTTTTTTTTTTTTGCTCAGTGTTAAATTCGATTGAAAAAAGAAACTTACTAAATTCTAAAAACACCCATGAATTATAATACATAAAATTTTGTTTTTGTAAACATTATTAACATTAGGAAAAGTCAGTACAATTTACATATTTAAAATGTCATTCGTTGCTTTTAAATATAGCACTGTTTTAACACCATGTTTATGAATGTAAAATGTCTATTGAAAGATGAATAAAAAAATCTTCTTCATTAAGTTGTATTTTGTTCTCTAAGCCTTGTTCTCTGAAAAAATAATTGTACCTTTATGGTTTTTCCATTAACGGGTACGCTCATTTGTTAGGCGATTCTATGTATTTTTACACGCAACAAAAATCCTTGTTTTAATGATGCATTCATTTTCAATACGTATACCTAATTTGTGGCCATAAAAATTATTCTCTCATCAACACTAAATTTAACCCTTATTAAGTATGGAAAATTATTGGCGAATTGTATTGTAAGACGATTATATAATGGGTAATTGTTCTTAAAATTTGCTCAAGTGATTAAGAAGAACAAACTTATTTATAAACCTTTCTTAATAATTGGGTATTTTGATTATTTCATGCACTCACACATATATTTATAGTGACGTATTGTTTTTCTGAAGAACAAATTATAATGGCATAATACATTATTTAGATATAACGGTGTCAATTTTAATTAAAATTTATTTTAATTTTTAGATAAATATATTTTTAACATAATATTTAACTATATTCATTCTTTTTTTAAATTATATTTTACCTCTAAACCTCAATATACAGGTAAAATATAATTTAAGAATGTTTTCCAAATAAATGCAATTCTATTATTTCCATGATTAATAAAATGCAGCTGCGAAATGTTAATTTTTCTCAAAATAACACACACACACACACAAAAAAAAAAAAAAAAAAAAAAAAGAAGAAGAAGAAGAAGAGGAAGAAAAGAAAATTCTGGCGTGGCACTTACACGGCGTTCTGTTATTCCGATTTGAAAATTAGATAAAAAGAATAAAAATTAAAGGGTAATATAACAAGTATTGTGTGCAATTGTACTTAAAAAGCAGTTAAAAATAGTTTTAAAAACAGTTTATTTAAAATATACACATGCTACACTGCGCTGCCAGAAATTTTCTGTAATTACAGAAAAATACGTTTTGTCAACGTAATTTTTCCTCAATTTACGACTTTTTTTTTTTCAAATTTCAGAGAATTTCTGGCAGCCAAGTTGCATTTTTTTAACAGTGTAGCCAATGAATTAGAAACCTTATAGTAATATTTTATTGCACTTTATTTTTGAAAATTGGTCATTCTTTTGCCCAAATAACAGCCCGTGTTCGTGAGAGCCTCGATTCTACAAGCTTCTGGAGTGCATTTGTGTCCACAGGATACTTTGCTTTGGCAATACAGACTTTAAGATCCTATAAACTGGATGGGAGCATAGATAAAGTAATATATATAGATCTATCATCCCCATGTTACCGAGCAAAAAATTTTGATGCCGAAAAAATGTTCTGAAATCAGCCATTAGAGATAGAGTATTGAAAAAAAGAATAAAAAGAAAAATGAATTTGAAACTGTATCTGGAGTTTTTCATTCACCTTTAGTAAACAAATTATTCATAAATTTTATTTACTAAATTATCCGCGTGTATTCCTGTGTGTGATTTACTCGGGGAAAGGCAGCCATTAGAGTGACTTTTACCGAAAAACAAAAAGCCTCACTATTTCCCTCTCGCTGATCAATCTATGTCTTATTACTTACTATATCAATGGATGGGAAAGGAGATTGCTCTAAGATGCCCTTTTTAAAATTTCTTAAACATTTTCTTTTGGATTAAGATCTAAGCTTTGAGGCGACCAAGGAAGCTGTTGGTAATCATATTACTGGTCACTGTACCAATCTCGAGCAATTCTAGTACAATGTATAGTTGCCTTTTCACATATGAAGTATACGTCCCCATCAAATTTAAAGTATAACATTGCATGACGCACTTGATCATGAAAAACGACAGTTTTTTGAGTGACGCAAGCGGAGGGACAAACGGGACGCTGCGAACTCATATATACGGCTAGTTTGACTTCAAAGAGATTTGTAAAAGCCGACACTTAATATCTCAGAAAATATGCCATATTTTGTTCTGATCTTTTCAAAATAATCTTTTATCTTCGGTCTTAATCTATCCTGAAAATTTTACATTTCTACATGCAATATGTTTTGAGATCTGAATCTAAATTTAAAGCCAAAAAGGGAAAACGATTGGTGTAATGCACTGGAATTCTGAAAAATATCTCTAAAACGGCTCGAAGGATTTTCATATAATTAATATATGTTGTTAATAGGATCTTTCTGAATCTAGTAACGTTTTCGTTTTTTTCAGGAAAACTCTTGTTTTTTATATAAATCGCTTTAAATATGGAACTATATTACTCCGCCAATTACATGTGTTTCTTCGGGGGAAAACGCTGTTATGCGGTTCTTACTTGTGAGGTATGTGGGCTGGTTGATTGACCGACTTCAATGCAGCCAATGAATTATTTAGATTTTTTTAAACGCAAATGTACTTTATTACATGTTTAAAATATTTATTGTATATATACTAAGTTAAATTCCCTTAAACATATTTTCTCTTCTGTTATGAAAAAAATATTTTTGATTTCAAAATTTCATATTTAGTCAAAAAAATATTTAGATAATATTTTAAATAAGGAAGTATTTTGTAATTTTAGATATTCCATTTTATCATAATAATGATGAATTTACAATTTTTTAAAGCGAAAAAATTTTTAATCATTCATGAACATCGATTTTATAATAGCTCAATGATTTGCGATTCATATTCATGTATCATTCCGCGCTGGGAATAGAAAAAAAACAGCAAATAGAGTTTTGGCGCCATCTATCGCTTTTTATTTCAAACATAAACTTTCGTAAATACATATATATATATTTTTCTTTTTAAAAATTAAAAATCTCTTTTTAAAATACAGTTAGAGTTTATTCATTTATTTATTTTTCAGACTTTAAAATGATACATATTTTAAATATTAACATAATCAATTTTTTTTTTAAATTATTATTTAAAGCATTGAAACCCATAGTAATGTATTTAAAAAATATTATTATTTCTTTTATTTTTTTAATTAATTAATTTCTGCATGAAAAATTCTATTTCATAAATATATTTACAATTACAATGAACAAAAAAATCCTCCTTTAATTTTAAATAACTATTTCTACCTGTTTCTAAACAAGTTTTTTCTTTTTTTTTTTTTTAAAGGGGGAAAAAAAAAGTTAAATATATATGTATATGATTTTAATATAAACTACTAGATGGCGCCACTACATTTATTTATTTTTCTTTAAAAAAAAAAAAGAAAGAAAGAAAAAACTTTTAATTGCTTCGAAACATGTAGAAATAATTATTTAAAATTAAAGGAGGGTTTTTTTGTTTAACGTTGTTGTAAATATATTTATGAAATAAGATTTTTACTCAGAAATTTCATTTTTTTTTTAAAGCTTAACTTATATTTTCCATAAAATTTTTCTCCAGGTGATTTTATCTTATTTTTTAAATTATAGAAATGATAGAATATTTTGTCTATTTTTTCCCCCAAACGTTTTATATGTAAATATATATGAAGTAATTTTTACCTGCAATTTTGATGAAAATTTAAATTGTGAATATTGGAGCATACTTAGCCTCAAAAGGGGAAACAGAATATACAAATTTCCATTTTTAATATTTACTTGATTTTTTTTTTATTATTATTTATTTATTTATTTATTTATTTATTTATTTTGTAATTGTTTAATTTGTAATTCTCTAAAAAGAAACTTGCAAAATGTAAATTACGTAATTCTAACTTAAATTTGAAATTATCCACTTATTTTTCTTTCTTTCTTTCTTTTTATTTATTTATTTAATTTTTTTTTTTTTTAAGAGTTTGAGAATCCCAGTCAATAATTTTTTCTAGTGCGAAGCTTCTCCATTTTGTTTCCAAGTGGCAGGCTGCTTGAAAATTTGTCAGTATGATAACGTTTGAAATACTGAATTAATTCACGCTAAATTTGTAGTGTAGATTTATCTTAGAAATGTATTTGATATGTTCATTTGCCAACTTAATCTACCCTCTTGTTTCCCTGTGCTAGCACACTGGAAATTTCAAATTTACATTAGAAAGGTTTTATGAACCGATTTGTTTAAAACTCCTGATATACAAGCCTTCATTAATAAATCCACTAAGTCCATTAATAAATTGTAGCTGCCATTTTGAAAAAAAAAAATTATGTCAACTTCATAAGAAAAGATAAATTAGTTTATCCTTCCTAGGATTAAAAAAAAATTTTTTTTTTATCAATAACCACTAAAAAGTAATGATATCAGTTCAAAAAACCCTTAACGGCTTAAAAGTTTGTGACGCCGCTACTTTATGGCTATAAGAATTTGAAATATGAGTCTTAAAAATAATGATATCAAATTTTAAGTGACGCTTTGCAATTAGTTAAAATATACATAGATTTTCTTATTTGATCATTTACTTTTATCTTTTATTTATATTTATAATGCAAACATAATATTTTTAACTTCAAGATCAGACAGATATATAAAATACATTCACTGATGCTTTTTCATTCGCATTTAAATTCAAAATAACAGTTTTAAAAGGAATTATATAAAAATTCCAGTGGCGCCTAGGTGTTATTTTAAAAGATATGTTTTTAGATTCCATTAAAATTACTTTTGTTTTGTCTAATAAAGTATATTTACACATTTAAACAGTGCTTTTTATTTTCAAATATACTGTCAAATAATTATACTTTCACTGAGTTTGCATTATAAAGTAAAATTATTTATTTGAATAAATTGATTTATATTTTGCGTCAGGCTATCCAAAACTGCAAGTAAAATTTGTGTAAATGTTTTCTTTACGTCACACTACCTCTTTGAGCAAATTTTCACTTAGTTGGATACTATGATACTATGTTTTGGATAGCGTGATGCAAAATAAAAATCAATTTATTGAAATAAATAATTTTACTTTATAATGCAAGCTCAGTGAAAGTATAATTATTTGACAGTATATTTGAAAATAAAAGGCACTGTTTAAATGTGCAAATATACTTTATTAGACAAAATAAAAGTAATTTTAATGGAATCTAAAAGCATATCTTTTAAAATAACACCTAGGCGCCACTGGAATTTTTATATAATTCCTTTTAAAACTGTTATTTTGAATTTAAATGCGAATGAAAAAGCATCAGTGAATGTATTTTATATATCTGTCTGATCTTGAAGTTAAAAATATTATGTTTGCATTATAAATATAAATAAAAGATAAAAGTAAATGATCAAATAAGAAAATCTATGTATATTTTAACTAATTGCAAAGCGTCACTTAAAATTTGATATCATTATTTTTAAGACTCATATTTCAAATTCTTATAGCCATAAAGTAGCGGCGTCACAAACTTTTAAGCCGTTAAGGGTTTTTTGAACTGATTTACCAATACATCGAGGTATTGCATGGCATTTTCTTTAACCTGAAGTAACACCAGGGGACTACTTCCATACCAGCAGAACATTCCTCACATTATGATAACAGGTTTATGATATTTAAGGCGCTAACGATCATTTGTAGAAATTCTCACAGGTTAGTAATGCATTGGACAGTGTATGTATTTGTATGTAGAAAAGTTCCTGCAGTCCTCAGTGACTTCATACTGAACATAGTCGGATTCTTAATTCTTTTTTTTATAGGAATGGTATTTAATTTAAAGATTTTCCCAACATCACTTCTTGAAAGTAACAAATCTTGGTCAAACGTTTCAAGTGGCTTCCTCAAATCATTTTCAAAATACTCAATTTGAATTCCCTGTAATTATTTGGTTTTAAATAGTGCTGATTGTAGAAAGAAACATTTCACACACACACACACACACACACACACACACACACACATATATATATATATATATATATATATATATATATATATATGTATTAATGACATGAACTGAAAAACTCCATTATCTATAAATATAGTCCATATTAAAACGGCCATTAAGTTTATAATCAACATGATCGGCCATCAAAATAGTGGTCACTTGAAAAATTATCACTAACAAGGAGAGGTCACGACATGGAAAATTCAGATCGGGACGAAATTGCGCAGGATTGTAGTATACTATGGGGGTAACAACATATTAAAGCAGTAGGACCCACTATCCACAAAATTTCGAGAAAAAAGCATTTAAAGTTTCAGTAATCTTTACATACAAGTTATTTCGTAAGCGAGCAAGCGCCCCAGTGGTGTGATCCTAAAGCGCGAGTCTGCTAGCCAGACGACTTGGGTTCGAGGCTGCCTGGAGACAACTTCTTTTTTTTTTTTTTTTTCCTTTCTTCTTTAACTTTTTATGTAATCTAAACTTTTTATTTATTTTTACTTTATTTTACAATTCAATTCAAAATTTGAAAATTTTAATAAATTATTTAATTTTCTTGAGTATAAAATAACCTTTTCTATTTTTAATATTTATAACTTAAAAATACAATAAATTTCTATAACTTAAAAAATTAATTTTAGTTTTATTTTGACTGTAAAATAAGGTAAAACTAAAGAAACTGTTTTTGATTATTTATCGAAATACATTTTATTTTATTTTAGGTATGCTTGAAACAATAGTACATTTTGTTTTTTAAATTTAAAAAAATAATAATAATACAGAGAAATGATCATTTTAATTTCATATATAATTACTATCCAAATTAAATAATTACTTCCCCAACCAATACAGTTTCTTGAAAAATTATAGTATAGGATTACGATGCTATTAAATTAGTATTACAGGTAATGAAATGTTATCTTTAAATGTAGATTTTAAATGTTAATAAACATAGTTTCTTTTTCGATAAAGACTTTTTTTTTTTATCCTTCCTTGCACAAAATAAAATTCCACCTGCCCTTTATTATTAACAAGCTAGAAACGTTTACGTAATTTATACACATTCAAACAAAATCAGGAAGATCAAACCAAGATTTAAATAACACCTGCTAACTATTTTACACTTTGTTTGCAGCTTTCTTATTTTTTAATTATTTAAATATTTGTCTGTTTTCTTTATGTTTTTTATTTAGGGTTTTGTAAAACTAAACTTTATTTTTTAAGCTATAGAAATTTATTGTATTTTTAAGTTCTAAATATTAAAAATAGAAAAGGTTATTTTATACTCAAGAAAATTAAATAATTTATTAAAATTTTCAAATTTTGAATTGAATTGTAAAATAAAGTAAAAATAAATAAAAAGTTTAGATTACATAAAAAGTTAAAGAAGAAAGAAAAAAAAAAAAAAAAAAAAAAGAAGGTGTCTCCAGGTAGCCTCGAACCCAAGCCGTCTGGCTAGCTGACTCGCGCTTTAAGAGCACACCACTGGGGCGCTTGCTCGCTGACGAAATAACTTGTATTTAAAGATTACTGAAACTTTAAATGCTTTTTTCTCGAAATTTTGTGGATAGTGGGTCCTACTGCTTTAATATGTTGTTACCCTCATAGTATACTACAATCCTGCGCAATTTCGTCCCGATCTGAATTTTCCATGTCGTGACCTCTCCTTGTAAGATAATTTCTAAAATATTGCATCCATCAAAACTAAGTGGAAAAATGGACACATCATAGGCATATCTTAAATACCTTTACTGGGCAAATTAATCCCCCATTTTGTTTTCAAGTGGCGACCATTTAAAAATTTCAATCTGACATCTTAAGGAACTTATTAAAGACTGGATTAAGAGTGAAAATTCCATATATATACACAGGGCCTCAACCAAATTTGTTAATCAACTTGATTTGCCATCTTGCTTCAAAATCACGCCCATTTGAAATAAGTCGGCAACTTGAAAATTTTCTATAAACAGTACCGACCGTAATACTGTATTGATTCGAACCAAATTTTTGTTTGCCACTTGAAAATTTTAAATTCTCATAAAGAACGTATATGAATTTTATTTTTTATTTTTTTTTAGAACTTTATATATACTCTCTCTATATATATATTGAAATACTCTTAACCATAGAAATTAAAATTCGACGATTAACAATATACAACGCATATATATAATATCTTGTATACACATCTTGTATATATATATAATATCTTGTATGAATATCTTGTATACACATATATATACAAGACATATATATATATAATATGTATATATATATATATATATACATATAGCTCATATATAGGTCTTAACGAAGTTTATTAATGAACTTAATCCGTTATTTTAATTCAAAATGATGACTGCTTGATAAGAAATGAGAAATTAACCTGCTCTTCTGTCTGGGTAGAAATAAGGACTTGTGCAAATATTCAGTTTCAAAAAAGTTCTTTATTTAGAACGAGGTTTGGTATATTGGTTGCCCCATAAGTCTGTTAGATATTGTAAAAAATCATAAAAATTTATAGAAATTGAACACTGTTCGCAAAAAAGCTATTGTTGTGAAAAATATTGTTTTTCCCCTTTTTACGGGGGGAGAGAGGAAGAAAAAAAAGATTTAAAATTTTCATTGACAGAAGTCACTGCATCGGAGCAAATCATAAATTTCCATAAAAATTAACTTTATTTGTATGGAGACAAATTCTCCTCACTATATGTGTCTGCCATCACCACAAATTAGAGTTTTCAAGTGAATTACAACACCAATAACTGCAGCATGTACCATATCCGATTGTATGCAGGAGATTTCATGAGGAATGGAATCCTTTAACTGCCGTTTATAAAGAAGTACCAAAACGACCAAAGATGATGGGTTAAAATAAATTTTATATACGAGTATGAAGGAGAAAAATTAAGAAATGAGCTATAATCTTCAACCATACAATTCATGGCACTCTGATTTGCAATTTTTTTTTTTACTGCGTCTATGCAATGCCCTCTATTGTTAAAAATTTTAGTTTTTTTTTTCTTTCTCTACAAAATAAATAAGTAAATAATTAATACAAAAAAACCCTTTCAAAAGAATAACTTTTTCACCATTTACGTTTATTTTTATGTATTATTTTTTATGAATTTTAAAATATCATCATACTTATGGTATACTCGGTACATATATATTAGAGTTAAGAGATAGTGAGTAAGCATTATCGAAGTTAAGCTATTCATTTGTATACGCCGACGTTATGGGCCTGCCAATTTATGCATAATTATTACAAAATGAAAGCGTTAAACTTCGGAAAACTCCTGTTAAATGAACATTATCATTTGTAACATATAAAGCTTCTTCGTATGTGAAACTGATTTTTTTTTTTTTTTTTTTTTTTTTTTTTACAGATTGTTAAAAACGTGTTAGAGAAAAGCAAAGAAAAATTTATTAAATGTAAATAATTAAATAAATAAATAATATTCTGTAAGGCTCCGCTTACTTTTGTAATATGTAAATGAAAAGGAACAAAAAAAAGTAATAATAATAATAATAATTTAAACTAATACGATACATTTTTCTAAATAAGTCTCATTAATACTTAGAATGCAAAGATATTAAAAATATTTAAAATTTTCTTTAGTCTTAAAATTCAGGTAATTAATTAATTTATTTTAATGTATTATATTACTATAAGAGGTGCATTTCACCAGCCCGCACACTTTTGAAATTGAAAAAATCAATTATGTCATGCGAAAGTACTCCGTTAGTACCGGTTAGTACCGCAAAAATTTTCGTTAGTACCGACACCAGTACCAAGTACAGAAGAGAACAAAAATTCGGGCTGGTGAAATGGTAGCCCGCACACTTTTGAAAAATCAAATTTCAACGATGTCATTCGAAAGTACTCCGTTAGTACCGGTTAGTACCGCAAAAATTTTCGTTAGTACCGACACCAGTACCAAGTACTGAAGAGAACAAAAATTCGGGCTGGTGAAATGGTAGCCCACACACTTTTGAAAAATCAAATTTCAACGATGACATTCGAAAGTACTCCGTTAGTACCGGTTAGTACCGCAAAAATTTTCGTTAGTACCGACACCAGTACCAAGGACTGAAGAGTACAAAATTTCCGAAGCATTTCACCAGCCCGCACACTTTTGAAATTACAAAAATCACTTATATCATTCGAAAGTACTCCGTTAGTACCGGTTAGTACCGCAAAAATTTTCGTTAGTACCGACACCAGTACCAAGTACTAAAGAGAACAAAAATTCGGGCTGGTGAAATGGTAGCCCGCACACTTTCGAAAAATAAATTTCAACGATGTCATTCGAAAGTACTCCGTTAGTACCGGTTAGTACCGCAAAAATTTTCGTTAGTACCGACACCAGTACCAAGTACTGAAGAGAACAAAAATTCGGGCTGGTGAAATGGTAGCCCGCACACTTTTAAAAAATCTAATTTCAACGATGACATTCGAAAGTACTCCGTTAGTACCGGTTAGTACCGCAAAAATTTTCGTTAGTACCGACACCAGTACCAAGTACTGAAGAGTACAAAATTTCGGAAGCATTTCACCAGCCCGCACACTTTTGAAATTACAAAAATCACTTATATCATTCGAAAGTACTCCGTTAGTACCGGTTAGTACCGCAAAAATTTTCGATAGTACCGACACCAGTACCAAGTACTGAAGAGAACAAAAATTCGGGCTGGTGAAATGGTAGCCCGCACACTTTCGAAAAATAAATTTCAACGATGTCATTCGAAAGTACTCCGTTAGTACCGGTTAGTACCGCAAAAATTTTCGTTAGTACCGACACCAGTACCAAGTACTGAAGAGAACAAAAATTCGGGCTGGTGAAATGGTAGCCCGCACACTTTCGAAAAATCAAATTTCAACGATGTCATTCGAAAGTACTCCGTTAGTACCAGTTAGTACCGCAAAAATTTTCGTTAGTACCGACACCAGTACCAAGTACTGAAGAGAACAAAAATTCGGGCTGGTGAAATGGTAGCCCGCACACTTTTAAAAAATCTAATTTCAACGATGACATTCGAAAGTACTCCGTTAGTACCGGTTAGTACCGCAAAAATTTTCGTTAGTACCGACACCAGTACCAAGTACTGAAGAGTACAAAATTTCGGAAGCATTTCACCAGCCCGCACACTTTTGAAATTACAAAAATCACTTATATCATTCGAAAGTACTCCGTTAGTACCGGTTAGTACCGCAAAAATTTTCGTTAGTACCGACACCAGTACCAAGTACTGAAGAGAACAAAAATTCGGGCTGGTGAAATGGTAGCCCGCACACTTTCGAAAAATCAAATTTCAACGATGTCATTCGAAAGTACTCCGTTAGTACCAGTTAGTACCGCAAAAATTTTCGTTAGTACCGACACCAGTACCAAGTACTGAAGAGAACAAAAATTCGGGCTGGTGAAATGGTAGCCCGCACACTTTTAAAAAATCTAATTTCAACGATGACATTCGAAAGTACTCCGTTAGTACCGGTTAGTACCGCAAAAATTTTCGTTAGTACCGACACCAGTACCAAGTACTGAAGAGTACAAAATTTCGGAAGCATTTCACCAGCCCGCACACTTTTGAAATTACAAAAATCACTTATATCATTCGAAAGTACTCCGTTAGTACCGGTTAGTACCGCAAAAATTTTCGATAGTACCGACACCAGTACCAAGTACTGAAGAGAACAAAAATTCGGGCTGGTGAAATGGTAGCCCGCACACTTTCGAAAAATAAATTTCAACGATGTCATTCGAAAGTACTCCGTTAGTACCGGTTAGTACCGCAAAAATTTTCGTTAGTACCGACACCAGTACCAAGTACTGAAGAGAACAAAAATTCGGGCTGGTGAAATGGTAGCCCGCACACTTTCGAAAAATCAAATTTCAACGATGTCATTCGAAAGTACTCCGTTAGTACCAGTTAGTACCGCAAAAATTTTCGTTAGTACCGACACCAGTACCAAGTACTGAAGAGAACAAAAATTCGGGCTGGTGAAATGGTAGCCCGCACACTTTTAAAAAATCTAATTTCAACGATGACATTCGAAAGTACTCCGTTAGTACCGGTTAGTACCGCAAAAATTTTCGTTAGTACCGACACCAGTACCAAGTACTGAAGAGTACAAAATTTCGGAAGCATTTCACCAGCCCGCACACTTTTGAAATTACAAAAATCACTTATATCATTCGAAAGTACTCCGTTAGTACCGGTTAGTACCGCAAAAATTTTCGATAGTACCGACACCAGTACCAAGTACTGAAGAGAACAAAAATTCGGGCTGGTGAAATGGTAGCCCGCACACTTTCGAAAAATAAATTTCAACGATGTCATTCGAAAGTACTCCGTTAGTACCGGTTAGTACCGCAAAAATTTTCGTTAGTACCGACACCAGTACCAAGTACTGAAGAGAACAAAAATTCGGGCTGGTGAAATGGTAGCCCGCACACTTTCGAAAAATCAAATTTCAACGATGTCATTCGAAAGTACTCCGTTAGTACCAGTTAGTACCGCAAAAATTTTCGTTAGTACCGACACCAGTACCAAGTACTGAAGAGAACAAAAATTCGGTCGGGTGAAATGGTAGCTCGCACACTTTTGAAAAATCAATTTTCAAAGTTGTCATTCGAAAGTACTCCGTTAGTACCGGTTAGTACCGCAAAAACTTTCTTCAGTAGCGACACCAGTACCAAGTATTGAAGAGTACAAAAATTCGTGATGGGGAAATGGTAGCCCGCACACTTTTTAAAAATCAAATTTCAACGATGTCATTCGAAAGTACTCCGTTAGTACCGGTTAGTACCGGAAAAAATTTCGTTAGTACCAAAATATTAATTAACGCATATCTTTTTAATTAAGTTATTACTATAGCCATTTTAATTTTGTGCTACCAACTTCAAGCTGACACCACCCGCACAACAAAGTTATATGTTATATATCTAAATATGTAAATTCATTAAAAACTTTCATCTTTTGTTTATAGACTGAAATGCATTTTCTGCTCATTATTGCTATAAAATAAATAAATAAATAAATAAATAAATAAATAATATGAATTAATTTTTGTCATTTCGACTTTCAAATGGGGAAGAGCTAGCATGTTATTGGCTCTCTTTCACCCTTATTGAAATCATTTATTGCACGAAAGTGAACAAATTTAATATCCTAATAATAATAATAATAATGATAAAAATATATCAGTTTATGATTTCGAAATGAGCAGAAGGTATAAGGTATATAAAAAGGTATCCAAATATTTATATCTCTTTAAAGTATCAAAAAAAAAAAAAAAAAAATGCACACTACTTAACAAGAAATAATGACAATTTAAACTGAATTATATTACGATAAGTCGTATTAAAAATTAAATAAAATTTTATAATGCTTATCTAGTGATAAAAATTTCTGAAGAAAAATTAGTAGAAATTAACTGACTAAAATTGATAGAAAAATTACTACAAATTATTTGAAGTCATGTAAAATTTCAGGACAGTAAGGGGAAATTGAAAAAACTATTTTATAGGTATATTTTTATGGGTCGTATAATTTTTATTAATATAGATGTTATTTAATGAATATATCAGTGATTTATATTATTTTATCTGGAGGAATTCATTCAAATTTTATTGGGAATAAAAGATTGAAAAAATAAATATTTACAAGATAAAATGAGTTTTTTATATTCCATAAATTTTCCGTTTATTTAATTTTAATCACTTTTCAGTCGTTTCCACTATCCATAGACTTTATAAACTTTAATTTTTGCCCATTTTTTAATTTTTCGCGCACTATTTTTGTAAACAAACTAAATTTGCATGTATTCTGTTTCCAAAATCGTCAAACTTCGTTCCGCAAAAGTGCAAGCATTGAATTCGGTCGAAGCGCCACCTTACGGATTTTTTTAATTTACTAAAAACGAATTTAATTCTGCTTAAAGATGTCTAAAAGTATTAAAAGAATGCATTATCATCGTGTTCTGAGCTACTCTGAAGATTTCAAATATCTAGCTAGTCGGGAAGATAGTTAAAAAACGATTGCAAGATTTGCACTGGAGAAACATTTTTTTTTTTTTAAACCTGAAAACTGATGAAAGTTTAAACATTTTGGATAAACATTTCGGCAACATTAATGTTTTTTTTTTTTTTGTTTTTTTTTTCCCATGTATATTAAACTACATTTTGCGTGATATGTATACAATGCCTGATATTTAAAAACTATGGTCACAATTTTTTATTTTTTGTTCTGTTTATTTTCGTGTTTTTATGCCCCGGATAACGAAAAACGATTGCCTATGATGTTGTGAACCGGTAACGACAAAGAAAGCGGCACGGTAATATTAAAACACTTGTAATAAATAACACAGCTGCAAATTCTCTTCTTTCCCCTTTGACAAGTATCCTCTCTGACCAAAGCATGAACGACTATTATATATCATTTCTTGGTAGCTTTAAAGGACCCTAGAACTTGACAGAAAAGTAGTAGAAAAAGAATGTAAAATGGCAGCGAATACTGCAGACTTTTTAAATCTGAGCAGATTAATTTAACATCTCAAAGAGATATGCCAGGCTTGAAAATACAAATATAATTTATATTATGGATCTAGTTTACGGTATTTATTGTATATTCGTAATTTATTTTCTTGACCAGATATGGACTAGCATTCCTGGATCGCAGACAAATTTTGTTTGCTGCAGATAGATACAAAAATTTCTGCTACTATGAAAGGAAATATGTATCAATTTTCATAGTTATAGAAAAATAGAAATGAAGGTATTTGGTTTAATAGTGCCTTTTAAAAGATAAATATTTTGTATTTTTAATTATAGTATGCATATTAAACAATGTATAATTTTTTATTCAACCATTTCAAATATTCCACAATATAAGTGCTAAAAAGAAAAGTTTTATAAAGTATAAAAAAAAAAATTATAAAAACATTCGCTTAGTAAAGCATTCCAATTAGTTACGTATTCATACATAGCTTTCAACTCATCTCGTTGAGTCTTCATTAGAGTTATGTTATAATAAAAATTCCATTAAAACATATATATAAGTTCAGAGATACATGTTCAAAAAAATAAGTCTATAAATTAAAAATCCATTCTTTGAATATGTATTTTTTGAATATACCTTTCGAATGATACCACTTTCAATCCTCTACACCTATAATTAATTTGTAAAAATGCACGAAAAATTTCATTTTTACGTATATATATAGAAGCTGGTAGATGAGAAGTGTCGAGTTTGATTCCAGTCCGCGTTCACCGACCTAGCCGTTCAGAGTTTTCCATGGTTTTCTCTGAAACTAGCATAAATTTGGCTAGGACCCTTTAGAAAGACCCCCACAGAGGGCATTCCATAATTGGCCTATGAACCTATCATAGTCAATCGGTCATAAAACACTACAACAACAACATATATATATTAACATAGTACAATTTAAAATAACCGAAGATAAAGTGTTACCGAAATCCACAATAACCAAAAAGAATTAATTTATAACTAAATTCGTAATAACCCGTAAAGACAGCGTAGGTATGAAAACAATGAGCAATAAATAGCTTTAATAAAATATGATTAATCATAATGAGTTTCTAGTCAAAAATGTGACAGATTTTATTTTATAATTTGTCTTATCGGGAGTTTAATTAATTTTGAAATTTTAATTTTATCCAAAATATCCTTTTTGAAACATAGGGCTTTTTTCCTAGGGGCTTATGCCTTGTGTAGGCGGGGCTTTTGTCTGGTGGGGCTTTTGTTCGGTGAGGCTTTTGTCCGTATCCCCACACAATACTTGGCCTGTCTGTGTATAAACCGCCTATTTAGAAAATAATAATAATAATAATAATCTGGTGTGTCACTCACACGACTTTCTCTTACCTTGAAATTTAATTCTATAAATACAGGTTGGAGATTAAGAGGTAAGATAACGAGTACTGTTATGTAAACATATGTTAAAAAATTCAAATTAGGCTTCGGAAGAGTTTTATATGATAATTAGTTCTGTAATCCCTCGTTTCGTTAATGCACCTACATTTATATAGAATTTCATTCTGTTATTAAAATTAAAAGTTTACTTAAAATTATACAGACAATTTTCACACGCAACATTCATTGAAACTTATCAATCTTGATCGAACATTTCTAGCAACAAACTTATATTAACTTCAAAATAAAACATTTGGATCTCCTAAAATTATTCGTTTCTAAGTTACTCTAAGAGACATATACCAAGACCAAACCTTAGAAAACTTGACTACGGTAATCAGGAAGGCTCAAAATGTGTAAATATACAAAAAACAAGCGATGAATATTTAGCTTAAAACATACATTATTTACCATATCTCTATGGGGAATTTATTTCAATTCCCGAACAGCTTTCCTGGAAATGGTAAAATATTATTAGTAAAGCACATCCCATAACAACAAATAACTAGTGTGTTGCGGCCACCACATGACTTTCTTCTATATTTTCCTACACAAATTCACCCAGTAAAAACAATTTATTAAAACTATTATTTAAAAAAGTTATCTTCCATGATAATGCAGACAATGTCCATATTAGAGAAGTAGTATGTATAACACTCAAAATTAAAAAAAAGTCTAATTTATACTCAAAATTACATTAAAAAAAAATTCCTTGGTTAAAAATGAAAAAAATCGATAACTTTATTTTAAATTATCGCAGACCGATGGTTCAACCATTCAGTTTAAATGTATTGGCGAGCTCTTTTGAAAGATACCCATCATGAAAGTTTACTCCCCCCTCCCCTACGGGGGTTGCGAGGCTCCTACATACACAAAAATATTTTCTCTGTTGACTATCTCTATTACAAAAATTATATATTCGTTTCATTTGGTTGAGTGCAAACTCTATTTATCTGAAATTTCCCCCATAGACATAATGTATTTGAATACTTTTGAGTGTCCCTGTACACGAACCATTGGCTTCATCTAAACGAAAAGCTTAGCGTAGCATCACAATCCCTATACACATTTAGAATACCGAGTTTGGAATTTAGTATTAATGATTAGTTTACAGTGCCACAAAGACAAAACATATTCAGATTCATTTTGGGATGGAAGTGGAAGTTGCTCGAAATGTATTTGAAAGTGTGTTTTGCATTCGCATTCGTAACACTTATTACAAAAAAGCATTGAAAAACGGACCTAAAGAGAAAGTGGGTGATAGGGGGCGCTCCGAACATACTAGACTCATCGTTTACACGAGAAGTATGCGGGAAATTTAAGATTTTAATTGATATTAATTAATTTAAATTGCCCACAAAGTGATAATGGCGAAGAATTGCTTTGCTTATGTATGTACTAGCGGCTTCCGATCAACTATTGCAAAAAATAAAGCTTTAGGGAAGAAAAATCCAAGTTAATTTTTTACTCCTAAGGTTAGTTATTCCTACTTAATTTAGAGCTTTAATACTGATATTTAACAAATAATTTTCATTTCTAGTATTATAAGTAGCTACTCATTTAGTATAAAATGCATATTTCCGTTTTTATGGACCATTGTCGTTTCTTTTTTGTATTTGTAGGCCTTTAAAAATTCTCATTTTATGAATATTTGACTTAAGAAATGTGAATATGAAAAAAATGTACAATAAGCATAACTTTATTATTTGTGACATATTATGCTATTTAATCAATATCTGAAATGAAATTTGATTTATTAATGAATAAAAAATTTTAAATGACTTACATGTTTTGTTTCTTTATTTAGATAAATAAACAGATAATACTATATGTATTAAGTATTTAAAAAAGAAAATAATTGGCATCTAATGATAACTATCTACAAAAAAATATATTTATGTATATAAGATAATCAGATTTGCATGTTATTGGGAACTATAATTATATATATTGGTCAATAATACATGCACAAAATCTGAAATTCTTAACAAGGTAAGTGGGGGGGGGAGGGGTGTTGTTTCTTCAAAAATTTCAGAAAAATGAAGAGGAATAATAAATAAATAAAGGATTTTTAGAATAAAAATTAAAAAAAAAACTTTAATGTTTTTCATCTCTTAGTGAAAATAGCTTGCTTTTAATGTCTTAACCATTTTAATTAATAACGATTAGCTTGTAATAAAATCAAGACAAACCATACGTTATGTATGTGTATGTGTATATGAAAAAATATATATATGTATGAAATAGTATTTAAAAGTTTTGTGAAATTAAAAAAAAATTTGCCCTTGCCAGAATCCACCCATGCAAGATAATGGTAAAGTTGTAAAAAAAAAAAAAAAGAAGAAGTTTTGAGTATTCAAACTTAAAAATATTCAATGGAAATAGGATGTGGTGTATGGTATTAAAACAAATTGTCTCTCTCTGTAATGAGGCTTTAAAATATAATTTGTATTTTCTTACTGAAGAAGAAAACTTTCAAAAAGTAGCATGCTGTAGCTATCAAAAAAATTTCTTCTATATTTTTCTATACAAATTCACTTAGTACAAATAATTTGTTAAAATTTATTAAATCTATTTTCCACAATAAATGTAGTTTTTTTTTTTTTTTTGTAGAAGTATAATACTAAAAGCCCGAATAAAATTGATGTTATGTTCTACAATGATATCTTAAAAATTGATCTTTTTTTTTTAGTGAAAATAATAATAAAACTTTGCTTTAAATTATCATAAGTCAATGGTTCAAATATACAGTTTAAATTCATTGATGAAAGATATCAGTATTAAAAATTTGCCATTGCCTCTACATGTCCATTTTTTTTTTCTAGTTCCCTATTTGTATTATGAATAATATTTTTAATTTCATAAGGATTCAATTAAAACAATTCCAATTGTGTACATTTATAAAAAATCTTGTCCTATACCGCTAAGTTAAAAGTTCAGAGAAAACGGGAGGGCAACAATACATGCTGCACGATTTTCACCAAAAGTTGATAGACCCTAATTTATGTTAAGATGCAACTACATATCAATTTGTATGAAATTCTCTGAAGTAGCTCTTGAGAAACAGTTGGAATAAAATTTTTGTTATACAGACATTTTCTAAAAAAGATTAAATCCTGTTCTGGACCTCTAAAAACATGTAAATCTATCGAAAACTGGAAATCGAAATTTTTTACGAATCTAATACTTTCTTCTAATATATATAGAATAAAGTAAAGAATATCTTTATGGCTTTAATTTCAAACAAAAACTAAAAGACAGATTGTTTTTCTGTACTCCTTTATATTTAAAAAAAACAAGGCTACAAAAATATATTTTGTTTTTAGCAATAGAGGAAAAAATCTCACAAAAGCTTCTTTACAGCTTTATGTCTAAAGAAAAAATTGAGGAAAACATTGCATTTGTATAGCCTATATATAGTCTAAAACTTATTTAGCCATCCTGTAGAGTATTATTGTACCATCTTCAGTAGAGAACTTGGCACTTAAATAACATATATTAATTTTAAGGTATTTTATAAATACCACCAGAAATTAAAGAACAGACACACCAATTAAAGTCATCATCATGCATTAACAATGTTTTAAATTATTAAAAACGCTTAACACAATTAAAAATGCAGTTCTAGCAATTTTCAACTACAGCCCATAATGCATCTGAATATCTTTGCTATTCATACCCTGTTCCACAGAAAACATATTTTTAACCATAATAATAATAAGGTCAATTTCTTTATGTGTTGTTTAGTACAAAGGTATTAAAACATTTTCTTTTTTAAATATTATCTTTTATTGAGCGAAATACATTGAAATTATTTTGAATATCTTTGTATCTAAATTAGTTACGCTCTGTAACTGGAAAATTTTTAGATAAATTTATAATGAAAGCGGGTGGTAAATTTTATAAAACGTTTTATAAATTACTATTTTATAATTATGAAAATGCACATACATATGCATTAAATTATGAGATTATTAAGTAATATTAATTTTTCTCAAAAATTATTTAAAAATAAATAATTTAGAATTTCAGATTTTTTTGAAAATATTTAAAATGATTACTGCTCACTAATTTCTAATTTTTCACCTTGATTCTACCTTATTATAGTTTAACAGTATATTCAAGTATTACTTTATATACCTATATATCGATATATTAAATCTATATTAAGGCCAGTTGTCTGCTCTAGAAACTTGGGCCAGGGTGGATTGTCTCCTTGGGTCTTTCTAAGGATCCTAGCCCATATTTATGCAAGTTTTGTAGAAGATAAGAAACGTCTAGGCAGACAAATGACATGGACTTGAACCATGTTCTATGCAACTTTCCTCTATTGGTTTAAAATTATTGGGGACTTAGTACTAGGGACTTGAGCCTAAAGATGATGCCCTCTGTAGGGGGTCTTTCTAAGTGACCTTAACCTGTATTCACGTGAGTTTCGGAGAAAACCACGTAACACTCTAAACGGCTAGTTCGACAAGTGATCGACAAGTTCGACAAAATTATTTAAAAATAAATAATTTAGAATTTCAGATTTTTTTGAAAATATTTAAAATGATTACTGCTCACTAATTTCTAATTTTTCACCATGATTCTACCTTATTATAGTTTAACAGTATATTCAAGTATTACTTTATATACCTATATATCGATATATTAAATCTATATTAAGGCCAGTTGTCTGCTCTAGAAACTTGGGCCAGGGTGGATTGTCTCCTTGGGTCTTTCTAAGGGATCCTAGCCCATATTTATGCAAGTTTTGTAGAAGATAAGAAACGTCTAGGCAGACAAATGACATGGACTTGAACCATGTTCTATGCAACTTTCCTCTATTGGTTTAAAATTATTGGGGACTTAGTACTAGGGACTTGAGCCTAAAGATGATGCCCTCTGTAGGGGGTCTTTCTAAGTGACCTTAACCTGTATTCACGTGAGTTTCGGAGAAAACCACGTAACACTCTAAACGGCTAGTTCGACAAGTGCTTTCTGGGATCTAATCCTGCACTTCTCGGCTACTACCTTTTAATGCAGAAACTCTCGGCTACTGATGGGACCTATTAACTTAACCAAACCTCTAAAATGTTGGTATTCGGTTTAAGGTGAATTGTCTACACTAGGTACATGGACCTAAGAGGTACTAGCCCATATCATTCGCGAGTTTCGGAGAAAAACACGGAAAACTCCGAATGGCTAGGTCGAAAAGCGTGACCTGAGACCGAACCCGGCACTTCCCATCGTCCAACTTTAAGGGCAGAACCTCTCAGTCACTAGTGGAGCTGTAGGAAAGAAAATTATAATAATAATTAGTTAGCAGGGAGTATTTATTTAATAATTTTCAAGAAATATAAATATAATAATTATTATAATATTTCATTGCACATGTGTGGAATATACATATATATAAATATATATATATATGTGTGTGTGTGTGTGTGTGTGTGTGTGTATCAGTGGCGGATCCAGAACTTGACTTTTGGGGGGGTGGCTAAGATTTTTCAAAGTGTTATTCTTGACCAATAAAAAATTTACAATTGCAATATTCAATTGTAATGTCAGTGTTTTTTTTTTTTGGGGGGGGGCTTCAGCCCCCCCCCCCAAAACACTGTGACCTTAAGTCCTATAGATTACCACGGACGGATTTAGCGCTAAAAGAGGGGGTCGAATTTGCCTCCTCGTAACTCCCCCCCAATATGGAAAATCGGAAAAAATCAAAATCAAAATTTTGGAAATATCTCCAAGAAGACTCTTGGCGATTTTCTATACATTTGGGCTATTATTCGTAGAGATTTACTCGAAAACTCGTGTTTTGCTAAATTTGCCTCCGAAAATCGTTTTTATCCTCCCCCCCCCCTTAATAATCCAAAACTCAAATCGCAGAAAATGCTTTTTTTGCATTAAGTCTAGTCTCTCTCTCTGCAATTTCTTCACCGTGAAGCAATTTGGTGCCGAATTATGCTTATAAGGGGTTTTTTGCCTTCTGCCCCCCCTTCCCAGGGGGAGCGGAGGATATTTCGCAAAATCCCGCCTTGTCAGGATCCTAAAACAAACGTGCTCTCGAAAATTTGCGAGTCTATCTCCCATAGAATCGCCACGGCTGTGTTGAGTCAGTGAATCAGTGATTTTACTCTTTTATTCCCCACCCCACCACCAAAGGGGTAAAGGGGGGCTTTCACAAAATCCCTTTAAAATGGGTGTTGGACTCATGTAAATAAGCCACACACTAAAATTTCTTACCTCAGCTCCTTCAGATTTCCACGGACGAATTTAGGCGAATTTTCCCCCTCGTAACTCCCCCCAAAACTCGTAAATCAGAAAAAATCAAAAATGACTTTTTGCAAATACCTTCAAGAAGCCTTTTGGCAGTTTTTTTTTTAAACCTTTGAGCTATTACTGCTAGAATTTCACTCGAAAATCCATACATTGCTAAATCCCCCCCCCCCGAAAATTCTTTTTACCCCCTTTCCCCCTTAAAAATCCAAAATTCAAAAATCACAGAAAATGATTTTTTTGTACTTAAGTCTAGTCTCGCCATCTGCAATTTTTTCATCGTGAAGTAATTTGGAGTCGAGTTATGCTTATAAAAGTGTTTTTGTCTCCTGCGCCTCCGAAAATCATTTTCACTCTTTTCTCCCTTAAAAATCCAAAATTCCAAAATCGCAGAAAATAATTTTTTTGTATTCAAGTCTAGTCTCCCATGTGCAATTTCTTCACCGTGAAGTAATTTGGAGCCGAGTTATGCTTATAAATGTATTTTTGCCTTCTGCACCTTCGAAAATTATTTTCACCCCCTTCCCCCCTTAAAAATCCAAAATTCCAAAATCGCAGAAAATGATTTTTTTGTATTCAAGTCTAGTCTCTCCATCTGCAATTTCGTCACCGTGAAGTAATTTGGAGCCGAGTTATGCTTATAAAGGTGGTTTTTGCCTTCTGCCCCCCAGGGGTTCGGGGGTGTATTTCGCAAAATCCCGTCTTAGTGAGCGTCAATGTCCTAAAATCAACCTTCTCACCAAAAATTGTGACTGTATCTCCCATAGGATCGCCACGGTCATGTTGATTCAGTGAATCAGTGAATAAGTGAATCAGTGAGTTTACTCTTTTATATATATAGATAATAATAGAAATTCAGTATAATTTATTAAAGAATAAAATGACATTTTATAAGTTTGGATTTGATTCAGGAAAGTATTGTAATCATGAAAAATTTCAAATACGATATTTTGATGTATCTATATGTTTTAAAGTTTTCTGACTTCATCTTTTGCCATTTTTACTGTTATTTAAGTATGTGTGTATGCGTGTCAGTGTGAGTGAACAGTATAATATCTAAACAATTTGATCGATTGAGCAAAAAGTAGGTAGATATGTTACAGGTCACCTTCGCATGAATTGTATAAGTTTGGATGAATCTAGCACTTATTATTATTATTAATAATATTTTTTTTTTTTTTTTAAACAAGAACACAGAGAAAAGTCTTTATCATTACGGAAATTATAAACATGTTTAATTGTACCCCACAGTGAGATTACTAATTTTTTTTTTTTTTTTTTTCAAATTTCCAATATATATATATATAGATAGATAGATATCTGATTTTAATTTTGGAGACATAAAGTCAACAACAATGTATTTAAAAAAAACATTTTTAAATATAACAGCAAAGTAAGTAAAAAAAAAGGTAAAATAAAAGTAAAAAGGTAAGTAAAAAAAAAGATTTGTAAATAAAAGGTGCTAAAATTTGAAACAAAAAAAAGTGCTAGATTTTAATAAAATGGTGAAAAAAGGTACTAGAATTCTAAACTAAATATGATGCTACACTTTTATAAATTCAAGTAGAACATCCATAATGCTGAATCTCAGATTGTTGCCTAGAATTGCTCATTGCTTTGCCGTAGTTGGTGATCTAGTTTAAAAATCCACTAAACTTTGATAGATTTAAGAAAAAAGTGTTGAAATCCAAATGCAACTTTTGTGAACAAACTATAACAACGTCTGAGTATTAGCAGTTTCAATCATATGACTAATAGATCTCAGGTTACATCTAATTAATGAAGTCTGAAAATTCTTTGTCCCTTTCACAAAAAATCAAAATTGTGATGACATGTCTCCAGATCACGCCTACAACATAATTCCAGATTGTAACAATTTGCTCACTGCGTAACCTTAGTGTGGCATTAAAAGCTGTCAATCTAAAAATTCTTTATTTTTACCTAAGTATTTTTGCATTGTAATATCAGTTGATTCGTCATAAATTAGGCTATATTTACTGTCAGCAATTTCCTATACCAAAGTAGACTCAAAATGGATTGCTAAAGCTCCTTTTATTATCTCACGATCATTTGGCTTAAAGATATTGCATAAATGCCAATATTTTAATTTCTTCTGGAGTATTTTTAGCCCCTCTTTCATTTCATACCACTTATATTTTAAAAGCAATTTTTTGTTATTTTATTGAATTTATATATTGGAGAAATTTTTTCTAGAAATAAAGTGATGCGAAAAAATGTGATTAGCGGATGGAGGCAGAACTGATCATAATGTTAACGAACTTAGGAAAATTTACTACTTGAAGCCTAGGGGGAAAAAGGTGACGCGCAAGGGATTTATTCCCCTTTTGTTTTCTGTTTGAAGGACAGGGTGAGGATTCGTTCGTTATCTGGCCTAGGCCTAGCTACATTTACGTGAATAATAAAAGAAATATTAAATATTAAATTTGCTTAAGCTATGAAACAATGACGTCATTATCAAAATTTTTAATTTTAAATAATATTTAATTTAGGAAATAAAAAACCCGCGTACAAAATTAAATAAAAAAGAATATACAGCAAGATAATTAAGCCTGGGGCCGACTACCTACCGCACACGCTTACCTTCCCCCCACTTTAAAAAAGTACAAACTGCTCTCTGACATGTAAATGCCTCCTGTTACCTGAAACCCCCGTTATGTATTTAGATCCTTCCACTGAAAGTAATGATATAGAAAACGAAAGATGTAATGGGAAAACATGTAAAATTTGAGTTGTATCACGCACGTATGTACGCTTCACGCACATGAAAAAAAAAAGGCACTGGATACCCCTACATTGCTGTGCATGAATAACGCATGTAACTCGTTTTCGCAGCAATCAGTATCACGCAAGTATGTAAGCTTCACGCACATGAAAACAAAAACAAAGCCACTGGATACCCCCACCTCGCTGTGCATGAATCTGAGAACGCATGTAACTCGTTTTCGAAGCAATCAGTATCCCGCACGTAAGTACGCTTCGCGCACATGAAAACCAAGAAAAAAAAAACTGGACACCAGTACCTCGCTGTGCATGAATCTAAGAACGCATGTAACTCGTTTTCGCAGCAATCAGTATAACGCACGTATGTACGCTTCACGCACATGAAAACAAAAAAAAAATCACTCGATACCCCTACACCGCTATGCATGAATCTGAGAACGCATGTAACTCGTTTTCGCAGCAATCAGTATCTCGCAAGTATATACGCTTCACGCACATGAAAACAAAAACAAAGTCACTGGATACCCCTACCTCGTTGTGCATGAATCTGAGAACGCATGTAAATCGTTTTCGAAGCAGTCAGTATCACGCACGTACGTATGCTTCGCGCATATGCAAAAAAAAAAAAAAAAATGGACACCCCTACCCGCTGTGCATGAATCTAAGAACACATGTAACTCGTTTTCGTAGCAAACAGTATCACGCACGTATGTACGCTTCACGCACATGAAAACAAAAACAAAGTCACTCGATACCCCTACACCGCTGTGCATGAATCTGAGAACGCATGTAACTCGTTTTCGCAGCAATCAGTATCACGCACGTATCTACGCTTCGCGAACATGAAAACCAAAAGAAAACATCACTGGCCACCCCTACCCCGCTGTGCATGAATCTAAGAACGCATGTAACTCGTTTTTGCAGCAATCAGTATCACGCGCGTATATTTTACTTTATGGTGGTACTGCTTGGTACTGGTGTCGGTGCTAACGAAAATTTTTGCGTTACTAACCGGTACTAACGGAGTACTTTCGAATGACATCGTTGAAATTTGATTTTTCAAAAGTGTGCTGGCTACCATTTCACCAGCCCGATTTTCGTTCTCTTCAGTACTTGGTACTAGTGTCGGTACTAACGAAAATTTTTGCTGTACTAACCGGTACTAACGGAGTACTTTCGAATGACATCGTTGAAATTTGATTTTTCAAAAGTGTGCGGGCTACAATTTCACCAGCCCGAATTTTTGTTCTCTTCTGTACTTGGTACTGGTGTCGGTACTAACGAAACTTTTTGCGGTACTAACTGGTACTAACGGAGTACTTTCGAATGACATCGTTGAAATTTGATTTTTCAAAAGTGTGCGGGCTACCACTTCACCAGCCCGAATTTTTGTTCTCTTCTGTACTTGGTACAGGTGTCGGTACTAACGAAAATTTTTGCGGTACTAACCGGTACTAACGGAGTACTTTCGAATGACATCGTTGAAATTTGATTTTTCGAAAGTGTGCGGGCTACCATTTCACCAGCCCGAATTTTCGTTCTCTTCAGTACTTGGTACTGGTGGCGGTACTAACCAGGGCCCGATTTAGACTACCTGAAGCCCCGGGGCAAGCCTCTTCTGGGGGCCCCCTTGCAGTGGCATAAGAGCTCTTTAGGTTACAGAATTTCTGCATACGCCTGTAGGGTGCCCCTTCCAGAAGGGGGGCCCAGGGCATTTGCCCCGTATGCCCTGCCGTTAGTCAGAGCCTGGTACTAACGAAAATTTTTGCGGTACTAACCGGTACTAACGGAGTACTTTCGAATGACATCGTTGAAATTTGATTTTTCAAAAGTGTGAGGGCTACCATTTCACCAGCCCGAATTTTTGTTCTCTTCATTACTTGGTACTGGTGTCGGTACTAACGAAAATTTTTGCGGTAGTAACCGGTACTAACGGAGTACTTTCGAATGACATCGTTGAAATTTGATTTTTCAAAAGTGTGCGGGTTACCATTTCACCAGCCCGAATTTTTGTTCTCTTCAGTACTTGGTACTGGTGTTGGTACTAACGAAAATTTTTGCGGTAATAACCGGTACTAACGGAGTACTTTCGAATGACATCGCTGAAATTTGATTTTTCAAAAGTATGCAGGCTACCATTTCACCAGCCCGAATTTTTGTTCTCTTCAGTACTTGGTACTGGTGTCGGTACTAACGAAAATTTTTGCAGTACTAACCGGTACTAACGGAGTACTTTCGAATGACAACGTTGAAATTTGATTTTTCAAAAGTGTGCGGGCTACCATTTCACCAGCCCGAATTTTTGTTCTCTTAAGTACTTGGTACTGGTGTCGGTACTAACGAAAATTTTTGCGGTACTAACCGGTACTAACGGAGTACTTTCGAATGAAATCGTTGAAATTTGATTTTTCGAAAGTGTGCGGGCTATCATTTCACCAGCCCGAATTTTTGTTCTCTTCAGTACTTGGTACTGGTGTCGGTACTAACGAAAATTTTTGCGGTACTAACTGGTACTAACGGAGTACTTTCGAATGATATCGTTGAAATTTGATTTTTCAAAAGTGTGCGGGCTACCATTTCACCAGCCCGAATTTTTGTTCTCTTCAGTACTTGGTACTGGTGTCGGTACTAACGAAAATTTTTGCGGTACTAACCGGTACTAACGGAGTACTTTCGAATGACATCGTTGAAATTTGATTTTTCGAAAGTGTGCGGGCTACCATTTCACCAGCCCGAATTTTTGTTCTCTTCAGTACTTGGTACTGGTGTCGGTACTAGCGAAAATTTTTGCGGTACTAACCGGTACTAACGGAATACTTTCGAATGATATCGTTGAAATTTATTTTTCGAAAGGTAGCGGGCTACCATTTCACCAGCCCGAATTTTTGTTCTCTTCAGTACTTGGTACTGGTGTCGGTACTAACGAAAATTTTTGCGGTACTAACCGGTACTAACGGAGTACTTTCGAATGACATCGTTGAAATTTGATTTTTCAAAAGTGTGCGGGCTACCATTGCACCAGCCCGAATTTTTGTTCTCTTCAGTACTTTGTACTGGTGTCGGTACTAACGAAAATATTTGCGGTACTGACCGGTACTAACGGAGTACTTTCGAATGATATAAGTGATTTTTGTAATTTGAAAAGTGTGCGGGCTGTTGAAATGCTTCCGAAGTTTTGTACTCTTCAGTACTTGGTACTGGTGTCGGTACTAACGAAAATTTTTGCGGTACTAACCGGTACTAACGGAGTACTTTCGAATGTCATCGTTGAAATTTGATTTTTCAAAAGTGTGCGGGCTACCATTTCACTAGCCCGAATTTTTGTTCTCTTCAGTACTTGGTACTGGTGTCGGTACTAACGAAAATTTTTGCGGTACTAACCGGTACTAACGGAGTACTTTCGAATGACATCGTTGAAATTTGATTTTTCAAAAGTGTGCGGGCTACCATTTCACCAGCCCGAATTTTTGTTCTCTTCTGTACTTGGTATTGGTGTCGGTACTAACGAAAAATTTTGCGGTACTAACCGGTACTAACGGAGTACTTTCGAATGACATAATTGATTTTTTCAATTTCAAAAGTGTGCGGGCTGGTGAAATGCACCTTACTATAAGCCTGTGAATATGAATATATCTTCCTCTTTATATATATATATATATATATATAAAGAGGAAGATATATTCATTCTCATATATATATATATATATATATCTATATATCTATATATATATATATATATATATATATATATATACAGTCGGTAACAAAAGTATCCGAATACTAGCAAAAATTTCTTTATAAAAAAAGTAGAGTTAATAACGTTTTGTTAAATAAATCCTTGTCGAATCTTGTTCTTAGTCAAAGAACATGATTCGATAAAGATTTAGTTAACAAAGCAGTGTTAAATGTACATTTTTTTACAAAGGAATTTTTGCTAGTGTTCTGATACTTTTGTTACCGACTGTAAGTTTCATCATTTTATTAGTGAAAAGCAATAAATTAGTGAAACATTGTAACAAAATTTTGGTTTAAGCTAAAACAAGAAACTAAAAACAAGATTCGACAACGATTTATTTAACAAAACAGTATTAACTCTAATTTTTTTTTTATATAGGAATTTTTCCTAGTGTTCGGATACTTTTGTTACCTACTGTATATAGTTTTTTTTTTTTTTTTTTTTTAAGTTAAATGATTTTTTTTTCCTTCGTTATATGTTGTAATTAAAATGAATGAAAACAGTTTCTTTTAAAATGTAAGAATTGTGAAAACTGGATTAAATGTGCACTGCTGATATGATGTGCTAATTAGTCGGGGAAAACCTCTTTACTCCTGATATCTGATATAGACATTAAATAGACAAATCAATTTAAATAACTTGATTAAACAAAAATAAAAACACTATCCATCAAGCTTTAACGATCAAACGATCCATCATCACTATCTCTACGTCTTTTACTAATCATTTCAAACATCGATTTTCTTTTAAAATTACTTTTTTTAACTATTAAAATAACCATTATTCTGATGGATGTTAAAATGCAAAATAATCAATATTCACAATCGTGATACGTTAAGAACTCTCATCCTACTTAAGGTCTTTTTTTCACTTAAGGTGGCATGTAGCTTATCAATACATTGACACAACAATTTATTGCCTTTCATGCTTGCAACACACATTTCAGTATATTCCTCGAGAAAAAAGTGATTCTTGTATCAAAATAAAAAAATATCTCCTTTAGCATTTTCCCAAAGAGTGTTTATGACCGGATTGACTCGTTCTCTTATCAGCTTAATTCCTATTAAAAAGGAGTTAGTGTCCACTTAAGAAGATTTCTCGTTCTCTTAAGGCTGCTTCAGAAGCTTGTCGTAATGAAACCTGTCACCTCTACGACAATAATAATTAAGCACATGCGTGTCGAGAATTACAATATGCAAAATGTTTTATTCGTTAAATATGTGCGAAACCGTCTGTTACACCTGTAAAAGGAAAAGAGGAATTGGTGTTGTACAGCATGCTTGTCAGCTTTGTGATTCATACCAGATATATCCTTACAGTGCCTGGCATATTCTCTTTTATAAAAATGTATTTATAGAAAAAAATTATTCTTCTAATAAAGTAGTATAAAGGATGACATCAAAATATCAATCTTGTAAGAATGGTTTGGAACAAAATGTAACTGAATTTTCAATGTTCAGCAACTGAAGTGAATTATAAAAATGTTTAAATGTCTTCCTTGAAATAAGATATAGTAAAAAATAAAAAAATATATATAAATATAAATACAAATATAAAAACAGAGATTGTGTTTGAAAATTGAAACAAAATCTCTGTGTCAAGGTTTTTAATACGAAAATATTCTGTACTTATATAAATTATATAACATAATGCATAGCACATACACATGAATTCCTTTAATGAACTCAATTTGCTTGTACCGGTTGGAAAGTCTGTATTAAACAGGCTTATAAAGAAGAAATTTTCTTTTCTAAAGAATTAAAAAAAGTATTTCAATCTGTTCTGCTTTAAAAATTCATAAATTGTTTTAAACTTCATTCGAAGTTTATTTTGATGAAACAAACAGTAATCAAAATAAATTTGACTCATAAAATATTTAACTATATTTTCCTCTTTTCAGCACTTAAACGTTTAGTTATTTAAAATAAACTTTAAGGAAAACTTAGAGTATATGAATTTTAAGTTACTCTGCAGCACACATAATTGCCGCATCAGAATGATTTAGCTACGACGTCGCACACGTTAGTATGAGCTCTACTAATGTGTAAAAAATATCTTGTATTATTAGACCTTCATGAATCTCACGGGACAATTCACAATTGAGAAAATATACGAGGTGATGAAGATCCACGTTGCACCTGAATACTGTAAATCATTTAAAATATGCTCAACAATATTCATATTCGGCCATTTTTGTAGCCAAAGAAGGACACTACTCAAAAAAATGTTTTTGGAGCTACCCTCCTACTAACTTTAAACCTTTTTGGTGTCGTGTTGTACTACTGGAATTGTCAAAGTCCATTGGAATGCATATATAATATGAGTGGCAACGAAAATGAGCATAAAGATATTTAACCAGAAGTTATGTATCAGGTTCATCTATAACCATACCACGTACCCCAAATCATGCCAATCATATTCACCTTATTCTATTAACAATCCATATTGGCGATTGTGATTAATTTTTAAGAAATTTATTCCAGCTATAGACCAGTATCACTATACAACTGGAAATTAGACTTACCAGACCATGAAATATCTTTTCTAGTCTCACAATTCCATATCCCAGTTGAGGAACATACATTTTCGCCTTGCTGTCCTGATGAGGAACATATATTTTTGCCTTGCTGTCATCAAAAACATCTGACTAACCTAGTCCGATTCTTATGCTGACACTTTTTGAGGTCCAAACATTAAAATTTGTAGTAGTATGAAGCAGTGTTGCATGTTTATCTTTTAAAATTAATTTGTTAAAAAATTAATGGACTCATTCCTTCAGAGTTAGTTTTATATCTTTTATCTTTAAGGCTCCTGCTTATTGTCGGACGTGATTTTTTTTAATAATTGAAAATTTGCCTATTTATGTGCATTACATAATAGAATATAGTTAAGAACAGTAAATAACATGAAAAAACATGCAAATTTTAAAATATTTTGATATTTAGACTCAAAATTTACAAAAAAAAAAAAAAAAGCACTTTTTCAAAACATCATAAGTTAAATTTAAATAAAAGTATTTTTATTCTGTAAATTTTATTTTGATTATTGTAAGGTCTTTAAGGGAGTGAACTATTCTCAAAACTATAACCATGTTATTTAATATATTAGAGAAGTTAACATTTTACATGCTGAAAAAATCATGACAGTTCATAACTTCTATCGACAAAAAAACCAAAAAATAATTTAGCTAGATTCATTATAGTAGTTCAATCCCTAAAACAACTCCTCTAGAGTATTTTGTCAAAGTTTCATAAGGTTTCACTTATAACTTTTGGAGTTATGATGTTTTGCGATAAAGCAAAATGTTAAAAATCTCATTCTGAAAAAAGCAGAAAACGTAATTAAGAACCTGATTTTACCTATTAAATGAAAGTAATTTTAATAAGTCTTCTGATTTATTTCAAAGTTTTTTATTTTTTAATTATTCATTTATTTTTATTTGAATTCATTTTATATGCAGTAACAAATTATAGTGAGTAAAATATTTATGTAAACAAACATTTACGGTCACTTTCTGTTTCAAAAACTTGCGAGTAACTAATATTAAAAATGTCTGTAACTCAAGTTCTAAGCAAGATAGAAACAAAATTCAAACTGATTTAGAAAGCTAAAATGTCAGGCTTTAATACTAAATCAAAAATAGAAAATCGGAGTTTTGACCGAAAATTGCATTTTAAAGGTAGGCAGGTAGGTACCTTAAAATATCTGACGTTTTTCCGGCTTCTTTATAATCATGGTGAGCTTCTGTAGTAGTCATGCTTAAAAAATCAAATGTTCATATATAAATTAAAAATGCTGTACGCCATTTACTAAACAATGTTCAAAATCTTTAAATTGTGACTACATAAAACTGCATCGGTTATTAAGAACGCATCTAACAGATTCCTTATTTATCTGTTATTTGATATATGCCACGTGCATCGACTTACAGTGCGTTGCATGAATACAAACGCACTTTTTCCAATAACCAGAAATAGAATTTTTTAAATTTTAAAAGAAGGAATGTGACTTACAGTTATTGCATATGACTAACAACTGAATAAGGTGCTTTGAGCACGTATGTTTAGGCTCATGCAAGCTTATATAAATGAGTGCTTAAGCATTTTCTTATTTTTCACTGTTTTCTGTTTGTTGCGCGAAATTAAACGCACTCTGTATTTTGCGTTTAAAATTTAACAGAGCCACCATAATTAAATTAAAATACACATAGACGTGTTGCTTAAGTTCTCTAAAAACAGTTTTAAAGCTTGAGTGCAAAATTTACGGAGTTTGTTCAGGATGGCAAGAGGGAAAACTTTGACAGTAGATGAGAGGATAAAAATCGATTTTATGCGTGATAAACGCTTTAGCATTTGTGAAATTGGGCGCCGAATCGGAAGAAGTGAGAGTGTTTTGCGACATTATATAAAGAAAGGAGCAAATTATGGGAAAAAAGCGTATAAGAAGCGAACAAGAAAGCTCCCCAGTTGCGACAAACGTCGAATATGAAACGCTGCAAAGAATAAGAATATTTCCTGTACAGAGATAAAGCCTCAATACAAGCTGGGTGTTCATCGGACAACCATATTGAGACTTATCAAAGCTGCAACATTCATTAAATTTAAGAAAATGAAAGCGAAATCACCCCTCACTCAAAAGCACAGACATGCGGTTGAAATGAGCAAGAAAATGTATTCTAGATCGACTAAATTAGGAAAAAGTCATCTTCTCAGATGAAAAAAAGTTTAATCTCGATGGCTCGGACGGATTTCATAGCTACTGGAAAAATTTGAGAACCGAAGAAATGTACTGTTCAAAACATCAATCTGGAGTTCGGTCTGTAATGGTGTGGGCAGCCATAGGTTTTAAAGGGACTTTCGAATTAGAGTTCGTGTAGAACACTATGAACTCTGTAGATTATATCCAGATGCTCACAAGGAACCTCCGCCGTCAAGCAGTCAAGAAAACTGGAAAAAATTATATTTTTAAGCAAGATTGTGCATCTTTACATGCAGTACATATCGTGAAAAAATGGTTCTGTGACAATAAAATTAAAGTTCTGGATTGGCCCTCAAAACGCCCCGATTTAAATATAATGGAGAACGTATGGGGTATTCTAGTTCGAAGTGTTTACGTAAACGGAAGGCAGTTTAACATGAAAGATGAACTAAAATCGGTCATTCTATTAGCTTGCAAGACAATCAGCTTGGATGACCTCATGCCACTATATAAGTCAATGCCAAGGCGCTTACTGGCAGTTCTAAAAGCCCATGGTGGCTTGACAAAGTATTAGATACAATATTTGTTACTCAGTCATTTATTTTTTACATGTGCGTTTAAATTCATGCAACATGTATTTTACCATGTTTTTATTAACTTTGATTCTTGTTTGTCCAGTGCAAATCTTGCAATCGAATTTAAACTAAATTCCCGACAAGCTAAACATTTGAAACTTCTCGGGACAGCTCAGAACACGGTGACAATATATTTTTTTAATACTTTTAGTCAACTGTTTCAAGTCCCTACTGTCTTCGGCAGCGTTTATATGATTCCACGGAAAATTTATTTAACTAACTTCCCGACTATCTAGACATTTGAAACTTTCAGAATACTTCAGAACACGGTGAAAACGCATTTTTTAAATACTTTTAGTCAACTGTTTCGGGTTCCTGCTGCCTTCGGCAGCGTTACCAGTACAAAGCTTTCAATCGATTTTTCACTAACTTCCCGACTAGCTAGACATTTGAAACTTTCAGGATAGCTCAGAACACGGTGACAATACATTTTTTAATACTTTTAGGCAACCATTTCAGGTCCCTAATACCTTCGGCAGCGTTTATATAATTCAACGGAAAATTTATTTAACTAACTTCCTGTCAAGCTAGACATTTGAAACTTTCAGAATAGTTCAGAATACGGTAAATATGCATTTTAAAAATATTTTTAACCAATTGCTTCGGCAGCCGTTACCAGTACAAAGCTTGCAATCAATTTTTAACTAACTTCCCGGCTAACTCCCCATTTGAAGCTTTTGTAATAGCTCAAAATACGATAGCAATGATTTTTTTAAATACTTTTATCAAATTACTCTGGGTTCCCGCTGCCTTCGGCATCGTTTATATGATTCAGCAGAAAATTTAAAAACATGGTATACAAAAAGTTCTTTTTATCTTGTAATTATTTGTCATAAATTCAATATAATTATTTTCTAAAAAATCATATTGGTCTTTCATTGTTTTGACCCGTATTTTCATTTCTTGAATCATGCACATACAGTTTGCATCAATTGTCACCTATTCATATTTTTTTTATTGCTTTTCTATACCATTCTAATTCTTAAAGCTAAGGTGCGTTTACATTCATGCAATAGTTTGATTGACTTAATAGATTTTTATAAATTTCATTGGCTATTATTTGCATATGAATACTTCCCCTAATTTTTCACAACACCTCTACCAGTTTATATCATTGCACTCCATTAATATCTAAATTAAAGTATAGCGTAATGATATAACATCTCTGTTTTTTAATACACAAATATGAATTTGGTAAATTATTTTTTAATAATGAGAACAAATAATTATATGCATCAATTTATAAAAAAATATGAATGATAGAACGATATTGATTTATGAGTTACTAGGTTTTAAGTGAGCCTAAAAATGTACTTTAACGTGTACTAAATAGTGAAATGGAGATATATAACTGGATTATTTTGTAATAGTTTTATTTTCTTTAATTAATTAATTATGGTACAAAAGTTAATTTTAATTAATTGATATAATCATCTTCTCTTAAATGATGAACAAGCTTCGAGACACGTATAAATCAAATGTTTATTTATAAAATTTGTGTTTAAAAGAGAATATTTTGTATTCGTGCTTAACAATTTATTTTGTGAATGTTTTCATTCATAAACTAAGTAATTGAGTGCTATATAAATTATTAATGAAAATACATTTTTTTTTTTTTTAATATGTACATAAAACATTCAAAAGGGGTTATATTTTTTAATACAAATCCTAAAAATAATTTTGCTCTGACATAATTCGCGTATATTTCAGTTTCTTATACAATATTTACTGTAAAATTTAACTTCAAATAATTGTTTATACGAAGACAATGACAAGTCTGATTTACATATCAATGCATCTAAAATAACATTTATAAGCTAGAGGGTAGTGTATAAAGCTCGAAAAATATAGTTCATTCAGGTCACTGGGAAGCAGTGAATCGCTCTTAAAATAATAATAATAGTAATGATAATGATAATAATAATAATAATACAAAATGCATTATGAAAAATGCTGAGAAAAGCGTCCAGACATATATCTGGAAAATTCATCAAATACTTGACATTTAGTGAACGGTTTAAAAATTAATCCTGATTCGATCTAAAAAACAGCTTTGGTGTTAACAAAGTTATAGCAAAATTTTGTAAATAGTCAAATTTTAAGAATGCTGATGGAACAGAACACAGTTGGGAAAGTTTTATTTACACATTTGTTTGTTTATTTTTTGCATACGATTATGAACCTAATGTACCAATGAATGTTATCCATTTGTTATGTATAGCAAAATATACTCTATAACAAAAAAATCGACGCACCAGAAGGAGTTATCGAAATGAGACGAAAATTGGTACATGTGATGTACATGCGAAAAAAAAATGATTACAGTTTTAGAAAATTTGGGTGATTTAATCAAGAGAAACGGTCCCACAAGAGTCAACGAGTCAATAACGTATTGGTCCACTTCTGACCCTTATGTAAGCAGTTATTCGGCTTGGTATTAATTGACAGAGTTGGCAGATATGCTCCTGCGAGATACCATGCCAAATTCTGTCCAATTGGTGCGTTAGATTGGCAAAACCCCAATCTGGTTGTAGGACCCTTTTCATGATGCTCCAAACGTCCTCAGTAGGAGAAAGATCCGGCGACTTTATTGGCCAAAATAATGTTAGGAAAGTAGGAAAACAAGCAGTAGAAACTATCTCTCTGCGCGAACGGGCATTATCATGCTGAAATATACTGTCAGGATTGCTTCATATCAAGGGAAACATAGTCTGTGTCGACGTACCAATGTGCTGTAAAGATGCCATGGATGACAACCAAAGAGGTCCTGCTATGAAATGACATGACATTCCAGACAATCACTCCTAGTTGTCGGGCCGTATAGCTGGCGCCAATCGGGTTGGAATCCCCCTTTTTTCGGGGCGTCTCCAGACGCGTCTTCGGTGGTCATCGGGGCTCAAATCGGAGTGATACCCATCACTGAAGACAATTCTACTCCATTCAGTGACATTCGAGTTCGAACGATCCTGATATCACTGCAAACGTGCTTGTCGGCATACAAATTCTAATAGTAGTCCGCACAAGGGGCTCCGTGAGCTCAACCCCATTTCTCTGAACCGCCTATTAATGCTCTTTGAAGTCACTGAACTACCAGTTGCACGTAGGATCGATGATAATAATGAACTAAGGCTTTGAGTACCGCTCTGACGATTGATTGGTTCTCACGTTCTGTCCTCTCTTTAGGTCGACCGCTTCCTCTCTGGCGCTGTGTTCGGCCATTGTTCACCTATTCCTTTCAATATCATCTAATAGTGGCATCGGTTCTATCCAATTGTCACACAGATTATACCAACTGGCTTCTTTGAGCTCAACTACACACCTCTTTCAAATGCTGTCATCTGCACATATTGTTTGCGCACCTGTATGCGAGGCATTGCTATAGTGTATCTGAGTAGACGGAATGAAATTCTCGAAAAATTTATGACCTGGAATCAAAATTTCTCATTTTTAATATTCTTCCAGTTGCGTAGTTAAGATGCTCTGCAGCGTCACATGCTCATTCGATGGCAGCCAAACTTTAAAATTTTGCATTTACCATCGAAACCTGTATGCATGTCAATTTGTGTCCAGTTTGCATTTCTCCTTCTTGGTGCGTCGCTTATTTTGTTATAGAGTGTATATATATTTTTATAAATAACTACAGAGAGACGATAAAAGTTTCTGTAATCGTGCTAATTAGCAAATATTGAAAGAAATTTGTCTAAAGGTTTACTTCTATTCTCCTTTGAATGAAATAGTTATAATTAAATTTCCCCTGTAAATTACACTTTGCAACGAAAACAGGAGAACGAATTCTGGGGATACATAAGATACTCTAAGGTATAAAAAATATTTTTTGTTCTTAGTTAAATATCACTTTGCATGGAAAATGATAAGTTCAAAAAGATGGAATAAAAGTCTGTTAATTATATGCTCTAATTGTTCATTCATTTTGTATAAGTTGTTTCTTTTATTATATTTTTCACTTTTTCATACAAAACGTTTCTAGTAGACATTTTTGAACATTTGTTTGTTAAATTCTTTGAATAAATCTCCTAAATCATCCCAATACCAAATTTTGTTTGCAATCATTTTGCTGATCTTACCTCATGTGTGCAAGTTATAGATAATTTATAAATAGCCAGTATGAACATTTTAATATTCTGAGTTAAACGTTGTGTCATATATTTTCTTCAAAAATTCTATTCCGGTACGTTTTTAGAATAGGCACAAAAACGCGTCATTAAAAGGAAATAACACAAAAAATTATTTTTTAACAATTAAGACTTTCATTTTTTTCTTTTCATTATCCATCAGATGGCTGTGTGGTTAGCGCTCTTGCCTTCACTCCCCCAGTGACGAGTTCTTGTTCATGCAAGGATGCTCATAATGGTACTGAATCCACATTAAGCCATACGTCCTGGTCTAATGAGCTTCCCTGTAGAATAAACAACTATAAAGCGACAATTCCGAATCCTTTTTACTTTCTCTTACCTATAAGGTAGAGAAAGCATCGACTTTGGGTCAAATTTTCGAAAGTGAGTTTTTGTTATATTTACACGTTTTGAGGTCACCTGAATCTGAAAATCATGTTTTTAGCGATTGGTCTCTGTGTGTGTGTCTGAGTGTCTGTCTGTTAACAGCATATCTCAAAAACAAATTATAGCAGAGAAAACAAACTTGCTATTCTAAATCTGTATCAATGATATAGGGATGCTACACTAAGCTCTTCGTTGAGATCAAGCAAATGGTTCGTGCACAGGAACGCTCAAGAATATTCAAATACATTACGTCTATGGGGTAAATTGCAGGTAAGTAGAGTTTAACTTCTATAGACTGCACTAAACCAAATGCAACGAATATATATTTGTTATATGCTTAAAAACATGTTTCATGTAGAATATGGTACAGAAATCCTTCAATGTTCGTTTACAGGGAAACACAAAATAACTAGATTATAGTGCGACAGTACTTGAAAATTGATGGAAGTGTACTTCAGGTTGTGCTTTGCGTTATTAATATCGGATTATATTTATGTGTACCATATGTCATGCGTACATAACTTTTAGTGGATATACAGGGCTGCCAATATTCAAGCGATAACATTCGTTTCTATTGTAAGTGGAAGTGGTTTACTATAATATTTTACCATATCCAGGAAAGCAGCTCAGGAATTCAAATTAATTCCTCATAGCCATGGTAAATAATTTAGTTTTTTTTAGCTATATATTCATCACTTTTCTTTCGTTTTTTTTCTGTATATTTACACGTTTTGAGGCTTCCTCAATATCGAAGTCACGTTTTTAACGTTTAATCTTTGCCTGTGTTTGTTAGAGTAAATTAAAAACAAATAATTTCAGGCGATGCAAATGTTGTATTTTGAAGTTAATTCGTTTGTTAGTAGAAAAGTTTGTTCAAGGTTGATAAATTTCAAAGAATGTTGCGTGTGAAAGTTGTCTGAATAATTTAAATGAGCTTTTGAATTTAATATCAGATTTGAATTCTATATAAATGTAGGTTCCCCCCACACACACACATAGAATTATTTGTCAAATAAAGCTGTTCCGAAGATTAATTTGAATTGTCTCAACATAGGTTTACATAACAGTATTCGTTATCTTACTCCTTAATCTGCAATCTGTATTTATAATATTAAATTTCATGGTAAGAAAAAGTCGTGTGAGGGACACATCAAATTATTATTATTTTTTTTTTCTATATTGCATTACCAACACATCCTAATTTTTTATTTTAATCCTCGATACCTACAGTTTTTATAATCGTTTATCTTAAAATTAATTTTACAAATAATATATTTAGAATTGATCTATGTCCATCCATATCATATTCATTGTGAAATTTTTTTTTTCTTTTATTGGGTGCAACTTTTAAAAAATAAAAACAATGTGCAATGTAGATGCAACAATTACGTATGATTTTCTAGACATTATAAAGACATAAATATGTGTCACTAGTCGCAAATTCATTAACATTTATAAAAAATCTTCTGGAGATTGCAGTTGTAGAGAAGAATATTGATGTATTTGGACACTTTTCAAAATAGGTCGCAACACAGCGACAGCTTGTTAAAGCATCGGCGGACTCCTAGAAAAAGAAATATATAATAAACTGTGCAGAACGAAGATATAAAACTATATTATCTATTAAATTTATTATGATGTATAACAAATTCAGTATATTTACAAATGCATTCACATTTATAAAAGGAAAACTTCTCTGGAGACAACAATTATAGAGAAGAATGTTATTCTTCTTGGGCATTTTTCAAATTCTGTCGCATCATATTAGATATTCAACAACCTGTACAGGAGAAAGTAATCAAATGTTACTATACATTATTGAATTTGTTATGATATTTAATATTAGTTATTAAGTTAACCTTTAATGAATATTAAATGAAAGCACACTATAAAAGCACTAAACTACTCAATAATATTATTAATTTATTCGATGAAATGAAACAGAAATGGTACCAACGTAGAAGGAAATCAAAATGAAACAGATGGTGTAATTGGAATGGTGAAATTCTTGTTAATATTCAATCCATATGACATGCGAATTTTAATTTTATTAAATTACCACTTTCCTTATGAATATTTCTTTTGTGGTTAATGGATTCCCAAACATCATGCTGGTATCGAATAATTCGCTGTTAATAGAAGATAAGAATTTTTTCTAACCCTGACCTATAATAGAAAATTATCGAATGAGGAAGTAAGCTTTACTTATTTATTTATTTATTTTTTTATGAATCTTTAATTTACATTGTGGTATACACTATTGAGTTAAGCAGAATTGAATGTTATAATTAGGAAAATTAAAAATAAACTTGCTGCTATATTATTACTGTTCTGTTCACATCCGAAATAAGTGAATGTAAAAAAAATCAATAACATTATACAAAAAATCGTACTAATTTACATTATTTATTAAACTTCTATTTATAGGCAATGTACTCCTTTTAAATTTAACTTTTCTTGCTGCGTTATTATTAACATTGTGACGAAGAAAGAGACAGCCGTTGGTTATTGATGTTTACTTAAAAGAAAAAAAAAAACATTTTCAGAATTCTTCCGTAGTGTGTCGACAATAACACATTGATCATTAATCCTTGCATTTTTATAGATAATCACGAAAATTTTTATTAAAAATTTTATTTGATACATTACTCTCGTACAGGTGACCATTTTATAAAGCTATTATTATTGGATAATTATAATTGGAGTGATTTTAATAACATTGGACTGAGAGCCCAAAAAGTTGACTTCACCGCTTAGTTGTTGATGATGAAGTGCTGCTCCGATTTCTTCAATAATTTCGCCAAAGCTCTAATCGAAGCCGAATTTAAAATAACACAGAAAAAAATGGTTGTAATTGTGTTACGTATAAACACATACAATTTTTGAAATGATTACCAGATAATAATAATTCATATATTCCTCAATAAAGCCAACCTTCGCCATGGGAACATGGAACTTTTAAGCAAAATTAATGTACCTAATAATTGTAAGACTAGGAATCCACACGTGGCGACTAACTGCATTTATTTTGCAAGATGGAAAGAAACCGAATTAGAAAAAGCCATAACATAACATGCTATTGTAGATCTGCATTAGGTTAAAGAAACAATAATAAATGAACATAGGTTTCGACAGAGTTGTAATTAGCGAAAGGTACAGTCGGTAACAAAAGTGTTCGAACTCTAGCAAAAATTCCTATGTAAAAAAAGTACACTTCATACGGTTTTGTTAAATAAATCCTTATCGAATCATGTTCTTAGACTGACTATGAACAGGATTCGACAAGGATTCATTTAACAAAACCGTATGAAGTGTACTTTTTTTACATAGGAATTTTTGCTAGTATTCGGACACTTTTGTTACCGACTGTACATATGTGGGAAGAGGAATGATGTAAAAATTTAAAGAATACTGTATCTGAATTTAAGTTGCAAGTTAGAGGTCATAAAAAAGTGTTAGCTACACATCTTTTCTTTTCTTTTCTTTTTTTTTTTTTTTTTTTTTTTTTAAATACAATATTATACAATATTATACGTATTTAAATACAATATCATATATTTTTCAGAATATATGATAATCGACATAACAAACATACAAGAATGCGATTTTCCAGAGGAGTTTATCTCCCTCCCCCCCCCCCCCCCCTACATTGCACATGCACTAGAAATGTCCAATTCTCGCAATTTTTCAGCTTAGCAATAAGTAGTAACTGTGTAAAGTTTAATTGAAATCGGTTTAATATTTTGGGTAGATATGTAAGACATACATGTCCACATACATAAAAACAACGACTTTTATTTATATAAAAATTAGGCATCAACAGAAATGTAAACATAGAGAAATTAAAAAAAAAAATGCATAAAAATTTCAGCAATTTTATAAATCATCGCCCAATTTATTTTACATTTTTTTTTTCATTTTGAATTAATTATCTTTGCACTTGTAATGACATTAACAGCAAAAAATGAAAATTATATTCATGAGACTTAGATAAAGCAAGAGCAGATCCTGACAGTTCAAATTTATTTTGATTGAAGACGTAACGAAAACCTTGAATGTGAAATATATTTAGCTTGCGGAAATTTAGAACTCATGCACAGTGACAAAGAGATATTAATTACTACCTTTTTTATATATGATAGATTATTATTCTAATTATTATTGTTGTTTTTATTTTATTTATTTATTTACAATTAATTAGACAAATGAATTTCAACAGCTCGTGAAATGTATTCTGATGCAATTTTCCTCCGCAACAGTTTTCTTCCTTACCTGTATAATTATGATTTTTTAAGAACGATGAAAAAAGCTTCCATCTGAATTTTACATCTAGCATAACTGAGAAAAAGGTTCGATTTCAAAAACTACCAGATTATGAAATTTTTAACCTGAATTTCATAAAGAAATACAATATGAATTTTCCATATGCAGTTATTTGTATGTAGCAATATAAAGCACTGCGTTGGTCATTTAATCCTTTTAGAGAACTGATTATAATTTTATTTTCCATTACATTAAAACTTGTTAAAATATAGAATTGTACTTGTGCAGGGTGTTTCCGAAAAGCCTCCCAAACATTGAAATGGTGCAACTGCAAAACAGTGAAAAACTGAAAGTTGAAACATGTGGTACATTGGATGAACAGGTCTGGTATTTGTTATACATGGGTTTGAAGAAATAGTTACAAGATGAACTAATAGGGGACGCTACAACCCATATACCTATTATAAGAGTGGATGGAGCATTCCATTATTAAGGGAATGTAAGAAAAGGTGGCAAAGATGAAACAGCTGACTACTGGAAAATGGTTACCTTTTTTCGCATTTATCCCGTTATTGGCAATTTTTTGTTTTGAATATAAATATTTATTATTATTATTGTTAAAAGATACAGCAAGCAAAACTTGCATAAAACACTACAGCTGCTGAAATATATTTTAACCTTGTTATTAAAATATTTCCAACAAAATTCAAAAGTGTTCATAAGTTCAGTTTGTCTGTCTATATTTTCTTTAACTCCCATAAATAATCATGGAATTCCTTGAAATTAATATATACATATTTAAACTAATTTACTTTAAAAAAAAGCGCTAAATTTAACAATTATAAACATTTTACAAAAATAATTATTTAAAACGTACGAAATAATAAAAATTAAAACAAATCTTTCCAGTGAAATATAATCCTCATTTTACATAACTTTTAGAGTTTTTTACAGATCATCTAATTGCTATTGCTTGCGATAAAATTTCTTTTAGGTTCAAAACAATCTAACTTTTAAAGGGAAATAAAAATAAAAATAAAAGAACTTTCAAAAAGGAAAGATATCGTCTACGTAAGAAAAAGCAGAGTTTAGAGCTTGGCGAGAAAGTCTCAATGTTGGCCAGTTTGGCTTCCTGTAGTTCAAGCAGTCACGTGACTTTTTTATGAGCGATCGTTGCCACTGAAAAGGGTTGCCAATGTCCCGTCCACTTTTATAATAGGTCTATACCACAACCACAATAAAATTTAAATAGTACTCAGAAGCACGGAAAATTCATTTGTCAGTGTGTTTCATTTGTAACACGTGAAGGGAATTGTATCGAATTAGTTATAGTAAGAAATTAAAGAATATCATCTCAAATTTATTAATTAGAGAAACACTTTCTATTGTACTGCAATACCACTGACCAGGTCGAAGTCCGACGAACTTGCAACAAAAATTTAATCTTGAAAAAGGTGCAGACGAGAAAGCAATTGGTAATTTTTTCCTACTAGCAAACTCGTGTGAAATTTTTGCAATCTACTTCTTTTTTTATTTACCTTTAAAGTTTGAAACTTATAAGTCACCAATTTCACCACTCAATTTAAATTTTAATTCATCAGAAGCCAAATTATTGTTAGTTTTTCTGGAATTAAGTGCTAATGATACCTAAACCAAATCATATAAAGAAAAGTTTCAAAATAAAATTCCTGTTTGATGACTAAATTTTCATACTTCTCCAGGCAGGTAGTATAGGACCCTGCCTTAGTATAGGACCCCTATGGCGACTTATAAAATTTTGCCTCCATGTTGTCGATGCATTTTAATTTGCTTTTTAATTTATTCATTTTGGGATGTTTTTTGTTTAAAAAAATCTTAGTACCTATTTTGATTATACTTATTATACTTATTGGTTGTATTTATTATGACTTTTTTCAGTCAATTTCTGACAAAAGTTCATATTATGTTTATATCTTTAAAGTATTGCTAGGTTTGCAATGACGCTTGCAAAGATTGTAAAGATATAACTTTGAAAATAGATTTTTCTATAAAATGATTACATCAGGCAAATGTATTTATTATTATTATTATTATTATTATTAGATTACTGAACTTAGTCCGCATGCTAAATATTGCTTATGTATTATATTTTATCCTCGCAAATTTTATTAAGTCACTATCGTATCGTTACAACAAAATTTAATCTTAACTAGTCCACGTTAGAGAAATATTGTATAGATAGAAAATTTCAGACCTGTCTGTTCAACATCAGTTTCACCTTTCTGGCTCTCCCTGATTCGTAGTTATATTATTTCAACGTTGGTGCTCATTACTAAAACACTCTGGGCCTCTTTGTAGCTTAAATTCTTGACCTTATTCCTAACAGTTTATTTACAAATCTGCTGTATAATTATTTTTTTAATTAGTTATCAGTAATTTAATAATATACCATTATTTTTTTTTTCAATTTACCCCATTCCAATTACATAAGTATTTTTAAAATTATTTCGTGGTACGCAAAGGAATACTTTTAGATATGAGCGATGGTTTTTTAAATGGTATGATTATAGCAAAAAATAATTAAGTACATTGCCACATCATTGTAATTAATGAGGATTTAATGAAGTGACACATTAGTGTACTGTTGGTACACAGATTTCCAGAAAGAAGTTTGGTTTTAAACAATGTAAACAAATATTTATTTTGTGTGTCCTTTATATGTCTTCTAAGATTGATCATAGATTGTTGAAGAGATATATAAATGAATTGTAACACAGGTGAAGATCGTGAAAAATCCCAATCAAAAACAACGAAAGCACTCGGTAAAATCCAACGAGATATATAGAATAGAGTGCTGAATCAATGGATAAAGGATTGGGTTTCCATGGTATAAGACGAATCACGTGACTTGATCCAATATGTTGCTATGTTTGGCTCTTTATCGCTTTTCAGCCAATATAAAATTTAAGTTAAGCAAATTATCATTATTATTAGGACGCACGAGAGTCCAATGACCGAAATAAATTGTTTTTAAAAATAATTTCTTATTTCACATTATAACAAATAATAAAATACGGTTTCTTTCATCATTACCCAACAAAGTTTAAAAGTGTTTATAAAGAAAAAATAAACTTTTGAAAGTGCTAAATTTAACAACAATTGTTCATTTATCAATTATTTTTAAATATTTCGTCAGTTAAATTTTGACGACAGGCAATAAAAAGAAGTAAAATAAAACAAAAATGATTTAGAACCAAAAAAAAAAAATGTTAAATTACGTAAGTAAACACAAACATTCGCGGGTTTCTTCAAGCAGTTGCCATAGAAATTCATTGAAAACAAACTGTAACCAAGGAAACCACCAAATAACACGTGAAAGGGGATCAAGTCACATGATTCATGTTGCACCTTCTCAAGGGTTACCATTTATCCTTCTACTTAACGTATCTCGTTGGTAAAATCTTTTCTTGATCCAAAAGCAACATGTACCATCTAATGCAGTAAGATTAAAGTGACGTATATACGTTCCTATCTGTATAATTATTTTTGATATTTCCTACATAACTTCAATTGTATACACTTTTCAATCTCTACCATCAGTAGATAAAGGGTTAATACAATTTTGATACGATTGGAAAGCAGCAGAAACAATCTATAACTTTACAAAATTCACCTAATACAGTATTTTTTTTTTAAATAGAAAATGACAATTTTTTTTTTTCTGTCGGCGAGAACTTTATATTAATTCTCGTATTTGGTATTATATTCCTTTAAACACATTTTAATATATAAACATTCATGAACGAAGATTAACACAAGAATTTGGTATGTATAAATGTGTTCACATCATATTTTCAAAAAATATCTGCGCCATTCTGTATAGAGTTACTACACAAGTAAAACTAGTATATGTGGCGGTCATCACAAAATATTCTTCTATATATTTTTTAATATAACGCTACTTACCAGTTAATATGCGCAAAAATTTAGTAAACATAGCCTCTCCCAGTTAACATTTTACGTATGTAGTTTGGCATACTTTTAACCAATATGTACTAAGATATAGTCATGTGGAATAAGCATTGGAAGTAAGTAATAGCAGCTTTTTTATTTACACCCCGAATGATTACGAATGATTTTATTTACACCCCGAATGGAATCAGCATAATTTTTCATATCTATCTATCTCACATATGTAATTCATTACATTTATATATCATGGGAGCTGAGATATTATTTTCATTCAAAAGGGCATTAATTGCAGCATAACAGCATCAACTGTTGGCCTATATGCTACCAAATAAAACAACATAGTTTTTATCAGGGCATCAGGGTGTAGATATCAAGTATAATTTTTTCCTTTATAGAAGCTGGCAGATATAGCTTTCCCTTAAATGGGAAAATTTCAATATAGCAGCAATATCTGTTGCGTGATATGTGAAAAAATATTAATTAACACCAATTTAAGTAAAAACCCAACCAAATATAAAGTTTCATTGAATTTTGTCCAGCGTCCGAAATATTTTGGTGACACATAGAGAGACAAGCATTTTCTAAAAATTGTCAAATCGTGTTCAGGCATTGCAAAATGTATAAATCTAGCAAAAATAAAAGGTCGAAATTTTTCACAAAACCAGTACTTTCTTCTTCTGTGTGTAGTAGAAGTTAAAAATGAAAATGTGTCTGCATTGAAAATATAAAATATATTAACAAATAAATTTTAAACTTTTTTAAAAAGCGCACGACGTAGTGATTGTGATTAGATACACAAAATACAGTATTTCCAATTTAAGACATTACTGTGGCGTAACTTAAAATGTATCGCCATAATGTTAAAAAATCATCAATGTCCGAAGTGATTGCATAAAAGTGAATATACAGAGAAAGGCGATATAAGCCATGGAAATGATCTTTAAACATACAAAGGTCGCATAAAACAATAATAATAATAATAATGAAGTGATTTACAACAAAATCTTTAAAGAAATTTTCACTTCAATTTCCAATTAACAATTACGTTTTGCTACTTGTATATTGTCAGAAAATAAATAATGTGTTACATTATAAAATTTCAAAGCATTAAAAAAAAAAAAAAAAAAAATCTGTAAACTATTTATTTTAAACACTTGTTCACTTAAAAGCACCACTGTTCAATAAATTTTAACTTTTTTCTGTATTTTATATGAGACTAGTTGATTCTGTATAAACAAAAGTTGCTTGATTCATATAGGAGAACCAAAATGGTCCCTCACGTACCGTTTTTGTAAGAGACACGCTTCTCATATGTATACAAATTGGTTACAGAGAAATGTAACAGAGGCTTGATTTGAGAAAACACAAACACTAAAATGATTTTGTTGGCCGTTTACTTTTGTTGGCATCTGTTGGTGTGTTTCTGATAACAGACCAGTAATATTCAGCTAGCATACTTCCATTCCATCGTCCACTGAAACGTTTTTCAAACATAGAGATGCCCTGGTGAAGCCTTTCCTCATGCTCATCGCTAACTGAGCCAAGGTCTAGGAAAGAAATCTAGATGTGAGCCAAAAAAATGTGGTTTTAATAGCATATTGCAAACTATAAAACGAAAGCATTTCGCAAAGTCACCAAAAAGATCTTCATAATTTTCAGCTTTCTCATTTCCAATTAAACGAGGATTTTTGGGGGTAATGGTGCATGGTAAGCAAGAAGTAATTCCGTATTTCCTTATTTACAGCCAAAAATATACAAGAAACACATATTTTCATTAAAGGACATTTTGCAAGTTGTACAGTAAAGTTTTATGTATACCAGTCTGTCCTCGCCCGCTTGGCGGTCGATATTTTCCGATGCACTATGTCTTCTATATACGTATAGTATTATACTGATTGTAGAGAATAAAATAGAGAAAAATAGAACTTTAAATTAATATATAAATAAAAATAAATAAATAAATAAAGCTATTATAGTGTCAGTTTCATGAGAATTTTTTAGTCATACAGGTTTAAGTTTTTATTTATTTATTTATTTATTTATTTTTATTCACGTGTAAAAAAATCTTTCTTTTTGTGTTAAAAAATAAAGAAAAATATAACAGAATAAATAATATAAGTACGCATTTTATTTTTGGTGGCATCATTTAGAAATTGTAACTTAAAGAGCAATGGCCGGGAAATGCAAAAATCACAGAGAAAATAAAGCATTATATATGTATAAATATATATATATATATATATAGAATGCTTTATTTTCTCTGTGATTTTTGCGATTATATTATATATATATACATATATATATATATATATATATATATATAAATATATTTGTAAAAATCAATTTTTTTTTAAACCTCAATTAGCTAATGTATATCTTAGCAAAATCTGATAAGTTTTCCATGATTAGTTTTTGAGTCTATAAAGCTTTTATGAACAAAATGTTTTACTCTAAGATTAAATATGCCCTATAATGATGTTTTGAAACATAAATGGTTGTTTCAACATGGTTATCCTACATTTTTGTACAAAACTTCCAAATTTTATGTTTTTAAATAAATGAAAAAGTTTTTAAGGTATAAGCTCAGAAAGCAAAAAAGACACGGTAAATTAAAAAACAGCAGCTGTAGTAGTTATTTATTTATTTATTTATTTTTCTTTTTTTTTTTTTTTTGGGGGGGGGGACCTGGGGTGAGATGGGAGAATAGAGGGATAACACATAATATATTACTGTTTCTTAAAATATACCGAGGTATATTGTAAAGAAATTGAACGAATTTTTCTTAACCATACGAAAATTTAGTTACCCTAACTTCTAAAGATATTACTCTTACAAATAAGAAAATTGTTTACTTTATACGAAATGAAACTTAATTTAATGAGGAAAGCCCAAATATTACTACCTGACCTGAAATGGGGTGAGTGTTGAGTTAAATGAGTTTTATATCTCACTAGTACTACGTTAAGGGTAATTGGCGACGATCTGGCACGTACCTTTATGAGATGTCCGGAGATATACATCACAATTTTGTTCCTTCTCGAACAGGATACCTACTTGAAGTAGAATAGGTTATATTTTTTTCCGGATTCCATTATGTGCTGGTAAAGAAAACTGATAACAAAAACTATAATTCCTCACATTTGATTTTTTTTTTTTTTTTCGTTGTAACTTGAAAAGAGCGTAGGCATACATAAAGTAAATAAATATCAGAAAATATAATATGACAATAATGTTGTAATGATTTATTTTTAATTTAAATTATATGGAAATGGCAACAGAAAAATCCTCCGAAGTAAAGATGTTGAATGCGATGAATAAAACTACCAAAACAAAGATTGAGATATTTGTTATTTATGGTGTTTTTTGAATGCGATATACAGAGTTTACATGCAAAGTTTTTATTCATCATGTGAATGATTAATTTATCAACTTAATTACACCACATTCAAACTATGTATAATCCAAATCTGTAAAATCACAACGTAATAGCGATGAAGCAAGAAAAGAATATTTAAGAAAAAGCAATAAAGTATTGCACAACTAAGGAAAATCTGAGAGCACCCATACTTTCCCTCTATTAAAGAAAAAAAAATCGTATGACCACAACGCATCTTCTATGAAAACGTTCATCTCTAGGGATAGCTATGAAAGGCACCGATGACCTGTTTCGCGCGAAATCTGTCAAATCTGAACATTTCCTTCACACTTGAGCCTCCCCCACTGTTCACTATTTTCTTTTTTTCCTTTCTAGGGATTTCGAGTGTCAGATATTTTAATTCTATATGCCTTTTCAGGGCCCCCTGATGAACCGAAGCATACTGAGTTCTTGACTTATTTTTTGGTCAAACTGTTGCAGATTCTTATCATGAGTGACAAGTGAAAAGTTTGTAGAATATAGGTTTGCGGATGTTGGAAAATAGTTCCAAATACCATGACGAAACATTATACGTCTTCAAAGTACATATCATTTATATAATTCATTTCCTTTGAAAACCGGTATTCATTGTGTTGTAATTTAAATTTAAATCTAATTTTAAACAAGTTAAACATATATTTAATCATTTTAAAATCTCACATTTTGAAGCCAAATATTATAAATTTATAATAATATTTATAACATTTAATTATTTAACTAGCTAACAGAAAAATCTGCAGGCTGATATCAAATACTTTTTGTGATTTTTGGATTCATCATCCTTCACTATGTCTATCATAGATGCTAAAAACTAGTCCGACTTCTTTACAATCATTCCTTTTTGAAATAATGTGTACACATATTAAAAATTATCTAATTTATAAAGTTAAAACTATTTTACCACACGTACAGTCGGTAACAAGAGTGTCCGAACACTAGCAAAAATTCCTATGTAAAAAAAGTACACTTAATACTGTTTTCTTAAATAAATCCTTGTCGAATCCTGTACTTAGTCAGTGTAAGAACAGGATTCGATAAGGATTTATTTAACAGAACCGTATAAAGTGTACTTTTTTTACATAGGAAGTTTTGCTAGTGTTCGGACACTTTTGTTACGACTGTAGAATAAAAAAGTTTTTACATAAAAATTTAAAATGTTAAAAGCAGCATATTTGAACACACAAACCTTTTCACTGATATTGTAACAACACCATCAGGTGTAGTTGCAAGTTGCTAAACAGTCAGCCAATTCGTATGCAAAAGTTTTGTCATGGTTGAAGATGCATACATTTTTGTATATTAATTTTTTGACTGTTTAGCAGTTTAACGTGTAACTATACGCCTAATGATGTTGCTACAATAACAATGAAGAGGCTTTTTGTATTTAATATGCCATTGTGTATTGCTCGGCTAGCTCAGTATAGCACTAAATGCAGATATAAGACAGTATTCTTTGCTTTTCCATAAAAACAATTTATTTTTAGGCGTCGAATAAAAGACGAAGTCTCAGATGAAGACACTGCATGACAAAGTTTGATGAAGACACAAACATAATATATACACTATAAATAAATTTACAATTTTACTTTAGAACATTTCAAAAATAATAAAACAAGCAGACGATAACTCTGCGAATCTTTCGGTAGAAAGAAAAGACAGTTACGGATTACAGTTATGTTTTTCCCTAAATTTCATTGGGTGCGAGGTCATGTGGGTTTGATGACACAACAGTCGCACAGGTATTACAATTGTTTAATTATTATTATTATTATTTTATAAGGATACGTTTATTCTACGTGTGTTAATGTAGTTTTATCTTTATATGTCGTTCTGCACGTGTTTTTTACCATTTCTCTTTTAAAGAAATTTTCTAACACCCAATCAATTAACAGATTAATCTACAGAATGATATCACATCGATTTTGCGATTTTCACATCGTTCAACTCTCAAAATACTTAAAAATGCAAAAAATCCAATATCAGAACAATCTAGTATTAAATCCTAGGAATAACTATTCGCTTCCTAAATTCTCTCAAGGCGGATTTTCCTCATTAAGTAATTCTTGAAACACATGAAGGACTTGCAGAAATTTAGATACTTTTAACCTTTTCTCAACCCCTCTATTGTACTTACCCTGAATGTGGCTGTTTCTTTTAATGGGTCTGTGCCTCTTAATGGGTGACTTCAAGCTGTAAGAAGCATATTTTATTTTTTTATAAAGAATACTACAAATCTCACCTTAACATAATCTGTTTGGCCTACTTCTTTGTAACATAAAATTTTCGTGAATAGTTATGCAAGTGCATGAAAAAGGTTGAATGTTTCATAATTTCACCTTTTTAAACATTGTTATTCCTTTTTAGTAATTAATTACAGCAGTTAAATGTTATAACAATACTTTAATGGGTATTATACTTATTATTAATTAGATTAACTTTAGCTGGGGTTGCTATATGCAATATACGAAAATTATTCGATTGTAAATTGAATTTGTTATTTTTTCTGTTATTAATTAAAGCTTTGTTAATTATTAATTTTATTATTTTTTAATTAATAAAGATAGATTTAAATTAAATCAATGTTATCAGAAGTTTAAAGATGTTTTGTGGCTTACTTCAATCTATGGTTTTCCAAAACCAAACAAATTCTCATAGTTGTAATTTACAGCATTTAATTAATGGGAAAATTAAATGTTACTGAATGATGTGATAATTTTAGCTGTCCCTTTCATTTAGTATATGTGAAATATTTAATTATTATTTCAGAAAACAATGAAATGATGGATATTCTTTTAATATTCTATTTAAATGACAGTTTAATTAAAGAAATTAAGTTTTTTTTTTTTTTTTTTTTTTTTTTTTTTGCAAGCATTAAGAATCTGGATTAAATATCTTTAGAATTATGCTTAAAATGCAGCATTGCAATGCCATTAATCTTTTAATTCCTTATCGATTAAAAAAATAAGGTAGGTACGCCAAAGGTAACCAGTGTGTGCATAAGGGAGTCAACCCCCCTAAAAGAGGTTTAATTTATTTTTTAATAGCAAAATGGTGCTATTGCATTGTAAATAATGTGTGTTCAAGGTATGTGACTGAATGTGAAGAGATTATCTTGATCGACCACCATTGCAAGCAGTAATTTAACTTTAGAAAAGGAGTAGTTGTTTTAAATTCCAGTGTAAGACGATATTTTAATTTACATGTGTATAAGTTCTAAGAACTTTGAGCTGTCATATGTTTTCAGAAAATTTCTTTCTTTCTTTTCAACCACATTAATTTCATTTCTAAAGCATTTATAAAATTAAAAGTTTAATGCCGTACAAATGGCGACCCTGCGTGTTCTCAAGGTAGTCCAAATATCGAGCAACCTTGGTACATGTAAGCAACTTAGCAAATAAATACGTAAATTAGTGTAATAGGAGTAACTTTCAAAATTTCTTCTTAAATATCTGAAAAAACTTATTATTATTTATTCTCCAACAATTTACACACTATTGGGAATACTTCAGAGATCTCCCGAAAAAATCAATGAATTACAGAATAGAAGTCCTAAACTATACTTTGCATAAAAAGACGCTAAAAATATTTTTTGTGTCAAAAGGTAAGATGAATACGAAGAAATCTGAAAAATAACAAAAATGAGCGACTTAAGTACATTTTAAATGTGCTTTCAATATATGGGGCACCTTTGGAATACTATGCATCAAAGATGGTCAATAAGCTACAATTTGAAACTGTATTATAAAAATATCTAAATTACATTTTACAAAGAAAATTATACTTGATATGTGCAGCAGTTTACGGAAAAAAAAAAATCCAGCCACATATACTCAGACAGAAAATTATAAAAAAAATTCTTATATCTTAACTATGGGCACCTTTGGCTCACCTACTATATATATATTATCAGCATATGAAATAAAATTATATCCTCTGTGATTATTTAAAGGACAAAGAACCCTAAGCATAAATTAATAAATAGAGCAACAAACTGCTTTGTCTAAAATGTTCCATTAGTAGCAAAACAATGTGTATTTTATATAAAATTTAAAAATTTGTATATCAGCTGAAGCCGGTAATTTAATACTAGATATTTTCATTTAAGATTAATGCTGTAATTCAATAAACAGCAACCTGTTGGTGGGATCTTACCACTCGACACTTTTATCAAGTTCCTTTATATTTCTAATTTTATTTCTGTTTTTTTATTATTATTATGTACTAGCGTCGTCTGCAGGATGTAAAACTTCAAAAAAAACTGGGGAATTTTTGTCTCTTTGTGACATTTTATTTAAGAATTTTTCATTTCTCGCATGATCCACAATTTGCTTTCTCTTTTGTTGTTCACAACTCTTTTTTTTCCTTAATTTGCTGTTGCCTATATCATTTATCAGCCATTATATTTAGAAAATCCAGTTGCTGAATTACCTTTGTCAAGAAGTACTGCTCAAAATAGTTGGATCACTAAAAATGTAGCACAAAATCTTTTCTTTTTGTGGTTAAGTTTTATAAATGTGCTTCCTGTTTTGTTGTATATCTCTCCCATAATTTGTTGCTGTTGGCCATATCACTTATCAGCCATTAGATTTAGAAAATCAAGAGCAACTGTAATACCTATTAAAAAGAAGTATTGCTCGAATCAGTTGGATCACTAAAAAACTGAGATAAGTTCTTTACTTTTTTCAATTAAGTTTCAAAATTTTACAAAAATGAAGATGCAGCATTTGGCTCTATTTAAATTCGACGATTTTTTTTTCCTGCCATTAAAAGGAATAAAGTTTTTTTATTATAAAAACATCACTTGTCATAAAAAGTTTTGACAACTGCTTCTGCGATTAACTCCCTCGCAACAGATTTTTTTTTTTTTTTCTGGTTATCCCTATGAGCTATTTTTCCCTCATTCATGGTATTGAAAGGCATACTAATTAAATTCCCCTAAAATAATAGAGCTGTTGTTAGCAGCTCAGCTTTAAATTATTTGGAGCAACTTATTTTTGAGTAACACTGAATTGAATTTGAGTGAAACTATTTGATGTAGAAAAGGCCCATTTTCCCTCTGTTGGAATAGAACGCATATAATTCCCATATAGGAGACGAACGCTTTACTACTACGCCACGATTTCGTACTCAAGGTGGTTAAATCGTCATCCTAAATCCTTTTCAAGCGAAAAAAAATCATATTACTTAACTTTTTTTTACAAATTTTCTACACAAAATAAAACTATGGGAATCCAATGAACGTAGTCGTATGGAACATAACATCAGGCGTCTCAGCGATCCTATATTTTTACAATCAATTTATTATACTCGCACCACAATTTTGAGAAAGAAAGTTTCCCTAAACGTTTTCTCGCTAAAATATCATAAAAACCTTCAAGAAATTTTTCTTTTTGAAAATTGTGGTGACAGTATAATAAAATAATCGTAAAAATATAGGACCACAGTGACCCCTGACAACATACGTAATTCTTTGACGCAGATGGACACCGGTGTCCCTTTTGCTTATTTATTTTTTGACGCTCTTATTACAAATATTATTATTATATGATAGTTTTTCATTATAAAAGAGAGTCTAATAGTTACTATAAAAAATCTATTAAATTATCAGAGTAAATTTTTTACTAAAATAAAAATGTTAAATAAAAGTAGTTTGAAAAAATTTTATCAACCAATTTCAAAAATTTATTTCTAATTAAATTTGATTATTTAAAAAAGATCAGTAATGAATTATTGCTACTCTTATATCTAAGTAACTGTAAATAAGTGCAATTTATAAAAATATTTATTTATGGGACGCCCGTGTCCCATGATGAATTTACCTTTAACGCAGAAAGGGACACCGGTTCCCCACTCTATATTTTAGAACCAAAACTAATTAAAATTTTAAATATAACATTTTCCACTTATTTAGATCTAAAATAGCTTAAAACTGTCAAAAAAGTGTAAAAATTATGTTTGATGAGAAATCTGCTTCACAGGGTTAACCCGTCCTGATGTTAAAATTACTTTAAACCTCCATTCACTGTTTCAAAAATTCAAGTGAAAATAAACAAAACCAAAATCACTTCATCGAAAATACACTACACTTCCTACTTAAACATATTTGTCCTTCTTTAACATATCAATAAATTATCCGATTAATTTTTTTTTATTCCCTTTAGATATGTATCTGACAACCATTATTTCTCAAATTATGTTTGTACTTTATCAAATGACGTCTTGAACCTTGATAAAACTTAGCAAAATTACAATATGACTGAAGTATGATCATTACACAGGTAGAATAAATGCGTACCTACGCACTTTAAAATCTACAAGCATCAGTAATATAGCACCGAATAGCTCATTAAGGGAAAAATTTTTCAAAAAAGAATAGAATATAATCTTCGAGATAAAATGCGGACTTCATGGCTCAAAATGTCAGAATGTTAATGGAACTGACCTTAATGCAGGTTGGTGTAATGATCTTTTATAATATTACAAATGACCGGACTTTTTTTTTTCCGGCACTTTCTCTTATCCTATTTTATTTTTTAATGGTCATTCCTTAGACAAATTGTTCTTTAGGCTTATCCGTTAATATGAATTTTCTCCTAACCAATAAATAAATTTATTTTTAAAAGTGTGTTTAAAATAACTATAAAACATACTGAAAAATATTTGTTGATTGGCCTTTTTTTTTTTTTTTTTTTTTTTTCTTCTTTTTGTTGATGTTGTTGTTGTTGTTTATATATCGAAAAGTTATGTAACATGAAAAATACTGTATACAAAATTCTCAGTACATTAAACGTTTGTATTTAACAATAAAAAAGAAAAACACATACATAACTTTTATTTAAGAGTTTTCTTCGTAAAATGTGACTTTTTATTTTTATTTTATTTATTTATTTAATGAAAATTTCATTTTAAATTAAGTTTTTTTTATCATTAAATAAATAAATAAAACTTTTTCGGTCCTAAAGACTTATGATATTGGTTGCTCTAGTATTTATTATGATTAAGGTCGTTAAATTTTATTTATTAAATACTTCATTGTAAATAATTAAAAATATCAATTTCAATTCTTGATTTTATTTTTGCTTAGGGAGATTTCTAATAAAATAATTTAAGACTGAATAATTAGCAAGAAAAATTCCATAGGATAACATGGGAGAGAATGAAGTGGGAATTTGACGGACGGGAAGGTATGAATGTATAAATAAATGAATAATAATTAAATGAATAAATAATTGAATGTATTCATTTATTTATTTGCTTGTTTATTTATTTATTTGAATAAAAATGTCTATGTGTTGTGTAATGTGGTCAAATCATGATGTTTGTATTCTGTTATATATCTCAGGATAAACTTACATGGGCCCATGAAGGTGATAGCGATTGTTAATTTACAAAAAAAAAATAGCATTTAAGTGCAATATGTGCGCATCATTCCAGTAGACATGCTATAATCTTGCTGTAAAATACCATTCATCTTCCTGGGTTTCTTTTACGAATTGGTCATTCAGATTCATTTTTCACAATTATATTTCCCTCTTCGAAAGAAGATATCTTCTTGCCAAATCACCACTCCAAGATATTTCGTGACTTCAAACTGTATCGATCCGCATTGGAAGGGGAGGGGGGGGGGTTGTGGATTATTAAGCACGACCGTGTGGTGATTGCAATGAATAGGAACACTATTAGTGCAGCGGAAGGAAATAATCCTCTGGCCCTCTCCTATAATCCATCAAAGGCGTCGAAAGAGAGCAAAAGTACACGTAAAGGCATACCTGGCAGCTGTGGTGACTTAACAAAGGGATTTTTCACTCTACCTGCAGTGGAAATCATTTCTCGTTTGTTGTATGGCCAAGGGGTTACCATATGATATGTATAAAAAATAGCTTTACAAGAGCGAGAAATAGAATATAAATAGAACCATAATGTAATCATAATGATCAGAGAGTGCTCTTTTTTTCTATTAATAATAAATTATATCGATGCAAAGTTGAATAACATTAATATGATAGATGAAAAGAGGTATGTGACCTGCTTATACAGAAACAGTAAACACTCGTTTTTTTTTTTTTTTTTTTTTTTTTTTTTTCTCTCTCTGCATGAGTTTAAAAAAATCTCAGATCTCTTATCCCTTAAAAATAGTTAATAAAATAGAGATAATTTTCCCTAATTATGTGTAACTTTTTGTTTAATTACTATTCACATTGTGAGTTTTGTTTCCTAAAAATTTACCAATTTTAAAATTGCAACAGGATTTTTTTCCCTTTAATGTAAATTAGGTTCCGAACATGGGTATAGAAAAGTTACTTATTCAATTTTGTGTTCTGGTGTTTAGGCAGTTTTCATCAAATATAAGAGTTTGAATATCCGATGTTGAATAAAATGAAATTTAGTTGAAGTTTTAGTTAGAGGTAGATAATTTTTATATTAGTTGTCAAGCTTTTTTTAAATCTGGCAGTACTCACTTATTACAACTGTGTAAGACTTAGTTTAGTTGAACAAATGCATCATATTTTAAAGAGCTCAACATACAAATATTGTGTATATTTATTCTTATATAACAATTGCTCAATTAAACGCGACATTGTATAACAAATTATTAAGTATAATTACTACTATTTACATAACATTATTATTACTTTCAAAATTAAGAAAAAATACGAATATGGGTTGATTTATTCCTGGATTTGGTAGAGGCTAGCGAAGACTAACGTAATATGCTGTGTGAAAATGTTTACAAGCGATTATATTTTGTTTTATTATTATCATTATTATTACTTAATATTTAAATAGTGTCTTGTTGTCAATGTTCTTAAAAATATAATTAAAGTCCGTCTTTGTTAAGATATAAACAGCCATAGTGCATGTTATGTTTATTTAAAAACTGTTACCAGTAAGATTATTAATATTCAACATTAGCGATATTAATACATAAATTCATTAAAACTTTTTCTTCGGGCAAATGCCAACTCAATAAGGTATTTAAAATTTATTATATAATTCATTTCAGATATTTTTTGAAGTAACAGGCCACTACTGGAACTTTATTTGGAGACAATATCGAGAAAGTTCTGATTGCATATTTGTTTTTTAAATATCTTTTAAAAATATGATAAAACAATTATGCTTCTTTTCTTAAATTCTATTAGCCTTTTACTTCGGATAGTTTTGTGCAACCTTTAAATAACACATCATACGAAAAAATAACACATCATACGAAATTGCATACGAAATCAGACTCAAGAAAAGTATTGAATAAAACAAATTAATAGCTTCATTTTTTTCCCAGCGTTTAATCTTTAACAAAATATATTTTTTATTTAAAAACTTCTTAAAAAACTAAATTTCTTTTTTTTCCTAAGTAATAATAAAACAGGTTATATATTTTTCAAAAAACAAATATCCTTTTAGAAATAAATTTACAAACTATTATTTATTGTCTTAAAACATCATAAAGCCATTTAGAAATATAGCTAATATATATATAAATGTAATCTTAATAGGCTCGTTTAAATATATAAATATCTAATATTTTTAATTAAATACTATTTTGCACTGTAAGTAACTCATGATAAATTACAAAACTAACTAACATTATTTAAACATGAACGTAAAATTTCATATAAAGTTTTGAATGAGAGCTTTACATTTACTTATTTATTTTTATTTTTATTTATTTATTTATTTATTTATTTTTTACAGGGAATGTGTAATACAAGTGCTGAAAAGTATTTTTACATGCATATTACTAAATTTCAAAGGAATATACACACACACACACACACACACACTCATATATATATATATATATAAAGCAATATTATAACTGTTTATGAAATTGTAACGCTCGATTTTTGTTTTCTTTTGGTGAATAATATATTTACGAATTGAATTTTTGAATAAATAAATAAATAAATAAATCGAAGTTTTTAAGCAGTAAGTAAAAATGTAATATAAGTAATAAGTAATATAAATATAAGTTTTAAGTAATATAAATGCCATGTTGTATTATAGAAGGAAATATATTTATACTATAATCTTAAATAACGATTATATATACATATATACATATATATATATATATATATATATATATAAGTGTTGAACCTCCTAAAATATAGAGCATTTTTCACACTCTTCAAACCACTGATTATAATGTGACCTTTTTGATCGGTACTTGTAACAAATAAGGATGCACATTCTGGGAGGTCCTGCGTTATGGTGTTTAAGTTCTACGTAAGTGATATATATATATGGCTACTAACTCATAGTATTACCGAAAAAATAAAAGACGGCTCTACAGGATCATCGCATTACAAGAAATATTTTTAGATAATCTGACATAAGACATGCAGCTTTTAATAAATTGCGATTTCTATGAAAGACATTGCAATGAAAAAGAAAGAAGGTTTTAAGAACGAATATAAAAAAAAAAAAAGTAATAAATAAGTATTACACAAATATGTAATATTATTGTTTAAAAATATATCATAATGTTTTTGTTAAGCTTAAATAAAATACTGTAGAAATTAAGTTAGACAATTGTCTTGAAACACAAAAATATTCTTCTACTTTTGTGATTATTTTAACTAAATATTTTGTAACTAGATTTTCCTAAACGTTTAATAATTTATTTAACATATAAGACATTGGGTTAACTATCGTCGCACTAGAAATGTCTAGTGAGTTATTTCGGACAGTCTATGTATGAGAAAGGAAAATCACAGATTAAAAATTTAATTTTATAACAATAGTGAAATATAACTTATTAAATAATCTGGTGTGTCACTCACACGACTTTCTCTTACCCTGAAACTTGATACTATAAATACAATTTGGAGATTAAGGAGCAAGATAACGATTAAAGTTATGTAAACTTGTGTTATAACAATTCAAATTAGGATTTTGTACAGCTTTATTTGATAAATAATTTTGTGTGAGGGGGGGGGGGGCTACCGCCCCCTCAACCCCCGTTTCGTTATTGTACCTACATTTATATAGAATTCAAATCTGTTACTAACTTCAAAAGTTCATTTGAAATTATCCAGACAACTTTTACGCAAACATTCCTTAAAACGTATCAATATTGACCAAACTTTCCGAGCAACAAACGTATTAACTTCAAAATACAACATTTGAATCGCCTGAAATTATTTGTCATTAATTTAATTTAAGAGACACAGAGAAAGATGTGATTTCGTATTCAGCAAGCCTCAAAATGTGTAACTTTAGAAAAAAAAAGCAAGCGATGAATATTTAATTAAAAGACTACATTATTTACCACATGGCTATTAGGAATTTATTTCAGTTGCTGAACAGCTTTCCTGGACATGGCAAACTATTATAGTAAAGCACTTTCACTAATAATAAAAAAGATTGTTATGGCTTAAATATTGGCAGCCCTGTATATTTTCTGAAGATTATGTTCACACCACATGGTGCACATAAATATAATCTTATATTAATAACACCCGACACAACCTGAAATACACTTTCATTAATTTTCAAGCATTGTCGCACTATAATCTACTTCTTTTGTGTAGCCCTGTAAACAAACATACCATATTCTACATGAAACACGTTTTTACGCATATAAAATATATACATTCGTTTCATTTAGTTTAGTGCAGTCCATGGGTGTTAAACTCTACTTACCTGCAATTTCCCCCATAGACGTAATGTATTTGAATACTCTTGGGTTTCCCTGTACATAAACCATTTGCTTCATCTCAACGAAAAGTTTAGTGAGCATCCCTATATGATACACATTTAGAATTCTAAGTTTGCATTTTCTGCTATAATTTGTTTTTGAGATATGCTGGTAACAGACAGACACACGCACACAGAGACACAGAAACCAATCGCTAAAAACATGATTTTCTGATTCAAGGATCTCAAAACGTGTAAACAAAAATTCAATTTCCGAAATTCGGCCCAAAAACAATACTTTCTCTACCTCATAGGTAAGAGAAATTAAAAATTATTGGTTTACATACAATAGATTAGACCAATGGTAGGCAATTGGCGGACCGCGAAAGGTCGAAAACTGGACCACCAAAAATTTATTGAAAATAGGAATTTTTTAAATAATTTATTAAAAAAATATTTTTCTGGAAATAAAATTATGTTTCGGCACCAATCTTATTATTTTTTCTAATACCTTACAAGTAACTGCGTGACTGATTTGAATTCTTAATGGTTAGTTGTAGGTAGATTAAATACATAGTTGCTGTGCTGTGCATAAAACCTAACTTTAAAATACTGGCTCAAGACTGTAAATGTGATTTATGCCATTGCTTTTTAAATACAAATATACCAATATTTTGTATTTTATAATATTTTGTGAGTGAAAATAAAAATAAAAATTTAATAAGGGAAATGAGTTCTTTTTTTTTTTTCGTTTTCCTCGAAAATTGTTTTGAAAACCACCCGTACTCCACCTAAAATTACTTACCGATCCCTGGATTAGACAATAACATGTGTTTAAAACAATTAAGCTACATCCTTCTAGAATTGATATAACAGTAACGTTTTTTTTTTTTTTTTTTTTTTTTTTCTCTAGGTTATATTACCAGATTACATTTCCGCCATAATAGTTTGGCTTATTGGAACGCAACAATTGTTTATGTTAAAATGTTCTTCGTAAATTGATTAGTTGAAAACCCACTTTTTGTAAAAAATAATGGTCTATAAATGTACTTTATTAACAAAAATAATACTTTAAAAGTTTACAATTTTCAAGTTTCAGTATTGATTGAATATGATAATGAGTCTTTTCGGCGACACGTCTGTAGTGTTATTTCAGCATAACTGATTTCCAAATTTACCTTATCTCGCTCTCGCGCATAGAAAAATAATTACCGCCTTCGTATAGAATGAATAAGTGGCCATTTTCTAAATCCCTTAACTAGAAATATAGATTTCCGAGCTATGCGCATGAGGCACTCCAATAACTGAATAGACGAAATGATCGAGAATTTTTGTCTACACATTTCTAGATGGTGAAACAATATTCTGAAAATTCTGAATCTTTTGTATGACGAGAAATTCTTGCTTGATTATCTAGACTTGGGTCGTAAACCAAGATTATAGTTGTTGAAACCCGCCTCTTGTGTTCGCATTTATTTGGAGATATTTTCAAATAGGTTTGACCTCGATAATATAGAAAAACTCTCTAGAATTCTAATAGGGGTTTCTAGAACTCGCTATCAAAGGGTATTAGAATTTATAAGGAAGACATGGAACTATTTTTTTAGAGCCACAATTTAGATTCTAAATGTCAGTTACAGAAATTTTTCTCGGTGCGGTCGCTCTTTTCTCTCTTTTTTTTTTTTTTTTTTTTTCTTTCTGTTTGGTTCTGCTTCTTATTTTAAAATTTCATTGGTTTATTATTGTTCTATTAATTTTTGTTACATCTCTTCTCATAATGGTTTTCTTGATTTTGTATTTGTGTATGAAATATATAAATAGTAGACGCGTAGCTATCAAATTTGTTTTTAAGAAATGTGTTTAAAAATTCCTCAGACTTTGGAGTGGTAATTTATTGCAACTAAATAAATACTACTTTTACAGTTTTACATACACTGTTAAAAATTTCAACAGAAAACTCTGTGTAATGTATTATCTTAAGTCTTAAGTAAAATTACAGAGAAAAATAAACGGAGATGTTAAAAAACTTATTTTATGCATTCATTTTTATAACTAATATTAATTTAAGTAATTATTGGTGAGAATATATTTGTAACTTAGAATGCTTTTTCTGAAGTAGAAACAGTCATTTTTAATTTTAATTAAAAAATTAAATAATAAAATTAGGTAAAAACACAGAATAAAGTTTGAAAATCCCGATTATTCAATTTTAAATAAGAATTAATGTAAATTTATAGGGACTCTTGATAAATATTTACATTAAATTTACAGAAATTTTTAACAGTGTATGTTTTTTCTAAAAAAGCTTAATTATTATTTTTTTCTTAGTTATAATAATAAACAAAAATGATCCGAATAAATATTATTAAACTAAGAGTATTTATGTGATTATTTATGTGTATTTTCCTTAAGTAAGGAGTACATCGACTCCCTGTAGTCAGAAAAGTTCTAAATTTATTACAACCATAAAACTTTATTCTCTGTAGTACTATCGACGTTTGTAATTCATTTATTTAAAGCTAGTTCTTATATTCTTGGAAATACAAACGCGGGTTTAAAAAAATATATTTATTTAAAAATATTCATATTTTTGTTTATAACATACGGTTTTTCTACCGAAGTTATTGCTAGTTTCAGATAAATTAAAGAAAAAAAAAATGAAAACAGTAAACGAAAAAAGTTGAAACCGTTAACCCTTTCATTCCCCGTGATGCCAACTGGAATCATAACATTTCAGATTTTCTTTCTTACCATCTAGCACTCCCGCTGATTCAAAATAAACAATATAAAATTTATATACATTTTACCACCGAAAAATATATAATTTTGATGATTTCACTATCCTTGTTGATAAATGAAATTGTATTTTACTCTATTCTAATAATAATATCAGAATCAGTTTCCTGTTTTGGGCAATTTAAGTAAATTAACTGTCTGAAATTTTTTTTATTTTATTTTTTAATGTTTAAAATTTGTATTTTAATTAATTGCAATATGTATTTTTTCTAAAATTTTGATATTTTATTTATTGAAAAGTCACGATTTTAAATGGCATCAGTGGTTATATTAAATATAAATAAACACCTCTCAGTTGATTTGTTAACTATATTAATTCGTACTCTGCTATTACTCCTATTTAAAAAAAAATATTTATATATATTACCTTTGAAAAAAAAAAAAAAAAACGATGACTGAATATAGGATTTATTGTGTTATGGATGGAAAAAATTGGGAATGAAAGGTTTAAAACAGTTCGGTTAATCTTCAGTTAGAAAATAAATATATTAAACTATTTACGAAATATAAGCATTCAAACAAAATGATTCCCAAATACGCATGCGAAGTCATTAAAAAATTTCAATTGCATAATTTAATAGAGAGCTTATATATGGAAACTAATATTAAACATACAAATGAATATCGTGAAAATTTTAAGAGTGAACTATTTTTAATGATTTTCTGTATGAGACCTAAAAATAAGAGATCGTTTACAAATTGATATATTTTGGCTGTTTACCTAAAATTAAGCAAAACCTTTCTTCTTTCTTTCTGCATAACTTTTAAATAAAAAAAAAAAAAAAAAAAAAAAAAAAAAATGTAAGAACATAAAACCTAGAAGATACATTTTTTATTAATAAATCGAATTTTACATTACTTTATTATCATAAATGCTTTTTAACTGATATTAGCTCAGTTTTTTAAGTAAGTTTTTTAAGAAAATAAAAATGAAACTATTTTAGAAAAGTAAATAAGAGATGTGTTAAAGTTGTATTATTAAACGGTAAAGATGTACTTAAAAAAATTATCTAAACATTTCTTTTATCTTCTTCTCTTTCCTTCTGTATTTTTTTTTCTTATATTTTATGTGAAAAAAAAAAAAATATTATATATATATGAACACTGTTGGAGTAAAGTTTTTTAAAATATCGCGCATTTTTGGATAAAAAACACGTGTGTTATAAGGAAAATATACGCAGAATAATTAAAAAAAAAAAATTAAAGAAACTTTTATATCTCCATGAATATAATAGATCTGCTTGCACAATGAATACAAAAGTTGTAATTTGTCCAGAGAAGTATACCGTACGTTTACAGAAACTTGGAGAATTTCTATGCGCAGTTCGATTACAATTATTATTATTATTATTACTATTATTACTATTACAGTAAAACCTCTCTAAGTTGGACACCTACGGTTCCAAGAAAAAGCGTCCAACTTAGAGAGGTGTCCAACTTATAGGGGTTAGACATAATGTTAATGGATACATTCCGTTCCGAGAAAAAGCGTCCAACTTAGAGGGGTGTCCAACTTATAGGGGTGTCCAACTTGAGAGGTTTCACTGTATTACTTGTCATGGAGCCTGGAATGTCCTCGTTCCCAAAATGTCAATGGAAAATGTAATTAAACATCTGCTTTACATGCAAATGTTATAAAAGAATTCGCACCGCATGTTTTAAGCTATCGTCAAAAAGTGTAAAATCAAAAGTAATCACATTATATTCTCACCCATCTGTATATAATTAAAAAAGTATAATTAAGGAATATATATGTATATTAGTCAGTATGGAAGCGTTGTATTAGAATGAAGAACTCAGTATAAAGATAGTTTAAAGTTTAAAAAATAAACACGAATCCCAATTCATCTAAGTAAATTAATCAAATCTTTTGGTAACATAGGTTTTATTTCCAGTTCTTATTTAAGTTTTATTAAATTTAAATATTTTTGTATGAAATGTATTTTTTACAATATATATTTTTGTGAAGAAGAATAGAATACGAAATTTTACAGTTAAACAATAGATTATTCGGGTAGTAATAATAATAACACAAATCCAGTATGCCACACAAACTAATTTTTTTTTTTTTTAACCATAAATTTTAAAAGGAGAAATTTTCAGCAACAGCCCTTCTTTTCTCTCGAAACCATGATGTACAGGTACAACCTTTTGTATTAATGGTTTTCTTAAATAGGGTGTTATTAAGTAGAAAACTACTTCCATCAATTACATCTATTATAAAAGAAAGTACTCGACTAATTTTGACTATCCTTGTATACGTTTATAAATTTTACACATAAAAAAATTATGTGCTTAAATTTAGCATAGAAAAAAATGCATAACACGATTTTCCACTCATTTTTAGTAAATTTAAGTACTAGATCTTGATGCATTTGAGTTCTTCTTCGGGGTCCTGTAAACGATTTATAAATATTTTATTGTAATTTTATTTTTCCGACTGAGTGACAATAATGCCTGGACCGGGAGTCGAACCCCGGATCTTTGACTTACAAGGTCAAGGCTCTACCAATTGAGCTATCCAGGCCGACAAACCGGTCGGAATTACTCACTCAGACAACCTTTAGGCAGAAAACATTTGGTCTATCATTTAGATAGCTCAACAGAAATAAGCCGCAGGTAAAGGAAAACACCATTAAACAATGGGAAAGAAATGCAATTTTAATTAAAATCACACAATCAACTGATTGGAAGAAAATTATATTAAATCATTCAGTCAAAGATCCGGGGTTCGGCTCCCGGTCCAGGCATTATTTTCACTCAGTCGGAAAAATGAAATTACAATAATATGATTTCTTCCTATCAATTAATTGTGTGATTTTAATTAAAATTGCATTTCTTTCCCATTGTTTAATGGTGTTTTTCTTTACCTGCGGCTTATTTCTGTTGAGCTATCTAAATGATAGACCAGATGTTTTCTGCCTAAAGGTTGTCTGAGTGAGTAATGCCGACCGGTTTGTCGGCCTGGATAGCTCAATTGGTAGAGCCTCGACCTTGTAAGTCAAAGATCCGGGGTTCGACTCCCGGTCCAGGCATGATTTTCATTCAGTCGGAAAAATAAAATTACAATAAAATATGATTTTCTTCCAATCAGTTGATTGTGTGATTTTTATTAAAAATGATTTATAAATAGTTTTCATACCATAAACTGCAGGCAACACATTTTTTTGTATATATAATAAACGTTTAATTTTATTACCTCTAGAACAGTTTATAAAGATGTGAAAATGTATTAACAAAAAAATGGGCGCATAGATCGTAAGACCTTGTATTATTTTGTATGTCCTTATATACCTAATCTCAACAATGGATTCCAAGTAATATCGCCGTATGATAAAGAATTAGATTGCAAAATTCGGGCTAATTGCTAAATCTGTTTTGAAATTATCCTTTAACAGATTCTAGCAGCAAAATGTAATTGGCCTTTCAGTGGCCTCTTATCGACGACCGATGAACTTGCTAAAGGCCGAAACTCGAAATCTCATCAAGAGCGATGAATCTCATCGGGAGATCGTCTAAAATGTCTCACTGGGAATAGTTGAATCCGATGATCGGAACCCGACAATTTTTAACAACTGATCTAATGAAAATTCGATGGAAAGCGAGTTTTCACGTGATTTTTCATCGGTTCGATTCCTTTCTTCGGTGAAATACTCCTCATCGAAAACCAATCTTGAATACTGTTCTGAACTATATGTCCATGTTAATGCTCGAGTAATATTCGAGGAGTCGATGAAAAGCCAAGCAAAATACAGTCGACCATTATTACTGGGGGACGCGCATGGAGACATTCACACGCAGACATATAGACTAGGCTGACCATATGTCCTCGAATCTCGAGAACAAAACTACTTTCGTCCCCAAAAAAATTACAACACATTTGGGGACGCCGGTTATAAAATTATTAATGTTTTATTATAGTGATTTATTATATGCATAATAAGTAAGCTGAAATAAGTTCTGTTAGGTGCTTTATACATAAAAATGTCTAAAAGTTTACAATTTAAGGTGATTTAATTATTATTTTTATTTAATTCGAGGACGCCGCCATCTTTGTCCACAAATTCAATGAAAAAAATATGGTCACTCTAATATAGACCAACCGCTAAAAATCGTACTTTTTTATTTAGTGGGGTTCGAAACATACATTTGCAGAAATAAATCAGTTCTGAAAATTCGACTCCGAAACAAAATTTTCTCTATAATATATGTAAGAGAATGTAAATATGATCGAAAAACTATTTATGATTTTATTATTGAGTTTATGGATTTTCCCCATTAATTTACCTGTTAGTTAATCATAATCAACAAGAAGTAAAAAATCATAAATGTTCCATTTAAATGTTTACGAAAATAATTTAAATTATATTCATTCAACCTCGATTGTTAATCTCGAATAAATAACATTGGTCAAAGATCATGCGAGAAAAGGAAATAGCGAAAAGAAATTTAAAGAATCAAGTTTATCTTGCTAAAATGTTTCAATAAACTGCTCCCAAAAAGAAAAGTGCATTGAAATTACAGAATGACAAGGGGAATGGCAACTAGTTTGTTGACAAGAGAAAAGAATGAATAAATATATTTATTCTAGCCTTCTTATAGGGGAAAAATTATTAAATTAATTTATAAAAATTTATTTAATCTTGAACCTATTTTTATTCATGAAACTCATGCAAATTTATTCAAAACTGAAGTAATGCGAAATGAAGTAGCTTAGATATTGTAGCTATTAAAAAATAAATAAAAAATAAAAGGAACAAAAAATAATATTAGTATTCAAATTCAGGAAAACAAGAAAATTTATTTTCCATTTATATGCATGATTTCAAAATAGAACTATCAACGGTTAATCGAATATAAATGTTTTATATTTAATTTGTTCTTATGCAGTGATATAGAAAAAAATATACATATTTACATGCTTTGTCAAATGTAGCATGGAGAAAAAACTTTATATCACAAAATGATTTTTTTTAAATATAAAACAATATGGTGTACCCCTCGCATGACTTTTTCTTACCCTGCATTTCAAGTTTTGCCTCAGCCAGATCACAGATTACAATATACAATAAAGAGTAATATTTAAAAATCTACTTTAAAACAATCGAAAATAGTAGCAATAACTCAGTAACTCATAACTTTTAATAATCGAAAAAAGTTTTTGGAGCACATTTAGGGCCGTATTCACCATTAACTTCAACTCCCGGTTCAATGCAAAATTTTGAAAAGCCTCTAAAGGAACGTTGGTGGAATGAATTTGGTGGAACGAATTTGGAACGAATTGGTGGAACGAATTTGGTGGAAAGGTACCGCTTTCCACCAAAATCTGAAACATTATTTCTGCCATCTAGTGTCGAGGATTTCATATAATCTTTGATTGGTTATTTTCACCTAAAAAATCTGAAAATAACTATACCGCTAGATGGCAGAAACAACACGGCAAAATTTACTGAAAATTTGAACCCCGCTTTTATAGGCTTTTCAAATTTTCATGTTCAACCGGGAGTTGAAGTTATTGGTGAATAACAGCCTTACTGAGCGTATATATCTGCGTGAGGGGCACTATACCCACCTTAAATCTCCGTTTGAATATAGTTCCTACACTCATCAAAAAATTGAAGTCTGTTATTAAATTTAAAAGTTTATTTCAAACTATTTAAACAACTTTCACCAACTAAACTATATATACACTTTATATATCTTTAAACTATTTATACACTTTCAAAGTAAAAAATATTAAATTTGTAGCAGTGTTAGTTAAAGTGGCAACACATTAAACAAGAAATGTGATGAACCAAGTATTTTGATAGTGCAAATTTTCTTTTAAGGTGAAATGTATATGCTTAATTTTCTTAAGGTAAATGCATGCATACATTTTCTGCCGTAAAATGTATGCTTAAATTATCTTTTTGAAATAAATGCTTCTTGTTTTTAAAATCCTTATATATATATATATATATATATATATATACATATATATATATATATATTAGACATTAATTTGCTAAAAAAAGTCAAAAATTAAAACACATTTAATAACTATTCTTGAAGTAATCTATTGTATTATACAATACTTTTATTCTCATGTTTTCTGTATTTCAATTTTAAAGATATTTTGCATTTCATTAACAATGCATATCAGTAACCTATTTATCATATTCTTCTGTTTGTAGAGCAACATATAATATGACCATACAATCCTTCTGTGCACAAACTCCACTTCAAGAACTGCACTTTTAAAGGGAAAACTTTAATATATATATGCATATTCAGTTAATTAAATTATTTTAAATGCACAATAATTTATTAGAAATAATTAAACATTTTTAACAATTAACTTAACCTATTGCTTAACATCGGTAAGATTTAATAAAGCTCAGTAATAATCCATGAGACAGAAAGCATTCTTAACTATAATAATTCAGATTTGATACAATTGCATTTTAAGATAGTCATAATCAGGACTCGTGAAATACGGTCGCCTGGTCGCCATTGACGACCAATATATTTTAGCCGGAGACTATGTTTTCAACTTTAAGAAAACTCAATTTTTTTTTTTTTTTTTTTTTTTTTTGGTGAAAAGTTGTTCTCAAAATCGGCTTCTATTCCACTCCCGAGTTAGTGTAACTCTCGCCATGTTGATTGTTGCTCTTCTTGCTACGTTTTGAGACACTGTGTTGAAAGAACGTGCCGTTAGATTTACTCCACTTTTCTTCATGCATATGTTTCACAACTCGGTGTTAAATCAGTGCACCGTTTTAGGGAACTGGTTTGCACTGCTGCTGATTGTGCATATTTAGCAACTTGGTGCTGAATCGTTGGCCGGTGTGATAATGTATCAATGCCTATAGTGTATGTTTTTGTGAAAATAATAAAGCTGTTTTCATGATGTTAAATTTAAAAAGATTTTCCTGTTGTATCATTCTAGCGTCGTAAATATTTGGTTTTTGTGTATAGAATTTTAATTTCTATATTCAAATAAATGAAAAAAAAAAAAAGAAGAAGAAGAAGAAGAAGGAGAAGGAAGAGGAAGAGGACGATATTTTTTTACTGAAAACAAGATATTTTTGCTGGCGGCCAGTTTTTTTTTTTTTTTTAATTTCTGGAGCCCTAGTCATCACAGTAATTTGTTAGCCACAGTAACCGTTTTTAATCAACAAAAAATTGTGTCGTAATTTATCCGTTAAAAATTTTGTGTATTTATTAATTATATTTTATTTTTCTACAGGCATTTACAGTTGTGTATTTTTAAAAATTAATTCATTAACTCAGGCTTAATAATGTTTTGAGTATCTAAAACAGAAAGTAGTGTTAATCATACAAAGTTAAAGCTTTATTCAACCACATTTTAAGATTATTTATCATTTTGACAACCATCAACCATCTGATAACTTGATTCAGTACCATTTTGACTGACCGATTAAGTAATTTATCAGTCAAAAATATCGTCTGTTGTTAGTGAAAAAAATTATCCTTAATTTATCCGTTAAAATTCAGAGATGTATTTCTAAATTTTAGTATATCATCACCCCGGCTTTCACAAATTTGTATTTTAAATGTAACAATTAATTCATTAGTATTCAGTTCAATGCATAACACCGTGTGGTATACAAAACAGAAAATATCGTTAATCATATTAATTTCAGGTTTGATTCAACATGCATTTTGAGATCTAATCAATCATATAAGTGATTTGTCAATGACAATATATTTTATAGGTGGTAAAGAATTAAGCTATAACTTATCCATGGAAATTCATAGGTGTTTCGGAGTTTTATATTTTTCCCCTCGTCGTTTACGATTGTGTATTTTGAACACGTCATTATTGGATGACTAGAGTCACGTGGTTTTTTTCGATCGATGAGATGGCTAGACTGCGAGATGCTCTCTGACGTGCGCGCATTATTAAGTTCAGGAATTTCATTTTAATAATTAAGTGACATGAATTTTTGAGTATTATTACATGTTTGAGAAGCAATACACTTCTTAAAGAAATGAAGATACTTTGTATAGTTTCGTATTGATTCTTTTCCTGTACAATTTTAATATGATATATATATACAGTTCTCGCCGCTTATTAAAATCACATTCGTTCTGAGCCAAAGTGATTTTATTAAGCGGCTGATTTTAATATCCGGCGAACGTTCCTGTCCTTAAGAAAAAGGTATTACTTCCCTGAATTTCGAAAGAAACTTCAAAAGGTAACGATTAATATGATTAGTAAACAATATTAATTAATTTTTGGTAGATAATTAACTAATTGATTCTTCGATATAAATAAATTAAACGCATTGTAAGTTCCCGTGCATTTTCGTTAGAGGAAAATCATCATTACTTTACCAAAAGTTCACGCTGTTCTTATAAATTTAAAATCTTTCCGTTTAAATCTCGTGAATTATAGTAATTTCAAAATAAGAACTAGAAATTGCCTTCTAATAATTAGACAAAAAAAAAAAAAAAAAAAAAAAATCAAATCAAATTTGTATTTTATTACTGCGCTTTGAAAAATACGTTCCTTGAAATTGTTACGGAGATAAGTTGAGGTGCATGTTTAATTTGTAACTGTGCAGCAAGTATAAAATGTTGAACAATGAGCGATTACGGAGGGTTTGTTGTGCTTTAATTTAATTTTCTATTTCATAAAAAAAAAAAAAAAAAAAAATCACAATGTAAATAAAAAAGTTTTTTAGTGTGTATAAATGATATTTTTGGCTGCTGAGGATATTTTTGAGTTTATTAACCAGCGATGCTGATTTTATTAAGCGGCGGCTTTAAAAGTAGCTTGTATTGATTTGATTCCGGACCTGGCGATTTGATCATATTAAGCGGCTGATTTTATTAACCAGTGATTTTATTAAGCGGCGGTTACTGTATATATATAATATATATTTTCATATATTAAAATAAATAAATAAATATATAAATAAATAAGACTAAATGTGTCATATAACGTGATATAAGTCTAGGCATATTTTCCAGTTTTATGTATTTTGCCCCCCCCCCCACACTTTTTTTAAAACTCCTGCAACCAAAAAGAGTGGTTTTCTGCCAGTTTAAGCACTAATATTTAATTCCGCGATTAAGTAAATTAATGACCAGTGTAGAGAGTAAAATATTATTAACAATTAGGTTGAAAAAATTATTTTTATTATACTCTTTTAGAAAATATTAAAAATATCCAAACTACGACAAAACAAAACAAACAAACAAAAAGAAAAAATAAAGGATGATGAAATATGAAAGAAAGTAAAAAAGAAAGTACAGTAAAAAAAAAAAAAAAAAAAAAAAAAAAAAAAGTAATAATAATGATCTGGCATTTAAAATCTCGTTACAGTCTTTTTATTACTTTATCTATTCTTTTATCTCTTGTTAGATGTCGTATACCGTATAAATATCTAGTTTCCGTTTTAAATATTCATTTTTTTCCCCCCAGATTTTTGTGAGATACTCCATACTACTCTTTTATAACGTTAAATTAACATATTAAACCTTAGAAAATTAATATCAGAAATTTCTATTAAAAGTTTTTGGTGATAAATGGATTTAGAAAATGCAAATTTTGAAACCCGCCATGTTTATGAACATAAATAAACTGTGGTAAAATAAAAATTGGTAGAAGTGCATGAAAACAAATAAGGGAGAAGTGCAGCCAATCAACTTAAATCAACGTAGTTAAGGCGTATATGTAAGAAAACGTGCAATAAATGGCCGTATTCACCATTAATTTCAACTCCCGGTTCAACGCAAAAACTTGAAAAGCGTCTAAAGACAGGGTACAGCTTTCCAGCAAAATTTCGCACGCTGTTTCTGCCATCTACCGTCGAGGATTTCATATAATCTTTGATTAGTTGTTTTCACCTAAAAAATCTAAAAGTAACTATACCGCTAGATGGCAGAAACAACACGGCAAAATATGCTGAAAACTTGCACCCTACCTTTCTTTATACGCTTTTCAAATTTTCATCTTCAACCGGGAGTTGAAGTTATTGGTGAATAACAGCCTAAGGGAAGTGTTACATCTTTTTTTATACCGCTGCGACGACAAGTTTCATGACTTATGTGACTGAGATCGTGTCTTGGGATTCGGTACTTGTGAGAGGAGACAAAGCAAATTCTATTCTTTCTCTCGAAATAGTAGTAATGAAATTTGAATTTTTGCACCTGAATTTTGCAGTAGCCTACTGCAACTGTAGAGAAACAGAGAAAAAACCAAATTTCTGACAGATATTGTGATGATAAAAGATTTCTGAATTTATGGAACCACTGACAACTCAGAACTCAGATAATTATTTTACAAGATACACCAGAAACACTGCTTCAAATTATAGCGGAGTTTGCTGCTGGTGCATCAATAATCAGTCTGTGTGTCAACTATACAATGATTCCTCCATGATACCGGTATTTAATGCCATAGACACAGTAGTAGACTGTGTTTTGATGGCTCAGAAGAACAGAACTATGCATTCACGTATAGCCTTGCCAGTACAACGAATTGTTGGAAATAATTACATTAACGTTGCCTGGTGTGAGTCTTATTTATAGTTGTATAGAGGTAATGATCATGTGCGTATATGGAAGCGTTTGTGTTACTAATTATTATGATTTGAGACACATATGTTAGAGTGTTTATAAACTAATGCTACAAGTAACTGGTTACGTAATTATTTCCTGTAATAACATACAGACATTCGTGTAATACCGTCACTCTTATGACAAAGAGGCGTAACTCAAAACATCGTGATTTTTAATGAAACTGTTGAAGTAAAATTTTGTGTAAGGGTTGCTATTTATATTTCTGGCCTTGGCAACAGTAAGTGTTGCTAGGCGACCGCAGACGATTTTAATCGAAAGTTTGATATTTTTAAACGTAAATTCAGCAGACGATTTACCATTATAGCTTTATTTGTGTTGTTGACAGTAAATTGAAAAGTTCTTCTCTTTCAAAAAATGGAATTGAATCGTGAAAATTTTCGTGCGATTATTTTTCATAACTTTCGACGTGGATTGTCAAGACAAGAGTGCTTCGATGAACTTAATTCGTTATACAGCGATAAAACGCCATCCTACAGCACTGTAAAAAATTGTTATAACGAATTTAATCGTGGTCGATGTTCGATCCAGGACGAATCCCGTGCAGGTCGTCCAAAATCCGTTGTTGTGGCAGAAAAGATCGATGCTGTGCGCGAACTGATAAAGCAAGATCGTCATGTGACATACCGTGAGATTGAGGCGTCTTTGGACATTAGTATGACTAGCATCAATAAAATATTGCATGAACATTTGAGCGTAAAAAAAATTTGTTCGCGTTGGATCCCGCATAATCTGACAAACGCTCAAAAAAAGGCTCGTGTCGATTGGTGCAAGGAAATGTTGGAAAAATACGTTCAAGGTACATCAAAGGCTGTGTATAACATCTACACAGGTGACGAATCATGGATCTATGCATATGAGCCGGAAACAAAACAGCAATCAACTGTATGGGTTTTCCAAGGCGAGGCAAAACCAACAAAAGTTGTTCGAGGAAGAAGCACATCGAAACAAATGATTGCCTGTTTCTTCGGCATTAACGGTCATGTGGCAACAGTGGCGTTAGAGCAATGCAGGACGGTCAATTCTGAATGGTACACGACCATTTGTTTGCCAGAAGTCATCGGAGAAATTCGAAAAAAGCAGAAGAACAGGCGAATCATTCTTCATCATGACAATGCGAGCTCTCACACATCGACTCAAACAAATGCATTTCTGACTGAGCGAAAGATCGAACTGATGGGCATCCGCCGTACAGCCCTGATTTGGCACCCAATGACTTCTTCTTATTCCCACACATCAAAAATAAATTACGTGGACAACGATTTTCGACCCCCGAAGAAGCGGTTGATGCATTCAAAACGCATGTTTTGGAGTTACCTCAATCGGACTGGAAAAAGTGCTTTGAAAATTGGTTCAAACGCATGCAAAAGTGTATTGATCATCATGGAGAATATTTTAAAAAACAATAAAACCAATTTCGATCCTACATATTTGTTTTTTCATTATTAGGCCAGAAATATAAATAGCAACCCTCGTAACTCAAAAAATCATAATTTTAAGCTAGGCTGACCTAGCCATTCGGAGTTTTCCGTCGTTTGCACCTCACCTTTTAATTTTCTTACTTGATTGATTAATTAACTCTAGAAAAATAATCATATTTAATTCCTTCAAAACAAATACACATATTTTATATTTAATAAAAAAAAAAAATTGTCTCTTAACAAACTGCCCCCCCCCCAAAAAAAAACACGTAAATATGGGCGTAAATATACACCTTAGAAAGACACCCCTAGGAGGACATTTCACACTAGGCCTAGGACCCTAGCTCAGTCAACCAGCGGCCTTAACCCAACAACCAATTAATCTGTTGCTGAAATAGTTTTTTTTTTTTTTTTAAATGATTATCATTTTAAATGATAAGTTATCACTTCAACTCGAATTCAATGGTTCAAAGAACTTCTCATAATATGCTGCTTAAATGTGATCGATGTAGTGTCTACCCTAGATAATTAAGAACGATTAATTAAGTTTAATTGAATAATGATTTTCCAATTAATGCTTAATAATTAATTAATTTTGTTAGATATTTCTTTGAATGGCATTTCTTTATGTGCGTTCAAATTACATATTTTCTTTAAATTATTCAGAGGAAAAGGGGATCCGAGAATCAAGAATGGAATTTATTCACTTATACTTTGTTCACGAGAGGTAAACTTATTTTTATGCTGTCAATTACCTAGCATATTATATCAGTGAAACCTTATTTCCAATATTTATACCCTAAAGGGATCATGGATAGATGCTAAAATCATTAAAATCAAATTCAGGAAGGAAATATTTGATGGATAAATTATAAGATAGAAAAAGATATTCCGATTTGTTTAGCTCGAAGCGTGAAAATAGATAGCGTCATTAACATATAATTTAGAATTCTTTTATAGGGATTGTATAAAACGACATTCGACTATTGTTCACGCACATTATGAATGATGATTTTTATCCCGTTTAGCATAATGTGTTCCAATAGCTAGGAAAAGATCCTCAAGAAAGTCATACAACTTATGAACAAAGAAAGTCACAGAATAAGTAAAAGGAACTGCAAGGTAAGTATCAAAATTTTGTTCTTTTTTAAAAAGATGCTCTAAACACTACAAGATGAATCGACTAGATGTAGAATTATGACGATCAGTAGCAGTGAAATTGCTGTTCCGAATATTGTTGAAATGATTAAAGTAATATTTTAAAAGGAATTTCATTATTATTATTATTTTATTTTGTATAAAGAATTTTTATTCTTTACTACTAATCATCATATGGTTATTTTCAGATCCTTATAAAGCGTTATTAGCAAAAGTAATTGGATATTTCAATCGTAGAAGGTTTCAAATCGTTAGAGTTTAATTCTATCCACGTATAATGAATAACGCATATTATTGTTTTTATGGGTTTTTCAACAATGGCTGACAGAAAAAGTATCAAAATATTATCGCATTAGTATTTAAATATGAATTATAACAGATCTTTATAATTAAAAATTGAAGTTTAAAATATGCTTATTATTTAGTTACGATTATTTATTACGATTATAATTTTCGAATTATTTTTCGAATTATTTTTACGAAAATTTTATAAAATATTGTCTAAATATGATTCTTTTATATGTTAAAATTTTTGAATAAAAAAATTTTATTTACTGTGTTAAAAAAAAAAAAAAAAAAAAAAAAAAAAAAAAGGAAAAATATACGTTTCTTTTTAGCTTTCGTAATTCATGAAACCCCTTAATGGAAAATTCACTATACATCATTTTGCAAAATATGGCTGTATTAAAATTTAAACATTAATGTAAAAAAAACCATCTTTTTAAAATTAAATAATCGAAGTAGGCTTTGTGTACTTATATAACAAATTAAAATCTTATACAATTTATTGCCAAATTTTTCTTAGAGTACAAAAATTTCTGTTCAAAATCTTTTTTTTTTTTTTTTTTTTTTTTGTTCTTGTTTCTATATAACAAAAAAAAAAAAAAAAAAAAACGACATTTAATGATTTGAAATATGTAAAGAAAAAAGAGAGTTTTTACCTTTGAAAATGTTTAACAGCTTTTCTAGCATAAATTTAGTGTTTAGATTAAGATTTTAATGGAAGTTTCTTAGTGTCTGTTAATGTGCGTGCTTAAATTATTCAGTTTGTATTTATTTTTTCACTTTAAGTTTTAAATAATTATTTTTATGTAGAAGGTCAGAAACCAATAGCTGCAGAATTTCAACCGAAATAACTCTAATATTTTTTTTCAACTTAGTAATATTTAATTCAGCTATAATTTACTGCAATTTTATTTCTGTGAAATAACTGACAGACATAGAAATAAACAAAAATTTTAATCTTCTTAAAATTCAATGATATATAAGCTTATTTAACGGCCCAATTCCTAGAACATTTATTCTTCAAAATTAAGCTTAAAAAAAAACTTTTTTGACATAAAATATGTAAACGGTTTTTTCTTTATAAAATAAAGTGTAACTTAAAATTCAAACACTTACTAAAATTTTAAACTTTCTTAAATTAATTTTTTTTTCTGTGTAATAAAAATCTATTTTTAAAAAAATTATGCATTTAAGGAATTGTGCAGAAATCAAACAATCATTTGGAACATCAGTATATTAATAATTAACAACATATCAGTAGTCTAACAATTATTTAAAATATATAGACATTTACACCAAAATTTACATTCATCAAAATCATTCATCAAAATTCATATTCATTCAAATTTTTCATTATTTATAAAATATGAATATATATATATATATGTATTGATATACAGAGAAATACAAATTGAGTAAGTTACGAAATATATATTCATAACATACGCGAAAAGAAAGATACACGAAAAGTAAAAGATGTTTGTGAATAATAATTAAATTTGCAACCAATATTCTCCTCTTCGAGTGTGCATAATAACTTTTTCGATATCGTTTGTTTCGATACTGATTATTATTAATTTTCTTTTCTTTTCTTTTTCTTTCAAAAAAAAAAAAAAAAAAAAACAACTATCGAAAAAGGATTTACGTCCAACTATCGAAAAATGACACCGCGAAAATCCCAGTCCTAACTAGGGTTTTCTTGGCACCAAAGATTGACTTAGATATTTTTTAGCATTACATTTAAATAAAAACCTAAAACAGCAGTGCCTTAACTCTTTAAATCCTCTGAGAAGCATAAATAGGATAATGTGGCACTGCAGTCTTATGCTTGTGTTACGTATATGTTTATAACACATTCACTCCAAGTTTAACAAAAGATAAACGTTGGGGTGTGAAGCCTGTGTAGTCCGTATAAGTGACATGAATTAGATACTGCTGATTTAACACGGTTATATCTCTGCAGTATTTAGAATTCCTTTGTGTACAATTGTAAAACAAAAAGAATGTTAATTCTTTTGAATCGCTTACTTTAGTATGCAAATAAGGATTACTCTAACAATGGTTCTAAATTTACTGCTATTTGACTTCAGAATCTAGTGCCAACAAATATTTCATGTTGCTCCAACATAATTAAACGGAGGGTGGTAAAAAGCTGAAAAGTGCACTAAATTTCATTTCTGAATGTGGATTATAATTTCAGAGAGAGAGAGATTAGAAAATTTAATAAGAATTTCATTATTATTTTTCTTTGTATGTTGTATCAAACGTAACATTAATAGATATAAAGTAATTAAATTAGTACATATGTGTGTCATACATCAAATATATTATACACCATTACACAAATTATAAATATATATATATATATATATATATATATACATTAATTCAGAAATTACAGTAAGTAATTCAAAATTGGTGGTATATAAATTGACATTACTGATATATACTGGCTGAAATATTGCTGACAAAACTGTAGAAAATTATTGCTGGGTATTTTTCCTGAGTATTTTCTTTAAATATATAGTACTGTGTATAGGGCAAATTAAAATAAATATTGATTCATACAAAACTAGGATCGCAATTCCTTTTTTATCAGTAATAGTTGTTGTTTTTCCCAAATTGAATCACAATATTGTTCATAATATTTAGAAAAACAAATGTACTGTAACATTATATTCGACAAATACAATTGAAGTGACTAGTTATGGAGAAAAATTACCATATTCGTGTGATATTAAGTTCATACAAAACTAGGATCACAATTCCCTTTTTATCAGTAATAGTTGCTGTTTTTCAGCAAATTAAATCACAATATTGTTTATAATATTTAGAAAAACGAATGTATTGTAACATTATATTTGACAGACACAATTGAAATGACTAGTTCTGGAAAAAGGTTGCCATATTCGCGCGATATTAAGTGCAACAACTATCATTTTTTCATGTACCAAAAGTACATATAGTATCATTGACCATAAAGGTAGGGTAAGTGCTCCAGTGATTGACACTTTTAGAGCAATCTCTGATGTTTTTAATGTTCTAGTCATCAGAAAATATTTTTAGAAATCTTAAGTTAATACATATGGCATAAAAGACATTCAGAACCACATATATGTTAAAATATATGCATTTGATAACATTTTTTTTTTTTTTTTTTTTTTTTTTTTATGAATTTTTGTTTGACTCCCACTCAGTGTTCCAGTAATTGACACTGCCAGTTTTTCATTTTATCAGTAACTGGCTCCCTACGTTCCAGAGTTTTCCACTGCTAGTTATTCATTTTACCAGTTATTAGCACTCCATGCTCCAGTGTTTGACATGAAACGTTAACATTCTTATATGTAAAATATACAATTTTATTATTTTTCTTATTTATTAATTATTTCGGGATAAATGTCAATTACTGGAGCATGCCAATCACTGGAGCACCTACCCTATTTACATTTAAAGCTTCTCGTAAAGTTCCTTCATTTTATGGTAGAATATGAAACTGCGTATTAATATTACAAATATTACAATTACTTATCTACGGAGCTATAGCTTATACGAAGTAAACGGGGACTAAAAAGTTGATAATTATGATAAATAATTCCCTTGCTACAATATTCAAAACTCAGAATTTTTTTTAAAAATATGATCTAGCCTCGAATTGCGAGGGCATAAGGTCACCGTATTTTATGGAGCCGCGGTAAACTATTTGGCTGAGTGTCGGGTTTAAAATCAGAGGATTGTGAGTTCAATACTAGAACCAGTAAAAGACCACCTAGTATGTTCATGGTGGCTGATGTATATAAAATCAGTCGGGACTGTAATGTTATACATGTTCCGTAAAATTAACACGGTTGTTATCAAAGTGAGGAATCTTTCTCCTCCGCGAAGCTTCGTATGTGAATTCCAGACTATCGCTAATTGACTAATCCGTAGCTCTAATGCCTAAAAAGTAAACAAATGGTTGTTATGTGTGTTATTATAGGCGGGTAATTTTAACCACACAAACTATTCTTTTTTTGCGCGTGTGTGTGTGTGTGTGTTTGTGTGCAAGAGAGAGAAAGTGTGCTATTGTAACTGAATTTTAGCTCTATTTCATATCACTAAAATCACTGTAAAACTTAATAATACGAAAATAATTATGCTGTAAAAAAAAAAAAAAGTGAAGAATGTATGAGGTCTGCTACGAAATTATCAAAAAAAAGTTATTATCGATAACTTTTTTTTTTTTTCGTGATCTAGTTTTGGAAGAAAATTGCGATTTATATCAGGTTCCTAAAAGTTTTGAGATAGATTAAATAGTTACATTTCTTAGTGTGAGATCCAAACAAAGTTTTTTTTTTTTTTTTTTTAAACTATAACTGAGAGAAACGAATATTTTGAGTTACAATTAAATAGTAATTTTTAGATTTGAAAATATTTCATCCATTAGACAATGAGTGCATGTAAAATAATTTTGATATATTTCATAACATCGAAGAAAAAAAAAAAAAAAAAAAAAAAAAAAAAACACAAAAAACACCATACTCTATATAATTATTTCAATGCAAGACACGGAATATATTTTTTCCCTTTCAAAACAATCTATTATTCTTATCGAGTAATCCCATTTTCCTACTGACAATTCGAACTAAGAACTTAGATATCTTGATGGAGAACAAAAATTTAAAAATACAAAAAGAAGTATATAACGAAAGTTAACACACAGTTTTGCTTTAATATAAATCACCTCACACGCAATTCAAAATTAATAGAAATTGCGCCACGCGCATGTCTCTTAAATGCGACCGAGGCCTCGTCACGTGACATTGCGTGTCCGCGGATCTGTTCCGTAATCCGCCGCGGATTCGCGTGATTCGTCTCGTATCCTTTCAAAAATTTCTTCCTACTTTTTTTTTTTATATTATTATTCCAGAAATCTTGAAGTTATCGTGAACATGAACGATTACTTAGCATATTCGACTCGACGTTGTTCTTCTGTGATGCTACAGAACGGATGGTCACGACAAGAAAATGCGTCCAGATACAAAAAAAAAAAAAAAAATAAATAAATAAATAACAGAAATAAAACTTTACAATGCATTTTTTTTTTTCACAAAAAGTCACTAGAAGTATGTGGTCATTTATTGGCAATATTTCGCGTGCTGATTGCATAATGATGTGCCAATGCAGTTGATTAATATTGTTCGTGTCAAAGTTTATGCCAAGCGTGTCTGTGTTTTAGACTGTGATTAGTGTTTGTTATTTGACGTTTGTTTCTGTTATTCTGTGATCTTTGTGTGTTCTGATTCTCATAGGAAACACAGAATGTAAAGGATATCTACATTCTGCGAATGACAAATTTCCTGAGTCTTAAAAATAATGGATAGCCATAATTAGCTGCGCGATTCGGAAACGATATAATTAAGAGAGGAATTTTGCGTGTGTTTAGACAGGAGTTTTCTTTCTATTTCAAGAAAAATGCTTGTGATAAATTGCATATGAGTGTGCACACAATGCGAAATTTTCTGTTAAATACTTATGTAAGAGAAATTTGCGCATTTAAAACTAAACCCTGTATGCGTGATTCAAACTTGATTAAGCTTGACATAAATATTTTAAAGTACGCTGTTAGGTTCTTTTTTTTTTCTTTTTTTTCCATTTTGGAGCATATAATAATAAAATATTAAATAATGATAACTACAAGTTGTTTATATATATGAAAAAAGCCTGTCCGTCGAGATGATACTTATTATCAAAGTTTAAAACGTGCCTATCAAGTACACTCATTTATAATACAAAACTTAAAATGAAAACTTTTAAGTAATTCTTATGATAGGTTTGGAATTGTAATTTTAAGTTACTCGGCAATTCGCTTAATTCATTTCACTTCTGTTACACTTTTTATGTGATCGATTAATGAAATAATCGCTTGTGAAGATCACGGAAAAAAGTGATGATTTATTTAATTTTTTTTTAAGTCGCCACATTATTCTTAGGTAGCACATAACGTTGTTATAGCGTTAAAATACGTTTGAACAGTGAAAAATTAGTTATAACAGAGTTAAAACAACGTTATGTGCTATTGGGTATTATTATGATTATTATTTACTTTCTGAACATACATTTGTAAGGAAAGTATTGTTGTCAGGTCAAAAATCCGAATTTGATATTTTGATGTTTCTATACGTTTTTAGGTCCCCTGAGTCCGTTTTCCCAATTTTTACGATGACGTGTGTGTGTGTATGTGTGTGAGTGAACACGCTAGCATCTAAACCCTTTGCTGGAATGAGCTGAAAGTTGGTACGTATGGAATAAGTCACCATAGCACGAACCCTATTGATTTCGGTGAACCTAACACTTTTACAGGGACACCAAGAAAAATTCTTTATCATTGTGGCGTATGGGGTAGAATTTTTAAAAGTTTGATAATGTCAAAACGTCTTATTAAAGTGAGCAAAAAATTTATACGCATGTTATAGGTCCCAGTTGCACGAGCTGCATAGATACAGCTTTTTTTTTACAGAGACACAAAGAAAAGTTCTTTGGCGTAAGGGACCAAATTTTTAAAATTGCAATGGCGTCTAAACGCCTTATTCAATTGAGCTGAAAATTTATGTGAACATTATAAGTCACTGTTGTACTAACTATAAGCATTTTGGTGAATCTAGCATTTATAGGTTTTTACAGGGGCACAACGAAAAAATCTTTATCATTATGACCTGTGGGCTCAAATTTCAATAGCGTTAAATTAAACATCGTGAACTATAAGGAATATAATACTCAAACACTCATATACTCAAAAACCATAATTTTTTCTCTTTTGTCTATTTAACAACTCCTCTTCTTGCTTTACTTTATCAACAAAACCGTTAATTACTCAAAGTTCGGAAAGTCGAGTGGAGTCACTCCAGATTTTTTTTTTTTTTTTTTTTTTTTTTTGTCGCCACGTGTGGCATGAGAATATTTGAGATTCACTCTCTGACTCAAATCTTTAAAAAAAATTATTAACCTTCCATCGGGCGCACCCTGCCTAAAAGACCCATTCTGGTTTTTATTCTCTAAATATCCTACACATGATTTTTAATTCAAAAACACCCATATGGTGACCTTGTTAGGAGTGAATAGAAAGTAATAAACTAAAATTTGATGCATAAGTAAGAATTTATTGATTGTAGTACACAAGTATTTTAACAATAAAGCATTTACCTGGCCTCTCAGGCAGAGTGCGTCCGATTTTGTTCGTCCTACGGGTGCGCCTGACGTAGGGTTAATACATGTAATACATGTAGCTGTGCGTAATTTTATCGTTTAAAATATTTAAGAATTTGTGAGATATTTAAGTTCCATATTTTTTAGTCCATGATTTTCTACAAACAGGAGAAAGACAGCAAAAAATAAATCTGTGTGTTCGGATACATGGCCTTAAAAGTAACAAAATCCAAAATTGGTAGGTTGATTTTTCAGTACCTCGAGTTCCATCATCTTAAAATGTGCCAGCTTTGCCTAGAGGAAAGAGGGAAACTTTTAGAAGCCTTGTATCATATTTTTGTAACTTGTACATCAACTTACAATAAATTACAACAGAAATACATCTAAAAACTGTTTGCTTGGAAAAACCAATGTTTTGTTGACACAGACACACAGACAAAGGGGCACAAAAACGAAAAAGCTAAGAACATGTTTTCGGGTTCGGGGAACCTCAAAACGTGCAAATAAAATACAATTCAATTTCGAAAATTGGAACTTATACCAGTACATTCTCTACTATGCATAGGTAAAAGAAAGTAAAAATAATGACGAATACACTCTTTATACCATAATAAAAAATAAGTAATAAAAAGTCAATTAAAAACAATTCTTTAATATTAAAAACAATTCTTTATACTTTTCTATAAATGATAAAAAAAATTTTATTTAACCTGTTTATTTATTTTTCATTAATAAAAAAAATGATGAATGCATTTTTTTTATTGCATTTTACTATTTTATTTATTGAAAAAAAAAAAAAAAAAAACGGTGAGTTACTTACACGAGATTCTCTTACCCTGCATTTCAATACTAAAAAGACAGACTGCAGATTACGATGTAAGACCAAAAAGGTAAGGTAATAAAGTTCAATCTACTTTAAACAGAATCTGAAGTAGGCTTAAGAGCAATTTTTTTCACATTTAGTTCTGTGTGAGGGGTGCTTATATTTCCTGCATTTATATTTTGAAAAATCAAGGTAGTTCTATTAATTTTCCAATATTGAGGAAACTTTTGAAGTATCTGATACGGAATTCAAAATGCCTTATTTAAATTTCCCGCAGCTATTTGTTTTTAAGATATGCTGATAACTTTCATAACGAGAGATTAAAAGCTAAAAATTTGACTTTCTTATGTAGGCCATCTCAAAAATTGATATTATAGAAAAAAACAAGAGTTGAAAACTGAACTTTAAAAAATACTTTGTTTACAGTATGGTAAGAGAACTTAATTTTTCTTCCTGAGGAGTGTTCGTCAACATAGTAAAATGTAGCAAAGCATTTCCGTTAATTATATTCAGTAGAAAAAAAAGTTTAACTTAATTTTGGGTAGCCCTGTATATTATCTATAAACTATATACACATCACATTATGTACTCAAATTTAGTCCTATATGAAAAACAGATAACACAAAATGGAATGTCCTATAAGCAACTTCCAAGTATAGCTCCGATATAGCCAAATATTTTAGTAATTTATTGATTTATTAAATCGTCAACAAATGATGAATGATTCCAGTACCCAAATATGCACACTATTGGGAATTGCGAGTTAGTTTAAATATGCACCAGGCTATCAGACCACCACCCAAATATGCATTAAACATGCTTCTATTAATATAAAAAAATATGTTGATTTCCTATTCTTTAGGGCAGCCTGTGCTTGTTACACTGCACTAAAAATTTCGCCCACAGACAAAATGCATTTGAATTATCTTGAATGGCCCTGTACACAAACTACTCGCTCGATCTCAGCAAATAGCTTAGTGTAGCATCCCTGTATGATACAGATTTATAATACTGAGTTATCTCTTTCTGCTACTCTTTGTTCTTGATATATACTGATAGAAGACACACAGACTGAAACACAGGCACACATACAGAAACACGCACAAAACAATCGCTAAGAAACAGGATTTTCAAATCAGGGGACCCTAAGACGTGTAAATATTACAAAAACTCAATTTAAAAAATTTGACCTAATAACAATACTTTCTCTGCCATATAGAAGGGTAAGAGAAAGTAAATAAATTTCAATTGAATATTAAAAAATTCTTGATGCGTTTCCCTAAACGATAAGAGGAAGTACAGTTTCAATAAATTGAAAATATACAACCTTTTCCTCTTATCTATAGCAGTATTTGAATAGTGAGTTGAAATGCCAAAAGACACAGGTTATACAGTTCGAAAATGACTTCTAATTTCGCGTGCTGGTTACATAATGATTGTATCATATCTAGGAAAAAGATTAATATCACACATGTCAACGAATTTACGGAAAGTATTGCCGTATTGTATCCGAGAATATGATTATTACTGAATGGCATGACAATTGGCATTTGTTTCAGTTTTAAAGTGTCTGCTTCAACTTTTCTATTTATAATAGAGCCCTGATTGATGGAGTTGAGTTTTCTTGCAGAACATGTTTCCTAAAATTCATTTATAGTGAAAAATAAATTAATATCATTATTTTGAGACAGAAGCATATATTATAAAATAAATAGGAGTCACTTGAATACATTGTAGGGTGGAACGATTGAAAATAAATAAATTTGAACAAACAATATAAAGCCCAAAATCCGAACTCTAAAAAATTGAAATAATAATAATAATAATAATAAGAAGAAGAAGAAGAAGAAGAAACGAATTTTTGTGGCAGTGCCAATCACTAAATATCATTAAATAAATCAGTAAAATACACCAAAACAATGGTTTTAAACGGCGATTAAAATTGAAAAAGTTCACAACATTTGTTTAGAGTCAAAACATCTGTTATGTAGCATTATACTTTTAACATAAATAATTACAATTTGTTCAGTTATTATATTCGTAAAATTATTTTGGTAAATCAACAATGACCATCAAAAATAAATAAATAAATAAAAATGCAGTGTATGACCGCAAGATTTCCGTTACTCACTTACCGACTACTATATCTATTGTACTATATATATATAACTAATCTTGACTCATCAATTTTCCTGTAGTAACTAACTAATGCATGCGTCATAAGATCATCTAAAAGGCAGTTAATATAGCCACTTTGCAGAAAATCGGTAGAGCCCCCTTTTTTTTTTTTTTTTTTTTTTTTTTTGTGTGTGTGTGTGTGTGTGTGTGTGACACCTACTTCTGACACAGGTAATGGAAGTAATAAATAATAACTTTGTTGATTTAACAAAACTTTAACTGGCTAAATAAAACCTTTTCTCCTTTAATATATATGTCTTTAAGATGTGCTAGTGAAAGTTTTGCCAAATCCATAATATGATTTTTTCGGTATATTAATATAAAAACATTATATAATACAAGCAATTAAATAATAATAATAGGAAAAAAGCGATTATCAATCTAGTTATTTTATCTACTTACTGTAATTTCCGGTTTATAATCCGCAGATTATAAAGCCAGTTTTGCACCAGAAACTGTAATTTGCATATAAAGTTACATTTGTACGAGCTGTTCCTTCGAAAAAATATAGATTTTTCTGTTAAATAAAATTTCTGATGGTGAAATGACGCACCTTACCTGTGTATTATACGCCGGAAATTACGGTACAATAAATTCCTGCAAGCATTAAAAGCATTTTAATAAATTTATTTAACGTATCCCTTTATTATTTCTGTTATCTCTGAATTTACGTATTTCATTTTTTATGCAAAACACTAACTGTTCCTAATCATTACATTCTGCAACAGAGAACCTAGAAAAAAAAATCCAGTATTCATGTTTATATTTCTTTTTTTATACGAAACATTAACTATTCCTAATCGTTACATTCTGCAACAAAACAGCCTAGAAAAAAAATCTTTTTTTTTTCCACAGTATTTCTGCGTATATTTCAACGCGTAATTATTACACACCTAAAGTATTATTAGAATAATATTGAAGCTCTAATGTCTCATGTTTGTCAATTGACAACAAATTGTTTTTTAGCTCTAAACCATACTTAAAATAAAGTATGATTTTTTAAAGTATTTTTACCGTGATTTATTTAAGAGAGGTAAGAATAAAACATTTTTAATTTGATTTACAAAATAATCAGACATTTAAAGCTTAAGATCTCTTAAATATTCAAACTGCAGGTAAAATTTCGCTAAATAATATACACTGTTATACAATAGTACTCTTTAATTTTAAACATTGGAATCGATTGAAAAAAGACTTTTTTTAAAAGTGCTAATGAATGAAAATGAAACAAATCGAACTTTCTGTATTTTCAGTTTCATCAAAAATTAAACAAAAAGTAACACAGATTGATAGACTAAAGCCTATCAAGGTTTTTTTGTACAATGGTCACACTTTGTCCAAAATATCTCTCATATAGGATAAATCCCTTATTTTTATATTGAATTATGTGACAATTTTTTAATCATGCATATATATTAATTAAAAAACAATAAAACTAATTTTAAATTAATAAAATATTTCCACATAAAAGATATCCAATGAAAATAACGAATTTATATGTTTCATAACTTAATTGAATTCCAAAAAATCTGGTTTGGGTAATAATACGGGTTAATATACGCTGAAGAATCTAGATTTTAGAATAATAATAATAATAATAATACACATATATTTTAGTATGTACTACTAAAACTTTTATTTATTTATTATTATTATTATTATTATTTTATGATTTTTACATACATTTTAATAATATCAATATTTCAAACCTGTTGATTTAGTGTTTTAAACATATTGATCATTACATATACACCCTTACATGCAAAAATATTTTACAATTTTAAAACTTTTTGGTATTTTAACCTTTTTTTTTTTTTTTTTTTTTTTTTAGCTTTGTTTGTTCAATTAAAGTAAATTTAGAAAATTGTATCTGTTTTGATAGTAAAATTAATGAATTTAATAATGATAATGATAATAATATTAGTAATGAAACGTATATTATACAATGAAATATTTAAAAAATTTGGGGGGGGGGATGTCCGTTTTTTTTTTTTTTCTGGGTAATTAATGAAAGAAATTTCGCCTTACTAAAAATAGTATAGTTTTCAGTAATTGTTATTTTGACAGAGACAGTATTTTAAAACCTAGACGAAATAACCAATTATGCATGGGAATATTGAATTTCAGTTTTTAATGCTTAAATTTATGTTTAGACAGATGTAGCATCATACCTTTATTTAAATCTTGCAATCAAATATACATGGTGTTGGACATAATGATTAGATGGATCGTTGTATATTAAACTTTATTGACTAATTAGATCTCATTTGTATTCTATAAGTATAGAAATTATTTACACAAGTGAACAGCAATTATCCTGAAGATGAGTGTATTTCAGTTAAGTCAGTTGGATTTATAATCCCTAAAAACCCGTAACTCTAAGTTTTTATCAAAATCGTTAGAATCATTTCCCAGAAAAATAACTTTCTGGCATATTTTGCTACGGGTCAGGTAAGATTTAACAGTGCACACTAAGTTTTCTAAAGATGAAGATAAAACAAATAGAATTGACATCTCAAAAAAAAAAAAAAAAAAAAAAAAAAAAAAAAAAAAGAAGGTTATCTTAACCCTAAGTTTTTGTTTAAACCGTTAGATCCAATATCTGATAAAATCAATTTCCTGTAATATTTTGCAATGAGTGAACTGAATGTTAACAGCGAACGCTAATTTGTTTGAAGATGAGAATAAATCAGATAGGTTTCAATTTTCAAAAAAACCCTTAGCCCTAAATTTTTATCAAAATCGTTAGAGTTATTTTGGAAGAAACCAAGTTTCAGCAATACTTTCCGACGGTAAGAGTAGGGGTTAACCATGAATGCTAATTTTCCTGACGTTGATGATAGTCAGATGAGTTTGTCTTCTTAACAAACCCTTAAATGTAAATTTTTATTAAAACGTTACATCCTATTTCTTGCAAACTAGCAGAGAAAGTGTTAACGCGAATTGTGTTGGTGATTGTGATAAATTAAATGGATTTGTCATCTAATCTTAAAAAACCCGAAACTCTAAGATTTTATCAAAATATTTAGATCTATTTCTGACAAAATCAAGTTTCCTTTATGTTATGCAATGGGCCGAGCCTGGGTTAACAAAAAACAATATTTTTTCTGAAGATTAGGAACATTTAGATGGGTTTGACATCTCAAAACACCATTAATTCTGAATTTTTATCAAAATCGTTAGAGCCATTTTGGACAAAATCAAGTTTCTGTCATATTTCCCAACAGACTAAAGAAAGGTTAACAATAAACACCAATTAAACACCAATTTTCTTTGAAACGAGACAAAGTTTGATGCGTTTATCATCTCAAGAAATGGTTAATCAAAAGATTTTACAATAATCGATATATCCATTTTCAAGAAAACCAGGTTTCTGCCATACTTTGCAGCGGCTGCGTGATGGTTAAATGTGAAAGATAATTTTCATAAAGATGAGGAGAAGTCAGATAGGATAGTCGTCTGAAAAAAACCTTTAACCCTATGTTTTTATTAAAATCTTTCGTTCCATTTCCGTGTATACCCAATTTCTGCAATATTTTCAATCGACAGTGAAAGGTTTAGCAGCGAAGATGGAAAAAACGGTGCTCTAATTTTACTTTTCTAACATGCTATGTAGGGAAAGTGTTGCAATCATGACTTTCGAAATGGATTTTGTATCTCACGTAGCCCAAAAACGAATGGTCGTACAATGTTGCAAACTTATATTTGTAATTTTGATGACGTCTAGTTATATACCTCCAACTTTAGACACGACACGATATCCTGTTTTAGAAATATCTACGATTTTACACGATTTTTCGTGATGTACGTCTGAGTATGTGTATGGGTGTATATACGCGTGTGACTGAATATGATAGCTTCTAAATGCTTTGTCTGAATGAGTTGAAAGTTGGTACGTATATTATAGGTCATCATACCACGAACTGAATAAATTTTGGTAAATCTAGCACTTATAGTGTTTTTTTTACAAAGACACAAAGAAAAATGCTTTATCATCGCGGCCTATTTATCAAATTACCTAAAGTGCGATACCGTCTAAACGCCTTATTGAAATGAACTGAAAATTTATATACACGATACAAGTCACTGTTCCACGAACTGTATAGATTTTGGTGAATTTAGCACTTACAGACTTTTATAGGGACACAACGAAAGGTTCTTCACTATTATGACCTAAGAACTCAAAGTTTAATAACGTCTAAATGCCTCGCTTAAATTAACTGAAAATTTATACGATTGTTATAAGTCACCGTCAAACGATTGTACAGATTTTGATAAATATAGCACTTACAGTTTTTTTTTTTTTAGAAAGAAGAAAAATTAGAAAATTAGAAAGAAAAATTATTTATAATTATGTCTTATAGCTCAAATTATTTACAATGTGATATTCTCTAAACGCCTTATTGAAATGAACTGCAAATTTATATACATGATACAAGTCACGGTAGCACGACTGTATCGATTTTGGTAAATATATCACTTATAGATTTTTATAGGGGTACAACGAAAAAATGTTTATCAATATGGCATACGAGTTTAAATTATTTAAAGCCCAATAGCGTCTAAATGCCTTTTTCAAATGGACTGAAAATTTATATGTGTGTTATATGTAATCATCGAACGAACTCTATAAATTTTAGTGAATATAGCACTTACACTGTTAAAAATTTCTGTAAATTTAATGTAAATATTTATCCAGAGTCTCTGTAAATTTACAGTAATTCTTAGTTAAAAGTGAATAATCGAGATTCTCAATCTTTATTCTGTATTTATACCTAATTTTATTATTTAATTTTTTAATTAAAATTAAAAATGACTGTTTCTACTTTTGAAAAAGCATTCGAAATCCGAAATATAATCTCACCAATAATTAATTAAATTAATATTAGTTATTAAAGCGAATGTATAAAATAGGTTTTTTAACATCTCCGTTTATTTTTCTCTGTAATTTTACGTAAGACTTAAGATAATAGATTACACAGAGTTTTCTGTTGAAATTTTTAACAGTGTATAGGTTTTAGAGGGACAGAATGAAAAATTATTTGACTTTATGAGCTACAGGATCAAATTATTTAAAGTGCATTAGCGTTAACCCCCTTTTTTCGATTGACTTGATTGATTTCATATTTTTCTTACTTTATTACTATGTATTTAACCCTTTGTGGCGCAAGGCAATTGGAATAGTTTAAATTACACTGCCCTCGGAATTCTCGAACAAAATTAAAATGAAATAAAAGAAATTGACGACCTTTTCTGTTATGTTATAAAAGTAAAATTTTGCTAAAAATTTTCCGGGATGTGTTTTTGCTGTTGGAACTTAATAATTGCGTCCTCGCAGCGAAGACAGTGCGCTGCAAGGGGTTAAAGAAACGTTAATTATCTAATGTTCGATAAGTCGAGTGGAATCACTTTAGTTAAAAATAATAATACAAATATAAAGACTAGCAAACCCATGCGAAATTTTCGCAGTTTCTTTTTTTTTTTCATTTACCTTTAAAATTTGAAACTTATAAGTCTTATACTAATTTTACCATCCATTTAAAGTTTTCATTCACTAGAAGCAAATTATTATTAGTTTATGTGGGATGAAACGCTAATGAATAGTTAAACCAAATCATTCAAAGAAATGTTTCAAAATAAAATTCATGTTTGATGACCCAGTTTTTATATTTCCTCAGGCAAGACAGTTTTAATAAAGGACCCCCATGGCGACTTTTAAATTTTTGCCGCCATGTTGACGAGATCCCTTTTATTTTATTTTATTAGTTATTAATTTTGGCATAATTTTTTTGTTAAAAACACTTAGTACCTATTTTGATTATACTTTTTATTGTTGCATTTTTCAATCCACCTGTGAAAAATTTCATATTTTGATCATATTTTTAAAGTTTTATTGGTTTTAAAATAACGCTTGCACGGATTATAAAGATGTAACTTTTAAAAATAATTTTTTTTGTAAAATGATCTAATCAGAGAAATGTCGTCATTTTATTATTATTATTATTATTATTACTATTGTTGTTGCTGTTTTATTTTGACTTATTTTATCAGTGAACTGAATCTGCGTGCTTAAATATTATTTGTATATTATTTTTTTTATCATCGCGTATTATTTTGTCACTATCGTATCGTTTCTACAAAATATAATTGTAACTGGTCCACGTTATTATATAGACATTTCTAGATATAGAAATATAAATAAAATAATTAATAGAACAAAAAATATTGCTATATATATATATTTTTCTATGTATATATATATATATATATATATAGAGAGAGAGAGAGAGAAAACAAAACGTTCAGTAGTAATATAATATTATCAGTGCAAACATCTGAAATTTAAAGATGATTTAATTTCAGTATTCAAACAATTATTCTGATCAAAAACGAAGACCACCCAAACCAAACCAAAAAAGAAATAAAGTAAAATCTAAATGAATTATAGCAAATTGGAATGAGAAAAAAGCATTATTTGCATACTAACGTTATCAAGAGTCTGGTAGAATGCAAATATGCTAAAAAATGAATGTTTTTCTGTCACAAAGAAAGCAAAAGCTAAGAATTTCTTTGTTCTCAGGCCCGAAACACCCATTGTAAATAAAACAAGAAAAAACGAAGATCAAAATAAAACTCATCACTACAGATGATAATCCAATAGATCATTAAAAAAATTATTAGTGATAATACACTAATAAACATTGTAATTTTTAGCCCTAAACAATCACAAATAAGCAAGAAAGAAGCCGCAAAAAACTTATATATATACTGTAAAAATGAACCTACTCAAAAAGGAGAACTTAAATACACTCTCAGTTTATCTATATTAATAAAATCAGAGTTTTGTCTGTAAATTTGTCGGAATCGAAAAATTTTGCGATATCTTCACGTTTCACACCCCATGAAAGCCGAAAATGACTTCAGAAAATTTTGCCTGTGTGTGTGTGTGTGTGTGTCTGTGTGTATGTTATCGTGTCCGAATGTCGCTTTTTTTGTCCGGGCATCACTCGAGAACGGCTGGACGGAATTCAACGACGCTTGGCAGGAATTTAGGTCTTCACCCAACTTAAAATTATATCTATCAACTTTTCGGAAATTCCCCCCCGTCCCCCCCCTAGGGTTAAAAGACTAAAACACGTTTGTCCGGGCATCACTCGAGAACGGCTGGACGGAATTCAACGACGCTTGGCAGGAATTTAGGTCTTCACCCAACTTAAAATTATATCCATCAACTTTTCAGAAATTCCCCCCCGTTCCCCCCTGGGGGGTAAAAGACTAAAACACGTTTGTCCGGGCATCACTCGAGAACGGCTGGACGGAATTCAACGGCGCTTGGCAGAAACTTAGGTCTTCACCCAACTTAAAATTATATCTATAGAAATTTTCAAAATTCTGATTAGTGTTTAAATTGTGGGTAAAAAACGCCTGCGCATGCGCCATAAATATTTTTTCACTAAAACGCTTTGAATGAAAAAATAAAATGCAAAAATAAATTTTTAAGATAAAAACTTTTTTCATTCGCGTGAATCGCACTACAAATTATGAAAAGATTTAAATGAAGTTTTGCCATCTGAGTTTCATACTTTAGTTAATTTTAAAACATCTAATTGTCGTATCGAAAAACTGTTTACACCCCAGGATTCAGAAAAATCATCTCTTTAATTTGGTACTGAATTTGTAACGATAGGTCTGATACTTCTAATTTATTTTCTCCTTTTTCCGTTTTTCCGTTGCCACTTAAATTTCATACTTTAGTTATTTTTTTAATATCTAATTGTCGCATCGAAAAACTGTTTGCACCCCTGGATTCAGAAAAATCGCCTCTTTCATTTGGTACCAAATTTATAAATATAGGTCTGATATTTCTAATTTATTTTACCCTTTTTCCGTTTTCAACCTAGATTCGATATGGAACAGCTTTAGTATTGGATCCCTTTGGCAAAATTTGAAATTCGGAACCGAAGTAGCTCGGACGTTTCTCGCCAAGATCTTTGATTGCACAATTGAGATAGCCAATTCAGTTCATCGCAAAAATGGCTTAAAATATTTAAAGTCACCAAAGGGTTCCCATACTAAAGCTGTGCATTTTGTACTTATTTATTTATATTTTCTATTAAAGACTTCTATGGTCACGAAATTTGGTGCGTAAATTGTTTGTTTGCATCCGGCACTTATTGTAACTGGATTTCACGAAATTCGAAATCTCCCCCCCCCCCTTCTCGGAGTCGGAAGCCAATAAACGGTATAACTTCAGTATAACCCCACAGCTGAATTTGGCGATTTTTCTTTGGCGTTGTTTTGAAGGATAACGATGTCGTTCTGGACTGTTTGCGATATAATATGGCAGCCTAATATTTTGCTTATTTTGGATTTATGGTTTAGATTATGATTTTGTCATTTATCATATATGATTTATGATTTTTAGATTTATGATTTAGCCATAATCGCCAACAAAAAAAATCGCCAAATATCGTTGTGGGTTTATACTGAAGTCGTTCCCAATAAACATGTGTAAAAACATGTTTTTCCGTTTGAATTCGCTTTGAATTATCTTAGAATGGCGAATTTTGGTGTGCGGATATTGATTAAGTGTACGCATTATGTACGTTAGTGGGATTTTGCAAAACTTCGAACTCACCCACTGAGGAAGGGGAAGTAACAAGTGGGTAAGTTGTGCCTAAGGCAGTGGAGACCCAGACTGTATATTGATTAAGTGCACGCATTATGTACTTTAGTGTGATTTTGCAAAACTTCGAACTCACCCGCTGAGGAAGGGGAAGTAAGAAGTGGGTAAGTTGTGCCGAAGACAGTGGAGACCTAGACTCCTCACTTTGCGAGCGAGAAAACCTCTACCAATCACAGCGAGAACTTGGGTTATTAATAAAGATATGGGATTTTGACAACTCATTTAAGTTTAATGTCCAGCGAAGCGGGCAAAGCCTGCTAGTGTTAAATATAATGTTATCGCAAATAAGCATTTTATGCTCAAATATTAGCATACTTTAAAAAAAAATTATTTTTTGTATATTTTAAAATTACCATTGAAATAAGAAGGCGTCTATTTTAATTTTTCTTGTTTGCAGTTGTATAACCTTTTATCTAGTTTTTGATGACAGCTAATGATTGAGTACTCGAGATTAAACACACGAAGCAGAATATACATGAGCCTCTTAACAGTAGATGTTTTTGGCATACTCAGAAATAATTGCATGTGTTTGTCAAAACAGAATTTTAATCATTTTGAGTTGTTATAAAGTGAAAATAAATCCAAAATTTATTTACATATATATATATATAATTGAAACTGAAATACTGGCAGTTAATGTAAACTAAGAAAATACGCAAAGACTTTAATATAACACCCATTTTGAAGAATTTAAGCTATGTGAAAAAAAAAAAAAAAAAAAAAAAAAAAGATTATGATACTGTTTAAAAAATCATGAAAATAAAATTAAAATAAGATTTTTTTTAAAGATAAGAATAAGACTTCTATCAAAAACATTAACAGTAAGTGAATTAATGAATAAATAATAAATATTGTCAAATGATGATTAATTGCAGAACATGTGTATTATATACACACATATATAATATATGATAGCTATCGTAATAAAATTTAACCTTAAAATTTAGCAATTAATAGATACAAAACAATACCAACACAACAAAAATAGAACTGATTGTAACATATAGGTAAGACTGACACAAAAATGTTGCGATACAGATTAAGAACCAATAAGAGACAAAAAGAGTTTAAATTACTTACCCCGACATGAATAATAATAATTAAAAAAAAAAAAAAAAAAAAAAAAAAAAGGACCATTAAACTTAATGACGGAGAAAGTAAATAAAGGACCACAGAAATAATTCGATAAAAATGCATAAAATTAGAAGTACAAACCCTTCAGGGGGCACGAACTTCATAAAGCTGTGAAACCTGCATCGACCTGCATTTTCATTAATACTGAGTAATTATTTATTGAGTTCGTTAAATTATAATTTTAAGTTTGTTAAATTTTAAATTATAATTTGAATTGTACGTAAATCAATGAGCATTAAAACTTTCATTGAAAGGAAATTAATGATAGAAAATATATATATTGTCAGAATATAATAGTTTTACCTTAAAGTTAACTAAACAATAATTTCCCAGCATGAAATTATAAAAACAAATGCTCTCGACATTAAAAAAAAAAGAATAACAAATTGAAAGCATTGTAAGAATTTATATATATAACATACATTAAAAAAGGTGTTTTATTTTAATTTGGGTTTATTTTAATAACTTTAAAGCGAAACTCGTAGATTTTAGCGCAGAAAATTATTAAATTTATTATCTGATATTTTTAAAAACGCGTTTTCATATTCAGCATTTGATGAATTAACCTAATACTTTTGACTAACCTAATACTGACTAACCTAATACTTTTGACTAACCTAATACTTTTGAAAGTTAAAATAAATAAAATTGAATGTAAAAGTTAGCTTGTATATAAAGTAATGAAATTTCTTAGACATATAAATTCAAAAAGACAATCAATATGTTGGAAAATGCATAATGACTCTTCATTTTATTTTATTTTATTTATTTATTTATTTTAAGTGACAAACATTGACATTTCCAGCATTGATCATGTTTATGATTAATCAAATAAAAATTGCAAATCCCAAATAGGCTCGAAAAACTATCAACTTTATAAAAATTCAATTTTCGCAAAAACCACTTGTAGATAGTAATTTTCGGAAGTTTTTAAATGATCTCCTAAAAAACAAAAAGAAGTGGCATAGAATTGCAGGTTGCTCACTGCAATAAATATCCTATAATTATGTAAATATATATAATCTCTGATTGCTAAATTTTTGTAACAAAACCGCTTCAATATTTATTATACATTTTTAGTAACACATTTGGAATCCCCAGGTATTTTGAATTAAGATATTTTGTTTTTAACCTTTTTTTTTTCCCCTGATGCGTCATTAAAGTCTCAATAAATTAAAAAACATGTAAAATAGAATGAGGAAATCAAAGATATTTATAAAGATGATATATATTTATAAACACTTACTTCACTTTAATCAAACTGAAGGCTACTGATCGCTACATGTAGTCATTTTTGTTCAAGAAATTGTTTTATAGCATACTACCGTAATGTCGCGAGTACGGTGAGATAAGCAAATTTTGTTACATTTAGTTTGCTCATGAAAATCGTGAGATAAGCAGCTAGAGGATTAAACAAAGTTTCATTTCCATGTGTAGTTCTTTGTTCATTAATCCACGTCTTCCTTCCTGGTGTTTGATTATTGTAATGAGAGTTTATTATGTATATACATATTTCAAAATTTTCTGTTTATTTTATTTTGTTTTATCTACATGATATTTGTTCGACATTTATTACGTTATACGTACAAAATAAATGTTAATAGAATTAAAAAAAAAAAAAAAAAAAAGAAGAAAAAAAAATGTTTGGATATCTTCAAATTTAATGTGAAATACGAAATAATAACAGATAGAGATAATATAATTATTTATAAATTCTTGTATTCAACATTAGGAACAAACAGAGATATCGTTTTTAACAATATTAATACTGTATATTGCCATATATATATATATGTTTTTTTTTTCTTTTTTAAATCATGTCAGGTGTAACCTTTGTTCAATTTTTAACGAAGCAAGCACCAGGAATGTATAGTGACAGCTCTAAAATATGAATAATAGTTTAGAGAATTAACATAATGCTTCTTAATCATGAACAGCTAGCTATAAGATATAGAGATAATATTCATAGATTCTATCAACGAGTCTGTAAACATTAACATTACTTGTTGCTGTATATAATTAAACAAGATAGCGAGAAGAAATCGAGATCTTAAAAATGAATCATAGGACGCCATCTATGTTTTAATGTACGAATTAGAAAATGTGTTTGAAATATTGTTAATAGAAATTACAAATCTTGAAGAATTAAGTTGCATAGTAATAGCCAGGGAAAATATTTCTGGATTTGAAAATTAGTATACATAGAAAACCTACTCACCTGCTACTAGATATAAATGCCATATGATTAAAATTATATCTTAGTTGAAGAAACCTTTGTAAAAGAAGTAGCTTAACACTAATTTTGAATTTAAAAATGCTGAAATATTTGGAAATATTTGTGAAAAATTGCTTTACAGTTAATTGGTAAGGTGGAGATTGAGTGGTTTTACGTTGCACTAGTGCTACACTATGTGGAATTGTTTACGGACTGGGATTCACCTTAAGTGTGGTCCGGAAACATGCCATCACAATTTTCCTCCTCCACGTGGGGGGGGGGGTGTGGCTGCCCCCATTTCAGTGATCTCCATTCTTTATAATAAATTCTTTAAAATAACTTATTTTAAAATTCATTAAACAAAAATCTCTAAAACAATTTTCATTATTACTTTATTTATTTTATGCGCTGATAATTTACTTCATATATAATTTCTTTTAAATCCTGAGTTTTATTTTGCCTTTTAAAAATTAAAATATCCTTTTATTTTCGGGAGATTTATTTATTTATTTATTTATTTATTAAATATGGCTGTTTTTTTTTTTTTTTATATATATATACATTAAAACATCATTAAAACTTAAAAGAACTAAAAAAAATGCATTCCTTTTATTTTTTAATATTTTCCTACAAAATGAATTAAAAATAGGTAAAAAAGTATTTACGCAAAATATAATAAATCAGCTTTAAATAAAGATATTTTAATTCTATAAATTTTATTACCATTATTGAACCATTTTCCAGGAATAGATCTACTCTCATATTTGTAATGTGAGTATTTCATATATTCAAGGCACAAGTTAAACCATCAACTAAGCAAAAATTATCAAAAACACGTTGCAAATTTTAAACTTTATGAACTAGAACATAAACCTAATGCATCTACATTTACAGTTATGAGTGCACCTCATTCCCTTTATTACCTTTCGCAAAGCATTATGGAACATTTTGTTAATTTTGATCAATGATATTGTCGGTTACGTCGTTTTATTTAATTGCAAAATGTTAAAACATTAATAACGAAAAAACGCTAAAAATAAAATTTAGCTCTATGTAAAATACTCACACGTTGTAATAACAAAAATTGTATACTTCTAGTTCTAAATAAGATAGAAAAATAATTCAAACAAATTTGGAAATATAAAGAATTATGCTTTAATATATATATTGAAGTTAAAAAATCGATATTTTTGAACAAAAATCGATTTTTGGAGGTATTCTGATACTTAAGCGCTTTAAATAATAAATATTAAAACTATCGATTAATATAAAAAAAATATTTGTTAGGAAATAATTTAACAATAATTATATTTTGAAAGTCATAATATTTAAACAATATCACATTATATAAAATAAAATATATAATAATAAAGTTCAAGCAACCTATGTAAAGCGGACATCTGTTATTGAAATAAGGAATGTAAAAATATTTGTGAAAAAACGACGTAATTTTTCATTAGCTTTCTTTAAAAATAAAAGAGAATTAAAAACGTCCTACATTTTGGTGCCTTATTTTATGAATCGATAATTATGTAAATAAAATTACGAAGTTTCTTGTTTTCTTTATATATATATATATATATATATATTACTTGATATTTGGAGTTTTAGCTTCATTTGGTGTAAAAATAATCTGAAATATATGCCATAAATTTTCACTGCTACGATTGGTATTTGTTTCTTATTTATAACTAGTTTGTTGTAGGGCGGCTAAGGCGCCCGTTGAAAAATAATCGTTTCAGTTTATTTATTTCTCACTTTAAATAATTCATTTGCTAGCAAGCCCGGGCGAAATTTTCCCACTTTGTTTATCTCTTCGTTAAGTTTAAAATTATTATTTTATAGACGTCATTTTTTTCATATGCATGAGCAAATTTATTTTTATTTTTATTTTATTTATTTATTATTATTATTATTATTATTCTTTTTACGGGAAAGCATATTTCATTTTATGCTGAAAAAAAAAATGGCAACAATTAAAAATTTAAATGTATTTTAAAGCTTTTATTTTCATATTTTAATTAATTTTCAAAATAGTAATTATATATTCGTCACAAATAATGTACCAAATGAAAGGCGCAATTTTTCTGAATACGTCTGTTTAAACAGCTTATCGAACGGACAATCACATTTTTTAAAAATTAACTAAAGTATGAAAATTAGGAGACTGAGTCCAAGGAAATCTCTTAAGTGTGACAGAATCAGTGACGGATGAGAGTAACTATATAAGCTGACACATTAGTAATTTTCTTTCAAATACTTCATTAAAATGTTGGATATGTTTAAAAACAGTGTTTTCTATACATTATCGAAGCATTGTTATTCACTGTAAGCAAAAAAATATCGTAAATTTACGTTGCGTCTTCCATTTAATTTTTACGTTCAAAACTCTCCCCTCTAATAAGATGGACAAACCGTATTTTCTGTTATGATCTGCTGTTTTCCGCTTAACCCTAATTATTTGAATTTCGGGTAAAATAACGGGTAATTGACTAAAACTTTTGCTTACAGACAAAACTCCGTTTTTTTTTTTTTTGTTGTTGTTGTTTTTACAGTGTAAGATTTTAAGAACTGAATATTCAAATTTATGTTTTCCCCATACAAAAGTATTTAAAGCTGAGCTATTGGCCCTTTTTTCCATTATAAATGAAAATTTCAAACATTTTGCTTGCGGATTATTATTATTATTATCATTATCTATGCAATTATTTATTTACGAAGTTTTTAATTTGTCCACTCTACGAAAAAAATATTCAAATTATGTACGAAAATTATCCAATGTTTTTTTCCTGTTGCAAAAACATTCTTAGATTATAAACATTAATATTTTTTTAATAATTTCCCCTGTTTATCTTTTTTACTGTAATTCATATCGTGCCATATAAATTTCTCACAAAAAAGAAAAGATTACAGTGCATCAAATTTTTATTTCTGGAAATTACTTCCCAATTTTTCTATCTTTCATGATGTCAAAGATACAAACTTCAAACAAGTTCTTAAAAAAGAGCATGAAAACCTGAATTCACAGGATTAATATCACGATTAACTGATTCATATCTTCAGCTTCTGCATACTTTATCTAAGTTGAAAAATGTATACACGATTTCAATAAAACTGAAAAGAAAAAAAAAATTCAACGTAACTTTCCTAAATACACATACCACGTGGTCTTGTGGGAGTCAGCAAATGTAAAAAAAGCTGAAGTATTCATATACCCTTTTCACGAAATTCGTGCATAAGGTTAGAGAAAAATAATAGAGGATGACCCTTCTGACACCTGAAGATTTAACTCTTTCGGATAAAATATGGTTTGAGACGTTTCATTAAGATTTGATGAGCTTGGTGATTTAGTAACAGTATTTTTATAGAGGTTACTAATGAGGGCATATATGGGTAATTATTTTCTCACTGTTATTGGACAACTTAATCTGCACACCTATTCAAAAAAGTCGATGAGCAAATTTTGTAAAAAAAAAAAATTCTGTTGAATTTACAGTCACAGGTCTTATAGGTTAAAAAATCAGTTAATAAATTTAATAAAGATAATATTCGTCTTTAAAACAGATTTTTTTAAATGTTTTTGTCTTTTTTAAATCGTTATACTTTAAACATTTAATCATAGAATTGTTATATTAACAAAAGACTTGGCGCTAGATAAATAAACGCAGGAATAATAAACAACGTCTTGAATGGTCAAGGATATACACTGAGGAAAAAAAAATATACTGCCTTCATCTAGAACGAATAAGTGGTCATTTTCTAAATCCCTAAACTAGAAATATAGATTTCTGAGCAATGCGTATAAGGCACGCCAATAAGCGGAACAGACGAAATGATCGAGAATTTCCAGTCTATACATTTTTAGATGATGAAACAGTATTCTGAATATTCTAAATATTCTGAATCCTTTGTACTGCGACAAATTCTCGCTTGATTTTCTAGAATTGGGTCATAAACCAAGATTATAGTTGCTAAAACATGCCTCTTATATTTACATTTATTTGATGAGATTTTTAAATAAGTTTGACCTCTATAATATAGACAAACGCTCTAGAATTCTAATAGGGGTTTCTAGAATTCTCTTTCAAAGGGGACTAAAATTTATAAAGATGACATGGAACTATTTTTACTAGAGCCACAATCTAGATTCAAGATGTCAGTTATAAAATTTTTTCTCAGTGTAATACAATAGCAGGCAGCTATTTCCGTAGCACTGACAAGGCGAGTCGTATTAATCCTGGACGATAGGACCCATGCCCCAGCCCGCCCGGTTCCCGCTGTTCAATGTATTTTTCTAGTCAACTTTGTCCCCTTATTACTTCCGGTGTGAATTTTTTTTTTTTTTTTTTTTTTTTTTTTTAACACACTTGACATTGTGAGTTTTTTTGCTTTTATTCCCATGCTATTCCTATGGCGTTTTTACCTTTTTTCTCCCTCTTTTTCCACATTCTAAAGTTGCGGTGGTGAGTGCATAAAAGAAACATCAGTGCATAAAAGAAACAAAACGAAACTGCTCCTAGATATTAGAGAGGAATCAGATCTTGAGACTGTTTTAGCAACCAATAAATTTAGACGAAATGTGGAAGATTATCCAATAAGAAATTGAGAAACGGCAGTCGTGGATAATGTTGAAAAAATTGAGAAAGGGTAGATTGAATGTAAAATTTTCAACAATCAGATAAAGAGGATACAGATAAATCACAATTATCAATGCTTTTAAAATTCTTTCAAAAGCTTCAAAGAAATCGATTTCAAGATTTGGTCTGAAAATTATGTTAACTGTATGAAATTTAAAATTATGGTTTTTCTTCCAGCAATGCTTAGGAATGATCAATCACTTGGTTTCTTGTTTCTGGACGTAACCGATATGTTCTTTTAAACAGAACCGCGTTTAGATTGACCAATGTATGATATACCATACTGGCAGGGAATACCATAAATACCAACAGAATTATGCTTATCTATCAGGAGCTTTTAACTGAGAAAGGGTGAGTTTATTGGAAGCGAAAAAAGTTATTTTTAAATCGTATTGTTTGAGAACTTTAGCTATGCCATAACTTTAATTAGAAATAGTTATAAGATAAAAAGACTTTTTATATACCATGTTTTTAAATTTTCTGTTGAATCATAGCTATAGAACTACATTAGAACTTTATCAATGTATATAAAATTTTTAAAGTGATAATGACGTCCATTTTTGTGATATGCATCATTTAACTTTTTATAATTTTTTAACCTTCACGTTTAAGTAAATGTATTTATTTTTATGTCGAAAGAAAATGAACTCGTAATTTTTCTTTGGCAACAATTAAATAATAGCTAATATTTTAGTGGCTATTTTTTATGCTATTAGAGTGTTATTATTCTCATATTTACATTAATTAAAAGCAAACTAATCAAAAGTTCGATAATCGGGCATCGATGTATTGTGTTGTCATCGACTTCTGAGCTATTCTGAAAGTTTCAAATGTCTAGCTAGTAGGGAAGTTAGTTAAAAACCGATTACAAGATTTGTACTGGATAAACAAACAAACAAACAAGAATCGAAGTTGTAAAAAAAACATGGTAAACTATGGTAAAACAGTACTGATATTGAAAGAGCCCAATTTAGGAGACGGAGTGTGAAGAAGCTGTGATTTTTATAAAGCTTTTTCTATAATGGAAAGGTTATAGCCCTTGTGAATTGCAATGGCTTTCAGATATTTGATTTCTGAGCTTAGTAAAGCAGAAATGAGAAATAATATTAGCAAAAGTATAAAGAGTTGCCGTTTTTTTTTCTTAGCATGTTCTACTACAACCATTTCTCAATTTACTATTGGCTTATCCCCCCACATTCTGCCTAAATCTATTGGTTTTTCAAACAGTCGTAAAATACAATTCCTTTCTTAGCTATAAGAGCATTTCCGTTTTTTTTTTTTTTATCTGATGACGGTCCTTTAAATGCTACCGAAACAGTTGTCTGCTAGTTTACTTTTTTCTTCGGTGTTCATGATGTTGTTTATTATTGTTGTGTTTATATAATTATTATATATATATATATTTTTTTTTTACTTTTATAATTTCGTATATCATTTATGTAAATACACTATACAAAAATAACAGTGGATGCTACCGTGAAATGCGACGGAAAATGACAGTAAAGCAAAATAAAATCAGCTCGTCGTATATTTTGTGCATCACTGTAAATATATGCGGCAAATGGAAGATACGAAAATGTAAATATAACAGCAAATAAACTATTAATTGTACGTCAGACCGTAAAATTTACGGCTGAAGATTGAAAACGAAGTTTTTAGTTGTTTGTCCGTAAATAAGGATTTTTTTTTTCTTTTTTTACAGTGTATAGAAATGAACATATATTTTTAACGGTTCAAGGTATTAGAAAATTAATTACAACTTTGTACAAAACATTTTTAACATTGCCCGTGACAACTGATTTTACCCCTGGTAAGCAAATTAATTATTCCCCAAATCAATGTAATGGATTTACATGTTATCTGGTTTTATATATTATGTAGCAATTAAAGTTTTTCGAGATTTTAAATAACTTATAAAATCCTAGAGATTTGTATTACACATTTTGAATTTTATATTATTTAGAATAAACGTTGTTAAATTTACCTAACAAAAATTCAAATAAAATAATAAAATTTGAAAGCAATAAAAACAATATATTATAATTTAATAATAAATCTTTATAAAATTCTGCAATTTAAACATTTTGAAATGGTTGTAAATATCAACTTTACTTGTCTATCTTATACTTGCTGCTATCTTTTATAGTGTTTTATGATAATTTAATTAGAGATTTCATGTTTTTAATGCTCATAATCAATTGTAATACTGACACGTTGAGGATACATGTAATACAAATACAGATAAACCGGAGTTAAAAAAGCCCTTACCTTTTTATACATTGATGAACTTGGGTTTTACGAAAATATAATTTGGGTTTCTGAAAAGTATGATAAATTCATTTCTTTTATTTATTTTAATAACATCGTAATTTATAGTGGAAACATCTGTGAAAAGAGACACTTTTATAGATTTTTTTGTTATAAATTATTTCTTTTTAGTAGCAGAATGTGTTGGCAAGTAGAAACTACCGTTATGTTTTACAATGTATTTTTGACTTAGACAATTCCTCTATATGCATTTGTTAACTATTAGATTCCATAATTGATTGTTTCTTGCTATACAAAATTCAAAGGGGTCTACTGCAAATGGAGACGACGCAGATTCCATTGTTCTGTGCAGTGATATCAGATTGGGGATTTTGTCCCCATTTTGGGGATTTTTGAGGCTTCTGGGGACAATTTTGGGGACCAAATGTTTGTGGGGACTTTGTTGGGGAATTCTAAAATTTTTGGGGACAAATCTGGGGATTTCTTCAACTTTCTGCCAATGTTGGCAACGTAATGATTTATCCCTACAACTAGAGACTTTCAATAGCTTTATTGTTATTTGGGTATTTTTTTCAAAAATTGCCTTCATTTGGGGAAAAATCTGAGCTTAAATCGTAGAAAAATCTGCTTGATATATATATATATATATATATATATATATATATTTTTTTTTTTTTTTGAAAAAATTTTTATTTTCCCTTTTTAGAAGAAATCAAGTTCGGGATTTTTTTTGAAAAAAAAAAAAACCCTGATTTGGGGAAATTTGAAGACCTGTTTGGGGAAATAATTTTCGACCATCTGGCATCACTGGTTCTGTATATGAGAATCAGATTCCTGTCTGAAAGAGACAGGAATCTGATCCTCATACACTAAAGAGTGAAATGTGTGAATGATGTTTTGATTAAAAATACATTGTTTTAAATCAGGTTTGCCCATGCAAGGAAAAGATATACATGTATTAAAAAAAAAAAGAAAACTGAAAAAGCTTTATCACCACAGAATATATTCTATTTGTTTTGCGGATTTCGAAATAGTCATCTTAGATTAAAATGTGGATGGAAATATATAGCAAAGTAGGCCGTTATCTGAATTGCGCTGCATATCGTGCAGCTAGTGACACAATTATTAGTTGCCATTTTCTCGTTCTCTCTTGAAGACCTTGTGTAGACAATTATACCACCTACACTGAAAGTCATTGTTGCCTTTTCACTTGCAGATGCATTTTATTTTTATTTTTATTTTTGCGGGAATAAATTGTTGTTTTATTATTCGAAATTTGGAGTTTAATTCTGTGTTTTAAATGCAGCATCTATTTTTCTTTTTCTTACCATCTTAACAGAATTGTATTAAAATTAAATCTTGCCGTGAAAGAAGAAGTCAACTAAAGGTCAGGATATAATAGTCTTTAAGTAAAAAGCCATTAAATTAAATAGTCATTTATATTAATGAAAACAAAGGAAGAAGGAAATATTAAGGTTTAATTGCTTTATGTGGAGATTATTAAGAGTGTATAAAAAACTTGCCATTATTTTTACTTTTCCAAAATATCCATTGCTACATTGTATTTCTTACAAGTATTAAATACATCTGTTGCATAATCTTGCCCATATGTAAAACAGCCGCTTTTATTCATTTATTCATTGTTAACTTACTCCTTCGTACTGCTGTAAGTTTGTAAAGTAAACTTAAAATAACAAGAGATGAACAAAAAAGGAAAAACAAAAGTTGAAGTTATGTTTCTTTTTTGAAGCAAAATAATCAAAGAAACTTTTCAGTAAAAGAATAATGGTTGATGAGTAGTTCAAGTGGGTTTATCGTTGCATTGATTGATATATGCACATATATAACTTTTAAAAGTATCTTGTATAATTATATGCATTTTTATTTGTTTGATTATTCTTCTACAGATGTACTTTTTTTCTTGCCGAAACGATATATTGTAAACATTTTAGAAACTGAAATTAACAGTTTTTTTTTTTTTTTTTTTTTTTTTAAATATTTGAAAAATACAAATAAATCTAATAAATTGTAGTTCGTATCCACATGCGCACATATATAAATGAATTTTAAATTTCCATAAGTTTATTATAGAATAAAATAATAATAAGTTGGAATAATTTTTTTATTCAGTATATCTAGTAACAAATTTATTTCAAAATATGGTATGGGTTTTTACTAGCAATTTACAGTAAACATGAAAAATGTTTATAATTTCGGTTTGTCTGTCTGTGTGTGCGCTTGTTTGCATTCTAACTCCCGTAAATATTCATGAAATTCTTTGAAATTCTTTTATATCGTGTTCCAGTTTACTGTGGAATGTTTCTAACTGAATATGGCGTAATTATCAGAATCATTTTGTGTACAGGCACGCCCGAAAGAATTTCAAAGCATTGCGTTCTATGAGGATTATTTCTACAAACCACATTTTAATATTTTTACTCTGCATAGGTAATAATTAAATTGGAATGTATTATCCGTATGCACAAAAAATGTTTTTTATTTATACAATACGATTAGTATTTTTATTTACCAGGTCACACACAAATTTCAGTACTTTAAGGGTTATAATCAGAAATTGCTGGAATTACATTTTCGATTTTATTAACCTTTTTAACACTTTCCAACAACGTTTAATAGTGACTATGGATCCAGTTTGTCTATCTGCCTGTCTTTCTATATGTAAGTTACGTGATCACATACGAAAAGTACATTGGAGGTTAAACAAGGAAAATAATCCTCAGATTTATAAAGTGTTAATAATCTATGTGAACTGTAGAATTTTCCTTCCATGTTTCCTTTGTTGCTTAAAGTTCACGTTCATTATAATTAATTTTGAGTTCGGGAGAGTAAAAGCCTTTTCTTTCCGGATTTGGAACGCAATATGAATTAAAAAACAATTTTTTTTTTTTTTTTTTTAAATGAAATTACATTATTTTGAGGATAAGTTACGGTAAAATTAATTATTTTTATTTTATACTGGATTGCTTCTAAATCCTGCACTGTTATGAAATTTATCATTTTTTATGCATTTAGAGGGTTATAAAGTTTAAAATTAATTTTAGAAGTGTCAAGCCATCTTTTGTTGAGAAAAGAATACGCAATTCTTATTTCACAATATTCCATGCGAGTTGTAAATCATTTTAAATGTTCAACAATTTCATTATAAATTAAGTGGATAAATAAATATAAGTGTGCATTTATATACATCATCATTAAAGCGCTAGTTGCATCTTAATTACAGCACCAATTAAAACTAAAATGCGTAAACTTTGCAAATTTCCACGATTTTTTTCCGCATGTAAATAAATTTATGTATTCATAATTAATGTAATAATTTCTTGACACAAATAATTATATGAAATTTAATAAATTCGTAATTTCAAAATGTTTGCTGATTATTGTGACAAATAAACTCATTAACATTCATACAAAGAATTCATACATTTAAGAAAATTGCATAAAAGCGAATACGCAAGCAGCATTATGAGGAATTGGTTATTTCAGAAATTAAATGCCTAAGAAAAATAAATTTGAAGTTTAAAACTTTGTACATGCTTGTAAGTATTATTTTAGGAGCTGTAGAATAGTATTAAGAAAATATTCTGTAGAACTTTTCATATTTCATAAAAATTATATGTATAGTGTATTTAAAGGCCCTAAAAAGGCATTTATGTATTAAATGGATGTCAAAATGGGTGATATCTCTAGTTTAAAAACAAATGCAAGAATTTCTTACAAATTTATAAGTAGTTGCACCTTGACATAAATTAGTGTGAATAAAAGACAAACTTTTAATATGGTAGTACAGGTTTTTTTTTATTATTATTATTATAAATGTGTACAATGAAAATTATTTTTAATTAACTACTGTGTATTTAAAATTTAGCTTAAAGTAAAGTTATAATTTTCTTTTCTTTTCTTTTTATTTTTAGCCGCCCCCCCCCCCCAAAAAAAAAAAAAAAAAAAAAAATCTCCAATTTTAACCTCACCCACGTCTTCAAGTTTAGAATGAGGTTAAAACCCCCTGGATTCCTTAAGTACACCGTTAAAAATTTGGTGTTCGTTTGAACTGAAAATTGGTATTAAAGTAACTTCAGCCACCCAATTGTTTAACCATTTACCATGATTTGGAAATTTTATGTTGAACCAAATATTGTTATTAAGTAAAAAAAAAAAAAAAAAAAAAAAGAATAATAATAATAAAATAAAATAAAATTCGATTGAGACGGGGATTGAATTGTAGATCTTCTTGTGTCAAGTCAAACACTCTGGCACTGTGCACTTCTTGCCCACTAATTCTTTTTCGTTGATTTTGATAAGAGGCTGAATTTTCTAGGGTCTTATCTTGGCCCATGGGTGAGTTGTTGCACAAAATTTGAACTTTACCCTATATTTTCGACCACGCTTTTTAATTTAAGCGTGTTATAGTTTCAATAGTAATTTTACTGATTCTAACTTCCTTTGTGAGTGGACGTAGGGTAGCTCCAAGTTTTGGTGCTACTTAAATTCAATCGCAAGACGTAGAAAACTTAAGAGTGAAATTGTACCACATTATGATATTACTTATTACTTCACTCCATATAATGGTTCAAGTTTGAACTGAAATTTTTATCTGTGCACACAAGCCTTTTAAGATCATTTTCCAGGTTTCATTTAGCTTAGAGCCTCGTATGGTCATCATTTTCACATACTTACCCCCATTTCGGTTTGTAAAGTGGTTTTGGAAATAATTTTCCAACAGAAAAATAAAGAGGAATGAGCATATTTTTGAAAATATAAAACACTGCAAAAAGTGTTCTTACATTACAGAAAATTCCTAATAGCAAAGTTTGCCAGAAAGTAATCCGTTTTCTATGGAAAAAAAATATATATATGTTAGCAGAAATTTTCATCTATAGGAATGTACAGAAAATATTCATACACAGATTTTTTTTTTTTTTTTCCCGTAGGGCACACTATAAGAAAAAAAATGGGGGGGGGGGGAAGAAAAGGGAAAATAGGTAGTTCCAGTGTAGAAACAGTTCATGATCAGTGTTGCCAATTTGTAGGAACATTTTTATTTTATTCCCACCACTAATTTTGTAGAATGATTCTTGATAAATATAATATTGTAGATTTAGTTAAACGTGTAATTAGACAAATATTTCAAATAAAAATTAGCAGTCGATATTGAATATAAAAGTCCTTACGATCTCGCAACACTGTTCCCAATCCTAATTTTTTATCAAGTTTTCTGTATCCAAAACAGAAAAAAATATGATAAAATATTTAACCATGTATAACCGACATAAAATCTTCAACTATTAATACAGATTTTATTTAGTTACAGAAATAAAAGAGACTTTTGACAAATTGAAATTTAGTTTTATCGTGATACACACACACATACACATATGTGTATTTATATTTTTACTTTCTTTTACCCATGGGGTCGAGAAAGTATTGCTTTAGGGTCAAATTTTCGAACGCAAGTTTTTGTTATATTTACATGTTCTGAGGTCCTCTGAATACGAAAATCATGTTTTTAGCGAATGGTCCGTGTGTCTGTCTTTTATCAGCCTATCTCAAGAAAAAATAGTAGCAGAAATTCCAAACTCGGTATTAAAAATGTGTATCATATACAGATGCTACAGTAAGCTTTTCGTTGAGATGAAGAAAATGGTTCGTGCACAGGGACACTCAAAAGTATTCAAATACATTACGTCTATGGGAGAAATTGCAAGTAAGTAGAGTTTAGCATCTATAGATTGCACTAAACCAAATTAAACGAATATATATTTTTTGTAACAGAGATATTCAACTGGGAATTTTTTTTTTTTTTGTGTGTGTATGTAGGAGCCTCGCCTCTCTCCTGGGGGGTGAAGTCCTCTCTCGAGGGTAGTAAATTTTCATGATGGGTATCTTTCAAAAGAGTTCGCCAATACCTTTAAAACAAAGGGTTTTAACGAAAAAAAAAACTTTAAAAAAATCGTTTTTTTTTTTTTTTTTTTTTTTTTTTTTAAATATTGAGAATAAAATGGACTTTTTTTGGATATTTAGTGTTATACTACTTCTCTAATATGGAAATCGTCTGCATTATCATAAAAGATAATTTTTTTAAATAATAATTTTAATAATATTTTTCTTTTAAAAACAGAATAATTTTTTAATAAGTGAATTAAATTCTATATAAATGTAGGTGCATTAATGAAACGGGGGGTTGAGGGGGGCGGTAGCCCCCCTTACACAGAACTAATTATCATATAAAACTCTTCAGAAGCCTAATTTGAATTGTTTAACATAGGTTTACATAACAGTACTCGTTATCTTACCTCTTAATCTCCAACCTGTATTTACAGTATTGAATTTGAGGGTAAGAGAAAGTCGTGTGAGTGACAGACCAGATTATTTTGTTAGTAACCAATAGATAGAGAAACATTCAAATCGAAATACTTAGTATTTCGAAGACGTATTTCTTAAAATTACTTTAAGTTCTAAGCAATACGTCTAAAAAAAATTTGCTTAAAAAAAAAAAAAATCAAATTATAGTTTTTAAAATAGTGAATTAATTTTATATTTCTTAATCGATTATACCATACACTGACTATATTAAAATAATTTATCTTTTGATGACGATTATTAATTAGGTGAGAAATTTATTTTTTGTGACATAGACGCGGTTTTTGATAATTTATAATTTAGTTTTATAAGATAAAACTGGTTCACATCATAAATCCATTAATATTTAACTTTTATACAAAATTTTGTATAAACTTATGTTGTTTTTTCTTCTACCTTTATAGGAAATTTTATGTAATTAAATAAAGTAATTTTGGCCTGAATACTAGCGTTTAACTTGACATAAATGTAACGAATCTATAAATACAAGGACATAACAATTTTCGACGATTTTTGGAATACATTGCCCATGCACAAAATGTTGGAAATAAAATTGAATCTCACTAATTTTTCTTCCTTAAAAAAAAAAAAAAAAAAAAAAAAAAAAAAAAAATCAAAGCAGTCTTTGGGGATTGCCGATAGAAGTGAAAACTAAGTAACTTGTGAAATGCATCGTCGAGCTATTAGATTATTATTTTCGAATTATTTTTGGTTTATGAAGAAGTGTTTATGATCTGTATTATATGATTCGGTTCAATAATTGTAGCTAGTCATATTAAATGAACTAAGCCTTATATTAGGTAAAAATATTGATTACTTATGAAATTATTTTAATTAGTAGCTGAGATACAAAAGAAAACCGATTCAGGACACCTCAAAGCGTGTAAATCAGGTGAAATCTCGAATTCCTCTTTCTATTATATAAAAGAACTTTAAAATATCTTTCGAATGATGTATTAAAAATAATTTAATCATAATTAGAATCTGAAATATTGAAATTTTAAAATATCACAGCGCCATCTGGCGGTAGAAATTTCTCTAATCTACTGTTCGATTCCAAATTAACAAAGCTTTCTAATGATGTATTACTTATGAAATTATTTTAATTAGTAGCTGAGATACAAAGGAAAACCCATTCAGGACTCCTCAAAACGTGTAAATCAGCTGAAAATTCGAATTCTACTTTCGATAATATAAATTGGTAAAAAATATGTTCCTTCTCATGAAAAGCCTTCGCTGACGATGAAGCGAGTTTCATGATTTTTGTTCACCCAAAAGTACTCAACGCGCCTAAAGAAGTTTTCACTTCAAAATACTTTCTATCTAGTTTTAAAGCCAGATCTCATAACTGATCGCTTTTCAGAAGATACATTTGTTCCCTAATTGTTTCAGGCATGTTGAGCACCCACGCACGGTCCAGTATCTCATTTACATATATGTGTCAATCTACATCCCTCGGGATCAACCATCCGCGACTGCCGCACACATTCCTTAGTCGCATTCGAAAGTGAATGAAAAGCAGCCGACTATCAGAAAAAAAAATCGGATCGGAAATGACCGTTAGGACAATAGTGGCATTTAACCTGATGGCCCGGAGAAAGTGAGGCACCGGATTTTTTTTACAGTTGGACACGCGATGGTTTTGTTTTCAAAAGACGTTGTGATGTCATCGGGAACGTAAACTGCTATGTTTCGGATTTAATGTTGTTTTATGAGAGCATGTATTGTTAAACGCCATTCATTATGTACCCAGATTTCGTCCAAAGAAATTTCTTATAGTAGGTATTCAAGATGCACGCGTAAATTGCGTGATCATAGAATTACAAAACAGTGTAAAATAATGTCAGTCATTTCATTACTTAATGGCTTCTAACGTATGCCTATCCCTTTGTTATGCCGAAATTTCACGGCATGAATTAAAACAAATCTTGATATTATGAATTTTTATTTGTCATTGAAGAGAAATAGTTACATGTGTTATGGACGTTATGTCATTATGACCAATCGGGCCAAATTTTGCGTTAATGCAGGAAAAGGGACAATTTGTTGTTATCCGATGTGCAAGACACAAATCCATAAGAGCATTAAAAATTGGTAAAAAAACTTTTCTCGAAACTGGAAGGTTGCAGTTTGTGTACTGGAAGTGTAGGGATAGAGTAATTAGCGTAATAGAAGTATACCTGCACGACAGGACTATTGTACGACAGGACTATTTCCTTCAATCCGCCATTTTGCTTGGTTACTAATTTATAGTGTTCCACCTCGAAAATGCCGCCAATATCCAATTTTACCATTTAATTTCTTACTCTATTTTAAAATATTTTGGGAAATCCGTAAAAACTTATATATATATATATTTTTTTTTTTTTTTTTTTTCACTTCCCATAGGTGAGGATCGAACTAACAACCTTCAGGTTCTTATTTAGACTAGTGTTTTCACATATTTTTAGACTAAAACTGTGAAATTCATTTAAAATGTGTGTCGTTTTTCGATTTATAAGATGAGTATATTGATATTATTTATGTTTTCGAGAAATTAATGGATTAATATTAATTAATCTGTGATGATTTTTTAGTACAATTTAGATATCGAATAATCGGTTTATAGTTTTTTTAATATTATGTTTTGTTTTGTAGAAATCGAAACTGTTAATTATTAATAATGAATAAGAAATTGTTATTAAGATTATTTTACTAATCAAAATATTTAGTAAATGAGTATTAAGCAATTAGGGGTAGATACTATACAATTAATACATTCAAATGTTATTAATTTATTTAGAATTAAAAATCAATATGTTATTTCAATATGTGTTTAAGAATTTTACGTAGCTCCCTCTATTATTATTATTATTATTATTATCATTATTATTTTTTTTGAAAGGGTGTTAAAATACAAATATATGTAGTCCTGCCGTACTAAATTAAATTATGTCATAGACAGAATTTCATCCATAGTTTTTTTTTTCATCAATCAAGAAATGATATAAAAGAGGAATTAATTAATTATTTATTTTTACTAAAATACTTGTGAATTTTGTTATCTAATTTTACTTCTTTCTTATAATTTTCAACTTTCTGTTGAGTATAGCAGCGTTTCCAAGCTAAGGATATTTGTTTTGAACACTCTGTACAATAAGTAATAGAGGTCGGACTTTTATAAATAAATATCATTTATCACTTAACTTGATAAACAAATAAAAAGTAAAAAGCATTTTAAAAAAGTTGTAAATGATTTTAAAAGATAGTTACTAAATCCCACTAAATGTGAGTTTGTCTGGAAGGAATTAAAAAAATTTTTGAATCATATTTCAACTTTGTTAAATATAATTTTCTAAAGATTGTAGAAATCGAAATCAGTAATTCTTTTGTCTGTTAAAAGTCAGTTCTATTTAAAGTGAACAAAAAAAAAAAAAAAAAAGAAGAAGAAAGAAATGTAAATTATGTTAGTACTATTACTTTAATTTGTTAAATAAAAATTTTATGCAAGTCTTATATAATCCTGAACGTGTTTTAGAATTACATAAAGCTTGTATTTTATAATAATAATTATTATTATTATAAATCAAATCATTAGCATAATGTAACTAATAATTACAACACATTCTGAAATAGAGTTAAATTGATATATTTTCTCCTTTTACTGCAAGTAGTAAGTTAGAAGAATTGTAATGTAACCTACTATTTTAATTATTTAAAATAAATTAAACAAATGTAACATGCTATTATTTATTTCTAATATTGAGGTTTTTTTTTTTTTTTTTTTTTTTTTTTTTTTCAAATTTTCTCTCATTTATTGAATGGCATAACTGTGAAACTAGTTATCTCAACATTTTAGTTTCTGTTTAATATTTTATATCATCGAATAAGATTAGTTCCAATTACAGTAAATATTGAAGAATAACTAATAAGTAAAACAATTTTAATTTATCGAAAATTATTCTCATATTCCTAAGTATTTTAATAATTATAAGTCACCATTCCTTTCCTGGGATTTGACCTGAATACTCTTGAAATAAATAAATAAACGTCCCATTTTGCCAAAAATCATAAAAATCGTATTAAATTTCATATTCCATTTACTACACAGATTCAACATGCCAATCAAAACTCTGCATGTGCTAAAAAATTTTATATGGCTCAGTATGAGATATTCTCATGCCCACTGTTGTGTAATTCCTGCTATAGAAACATTGCATATTCTGATAAACTTTGTCAAGTATATCCGGACTGATTTGTTTCAAGAAGACAAAAATAAAAATATACATAAAGCGTATGATTGATGTTGTACACCCTTTTAAAGGTATGGGTGTGGAAAATTTATGAAACTTTATTTTTGACAGATTGGGGTTTAGTAATGTTCGGCTATATCACAAAGAAGAAAGTGGAACAGGAGTTTTATTAAAATGTTAAAATAATAATTGAATGGGATATTAAAATGCCCCTGTTTGAATGATACTTATAAGTACGGAAACTAAATGTGATTTATATTATTTTCTATTTATAACTATATTCCATGCTATAGAATTTCGGAAATAAAACCTACTGTTAGAAATATTTTGTCGCAGACGATAATTTGTTTTCAAACTAATTGTTTACATATTGTAGCCATATGTATAGTAATTTATATAGATCAATCATACTCATGCTATCCTGCAAAAAATTTTGATGCAGAAAATAAGTTTTGGCATTAGACATTAGGGAGTATAAAATTCGGAAATAGTAATAGAATAGAATGTTAGGGAATTCTGAAAAAGCCGAAATTTTGTGTGGCTTTTAAGTGTTCTATTATAAATATATGAAAAGAAATGGGATACGTTTTCATAAATAAATTATATTCAAGTAATTTATGAAAAATATATTTTTGTATAATCAGTTGTTTTGTTATTATTATGATATAATTACTCTCTTCATATTTAATGGAATACTTTTTCAAATTATTAATATTTTTTTTTAATTTTGTATTAGTAAGTAATATAGAATTCTCAAAATTCTTTTAAATGAAGTTAGCAGCCACGAAAGTTTTAATGTATTACTTGTACGTTGTGGCTACCACAAGACTCTTATCTATATATAATCCTATACAAATTTACGCAATGCAAATTATTTATTAAATTATATCTTATTAAACTTATTTTCCATAATGAATGCATACGATTTTTATCTCAAACAAGTATAATAATAATTGCCAAAATAAAGTTAGTTTTGTGCAGATATGAGTATACTAGAGTATAGTAAAAAAAAAAAAGAAATGAAAGAAAAATGGGTATCTGGAGTTGTTCATTCTCTTTTAGTATGAATTAATCACAAATTTTATTTGCTAAATTATCTATTTTTATTCCCGTGTATATTCACTTGGGAAAAAACATCCATAAGAGAGTAAAATGGCCGTCTTTTCCCAAATGAAAAAGCATAACTTTTTCCCCACAATGATCAATCTATGTCTTATTACTATATCTATAGTCTACATATTGTAGCCATAGGTATAGTAATTTATATAGATCTATCATCCTAATGTTATCCTGCAAAAATTTTTGATGCAGAAAATAAGTTTTGGCATTAGCCATTAGGGAGTATAAAATTCGGAAATAGTACCTAATAGAACAGAATGTTAGTGAATTTTGAAAATCCCGAAATACTGTGCGGCTTTTTAGTGTATTAATAAATATATGAAAAGAAATGGGATACATTTTTATAAATAAATTATATTCAAATAATTTATGAAAAATATATTTTTTTATAATCAGTTGATTTGTTATTATTATGAAATAATTACTGTCTTCATATTTAATGGAATACTTTTTTTAGTTTTAGTATTTTTTAATATCGTATATTAGAAAGTAATATGAAATTTTCAAAATTCTTTTAAATTCAGTTAGCAGCCGTGGAAGTTTTAATATATAACTAGTATGTTGTGGCCACCACAAGACTTTCTTCTATATATAATCCTATACAAATTTACGCAATACAAATTATTTATTAAATTACAATTTATTAAAATTGTTTTCCATGATGAATACAGACGATTTTTATAAATTTCGAAAGAGAAAGTCAATTTTGTGCAGACATGATTATACTAGAGTATAGTAAAAAAGCAAAGAAAAATGGGTTTCTGGAGTTTTTAATCCTCTCTTAGTACATAAATTATTCATAAATTTTATTTTCTAAATTATCTGTATGTATTCCCATGTATATTCACTCGCATAAAGAACTCCATAAGAGAGTAAAATGGCCGTCTTTTCCCAAATGAAAAAGAATCACTTTTTCCCTCTCAATGATCAATCTATGTCTTATTACTATACCAATGATTGTAGCATCTATATTTTATATTTGTATGTTTGTAGAATGGTAATACCTATATCATGTTCGATAAGTTTTAGTTTAGAAAGAAGCTTGAATTTTGAATATATGTTAATCCCGACAACTTGAATTCTATTTAAATTCATTAAAATATTTCTTGTTTATTCGTGTATTAATATATTCTTTCTTTCCACCTACTACTTATTCTAATGTGTGTTGTGAAAGATTCAATATATATTAAGCTGAAGATTAACTTCTGTGATAAAATACCTAAGATAAATTTGAAAATATATTTCCTAAAATAGTTTACTTAAATAAATAGTATCAACTTTCGAATTAACATTAAAAAGCTTAGATTAAAAAGAAACAAAATACAAACTCAATATTTTGAATAATTTTGCATATAAAATAAAGTCAAATTAATAGCTATAAAAGTCTATATAAACTCAAAGTATTTATTAGAACATATTTTAATTAATATATATAATATATTTAAATAATTAAAAACTACATTTAAATTTAAAATAAGATTTAATTACTTTTTTAATAAATTTTTTGCGCTGTTAAATCTAGATGTCTTACTAATTTTAAGGATTTGTTTTTTCTTTTTTCATAAATAAATTATTAAATGATTAAATGACGTGTTATGAAACTATATCCTGACAAAAGCTTTATTTTATTTCTATTGTAAAAATAAAAAAGTTTATGTTTTTTTTTTTTTTTTTTTTTTTTTTTTTTCAAATCCTTAGGTTATTTTGCATCTTTTTCTACCTTCAAGCATTTTTCTGCGTTTAGGAGTTCGTGACGAGGACATTCATGCAATTGGATTTTAATGGTACAATTATCACTTCCTAATGTTTTCTAATATTAGTTTTGATACATAGTTTCATGATAGCTTTAAAATTTACTTTGAATCAGGAAGCAAATGCGAATAATATATATATTCAAAAAAATGTTTGTTAGGTTTTTTCCATATCTCTTATACCACCTGTATTTATCATTTTTAATTTGGTATAATGAGAAAAATAAGTTCGTCTTTCAAAAGCTAACAAGCAAATAAATTAAATTAAATTAAATTACCATACTTGTATGCTGCTTTTTTTTTTTTTTTTTTTTTTTTTAGTTTGGTTAATTAAAGTACGCAACGTATAAATTTCAGCAGATTAAAAATCAATAATTTTTTATATATGTTATTATTATTATTATTATTATTATTGATAAAATCGTAAATTCCGTGTATAATATACATGATTGTAAATAGTTATAGTGTATATATGCACCTTTTTTTGAATTTGCTACACATTTGTACACACTTAGATAAATCTAAATTCAAATTATGCTAGTAAATGCCTGTATGCATCTGTCGATCTATGTCATTGTCGGAACATTTTAATCTAACTTCATTACGCATGTAATTAAATCAGTAAATTCAATTTATTAGAATTTCCACAAACTTTATAATAAATAAGAGATAAAAGAAATTAGAATGGCTTTCACGCTAATTTCTCTTATCCACATTAGTATACAATGAGAAAATAAAATACGCCACCTTCATCTAGAACAAATAAATAGTTATTTTCTCTTTTCCTAAACTATAAGTGTAGATTATCGAGTTACGCGTATAAGGTAAACAAATAACCTTGATAGACGAAGAGATCACGAATTTCTAGTCTATACTTTTCTAGATGGTGAAACAATATTATGAATCATTTGTATTGCGAGAAATTCTAGCTTTATTTCCTAAAATTGGGCCATAAACCAAAATTATAGTTACTTAAAATCGCCACTTGTACTGAGGAAAAATATATACCGCCTTCATCTAGAATAAATAAATAGTCATTTTCTAAATCCCTTAAGTATAAATGTAGATTTCCGAGCTATGCGCATAAGGCACGCCAACAAACTGAATAGACGAAATGATCGAGAATTTCTAGTCTACACATTTCTAGAGGGTGAAACAATATTCTGAATCTTTTGTATTGCGAGAAATTCTTGCTTGATTTTCCAGAATCGGGTAATAAACCAAGATTATAGTTGCTGAAACCCGCATGGTGAATTCGCATTTATTTGCGGAGATTTTTAAATAACTTTGCCCTCTATAATATAGGCAAACTCTCTAGAATTCTAATAGGGGTTTCTAGAACTCGCTTACAAAGGGGACTAGAATTTATAAGGATGACATGGAACTATTTCTTCTAGAGCCACAAATTAGATTCTAGATTTTAGTTGCAGAATTTTTTTTTCAGTGTGAATTCGCATTTATTTGCAGAGATTTTTAAGTAAATTTTATCACGATAATATAGGCAAACGCTCTAGAATTCTAATAGGGTTTTCTAGAACTCGCTTACAAAGGGAACTAGAATTTATAAGGATGACATGGAACTAATTTTGATAGAGCCACAATTTAGATTCTAGATGTCAATCACAGAATTTTTTTCAGTGTAGATATATTTTTACATTTTAAGTTGTAATATAAGAGATCCTGCATCCGAACATTTTCAATGTGCTTTAGAGATAGTTAAAAATTGTTTTAGAAACGGTTTTGTTTGAAATGCATATCAGAGTTTCCAACATTTTAATTTATTCTGGAGCATTTTTAGCCCCGCTTTCATTTCATACCACCTTTATTTTAAGAGTAATTTTTTTGTGTTTTTATATATTGAAAAAAATAATCTATAAATTAAATGGTGTGAAATAAAGGTAGGGCTATAAATGCTCCAGAATAAATTAAAATGTTGGCAATTATATGCATATATATGTAAGGGGGACATCATTACCTCAACCCTATTTAAACGCTGTAGTTACATTCATAAATATTAATAATAATAATGTGTTAGTTAAATAATAATAATAATAATAATAAATAGTCAAATAAATAGTCATAAAAAATAGTCAAATTATCCAGAGAATTTTAGACCACGAAACTCTTTAAAACTTAAAAAATGCAATAACAAAAATTTCCTTAAAAATTTTGGCAAATGTAGCTTTCAGTTTATTATTCGTTATAATTTTGTATTACAATCGAACCTTGTTAACGCGAACACGAAAGTGAATTACTTTCAACATGAACTGTTTCCACAATCCCCGTCAAAATGAAGATTAGTTTAGTTATACGAAGATTAGTTACTGATATCATGAATTACTATTACTGATAGCATGATCATCTCCCCCCCCCCCTCCACCCTTTGTGCTTCACATTAGAAAGGTTCGAATGTATCTGCAAAAATATTTCAAGAAAATACTTACCTTTAAATTATGGAAAAAATTCGTTTTTAATAACAAAATATATTAAAATATATTAATATATTAACAGCTTTAACATTGCATCCAATGTTTTATAATTTCAGCTCGTTATAAACAAATATCTATATATATTTATCAGGCCATTACACTTAGTAATTTCACTTTTGTGACAAAAATGCAAAGCTCTTTGTTTATCATACAACACATTCATTATTTTTATTCTAAATTTTAAAATAATGACTATAACATTTAGAAATAATGTTTGCTAGACAAATAGATACTTTGTTCTTAAAACAAGCAATACGTAAAGAAAATTACAATACTTCTTTTATTCTTCAATAATAATAATGGAAAACAAATACGGTTTTGACTAAACATTATGATTCTAAAACCATCAAGACGATTAAACAAAGTATTTCTATTATGATTTAATGGTTGCAAAAATAAAGCTGCCTTGTCAATGGAAGACACGTATCTTTTACTATACAGGAACTTGAATGCATCAAAATTGGTTGAAAGCACTATTGTTGCATAGAAAATATTTAAGTAGAAAATTTGATGACTTATGCAAGGAAACCTGTAATCTAAAAATGGCAAATGTGCACTGCTCCTTCAAAAGTGGAACTTTTTTTTTTTTTATCTATTTTGCTTGTATAAATCTTGGAGAAAAACAGATAGAAAATATTAATTTAAAAGAAAGTTAAGTACTTACAGTTTTTCAATATTTTTGTTTCAAAATTTAAATCTTAAATTTTAAATGATGTTTCATGCTTTTGTTTTCTGTTTGAACTCAAATTTCTGAAGAATGATTTTGATGATGAATAAATGGAGGTACAAACGTTTTGGAGGAGCAGAGCGCATCAAAAGTTTTAACATTCATACAACAAACCCCGAACGCAGATCATACAACAACCCACGAACGCAGACGTAGTAGTGGTACAACAAATAAAAGGACAAAATACACTGACTATCATTCATTATACTTACATTTATTACACATATCCATTGCATAGCATATAAATAATATAAACCTACACAGCCATTTACATCCATAAGACATCTATAAACAAGTATAAAAGTAAAAAAAATGATCCATTAAACTTCCATAAATATCCTATAGATATCTGTTAGCACGACAAATGTCACTCTTTTCTACATCTATTAGATGTCTGTTATATATCAACAGTTATCCAAATATCCAATAATTGAACTTATTAGAACTAATAGATATTGAAAATATCTAAATCTTATTTTTATCTAACATGGTACATCTGTTAGACATCGAAAAAGCACGTCTAAATTTCACCTACATTTAAACATCTAATAGATATATGTAATTAGTTCAGGATATCCAGGATCCTTAATGGACATTTTTAAGATATTCTGTACCTTTTATGGATCATTGGATACAATTAAGATGTCTAATGGATATCAGTGGCTGTATGGGCATATGAGATTAGATATGGGATTAGATAATTCCACTTTAAAATGATAAGATGAGTAAGATGTAAGAAGTTTTCACCCTTATGAACGATGTATGCATTACGTAGACAGATCATGGAATGACATACATAGTAAAAAAACATGGTTTGGCATCGACAGACACAGGAACTTAGATAGTTCTTGTAAACATAACCATTTCAGACACAACAAGTACAGCTTTATACGCAACAGCTTTAAATACGTTCTCTCACAAAGAATTAAACCAATGTTGCTTGAATGGGGAGTGTATGAAATGTTAGACGATTGCTCCATCATTCCCAACGTATGATTGACCAAAAAATATACTCAAATGTCTTCGAACCCAACTTCTGTATTAATATATTTCTCAGCAATCTGGAACCACATTCTGCATCTCACATTTTGTAGTACAGGCAGTGTTGCCAAATTAAGGGTCATTTTACTCAATAATCACCGATAATTTTGAGAAATGACATTTGCTGTACATAACAGATGATTAATCTTTGAAGTGATTAGGCAACCCTTACAATTATTATTTTCTAATAGATACTCAATAAAAAAATCTGTAAATTTGGCAACATTGAGCACAGGGAAAGGGTAAAGTAGTAACGGGAGAATTTGGTCTAGAATGATGATGCTCTTTTCTGACTATTAGATGACGTATTAGGTGATGGCAGTAGCTCAGATCTCACCAGCGACCGCTGACTAAACCAGCTCAAGCATTTATTAAAAATCTGTTATGTGCATCATGCAGTCTCACACTATGGGAATTACCGTGAAATATGCTTATTTGTAAACAAAAGAGAAGTGGGAAAACCAGCCTCTTGGGCATTTTATTAGAGTTACCACTGCTTAAAACAATAACATGGACGATGATTTGTCGAGCCCATTGACTATAACATTCTGGGGATATTTTAGATAGAAATATTCTGCTTTCAAAGTATAATGTAAGTACATTATTCCGAAATCCCTTATGGCAGCAACGTTGACACATACACTGATATTCGGATTCCTTTATGCAGCATACAAAAACTTCCTTCCCTCTTCATGTCTATTACTTCTTAAAGACCTGCATTTTCAGAATTTGGAATGCACAAGCATTGCCCTGTTACATTCTACGGAAACCGTTCTCAGTACAGTCGCTGAGATGCTAGTGTTTTGTATCAACTAATTAATACTATAACATGCCTGCCTGCCGGCTAATTATTCATAGGGAGACTCATGCTACTCCGAAAATATTTACTACTTGAAAGACAAAAAAAATCTTTTATTTTCTTTTGATTACCGTAATAAACGAGGAATGATTCTAATGTGTCTACATTAATTTACAGATCATTTTTAGGGTTAAAAATATGTTTTTTGGTGGCAGATGTTTCGCTTCTAGCCTACTTATCTCCAATTTGCCTTAAACATATTTGCAGCCAGTGATGGTAAAGTAATCGAATATTGGTAAGGTTTGTGGTTCAAGAAAGTGCTGAAAGTGCTTTAGAGACACTCTGTACATCAGCCACTGATGTTTATACACACTTTATTTTATTGTTGATAGAAAAATGCATAAATATTACATGCTTTGCAAAAGAGGATATATTAGCATAGAATAGAAATGATTATGTTTCTATTTATCTTCACAATTTAGTCGTTATCTACATTTTATCTTTTATAGGGTGGAATTGCAGTAAACTTTATACGCAAGATAATGTTTATGAAAAACTTTTTTTTACTATTTTGTGAGTCCCACTGCCCAACGGATGCTCTACTAATGTAGATCATTTTTTACAGATATTTACAGCACTTTTAATAATATATATCAACTGAGGGGACTGTCATTAGAAGAGTCACTATCATATAAATAAAAGAAGCGAATTTATACATTTTGTAAGTAATGCAAATATTTATAGAACTGCAATATTTCAAAAAATATACACTCGAGTAATACAGGAAGTTAGTTTTCTGTGAATAGAATATATTAGATATTTAGATATTTTAATTTTAGAAATACCCCTATTACTGAAGGTACACCACTCAAGCCTCGTGCTCTAGCATAGATAGTCTCCTTAATATCAACACCATACTACCATTATCATATTTTTATCCACGATTAGCATCATATGGAAATATAAACTGTAAAATGCATCTTTAAAGAATAATTTACTAAAAGTATTTTAAAAAGATATTTTGAAATAAATTTGGATTGCAAAACTTATTTCATTTAAAAATAATAACGAAAAAATTATTTTTTTTCTAGTTGTAGTATTTTTTAAATTTAAATGTTTCTAAGTATTTTATTAACTGAATATTTTGAAATTATATTTGTAATTTAATTAAAAAAAAAAAAAATCATTTAATACATTATTTAAAAACCGAAATTTCAAATTATACTAAAACATAATATATATAATATTTTCTTTATTTAAAAAAACAACATGAATTTTTGTGTAGACCTCATCAGTGGCATTTTAACTGTTGCGATTGAAAATTATTAGTAGAAACCCCAATCATATTAGCTTACACTGAGAAAAAATATATACCGTCTTTCTCTAAAATGAATAAGTGGTCATTTTCCAAATCCCTTAACTAGAAATATAAATTTCCGAGCTATGCGCATAAGGCACGCCAATAAACCGAATAGACGAAATGATCGAGAATTTCTAGTGTACACATTTCTAGATGGTAAAACAATATTCTGAATATTCCGAATATTATGAATCTTTTGTACTTCGAGAATTTCTCGCTTAATTTTCTAGAATTGGGTCATAAACCTAGATTATAGTTGCTGAAACCCGCCTCTTGTAATCTCATTTATTTGCAGAGATGTTTAAATGACTTTGTCTTCGATAATATAGACAAACGCTCTAGAATTCTAATAGGAGCTTCTAGAACTCGCTTTCCAAGGGAACTAGAATTTGATGGATGCCATGAAACTATTTTTTCTAGAGCCGCAATTTAGATTCTAGTGTCAGTTACAAAAATATTTCTCAGTGTAATAAGATATATTTAATTTTAAAATCTCTCTAAAAAAAAAAAAAAAAATCTGGAGTGACTTTACTTGACTTTCTGAACATGGAGTAATTAACAGTTTTGTAGATAAAGTAAGGAAAGAGGAGTTGTTAAACAAACAAAATAGAGAAAACCATAATAGAGTGTTTGAGTATGTTTCTCTATATATTACACGATGTTTTATTTAAAGCTATTGAACTTTGAGCCCATAGATCATATTGATAAAGAATTTTTCTTTGTGTCCCTGTAAAAATCTATAAATGCTAGATTCACCAAAATGCTTATAGTTAGTGCAACAGTGATTTATAATACTCATATAAATTTTCAGCTCAACTGAATAAGGCGTTTAGATGCTATCGCACTTTTAAAAATTTGGCCCCATAGGCCATAATGATAAAGAATTTTTCCTGGTGTCCCTGTAAAAAAACTATAAGTGCTAGATTCCCCAACATCTATAGGGTTCGTACTATGGTGACTTACAATTTACGTACCAACTTTCAGCTTATTCGAACAAAGCGTTTAGACGCTAGCGTGCTCACTCACAGACACACACACACACATACATACACACATACATACACACACATACATACACACATACATACACACACATACATACACACATACATACATCATCTTAAAAATAGTGAAAATGGACTCAGGGGAATTCAAAACGTTTAGAAACATCAAAATCTCAAATTCGGATTTTTGACATGATTACAATACTTTCCTTTCCTCACTTTAGTGTTCGGAAAGTAAAAAAAAAGCTAAATTATCGTTCATGTGACTAAATTTTAAATCATATTTTAATGAAATGTGCCAACTTTTCTACATTAAAATCCCAACATACATTCTTATGTAGACTTGCATTTTAATGGTCGTGAGTGTATATGAATTGAAGTAACCCCGGTCACAATAGCATTGCGATAGCCCAAACAGAAGAATTCCTGGCACGTGAATAAAGACCAAGGTAAAGAGGCTGAACAGTGGAAAGAAAAACAACTAATGGAACTTCATTGTCGTGGTCGACCCCTCATTTAACCCACTGAACCCTAACCCTCTAAGTCAAAGGGTTCCAGCAGCCTTTGTTTTAAGTTACGTTAAGTATTCGAGCACACTTTGCTTTGATCTTTCTTATTCTTTTATGACGAGGTCAAATATATATATATAGGAATTAGAGATGAAAGGAACATAAGTTATCCAGATGAAATCAAATAACGAAAACAGTTTGTTTCAACGATCTGTCGGCCCGCTTTGAAATTGGATTTCCTTTCTTCTGTGTTAGGCTGATAGGTATTTCTCAAGAGACAATATTTAACTACACAAACACACAACAAAATGAAGGACTAAAAGTTTATTTTTATTTTTATTTTTATTTTTTCTAGAAAAAATATTTTCAGTTCGTAACATTCTAAAATAAAACAAAAGGATATATTCATATTTAAAACGTTTTTATTCATCTCTCATATTTTTGTGAAAAAAAACAACGAAATATTTTTCGTCAAGGCAATTTGTCCACAACAGAGTTAAAGCTAAAATTTACATTTTTCTTTTCTTTCTTTTTTTTTTCTTTCTTATCTAATTCTTTTTTCGTTTGTTGATTAGAGAAGAAATTAGTATGCTATGGCCTCACAAAATTTTTTTCTACATTTTTTATACAAATTCACGTAATTTAGAGCAAAGCACGTAATTATTTTGGTTACTAATGAAAAAAATATCGATAAACTTTCAAGATAGATATATGATTCAGCCCTTGTTTAAAATATATTTTACGTATAAACGGGTTATTTAAAAAAATCTTTATACAGAAAATTTACAAAATCGTCAACACACAAAATTTGGATAGATTTGTAGATTTTCGAATGTTTATACTTTTAATTTAATTTTTATTAAATATCTCCAAGCGACACGCATTTTTATGCAGACAATAATTCAAGAAAACAGTCTTACGTGAAACCATATGTGTCTTGATATAAATTGTGTCTTGATATAAACTCATACTGATTAAAGTTTGGCCTTTGTCACACAATCAGATTGCACTACTATGTGACAACAATATGAATGTACCTCAATCACTGTAACTAGAATACGTTAAACTTAATAATTAAATGCCGAATAAAAATTTGCGAGGGCCCTAGAATACAATTTTACTATCTTTTATGTTCAGAAACTGAATAGTTTGGAGATGTATGATGCGATGTACAATTATATCACAAATATAGCACTATTAAAATAGTATTTTTGAAAACCAGATCTCGTTTATAAAATAAATTATATATTGTAAACTGAGTTCATATCAGCTATTTGTCAAAAATATCGTTCCCCACATGTAGTTACAAAAATCGAATATATGTGCTCAGTGGTTTATGTTTATTTCGTAAAATTGCAAAAATTGCAGTTACCGTGCACGTATAAAATATTGCAACTATTAGGAATTCCTGCCCCATCTGCTACTTCTATTTTTTCATCATCTTCATTTTCTTTCTCTCTCTCTCTCTCTCTCTCTATATATATATATATATATATATATATATGATATAATATATATTTATATATATATATATATGATATAATATATATTTATATATATATATATATATATATATGATATAATATATATTTATATATGATATAATCTATATATGTATATATATATATATTTTTTTTTTCAAGAATAAAAATTGAACATAATTTCTCATAACCTTATTTTTAATCAAATAAGAATTTGGAAGAAATATTTAATACGCTTATATTATTAAAAGATGTCACAGCAATTGAGTCAGTTTTCTACATGAAAAATCGTGCATGTTCAATTTTTATTTATTTTATTTCATTTCGATTTATTATTTTTTAAGGATGGAAATATGAAAACGAAGCAAAAATCTGCGTCAGTATGCTATGTGTTTCTTGTAGGGTACTTACGTATGTGGCAAATTACATTATGCTTATAAAGTATCATCTATAAAACAAGTGAAAAGTGCAGGCTGTAAACTTACAGTTTTACATGGAATTATATGCAAAAAATTCCAGATTTTTAAAAGTTTATTCTTTTTTAGTCATTATACAGGAAAAAAATATCTTTAGTAATTATTTTCTAATTTAAATATTATATGTAATTCTAAAAAAATCTCTATATTTTTCATTTTAAAAATTTAATTTACATTATAAAATTAATAAAAGTACTTAAATCTTATAAAGGCTTTTTTTTTTTTTTTTTTTTTTTTTTTCACAACTTGTTTTTGTTCTCTCATAAATGAAAGTTGATAAAACCATAACCTGAGTGTGCGAAGGATCAGTTTAATTTCTACTTTTTCCAACAAAACTTATTTGCAAAATAACAGTCTCTCTCAGTTTCAGAAATTTTTTAGCGACAAGCAAGATATAAAATGCTTCAAAAAGTATTTCATACCAATAAGAAAAATAGACTAACTTTCATGTATTTAATGTAATGAAATTAATGCAAACGAGATCAAATAATTTTACATATCTACAGAGAAGCAAATAAGTTACATTGTATGTTGAAATCAATTTGATTAATGATTTGAATCGATTACATTATATGTTATTGCATTGAAATCGAAGCAAAAGAGATCAAATAATTTTGTATATCTATAAAGAAGAACATAAGTTACATTATATGTTTTCATGATACTTATTCATTTACTACAGCTTCCGTTTTCAACTAATTAGTATGTACATGTCCAGTTACGATCTTGTTTCTGAAATTCATTTTTTGAAACATTATCTTAAAAGAGGATAACATTAGGAATTTGACACAATTAATTAAAGGCTTACAGGGATTTTTAAGGTTAAAACGAAAAGTATATTTCCTCTAGATAAATATAGCTTGTGCTTGAACGAAGGATTAAAAAAAAAAATTGAATTTTGAATATTTGACAGCGTTGTAGTGCAAAAACACTACAATTTTCAGTACATTTTACAACATGTATAGTTTTTAAAAATTAGTTGTAACACAAGCCTGGAAATAGTACTTTTCATTTTTTTTTTTTTTTTTTTTTTTTTTTTACTGCGTTGGGTGTTTCTAATGTATTTTGATAAGCTAAACTTTGAAAGGATCGTCTTTTTTTCCTATCACGTAAAGAGTTTTCTCAAAGTAAAGATGAAGATCGGAAGAATTCATCTAGATACTATAACAAATTCGAACCTATTTATGTATAAAATACATTAAAATCGGCTATTATTTACACATTACCTTTGAAACGTGTTCTTTAAATCGAAGCTTCTTTTAGAGCATTTTACCTTGTGCACGGCTTGAAGGACTTGTCGGGGGGGGGGGGGGGGGATTTAATGTTAACGCCCCATCGTCCCTTATTTGGTGTCTTGATGAAATAGCTCTCCCTGTTCTTCACACACATCATCCAGATTTTCCGGGAAATAACTTAGATGGAATTCTATAAGTGGAACTTTAGGCTCTTACAGTCCTATTTTTTGTCAAAACTATACGTGATAGATATTTTTGATTAGTTTTTCTTTAATCAGCATCCAAAAATACATCACAGAAATGTATCCCATTGAAAAAAAATTCATCGTCGATCTGTGTAATGGAAAAAAGGAGAAAAAACTTCGTTCAGGCTCTAGTCAATTCTATTTTGAAGAAATTTTCAAAATTTCAGTAAGATTGGTGCATCAGTTTTTGAGAAATCGTATCCATCGAATTCAAAAATGGTCATTATTGCCATATTTAGGGATTTTTTTTATTGAATAACCACAAATAATTTTAAGCAGTTATGTATAATATACATGACAAACTGTTAATCTTCGATGTGATTACGCGAACATTACAGTTAAGAATTAGTTCTAGATACACTGTCAAAAAAAAGTCCTGTTTGCTGCAGTTTGCTGCCAGAAATTTTCTGTAATTCAGAAAAATACGTTCAATCAACGGAAAAATTACGTTGTTAGAACGTATTTTTCTGAATTACAGAAAATTTCTGGCAGCAAACTGCAGTATACAGGACTTTTTTGTGACAGTGTATTGAAAAGAAAAAAAGTCCCTAAAATTGACAACACTGAAAATAGAGTTTTCAGAAAAAAGCGTTTAAAGTTTTAAGCAGGAATAAAACGAAACTAATGCGGGAAATTTCCAAAGTCTCACTTTCCTAGACTCTTACTCCAATCGACTAAAAATAAATGACTAAAATTTGAAATTTTGAAACTCGTGTAACCCTTTAATTAAAAAAATCTCGAAATTTTATCCGTCCGGAGATGAGTATAAACTTCTTATTTCATTTGAGAAAAATAACCCTTTTATTTCTAAGCGTATCACCTGCGTGGAAGTAAAATATTACTTGCCATGCAATGTGCAAGAATTATAGCTTCTTTTGAACGAAATGGCCATTAACTGAATATTTTATCACTATTCATTCTGACGTCTGATTAGTTTCCGCTTGAGACTTACACCACAAATGGACAGTTATCGTGAGTTTATGTAATGGCTTTATGGGTTTAGTAAACACAATCCTATTCTGCCCATTAATAAAAGAGGATTAATTCAGATGTTAGTGCTTCGGAAAATGAATTTTTCTTTTCTTTCTGGACACCATTCGTGTTATAATCATTCCCATACGAATATTCGAAGAAACAGAAAGTTTTATTATTTATGATCATAAATCAAGCCTATTTTTCTCGGAAAAGTTTTAAAAATTAGAAATATAAATAGTGGTATAAATTATCGAATATTATAAAATTTATTTTTTGCAAAAGGTTAAAAAATTATTCTAAATACATGGATTTGTAAAAAAAAAAAAAATAGACATTCTTAAGAAACTGTTTTAAATATAACGATATGACTATTTTGTCCTATGAATAATAACGTTAATTCATATATAGGGTGAATTTTATTTAACCTACAACTTTGAATTTAAATAACATTTTAGAATCTCGCTAGATGGCGCTACAAATGCGTAAAGTGAGAGAGGACATGGAACGCATTCGCTTCGTGTCTGCTTCCTGCCCTTTTGACAATGTCCCTCAAAGTGTCATATTAATCTGAGGTAAAATAATGCCTATTCTTTTTGCGAATCTCATAAATAATTTTAGATTTTTATTTAACATTTAAATATTTTTAAGTCTCAGTTTTTCGTGCAAATTTAACTGCAGGTGGCTTTTAAAAGAATGGAAACATCTGTGAATAAAAATAACATTTAAGAATGCCCTTCGTAAGCATTAAAATATAATCCTAGCCATCAATTTCTTTTTAATATAAAAGTTTGTGTATATTATCATGGTGCGTATTGGTAGTTTTAGTGAAGTTATATACATCTTGTCTTTTTATCAAAAATGCGAAATGTCAAATCTCACAGACTTTCAATGTAAACAGAAACCAACCAGCTGGAGCAACTGTGACAGAAACTTCCCAGTTTTTACAGTGCAGCCACATATCCGAAAAGTAGCAGTGAGGACGAGTCCAAAATGTTGGAGGGATGCCAGCTTGTCCAACAGTTTGACATTTGGAAAACATCCAGTAATTCCGCGCTCTGTTATTGCTCATTTTCCCTAAGTCAGGTGGCTGTCACCCCTATTTTAGTATTGGACTCACTGAGTTAGCACTTGCGCAGATGCTTCCATGGTTTCATCAAATGTGGTCGAAGAATAGGCTTTTCTTGAGGTACGGCGTCTAAAATCATGACAGCATAAACGCAGCTCGGAAAAGCAAAATAATGGACGAGAGGAAAAGCTGAGTCAAAGAGACCGACGGGTATTGAAGCGGATTGTAATATCTAAGGCAAGGCACAGACTAGGGCGCAATGCGCTATTCGATGTCAGTTTTATTGAAATTCTTTTTGATGTGGTACCTGAGTTTGCGCGGGCCTCGTAGTACTGTTCTGCTTTGACAAACCTCATGATGCGATAATTGGCATGGAAAACTTAGGTTTCTTTTGTAATATTCTTCAAGGAGCAATAAAAAATAATGTTCTTCATTGTAAACATGTCCAAAAGTTCAAAGGTCACTTTCTGTAATGGATAATTTATGACGATTTTGCGCGTTGCAATGCGAATTAATCTGTACCAACCTTAAAAAAAGAATACAACTGCAGTCAAAATGACTTCAGAGATCAATCGGTATCTGGATTCTCCCGTGTCAATAATTACAGTTAAGAGGCACCTTAATAAATAGAATATTTTCGACTTTTATTACCTTTTTTTTTTTTTTTTTTCACAAATGTTTCCATTATTTTGAAAACCACCTGTATATAACACATATTATTGCAGTAAGGCCGCTTTGTTGAGTCTTCCTAAGGTTTTGGTGTTTTTATGAACTGTCAGTCGAACGAAATCTAAAATGCATTCGATTGATTTAAAATTTTTTACAAATACATTGTTACAAGAATTTTTATGAAGTTTTTTTTTTCAACCTCTGTAAATGTAATTTTTTACATTTCTATAATCATAAATAAACAGAATATACCACTAAAGAATTAGTTCTAGTATGTGAAATAAGAAATGTGGGTAATTAAATTAACGAAAAACATAATTCATGGTTACAGAGGGAAAATTGCAAAAACATTCAAAATATTTATTAAATACATTTATACCAAACTATCATTATACGGGCCAAATTGCATCAGAATGATTAAATAACTCTGATTACATCCAATGATAATGACTGTGGGAATGATGAAATAGGTTATATTCATTTTAGAAATATCTTGTCGAATAATGGTATCATACGGAAATAACAACCTGTTGGATGATTTGCAGATTTTCTTCAATTACCCGGGTAGCACATAACGTTGTTATAGTGTTGAAAATAAGTCCGAACAGTGAAAAATTAGTTATAACAACGTTATAACAACTTTATGTGCTACCTGGGTAACGGTCATTATAAAGAGCATCCAATGACATATACTGTCGGCAGAACTAAGAACATGACTCGATAAGGGTTTATTTAACAAAGCAGTACTAAGTGTACTTTTTTTACATAGGAATTATTGCTAGCGCTCGAATAATTTTGATGCCGACTGTACAGTTAATCTAATTACCCAAGTAACTTTACTGACACAAATACTGCACACAAAGTCAGTAACTTTACTGACACAAACACTGCACACAGTATGAAGCGCCCCTGATCTCTCTTGATCTCCTAATTCACGAGCAAAATAATGATTCCATACTGCTAAAAATTTTGTATTAGTTTGAACAAAATTTTGTACTGAAGAAGCCGCAATCACACGATTGTTTAACCTTTTACCGTGATTTGGTAATTTCGATATAGCATAACACTCTGTTTGAATAAAAAAGGTATATATTTAATAGAGATTTGAGAGTAGGGTGCTGACGATTTATCTGTTGCATACTTGCCAACCATCTCATTATGAACCGTACAATATTTAGTACACACCTTTTTTTTCACACCAATAATTTTTTAGAGTAACTTTAGTCTTATTTAATCGTAACAACATTTGGAGAGAGTTACTCTAAAAATATAGGGGTGTGAGAAAAGGGGCGTTTTTTCAGGGGACGTTAACAATTGTGCGGTTATTAATGAGATGGTTGGCAAGTATTCTGCTGTCATGCAAAGTTATACTATATCGTTATTGAACAAGTTAACCTACTAATACGAGTAGAAAACAAACTCGGCAAATTGGTATATTTAACGAACAAAATTGGTAGAAAAAGTAGTTTAGTTTAAAAAAAAATCTCAAATCTTTATCTCAATCTCGAGTCAACAAATTGTTTTTTAATTATAATTATCGATTTCTCGACATTAACCTTCCGCAAAGAGTATAAAAAAGGCCATATGCTCTCGAAAGCTGTTCGATTTCATGTTCGATTCCACTGAAATCTGAACTGTGCAGTTTTCATTAGAGATTGTGCGACAGGCGGTTGAATACTATTCCTTATGAACAAGCAATACCCGTACTCCACGATGATAATTATTCTGCTTCCTGACTTATAAAAAATTAGTACCAGTTTTGTTCAATTGTTTTGAGAATATTCCTTAAAGAAAATGCTTTCATCTAATAAAATTTGCCTGTTTATTTAAGAACGACTTTCCACATACCAAAAGTCAACATTTCCCTAGCAAAGCATAAGTGCACAAAGTGTCATATTTTTTTTTTCTTACAGTCAGAATAACATTTTAAGTAATCATACTTGTCGCTACAGTTAATTTTTACTTTTACCTTTTTCTTTATTACCACGTTTTTATTAATTTATGTTCTTATTTGCCCGGTACAAATCTTGCAATCTATTTTTAACTAACTTCCCTACTAGCTAGACATTTGAAACTTACAGAATAGCTCGGAACCCGATGACAACACAATACTTCGAAGCCCAGTTTTGAAATTTTTGATTAGTTTTCTTTTAATTAATTAAAATATGAAAATAATAACCTCCTAATAGCTTTAAAAATAGCCATTAAAATATTAGCTGTAATTTAATCGTTGGCAAAAAAAATTTTCGAGTTAATTTTCTTTCGACCTAAAAATAAATACATTTAATTAAACGTGAACGTTAAAAAAAAAAATGTAAAAAGTTAAATTAGACATCTCATAAAAATTGACGTTATTATCACTTTAAAAATTTTATACGCATTGATAAAGTGCATTGATAAAGTACTACAGCTAAGATTCAACAGAAAATTTAAAAAAAAAAATGGTATATAAAAAGTTTTTTATCTTATAATTTTTTATTATAATGATAAAGTTGGTAAATTTAACGAACATAGTTTCACTTAATATGCAGTTTTGTGAAGTTTCTAATTTCATCGACCACTTAAAAAGTATTTTTCCTTCTATTTCTTTAACGCATCTAGTTGAAAGGAAAAATTTAAAACATTTTCTTTACGAAAAATTTAGACAATGCGTTAAATACATTCAATTTTATTTTACTTACTTATTTTCTTTTTCTTTTCTTTTTTTTATCATGGAAGAATAGTTACGTCAAATTAGTAAAATTTTGACGTAATGAAAGAGAAGATTTAGGCATACTGTTTTTTTCTTTCTTTCTTTTTTTTTTTTTTTTTTTCTTAACCAACGTAACACAAAAGGAACTGAAATTTTAATTATTAATAAATTTCAAAGCAAATTAGATAATAACGTGAAAAAAAAAAAAAAAATGTCGCATTATTTTTAATATGTTTGTTTTCAGCACGAAGAGAAAATTATGTCAAATTAGTAACAATTACATAATTTTTACACAATCGTAAGATAAATTTAACAATTTGATAAACCCAAATTCTGTAGACTATATAGAACAAAATTCGCACGTGTGCAAACATAAGTTTCTGGTGTCTCGCTTTTGTCCAGCATTTGGAAATATCTCATAGAACTTTTATAAATATAAGCTCACAAATCTAAAATTTTTAAAGAATAGATTTTTTAGCATTTGTAATTTTTTTTCCATCGACTATTTTTACCAAATCAAAAACTATGGTGTAACGTCTGAAATACAGTTAAAAATAATAAAACATTTTTTTAAATTTTAACTGTGATTTCTGTAAAATTACAGTAATAACAGGTAAATTAAATTTGGTTATTTTTATAAATAAATTTTAGCGAAGTGTTTTTAAAAGATTCTTCCAATTTATTTAAATTTAATATTTTGTTTAAAATTTAAAAGTATTTTATGTTAAAAAAAATTTAATAGTATTATATTTAATAATGTTTTATATCACTACAGTTCATAAATGTAATTTACATTCAGTTATTTATATCATTAAACTTAAATCACAGAATAGTAAGTAAACACCAATTCTTTATCATTCTTTTGTTTCTTTTGTAAATTTGTATGTTTTTTTTTTTTTTTTTTTTTTTCTAAGAGAATATTTTGTTTCAAGACCTAATCAAATACTATTTGTTAAACATTATTCTCTCTCTCTAATATTAGTATATATTCTTTGTTGTTATATTTTTTATACCCGAAAAGCATTTATAGATTTAAAATTGTCTTACCATCTATCATTATTCTTCGCGTTTAACAAAAGCTTGTCTTAAACGGTTTAAAACATTAGACATATTTATTCATTCTAGCTCTTTTCCAGATTTTCAGAAAACATGGAAGATTTTGAATCTAAATGGAATATTTTCAAATATAGGTTACTCATAAAACTTTGTTATACAGTGCATAAAACCCAATTCCTAACATGCAAATGCACAGCATATTAGTCATTTATATTCCAATTAAAATAATCTACATCAATAAAATCTTGCAAGAGACTTTACAGGTGCTTGAAAACAAAATAAAATGACATGAATAAAGGATTTACAAAACAGTGTTTTCCAAAAACTTTAATAACTGCACAAACAGAAAAAAACATTAATCCTTAATAGCAGAGCTAAACGCCCAAAACCATTCTTATGCTGATTTTATTGCTAAACAAAATCCATATTAATGGATGAAATCAGATGAATTTGTTATTATTTGAGCTTCTATGGGGTTAATTATAAAAAGAAAGAAAAGTAATAACATCCTTAAAGAAAAAAACAAATTAATGGGTTTGTAAACCTACCTTTCTGTATAAAATATGCTCTCAAACATTTGTTCTTTATGTTAATGGGTAATGTATAATACTTAATTTTTCCGTCAACAGTTTTTGAAATAAGTTTAGAGAAAGTGTTTTGAGTTAAACAAGTTTTTTTTTCCCAGTTTATGAAAATATCTTAAATGTCATGAATATTAATGGAAACTAATTTCTAAATATTCTTATTTCATTTTAATAGTTAATAAGTTTTAGAATTATTGTATTTTTTTTTCTTTTACTCTATGCTGTATAACTTTTAAACCGTGTTTTATGTTTCCAATAGTTAATAAAAAAAAAAAAAAAAGTCAATTTATAGCTAGAAGAAAATCACGAATTAACGCAAGATATTGTAAAATCTATATTTTACTTTGAAAGTTATATACATTACTGGCTAATATTTCCATATATATATATATATATATATATATATATATATATATATATACAGTCGGTAACAAAAGTGTCCGAACACTAGCAAAAATTCCTATGTAAAAAAAGTACACTTCATACAGTTTTGTTAAGTAAATCCTTGTCGAATCCTGTTCTTTAAGCACATGATTCGATAAGGATTTATTTAACAAAACCGTATGAAGTGTACTTTTTATGCATAGGAATTTTCGCTAGTGTTCGGACACTTTTGTTACCGACTGTATATATATATATATATATATAAATTAATTTTTAATTATTATTAATTATTAATTATTTCAGTTATTTATTAACTTATGTTTTTTCTTGCGGATTATGGTGTCATGTTAGCAATTTTTTTTTTCTCATTCTACGACATTGTTACAATATATATTTATACACACACGTGTATAAAATAGATAGATAGATATATTCACAGACTGTAGAAATGTATTTGGACAATTTTAAGTTTTGATGTTTTATCAGATCTCTAATGAAATATTGATGAATTTTTTTTAAATTATGTTGTACCAAATTACTTTATCCGAAAGACATAGCGGAAGACATCGGAATAAGACTTTATCCGAAAAGTAGAAAGAGAATCAAGATTCTCCCAGGTTAAGAAAATGGCAAATTTTGAATATCTTACAAAATCACCAAATTAAAATGTTCATAGTTAACTATCTTCATACCGGCCTCTTAAACAATAATTCAAAATTGATCAACATTTTTCCAGAGAGAATAATAATGATGCACGTTTATTTGAAATTTTGCCCTATTCTCTCGTTAAGAAAATCTTAAATTCAAATAACTTATGAAGTTTTCAGGGTAGAGTGTTCAGTGCTAATGAGGATTGTTCCAGCATCATACAAAGTTAATTAAAAAAAAAAAAAAAAAAAAAACGGTAATAATCCTTATAATGCATGCTTATGCACCTCCCGTATACTGTTCTAAGTTACTCGTACAACGGTAGGGGGCCATTTAAACTCAGAAACTGTTTGAAGAAATCAATTTTTTCTTACTTTTATATAGATATATACATATATTTATATATGCAAATATTCCTTTAATCTCTTTCTTGGTTTATAATATCAGAATACACATAAAGCATATTCTTACTATCAAACTTATTCGAAAATCACTGATCTTTACTACATTTCTTCTAAATTCTTAGGGGTATTGCGTGGGTTTACAAGACTTGTATTTACAGATTTATACACATCCAAACTGAAGCTCTGAGGACCTGCTGTATTAATTTTTAAAGAAAGTGTTCTGTAAATACATTTTGAAAATCCATTTAGACTCAGAAAATATTTAAAGAAATCAGATTTTTCTTCTATTTTAACACGCTTTTATTAACTTCACCTGTATGTATGTATGTATGTATGTTTGTATGTTTGTAACCCCTCTGGGAGCAAACAAAAAATCTATATTGTAAAAAAAGACTTTCTCTACGTGAACGGTGTGGCGTTGAGGTATAGCTCCGCGCTACGAACCTGAAGGTCTAGCGTTCGATCCAAATCAGGGGAGATTTTTTAAAAAATGGTTTTTGTTTAATTCTAAATTATTTTAATTAAAGATTTAAATGTATGTAAATATTATGGTGTGTCACGCACACGATTTTCTTTTACCCTGCATTTTAATACTAAGATAGATATTTTGTGCTTTTTAGTTCACATTTCTATAAAGGTGTGTTCTTTAATTTTTTAAAACTATAATATTATATATAGATATATACATATATTTATATATGCAAATATTCCTTTAATCTCTTTCTTGGTTTATCTTTCAGAATAAACATACTGCATATACTATGAAACTTATTCGAAAATCACCGACCTTACTACATTTCTTCTGAATTCTTAGGGGAATTGCGTGGGCTACAACACTTGAATTTACAGATTAAAACACATTCAAATTGAAGCTCTGAAGACCTCACTGTATTAATTTTTAAAGAAAGCGTTCTGTAAATAATGCACTTTTTGCGTGTTTGCGTTCGCACCTTATAAGTATGCGAAGCCAGGCACCAGATTTTTATATCATTCATTTGTATATCTCATAGGATTTGCGTGCTAAAGAAAAGAAGGAAACTTGCATATCTTTATATACGTATATGCATTGCAGGAGTAAAAGTAAATGCTTTTTTTAAGGCGGAAATGCGTGTCTTTATAGAAGATCATTGAAGGAACGTAGAATGTGATTCATATAGAAAGGAAATAAATCTATGAATTTGTTAAGGGAGAATGGTGGATTTGTAATGCAATATTTTCTGAAACATGCAATCACATCTTTATTTATTCAAATAAAATATTTATCATGATAAAATTAGGCGAACTAAATATAGAGTAATACGTATTCATCGTTTAATAAATTTACACAATAATTGTAGATTTCAATATGAAAGTTATTTATCGATATTTTTATTAATTATCTTATCTTAGATAAAGAAACGCTTTTAAGATTAAAGTTGCTTAAATTATTTTTGGGATGTTTCATTTTATTATTATCGATATACATTAAAACGCAAGCATGAAATTTGTCTTATACTTTTATGCTATTTTTAATAAAAAGAGGGGCTTAAAAATAGTATCGTTCAATGGTATGGTTATTAGTATGGTTAACGTAGGATACAGGAAAAAAAAATTCGCATATAAGGACAAGAAGGCAGACAAAAGTACGTATAAAAGGCAATAGGACTAGTTCTTTCAGATAAAATAAACAAAACAGATCTGACCAAATCGACCAAAGTTTTCCTTTAGCAAATTCCTTTTTTTTTTTTTTTTTTTTTTTTTTTTTTAAATTTAATAAATTAAAACTGAGATAAAATTTGCAACAGAAATTTTAAGAAATGCATATTAGTAACTGTTGCTAAAGAATGTAACTTCGTATTCTGCTTTTCTTTTATCGATTTTTTTTATTTTTAATCTCTATACTAACTTGAATTTTGACAGTAGGACATAAATTAACGCGTAACCTTTACTTTCATTTTAACATTTTCCAACAAAGTTGAAAAGTGCTTTTGATTTAAGTTTGTCTGTCTGTGCTGTTGTAACTCCCGTAAATATTCATTATACCTCTGGGGGTCACCGAAGCGGGAGAGCCATCCCTTTCGTGGAGGATCAAAATTGTGATGGCATGTCTCCGGACCACCTCAAGGGGTGTGTCCCAGACATACGCCAATTGCCCATCTGCTCAGCACTAGTGCGACGTTAAACCCAACCATCCATCCATCCCGTAAATATTCATGGAATTGTTTGCAACGGATATAAATTATTCAAGTTCACTATTGAAAATGGAGTAAATGCCTTCAGTGGTGTGTGTACAGGGACAACCAAAAGAATTCCAAAGCATTGCGTTCTATGAAAGGTATTTTAATAAACCATATTTTAATACCTTTATTTTGTACAAATCGTAATGAAATTTATATTTATCATTCATGTGCGGAATAAAACGTTTTCTGTAGAATACTGTATGATTGGCATTAAGATTCACAGAGATACAAATATATATATTCAGATATAATTGAAAATTGCTGCAATTGCATTTTCTTTTATATTAAGTGTTTTTAACACTACTTTCTATGAATGTTCAAAAGTGGTTATGGTTTGAATTAGTCCATCTGTATGTCTTTCTTTCCGTCTGTAAGCTCTTAAGGTCCGTAAATATTTTTAGAATGTCTTCAGAATGATATATGTCATTCAAATATGCTATGCGATTTTCCCTAATTATAATGTCATAAATAGCAGAACTAATTTGTGTGCAGGGACATCCGAAAGAATCCGAATTCGTTGCATTTTGTGAAAGACTTTCTTAGAAATCCTATTTATACAATTTGATAGTACACAAACCGTCGACAAAAAAAATTAGCATTTATTATTCATATATAAAAAGAAATGCTTTCTACGAATATGGTATGTTTAGCGATAACATCTACAGGGTAGAATTAAAATAGTTAGATACATGAACTGCTACAATTGGAAATTTTTGTGTTGAGTGAGTGGGTTTTTTACATCGCGTTTGTGTTATACTATGGGCAATTGGACACAGTCTGGGACTTAATTCTAAAGATCGTTCGGTGACATGCCACAAAATTTTTTTTCTCCGATTAGAAATTTCTCGAATTGCATTTCCGTTTATTTTAATCGTTTCTAACACTTTTTAAGAATATTTAAATGTGATTATGAGTTCATTTAATAGATCTGTCTGTCTTTCTTTAATATGTCTGTTTGTCTATTGTTTGATCACGTAAGCAAAGTATATTAAAATTCGAATGATGCAACGAATACGCATATTTGAAAAGTGTAGTAATCTATGCTAACCACTAACCACATAATTTTTCGTTTTTTTTTTTTTTTTTTTAGAAATTTATGGAATTTAAATTCTATCTGGGATTTTTTTTTTCTTTTTTCAAATTATATTTCGTTTGAAATATATATACAGTCAAGTACCGTTTATATCTCTCTCGTTCTTACGTCTTTTACATTTATACGTCCTTTTAGTGAAGTCCCGATTCATTCCTATACAGTTTAATGCAAAAATTCTTCATTTATACGCTGCTAATATCGATTATACGTCTTTTCCACTTTACTAAAATTCGTAAAGTTTCTCGACATTTCATTATTTTCCATTCTAAACAAGATGGATTTTGCCTGGAAAGCATCTTAAATGGAGGAACACAGGAAAGATCGAAGAATACTGATCAAAGAATCAATTAAATTCACTGTAGAATTTTTAATGCTCATAGACAAGCAGCAAATCACACGAATATTAAAGATTTTGGATGTTATTAAATCGTATGCTTATTATTAAAGTTACGTAATATATACAATTACACTTCAAAACGTGTGCATATAGCTTTTAAGTAATGTAATATAATACTGAATACATGATAGTATATGTAATTAGTACCAGCCATGCATTAATAGTATAATTTTTCTCACTTTTTATAATAAATATATATATTTTTTTAATTCATTATTGTCTTAAAATTATAATATACATTTACTAACTTAAAAAATTTTATTAATTAGCATTTTCATATAAGTTTTGCTTAAGTGTCATTAAATTTGTAGTAATCAAAATTTTATTATTAAAATTTCGATTATACGTCTTTTCATTTATGTCCTTTTACATCAGTCCCTTGAACGACGTGCAAATAGCGTTTTACTGTATATGTACATATATATATATATATATATATATATATATATAGAGAGAGAGAGAGAGAGAGGGGGGGGGGGGAGAGATAGATAGATAGATAGATGGATAATTTAAAAATATGTAAAAATCTTTCGAAAAGAAAAGAAAATCTATAGTAAATAATGTTGCCCAGCAACTACTGTCGTAAAAAAAAAAAAAAAAAAACTACTATTGTTACTTCATATTGTTATTTCATTTTTACACAAAAGAGAAATAAATAGATGGTGAGTTTCATATGGATTTTTTAATTATTATTATTATTATATGTCAGTTAGTAAAAATGAATTAAATACGTATCTGTATTTTTGGCTTGAATTAGCTATACAGTTTTCCGAAATCTTGGGATCTCTCTGCTCATAGAAGGACGTGCTCCCTGAAATGTAAATTCTTTTATTTTTGAGCATTTTCTATTCCAGTTCTCATTTCCAGTTATCTTTTTTTTTCATATTTTTTATAAAATTATTGGTTTACGTTTGATTACTTTCTTGAATTTCGCATGATAACAATCACACCTTGTTGGTTTCAGTATTATGGTCCTAATTGCTAAATTTAGCGCAAGTAATTTAAAATGAATTTATCTATTAATTTATGCTCTAAATGAAGCATAAAAAGACACATGTGTTAACATTTAAATTGAATATACTAATTTCTATGTGAGTGTTGTTTGTATTATCATATACCTATTAATTACTGAATTTTATAACGTTATTAAATTCTTCACTTTATATATATATATATATATATATATATATTTGTGTGTGTGTGTGCACCTATGTCCTTGTATACGTTCCCACTTATTTATGTTCACTGTAATAATAATAATAAAATTTTTTATTCAAAGATTACCTACAAATACAACTGGTCTGAGCATTTGAATTATCTAATCTGAACTGCCTCTTTTAGGAATGGTGCCTGATTTTGGTATATTTTTGTAAAATTTAAAACTAATTTAAAAAAAAAAAAAAAAAAAAAAAAAAAAAATCTGTTTCTTTTACGTATGTAATCAAATAAAATGTTTGATAAAAATTATTTAGATATAAATTATGAATTTTCCGTTTATCAAATATCTTTCATATTATTTTATACATAATTTTATATTTTATCTCAAAAGGATAATACGTAAATATATATACGTAAATCTCCTCAGAATCGCTGTCTAAATTTACTTTGATACTGACACATAAATTAAAAAATTTTGTCTAATATATTGCTTTTAATCGAAACTCTAGTCAATAAAATTATTTATAAATGTTATCTTATAAATTCCCGATAAACTTCCAGTTTTATTGTTCCAACTACTCGAAAGATGGCGCAACTTGCTTAACAATTCCATAAATCAGAATTTTAATGCATGAGTTATGCGTTGAATTTAAATTATTTACTGGATTGTGTAAGTGTTATGATATAAATAAAGAGTATTAAGTATTAAATGAAGACTTGTGGGAATTCTGTACTTCAATATGGGTAAAACTTGCAATTAGAAAATATATATATATATATATATATATCCTCTTCTTGAATGATAGAGTCAAATTGAATTTAAGAATTAAATTAAATGACGTAATTATTGGAAAAAAGAAAGAAATGAAAATTTATAGATAGTAAATTAAACATTCCCAGTAGCCAATATTTTAATTTATTCAGGAGTATTTTTAGTCCCGCCTTTAATTCGCTCAACTTTATTTATAGAAAAATTTTCTTCAATATATAGCTTCGATAAAATAAGAAAAAGTTACTTAAAAAAAAAAAAAAAAGTGGTATGAAATATAGGCGGGACTAAAAGTACTCCGGAATAAATTAAAATATTGGCAACTATGCCAGTAGATATTTAGAGAGACGTCCACAGAAGGCACTCCCTCTCAGGCGTAGGACCCTAGAGCAGTCAGTCGGCCTTATTCCCAACACATAATAGTTATTAAGCTCATGTAAATTATTAATTTCTTTTTACGAACCATTTATGTAGAAAAGAACAAGGAAAGGAACAAGGCAATGAAAATGAATTTACTGTAAGTAGATGTCCCACCAGTGGCTGAGAAGTACTGCTTTTAAAGCTGGTAGGCGGGAAATGCCGGGTTCGAAGCCAAATGGTTATCGTCGGCCAAGCTGTGCGGAGTTGTCCGTGGTTTTCTCTGAAACACGTATAAATACGGTATGAGGCCTCTTAGAAAGATTCGTCACACACACCTAGGCGGACCCTTGAATAGTCAATCGGCCTTATTCATTATACGACCCATTCTATAAGTAATTACGCATATTTTTGAAGAAAATAGAATCGTTATTCGAGTGACGGCATAATTGTTCGTTAAGAATTCAGAAATGGAAATAGATAAAAATTATGAATGAAATATTATGTGTTTCGCACAGATATTATAAATGCTTTAAACTGTAATTATCTTTCGATCGCTTAAACTTTGATGTATTTTATGACCGTCATAACAAAATTCAATGTTTTATTTATTTATTTATTTATTTATTTATTTATTTTTTATGACGAAAATCAATGTTTACTTGTGGATTCTGTCGGAAGGCAACACTCGATGCCATAAACCGAACATACATACAAATCACAAAAACTATCTTTATTTTATCATTTTTAAAGAGAAACCATAAAACAGATTGCTTTTGCATATCCATGTAAACTATCTAAATGTTACATATGCAGCATGCAGTTTAGTAAAAAGTCATGTTACGAAGTAAAAAGTAATGCATTAAAATGATGTTACGAAGTATTAACAAGATTCAACTGCAAGTGACATTTCAAGTGAATTGTTTAAGTTATATGCATTTATATTTTTTCAAGCTTCTTATATCTGTAACCATCAGCAAGAGTCATAATATATATAGCTGACTTTTCTCTTTGTACCTTGCAAAATGCTATGTTTGACCTGAAGATGCCACGTAACTCATGGCGAAAAGCTTTGTTCTATATGTATTGTAAATTTGGTTGACGTGTTTTTAAAATATATTTTTAACTTTTAATGCTTTTTAATGACTAAAGTATGCATTAAAAAAAAAAAAAATCTCAATTTAAAAGATTATGTTTTACTAAAAATTTTTTACGGTAAATAATAATATTACTTAAGTAAATATATTCATCGTGCACTTCCGACCATTTTCCACTCATGTCTGCATTTACTAAATCTATCTAACATTAATGGCATTATTAATAACACTGCTCTGAAAAAAAAAAAAAATCGAGATTTCATACTATTCTTGCTGATTCTTATGTAAAACGACCTCCTGAATCCGATTATGACTCCCATTTTGCCCAATCACCCACCGTTTTCTAGATACACCACACCCCCTCACTCAATTTCTTTCCCTGTTCGATAATTTTATGACCAGGGATTTGATTTGAAGAATGAAAAATAATTAATTTAACACCTAAAAACAAAAAAATATAGAAAGTTTAAAAAATAACATTAATAACAGATTAAAAAAATATAAGATATGTAATGCATAATTTCAGTGGCAAATCTCCCCCAAAAATTGTCCCTTGTCGCAAATGCCCTTGTTTGACAATTTTCCAACTCCGTAGCCCCTCAAAAGATATTTAACGGTTAAAATAATCCTCCCCCTCCCTCCTAAAAATGAAATGAATAGCCATAAAATCACCGAAAAATGATAATATTTTGGGCCATTCCTAAAAAACGGTGGGTGATAGGGCAAAATGGGCGTCATATTTGGATTCAGGAGGCCATTTTACATTAGAATATTCTGAAATTGTGTCAGAGGCAATTTTCATGCGGATCAGTGTAATCATGCTTGAGTGTATCTAAATAATTTTGTTTAAATTTTTATGTTTTGTATTGTATAAACAAATTAAACTAGTCGTAAGTACTTCTCATAGACCATGATGTATCCACCTATTTATAGCCATGTAGTTTTGCAACTTTCAAATAACAATGTAGTACATTCAATGTTGCTCATTTTCCATGGCCTGTCTGAAAAAAAAAAAAAAAATTAATAATAATAATAATAATAATAATAATAATAAATAAATAAAATAAATTTTTGATTAAATGGCTCTAAACCTAATTTAGTTTATTTTAATACTGTTGGACACGTGAAGTTGTGTTGATATTAAAATCATAGCATAGACGTAGATTATGCCCATATGCTAACTTGTAAAAGATGTGACTAAAAAGTGGTAGTAAAAAGTTGCATCACACTGATTGATAAGCATTATTCAAGCCATTAATTACTGAATTTTCTAATGTCAGCTTCTAATTAACAGTAAGTTTCTAATTTTTTTAGTAGTAAAATTATTTCTAGGCTGTCGCATTACTCGCTGGTATATGGCATGTAGAAATAAATCAAAATAAGAAAAATTGGTAAGAATTCTAACAGCTCTTGTGTGACATTGCGTCATAAACAAATCTATGCATTACAAATGAATTTATTATTCACAACAGTGCTAATACAAATTGTATCATACACTCATGATTTCTTTTTCGGTAAGTAATTGTTGAAATTGCATCCATTTACAACTACTTTTAAAATGTTTTTATTAACTTCTATTCTTGTTTGTCCGGTACAAATCTTGCAATCGATTTTTAACTAACTTCCCTATTAACTAAACATTTGAAACTTTCGCAATAGCTTAGAACCCGATGACAACACAATACTTCGAAGCTCGATTTTAGAATTTTCGATTAGTTTTCTTTTAATTAATTAAAATATTAAAACAATAACCTCCTAATAGCTTTAAAAAAAAAAAAAAAAATAACTTTCTTTCGACATAAAAATAAATACATTTAACTGAACATGAACGTTGAAAAATTGTAAAAAGTTAAATTATGCATCTCACAACATTGGGCGTCATAATCACTTTAAAAATTTTATACGCATTGATAAAGTGCTAATGTAGCTCTATAGCTATGATTCAGCAGAAAATTTATGTAAAAAGTTTTTTTATCTTATAATTATTCATTTTGAGTCCATGCCAGTACCAATAATCAAAACTTAATGTCAATTTAACAAAAAAACAATAAACATTAAGATAGCTTTTTTCTGTATCGAGTAGTGATTGGAACGGTACTTGAGACATTACTCCACATAATGTGTCAGCGCGAGATTGGTAATTATTGTGTTGAAAAAAATTCATGGATTGAGTTTTATTTTTAGTTTTAAACTTGTAAAATATCACGATATGTGTGGTCAAAAAAATTTATTACTATCTTTTACGCGGAAAATAATAATAACTAGCTTCGTCAATGTGAAGAAGAAGATTTTGAAGTTGAGGATTTCTAGATGGCCGTTGGTTATAGGAGCTTACTTTACAAAAGCAATTTCAGAATTCTTGCGAAGTGTCCAACTAATAACACAGGAATCGTTAATCCAAATAAACAGGCATTTTCTTGTAGCTATTATGATGAATTTTATTATACACGAATTGTACACATATTTAGCACGATTATAGGTGATCAGAAAAGCATTTTACTATAAAAAGGTAGGTATAGTTCAGGAAATTGAATAACTTGGAATGGGAGCCCAAAAGCAAAAAAAAAAAAAAAAAAAAAAAAAAAATCCAATGTACGATTAGCATAGGAAATATTTTGCTTGGCCCCACGGACACGGGCGGTCAGTGACGTCATCACTTCGCTTGTGTATATTAATAAATTCATTTTTTTAAAAATAAGTAGTCAGATTCAGTTAATTGGAATGCATTATGTTTTTGTTTAAAAATATGTCTTCAAATTAGAGCTGACGTAAATCACACACAAAAAAATAAAAATAAATAAATAAATAAATCTGCAAGGAATTAGAAAAAAAAAATTAGAACTCACGCAAATCAAATCCTTTTTTAACTTTAGTATGTTTTCAACAGTTTTCAACACTCAAATTTCTACCATCAAATAGCTGTTTGCTCTTAGAATAAAAAATCTGTAGTCGAGAGTATAGTGATGCTATAATATACATACTAGTTAATACCCGTCAAAATTTGACGGATGATGGACAACTAAAATCTCTTCACGCCATAAAGTTTAAAACACCTTTGCTTTAATATTTCACATTGCTCTAAACCGGTTTAAAACCCCCTGCCCAATTTCTAATATTTGTAAAACCACTTGGATATAATCCAAAATATTAACTTATTGCATTCTAAAAATAAACTGCAAATCGGAATAAGTTAAAATTTGATTTTACTGGAATAGTATTATAACACTTTATTCTATCAAAATAGTATATTTCAACAAAAAAATACTGTTAAAAATAAATAAATAAATTTTTACTCGTATAAAATATCAATATTTCAATGTTATTCTTTTCAAATTATTTTTACTCTAATATAGTATCGAAATGAAATATCAGAAATTATAATAATTAGATAAATAATGATTAAATAAATAAAATAAAATAAAACCCCCTTTGATTTTAAATATTTATCTCCATCTTTTCTAAACAAAGTTTTCAACTGATGAAAGTTAACTTTTAAAGAACAATAAACTTTGATAATTTGTTAATTTTAAAAGATTTTTTTTTTAAGAAATGGAAAAAAATAATTTTAAGAATATGGTATAATATATTGACATGGCAACAGATGGCGCCACATTCAGTGTTCAGAAATTTTCAGCGAGCGAAAATGCACACGAAGATAACCGATGCCGATACGTATTCGAGAATTGCTTTGCTTTTTATAGGTATACTTCCTTGGAAAATATGAATTAATCGTGTGAATTATTTTTATGATTGAGCCACGGTATAATATTAACTTTAATTAGGCGTTAATGAGCTTTAATTACGCGTTTACCATAGATATATCAATAAATGTCGTCTGCTTGATCTATCATCGGTATTCTGCATAAAAAAGGGAATATTCCCGTTCCCAATTGGTTCAAAATTTTCTCGCGCATGTCCAGATCGTACGATTTTGGTCTTGCAGAATATGATTTGTGTTTTAATATTATAGATTATTGTGTCTATGCTTTTATCTAAGTTTTCAGAAATTGCCAGATTTAACAAATTTCTACTTTAGGGATTTTTCAATATACGTGCATAAAATGGAAAAGTGCATATAAATAAAGGTATTTTTAATACCTTTTTTTACATCGTAAGAAAATAATTTTTGTATTCTGCAAATCTAGCTAATCCTATCTTTCGAATGATACCATTTTTAACCCTCTACTCCCATAATCAATATGTTAAAAGAGTACCACAAATTTTATGTTTGCCTATTATTATATAGATAATAATAAAAATTATGCTAAATATTGTTAGTTTTTGAATTTCACGAAAGATAATTTTATCCAATTTTACGACATGAATGAATTTCTAGCATGATATGCAGATTCATTAGCACCTACCCCCTTTCCTTATTCCACAAAACTGATGATTAAAAGGATTCTTAATGACATTGATCTTTCATGACCCAGCACGTGCATATGAAATTTGAGATAGTAAGCGTTTCTACACCTCAACTCTACTTCATTCTGAAAAATGTTAAGTAGGCGTATTGCTAAGAATTAGAATTCTTTCATCCCCTTCTTTGCTGAAAAATAAAGAAAGAATAAAAGGAAAAAAAAAAATGTTATAGCAATAAGAAACATTTCTGAATACCACAAAGAATTGTTATGAATAAAATATTAAAAAAAAAGAAAAAAAACTTAAAAATGAGCTAGAATCGTTAAAATACGCAGACCCCATGCCTACGCATTACCGAAACGAAAGAAAAAAGGTCACACAGAAGTTTTTTGACAACACCCGGAGAACCAGACAGCCCATTTCCTTTTGCAATTAAAGTTCTTCTTCCCCCTTCTCTAAACAAAAGGCATAGGCACGAGCCATATAAATACAATACGAAATTCGCGCTCTTCACTCATTTCATTTGCCTATTGTGCTGTCAGCGCCATCTACTAGAGATCTCGGGAATGTGTTGCACCTGTATGAAATCAAGGAATGCAGTTGCAATTTTAGTGAATTTTTTTCTTTTATCTAGCTTCTTTTCCGTTTGTTTAGTTTTAATTCTATTGTAAGATAAACACGTTCAAAAAGGGCACCACCCTTTAATTTTAGCTTATTTACATGATATCTTTTTTTCGCGTAATGAATGGTTTGTCAAAGAAGTAAAAGAATTTGCGTATAATGCATTTTTCATTATTTTACAAAGATGTCAAATTTTATGCGGTTAAGGCAGAAGAATGTTTGGAGGAGAAGTGCATTACCTAAATAGTTTTGCTAATTTTTACTTCCGGTGAGATTAAAATTACTCGCCAAAGAAAAACTTGCCATGAAAAAATGTAAATTATAAAATAATTGCCTGTGCGACTAAAGTTTTTGTTCCATCTATGTTTGTTTACGAATCGCTAATCATCACGAATATTTAGCTGGAAACTTGTTACTTACCTAATTCTTTAACAATTAGTCGAGCATACTGAACAATTATAAATTCTAAATTTTTAATCTGGACAAAACGTATTCATATTTAACAATGTTCTTGATTCATTGTAGTTTACAAAATTTCAAACTTTTAATATCTCGATACTATGCCTATCTAACTAAGCCTAAAAGTATGGGGACAAACCATGCTCTCAAAATTTTACAATCGGCATGTTTAAAAAGAACAATATTTGAATGTTAAATTTCTTCTTAAATTGGTCGTACAGGTAAGATAAGGATTGCTTAGCCCAGTGGCTGCAAAAAGTAGCAAATTAAAATTGTTAAATGATCCAGATCAATAACTTTATAAATAAACACCGGAAAATTTAAAGATACGCAACAGTTGTTTCGGGTCAAAGTAATGTAACATGATCAGCCTAAACTATTAAGTAACACTTTAGCATAAAAGCAGAAACAAGCGGATATTTCCATTTTCATTCGTGCCTTCGGGAAAAAATAATGCTAAATTGTACAAAAAAAAAAAAAAAAAAAATCGAGTTCTGATACTATGTTTTCTGATTCTTATGTAAAATAACTTCCTGAATCCGAATATGACTCCCGTTTTGCCCATTCACCCAACGTTTTCTAGAAACACCACACACTTCCTCAATTTCTTTCCCTGTTCGATAATTTTATGACCATGAATTTGATTTGAAGAATGAAAAATAATTAATTTAACACCTAAAAACAAAAAAAATATAAATTTTAAAAAATAATATTAATAACAGATTAAAAAAAATATAAGATACGTAATACATAATTTCAGTGGCAAATCCGCCCCAAAAGTTTCCCTTGTCACAAAAGCCCATGTTTTAGAATTTTCCAGCTCTGTAGCCCCTCAGAAGATATTGAACGGTTAAAATAATACTCCCCCCTCCTAATAATCAAATTTATAGCCATAAAATCACCGAAAAATGATAAAAATAGGGGCTGTTCCTAAAAGACGGTGTGTGATAGGACAAAATGGGCGTCCTATTCGGATTCAGGAGGTCATTTTACATAAGAATATGCTGAAAGGGTGTCAGAAGCAATGTCCATGCCAAGCAGTGTAATTAACCCTTCATTAAGGGGAGTATAGCATTTTGAGATAAGTTTTTACTTAAACTATGTAACCAAGTCTGCTGTTTTATTTTTCTTCTTCTGGAGATAAAAGATATATTTGCAAGAAGATACTGTATCGGCAGTTTTTCGAAATTTAAAATATTATTGAAATTAAGAATTTTTAAATCTGGAAAAAAAAAAAAAAAAAAAAAAAAAAAAGACAAAAATTAAAATGTTAATTCTATCGTGAAATTTATAAATAGGAAGGGAAAAAAAAAAAAAAGAACTGAATGCATGTTTTAAAGTAACTGATAATAAACAAATTCTCAAAAAAAAAAAAAATAATAATAATAAATAAATAAATAAATAAATAAAATAAAATAAAATAAAATTGATCAAACTGTTTACAAGGAAACATATCCCGAAGTTGTGATCTGGACATCACGACTCTTCAAAGACTACAAAACCCTCAAATTTGGATGGATGGATGGATGGGTTTTACGTCGCACTAGTGCTGCGCAGTTGGGCAATTGGCGACGGCCCTCACATTTGGAGATTTACAGAAACAATTAACTAATATTGTTAAAGAAATGTTATTGAAAAAATCCAAAAAAGATCATCCTTCTAGTTGGCAGATGACATTTTGCTGTTCATTTTTAAGTCAGTCGACCTTTGGTTCTAGAAAAGTGCAGAGAAAGTGACCTCTCTGTGCTATATTAAGTAAAAAGGGTATTTGAAAAAGAATAATATTTCTATTACTGTTTAGTCATTATGATATCTGACGCAGTTCAGATCGTTTTGTAGAAGAAGTATCTCATGTGTGAGTCGATATATATTATACAGTGTAAGAAAAAAGTACTATTCATGTTATTTTCTTAGTGCACTGAGAAAAAATTATGTGAGTGACATCTAGAATCTAAATTGTGGCTCTAGTAAAAATAGTTTCATGTCATCCTTATAAATTCTAGTTTCCTTTCTAGCCAGTTCTAAACTCCCCTATTAGAATTATAGTGTTGAAATCCATCACCGACAAATGATTTGTTTGAATCAATTCATCTTGTTGTTGCTTGGAGTGTTGTGCCGCTAAACAAAAATTTACAAGTCTTGAAAATTTAACACACTTTTATTATATTTGTTAAAAGGACTCACATCATTGATCAATACAGGTTCGTATTTAAAAAATATTGTTCAGGAAACAAACTCCAGATAAATTCCGAGGAACAAGGGAGAGAGAGAGGGCAGCGAAAAAACTTACGTCTACTCTAAACCGTGAAAAAAGCAAAAACTGAGGGTCTGCTCTTTTCGATCGTACGGGAGAACCATCTGGAAGGGAAGTCACATGACTGCATTATCATTATTTTCGCCAAAATGAAAGCCAACTTCAGTTAGATATTATACTAATGTTAATTTTTTGAATTTGTAATGACGGTTTATAATTGTATTAACCTTTTAATCGCCAATTTTTATGCCAAGCGACCTTTCGACTAGAGAAAATGACCGTTATGAACTGAAATCATTAATATTGGGTAATTTAAAATAAATTATATCCGGTGTTGCAATAATATAAATTCTGACAATGAGTTTTCTTTTTTTTATGACTATTTGAGAACACTTTTTTTTATAATTACGTTTAATGTCAGAATTTCCGTTAGATATTATTTCTTTTATTTTCTTTTTATCCCATAAAATAAAGTACTTTTCTATTTAAAAAGATAAACACTTATTTATGATTTAGATATAAAAGATATACAATTTAGATTTCTGAATGATGTGTGTTATTGTTTTATGTTAATAAATAGTGTAGGTCGTATGTATAACTAAAATTGTGTAATTTTAATGACATTTAAAAATAATTCTTTTTTTTTTTTTTAATGCTTAAGAACAAATTACGCAAATATAATATTTCATTTAAAATTTAATTATTTTTTTTATTAGAATAATGCATTCATTTATCATTAGATTTTATTTTATTTAAAAATTTAATTAAAATTTAACCAAATATATGTGAACACCTTCACATATTTCTCCCGGCGACCCAGAAAAATAAAAAAAATCTCTCTCACTCTCTAGTATGTCACATAATCACAATGAAAAACAAATAATACAAGAAACCTGCATAAGTCCAAAAAAAAATGTATATCAATGCAATATTCAATTGTAAATATACGTATGCACATTATAAATTTGTTTCATCATGAAACATATTGGCATATGACGAATTTGCATCATTCTAAATATCATTGTGGGCACCACATTTGAAGAGTTCTGTTTTCTTTTAGAGTCTGGATCCAGATTTAATCGTCAAGAAAGCTTTCAAAATAATACTGTTCATTTTTATTTTTTTTATAAAAAAATTTTCTTTTCAATGTTCTTATATGTGTATAGAAATATGATGTTATACTTTAAAGTTATTTCATATTACACTGTAAACAATACTGAATGTGCATATAATACTGCAACATATCAAATAACATCAATGTTAAACATAGAAAAAAAAAAAAAAAAAAAAAAAAAACACATGAGTACAAGTAAATTAAAAAAATGAACATAAAATGAGAGGAAAAGAAAAATATATAAATGTATATACAAATAATAGAAAATATCACAAAAGTGAGAAAAAAAAATTTGTTCGTGCAATTCCACACAGGAGAGATTCAAAAACGACGCCCATTGGACAGTCAAAAAAAAAAAAATCTCCCCTTAATCTTGTATGTAGCAACAAGTATATCGACTTTGGCTTATGGCCATTGTCCTAGCGGGATAGGGCTTGTAGAAAGACCTGGCCTGTTAGGGACAGGCCTCCGTCCCCCATCAAAGTCAAAGACTTCTGTAGGGACACCTCGCAAAACTGGGTATATATATGTCAATTGAATTGTATTAAACAATTTTCAAAAGAAGTGTGGGGGTCTCATCACAATGAAATGCTACTCTCCCGGGTAAATTTTGAACGAGTTAGCATTATCATAGAGGGTAAAATTAAAAATGACAAAAAAAATATATATATTTAATTAAAATTCTTAGTACTAACAAAATTTAGTGTGATGAGATAAAGACCACCAAAACAACTCACCAAACCCAATGAAGCATTTAAAAATAATATAGCATAATAACAATAATAATAAGGTAATTGCCACATATTCGAATTTTGAGATTTTAACTTTAAGTCATTGCACTATTGAAAAGTTTTGTGTATAGTATGTCAATAAACAGTATTGTAATTATCTGTTAAACTTATGATATATTAATATTTATCAAAATGTAAATATTGTTAAACAAGATTTTTTTTTTTTTTTTTTTTTTTTTTTTTTTTTTAACTGAATTATAATAAATTTTATTAAATTTGTTGTTAAGAAAACTGTAATAATAAGAACTAGAAAAGAGAAAAAAATTATGTAATATTTCACATAGTGTTGTGTCATCCATTGTAATTAAAAAAAAGAGAAAAAAAATGCAGAGTATATATATTGGTCCAGCCAATTACCTGCATACAATGAATGACAGAACCAAAATAAACATAAAAAGAAACTTATGCATTGAGCGCTCTTCATATTATGCACAAGCCCTTGCAAAACATTACATAATATGATATTAAAATTTAATTCCTGTTTCTTAAATTATAATTGTGGCTTTGTCTTGAATTATAATTAACATTTCTATTATGACTTGCTTCATCAAGTAAGTGGCTGTATCTAGGTGGTGCAATAATAAGTCTGTCAATATGGACTCTAAATGACAATCTATCAGGCGCTTGTAGTCTTTTAATTGTAAATGAAACCGGTGAGTGTTTTTGTAGAATAATAAAAGGTCCTGTGTACTTTGGTTTAAACTTATCAACGGATTTTAAATAAACAATGTCATGTACAGCAACAGGTCTTAATTTAGCATGTCTGTGAAAGTGTTGATATCTCTTATTTTGATTATCTTTTATGTTAGAGTAAGCTTTAAGGTAAATTTTATTTAAATCTTCTAATAATTTATGTGTATCAACATTTTTGTCGAGAAAAGGTTGATTCATCTGTTGCTCAAAAGTGTCAAAAATTAATGAAATTTCTCTTCCAAAATGTAATAAGTTAGGTGAGTACAAAGTAGATGAATGTTTAGAGCCATTATACAATGATTTATGTATAAACAAAGAGTTTTCAAATGTATGGCCTTCAGACATTAAAATGTTTACTGAATATTTAATGGATTTATTGATCCTTTCGGACAAAGCGTTTGATTGTGGATGTGCTACAGAAGAATGTGTAATTTTTATACCAAGAGTATCATTAAAAGTGTTGTAAACATTGGATGTAAATTGAGGACCAAGATCCGAGAGGATAACTGAAGGTCTACCAAAGGTGGTAATATAACAAAACAAACATTTAACTATTTTTTCTGCTGATGTATCCTTTAATGGATAAAGTTCCATATGGCGTGAGAAAATGTCCAACACTGTGAGTACTGAGTGACCATTATTAAATGGTCCTACTAAATCAACACTGATGGTATGTCCAGGATGTGTGGGTGTGTATGTAGGTTGTAATGGAGCTGGAAGAGTGTTATGATGTTTAGCCTGTAGGCATCGTGTACATGAAGCGACAAAGTTTAATGTATCTGTGTAGATTCCTTTCCAAAAGTATTTGCTTGATAGGAAATTATATGTTTTATTTAATCCAAAATGAGATAAATGTGAAATTGTTAATGTCTTAGCTTTTAGTGAATTAGGAACAATAATAAGATATGAGAATGTTGAGCTATTGGGACATTGCTTTTTATACATCAGTACCTTTGTGTCTGGATGAATAAAATAGTTTGGGTATTTTCTTGAAAAACCTTTCTTTAGAATATCTGTGTAAATTTTTGACAATACAGGATCCTTTATTTGTTCATTTACAAAAGTATTATTAGAGATTTCTAAAAGTGGGTCTTTATTGTTCGAATCTCCAGAAATTAAGCAATTAGTGTATTGTTGTTTGATTTTGTTACAATTGTTATCATTAAAATGATTAACAACATTACTATTATCATGTACTACAGGTAGAGGTTGTTTTTCAAAAATTAATTCAGGATTAGAGTTCAAATCTTGTTGATTGTGAGTGAAGTCACATCTCGAAAAATAGTCTGCTAAAATATTTGATGAACCAGGGATGTGTTCAAAATCAAACGAATATTCTGAAATTTCCATTAACCATTTTGTGGTAAGGTCTGTAGGATTAGTTGTTTTTTTGTATCTTTTTAATGGAGCACTGTCAGATAAAATTGTGAATTTTCTGTTGTACAAATAGTATTTAAATGCAATTATTGATTTGTAGATAGCCATTAATTCCAGTTTTAGTGCAGGGTAGCGTTTTTCAGATGGCTTCAATGATTTAGAAAAGAAGGCTATTGGAAGTAATTTATTATCATGTTTCTGCATTAGTACCCCAGCAATGGAAATATTTGAAGCATCTGTATTAAGGTAGAAATCTCTATCCCAATCCGGTAGTCTGACCACTGGTGATTCAAAGAAAATTTTTTGAATTTTGTGAAAAATCTGTTGATGTTCAGTAGTCCAATGAAATTTTGATTTTGGTTTAGTCAGATCAATTAAAGGTTGTATTAGTTTAGAAAAGTTGGGTACAAGGGATTTATAAAATGTTACAACACCAATAAATTTTTTTAATTGCCTTTTAGTTGACGGTGTAGGAAAAGAATTAATTTTGACAATATTTGATTGTATCGGGGAAATACAATGATTTTGAATATGAAATCCAAGATAATTTACATCAGTTTTGTGAAAAGTACACTTGTTAGGTGCAAGAGTTAAGTTGTACTTTATCAAAATTTGTAAGATTCTACTTAATTTAGTGCATGTTTCCTCAAAGCTATTCGAGCCAAAAATGAGGTCATCTTGATAGGCATGTATTCCCTCTAAATCAATTTCATCAATAATTGTGTCCATTAAAGCTTGATATTGAGAAGCAGCATTTTTCAATCCAAAGCATAGTCTTTTGTATTTAAAACTACCAAACACAGAAGTAAATGTTAATTTATCTTGTAAATCTTCAGGAAGTGCAATCTGATGGTAAGCCTGTTGAAAATCTAAACATGTGAAGTACTTGTAGGCTGATAAGTCAGCAATAATTGTTTGTATTTTGGGCAAAGGGTATGAAGATCCTTGAATTATTGAATTAAGCATTCTAAGGTCCATTGCAATTCTATATTTTTGTTTACCTTCTGCGTCAAGTTTTTTTTTAACTAAAAGAATGGGGCAAGCCCATTCTGAACAATTTCTTTCAATAATTCCAGCTTCTACAAGTTGATTTATTTGACTTTTAGCTTCTTGTTGTAATGATTGTGGTATTGGAAAAGGTAATGTTTTAATTGGGAATTCAGTGATGAATTTTAAATTTGGTATAACTTTGTCTGTATGCCCTAAAGTTTTCATAGATTTAGAAAAGGCTGCAAAATTTGTTAACAAAATATTCTTTAATTTCTTTTCTTGGTCTCCTTGGAGATGTTTGACATCAAAATCCAAAGGAGAGAGTTCCTTTCTTCTTAAATTTAATATTTCATCAGAAGCTTGAATGTAATTCAAAATTTGTGTAGTTGAATCAGTAACAATTTTATTGTTGTTATCAATTTCTGTTTCCTGTGGAATAATTTCATCAATTTCTGTTAGGGTGCCCATTTTTGTACCTTTATTTATGTGTATACTTTCTTTAGTTAGATTTTTAACATAAATTTGAAATTGGCCTTTATTACAATTATTATCATTATCAAGCATTTTTGAAGTACTACTATTTATTACTGAATCTAGACACAATATATTTGCATTATTTTCTGTATTTTCAAACAAATAGTCCCTGTCAGACAAAAAAATTGTATTCACATCTATAAATGTTTCCTCTTCAGGTTCTAAAAATATTTTCTGAGAAGCCCTAACTGTCATTTGTTTACATTTTTGGGAAAGATTTTGATTTTTTTTTTTTGAGTTTCAGTATTTTTCGCAACACTACAATTGTTTAAGTTTTCATCTTCTACAAGTGTATTTGCAATGGGAATGCTTATATCTTTAAGTTTGATATTGTTTTTATACAAGTCTATTATTACATTATTTTGTTGAATAAAGTCCCATCCAAGTATGGCCTGAAACGTTGATTCATTAGGAATGTCAACTATAAAAAACTTCTGTGAGAAAAATGTGTTATTTATTTTGAAAGAAGTTTGAATACATGAAGAGAATTGTACGTTCGAATTTACAGTCTTAATCGTTACTGGTGAAGACAAGTGTTTATAAGTTAATTTCTCTTTTAAAGATTTAAAAGTGCTTTCAGAAAGCAATGATATCGAACTCCCTGTATCGATTAAACCGGTGATAGCATTTTTAGCTAAGTTAATTTCAATTAAGGGTAGTGTAGGTGAAATTTTATTTACATTAAAAATATATTCATTTTGAATTTCTGTAGTTTGTGTGTATTTGTTATCAGAAATATTTATTTTATTCACAGTTTGTGAGGCAATTGAATTTACTTTTCTTGTACTAGATAGTTTCATAGTGTCACTTAGATTTGAGAAATCAAAATTAGGATTAGGTGCTGATGTTGTCTGGTGTAGTTGAGATGCAAGGCCATCAGCTATTCTACATCTCGATTGTAGTTTAAATGCCTATTGTCATTTCTCTTGAAAAATCTTCCTCTCGAAAAATTATTGTTTTGGGTTTGGCTTCTTTGCCATTTATAACATTTATTAGCTACATGGCCTTTACGGTTGCAAAGCTGACAAACACTATGAAAACCCTGTTGTTGTGATCCCCTAGCCTTATGTGTTTTAAAATTTTTTTTATAATCATTGTGTCGACTTCGTGCAACATGAGCATTTTGGGAATCTGATAAACTGTTTACTTCCTCTTTTTTTTCTTTTTGTCCAAACGACAAAGCATCTACTTTTTCCGTTAGTTCAATTAATTTTTCCGATAAAGTTTTGACAAATACACTATCATTTTGTTTGAGGAGAATACTTTCATTCATGTTAATCTCTTGTAATTTTTGAGCGCGATTTACCGCTAATTTATAATCCGAAATTCCCTCTTCCATGATTTTTATACGTATGTTAGATGGAATGGAGGAAATAAACCTTGTAAATTTAATATTATCTAGTGCGTTATCATCTGTAATCCTATTGTAAATAATGTTTGCTAGCATACTTAACCTATGAGAAAATTTTTTTATAGATTCCTGAGGGAGCAAATTCAGATTATTAAATTCAATTAGGGCTTGAGTAGAACTCATAGGAGTAAAAAATGCTTTAAATTCCTCCTTAAGAAAGTCTAAATCGTTTGATTTATATAACTGGGGGGATTGTGTTAAATATTTTAATGCCGCCCCAGATAATTTTCCTTTCGTAACGGCAACTGCTTCTTCAGATGATAGCCTATTTATTTTGGCATATGTGGACACTTGGTCGAAAAAAAAATCTACTAAAGATGGTTCCCCATCAAAATTCATTAACTGAATGTTGACTGTTTTGGCTTTCGCCATAATTAATTTTGCCTAACCAAATTAAAATATTGTAAATAAACTATCTAATAAATATTTTATGTGACACAAAACAAAAATTGTTATTACCAAGCATTCTTGTTTTTTTATTTTTTTTTTATTTTTTTTATTTATTTATCTATTAATTATTTTGGCATATAATTTTATTGTATTGTATGCCACTTTCGTAAACAAGAATACTTAGTTCTATATGCTCATGTATTATTATCCAAAAAGAAAAAATAGATGAGCATACAAATGATAAATATTGTGTAAAAATATAAAAATATCGTGAAATCAAATAAAATGTATTGAAAATAAAGAATTATGAATGAAATAAACCAATATTATGAATGAAAAATGTTAGAATTTGTACCAAGCATTTCTGCTGCTCTGATTTATTTATTTATTTGTTTTAATTAAATTTTTAGTTGATATCAAAAGCAATAAAAATATTGCATGACAAATCTCAGCAAAAATACTTAGTCTCTCTATATATATGCAATAATAAAATAAATATTTGTGTTCATGCCATGAATTATAAAATAAATATTTGTGTAAAAATGTAGTGATAATTATGCACTATAAATGAGAAAAATTGTGTTTGTGAAAAATAAACATATGAATAAATAAAGTTTCAAACATAGCAAGCAGTTTTGCCCAATTTATTTCAATTTGCAATTAATATCATAATTATTATTGTTATTATTTTAAATCGATAGATTCAAACTATTACCCAAAATAATCGGCAAAACTACTTAGCTAAATGTATATTTAAATATATATATAAAGTATTATGCAGTTAAAAAAAAATATTAAAATTGAAATTACTTCATAGTCATTTATTGAATAACTAATTTATCAGTCTCCAAATTATGAAACTTTCAAATAAAAAAATTACTTACTTTTTTTTTTATTATTATTATTCAATATTTATTATGACCTTAGTTTTGAAAGATATTTTATTAAAAATTTACCAGAGTAGCAATGTTTATATCGTTTATCAATAGTTCTAAGACTACGATATTATCTCACAAAACTGTTTTCTTTATAATAAGAGTTACGCAGAAAACTTAGGTATTTGATACGTGCATGGCTTTTCCTCTGTATGAAATCACTAAACATTTGAAATAACCATTTTACATAAAAATTTCACATACGTTTGGTTTTTCTCCTGTATGAATGCGTAGAAATTATTTATGAATTCTTTATGATACATTCTATAATATATTCGCTTTCCTTCGTGTGAATAATGATGAAAAAGAACGGTCCATCATTGAAAGATGTCAAATCATATGATCTCAGAATGGGACGATAATAGTCACAGCATTTCCAAAGATTTCCTAAACCAGGCGCCAATCTGTTTTCTTTTTTTACACTTACCGGATACCCAGCTAGTTTCTAAAACGCCAGCTAAACGTTTTGATGACAGCCGTAAAGGTCTTCGGGATTCAAAGAAATACGAGGAACTGCAAGCAAAGCCATAAAATCTCAACGAGAATAGTAGCCGAATGGGATTCTAAGTGCAGGAATATAGGCAAATGAAAGTTCTTGTTTTGCATAGCCGACAGCTCCGAGCAAAGGAGATAAGCATAAAAATGTCACTGATTTCAGGATAATCTTCTCGATTTTCTCTATTCAAAGCGATTCACATTAATCATAAAGTTCTTTTAGTTGATATGTGAAAGATTCATTTTAAAAAATGTTCGCATCGTCCCTCTTTCTATTCACTGAAAGTTCGAACTAGTGAGTGTCAATAGAATTTCGTCGACCCCGCTCTACAGAGTTCGAGAGAAGGGAAAATCCAACAGCATGATTCAGTCGGCCCCCCCTCTCTCTCCATCGATGCATTCTCGGAAACTGGTCGTAAGCACCAAGTTCTATAGTGTTGAAATCCATCACCGACAAATGATTTGTTTGAATCAATTCATCTTGTTGTTGCTTGGAGTGTTGTGCCGCTAAACAAAAATTTACAAGTCTTGAAAATTTAACACACTTTTATTATATTTGTTAAAAGGACTCACATCATTGATCAATACAGGTTCGTATTTAAAAAATATTGTTCAGGAAACAAACTCCAGATAAATTCCGAGGAACAAGGGAGAGAGAGAGGGCAGCGAAAAAACTTACGTCTACTCTAAACCGTGAAAAAAGCAAAAACTGAGGGTCTGCTCTTTTCGATCGTACGGGAGAACCATCTGGAAGGGAAGTCACATGACTGCATTATCATTATTTTCGCCAAAATGAAAGCCAACTTCAGTTCTTTGTTTTAGATATTATACTAATGTTAATTTTTTGAATTTGTAATGACGGTTTATAATTGTATTAACCTTTTAATCGCCAATTTTTATGCCAAGCGACCTTTCGACTAGAGAAAATGACCGTTATGAACTGAAATCATTAATATTGGGTAATTAAAAATAAATTATATCCGGTGTTGCAATAATATAAATTCTCACAATGAGTTTTCTTTTTTTTATGACTATTTGAGAACACTTTTTTTTATAATTACGTTTAATGTCAGAATTTCCGTTAGATATTATTTCTTTTATTTTCTTTTTATCCCATAAAATAAAGTACTTTTCTATTTAAAAAGATAAACACTTATTTATGATTTAGATATAAAAGATATACAATTTAGATTTCTGAATGATGTGTGTTATTGTTTTATGTTAATAAATAGTGTAGGTCGTATGTATAACTAAAATTGTGTAATTTTAATGACATTTAAAAATAATTCTTTTTTTTTTTCAATGCTTAAGAACAAATTACGCAAATATAATATTTCATTTAAAATTTAATTATTTTTTTTATTAGAATAATGCATTCATTTATCATTAGATTTTATTTTATTTAAAAATTTAATTAAAATTTAACCAAATATATGTGAACACCTTCACAAGAATTCTAGAGCGTTTCCCTAAATTCCCGTGGTCAATCTCATCTAAAATTCTCTGTAAATAAATGCGAACACAAGAAGCGAGTTTTAGTAACTAGAATTGGGTTTTATAACCCAATTATAGGAAATCAAACGGGAATTTCTCGTAAATAATATTTCCTCTCGTAATATTCATAATATTGTTTCACCATCTAGAAAAGTGTAGACTAGAAATTCTCGATCATTTCGTCTATGCAGGTTATTTGTGTACCTTATACGCATAGCTCGGTAATTTATATTTCTAGGTTAAGGATTCGGAAAATGGCTTCTTATTCGTTCTAGATGAACACGGTATATATATTTCTCAGTGTGTTCGTTGTTGTTAACTGTCGATTGTAGTCTTAGAGTATTGTCCTTTAAGCTATTTTGTGGGTCCACCGTGGCAGAGTGGATATGTCACCACACTTCTAATCGCCTTCGAGCGTAGGAGAGCGGGTTCGATTCCCACGCTGGCCCTGTGTGTTTTCTCCATTTCTTCGTGTTGTAATTCTGCCATGTGCTATATGTCGTTATCTGACGAAGATTTACAAGCGGACTATAAATCAAGCATACAAATCTGATGTATATGTTATCAATAAAACAAACAAGCTATTTTGTCGTACAAGCTTCATCTTTGATCTATTCTCAAAGTTTAATTTAAGTGAAGATGAGAGAGTTTCACAGTTTAATATCTTGAGCTCTACAGACTGCTTATGATATTCTATTCTACACTGGCTTAGCATTGAATTTAAGCAATTTCAATGGTGATTTTTTCAGCTTTATTCAGAAATATTTTATTATTCTTTCTATGAATAACTTAAGACTATTAATAATAATAATAATAATAATAAAAGTTTTTCTGGAAGGAACATTTTAGTATATATCAAAGGTGTTTATGAAAATTTCAGCCACTCTCTAAATTATTCAACGCGTCTAGTTTACGTTTAAGTTTTCTCTAAGCTCACTGCGGAATTTAGTTCTATAATTTTCTTCCAGTCAGAGTCAGATTATTTTCAGCGAAGAACAAACAATTACAATTACATTAACATTCTTTCTAAAACACATCATACAATACTCAAATGGTATTTGAATTATATTTGAAATGAAATTAAAGTCAGAGGCATGTAAATTTAGTTTAGCAATGTAACAATGATTAAAGTTATTCATGATGTCAGAATGAAAACTATATTTACCGAATTGGTCTTGAAAATTGTACAGAAACCTGAGATTTACATTAAAAACTTACAGTGTTTTTAATATTATTATTATTTATTTACTTTTTTGGTTAATTACATTTTCCTGCTTCAAAATAGTTTACTAAAAATAAATTTGTTATACATCAAATTATCGCCTTCAAAATTAATTTTAAAGGAAAAAAAAATTGAATTTCTTATAGAAGTTTAATAATAAGTGAGAAAAATCATTAAATCATAGGCTATTTTAAAAGATATGGAGTGATATATGCGGGACAAATACTGTTGGTGTGTAGGAGTATGTGATATATATAATCAGTTTAGGCTTTCCGTTAAATATATATTAGAATGCAGGACTTCAGATAAAAAAAGACATCGAGAACTTAATCTTACGGTAACTTCACTTCGGCTACAATTGCTTCCTACTCGAATCCTGCACGGAGTATTTTCTCATAAAAATATTATCTCATCATTTTTCCCCCAATGTTCGTTTTTACTATGTCCATATAAATTTTCTACTATATATTCTTTTTTTTTCCTTCTCCACGCAAGAGAGCTACGATCACACAATTCCTGCTGATGGTGAAAATTATAAGGTACGCCAAGAATAATAATTTAATGTTTACTTCCAATCTCCATCGAGATACATCTATTTTTAGTACTCTGTTCTTTTAATTCCGTTCATCTCAAGTTCTATTCCCAGAACTATACATTTAGTTCCAAATTCCCAAGATTTAAATTCGTCGATTAACAAATTTTTTTCGCTGGGACATTTATTGGAGTGACCTGTTTAATGTTAAGAGAAAAAGATAAATAAATCCTCAGAGTCCTGTATTACACAAAAAGAGAGAGAAAAAAAATCTAAGATTTGCTTTCCTTAATTAAAAATATTTTATTTTAATTACTAATTCGTGTTTTGATTGATAATTCAAACATTCCTTCTATTAACCCGTTAACGCCCAGCGTCCTCATTTGAGGACGGCTAGTAAAATAGCGCTTATATCTTTTGTGGTTTCTTAGAATGATTTCTACTTTTTCCCAATAAATAATTCCACATAGTTTAATGTACCTGATATCAATTATTATTTCATAATTTGTATAGTTATTTTATGATTTTTCATTCATCGTACATATATTTGCTTTTTTGCGGATACATACCAACTTAAGTGAAGTTGAATAATAATATATATTGTAATACTTTACTTTCGAGAACGTATAATAGGAAACTGATTTGTTATCTCGAATTATTCCTATCTTGAAGTTTTTTCACTGGAACACCAAACGTCCTCAAATGAGGATAGACTAATAGCAAAAAAAAAAAAAAAACTAGTATGTTGTGGCCACCACATGACCTTCTTCTATATTTTCCTATACAAATTCACACAGTAAAAATAATTTATTAAAACTATTATTTAAAAAAAATTATCTTCCATGATAATGCGGACGAGTTCCATATTAGAGAAGTAGTATAACACTAAATATCCAAAAAAAGTCCATTTTAATCTCAATATAAATAAATATATATATATATATATATATATATATTACGATTTTTTTTTTTTTGTTGTTGTTGTTGTTGTTGTTAAAAGTAAAAAAATCGATAACTTTGTTTTAAATTATCACAGACCTGTAGTTAAACCATTCGTTCTAAAGGTACTGACGAGACCTTTCGAAAGATACCCATCTTGAAAATCCCTCCCCCCCCCCCCCCAGGGGTAAAGCGATGCTCCCACATGCACAATTTTTTTTTTCTAGTTAACTACTACTATTGTCAATAATTCATATTAATTTTACAATCACAAGTTAAAAATAACTCTCATTATGTACATTTATACGAAATTTTGTTCTATACTACAATGTTAAAAATTAAGAAAAAATGCGATCACAGCGCCACCTGTTGAGCGATTGATCCCCAAATCTAATCAGCACCAGTTTATGTCAGGGTCCAACTAAATACCAAGTTTGGTTAAATTTCGTTCATTGGTTCGTGAGATACAGCGTCCACAAAATTCGTGATACACACAGACAGACAGACATTTTGTAAAAACTATCAAATCGTGTTCAGAACATCCCAAAACGTGTAAATCCATCGAAAATTTTCACGAATCCAATACTTTCTCTATATTACATATAGAAGAAAGTAAAAAGACTAACAGGGTACTTGTTTGAATTTAATTATATTTTATTTTCAGTAGTCCACATTAGTTTACATTCGAAATAGTCATCAAAATATATTTAGCAAGATTAATTCGGGCGTTAACGGGTTAAGGTATAGGTTTTCCCTAATCCCCATAATATTTCAATAAGATTTATTAGACACTTTGAATATATATCCTTAAGACGCTACTTTCGCATAAAACTGTTGGGATTCAAGATTTTCCATCTATCTAGGGCAGGGTTTCTCAAAGAGTGTCCAAGCAGGGCGCAATGGTGCGTCCTACCAGATTACCGAATGGGCTCTGAGAATATGTGACCCAAAGGAAGAGTGATACTCCAGGGAAATACGTGCCTAGATATAACTAGTACGTTGTGGCCATCATAAAACATTCTTCTATGTATTCCTATGCAAATTCACTAAGCCTATTTAATTTATTAAAATTATTTTCCTTGATGAATGCCGACGATTTTTTTTTCTCATTGAACTGTAGCACTAAATGTAGAAAGAAAATCGATTTTATGTTCCGCTAACAATATCTTAAATAATGTTTTTTTTTTTCTTTCCCTGTTCAGAAGGAGAAAAAATCGGTAACTTTGTTTTAAATTATCACGCATCAATGGTTCAGTCATTCGTTTCAAAAGTATTGACGAGTTCTTCCGAAAGATACCCATTTACCAAAATATGGGAATCTTTCAGAAGAAGATACCCATACATCGTAGGAGCAACGTTCCTCCTCCCCCCCCCCCTCCAGGAATAAAGTGTTGCTCTACGCGTACAGATTTTTTTTTTCTACTTGACATATATAAGCAATTTTGTCTTATACTACCATCTTAAAAATTTAGAAAAATCAGGGTGACAACGCTATCTCTTCGACGATTTTCCCCAAAAGTGGATAAGCAGTAATTTATGTCAAGTTTCAACAGCATATAAATCTTTATGCAATTCTGTGAAGTGATTCCTGAGATACAGTTGCCACAAAATTTTTAACACACACATACAGACTTTTTCTAAAAATTGGCAAATCTTGTTCTAAATCTTTCAGAATGCATCGAAAACCCGAAGTCGAAAATTTCTACGAAACTAATATTTTCTTCTATTGAAAACAGAAGAAAATATTGGTTTCGTAAAGACTGTAACTATAGAGTTACTATATTATATTATTTCATTACGGATATACCATTTTTTTTTCAACACAGTATTATGTTAATTACCAGCAGTTTTTCTTACAAAAAATAGAAAATCAAAATAGCAATCGATTTTTCTTGTTATTATTTTTAAGTTTTTTAAATGGATGGTATGTTTTATGAAACTTATTTTGAGATAAATACACTGAAGAAGAAAAAAAAAAAAACATTTTTTTTTTTTTTTTTTTTTTTTTTTTTTTTTTTTTAAGAAGAGATATATTAAACAATCCTATTCTGGAAATGAAAAAAAAAAAAAAAAAAAAAAAAAAATAGAGTCTGTAAAGCAACCAAATTTTCAAAATTAAAAGAGTATTTTTATTTATTTATTTATTTATTTATTATTATTTTATTTATTTACTTATTTATTTATTATTATATATATATCTGTATATATATATAAATTACGTGTCACGATGTTTGTCCGGGGTAAACTCCTAAACTAAGGAACCGATTTTAATGAAATTTTGCACACTATGTGCAGTTTGGTCCAACTTGAGAGATAGGATAGTTTTTATCTCAATTTATTGTCACAATATTGTTTTATTGCAATTATTTGTTAATTATAGACCTTTATTAAAGTTGCTCCAAAATATCTGTGAGTTCCATTAATTTAATTGTTGCCAAAAAAAAAAAAAAAAAAAAAAAAAATTACGAGTTCATTTTCTTTCGACATAAAAATAAATACATTTAATCAAACGTGAACGTTAAAAAATTAAAAAAAGTTAAATTATGCATCTCACGAAAATTGACGTCATAATCAATTTAAAGATTTTATACACATTGATAAAGTGCTAATGTAGTTCTATCATAGATATAGTAATATATATAGATCTCTCATCCCCATGTTATCGTACAAAGATTTTTGATGCCGAAAAAAAAAAAAAATAATAATAAAAGCTTTGGAAACAGCCATTAAGTGGTATTGAAAAAAAAAAAGAAAGAAAAGAAAGAAAGAAATATGAATTTGAAACTGTATCTGGAGTCTTCCATTCCCCTTTAGCAAATAAATTATTCATAAATTTTATTTGCTAAAATATTAGTATGTATTCCCGTGTGTATTCACTCGGGGAAAGACGGCCATATTTTGGTAAAAACGTTGTCTTTTCCCAAATGAAAAGGAATAACTTTTTTCTCCCCAATGATCACTCTATTCTATATATGCTATACTATATCTATGAGTTCTATACGCAAGCGAAGTGTGACTCACTGACCGTCTGTGCAGCCAAGAAAAATATTTCCTATGTTAATTGCCCACTGGATTTTTTGTAAGAAATTATTAAAAATCGAGGAAATTTATTTCCCGATTTTAATCCTTATATTTGGGTATAGATATGTATTAGTTATCGCGGGTGTTGGATTGAATTATTTTGCTGTCAAATTGACAAAATTTTAATTTTAAATTTCAAAACTCTGTCGCCCTTGGCTTTTTATTATTATTATTATTATTATTTGGCGATCAAAAGCGTAACACGAAAATATACATGCCAGATGTATGCATTGTACGAAATGTAATATGTATTATTCATTGTACGTATGTATGACATGTAATATGTATTGTACAAAATATTGTTTCATATTATTCATTACTCTTTTAATATAAGTTGTTAAAATAACCATGATTTTTGAAAGGAATTAAATATTTTTGCCAAATAATTTGGCGATATTCTTTTTTTTTTCGCCAAGGATGACAGAAATGAAATCTATTCCGCTGCAAAATGTTAGTATCTTACATCAGATATTTTATTTAGACATTTGAAAACAAATTTGACTTCAAACTATGATAGAATATTTATCATTTTCCTTTTAATTAGTATATTATTAGTATATTAAAATTTAAAAGCATGGTATATAAAAAGTTTTTTTTTTTTTTTTTTTTTTATCTTATAATTATTCTTATCTTAATCCTCAATGTTTCCCATCTTTATTAACTTGAATTTACTATTAACATTTTAACATACTCAAAAACTTCTCATCACTTCGTTAAAATACACTAAACTTTTCCAAAATCTTTTTCTATTTAAAATGATACATGTATTTACTTTAAATGTCCAATATTTCATAAGATTTCCAATTTTTAAGTTTTAAAATATTTATCAAATTTACTTATTTTTCTGGTTTAGCCTTATTGTTTTCCTTTTTAAAACCCCAGCTGTTGCCCTCTTTAAAATATTTAAAATGATGAGGTCATTTTATAGTAAAATTATCCATTATAGCATATATTATATTTCACTCCTCCATAAAAATTGATTTTAAAATCGTCTGTTTCTTTTATACTTTTATTTTAATAGAATTTTAATAGAATTTAATTTATATATTAGTCATTTTAGCAATTTTATCCAAAGTAGCATTAGAAATAATATATATCACTTCTCCATTAAAATCTATAGGACCCTACAATAAAATTAATTTGTGCTTAATATCAACACTACGAAAATTTTTATCAATCGCTTCCAAATTTTGACGTAATTTTCAAATCTCAACCTTGTGGGTTTTTACATCGGCTACAACGTTTTCGTCTTTGTTCGGAAATAATAATTTGACTGTACTAAATAGTTTACAGCCGTATAATTCAACGTAATACTTAGTCACAGCAACGCGTGGCCGGGTCTGCTAGTATATATATATATATATATATATTTTTTTTTTTTTTTGGGGGGGGGGTTATAGAGAAATGTTCATCTCAATTTTGGTCCTCCACACACGGGATGCTCCCCCCCCTCCCGCTTCGGTGACCCCAAAAGTTATAATTTGTGTAAATGAGGATTTTTTACTTTTGAGATTTTACTTTATAACATTTTCTACGTTTTGACGAGAAAATAAGATGTCACCTTTCATTGTTTAACTTATTATAAAAATATAATAATATTTAATTAATAATGTATAATAATATTTAATTATCATAATATATTTCTGAGATATGGTATATACACGTAGTAAGCCTATACTTATTTGTAGGATTTTTCCTTTTTTTTTTTTTTTTTTTTTTTTTTTTGAGAATAACTGATCTAGGGGATCACAAAGCTATTTCTAAGCTGTGCGTATGAAAGAAGATATAGTGTAACCATGTTTTCTAAGGCCAGCAGTCAGGACGAGTCCAAAGGCTTGGAGGGGTGCCAAATTAACCAACAGATTGGGTTTTGGTAAACATCCAGTCATTCGGTGTTCCCTTATCGCTTATTTTCTATAAACGACAAGGGTTATTACTCTTATTTTAACATTAAAGCTGCGTTCAAACACTGGCAACAGCAGAGCAACAATCCCTTTGATGAGTGATTTGAGTCGACGCGAGACTGGAAGACCGTTTTCTCCTCTGACAAACCTCCTACTTCGATAATTGCATGGTGAACTTCGGTCTCTTTTGTAAAAAAGCAATAAAAAGTAATGTCCGTCATTGCAAACATGTGCAAAATTTCAAGGGTCACTTTCGGACAATGGATAATTTATGGCTTTGTCACTCTGCATCGTTGATAGTACTTGAACGCAACTTGACTCGTTCATTCCGCACTTGCCCAGAGCCTTCCATGGTCGCAAGAAATGTTGTTAAAGAATAGTCATATACTTATAGATCTTTTAGGAGAAGGTCCCCCATTCAGTCCAGGAAGTTAGATGTACCGACATGTCATCAATGATGGTTATGAAAAGTAGTATTAGGCATCAGTCTGTTTTTAGACGCTGTGCCACATGTTATTTATTTATGTGTGTGGGTCAAATCTAAGAAGCAAATTTTTACCCACTTCCAACCATTCGACTTGAGAGGAAATTTTGCATACACCTATAACTTCGATGATAGTACGTGCTAAAGTAGTAAAGGACTTTGGGGTGGGAGCTCTCGAGGTTCTTGGTTTCCAACTTTAGTTCAAAGTTTGTTTTCAAATTTTAACCCCCTCCCCCCACCCCCGCCCCCTCCCCACTCCCTTTAACCGGACTGGGTTCAATTTTAGCCTAATCCGATTAAGTTGAAATTTTGAATACATGTATAATTCTGATGACGCTGCTTGCTCAAGTTGTAACGGACTTAAGGATGCAGCCCTGGGTGCCCTGAACCCCCAAATTATTTTTTGGTTTAAAAATTTGTTTCCAAATTTCAATCTACGACTGAGCCGAAATTTTACGTGAATGAATGGCTATTACAACATCTACTGAATTGGAGTTTTTATTAACTTTTGAAATAAAAATGTGTTTTTAAATAATTTTTTTATTTATGAATTATTTTTATATTTTACACTGTTGCTATCAAAAACTAAATATTGTCTGCCTGAAAATATTAATTATTAACATTCAGGCGGTTAAAAGTTCAAAAATAATTTATTTTGCTATAAATATTTATTGGTAAATTTGCGTATAAAACAAATCCCGGGTGTTAGCTTTACAAATGGAATGTTTTCTAATATGTGGAGCCATGATAGCCCAGTCAACAGAGCGCCGGGCTCGTAATTGAAAGATTGCGGACTCGGTACTCGTGTCGGTCAAAGACCGTCATGTACACTAATGGTGACTGGTGCACATAAAATCTGTCGTGGCCGCAATGTCCTCCATGTTCCAATCAAAATTATATCTCTTGTGGTCACCGAAGCGGAAGAGCCATCTCTTCCGTGGAGGATCAAAATTGTGATGACATGTCTCCGGACCATCACTAGGGGTGTCCAGACCGTCGCCGAATACTCATAGCGAAGTACTAGTGCGACGTTAAACCCAACCTACCTACATACCTAATATGTGATTTCGTAATATCAAAATATAAATATTAAAGATGTAATTCAAATCAATTTAAAATACGTATAAACTTTAAATATAAAACATGATTCTATAATACTTCGTTTATAATGTAATTTCTCTGACAAATGTTGTTAGCAATTGCAAAATTTATTATTTTTAAAATATCGCCATCAGTTCTTCAAATTGCTCTTTTTCTCTTTTCTCCCACCTTCTTTAATTATTCTTACTTTACAATTTTTTTTCTTTCTCTCATTTTCCCCCACCTTTCGTGGCTGTGAATAAAGCAAAAAAAAATAATAGTTCACCTTATTTTTTGCATTATTATTATTCCACCTGTGGTTACCATCACCTAGGTTCTTGCACCTGCCTTCAGAGTCGAGCTAATATTGACAGGGGTGGCGGACACCTGTAGGGCGTAGGTTACAACAGAAGAGACATTATCATTTACGACAGTGTCATTTCGCGGCTCAACTGCGGGTTCTGAAATATTTTAGATTGTCTTTTTTCATTTTTTTTTTTTTTTTTTTTTATGCACTATCGGACTGTTAGAGGGCGGAAGCAAGAGTTTATTTTTTATTTTAACATTAGCGGTCGTAATTTTCATGTTTTATGATTTTTCTTTTATTTTCATTCTTGCTTTATGGAGCCACCCCGAAATGGATTGTAATACATGCGTTGTATTTATGTACCTTAATATATATTAAGTTGCCGTTGTGTGTGGTTTTCATTTTTAAGACATTTGCTAGATTGTTGAAAAATTAGATCTCGGTATAAAGATCATACACCTGACACCTCTACTTTTTTGTAAGAATCACCTTTAGTTCTCCGTAGTTTACATAAACCATGATATACTGTTGTACGGTCTCACGTGTTAAACGTGTCCTAATATAGTAAAAATAGTGTGCTGTGACCATCACCCTTCTATATTTCCTGTGCAAATTGGCGCAGTACAAATTACATATTAAAATTATTTTCGTAATGAACACAAATGTTTTTTTATCTCACAAAAATGTCCCACTAAATATCGAATTAAATTCAATTTTGTGATTTACCGACAATTGGAGAAATGTATTTTTCAGGGTTATACTGTACTGTCAGACTGTACGGTCTGACTTATTAAACTTCCCATAAAAGAGTCAAAATAGTATGCTGTGACCATCACAAAATTTTCTTCTATATTTCTTGTGCAAATTAGCACAGTGCAAATTACTTATTAAACTTACTATTTTTTAAAATTATTTTCATAATGAATACAAATGATTTTTATCTCACAGAAATGTCCCACTAAATATCGAATTAAAGTGAATTTTATGATCCACTGACAAGTGGAGAATGCATTTTTCAGGGTATTTTTCATTAAAAATAATAATGATCATAATAACCATAAAAAAAATAAAAAATAAAATAAAATAAAAGTCAGTAATTTTGTTTCAAATTATCACCGATCCAAAGTACAATATAACTATTAGTTTTAAAGGTACTGACGCGTTCTTTCGAAATGTACTTATATTGAAAATTCATACCCAACGGTATTTCGAGGAGGAGGGGGGGGGGGGTACTTCCTTCAAGCGAGAAGCGTGCCCCTACACAAACAATAATTTCTCCTTCGTTGACTACTGCTTTTATAACGATTTCTTTTGAGTTTCAGAATCGTTGGTTAAATGTAATTCACGTTGTTTCCATTTAAACGAAATTTTGTCCTGTACTACTGCATTAAAAAGTTACGAAAAAGCGGATGGCAACCTTTGGGGCATTTTACACTAAAAATTGATAGGTACTAATTTGTGTCAAAGAGGAACAGCACATAAACCTGTTTGAAATCCATTGTGGTCAGTTGCGTTCTGACATCTCAAAACATGTAAATTCATCGAATATGTATGAATTCTCCTCGATGTCTTTTTCTAGTCACTTTTGTCTTTTTATTACTTCCGGAGTGAGCCTTTTTTTTAACACACTTGACATTGTGAGTATTTTTGGTTTTCGTCCCATGCTATTTCTATGGGGTTTTAGCTCTCCCCCCCCAGGCCCTGATTAACGGTAGGGCATACGGGGCAAATGCCCTGGGCCCCTCTTCTGGAAGCCCCCCCCTAAAGGGAGAGTATGCAGAAATTCTGCAACCTAAAGAGCTCTTATGCCACTGCAAGGGGGCTTCCCAGAATAGGCTTGTCCGGGGCTCCAGGTAGTCTAAGTCGGGCCCTGCTTTCCCCCCCCCCCTCGTTTTCTACATTCTAAAGTGCGGTTCTATAGAATAGATGAGAAAATAAACACCAACAATCTTCAATTGAAATAATTTATTAATCTTTCCATTTTTCTTTTTCTGATATGATCGTGTAGTGAATAGAATATATCTCATGTAGAAAAAAATATATAAAATTATAGCTATAGAACTGCAAATAATGTTTAAAACATTTGTCGTATTTACATCACGTGATGACGTTTTACATTGTTGCAACATTTAAAACTATTATGTTAAAATATTTTTTGCTATTAAAAGCAAAAATGGATCTACCTTTTCACAAATCATTCTTAAGAATATAATCTGTGGAATTCTTGCTCTTCAATTGAAAATATCACTAGATTTGTTGCGTTTTAAATTCACTTTCGCATTTTTCCAAATTCTAATCGTCGCGATGTTTGATAATAGATTCATTGTATATTTTATACACAGTAATAACTAGAATGAGTATACAGCATGCATCGTAGAATAACTGAATTCAAATATTATAATTTTAAGTAAATCTTGAGTACATTTCATGTAGCAGAAGTAACTTACATAATATATAAAACTATCAAATATAAAGATGTAAAAATCAACAATCCCTTTCAGGTTTAGTAAAGAGCAACTTAAATTAAATTTTGAAGGAGAATTCAGGGATATAACTCTAAATAACTCTCGCCTAAATCTTTGATGGACGAAAAATACAATTTCGGTTAACTACATCATATTGAAATATATTTACATTTTATGATGCTAAGACGTTGAAAATCGTTATTTGAAATTTTGTCTTACAGTTGAAAATTAGCATACATGACCATTAAAATATATCAATATAAACATAAACTAATTTAACATTTATCGACAACTATTGAAAAAAAAATACTTAATCAAAAATTTTAAGTTTTTAGAAAAAATTTCAGATGCTTCATGCGATTTAATTTTTAATTTTCTCCTATATTTTGATTTATTATAGTTTATCAATATATTTGTGCGTGGTTTTGTAGATTGATTTATAAGTTAATATTTTCAAATAATTTTATGTATAAATGCCGAAATTTCATGTAAATTTTTAAAATTTTAATGTAAAAATATATTTTTACCATGTTTTTATTAACTTCGATTCTTGTTTGTTTGTCCGGTACAAATCTTGCAATCGATTTTCTACTAGCTAGACATTTGAAAATTTCAGAATAGCTCAGAGCCAATGACAACAAAATACTTCGAAGCCCGATTTTGGAATTTTTGATTAGTTTTCTTTTAATAATTTAAAATATGGAAATAATAACCTCCTAATAGCTTTAAAAATAACAGTTAAAATATTAGCTATAATTTAATTTTTGCCAAAAAAGTTTAAGAGTTCATTTTCTCTCGACATAAAAATAAATACATTTAATTAAACGTGAAGGTTCAAAAATTGCAAAAATTTAATTTTGTATCTCCCAAAAATGGACGTCATTATCACTTTAAAAATTTTATACGGATCGATAAAGTGCTAATGTAGTTCTATAGCTATGATTCAACAGAAAATTTAAAAACATGGTATATAAAAAGTATTTTATCTTATAATTATTTTAAACTAACTTATCAATCAATACACAAAGTAAGTCGTAAATATAATTAGAATATATTGATAATGCACAATCGAAGTGAATTTTTAAAATTTAAGGCGTATAAAGTATTTTAAAATTAAAAAGAAGTTTGCGAAAAATGTTGATATATTTGATATCGATAATATTTCAATTAGCGATATATTTCAATGCATATCTATTCTTAATTTTCACAACGCCAAGACAGTTATTTCAAAGAACGATTTTGAACGTTCACTAACCAAAGCTTTATAAAAAGTAAAATAAATTCTGTAATGTATAAAGTAACTGAAACAATTTAATTTGCATCTTCTGTTGTTCCATTTACTAACTTTAAAAGAAAAGTATTTCTTCAGATTTCGCAGAGAAACTGGATGTGCCACTGGAAAATATGGGACATTCTTTAAAATTTAAAGTATGACAAAGATGACAAGTATGACAAAGAGATGACAAAATTTAAAGTATGACAAAGAGATTTAATATCTATATATGACAAGAAGACAAGTACGACAAAGAATGTCATACAAGAATGTCATACTTTGAATGTCAGACAAGTATGACATTCAAAGATGACAAGTATGATAAAGAGATGACAAAATTTAAAGTATGACAAAGAGATTTGATATCGATATATTTCAATTAGCGATATATTTCAATGTATATATATTCTTAATTTTCACAATGCCAAGACAGTTATTTTAAAGAACGATTTTGAACGCCCACTAACCAAAGCTTTATAAAAAGTAACTTAAAATAATTTGTAATGTATAAAGTAACTGAAACAATTTCGTATTACATCTTCTGTTGTTCCATTTATTAACTTTAAAAGAAAAGTATTTCTTCAGATTTCACAGAGAAACTGGATGTGCCACTGGAAAATATGGGACATTCTTTAAAATTTAAAGTATGACAAAGATGATTTATGGACATCTCCATACGCCCAGCATTAGAGTTTCAACAAAGTAATCGAAATTTGTATTTACTTTAAATTAAAATAAGTGCTGTCAATTGTAGTAGTAGAAAGTGAATTAACTTGATAAATGGATACTTTTTCTTTCAAAGAATCCAATCCAAACAATAACGTTGAATGGAAGAAAAAGAAAAAAATATCTATACATACAAAAGTTGTTCTGGAACGTCGTCATGATTTTATATTCAAATTATTAATTCATTCTCACCATTTAACAATGCTGCAGAACCATGTTGTAATGTGGTCACTGAATCCAGAAGATTCTCTCCATTGTGTGATTCTTTTATACTTGCGTTTTGTTATTGTAATGATTCCTCTGCCAATTTTTCCAACAAAAACATGCACTTTCACTGAACTGTTTTTATTTTTCTTAGCAACAAGTAATGTATCACTTTTTTAATTCACATCACAATAGAAAGAATCAAATTTTCGCTGTAACGTAATAGTTCTGATATTAAAAAAAAAAGTAATGGGAAAATGATGAGAGAAATAAAAAAATTCTTGCGGTATTAAAGAAGGGGGTGAGGAAGGGTGGTGGTTGCGAAATAATAATTCGCCCAAGAAATTAGCGGTGTGTCAAGAGTTCGCCTTTTCCAATTTTCATCCTTTTCATCGGCCGGTCTCGCAACGACCCCTGCTATGACCCTAGCAGTAAGAGCGTGAGGTTAAACGGGGTCTTCTTTGCATGGTTTGCAAATATGAGAGGGATTGCTCACAAAATATGTATTTATATATTAATGTTAGTGAAGACTGCACTGAGAAAAAATTCTGTAACTGACATCTAAAATCTAAATTGTGCCTATAGAAAAAATAGTTCCATGTCATCCTTATAAATACTAGTCCCTTTGGAAAGCGAGTTCTAGAAGCCCTTATTAGAATTCTAGAGCGTTTGCCTTTTTTTTCTCGAGGGTAAAATTATTTAAAAACCTCTGCAAATAAATGAGACTACAAGAGGCGGGTTTCTGCAACTATAATCTTTGTTTATTACCAAATTCTAGAAAAACAAGCGATAATTTCTCGCAATGATTCAGAATATTTAGAGTATTCAGAATATTTTCCTACCATCTAGAAATGGGTACACTAGAAAATATCGATACTTTCGTCTATTCAGTTTATAGGCGTGCCTTATGCGCATACCTCGGAAATCTGTATTTCTAGTTAAAAGATTTAGAAAATAGTCACTTATTCATTCTAGAGAAAGGCGGTATATTTTTTTTTCTCAGTGTGGAGTACAAAAATAGACTGCATTAGAACTTTGGAATTGCAAAACATTTCTTCCGGTATTGAATACTTACGAGAGGTGTCTGATATTGTAGTAGATATTCCTTTTCTCAATCAATTTGGATTAATACTAATTTTGCCAGTCTCCATTAAATAATACCACTTCGGAAAAACAAGTAAATGTTTTGTCAGGCATATACGAATTATGAGAGGTATTAATCCTAAAATATATATTTATATACTCATTTTAGAGAAGACTGGCGAGTAGAAACTAGAAATAGACTGCATTAAAACTTTATGACTGCAATACCTTTCTTCCAATGACGAATACTTACTGGGGAGTCTGATATTGAAGCAGAGACTTGTTTTCCCATTCATTCAACGATAAACTGACCACTCAACTTAAAGTAATATCACTCCTGAAAAACAAGCGAACTATTTTATCAAACATACATGAAGTTCAAAAAAATAGCTGCTTTTAATGTAAATGGGCAATAAATATATTATTACATGTATTAATAAATAAGAAAAAGTTTTTAGTTTATTTATTTTTTCTAGATATACATAAGTCATACAACTCGACTAATTTTGAGCGAGGGTAAGAAAAGTGTCCAGACACTAGCAAAAATTCCTATGTAAAAAAAGTAGAGTTAATACTGTTTTATTAAATAAATCCTTATCGAATCATGTTCTTAGACTGACTAAGAACAGGATTCGACAAGGATTTACTTAACAAAATAGTATTAACTCTACTTTTTTTACATAGGAATTTTCGTTAGTGTTCGGACTCTTTTGTTACCGACTGTAGAGCAGTTAAGAATCGTGAGAAAAGTTAAGATTATTGTAACAAAATTGAAAATTAGGTAAAATAAATAAATAAATAAATAATAAAACAAATAACCTGACAATTAGTGAATTTTCAAAAAATTGATACATAAAAAGGATTAGAATTCACGAATAGTGAGGTTTAACCTACATTTGGCAGCAGAAGTATCCGAGCACTAGCAATAATCCCTGTCTAAAAAAAGTACACTTAATACTGCTTTGTTAAATAAATCTTTGTCGATCCATGTTCTCAGACTGACTGAGAACATGATTCGACAAGGATTTATTGAACAAAACAGTATTAAGTGTAACTTTTTTGTCATCGGAATTATTGGCTAGTGCTCGGATACTTTTGCAGCTGACTGTATGCGAAAGAAATAGAATTTCAGTTGGTCGCAAGATATTAGGATTAGCAAATTCTAGTTTTCATTTCTTCCGTTCTAAAAAAATAAAAAATAAAATAAAAGAGAAAATTTTAACTTGGGAAGTAATACTCCTTTGTTTTTTCGAGATAGGTAGAAAAATGCCGATCCTAGCTAAAGTAACTGGAGGCTGCTTCTTCTCAAGACCGCTTCTATGATCGTACTGAGTCTAAAACAGGATTTCCAACAGTTAGAATGGATCTGTAAAAATAAATTGCATAAATTGGCTTACTTCAAAGATCCTAATAAATAATATCACAACGAACACAGCAAGTAGCTTTAACGTACCTTCGCAACTGCTTATTTTGAAAATTTTGAATATTTTTTCTCTAATTCAGTCATAGCAGTAGATCTGTAAATAATACAACCATAGGTTATGACCGAATGAATCATTGATTTATACAATAATAATTTATTTTTTATTACTAGGTGGTTGTTACAAGCCAAAATAGATTTCAGAGATTTCGTAGCTCAATTAGTCCCTTTAAAAAAAAAAAAAAAAAAAAAGCTTTTTAAATATGTAGAGGTCACGTCAGTTTAGAATCAAGATGCTAGATATTTATATGAAGTTTCCTAGGGTATGGGCTCATTATTTAAGAGGACCTCTTAGAATGGTGTCGGTATTGTTATACATTCTTCTTAACAAAATTCCTTCTCGAATATTTAACACATCATTTTTATCCAAGAATACTGCTGATAAGGGTGCATGTAGAAATTATGGTATGATTGCTGTGTCCTTTTCCCTCCAAAAAAATTAATTAATTGACATTGCTGTGCAGAGCTTGTCATTCTCGCAGAGTCAAATAATTTCATTTTAAAACCAAACACCTGGTTTTGCTTTATGAATTTTGTTAATAATAATAATAATAATAATAATAACGAAATATTGGTTCGCTTTTTCTTCATAATTTCAGGAGGAATTCAACCACATTTGTCAAACTGAGAAAAAAAAAACGTAAATATATGTTAAAAAAATAAATACGAATTTGATTTTAACGGTTAATATCTGATAAATATGGGAACAATAAGATTTTCCGATAAGTTTTTTCTTTTTCTTTTTTTTTTTTTTTTTTAGCCATAGGGTCATTCTACACGACCGCTTGCATCCATAAAACATCCATAAGACATCTTTAAACAAGTATAAGAGTTAAAAATTGATCCATTAAACGTCTATAAATATCCTACAAATATTTATTTTAGCACGACAAATATTACTCTTTTTTACATCCATTAGATATCTGTTATGTATCCGATAAATCTCCAAATATCCAATAATTGGACTTGTTAGATCTAATAGATATTGAAAATATCTAAATCTTTTTTTGATCTAACATGCTACATCTATTAGACATCGGAAAAGGTACGTCTACATTTTGGCTATATTTAAACATCTAATAGATTTCTATAATTAGTACAGGTTATCCAGGACTTTCAGTGGACATTTTTTAGATATTTTGTACCTTTTATGGATCATTCAGATGTAATTTTGCTGTCTGATGGATACCAGTGGCTGTATGGGATTGACACTACTTTTAAGTATACCGTGTATGTTACAAATGATACTTTTGAGGCATTAGGAACGACGTTAATTGCTTAAAATTCATATTTCATAATTCCTTAAAATTACTCATTAACAATTATTATCAAGCATACAATAGCAGATATGTCGTTTCGAAATAGTCAACAATAAGACCTAGAATTTGTCTTGAAAATACATATATGGTCCCTTCAAAGAGTTGGATAATGGAGACTGCTGCTGTGATGCGCAAAACCTGTGTAACTTATCTTCCACAACTCTTGCACTTAATATAATTGTTCTTTTATTATTCTTAGCCAAGGAGATAGAATGTTTATCAATTAAAAGGAAAGCGTAGGAAGAAGATAATTAATGAGCCAAGTCTATTTCTCCCCTTTTATCTGAAACATTTACCCCATTGTATTTCCCTAATTGAGTAATTCCTGAACATTTGAGACGCCAGGTCACATTTAATTGTGGTAAAAGAAAAGGGATGTAAAGACAAATTTTAATCATTAGATAAGTCTGGAGTGTGGGTTTGACAAAGGAACCCTAAGTAATATAACGCATAAAAATTGCAAATGAAAATTTTAATTAATTTTTATCGAAAAGAATAGCCGCTTTTTTTATTCGATACTTGAGTTATTCGTGTTCAAGTTGATTTAAGAAATTTAAAGTTATTCATTATTTTGTTATTATTATTATTATTGCAATTATTACTAGGTGAACAATTTTTTTTTAAATTATATTTATTGAAAGAGCTTCTATGATACTAGTTAATTGTAGGGCGAATAAGGCGCCCGTTGGAAAATGATCGTCTCATTTTATTTATTTCTCACTTCAAATAATTCCTTTGCCCGTGCGAAATTTTCGCACTTTATTTATCTCTTCGTTACCTTTAAAATTTAAAATTTAAAATTATTATTTTATAGACGTCATTTTTTTTTTCATATGCATGAGCAAATTTCATATTATATATATATACATTTTTTTTCTTTCACGTGAAAGCATATTTCATTTTATGCTCGGGAAAAAAAAGGCAACAATTGAAAATTTAATTGTCTATTTTCATATTTTAATTAATTTTAAAAAATCTAATCAAAAATTCGTTACAAATAAGGTACCAAATAAAAAGGGCGTTTTTTCTATCGATCGGACAATTAGATATTTTAAAATGAACAAATGTATGAAAATTAGGTGGCAACTTGCGTTCACACACAGACAGAGTCCAAGGAAATCTCTTAGCCTTTTTAAGCGTGACAGAGTCAATCAGTCAGTGATGAGCGTATCTATACATGCTGATTACTGCATTTTTTCCCCTAGTGCTAGAAATACTTTATTAGTCAGCAGGGGTAATTAAACATTACAAATAAAAAAAAAAGTTTCTTTCTTAATTTATTTTATACTAATGAACCAAAAACTAAAAAAAAAAAAAAAAAAAAAAAAAAAAAAAAATTAGAATTTAATGTAATACTCGTGTTTGTTATTGTGTGATTAAAACTTTTCCGCTTTACTTTTAACGTAAACTCTTAAATTCTGTGATAGACTATTCCTTATTATGCAAAACTTTAGGTGGTCTACAAATAATTGTTGAAGATTTTTATTTTCCTGTCTGCAAAAAAAAAAAAAAAAAAAAAAAAAAAAAGACTCTATAGGTTTTTTTTTTCTTTTAAATATTTCTTTTCTTTATAAAAAGATAATTACATAAAATTTGAAAATTTTGAAATTTTGAAATTTTTTTGCGCAGTTTGGAAGCCGGAAGCCCTTTTCCATGATTCCAATTGCTACTCGATTTATTAGACGTTTGTTCTTTTCTTTTTTTTTTTTTTTTTTTTATTCGGCCGTTGCCAATCGAATTTCTTCTTTTTCTTCACTTGTAATTAAGTGTATTTTAATACTTTTTGATACGTTACTTTCGCATTTTTCCCTGTTTTTCTCCCATCCAGATGTAGTCGTCTAGCTTGTAAATTTATAAGAAACGACAATTGTGAACTTTTTATTATTATTATTATTATTATTATCATTATTATTGTTGTTGTTGTTTATTTTATCAAGAGATAATAGTAACATAAAAATTATATTGCTGAGTTCTGTAATTTTTATACAATCGAAAAAAAAAAAAAAAAAAAAAAAAAAAAAAGAAAGAAAGAAAGAAAGAAAATAAAGAAATTATTTTAAGTATAAAATTATTTTCACTGCCATTTTATATTTTCAGGGATTAAGCTATCATGTATTCTTCATTGGTTAATAGCATTTTTATCTGAAATGATGAAAATTTAAATCTCATGTAAAAATTTGAATACTAAAAATGTCATCCAGTCTATAGTAGAGGACGTTGTTGTTATTTTCTGAACCAATTAAAGAAAAACATTATAAAAATGTAGTAGTAATAACTGCTTTGTTGATCTGTCGGAGAAAAACATTATGAAAACGTTATTACTATTCTGCATAACTAATGGAGAAAATATTATAAAATTTTTGTTACTTTTTATGCAGACAAATGGGAGAACAACATAAAACAAAGCAAACGGGTTTAAAACATGTCGATAGAAATATAGAATTATAAGATTTTTGTGTATAGAAATTGACCTAAGAGGACGTAACTGCTATGTAAATTAGTTTTCAATGGTAACCTGATTGTCGCTTAGAGAAATGGGTGTTACAATTAGCAAAAAGGTTTAGTTATTTTCGAGAAAACAAAATATGAAGAAATCGATCTAACAGTTTATGTAATCTGCCGGTTGGTTGGGTTTTACGTTGTGCTAGTGCTGCACAATGGACAATTGGTGGTGGTCTGGGAATTACCTTTAGAGGTGGTCTGGAGACATGCCATCACAGTTTTGATCATCCACGGTAATCTGCTAGAAACTAAATTTAAATTACAAACCCCTCTTCTTACAATAAAACTAGTTGGCAGAGGTGGACTCTGCTCAGTTCCCCATCATGTTGAAAGAAATGAATTTGACCAAAGCTTGATACAGTGACAGAATGAAATCCCCGCCTAATAGGCTATCCACCGTTCACTTCGATATAATTATCTTATTCTAATTTATTAATTTATTTTATTAGGGTCATTTCTGTTGTTTAGTTTTCATGCTACTATTTCCAATGCAATAAACCTCAAAATTCATATTTATATGAAATATTTACAATTTCGCTATGTTGATAAAATCGTAAATTACGAATAATTTACGAAAATTTCCTAGTAGAATATTTGTATTCAATCATGTTCAAACAAATATCATAAACTTAATTTTGAAGTTGTCTAATGTATTTAGGATCCTCAAAATGGAAATTTATGCTCAATTTTGCCTTATTCTGACATGTTAAGTAAATCGTAAATTCCAAATAACTTACGAATTTTTTTAAATTGGAAAAATCATAATCTATGATATTCATGCCAGTATCCTAAATAATATTTCGAAAGTGGTTTGACATGTTTACGATGAAAATATCCCTCAAGATTGACGTTCATGTGAAATTTTGCTCTATTCTGACATGTTAAGAAACTCGTAAATTTCCAATAACTTACGAAATCTTTATAATGGAAAATTCATAGTCATTAATATTCATGCCAGTGTCCTAAATAATATTTCAAAAGTAATCTGACATCTTTACGATGAAAATATCTCTAAAAATTGACGTTTATGTGAAATTTTGCCCTATACTGCCATGTTAAGAAATTCGTAAATTTCCAACAACTTGCGAAATTTTCAAAGTAGCATATTTATAGTTACTGATGTTCATTCCGGCATCCAAACTGATATTTTAAAACTGGTCTGACATTTTTACAGTAAAAAGTTTCCATTTAATGCACGTTTAAGTGAATTTTTGTCCTATTCTCCCATGTTAAGAAAATCGTAAATTTCTAATAACTTACGAAGTTTTTAAGTTCGAATGTTGCAAATCAATAGGGTTCTTGCCAGTGTCGAAAGTAATATTTTAAAACTGATCTGACCTCTCTGCGACAATTTGTTCTTGAGATATCGTGTACACAGACTAACAAACTAACGGACTGACCCACTAACAGACTAACACACTAACCCACTAACACACTAACAGACACCCTACAGACAGACACCATAGAAATTTTGTCATTTTCGGATTCCTCACACCTGAAAACGTGTAGAAAAGTCAAAAAACCGAGGTCGAAAATTTTCACGATTACCTAAGTTCCCCATACCTGTAGTATGATGGGGAACTAAAAATTACAAAATATAAACTACGATTTCAGCCTTTAAAAAAGTACATGGGTTTTATGCATATAAATTGATCTGAAAGGTTGTTTTTAGAAAAAAAGTTCGATTTGTAAGTCACTATACACTATTGCCCCGCACTTCGAACCGGGAAAATATTAAATATAAAAACTGCTTTTTACTGTATCTGTGAAATACTTGGAAACATCTTTTAAGCACAAACCAAGGTAAGGTACTCATAGGGAAATCTGGCAACCTCTTGCACTCTAAATTAAAATCTAGCAAAATCATATATTTTAATTAATTTCTAGTGTTTTAAACCTGTTTTGCCTAATTTTGATATGATAAGTAGTGATTCATATTAATTACTAATAGGAATGCATTCTTATTTAAACATTAAAATAAGCAATGATCTAATACCTACTCACCCAGCAGTGTTGGGCATCTCTTATATTATTAAAATCTGCACGCGCGCGTGTGTGTGTGTGTGTGTGTCTGTCTGTCTGTCTGTGAGAAACGGCTTGAAACCGCAAATGCTCCGCCTCTAACGGTCGCACGGACTTCGAACAGGTACCGTCGGACAGAGAATTTATCGCAGATCTGGGTTATCTAATTTGCTAAACGATGCGACCCTAATTAGCGGAGATATTAATTAAAATGTCGACCATTGTCTAACGAAAAATGACCCAGAATTCATGATTAAATGCTTAAAAAGCGACATTTTTACGGAAAAAGTGGAAAATAAATTAGGAATATCAGTCGTATTGTTACAAACAAGATACCATTGGAAAGGGCTTTCTTTTCTCAATCCGATGGTTTAAACGGCTTATCGATCGGACAATTAGATTTTTTTAAATTAACTAAATTATAAAAAAAAATGTTGGCAACAAATCACAAGATTCTTAGCTTTGCAGACGATAGTCTACAGTTTTGAACGGAAAGAAACACATCTGGTATTTAATGAGGTCACCTGTTTTTGTACTGCGATTAAAAATTGCAATTTTCTATTTTTTTCAATTTTTCAAAATTCGCACATTTCAATTAGTATACAATCTTAACACCACAAAACAAACTTGCACTTAAAATTTCATCGATTTTGGTCAATAAACAAAAGATTTACATTTTAATTGCAAATTAAATGTTATCTTTACACACCTGACATTTTATCTGTCGAAAGAGGATACCAGTTTCAAAACGACACAAATACACTTAAGGTAAAAATATTTCTTTTTCTATTTACTTCCATTAACCGACTACCGTAGATAATGGAATTCGAAATTTCACCTGACTTACACGTTTTGAGGTGTCATGGCACTGTAATAATTTAAAATTTCAATATTTAAAATTCTTATTATGTTTAAATTTTTTTTTCAATATGTCATTCGATACACATTTTAAAGTACGGTTAGATTATCGAAAGGGTAATTCGAGTTTTCATCCGATTTACACGTTTTGAGGTCTCCTGATTAGGTTTTCTTTTGCATCGCAATAGTGGAATTCGAGATTTCAGCTTATTTACACGTTTTGAGGTCTCCTGAATGGGTTTTCTTTTGTATCTCAGCTACTAATTAAAGTGTCGAAAGTGGAATTAGATATTTCACCTGATTTACACGTATTGAGGTCTCCTGAATGGGTTTTCTTTTGTATCTCAGCTTCTAATTAAAATAATTTCATAAGTAATACATCATTTGAAAGCTTTGTTAATTTGGAATTGAATAGTAGATTACAGAAATTCGATATTTCGACATTTCTCCTGATTTAAACGTTTTGAGGTGTCCTGAATGGGTTTCTCTTTTGTCTCAGTTACTAATTAAAAAAATTTCATAAGTAATACATCATTTTAATGCTTTGTTGAGTTGGAATCGAACAGTAGATTACAGAAATTTCTAACGCCAGATGGCGCTGTAATATTTTAAATTACAATATATCTATTTCTAATCATGATTAATTTTTTTTTAATGCGTCATTCGATACACATTTTAAAGTACAGTACATTTTACAGTATCGAAAATGGAATTCAAGATTTCACCAGATTTACACGTTTTGAGGTCTCCTAAATCAGTTTTTTTTGTATCTCACCTACTAATTAAAATAATTTCATAAGTAATACATCATTAGAAAGCTTTGTTGATTTGGGATCGAACAGGGGAATACAGAAATTTCTACCGCCAGATGGCGCTGTAATATTTTCAAATTTCAATATTTCAATTTCTAATCATGATTAAATTATTTTTAATACATCATTTGAAAGATATTTTAAAGTTCTTTTATATTATCGAAAGTTTTCAGCAGATTTACACGTTTTGAGGCGTCCTGATTAGGTGTTCTTTTACATCTCAGCTAATTGAGTAAGACCGTTCAAAATTGGTATACGTAGGTTAATTAGAAGGGGCTGAAAGGGTGGGGAAGAAATAGGTGTGCACTGCGCGCGTATCCCCTAACTTGTGCGCGCGCAGCGCGCACGGGACTGCGCTGCCGAAGGCAGTGGGGACCCGGTCCGACTTTTTAACCGATGAGAAATATTTTTTTTAATTTTCTTTTCTTAAGCATAAAAATTTAATTTGAGAAGGAATACGTGCGCGCAGCGCGCGTATACCTTCACACGTGCGCGCGCATGGGTCTGCGCTGCCGAAGGCAGTGGGGACCCGGTGTGATTTTTTACCCGATCAGAAATGATTTTTTTTAGGGGGCACGAAGTGTCAGGGAAGGATTGCGGGCGTGCAACGCGTGTATTCTTTAACTTGTGCGCGCGCAGCGCGCACGGGACTGCGCTGCCGAAGGCAGTGGGGACCCGGGCTGACGTTGTACCCCATGAGAAATGATTTTTTTTCTTTTCTTTTCTTAAGAATAAAAATTTGATTTGAGAAGGAATATTTGCGCGCAGCGCACGTATACCTTCACACGTGCGCGCGCTGCGCGCATGGGTCTGAGCTGCCGAAGGCAGTGGGGACCCGGTGTGAGTTTTTACCCGATCAGAAATAATTTTTTTTTTGGGGGGGGGGATGGAGGGTCAGGGAAGGAATACGCGCGCGCAGCGCGTGTATCCCTTAACTTGTGCACGCGCAGCGCGCACGGGACCGCGCGCTGCCGAAGGCAGTGGGGACCCGGGACGACATTTTACCCGATCAGAAAGGATTTTTTTTTTTTTAATTTATTTTCTTAAGACTAAAATTTACTGTTAGTGATTCATTAATTATAGTGATTCATTTGAAAATACTGACCCGCTAGCGGGCGAAGCTCGCTAGTAAATCATTAAAAAGTGATTGAATTACAATCAAATTACATTTTTTTTTGTCAATAGATTAACAAGTAATTGATTACAAATAAATTGAATTACTTATTCAATTTATTTGTAATCAATTACTTGTTAATTGATTGACAGTAAAATAATTATAATTGTAATTTAATTGTAATTCAATTGTAATTCAATTACTTTTTAATCAATTATGCCCAACACTACCACCCAGCCACTTACATCCATAAGACATCTATAAACACGTATAAAAGTTTTAAAATGATCCATTAAACTTCTATAAATATCCCCCAGATATCTATTAGTACGACATATGTCACTTTTTTTTTACATCCATTAGATGTCTTTTACATATCCGATAAATCTGCAAACATCCAATAATTGGACTTGTTAGATCTAATAGATATTGAAAATAACTAAATCTTGTTTTGATCTAACATGTTACATCTATTAGACATAAAAAAAAGGCACGTCTAAATTTCGTCTATATTTAAATTGACGAAATAGATATCTATATTTAAATAGACGTCTAATAGATATCTATAATTAGTACAGGATATCTAGGACTTTTAATGGACATTTTTTTTGTACCTTTTATGGACCATTTGGATGTAATTTAGATGTAAAATGGATATCAGTGGCTGTATGGATATATTAAAGACGAATACAATCTACAGTTACAGGATTCTACGGGCATGCAGAATTTTTTCTTGAGAAATCGATATTACAAAAACATGAATGCTCTCACAGCTTTTAGATGTGAAATGCCGGGTTCGATCCCAAGTCGTGCTCGTCGGAACAGTCGTGGTTTTCTTCGAAACTGGTGTAAGTACTGGTTAGGATCCCTTTGAAAGACACCCCCCCCTACCCACACCTCCCCGAAAGGAGGCGCACAACCCAGGTCTAGAACCCTCGTGTAATCAGTTACTCTTAATACTTACATTATCACATATCAAAAATATGAAAATGAAAATAAAGACCATAAGAAGGAAAAAAAATTGAAAAAAAATAAAAAAGAAAGAAAGGAATTATAGGTGTTTGTACGTGTGCATAAAATGAAATCAGTCTTTAAAGGTAAGTTTAATTAATTGCATACAAACTTGCGTTAAAAAAGATTTTCATTTTTTATATTTGTTTAATTTTCGAGCAGTACGATTAAATTTTATAACGCTTTATGCAGGCCCCGACTTACGGCAGGGCATACGGGGCAAATGCCCTGGGCCCCCCTTCTGGAAGGGGCCCCCCTACAGGCGAATACAGAAATTCTGCAACCTAAAGACCTCTTATGCCACTGCAAGGGGGCCCCCCAGAATAGGCTTGCCCCGGGGCTGCAGGTAGTCTAAGTCGGGCCCTGGTTATGAAGGCTGGTAAGAACACCTCAGTCAAAGAGCGAAAAGATTATGTCTTCTGCCCTCTCAGGCCAGCATCCAACACGCTTGTCCATAATGATATCCATATGATGTCTTTTCATTCATAGGATATCCTGAGGATGTCATTTGGAGACAATGTGTTGTTAGGGATGAATCCAGTGACTTGCATTTCAATGTGCTTTATTCTCTTAAGCTATTTTGTACTTGTTTTCTAATCCTTTTGCATGCAGATTTGCGACTTTTGCGCCGTGTTTTAGTGCTGCCATCTTTCGATTACATCCGAAGTAATTTGCCATATTTTCTAGTTATTATGCTGCGAAGTTTATTTTCAGAGATCATACGTAATGGAACGTGATTATTAAGCGGCATTTTCCTTATCTGTAATAAATAAAAAAAATAAATTTAAGAACTTTTTATAAAGCTAATAAAATACTATCTCTTAAAAATACATGTCATACATCGAATTCCATTTCATACATACGAAAATTTCTTGAACACAAACCAGTTGCGACATTTGTGCCATTTTCAGTAGGAAACATTCCATAGTGAATTTTAATATCATATATCATTTTCATTCAAGCTATTTTATATAAATACGTACGTTTTTTAGAGCGCGAACGGACAGTCAGATAAATATGCCGAATCGAAGTCGTAATCACTTTTAAACTTTGTTGCTAAATATTAAAATCGCATAATACAACTGAAAAAAACACTTCTTACAATTCCCATTAATATCTTTAATTACCTGAATATTTTTGTATGTTTTTCTGACCAGGCCAGTCCAATCTAAAACTATTAGAGGGTCTCATTCGAAATACACATTTTACTCCGACGAGCCACACTGTATCTATGTATATCTATATATCTATATATCTATATTTCTTTATTTAAGGAGTATTTTTAAATTGAATACATCAATGTGCTAAATTTTATTTTATTCATAAAGCAAAAATAGTACAGTAAAAAAATTAAGACATTTTATTAATGACTATAGTAAGAAAAATAAGTAAAACAATCGAATAACATTTTACTAACGATAATTAGATCATTATTTGTTTCTTTAGCTACCATAAATGTCTAAGGTTTTATTACTCCGAACAGTCAGAACAGATTCTTTAATTTTTACGGCGTTAAAAAAATTGCGGGAGTTCCCAACCGCAAAATTTTATGCGGCGGGCCGCAAGTGGCCTGAGGTCAGCGAGTTGGTCCCCCTGCTCTAAATCTTAATGCTAATCATAATCATATTTAATTAAAAACATGCTTTTGTAAATATGAATAATAATATTAGTGGATTTCTTTCAGTTTTTTGCAGTATAAATGTATTAAAATTTTCTTTATAGAAATACTTCTTATAATGCTTTGTTTATTGAAATTCTTTAGATGCACGAACCGTATTAGACAATTTTAGAAATTTTCAGGGAAAGGTCATAGAGAACTTGAATAACATATTTCAGTTTTAAGGCATCTTAAAATATCTACACAACACATTCGAACTGAAGTCATAAATAATTTTAAACTTTGTTAGGAAATGTTTAGTTCGTATTATGTGTACAATTTAAAACTAAGAGCTTTTTAATCTGGGACACCATTATAATTTTAAAATGCAAGCGTTTCTTGGATTCATTGTTATTCTATTCAATGTTTAGTTCTCCTTCGCACTATTGCTATGAGAAAACTTTGTAATCGTGAAAAAGTTCGACCTCTTGTTTTTTCTTTTGTTTTGAGGAGGTATGAAAAATTCGAAAACCACAATATCATAGTAGTATGTCTCAGTATGTTAGTCAGTTAGTTTGTTTATTGGTTTGTTTATATGCAAACATTATCTTCAGAATGAACGATTCTAAAGAAGTCAGACTACTTTTAAAATATCATTTAGGATACTGGCGAAGACTCTATCAAATTTCATTATTTCTTTTCAAACTTCGCAAGCTTTTCGAAATGTAAGACATTTTTCATATAGCAGAACAGAGAAAAATATCGCATAAACGTGCATTATAACGATTATTTTTCTTGCAAAGAAGTTGGAATAGCGTTAAAATATCATTTAGGATACTGGAATTCACAAAATTGTGTATTAACACTCCACTTTAAAAGTTTCGTAAGTATTTGAAATATAAGATTTTTCATAATTTAGCATAAGAGAGTCGTACTATTTTGCGTTGACTTTCGTTATGAGAATTATTGCTGGAGAAATAGCTTTAATTTGCATAAAATTAAAATATTTGAGTGACACATATAAAGAAAAATAAAATAAATAAATAAACAGCAAAAGGATAAGGTAAACATATCGAAGTTGGGCATGGGTAGCATAACGTATGGAATGTTTCATTTTCCAAACGAACCTGGTCATAAACCGAGTTCATTTTGCAATGAACTCAGTTGATGACCACGCTTTACTATAAATCATACCATATTATCACTAATATAGTATGATTTACAGTAGAAATTTATGAGGAGGAACTGAGCAGAGTCTACCTATGTTCACATATATTTTCAAACGCAAAGAATAGTAGTATCGTCGAATATATTCCTTAAAGTAATTGAATTAAAGGTGTACAAGCCTCTATTTTAATCTAATAATAAAATTCATTGTACTTAGGATGCACAATTAAATATTTCATAATACAATAATTACTTTTCTGCGCGACCCTATCAAAAATTGTAAATTTTGAAATATCATATTTTTCATAATAAATACGTCGTAAGAGATTTCACTGATATACACCCCGCGACAAAAAGATAGGTACAAAGGGTTCTTTCTTTGATTTTTCATAAAATAACATTATCTAAATTGTGCTTATCTTTTACTATTATCATAAAATAACACTATTCCCGGACTATATTTTTGTTTTAAGACTAATTTAAAAAAGTTTTAGGACCAAAAATTTTCTGAATTAAGACTACACTCCGCGACAAAAAGAGAGGAACAAAAGGTTTTTTTTTAAATTTTTCATAAAATAACATTATCTAAATTGTGCTGATCATTTATTATCATAACAAAATATTATGATATGAAAAACACATTAAATATTTGAATCACATTCAAAATGTTCATATTCAAAATAATCATATTCAAAAAAAAAAAAAAAAAAAAAAACCTTTGTTCCTATCTTTTTGTCTCGGTGTGTAGTCTTAAATTAGAAAAATTTTCGTCTTAAAGTTTTTCTAAATTAGTCTTAAAACATAAATTAGTCCGGGAATAGTGTTATTTTAGGATAATAATAAATGATAAGCACAATTTAGATAATGTTATTTTATGAAAAATAAAAGAAAAAAACCCTTTGTACCTATCTTTTTGTCGCGGGGTGTATATATCAGTTTAGTTCAATTAGAAATCGTGGAAAATCCTTTAATTTCATTTCAAATAATGAAGGCCTACAGAAAGCAATATACCATAGTCCTTTTCGTGTATCTTTAAAATAAATAAATAAATAAATACAGCCAGCTGTTATTTTTCTTTTCTTTTTCTTTTCTTCTTCTTCGTATTATTTTTTTTTTTTTTTTTACTTCGCTCTAGTGACAGGGGCCGATTGTCGAAGGTCTGGAACTTACTTCTACGAGTGGTCTGGAGAAATACCATCACAATTTCGATCCTCTTCGGAGGCGATAGTTCCCCGGCTTCGGTGACCATCGGAGGTATAATTTTGGAAGGAAACATGGCGGACACGCTGATCACGACAGATTTTACATGCACCAACCACTACTAATATACACGGCCGCCTCGAGTAACAATTCTGTAATTTTTCACTTACGAGCTCGACGCTCTTTCGACCAGGATACTGCTTCCCTAATAAATAAATAACTGCTATGAATAGCATTTTATTTGTGGAATGGCCAGTAGTAACATATATCAGCTTTTTATTTTTATTTATTATTATTATTATTATTGATTAATAGTCTTAAACCACAGATCAAACAATTACTGATCGTGAGAACCATAACGTATGCAAGTTATTTTCTGTGTTTCTCTAAAACAGCTATAAATTCTATACATCGAAAACATGTTAGTGAGATAATTAACATTTAAAAATTTTTTTTGTTGCCAAGCATATTTTAGCACACCCAAGCGGATAAGCAGACTGTCAAACCGAGGTCAAAAATACCTTCAATTATGCCACATAAGTGTTACAAAAAAATAGTTTCAGGAAATCATGTTAATTTTTCAAGGGAATCGTGTTCATAGCAAAATTCCAGAACATGTTAAAAGTAAATAAATAAATAAACACAGGTAGTTTATATGACTATTTTCTACAGACGTTTTCCAGGGCTCGATTAAGCATAAAAATAACATATTTTTATTTATATAAATGCAAAACATATATCTAAAAAGAAATAGATAGATATTTTTACCGCTTTCTTGTGTGTAGAAAGTATTTCTTAAAAGTAAATAGGTAGGTTCACATTCAATTCGCTTTTTTTTCAACGAATATTCTCGAAACAATCTTATGAAAGTAACACTCGTACAATAAAAGTCAAAGAAAGAGCGTTAAATACACTGCAGAACAGTAACTCGAGAATTATGATGAACCGCGAGTTTTCGGGTTTTTTGTCCAAAAAGCGCGCGAATACTAGCTAGATGGATAGACGGGCAAATAGACTAATTCAAATCATATTCACTCTTAAACATTGTTAGAAAACGTTAAAATACTTAATAAAAATGAAAATGTAATTTCAGTTTTTTCCTTATATAGCCCTAAATATATCTGAATATTTTTATGTCGCGCTGTAAATTTCAAAGCTAATTATACTATATACTATTCAAAGCATTCTGTGTTCTGCATATTAATAACACATTTTAATATAATTAGGATTTATGCAAAGCAAAATTATTAAAAAGGGGTTTATAGAAATACCTTTCTTAAAATTAAATGCTTAGAATAATTCCAGGTGTCCCTGTTCTTAAACCAATAGTGATATTTATCCATTTACAATAGGAACATCCGATAGTGAACATAAATAACATTTCCATTTCATTAAAATTTGATCAAAGCAAAGTTATAAAAATATGGTTTATAAAAATACCTCTCATAGAACGCAATGCTTTGATTTAACTATGATAGGGAAGTGGGCAGCTACCACCCCCCTGAACCCGCCATTCAATTATAGCGCATACAATTATTTAAAAAAAAAAAAAAAAAAAAAATCAAATCTATTATTAATTTGACTTCGAACTTAAATGAAAACCTAAAACGAACTTCAAAATACCAAATTTGAATTTGTTGCAATTATTTGATTTTAAGTTATGTTGATACCAGATATACATACAGATCAACCGCTAAAAATTGGATCTTTGTATTCAGGTAACCTCAAAATGTGATATTATATGAAAAACCAGATTTTAAAAATAGAACTTCAAAAAATACTATGTTTACAGTATGGGTAAGAAAAATGAATTTTACTTCCTGAGCAGTATTTGTTGACAAAATAAAATGTAGCTAAGCGCAATTACATTCAATAGTAAAAGAACAGTTAGTCTAATTTTAGACAGCCCTGTACATTGTCTACAAGCTTTTTCCACATGGCATTGTATACTTAAATTTAGTATGATATGAAAAATACCTAACACAAAAAAGAATATACTTTCAGCATTTTCCAAATATATCCCCGATCAATTCAAATGCCTTGGGTAGCCCTGTAAAAGAATGATGAATGATTTTCATACCACAATATACATAAAACATGCTTTTATGCATGTTAAATAATCTGGTGTGTCACTCACACGACTTTCACTTACCCTGAAATTTAATAGTATAAATACAGGTTGGAGATTAAGAGGTAAGATAACGAGTTCTGTTATGTAAACCTATGTTAAACAATTCAAATTAGGCCTCGGAAGTGTTTTGTATGGTAATTAGTTCTGTGTGAGGGGGCTACCGCCCCCCTCAAACCCCCGTTTCATTAATGCACCTACATTTATATAGAATTCAATTCGGTTATTAAAAAATAATTCTGTTTTTAAAAAATAATTTATTAAAATTATTATTTAAAAAAATTACCTTTTATGATAAAACAGACTATTTCCATGTTAGAGAAGTAGTATAACACTAAATATCCAAAAATATTTGAATTTATTCTCAATGTTACATTTAACTTTTTTTTTTTTTTTTGTTAAAAATGGAAAAAAAAAAAAAAAAAAACGATAACTTTATTTTAAATTATCGAAGATCAATGATTCAACCATTCGTTTTAAAGGTATTGGCGAGCTCTTTTGAAAGATACCCATCATGGAAATTTACTCCCCTCGAGGGAGGACTTCACCCACAGGGGGGGAGGAGAGGCTCCTAGATACACATTTTTTTTTTTTTTTTTTTTTTTTGCCCAGTTGATTATCTCTGTTACAAAAAATATATATTCGTTTCATTTGATTTAATGCAGTCTATAGATGTTAAACTCTACTTACCTGAAATTTCTCCCATAGACGTAATGTATTTGAATACTTTTGAATGTCCCTGTACACGAACCATTTGCTTCATCTCAACGAAAAGCTTACTGTCGCATCCCTATATGATACACATTTAGAATACCGAGTTTGGAACTTCTGCTACTATTTGTTCTTGAGATATGGTGATAACAGACACACAGACATCCACACACACATCCACACAGACAGACACTCAGACCATTCGCTAAAAACATGATTTTGGTATTCAGGAGACCTCAGAGCATGTAAATATAACAAAAACTCACGTTCGAAAATTTGACCCTAAAACAATACTTTCTCGATCCTATGGGTAAGAGAAAGTAAAAATATGTTCCTTCTATTTTCTTTAGGGCAACTTATAGATGATGTATTGTACTTACCGGAAATTCCCCTCATATGCTTAATGTATTTGAATTCTCTTGGATGTCCCTGCAAACGAACCATTTGCTTGATTTCAATGAAGAGTTTAGTGTAACATCATTATATAATGCAGGTTTAGATTACCGAGTTCGAATTTCCCGCTAAAATTTGTCCTGGAGATATGCAGATAACAGATACACAGACACAGACACACACACAGTCCAACTGCTAAAAACATGATATTCGTATTCTGGAAACCTCAAAACGTGTAAATATTTCAAAATCTCAATTTCGAAAATTTGACCTAAAAATAATACTTTCTCTACCATGCATATGGATAAGAGAAAGTACTATAGAAAAACTTAATAAAAGAGAATTCTTAATACTTAATAGAAAAAAAAAATTCTGGTCACGCTCTTGCAATATTTTTTTTTAAAGATTGTTCCAAAGCTTCATGTATATTAAAGATTTATGAAATAGCTCAAAGATGCTTGCAAAATACAACAGTAACAACAAATAAAACAAATTGCTATAGATGGACTTTGCTTTGTTCACCATCACATATTTGTTCTGATAAATTTCTATTCTAATGCATATTACAGGGTGATTATAATTAAAGTGATTATAATCAAAACGCTATAATTATAAAACTACCTAGAGCGATTTGATATTTTGCCAGAACAATCGTGAGGCAATGAAATTTTGTTTGGGAAAAGAAAAAAAAAAAGTTTCAAAATGTGCCGTTAATTATCCGTAAAGTATTTGTTTCAAGAAGCTCCTCTTTTTCTCTTTTCACTATGACTGTCTCCGCTGAAAACACGTATTCTTTCTTTTTGCTAAAAATATTGTAGTAAACCCTTGAAGCCTATTGTTTCCTGCAATTCCATTGTGTTGCTAACAACATTCCTGTGTTTATTGAGTCCTTTTAGGCGTTTCCTCTGACATTACCCAGACAGCGCCATCTATAGGAACAAGTTGGAACTACTTTTTTCCTCTCCCAAACAAAATGTCATTGCCTCACGATTGCTCTGTTAAAATGTCAAATAGCTCTGATGGGTAGTTTTAAAATTATAGCGTTTTGAAATCGTAATTTTAATTGTAATCACCCTGTATATTCATGATAACAGAAATGAATTGGATAGATCGCTCGTCACGGTCACAGACTGAAATCCCACAACCTACCTACCGTTCTGTTCGATATACATTAACCGCCGCTTAATAAATTCACTGGTTAATAAAATCATCCGCTTAATCTGATCAAATTGTCAGGACCGGAATCAAATCAGCGCAAACTACTTTTAAAGCCGCCGCTTAATAAAATCAGCATCGCGGGTTAATAAACTCAAAAAAAAATCTCTTCAGCAGCAAAAAACAAATTTTTATTTACATTGTGATTTTTTTTATTTTTGAAATAAAATAGAAAATAAAATACAGCAATACCTTCGTTATCTCTCTTTGTCAAAAATTTTACATTTACAACATTAAATTTTACATTTACAGCAATTAAACACACCCAATCATTTGTCAGTAATAATTTCAAGGTAATCAGTAATAATTTCAAGGAATGTATTCTTCAAAGCGCCGTAATAAGTTACAAATTTGATTTGATTCGAAAATGATTTTTTTTTTTTTTTTTTTTTTTTTTTTTTTAATAATGTTTAATTAAAAGACAATTTTTATTTTATTTTAATTATTCTGAAATAACTAAGAAGCAAGAAACTTAAACGGGAAGATTTTAAATTTAAAAGAAAAGCGTGAACTTTTAACAAAGTATTGATAATTTTCCTCAAAGGAGAGCGCGTCGGAACTTGGGATGTGCTTAATCCAATTATTTTGAAGGAACAATCAAATAATTATCTGTTAAAAATTAATTAATATTGTTTATTAGTTCCATTATTTGGTATCTTTCGAAATTTTTTTCTAAATTCAGGCAAATAATACCTTTTTCTTGAGTGCAGGAACGTTCGCCGGATATAAAATTCTGCCGCTTAATAAAATCACTTTTGCTCAGAACGAATGTGATTTTAATAAGCGGTGGGTACTGTATTTACCTTATCGTAATTGACGATTAATTTTATTACGGTCCATTACGTATTTTAGTTTTTTTGCAATCCTATACTATTTTGAACGTAACGAGCTCCCTAATACAAGTTTATATGAAATATTGCTTTAATTAGCTATGTTAAGGAAATCTAAAACTTCGAATAAATTGCAAAGTTTTCAAATTAGAATTTTATAATCGATGATGTTCAAGTGTTGTTCAGCATCATAGGTGAAAATCTAAAAGTTTTCTTTTATCTTAAAAATGAATATATTCCTCATAATGGACGTTTTTGAAAAATTTTCCCTATCCTGCCATCTTAAGAAATTCGTAAATTTCGGATAACTTACAAAGTTTTCAAAGTAAAATTTTCATAGCTAATTAAATATGTTCATGCTAACATCAAAACGTATATTTCAAAGCTGGTCTCACACATTTATATTAAAAATATTTCTGTTAATTTACGTATAAGTGAAATTTTGACCTATTCACCCGCGTTACGAAAATCGTAAATTGCAAATGACTTACGAAGTTTTAAAATTAAAACAGTTCTTATCAGCGGCATGAATGATATTTTAAAACTAGTCTGAGCTCTCTGCGATAATTTGTTCTTGAGATATCGTGTGCGCAGTTTAACAAACAAACAAACTTTTGCACTAAGAAATTAACAGATTAACTACTATAGGCAGACATGTCATCGATTTTCTGATATTTTTTTTATTCCTCACACCTCAAAACGTGTAAAAAGATTATACAAAAAAATGTATTAGGTCGAAATGTTTCATGACTACCCAACTTCTCCATACATTAGAATATAATGGTGAACAAGAACTTGTAGTGTAAAGGAATTTAAATAATGAAATTATTTTATAAGTTACAGAACAAATAAAAAAATTTTAAATTAAATTTTTTTTTTTTTTTTTTTTTTTAGAAAATATTAGTTTAAAAAAGTATAATATAAATAATATATTAATAATTAATAAATTAATTATTAATAATTAATAATATATATTTAAATAAGTATAATATAATATATATAATATAAATATCTAACATAAACAGTTTTCTTATGCGTATCTATTCTAAAATCTTTAAAGGAAATGTAGAAAATAAATTATTCATAATTTTATATATCTTTTCCTTATTGTTATTCCAAAAGAGAAAGTTAGATACAACCACGGCATATCTTTAATCCTTATATTTCTAGTTTTGCCATAATGATCTTCCATCTATCTTACAGCATTTTCCTTTCAGCTCTGTTAATAATGGAACCATTTCGACTTTGATTACCCATTTTCTTTCATTCCTGAGTAATGGACGATTTTGTTGACAACGACTCTGCCGAATACATAAATGATGATCATTGTTTAGCGGAATGGACATAGAAGGAAAAACAAAATAATAATAATCGGAAAACAAATAACCGTTGGCTTCTTCAATCATAAATAACTTTTTTACTAATACGAATGGAAGAATCGCCATTAACCTGGATGTCAGAAATAAAGTAAAGAAAATAAAAAGAGGATTACACAATTTTCCAAATTTCAAATAAAATATTCAAAAGAAACGGTCAGCGATGAAAAAGAAGTACGTCATGTTAATAATAAATTGATATTACTTGTATTAAAAGTACCCCCACCACTTGGCGTCATTTGAGGAGTTTGGCGATCGATAGAAACAATATGATGACATTTCATAAGCTTAAGTACCCCCCAATGCTCTCTCTGTAAGTAAATGGTTTCTCTCTGTGGGATGCAGGGGGAGATGGAAATTCTGAATTGTGGAAGATGGGATGTTATATAGTATTTAAAGGATGTCGATCATTACTGATCTATGGCGGAATCTGTGAAGCATAAGACATGGATATGACAATCTGAATGGGAAAAAAGGCATTGTCTGATTTATAGCATTCATATTTAATAAGTTACCTGGAAAGAAGCATGCTATTTTAATAATTTAGATAATGTATTTCAAATAAAACTAATTTATGTATGAGGTATCATCGCAAAAAAATCATTCCTATGGAATAATCACTTAAATTTTCTTTTGGGCCCTCTCACAAGTTTTCACTCGCTTCTTCCTCTTATTTATTTATCATTTTCTTCTATACACACAAGAAAAGAAATACTGAATTCGCAAAAATTTCCTATTTCTGATTTTTGATGGATTTGCTTGTTTAGAAGTGTTTTAAACACGATTTGACATTTTTTTTTAGACAATATATATCTCTTCCTGTGTTACTAAAATTTTGCGTGCGCTCTATCCGAAGAAACAATACACACAATTCAACGAAAACGTTACACTTGGTTGGATCTTTACAAAACTTGGTGCTAATTAAATTTAGCCATATATCCCTCATTAGGTGGCTCTGCCATGCTGTAATTTTTTTCGTTCACAAGAAGGCTATACTATATCTCATATAGTGCATAGGTGCACCAAGTTTTATGTGTGAAAAAATTTGCAGCATGTGTTTAAAGCTATGCTGATTCAATTTATATATATATAGGTGCCGACAGTTAGTGCTATTATGCACCATTTTTTTACGTCTGAAGTCTGAAGCTATATGAAGCTCGCGCTAATAATATCTCTAAATCTTTGTTCAGACTACACGAGGCAATCCGTGGTAATTTCGTTGTGCAGCACTAGTGCAACGTAAAACCCAATCAACCAACCAACCAACTGTGGAAATTTCGATCCTATTGAAATTTTCATTTGATCTGGGTATTTAGCGTCCACGAACCTAAAAGCGAGCTTCAACAGGAAGTTTTCTGCTTCTGACAGCTTTATCGTCAGGTCCTGTGGTGATAACTGACATGAAAACTTTGGATTTCTTTTGTAATACTCTTCAAGGAGCAATAAAAATAATGTCATTGACTGTCCACATGTCAAAAAGTTCAAGGGGTTCTACCACCATATTCTGCGCAGCAAAACGCGAATTCGCAAACCCACTTAAACTGACTAGTGGGAGGCATGTAAACGTAATATAATAAAGAACACCAGCCACTAAACGTACTTGGAAGAGATGGATTAGAATATGGCTATCAAGCATCATAGCACCCGTCACGAAAACTCGTATACCGTCAAAACGACCCCTTTTAATGGAGCTGGAGGAGTGATGAGTGTGTCTTACTTTTTCATTTCAGATTTGTTCATTATACTAATTCGGCTCTCATCTGTAAAGAGAACTCGACACTCTTATTTTCTCCCATCCTTGTGATCCTAGTGCCAAAGAAACTGCTATCGTCGACGAGCAGGTGCAAATAACATAAATAATACTGGTTATCGTACGTATAGACCCCGTTCGGACAGTCTTCTCATCGTGATGAAACGTAATATTAGACCCTCAGTAAACAGTTTTATGTGCTTTGCGATTTCTCTCCAGGTCTGCAGTTTCTCTTTTCTTGCTTGTAAGAAATTAAAATTATGTTGTTAATCAGTTGCCATTGTTCTCTTTGACGATCACTGCTAAACGTTCTAGTAATTTTCCCCGTCGTTTATAATGCTCTCCTGGCTTTTGAAACGATGTTGTGATCGATCCTGAACTCTTCCACAGCATTAGATAAATTTCCAAAATCTCACTAACTCGAACTCGGGTAAAATCATCCAGATGATGTTTCTGGGATTGCTTGCTGAAGATATCACATAGTAATTGCAGTTCGACGTCATCGAGATCAATCTACATTCTGCACCATGCAATATCTTTCACCACATTGTTGAGTGCGAACCGTCCGTATACCCTGTCTTTTCGGCACGAAACCCATTTCGATGCGGCCCTCGGCGCAGCCTTTTCAACGAAAATCTATTTGGTTATGGAGGTTCTTTATGTCATTAAATTTTCGTTAAACAATGTAATTTGAGTTTATTTTTATGCATAAACGAAAAATTATTTTGAATTATTTATTAAAGTTATAATGATGAATAGAATTTATAAAGTATCCGTGTTTATACATTGTTTATAAATTTATTTTTTTACATATGTACAGTGTAAATTTTTTCTGTTACTTTAATTTTGCTTATTTTTTTCTGTAACGCCTTAATATTTACATATTTCCCAATCATAAAAAAATTGTAATTTTTTATTATTTTTATCATTAAAACTCATTACACATAGCAGAATAGTTCCCAAAAAGTTATTTAATTATTTCTTTTTCCTCGGCTTACTATTTACTATATTTATTTCAAATTAGTTATTGCCAAACAATAAAAATAGACATAAATGCATTATTCATTAAATCAGTAAAAACCAACTACACAAAAAGCAAATCAAGCAATCAGCAGCGCCACAAGAAAATAGCTTATACTTTTAAATATCCGCCAGTTATTAAAAAAATATATATCCTATATATATATATATATATATATATATATATTAAGTATAAATATATATATATTAAGTACTATATAGTCGCTGTTAATAATATTTTTCTTTTTTTAATTTTAATTCCTAATTCATTAATAAATAGCTAAAAATTTAATGAATAAAAAATATACAATTTTTATATATTGTATATTTTTTATGTGTTTATTTTAGTGTTCATTTAATTTTTTGACAGACTGTATTGTATATTATATAACAATTCAGCTTGTTAACTTTTCAGCTATTCAACAGAGTTGCTAAAAGACAAGTGTTACACAATAGAAATTATATTATACACATTATTTCATTTTTATTTTTATGGAATTTCCATCAAAATTTCATTTTTATCTCGAGAAAAAATCAAATGTAATATCCTCCTCCCTCTAAAGTGTAGATGAATAGAATGATTAATCCTGATCAAACACTTTTAAAATTATACATAATTTCATTAAACATACTATTCTAAATGTGCTCAAGATAATAATTGTAAAATACCTGTAAAATAGACGATAATTTTCGAAGAATCATTATTAAATAGCCCACCACCCACTCAAAAGATAAAACGGGGAATCGTTGAATAATTAATTAAACTCCAGGTATCTATGTTAATTACCATTATCAAGAGAAACAAAGCCTTTAATTTGACTCTTTTTTTTATATCCCATCGTAAAAAACGAAAGAGCGTACATCTATCTCTAATTCGATATGCTTTTTTTTTTTTTTTTTTTTTTTTTTTCTGGTTTATCAGATCCAAGTAGCCTTCATAGTCATTTAAGGTTCGGGCATTAATCGTCGATCGCTAGAATCCAAAGTTCTGGCTGACCTTCCCTTTGTTTCCTTTCGGGAGATGGCTAGATTTCCCTTGAGGTCGATTAGAGGCCTCCCAGGGAATAATTTGGCGATCGATCTCGACAATGAGGGATAAGGGTTGCCACATTAGTTTTAGAGAAAGCCAAACTAAAAGTAGATTCATTTAGATGACAAGCATATGAAAATTTTGAAGAATGAGCGTATTTGGGTCAAAATTTTCATTAACCCTTTATAGAAAAATTTGAACAAAATGAAATTAGTATTTTTTAACCAGATTTTGTTAAGTGTATCACCTTACTTATATATTGAATCTTGAACACCGAATTTTAGTTACAAAATGTTAACTATAATTAAAATGAAAATTTTGATTTATTGTAGAAAAGAAAAAAAAAAGAAGAAAGAAAAATAGTTACTGCTTCTTACTCCTATCTGGTCCACTGGTGGCTGAATATTTAGAGCTTTTGATCTCAGGTTCGAGTCCTGGTTCAAGCATAGATGTTCGTAATAGTTCAGAATCCGGTTTAAGCCATAGGTCCCGTACTACTTGCTTCTGTGTGTAGAAAATGACCGTAGCGCGACAAGCTATACCAAACCTGTCTTCTAAATGGCCAAATTAAAACATTATTCATAGCATCTACAGCCAAAATAATAAATACGTATAATTTTTCATTATTTGATCACGTTTAATTTTCACTGCTATACAAAAAAAAGCTGATGAAGCTAAACATTTTTAGTTTTTCTTTTAAAATACCGGAGATATTTCTTCACATTATTTTTCCTATTATTTTCTGATAGCAGTGTTATGGTCTAAAAACATTTCACCATAACTAAAGCACAAAGCTTGTGCAGATTATGTACATTGTATTATGTGAATCTTACATACTTAAAAAAAAAAAAAAAAAATTAGAGAATTTTTATATTTATTTTATACTACAAAATCTTGCAAAGTGAGAATAGAATTCTAACGCTATAGAAATGTTATTTCGATGGTTGAAAGTATCATTACAGATGAGTCTACATTATATTTTAAATTTAAGAACTTTATTTTTTGACATTTATTGTTTTGATTTCCTATTAAAAACATCATACAATAGTGCTTAAAGTATGAATCAATCATATATATATATATATACACACATATATATTACCTGCTCTTTTATTTGCATAAGCGTATCCAAAATTTAATTAAATAATAAAGAAAAGGGTAATTTAACGAATTTTAAATTTTCAAAAATTGTGTAATTTAGAATAAAACTACATAAATAAATTTTCTATACGGCACAAATAAATTTTCCATAGACCACATGATATATATATATATATATATTTCATTAGGGATAATAAATGCTACAATAATTAATAATAAAATTGTATAATTATAACATTATTATATGTAAGTCATTATAAACATAATTAATATTTTTTTCAACTTTGTTTCTCTGTAGTAAATTTTGTTCCTAGACAAATGCACGAAGAACGCTCGCTACTTTTCACGATTCCTCTGTCACCAGAAACCAGAGCCCATGTTAGTCTAAAGGGAATGTGTTGTTGCTGCCTTGTCCAAGAAGTTGGTGCAGAGGAGTCAAATAGGACCAGGACAGCCGTAGCAACATCAACGAGCCTTGAAGAATAGAGGAGTTGATGCGAGGGAGCTAGATGGATACTGAAGAGCTTGGCCAATATAGCAGGACAGTCGAAAAGGTGGTCAGGAGAAAGTTGAATGCCAGTACAGGGAGGGCAGTAGATATAACTTCGTTGACCATCAGGGTAAATTTTCATACCCCTGAATTGCTTTGTCCTCAGTCTGGCAAAAGTAGAAGAAATGGCACGGTTACAATTTAGGACAGGAATAGAATTCCTCTTGGTTGGCTGGGAGGAAAATGTACAGCTAGCTATTGCGTCAGCATCGGTGAGAGTTAAGCTGTTGGAAACTTGAGAACTATTTCTTGCTTTGCTTCCTTGGCGAGGCTGTCAGCCTGCTCATTTCCGTAAATATCGACATGTGCTGGTATCCACTGCAGTATGCATGTCTTCTGGCCTGCAATAGTTTTGTTCATGAGCACAATAATATCCTGGGTAAGTTGAGAGTTGCCCTGTAGGATGGCTTGGAGTGCAGATTTAGAGTCAGAGAATAATAAGAGGCCCCTAGAATTCTGGATTGCCTTGGAGTAGTAAATTTCTAGAGCTTTACTCGTGTGGGACCGGGTTAGAATTGTCCCACTGTAGCCCATGAATATCGTAAAAGGCGACTAAAATGGGTACCCAGTTCCTGGGGGTATAACCGTGTCAGACGTCCAACCTCCTCGGAGGCTCTGGCATCTTTTCTTTCCATGAATAGTGCAATATTGGAGTATAGTCTTAATGCTACCGCGTACGGGGCAGCCGACGCGTCGTGTTCTGCAGTCCGGGAACACGTCGAGAGATTCTTTTCGAGGACAGTGAATATCTTCCAATTTAATATAAATAGCACGCAAAAGAAAATGGGAATGTGTTAAAAATATATTATGGGTAATGTCGTGAGAATTACTCATTACTTTATTTATTTTAAAAAATTCCGTTTCCAGATTCAAAAAGTTTACAACCGTGAAATTTGTAATTTTTTATCTAGATGCTAGAAATATGGATTTTCCAGATTCAAAAAATCTACAACTGTTAACTTTGCTCTTAGTCAAAAAAGAAAAAAAAAAAAAACAGTTTCTCGAAAGTTGTAATTTTTTATCTAAATGCTAGAAAGTATGGATATTAAATTAATATATATATATATATATATATATACATTTGTAAAACGAGAACAATTTTAATGGTTTTGAACTCTTTTTAACTATTAAAAGAATATATATATAAAACATGCATTAGACCATGAGTAATTCTCATGACAATTTTATTCATACAATAATTGGGGTTTGGCTGCCGGCGACGACAGGTCGATTGTCGCTTTAAATGTCATTTTCATTGCAATACTTATAATGATTTCAAAGATGTCTTCAGTAATTTAAAGTTTACATCAAAATAATTCAAGTAAATAGTGAACTACAGTATTTATTTCCCATGTGAATACTTTCAAATACAAATATGAAAACATACAGGGAAATAAAAAGGAACATAAATTAGAGAAACCTGTCACCTTGTTGCAACAATAAATATTATATATAAATCACATAGAGATAAAATATTTGATTACCTCTTAATAATAATAAAAAAAAAAAAAAAAGAAAGAAAGAAAGAAATTGAATGTTTCTTTTAAATCTTTGAATTTCTTGAGTTTATTAAAATCTTCAAAATATAAATATTTAAATCATTATTTTCTTTAACTATTTTTTAGAAAGATTTTTTTTTCTCTCTTTCAGCATGTCTCGTGACTAAAATAATATTTTATATTGCATTAAATGACAATAAAGTCCCGTACTTTTATTTCTTATATACACATTAATTATTTTATACTTTCGGTCTTAGGAACAGATCTTTATTATTATTACTATTTTTTTAAGTTTTCTCTCTCTCACTCTGTGTTTCTTTTTTTCATTTTTTTTCATGTCTTAAATGATATATGTATTGCTTATACTACTTAAATTTATTTATTTATTTATTTATTGTTTATTTATACACTTATTAATTTATTTTATGTTATTTCGTTTTATTTTATTTATTCATTTATTCATTTCTTATTTTTAGTATTTATTTATTTTATTTATTTTGCATTTATTTTTATATTATATATATTTTTTTTAACCATGAACTTCTACTTTAAAATACAATATGAATTTTTAAATTTGATCTTCATACAGATTCTCATCATACTGAAGGTGTTTTGTTAAAAATGATTCAATTTTAAAACTGTATTTATAATTTTATTTTCTTAGAATGCTAGGCTTTGGATTGCTCAAACTTGAGCTTAAGTTTTCTAGTTAACAGCCCAACAACATACTTTCCATGAATTAAACACTTTTTACAAGTTTTAAGTGAAAGTACATCCATTCCTCATTTAAAAATTTCCATCAATTTATTTTGGCTTCATTTAAAAGAGTTTCTGTTTAATACATCCAAGCCCAATGAATTTCATAAGTCTTATTTCAGGAGATTTTGTGGTAATTTCCTCTCTTCTAGACTTGAAATGCTCAAAATATTAAGTTATCAATTTACTACATGGCTTGTTGCGTTATCATGGTTTTTGAACATAAGTTTTTCAGTGCATTTTAATGCAGGTTATCAAAAACTATATTGCATAATTTATTTAAATTAAATGAAAGAAACCGATAACTTATTTTAAAAATGTTTGTGCTGTCTTTGTATAAACGCAGTGGTACATACAGTAAAAATATGAATAAAATTTACATTCGTATGTGTTTAACTACACTGAGAAAAAATCTGTAACTGACATCTAGAATCTAAATTGTGGCTCTAGAAAAAATAGTTTCATGTCATCCTAATAAATTCTTCTCCCCTTGGAAAGCAAGATCTAGAAACCCCTATTAGAATTCTTGAGCGTTTGCCTATATTCTCGAGGGCAAACCTATTTGAAAATCTCTGCAAGTAAATGCGAACACAGGTGGCGGGTTTCAGCAACTATAATCTTGGTTTATTTATTACCCAATTCTGGAAAATCATGCGAGAACTTCTCGCAATACAAAATATTCAGAATATTGTTTCACCATCTAGACATGTGTAGACTAGAAATTCTCGATCATTTTGTCTATTTGGTTTATTAGCGTGCTTTTTGTGCATAGCTCGGAAATTTATATTTCTAGTTAAGGGATTTAGAAAATGACCACTTATTCATTCTAAATGAAGGTGGTATATTTTTTTTTCCCTCAGTGTAACCTTTTATATTTTTGGATTGCTAAACCATAATCTAGACGGTACATTTGGACTAATAAATATGTTTGGATGGAGTAAACTCTAAATACAATATATATATTTTACATTTATATACTTTACTATATTATTAATAAATACATTCTAAATAATCATCTCAGAAATTACTTTTTTTCAACTTGGGCATCAGTTTAAAAGCTGTACACATCTGGCAACAGTCTTCTATTTGTAAGTTTTATTTTTAAAATTACTTTTAGCAGCAGTTAGTTTCACATCATTTTCTCATCAAATGATTCTTACCAAAAAGGTAAACAATCGCCAAACTTAGTAACCCATTCTTTGCATCGATATCCACAAATTAATCGTTTCGTGACCTACATTAGTAAACGAATTCAAATTTCGTGCTCTCACTTCGGTAATCTAATCTCGCGTCTTCCTGCTCTCAAGAGGATGGCAGGAAAAACGAAAAGAACGGAGAGAGAAATCGACTCACAACATTTATTATTCAGACACATTTTTACAACTGTCCAGCTACGCAAATATTCGATAATATAACATATGATGAATATTTCAAAAGCGTCTGGATATAGCAATTGGAAATGAAAGGGTTTGTGTGCTCGAAGTTTATTTCAATGTAAAGTAGTTTGTAATGTATTTTCGCAGGTGACAATGATATGGAATTCGTGTGAATAAGAAATACCTTGAAGAACTTTTCCTTTTGGCACAGCTCTTTTGAATGCAATATTTAAGTTATATATAATTTATTTATTTATTTTTAGTTATTTTGCCTAATAGTCCAAATAAAATTCTTTCTTTTCTTTTTTTTTCTTTTTCTTTTTTTTTTTCCTAATAGTCCAAATAAATTTCTGTCCATTTTTTTTTTTTTTTTTTTTTTTTTTTTAATATATATATATTATCATTACTATAATACGAAATAAAGTAATTTCATTATTCACATAAAAAATGTGTTTTTAAATTGCTTTATTTATTTATTTATTTTTCTATCAATATTATTTTTCTATAAAATATTTTTAAAAATTTCTTCATATAAAATACACCTTCTCCGCAGCACTTCCTTAGGATATTTCGGAAATCAAAAGACTCGGACCTCTTAGAAATGTCATAAAACTAAATGAGCTATACATGGGTTAAAATAAATAAAAAAAAAAAAAAAAAAAAGAAAAAAAAACTGAACTTTTTTTTTTTCAAAATAGTTTTTAAATCGTGAAAGAAAAATAATATAGAATAATAAAATTTTATTTTTATTTTAGTAACATTATCTTAGAACTTATATTTTTCTTTCCATACATGAACTACGCAATTTCTAATCCTGGTGACACGTTAAAAGACCCAATTTACAAAAATTTTCTAACGAATAGATTTTTTTAATCAGACGGTGTACATTATAAAACTTATTTGTAAATTACTGCCTTAATATATATATATATATATATAGTATGAACGAAAAAAAAAAATAAATAAAAGTGTTTTGTTGAGGCTATTTCAGCAAAACAATTTGGTAATTTTCACAAATTGTTTTGTTGTTTCAACAAAAATTCTGTTCTTTAAACAGAAATTATCCTGTTTCAACAAAATATCTTTTTGTTGTTGTTAAAATAACAAATATTTCGTTCCATCAATCATTTGTTTATTTATTTATTTATTTTATTTTTTAATGTCATCAAAATTTTGTTAAATTAACCCCCTTTTTTTGGTAAATTTTAACAAAACTTTGTTAAAGCCATTTTTTTTGCTTATTTCAACACAATTTTGTTAAATCAATCAATTTTTTGTTAATCTCAACAAAATTTTAGTAAATCAGCAATTTTTTTGTTTATATCAACAAAATTTTGTTAAATCATCCAATTTTTTCTTGTTCATCTCAACTAAATTTTATTGAAGCAATCAATTTATTTGTTGATCTCAACAAAATTTTGTTAAATCCACCATACTGTTTTTCGTTGATCTCAACAAAATTTATTGTTTCAGCAAAATATTTTCTTTTCTGTGTGTATGCAGTGAAACACAACAAATTAAATATATTACCTTTTTAAAACTATTAACATTAAAATAATAAGTTAAAAATTTGAATATTTTTATTTCTTTAAATAATTAAATTTGCTAATTTTAGATAAATTTTACAAAAATTATAGTGAACACACGTTATTAAAATTCAGATACATATATGTGTATCCACTTTTGCCTCTGTCTTAATTAACAACAATAATAATAATAATAATAATAAGTTTCGAAAAATCTGAAATTCGAATGTAATTTCACTATTCACACAAAAACACATTTCTTATAAATTAACTTATTATTTGATTCACTGAGTGATACACAATTATGCACAAAATAATTACTTGAACACTAATGATGTGAAGTTAAAAAATTAAAAATTACTAAAACTGGAATTTTTTTTTAATGTTATTATTTTTTTTTAAATATTTAGTTTTACTTTTTAAATTTTAATAATTTTGAAGATATTTCGAGACATTTAATTTCTACATAATTAATTCGATTCATTCGGTTAATTTCTACATATAATAAAAGGATATGTATGTACGTGTGTGTATGTTCGTCGATTTGCAGACAAACGGTTGACCACAGCGCTACAGAATTTTGCATGGAGGTTCGTTTTGACCTTTCCTAATGCATCTCTATGCCTAATTTTCAAATTTTTATTAGTTTTTTTAATTCAAAATATGCAAAATTCTGAAATGGTCGTGTTTGGAAAAATAAACTTTAATCTAAATTGTCCTTCCGTACCTTATTAGCTTAGTTGGTTGGATCGTTTTGCTTATAACACGAAGGTTGTGGGTTCGATCCTGCAAGGGCCAGTGTGTTAGTTTTCCAGATAAAACTGCGCTGAAAAAAAAAAAATGACCCTTGATACTATTCTTGCTGATTCTTGTGTAAAATGACATCCTGAATTCGAATATGACTCCCATTTTGACTAGTCACCCACCATTTTCCCGGGACACCACCCCCTTCCCCAATTTTTATCACTCTTTGGTAATTTCATGGCCTGGAGAATGAAAAAGCATTAATTTAGCACTTAATATATATATATATATATATATATATATATATATAACATTTAATAAAAAGCCTTAATAATATATTAAGAAAATATAAGAAATGTAATACATAATTTCAGTGGCAAATCTCCCCCCATAATTTTCCCTTGCCTCAAATGTTGATGTTTTAGAATTTTTCAACTTTGTAGCCCTTCAGAAAATATTTAACAGTTCAAATAATCCTCCCCCTCCCCTAAAAATCAAATTTATAGCCATAAAAATACAGAGAAAAGTGATAAAAATAGGGAGCCGTCCCTAAAAGACGGTGAGTGATAGGGCAAAATGGACGTCCTATTCGGATTCAGGAGGTCATTTTACATGAGAGTTTGCCAAAATGGTATTGGTGGCAATTTTCCTGCCGAACAGTGTAATTAATAGAAAAAATGTCAAATGATAAAAAAAAATCTTTCAGTGTATTCACGGATTCCTAAACTGTATGCAAGACGAGAAAGGAAAAAAACACAAAATTAGATTTTGAGGATTGGAGATCGTCTGGTAATCCTAGTTAGGGCGCAAATGCAAGTAGCGAGGGAAAGAAGTAGCGGGGACTCTAATCGTGGTTCTAAGCGATTTCAATGGAATTTTTTTTAGTTTATAAGGTGATTTGAAATACAGTAATTAATATTTTTTGAAATAATACTGACTAGCGAAGCAGGCAAAAACTGCTATAATGTACATGTATTAAAAATTTATTAATTTTATGGAATCGGGGAACCATTTCCTTTATTGAGGATCAAAATTGTGATGAAATGTCTCCGGATCGCCCTTAGACCAGATCAAAGTACCTTTATAATTGAGAAGCGTTAAAAATTTCTTCAACTGTCCAATTATGGATGTATTTTTTAATACCTAATAAATAAGGACTAAAAGTAAAGTATTACTGAATAATAATTTACTTTTCACAATTTTTTAAAACTTAGAAAAATGCCTTAAAAAAAAAAGGAAGTCCCCATTTGTCCCCAGAAAATGGGAACGTTTGGTCAGTATACCTTAGGGGTCAGTCCCGGACCGTTAATAATTGCTTATTGCACTAGTGCGACGTAAAATCCATATACCCTCAAGCTATTGATTTTAAGACGGTAATTCACAAAAGCACTTTTTTGTCCATTATCCCATAAAAAACAATAGTAAAAATTATTAAAATGTTATTCTATATTTACTTTTACAGAATTTAAATAAATACATTCTCTAAAAAAAAAAAAAAATCATTTTAATAAAAGCTTTATTTTTCAATCTATCTGTGACTTCAACGAACATTGTACAAGGTTATTTATTACTTCCTTTATTTATTTAGCATGTGAATACTACAATTTCTTTTTATATCAACTGCTTTCTTTTTTTAGAAAATTAGTTTTCTCTAAAATTTCTAGTAATTCCCCAATAATAATTCTCTTAAGATTTTTCTATTTTGAAATATACATATATATATATATATATATATATATTGAAAAACACGAAAGTACAAACTAAATAAATAAATAAATAAAAAATAAAACTAATAAATAAATCAATGAAATAAATAAATAAGTGTTTGGGAAGTAAAGAAAAAATAATGGAAAAATTGTTTTTAAAAATTTTGATATTTCTACAATATTTCAGACAATTTGCTTTCATAAAATGAACGGGAACTAGGAAATAATAATTTATTTTACTTTAAAATTAAGTTCAACGTTGTTAAAATTAGTTTTAATTTTAATTTAATTTAATTTAATTTAATTTGAATTAATTAATTAATTAATTTTAGCATCAAAAAGATGTTAAACACTTAAACCGTAATGGAACGAAAGATAGATTCATTTAAAAACATATAATGCAATTAGAAAAATATAATATAATAAAATAGAAAGAACATTTAATTTTTTAATTCCTAAGTGGATGGAAATTATATTCTATATATAACTTAAAATGTCTCTCTTTATCTCTTCATTTGAATAAATGTATATTTACTTTATTATTATAAAAGAGGTAGCAAATAATCTTGTTTGATTATTGGGGATTTTTTTAAATATTTATTATTCAAGTTCAAATTCGAGTTATTAAGGCTTACGAAAATGTAGATTGCACGAACGAACCGTCATCATAACAGATTAGTAAAGTACGAAAGTCCTGTCTCTCCTTAGTTTTATAGAGTGTAAAATTGTCGCTAGACAGTACCAGAATTACATTTTTGAATGATAACGGATATAATTTAATGGATTTAAATGTTTTTCTGTCACGCTGATGTTTTCTGCATGAAGTTTTGGTGGGATTTCGACTTAAAACTTTTCATGAGAGCAATTATACTCAAAAGTAATAATTTCGAAGTAAATGTTTAAAGGGTTGGTTGTTGGTTGAGGAAGTCTTTCTAAGGGGTCCTAGCCTGAGTTTATGTGAGTTTTGAAGAAAATCACACAAAACTCCGAACGATTAGGTCAATGAGCTCGACCTGGGATCGAACTCGGCACTTCCCATCTACCAGCTCTGAGCTCAGAATCACTTGGTGGGCAAATGTTTAAAGGGAAAATATTAGATAAAATTTTACAGCTATTTCATTATGTGCCGTGATATATATATATATATATATATATATATATATATATATATATATTAAATATGTTTCTTTAAATCTACTTCCATGTCATTGATTTAAATTCATTTTGAATCATTTTACAAACTTCTAAAATTATTTTATAAAATCAAGAAATAATATCTTTATTTTAGGGAAATTTTACTTATCATTTCTGAGTTGTAATTCTTAAATATATTTGTTGCAGATTATAATTGTGTTAAAAGTATTTTGACTCAGACGAAAATTTGTTTGCAGATTTATTGTCTACATATTGCTGCATCTATGCTTTTTACTTTTACGTTTACAGAATGGCAACATCTATATTATATTCGATTAATTTTCGTTCAGAACAAAACGTCAGCTGGCATGAGGGCACAGTCTATAGGAGCTGCCCTCTTGAGCTCCAGCTCTGGGGTTCGAATCCTGCTCTATACGTGAATGTTTTTGATTTCCCTTATGTGTGAAATGTATATATATAATTTTTTTTTGTAATAAAACTTGTAAACCTAGAGACAAGCAAAAATCTCAGTACTTATAAAAAAACAAAACTAGAACTAATGAATAAATAAATTTGAAAACAATTAATCTTGGAATTTATTTTTAGAGTGTTTTTTTTTAAATGTTTTCTGCTTACTTTCATTTAATATTTTATTTTAATAATTAGTACTTTTGAATAAATGTTTTTTTTTTTTTTTTTTCTTTCTGGACTATTTTTTGTTATTTTTGAGAAAATATCATTGAGAAGTAGACTGCACCGGATTGATGCTCAATACATGATTTTACGCACAACATTTAGTTTTTTAATAGTTTATGTAATCAGATATGTGGTAAAACTTTTGTCAATACAAGTTTCAGCTTCAAGGAAGAGAATAGTTAATTACTTCCGAAAACATAATAATTATCTTCGGTGATATTTTGTAAATCAGGGAAACGATTTTCTTTTCTAGAAAGAAATTTATAGGAAATTTCATCGTTCTGGTTATTTCCATTCCAAAACGTACTGACAAAAAAAAAAAGAAAAAAGATATTCAATTGTTCTAATTGAATGGGTGTTTCGTTTAGCAAAGGAAACTTACTGATGGGTCCAACTAATTATTTAATTATTGAGCAATATTTGATTGTTTATACAAAGAGAACTCAACCATTAAAGTCTAAATAAAGTCATTACCGACTAAGAACAGTGTTAGAACTATTATAAGATCATTATAGAATAATGGCAGACATAAGTCGAGTAATAAATGATGATGCTAAAAAAAAAAAAATTCTAAGGAATTGGTATGAGACAAAAATCTGGAAAAAAAAAAAAATGTTGTCTTTGTTCAGGTCAGGAACCTTGAGGATCCTAATGACAATAGGTGTGGTGCGCACCTGAAATGATTCACTGAAGCTGGCCTCTTATTGGATGAGACATTACAAAAGGCTAGGTATTAGTTATGTTGTGAATAGCTTCATTAACATAATGACATTCTCAAGATGAATGGGGGAGTGGAGTTAAAAATCTTTGTTTTTTCGCGTTTCCGGTCGCGCGCCTGTCTCACCGACCGAATACAAAAGAGACCCCCTTTTGTGAACGAGAAATTGGGTTTTCTTAAACGGCAACTCGTCCATTTTTCATCGCATCCTTTTTTTCGATGGGATGAGGATGGAGGATACATTGTGATGAAATCAGGATGAGAATCCTTCCACTGTGTGTGTGTGTGAGCCGCCATTTTTCCAATTTTGGCTTGTCGGGTGCTTGTTAAGGAAATTAATGGTCTCCTAAATTGATAGCTGTAAAAATCTTTTGTAAAACTCGGCTTGAGGTGAAAATATTTTGATGGACATAGCGCATCTTCCTCTTGAGATCCATAGTTCGTCTTTTGGAGTCACGTTTGTCGATAAATATCCGTGAAAGTGTAATAAGACAATTGCATTTCTCATTTCAACGTTGGGGAACGTGAGTGGAAATCTCATATGGTACTCGCTGCGGTTATCATAGGGAAGAGAGAGACAAACGCCCTCAACCCCAACCTAAAGGGTATTAATCGTTCATTTAATTTTAACAGGCAAACATATCTCATTCAAGAACATAAATTATTTTGTAATAAAATGACCATTATTTTATTTAACAAGAAAATTCTTTCACATTTACGTCTCATGAATGAAATAAAAAGGGAGGCTAGTTCCAGTAGGTCAAGATCTTATGGTTTCAAAGTGTGTGATGTAACATAGTAAAACGATTATATTTCTGATTCCGGTGCACAAGGATTTTGTAAAATTTAAATCACACTGCATTTTATTTTATTTATTTATTTATTTTCTGATAGGAAATGATTTATTTATTTATATATATATATTTTTTTTTTTTGAGCAAATTTTTTCAGTAAGAATTTATTTTTGATCGCAAACAATATGTTTCGACTACAATTTGTTTTAATTAAGTTATTCTTATTATTTTATCTTTACCTTGACTCCCTTCTTTTTTCTCCTTTTTCTTTTTTTTTCTTTCTCCCTCTTTTTTTCCGATTTAAAGAATTTATGTATTAATTATTTATTAGAATTCCTAAAGTAATAATAATAATAATAAAAAATCAAATAAAGAATTTTTTTTTCGAATTATTTATTACTTTTTAAAGTTTTTTAGATTCATATTCGTTATTTTAAAATATTGATTTAACGTATTAAATTTACAATCGTCCGAATAAAATAAACAATTTATTAAATTTTTCATTGTTCTCAATATTTTCTGCATGGAAACAGTATAATTTATTTACACTTATAAGTTTGCTAGTAGATAAAAAATAAATAAATAAATAAATAAATAAAAAGATTTCAACTTTGATTGAAATTTACTTTCAAAAACAAATTACTAAAGTTTTGAAATTTTATTTATAGCATAGACGTTCATAGATCCCACTGTAAGCGGTAAATCTGTAATGTATTTGGACGTAAGGCATCAAAAATAACCATATAGCAGCATTAAAAAAAAAAAAAAAAAAAAAAAAAAATATTATATTAGGTTTTTGTCTTTCACATAGATTATCACATTAATATATACACCACTATCTAATCGTTCCACCTACTACTCAATTCTTACATAAGTGAAAAGCTTGGCAGAGGCAAACGTGCAATGCGGAGCGCAATGTTGGTTTTATTCAAATTTATTTTGGTGAGGGATTTGTGTTTGCACGAGCCGCAAAGGGCAATTTCCTCCTCTGACAAATCTCCTCCTGCGACATTTGGCATAGAAAACTTTCGTTCCTTTTGTAATAATCTTCAAAAAGCAATAAAAATAATATCATTCGTTATAAACATGTCCAAAAGTTCAAAGATCACTTTCACGATAGTGGACAATTTACAACCATTTTGCGCGCCGCATTGGTATTATACTTACCCTTTAAAAATTTTTAAGAGTAAACTAAAAATAACTGAATTAAAAAAAAAAATATGCGCTTTTGTATGATTTAACAACCTGCCACTTATAGAAAAAATATCATGAATAGTTTGTGTTTCGTGGTTCTCCATGGTTTGAGATAAGTGTAAGTTCTGCCTAATATACCCATATACAAGTACATTAAGATATATGCAAGTTAAATTTCCAAATTCTGAAAACCTTCATGAATCTGAATTTTTTTTTTATTTATAAAATATCTCAACTCTTGAAAGAGTTGCGTACTTTTCCGTAGGCTTCCAACAAACATATTACTATATTAATACCTCCAAACTGAGGTTTGCGTCGCGGAAGTTCAGCCGATTACATACAATACATACCATCCTATAAATAGTATCCTGGGGAATGAGTTAGCTGACAAGCTGGCTAGGAAAGGTTCTGATACACCTTTTATTGGTCCTGAACCTGTCCCGAGTGTTTCTGGTAGTTTGTTGAGGGGTACTATTTTCTCCATCATGAGGAATTGCATTACTCTACTCGGCTCAAGTCTGAGGGAAGCAGGCAAGCTAAAGAGTTTAACTGGGGTAATCCTAGTGCTAGGGCTAAAAAGCTCATGAAGCTTAATAGGAATAGGATCAGCAAAGTGATTGGTCTCCTTACGGGACACGGTCGCATGAAAAACATTTTTATATCATAGGTATTGTTCGTGATCCATTTTGCAGGGGTTGCAAAGGTCTACAGGTTTGAGCACTTGAGGCGGCATTTAATTGAGCTTTGGGAGCTTCAGGATATTCCGGTTAGGTGTCTGCTGGGCTTCATATCTGCCACAGGTCTTTTTAAAGATTAGGTCTAGTGGGACGGTACAATAGACCTCTGATCGCGGTACTTGCAAACCACTAACTTATAATTCATTCATTCATCCATATTATACGATGTGCTGATTGAACGTAATCAGAAATTCTTCCATGACGTAAAGATCAGTTCAAAGACATTATATTTGTGGGGTGTTTCTCCCACTACAACTTCACATCTTAAATTTTTAACATTCCAAGAAAACATAAAGAAAGATCGCAGTATTAAATTTCATTAAAAATTAGAAGGTTAAAAATTAAAAAAAGAAAAGTTTCATTAAAAATTAGAAAAAGAAAAAAAAATGTAAGGGGTGCAGTTGAGATCTTTGGGACAAGTGTACATACCCTGGTTATACTTGCCCTACATACGAAATTCCATGGTATAAGTGAGACCACGGATTGCAAATCAAAAAAGCTTCTACAAGTAGAACAAATCTGAAATTATATTCAAAATCTTTATAGAAAACTCACTTTCATTACCCACATGTGTAGAATTACTTCACAAATACAGCAATTGTAAGTCTTCAAATTTTGAGGGTTGCATTCGATAGGAGAAGAAAATGTAAGCATTTTTTCAAACTTTTCAAACTATCATTCTTTCACATTTGGTTTGGTTTCATAAGGGTAAATATAACAAAAAATAAAATAAATAAATAAAATAAAATAAAATAAAATAAATAAATAAAATAAATGTTTCCTACAAAAAGATATGATTACTATTAAGTCGAAATTCAGCTTATCAGAAGTTATATACCACACTTACCCCGATTCACCCAACTTAATAATTTTTCATTTCATTCTACGTTTTTATATCAGTTTAAACCATTTTTAAAACCAGTGGATTAAGTTCACTTGTAATTTATTTCTCCAAATTTTTTCACATTTACCACAAAATTTTCCCATTAACATTGCTTTATACGCTTACACCAGTATGGAAACATAACTGAATTGAAAGGATTTATTATTGTTAATTAAAAAAAGAAGAAATAAAGTTTTAAGATACTTTTTTTTTTTTTTTTTTTTTTTTTTTTTTCAAATTTAAACTTTTTGTTTTTTACTATAAAGTTTTTAAGCCAAATTTATCTAATAAATATTTTAACTGTTTTTACCTAAATGACATATAGTTTTATCGAATAATTTAAATCTTGCTTCCTGGTGATCCATTAGTATAATAATGAATTATATATCATCATCATCATCATCATCATCATCCTTAATTTCAGCTTTTATCAATCTACTACAGAATGGAGGTCTCTCCTAGGTGATTCCAATCTGCCCTGTTTTCTGCAACTCTTCACTATTCTTTGATTCTCCAAACTGGACAATCTCATCCCCAATCACACTGTGATCTTTTCCTCGGCCTTTTCTTATCTCCTTGTATCCAAAACAGGTCTTTGCTAATCCATCGATCATCGTTTCTTCTGGCAAGGTGTCCAGCCCAGTTCCATGTCATCTTCTTTAGTCTATAAATCACATTCTTAACTTTTGTTTGATCCCTAATCCCTGTGTTTCATTTTCTGTCTTTTCGGGTGAATCCCAGCATGCATCTCTCCATGCTTCTCTGGCTTGTTTGAAAATTTCGTATAGTTTTACACGTTAATATCCAAGTTTCAGAGGCATAAGTTAATACAGGCAAAATACACTGATCAAAAACTTTTTCTCAAGCGAATAAGGAGGTCACTTTTGAATATAGTGCTATTTCTTCCGAATACTCTTCATGCAAGTTTAATTCGGTTGTTAATTTCTTCCATAATGTCCCCATTCATCGTAATGACTTGTCCTATATAAGTATAACTGAATATTTTTTCTAATTCATCCATACCATCATATTCATCCACCTTCAGTGGAGAAGCAAAGGAATTTGACATAATCTTTATCATACTGAGGTACATTTTCAATCAAACGAGCTTGCTTTTTTTGTTTAATTCTTGGCTTCAATGAAGTTCCGGTGTGAATTTTTTTTTTTTTTTTTTTTTTTTTTTTTTTAACACACTTGACATTGTGAGTTTTTTTGTCAAGTGTGTTAAAAAAAAAAAAAAAAAAAGAAAAAAAAAAAATTCACACCGGAAGTAATAAGGGGACAAAATTGACTAGGAAAATACATTGAACAGCGGGAACCGGGCGGGCTGGGGCATGGGTCCTATCGTCCAGGATTAATACGACTCGCCTAGTATAACTTCAATTATTCCGGAATTGAATCACACCGGAATTCTTCATTTATTTCTTGCATATCCTCAAATGAGGAAGCAAGCAGTACAACGCCATCCGCAAATCTCAAATAATTTATGAATTCCCCATCATTTTTCTCTTCCCTATTTTGTTTTTTAAAAACGCCTTAAAGCCTTGTCTTACACCCTTTCAAATATTGAATGCTTTACTCGTTTTGTGAAGTTTTAATTTGGCTGTTGCTTCTTTATAAATGTTTCCAATAAGGTGAATATATCTTGAATTCATATTAATATTCCTTAATGCATCTATAACTGCTAGCAATGATACAAAATCAAAAGCTTTTTCATAGTCCACTAAAGTCACGCACAGAGGAAGTTCGTATTCATTGTTTTTTTTCAATAATTTCTCTAGTTGTATGATTATGGTCAATGGTACTAAAATTACTTCGAAATCCTTCTTGTTCTTTAGGTTTTCCTGAATCTAAATGTTTCTGTAAGTGATTTGTCAGAATTTTCATCACAACTACTTCGAACATTAAGCAAAATTTTAAATCAATTTTAAATCAATTATATGAAAACTGTACAATTATATGTGAATTATTTCATCACTCATCGTTATCAATTTCAGCATTTATCAATCCACTACAGGATGAAGACCTCTTCTAGGAGATTTCAATCTGCTCTATATTTTGCAATACTTATCTATTCTGATCTTTCAAACTTCACAATTTCAACTCTAAAGCGATACTGTGGTCTCTTCCTGGGTATTTCCTTATCTCTTGATATCCAAACAGTGTTGGGAATAATTGATTAAAAAATAATTGAATTACAACTGAATTACAATTAAATTACAATTACAATTATTTTACTGCCAATTTTTTAACAAGTAATTGATTACAAATAAATTGAATAAGTAATTCAATTTATTTGTAATCAATTACTTGTTAATTGATTGACAGTAAAATAATTATTATTGTAATTTAATTGTAATTCAATTACTTTTTAATCAATTATTCCCAACACTGTATCCAAAATAAGACTTTGGTGGTCCATCTGTCATCGTTGCTTCTGGCAAGATACCCAGCTCATATATATATGTATGCACATTTTGAATTATATATCTATATTTATATGTATTTTGAAAAAAGAATGTAAAAAACGAAATATTGGAAATGTATAAATATATAATTCAAAATATATATTTCGAATTATATATCTATATTTATATGTATTTTGAAAGAACAATGTAAAAAACGAAATATTGGAAATGTATAAATATATAATTCAAAATATATATTTCGAATTATATATCTATATCTGTATATATTTTGAAAGAAGAACGTAGAAAACAAAATGATATTAATATAGAAAGCGCAACATACTATGTACCACATTATATTAACAAATTCTGGATAATACATTACGCATTTACAGACAAATTTTTATTTCAGAATACATACGTAAAACTTCTTCTTTATTTGCAAAACAATAAAAACTTTCCAACTTTTTTTAAGTGAATTATGAGTAGGACATAGAGGCAACTCGTGCTAAAAATCCTAGGTACTAATCTTTGACAGTCCAATTTCCACACTTGTTATGTGTTAACTATAATAGGATTTTTGCATGAAATAGTTTGCAACACTTAGCCAGTTGAAGTTTCTATCTTATAATTATTTTGGAAAATATAAGCAAGAAGTGTGTCCTGCTAACTGCTAACTGTTTTGCTCTTAATTTTTTTTTTTTTTTTTTTTTTAAGTTTGTGCAGAATATATTATTTTAATCGAGAGTACTACCTTTTTTATGTTTTTGTATCACACTAGAAAAATCAGTAGCAAAAGATACAACAAACTATTTGAGGAGCAAACATTCAAACCGTGTTTTCTCCAAAAATATATCTATCCCTTTGTTGAATTTCACTGTTAGGTTTGTGGATTTTTAGGAATTATAATACGTTTTACGAAAGAATTTTAAATGGCATGCAACCTTATACAGATGAATTTAGAAATATGTTCAAAACTTTTTTATAGGCATTTTTTTCATAATCAATAAAGAAGTTGCATACGATTGAATTGGGTTACTAAAACAGCTATTATAAATTTAATATATATATATATATATTATATTATATGTAGGACTATGTGGGTGTGTACGTTTGAAATTATAGCATTGAATAATTAAACAATAAAAATATTTAATCAATTTTATGAATGTTAACGAATCAAATTGCTTTGATTATTGAAAAATAAAAAAAAAATAAAATAAAAACAAGAAATTGTATGTTTTTCTTTTAATTTATTTTTCTTAATAAGTGTTTACTTTAATATATTTAATATTTATATAATTGCTTCTTTTCTTTTCTTTTTTTTTTTTTCGAAACACAGGATTAATAAAAGCAAGGGTCAAATTTTTATCATTTGTTGTGTCTGAACATTAAGTATCCAGTACTTGCTAATACATATATGTTTAATCTAATTTCCTTTTTTATTATGTTTTGTTGCAAGTAAGAGAATTGAGTTGTACACTGCTTGAATTAGCTATACAGCTTTCTGAAATTTTGCATTATGCTGAAGATGTCAAGTTTCTTAAAGAGTGAATATTTCTGGTTTTCAGCTATTAAAATTCTATTTTTCATTTCATGAATTCTCTTTCCTTTTATCAGATCCTTTTGGTTAATTTATCTCTTTCCATTTAAGTTATTTGAAGAATGTTTCTCTTGGTTTAATGGTCTTTGCAAATTATCTCATCGTTAGGCTTATGTGTTATGTTTGTGTCATTTCTCTACTGCGTAAGTACTTTAACATGATTTTACTAATCAGTGTAAACAAATTAAATTATCATCGTGACAATAATTTTATTCGAAATACATCTCATTTAAAATTTCATATGTTGGTATTTTCATCTGTCTTTCATTTACTGAGTGTTGGAAAGGAATTAAATTATTCAAATAATATATATATATATTGATTAATTAATTATCATTAGAAAAGGATAGAATATGAATATGTATTGCTTCTATTTTTTACGAAGAAAAGTGGGTAACCACCTAATGTGCAATACCCAGTATTAAAAACACTTCCATATATGGTTTTCATAAAATCATACCCTTTCATTGAATGAAAATTGGCGTTTTTAAAGAACTTTTATATCTATAGGACGATCGACAAAGGCCCTTGTGCTCCCCCTACACATTTATGCCAATCTCTCAGACATTCGCTGAATACAGGGCGTCATGATAAAAATTTAAAAGGTATAACCAAATCAGAGTGTTCTCTTATAAGAGATACAATGGTCTGCGGATGGAAGTGGGTTGAAGTTTTAAAAGAGATTCGTGTAAATGACTCTTTTCTTTAGGCGGGGGCCCAGTAAATATCCTTTCGCTTATTGATAGCCCAGGGTATGTAGAGATGTGCTAAGAGTTCGATTAGCGGACACAAGTTTAAGGTAAGAATCGATGTTTTCAAACCGATCCTGGACTGCGTAGGGGTTTCTTCACCAGTGTGGGTTTCCAAAGAAAAAAGGCAAAGGGTGTATTGTAGTGTCAAAGGTTATATCTCACATTCTCTGTGAATTACTAATTAATGGAATCTATCGTCAGCGATAATCGTTATTTTGCAGAATCTATTCAACAATCCTTTGCTCTTGAACTAAAGGAGAAGATAATGATATTAATTATATGTGATTCTCATTTAAAGAAAAAAATCTAACGATTGTAGGTAGAGGTCTTCAGATATATAGTTTTAAATAAAAGAAGTACGCATGCAGTGGAGAAAAATAATTTACCCAATTATTGTAAAAGAAGGTCACCTCGCTAGTGCATATTAAAGATGTTCAATAAACTGAGATTACAAGCCATAAATGTAACCCACACAAAATTACCTCTTTGTCAATTCAGTGAAACAGCTCCATTCATTATATCGTCTTTGTTAATTATTAATTTAAATGTGTGATCTCACCGATATTCTACTCTGTGTTTCATAATATTATAGCAAAAGGAATTATATTTGTCCTTTATAAGGAAGGGGAATAAAAATTTGGTTTACTAAAATAAATATTTTCTTTCTTTGTTAATTTATTATATATAATCTTCCTTTTTGATAAGCAAAACTAAGCCATCATAAATTTCTGTGATTAATAAAATTAAATTAGAATTCTGGAAATGTGAAATATATGTGAATAAGGAAAATATGTATCATAAACTTCAATTTCTTGATAATAATAATGTTCTATTCTATATAGATAATAACAAATAATTTCAAATGCATGTACAGTCGAACCTCGTTAACATGAACACTGTTAACGTGAATTACTTTTAACATGAACTGTTTCCACAATCCCCGTCAAAATGAAGATTAGTTTAGTTATATGAAGATTAGTTACTGATTGCAAGAACTACTGATAACATGAACAAATTTTTTATCCTCCTTGAGGTTCACGTTAATGAGGTTCGACTGTACTACATGATTTTCATCATAAATTTTCAAAAACAGGTATAAAAAAGAAACCATACAAATAAACTGTTATTAAATATTATATTCTTCTATTTTTATATCAAACAAATGTGATTTGCATTCCTTATTTTCCTGACCATTTTCCAATTTAATAATTTGTAGTTAAAATTTACTCTTACATCAGATGTTTATTAATTTTTTTTTTTTTTTTTTTTTTTTTTTTTTTTTTTGTTAAAATGAAGATTTCGGTTCTATTGTCTGTCTATCTGAGCTTTAATTTCCGATTTTTTTTTTTTTTTTAATATCATTAAGATTCATTGAAACTGATATATGTTAATAAAGTTCACTATGCAATATCGTCGCTCTCATCACAAACAATATTGAAAATTGCTAGCTTTTCAGACGAGCCAAAACAAATTACGCTCTAGGAGAAATGTACAAGATATTGTGCATTGTAATTGTGAATGCACAAAACAAGGATCATTTGAGACGAAAGCCATTGTGTCACAAAGATATCAAATAAATACTATATGCTAAATGCGCTAGGGAATCAAATACAAACCATTGTACAACAAACCATAAATCCCTTTTAAATAGGCGTGAAAACTGAGTTATGCCACTTGAGAGGTCATAGATATACCCTTAGGCTTTTCGTTTATATATATACCGGGTAATTCAAAATAGGTGTTACAGCGATTATCAGGTAAACTAAGAAAGTTTACAAAATTGGTGCAAATTAAGAGTAGATTTCATAGATGGATTTTTTTGTACAAGGGACTGTAAACATATTAAATACGAAATTTAATTTTTATACGTCCCCTCTTATCATATGACTTACATTTAGAAAAACATTGCCCTCAGTCTAAGGGGGAAAAATATTATGCTTTTATGTGAAAAGTTTGCTGAGTTACTGCAATTTCAAAATTCTAGCATTTTTTGCCAAGTCTTAAGGGGTTGTATCAAAAGTGAGAAATTGTAATTACTATAGCTTTTGTAATAAGGCATAGGTTGATCAGTTTGGGGAAAAAAAATATATTTTTCATTCAGGGAATGGTGTCTATTTTAACCTGTAATGTCTCTCTTTCCCCTAGTGAATACATACGAGAATACTCATTGATAATTTAACAAATAAAATTTATGAATAATTTATGTACTAAAAGGGAATTTTCAAATTGTTTTTTCTTTCTTTTCCTTCATACATTCTCTCACCCATATATATGGTATAGAGAAAGTATTGTTTTTGAGTCAAATTTCTGAAAATTAAGCTTTTGTTATATTTGCGCGTCTTCAGATCCTCTGAATTCAAAAATCATGTTTTTAGCTATTGGTCTCTCTCTCTCTCTCTCTCTCTCTCTCTCTGTGTGTGTGTGTGTGTGTGTGTGTGTGTGTGTGTGTGTGTGTGCGTGCGTGCGTGTTATTATCATATCTCAAGAGCAAATAGTAGCAGGAAGTCCAAATTCGATATTCTAAATCGATATCATATTGCCACGCTACACTAAGCTATTAGTTGCGATTAGACAAAGGGTTGTGTACAGGGTCATCCAAGAGAATTCAAATACATTACGCCTTATGAGCGAAATTTCTCATATGTATAGTGTGACATATATAGGCTGCCCTAAACAAAATGAAAAAAAAAAAAAAAAAAAAAAAAAAAAAAAAAAAAAAACAGATTTTTATACGCATAAAAGCATGTTTTCTGTAGATTGTGGTATAACAATCATTCATCATTCCTTTACAGGGTTACTCAGAGTATTTGGATATATTGGATCTGTACTTAGGAATTGCTGGAAGTGTATTTCATTTTGTGTTACGTGTTTTACATATAACACTAAATTCACTTACACAAAGTCATGTGTATATAGTTTATAGACAATATACAGGGCTACCCAAATTAAGGTAAATTTTTTTTTTCATTAAATGCAATTGGCGTAAGTGCTTTGTTGCATTTTTTTTTTTTAATGTAGACACAGAACAAAAAATTAATTTCTCATACCCATTCTGTAAATAAAGTAGTTTTTGGAGATCGATTTTTTTTCTGTGTAATATCACGTTTTCAGGCCTCCTGAATACGAAAGTCAAATTTTTAGAGCTTGATCTGTATATATATGAATTATCAGCAAAATTTAACAACAAATAACTACAGGAAATTCAAATTTGGTACTTTAAATTCTATATCTAGTTGCCACTTGAAAAGTTTATCAAGATTTGCAAGTTTCAAGGATATAAATAACAGACTTGATTTTTGTTTTAATAAATGTAGCCATTATAATTAAATGGGGATTCAGAAGGGCGGTACCTCAACATAGAATTATACATCAATGCCATATAATGATCTATTCAAAACATTATTTTAGAATATTAACAATAAATATGAATTTCTTTATGATTTATACAGTAGAAAGTTATTTAAATGTATTTTATAAGAATGTCTGTCCTAAAACGCAATGCATTGGCATTTTTGTGCGTTCTTGAACATTTTTGTGCGTTCTTGAACATTTTTGTGCGTTCTTGAACATAAACCAATTGTAGAGGACCTATTAATGTCATTTTAAATAGGGATTATTCCATAGTATACCTAAATAACATATATCATTTTTTAAAATTTCTGAAAATATTTATAGACGCTGGGGGCGGGCAGACAAACAGATAGACAGACAGACAGTCAGACAAAAGAAATATGCAAATTGAAATCATATTCACAGTTAAAAATTGCTAGAAAGTATTAAAAACACTTAATGTAAGCGATAATGCAATTCCATAATAACCCTTAACGTAACTGAATATTTTTGTGTGACCTGTAAATCTAATGCTAATCATACTGTGCACAATAGAAAGCCTTTTTTTATGCATATGAATAACATATTTCAATTTCATAAAGATTTATGCAAAGCAATTAAAATTTGGTTTATAGAAATAGCTTTCATAAAATGCAATGGTTTGGAATACTTTCGAGTGTCCCTGTATACAAACCAGTAATGATGTTTACTCCATTTTCTATAGAAAATATCCTATAGTAAACTTTAATAACATATTTTAATTTTATTAATATATGCATAAATTAAAGGTATCAAAATATGGTTTATAGAAATATCTCTCATAGAACACAATGCTTTGGAATACTTTCGGGTGTCCCTGTGCAGAAGCTAGCAGAGGTATTTACTCCATTTTCAATAAGGAACATCCGATAGTGAACTCAAATAACATATATCAGTTTCGGGAAATTCCATGAATATTCACGGTAGTTAGAGCGCGGACGGACAGAAAGACGGATTGACAGACAGACAAATCGAATAACACTTTCAACCTTGTTGGAATTGTTAAAGAGCCGAAGTTGTTAAAATTTTTCTTCTATATGATAGAAAGTGTTAAGGGGTTGTAAATCCAGTTGTAATTTTCAAAAAATCGATTTTTTTTTTCTTACATATTTTGAATGTGCATATATTTGATAATATTGTCTGAAAATTTCATATCGATCCGGCAATTAGTTTCGGAGAAATTTGCATATTTGTAAAGACGTCTCCGAGCGTTTTAAAGTAGGCGGAGCGTAAACCAGAGTAACAGCTGTTTTTCATTATCCCTATGCCCTTGTCCATGCTTTTCATAATGTTCTGCTTCTTAGAATAAGAATATAAAAGGTTTATCTTATATCTGAGAGCTATATTTAGAAATTTTAGGTATACAGTAAGTAATAATCAGCTGATATGGAAAATAACTCCAAAAATAATCCCATGTGGCTCTAAGATCGTTGAAATTGCTGCTTATCTTGCTGCCGGCATGTTCAATGAATGAAAAACGTCTCTTCTATACTTCATGAACCCAATGGGACTATCGCTTGGGCCTAATGCCCATGCCTATGTAGAAAAAGAGGACGCAGAGCGCATCTTGATCTCTGACGCACGAGCGCAAGGGAGCACGCGCGAGGGGAGAATGTCACGTAGACAACAACAGTTGGCTGTACTAGAAGCAAATGATGAAGCAGAGGGTTCCTCTTATGGTCCTGGAATAGATGACTCGATGTAAGAAGGAAAAAAAAAAAATTTAACTTAGTTTAAATGGTTCCCAAAACTTTAAATGCGTTTATCTCGAAACGGTGTTTTCAAAGTCGGTGAGCAAAATTTCTCCGAAACGGCTGGACCGATTGACTTGAAATTTTGACACGATTTTCTTAGATATTTTTGTCAGGTAATGATCGTAGGAATAAGGTTTCTGATAATAATTTCGATTTTTTCAGCCACTTTCAAGTGTAAATTTTCATGAAAAAAACGATTTTTTTTGGGGGGAAGCCGCCATTTTGTCAAAAATCAAAATTTTGACTATTCCTACGATCATTACCTGTAATCGTCTATCCTAAAAATAAATCTTTTGGTTTTTTTCATTTCAGATAATTTGGATCAGAGATATCTTGCTCACCGCCAGACACCTTTTTTTGGAAGTCCTCTAGGAGATCTACTACAGGAACTGCGGAACCCAATATTTTTGTAAACTCATCACGGATTCTTAACATATACATTAAATTTGCTATATGTATATGTATTGTATATATTTCTTTAATAAAAGGCCTGTTCACAAAAAATTCACAAAAAAACACGTTTTTTCGTGCATACAACTGGATGTAACCCCTTAAAGAGAAATAAAGTGCGAAAATTTCACACGGTTTTTCTAGTCATTTAATTTTCTTCCTCTCTTAACTTGTTTTAATTTGCAGGTGACGCCTTATAAAATTTAACTATTAAATTTTTTAACAATACGGAGTTGTGTAAATTTGCATTAAGTTAATAAAACTGTTGATTTCATGTGTTTGAATGATTTAATTTGTTATTATAAAAAGAAGGATCTTTTTTTAATATTTCTCATTTCATAGATAACCCCTAAAGTGAGCCCGTTGGCATCAAAAAATAGATGCCAAAATTGAAAATAAAGTGATATAAGTCATCATTTTCAAATTGACTAACTCAGCGAGATTTTGGCTTCGAGATATGATTTTTTTTTCTTCTTAGAGCGAGAAGATATTTTTTTTTAAATATAAGTCATATGATAGGAGGCACCGTATAAAAATTAAATTTCGTATTTTAATATGTATGCAGCCCCTTGTATAAAAAAAAATGCCATATTTGAAATCTACTCTTGATTTGCACCAATTTTGTAATTGGAAGTACGTTTCTATCTTTCTTAGTTTACGAGATAATAGCTGTAACATCTACTTTGAATCACCCGGTATATATATATTGATTTATGCCTCTTTATCATAAGACCGACGATATGTATGCCCTGTTAAAAATGATACGAATAGGTCGATGGATTTGTATACACGGATACGCAAAAATGTTTCAATACATAACAGGATATGAGAGGTGTTTCTTTAAAACTTTTAAAATCTTAATGTTTCAAAAAACATAACTAAATTAACATATAGAAATTTTTCCATGACTTCAGACTGTCTGTGTGTTTACGCTTCTACTTCAGGAATTTTTTTTTGGATACTTTGACATCAATATATGTTATTCAAGTTCAGTAAAGCATAGTCTCCATTGAAAATTATATCAATAGCATTACTGGTTCGTGTACAGTGAATCTTAAACGAATTCGAATGTATGACGGCCTATGACAGTATTTCTACCATATTTTAATATATTCATACTGCATACCATATAATGAATTTATGCACATAATTCAGATGCAGAAAACTATATGATTAACATTAATGATTATTTTACATGCACCTAAAATGTGTTAAACACTGAGAAAAAATTCTGTAACTGACATCTAGAATCTAAATTGTGGCTCTAGAAAAAATAAATTCATGTCATCCTTATAAATTCGAGTCCCCTTGGAAAGCGAGTTATAGAAGCTCCTATTAGAATTCTAGAGCCTTTGCCTATATTCCCGTGGGCAAAGTTATTTAAAAAATCTCTGCAAATAAATGGGACTACAAGAGGCGGGTTTCTGCAACTATAATCTTGGTTTATTACCGAATTCTAGAAAATCAAGCGATAATTTATCGCAATATAAGTGATTCAGACTATTTAGAGTATTCAAAATATTATTTCACCATCTAGAAATGTGTACACTAGAAACTCTCGATCATTTCGTCTATTCAGTTTATTGGCGTTCTTTATGCGCATAGCTCGGAAATCTATATTTCTAGTTAAGGTATTTAGACAATGGACACTTATTCATTCTAGAGAAAAGCTGTATACTTTTTTTCTCAGTGAAATACGTTATGGGAATAAGTGCCGATTTATCATTGTAAATTTTCAGAGCTTATTATTATTACGTATTATTATTATTATTATTATTTTTAATTATTCGAAGTGCACTTAGAGTATATTTATTTTATTACATTATTATTATTATTATTATATTTATTACTATTACTCTATTAAAATTTTATACATCGTATGGAGCACGGGAACATTTATACGATATACAAGGCTACAAAATGGGATAATGTTGGATAATGGATAATGGATAATATTGGATAATGTTCTTTAAGGTAAAATAAGGCTAAAAATGTAATTTTTGAAAGAAGTCTTCTTCCATAGTTAGAAATAAAATTTCGTTTTATGTAGCCTAGAAAATTAAGACACAAAACTGTAAGACACAAAACTGTACATAAACAGGCTTTTTTTCTATGCTCTCTCTTTAAAATTTTTCCTTAAATCTCCTTAAAATTCTCTTAAACGTTATAAAAATAGATTTTATAAGAGATCTTCCTTTACTATTCAATTCAAAATATATTTTAAGATTGAGATATGTTTTATAATGTATGTAACTATATATAGTTTTCTGTTCTTGTTTAAAGTTGTCAATGCGTTTTGAGAAGATTTAATTTACTTTTTATTTTTATTGTTTTTTAATTATGACAAACATGAAATGATTTATATTAATTACTGAAAAAAAAAAAAAAAAAAGCTTGATATTCACATGGTATTTTTAGTTGGTTAATCTAATTATCAGTGACCAGACATTCTTTATGAATCTTTTATTCATTGAAAATGAATATACTTTTATGCATTTTATAATTTACATAATAGATTATTTCTACTGTTTTCAAAAGAATAACGAACCAAGGTGTAATGGTCACCACCACAAAAGTTTCTTCTATATTTTCCTATACAAAATATCTCAGTATGTATAGATGACTAAGATTATTATTTAATAATTTTATTAAAAATATTATTTTATAATTATTTAGTTACTAAATTTAAATTATTATTTATAAAAAATACTTTCTATGATGAATACAGGCTATTTTCGTCATAGAGAAGTATTTCTCTAAACATTGTCTATTTTGTGTCTTATAAATGATTTTTTTTTTTTTTTTTTTCTTATAATAAAAATCGATAGCTTTGTTTTAAATTATCACAGAGCTATGGTTCAACCAATCGTTTTAAAGGCATTGATGAGTACTATAGACTATATTAAAGATTTACATTTCCGGGTGGGCTGGGGCTGGAGGGGCTTTCTGTCAGAAGGTTAGACCATACCTGTATTTTTTTTTCTAGAGGACTGTTACTTTTATAAATAATTATTTTTTATTTCAAAATGTTTCGTTAAAAATAATTCTCATTTTGCACATTTATACGAAATTTTTTTTATTCTACCATATTAAAAAGTATAAAAAAAAAAAAAAAAAACAGATGATAACGCTACCTGTTTTCACTAACGCCCATCCATGATTTTCACCTAACGCTAATCAGCATGAACATAAGTCAAACTCCATCTAACACTGAGAAAAAATTCTGTAACTGACATCTAGAATCTAAATCGTGGCTCTAGTAAAAACAGTTTCATATCATCCTTATAAATTCTAGCCCCTTTTGAAAGCGAGTTCTAGAAACCCCTAGTAGAATTCTAGAGCGTTTATCTATATTATCGAGTGGTCAAACTTATTTAAAAATCTCTGCAAATAAATGCGAATACAAGAGGCGGGTTTAAGCAACAATAATCTTGGTTTTTCATCCAGTTCTAGAAAATCAAATTTCTCACAATAAAAAGGATTCATTAAATTCAGTATATTCAATATATTGTTATACCAGCTAGAAATGTATAGACTAGAAATTCACAATCATTTCGTCTATTCAGCTTATTGGCGTGCCTTATATGCTGGAAAATCTATATTTATAGTTTAGGGAATTAAAAATTGACCACTTATTCGTTCTAAATAAAGGCGGTTATATATTTTTTTTCTCAGTGAAATGCAAACTTATATTGAATTCCGTGCATTCGCTCATAAAGTTCATTTTTTTTCTTTTCTTTCTTTCTTTCTTTTTTAAAAATAAATTTGAGTCCATTACGGTCTATTAAATTCTTCTGAAGTAAATATATATGAGTATTTATTTATATCAGAGGCATAATTTGTGTAAGATAAAATGAATGAAATTTCAAATTCACTAATATCCATTTATACCATTGAATTACCATATCTAAAACTTTCCAGAGATTTTGGTACTTGAAATTTCTTATTATGACGCTATTTAGGGTATTTATTTTTATGTTTACTTTTTGCAGAGCAATCTTAATTTTTCAGATACAAAAATAGCATTCGTTTATGCGATTCTTTGGCTTGAGCCATATATGATGGGTAGTAATCGCCGCTTATTAAATTTACTGGCTAATAAAATCAGCCGCTTAATCTGATCAAATTGCCAAGACCGGAATCAAATCAATACAAACTACTTTTAAAGCCGCCGCTTAATAAAATCAGCATCGCCGGTTAATAAACTCAAAAATATCTCCTCAGCAGCCAAAAATATCATTTATGCACACTAAAAATGTATTTATTTATATTGTGATTTTTTTTAATAAAAAAAAAAAGAATTAAAGCACATAAAACCCTCCGTTATCGCTCATTGTCGAAGATTTAACACTTTCAGCACAGTTACAAATTAAACACGCCCCATAACTTATCTCCATAACAATTTCAAGGAACGTATTCTTCAAAGCGCAGTAATAAGTTACAAATTTGATTTGAAATGATATATATATATATATATTTTTAATTTCTAACTATTAAAAGGCAATTTCAAGTTCTTATTTTACTATAATTCATGAGGTTTAAACAGAAAGATTTTAAATTTATAAGAACAGCGTGAACTTTTGGTAAATTAATGATGGTTTTGCTCAAACGAAAGTGCATGGGAACTTAGAATGAGTTCAATTTACTTATATCGAAGAAACAATTGATTATTTATCTATCAAAAATTAATTAATATTATTTACTAATTCCATTATTCGTTACCTTTTGAAGTTTCTTTCCAAATTCAGGAAAGTAATACCTTTTCCTTAAGTGCAGGAACGTTCGCCGGATATAAAAATCAGCCGCTTAATAAAATCACTTTGTCTCAGAAAGAATGTGATTTTAATAAGCGGCGGAAACTGTATACAATTTTTTGTACATTTCTCTCATGCACGAAAAATTTTTGCCACATCTTGTATAGCAATACTGTGGTTTTCTTGTTCACTTACCTGATATTCAAAGTGCAGGTGAAAGGTTTATTCAGAGCGTAAAAGTGCATCTGTGCTCTTACAAATTCACTCAACACACACATTAAAAAAAAAAAAAACCTCTATATATTTCTTTACAGATTTCAGTGAAGAATATGGCAAATTTAGGCAAAATTTATGGGGAAAAAATGGCAAGGAAATAACATTATTTATGGGCTGAAAGAGAAACTTCAACTTCCTTAGTATTGACTGAAAGTAAAATGTTACAGGGCATCTAGGCCATCCGTTCAAGGTCGCATGTATAAATTTACCGAAGTAAATTCTGTTTCTAGTCTCCTGTTGCATGTTATACTACAATAATGAATTTAAAAAAAAAATGTATCTGTCAATCAAACGCATGTAAAATAAAAATGTCATCTAGCATGAGTGTTATAGGCAGCCAATATAATCCAAAACTTATAAATGAACTTAAACTTTATTTTTAAACACGCCGAAATCTATAAGGAACATTCAACATGCATAAAGAAGCAGAAAATTTACCAAAATTTGTTTTTCAGTGTTATCTTAAATATATAAATACTAATATGAAATAAGAAACTAACACATTAAAAAAAAAAAATCAACTTTAAATCATCGCTTTTACATAAGGTTTTATTCAACGCAAATTTATTTTTGCAAGAATCAAATTGTTTATACAAATTGATTATACATCTTTTTTATTTATACGGCATTTCATATCAGTTCCTTGAAAGACGTATGAACGGTGTTTTTCGGTAATTCATTTAAATAATATAATTGTTGCGATCTTTCTCGTGAAAAATGGTTCTGTTAAAAGTCACTGTCAATGGCCGAACATACATTGTGTTTTTGTGAATATAATTTCGGAATTAGCAATTATTACTTTAAGGATAAACACCTCAGGGATTGTTTATGAATAATCACAACACAGCAGAACGTGGGCAAGAACGGTAGGCTCTAACAGAAACAGATATAATAGAAGAATAAATTCTTTTAGATTCCCATTTAAAATGAAAACAACGAATTTACCTCAGATTGTATACTTTGGTGGTTTCGGGATACACCTTTTACATCCTCCCACACGACTGTCTGTCTATCTGTCTTGCTCTGGGGTCGAGCGATGAGGTCATCGGGTCCGGAAGGAGGAGGAGCATGATCATGCTGCACAAAAGAGCTCGATTTAAGTGGTAAAAAAACAGGATAATGCCCTCGATAATGATAATTGACTGATAATTGTGAGTAGGCATCGGACGATTCTTGGGTGCTTACAACAACAATAACGATAGCAATAATATTGGGGTGACTCCCTATATTGATAGCTTATAAATTCGCAAAGACGGTAATTTTGTTTATAGTGATTCAGATTTTTGTTCATCATTAGGAGAATAATATAATATATAAGGTGTTCTTGACCTCGGCTTCAATTCCTTGAATATTGGTCTTTGTTATAACTGCATGCATAACAAATTAAAAAGATTCATATATACGTACATATATATAGATAAAATAAAAGGATGCAGAATTTTATAAAATCAATAAAAAATAAAATAAAATAAATTAAAAATTTAGTGAGCGAGTGGGTTTTTCACGTCCCACTGGCGACGTGATATTATGGGGAATTTGTGACGCTGTAGGACACACCACTAAAACTGCCCCCTAGACATACCATCACAAATTTATCCTCCACGAAGGGGATAGTTCACCCCTTCGGTGATTCCCAGAAATAAAATTTGGATCAGAACATGGAGGACATTGCGACCACGCAGATTTTATACACACGAACAGCGATTAATGTACACGACGATCTCCTTCCGGTTCGGGTATCGAACCTGCAATCTTCTAATGAAAAGCTCGGCGCTCTACTGACCAGACTATCACGATTTCCAAAATAATTTAGACTATTCGATTTCAAGAACCACATAATTTAAATTTTTAAACGGTTTACATATAAGAAGAAAAAAATTATATCATCAGTTAAAGATCACAAAATAAATTACAAGATTCATCTTAGCATTATAAGATATAAAGCGCTAGAGGTATATTGAAGCAAAGGTGATGCGAGATTAGTCGAAAATTAAAATGTAAACGTGTTTATTCGTTTACATTGTTTTTCGTTTTCTTATAATCTATGTATGATTTCTGAAACGTGATTTGTTAGTATATATTTCTTTTGTCTTTTAAGTTATATCGAGACAATAAAAAGTGGTTTCCACTCTAAGAAATTTTCGTAAAATTCAAGGAGTTGATCATTAAATTATACGGCAAGATCCCTTATTCGAAAAAAAAGTTCAGTACCTGTATTTGTAACAAACTGATGTAAAATTCGGAGCATTGGTCATTTACTTCCCCCCCCCCCTTTTTTTTTGGGGGGGATGAAGATCATGAAAGAATTTCAGTCAAACAAGAAAGAAGTCAGCAACAGGAAAAAATTTTTTGCCGGTCACTGATCGTAATATAGAGTGTGAAATTTTCATAGTGTTGGTCAACTTTTGTCTTATTCTATAACTAGCATTTTTTATAATTTATCTTGAAATCTTGTACACGAGACACAATTCATTCATTAGAATTTTTGAATTGTTCTATAACTGGCATTTTTTATAATTTATGCTGAAATCTTGTACATGAATTTTTAGTACATGAATTTTTAATACATGAGACACAATTCACTCATTCGAATTTTTTATTTTCTCATAAGGGATTGTGTAAATATTATATTCTGTAATCCTTGAAACTGAATTCCTGACATTTTTAATTTATTTGATTAAAGTCTGTTTATTTGTTTACTTATTTTTAACATAATTTATTAGGAATTAAGGAATTAGTTCAAGGTCAAGTTTTTTTTAAACACACTGAATCGTTGGATGATTATTAATCGAATTTCTCAAATATCAAAGACTATTCGTTGCTTAGATATAAATTTGTTATCTTTCTCATAAAAACAAATTAATTCATGAAATATCTTTTATGCAATTTGTAATTTGATGGGAACTTTAATTAGAAATCAAATAGTTGTTTGATAGCTTTAAGACTTGATATCCATATATATTGAGAGATAATTAATAAAAAATGTCATATGTCTAATAAACTGAAAGCAGATTTTAGAGCAATAAATTATTTTATTTTTAAAAAAAGCATTTTTATCTTCTGACGTAATTCAGAAGTAATAGAGAAGTAATTACAAGATAAAAAAAAAACTTTATATATACTACGTTTTTAAATTTTCGGTTGAATCATAAAAAATTGACAATTTTGTATGTTAATAAATACTTTTTAAAAATTTTTTGACGAATTATTCTATCAACTTGAAGGAAAATAATCAAATGCTTAATAAAGAGAGGAATTATAAGAAATTTTCAAGCTGTTTAAAGATGGCTAAAAGTAATAAAAGAATGCATTGTCATCGTGTTCTGAGTTATTCTAAAAGTTTCAAGTGTCTAGGTAGTCGGTAAGTTAGTTTAAAAGCGATTATAAGATTTGTACTGGACAAACAAACAAACAAGAAAGCGATTTAATAAAATCATGGTAAAGTAATGTTGAGCTCCTGTTTTACGCTGTGCATTGCTAGGACTCGTGGTGCTCTCCCTCTTTTAGGTCATTTAAAGTCTTGCTCTCGTAAAATAACCTTTTATTTTCTTTATAGACTTATTTTATGAAAATTTTTTCGAAATTGAGTTTTTTTATCTATATTAATAAAATCAGAGTTTTGTCTGTAAATTTGTCGGAATCAAAAAATTTTGCGATATCTTCACGTTTCACACACCACGAAAGCCAAAAATGACTTTAGAATATTTTGCCTGTGTGTGTGTGTTTGTGTGTGTGTGTCATCGTGTCTGTATGCCGCTTTTTTTTGTCCGGGCATCACTCGAGAGTCCGGGCATCACTTATGTACATTAGTGGGATTTTGCAAAACTTCGAACTCACCCTCTGAGGAAGGGGAAGTAAGAAGTGGGTAAGTTGCTGCCGAAGGGAGTGGTGAACCGTGACTCCTCACGTTGCGATCAAGAAAAACCTTTACCGATCACAGCGAGAACTTAGGTTATTAATAAAGATATGGGATTTTGACAACTCATTTAAGTTTAATGTCCAGCGAAGCGGGCAAAGCCTGCTAGTTATTTATATATTTAAAGATTTCCTGAATCCGAAAAACACGCTTTAGCGGTTGATCTGTTGTGTTTGTGTTTATCTGTGAGTGTGTCTGTATATCTGTTATCCGGATATTACAAGAACGAATAGAAGCCGGAAGTTCAAACTCGGTATTCTAAATCTGCGTTTATAGGGATGCTACTCTAAACTTTTAATTCAGATCAAGAAAATGGTTCGTTTACAGGGATATTCAAGAAAATTAAAATACATCACGGCTACGGGCGAAATTGAAGATAAGTAGAGTTTAACATCCCTAGGCTGCATTATATATATATATATATATATAAATGATAGATATCGTAATAAAATTTAACCTTAAAATTTAGCAATTAATAGATACAAAACAATACCAACACAACAAAAATAGAACTGATTTTAATTTATTAGGTAAGACTGACACAAAAATGTTGCGATACAGATTAAGAACCAATAAGAAACAAAAACAATTTAAATTACTTATGCCGACTCTAATGATAATAATAAAAAAAGAACCATTAAACTTACAGAGAAAATAACTAAAGGACCACAGAAAAAAATAATTGGATAAAAATGCTTAAAATTAGAAGCAAAAACTCGTCAGGGGGTATGTACTTCATAAAGCTATATGTATACGTATATACATAAATTACGCACATAATGCAAGTTTAATTCATAATGGCCTACTGTTACGCTTTTTGGGGGGAAAAAATTATAGAAATTTTTATTTTATTAAATCGGCAAAACCTGTTATAGAAATATACCCAAGTTTTCTGTAAAAAATTTTTTGATAGTCAAAACTCGTAAAAGTTGCCAACTATGTTAATTTCAATTAATAATATTCCGCATGCTGCTTTTTAAAATAGCTGCAAATATTAAGGTATTAGTGTCCCATAGAGAAAAACATAGACACTTTCATTTGGTTGAAGGTAGTTTACAGTCACTAAAACATAATTTAATGAATTATATGCGAGAATGTCATAAATAATAAACTCTTCTTTTGCATTCGTTAAAATTAAAAAAAAGAAACTTTCAAAAGACGTCGTTATATAACTGTTAAAATCATATTTATAAAAATTAATAAGCTTATCGTTAAATATAATCAACTTCTTAAAAATGTGTTTATAAACTCTTTTCAGAATCTATAAAATATACTCTTCAAGAGACTTTCAGTATTTATTCGTGTTTGCGAAATGATTTAAATATATCCAGAAGTGTTAATTTTAGTATTTCCATGATTGAAAGAAAAAAAAAAAAAAGAGTTTATTTACTAAATTATTTAGCTGATAAAGACAGAATTCTTTTACAAGGAAATAAACTTTAAAATTAATTATTTTCACCTTCGAAAGTCCGAGCTCAGATTTCTAAAAAAAGTCCCCATAGGGCCATTCAGTTTTGATGCTCATTAATAATAATAATAATAATAATATTTTATATATATATATATAAGATAGATATCGTAATAAAATTTAACCTTAATATTTTAGCATTTAATAGATACATGTCAATATCAACACAACAAAAATAAAACTGATTGTAACACATTGCTAAAACTAGCACAGAAATGTTGGGATACATATTAAAATCCAATAAGAGACAAAAACAGTTGAAATTACTTACGCCCACTTGAGTAAAAAAGGACCATTAAACTTAATGACGGAGAAATTAAATAAAGGACCTCAGAAACAATAATTGGAATAAGAAATGGATTAATAATTGAAATAAAAAATGCTTAAAAATAGAAGCATTATCTCATCAGGGAGCATGTACTTCATAAAGCTGTAAAAACAGCAATGATTTCGTAAAACAACAGCAAATATATATTGTTCATGGCCCGCTCGATATATATATATAAGTGAAATATAGCTATATTTCACTTCAATAGATTATTATTTTTTTTTTAGTCCTATCATTCTTATATTATTTTATGACTATGTTTGTGTCCCATTAGAGGAAGGGTCTTATTTTTGTATTGAATACAAATGTATACACTATACACACACATATATATATAGAGAGAGAGAGAGAACATGCAGAATATTATTTTGATTCAAATGAGAAAATTTCTTTATAAAATTTGCTTTCTCACTTAAGACTCACTGTTCTATAAAATTTTGTTGTTGTTTTTTTTACTAGATTTTATAGATATCATTTTTTTTTTTTTTTTTTTTTTCCGAGTTTGAAGTAAAGAACAAAAAGGGACGAAATTTCCACTACTTGTTTATTATCACTCATATATAACATTACCGAGCTAAATATTTTGTAGAAATTCAATGCGCAAAGCTCTTTTAATCAAGATTTAATTCATGGAATCCGTCTATAAAATCTGTATAGTAGTGTGCCATACCAAAGAAAAAATCCTGAATGACACATTGGTCCTTTCATATCTAAACAGTCATCATGTGTTGCACCGCCCGATTCATGGCTGAAAGTTTAGTTCTCTGGACTTCTCTCAATAGGTGGCGGGTTTGAATCTTGGTAAGTTATGTATGTTCCTAATGGTTCAGAATCCTCATAAGTAGCAGATCCTCGTCTAATTAACCATAATATGCAAAAATGAACACAGCACTGTAACAAAATCAAATCTAAACTGTCGCGTCATCGTGACTTTATATCTTACTTATCATATGAAAGTTTAAGAGATTGTATTTTAATACATCAAGAATTCAAACAAAGATAATTTTGCAATAACTGTGCTGAAGTGTAAGAAAAAGTATATTTATAAGGTTTTAAAGGAAAATTATCCTTTACAAATCTTAAGATGTGTTAGTACTAAAAATGATTATATTATTAAAGTAATTTGTAAAGGAATGTTTTAACATTTTTATTAATTTGTATTAATAATCTGCGTCCAAATATATATATATATATATATATATATATTTCAGAAACACGCATGCCCACAAGAATAACATATTTATTTTTTAAATCCCTTAAAATTACTTTTGAAAATCGCTCCGACTTTCGTTTTTAAAAGGGGAGAAAGAGTAAAATTATTATAACCCTATACTTAAAATAATAAGCTAAACAGTATATAAGCAAGAAATATAGTATTCGTAAAATGATAAAATAAAAACAAAAACATGAAAAAAAGAAAAAAAATAATAATTTTTATTCACAAATACACATTTTATTTTACAAAAATAGCCCATTTACACAAATTTTAAGATGTTTAAATTAGAACGGTTTTATATTAATATTTTGCATCATGCTTAAAATCCCCTGGCAATCTGTTTCATAGCAGCATGCCTGTAAAGCTGCAAATAAATATTAATCTTCTAGGTAAATTCTCTGAAAATAAATCCAGAAAAATTATTTTTATTCCTTCTTTTAATGGGCCGCGGTAGCCCAGTCGGTAGAGCGCCGGCCTCGTAATTGAAAGATTGCGGGTTCGGTACTCGAGCCTGCCAAAGACCGTCGTGTACACTAATGGTGGCTGGTGCACGTAAAATCTGTCGTGGCCGCAATGTCCTCCATGTTCCCATCAAAAATTATACCTCTGGGGGTCACCGAAGCGGGAGAGCCATCCCTTCCGTGGAGGATCAAAATTGCGATGGCATGTCTCCGGACCACCTCTAGGGGTAAGTCCCAGACCGTCGCCAATTGCCCATCTGCGCAGCACTAGTGCGACGTAAAACCCAACCAATCCTTCTTTTAATTTAAAATGATTTTTTTTTTCGTCGTGTTACAATTAAAAAAAAAAAAAAAAAGTGAAATAATTTACTTATGACGATTAACGATAAAGTTTAATTTTCAAGGTAGGTTCTTACTACGTGAATCTTAAGTGTATAATTATTTAAAAATACATGTATTTGAAAAAGATAAAAATTAAGAAAAATGTACCTATATTACATTCTTCTGTTTATCATACTTTTTAAAATATTACGTATTTAATGCGGAAAAAAAAAAAAAAAAAAAAAAAAAAAATCACCCTCTACGATATTATATATGTACGATGCTAGTATTAACTAATTTATATATACAACTAAGAAATTATATTTACGATTAAAGAATTTTTAGAAAAAAAAAAAAAAATGTGCCACATTACCAACTACTAGATATTTGCTAATAAGTGAACTGTTATAACTGAGCCATTTTCAATTTCAGCGTATAAATTTGTTTATTATTTATCCTCTATTTTTTGTAAGTTCACGTGCTGAACAATATGTCGAAGAAAAAAAGAGTTAAATGAATTTAATGCTTTTAATTTTTATGTAAAATATGAGCGCGTGCTATCTTCAAAATTTGTTAAAATGTAAAGATTATGTGATGCGTGTGGCATCCACAGTTTTGTTTTTTAATTCAAGAAATAGAACAGAATAAAGTTAGCAACGATGTTGGTTGCATTTTTTTTATATAGTATGAATTTTTAATTTTAGTGAACTACTTTTTACCGTAGGAATAATTTTCTTATGTTTAATGTTATAGGGAATTATTATATGAGCATAAAAGATGCTACTTTAATAATTTTAAAGTGTAAATAAGTAGTCTTGGCGTCCGCCTTTATACAGTTTAATTTAGTAAGAGAAAAGCTAGGAATTTGCGGTGCTTATTCCGTTGCTTTACATAAAGATACTGGAGTCCATAGCGACAGGACCGTTCAAGTGAAGTAAAATTATTTTGATTATATTAAGATTAAAAAGATGTTTAAAACCGTTAAAGGGTTTAAAAAAGAAGATTTGAAATGGGTAGCCGAAGAAATTGGAGAGACTTTGCCTTCGACGTTCGCAATAGCAAGCTTAAAAGAGCTGATTTTAAATAGTAAAGAGTATGAAAAGGATCCCGAATTTGTGAAAGATATCTTAGAAAATGCTATAGCGGAAAGAAAATTGAAAGAAGAAAAACAAGATTTGAAAGAAGAAAAACAAGCTTTGAAAGAAGCTGAGGCATTAAAGCTAGAAAAAGAAGCTGAGGCATTAAGGCTGGAAAAAGAAGCAGAACTGGAGAAAGAGAAATTAAGATTGAATCATGATTTAGAATTGGCGAGAATACAATCATCTGGGCAAATTCAAACTGATGCTATTTTGAGTAATTATGAAAATAGTACTATGAGACGAAAATTTACTTTACCTAAGCTGGAATTTAGGAAATTTGGCGGGGAAATTAAGGATTGGTTGCCTTTTTGGAGCCAATTTGAACAAATCGATAAAGATGATGAGATTGCCCCAGAGGACAAGTTCCAGTATTTAGTACAAGCAACAATCGCTGGTTCACGCGCAAGAGAAGTTGTTGAAAGTTTCCCGCCAACTGGCGCCAATTATTCAAAGGCAGTGGAAAGTTTAAAGGCTCGTTTTGGCAGGGAAGATATTCTAGTAGAAGTGTATGTACGAGAGTTATTGAAATTGATAATATTTGTGCAAACAAAAGGTAGATTTGCATTAACTTCATTATATGATAAGCTTGAGTCATATTTACGGGCGCTAGAAACATTAGGTGTTACCACTGATAAATATGCCTCCATTCTATACCCTATGGTTGAGTCTTGTTTCCCAGCAGACTTTTTGAAGGCCTGGAATCGCTCGAATCTCTCTTCTTCTAATACGGATGCTAAAGGAAGGTTGAATAATCTGATGCATTTTTTGAAAACGGAAGTAGAAGGTGAAGAAAGAATATCTTTAGCTGTAGCGGGCTTCGGTTTGACAAAGCGTGAAGATAATAAATATTCTAAAAGGAAAAACAGTGCAAGTGCAGACTATATGCGAAATAAGATATCGAAAGCTGCAGGTTTATTGACAACGTCTTCTGCTTTAGATTTCAAAAGAGTATGCATTTTTTGCCAAGGCAAACATTTGAGCTCTGAATGCTTTTCAGCTCGAAAATTGAGTTTAACTGAGATACAAAAGATTGTAAAGCTGTTCTAAGAAGCATGTGCCTTTGATATGCGATTTGCGTGATTCTCAAGGTAAAACTGCACAAGAAAAGGTTGAAGAAAATTCAGTCAGTAGTGAAATAAACATGACAAATTTTAATAAGCAAAGTGCTAAAGTATTCCTTCAAACCTTAAAAGTGAAACTCATCTCCGAAAACAAGCAAAAAACAGTTCGTTTATTGTTAGATTCAGCATCCCAAAAATCTTATATTTTGAAAAGTATAGCAGAAGAGATGAATTATACTCCCATTCGTCAAGAAAAAATGATGCATTCATTGTTTGGCGGAGTTACAACAAAGGAATGCCAACATAATTGTTATAGAATAAAGGTTAAGGATATGAAGGAGAAGTTCACCTGTAATTTTGAAGTGATGGATCAAATTACTATATGTGAAAACATTCAACCCGTCACTAATGGTCCGTGGATTAAAGAGTTGAAAGAATATGGAATCGAATTATCTGATGTAAGTCATTGCCGTGAAGTTATCGAAATATTGATTGGTGCTGATATTCTGGGAAAGATGTTAACTGGCAAAAGAAAAGTATTGACATCTGGTCTTGTTGCCATAGAAACATACCTCGGTTGGACATTGATGGGCAAGGCGCCTCACACCGAAGTCTCAACAGATAATTTAGCAATGATGGTGACGTCTTTGTTTGTAAATGAAGCTGATATCTCAAACTTATGGAGATTGGACTTGATCGGAATAACAGATACAATAGAAAAGAAATCTAAAAGTGAGATTGACCGTCAAACAAAGGAACATTTCTTAGACACAGTAAAAATTAACAAGGATGGTCGTTACGAAATTTGTCTTCCTTGGGCTGACGACACATCTGCATTACCAGATAACTTGAGTTTGGCTGTAAGACGTTTGGAAAGTACAACTTCTAAGTTATTATCTAAGAACATGTACGGAAAATATGAAAATATATTTATGGACTGGTTGAATGAGGGGATCATAGAAGAAGTTCCTGCTACCAAAGTGAACTCTTATGGTAATTATTTACCTCATCACCCAGTTATTAAAGAGACCAGTAGTACAACACCTATCCGTCCGGTTTTCGATGCTTCAGCAAAGTTGGCTAACTATCCATCTTTAAATCAGTGTCTGCAGTGTGGCCCAAATTTGATTGAGCTTATCCCAGATATTCTTCTACGTTTCAGAGAAAGAAAATTTGGTGTAACCGCTGATATTAGAAAAGCGTTTCTTCAAATTAGCATTTGTGAAAAGGATAGAGATTTCCTACGATTTCTATGGTGGAAAGATCTAAAAGAGAAGAAACTTAGAGTATTTAGGCATGCACGAGTCGTTTTCGGTGTAAAGTGTAGCCCTTTTCTTTTATCATCAGTAATTGAATATCACATCAAAAATAGTGCAAGTTTTGAGGAAAATTTCAAGCAAAGGCTTTTGCACAGTTTTTATGTAGACAATGTCGCCACTAGTGTGCACAGTGAAGAAGATCTAAAGAGATTTATCTCGGACTCAAAGAAAATAATGGCAAATGCTGGTTTTGATTTAAGGCAGTGGGAATACACTGGTGATCACGCTGAAACGTCGAACCAGAAGGAAACTCAAGTATTGGGTCTGATTTGGGATAAGGTTTCCGATACATTAATGGTCAACATGAAATGGCTAAGCGATTTCAACACAGAAAGGCTTACCAAGCGAAGTATGTTATCGGCAGTTCATAAAATTTTTGATCCTTTTGGTTTTACTGCTCCGGTGATGCTTTATCCTAAATTGATGTTACAGAAAGCTTGGAAATTAGGAATTAATTGGGATGACGAAATAACTGGTGATTTACAAAAAGAATTCCTATTATGGTTTCAAGAACTTAAATATTTAAATGATGTTAAGATACCAAGACATATCCAGATAACTCCAGAAAACTTACATGCATGCACAATTCATACTTTCGTTGATGGTAGTAAAGATGCTTATGCAGCAGTAGTATTCTTGAGGATAGAAAATGAAGATCAAGGGGAAATAATTCTGCTTGCTGCCAAGTCCCGAGTTGCGCCTTTAAAAAATACGACTGTACCAAGAATGGAGCTATTAGCGGCTACTATTGGCGCTCGTTTGGCGAAAACTGTTGTGGATGCTTTGGGTTGGCAGGAAATGCAGCGATATTACTGGAGCGATTCCTCAACAGTGCTTGCTTGGATATCAAGAAATGAGAGCTGGTCTGTGTTTGTCAGAAATCGGGTTCAAGAGATTCAGAAATTAAGCAGTCCTTCATCATGGAAACATATACCAAGTGAGAAGAATCCAGCAGACTTGCCGTCTAGAGGCTGTAAGGCTAAGCAATTAGCTTTAATCAGATGGTGGGAGGGCCCACATTGGATGAAAGATTCATCAGAATTTAGAACCCACATGAACACTTCTGATGAAGATTGGAATGAGGAAGAAATTCAGAAAGAAAGGTCAAAGTCTACTTGTATGTTGACGAAACCTGAATTTCCATCCAACAATAACTGGTATTACCGCTACTTTTCAAGTTATGAAAAAATCATACGTTTAGTTGCTTGGATTCTTCGCTTTAAGCATAATTGTTTAAATCCTGATAAGAAGAGTAAAGGCGAATTGACGGCTACTGAATTTCGGGAAGCTGAGATAAAAACTCTACGTATGGTTCAAAAAGAATCTTTCTCTTCGGAAAGTGATGAAAGATTGAAGACATTACAAACCTGTAAGGATGAGCAAGATGTCATTCGTTTGAAAACTAAAATAACTTACAGGAAAGATAGTGAAGATTTTCTCCATCCCATAATTCTCCCTTCAAAGCATGAAGTTGTTAAGCGACTTATTTTTTATATTCATGTAAAGAACTGTCATGCGGGGTTACAAATCCTCTTAAATTTGCTTAGAGAAAGGTATTGGATCCTCAACGGAAGAAAGAGTGTAAAGCTTGTGTTAGCCAGCTGTGTCATTTGTAAAAGGTTTAATTCAAGGGCTTTATGGACATCTAGTGCTCCTCTACCTGAAAACCGAGTAAAAGATTCTGCCGTATTTCAAATTACAGGCATAGATATGGCTGGTCCTTTGTATCTTAAGAACGATAAGAAGAGTTGGATTTTGATTTTCACATGTGCTATATATAGAGCTGTTCATCTAGAGCTAGTGACCTCTGCTTCCACAGATGCATTTTTGATGGGTTTGAGAAGATTTGTGGCTCGCAGAGGAAGATGCTCTGTTATCTACTGTGATAACGGAACAAATTTTGTTGGCGCAGCTAATTATTTGAGAAGCTTAGATTGGCAATGTATACAAAAATATGGGTCTGTCAACTCCATAGACTGGAAGTTTAACCCGCCAACGGCGGCGTGGTGGGGTGGCTTCTGGGAGAGGCTGATTAGGGTAATAAAAGATCTTCTTAAAAGAGTCTTAGGACGCGCCTGTCTTACGTACGAAGAAATGACAACTCTTTTAGCTGATGTTGAAAGTGTAGTGAATTCAAGGCCTCTAACATACCTTTCTGAAGATGCGACTGTAAAGCCTATCTCCCCATCTATGTTTCTTCAAGATGTTCACGAAATTCAGCTTCCAGATGTTGATGCAGTTGAACAAAATTCTTTATCAAAGAGGCTCAGATACAGGCAGTCCCTACTCAGAGCTTTGAGAGATCGATTCCGATCCGAATATTTGGGTGCTCTCATACAGCGAGCAAATAGAAAACAGCCAGAAAAGGGTATCGCTGTCGGAGATATTGTATTAATTGGATCTGACAACAAGAAACGAATCCACTGGCCACTAGGCCGTATCACAGAGCTTATTCCTGGAAAAGATAAGAAAGTTCGACTTGTAAAGGTTCAAACTTCGCAACATGAACTTTTACGACCTATTCAAAGATTATATCCTTTAGAAGTAACATCATCAAATAATAGTTCAAAACTGAAAGAAGCATACCATTCAAAGGAAACCTCTGCTCAAACTGTTAAACCCGTTGTAACTTCAGAAGAGGAACCAGTCAGATATAGCAAAGCGGGAAGGAGAATTAAAGTCCCTGAAAGACTAATGTATTAAGAACTACACCTGCAACATTTGGTTTTGATTATAACCTATAATCAAAAGGTGGGAGGATGTTATAACTGAGCCATTTTCAATTTCAGCGTATAAATTTGTTTATTATTTATCCTCTATTTTTTGTAAGTTCACGTGCTGAACAATATGTCAAAGAAAAAAAGAGTTAAATGAATTTAATGCTTTTAATTTTTATGTAAAATATGAGCGCGTGCTATCTTCAAAATTTGTTAAAATGTAAAGATTATGTGATGCGTGTGGCATCCACAGTTTTGTTTTTTAATTCAAGAAATAGAACAGAATAAAGTTAGCAACGATGTTGGTTGCATTTTTTTTATATAGTATGAATTTTTAATTTTAGTGAACTACTTTTTACCGTAGGAATAATTTTCTTATGTTTAATGTTATAGGGAATTATTATATGAGCATAAAAGATGCTACTTTAATAATTTTAAAGTGTAAATAAGTAGTCTTGGCGTCCGCCTTTATACAGTTTAATTTAGTAAGAGAAAAGCTAGGAATTTGCGGTGCTTATTCCGTTGCTTTACATAAAGATACAAATTGAGCAAAATGTAATTTATTTAAAATTTATTTAGATGTGATGACGGTGAAAAGCAGAAGATATTTGTCAATTATGATGGCCCCAATTTTAATTATTACACGAAATTACGAGTATTCTATTATATATTGGCAACCATAGTAGTACATTGACAACTTTTGTAGTAGTTTGGCACAGGTGTCTTGATGTCTGTCTGCCTCTTCGTATATAAATATAACTAACTATAGGTTTATATAAATCTCAGAAGAATATGAAAATAAATCGAATTTTTAGTTCTGTACATTATTTCTGTTTTTTAACTTTTTTAAATGTCTCATGATGTCAGATTTGTGTTTTTTAATTAAAATTTTGTTTTTACCATTCCTGTGACCCAGTTTCCTACATTTTTATATCCAGCATTCTTTTCTCTTTGTGTGTACTAGCTATAAAAAAAAAAAAATATCTTTTAAAGTTTTTTAAAGACTTTTCTTCAGATTATCTTTAGTTGATACAACAATTAAAATATCTCTTTACATAATAACAATTTAGCTACCAATCTAAAAGAAACGTAATATTTGATAATTTTTAAATGATTCGGGAACTTACAGAAGAACCACCGTACTTTAGAATGTAGAAAACGGGGGGGGGGGGGAGCTACAAATCCATAGAAAAAGCATGGGGTTAAAAAAAAAAAAAAAAAAAAAAAAAAAAACTCACAATGTTAAGTGCGTTAAAAAAGGGGCGGCCTGGGGCGTTAAATATATCGTCGAGGATTTAACACGTCCCGCTTAGTAGGTGACTCGGCGGTGACGGGGGTGGGTGGGAGCCACCGCACTTTAAAACGTAGAAAACGGCAAAAAAAATCTGCAAAATTCAATGTACAATATCTGAGTTGTATCATGGAAATGTTTATATATATATATATATATATATATATATATAAACATTATAATTTATATATATATATAAAGCTCACGTAAACATCTTTACAGTCTCTCCAGTAAAATTGATATAAAACACGTAATCTTACGGATATTAAAAAGACTTAATAGTGTTTATTTCTATACACCATTCATAATGATTACATTATTTTTTTTCCTTATATATAAAAAACTTAATCAATATTCTACTCCGTAAATTGCAGATATACCTCAAATATAATTATATATAATACTTTTCTTGAGAATATAACACAAAGCTTTCGCGTGGCTCTTTAAAAATAACAAAATAAGTCTAATAATAACGTACATCATATTCTGGCATTAGATGCTCCAGTTCCAAACACCCTCACAAGGAAACCAGTCCCTGTCTTTTATAATACCACCCACAGATAAGTCGAAAATTTTATATTCAAGCAAAGCGTAATAGTATGTCTGCAAGAGAATCCTTGGGTGTTCTTCCTATCTACAATAAAAGCTCAAAATGAGTCAATAGTGCACCTGTAATTATTCTGCAGAGGGCTCCACCGTAGGTTGTGATTTATTGTGTCTGAAAGTAACCTTTTTCCTAATGACAATATTTTGTACCGCCCTATTCTTGTTTAATGTCCCTCAGAATTAGAGCCGGACATGGGAATATCATTTCTTGAGCCATCTTTCCAAATTAAGGTGGAGAAAAAGAACAGCAAAGATGGAATCGTATCGAATTGGTTTGAGGTATCCGAGGTACATGAGAACTCTTAAGAAATTTGAAGAAGATATATATTGATCTTCATACGTGGGATGAATATCGAGAGTACGATGCATTACATGTAAATAGGTTCTATAAAATTTTTATTTGAAGAATAGTGGGGTTATGGTAGTGCGGACTGATTTGGATAATTTAAAATTTACATGTAGTAAAAATTTAAATTATTTAAATTATGTAAATTTTTCTAAACTATTATTAATGAAGCCAGCAATAACGCGTTTAATATCCTTGGCACCAAATTAAAATTCTTGCTTTTAGAGCCCTACGAATTATGTTTAAAATTTTAAATGCATTGTAAAACCTATTTGGACCCTACAGGTTATTTGAACCGAAAATAATAAAATTAGCAAAGTCAGTCCTGGGGCTGGTTTAGTGAAGTAGTAGACATGGTTTATGTCCTTTGCGGACAAACTAAGAACTACGTCCATTACTGACAGGAACAATTTTTAATCATTTTATCATTTTTGGTTCAAGTAACCCCCACCCCCTAAGTTCAAGTAACCCGGTTTCACGGTACTGCATATTTTTATGTGTATCGTTTCACAATTCACAAAGATAAGTGCGACAGCCTTACTGCTTCCCTTCCCTTAAACATTATTGAAAGCATTAAAAATGTTTAGTAAAATCGAAAATGCAATTCCAGCAATTTTCGATTATATCCCTTAATGTAACTAAATATTTTTGTATGGCCCTGTAGATCTTAATGCTAATCATACTGTATTGTATAAAACACTTTTTTTTTTTTTTTGTGCATATGAATAATTAATGTTAATTCCATTATGATTAGTGCAAACTAAAGGTATTAAAATGTGGTTTATAGAAATACCTCTCATAGAATGCAATGCTTTGAAATTCTTTTGGATGCCCCTGTACACAAACTACTGGTAGTATTTACCCAATTTTCAATAGGGAAACATACCATAGTAAACTCGAATAGCATATATCAGTTTCAAGGTATTTCATGAATATTTACGGGAGTTAAAGTGTGGTAAGACAGGCAGACAAACCAAAGTCATAAACACTTTTTAACTTAGTTGAAAAGTGTTAAAAACGTATATAATGTACAATGCAATAATAATAGACGTTTATAATGTAAACCGTAATAAAAAATTAAATGTGCATAATGTATTTAATAAGAAACATGTAAAAATGGATTTTTTTATTTTTTATTTATTTTTACTATTCTCAACTAGATGAAATTTTGAAAGTTGTAATTGTCATTTATATTTAGTTTATATTACATATAATATTTAATTTTAATTTACCGGTCTTATATAAATATTTTTCAGTCCTATTCTGCTTTATTGTATTCTGGCACTGAAAACTGGCTTTAAAGAATTGCAATACTGTAATTTCTGGTAGATAACCCGCAGGTAAGATGTGTCATTTCTCCACCAGAAATTTTATTTAATAGAGAAATCTATACATTTTCGAAGGAAGAGCTCATACAAATGTAAATTTATTTATCAATAGAAATTTCTTGTGAAAAACTGGATTATATAACATGCGGGGTATCTATCCGAAATTACGGTAACTGATTTTTTCTAAAAATAGAGTTGCTGAAGGAAAGCATTTACTTATATGATATATCATAATAATGAATACATTTTAAGTTGAAATTGAAATATTAACAAGTTCGCTATAAGCATTTCACTAATGTTGTTAGACAGACACAGTAATAATCTGCCTTGTAAATTTTAAAGACTAATACTTTAAAAAAAAAAAAAAAAATGTTGCTTTCAAGAGAATTTTGTATAAGCTAAAATAGTAGTATCCGAAACAAAAGTATCCGAACACTAGCAAAAGTTCCTATATAAAAAAAGTAGAGTTAATACTGTTTTGTTAAATAAATCTTTGTCGAATCATGTACTTATAATGTCTAAGAACATGATTCGACAAGGATTTATTTAACAAAACAGTATTAACTCTACTTTTTTTACATAGGAATTTGCTAGTGTTCGAATACTTTTGTTACCGACTGTATAAGCTGTATAAAGTAGATTTATTTTAATAAAACCTCTATCAAAAATTTGCCAAATAATGTGGCATGTTTTCTTTATTCTAGTTGAGTTGAAATCATTTGTGAAGATTTTACACTGTACTAGAAGTACGCAATGGGCCTTCGGGGACAGTCTGGTATTTCTCCTGGAGTTGACACATGCTATTGTAAGTTTTTTTTTTTTTTTTTTTTTTTGACGAGATTTCAAGGACTTTGACGTTTAGATGGGATAAAACTAACATATACATAAAAAATAAATAATAAAAAAAAAACATACATGCTTTTATGAGTATACAAATAAGTTTTTAAATCATTCTTTTTATAAAGAAACCTATTTTAATAAAGCCTTAATTCGAATCTTTTCTTGTTGAGATTTCGGGGAAATACGTTTCTTTCGACATGCGCATTAACGTTCGGGAGGTCTTCGAAGTGACGCAGACGTCTATAATTTCCTTTAATTATGCAATTACAACAGGTAGGTGGGAACAGTACAAAGCAGATACGGAGCGAATACTTCAACCGCATAGCGCAACACTCCTTAATTCGTCCTCACGACTGCCATCTACTGCTCATCAAGCAGTTGTAATCAAGTCTCTAATGAAAGATCAGGTACAACTAAACTTTTTTACTACTCTGCATTGCTACGTGCCACGTGGATGTCGCGTGTTGTGCACGTTATGATTCCCCCCGCTTCCTGTGCAGAATTCATTCAGAAATCGTGCCTATCTCCACCCACCATTGGAGATGATCTGTCTTGCTTGTGCCTTGTCTAACATCGGAGGTCAGAAACTTTTGTGCCGTCAACGCCCTATGACCAGATAGAAAACTCTTTTCATTCATAAGCTTTTTTTGTAGTATTCTAGTAGTTTTAGATCGGGTCGTCACAATGGCGGCTTACATTCTGGGTTACGTGGCTGATCTGAATTAATTGGTGTGAAAGGAATTATAGAAAAAAAATGAAACAGATAGAGCTTGATGTATGGCTAGTCGAGATACCCATGACTAGCTTCTATTGAAGACGAAATCTGAAGTCTTCCAACCACCGTGAAGGTAATGTGTAAAGAAAGATTTAGATGCATGATTTGAATACCAATAAAAGTTATAATACAGCAGAAAGTTTTTTCACAGGATGGGCTTTATCTTGTAGTTGCATGAATTAGAACTGTTTTATTCATCTTGGCAGTTGCATTATATTAGACTAGTTAGATTTTTTTTTTCTGTGTTTATTACTTATGTTAAATATATGGTGATTTTAACTTAAGTTATACTGCGGTTTTAATGATTGGTTGATTTAATTGATTTTCTCTTGCGCGAATGGGGGTGGGATTTTCTTTTTACGTCGCACTAGAGATATGCAATGGGCAATTGGCGACTGTCTGGGATCCACCCCTAGAGGTGGACCGGTGACATGCCCTCACTATCTTCATCGTCCGTAGAAATTTGTCTTCTCCTCTTTATTAACCCACAGACATTTTTTAATGAAAAATGGAGACCATTGCAGCTTCGGCGGATTTTGCGTGCACCAGGTTTTTCTCCTGTCATGACATCTTATAGTTAACGATATCCTTTTGTTTGGACTCACAGTTTTATAAGAAGTTCAAGAATTATTATAAACATTCAAGTCTAAACAAGAACTTGAACTAGTGTTCCAGTAAGTACATAGAAGATAGGTTAGGGTATGTTTCAGGCATCAGCGACTTATTTTGTTCAGTTTTAAATCAAATATTACACCTAAAGATCATATAAACATTATTATTTTCTTCTGTATATAACCACAGAAGAAAGTATTAGATTCGGAAAAAATTTCGACATCCGGTTTTGGGGAGATTAGAACCTTTTTGATATGTCCTGAACATAATTTGAGCATTTTTAGAAAATGTCCATTTGTCTTTTCTTATTTTAAAATTATTTTTGAATGCTCTAGATGCAGAACCGAAGGACTGAATTCCATAACAATTTATATGTAGTTGCAACTTGACATAAATTGGTTCCAATCACTTTGTGGTGCAAATTGTCCACAAGATTGCGCTGTTGTGTTGCGATCTTTCCCATTCACGGGAAGAATTTATCTCAAATTCTATAGCGTACAAAAGCCCCAAACTTGATATGTGAAAAGTCTATTATGAAAAAGAATGCTGACTTCATTAGGATGTATACCGTCCGACAGATGGCACAGCAATTGCTCATTTTCTGCGATTTTCCGTATGGCAACATCTCAGCATTTGGTGTAAAACAATAAAAGATTTTTGACCAATTTGTACATCATCGAGAGAGCCGGCCAGGTGGTTCAGTCGGTAGGCATCTGACTTCTTAATCTGCTGGTCCCAGGTTCGAATCCTGGTGCAGGCATGGATATTTGTGTTGTCCTTTGTCTTCAAAATATTGTGCTCTTGTTTCTGTGATTTTCTATTATATGGATCATTCGAGACGAAAGTTAGTGTAACTATAGGTCTCAATAAATGTCAATGACATCATCGAGAGAAAAAACTTATACTTTTATGAATTAAATGACATTATATTTAGTTCTTTAAATAAAACTATTCCATGTTACGAAAAAAAAAGAAAGAAAGAAAAAGAAAAGAAATATCATAGCCATACACAGTTTTTTCTATTCAGTTATTTATAACTTTCAAAATTTTATTTTTCATGTTTCATCTTTTCTTTTTTTTTTCTTTTTTTTTTTTTATACAAAATTTGTTTTGCATCAACCTTTAAAAACTCTATCAATAGTGAAAGTAAATGTTGAATTTAGATAAATATTTGCAGTATTTTTCCAATTTACAATTCTAGTTACAAATTAAAATTAAAAATTCTGTCAAAGATAGAATTTAGTTTAGTACGGAGGACTATTAATTTCAATCTGTAAAGTTGTTATTTTTAAATTAATTTTTTTTTTAAATCTCATTTTTTGACCGCAAAACTGGGCCACGTACTTTTAAAAATTACTGAAAGGAATTAAAATGAAGCGTTGCCACCTTACTTCAGTTAATTTAAAAAAATCAAATTGTCGTGTCGAAAAACTCTTTGCTCCTCTGGATTCAGAAATATTGTTCCTTGCATTTGGTACTGAATTTGTAACGATAGGTCTGATATTTTTAAGTTATTTTCCCCTTTTTTGGTGTTACAGAAAACTGGTCTACAAAAACTGACGACGACGTTTTTGTCCAGTTTGAAACTAATAGTCCTCCGTCTTAAAAAAAAAAAAAAAAAACTATCGTTTTTGATCATTTTAGTGAATAACTAGGAGGTTAGTTGTGTTTTATGCATACAAATTGAATTAAAAACTTTTAAAGGGATGAATTTATACTATAATACGATTTTCGCGGGACGTAAAGGAAATGTAAGTATTAAATGAAATATTTTGATAAAACCCACGAATGAAAATCTTAAGATGATTAGAATTTGACAATAAAGTTGTGTGAAATTATTTTTTTATGTTTAACTTACATGTTCTTTGTCCAAGTGTGAAAAATTACTGGAAGCAAATTATTCTAACCGTTCCAAATGTAATTTTAAAAGAGTAAGAGCTTCTGTGACATGTAATTATGAAGTTGTGTTTAAATATCTGTATTCATTTATGTGTCATCAGAATGCTTATTCATGGCAATATAAAGACTTCTTAAAAAAAAAGTTTTTTTTTTTTTTTTTTTTTTTTTTTTTTTAATAGAATGTTTTATTTATAACATGCAAGTTTTTTAAACCAATGCAATAATATTTTCAGAAAATTTCACGTACTACATTAGAACATCATACTACAATCATATTAGGAAAATATTAAATATGTGATAGAATACGAGAATTTTTACTAAATCATTTTTATTTGCGCAAGCATTAAGAAAATCATAACGCCATGGTTAGCAAAATTTATTTGCATAATTTTTAATCAAATGTATAGACTATAATCTGAAACAAAAAAACAAACAGATATCGTCATAATTCAGAAAGATATCGTCGGTAGAATATGTTGAAATTCGAGTACGCTATAAAAGAGAGAAAAAGAACAAAGATGAGGAGGGATTTTCTTATATTTTTATTTTTAGTTTGAGTAGCTTAACGACAATACAGTGTATGTAACGTAACATACGCATTGTAAATTTCAAAAATACGTATAATAATTGTAGCACACTAAAAAAACTTTTATTTAAATAATTTCAAGATGGTGGTTTATTATTTTCTTAAAATATTAACATAACATCTAGTTCAGAATTCATCTTGAAAAGTCTCTAGGCAAAATATTATCCGTTTTCCGTTGTGCTAATTTTTAAAAAGAAAATTTCTGAAATAGTTTTTCCTATATCAATGACATCTGTATAAACTAAATAAAGTTAAAATATCCTGTTCCATTTTATTTCCTTTCCCACGCGCGCTTTAAATTTCCTAAATTCAATATTAACTAAATTTAATAAACCATAATATTGCTTTCAGTTTTTATATACGATTTTTATGTCTTAAATCTTTATTTAGATTTTACGGTTGCTCAAATTTATTTAGTTCAGCTACCTTGGCTATGAAATTATTTGACGATAGTACCTTGGCTTAGAAATTATCTCATGACGTTACAATAACGTAATTTCACAACATCCTGTTATAAGTTTAAGAAAAAATGGGAACGAATATAACTACCATTTGACGCGTTTAAGAAGTTTCGAGCAGCAATCAAGTGTCTTCTTTTATTTCTTCTATCATAATTTTATATACTTTATGTTCTTATAATAGCAATAATTCATTTACTACATTCGTTAAAAGGTATTTAAATTTAGGTTTATGTTACATAACTCAAATTAATGACCACGATTAAGATTATGAAAAAGAAAATTAAATTTCCTCTTATAAAAGTATTTAAAATATGTGTTTACTTTCATTTACGTGATTCTGTTATCGGTAACAAATCTTCATCTACATGACCTGAAGCATGCGAAATGTTCTAATCTTAATTACCTTTAAACACTTTTCATAAGAATTCTGACCGTGAGAGTAAATTGTCGTTTTTTCCACACTAGCTACAATTAGGCCAAATTGTAGCTGACATCAACAAGAAACATGGGTTTCCTATGTACACAGAGGAAGCGCGCAATTTAAAGTTTGTTCGGCCATTATATCTTGTAGCTTATCACTCTATAAATCTTAATGCGGAACCTTAATCAAGAAATTGAATGCAAGATGTAGATCGGAATAATTATACGGTAGCCAAGGCAATTACTGGAGGGGATGGTGTTGACCAATTATGGAATCGAAGGGGTGGTCCCATGGTTGATTGACACGCATGTCAGGGACTTGTCGCTATGATACCTTTCGATATGTTTGTGGCTATCGAATAAGTTACTTGTCAACAGAAATACTCAACGAAAAAAAATTATCCTTTCTTCTTGCATAAGATAAATAGAAGATAATTAGTGCATGATGGGGATCAGTGTTATTGCATATAATTTATTTCCAATTTAGAAATGCACTAAAAATTACCATAGTAGATGTTAATGCAAATAAACTTAAATAGATTATTATTCTTATGTTGAATATATTTTGTAGACAATATCAGAGGTTAGTTACGTACATAAAACTGTAACATTTAGATAAATTACAAAAAAGAAAAAAAGCGTAATTATATAATCTAATTAGTTAGATTTTGAATTAAAGTATAACATGTACCTGGCAGTAAGATTAATACCCAGTGGGTTTTACGCCACACTAGAGCGATACTATGGTAAATGGCGACGATTTGGGATTCAAATTCATCTGTTAGTGTTGTCCGGAGACATGACCGTAACAAATTTATCCTCCGAGGAGGGGGATGTTTACCTAGATTCCTTACCATACGAAGTATTAATTTTACGAAGCATAGAAGAAAATGCAGCCAGTACAGATTTTATGTATATCAACAATCATTAATGTACAGGACGATCCTTAGCTAGCTCTATCGTCGAGGTGCGGCAAAAAAATGTATATTGATTTGTAACGTCAACAAAATAGCGTTGTAAGATAGCAAAAGAATTCTGTTATTCCTGAGAAAGACACAGTATGTCCATGTCATCCATTAAGTTTTTTCTTTTTTTTTTTCTGTGGGGTTCTCAAATGAAAAATGCACCAACATCTATCAGCAAATTTGCAAGTACTCAAGGCTTGCAAGAAATTCAACTTGCGCAAAATATCACGGGAATTTTGCTCTGTCCGCAGGAAAATGTTAAATTTCCGAAAGAGACTTGAAAATTGCATCAACATTGATAATCGCCATGTAACTTATGAAAAAATTTTTCTTTATCTTGCTTTGTATTTTTTTTTTTTCTTTTTTTTTTTCACATTCCGAATCGTTACATTATTATTGCTGCATCCTGTATATCTTGATCCATAAGTGCAACTTTCAATAGGATCTTTTAGTTTCATACAAAATGTTGTTTTTAAAAATTTAGTTTAAAACGTTAGTTGTTTATTAGTTAGTTGTTTATTTTAGCAAATTACACAATACTATCGCAAGAGAATTTTCATTGTTTTTTCTTTTTTTTTAAATAGTCGATAATCAATGAAAACTCTGTCGTTATACCTTTCTTATCTTTTTGCTTACACTGATAAACATAAAATTCAACTTTTCTTCAAAAATAAGGTTTCGGTTTATATTAATTTTGATGAAATCATATATTTAGAAATTTAGTGCTAACTTTCACTATTTTAATAGCGTTTTCTTCTAATATAAAACTATACTAAAATGGGGGAAACCTGGCACTGAATTTCTATAGATATTAGTTGCATCTAAATTAGCTCGATTTGGCACGATATCTTTTCCTGTAACACTGAACTTCATTTTTAACAGCGAAACAGGAAGGGTGTTTCAAAAAGTAATCCCTAATTTTGAAATGGCATAACTGTGAAAGAGTGAGAAACAGTGATACTTTTGATGGAGTGATGCGGAATTTGTTATACACTGGTTTGCAAAATTAGGTCCAAGATTGGGTAACAGGTGGCGCCACAAGTACGCGAAGCTTTAAATAGTACTCAGAAGTACAGAAAGTTCCTTCGTCAGTCTGTTTTCTTGCTGAATGTACAGTGAAACCTGTCAAGTTGGACACCCCTCTAAGTTGGACACTTTTTCTCGGAACGGAATGTATCCTTAGGATTAACATTATGTCCAACCCCTCTAACTTGGAGGTTGGACAGTCAAATACTGCCCTAAGTTGGACACTTTTACCCAAAGAGACAGGAAGAAAAGCTATAAAACTTCCATTTTCTCCCTATTTTTTTTTTAATTTTACTTATCTTTTGTAGAAATAGCTGTAAATATCTAAAAAACAATGTTTCTTGTTACAATATATTCACCTCTGTCTCATCTTATAAAAAATGTTTACTTTCTTCAATTGAAAAATTCACAAAATACTGGATTTTAGCACATAATGAAAGAATCTTTCTTTTTATTGATTTGCATAAATTGTTTTTGTCCTTTTTTCCAGGAAATATTCAGTAGAGGGCTTACAGGCATGTTTTGACTTGGACTGTTTTCAAATGAGTGTTAGACAATACATTTTGGTTGTTAGGGTTCCTCTTCATTCTTCCCTTTCATTTTTCCTACCAAGTTTTACTTGAGTGTATAATTGCACTAAACTCAATATGTGAGAGATCTATCTATAGTGAAAAATGATGCTGATTTAATTTGGGTGCATAGCAATCGAGAGGTGTCGCTGCTATGCTGCAGTTTTCCCCGTTCACGGGAAAACTATATCTCAGTTTCTAGATCGAATAAATTCACCAAACTTCATAAGTGATATGGCTATTATGAAAATGAATGTTATCTTAATTTGGGTATATATCAGTAGACAAAGTTGTGCTACTTTTAATTACATTCTCTGATTTTCCATATGACTATCACAGCGTCTGTTGAATAAAATTGCACCAAAATGCATATGCAAAATCTTTGTTGTGTGAAGTTATATTGATTAAATTTCATGTCTATTAACTGGAGGATGGCGCTGTTTTGTAAAAAATATAGAAGAAGGTGTTATTATGGCCACGATATATGTTTAAATTTAGATTTTAAACTGGCAAATTAATCTTTTTTTTTTGTACATAAGTTATGAATACTTAATTATGTTATATTTAGATATGATTAAAAGTTAAAAGGCATGCATAGATACAGTTTAATTAAATCGAAAACTGTAAGGACCCCTGTAAGTTGGACACCTTTTAAGTTGAACACTTTTTCCTGGAACCGTAGCTGTCCAACTTAGAGAGGTTTTACTATATAAGGGAGTTGTATCGAATTAGTTATTATAGGAAATTGAAGAAAACCATGTCATACTCCTTGGAGCAATGTATTTTTATTGTATTGGAATACCACCGATTAGATCGAAGTCTGAAGATGACGAGCGAAGCTTTCAACAAATATATAATATTAAAAATTTCCATACCAGAAAAACAACTCGTAATTTTTTCATATAAAATATGCCATATTTGTCTATCCAACTTATTTCACCTTTCTGTCTGTTACTGTTTTTCATTTATGACATTTCAAAGTTGGGGAATTCTTTGTAAAACACACTGTATCCCACAGTGCGTTAAAATCAAGTTCAACTTAAAAATACAAAACGTTATTTAATTCTACAGCACAGCATCACGAAACATCACATTTTTAGAATGTTTCACCAAGAAAAACAGAGTGATCCTGTAAATGATTCATAATGCGTCCTTCTCATTTTCTGTACTAAAAATGCTATTATCTGTTATCAAACATTCAAAATTTATGTAGTTTAAAAAAAATGAACGTTATTAAAAATATTCAAATGGATATTAACACTTTGAATACTATTTTTTACTTCAGATAACTGCATACAGTTTATGTTACACATACGAATAAATCACAACATATCTGAAATCTTTTGTGTATTCCTGCAAGAGAATAATAAATCTCATTGGCATAGCGAATACATCTTAAAGATTTGAATGCCATTAAATGCAATTGATTTAATCATATACATATGTATTGTATATACCAGCAGCTCGTAATACGTCTGAAATGTTTTATCTACCATTTTAAAATATTAATTAAATGATTTTACGTTTAATAACAGTGCTTAAATAATATAAATATAAAAATGGGAAATACTGTTTTCAATTGCTGAACGTCTGATAGAAGCAGGTTAATTTCCGAAGGAGAAATATTAAGCATGGTAATAAAAGTTTAAAAAAGTTGTCAGCTAAGATATACAGGGTGATTTTAATTATAGTTACGATTTCAAAACGCTATAATTTTAAAACTAACGGTCAAAATGACTTGATATTTTACCAGAAAAATCGCGAGGAAATAGAATTTTGTTTGGCGAATGAAAAAAGTATTTATAAAATATGCCTATAGATGGCGCTGTCAAGGAAATCTCAAAAGAAATGCCTAAATAGATTCATTATACACAGGAATGTTGTTAGCAATAGAATAGAACAGCAGGAAACAATAGACTTTAAGGGTTTACGACTACTTTTTTAGCAAACAGAGAAGAATATGTGTTTATAGCAGAAACAGTGATAGCGACAAGAGAAAAAGAGGAGCTTCATGAAACAAACATCTTACGAATGATTAACGGTACATTTTGGAACTTCTTTTTTTCCTTTGCCAAACGAAATTCCTTTGCCTAACCATTGTTCTGGTAAAATATCAAGTTATTCTCAACAGTAGTTTTAAAATCATAGCATTTTGAAATCATAACTTTAATTATAATCATTCCTGTAGATACTAAAGGTCCCTTTGTAGTAAATTAATCTCTAATATGACAATTTAAAACATAGTGACGAGATAATGAACAACACAAAATAAAAGTAATTCAAAACATTTCTTTTTTACAGTTAAAGTTCTGTATTTAAGCCAATATTTCTGAAAACAAAATTACAAGTACTTAACCAATATTTATTATGACTAAGACTTTCTTAACACGCTTTTATTAGCTTCACCTGTATGTATGTATGTTTGTAACCGCTCTGGGAGCAAACAAACAAAAAATCTATATTGTAAAAAAAGACTTTCCATACGTGAACGCTGTGGCTGTGAGGTAAAGCTCCGGGCTACGAACCTAAAGTTCTAACGTTCGAACCCAGTCAGGGGAGATTTTTTTAAAAATGGTTTTTGTTTAATTCTAAATTATTTATTTATTAAAGATTTAAAAGTATGTAAATATTATGGTGTATCACTCACTTGATTTTCTCTCACCCTGCATTTTAATACTATAAAGATAGATTTTTTGTGCTTTTTGGTTCACATTTCAATAAAAGCGTGTTCTTTAATTTGTTAAAAGTATAATTTTATATTATTTAAACTAAATTATTCTCTTAAGAAAACAATTTAATATATAATGGCAAAACAGGATACATGGTGAAAAATTCTGCTTGGAAAAATCTTACAGTTAGACTTTTGTATATATAAGAAAGTAATTTATTAGAACAGAATTATAAGTGCTTAAACAGTATTTATTATGACTAAGTCATTTTTTAGTCATTTATTTTTCTTTTGCTTATATGGCGTATTTATCCATGATCACGGCAATAAACAAAGAGTACCGTCGCGCATCATAAGCTGAACAATCATTTCGTGAGGTCTCTGCGTGATCGTGCATGGAATTCTCCTGGGACTGAACGTTCTGTGTATAACACATACTAATACACTTAATCTATTCTGTATAGATGTGATCACTGGAAACGTAAAGTAATAATAGTGGTTTTGTTCAGAATATTCCGTTATGTTAGGGAAGGAAAGTTTTTTCCAGACATTACGTTAATGACAAATGTTATTTTAATCACGATTCTTCTTTTTTAAAAAACTATATGTTTAGAACTAGAAGTAGCATATAACGTAGATCAATAGTATGCTGTGAGAAGAAGCAAACACACGCACATTGTTTTATGGAAGAAATTTTAATGTTTGTTATAGATACAATGTTGATATTTCGTTTCGTGCTTTTTATCTTAAAGCTTGATATTAAAGTTTGATAATTCAGTTGATATTTCCTTTTGCATGCATGCCTGCCTTTTTTTCACGCTAAAAATTCTTAAATATACTTATGAAAATTAAATGATATTATCAAACAATTTTATAGATTTATCTGCATACCATTTATCAGTCTTTTATAAAGATACACGTATATGGACTACAGATTCTGAAAGATATACACACTAATATTAGCCTCTCGCTCTTTCTCTATGTATATATATATATATACACTGGTGGACATAATTAAAGCAACAACCTGTTTTCTCATTTTCTTCTTTGGCCCATAATTTTTAAACAAATAAACATATGAACATAAAATTTGGATGGCCTGTTCGTTATCATATTATTAAACGAATTTTATATAACTTTTGCTAAATAATAATTTTTAAGCTAATAAATATTCATTTTTCTCTCAAAAGTAAGCTTTGGAAAATGAAAAATTTCGATAGTTTTTGGAAAAAACAATTAATGAATAAGGGTCATAAAGATGCCTTACAGATATGTGAAGATACACACGCAGCCATGTGTTAGATTAAAACCAAATCTTTCTACCTGTACTTACGTTTCTGTTTCTTATTTTTTCTTCTTTTTTTTTCCATGTGAATAGCTTTTTAAAAAAACATACACACAAACATGAAAATTGAATAAGATGTTCATTATAAAACTATATATCAACATTTTTATTATTCTGGTGATGCTCATAGTTTACAAATTATTAATTATATTTTCTTTAAAAGTCCATTATAAAAGTAAAAGAAAAGGTTATACAGAAAGAAAAATCGAGATTTAGTTTCACATTTCAAGGCATATGCGTTTTTACCTATCTCTAATGCATCCTTAATACCACTTTTCATTACGTGTTCCTTCCTAAAATTATTGAATTTTTTTACTTTTCCACAGTTTACTTTTGAGAGAAAAATGAATATTTATTAGCTTAAAAATTATTCTTATTCTAAAGTTGCATAAAATTCGGTGAATAATATGATAACGAAACTAGTGCAAAAGGAGAGAACGAGAAAACAGGTTGTTGCTTTAATTTTGTCCACTAGTGTATGTTTAAAAGAATTATTTAATTTTTGAGTTTTTGATATTTTTTGAGTCATTATTTTTCCAGATATGTAATCTTCTCTTATTAAATTTATTCAAGATTAGATTTTTTTAAACAAACGCATTAGATTGCAGGAATAACATGCGCCATTGAGTGGTATTTTCTTGTGGTCCAATTGTTCTGCATTTGTGAACAAGCTGATCGTTGTAGGTGGATAGTTGGCAAAAAAAAAAAATAATAATAAATAAATAAATAAATAAATAAATAAAGCGTTATTCGAATTAAAAAAAAAAATGTGAAAAATTACTTTACGGATAAAGATTTATTTTACGAAGAATTATGTCATACACATTTATTTTTAAGATTTCATCTATTAGAAAAAACATAAGCACACATAAAATAATAGATTTTTTTTTTTTTTTTTTTTTTTTTTTTTTTTTTTTTACAGAGATGAAATATTGTAATATATGTTGCATAATGAGAAAGTTTAGTCTATTTTTCAACTTATTAATATACTAATAATATATAATAACATGTACTTTCTAAAAAAATATGAAGTTCAAAGCAAAGCAAAAATTACATTAATAAATGAAGAAAAAAAGGAGCACAATTTCTGCGTAATAGAAATTTAATAAAGGCAAAACTTTTTTTTTTCTTTTTTTTTTTTCTCATAAAATGTTTTTATTCACATATTGTTTTAATTTGCAATCTCTGAAATCGTGATCAAAATTTCGACAAAAAATTATATATTAAGGTCTAAAAATAAAATATTGCATCAATACTACTTCGGTACTCCATCAACCATCTGAACAGTAGCACTAAAATTTAGTTAATACCCTGCAATGAGTTATTATTAAGTTGAATTGTACTTAGTAGAAGTTCTCAATTAAACGCTCAATTACAGTCTTTTTGAAATCCGTTTTCCATGTTTTTTGACATCCAATCCTGCGTGATCCATACATGTTCGTGTGTGCATTGTACAACGCGCCACAAACTGTAAAATCAGTCTCGAAATTAGTTGCGTGAGTGTACGAGTTGTGACTGTCATCTCATGGGACAAGTATTCACCTGACCACCATAAAAATCCGAAACACTAGTACAGGACAAGAATAAATAAGTGAATGTTATTTAAGAAGAGGGAAAAGAATATAATGTACAATGAATAAATTGAGTGAAATACTAATAAGTGTTTTAAAGGTTTTGAATTAACTAAAGATCTCTTAAAGTGATATGCATTTGTATAAGAGCAAAAAAATTATATAAAGTGAGATCCAAAACATAAAAGCAAATATTATTAAAGTTTCCATAAATTGCAAGTTTTTTTTTTTTTTTTTTTTTTCTAATAATGAAAATGCATAAAGGGCAATGTTTGATTTCTTCGATTTATTTGTTTAAAAAATTCTGTTCTGGTAAGTGAAAAGGAATTGTGGATAGGAAAGTATGGTCTAGAAAAAATTTAAGAAGGGGGATAGAATATAAGGCTATTTTTAAAATCATTCTTTCAAGCAAAAAAAAAAATAATGGCATTTTTATTTTATTTTATTTTATTTTATTTTTGTTCTTTAAAGCAGGTAACTATTAGAGCATACTTGAAATACGTTACAGAAATATACCTCATTATTAAATAAATTAATTGTTTGTAATACTATTAAAATTCGACTGTATATACGTCCAGTTATCTCTTACCTACAAAATTCGAAAGTTTCCAAGATATGCGGAATAACACAAGAACTTCCGACCATTTACATTAAATTATAACAATTAGTTAAAAAAATATCAACCTAAAACTCACAGCAGTACAAGATATGAGGCACAATGCGCTGCTAAGAAATTGTGTTGTCTGCCTACAGCAGTGCCATCTTTCGGAAGCGGTCGGGCAGCAAAATACGACCAGCGATAGCCGAAAAGGCTACAGAAAATCATTCTTAAAATACAAAATTATATATAATCTCTGTGAACAATATTAATGTAATTTTTTATTATTTTTTATTTGTAAAGTGATATAAAAAATAGTGTAAAAAACAGTAGCTTTTTCAAAAAAAAAAAGAAAAAAAAAAAAAAAAAAAAAAGAAAGAAAGAAAGAAAATTTCTTTTTTTAAAAAGTAAGCAAAACTTGCTACTATATATGTGAGAAAAAGAATTTCAATTTTTATTTTTTTTTTGTCAAATTCAGAAGTAATATTATCAAAAATTTCTGCAGTTTTAAAAAACAAAAACTTTCTATAAGAAAACTTTTATAGATTAAACAACGGTTTACAGAAGATAAATTATCAATTAATAGTGATAAAACTAAATATATGAATTTTAGTCTAATGAGTAATTTAAACGGATTTATTAATTAAATATCATATTTTCTGCAATTCAAGTGGTAATTAATGTTCTTGTTTAATTATAAATAAAGCAGAAACTTTTAAATACCTTGGAGTATTTATAGATCAAAACCTAAAATGGAATAGTCATGTTCAATATCTTAGAATTAAACTTAGTTATCATTTAATCGCTTTCTTTCATTTACGCAGCTATGTTAGCAAAGATTTTTTTTAAATGTTATATTATGCATGGGTTGAATCAATTTTGCAATATGGAATAATTATTTTGGGGGGAGATTATGTATTGAATATTTTTTTTATTCTTGTTTTCAGCACAAAATCGTTTAATAAATTACTTAGGTGTAATACAGTGTCATAACTTTTTAACGATAAAACAACTTTATTTTTACTGATTATTAATTTTTATGTTTAAAAATAGAAATAATTTTTCTAATACTTTAATTGATTACAATTTAAGAAATCCTTCTGTATTACAAGTTCCTAAAGCTAATAAAGAAATATTTCACAGATATTTTGTTTATATGGGTCCTAAATGTTTTAACATGTTGCCGCTATATATTCTAAGTGAATTAAGATAAAACTCATTTAGAGAAAAACTGCGAAAATTTTTATTATCTTTAGATGATGCAGATACTTATTTTCGCCATCTATTATAGTAAATAAACTTTTTAATTTTTATTAAGTATTAATTTAATCTATATTAAATTGAGCCCCTAAATTATTTTTTGTTGTGATTTGTGCGTTGTTATACCTACCTGTTCGATTTTTTATGACACACAGTACGACGCAAAAGTTTAGACAATGACGTTATTCATCTTTAAAATTTAGAGTTATGACGTCAGAATTACAAAAACCTGCATATATATTTAAAATATGTTTTAAAATGCTATAATCAAAAGATAGTCGTTTGATTTGCTATAGTTTTAAACTTTTTGATAAAAATAAAAATTTGCTTGTCGCAAAAGTTTAGACTTGATTATGAGTTACTGTGAATATTTGCTGGCATATGCAAATTTGAAAATTTGGCATATGCAAATTTGTCACAGGTTTTGAGTACTTAAGGTCTGCAAACGATAACGCTTCGTAGTCGACATGCCGCGAGCTAAAAAAAAAAAATCAAGGGAATGAGGTTTCAAAGATTTGACAGTTGAAAGCTGAAGGGAAGCGCGTTCAGAAATTTTGGCTATTATTAATAGATCTAAGAAATCTATTTATCGAGTTTTATCGCGTGATTGTGAATATAAAGCAAATTGTAGATCTGCGAGGCCACGTGTAAGAAGTATACAAGAGGATCGCCTAATTCAAAGACTAGCGAGTACCCAACAAAAAAGTGTACGTGGAGTTCAAAGGTCATCGGGACTCTCTGAATCAAATGATACGATTCGTAGACGAATTGTGAAAAAAGGAACAACAGTTTATAGCAAAATGTAAAAGAAAGCAGCTCTGAAGACACATCATAAGTTACAAAGAATGTTGTGGGCTCGAAAGCATATGTCATATGGACAGAAATGGCAATCAGCCATATTTAGCGATGAAAAAAGTAGAATCTAGATGGTCCAGATGTCTGGTCATCGTATTGGCATGATTGACCTCTAGGTTTTTTCAGTCGCAGATAAGGAGCAGGCTCGGTGATGATTTGGGCAGCCATTTATTATAATGGACAAGTATCTCTGACCTTTACCAGTGGTCGTCAAATATCACAGCATTATACAAAGACATTAGAAAAAGAACTTAATGCCATTTGCTGAGCTTCTAGGTGGCTCTCAGTGGCAATTTAAACAAGACAATGTTTCGATTCACACTGCAAACAATACAAAATCTTAGTTTAATTTTCATAATATAAGAGTTCTCGACTGGCCAGCATGTAACACAGATCTTAACCCTACAGAGAATCTTTGAGTTAAAATCATGTCTCGCAAAGTTTATAGCAATGGTAGACGATACTTTTCCGTACAGGAACTCAAGACATCTATTGAGGATGCATAGTACGACATCGGTCCCCAAACTATGCAAAATTTAGTTTCTTCGATGAAATCTCGTATTTATGAAGTAATACAGAAAGACGGATGCACAATTAGGTTTTAAAAATTGTTTATTTAGATTTTATTTAATTTATGTCTGAACTTTTGTGACAGTATTATATTTTCGTTATCATTGAATTACTTGCAATATGTACAGTACTACTTTTTATTGTTATAAATATTGTTTATATGCACAGCACATTACATTCAAGCTATGTTAAGAAAATTGATTAAATATTTTTCGAAATCTGCATGAATTTCTTCATTGTCTAAACTTTTGCTTCGTATTGTATGTTTATGTTACTTTATATTTTCTTTGTGTTTATTTTATTGTCTGTATTTTTTCATTTACGTAATTTCTGTTTGTTTTTATTTATATTCATATTTATATATGTTTTAGATTTACCTGGAAAGGCTTTGCAAGCCTCTTGGTAAACAACAATATTGTAATTTTATTTGCATGTTGTTCCATTTGCTCTTTGTATTATTTCTTATTTTGTAAATAAATAAATTATCAATTATTTAAAAAAAAAAAAAAAAATCTGTTTCTTAAAAAAATATTTCTACACTACAGGTGAGGAATCTTTAAATTATATGTACAGTAGCTTATAACGCATAGAAGGACATTTTCAACAGTTATGTGAAATAAATATTTTTTAATATATTACTACTAAAGATTCGTAACAATGCGAATTAGATGATACGCATAGTGAGTTTAAATGACAAAGAACAAGACACGAATGAAGAGGTATAACCTCTTAAGCAAATATCACAGAAAGGACATCTCTGTAAAAAAATTATAGTAGGGGATAATTTAACCCCTTAACTGCCCAGGGCGTATATATACGTTTTACCGAAGTCCGATCCTTTGTGTTACGCTTCTACCAGGGAAACTAGTCCAGGACTTTGAATGCAATTGACTGATCATGACAGTGTTTTCAAAATGTTTACTTATTTTGAAGAAGATGGGGAGTGGGTGGGATCGGAAAAAGAATGTTTCTGGAACAAGCGCATAACTACATGCTCCTGTGTGAAAAATGGTGGCACTAGGAAGCTAATCTTGTAATTTTTCGTCGGCAGGTAAGGGGTTAATTATTACGACAATCCAAACTGGAAAAAAAAGAAATAGAAAGAAAGAAAAAAAAGGTGTGAAAGACACAAATGATGGTGAAGCTACACTGTCAAAAAAAAGTCCTTTTTGCTGCAGTTTACTGCCAGAAATTTTCTGTAATTCAGAAAAATACGTTCTATCAACGTAATTTTTCCGTTGATAGAACGTTTTTTCTTAATTACAGAAAATTTCTGGCAGCAAACTGCAGCAAACAGGACTTTTTTTTGACCGTGTACAAAAAAAAAAAAAAATAACATAAAAAGTCTCCTTTTCGTAAGGTGGGATATATGTGGCATGATTCGTTATGAACAGATAATACCGTTTATCTTTACTAGAGAAAACTATCTTACGGAAAATAGAAAATAATACAGTCCTTTTTTGTTGCTAGAATTTTTTTGTAATCACAGAAAATACTCAGAAATTACGTAAAAAGTACGTTGACAGAACGTGTTTTTCTGTCATTACGGAAAATTTCTGGCAGCAAACAGGACTTTTTTTTTACAGTGTGGTAATGTGTAATTATATTTGTCGTTTACAGGTGCTTAGTAAACTTCTTGCGTGACAGCTCAAAGTAACTTGTTACAAAAGTAGTTAAAGCCACTATGCATATGCTTAAATTTCAACGAGCGCTTTGGTTGTGCATAAACAGCGTAATGTTTTCGTAAATTACGCGTAATTTCTCGAATTATAGAGAATTTCTAGCTGCAAATAGGACATATTTTGTTGAAATATAAGGCATTGTGAAATGTGTGATGTTTATTTTGCTTTCTCGCTCTGTGAACAATATATCGCTTACAGGAAAACAACGTCGGAAAATTGTAAGGATTTATTACTTGAACGGAAAAAATGCCGCAGAGACATTCCGTCTTTGGATGTGTATCGCAGGCATCATGGGCAACGCTGAAGCCCGTGATTTTTAACTAGTGCGATAAAATCAGTCCTGACGGTGTCTATCACTGAGATGAGCATTTCCCGAAATTCATCACTGGCGGTTTCCTTCTACTCCTATTTCGATAAAATCGCAGTAGAATTGACTAATCTGTAATAACGCTCATTGGACGTTAATCGGAAAACAAACAGTTCTTAGACTGAAATATGCGTTCGTTGTATGTAAATATTATTATCATTACTATTATTATTTATCGATATATATATAGTATATATTAACTTCATGATACAAAATCTTTTAAACACAAGTAAATGACTTCTATTCTTTCTAAACTGAGGTACTGATGTACAGCCAATAATGATATAAAAATAAGAATGTACTAATGATATGCATTACTATAATATAAACTTGCAAATGCATTTCTTTTCCCTGAAATTTTAAATTCTAAACCAAATTTTCTCGCATAATTCTGATAACATTTATGCTTCACTTTAATCGCACTTAAGAAAAATAAAATTGATAAAAATTTACGTAAGTGCGATATTTATACACAGTATAGTAATGCATGGATAAATATGCGATGCATTTTTTTAGCATTAAATTATTTTGCTATATATGACAATAGTTCTATAGCACTGTACTATGTTAAAATCCGTAAAAATAACCAGACACTAGTTATCAGCCCTACGTCATAAACTTGTAAAATTATGTTTAAAAATTTAAAGACAGTTTATTCTATTATAAACTTTTTTTTCTGTATATATGAGCAAAAAATGTAATAATGAAAAATATACAATTTCACACTTTTAATTTTAAATAAAAACATTTCTCGACACAATAACGATAATAATACTAATTAACAATAATCTGGTAATTTCTCTTGAAATTTGCAATCAACATTCAAATACTATTTTCTTACAAACCGTATTTTCATATTTCAAATGGAGTGATAAAAAATGTGATATGTGTAAGTCAATAATTTATGCATTAAAACATTTTTTTTTAAATTTCGAAAAAAAAAATCAGAATTTTAAATATCAATTATATTAATTGTTACCACATTTGATCTCATTAATATTCACTTGTCAAAGTATATTTATAGCCTTGCTTCAGTATATCAAATAGGTTTCAGAAGATATCACGTCAAATGTCAACAATGCATAAAAGCAATTTCTACATTTTACGTATATTGCAGTATTATATATTTATCTCTTCAGTCAATCTTTTTTCTTCAACATTAGACAAGCAATCATTTTTTTTAGTCAAATAAATAATAACAAAAAAACCTATTACAACATATTGACGACGTAACTACTATAAAAATAGGAATATAAAAAGAGGAGGGATACATCGAAATAATCACTCAACTAACACCCCAAATCCACTAGTACATAATTTATGAAACCAAACAAATTGTCAAATCCCTTCTCGCTCCAACGCTTGCGTAGTTTTCTATTCAGTCAATGAAGAGTGGCCGGAAAGCAAATATAACATGCTTACATCCATCCCCCCTTGTACTCATCACAATCTGCTGGCCCTCTCCAGTTCATATAATAGTAATGAGAAGGTTAAATGGCCAACATTTCATCGATTTGCAATAGTGTTGAGGGTAGATTAGGCATGCACATGATGGAGCACCCCTCCGCAATCCCCCTAGTTTTACGCCTAGTTGCACATACTCTCTTCTCTAAACCGCATAGACAGATGTTATGGGATGATGGGAAGTCAATCATGCTATCAGATTAAACAATATGGAATGATTTTATCTAATGGTTGTGAAAATAAAGTTATGGGCCCGTTGATAATAAATGGATCTGATGTTTTATTGGTAGAGAGAGACTAGAAATAAACCATATAAAAGAAAAATAATTAGAATGAGCAAAACATATAAATTAACAATCATCAGATGATACAAGATAATATTTAATATTAATCTCGTGAATGGACTGCATTGTCTTTAGAAGCATAATAATAAAATATGTATACATTTAATTAATGTGAAAATTAAAATAATAAAAATAAGCGTCTTCGGTATAAATTTACATAAAAAAAAAAAAAAAAAATAATAATAATAATCTGGTGCAGCACTCACTCCACTTTTGTTTACCTTACATTACTATAGAAATTTTTACAGTTTAAAGCATAAGATATGAAGTTTTGTACGTAAAAATTTCCAGTGTACTTTAGACAACAGTTCAAATTAGTTTTAAATACTGTTTTAGTAATTTAAAAAATTGTCTGTGTAAAAGGACGGTTTGTTGTTGTTTTTTAAACTTTCCCTCAGAATTTGTATCTAGATAAAACTAACATTTTAAAATTTTTATGAAATTAATATATATATATATATATATATATATATATATATATATATATATATATATATATAAATGATAGATAACGTAATAAAATTTAATTTTAAAATTTAGCAATTAATAGAATTAAAACAGTAACAACACACAAAAATATAGAACTGAATTTAATTTAGAGGAAAGACTGACACAAAAAGTTGCGATTAAGATTAAGAACCAATAAGGTACAATAATAATTTAAAATACTTACGCCAACATGAATGATAATAAAAAAGGACCAATAAACTAATGACAGAGAAAACAAATAATTAACCACTGAAATAATTGGATAAAAATGCTTAAAATTGGAATTATATTCATCAGGGGGCGAGTATTTCATTAAAGCTGTGTATTCATCAGGGGGCGAGTACTTCATAAAGCTGTGGACGCTGCATCAATTTCGTAAAACAATATAGCTAATCATAGCAATTTATATTTAAATATATATATATATATATATATATTTAAATTATTCAGATATTGTTCTCTAGGACCACGCTTTGTAAATTAGGTTACTAATTTTAAGTAACTCAGTGTATTATCTAAAAATTACGCACGCACTAAACGATGTACTTAAAGTTATCACAGCAAAATAATAATACATTATATAACTTTAAGTTAAATTCAAGCCACTTCCAAGGAAAAACAAAAATATATTTGAATTATTTTGCGTGTCCCTGTAAACGAATTGCAACACAAAAGATACACAGTTTATTACATATAAATTCTTCTATATGAATCATGCTTTTGTGTATATAAAGAATGTATGTCAGTTTCATACTGTTTAAGCGAAGTCTTAAATTTTAATTTGTACTTATCAGAAATTACTCCCAATAAACGTAATATACTTAAATTGTTTTTCAAGTCTATGTACACAAACACCCATCCGATTAAAAAAAAAAAAAGTGATAGGCAACATTTCCAAATGATGCAGATTTAGAAAGTTGAGTTTAAATTTCTTGCTATTTGTTTATGAGTTATGCTAATAACGAACTCTCTCATACACACATAGATAGACAGACTGACAGACTCTCTAAAAACCCAGTTTTTTGATTCAGGCGATCTCAAAAACGTAAATACAGAAAAAAAAAAAAAAATTGAGCCTAAAGCAATATTTTCTTTACAATATATGAGTAAAGGAATTTAAAAATAAAGATTTTTTTTTTTTTACAAAATAAAATGTAGTTTTCTAACTTTGAATAAAAATCTGGTGTGAAACGTTCCATTACCCACTATTTCAAGTATTTTATGCATGCTTCTTTCTTTCTTTCATTTTTCTTTTGTTTTTTTTTCAGATAATGTAATCAGAAGACATAAAACGGAGACCCAACGAAGTAGAAACCTAAAATTTTTCTGATATGAGAAACTTAATACACGAGTAAAGACATATAAAACGAAGTTTTCATGCAAGTTACAAAATAACAGAAAAAACAGCTGTCTTTTGAAACACAAATTTTCGAGATCTAAAATTAACCTACCTAAGTAGGATGACTGTTGATTTCCTTGTAATAACCATGTAATAAATGAGTAAGGATATCTACAATTGATTTATGTAACAATTTTCAAGAAAATCGTTCGAGCCGTTTTTAAGATACAGGCTTTCACCAAAAATTGACAAACTCAATTGTTAACCGGAAAACAATAATTAAATATAAAAGGATATCTAAAAAAGAGTTATTATGCTGAGTTTCCAAAAAATCCGTGCTGCCGTTTTTTAATGGAACGCACTTTCGAGACCTGAAATTGAGCTATTTATACAGGACGCCTATCAATTTTCCTGAACTAACCAACTACGTCATTCGAAAGGACATCTAATATAGTGTTTAAATAGAAATTTTGAAGAAAATCGATAGAGCCATTTTTGAGGTACAGACTTAGATCTCACTTCCGGTTTCGGATGTCCCACTTCCATTTTTCCAATTTTCACCAAAATTTGGAAAATTCTTCTGTACACAAGATCTGCGTTAATTCCGAAGTTTCATCGTTTTATCTTCATTAGTATCGAAGATACGATAGTCAGAAGATTCCGAACATACATAATACACACACTCAATTGTCGAAAACAACTTTTTTGGACTCAGGGGACCTTAAAACGTGTAAATCAGGTGGAAAGGGGATTTCGACTTTGTAGACCGAATACAATACTTCCATTACCTACGGTAGTAGGGTAATGGAAGTAAAAATGGGAAAAAGGTAACGTGTATAATTTTTTTTACAAACTGACGATGTAGACATAGGATGTAGATTTCAAATACAGATAAATTATACTTATGTTTCAATTTTTTATTATTGTTCAAAAAAAAAAAAAGATATTCAGGGAAAAATATCGCAAAATGAACAAATCTTTATCTAAAGTAAATTGAATTCCTAAATCTTTATTTAAATGGATTTAACCTTATTTCTTTAATTGTTGCTTTAATCAGTTGAGTGATACTGTTCAGGTCAGGTATCAATTATCTGTTCCTTATACACAAATCATGTAAATACGCATTTGCTATAAATCATCCTTTTTTTTTTTTTTTACTAACTAGACGTGAGGACAATAATTAAGTACCACTGAAAGAAATCTATTTTATTTATTTCTATTCAATCTATTTACGAGAAATCAACGGATAACATAATTGCACTAATTAAAATTAATAAACATGATGGAAAAAATGTAATATGAATACCTTAATGCATTTAATGTCATACTTCATCATTGTGAGATTTATCGGTGTACAGATAACTGAATAAAATGTAATCAATTAAAATAAATGCGGACGATGATGATAATCGATTTGTTTTTGTAAACTGCTTTTAGCCTTTTACTTTATTCTATACGAGTATATATTGGAACGGAGATATAGATGGCTGTTGTTTATTGAAGTTTCAGAATTCTTGCGAAGTGTACCGACAATAACACAGTTATCAGCACTCCAGGCAATTTTGTAGATAATCAAGAAAAATTTTATTAAAAATTTTATTAGATATATTACTCTCGTATAGGTGACCATATTTATAAAGTTATTAATATTGGATAATTAGCATTAAAGTGATTTTAATAACATTGGAGTGGGGGCCCATAAAGTTGACTTCACGAGAAAAACTTCACCATGACTTCACCATAAAGTGATGCTCCGATTTCTTCATTACTTTCGCCAAAGCTCTAATCGAAGCCAAATTTAAAATAATAGAGAAAAAATGGTTGTAATTATGTTACGTATAAAAACATACAATTTTTGAAAGGGTTACCAGATAATTATAATTAAAACGGTTTTCAATATAAACCAACCCTCGTCATGGGAAGGCGGAAGTTTTAAAGGAAAATTAATGTACCATATTGTGAGACAAGAATACACATAAGGCGATTAACTGCATTTATTTGCAAGCTGAAAAAAAATCGAATAAGAAAAAGTCATAACAGGCTATTGTAGATCTGCAATACGTTAAAGAAAGAATAATACATGATTAAAGGTTTCGAGAACGTTGCAATTAACAAAAGGTTATTTGTGGGAAGAGAGAGGATATAAAAATTTAAAGAACACACTGTATGTGAATTTAGGTTAAAATTTAGAGGTAACAAAAATGTGTTCGTTACTTTATTTTATTTATTTATTTAATTATATATACATATTTTTTATGATAATATATTTTTTAGAATATGTGATAATCGACATCACATACATGATAAAAAAGTACTGGATTCGTGAAAATCTTTGACCTCCGGTTTACAATGAATTTACATGTTTAGAGATGTTCTGAACAAGATTTGACCATTTTTAGAAAATATCTCTATGTCTTTTTTGGGTGGGTGTGTAACAAAAATTTTGTGGACGTTGTATCTCAGGTACGAAAAGACAAAACTTAAATAATCGTTATATTTAATTGTAATGTGACTTAACTTGTTGAAATTATATTCGGAATTTCAAAATAATGTATGGCAATGTAAGACGAAATTTTGGATAAATGTACGTGATGAGAATTCTTTTTAACTTTTCAATGTGAGATAAGGAAAGAAGTTTTTATAATAGTAAAAGCCAATTAGGGAAAATTTTTAGTACATTTAGGGGCAACACTTTCCTTCTGGGGAGAAATATCCGGTATAAATTTTCCACATGAGTGTATTTTAAAAGAACTCGTCAATATTTTTAAAACGAATGGTTGTACCGCATATCTGTAGTAACTCAGGATAAATTTATCGATTTTTTCATTAAAAAAGTATCCCTTAAAAAAAAAAAAAAATCGTTAGATGTCGGCTCAAAACTGGATTTCTTTCGACATTGCGTGCTACACTTCTCTGAAATCAAAATTGTCTAAATTCATCATTTAAAATGATCTTAATAACAAATAATTTTAGTTAATAATAATTTTGACAAATCATTTGTACTGCATGCATTTGTATAGGAAATTACAGAAGAAAGTTTTGTGATGGTGACTTCTCTTTGTTACTTATGTAAGGAAAGGTAGCTAACTAAGGAAAGTATTGTTAACATGAAAAATTTCGACTATGAGATTTTTGTGTATCTAAACGCTTCGAGATCTCCCGAATTTATCATATCTGTTTTGCAGTGGTGTATGTATGCGTAAGAAATATTAATGATAAGAAATTTTATTGGCGTATTTTTATGCATATTTAATAAAATAACATGAAAATATCTTCACTGTAACAAAACTTACGTTTATTTTTGCAGTTTTATTTATCAGTATACACTATCTGCCAATAAGTATTTGGACACTTTCGAATTTAGACGTTTTGTCAAATATCTAGAAGAATTCTTTTGGAATCCTCTTGAAACTTTGGGAGTATAAACAACATGTCACACCTTATATATTTCAGCAAAATCTTTTTACTGAAGTGAAAAAGGGGCCCAGTTAAAAACTATAGAAAAATCAAAGTATTTTTGCATCATCCAGTAAAAAGTAATGTTTGAAGTGTGTTTTGGCTGTAGTATGTGAATATAAAGATTCTTCTAATTATTTGTACAGTCGGTAACAAAAGTGTCTGAACACTAGCAAAAATTCCTATGTATGAAAGGTACATTCATACGGTTTTCTTAAATAAATCCTTGTCTAATCCTGTTCTTAGTCAGTCTAAAAACATGATTCGATAAGGATTTATTTAACAAAACCGTATGAAGTGTACTTTTTTTACTTAGGAATTTTGCTAGTGCTCAGACACTTTTGTTACCGACTGTATGCATTTTTAGGAGGCTATCACATATGTTCATGGAGATATAACGATTTCATTAAAATTCTTTAAATTTCTTTCATGAACGCGCATGGGGATCATGTCACCCACCTAACCAAAAAATGGCTGCTTTCTATACTTTCGAAAAGCGTGCCCTTAATATTTCTTCAAATCCTATTTTATTAAAATCTGAAATTAAATACCTGAAAGCCATTGCAATTGACAGAGGTTATGACCCTTCCATTATAGACAAAGCTACCCAAAAATTACAACTCCCTCATATTTCGTCTACGAAATCAGTCTCTTCTAATATCAGTATTGTTTTACCATATTTTCCCAAAACCAGTCAAACCATAGCTAAAATTCTCAAACAATATGATTTTAAAATAATATTTTCGCTTTCCAATAAACTCACCTTTTATCAGTTAAAAGATCCCATTGATATGTATAATTCTTGGGGCCTTTATAGTATTTCCTGTCAGTGTGGTTTATCATATATTGGCCAAACTAAACGCAGTCTTAAATTTCGTCTAAAAGAACATATGAATTAAGTCCGCAAACAAGAAACCAATAAATCGGCTATTTCTAAACATTGCTGGGAGGAAAATCATAATTTAATATTTAATTCAGCTAAAATAATTTGCAGACCTAAATCCATTCATGAACTCGATTTCTTTGAAGCTTTTCATATTTATAAAAATTTTAAAAACCTTGTAAAATGTGATTTCGCTCTTCCCTATTTGTCTGATTGTTGGAAATTTTGCATTTAGTCCTCATTTTCTTAATTTTTCTACTGTTCACACAGTTACACATTCCTAAATTCCTATTGGCCACACTCCCCACCTTTTCCGTGATCCTATTGGTTGAACTAAATCCGGTCCCTCTCCTATATATATATACGAGCACTTCTCCAGATTCAGAATTCTTTTTGCACTGAAGACGGTACGCTTAAGGCTACTGAAACAGTATGCATCTCAAATATTTTTCTTTGGCGTTTCTGACGTTGTAGTTTATTCGGGTTTTAATATTCTAACGCCAAGTCTCCTGTTATTATTTGACAATGCTAGCGCTCGAATAATTTTGCTGCCAACTGTACACGTTTGACAAAAGTTCCACGCAAGAGTGTATAATCATTCGCAATGTGTATATTTTGCTTGATTGTGTATATCTTTGCGTCATTTGTTAAATTTATATTTCAGAACTTCTATAATTTCACATATACAGTCGGCAGCAAAAGTATCCGAGCACTAGACAATAATTCCGATATAAAAAAAAAATACACTTAAAACTGCTTTGTTAAATAAATCCTTGTCGAATCATGTTCTTACACTGACTACAAAAAAAAATCTACAAGAATTTATTTAACAAATCTGTTTTAAGTGCACATTTTTTAGACAGGGATTATTGCTAGTGCTCGGATACTTTTGCTGCCGACTGTACGTCTATTTGTGTTAACTTTTGAAGGAATCCAATTTATGAAAAAAAAAAAGAAAGGGTAGTTTAGTAAATCAAAACCACTTTTACTGGTTTATAAATCTTTTCAGACTGATTAAAATATTTTTGAAGAGGAAAATGTATTTATATTTCTAATTTCTGTCAACTGGAACACAGAAATTATTATTATTATTTTGTAGTAAAATTTTTTACATCCCAAGTAACTTATTATTCTTAGTACCGATCAAGTTTATTTCTGAGTTTAAGAATTGTTCTATTTTGTAACTTGAGAGATGCTAGTAATATTCAGCCAGACTAGATAAATAAAAAGACCGCTAGATAAATAAATTAACCATAGTGAACTGTAATTGGTTAATTTATCAGTAATAATATAAAAATTATATATTGTGCATTTATTTAGTACAGCATTATAAAACAATAACTAACTCAAACTATACTCATTATCTAAACTTCGACCATTTAACACCCACAAACCAATTAATTTTTACTTTGTTTTGTTTTGCACCTCAGACTTTGCTTAATGGAGGTTTAAAACTGTCAAGTTCATACCCTAAAACATGATTAATGATCTCCCTATAACGCGTTACTACGTCTATATTATCCTGTAATATTTAAGATTTATGACTAGAAAGCTTGTTCCCGTCTTTAACGATGAATGGATAGGGCTTGAGACACTGAAAACGTGAATAATTAATCTAAGATATCTTTCTAAGACATGTCTGTAAATCTAGCCGAGAATGATTTCTTAGCAAATGTATACAAATGGGAATAATCACTCATTCGCTGTTTATCGGGAACCGCAAATGGAGAATCATATAAGTGCTGAAAGTAGACTTCGATTTTTTAGCGACGTTTTCAGATCTGGAGTGAGATTGCTCAGAAAGACGAAATTTATAATGCTATAGATCTTGACTTTTCATCACTACTGTGAAAATGCGATTTTAAGATATAAAATTGTACGTTCAGAAGAACGATGGTGCACGTGCATTTCCTCTAATGAAGTCATTAACTCATTGGCAGATTAAAAAGTCACGATATTCATCATAAAAACAAGAATTTCTTTCAAATCATGGAAAACTGGAAAGAAAAAAAAAAAAGAGAATCCACATATATGTGTATATATATATATATATATATATAAATTAGCTTTAGTAAAAAATGTTATAATATTAAGGAACTTCTTTCGAAACATTTTTTGATAAGTTTACTTTGAAAAAAAAAATGAAATTCGTATGTTTTTATTTATTTGAGATATTTTTTGGGATGGTACGTAATTGATAAATGTCCATAACAACAACGACATGTTTTCTTTTGAAAATCGTAAAATTAAAAACAAATTGCATGGCTTCTCTATTAATAAAACTTTGAAATACCGCCAATAAATTGAAGACCTTATAAACTTTAAGTGGTTTAGCACAAATTTTCTTTTTTAATAATAGTTAGGTAAGTTTTTTTGTTTCTAATCATAATTCCAAAAATATTTAGGAGAATTGCAGTTGGAGAAAGAAAGAAGAGATTAAGAAACGTCGCTGACGAATTTTATTTTTACGTTAGGGCATTTTATATGCATAAAGTTTCTGAATAAATAAAAAAAAAAAAAAAACTTCTTAAGTTCATAAGCTAAATTTGTAGATGAGGCTAAAATTTGAAAATTTGATGTGTGCATCACAGTACATCTTTATCTTGAAGCAAAACCAGGGTACATTTCAATCGGCAGCAAAAGTATCCGAGCACTAACAATAATCCCTGGCTATAAAAAGTCCACTTAGTACTGTTAAGTTCACTTTGTTAAATAAATCCTTGTCGAGTCATATTCTAAATCAGTCTAAGAACATGATTCGACAAGGATTTATTTCACAAAACAGTTTTATAAATAATCTCTAAAAAATAAAGAGTTAAATTGAACACGTGTCACTTGTATTAAATACATTTAAAACACTTTAAACACACGTAAATATCAATTTATTTAAAAGATGTTAAAATTTTTTTATCCAAAGCTTTTCGCTTTAATATTAAAGCATCATCAGGGATTTATGATTCGTTTCCATTGCGCAGTTTTAAATATGTTTTCTTTTTATAGTCAACAGTTAAGTCTTTTAATAACGTGATATATTTTAAATATCAGCCATAAAACTATATGAATTCCGGTAGAGGTTGGACCAAGGAGTTAAGAAAATTGCGAGAAGCTGGAACTATTGAATATCATACGAGGTTATTGTAGGAGAAAAAACATCATGAATTAGCAGAGATAAACTATTAACAATTTGATAAAATTGTGCCAAATTATTGGTAAAATTGCAGCATCTTTGGAATTTATTGCATTTTTGCATTTAATTATATGAATAGCTTCGGAAATGTAAAGTTCTTGGATAGTAGATGGTGCTGTAATAATTTTGGCTTTATCCCATATAGGGTTGACGTTTGCGTTGGCATAAATGAAGTCGACCAGAGTAGAACTATTTGCTTCTTTGATATTTCGTATATGTTCTTGTATTCTTTTATTTAAAGTCCTCTTAGTCTGTCCAATATAATAGAAAAGTTCTTTATTGCTAAATGGACCCACAGGAGGAGTCTATCAAATTCCCATAGAAAGCAATAAAGAACTTTTATATTATATTGGACAGACTAAGAGGACTTTAAATAAAAGAATACAAGAACATATACGAAATATTAAAGAAGCAAATAGTTCTACTCTGGTCGACTTCATTTATAATAGAAAAATACTTTCTGAATATGTGCATGAGTTCGGAGTTTCCTCAAATTAGTTATTTAAATATATTTATAACAAATATTTCTTATTTAATAATTCTTTGCTAAAATAACAGTGATATAATTAAATAAAGTTTGGCTTACCTGGGTTTTCACAGGTAATTGCAAATTCCATTGGTGAAGAAAAAATCTCCTTAATATGACTTCTGTATTAAAGACCAGCAACTACTTTTCCTATAATTAATCTTGATCAGAGTGAGAAATTCTTACATAATATGTAGATCTATTATATTTAGGATAATTCACTCGTTGCTAGGTAATGAAAGAAAGCCTAGATGTTTTTTACTTTAATTTATTCATCTTAGACAAAAGGAAAAAATTATGATTAAATAGAATAAGAAAATGGAACGTCAGTTCCGAATAACGAAAATTACATGATTAAAAAAAAAGAATTACAATGTACTTGTAGAGAGACGCGACACATCGTCACGTGATACGGCAGGTGCACCGAACAATCTTTTGGCGGGAAGTAAAAAACAAAAAAGAAAGTTCGGAACAAGAAAAATGAAAGTTAATAAAAGAATGTCTGAGATTAAATATCACAACACCCCCTCTTAAGCTCAGAAATTTTTCAATTGTTCATTAATGCATTTCTATGTCTATTAAAATCAGTTTTTGGTAGAGCTTTTGTGAGGGCATCGGCGCTCATTTCTTTGGTAGGTTTGTATTGAAGCTTTATTAGGCCTTCTTGTATTAAGTTTCGCAGAAGATGATATCTCAGCTGTAAGTGTTTTGTTTTGGACTGGAATTTTTCATTTTCAGCAATCTTGATGGTAGATTGGTTGTCCTGGTACAACACTATAGGACATTCTTGCGGCAAATTTAAATCATCCAGTAGTTTGTTGAGCCACTGTATTTCAAGTGCAGCACTCGCAGCTGCGACGTACTCAGCCTCTGCTGAAGACATGGACACACAGGACTGTTTCTTCGAAGTCCAAAATATTGGATTTTTTCCTATCTTAAATAAATTTCCAGATATAGACTTTCTATCACTTGGGTCATTGGCCCAATCCGAATCCGAATATGCTCTAAGAACAGGTTCACCAGAGTTACAAAGTTTTAATTTAATATCTTGGGTATTTTTCAAATATCTAATAACCCTTTTAACTGCCTCCCAGTCTTTCGCTCTAGGATTTTCGTTTCTACGGCTTAAGATGCCAACGGCAACACTTATATCAGGTCGCGATACTGTAGAAATGTAAAGTAACGCGCCTATAGCCTGTCTGTACATTGTGTTGTTTGGTAAGAGATTGTCATTATCAGTTAATTTTATATACCCTGGTTCCATTGGTGTGTCAGAGGGCCGTGCGTTATCTAGCCCAAATTTGGTTACAATGTCTCGTATTTTATTATTTTGATCAAGCGTAATTACCCCTTTACAAGGTCTTTCTATATTTATGCCGAGGTAATATTTGGCTTCCCCAAGGTCGGTTAATGGATATTCTTCCCTAAGTTGATTAATTAGTATGTCAATATCGTGATTTTTACCAGCTACAAGTAGATCATCAACATACACAAGAATGTAAGTTTCTGTGTTATCTTTGTTACGTATATATAAACACTTGTCATGTTGACTTTGTTTAAATCCTAATTTACACAATGTTTCATTAATTTTCAAATTCCACGCTCTAGCGGCTTGTTTCAAGCCATATATCGCTTTCTTTAACTTACATATTTTATTTTCTTCGCCCTGGATAACATAACCCTCGGGTTGATGCATGTATACATCTTCTTGCAAATTTCCATGTAGGAAAGCAGTTTTTATATCTACATGCCTTAGATTCAAATTTTTATATAGTGACATGGTCAAGAAACTTCTTAGAGTGGTATGCGATGCAACTGGTGCAAAAGTTTCGTCATAGTCCACCCCGTATTTTTGAGAAAAACCCTTGGCAACAAGCCTGGCTTTATATTTCTCGACTTGTCCTTGGCTATTGTATTTGGCCTTGAACGCCCACTTACACCCTACTACTTTGGTCCCTGGTTGAGCGTCAACAAGTTCCCAAGTATTGTTTTGTCTGAGTGAATTCATTTCGTCGAGTGTGGCATTCAGCCAATTTTCTTTTTCAGCTGGGTTTTGAATTTTTAATATATCATCAAAACACTTAGGCTCATCAATTCTTTTGTCATTTACTGCAAATGCAAATCTGTCGGGCGGAACACCTTTATTTAATCGTTGTGATCGTCGCGGCAGAGTTTGCGTGTCATCCGGACTATCGTTATCGCCCACTATATCTATATTTATATCAGTATCTAATATTGGTAATTTGGACACCGGAATTTCATCATTTGAATTTTCATTCTTGATTTGTGATGTTTCATTATTGTGGGATTCTCTATTCTCATCTTCCAAAAATTTTACTGTTCTGCTAATTATTACATTTTTATTATTTGTGCAAATTCTGTAGCCTTTGCTACGATTATCATATCCCACAAAAATTCCTTCTTGAGCGGTGCTATCCAGTTTTCCCCTATGTATTTTATGTACATATGCATATGCGCGACATCCGAATGTTTTTATATTTGATAAATCGGGTTTACGGCCGGTCCATTTTTCGTAAGGAGTTGAGTCGCATGAGGAGGTCGGGAGCCTATTTTGTATGTAATTTGCAGTATTTACGGCTTCCCCCCAAAAGGAATTCGGTAAATTACTGTCTTTAAGCAGACAGCGAGCCATTTCGGTCAGCGTACGATTTTTACGTTCTGCCACGCCGTTCTGAGCACTAGAGTAAGGAACGGTAAACTGGTGCTCAATTCCTTCTTTATTCAAAAATTCATTCACTTCCATACTAGTGTATTCACCCCCGTTATCGGAGCGAATTGCTTGCACTTTTCGGCCAAATTTGTTTGCGGTCATAGCCACATATTCCTTTAACTTAGAAAATACCTCAAACTTATTTCTTAGCAAATATATAATAGTATAACGACTGTAGTCGTCTATAAATGTAAGAAAGTAATATTTTCCACCTACAGTGGGGGTTTTCATAGGGCCACATAAGTCTGTGTGGACCAGTTCGAGTGGTACGGAGGCTCTAAATTGTGCAGCTTTGGGGTAAGGTGAATCAGTTAATTTTGACATTATGCATGTTTTACATTCAGTATTATGTTTGCAATCATTTAATTTTATACCCACAGCCATGTCCTTGTTAACTAAATCTTTAATGTGGTTAGTATTTCTGTGGCCAAGTTTCACATGCCACTTGTTTATGCAATTTTCGTTATCACAAGTTTGTATTACAATGTTCGCTGTGTGTTTGTTTTCAGAATAATTTAATTGACATTCATATAAGTTATTTTTCACATATCCCTCAATGCATGTATTTCCCTGATTTACAATTTTACAGGTTTTATCATCAAATACAGCGATACAGCCATTCTCTGTTGCTCTTTTTATAGAAATTAAATTAGTTTCTATTTCAGGGACATAAAGAACATTTTTAAGTGTTATTTTGTTCTGTGTGTTTTCCGAATTTACGGTATACAAATCCACAGTACCGGAACCCAAAGATTTTAGCTGCGTGCCGTTCGCGATAGTGACGTTAGAAACGTTATTTTTAAGATCGCGAAATTTTAGTTTATCATTGCAGATATGTGAAGACGACCCTGAATCAACCACCCAATTTACAGTTTTATCTCCAACATAAAAAGAATACAATTTATCAGCTTTTGGTTTATTGCTCCCCTCTGCAATTTGAGCGCTATCTGGCTTCTCATTGTTCTGAGAGCATATGTTGGATCTGAAGTTGGGTTTTTTGTTGAAATTTTTACTGTGACTTTTAACAGCAGAATTATTTTTGTTTTTTAACTTATAACATTCTTCTATATTATGATTACTTTTCTTACAGTATTTGCAGAATTTCTCCGATTTGTTATGGTATTGGACTTTTAACGCTGAATTTTGATAAGTTTTGTTTTCAAGCCTTTTGGCATATTCATCAGCTAATTTGTTTCGTATATACTCAGGTGTCAATTGCGCTTCGTCTTTCGATTCGAGACTTGTTATGAGAACGTCATACGAAGGAGGGAGTGAGCATAGCATTAATGCAGCTAGGTGCGATTCGTCTATGACTTCACCTATAGCAGTGAGTCTGTCGCGTGTTTTATATATATCAGCTATATGTTGGTTTACATCACCACCTTCCATTAATTTTATGGAATAAAGTTTCCTAAGTAAGAAAAGCTTACTCGTAAGGGATGATCTTTCGTGGACTTGGCGCAGAGCATTCCAGCACTCTCGTGCTGTATCTAGATTCATAACATACACGATTTGTTCGTTATCAATAAGTAAATTAATTAAAGCTCTCGCTTTTCTATTTTTTGAACGCCACTGATCGGTTATTGGGTTGGGAGGATCGTCAGTAATGACTGTAAAAAGATCCTCTTTTTGCAAGTACATCTCAATACGAAACTTCCACACATTATAATTTGTAGAGTTCAGCGGTTCAATTTGTATATCTTTTGTTGCTGACATACTTAAACAAAATTTTTGTAATAGTTTTGTTAATATTTGTTCAATTCGTAAATATTCATTTAATATTTTAAATCAACACAGTTAGGATAAATAGTAATTGAAGAAGAAAATGAAATTAAATAGTTTTCATGAAAATAAGCACTTTTCAATACTTTCGATTTAGTGTCACTTCGGTTTTGAAGAAACAAAAACAAATATTTTCGCTTACATTTTCATTTCTTATTTATTTTATTATTTAAATGTAGCAATCTCTTCCAATGTGCAATGAAAAAAAAAACTTTTGAACTTTTGTCAAGAATAAATCTAAATTTTCAATTCAAAATATCAGAATCATAATCTAATAGAAAAATACTTTCTGAATATGTGCATGAGTTCGGAGTTTCCTCAAATTAGTTATTTAAATATATTTATAACAAATATTTCTTATTTAATAATTCTTTGCTAAAATAACAGTGATATAATTAAATAAAGTTTGGCTTACCTGGGTTTTCACAGGTAATTGCAAATTCCATTGGTGAAGAAAAAATCTCCTTAATATGACTTCTGTATTAACCTTTAAAGGCCGGCTGGTGGGTATTTCAACCAAAGAGTAACACCTCGTAAAAGACGGCTTTGGATTATATATCGACCAAGCTGTCCTTTTCCCCTCAGATATTGTTTACCTGCTTTAGGGGCGGGTAGAACTGTCACTCTTGTTAAAAATGATCACCCTTCCGATGTTACTATTTTTGCTAATCTCAATTCCCTCTTTTTTCCCTAAACCTGATGCAAAACACATACAAGCAGAATTCCTTTCTTTCAATAACAAAATTTTAGTGGAAATACTTTTAAAATATTTTGAAATGGAATTTCCTGAGTTCCTTCGGGTGAATGATAATACATTTGCCTTTTGTTGCTTTCTTCATTATTGACAAAACTTTAGAATTCATACAAATTTCTGTCATACTTAGAGATTATATTTTGACATTTCTTGTTTTAATTTTATTTCACTACACGGAAATAAAAGGAAATCCATATTTTGTATAGTTAAATGCATTATGATTTACTAAAAATATTATATTAATTATAATGTATTTATTTTTATTTATTTATTTATTTTACAAGCGAACAAATCTATATCTTCTTGGCAACTTTAATATGTATAATTATTCTATTTTACGGCTATCTTAATTTTAAATTGCAGTGGTTATCTAAATCTTTAGCTTACTAGCTTTATTTTTTAATACGAAATAAGAAATTACCTTTATGATTACGATCCCAGATTTATAGTTATTCTGAAAACAAAGAAATGTTTTAAAAATTATTATTCACTGCCTTTGTTTTCTGCCTCATTACTGCATTGACCTTCCGTAATTTTATCGGAAATTTATATTATTCGAGATCTATTTACATTATTATAATATCCTCATTTATTTATTTTGTTTTGTTTTGTTTAATTAATTATTTTTTCCTTACTTTTTCTTATAACTTTATTATTACTATTGTTTTATATTATTTAACCTTTCGTAAATTTAAACTCTGAGTTGCTATTTCTGAACTATGGTTTAAGATGTTCAGATCTATATACTATTATTACAAGAGGTGAAGGAATACCGTTCTTAAGAACCTTAAAAACCGATTTTTATGATGATAAGGATTATTATGATTCCACTCTTTAAACAATGCATATGTAATCAAGCATATGTCAAGCATCTTTGACTGTCATACCTCCAAATGAGAAAGAACGGCCAAACTTCATAATTAAAACAGTTCAGATGTTTTTATCAGCTTCTAATGAAAATTGAAAGGGGAACTGGGACAATAAGTCTGTATCTCTAAAAGGTGTTGGTGTTGCGGAATATGGCCGATTGACTACTCTTGGGTCCTAGGCCAGAGGGTGAGGGTCTTCGGTGGAGGTCTTTCTAAGGGGTCCTAGCCCGTATTCACTCAAATTTCGGAGAAAACCACGGAAAACTCCGAACGGCTAGGCCAACGAGCGCGACCTGGGATCGAACCCGGCACCTTACGTCTACCATCTTTGAGCGCAGAACCGCTCGACCTCTGGTGGGCGTATCTGAAAAAGGATGGATTGGATTTCGGAATGAGGCCGATTGACTGTTGTAGGTCCTAAACCTGAAGAAAGTTCTCTCCAGGGTCGTTCTAAGGGGTCCTAGCCCATATTCACGCAATTTTCGGAGAAAACTACGGAAAATTCCGAACGGCTAGGTTGACAAGCGTGACCTGGGATCGAACCCGGCATCTCACGTCTACCAGATTTGAGCGCAGAACCACTCAGCTGCTCGAGGGAGAATCTCAAAAATGAATTCAGCGATTTTCTTCAAAATTGCTATATAAAACCCCTTTTATATGTCTGCATATACATTAGTTTTTTTTTTTTTTTTTTTTTTTTTTTTTTTTTTGTGAAAATTTATAGCCTTTTTGTACAAGTAGGTTAATTTTAAACATCGCTTTCGCTAGTTTGATTCTCTCTTTATTTACTGCATTTTGAAATACACAGAAAATGTACTGGAAATCTATTTTTTATTTACTAAACAGTAATATTTAAAAAATATAAGATATAAAAGGTATACATATCACCTCATTCTTGTAACTAACGAAAATTTAGCGAAGTAACATTTTAGTATATCATTGGTTCATAGAATGAGAAAAGAGATTAAAACCTTAAAATATGAAAAAACATTATGCATTTTTTTATTCTTCATATTTTATCAAATATTAATGGTAGATTCTTGAAGTGCTATATATGTAAATTAATTATAACACACGTAAAAATCGTGAATAATGTCAATCAAAAACAGTAGCAGTGCTTTATAAAATTCCTTTCTTGAACAAAAACGGCTACATATAACTAACATCTAGCGGCATGTAGTGAGATTGAAGTAAGATATTATATATATATTCTATTTTAATAAGTACCTTCGAGATTTCTTATGTGAAATCAATTTTATACACTTTTAAATCTAACTTTACTGTAAAGTACTGTCAATAGAAAAAAAAAAGTTAAAGAACGGCTCTACGAATTAACTTCATATTCGTGATATTAAGTTCCTTGTAGATTTTCTGTCGTGTACAATAATTTGTTTCGTGTAAATGGGATCAAAAGTCTGTCTCAAAGATCAGTTACTAGACGTCTGATTGCTTAAGCCAATTTTATGTTTCTATTCTTCCCACTACTTTAAAAAATCTGGAGTGACTCCACTCGACTTTCCGAACATTGAGTAATTAACAGTTTTATAGATAAAGTAAAGAAAGAGGAGTTGTTAATCCAACAAAAGAGAGAAAATCATAATAGAGTGTTTGAGTATTTTTCTCCATATATTACAAGATGTTTTATTTAAAGCTACTGAACTTTGAGCCCATAGATCATAATGATAAAGAATTTTTCGTTGTGTCCCTGTACACATCTATAAATGCTAGATTCACCAAAATGCTTATAGTTAGTGCAACAGTGATTTATAATATTCATATAAATTTTCAGCTCAATTGAATAAGGCGTTTAGATGCTATCGCACTTTTAAAAATTTGGTCCCATTGGCCATAATGATAAAAAATTTTTATTTGTGTCCCTGTAAAAAACCTGTAAGTGCTAAATTCACCAAAATCTATACAGTTGGTGGAACTGTGACCTATAACATGTGTACAAATGTTTTGCTCAGATTAATGAAGCGTTTAGACGCTATCACACTTTTAAAAATTTGGCCCCATAGGCCATAATGATAAACAATTTTTCTTTGTGTCCCTGTAAAAAAACTATAAGAGCTAGATTCTCCAAAATCTATACAGATTGAGTATTTCTGACTTATAATATGTGTATAAATTGTTTGCTCAATTGAATAAGGCGTTTAGATGCTATCGTAATTTTAAGATTTTGGTCCCATAGACCATAATGATAAAGAATTTTTCTTTGTGTCCCTGTAAAAAAACTATAAGTGCTAGATTCATCAAAAACAATAGGGTTCGTGATACGGTGACTTGCAACATGCGTACCAACTTACAGCTCATTCAAGCAAAGCGTTTAGGCGCTAGCGTGTTCACTCACACACATACATACACACATACATACATATATCATCGTAAAAATAGTGAATACGGACTCAGGGGACCTCGAAACGAATAGAAACATCAAAATCTCAAATTCGGATTTTTGACATGATTACAATACTTTCATCACTATAGTGTTTGGAAAGTGAAAAGGATTTATAATCTGTGTATTAGTGGATAATCACGGTATCTGTTATTACCAGAGATTTCACGAGTTGATAAATATCAGAATACTAAGAAAGGCTATCCCTTATTCCGCAGTTTAATATTTTTGAGGAAGAAAAAAAATTCTGTGGAAAATTCAAGGAGGATTTTTTTTTTTTTTTTTTTTTTTTTTAAGGATGGAGGACTATTAGTTTCAATCTACGGATTTTTACCATACCAGTTTTACGACAGCTGAGCATTTATCGAAAATATAATTGAATAATTTGAAAACGATATTATAGTTTGAAGGAAAAATAATAATAATAATAATAGTCTTCTTCTGCGCCAAATTTTAAATTTTGACAAGGGTGTCCAATGCAAAAGCTGTTCCTTCCCCTTAAATTTCTCTGAAAGATGTGTGTAAATATTCGGCTCAACTTTAGTAAAGAACTTTTGGTGACTTTTGCTATTTTGTCGCCGAAACTGTCTCGGCATTTTTATTTTTATTTACTATTATTATTATTTTTTTTTTCTTTCACGATGGAATGAATTTTTATTTTATTAAATGTATATATAACTGATTTATCTTAAAATTAGTTCATTACCATTCGTTTGTTATACTCTTTATTCGTATTTGACCGGACCGGAAAAAGCTGTAATCCCTTTTGTCCTTGACCAGTATTGCAGTACCATTCTATTACAGCTGTCAGTTGCTTGTCCAGCGACTGCAGTGCGAAGGATTAGGAAAGTTCAAGAATTATCAATGAATGAAATTAAAGGGCCACTGCAACAAAGAAGAGTGAAATACTAAAAGAGCCACTCTGGGAAAGAAGAGACAGAGAAAAGCTAGTTTTAGAGTATTCGCTAAGAGAAAAAAAAAAAAAAAAAAACACCTGCTCTCAGTCTTAAAGTTTAAGCTTGAACTAAATCACCTTTTCTAATTTCCAATCTATATTAAAATGTCTTATATTGCATATTAAAATGTCGAGACGTAAAAGGTATCTTACGCAAGATGAAATTGAAAAACTTTTAATTGAGTTAGAGGATGAAGATTTTGATGATTCAGATTCAGAATGTGATGTGGAAAATAATAATGAGATAGAAGATAATGATTTGTAAATTTCAATAAATTCCTTGAATGAGCCTGATAATGAAGTTTCAGAAATAGGGGATGAAATTAAATGGGTCTTGCTTTTGCCTCCAAGGCACGTGTTTGCACCTGATGAAGAAAGGCTACGTCCTTTCGAAACCGGTTGTGCTGACTTAAAATTTATGGTGTGTGAAGAAGTTTTAATTTCTTTCTAATTATTAAATGAATAATAAGATTTTATTTTGCATTAGTTTCATTAACTGTAAACTATATATTAAAATTCCGAATTTCATTTTTTAATCGGTCACCAATTCCTTCCTCATGGTTTCGTCTTCGATCATGATATGCAACATACGACTGGCTTCAGTGCTATTAGTTGAAGTATATAATAATCTATGGATATTAAATTATTTCGTTTTCACTAAATCTGACAAATTTACAATATTAAAAGAGTTTTAATGAGTTTCTCCCGAATTTCATCATTTCATTCCTTTCTAATCTTGTACTATTGACATACATTATTATTCCTCACCTTGTTTTTTACAGAGATGAATTTGAATACCCAAATTTTCTTAGAATAATTTTCGGAAAATATAGCAATAGATATCAGCAAATTGATGAAGTTTAAAATTACTATAGAAAATAGTGGTATCCAATTTTTTCCCTTTGCGAGAATTTTGTATCGCACATATGTTTATTTTAAAATACATAATTCGAGCACAATAGAGAATCTAGATTTTTTTTTTTTTCTACATAGAAGCTTTTATAACAAATTCCTTATTTGCACGTAAACATACTTTTAGAATTTATACGCTTTGAATATTGTTCTTTTATCTATCTATCTATCTATCTATATATATATATATAAATAATAATTAAAAAAAGTCAGCATTTTGACTATATAAAAAATCAACATTTAAACAACATTTTATAAAATTTTCATTGAAAATATTGCAATATTCAGCGGGTGGGTCTTGGTTTTCGAATACATTTAGAAAAGCGATTGAGACTATTTCTCAAAAACTAATGTAACAATCTTATTGAATTATTAAACACTTCTTCCAAGTAGAATTGAGTCATTTAAATGCTGCTTTTTCATATATGCTCAAAATATTGAATAACATTTTCTATTTCTTATATATGCTCTTATTCTACTTTATTTTATTTTACTTCATTAACCTTTGAAACACATTCAAGGTCATAAATGATTCATTAATACAAGATGTTTAACACATAAAGCAGGTGTAATTATCATGTTGGCAAGTTTAATATTTTAACAAGTTAATATATTTTTTTCTTTTTTTTTAGTCATGGAATTTTACAAATAATTTTTAAGTATATATATATTTTTTTGTGAATTTTCCACTTTTAATGAAACTTATATAAAATGTTTAAATGTTGTTTTATATGCTCAAAAGTTTGAGAAAAGAAAAAAAAAAGTTTTTTTCTTTCTTTCTTTTACGCCTTTGAAAACCATGTAACCTCTTAATATAATAAAATGTATAAATACATAATAATTAGTACTTGATATTACAGAAATAATTATTTAGTCATGCGTAACATTGTTCAGTTTTTATTTTGTAATATTTTTATTAGAAGCTTCAACACTTCTTTTTAAAAGTATTATATTTAAAGTAATAAATCTCAGAAAAATTCTTCCAAATACAGTTTACATAGAATTTAAATAAATCTTTCGTTTTCATTTCTCCTTCTTTTACTTTTTCTTTTTTTTAATTACATAATTTTAAGCACGTTTACAATTAAAGATCAGGACTATCGATTAATATTATTTCGCTAGTAATTCCGTATATTTCAAATTAAACATGAAACATTATATTGTCAACAGAATAAAATCCCTTTTCAAATAAACATTCATAAACACAATGTAAAAAGATTCGTTCAGAAATCAACAAGTTTTTTCCCTACAAGAGAGTGCAATGGAGATTTTAGTGTGAAGGTTTTCCCTTTAAAGGGAAATCGTTTAGTAGAAAATATCACTTTGCTATATGGGTCGGACGGGACTTCCTACAGCCATTGTTAACACCGAGACGCTTGAAGATAAAACACGCCGACAGGGGGGGGACATCTGTCGTCTTACTGCCGTCTTTATGAACACTATCTGGTCAGAATCTGCCGTCGTGTAAAGGTTAAAGACCAGCAACTACTTTTCCTATAATTAATCTTGATCAGAGTGAGAAATTCTTACATAATATGTAGATCTATTATATTTAGGATAATTCACTCGTTGCTAGGTAATGAAAGAAAGCCTAGATGTTTTTTACTTTAATTTATTCATCTTAGACAAAAGGAAAAAATTATGATTAAATAGAATAAGAAAATGGAACGTCAGTTCCGAATAACGAAAATTACATGATTAAAAAAAAAAGAATTACAATGTACTTGTAGAGAGACGCGACACATCGTCACGTGATACGGCAGGTGCACCGAACAATCTTTTGGCGGGAAGTAAAAAACAAAAAAGAAAGTTCGGAACAAGAAAAATGAAAGTTAATAAAAGAATGTCTGAGATTAAATATCACAACAATTTATGCCAACGCAAACGCCAACCCTATATGGGATAAAGCCAAAATTATTACAGCACCATCTACTATCCAAGAACTTTACATTTCCGAAGCTATTCATATAATTAAATGCAAAAATGCAATAAATTCCAAAGATGCTGCAATTTTACCAATAATTTGGCACAATATTATCAAATAGTTAATAGTTTATCTCTGCTAATTCATGATGTTTTTTCTCCTACAATAACCTCGTATGATATTCAATAGTTCAAGCTTCTCTCGATTTTCTTAACTCCTTGGTCCAACCTCTACCGGAATTCATATAGTTTTTTGGCTGATATTTAAAATACATCACGTTATTAAAAGACTTAACTGTTGACTGTAAAATGAAAACATATTTAAAAATGCGCAATGGAAACGAATCATAAATCCATGATGATGCTTCAATATTAAAGCGAAAAGCTTTGAATAAAAAAAATTTAACATCTTTTAAATAAATTTATATTTGCGTGTGTTTAAAGTGTTTTAAATATATTTAAAACAGTTTTAAGTATACTTTTTTTATATCAGAATTATTGGCTAGGGCTCAGATATTTTTGCTGCCTACTGTATCGGGAAATTGCACCCACAAATGTAATGTAATATTTTTGTATGTTGCTGTCCACGAGCCATTTGTCCAATATCAGTAAAAGGCTAGTTTCATAAGATACAAATTTAGAATACGGAGTTTATGCTAATATTTATTTTTGGGTTATGGTGATAGCTGACGCACAAACGGATACATACAGTCGGCAGCAAAATTATTCGAGCGCTAGCAATAATTCCTATATAAAAAAAGTACACTTAATACTGTTTTGTTAAATAAATCCTTGTAGAATCATGTTCTTAAATTGAATAAGAACATGAATCGACAAGGATTTATTGTTACCGACTGTAATTGGTCTTAATCTACACACCATCACATTTAATGATAAGAAAAACTTCTACACAATAACTAAGAAAAATTCGTGAATGTTTTGTAAAAGGAAACTGCCAAAATTCAGCTTGTCCATCAATTTCTCCGAAAGACGTTTTATCACCGTGCGAAAATAATCGTATTCTCTTATAAAATATCAGAATGGACAACTTTGCCTTTCTTTTTCCCTTATATCTCTCCGATCTTTGTCTTCTTTACAAGAACTATAAGCTACAAGATCACTTCACACGCAGTAGTGATTTTAGTAGTTATAAGTTCGTGAGGAGCGGTTGCCGGTTAAAGGTGTTTTATGATTCATAATACCTGCCATTACATAACATGATCACGTAAAGCAATGTTTTGTGTGTCCAATCAGAAACTAAACGGGGGCGGATGCTCCTTTTGATGAGCATCTAACTTGTAACTTATGACGTTTTTCAGGTGTACCACCTTATTTTGAAATAAAAATCGTGAATCAATGAAGAGCGTTTTGAGTCGATCACATTATCTTTACAACGTACTTGACATGAAACTTAAATGTTTTGACTGAAAATCAAATGATAAAAAAAAAAGACCTGAAAGTGTTGATGTGAGGTTTGGTTTGTATTTCCTACCAAAAGTAAAAAAAAAAAGAGATTAAGAAATACATAAATATTCTTCTAAAGATGTCATGTCTTTATGCGTGTATAGATCTTTAACGAAAGAGAAAAGGTAGAATATGTACAACTTTTTTTTTTCAACTTATACATTAAAATATTTTTTTATTTTAATTCAATGTTTACTATCAGTATTGCTTTAATAATAGAAATTTAGATTGATTATTATAACAACGACAAATATTTAACAACTGCTTATTTTCAGAAAAGCTGTCGTGCACACATTTTCAAAGCACTACACAGTGAAAGCCTTTAATTCAATAGAAATCCATTGAAAATGGTGATCAATATTTTTAAGTAATGCTTATGTACATTCTTAAGTATAAAATCGTACAATTCGACAGAAAAAATTGCTTGAATTAGCTGCAGTTAATATTTTAGTGCAATGTTTCACCATTTTAATGGCATTATTACAGTAGTAAGCGCTAGTGAAATGGTGAAACTTAACCCCCGAATATTGGTTGCAGCTAAAAATGTCTATTTTGTATCATTCTTTTGGTGAAACGTTAAACTATTCCTTTTTCAACAGTGTAGTGCATTCCTGAAAAAACTATTACAAAAAAAAAAAAAAAAAAAAAAAAAAAAAAACCTACAAATAAACCTTTTTGAATTTTACCCTTCTCCTAAAAGCAAATTTTTAAAACTTTTGTTCCATATCCATACAGCTGTCTAGAAACAGCCCGTTATCATGAAAAGTTCATTCAGATGATTGACCGTTGAAAATATCATGGGTATGGCGGCATTTCAACAATCAATGAGACGAATGAGCTTTTCATGATAACGGGCTGTTTCTAGTCACCCGTACTTGGATGGCGTAAAATGTCATTCATAATACGCCACTGGACACATCTAAACTTATTTCTCAAATGTATAATCTGATATCGCAATACATATATTTCGTATCGTAAGAACCCTACAAAATAAAGCAAAATAAGCAAAAAATATAACAAAAAACAAAAGCGCTAAAGCAAGATATATTCTTTAGTAAGATTTGGAAAGAGCAAATCAACATACTTCTTTGCTGTAACGAAGATTCGCTAATTTCATGGGTGCTATGGGTTTACATCAAGTCCCAGTTTCTCATACATTTATTTGCACTTTCATGGAAGACTAACAGTGTATTGACAATAATTAAAAGGAATTACTGTCACACAAATAAAATTTTTAACAACTGCAAATTTAAGAAAGCAATAATAAAGACTAACTTAAAGTATATTAGACTAAATTCTGGAATGAAAAAGAAAACTTCTGCCGATCACTCTAAATTATAAAAAATAAGAAATTAGCATAAAAATAAAAAAAAATTTAAGAAACCATCTCTAAACTTGATTTTGTAAGTTCCATGCTAAACATATACTTAGTGTTTCAAAAATTTGTTTTAAACGACAGTTGTTAAAAAAGTTTCGAAGTTTAAGAAAAAAATACTTAATAAAGAACTTGTGTTTAAAATAAATTAAATAAAACTGACTTGTATTTCTCGATAGAAATGTTCTCTTGAACTACTACTTGATGATTTCCAGAATTTTTTGCTTGTTATCAGTTTAAAGGGTTCAACTTGAACGGCAGAAATAAGGCCGGAATTGAAATTGACAATAGTAAGGCACATTACTCATCTAACCGTTCATGGTCGATTTCTATGGTTAAAAACCCAAATTTTACTTTTTAAATATTTTTAACGTAATTGATCCAATTCTTGTTAAGATATTCTTCTGATACTTCATGGTTCCCAGAGTTATTTTACTTCTCTTGGGAATTTTTCAAAGCTTCATCTCAAACATCTATCTAGGACTGCACTTAATTGTAGTGATGCACATTTTTTATCTAGTTTTACATATCCATGTTCTAAGAGTAAAAAAAAAAAATCTGGAACTTTATACATAAAGTATTTTAAATAGACTTGATTCCGAACTTTTGTTAGAAATTTATGCTTCAGCTACTTCATGATGCTAAAAATTACTTCACGTGACTTCAAAATTTTTCAAACGTTCATCTTGAGTATCGACAATAAAAACAAGAAATATACTTGACAATAGTAATGACAGTACTCATAGATCGACGTTCTTAAGGTAAAAAAAAAATTAAACTTTATGAATGAAATCTTTTAATTAGTACTGGGATTTAAATTTGTTAGAAAATCGGCGTTCATTTTCTTGATGATTTCTAGAGTTACTTCTCTTGTATTCAGAAATTTGCATACTGAATATCAAATATAAGGCCAGATAATAACTTCACTGTAGTAATGCATATTAATCATCTATCCATACATAACACATTCTAAGAATTAAAAAAAAAACCCAAACTTTGAGTTTAAATTATTTTAAATAGAGCTGAATTTTAATTCTTGTTAGAAATTCTTTCTCCAGCTACGTGACGTTTTTCAGAATTACTTCATTTGTCTTCAAAAGTTTCCATAGTTATAGCTTGATCGTCTAGAAGAAGTGAAAAATGCACTAAACTGTTGCAATACACATTGCTCATACATGGATGCATAATCAAATTCTAACTTTTCTTTTTTAAACATTATGATTAAAATATTTTATATAGAGCTGAATCTTAATTCTCCTTAAAAATTTACTCTTCAATAACTTGAGGATTTTCAGAATTACTTCACCTGCCTTCAAGTGTTTTCAGAGTTACAACTTAAAAATCAAGAATAAAGCCAAATACACTACTTAGTGGTAGAATAGATACTCATTCATAACTATGTTATAAAGTTAAAAAATTCCAAATTTCATGCTTAAAATTGTAAAGAAAACGAACTTTTAATTCTTACTAGAAGCATAGCCTTCAGTTACTTAATGGTCCCCAGACTTACTTCACTTGACTTTCAAAGCATTCAAAGGTCCAACTTGAATGGAGTGAAAAAGGCCGGAAATACACTTCACAGTGGTAAGGCACATTACTCATCTTTTCATTCATGACCACGTTCTAAGGGTAAAAATTCTCAAACAATTTTATAATACGTTACTCTCAAATTCTCCCTCTTCACCGTCTTTTAGGTAACCTGAATTCTCATACACTCAATGTCAGGTGATTTGTCATTGCACTATTTATCTTTCGAAGATGAGATATGTTGAAACGTGTTGACGGGATATGTTGTTTCCATTTGGAATCCTGGAGATGATGGTTAAAAGTTCAGCACAGAAAGACAACGGGGATGAATATTTATTATAAAGAGATAGCTCTACTCAGCCAGATATCTCAAGCTGCAACAAAGAGGAAAATAAAATTTTTGAAATTAGATTGTTGAGCAGGAGCATGAAACACGTGAAGAATTTGATTAATGGTGTGTATGTTCAATAATAAAAAAATTGCATTGGCGGTTTGTAAAGATTTTTCTTATCAAAGAGCTAAAATTCACTTCGTTAATTTCCAATTGCAAAAGTTTATTTCACACAAAAAAAATGTCAATTGCTCATGCAGAAACAAGTAAAATAATAAAATAAAATAAAAATAAAGTTTATTCATTTAAAATCATTTACATATATATATTTAAAAAAAAGTAAAAAAAGGTGTTTACAATTAAAAACAATGTTATTAGGTAATCCAATCGTTAATAAATTCAAAGGTAAAAGAAAAGTAACTTATAAAAATATGAATTATTATCTATAAAATACAACATAAACAAATATATTTGTGTAGTGTAACCTTAATGTCAAACTGTTATTATATCAATGACAGGCTACTTCGTGATATTTTAATATAAATATTATTTTCAGAAGGCAATAGTTTCACAACTTTTACATTTTTTGGATATGCTGAACATCAGATAGTAACAAGAGATTTATAAATTAACGGAAATAAATATTTCTGTTGACTTGAACAATAGAATACTCTCAGATTAAAATTATTATATTGATCTTCATTTTTAATCATATGAATTTTTCTTTCACAACAATTCTAGTTTTGATTTGTGTATAAATTTACATGTATATACCACCTAAAATAATAATAATAATAATAATAATAAAAGATTTTATAAAAAATAAATTGTAGTATAATTGTTTTCTACTGCTATAACGTAGGAAGCTTAAGGAAATATGAAAATATTTTTTCTATTTAGCATTCTAAAGTTATTTAGTTTATTTTTTTGTGACAGATGTGACATTTTACAAAACAGCCTGTAAGGGATTACTACAATTTATATGCATTAATACCTGATCGATTTAAAAAAAAGTATCTCTGGCTATAATATATTGTACGCAAAATTTTTAGTTTGAAAATGAGTGATAAATGTAGAAAGATGCATTTACACTGTTAAAAATTTCAGTTCAAACTCGAACCACTATATGGAGTAAGGTTATAAGCAAATCCATAATATGGTTCAACCTCACTTTTTAGTTTTCTACTTCTTGCAATTGAATTTAAGTTGCACCAAAACTTGGAGAAATGTTTCAGCATACATGTAATTGTAAATCCCTTTTACTCAGGAGATGGCGTCACTAGCACGCTGAAAATCACTGGCTATAAGACGGAGAGTGAAAATTAAATCTGTGAGGTGAAAACGCGTGCTATTATGTCAATCAAAACCAATATTCCTTACAAGAAAAAAATGACTCTATTTTAAATTGATCACTAACCAGATATTACTATAAGGAAGTTTATGGAAGTATATCCTTTTAAGTAGAGAGAAAGATCTATTATATACAGTCCAGGAAGTATGAATCCGTAAAATTCTTTTTGAAACCAAACCAAATTTAAATTAAAGAGCGAGATCGAAAACATACGGTAAAGTGCAAATTTTGTGCAACAACTCGCCCATGGGTCAAAATAAGACCCTAGAAAATTTAACCCCTTTTATCAAAATCAACGAAACAGAATAAGCAGGCAAGAAAGAGTAGCAGAGTGCCAGCGTATTAGACTTGAGACACGAAGGTCCGCAGTTCAATCCCTGCTTCGGTCGAATATGTTGAAATTATTTTATTTATTTATTTAAAACATAATACAAATATTTGGTTCAACATGTAATTACCTAATCATGGGAGAAGATTAAACCATCGGGTAGTTGCCGCTACTTCAGTACGAAGTTTGGGTTCAAACCAACACTAAATTTCTAACAATGTAGTTTCTCATGATAAACCAGAATCAGAAGGAGACACTATCGATTCATTTACTCATCTTGGAGATTCAGAAGAAATTATTGCGTAAAGCGAATCTCTTACACCATTAAAAAATGGATTCCGAAAACTATAACATACCCTAAGCAAAAATATACACTGTTAAAAATAATATTTCAAAGCAATAAACATTTTTAGCTGCAACCAATATTTTGGAGCTAAGTTTTATCATTTTAGTGGTGCTTATTACTGAAATTGTACCAATTAAATTGCGCAACATTGCACCAAAATATTGGTTGCAGATAATTGGAACCATTTTTCTGGTGAAATGTTAGATTTTGTTTTTAACAGTGTACTATTGCAAATTTTAATTTATTTTTTTCTTTATTTATTCTTTATAGAGAAAATATACTTTTAATTCAGTATATATATGTATATTTTTTTCTTCATTCATTTTGAAGATCCATGAGGATTTTAAAATGCATTGAAATGTTCCGAATATCTATATTTTTTACTAAAATTTTGAAAAATGATCTTATAGAAAAATAAAAATGTTCTAGCAACGATAAATTATAACATGAGCATTTGAATGAAACAAATTAATTTCAATTATAAAATACTTTTACCTTTGTCTTTAAAAGAAAAAGAAAAATAAAAATAAATAAATAAATAATATATATATATATATCGTTTATTTCTACTATCTCCTTAAGTAACGTTTAACATGTGGATTGCTTAAATTACTTATTCCTTGTTTAAATTTTGGTTTGTGTAATTGATTAATTTAATTTCCTTTTTCATTTTAATTCAATTTTCTTTTTTTTCTTTTTGTTTTTTTTTTCAAGATAGAGACTTGAGCTGTAAATTGCTGGAATTAGCTATACAATCTTACGAAATCTTCCATATGCTGATAGAAATGCAAGTTTCCATTTTTTTCTCCCTTTAATGGAACTCTTTGGTGATTTTATCCTCTTTCTTTTTTTCTCTCAAATGTTGACTGTTACTAATAATTCAATGTTTTTGCAAATTCTCTCATCGTTCGGCTTATGTGTTACTTTAGTGTCATTTCTCTTTTGTACATTTCTCTTTTGTCATTTGCACTTTTACTTGTTTTTACTAATAATTGGTACTCAAATTAGTTTAATACTGTGACTAATTTTAATCGACATAAATCTCAATTAAAATTTATTGTATGTTGGTATTTTCATCTATCTTTTGTCTGCTGAGTGTTACAATGGTACTAAAAAATTTCAAATTATATATATATATATATATATTTGTGCAGGAGAGGTACTTTCTGGTCCTCTTTTAAATGAGAGACGGAAAGTGAAAGGCTTATCTCAAACAACGATTTTCCTTCTTCTTACAAAATTAAAAAATGCAATTTGTACAGCTAGTATATCATTATTTTTTGCGCGCAGTTTTTTGCGGGGTTTATTACTTACGAAATTTCATTATGATTTTCAAAACAATATTTCAAATTAAAACAATAATTTTCCGCAATTTTCGGCTTGAATTTCATTACTGTCTGAGCATTAAGGAGTTTTAAGGCGACGCCCATCACTATCATTGTGTCTTTCTGGCTACCTGTAGCATTTATAAAACCATTAAAAATGGGTTATTGCTGCCATTTATTTCTTGCCACGAGGTTGCGTCTGCAAATTATGAGGGCGACTGCTGTAACCAGTTGGAAACTGGTGCCCGTATTATCATAATTGCGACATTTAAATGATTATCTTTAATTTGTTGGGTGGCACCTAAACACTTTCATTGGTACCGAAAGATATGATGTTTATGTTTGGTGTGACACTTAGTTACTTAATGATTCAATAAGCTTTTGATAACTATTATTACAAGTACTTAATATAAACAATACAAAATGTTGGGATTTCATGGGGAATTGTTTAATTAGCATTTGCAAATGTGTCATCAAACCAACCTTTAAAACTTAAGTAGATTTCATTACGTGCATTCAAGATCAGTTAAAAAAAAATATTTTTAAGTACATTTAAGATCATCTAAAAACTTAAAGATTTACAGTTCGCAAATTATATAAAATGACAACACATGACAGACCTAAAATATAATTAAATAATATTTTTAAATAAAATCCTTAATTTTCAACCAAGTTTTTAAAATTTTTCGATTCCTAAACACTCTATTAATGGCCAAATGTAAATTTTTGTTAACAACAGTTAAACTAGTGGATCTGCAGATCAGGAGCCTCAACGTCCTATTTGCATCAGACATTTTTCAATGGGTCATTTTTATTTATTTCTTATTATATAATAGTATATATTGATTCAATCGACTTATTACCATAATCAGATACATTCCTGAGGGGGGCTGCCGCCCCCCTCAACCCCCCCCCCCCGCTGTATCTCTCTTTCTATACCTATTTGTATATCATATAAAGTGTTACGGAATTGTAAATAATTGCATTTATTTTTCTTTACATTTTTTCAAAGAGGCTTAGTAAGTCGATAAAATGCTAATTTTGTGCATTTCTAGTCGTTTTAGCGTTAAAATAGCCTAATTTTCCTTTAAAAACGAATTGAAAAGCTCCAATAAGAGAAGAAATGGATTTGGCGCCAAATTTTGCGATTGTTTCCCTCCTTGGCGATTTTTTTGGCGACCTTGGCGAGAAAATCCTTATTAGGGATATACCAAATATGGAAGCTCTAATCTCATTGGCTGATGAGATACGATAATTTTACAGAACACTCTGTGTTCGATAGAATAGTATAAAAGGAGCATTTTTTTAGCCAAGGTTTCCAATCTCAGATCTGTGTCGGTTTCTTCAAATGCTTGCTTTGCTTTGAGCCTCTTTGAATGGGACTTGCTTCATGTGTTATTGCTAAACAGTTTGTACTGTTGTTTTGCTGTTAACGGCTGTTGTTTAAGCTATGTTTACTGGTTGAATTGAAGCTGATACTTGGTTTATAGATCTGTATTCTTCTGGAACTTTCTGTGAATAAATCACTGAATTTTTGCAAGTTTCGCCTTTCATTCTCGGACAACTTACAAACCCCCAAGTACGCAACAATATGCATTCTTATTAAACGACGGTCTTGTATTATTTCCAGGAAATTCATAAATACCGAATTTCATACAAAAAAAATTACATAGCATATCGGAAATATTTTGCGTAACCTTTAAACTAATTATCAAATTTATGCCCGCAATTTTCAACATGAAAACAGGCTTTTAAAATTCTAATAAAATTTCATTATATTTGATGGGGTGTAACCATGTTAAAATACACTTTTAAGAAATACCGACTATACACCATAAAAGTACGAAATTCCTTTATGTATCCCGGAAAAGTAACCACAGTCATTATAAACGCCAATAATAAGAATAAATCTAATTAATTATAACTCATTAATCTTTCAAACTAATTTGACATCATTTGGATGATTACAGTACATACTCGGAATTATTTTGTGTGGTCCCATAAATTATTTAGTCTATACATAACCTTTTTTTAGAGTAAACATGATTTTAAGCATCTTTATAATGTATGTTAACTTTATTAAGTTCATTTCAGCATAAACGCATTAAAGTGCGCACTTAAATTAAAAATTCGTCCATAGGCTCTAATGTTACGAAATTCTTTCGTGTGTCTTTGTAAACGAACCATAAACATTGTATACACCAGTAAAAACTATTCAGCTTATTTTGCGTTTAAAATTAATAATTGTTCCAAATTTAACATCGTTTGGATGACTAAGTGACATTGTCAGAACACTTTTGTAAGGTCCTGTACATTAATTAGAAAGCTTAAGAGCACATATTTTCTTCAAGCAACATAAGTTTAAGCATCTTACTCACGTACTCTAGTTTCATTTTCTTCATTGCAAAGTAATGATATTAAAATGCGTTTAAACGAAATTCACCCCATACGCCGTAATGTTAAGAATTTTGGCGTGTCCCTGTACACAGTTTATAAAAAATATAGCAATGAAAATTATACAGCTACTTATATGGAAAGCTGGAATGTGTGCGCCAATTTGCAAGTCAATCGAAGGATTTTTGCGGCCGCTATTGCGGTACATACAAATTCTTCCCATAGGCCGTAAGGATAAGAAAAATTTTGGCGTGTCCCTGTACACGAACAACAAAGGGAATACACACCTAACACTATACAGCTAATTCCGTTGGGCTCGTGAATATGTGTACCAAATTGCAAGTCTATAGCGTTATTTTTGGGGCCGTTATCGCGGTACATACAAATTCTTCCCATAGGCCGTAATGATAAAAAAAACTTTGGCGTGTCCCTGTACACGAACTACAAATGGAATGCACACCCAAAACTATACAGCTAATTTTGTGGGGATCATGAACATGTGTACAAAGTTTCAAGTCAATAGCGTGGTTTTTACGGCCGCTATCGCACGACAGAGAGACAGACAGACAGACAGACGGACGGACCGACGGAACCCAAAATCCTTTTGAGTCTCAACAGAGGGCCTCCACTGACGTTTCGGCAAAAATTGAAGTCAATAGCTTGATTTTTGCGGTGGCTATCGCGGTACATACAGATTCTTCCCATAGACCGTAATGATAGAAAATCTTTGGTGTGTCCCTGTACACGAACTACAAATGGAATACACACCTAAAACTATGCAGCTGATTCCGTTGGGCTTATGAACATGTGTACCAAATTGCAAGTTGAAAGCGTGATTTTTGTGGCTGCTATCGCGGTACATACAAATTCCTCCCATAGGCCGTAATGGTAAGAAAAACTTTGGCGTGTCCCTGTACACGAATTACAAATGGAATACACACCCAAAACTATACAGCTGATTTCGTGGGGCACATGAACACGTGTACCAAATTGCAAGTCAATAGCGTGATTTTTGTGGCCGCTATCGCGATACATACAAATTCCTCCCATAGGCCGTAATGATAAGAAAAACTTTGGCGTGTCCCTGTATACGAACTACAAATGGAGTACATACCAAAAACTATACAGCTGATTTCGTGGGGCTCATGAACACGTGTACCAAATTTCAAGTCAATAGCGCTATTTTTGCGGCCGCTATCGCGCGACAAACAGACAGACAGACACAGCCCAAAACCGTTTTGAGTCTCAACAGAGGGCCTCCACTGACGTTTCGGCAAAAATCATGTGATTTTTTTTTTCTAATAAAAGATTTTCTATACTCTAATCTCAAAATAACTTGATTTTTCCTCTAAGTGGAATTGGAAGTTGTAAGACTCCAAACTTGCAAATTTAAAATCGCCAAAATCATTAATTAAAAGTGGCTTGGAGGGAAAAAAAAATTAATTAATTTAAAAAAGAATTATGAAACAAATTTTCTTCAAACATAGCTACGAATGATCCGATTAAATCATCGTTCTAATAGTAAGAGAAAAAATATATATGTTAAATTTTCCCATTTATTTGGAAGCAACAATGAAACAGATAAATACATACAGTTTGACAGATATACAAAATGGTTTCAAACTTATAACAATGCTCTTTATTTGGTTGGAGATTAAAATAAAAGAAGAGAGAAAAAAAGATTTAAAAAATAGAATGCTTTTATAGAAGTGACTTAAAAAGTGGGAGGGGGAGGGGGAAGGAAACTTTTGGAAGATTGTAGTAGCTTGAAGAAAATAAATAAAATTTGAAAGGTATTCATATTTGAAAAGTTTCTTTTTGTTCAGGAGTAAACGTTTCCTTTGTCAACTTTGAATGTTTTTCAAACTTTATTTTTTTCTTCAAGTTGACCACAATTTTCCAAAAGTTTCCTTATTTTTCACTTTTTAGCACACCCATATAAAAGTATTCTATTTTATTTACTTATTTATTTATTTATTTATTTATCTCTTATGTGTAGCTTTTTAATTATGTAGCCAAAAGAACTAAAAAGCTAATTTGTTTTTGTAACTCTGGAATCTTTCAGAAAATTCTGGAATCTTCGAAGAAATCCTGAAAGATTTCTGGACGCCAAATTTTCTGGTATGTTCCATGGAGTTCCCAGACGTTTCCATGAAGTTTCTAGACATTTCCACGAAGTTTCTAAAAGTTTCTAGGAAGTTTCTAGAAAGTTTTAAGGAGTTTCTAGAAGTTTCCATAATATTTTTAGACATTTCCATGAAGTTTCTATAAGATTCCATGATGTTTCTCTGAAGTTCCATGAAGTTTCTAGAAGGTTTTATGAAGTTTCTAGAAAGTTCCGCGATGTTTTTAGACATTTCTGTAAAGTTTCTAAAATGTTCCATGAAGATTCTAGAAGGTTCCATAAAGGTTCTAGAAAATTCTGTGAAGTGTCTTGAAGGTTCCATGAAGTTTCTAGAAGACTCCATGAAGTTTATAGACATTTCCATGAACTTTCTTTAATGTTCTGTGAAGATTCCAGAAGAATCTATGAAGTTTTTAGGCTTTTGCAGAAAGTTTCATGAAGATTCTACTCTAAATTCATATTAAAATAATCGACGAAAGACGAGCAAACAGGCAGACAAACTGATTTAATATGAAAGGATTCTGAATATCGACTCCATCGATTAAGAGTTATTTTTTACTCTGATTTAATGCATTCGCGAAGCATATAGTGACCATATTAAAGCACCTTTATAAAATATAAGTATGACTAACTGTTACAATCACCCAGTTACAGTGGTGTAGTTTGTTTCTACATAAATAAGAACTTAAATGGTAAAAAATATGATAAATAATTTCCCTTTTAAAAATTTTAAAAGCTTAAAAAAAATATTTCAAAATATGGACTATCCACGAATTTTGAGGACATATTGTCACCATAGCGATACAAGATATCATAATCGAAAATCAAACTACTCAAACTTAAAATCAGAGAAAATTTCGAAACATCTGCTAATTAATTTATTACTATTTTGTTTGAGGTACACAATTCGAAAGTGCAAACTTTGAAGAATTTCTCAGTAAACTATTTAGGGTAAATATTACATAGGCTGTTTATATTTAATGAAAAAGTAAGCAAATAAATAAATCAAATCTCATAATATAAATACTTTCAATTTAATGAAATTATTGTACAGATGTACTCTTTTCTAGTATTCAGACAAGAAATTTTTAAATTAAATAGACAATGAACTAACACAAAGTCTTGATCACAATTCATATTACAAAAACATAACTAAAAAAAAAAAAAAAAAAAAAAAAAAAAAGAGGTGACGAATGAACAAAATTAATGGTAAAATGAAATGCAATAAGTTTCAATCTCAAATTCAATTGATAAAAACATAAGAAATTACTTAATAATAATTCTAATTTTAAAAGGATGTACAAGGTTAAAGTCTATAATGTTTAACGAAAATATTTTTGTGTTTTTTATTTGTCATAAACAATATATATATATATATATATGAGTTCACCCAACTTTCCGCACATTAATTTATTCAAACAATCGTTAGTTTCTTAAAAAAAGGAAAGTTATTAAAAAAAAAAAAAAATGTGATATAGCGTTTCAGCATTTCCCCCCGTACAATACGTTGTTCAATTTAACGCTATTGCACTTCAAATATTTTCAGCCCATAGGCCATAATGATGAAGATATTTTTATTTCTGTCCCTGTAAAAAAATTATAACTGCTAGATACTCCAAAATCTATACAGTTCTTATGAGGATGACTTATAACATGTATAAAAATTTTCGGTTCATTCGAATAAGAAGTTTAGACGCTATCAACTTTAAATAATGTGAGCCCATAGGCCTTAATAATAAAGAATTATTCTTTGTGTCTTTGTAAAAAATCTGTAAGCGTTAGATTTACCAAAATCTTTACAATTCTTGCGACTGTGACCTATAATATGTATATAATATTTCGCTCAATCAAATAATGCGTTTTAACGATATCGCACTGTAAATAATTTGAGCCCATAGGCCATAATGACGAAGAATTCTTCTTTATATCCTTTTAAAAAAGAATGAGTGCTAGATTCGACAAAATTATTCGGGTTCATGCTACAGTCGGTAACAAAAGTGTCCGAACACTAGCAAAAATTCCTATGTAAAAAAAGTACACTTCGTACGGTTTTATTAAATAAATCCTTGTCGAATCCTATTCTTAGTCAGTGTAAGAACATGATTCGATAAGGATTTATTTAACAAAACCGTATGAAGTGTACTTTTTTTGCATAGGAATTTTCGCTAGTGTTCGGACACTTTTGTTACCGACTGTACTATAACCTATAACATATGTACCAAATTACATCTTATATGAACAAAGCGTTTAGACGTTATCGTCTTCACTCACACACATACACACTTAGCCTCATACATGCGCGTACATATTTATGTATGTGGTATGTATGTCTTGTGCACAGAAAAAATTGCAAAAATAAACTCAGACGACGTTAAAACATATAGATATACCAAAATCTCAGTCAATTTTTACTTTTGTTTTAGTTAAAATATTTTTCTTACACATGTATGTTCGGAAAGTAAAAATCTTTATAAATATAAAAGGCAGCGTCTGAGTTCCTGTGTGTGTGTGTGTCTGTGGTGCCGTAGCGCAAAAATGGTACCTCGGATAGTCACGAGATTCGATATAAAGATGTCCTTGAGGTGTCTGTGTGCAACTCGAAGCCAGATCTTCAAATTTTTAATAAGATTTTTTAAAATTAATTAAATTATGAAAAGAATACATAAGCATTAAAATTAGCTTTAAAACAAATTAATCTGTTACCAAAAAAGTTTATTTCATTATAATGAACAAATATATATATATATATATATAATTAAATTATATATCTCACAAAATTAACATTATTATAACTTTAACAAATTTATACATATTGACAAATTGCTAATGTAGTTAATGTATGATGCTAATGTATGAAGCTCTAAAAGGATTACATTTTCATTTTTAAAACCACTATATTTTATATTTTATTGTCAAGTTGTCGATCAAAAAACTGCCAATGACACCACATTCCACTGAATAGCGTTTCTTTACTACTCTAAATAAAGAAATTATAACTTTTATTTTACCAGCATTAAATATATTTAAAGCTGAGGTATGTAATTTCTGAATTTATTTTTATGCATTTTTCATTCGTTTTTTAGAACTAAATAGAAAATTTCTACCTCCTAGTAATTTTTAAACTCAGTATAAAATATTTATAAGTTATATATGCATGCTCTTGTATTAAACTATAATCATTCAAGTAAGTTTTTTCACACATTATAAAAACACTTTTTCGTAACATCCACAAAAGGATTTTTTTAAATATCTTCAATGTGCGTTAAACTGAAGCTTTGGTCGTTGCCATTATCAAAAATACATTTTGAAAAAACACATTAAAATTAATGTGACATTTTTTACTTCCATTTCCCGACTACCGTAGGTAATGGAAGTATTGTATTCGGTCCAAAAATTCGATATCGAGTTTGCACCTGATTTATTCGCTTTAAGGTCTCCTGAGTCCTGAAAAAAAGTAGTTTTTGTCAAATGGTCAGTGTGTGTGCATGTATGTATATGGGGAATATTCTGGCTATCATATAAAGGTAACTAATAAAGATATAACTACGATACTTCAGAATTGTGACAAGTCTGGTGTACAGATGCATTTTTCAAATTTTGGTGAAAATTGGAAAACCGGAAGTAGAACATCGGACACAGGAAGTGGGACCGTAAATCCGTATCTCAAAAATGGCTCAAACGATTTTCTTCAAAGTTGCTATATAAACACTCTATTAGATGTCCTTTCGAATGGTATAATTGGTTAGTTCAGAAAAATTGATAGGTGTCCTGTATAAATAGCTCAATTTTAGGTTTCGCAAGTGCGTTCCTTTAAAAACGGCTGTACGGATATTTTTATTTTTATTTATTTATTTTTTTTTTTTTTCAAACTCGCCATATTAACCTGTTTCAAATATCCTTTTGTATGTAATTCATAATTGAGAACAATAATTTAGTATTCCAAGTTTTGGTAAAAGTCATTATCTCAAAAAACGGCTCTAACTATTATCATGAAAATCGTTTCATAAATCCATTTTAGATATCCGTTTTAGATATTATGGGGTTATTACAGGAAAATTAACAGTCATCCTCCTTATATAGGTCAGTTTTAAATCTCGGAAATTTGTGTTTCAAGGGAAAAAAAAAAAAAAAACTCTATCAATTATTTTTTCTTATTTTTTAACTCGCTATGTAAATCGCTTTTACATGTCTTTACACGAGTATCAGCTTTCTCTTACCGGAAAAATTTTCTGGTGTTTACTTTTTTTAGGTCAATTTCATCTCTTCTGATCACATTATTCCCAAAAAATGCATAAAATACGTGTAATAGCGGCTATCGGAAATCGTGTGGTTGATTCACACCAGATTATTATTATTATTATTTTTATTATCTGTAACTATATCAAAATCTAACTGCTTAATGTTCCTGAAAAAATAAGAATGTATATAATTCTTTATAATTGAACGCAGGAACATTTAAAATAGGCATTTTTTTGCAATTTTACAGATTGTTACACATTTACACCTTTTTTAAAAAAAATTCATAAATTCTGAATTTTAAAAATGTACAAATTTTGATATCAATTATTGTGGCATAAAGCGTTTAATCTAAACCAAACAACAACCGTATTTTTGGCCTTTTCAAAAATATTATATAAAAAAATAATTATAAATTATTTTATGTTCAAAGTTCATCTAAAACTAATGTATTGATTTCAACATATTTTTTACATTTATAATTTTTTACTTACCCATATATGGTACAAAAAGTTTTTGTTATATTTAAACGTTTTGGCGTCCCTTGAATCTGAAAATAATTTTTTAGCGGTTTGTCTACGTGTCTGTGTGTGACTCTCCGTATTTGAGCATTTGTGTGCCTGCCTTTTTTTTATCAGTCTATCTCAAAAACAAGTAGTATCAGGAAATAGAGGTACTACGCTAAACTTTTCGTTGAGATTAAGCAAATGGTCCGTGCACAGGAATATCCAAGATAATTTAAATATATTTCATACATGGGCTAAATTTTTGGAAGGTAAACTATAGATTGCACTAAAGTAAATGTAACGAATATATATATATTGTTACAAAATTGTAAATAATTGTATTTATTTTTGTTTAAATTCTTTCAAAGAGGCTTAGTAAGTTGATAAAGTGCTAATTTTGTGCATTTCTAGTCGTTTTAGCGTTGAAATAGCCTTATTTTCCCTTAAAAAGGCGTTAAAAAGCCCCAATAAGGCAGGTAATGGATTTGGCACCAAATTTGGCGACTTTTTCCCACCTTGGCGATTTTTTTTGGCGACCTTGGCGAGAAAATCCTTATTAGGGATATACCAAATATGGAAGCCCTAATCCCATTGGCTGATGAGATATGGAGATTTCTGGAACGTTCCACACTTTTCTACAGGGGTATTTAAGTCTGTTTTCTTCGCCAAGGTGAGTTAGTCAGTTCAGTTCTCCGCCAGCTTCGCTAATGCTTGCATTGTTTTGGAGCCTCTTTGAAAGAGACTTGCTTCAAGTGTTATTGCTATACAGTTTGTACTGTGGATTTGCTATTGACAGCTGTTGTTTAAGCTGTGTTTACTGGTTGAATTGAAGCTGATACTTGGTTTATAGGCCTGTATTTTTCTGGAACTTTGTGTGAATAAATTACTGAATTTTTGTACGTTTGGCCTTTCATTCTCGGACAACTCACGAACCCCCAAGTACGCAACATTTCTGGTGTCAGAAGCGGGATTGTCTGTGAATGGTGATAACTAGAGCTATGGAGCAAGAAATGAAAAAACTTCTAGAAAGCTTAGCTACCCAGATGAATGAAATGAAAGAAGGACAGAGAGAGATGAAAGACAGCCTGAGTCAAGAGATGAATGAAATGAAAGCCGGACAGAAAGAATTGAAAGACGGCTTGACTGAAGAAATGAAGGAAATGAAAGACACTATGGGTGAAGTTCAGGAAGAAATGAAATCTAATCAAGATGAGATGAAGAGAGAGCTGTCAACGGTGAAAGAATCAATCGAGGGTAAATTAACGGTGATGGAAAATAGAATGGATGGAATAGAAGAGAAAGTTATAAAGATAAAAGAAAATTTTGAAGAGAAAGTTTTAAAAATAGAAGAAAATTTTGAAGAGAAAGCTATGAAGATAGAAGGAAATGTTATGAAGGTTGAAGAGAAAGCTATGAAGATAGAAGAAAATGTTATGAAGGTTGAAGAGAGTATTACGAGGTTAGAACGGAGTTTCGAGGAGAAAGTTAAAGAAAATTTTGATCAGGAACTGAAAGGAAGGTTTTCAGAGATAGAAGGTAAACTGAAGAGAATAGAAGAAGACCTGGAGAGAAAAGTGGAAGAAAAGTTAGAATCCATGCCCCAGGAAACTGAAAAGAAAGACAGAAGAATCCAGAATCAGGAATTTATTAAGCTATCTACCTACGATGGCAGTTCCTCCTGGCATGTATATAAGACGCAGTTTTCCATCGTAGCTGAAGCTAACGGCTGGGACTCTACCGCCAAGTCAATCCACTTAGCAGCAGCATTACGGGGAGATGCAGCCGAGATACTGAGAAATGTTTCTAAAGAAGAAAGGAACGACTTCGAGGCCCTGACTAGAGCACTGGAGCTACGGTTCGGAGAGAAGTGTTCTAAAGACTATAGTCGCCTCCAGCTAAAATCCCGCTACCAGAAAACGGGCGAAAGTTTGCAAGAGCTGGCAGCGGACATTCAGAGACTGTCATACCTAGCATTCTCAGACTGTCATGCTGACACTCGAAACGACTTAGCCCTTCAGTACTTTATCGATGCTGTTCGGGATCCAGAAATTCAAAAAGCGCTGAGACTCTCCAACATCAGAGACGTAGAATCAGCTTTAGGCTATGCACTTAGGATAGAGGCAGCCGAACAAGCCTCCCGCAAAGACCGCCATACGATAAGAGCAGTCTCATTAAATGATACGCCTGCTTATGAAAATGAAATGAGGAGAAGTCTAGCAGAGATCTTTAAGAGATTGCGCAGCCTGGAAAATAATATGGAAATAAAGGATCGGAAGATAAAGTGCTGGGGCTGTGGAGGGGATGGTCATGTGAAGAGGAACTGCCCTGTTCGACCAACTGTAGGAAATCACCCGGCTTCACCATCACTGTAGGGAAACTAAGAGGAGGCCATCTCGCGGGGCGGAGGTTGCCTGAAATTAAAGAGCCCCAATTTACAGTATTTCATGTGTCATTGATGAGTGGCGGCGATAAAGGACTTTATGTCTATGGCCAAGTTAACAACACCACCTGCCGCATGATTCTGGACACGGGAGCCAACGTCACCATCATTAGAACGGATTTGGCTCAAGAACTAAAAAAGAAGGTCATTTGGACGCCGCCTTGTGTTAAACTCCAGACTGTGACCGGAGACGAAATCAAAATATATGGAAAAATGAACCTGAATATCACTTTTGGGAATGCCAGTTACCATCATATGGCATATGTGGCTGATATAAAAGATCCTTTAATCATTGGAGTTGATTTCCTGAGAAAATTTAACTTTCAATTGGACTTCAAGAATAATGAAGTGCATTCGAGTTCGGAAGACATCGCTGTGTTCAACACTGAAAATCAAGACATTCAGCCAATATGCCAGATAACAGCCAAGCCTGAAATTTCCATCCCTCCACATACAGAGAAAATAGTTTCAGGAACACCTCCTACCAAGCAATACTTCCGCTATGGACTGATTGAATACCCGAATACAGACAATAGCCCTAGAGGAGTTCTGGTAGCTTCATCTCTAGTTGATTCCTGTGAGAGTCGCAAACATCAGCGATAAGGTCCGGACAGTGAAGAAGGTTGAGGTGTTAGCAACCTGCACTCTTGTCACTCCTGTTACATGCATCAACCGCCCCACGCAATCAACTGAATCCAAGTCTTCTGAACAATTAATAACAGAATTACTCAAGAATGCAGAGTTAAGAAAGGAACAGAGATGTGCTGCGGAGAAGCTACTCCAAGAATTTAAAGACCTTTTTTCTCGAACACCTGAAGACGTCGGGAGAACGAACATTACCCAGCATAGAATTGATACAGGAAATCATCCTCCAATCAAACAACATCCAAGAAGACTTCCATTTGCTAAACAGGAAGAGGTCACTGAACTTCTAAGTGAAATGCAGTACAATGATGTCATCGAGCCATCAACGAGTCCTTGGGCCTCTCCTATAGTACTGGTGCGGAAAAAGGATGGTTCAACAAGATTTTGCGTGGATTATCGTCGTTTGAATGACATCACGAAGAAAGACAGTTACCCTCTTCCCAGAATTGACGACACATTAGACACACTTGCTGGCAATAAATGGTTCTCGACTTTGGATCTGAAGAGCGGTTACTGGCAAGTAGAATTACATCATGATGATCGTGAGAAGACTGCATTCACCACGGGACAAGGACTGTGGCAATTTAAAGTGATGCCATTTGGATTATGTAATGCACCTGCCACCTTCGAACGCCTGATGGAGACAGTGCTAAAAGGACTTTCCTATGAAGCCTGTCTGGTGTATTTGGATGATATTATCATTGTGGGGCGCACCTTTAAAGACCATCTTCGAAACATCCGAAAGGTGCTGGAGAAACTCAGAATGGCTAACCTCAAATTGAATCCAGGCAAGTGTAACTTGTTCCGTCGTGAAGTGTGCTACCTCGGCCATATCATCTCTGCCGAAGGTGTGAGGACTGATCCTGAGAAGATCCCTGCAGTCGAGAACTGGAGTCGTCCTGAAAATGTACACCAACTACGAAGTTTCCTGGGGTTATGCACTTACTACAGGAAGTTTGTCAAGGGTTTCTCAAATATTGCCAGACTACTCCACAAGCTGACGGAAGCCAAACAGAAGTTCCTGTGGACAGATGAATGTGAAAAAGCGTTCAAGCGACTTAAAGAGGCCTTAACATCATCGCCTATCTTGACATATCCACAGCCCGGCAGACAGTTCATACTTGATACAGATGCCAGCCATGAGAGTGTCGGTGCTGTTTTGTCGCAGGAAATTGATGGTCAAGAACATGTCATTGCCTATTGGAGTAAATGCCTGTCTAAACCAGAGCGAAATTACTGTACCACCAGGAAAGAGTTACTCGCCATCGTAAAAGCCATAGAACATTTCCATCATTACCTCTATAGCAGAAGATTCCTGCTCCGGACTGACCATGCATCTTTAACGTGGTTGCTCCAGTTCAAGAACCCAGAAGGACAGATTGCCAGATGGATACAACGCCTCCAGGAATATGACTTCGAGATACGTCATCGTAAAGGGACTCTACATGGTAATGCAGATGCCTTGTCCCGGAAGCCCTGCTCGGAAGGCTGCAAGTACTGCTCTAGAGCCGAACAGAAATACCTGCCGATAAATCCGGTGGCCTGCCAAGTTACTATCTCAACACCATCAGAACAAGATCCCGATCCATGGAGTGACGAAGAACTTAGAAAAGTCCAGTTGGAAGATCCTGACATAAAGCCAATATTACAGCTGAAGGAGACGACCAGCAACAGACCTACCTGGCAGGGCATTTCCAGATTCAGTCCCATTACGAAAAGTTATTGGGCACTTTGGGACTCTCTTCATATCAGAAACGGCGTATTATACAGAAAGTGGGAATCTGATGATGGGAAAAGCTTCAGATGGCAGATTGTATTACCAAGATCAAAAATTCCAGATGTTTTAGAACAACTGCATAGTAGCTCTACCGGAGGCCATTTTGGGGTAATGAAGACTCTGCAGAAAGTTCGGGAACGCTTCTACTGGTGCAAGGCAACGGAGGAGGTGGAGAAATGGTGTAAATCCTGTGATGCTTGTGCGGCACGTAAATGCCCGCAGAAACGAAGTAGAGGAAGACTGCAACGGTATAACGTGGGAGCACCATTTGAACGGATTGCACTCGACATCTTGGGTCCTTTGCCACGGACCTCCAGTGGAAATAAATACATCCTCGTCGTCATGGACTATTTCACCAAGTGGCCTGAGGCATATCCCATTCCCAATCAAGAGGCATGCACAGTCGCAGAGGTCCTAGTGCAGCAATGGGTGTCAAGGTACGGCACGCCCCTACGACTTCATACCGACCAAGGCGGGAACTTTACCTCTGATGTTTTCAAAAGACTGTGTCAACTACTAGGCATAGACAAAACCCAGACAACACCCTTACATCCCCAGTCGGACGGCATGGTCGAGAGGTTCAACCGTACCATCCTGAATAACCTCTCTCTCCTAGTATCAAGGAACCAGCAAGATTGGGACTTGAAGTTGCCATTGTTCCTGCTGGCTTATCGAAGTGCTGTCCATGAAACCACCGGCTATACTCCAGCCCAGATGCTGTTTGGACGTGAACTTCGTCTCCCTTGTGATCTCCTGTTTGGTTGTCCACCCGATGCGCCTTCATCGCCCGAGGAGTACATCCAAGATCTCCAGGCACGATTTGAGGACGTACACAACTTTGCTCGGGAGCGGATTCACATTGCAACGGAGAAAATGAAGACAAGGTACGATCTAAAGGCTACACAACATGAGTTTCAGGAAGGTGAGAAGTTCTGGTTGTGGAATCCTGTTTGACGCAAAGGACTCTCTCCCAAGTTACAGTGCAACTGGGATGGACCATACACAGTCTTAAAAAGGCTGAATGATGTAGTGGTGCGGATCACTAAAACACCTTCATCAAAACCGAAGGTGGTGCACTATAACCGGCTATCCAAGTACCACAATTAACGGTAATATTAAAATTTAATATGTAAATACTAGTAAAATTTGCGCATGCGTAATGTAAATATTTGTATATAAATACTTGTACATATTTGTGAATTTTGTAAATATTTCTCACTTGATTATTGTTTCTATTTTGTCGTTATATGCAACTTAGTTTTTGTATTTTAGATTGTGTAAATTTGTTTAGTTTCGCCTCTTGACCAAGGGTTGCACTGACCGGGACGTGCAGTCCTTGGGAGGGGGGCAGTGTTACAAAATTGTAAATAATTGTGTTTGTTTTTGTATAAATTCTTTCAAAGAGGCTTATTAAGTTGATAAATTGCTAATTTTGTGCATTTCTAGTCGTTTTAGCGTTGAAATAGCCTTATTTTCCCTTAAAAAAGCATTAAAAAGCCCCAATAAGGCAGGTAATGGATTTGGCGCCAAATTTGGCGACTTTTTCCCACCTTGGCGATTTTTTTTGGCGACCTTGGCGAGAAAATCCTTATTAGGGATATACCAAATATGGAAGCTCTAATCCCATTGACTGATGAGATATGGAGATTTCTGGAACGTTCCACACTTTTCAACAGGGGTATTTAAATCTGTTTTCTTCGCCAAGGTGAGTTAGTCAGTTCAGTTCTCCGCCAGCTTCGCTAATGCTTGCATTGTTTTGGAGCCTCTTTGAAAGAGACTTGCTTCAAGTGTTATTGCTATACAGTTTGTACTGTGGATTTGCTATTGACAGCTGTTGTCTAAGCTGTGTTTACTGGTTGAATTCAAGCTGATACTTGGTTTATAGACCTGTATTTTTCTGGAACTTTTTGTAAATAAACTACTGAATTTTTGTATGTTTGGCCTTTCATTCTCGGACAACTCACGAACCCCCAAGTACGCAACAATATATATATATATATATATATATATATATAGCGGGTGTACCAGAATAAAATAGACTATTACTATTTGTATGTATGCATGGGAATTTTATATTATATATAGACATATACGTTTTTTATAGATTCCCAATTACATTGGTAATATATGTGCAACAACTCAAAAGCAAAAATGACATTGCTACTACAGGATAGTATGAAGAGCAAAGAAGTACAAAAATTGGTACTTTCCAAGTTCAAAAGTGGAGAATCCAGAAGTAAAACATTTCATCATTTGAAAGGTGTTTTAAGTTGTGCGACTGTTTTTAAGTGGTGTAATATTATTAGAAAGAGTGACAATATTAAAACATCTAAACCTCCAGACTGTCCACGCATTGTCCGCACCAAAAATCTGATTCAAAAAGTGAAGAGTCGCTTGACACGTAAGAAAAGCATATTCATAAGGAAACTTGCTAGAGAACTGAAAGTATCAAAACCATCTGTTCAGCGAATACTTAAAAATAACATTGGATTAAGCCCTTACATAAAACGAATACAACCTAAACTCATAGAAACCCAAAAGCAGAAAAAAATCAAATTCGCTAATTCGGTGCGACAGAATTTCAGAAAAGGTTAGACTAAGAGAATCCTTTTTTCTGATGGGAAAAGGATTTAAATCCACTGGACTACTCGATTTAAGATGAATTTGTACAGCAAATGAACTGGGATAAAATAAAATGTTAAAAAATGCTAATTTCTGAACTAAAACGAGCTGTAAAGAGAATAAGAAAGGACATAATAATGGAAAGTTGTCTAAGTTGGACCAGACGCTTACATCGAATGGCAAACAGCAACGGGGATTAGTTACATAAATTAATATACTGCATTTTGTTTATTATTCTATCTATATTGTTTATGTGTAAAACCAAGTTGGGTTTCACTTAAATAAATTTAGTTATACATGAATTTATATCAGTCTATTTTATTCTGGTACACCCATTATATATAGGCAGCACTAAAAATCATACATAAATGAGTTTAAATTCTTTCAAATATAATCTAATTATGGTATTTTGAGCTTATGTTTTAACACAAAGAGTTAATATTCTTTCAATTTCTTTAAGAAAATGTGCATTTTAAACGTATCAGATCAAATTTTTGTAGCCGAAATCTTTAACCAAAGCGCTTATAATCGCTATGTCTCTAGCAGCCGAATTTAGGGTTCTGGGTTGATCAATCAGATAACAACTTACGTCACTATCGTATCGTTTCGATAAAATTTAATCATAACTGGTTCATGATAGAGAAACATTACACAAGTAATTATTAATTGAAAATGAATTTCATTAAAATTAATTTCAATATCTTTTATCTGTAAATCATAGATATAGATGCATCTTGATTCTTCTTTGTGATTCTATTTTAATTAGCGCAATATTACTTCTAAAAAGAAGAATGCTATTATAAGTCTCAATAACGTGTATATTAGCTAATCCTGCAGAAAGAATTTAAATTTATAACGTACCTTAACCAGGATCAATCATTAATAGGTTCTACTACATTATTTGGATTTAATAATGTATCCAAACTTCTTTTGTAGTGATACATTTTATGATCTTACACAGATAATATAGACTTGAAATAAATAACTTGAAATAATTCCTAAAATAGACTTGAAACATGATTTTAACACCCAACCTGAAAATACTCGTATGTATCCCATAAACACTACACCCAATAACTTATACACGACTTACGCGTAAGATGGATTTCATAATCGATGCTCAAATTTCTTTTGCAGAAACGTATATTGTTTAAAACACCTTTTAACTAATTATCGACAATTAACCATAATTTTCTGAATTGTTTTATGTCTTCATGAAAAAAAAAAAAAAAAAGGAATGGGGGATATTACGCCATGTGCAGCTGAGAGCATACTTCAGTAAATCTCAAATATGTTTTTTAATTAAATTTATTATTATTATTTATTCATTTATTGTCATCGTATATGGAAATTCAATATTTATAATTTAATCATAAAAGCTCAGTCACGAACAACTAATTAAGTCATGATATTATTCCCATCGTTATTTAGCAAAATAAATTAAACTGAAAATGAAATAAAAATAAATAAATAAATAAATTGGATTTGCAATTATAAAAGAAATAATTAAAATTTACAATTTTAAAAGAAATAATGGAAATTTGTCACTGGAAAAGATATAACATAAACGACATTAATAAAAGAAAATAAAGATTTTTTTTTTTTAATAAATAAATAAATATATATATATATATATATATATATATAAAGAAAAAAAAACAATATTAACATAAGTGAAAATTACATTATTTCAATATTTCAAAGTAAATACAAATTTAATTCAAAACATTTTCTCTGCCCTCCTCACTTTAATTTTACTTCTTTTTTCTTTTAACTATTCTCTAACCGTTAATGAGGCAGTCTCTTTTTTTTATACAGAAGGGAAAAGCATTTAATTTCAACCATATGCATTATTTAACAATTGCCAGAAACTCACGGTGATCATCATCTTGATCTTGTATCTGATAAGGAGGGAAAAAAAAATCATGTTTTATTCTAAAGTGATGGTAGAGGTGAGCAAAGATGATGGTTAGGGTGAGACGCAAGTTGTCATCGGCTTTACTGATTGGTTGGATTCGTGCTTTATTTCACACGGGGGCAACCGCCTCAGGGTGGCTACTAATGTCACGTGGGGTTACATGGATTTGCTCCGCATCCAATACACCTCAGACGCCCACATTAAAGATGAAAAGATGCTTTATCAAATGAGCAGGAGATTATATTGAATTGAGAAATATAAAATCAGGAAGAATGAATAGCTAATTATCTTAATGAAACTTCTTTTCAATATATGCTAATGTCGTAATATAATCTTTTGAAAAATATGTATTTTATTTTTTAGAAAAACTCTTTCAATTAACTATTGTTTTTCAAAAAGCTAAATTTCAACAAACCTGTGCTACTATATCGTATATTTTACATACAGGATATCCCAAAAAGGTTGAAACGCAGATGAGTTCGTTACCCAATTAAAGATAGATGGGCAATTTATCTTCCAAAATTGTTCAAAATAAGGTACAAAATAAGAATTATATATATATATATATATATACAGGAAAGAAAGAAAAAAGCATGCACAGACAGATGAACCGAAGTCAATGATCTGCAGTCATAAATCTGCATTTTCTTTCGATTAGATTTTTATAAACATGATTTCTGTCAACAGTATATATCTATATATCTATATATCTATATATATATCTTTCCTGAAAGTCATTATATCTATTTCCGAGTCAACTCAATTTCTGCAATATTTTTCAATAAGAAGATAAAGGGTTAACATCAAACGTGAATTTTCGTAATATGAGAATTTAATTAATCAATTTTTAACCTCAAAACACCCTTATCTTCAAACTTTCATTAAAAGTCGTTATATTCATTTACGAGTAAACCCAATTTTTGCCATATTTTGCAACTAGCAGATAAAGGGTTAAAAGTCCCCAGTAGTCAGATACCTTCCTTTCTCCTTCCCCATGTAATACAATGGGATTATTGTTGCCTTGTATTTTTCGGATATCTCTTTCAAAAATAAAGTTTTTCGAATTCTGTTTTTTGAATTCCGCTCTTGAAACATGCTACTTATTTTTTTAGGGAGAATTTTTTTTAAAAATACGATTTAAATATTTCTATTTGAGATTGAAAATTATACCCTTAAGTTCGCTTAATGGAATAAAATATTTAAATTTAAATTTAAAAAAAAATTGCTTTCTAAGAAAAAAAGTGGCCATGTTCAAAGAATGGAATTCAAAAGAAGAGAATTTGAAACACTTTATTTTTGAGCGAGATATCCGGAAAATACAAAGCAACAAAAATCCCACTGGCTTACATGGGGAAGGAGAAAGAAAGATATCTGACTACTGGGGACTCTTAACAGCAAATTCTAGATTTCTTGAAATTGACGATAAGTCTAATTAGAACATTCATCCAAATCGGTATCACCATTTTTGAGAAAACCCAAATTCTGCCATATTTTGCAAACGGCAGTTACAAGGAAAACACGAATTTTCTTGAAGATGAAGATATGTCTAATTGATTTTATACCCCCCTTCCCCCCCCCCCCCAAAGAAAAAAAAAACTTAATTCAAAACTTTCTTCAAAATAGTTACATCCATTTCTACCGTAATTTGCAACCGGCTGATAAAGAGTTAACAGCGAGTCAGGAATTTTCCTGAAGATGTCTAACCGACTTAGCACCTAAGAAAACTCTTATTTCCAAACTTTCATCAAAGCCTTTATGTTCAATTGCAAGTAAACTCATTTACTGCAACATATTTCAACTAAGCTAGCTGATAAAGAGTTAACAGCGATCACGAATTTTCCTAAATATTAAAATATGCCCGATCGATTTATCTCTTCAAAAAATTTTTAACCCTAAACTTTCACCAAAATCGTTTTATCCATTTCCGAGTAAACCTAATTGTTTGCCTTATTTTGCAACTGGCCGATAAATGGCTAACAACGAACGCGAATCTTCTTGAAGATAAGGATAAGAGCAACTGATAAAGCACCCCCCCCCAAAAAAAAAAGAAAAAGAAAAAGAAAAAAAAACTCTTAACCTGTAATTTTTATTGAAGTCGTTTTATCCATTTCCGAGTAAACCAAATCCTGCCATACGGTGTAACTGGTCAATAAAGATTTATCAACGAGCGCGAATTTTCTTGAAGATGTGGATATGTCCAATTGATTTAGCTCCCTAAAAAACACTTAACCTCAAAAGTTCATTAAAATCGTTATATCCATTTCCGAGTAAACCCGATTCTGCCACATGCTGCAGCTCACCGATACAGAGTTAACAGCGAACGGGAATTTTCATGAAGATGACGATACGTCCAATTATTTTTTCGATCCAAAAATTCCCAAACCCCAAACTTTCATCAAAAACCATTCCCGAGATTTTCAAGACAAATATACATATATATATATATATATATATATGATAAAATACTGTTAGCAACTCGTATTGTAGTGCAACTCGTAGTGTGGGTATTTGGAATTTGTAAAACATATGGATAAAAAAGTTTTCTTTCCTGTTTTTCTGATAAGGTCTACGATTTGTTATAAATTTTTCTTTAATTCCTTTTAAATGTTGGGTATTATCGCAAAATAGGGACATACACTGTATATCTTGTCTTAATACAGCTACACATTTTCCGAAATCTTGCGATATTACAGCTCTTTCTGAAGGATTGTATGCTCCCTGAAGTTGGAATCCTTCGAGATTTGACCATTTTCCAAATCAAATTCTGACTTCAAAACATTTTTGCTAAATTTTTAAGACCTATTGGTTTCTGACGGATTTTTTTTTTTTTTTTTTTTTTTTTTTTTTTAATGGAAAAATTCATTCCATGATGGATTTCATCAGTGGGTTTAAAAATTGAAATTAGAGTAAAAATTTAATTTGAATTTCATTATTTATTTTTTTGAATGTAACTGGTATTAATAATGCATCTCCCGTGACCTAAAAATCTACCCTGGTTTAAAATTATTTTTTTAATTTAGTTAGCTATAGCAACAAATCTCTTGCATGTTAAATTTTATAATGATTTACAATTCTCAATATTATATAAGTCAAGTGATTTACTCGTTTAGTATAAGAGAAGGATTTACAGATACATTTTAATAAAGGAAAGTAAAAGAATATGGAATATCATTTTTATTTGAACTCACCATAGTAAACTGATGTATTTTGGATCATTGGGATTTCGACTAATGCAAACTTTCAAGTACTTTTAAAGTATTTTCATAGTTTTGTGTGACAAAAAATATAGTTTACGTGCAAAAGTTTTAGTTAAGGAAAAAAAAATAGCTATTGGTTTATATGGACCAAGCAGGTAATATGGAAAAGTAAAAAGTAAAATGTGGAATATCCACTTCCTTAAAGGTGAATATGGAATAGGGTAGTATTTTTGCAGAAAATAATGAATAACTGCAATATAAGCATTTTATTTTATAAGCATTTTATTTTATTTTATTTTATTTATAAGCATCAACTAGTACTGAGGTATTAATTTGTTTTATAATATTTGCTTTCATAAATGAAGTGAGTCGGTATCATTGGAATTAATAAAAAAAAAAAAAAAAAAAATTCGAGTTTTCAAGTTGTTCAACATTCAAGTTTTCCAAAAAACTGCAAATACAATCGAACCTCATTAACATGAATTTCAAGGGAGATAAAAAAATTTGTTCATGTTATCAGTAGTTCATGTTATTAGTAACTAATCTTAAAATAACAAAACTAATCTTCATTTTGAGGATAAAAACAGTTCATGTAATTCACGTTAACGAGGTTCGACTGTAATATGTAATAGTTGATATTCCATATCACCCGAATCGGAATACATCGACCTCAATCACTTATTAATAGAAATAAGTTCATGGGAATCAGACTGCTAACTAAGAAATGGCACAAAACATTCACCCATTTTACAGTTTAGTAAAAAATATTATATAATTCCTTATATTTACCTCCAAAAAAGTCTGAATCTTGGAGAAAACCGAAGAAGTTGTATGACACAGAATCTGCTCTTCTCACTGACACAATTTGATTATATAAACTGTTCGTATTTGAGGCCGAGTGAAGACGTGCTTCAAAAACGGTTGCAATATTGTTCATGTGAGATGTAACAGTATTCCATTTTACCCGACTCTTCCATGAACCCCACCGTTTCTCTATGTATGAGTATGTAGACATATTTCATTACATTATGCACATATTTTAGAGCGAATACACATGTGAATTTCGATCTTTTAAAGGGGCTTAATATAAATTTGTCATTCTGTGAGGTGAAAGAGGTTGAGTCAAAAGAATGTCACTGCAGGTTAGCGGTATGGAAAGTAAAATCGTAACGTAGCGTCGAGTTGAGAGAAAAAGATGTAGCCAGTGGTGAAAAGTGAAAGAATCGGAGGTTGAAAATACGTGTAATTTAAATAATTTTAAAGTTAAAATGGTGTTTTTACTTAGTTATCTGATTGAAGTGAAAATATACAGCACTAGCTAAATTTTTTACTGGTTAATAAGTGTACCAGTTTTCGTAGCGACCAGTTGAACAATGTACTTTTTATAGCGAAAAACCTGACATATTCAAAATAAAACACAGAAAAGATGACGGAGTGAAACGTCTGACTGACAGCCATAGTCCTGCTACAGTAAAAGAAATAGTTTGTTCAAAATCACGTTTACGAATGACAAAAATTCAAACTATTGCCTATCGGTGAAGTTTTAATTGAAGGCATTTATCATTAAATTTATCGATCGAAATGAACCTCCCTTAATCAGATTAATACTTCAGCAAAGCCCATAATCGTTAATCAAATACGAAGCAGTAATAAAGATTCTCAATGAAAATATTATTTTCAACTGCAACAGCTCACTTATCTGAAGTGGTGCCGTGATTATATTTAAATGGCATTCAAAAAGTTAAGATTGGAAAGGTTTGTAAATCAACACCACTAGAAGTTCACTGTAATGAAGAGCGCATTAAACATCTATCTTCATACTTCCTATGCACGCATATCTATATCTAACGCTCATTAATAAAAATTCCATTGTGTAAATTAGAAACTTTCTGCTTAGGCAGCTAATGAAACCTGCTCCTTATCAGATGTCGATAAATCAACGGGTACTGAGGTAATAATTTGTTTTAGAATATTTGCTTTCATAAATGATGTGAGTCGATACCATGCATCTTCAATACGTTATAACTATCAGAATTTATTTATAAGCTATATAGTGAAATATTACAAGAAAAAATACAAAATGAAAATATCATCCTATTGAAAGTTCAGTTTTCGTCAATAATTAACTAGTATGTTGTGGCCACCACATGACTTTCTTCAATATTTTCCTATACAAAATCACTCAGTAAAAATAATCTGTTAAAATTAGTATTTAAACAAATTATCTTCCATCATAATGCAGACGATTTCCATATTAGAGAAGTAGTATAACACTAAATATCCAAAAAAAAAAAAAAAAAAAAAAAAAAAAAAAGTCAATTTTATTGTCAATATTACATTAATATATATATATATATATATTTCATAAAAATGAAAAAAAAAAATTGATGACTTTATTTTAAATTATTGCAGATCGATGGTTCAACCATTCCTTTTAAAGGTATTGGCGAGCACATTTGAAAGATACCCATCATGAAAATTTAATCCCCTCGAGGGGGGACTCCCCCCCCAGGGGGATGGCGAGGCTCCTACACATACAAAGAAATTTTCCCAATTGATTATCTCTTTTATAAATAATTTTTGTAAATTTCATAATATTATTAAAAAATAATTCTCTTTATGCACATTTATACAAAATTTTGACCTATATCACCATGTTAAAAATTTAGAAAAAGCGGGAGGGCAACGCAACCTGTAGGACAAATTTTACCAAAAGTTGATAGGCACTAATTTATGTCAAGGTGCAACTACATACCAATTTGTATTAAATTCTGTGGAGTAGTTCCTGAGATACAGTAGCCACAAAATTTTGTCACACACACACACAGACATGCAGACAGACATTTTCTAAAAATGGTCAAATCGTGTTCTACAGCTCTCGAAACGTGTAAAACCATCAAAAACCCGAAGTAGAAATTTTTTTCGAATCCAATATTTTCTTCTATTGAATATGGAAGAAAGTAAAAACGGATCTGCTTATATTTTCCTGAATTTTCACGATATTTGAAGAGACTTTTTCTGTAAGTTGTACTATTTATTTGGCTAAAAATTATATATTTTTAAAATTTTATTTTTATCGTTCATACATGTACAAACGCTTAAAACAATTTTTTTTTTTTACAAATACTCGCATTTCATCAGATATTTAATTTAGTAGTATCTAATAGTAATCTATTAGTTTTACAGTAGTCTTCCATTTATGTGAAAATACTCTTTTAATTTTCCTTGAAAAACCTGCGTATTATTAATGATAAACATGCTGAATTTTTCAGAAAATTAAATTAAACTAGTATGTTGTGGCCACCACGAGACTTTCTTCTATATTTTCCTATACAAATTCACTCAGTAACAATAATAAAAAAAAAAAAAAAAAAAAAAAGTGGGACTTTGACAAAATTTTGGGTAAAATGTGAAAATTTGTTTAAGTTTGTCAGAACACGGAAACCGTGGGAGTTTGATAAAATTAAGGGGAGAGAAAAAAAGAAAAAAAAAAGTGGGACTTTGACAAAATTTTGGGTAAAATGTGAAAATTTGTTAAAGTTTGTCAAGACACTGAAACCGTAGGACTTTGACAAAATTAGGGGAAAAAAGCAAAAATTAGTTTAAGTTTGTCAGAACACGGAAACCGTGGGAGTTTGATAAAATTAAGGGGAGAGAGAGAGAAAAAAAAAAAAAAAAAAGATTTTTTTTTTCTGTTTTTTTTCGTAAAAAGTAAAAAAAAAATCGATAACTTTGTTTTAAATTATCACAGATTTATAGTTCAACCATTCGTTTTAAAGCTACTGACGAGACCTTTCGAAAGATACCCATCTTGAAAACTTTTGCCCTATATCACCCTGTTAAAAATTTAGAAAAAGCGGGATGGCAACGCAACCTGTAAGACGATTTTTACCAAAAGTTGATAGGCACTAATTTATGTCAAGGTGCAACTACATACCAATTTGTATGAAATTCTGTGTAGTTGTTCCAGAGATACAGTTGCCACAAAATTTTGTCACACACACACAGACAGACATTTTCTAAAAATGGTAAAATCGTGTTCTACAGCTCTCAAAACGTGTAAATCCATCAAAAACCCGAAATCGAAAATTTTTACGAATCCAATACTTTATTCTATTGAAGGTAGAAGAAAGTAAAAAGTATGCGTATAAATTTCAAATGGCGTGCTATTTTTCACAAATTCATTAGAAATTTTTACAAGGATTACATTGTTTACAATAATATATCATTTTACTATTTAAGTGGTACAAAGTGATTCGAATACTATTAGTTTTACTCAATTTGTTGTTGACCCCCTTCATTATTCCAGTAACTAAATCGTCACTGCAATTGTACATGAGACTAATCCTGTTATTCAGTATTTCTTTAGCTCCAATGTTTAAGAATATTTTATCCCATGAAAAAAATTTTCAATTGAAAATAAATAAATAAAAAATACATAAATAGGTTTCTTTGTTTTGGTAAACATTTGAATAAGAGTGAAAAATTCCTCAGGAGTAATTTAATTGTGGAACTTGGAACCATTTTATGAAATTACTTAATGAAACCTAGTCCACCGCACAGTGACGGCGGAACTGCACAGTTGCAAAACCGCATTCTATACTACTAATTAGTACTTCCTGATTTTCCTTTTGATACCATGTTTTGCGTATGGAAAGCAGAAAATATATGTACTCATCAAATAATTTCTTAAAATTCAGTTATTTGAAACAGGTTTTTATTATATAGATGCCAGAAAAGATTATTTTTTCGCTGTCAATTGTCCTTTTTAAATGCTTATTGACAATACGCGATATTATTGCCACCGAAATATGATACCGAAATATGATACTAGATCGCAAAAGATTAAAAAAAAAAAAAAAATGCATTTCACTAAAGCTAATTACTGAATTACGCGATTATTTTACAGCTAAATCGATTTTTCTTTCTTTCTTTCTTTCTTTTTTTTTTCTTTTTTTTTCTTTTTTTTTTTTTTTAAAAGACAATTCTGAAATAAATTATTATTTCATCACAAATCAATGGAATTTCAAATCAGTGAATCGATTACCAATGATTCGCCAATCAATTGCGAATCCATGAATTTGGATGTCTAATTTACGAAATATGCATATTTTTCGAAGGCGTTTCCCTGATGGGGAGATCTTTTCCGACGTTTGTTTTAATTTACATTTAATTGCAGAAACTGTAAAAAAAAAAAAAAAAAAAAAAAAAAAAAAAAAAAGAAATCCTGCTATATTACAGAAAATTTCTAGCAGCAAAGTTACCAGAAAATATTCGTATGCTCTGTAAAAAATACGTTGACATAAATTTTCTGTAACAGAACAATACGGGAAATATTCATACAGAACAGATTTTCTCCTTAGAGCACGACTGTAAAAATTCTTGCACTAAATAAAATTCACAGGTTCTACCAGTCAGGATCGATCCAAAGTCCACTGCTTAGTGAGCGACGATGTTACCTGGCAGACACAGAAGCAAAATTTGTGCTGTTTTTCAGTACTTCGAAATCTTGCTTTGATACCAAGTTCTCTGTATGCAAAACAGAAAATATATTGTAACCACCAGATAAAATCTGTATTGATGGTTACAAATTTTTATCTGGTTACAGAAAAAATGTTTCTTTTGACGAATTAATTGTAAATTTATGCTACATTTCTTTAATTTTTGAGCACAAAAATTTTCGGTACAAAAGTTAAAGAAATGTTTTACTTTTTGACAGATTCTTTTACAGTGTATAATATTTACGTGGTCAATTAATAATATACATAAATATATACTTGGGGGGGGGGGAGTGACGTGTTGAGTAATTTTTAGTCGATATTTTAATGGGCTTAGTCCTTACGTAGTGAGTGTGGAGAGTGGATTTTTTTAGATGCACAAATATTGTAACAACTTTGAAAGACTATTTCGTCATTATTCTATATGAGTGAGATTTAAGTGAGATTTTTACGTCGTAGTATTACATTATGGCAAATTGGCAATGGTCTGGGACACATTCCGAAAGGTGCCCGGAGTCATACCATCACAATTTTGAGTCCCTGGAGCGCTAATAGCTGGTAAATAGGAAGTGCTGGATTCAATCTCAGGTTGCGATTATCGACCTAAACGTTCGGAGCTTTCCGGGGTTTTCTCCGAAACTCGTGTAAATACGGGTTAGGACCCCTTAGAAAGACCCCCACGGAGGGCATTCTAGCTATAGGCCTTGGACCTAGCGTAGTCAATCGGCCTTAATATCCACAACGAATCAACCAACCAACCTTGAGCCTCCTGGGAGAGAATGGCTCTCTCGCTTCGGTGATCTCCAGAGGTATAAGTATTCGTGATATTTGAAAATTTACCTATCTTAAACATTTTTTTTAAATTAATTCCGCTAATATATTTTAATTTAAAACAGATCATTAAGATTTTTTTTTTCTTTTTAGCTACTTATCATGTAACACGGTACTTTTATATGTGCATGGAAACAATATTAAGGATAAATGAAGACCTCTTCATCATTATGTCGTGGGGTATAATTGAAACTTGAAACTCGTCTATGATCTCATTACTTTTATACTCTAATCTTCATTTAATGTCCATAAATAACCGGGCTTTCATCACCCACCAGGTACTGTACCTTTACAATTATCTTTAAACCAACGTTAATTGCCTTTGGTCAAAGCCAAACAGATATGGCTCATAAATAACCGCGATTCCTTTCTTTTTTTTTTTTTTTTTTCAAGAGCCCTTTTCCATTATTCTTTTCCCTTACATAAGAAACCACTAGCGCATCGTAAATAAATCCACAACAAATAACAAACTAAAAACTTCGCACGTCTATTTTTCAAAAGCAAATTGTTGGAAGGCACATGAATACTTGCAGCCTCCTACGATACGGAAGCACTGACGGAATATTAAGGATCTTGGGAATATTGAGAAATGGGTATATAACCGCAGGGCATGATCTTTAACACTCAATTTTTGTGGGGATTGGCTCTTGGTAGTGTGCGGATGAATCATAAAATGGCATGTTTGAATTTGAAACGGTGGGTTTGGGATGAGCCTATAGATGTGTTTATGATTTAGGCCAAGTGTCTTGAATAAAACCATTAATATTCAGCCTCATAGAATTCAAAATGAATAATATTTAATCGTCACACATAGTATTGCTATAAATTTGAATCATAATCAAGAGTTTTCTTTCCAAAACCATTTAGTACCCGTGCATGTAGGAGTATAATATGAAAGGAGAAATTCTGTATATAGTTATAGAATCATATTTCTATCTTTTAACCAAGACTGTTGTGAACAATCTATGTAATACTGAATTATAATAAGGCTGAAAATAAAATATTCATAAAGTTTTGTATATCCATTTCTTGTAAATTTTATCTTTTAAAATAAGGTTAAATGGATTTGCAGAGATAAAATGAATAATGCTTAATCGTTACACATGGATAAGTTATAAATTTAAACCATACGCAAGAGTTTTCTTTATAAAATCATTTTGTACCGGTGAATGTAGGAGTATAATATGAATGTAAAAATTCCATACATAGTTGTAAAATCATAATTACATCTTTTAACTAAGACTTCTGTAAACAACAAATGTAACACTGAATAGCATTGAGCTGAATATAAAACATTTACAATGTTTTGTACATCCGATACCTGTAAATTTCATGTTTCAAAATATGATTAAAAAAGCTTGCATGAACCTAAAAATGAATAACATTTACACGTGAGATTTCGCTATAAATTTGAATTGTAATCAATAGCTTTCTTTTTTCAAAAATGATTTGGCATAACTTTGAATGTAATAGTATAATATAAATGTAAATGTTCCGCATACAGTTATGCAATCATAAATCTGAAAATTTGAGTAAGGCTGAATAGTAATAAGATTATTATGATTTAAAGGCGTTATTATTATAAATAGAATGATATACATATATGTTTATATGTTTCATCATCTTCACTCTCAGAAATAATATACTCAATTTTGACGATTCAGACATCCCCGGGCTTAATTTCGTTGTTTTTGACAACCATTTCGTCAAGCGATCACGTGATTTTTGAGGAAACGTGAACTCTCAAATATTTGACGAAAATGTTTACTCACAATAGCATGTGCTAGCTTTCATTACCGCCATATGGTTTTTTTTCCTGTGCTCTTTCGACTTTATGTTACAATAACTTTTATATGCCGTCCTGGTGATCGGTCGGTTGAGCGCTGCCTTTTGGATTCCCACGTCCCGGGTTCGAATCGCGGTGCGGGCATGGATGTTTGTGATGGCCTATGTCTACAAAATATTGAGTGCGCTGTGTTTCTGCGGATTACTGTAAAAATATGGATCAATTGAGACAAAAATCAGTGTAACTATAGGTCTCAAAGCTGTCAAATAAATGTCCAAAGGTTTTTTATTTGTTTGCTTTGTTTTATTTATATTTTCATTAAATATAATTAGGATTTAATACCTAAAGCAATGAACTTGCAAGTAATTTTATAATTCTATAATTTGTATTTTATTCTGTATCACGAAACTAGGATGAAAAAATGCATCTTTACTTTTGACGAAATTCGTATGTTCAAACAAATGACGAAAGTAATTTTCTCAGTTTGACGAAAGAAGAAGGAGAAAATATTTTTATTTTTATTTTTGACGAAATTCGTATTCTCAAATAGGTAGCGAAACATATTTCGTCAATTTGACGAAATGTTCGCTCGGAGCATATCCCTAGAAACACTTTCGTCAAAAATGAAAAAAAATTTCGTGAAATTTGAGTATCCATTTCTGAGAGTGTTGGTATTTTTAATTAATAATTTTAAAGCGAATATGAAGTTTTAAGTTAAACAGATCCGCCAACTATTTAATTTATTCCGCATTACTTTTAGCAGTTGCTTTTTTTTTTTTTATATTACTTTCTTAGAAGAGTAATTTGGTTCGGCACTATTAAAGCTTTCATATAAAAGCTTATATTTCCATTTAATACTTATAAATTGAACTATGTTAGATTTTGTTCGATAAAATATATATTCAGGCAACAATTCTAAGGATTTTTAATAATTTTTCTACAGATTTGAAATCTTTAAATTGCGTTTTCTCACATTGCATTTTTTCATGAAATCATGATGTTCAAAATGCTGAAACTATTACAGATATTTTAGGAAAGACTTGATATTTTTTGAAGGTATTCACTAGAACCTACTTAAAAGAATTAGGGATGGATTTTGAAATACAGTGAATCCTCTCAAGTTGGACACCCCTCTAAGTTGGACACTTTTTCTCGGAACGGAATGTATCCATTAACATTATGTCTAACCCCTATAAGTTGGACACCTCTCTAAGTTGGACACTTTTTCTTGGAACCGTAGGTGTCCAACTTAGAGAGATTTTACTGTATATTAATTAGTTTTTCTGAAAAAATAAAAAAATAAAGTATGCATGTCTATGTAAAAAATTGCCAAAAAACTCAATTTTTGTGATTTTTATTTTTATTTTTAATATCTTGTCTTTTAAAGATATCGCAGAATCCATCCCTAATTATTTTAAGTAAGTTCTATCAAACATCCAAAAATTAGTCTTTTCTCATATGTTTGTAGAAGTTTAAGGTGCCTGCCTACCTTTAAAACTCAATTTTCGGTCAAAACTCCTATTTGGGTTAATATTAAAGTCTGACATTTTAGCTTTCTAAATCAGTTTGGATTTTGTTTCTATCTTGCTTAGAACTTGAGTTACAGGCATTTTAATATTAGTCACTCGCCAGTTTTTGAAACCCGAAGTGACTGGAAATGACCCGTAAATGCTTGTTTACATAAAAGTTTTACTCAATATAAGCATCAAAATTTTTTACTGAATATAAAATAAATTTAAAAAAGAAATTAAAAAGCTTTGAAATAAATCAGGAACTTACTAAAATTATTTTTGGTTTAATAGGTAAAATCTTGTTTTTTGTTTTCTTTTTTTTTCTCAAAATGAGATTTTTTAGCATTTTGCTTTATCCCAAAACATCATAACTCCAAAAGTTTTAATTGAAACGTTTTGAAACTTTGACAAAATACCCTAGAGGAGTTGTTTTAGGGATTGAACTACAACAATGATTGTAGCTAAATTATTTTTTGTTTTTTTGTCGATAGAAGTTGTGAACTGCCATGTATATTCATGATTCTTTCAGCATGTAAAAATGTTATCTTCTCTAAAATATTAATAACATGGTTATAGTTTTGAGAGTAGTTCACTTCTTTAAGGACCTTTCAATAATCTAAATAAAATTTACAGAATAAAACTATCTTTATTTAAATTTAACTTATGATGTTTTGTAAAAGTGCTTTTTTTTCGCAAAGTTTATGCATATTTTGAGCCTAAATATCAAAATATTTTAAAATTTGCATTTTTGTTTCAGGTTATTCGCTGGTTTTTACCATATTCTATCACATAATGCACACAAATAGGCAATTTTCCAATTATTAAGAAAAATCACCTCCGACGGTAGGCAGGCACCTTAAGCATTTTGAAGGTCATGAATATATGAAAAAATGGCAAAGTGAGAAAACGCAATTTAAAGATTTTAAATCCGTAAAAAATATATTAAAAATCGTTAGAATTCTTGTCTGAAGATATATTTTATCGAACAAAACCTAATATAATTCAATTGATAAATATTAAAGGGAAATATTTTTATATGAAACCTTCAATACTGCAAAGAAGGTGCCAAGTCCCCTTAGTCGTAATTACGTATTGTGTAAAACTACTGGAGAAAGAAAATGGCATGAAAAAAAAAAAAAAAAAAAAAAAGGCGGGTATTAACAATGATACAGCATAAATTAAAAATTTGCTGTTCTGAATAAAATACTGTTTTTTTTTAACAGCAAAGTTAAATGTTTTGGTTTTTACTGATTATCTATGTGTAGTTTATGAGATTCTCTTAAGTTCTCTCATTTGGTTAAAATCTGTTGAGTTCAATTTTATTGAGTTCCTACAGAGAATCCCTTTCACTGCTATCTGTCAATGCCATAAGATTTTTTTTTCTTAATTTAAACATTTAAGTAATATTGATTCTAAAAGTCCACTGTATATAAATAGCTTAAAAACTACGTTTGATATCTGTATAAATAAAACTTGTAATGTCTCCAAGAAAACTTTTGCTTATGGAAAGAGCTTCTGCTGCAAAAATACCTGCAACAGATATAAAATTTCAAATAGAAGAATAGCAAGAAACTGTTCAATAGTCATATGCTAATTATATATATATATATATATAAACGAGGTAAGGTCAAAAAGCTCTCGGAATAGGTCAATTACAAATTTTTAAAAAAATAGAACAATATTTTTACCTTATTGGCCTACAAAATTTTTTCCTCCAGCGTTCGTATAACTGTTCAAAACATCATGGGAATCAATTTTTTGGGCGGTCCTTCAGTTGCTTCGTCGCATTTTTGCTCACTTCATCTGAATCCACAAAACGGTGTTCCTTCAATTTCATTTTTAGCTGTGGAAACAGAAGAAAATCCGCTGGTGCTAGGTTGGGAGAATAAAGAGGATGTTCTAGCGTAGTAACACTGTGCCTGGCGACGCACTTTTCCCCATTCAGATCGCGATGTGGTGGAACATTGTCGTGTAAAAGAAACCAATAGTTTGTTACCAATTTTTCAGGTCGTTTTCGTCTAATTGCATCTCGTAGTCCTTTAAGGATCTCCAGGTAAAGTTCTTTATTCACACTTTGGCCTTCACGAGTAAAGTAGAAGTGAATAACGCCTTTTTTAAACGAAAAGCCCTCCAACATCACTTTCCCTCGGCTTTTTTCCAAGCGAACTTTTTTATTCCTTTGTGATGTTTCTGCTTTCCTTTCACTTGACTGACGTTTTGTCTGAAGATAGTAAAAAAAGCACCCTATCTCATCACCTGTCACGATTTTCTTCAAGAATCAATCGCACATGTTCATTCTCACTTCTTTTTGTTTAAGTGATAATATTTTTGGAACCATGTGCGAACAAACACGATGCATATTCAAATCATCATGAAAATGCTGTGAACACTCCCATGTGAAATTCAGAGCCAATAGCATCAGTGGTTATTCGTCTGTACGCACGCACGATTTCTCGAAAGTGCTCAACATTCTCATCTGCGGGGGAAGAGGAGGGGCGCCCAGTGCAAGGAATGTTTGTGTGACTTTAACGCAAATGCTTATGCCACTAGTACACAGCCTTTTTTTTTTTTTTTTTTTTTTTTTCTTTTTCATGGCATCGTTTCCGTATGCTTTTTTTTTAGCATCTCGAGCGTCTCAGAAAATGATTTCTCGAGCAAAACGCGGAATTTGATGTTTGCACGCTACTCTAAAGACAACATTTCAAAATCTGACAAATGGAAAATTTGATTTGTCAGAAATTATCTGAAGCTAACGCCGAAAGTACCAGTAATGAATTCCAGATGGATGTGTGTTTTCCTTATTAGTGCTGCCATCCTCCAAAAAAGATATTTCTTCTTCAACAAACACCTGTGTGAATGTAGGCGACCATTCCGGGAATTTATTGATTCTACCTCATATCTTTGCTGATTCTCAAAGAAGAACTTTGCTAGAAGACAATAAAAAAACTTTAGAAGCAGAGACAAGACAGGTATGAACATATGCTTAATGATCAGAGGCTAAAACAATAGAAGAATATGAATAAGTACAGTCCAAGCATTAGAAATACACTGAAGAAGAAGCTCCTCTAAGAAAAGATAAAATTGACGAACAGCAACAGGCAATATATCATGCAAAAACTTAATGGTCAGTTGCTAAAAAAGACAAGAAGAAACCCAAGATCAAGTACGGCCAGTAGTAGGTCGAAAGTGAAGAATCAGGTAGCGTGAATGTGCTTAACGGATAACTTTTATAAGACAAAAAGAAACGGGACAGCAACGTCATATTCGTATTTAAACCCCCAAAAACATAATCTCAAGATATTCTGCAGATATTTTTAGAGAAAATCTGCAGAATATATTCAGTTATTTGGCCCATTTTAAAGAAATTTTACAAAATTTCTATATAATGTCTGTCAGAAAAAGATAAATCTTCAAAATATTTTAAAATATTTGAAGAAAATCTTAAGAAAATACTATTTTCTCAAGAATATCTTTGGATTATTTTTAGTGGGGAACTTATACTAGACGTCATTTGGTTAAAACATATCGAACATTGAATGCTGCTGATTGGCTTTTATGTGTGTTTAATTATGACCAGGTTATGTATCTCAAAGTATTGCCAGCATAGGAAGAATGACAAACGTTTATGAAAAGTGTAGTGCGAAAAAGTGGCGCTAGGAATCACCTGGAATGTATCGTTTGACACTAAAAGTTCAATTGCTTCAAATTTTTGATTTCCCAAACCCTTTGTAAACTCTTCTTAAATTTAAAAAGCACATATTTAACCCAAGTAAAGCCGGATACTCTGCTATTATATAAGTAAATATATACGTACATCTTAAAATATACGTCGTTACAGATTTTAGGAGTAATACCTTTAAAAAATTAATACAACATCAAGTAAGAAAAACGCCTGTCTGTCCATTTATTAGCTTATTAGAAAAATATATAAGTTTGACTATCATTTAATGCCATGTACTTTCCATTAGTTGTAAATAAAAGTTTCAAGAAATAATCGCCTAATATTTTCACACCCAATTAAACTTTTTTTTATTATTATTATTAAGGTATATAAAAAAAATTAAAAGTTTATTATCAAATTATAAAGAGCACGTAGGCCATAAAACAGGAATTATGTTCATGGTTCTAAAAAAAAAAAAAAAAAAAAATGTAAGGTGAAACGTGGAAAGAATTATATATTTATGTATATATCACACGTTATTCGTGTTTATCAGATATAAAATGATTTCAAAAACGTATAAAAAGAGAAAGTAATAAATTTGCGGCTAATAGAGTGAGATTTGATTCTTGTTTATGAATTTTCTTTGATATGAAACAATTTTTCTTTATTATGGTTTAAAGATAAAATTTCGCATAATCTTTATAGTTAATATGGAAAATAGACTTTATTTCTGAAATAAATTATAATAATATATCATGATAACCATACTTAACTGAAAAAACTTTATGCACTAAAAAGGTAAGAGAAAGAGGAACGCTACTTCCTCCATCTCAACAGAGGATTGAAATTTATTATCATTTTACTGTACCACACAGGGTTCAGTCAATCACACCAATAGATAAAAAGAGACGTATTTCAAATTATTTCCTCTTGAATTTTATTTAATCTGACTTTCAATCTATGACATTTGCTATTTTCTGTGGGCATTTTCTCACTTCTCGCGCGGCGTAAATCATCTCAAACACCAGTGTTACTCACACGTTTCTCAAATAAATATGTCTAAGTTGATAAAAAAAAATTCTTTTTGCTAGTATTACCTGATCTGCTCCTTTAGTCCAATGGACAATGAAAGTAACTGATTTGCATGCTTTGGCGATAAGACAGGAAACTAAACTCGTTTATTTTTTCTTGTCTTTTTTCTGACTTAGCAGGTGCGCCCGCTGTTTAGACCACAGCGGAAATAGCTCATCAATGTCACGTTCTTTTTTTCATAAAACTCAGTATTTATCCCCTTTACCTTATCTGTATAACCAAAAGATTTTTTTTCCCCCTTCATTTCGCGATCTGGTTTTTGTAAAGAGATATGATGGCATCAGTGTCAAGAGCAGACGATTTTATTTATTTTTGATGCACCTTTTACAAATTCATTCAATGCATTGTAGCAACTCCATACATTTAAATGAGTTGAAATGAAATTGTAAGGAGTTCATACGTATCTGCTGCATCATAAAAACTGATAAATTTGATTCAAAGGTAAAAGGGAAGCGGGAATGATGTTAAGCGGCGAAAGAATAATCTTTGAGGTTGTTAGTGATCACATAATATCAAATGAATCATTACAGCACAAATTTAACCATTCTACCAATTATGCCACCGAATATAACATTTCTAAGAACACTTTTGCTTTTAAGAACTAAAAAATGATTGCGTTTTCCCGCTTAACATAATTATGAGAAACGAAATCAAATAACACATTACCTGTTCTTACAAAAAAGTATTTAAAAATAAATTAGAAATGCGATAAAGATTTGAATTTCTATCAAAAATTCAAAACAAATAAAATCATATTTCCGTAATTTTCGTTTATTAATCATTATACTAATTATGCAATCAAATATAACTTAAGATTCCTAAAATTAACTTAGAAATAGGAACATTAACAATTTGAATTTCAATCAAAAATTCATTTAAATTGTAATCAAATACAGAAGAAAATAGGTTCGTTGATTGGTTGGGCTTTACGTCGCATTAGTGATGCAAAATGGGCAATCGGGGACGGTCTGGGACTCAAACCCAGGAGTAGTCCGGAGACATGTCATCACAATTTTGAACCTCCACTGAGGAGGAGGAAATACACTCATGTTTGTGAAAAGTGCAACACCATGAAGGGATTACGCAAATTGAACCAAACTTACAGGAAATGTAAAGTGAGGTAAGGCATGCAAATGTTTAGAATTACGAAGCTATTGCGCATGTGTGAAACGAGAACCGACTCCTTATCAGTCGCTTGTTCTAGTTGTATAAAGGACTGTAAAGGTGCGCTGAAATTTTTTTTATCGCCCTCTGTCTGCTTTAAACGTTTCATTGGTGGTCAATATGCCTCGTCAAAAGCGGAGGTGCCATACCAACAACTAACGGAATTCGTACGAGGCCGCATCTTTGGTATCCGAAAGGGTGGACATTTTTATCGAGAAATCGTAGCCCACACGCAGTGTAATGCCACAACAGTGATGCGTGTTTAGAAGAAATGGACAGAGGAGAATCAAACAAATCGAAAACCTGGCAGTAGTGTACTCAACAGAACAATGGCACGAGACGACAGACATCTCCTTCTCATAGCTGTGACGGACCGTACAATGTCTTCTCGTGTGTTGCATAACATTGGAGCACGGCTACAGGTTTTTTATTGTCTAGCACCACGGTTCGTCGCCGTTTGCTGCAGCATGAACTGCGGTCAAGTGTTCCTCTACGCAGGATTCCCTCTCGCAGAATCACAGACGCCTCCAACTTTAGTGGGCTCAGCAACAGAGCACGTGGCGTATCCAGTGGCAACAAATTGTTTTCTCTGATGAATCTCACTACAATCTGGAGTACAATGATGGAAGATTACGCTTCAGACGTTAGAGGGGGTTAACGTCTGCTCCCACAGTGTATTATCCAGCGTCATACTGCACAAACGCCTAGCATCATCGTGTGGGGAACTATTGGGTATAATTTTCAATCCCATCTAGTGCACATTTCGGGCAACCTCAACAGTGATCGCTACATAAGGGAAATTTTGGAGCCAGAGATTTTTCCCATTCTTCGACGCATTCCGGGTGCAGTATTTTAGCAGGATAATGCCCGTGCACATTTGTCTCCGACTGCACAAGGCTTCTTCAGTGCACAACAGGTTTCGCTTCTTCCATGGCCTGCTTATTCCCTGAATATGTCGCCCATCGAGCAAGTCTGGGATTTCATTGGTCGGTGACTCGCTCGTACAACTGGCGGGGCGCACAGTAAGATTGAACTTTGGCGTCAAGTCGAAGCCATCTGGAACGTCATTCCCCAGGATTACATTCAGAACCTGTAGGATTCAATATCACGAAATGTACATGCTTTCATCACTCAGCGTGGCGGACACACAAAGTATTGATTTCAGACATTCTTTTTGTTTTTTGTCTTTTACATTTGTCTTTTTTGGTGTTTTATTTGTACCACTATCAGTAATAAGTGGAATAAATTTCATAAATTTCTGACATTTCTTTTATGGTGTTGCAATTTTCACAAACATGATTGTAGGTGAATATGTAATACCATTTCTATTTGAACTCACCTTAATAATTTTTATTAAAATCCCACAATCAACTGATTGGAAGAAAATCACATTTAATGAAATTTTATTTTTCCGACTGAGTGAAAATAATGCCTGGTCCGGAAGTCAAACCCCGGATCTTTGACTTACAAAATCAAGGCTCTACCAATTGAGCTATGCAGGCCGACAACCGGTCAGCATTGCTCACTCAGACAAACTTTAGGCAGAAACATCTGGTCTATCATGTAGATAGCTCGACAGAAATAAGCCGCAGGTAAAGGAGAAAGAAATACAATTTTTATTAAAATCTAGATTAGATTTTGATTAGATTAATTTTTATTATATTTAATAAAAATTGTATTTCTTTCTCCTATTTGTTTAATGGTGTTTTCCTTTACCTGCGGCTTATTTCTGTCGAGCTATCTACATGATAGACCAGATGTTTCTGCCTAAAGGTTGTCTGAGTGAGTAATGCCGACGGGTTGTCGGCCTGGATAGCTCAATTGGTAGAGCCTTGACCTCGCAAGTCAAACATCCGGGGTTCGACTCCCGGTCTAGGCATTATTTTCACTCAGTCGGAAAAATAAAATTTCATTAAATGTGATTTTCACCTTAATAAATTGAAGTATTTTCGGATCATTGTGGTGTCGATTATTGCAAATTTTCAAGTGTTGTAAATGTGTTCTGATAGTTTTAAATTATAAGAAATACAGTTTACGTGCAAAATTTTTAGTTAACGGAAGAGGGAAAAAAAAACTAACGCTATTTTTGGCTAATATATACCAAGCGTGATAATATGGAATAATTATGAAGGGAAATATAGAATTCTGATTTCCCTAAAGGTTAATAAACGGAGTAAATGAATATAATAGTTAAAAGAATAGGGTAGTATTTATATAGAAAATAAGGAATGATTGCAATTTAAACGCTTATTTTGAAATTAATATTGAAAATAAACAGTATTGAAAATATATATATATATATATATATATATATCAACATTCATGTTTAAAAACATCGAAAGTAATGTGGAATAGTTGGTATTCTACATTACCTGAATCACCAACTCGGAGAATAAATTAGCCTCGTTGGTAGGTGTTTGTTCATGAAAACCAGATTACTAACTAACTCAACTCTCCTACAGAAACCATACTAGGTTTTCAGTTTTCACTCAATTTGCGGTTTCGTAAGTAGATTAGAGAATTCTATATTCTTACCTCCAAAAAAATATTGACAAGCCAAAGTTGTATGATATAAAAGCTGCTCTTCTCATTGACACTAGCTGAACTACTGTTCATATTTGAAGCCCAGTTGAAACGTTTGACATACTACCAATGATAGGTTGCAGCACGTACATTTGAGATATATCGGTATTCCATTTTACCCGACTATTCCATATTCCCCACCGCTCCTTTATTTCTATAATTATAGTTTATCACTTAATCACTATAACATTTATAACATCAAGTAAAAATTGCTTAAGAGCATCTTTGCTTTTAAGAACTAGAAATTTATCGAGCTTTACCGAGTTAACTAAGTTATGAGAAACCAAGCAAAATAAAACATTATATTATAAAAGATTTTTTAAAATTAATTTAAAACTAATAAATGATGATTTGAATTTTTATAAATAATTCGCTATAAATGTAATAAAAAATATCATTCTATTCGCAGTTTATTATTTAATCATTCCACTATTTATAATATAACATTAAATATAGCAATTTAAGAATATTTTTGTTTTTAAGAGCTGGAAATTAAAAAAGTTATAGCCTGTTAATGTACTTATGATGAACAAAGCTATATGAGGCATTACATATTCTTATAAAGATTATTTAAAATTAATTTAGAAATACAATAATGATTTGACCATTTATATCATTGTATTTTACCTTTTTGACAATTTATAACATCGAATCTTTTTTTAAGAACATTTTTGTTTTTACGAACAGGAAATTTATGGAGACCTGGTTAACTTAATTATGATAAACGAAGCAAAAAAAGCTATTACATGTTATTATAAAAGGTCTTTTTTATTATGATTATTATTATTATTATTATTATTATTATTTAGAAATAAATTAATGATTTGAATTACTAATAAAAATTCTCTATAAATCTAATAAAAAATATTATCACAATGGTTTGTAATTTAATCATTCCCCATTTATAACACCATATATAGCTTTTTCAAAAACAATTTTAGTTTTAAAGACTGGAAATTTAAGAAGTTTGACCCGGTTAATTTAATTTGGTAAACGATGCAAAATGAGACAATGCATATTCTTATAAAAAATTCTTATAAAATTAGTTTAAAAATACAATTGTTGTTTTAACTTCGTCTGTGTTATTCCATTTTAAACAACGTAACATGACAATAATAAAAGTATTTTAAAGAAAGTGAATTTAGCTGTGCTTCATGTTATTTCATTTGTCGAATCATGTCAAATCCTTGTCGAATCATGTTGTTAGACTGACTAAGAACATGATTCGACGAGGATTTATTTTACAAAACAGTATTAACTGTACTTTTTTTTTATATAGGAATTTTTGCTAGTGTGCGGATGCTTTTGTTACCGACTGTACGTAAGGAACTTATTTTAATCATGAAAAAAAATTCGAATTTGAGATATTGGTGCTTCTATACTTTTCGAAGCTCCATGAGTTAATCTTTGACATTTTGACACAAACCCTATTGGTTTTGGTTAACTTAGCATTTATATTTTTTTACAGGACACAAATGAACTTTTTTTATCATTATGGCCTATGGGCTCAAATTATTTAAAGTGCTATAGAGTTTAAATGCTCAATTTCATTGAGCGGAAAATTTTTATAAATATTATAAGTCACCGTCACACGAACTGTATAAATTTTGGTAAATCTAGCACTGGTAGTTTTTTTTTTTTTTTTTTTTTTTTTTTTTTTTTTTTTACAGAAACACACACAAAAAAAAAAAAAATCTTTATCATTATGGTATATGAGTTTAATTATTTAATGTGCGATAGCGTCGAAAAGTCTTATTTGAATGAATTGAAAATTTATATATATCTTATAGTTCTTTTGGCATGAAATATATGGATTTTGGAGAATCTAGCACTTATGATTTTTTTACTGGAGCACAACGAAAAATTCTTTATCAAGATGACTTACGTACTCAACTTATTTAAATTGTACTGAGAAAAAAAAAAATATACCGCCTTTCTCTAGAATGAATAAGTGGCCCTTTTCTAAATCTCTTAAGTTAAGGGATTTAACTAGAAATATAGATTTCCGAGCTATACGCATAAGGCACGCCAATAAATTGAATAGACGAATTATCGAGAATTTTTAGTGTACACATTTCTAGATGATGAAACAATATTCTGAATACTCTAAATATTCTGAATCATTTATATTGCGAGAAATTCTCATTTGATTTTCTAGAATTTGGTAATAAACCAAGATTATAGTTGCAGAAACCAGCCTCTTGTAGTCTCATTTATTCGCAGAGATTTTTAAATAACTTTGCCCTCGAGAATATAGGCAAACTCTCTAGAATTCTAATAGGGGTTTCTAGAACTCGCTTTCCAAGGGGACTAGAATTTATAATAATGGCATGGAACTATTTTTTCTAGTGCCATAATTTAGATTCTAGATGTCAGTTACAAAATTTTTTCTCATTGTGGGATAGCATCTAAATGCCAAATCCGATTGATCTGAAAATTCATATGCACGTTATGGTTTACTGTTGCACAAATTGTACAGATTTTGGTGAAGAGCACTTACAGATTTTTATAGGGGAAAGACGAAATATTCTTTTATGATCTACGGGCTCAAAATATTTCAAGTGCAAAAGCGTTCAATTAAAGAGCATATTATATGGAGAAAAATACTTAAACACCCTATAGTAATTTTCTCTTTTGTTTCTTTAACAACATCTCTTACTTTAATTTATTTATACAATCATTAATTACTTAATATTCGGAAAAACGTATGGAATCACTCCAGGTTTTTTAATCATGATGAGACATTATAAAACGTTTATAATTTAAAAGCATACTCTTAAACATCATTGTCTGATACAATAAAGACATATCATGAAACAATATGCCTTAATTACTTTCCCTTTTCTTTTCATTATTTTCTGTATGAGGTCATAAAAGGAATTATCTCTTTAATTCTGATTATCTGTGACAGGATGTAGTATAATTGCTAATTGCCGAATCTCAGTAGATTAATGTTTCTTAGCCATATCTGCCGAGAGTCACACACACACACACACACATAAAAAAAGGAGTTCCTTAAGAATCCATGTGGAATCGTATCAAATTTTGACCCTCAACCTACATTTAATTTTATTTATAAAATATTTTTATTCAATTTAAGCACACCTCTAGGCAAATTGACGTAGGAGGACTTACATGATGAATCCTCAAGTCTCATATGAACGGTCTTCCGGTCAAACCTGTGCCCTAGAATAGGAGCAGTTTTTGTTCAGAGGTCACTCTCTATTTAGCATCTCCACCCCCGCAATACGATAGACAGAATATAAAGTCGCAATACCCCTTCCAAAACTGTGGTTTCTATAAAGCAACACCTTGAAATGTGTTTTTGTTATTCAGAATTGTTAAATGAAGTGACTCAGATCTTTGTAACTAAATTAATGATTTATTGTATAAATCTTTTTTTTTTCTTCATTTAAATAACAATTATTTTGTATTTATTATTGAATTTATACATACAGTTCCTTAACTAATAATCTTTATAGTATAACATGGTCAGTTAAACATAGTGAACATCCGTTATCAGCAAAAACAGTATTTAACAGCAATAATAATAATAATAATAATAATAATAATAATAATAATAATAATAAATAAATAAATAAATAAAATAAAAATTACTGACTGCAAAAGGTCGTTAACACTGTATAAAAATAATTTTGAAAATTAATTTTCTCTAATAATATTTCCCTAATGTTTCATCAATTTTTTTGTAATTTTTTTAAAATTCTGTTGAATTGTTTTATTGTCATAAATAAAAATCTTGCCAAAAATATCTAAATGTGAAAAAAAAAAAAAAAAAGCATCATACAGTTACAAGCATTAGAACGCAAACTGTCGGATGTCTTTGTTTGAAGTCACAATGCCTCAAAGAGTTAATCACAATTATTTTTCCTGACAGAGTTGTGCTTGAAATACCATGACTGATTAAAAAAAAAAAAAAAAAAAAGCATCACACAGTTACAAGCATTAGAACGCAAATTGCCGGATGTATTTGAAGTCATAGTGCCTCAATGAGTTTATAACAATTATTTTTCCTGATAGAGTTGTGCTGGAAATACCATGACTGATAAAAAAAAAAGAACATCACACAACTACAAGCATTAGAACGCAAATTGTCGGATGGCTTTGTTTGAAGTCACAATGCCTCAAAGAGTTAATCACCATTATTTTTCCTGATAGATTTGTGCTGGAAATACCATGACAGATTTAAAAAAAGAAAAAAAAAGCTTCAATCACACAGTTACAAGCATTACAATGCAAATTATCGGATGTCTTTGTTTGGAGTCACAATGCCTCAAGGAGTTAATCACAATTAATTTTCCTGATCGAGTTTTGTGCTGGAAACACCATGACTAATTAAAAGAAAAAAAAAAAAAAACATCACACAGTTGCAACATTAGAATGCAAATTGTCGGATGGTTTTATTTCAAGTTACAATGCCTCAAAGAGTTAATCACTGCTATTTTTCCCGATTGAGTTGTGCTGGAAATACCATGACTGATTTAAATATATATACATATATACAAATAATGAGGTGTGACAATCATACAACTTTCTCTCACACTACACTTGAATACTTTAAACACAGAATACTGATTACAGGAAGAGATAGGTATTCTTTATAGGAACGTACTTGAAGAATAAGTTCAAAATAGTTTTAGAAATAATTTTATTTAATTAACACTTCTGTACGTAATTAAACATCATAAATTAAAAAATCCGCAACGTTGTTTTAAGTCAAAATAATACTACGAACTTTCAATAAGTGAAAAAACTAGGCACGAGTGCATAATGAAAGGAGCAAGGGACACTCATACCTACTAAGAAAATTAAAATAACTTCTACGTTTGGCTTCCTTTAAAACATATATATATATATATCTTGTATCTGTTGCTTGGCTTCTACTATGCTTAATAGATCATCTTTATTATATATATATATATATATAGAGAGAGAGAGAGAGAAAGAGAGGGAGAGAGAATATTTAATATAAAAAAAATATACTTAATTCTAATAGACTGTAAATTATTTTAAAATTCGATTTAATTTTAATTTTTAAATAAATGAAAATTTCATAATATAAATAAATAAAGCATTCCCTATTATTTAAAATTTTAATAATATAAAGTGTTAAACTTTGAATATAGTATTTTAACCCTTTCATTCCCAACTTTTCCCTCCATAAAACAATAAATCTTATATTTAGTCATAATTTTTTTTCAAACTTAATGTATATAAATATATTTTTTAAATAGAAGTTATAGCAGAGTACGAATTACTACAGCTAACAAAGCAACTGATATGCGTTTATTTATGTTTAATATAACCACTGATGTCATTAAAAACCATAACTTTTCAATAAATAAAAATATCAAAATTTTGGAGAAATACATATTGCAATTAATTAAAATACATATAGACATTAAAGAATAAAATAAAAAATATTTCAAACAGTTAATTTACTTAAATTGATTCCGATATTATTATCAGAACAGCGTAAAATATACTTTCAATTATTAACAAATATAGTAAAGTCATCCAAAATAGGTATTTTTCGGTGGGAAAATGTATATAGATTTTAATATTGTTCATTTTGAATCAGCGGGAGTGTTAGATAGTAAGAAAGGTAATCTGAAATGTTATGATTCCAATTGGAATCACGGGGAAGGAAAGGGTTAATTAAAACAGCAGTTTTTCATCTCATTTCTGTATTTTGTGAAAGTATTACTATTGCTATTATTATTATTATTATTTTAAATTTGTCTACTTTTTGAAGATTATAGCTATAAAAACAACAATTTTATATGTTAAGAAGATGAATGATATATAAAGAGAATTGCGTTTTTATAAACAGTCAAATTTAAAACGAGGTCAAGTCATCAAATTCTATTGCTTATATAAGTACGGAAACGTACTAAATAGCATGAAAAAAATATTTAATTTACTAACGGAAAAGTAACTCACTAAAGCAAGTTTCTAGTATAATGTGCTATAAAATTGAAACAGACTTATTTCATCCTTCTTTTTTATTATTTAGTATAAATTTATTTCAAGTAATATGCGACAACTCCAAAGATTTTTAAAATCATGCATGTAATAATATACACATTTAAAAATGAAGTACTCAAAAATAAGTAAAAACATAAAGGTAATTGAGTTTTTACGAATAGACAAATTTAAAACGAGGTCAATTCATCATATTCTATTGCTTATATAAGTGCGGAAAACTAAATCGGATTAAAAAAAAAATATATTTAAGTTACTAATAGGAAAGTAACTCACTAAAGCAAGTTTCTAGTATAATGTGCCATTAAAATTTAAGCAGATTTAAAAAACGGATAAAAAATTTATTTAAGTTACTAATAGAAAAGTAACTCACTAAAGCAAGTTTCTAGTGCCATTAAAATTTAAGCAGATTTCGTTCATTCTTCTACCAAATTATTTTATATAAACTTTTTTCCAGTAATATACTACAACTACAACTCCATAGATTTTTTGAATCATGTATGTGATAATATACTCTGTTAAAAATGATGTATGCAAAAATAAGTAAATGGACAGATCGTTTCGAAATAAGTAATTTTGTTTGAAGAAGGAAAACATGCTTGCCTCATTTATGGAATGCTACATATTTTCAAATAAACATCTGTCCACTTCATAATTTATTATAAATAGGCTGAACTAAAAGAAGGTCTTTTAATAGAATTTCTGCAAATTTAAACAGAGAGTTCAAGTACAAAATTTATTCCCTGCAAATCTCCAGAACTATATATTGTGGTAGTTTCATACTGGATTTCGAAAGAATTTATCAATGAATACGGTGATTCATGACGGTCGATTCTAATTTTTGAGCATGTTAATATACTCAACAATAAGTATATGGATTTTTAAATGTGAGTTTATTTTGTTAGAAGTTGTTTTGAGTATATGACATACTCAAATTTGACACGATGTTACTCATTTTTGCGTATTTTTGTTCTTTTATTTTTTTCAATGTTGTGAAATTAATTGAACCAATGTTTAAATTATTAAATGCCTGACTAAATATTTCTTTGAAGATAAAATGTCTTTAGTTTTAATTTAGTCAGTAATTAACTAGTCTTACAACTTTATTATTGCCGAAATGTCAGTGAAGGCCTCCCTCTTGAGACTCAAAAAAAGTTTGGGTTCCTGACGTGTGTCCGTCTGTTTGTCTGTTCGTCGCGTGATAGGGGCCGCAAAAATCACGCTATTGACTTTCAATTTGGTACACATGTTTAAGAGCCCTTCGGAATTACCTGTATAGTTTTGGGTGCGTATTCCGCTTGTAGTTCGTGCACAGGGACACGGCAAAATTTTTCTTATTATTACAGCCTATGGGAAGAATTTGTATGCATTGCAATAGCGGCTGCAAGAATTCTCCAATTGATTTGCAAATTGGTACACATGTTTACGGGCTAAACAAAGATAACTGTATAATTTTTGGTCTATGTATTGTTTATTTTTCGTGTACAAGGACACACAAAAGTTTTTCATATCATTATGCCCTATGGGTGAATTTCGTTTAAATGCATTTTAACATCATTACTCTGCATTCAACAAAATAAGATTAGCGTACATTATTGAGATGCATAAACTCTTGTTTTGTCCAGAAAGTGTGTGTACTTAGGCTTCATAATTAATGTACCGGACCTTACAAATGTGTTCCAACAATGTCACATAATCATCTAAATTATGTCAAATTTCGAACAATTATTGATGGAAAACATAGAATAAGTTGAATAGGTTTTATTTGTGTATACAATGCTTATCGTTCGTTTACAGGGACACGCAAAAGAATTTTGAGACATTAGAGTCTATGGAGAATTTTTTTATGAGCATTTTAACGTGTTTATGCTGCTTTCAACATAATGGAATAAGCACACACTAAAAACATGCTTAAAATTATATTTACTTAAAAAAAAACGCAATGTACAATATTTTATTTACAGAACCACACCAAAGATATTCCGATGACATTCTTTAATCATCCGAATGATGTTAAATTAGATTGAAATATTAATGAATAATAATTAATTAGGCTTATTCTTTTGATTGGTGTGTATAATAAATGTGTCTTCTTTTCATTAACACACAAAAGAATGTCGTACCATTACGTTCTATAGACGGTATTTCTTAAAAGGGTATTTTAACATGGTTACACCCCATTAAATATAATGAAATGCTTTTAGAATGTTTAAAAGCGTGTGGAAAATTGTGGGTATGGAATTGTAAATTCGTTTACAGGGTTACAGAAAATTATTCTGACATGTAATGTAATATATTTGCATGATATCTGACACAAGTATTTATAAGTTTAAAGAAAGTAATAGAAGGCTGTAACTAGAAAAATATATAAATATACACATATATAGCGATATAGAAAGAGAGATAGTGCGGGGGTTTAGGGAGGCGGCAGCCCCCCCCCCCCCCCCAGAAATATATCTGTTTATGCAGCGAATAAAACGAGTCCAATCAATATATATATATATATATATATATATATATATATATATTTCTGTAGTGCTGCATGCAAATTGCTAAACTTTTACAGCATTCTATCCCCTATATTCACCCATATAATATGAAAATAATTGAAACTCAAAAAGAGCAAGAAGGAAAAACCAATGAGAAACACACTTTTTATCAACAATCGCCAATAATTAAACCAAAAGTAGTTACTCATTAACAACTGCAAATCACGTCGAAAAATCACTTCAAACACACCACCCATGCCATGAGACGCCATGAGGAAGCTCAATACAGTTAAATCTGCAATTAATTGGAGACGTATTTATCTACTGAATTAATAAATAAATGAAATTTACTTCAAATTGTTTCTGCTTATTTTAATAAATAATAAACCTTAAATTTAAATTTTGATTAAATTTTAATTTATAACTTAAATTAATTAGAGATGCGTAAATGTGTAATTCAAAGATAGAGATTTTGTTCCTCTATAGGTGCTATAGAACAAGACAGGGAGGAATGATAGCGAACTATTAGAGTGAAAAAAAATAATAATAAAAAGAACGTAATGGCCTTATATATACACTCTATAACAAAATAAACGACGCACCAAGAAGGAGTTATCCGATTAGGACAAAAATTGGTATTTTCTCCATGTGATGTACACATGGAGAAAAACAATTGATTACAGTTTCAGAAAATTTGAATGATTGAATCAAGAGAAAGGGCCTCACAAAGTAAACAATTCAATAACGCGTTGGTCCACTTCTGGCCCTTATGTACGTAGTTATTCGGCTTGATAGAGTTGGCAGATGTGCTAATGTGAAGTATCGTGTGAAATTCTGTCCAACTGGGGCGTTAAATTGGCAAAATCCCGAGCTGGTTATAGGAATCCTTTTATGATGCTTCAAACGTCCTCAGTGGAAGTAAGATCCGAGGACTGAGCTCAACCCCATTTCACTGTGCCTCCTATTAAGGGTCCTAGACCTCACGGTAGTACCATTTCTACGTAGTGTCGACGATAAGGATGAATTGGAGCTTTGAGTACCGCTTTGCGATTGACTGGTTCTCCCTTTCTGTCCTTTCTTTAGGCCGACAGCTTCTTCCCTGACGCTGTGTTCTGCCACGGTTCACCCATTACTGTCAATATCATCTAACAGTGGTACCGCTCCTATCCAGCTGTCAAAAAATTCGCAGATTAGACATTCCTTGAGCCCAACTACACACCAAACTCAAATGCTGACATCTTCGCATGTTGTTTGTGCACCTGCATGCGAGGAATAGTTAATTTCTTTCTGAGTAGACGGAATAAAATTCTCGAAAAATTTATGACCTGGAATCAAAATTTCTTATTTTTAATATTATGTCAATTGCACAGTCAAGATGCGCTGCAGCGTCGCATGCTCATTGGATGTCAGCCAAACTTTAAAATTTTGCATTTTGCATCGAAACCTGTATGTATGTCAATTTGTGTCCAGTTTGCATTACTCCTTCTTGGTGCGTCGCTTTTTTTGTTATAGAGTATATATATATATATATATATATATATATATATATATATATATACTATTTATATTGCTTAATGAAACCTAAACAAATGGTAGCTTTTTTAATTATCGTATTAGAGAATCGGACATTTAATAAAAACAACATGCAGAATGTAATTAAAAATTATTAATTAAATGTGATCAATTAAATCTAAAAAACTTAGAATAATTCTTTAGTTAGCCAGACGAATTATTATATATATATTATAATACAGAATAAATAAAAATGATATGTTCAATGATATGTTGATGCTAATAAAAGGTTGAGGCTCTTGGATATGCAGATCTACTAGTAACTACAAATAAATACAATAAATAAATAAAATATACAAGTTTAATAAAATTGTAACTATTTTTGAGTAATATGTATGAAAAATATCACGTTTTATTGTAGGAGCAAGTGACTGAATTTACGTAATTTTGAATGTACATAATAAATATTGAAATTTCAGTCGGTAACAAAAGTTTCCGAACACTAGCAAAAATTCCTATATAAAAAAAGTGCACTTAATACAGTTGTGTTAAATAAATCCTTGTCGAATCCTGTTTTTAGACTGACTAAGAACAGGATATATTTAACAAAACTGTATTAAGTGTACTTTTTTTATATAGAAATTTTTGATAGTGTTCGGAGACTTTTGTTACCGACTGTACCAAATTTTATGTTTTCATGCGAAATTGAACTAAATATATGATTAAAAAAATAATAATAATGTGATGCAAGGTTTTTAACAATATTTTTTTCCTAATAAAAATATTATTAGGAAAAAAATCTATAAAAATTTTAATACATCTTATGCTTTGACTATAAAATTTTATTTTATTTTATTTTATAAATTTTGATTATAAGTTTTTGGTTGCAGGCGTGTGTAATTAATTCAATACAATAGCGTACTTTTTACAAGATCGAAAGATATAGTAAACATTTTTGCTATCCAATATGTATCTTTATTTTAAAATTTGTTTTGGATTATTATCATATTTCTGTTGTCTGTATTTCTATTACAATGTTTCTTCACATTTTCTCTTTATATTTTTATTGAATCTAGATAATACCTTAATGCAACATCCTGTTATGAATAAATTTATTTTCTACCCCAAAATACTAAACCTCATTGACCTCTTCCACTATTTTAGACAGCCGGTGGTTTTAGAGAGTACTAATCCTTCCACCGCTCTATTATCAGAGAAAAGACCTCACTTACACCCACCAAAGTTCGATAGTCAAGAAGCGATTCACTATAATCCGTATAAAATCGCTCAATATAAATATGATTAAACGTTTAAATTATCAAGCCCTACCCTTGAAGCTTCAATACGCCGTAGCCTTGCTGCTTGTTACCCTACAATCACCGATTTCATTATATCCGGGGTCTGACCATCCGCCTACTACATCTAATGACCGAGTACGCGCCCTCCCATTATGCAATTTGGATCCCTCTTTGTGCTGTAAGATAATAGCCAAGTGTAGTGCTCTTCTTTAAAAGTGCCCTCGCTGTATTCTAAACTGCTACTTGATCTCCTGTGGTCGAAGAACAGGTTAAAAGAAGATGAGAAAAAAAAAATGTTATTTGGAAGCCGATGCAAATACAAAGTTAACACGGATCGGGTAGGATAATTATGGGCCTACAAGTAAAGATAACAATGCATCTGTTGTGGAAGCGAATTCACTTTTCGAAAGAGAAGAGTGAAGATATGAAAAATAGTTTCACTTGTGGTGGCACGTGCTCTTGTGTCAAGACCAAGAGTATATGACTTAATGCTTCAGCTTTGGTTACTTATAAAACAGTTGTAAGTGCAGATTTTTTCGACATTGTTAAGAAAATTGCATACTCTCAAAAATTAATTTAATCACAATTCCCTTTACTCGATATTTCATAAACGTTTTATTCCATTTTACGGAAAATTTTATTTCATTTTATTAGAAAACCATTGATTTTGATTAAATATTTCTGTTAAAATAAAGCTAGGTTACGTATGCAACGAAATTTTGTAACGTATCAAACATGAGAGCTCATGACATTTGTTTTCAAATCATATAACTTCTTTTATTTTGCATACTTCGGATTGAAGCAAAAAATAAAAAAATAAATAAATAAATAAATAAATAATACCGATATGGTATCTTTAAAAAATAAAAAAATAAACATTCTTTTATAACCACAACTAATGCAATATTTATTTTTTTGGCACAACACTAATTGAAAGACGGGGATTTTCCGAGTCGCGCCGGAGGTAGGGAATAAACAACCTAGTTACTTCGGTACTTTTTTACCCAAAATCACCCTACAACCTAGTTGGGCTACTAAATTGAAATACCCTTTGACCTCACCTACATGAACAGGTGTGTCATTATTCAATCGCTTTGAAAAAATATTAACATTTTTATGTTAACTCATTTCTTAATTGAAATTTTACAAATTATTTAATTTAAATATCTGTTACAATTTTAAAATTAAATTTGTTTCAAATTTTAATACCAATTAAAATTTTAGATTCAAATATGTATTTTAATCTTGGATTTAAGTTCGTATCAAATTAAAATATCTATTTAAATTTTAAATTTAAATATGTAGTTTAATCTTAAAGTTTCACAAAAAAAACTTTTGCATCTGATTTCTCAAACTGGATATTTGATAAATATAATTCATAAAACTGTCATTCATAGTTGTCATTTATATAATTGCTCAAGTAATATGTTAAAAAATACATAAATATGACATATTTATATGAGTAATATTGCAATTAAATTATTTTTAATGAGGGTAGTAGTGATGTAAGTGGGAATTTCCACTCTCCCTTAGGTTAAAACTTCCATAGGAGAGTAATTAAAAAACACAGGTCACAATGCCCAATTTGTCTAAGATTTTGAGTTACACTGACGTAAATAAGATGTTTCGAGACATATTGAAACGTTGAAAGATGAATTACACTGGTCCTGATGGCTACAAAAGGTTTAACTCAAATTAAATTGTAAATATTACACAATGTACGAAATAAACATTGGTAATTTGTGCTAATCAAGGAAAAAAAAATTCTTTTTTTGTCAGAAAGCAAAACAACTTTTTTGTAAGTAAATTTTTAAAACAATGTAAACTAGTATATTGTGGCAATTAATTACAAAACTTTTTTCTATATCATTCTAGTATATGTCAATACCACTTGCTGTTTAACAAGCACAAAAGGTCAATCTTATCGTCTCTCAATAAGTATTTTACATATGGAGTTTGTTGAAATTTTAAACAATAGATGCTAAGATATTGCAACGCGTAAAATCACAAAAGGTGGGTAATAATAACGCCACCTGTCGGCCGATATACGCTCAAATTAAGACAGCATTCGTTTTCATAAAGGTTATTTCACATTTCAAATTTGGTGCATATATTTACTATATTGAGATTCTTCCTTTAATATTTTATACAATTCAATATATTTTTTTTTTTTTTTTTTTTTTTCATTTTGGGTGTAATACATGGTAAATTTAATGTATTTCTGTTGTTAATATTTATGATGAATACTAAATAATATAGTATATGACTAAATTTTTTTACACACAGCAATGCACAGACTCACACACAGGCACATGAATATCTTTACTTTTATTTTATGCACCTTTCATTTCACATACACTCTCTCTTTTGAAAAATAATACGTTTCCGGTTTATTTTACTCCGATATGCCTTAAAATTTTATCTCTAATTATCTTTTTATTTGTATGTTCTTATATGTTTCAGTATGATAAATTTTAATGCTTGCTTTTAAATCTCCTTTAGGGCACGGGAAAGTCTCATTTATAAGCTTTGAGTCATCAGTTAATTAGGCTGAAAGCCTTTTGGTTTAAAAACGACAAAAAATTACTCAGAACTCTATCCAGACTTAAATTAACCGCGATTTGTCGGAGAACAACTGGGGGCCATCTTGCATCTTCACTTAACGATTTTTCTTCACAGCTTGTCAGCGGTAGTGTCTGACCTCCACATCCTCAATCCAAGAACTTGTTGATTTTCCTGCCGAGGTGGCAACAAAGATGCCTGGTCGAACGCTAAGCATCTAATGATTGATCTTTTCTTCAGAATCAAATGCGAGAAATAACCCAACAACAAATAAGAATGCGTAAAATGAAAAGATGAAGAAGCAACAAAAAGAATAAAAAAGTTTCTTTTTCGTAGTAACATTCATTACTTCTGAAGAGCTACTTAGTTATTGATGACTGTAGCTCATCTGGTATCCCTGCGGGGTGAAGAGAATTATCGAATTGCTATCACTGCTACGTGCTTTTTTTGCCAGCGTATTTTTATCAGATCGCAAAACTATTCTCTACCCCGATTCCCCCATATATATATATATATATATATTATTTTTGTTTCTTTAAAAAAAAAAAAAAAAAAAAAAAAAAAAAAAAAACACTGTTGCGATGAAACCGGTGAATACATGCTGGTTTCGCGCTCACTAGGTGGCAGTAGTGTCGGCTGTAATGCCGTATTTTGCAGCATTTGATAATTTTTCTGTTCTTTTTTACATGAAGATATGAATGGAAATTGCAATAGTGTTAACTGATTACAAATCTCTGAGCGGAAATTATTTAATTTTGGCAATAAATAAAATGAATTATGCTATCTAAGGACTGAACAATTTCAAATTTTCATTTTCTGTGTAATTTATCAATTAAAAATCTGTCCTAAACAGCATTTAGTTTTTGACGAGCGACCTATTTTCTCCCTGATATTACAGTGCCTACAATATCTTTAATTGCTTTTAATCGTGGCTAATAAGTTTTAATAACAGATGTTTTCCCATTAAAAAATCTTTTTTTTTTTTTTTTTTTTTTTTTTTTTTTAGCAGGGGGTGGGGGTGGGGGTAACAAAAGGTAATTTACAATTCTATTTTAAAGATAATATAATTTTTTATTAAATAATAATAATTATGTAAGAAGTATTTTATTTTATTTCATTTTTATTTATTTACTTATTTATTTATTTATTTATTATTTATTTATTTATTTATTTATTTATTTATTTTGTAATCTGTTATAAATTATTTAAATTAATTTTATGCCAAAGAAAAAATAATAATAAGTAAACCAGTGTATATAGAAATAGCTCTCCAACTCTGAAAGAACTTAAAACAAATATTTATTGAATTTTTTTTTTTTTTTTTCCGACTGAGTGAAAATAATGCCTGGACCGGGCATCGAACCCCAGATCTTTGACTTACAAGGTCAAGGCTCTACCAATTGAGCTAGGTTCGACTCCCGATCCAGGCATTATTTTCACTCAGTCGGAAAAATAAATTTCAATAAATATGATTTACTTCCCAGTCAGTTGATTGTGTGATTTTAATATATTGTATTAAAACAAATAATTTCGAAAATAATATAAACGCACTAGAAGGTATTTAATCAATACTTACCTAAACTTTATTTTCATAAACGATTTTTTTTTTCTTTTTAACGATAGCAAAAGATGATTTCACTATAATATTTATGTGCTGGCGTTTCTTAGTTATCTTTGGGCTATGGTGACCTTTATTTAGATTTTTTTTTTTAGTATTATTAGAAATATTACATCTTCCTTTATATAGATCAACAAAATCATACTAACTGCTTGGCTTGTCTCTTTCTCATGCAGGGTTCTGATCAGAGGAAAAAACAGGGTGAAAATATGTTACCCTTCCCCAAAAACAAAAGGAGACTTTTAAAAGCTATGCGAGATTTCTGAAAATTGAGTGAGACCCTCAAATAAGTTTTGAATAATAATAATAGGTATTTTACATGTACAAAAATCTTTTGAATGGATGTTGGAGGGGGAGGGGGGGGGGAAGGAGACAAATAAATTGCATATACTTGAGCAGATTAGGGCCTAGTTTGTTTTTCTCATGTTTTTCCTATCACAGGACAAATCTTCGTCCTGTTATATACGTACGATTAAAAACGTGGGTGTAAAAAATTATCGTACGTGTAAAAAAAAAAAAAAAAGTTTTTTTAGATATTTGAAAAATGAAGAAGTGTTGTGAAAAATTAAAAGTGAAAAATGAAAAAAAAAAAAAAAAAAAAAAAAAAATGAAATGTGATGTGGAAAGTGAAATGTGAAAAAGGAAAAGTGCCGATTTCTGAAAAATGAAAAAGTGCGTGAATTTCTGGCAATATTAACATTTATTTATAAGTGAGAAAATGAAAAAAAAAAAAAAAAATTGCGGGATTCTCGCGGCACGCGCTCTAACCAGGGAGGGGGGGGGAGAGAAGTGGGGGAGTGGAACCCTATGGGCCTCCTACCGCCTTCATCTAGAACGAATAAGTGGTCATTTTCTAAATCCATAAACTAGAAATATAGATTTCCGAGTTCTGCGTATAAGACACGCCAATAAACTGAATAGACAAATGATCCAGAATTTCTATTATATACATTTCTAGATTGTAAAACAATATTCTGAATATCCTGAATTCTTTGTATAGCGAGAAATTCCCCTTGATTTTCTAGAATCGGGTCATGCACCAAGATTATAGTTGCTAGAATTCGCTTCTTGTATACTCGCATTTATTTGCAGAGATTTTTAAATAACTTTGCCTTCGAGAATATAAGCAAACGCTCCAGACTTCTAATAGGGGTTTCCAGAACTCGCTTTGAAAGGGGACTAGAATTTATAAGGATGACATGGAACTATTTTTTCTAGAGCCCCAATTTAGATTCTAGATGTCCGTTACAGAATTTTTTCTAAGTGCACGTCTTTATTTAACTTTCATAAATACTGCAGTATCTATCAATAAGTATTTGGACACATTCGAATTTAGACATTTATTTCAAATATCTAGAAAAACTCTTGGGTAATTATCTTGAAATTTTGAAGTACAAAGAACATGTTATACTTCATATATTTCTGTAAAAGTTTTGCCCGGAAAAGGAAAAGGGAATCAGTAAAAAAAATAAACAAAAGTGAAAATGTTTTGGATGATCCTGTAAAAAGTATTGCTTGAAATGTGTTTTGGCTATAGCATAAGTTTATGACGATTCTCATAATTATCCATATAAATTTCTATGAGACTACCACACATATGCATGGAGATATAACGTTTTCTGTAAAAAATGTAAAAAGAATTACCTCTTTCTAAATTATAACACGAAATATATTAGACCCAGTGCAAAGCCACTTTCAGGTAATTTGGCGTAATACCTTAGGCGTAGCATACTATAATCAGAATATAAAAATGTTAAATATCTTGCGAAATATGAGCATTTTTACTAAATAATTTTTAACTACGCATGTGCAAGCTTTAGTGAAATCTCATTTGCATGATTTAATAGTAAAAAGTATTGATCTACTTATGTGAAAACCCTAAAGAAATAGCATGTAAAATAAAAAAAGTTATGAGTTATAGAATGAACAAAATTTCAGTTCTTTTCCCCAAAAAAAAAAAAAAAAAAAAAAAAAAAAGGAAAGGAAAATGGTAGTGGTTTTGATCAATATTTATTTATAATCAGCGAATACTGTATTATCATTGGGCATTGATAGAAACAAAATAAAAATGTGAGTAAAAACCCCTTGTAATTTATCTTTTATTTTAATAGAAACTTAAATTCTGTTCATTTTAGGTCTCATAACTTCTTGAATTTACAGGACATTTTTGGGTGGCTTTCACGTAAGTAGCTCAATATATTAGGTCTTTGCATAAATTCGTGCGGTTTTTTATTGCTTCATTTCATAAAAATACAACAAATCAAATGACAATTTTTAATCAAAATACTCTCCCTTACTTTCTACAAACTTTGGCCATTTTTCGGGTAACAAATGCATACCACGGCGATAGAAGCTCTCGTCTTTGGAGGCAATAAAATGATCCGTGTCCGCACGAACTTTTGCAACGACCTAATATTTGGCTATTAAGTTATGCAAATGAAATTTCGCTGACACTTGCCCACGCGTAGTTAAAAATTATTTAGTAAAAATGTTCATATTTTGCAACATATTTAACATTTTTAAAATTCTGATTGCAGTATGTTGTGTCTAACTTAGTATGCCAAGTTTCCTAAAAATAGTTTTGCACTGGGTCTAATACTCTACGTGTTATAATAAAACAAGTGGAAATTTTTGGCAATTTTTAAAGAAACCATTAAATATCTGTGAATATATGTGGTAGCCTCACAAAAAATTATACTGATAATTAGAAAAATCCTCAAAATCACATGCTACAGCAAAAAGGCATTTCAAGCAATACTTGTTACAGGGTAATGAAAAACATTTTGACATTTGTTTAATTTTTTGCTGGTCCACTAGTCCTCTTTTAGAGAAAACTTTTGCTAAAATGTCTGAGGTACAACATTTTCCTTATCCTCCCAAAGTTTCAAGCTATTTCCTCAAGAATTTATATATATATTTGACAAAACGTCTAAATTCGAAAATGCCCAAATACATATTGGTAGATAGCGTATTATTAAATATACCAATAATTTCAATCTTTACAAGAAACAAAAAAAGATTGAACATAGTATTATTTTTGGTTAAAAATATTAAATGTGAAACAGATTAATATCAGGAAAAAAAAAAACTTCAATGGTTGCAAAACAAAATTTTTTTTTTACTCTAAAATAGAATTAATTGCAAATCACAAGTTTTGTATCTAATTCCATCAGTTGTGGCTGATTGGCTACAAACACAAATTACTTCCAAATTTGGTTCTTTGGTTGTCTATGGGTAATTGACGGTATGAACTCACCTACTAATGAATGTCTGGATATATTGCAATATTGATCGTCCACAGAGGAGATGTCTTTTCTGTTTCAGTGACCCCCTTCTGAGAGGTATTATTTAAATCATTATTAACATATAGGTAACTCATGTATACCCTAAAATTTAACAAAAATCTGTTTTTTAAGGCTATTTCTGTTTTCATGATATAAAATTCATGTTCAAAGTGCAAGTATTCTCTTTCATTTAGGCAGGTTAATAGCACACATTTTCAATTAAAGCTAATCGTAATTTTAATGTGACACCATTAAATTATCCTCTGACCTGTAAGAGCTAAATAACCTGCAATAAAAACAAAGTTATTATCGAGAGTTAAACATAATTATATAATAAAGTTATTTCCCAGACATGAATTTTTTTCACATTAATATATATATATATACATATATATTCTGCTCATGTGTAATATAGCTTGAAAAAATTCTTTAACGTAGGGGGGGGGGAGGAAAGAAAAAAGTATTACCGGAAATTAAGAGCGAATTAGTTCATTTACTAAATAACATAGCCTGAAGTATTTATTCATGGGCTATAATTGTGCTGTATTAAGAAATACTCATATATAATAAAATGCAACATACATATCTGTTGTCATGTAATGTCGAAAAATCACTTTGTCATATGCTCTTTAGATCACTTAAAATGATGTCATTTTACGAAAATGGTTGAAAGAAATTTTCTTTTATAAAGGTAGGAGGCTTTAACAAATTCATTCAGATTTTTAAAGGCATAAGCATCATAATTTCTTACCTCCTCAAAGGAAATTAATGCATTTTTACGACAAAATGTTTACATATATGCAATGTAATACCACATATATGTATTAAAATTTATAGAAAAATTATCAAAATCTGAACATATGATAAAGGATGAAAATAAGAGGAAATCAATTTAAAACAAACGAAACTTACAGAATTCGTAACTTCATCTGGGAGATTATATACGAACAGGGCAAGTAAAATTATGTAGTGAGTCTACTAATGGTATAATTTAAATTCTAATTCTTTTGTTATACTTAAAGTCTATAAAAGTTTTTTATTAGTACTTGGAAAAAAGTGGTAAGAAGAATTTTTTTTTTTTTTTTTTTTTTTTTTTAATTAGTTCTCGAGAAGGGAAATTGTTACTAATTCTTAAAATTAGGAACGGTAGTAATTTTCATTATTAGTGAAGTATAATTGAACAGAAATCCATAATTATTTTTCTACACTTTATTAAATAGACTTTTCAAACTGTATAAAATAAATAATATAAAAATTGACGTCCCGGAATGTAGTGTCATTGTAATTCATAGTTTCAGTTCAAAAATACGGGACTTCACATACACAACTGCTCTGGTTGTTTCATTGAGAAGTCTATCAGATTAAAATCAAAATCGATTTGAAGTAGCAATAAAAACCTTTATAAATCTTTATTATATTTGCATCCAATCAAAACTTACCCCCCTCCCCCTCTGCATCCCCGAGAAATCCTATCTTATCATTCCTGCCCTAACACTTCTATTTTTGTTCCTATCGTACTTCTGAATTTATTACAGGACACATTGTTACTAGTGTACAAATGCTAATTTATCGTACTTTCTAATAGTTAAAAAAAATTCATTTTCAAGAAAGTGAATACCACTGTCATAGATTTTTTTTAAACTAATAACGGAAAAATATTTATGTAATTTGCTAGATATCTTTAAAAAAAAATGTTTTTTATTCAAATAATTCTTTTCTAAGTTTCATAAAAAAACAATTTTCAAGTAATGTTTATGAAAAAATAAAAATAATTAAGTAAAGAACAAACATATTTATGCACCATCATTTGTAATCCATTTGTTCAATTTTGATATAATAGTACAGACGTTCGGGTCTGTTTTTAATAAAAATTACGGTTGTTTTATCGAAGAATTTATCAGATTAATATCAATTTAAAATTATAATAAAAACCTTCGTAAATCATTAATATTTTTACTCTCAGTCAAAACGTATTCACTTGTTACAACTTCGCTGTTTTCTATCATATCATTTATTCTTTTCTTAAAATAACATTTTTGTTCAGACCTTAATTCTAAATAAAAACTAACAAGGAAACATTCAAAAGGTGTCGTCTTCAAAAAATATTGAAAAAAATATATGTGATTTTACTCTTCCTAAAACACCAGAAAGTGAAAAAAATATCGGCTGAAACGAATTGCAGCGACCGCAAAAATTTATCAAAATTAAGCATATTTGGCGATTTTACACTGTTAGGCGATTAATCTTGAATACTTGGCGGAGAAGCGAAACATGGTTAGGTTCGTACAGGACAATCTCGGCGCTAGTGAACTTATCACCTAACAGCGCCAAAAATCCCCAAAAATGCTTAATTTTGATAATTTTTTGTGGTTGATGTAATTCATTTCAGCCGATAAATATTTCACTTCCTGCTGTTTTATGAAGAGTAGAATCACATATATTTTTTTCAATATTTTTTGAAGACGACACTTTTTGAATGTTTCCTTGTAAGACAAATTATATAAGTACGAATGCTAATTTAACCTTCTGTTTTGTTACTAAGTTTAAAAATTAGCGTCAGAAATATTTTTCTTTTATTTAGTGCAGTATCCTTCAAGAAACATTTTTCCGTTTTCGAACACTATGAAAAACAATTTTCAAAAAATGTTTATGAAATTAAAATACAAATATTTATACCACAAAAGAATTCTTCATTTTAGTTCACAGTTTCCATTCTGATGTATACTAATGTAGACTTAAATGGTTACTCTGGTTGTTTTGTTTAACAATCTATAAAATCTATATCGTACACAATTTAAGTAGCAATAAAAACACTTATAAAGCTTTATTATTCTTGCATTCAAGCAAAGCTTACTTCCTCACATAGAGTCCCATTGATTCCTATCGTACCTCTCCTAACCTAACGCGAATAGTTTTGTTCTTATCGCACTTCTAAATGAATGATGAATGAACTTGCTAATAATATATAAATGCTAATTTAATTGTCTTTCCAATGCAAAATTAAAAAATTAATATAAGAAATGTATATAAATATAAGATCTGAAAGCAATGTATATATATATATATATATATACATTTATATATATACATACATATATATATATATATATATATATATATATATATATATATATATATATATATATATATATATATATATATATATATATATATATATATATATATATATATATATATATAAGTCCAAAAATGTCGATTTTGAGTTTAGTACATTGTCAGACTCAGAAAAAAATTCTCTATCGATTGGTATAAAGGATTTAATGTAATAATAAAGGATCCATGTCATTTAGTCTTTGAGAAAATCCATTGGTAAAAAAAAAGATTGAAGTCAGAAATTTAGCATTAATATTTGGTATAAAATATTTAATTCAATTTTTTCCGTTTATTAAATGAAGATTGACAATCACTGAATGATATAAAGCGTATAAACCAACACAATCCCTTTTTCCTAATCGATTCTGATGATTATTTTTTAGTTAGTTTAACTTTATTTTTCGTCTCCTGAAAAATCAAGAATATGGACTTGTGAACTTTGTTTAAGTGTGGGAGACAATTTCCAACACTGTTGGATTACCACAACTTTATTTGTGAGGTGAAACAGAAATGTAGACGCACAATGTTATTTAATCCTGTGATAATTTTATTTATGAAAAACAAAATTTAATTCAAATTTTTTACATTATCATTATTATTTTTACGTTACCATTTCACAGGATTTTCTAGAGAAGTCATGCAAACATCGATGAATTAAAACAGATCATAACTGAAATCTCGTCAATAACACCAACAATGCTGCAAAGTGTGTCAAAAAACTTGGCTCGACGTGTTCATGTTTGCATTCAAAATGGTGGCGAATATTTTCAACATTTTCTGTAAGGAATGACATAGTAAAAATTTTGAATTAAACTGTGTTTTTCAAAAATAAAATTATCCCAGAATTAAAAACACTGTGAGTCTCCATTTCTGTTTTTTCTCACGAATAAATTTGTCACAGTCCAACAGTGTTAGAAATTATCTCCCACTCTTAAATAAGATTCAAACAATTATACTTCAATGTTAGAATAGTTGCAACATCCGTCTGATTTAAGGGTAATAAGGAAAAACCAACGGGTACTTTTTTGACCCTTTAACCGTTGCAAATGGCTTTTTCCGTCTTTTAATAGTTGAAATAAGAGGCTAATGTGGCAAATTTTGGAAAAATATGATAATTTTTCCTAGGACATAAGATTACTGAACATCCATTGATTTCAAAAAATTATATGCTTTATTTCTACTTCACTTAGTATTGATTTTATGAATTATTAAACAGATATGCTAAAAAACTCGACACGGCTAAAGGGTTTTAAACTGATCACCCTGTATATTTGTATAATCAATAAAGTGTCCTTTGAGAAGGCTGTGTCTAGGCATAAGACAATTCTGAACATTATAAAGAAACACTTTTCAAAAAATGTTCATGAAATAAAAAACCAATTTACGCCGTAGAAAGTTTCGGCATTATAATTCATAGTTTTTATTCTGACGTATTATTTTAGCGTAAGTGCCTGTTATGGTCTTTTACTGGTTGTTTTATTAAGCGGTCTATCAGATGAATATCAGACACTATTCAAAATAGCAATAAAAACCCTTACAAAGCTGCATTATTCTCGCACTCAATCAAACTTTACTCCCCCACTACATCCCCGATGATTCCTGTCCTATCATTCCTGCCCTAACCGAAAACTCATCTGTAATCATCAACGTTACTAATCATTTAACTCTGCAATTGATGAAAATAAAAGCACCTGGCCCGCGGACCTGACGAGGCTACATGTTTGACACCCATTACTCAAAAGAGTCTATAGAGTAATTGCTGATGCCGAGAAGCGATTATAACCCTAATTATTATTATGGGGCCAGACCCAAACAATCCTCGGAACTGGGTTCGCCCCCAGGGGTCTCACATACACACATATATATATATGTACACCTTGCGTCACTCCAGTAGTGATGATGGTGTCTTTTCGTCAATGCCTAATTACTTGGGTCGAGATCTCTTGTTATTTTTTGCCGAGATAATCGCCAGTTATACATAGCGATATAATTAATAACTCCAGATCAATGCCGTGATGTATAAAACATAAAATGCGACGGAATAGTCCCCTTCTTAGTCGCTAGAATAAAATGAGTGTCATTAATAACAGTAATGAGGCTTAGAGTAGCCGATGCGTTTTGCATTTCTTAGTGAGGTATCAATAATACTCAGAAAGAAAAGAGCTGTCTGTTAGAGAAATGTTATTTTTTTGTTTTTAAAAGATGAAAGTTAAACTGTCGATTCAGAAATAATGTTTAACAAATTATCTGTTTCGTAATAGAGCAAATTTTCAGAGATGTTGTAATAATAATTAAGAGTCACATAAATGTAATACATTTTAAATTGAACAATAGATTAAAAATGATTAAAAATTACAAGTTATTACAAATCCATTTAAGATGTTTTAATAATGTATTGTGATCAAATAGTTATATGATTATATTACTGTACAGAATGTAATAGATAAACAAGTTGAAAATAATAATGAAAATGATTTTAGCAGATGATATCTCCTTGAAATAGTAGCAACTTTACGGCATTGGAAATTTTGCCATATCAAATATCGTTATTGCATACTGATTCTCATCTATAGTATTAGACGTCTTTGAGTTCCATCTCCAGGATTTGAATCTTCGTAACCTGAAATGATAATTCTTTAATAAGCTTAAAAAATATTTCTCTTATAATTTTACAGTTTGATAATTCCATTAAGTACGTTATATATAAAAAAAATGAGTCCATATTTTACATAAAGCATAAAGCATTCTATAACAAACAGTCAAATGAAACTGAACAAGTATAAAAATAAAGACAATAAAATTTAAGGGTAGTTTCTCAAGATTCTTCAAAAACTTGATTGCAGTTTGCAAAACTAAACGCACTTTGATGTGATTAAAGTAATTATAATTTATTTTCAAAACTTTAAAAGGCAATAAAATATATTACAACAATAATTTTAGAAAAGAAAACCAGAGAAATAATCCAGATATTTATACATAAACGCAATATGTCCTACTTTAGATATTTTATTTATAATTTTAAGGAAAATAAAGGTATTTTAAATCGTTAATGGGTTTATTTTACTCTTATAAAAATGCAATAGAATTATCAGAAGAAACTAAAATTACTTCACTGTCCTCATCTGTAAATTTTGTTCACTATTTTGAAATGGGCTGATAGTATTACTGACAAAATTTATCCGTTTTTTCAGAACTTCTTGTGATGGCATCACATTTTATGTGAAGAAAAATAATTCTGAAATATGTTAAAGTATCTTTATTATTAATATCGTTATGAAAGAAGGATATCTCACTACGTCCGGCATAATCTCAACTCAAGATCTTTTTCTTTTTTCTTGTGAAACTCTTTTGTAACGCCATTTTAGAAAGCTGTAACTCTTTCATCTAATTCGTTAAAGTAGCTGCATGAATGATTGTTTTGTGCATTGTCCTTACTTCCCAAATAGTACCCCTAACAGCACAAAATGTTTCAGAAACGTAACAGTCATATAACATGGTAACATTGAAAATATTATAGAAACTTTCAGTGAGCTCTCCGATTACTTTCATAAACGTAGAAATGTCCGCGATCGTCACAAAAAAATCAGATACGTAACAGAAACGTTTCAATCACATAACAGAGAGAGCATAGAAAAGGGCGAGTGTTTCAGAAAGGTATCAGAGAGCATATTAAAGTGTTACGTTTTTGAAAGTTTGTAAGCATTTTGCAACATAACTGAAACATTCTGTGCTGTTTCAGCATTAATTATATAACGCACACATCATAAATAGCAATGAGTATATTTCCGATTAAAAAAAAAAAAAATGTTTGAAAATACTTTTCTTTTTTTTTCAATAAAAGCATATGTTTTTTCGGTATTTTAAACAAGAAAGCATTTTTAAAACTGTATTACATAGAAATTAATGGAAAATTAAATATTAAATTAAAGTTACGTTCAATTAAAAGAATCATTCCTATCCGAAAAATGCTCAACCAGTTTCGGGTAAAAAGCTCATTTAAAAATAATAATAATAATAATAATAATAATAATAATTTATAAAATAAAAATAGAGCACATTACGAAGTAAAAGGATTATAAATTATAATTAATTGTATTTCAATATTTATTAAAAATAAGAATAACATAAATATAACAACAAATTACGATTACGAATACATAACGAGTATGAAAACGAACAACGAAAACAATGTGAACGACATAACTAAAAAATATGCAAAACATTAAAACCAATTAGATATTTTATAATTGGTATGTATTTGCATATAAGAAATATTATCGTTAGGTTATTTTTAGAAATATTTGGTGTCTTTATGTGAATGAAATGTTATCAATGTGTGTCTTACAGCTGTAGCATATACGTAGTGTCGGCATCAACCAGATTATAATGTAACTAAAATCCATTCTAATTTTTTTCTTCAATATTTTTGCAAACAAATTAAAACATGTATAAATTGAAGGGTTTGCTGCAAAAATAAAGTAGCTCGAGTTTAAGTTTTCCGAAAAGGATAAGAGTATTTTTTATTTTAAAAATTTTCAACTATACAAAAATATTTTTAATGAATTTTCATAATTGTTTTTACATATTAGAATAGTATTTTCACACAAAAATATTTCCCCCTGATAACATAACTGAAATAATGTGCATTTAGTGGGGCTACTTCTTTCTTGCCTTTAAATGGAGCTACCTCCTTTTTGCAGCAAACACTTCGATTATAAAATTTATTTTTAAATGGCATTCTCTCAAGCTGGGAGCAGTATGGCATCATATCATATACAATGCTATATCTTTATATAATTATTAACCTTTAAATGCATAGCGATGTAGATGTGCATCATATGTTTAAAAACTTATAACTCTTTATGTAGAAACATTTGCATAGTTTTTTTTTTTTTTTTTAACCAAACTATTTTATCGTTTCCGAATGCAACTAGAATCTTTGACAGTTTATTTATTTATTTATTTTTTTATCTGCGACGATTTTCATTTGTTTTCGCGCTATCTGAATACAGTTTCATTTTAGCGGTTGTTACGAATTGCGATTATTTATATAAAAAGTTATAAAAACATACAGAAAAAATTGTTTTCGGATAGAAACAAGGTATAAAGCGAATATATTTATAATTTTTGCATATGCTGATAAGTTTATGCAAGATTTGTTTGTTTATTTATTATTTTTTTTATGATGTAGTAATACATCAATATGTTTTTAAATAAAAATCTTATGTGGATTTTTTTTCCATTAACTACACCCATTTCCAGGTTGATTTAAAATGTTATTTATTAAAAGAAATTCATACATTTAAGGATTAACTTATAGAGGAGAAGTTGTAAAAATGGGCATAGGTGTAAATATGAGCACCCATCCACAAGTAGGATGGGAGGTGCTGAAGGATGGCGGCAAGGACTGTAGATGGTGTCAATTGTTGATATAAGATAGCAGTGAGCAGTTGGAACCATTCTTTTAAGTAGTGTAGATGCAGTATGAGCTATTGCGCGATTTGGTGTTTATTATGGAGTGCAAACTTTCGAAAGGTATCTGAAATAGTTCTCTTTCCATGTTCTTATGGTTAATTTAAAATAATTTCACAGTGATATCAGGAAAGCGGAGATACTAAGCTACTTTTAGAAGCGCACCTTTAGTCACGCATGCATTTAGGTTACATGCGGTAGAGGTCATCTTTTTTAGGTGTGGTTGGTGTAAATATGGGCCCCTGGAACTTCAAATTCAGTTTCTCTTTTCGACATATATCCTATCCCCAACATTGACAAGAAAACCAGTACTCGTGTACGCAAAGCTGCAAGGTCCAGCCTCATTAATTAATGACCATACGAGAATCAATTAACTAAGTCGACTGACAAAAGGGATCATAAGAAGACATCCTTGAATTTTCCCGGGGTAAGATACCAGCCAGGGTCCGGTAAGGTAAACGATTGGCCAAGGGTACGAAGACCACAGATTATAAAAGAAAGGAAATGCGACCCACGAAACGATATAATTCATTATCAGACTACTGTGATCCTCTCCTTATAAACAGCGATGATGCTGTCAACCTGGATATCAAGGACGGGTATAAACTATTTTTCGAGTGATGAAATTTGCATCTTTTGTGATGGGATGTTCTCTGAACACACTCGCAGAGACAAGTGGTATAAAGTGTTATATGCCAAATGGTGGGCACACTTAGATTGTGTCGGGTTTGAAAGAGCCAGTTACGTAAGCGGTATCTGTAAATATTTTTTCCCCGTAATTAATAAACTCTCTACCCTTCTGTATTGTTTTTTCATGTTTTAAAACATTTAAAACTATTTTTTGTGACTTTTCTGGAAAGGGCCCGTATTTTCACCCCATTTTTTTCTGGTGCGTTTATAAATCCCTTTTTTCGAATTGAAATAATTGATAATAATCATTGTTTTACCTTTTCTTATTTAGTAAACTCGTAATAGTTGTTGATGAAGGTTTTCATAATTAAAATAACTTTAAGTAAAAAGCAAAAGAGGGTGCCCATATATACAACTTTTCTTCAATTATATATGTATATAGATAAATACCACTATTATTTAACAGTAAATTATTATGAAAAAAACATAGGCAATTTTACGGCTATTAAAATTCGAAAATCTACGTCATTGTATAGAGCCTTTACTAATATAAATAAATAAATATATATTTTTTTTTTTTGCATTAACTGTGTATGCCATTATTTGAAAAGTTCTTAATCACATTTCAATCCTATGCCAAACAAAATAAAGAAAAGAGTACAATAATGCAGTTCACTCTAATCATCAGCAAGTATACCTGCTGTGATAACCCGTGAACTCTAGTCTAATCTATCTTTTGTAACAGTCAATATTTTTGACTAGTTTTATTTTAATCATACTTCTTATAACCCAGAAAAATATCACTTCGTCTATCAACCAACAAAATAAAAACAAAAACAAATATCTTAGTTGTTCATTATTTTCGTTATGGTACTTCAAATAACTGGCATGAAAGATAGACATGGTTATATATAATAATGACATATATGTAGAAAAGGATCTTGAATATAACAGTTTTCTCTTGTTGATTCCTTGTCTTAAAAAACTCAGTTATTTAAAAAGTTAGGATTTTTCTTAATTATTAAATGAAGAAACTGCTCTTGAATATATTAGCTTTCTGCCATTGTTTCCTAATGTTAAAAAAACTCAGTTATTTATAAAATTGTGGTTTTTCTACTAACTATTAAATGCAGAATATGCTCTTGAAGATATCAGTTTCTTCCATTATTTTCCCTAACAAAATACTTGTCCACAATTCATCCTGAAGATGTTCGTACGATGTCCATAAGCATCCTTTTCACCCATACGACATCCTGAGGATGTCATTTGGAGAAGATATGCTGTTAGGGTTGTATTATTAAAAAGATAATTATTTATAAAGTAAAAGTTTTCCAAACAAGAGGCAAAATCCCTGATGATGCTTTGATGAGTCAAAGCGAAAAGCTTTGGATTATTTTAATGTTTTTAATAAAGTTTATTTTAGACGTGTTTTTAAAGTGTTTTTAATTATATTAAGAAGAATTTATAGTCGAATTTTTTTAAGTAACGCCTTCCACAAGACCTGGAGCGGTGTCAGCCAATATTGGTGTATTTAGCAGTATGATGTGGCACATTCTACGTGAAAAATACATGTAGCCCTGCCACATGAAAAGTCTTAATACTTAAACGCTGATGACTCCCATTGGGTTTAGATTTTGTAAAGTGCATGCCCCAGTTGAAAACGAACAATCCACATTTTATTACAATAGTGTTATTTAGTAATAACACCTAGATTAAAAATAAGGCATTTTCAACACTCGGAATGAACACGTCTGGACTGACATCAATCTCTACTTATCCGCTCCACGTAAATACCATGAGATATTTCCATTTAACATGTGGTAGGTCCGTTGGTGATTGACTAACGGGCTTTTACCTGCTGCCAAATCATTCGTCTAGTGTGCAGTATCTTGTATTTTTGTAGCAAGGGCTTCCTGGTTTATTGCAGCCTGTTCCATTCACCAGAAAGACAGAGATGTAGTCCATCCATGATAGACAGGGAAGTATAAGATGGGGTGGACTCATCACTTTGATTTCAGATTTAAAAAATCTAAACCCACTAAACTTCTTTTTACAGGAGCACATGAAAGCATTGGTATACGAGTCGCTTGTGAACAACGCGTATAATTTCGTATCAAGAAAGACTTTTGCAGCAAACAGGATAAACATAATCATAACTATTAATCTCTGAGATCGTGCGTCAGTTATTTATTCTCCGGTGTGAATTGTTTGACAACCACTTCGTGCTTCTCCTTTCACGCTTTTTATGATGCCAACGAGCTGATTTGTGTAACTTAAGATTTCATTAATTTTCTACATTTCACTGTTTATATGGTTCAGTTTGGATATCCCAACTTACGCTTCTCTGCTACTCAAAATGGAGAGCAACCATTGTTTTCTTGGTAATTATCATTCATCTTGATCAGTATAATAAAACTTATTATTTTGAAAAAATAAAATAAAATAAAACCTTTTGTATACAAATTTGTGCTTAATATTGCATTTTCCTTGTTTTGCATTGGTCCTATGATACAAATTTTTGTTGGATAACCGAAAAAACATTTTTGAATGAAACCTTTATAAACTAGCACTGCAGATTTCAAAAACATGCAACAATTATTTCGGGTCAAAATAATTAAGATGGCTTTTCATCAGATAGAAAATAAATAGGAAAATTACTGCACAAAAGCAGCAACTTTGGTGCGCTTCACCTGATGAAACTTATATCTGATTATTTTGACTTGAACAATTATTGAATTTATTTATTTATATATTTATTTATGATGTTAATTCACAAACTTTTTATTTATATTAATTTAACAGCAGTGTTTGGTATATACCTGTACAATCTGAAATTGTTTGGATAATTGATGCTTTACTGTAGTTGCTTTTTCTGCTTGTTCATACTTAAGACATATACCATCTAGTATTCAACTGAAATATAATAAATCCTGTTTAGCTTACTAAAACATTCCAAGTTATAAATAAATTTTAAAAATATAAATTTCCATACAATGTAAAAAAAAAAAAAAAAAAATGTGATAATAGTTGAATGTAAAAACTGAACCAAAGCAAATAATCAGCATTTAAATTAAAATAAATGATAATTTAACCTAATGCTGGAAAAATTTGTAATGAAACAATTTATCTTCTCTTAGCGTCTTTTTATTTCATTAATAACATTATTTAAAATATTTATATAGGTTTTGATTATAGTTAAATTTAAGTTAAACTGTATTATAAATTTCATATAATTTTTTATTTAATTACAATTTTTATTGCTGATATTAATTTTTAATTAAAATTTTTATGTTATTTTAAGTTAGAAATGATATTTTCTAATATTATTGTAACTGGTAACCAGCAATTCAATGCAAGGGCAGCTGCTTAACAATGAATTTATAAACTTTTAATTAAATAATACTGTTGAAGCACTTTGCATTAAATTTCTTTGTAACATACAATGAATTTAACTTTTCTAGTGCATAAAGCATTATTTGTTTGAAAGGCACCGTGAGAGAATTAAATGAAAGTGTGAAATGAAAGTGGTCAAACTGCTATAATATAAGTGACATAAATGATGGATTACAAGTGTTTAAAAGTCTAAACATTTTTTTTCTTTTACGTTTTAAGAAAAATAAGAATAAAAAGTAAAATAATGAAAATAATAATAGTAAAGTAAAGCCTGAATTATTTTTCTATTTTGTTTTACCATAAAAAGCAACTGGGGAAAAATAAATAGATTACAAATAAAAAATGTCTCAACAACAACTAAAAAGTAAATTTAAAAGGGTTGTACATATTGCAAAAACTATTGTGCTGGTTAGTTTGTTGAGTGTGTTTTATTTTGCACTAATGCTATTTTACGGGCAATTGGCGATAGCCTGGGACTCACCTCACAATATTGGTGTTCCCCAGAACGGTGGGAATCTCCGCTTTCGTGACCCCCAAATGAAACGCGTACTACACTAAGAAAAAATTCTGTAACTGACATCTAGAATCTAGATTGTAGCTCTAATAAAAATAGTTCCATGTCATTCTTATAAATTCTAGTCCCATTTAAAAGCGAGTTCCAGAAACCCCTATTAGAATTCTAGAGCGTTTGCCTATACTATCGAGGTCAAACTTATTTAAAAATCTCTGCAAATAGATATACAAGAGGCGAATTTAGCAACTGTAATCTTGGTATATGACCCAATTCTAGACAATCAAGCGAGAATTTCTCGCATTGCAAAGAATTCAGAATATTTAGAATATCAGAATATTGTTTCACCATCTAGAAATGTATACACTAGAAATTCTTGATCATTTCGTCGATTCAGCTTATTGGCGTGCCTTATACGCATACCTCGGAAATCTATATTTCTAGTTTAGGGATTTAGAAACTGGTTACTTATTTATTCTAGATGAAAGATGTATATATATATATATATATATATCTATATATATAGATATATATATATTCATCTTTTTTTTTTTTTTTCAGTGTAACAAATCATTAAAAACTTTATCTTACTAAAACATTCTAAGTTATAAATAAATTTTAAAAAGGTAAATTTCCATATAAAGGGAAAATAAAATGTTGTGATTATAGTTGAATGTAAAAGCTGAATAAAAGCAAGTAATCAGCATTTAATTTAAAATAAATGATAATTTAACCTAAAGCTGGAAAAATTTGTAATGAAACAATTTATCTTCTCTTAACGTCTTTTCATTTCCTTAATAACATTATTTAAAATATATATATAGGTTTTGATCATACTTAAATTTAAGTTAAACTGTATTATAAATTTCATATAATTTTTTATTTAATTCACAATTTTTATTGCTGATATTAATTTTTAATTAAAATTTTTATGTTATTTAATGTTAGAAATGCTATTTTCTAATATTATTGTAACTGGTAGCCAGCAATTCAATGCAAAGGCAGCTGCTTAACAATGATTTTATAAACTTTTAATTAAATAATACTGTTGCACTTCGCATTAAAATTCTTTGTAACCTGAAATGAATTTAAATTTTCTAATGTATAGAGCATTATTTGTTTGAAAGGCACCGTGAGAGAATTAAGTGAAAGTGTGAAATGAAATTGGCCAAACTGCTATAATATAAGTGACATAAATGATGGATTACAAGTGTTTAAAAGTCAAAACATTTTTTCTTTTATTTTTAAAAGAAAAATAAGAATAAAAAGTAAAATAATGAAAATAATAATAATAAAGATAATAATAATAAAGATAATAATAATAATGAAAATGAAAATAATCATCCCTGAATTATTTTTCTACTTTATTTTACCATAAAAAGCAACCATGGAAAGATAAATAGATTACAAATAAAAAAATGTTTCAACAACAACTAAAAAGTAAATTTAAAATGGTTGTACATATTGCAAAAAGTATTGTGCTTTTTAATTTGTTGAGTGTGTTTTATTTTGCACTAATCCTACTTTATGGGCAATTGGCGATAACCTGGGACTCACCTCACAATATTGGTGTTCCACAGAAGGGTGAGCATCTCCGCTTTCGTGACCCCCAAATGAAGTGAATTCTACGAGTACTACACTAAGAAAAAATTCTGTAACTGACATCTAGAATCTAGATTGTAGCTCTAGTAAAAATAGTTCCATGTCATCCTTATAAATTCTAGTCCCATTTAAAAGCGAGTTCCAGAAACCCCTATTAGAATTCTAGACCCTTTGCCTATATTATCAAGGTCAAAATTATTTTAAAATCTCTGCAAATAAATGTAAATACAAGAGGCGGGCTTTAGCAACTATAATCTTGGTTTATGACACAATTCTAGAAAATCTAGCGAGAACTTATAGCAATACAAAGGATTCAGAATATTCAGAATATCAAGAATATTGTTCCACCATCTAGAAATGTACAGACTAGAAATTCTCTATCATTTCGTCTATTCAGCTTATTGACGTGCCTTATACGCATAGCTCGGAAATCTATATTTCTAGTAAGGGATTTAGAAACTGACCACTTATTCGTTCTAGATGAAAGCGGTATATTTTTTTTCCTGAGTGTAGGCATCATAATGTGCACGACGGTCTATCGGAGTATCAAACCCGCAATATACTAATTACCAGCTTGGCGATCTTCCGATCAGGCTACCACAGTTCCGAAAATATGATGCAGTTACACGGATATGAAAATTAGTTATGGATAGCATTAGAATTCTTTACTTCTATTTCCATTTTCTGCTTCTTTCCTTAAATTTAATTGGTGCGTTTGTTGAATAGCAATTAGATTATCTTCTTGTTTAGCGTTAAAAAAAAAAAAAAAAAAAAAAAACTTAAAAAAGTATTATTATTATTATTATAGGTAATTCACCTGCTTAAGGAAACGGAATATTGTTTTAATGTTAAAGAAAATGAATTTAAAGATTATAAAATAGAACTATCTTTAAAATAAATAAATTATTAAAGTTAATTTATTAAAATAAGTGTAATAAAAACTTTGTAAGCAAATCCTGACATTGAAGGTAAATAAATAAATAAATAAAACGTTTGTTTCGTGTCCAAAGTCTTAACAGTGTACCATTATAATCATTGGCAACAACCATAACCCAGATTATTCTGCACGTAAATTTCTTTATAGAATTACTCATTATCTAAAGTATTTTCAAAAATTTTATTTTCCCATTTAGAAAATTCACATCCGTTATATTTGTACACATTTTTTTTTTTTTTTTTTTTTAAATTGGTTTTTAAATTTTTATTTTTATTTTTAATTTTTGAGCTTATAAATGACAAAAACTAAGTGCACTTTTCTAATTTTCAGCTATATTTAGCACGACCCTTTATCTGGCAAAAATTGTAGGCAAGAGAGCCTACTTTTTATCATCTGAGTATTGTCAAGCGGGTTTAATGTCAGACTATATGCAATGTACAATTGCAACGTTCTATGATTCACGCTTGAAGGTGGTCCAGAGACATGACATCTCAAGTTTGATCCTGTACGAAGGTTTTGGCTCCCCATTTTACTAACTCACAGATTTTTCAGCTAAAAACAGGCCAGTCTTTATCTATAACTTTAAAATAAAATAAATGTTAAGTATTTTTGCTGTTTATTAAAATAATCCTTCATATATATATACTACACCAGTCTCTTTAACAGTCTTAAAGAAATCGTCACTATTTCTGTTATATATGTACAATTACATACAGTGTAATAGGCAGCGGTCAAACCACAAATTTCATGTATTCATTCATGTATCCACAAATTTCACATATCTTCATAATATATCATCTTCTATGACAAATAAACTTTTCAAATTTTAAAACTCGAATCTTCTAAAAATTTAGGTTTCGTATGACGCCCACGTGTTATCATTGTAATTAAATTGTAATTACAAATTTTGTTCAAACCTTAGAATCTCCTGTCACCGTCCAAGATAAAGTTTTTCCTACAAGTATTTGCGGAGAGTCGTCCTGGTGCTACCATGACCGAACTCAACAAAGTCCTATGAATTCATGTAAAAAGGTGACCTTTTTCTGTTTAGTTTCAGATGTCTTCCCGTCCCTGACCTAAGACAAAGTTTCGCCTACTGGAATTTGCAGAAAGTAGTCCTGGTGCTACCTTGATCGAACTCAACCAAAACCTACGAATTCAAGTAACAAGTTGACCTTTTCTGTTTAGTTTAAGAAGTCTTTGCTGTAACCATTCAAGATCCTCGGATATATAAAGATGCCGTCTCTTTTACTTTTTTTTTTTTTTTTTTTTTTTTTGTAAAACATGTTTACCTGATGATGCCATGGCGAAAAGCTTAGTGAATGTTTGTATAATATGATTTTAATAAAATTTTTATGACGTGTTTTTAAATGTGTTTTGAATATGTTTTTAATTATTAAAAAAAAATTTTGTAAGCAATTCATTATAAAAAACTACATCGAAACTGTTGTGGTATAGGTCCTCCAAAAAGTACAAAAATGCATATTGCTATTCTATGTTTTTATGGTGAATATTACATTTCTTTTTAAAAATATTGAAGTGAACCAAACAGATTTTTAATGAATAGAAGTTGGTAATTTACTACATGTACACCTGAAACTCCGGCAATGGGAATGATAATACTGTGCTCTTAAAGCATGTTAAAACATATATATATATATATTTTAATTGGCCCATCGCAGTAAATTTTGTTATTTAAAAATAGTAAAAATTTTTTAATAGGAATTCCGCATGATTTTATAGAACTCCTCTTATTCTTAATTAAAAATTACATCGGATTTTATGTAACTAGAAGCGACCTACAGTCTATTTTTATTAAATTTTGTCACTAATTTAAACGTCACTTTGAATTTCAGCTCTTAATTTATGTACAATAAAAATAAATAAATAAAAATTGATAGTTTTGTAAGTGATTTAAAGTTTTATAAACATCTTCCTTTTATGTGTGTAAAGATTTTTATTTAATCAAGAAAAACTGTAAAAAGGAAAGAAAATAAAAGTTTTTATTTATTTATTGTTATAGAAGCTGAAGAAATGAAAATAAAAATCACTAGAAATAAGATGAATGAATACGGAAAAAAAAAGTTCTGGTTTATGCTGTGTATTGTTGCTTTAATTTCTTTTACAATCATTTTTTTTTTTAAGAGTCAGACAATATTTGGACAAAGAAAAGGAAATATAACCATGAAAAATAAATAAAAAAAAAAAGTTTCAACCATATTTTTCATCAGTCTTCACATATCCATTTCAAAACACGGTCATTTCCCTTGCGCCCCTAGAAACAAAAGAAGAATCAGCTCAAGCGTTTTTCATACAGACTCCACCTACGTCTCTCAAAACTTCGAAATCTTTTCAACTAGACACTCGGAGTTTGGAAAAAAACGTCAAAATATCGTACAAAACGGGGTAGACAGATTCAATTGCCAGGTCAGTTTGTTGACAAAAGAACCATCAGAGTTGCTGTTCAAATTGCCTTTCGTTTTGGGCATGTGACTGGAATTGGTAATTCCAATGTTGAGGACTTCCTACAGATGTTATCGGCACTATGTGTAATTGAAAACCAAGTGAATGAGAAACACGAGAATAGACAATGGCACTGTAAATGCTATTTCAACAGCTAAATTGTTTTTGCCAGTAACCTATGGAACGCAACTAACTGGCCATCTTCATTTATTACACTCGTTATATTGTTCCCGCTGAGTTCCAGCTACTGATCTTTCAACTCTGCATGTTATAAAGTGAGTTAAATGAATAGTTTCGTAATATATCAGTGACAAGAGTAGTTATGATTGCCACCATTTACAATGCAGGATGAGTGATCATGTTTCCTATTTTTCGAAACGTAAACTTTGATTTATATTTTGAAATTACTCTGCCTATTAAAGGGAAATTCATTCAAAAAAGATTCTGAGAAAAAGTTTTCATTAATTTTAATTAAGAGAAGGGAGATCTGTTATTTATTGAATATAAATCTTAGAAAATCATTTACTTAAATTTTACATTTGCTTAATAAATTTTAACAAGATTCTATGCCTTATTTCAAGTAACGTTTTGACTATCTTAATTGGTTAAGCCTCAAAACACATATGCGCACCGCACATCATTAACAATTCTATTTAGATTACCAGGATGCACATGCGTACATCCTCACCTATGTCAAAAATGAGCTATCTAATAATATGTTTTCTGATGTCTCTAACTGATATTGTGACTTCGTTTTTACTGTGTATGAGCGACAATACGCAAGCGAAGTGTGACGTCACTGACCGTCTTTGGGGACAAACTAAGAGGACAAACAAATCCACATTTAGAAAAAATCCAATGGACGATTATCATAGAAAATATCCTGGAAAATCTTTTGTTTGGGCCCAAAGACGGTCAGTGACGTATAGTCTTCGTATCCACAGAGCTTACATAGGATTCTTCTTTGTTCATAGGAGAAAAGTATTGGATTCGTAAAAAAAAAAAAAAAAAAAACGACTGATTTACACGTCTTGAGATGTCCTGAACCTGATTTGACCATTTTTAGAAAATGTTTTTCTGTATGTATGTGTGTATGACAAAAATTCTTTTGTGGCAACTCTAGATTGATGACTAATGCACAGGAATTCCTAAAAACTTCCTATTTCGTTTCAGTTTTCTTCGAGTAAATTAATGTCTATCAACCTTTGATGCATATCGACCAAAAGGTGTCACTTTTATGATGAAGTTTCCCTTATTCATGATAAGGCTATATCTCAGCTTCTATAGAGCATAAGTTCACTAAAATTAACATATATAAAATGACTATTATGCAAAACTACGTTGAGTGAATTTGGATGCATGCCAGCCAAGAAATGAAGTGGCTATGTAAATGAAGAAAATTGCAACATTAATGCTACAATTTTCTCCTTTTATGGGGATGTTATATCTCAACTTTTGTAGTGTATAAGTGAATCACACTTCGTATATAAGACCTATATTATGAAAAACTATGCTGGTTCAATTTGCGCGTATATCGGTCGAAAAAGGAATCTGCAATTCTGTATTTTTCTCCATTAGTGGCTGCGTTTACGCAAGATTTCCAAATTTTTCTTAGTTTTCAAACCATTTATTTATTAGAATGACTTAAAAGAAGGTTTTGTGATGGGCACAGCATTCTAGTTTTTACTTTATGTATACTTTTACTATTCATTTTAATTTATTAATAGTTTGAAGAATAAATTTTTTTTACATAAATATTTATTTACTTCAAAGTTTATTTCTGTTTTGCATAAATTAATAAATAAATCTTTATTTCATCTTTGAACTTTATACTTAATTAAATAATTCTCACACAATTAATAAATTTTTACAAACACCTTTCGACGACAGTTAATTATTGAGCAAATTAACGCTAAATTGAATATGGCCCTAGTTGTAGAACCTATTATCGCGTCTCGATCTGTTCCTTTATCGGATAATATATACTTTTATGGAAATATTTATATGAATAGTAATAGATCAATTATTAAAAGTCAATTTTGCTAGTAAAACTGTAATTTGCATGTAAACTTTTTTTGTTACTTTGCATTATCTTGATGTAACATTGAATATTGTATTATAGGATTCAGTGTAAGAATAAGTACAAAACTTATATTAAAACTGAAATATTTTTTAAACAGAATTTTATTGGATACATTATTTTGTACATTTATCATATATCCTTTACAAAGAATAACGGAATATGCATACTTCTTAACAATATAAGTCATTTCATGTAAATAATTACCAAAGCACCATTTTTTTTCATTCAATGAAAATAGATGGTGCAATTATGTGTTGTTTGTAATGCTTATTTTTGCTCTGAAAGTGATTGAACTGGTGTGTATGCACAGTGCACTGACTGGTGTCTTTGTGTGATAGTATATATGTATGTTAGTATGTATGTTATATGTATCCTTATATGTATGTTATATTTATTATATATGTGCATTATATAAATATGTATGTTATATATATTATATATGCGTATTATATATGTATGTTATATGTATAGCTCATTGAATTTATCTTGTATGGAAAAGAAATAGGTGACAAAATAATACGACAAATTTTAATATAGACATTTTGTCAAATAATTTACAAAGTACTTGATGGATTTTTTGAGAAATTCATAGATATAAAGAATATGTTTTACTTCATATATTTCAGTGGAGATTTTTGTCCCGAGGACAAAAGATGAAACCGGTAACAAATTAAAAATAAGATACTAATAATATTATAGGGAAACCTGTAATATATATATATTCATAGAAATATTTTTTTTTTCTTAAATCAAAAAATTTTTTGTACGTTTCTTGTTGTTAACATGCCGGGTTTTCAAACACATATAATGTCATTCTTAGAAAACTTGACAAAAAAAAAAAAAAAAAAGATGAAATAAGAGTGTTTTTACTAAATAATATACATTAATAAAAAATCTTTTACACAATTTAGCAGGCAAATTTTTAGAGCTAGTCGTATTTATTTATTTTTCTATTTCTTTAATTGCGAAAAGCGAAAAAATTGAGAAAGCTATCGTCAGTATCATAACTTAAATTACTGTTACACTCAAAATGAAGTAAAATAATAAAATGTTGTAGACTCCTCCTCTTCTTCACATCCTTAAAAAAAAATCAACGTTCTATGTTTATAATGCCAAATGTTTATTTTAAATAGAATTAGGGATAATATCCCTTTCCTTTTTTCTTTATTCTTGAGAATGCTTAAAACGTATTCTATGGATAACATATTTCTGAATTCTTAGAATATTTGCTTGTTTATTATTATTATTATTATTATTATTATTAATTCAATGTATTTGGTTAATAAATCATGCAACAGAAATTTTGTTAAAGATTGAGCATACAAAGTTAAAATTTATGTAGTGTAAATGCTTATATTCAATCAAATATCCTATATTTTTAAGTTCTGGTTGCATTACGTTGTGTCTAAGAAATTATGTGATCGTTTCTAAGTATGACGTTGCGTTTATTTAGAAAAACTGGATATTATAAACAAAAAACGTACGAAGTATTTTCTAGATTATTAAAGAGTTTTTCATATCTCCGTAAATATTACTATTATGATAAAAATGAATGCAGATAAATTAAGGTAGCATGCTGTTTCAAAAATAGCATGCTACAGCTATGCATTTCAAGCTTTTATTGGAATGGTGTTTCTTAATAATAATTTTTGAAGTGAAAACTTCTTTAGGCGCGTTGAGCACTTTTTGGGTGAACAAAAATCATGGAACTTCCGCCATTGTCACCGAACGCTTCGAAGTGAAAACTTCTTTAGGTGCGTTGAGCACTTTTTGGATGAACAAAAATCGTGGAACTCGCGTCATCGTCAACGAACGCTTTCCATGAGCTATATGTATACTGTGTATATATGTACATAGATATACCTCGGTGCGTTATTAGTATATATTATATATATACAAAGAGTATATCTCTCTACATATATATCCATATATGTAGCGCACGGCGCGGCATGCCTTATATACACGCACATATATATATGTGTATAAAATGTATACAAATACGAGTAGTATACTGGCTACTGGTTGTCTCTTTCTAGTTCTATACTCTATGTATGTATGTACTTTTCCACAGTATATACATAGTTCACAAAGTACAAGCATCTGTTTTTATACAGACTGCTATATTCTTCTATTTGCTTTCAATATAAATTTTCAAATAAATAATAAAAAAAAAGAAAATTATTTTAGTCATATTACAATATTTTTACCTAATATAACGCTTAGTTTATTTAATTTGGGTAGCTACAAATATTGTGCCGAATCATACAATACAGATCATAAACACTTCTTTACAAACCAAAAGTAATTCGAAAATAATAATCTAATAGCTCGACGATACTATTCACAAGTTACTTAGTTTACACTTCTATCGGCAGTCCCCAATGACTGCTTTTAGTATTTTTTTCTTTAATTTGTCACTATTCCAATTTTTTGCCTTAGAGACAAAATACTTGTTTTAACGTATATGGTATAGTACGTTCTTTGTGCCCAAGAAGTTCCAATGGAATCCATCAAGTAACATTAGATATTCAACAAAATGTCTTAATTCGAAAGTGGTTACAATCTTTTCTGGCGCATCTGTATGCAAGATGAATCTGTCTGGTCTATATCTAAGGCAGATTGTTTGTGCTTTTAACTGTCCATAATTATTATACGCATTGTTTGATTGATACATTGATACATTGATTGAAGCATTGACTAATTGACTAAGGAAGGGATTATAAAACTGACAGATGGACAAATAGAGTGTAGATTAAGGTATGGATTAATTGCACGATTGACTAATTTATAGATTAAGTGGTAAATGGTTTGTTAAAAGGTTTAATAAATGGACTGATTATGAATTTGTGAAAGAATTAGTTGAAGAAATGGGTTTTTTAATTCTCAAAATATGCAAGTGTTTTATTTAAGTTGTAGTATATAAATAAATTAAACAACTTAATATGTAATATATATTTATATCATGATTAAAATGACTAAGTAATGACTGAAACTAATTAGGTGAACGAAAATATATTATTATTAATATTATTATTATGTTGCTTTCCTCAGTGCATCTTTCTTTTCTTATTGTTGCTTACATTCATATTTATATTTTCATATACGTACAGTCGATAACAAAAGTGTCCGAACACTAGCAAAAATTCCTATGTAAAAAAGTATACTTCATACGGTTTTGTTAAATAAATCCTCATCGAATCATGTTCTTAGACTGACTAAGAACTGGATTCGACAAGGATTTATTTAACGAAACAGTATTAACTCTACTTTTTATACATAGGAATTTTTGCTAATGCTCGGACACTTTTGTTATCGACTGTACGTATATGAAAATATAAATATGAACGTAGCAACGTTATACTTCATAATATATAATAAATAAATTGATTAAATAATGTTTGTTTATTCTTACTTCAGCCTTCTTTTCTTATTTCTGCTTGTATCCATGCTTGTATATATATATATATATATATATATACATATAAAGCAATATATCAAGATATTAGCATTTTATATTACATAAAAAAAACTTGGTATCAAGTGAAAATTTATTACTTCCGTCGCCAGTGTATAAACACGCCGTCATTTTTCCAAAGAGAAACAAAACGATCGAGTAGGAAATATTAGGTTAATGCTTATTCATTACCTGAGTCATTAAGAAGAAAAACATTGAAAAACAACCATTGTATTGAAAATTGTTCATGTAAATAATAACAACCATGTTGTAGGTAGCAAAATAAACAATAAACATGAATACAAAAGAACTGAAAATGCATCAATGACACCCAGAAAGGTTGTTTTGACGGTGAACTATCTTTCTTAAAGTCAGAAAAAAAGTGAAATTCCTTATTTGCATAAAAACGGGGGGAAAGAGGATGGATTGGATTATGTGGAGCTTTTTTTTATTTTCATGGGGGTGGATTGGCAAGGACGGATAAGACGTGGGATGAACCCGCAGGCCTACGTTATGTAAAGCGGTCAAGGTTTAAAGATGGTACCTACGGACACTGATTTTTTTTTCCTGTCACTGCAACCCGGAAGCTAAATATAATTAAAAGATGACTATCAGTAAAATTTAAATTGTGTACTTTTTTATGATTTAAATCAGAGTAAAGTATTTATATTTAAAAGGTATTTTTTAAGGAATGAAATCTGAATGAAATTTTATTAATAACATATAAGTAATATAATCTCATGGAAAAGAAAAAAAAAAAGGATTCTATAATTTTTTATAATATATTTTTAATTAAACACTAAACAAACTATACTATTAAATTAAGCATACTACAAAATGTGGATTATTATTATTATTATTATGGATGATTTATTTGATTTTCTTTTTTGGGGAGTGAGGTTGAGGGTGGTGGAGCATGCCAACTTATGAAACATTTCCTTAATATGCACTTTAAATGTAATGTGAAATCATTAAAAGAACCTTAGTGGAATTAAAGTTTGTGATGCAGCACTTTACGTTATGGGTATATAAATTTGAAATATGGTCTTAAAAATAATGGTATAAAATTTTGACTGACTCTGTGCTGTTAATTAAAATGCAATTAGGTTTTACTTTATTTCATCATTTGCTTTTTTGTTCTATTTATATTTACAGTTTATTTATTTATTTATTTATTTATTTTAACATGAAAAATATATAAAATTTGTTCATTAATGCTTTTTCATTCACAATTCTCATAAATTCAAAACGTGAATTTTAAATATAAAGATATCAAAATCCTAGTCATCCATTGATGCTACTTTAAAAGTTCTATTTCGAAATTCCTTTACAATTAAATTGTTTATGTCTAATGAAAAATATTTGTAACTGGAAAGAATGCTTTTAATTTTTAAATACACTATCAAATATGTCGTACTTTCTCTGGGTTTATAATATGTATTGAAATGTATTTATTTAATAAAAACTGGTCTATCTTTTGCATCCTGTTATCCAAGTCTTCAAATAAATTAGCGTTCCTTTGCATTTTACTACCTATTTGTACATATTTTCACCTAATTTTGATACAAAGACAGAAAATAAACATCTGCATATATTTTACTTTCAGTTTTCGTATAGAATAGCGCAAAAGATAAAGGAAATGTCAAAAATATTTATAAAATTAGAACACATGTACTTTATTTCTATCTTACTTTAAAACACTAGATGTTATATGAAGCCCTTTTTGTTGAAGAAATGATTTTACAGCGTTCTGTCTAAGTTTCTGTCTGCTGTTTTTCATTATCTTTATCTGTGTTATAATAAATTTACATTTTAATTCAATTATCTACAACTAATCTGAAAAATATACATGACAAAAAATTAAATATATTTTTAAAAGTTTTAGATGTCTGGACTTTTTCTGAACGTTTGTGTCAATAACACACTGACGTACCAATCCATTAAAATGCTAAGGTGATATGCAGTGAGTCAAAGTGAAAAAAAAAAAAAACTTTAAAGTAATAAAAGAGATTTGTACATACTGTGCAAAAATAAATAAAAATATATATATATACATATATGTATAAATATATATATATATGTATGTGTATAAATAAATATATATATGTATGTGTATAAATAAAAAATGGAGATATACGTTGAATACATTTATAATATTATATTTAATACTGATATTTATATTACGATAATATATCTATAGATACATAATCAGCTTTCAAATGTCAAGGCGCAGTGGTGGTCCAATGCATGTACTGATAAAATATAGAAAAAGTTTTCGTCGCTTTATACTTTTCATGTAATAATCACCAAAAATATCTAAAGATATTTATTTGCAATGTAACGATTCTAAAACACTAATTTAAAAGTATAACAGAGCAAAACGGACAAAGTAATTCTAAAAAAGAAGACGAATGTTCGTGTTTCAGCTTAAAATTCCTTTAGTCTTTTTCTTTTTTTCATAATTTCTTTTTTCTTTTCCAAATAGATGAAATAAAAATATTATTGAATATATAACAAGAATTTACAGAAACAAAACCTTTTGATCACATCCAACAAATTTAATAAAAATTATCATGTGTTCGGTTTTCATTTAGACTCATTGCGCATAACCTTTATTGTTTTTATCTTAAAAAATTTATCTTAAATAACTAATAAATGTTTTAAAAACATTTTTGGTTTCTTTCATATTTTAGGATTTCATATATACTATCCCCAAAAAAGCTTCCGAACAAATATATAAAATTACGTTTTACAAGTGTAAATTGATATTTAATTGTTTTTAATAACAAAACACAGCTTTAAACATTAAATACTTATATTCTGATATGTATACTATATTATCTGAAGCTTCATTTATAAATGTAACATAGTTTTACTAAAGTATCTCATATTTTTGATTTATCGAAATATCCGCCTTTTCCTATGATAACTGATTGACATACTCGAGGCATTCTGTTGGTTAATTTTTCAAGTTTTTCTGCATTAATCGACTTCCAACACTTCTGAAGATAATCAAATAAGTGATTAACATTCGTTGATGTGTTTTTTATAATAGCTCTATCAAGTTCGTCCCATAAGAGCTTACGGGAATGCAATCTGGTGATTGAGGGGCCTGGAGGTTTTTTGTCTTTTTTACTCATTTTCAGGTGTGAGGAGTACGAAAATGACAAAATTTGTATGGTGTCCGTCTGTAGGGTGTCTGTTAGTTTGTTAGTGTGTTAGTCCGCTAATTTGTTAGTCTGTTTACACGATATCTCACAAACAAACGATCGCAGAGAGCTCAAACCAGTTTTAAAATACTATTTATGACACTGGTAAGAACCTTATTCATTTACAACATTCGAATTAAAAAACTTCGTAAGTTATTAGAAATTTACGATTTTCTTAACATGGGAGAATAGGACAAAATTTCACACAAGCGTCAATCTTGAGGGATATTTTCATCGTAAAGGTATCAGACGACTTTTGAAATATTATTTAGGATACTGACATGAATACCATAGAGTATGAATTTTCTAATTTAAGAAATTTGTAAGTTATTTGGAATTTACGATCCTCTTAAAATGGCAGAAGAATACAAAATTGAGCATAAACGGCCATTTTCAGGATCATAAATATATCAGACAACTTCAAAATAATATTTATGATACTTGTATGAACATGACTGATTACAAATATTCTAATAGGAAAATTTATTTAAGATTTTATCAACATAACAAAATTGAAAAATTTCCATATAAATATGCATTTTGAGGATTATTGCATTGGAAATAGTAGCATGAAAACTAAGCTACGAAATTTACCCTAATAAAATAAATAGATTAGAATAAGATAAATATATCGAAGTGAACGGTGGATAGCCTATTAGGCGGGGATTTCATTCTGTCACTGTGTCAAGTGTTTTTTCAAATTCATTTCTCTTTAACATGATAACTATGTTAAGAGAATGTCCTGTTCTAGAAATTTATGAATATATATATATATATATATATATATATATATATATATATGGGGAACTGAGCAGAGTCCATCTATGCCAACTAGTGTGATTGTGTTAAGGTTAACTCCCATCCTACACAAAGAATAGAACTACATAGTATCACAATAAAGAATTTAATGTTTAAAGCTGTGTATTGTTATTAAAATGTGTTAAATATCAATTTACACTTATAAAACTTAATTTTATATATTTTCTTGGAAACTTTTCGGGGATAGTGTATTTTAGGATATTTTTTAGGATTTCATATTTTAGGATGACACCTTGATGTTACATAAAAAATATATATATATATATATATATATATTTTTAATTCCATTACAATTACATTGTTTTTGTCTAATAAAGAATATTTGTACACTGAAAGAATGCTATTAATTTTCAGATACACAGTTAAATATGTCATACTTTCACTGGAATTAAAATGTGTATTGAATTGTATTTTTTTCAAAAAACTGATTTATCTTTGTCGTCCTTTTATGATCATGTTATGTTTTAATCTGTGTATCCAGCATTAAATTATTTATTTCTAGATGCACAGATTAAAAGTTATTGATCCAGGTAAAAGAAAAAATATGCCTATTTTACCTCAATGAATTTTTAAGCATTATATATTTAATCCTACTTGACGCATAGTATATATATTTTTTTAAGTCTCATTTGCATTCACTTCTTTCATTTTCAAAAGCAAACTACAATAAACTGTTCTGTATGATAAATCACTTCTACGACCTCAAGCGAAGGTGTGAGGTCATATAGTAAATGGCATTTTCTAAATTGAATCTCGACATAATGTTTCGATAAAGTTTTTCGCATTTAAAAATTTAGATATCAAACAGATGTACAATTTTATTGGATTGTGTTTTTAATAATAGAATATAATTGGACACGTAAATGAAAATTTACACATTAAACTTTATAAGCAAAGCAAAATTCCAGATTATAAACGAATTAAATACGAGGAAAATATTTTCTAAAAAAAAAAAAAAAAAAAAAAAAAAAGAAAATTATACATAATCCCTGGAAATTACCCAAAAGGATATAATAAAATGTAATTTAATACTTTTCAAAAATCTTAGTGAGAGTGTTAAAATTGTAGATAGATTTCAATTATTTAAAATTTACAACTATTTTTTCAAGGCAATTTCAAAATAATAATAATAATAATAATAATAATAACAAAAAAGAAAGTAAGAAAAGAACTGAGTTGCATTAATGAAATACTCTAAATGAAGCATCGATAGTATTTATTTATTTATTTTTCCATTATATACTAAAACACTGACTCTTAAAAAAATTGAACATTAATAATTTCAATCCATAAAATTTTATTGATTCTAAATTATATACTGGATAAAAAAAAAAAAAATCATTTAAACATTTTGTTATGTTTGAACACGAAAAAATAATTTAATATAACTTTTGTATGGTCTAAAAAATTTTAATATTTCCTTTAGTTCAAAGAATTTTCTCGATAGTCTTGTCTTTCTCTTTAAATTATTGTTAGAATATCTCTTTAAATTATTGTTTTGCTTTTTACATTTATTTTAAATATAGCAGTTTGTTAGTTCTATTTGTATCGGATGTGTTAGTTCTGTTTGATGTGTACCAATACATTAAAAAATCTTCATGTTTCTTCTTAATCTAATACAGGACGTTGCCGTAATTATCGGTATATATAATCGATAATTGAGTAATATCCACTTTACATACGAAATTTAATTTTAAAACATTTTTGCAAGGGTATTTTTCTATTTTGATTAATAAACACCGCCTTTTTGGGTTTCTCTAAAACTTTACATCATCTAATATGAATAGGTTCACCTACAGAAGTGCTGATTGATTGCGTTCTGGGGCCATCCCAAATTTCAGGGGGTTTAATACAATCAATCCGTATTTTCATATTTGTTACATTTTTTTTTTCATTAGTTATTTATTTGTCATCAAATCCAGTGTTAATGAATTTTATCTGTTCATTGGCTGATACAACATATAAAACGATTGAGTGCTTCCAGTCTAAATAAACTTTTTTTTTTTTAATACAACAACTTTCAGTGTTTTACTATTAAGTCACAATCGCCTACGCACCTGCATACTACTGTTTTTAACTGTCCGCTGAAGAAAGCCTTTTTGAGTATCTAGCCCAAAGCGGGCTATACATTCTTTAAAAGAAGAATTTTACGTACTTCCAATTATATTCTCAGCAATCGAAGCGGTAAATGCCTTTGATTTAGGTATACGCCGGCGGCACATAAAGTGTTAACACGAACATGCAAAATATTCTTTTAAGTAAAGCATTGTTTTAGAAAAACGGATGTCAGTTGGAATCATACATATTTTTCTTTCTTACCATCTAAAATTCCCACTGATTCAAAATGAACAATTTTATAATCTATATACATTTTCCTATAGAAAACTATATATTTTAAATTTCAGATGGTTTCGCTATCTCACTTGATGAATGAAAGGATATTTTACTATATTCTGACAATTATATCGGATCAGTTTCCTTTCTTTTGGACAATTTAAGTAAATTAACTGTTTAAGATATTTATTATTTATTTATTTTACTTATTTTATTTTTAATCCTTATAATTTACATTTTAATTAATTGTAACCTGTAGTATTTATTTCAAAATTTTTACATTTTTACTTATTTAAAAGTTAAGATTTTAAATGGCACCAGTGGTTATATTAAGTACAAAAAAAAAAAAAAAAAAAAAAAAAAAAACACTTCTTAATTGCTTTGTTATCTATATTAATTCGTTTTTTTTCTGTTACTCCTATTATCAAAAATTGTTATTATTTATTTATTTATTTATTTACTTATTTTTACTTTTGAAATATGTTTTTGACTAATGTAAGATTTATTGTTCTATGGATTGAAAAAAAAAAAAAATGCGAATGAAGGTGTTATATCTAATTATAATACTTTTAAATAAAATTTTTCGAATAATATATATATATATATATATATATATATAATAACTAGAACAATGTATGTTTCTTTTACTTAGATATTTATTATTACAGTTACCGTAACCGTCGATCATTTTTCAATCAGAAATAGAGCCAGGAACGAGGAAATATTTTTCGTTGTATTAACAAAAGACATGAAAGTATAATTTTCGTCCAATCTGTTGCAGGCTTAATACGGTACAATTATGGCCATTCTTGGTGTATAGTAAAGAATTAATAAGTATTTAAATCCCGTCTTGTGTAAACTAGGTCTTGCCGTGAGCTTCTTTTCAAAATTTTGTTTTTAGCTGAAAATACCTAAACATTTATCTAAATACTATATTTCGTGGAAATTTTATTTTAAAAAGCAAAATGAAATGTTTCACAAAGTATGATATTTCCCTCAATACACATTTCAGTTTACTTATTTACTATACATTCCAGGTAATTTATAAGATTGTGCTCCCAAATACAACATTTCTCAATGATGATATATGCTATTTTAAATTTTTGTTTCGATACAATATTATTAAATAGTATATTATATTTCCTAGTGAAATATTGAAAAGAAAATGGCAGTATTTTTTTCCCTTAAAAAGTGGGAAAAATCAAACGAAAACTATTTGCTGAAGATATTAATTAAAAGACCCTTTAAATATCTATCAGTACTTATTTATGTGTTTGTCTGGTGCATTTTAATGCGTCAAAAATGTTTACTTTTTTCTTGGTGTCTCGAAAGTTGATTTAACCCTGGTCCAGCTTTTAGCTTGATCGTGCACTTGAGCTCGTTGATAATAGGACGGTAAAAGTGAATTTGTGAAATATTTGAATTAAACTGGAAAATATATTGTTTGTTTACTTAAGTTTCCCTTTAAAAAACAGTCGAAATTGAAAAGTTACAGAATATTGTTTTCTGGCAAAAACAACATGTACAAAAAAGTTGTAAAATTTTGTAAAAAAATTAAAAAGTACCAGTAGTATTAAATTATATGGTCATTAAGAGATTAAAAAACATTAAAACTTCTTCGGTAGTACAGTCGGTACTAAGAACATGATTTGACAAGAATTTATTTAACGAAACAGTATTAACTCTACTTTCTTTATATATAGTTATTTTTGCTAGTGTTCGGATACTTTTGTTACCGACTGTACTGATTCAGAAAGAATCAATAGTACTACAGAATCCGTATTGTTCATAAAAATTACTCTAATATGCTAAACACTTTTTTTTTTTTTTTTTCAAACTTGAAAATTTATGTTGTTGATAAAAAGTATGACTAATTGCATGTGGTTTTTCCAATTTTTAAGGCCGTTTGAATGTTATTATTACAAAACATGAAATAATAATAATAAAAATAAAAAATAAAAATCCTATTTTGAATACAAATTTGACTTGAAAATTTCTTGACCATTTGACTTCTTTAATCTCTAACAAATCTTAAAGTAGCCAACTTGCTGTGTGATTAATGTACAAGTTCCTTATGTTGTGGGTGGCATAAACATAAAACAAAAAAATAGATAATACCTTTGGAACTAACAAATGGATTTTATTTCAATTTTAAAGATATAATTTTTCTTGCATGCTTATTTAATCTTCGGTAACATTAAACTGCTTGATACATGTTTGATTAATTGAACATATATCATGCTTGTAATATATAAACACAAATATCTAATTTCAAATGAATTATTTTACACGCAAGCAATAAATTATCTTTTGTTTGGGCAGTAACAACAACCTTTAATAGATACTTTGTGAACTTAACTTCATTCGAATGGTATGTACAATGTATATTTATACTGAAACCAATGGAAATTTTGATTATGGAAAAGAAAGATACAATCAATTTCAGTGGCTATTAGTTAAATGAAATGCAGAATAAGCTAAATTAATATTTAAAAAAAAAAAAAAAAAAAAAAAAACTAAATTACTGGTTGTAAAATAAATTATAATTTGGTTTTGGTAAATTTTCTGCTAATATGATACGAAATTGTCTTTGTACTGAATAAAAAGAGTTTATTATTGATTTATTTTATTTTATTTTACTGGTATGAAACTTGTATCGTAAGTGTTATTCTTTAGTGTTATGAAATGTCACAAAATTTTTTAAATATTCAGAAATTTTTAAACAATTACAAAATTTTATTTATCGAAATTTAAATAGTAGTATTATTTTGCTATTGCTTTAAAATAATATCAATTCTACTGTTTAATTTTTTAAAATCAATTCTTAATATTTTGTGACTGTTAATACATTACAGAAGAGTAAAATATCATAACAATCAACCAAATTCATGAAATATATTTTGATAAAGCAAAATTTCTCTATGACAGCAATAAAATTGTTTCTCTATTTTTAGAACTGATCTTATTTTATTTTTGAAAAAGAATATATATATATATATATATTAGTGAGAAATTAAAGTATGATACGAAGCACCACTATAGCTACTTCTATACTGAAAATGGTAGACTGAAAAAATTCTGCAACTGACATTTAGAAAATAAATTGTGACTATAGTAAAAATAGTTCTATGTCACCCTTAAAAATTCTAGTTCGCTTTACCAGCGAGTTCTAGACACCCTATTAAAATTCTAGAGCGTTTTATTATATTATTGTGGTCAAACTTATTTAAAATTTTTGGCAAATAAATTCGAACATAAGAGGTGAGTTTTAGTAATTATAATTCTAGTTTATGAATCAAGTCTAGAAACCAAGGCGAATGTTTCTAGCGATACAAAGAATTCAGAATATAATGTATCGTTTCACCATCTGGAATAATATAGACTAGAAATCCTCGATCATTACGACTATCCAATTTAATGGCTTACCTTATACGCATATATCGTAATTCTACATTTCAAGTTCAGAGATTTAGAAAATGATTACTTATGCGTTTAAGATGAAGGCGGTATATATTTTTTTATTCTCGGTGTAACATTTACAGTATCGCATTTATCAAAAGTTTGTATTCACAATAATGTTAATACATTAAACACAATGTAATTTTGTTAAAAATAAAGGCATAAAAGCATTTTTTAGTGCTTTGATTTACGGTATTATATTTCTTGAAAATTCTTCCCATAATTTCACTAATTGGAAAAATCAAAAATCAATTTAATTCAAAATATCAAAAAGTTTTTTTTTTTTTTTTTTTTTTTTTTCGAAGTGTTAACCTTATATATTGTAGTTAAATTTATTGAAAAACTATTTTAAATTAAAAACTTAAATGATTTTTTTTTAATTTCTAATTAGGTTTCCATTTTGTTAGTAAGAATAAATTTAAAGTTTTTAAAACAGTTTATGGAAAATGTATCGTTTCATTTCTTCAATTTAATTTGATATGAATATATATTTAATTTAAAAACTTTCTTTATTATTTTTTATCGTATCATTCCAACAATTTAAAATATTTTAACTGAAGCATTTTTATACTTTAAATTCACTAATTAATATAGCGTCATTATTAAAATATTAAATATTAAATTTATTTCTCGTAATGAAAATAGAAAACTTTATATTTAAATTATCATTTTATTATTATTTTTGGATGTATTTTCTCTAAGCAAAAATGCAGGGATTCATTTCCAAGGATGTTTTTACCTTAAATCTACAATTTATGACTATTTTACTGATGTTAATTATTAAAAATTCGATTTCCGTTTGTTTGTTATATGACAATTTCGCTTCAGAGCTAGAAAAATTAAAACGCATGAAAGCTTTAAAATGCTTAATATGTGCCCATGACTTAAAATTACATCATATCATCAACACAATTACATCATATTTCCCCTTTCAAATTGGCACATGTTTTCTGTAAAACTGTGCGTGGAAATATAGATGTATTTTAACAGATTGTTGACGTATAATCGTTATTCACAGAATTGCGCTCTTTAAATCTTTATATATATATTTCTTTTGTGCGTGTGTATGTCACTGAACTCCTCCTAAACGGCTGGACCGAGCTTAATGAAATTTTTTGCGTGTCTTCAGGTGGATTCGAGAATGGTTTAGATTTACAATTCAGTTCAATCGGATAATTGGATCAAAAGATATTAAATAAAAACTCCATTTTAACTTTAAAATGATTAAAAAGAAAAATATATTTGATGCCAAAATAAACAAAATTCACGTTTATTTATTTTTTTCCGGAAATAAAATGTTTTTAATTTTGCGTGATAAACAATAAAAAATAGAAGTAAAAAATAATATACTATGAAAATATTCGCGTGTAAATCATAGAATAATAATAAAGGAAGAAGGAGCATAAGTGTTTCTACATAAGCTGTTGTGTTGCCACAACAAACAGCTATAAATGCGCTGAGAATGGGTGCCCAACTTCAAGATTGAGAGGAGCAAAAGTAGCTTTCGCTGGCATTTCACTAGAAGGGGTTTGTAAGCATTAAGAGTATTGGCATGCTCCTTCTTCCTTTATTATTATTCTATGGTGTAAATAAATATTTTCATAGAGATACTTGGTGTTAGCTTAAAATTTTTATTTAATTTAGTAGTACTTTTCTTTTCTACAGTAAAACAAAATTTTCGTTTTAATTGATACTTTATATGTAACTTATAAAGGTTATTTTATGTTTTCACCTTAATTGTAAATAGTAATAATTTCGAATTTATTAGAATTTTTTATTTTTATTTTGTATATATCATAAAACAGTTTTTTTTTTTTTTTTTTTTTTTTTTTTTTGTATGGAACAGCTTTAGTTTGGAAAAATTTGAAAATTGGCACCGAAGTAGTAAGTTTCTCACCAAGATCGTCAGTTACACAATTGAGATAGCCATGTTAATGCATCGCAAAAATGGCCAAAAATATTTAAAGTAGACAAGGGGGGGGGGAGGTCTATACTAAAGCTGTGCCTTTGTATTTATCTTTATATATATATTTCTTTTGTGCGTGTGTATGTCACTGAACTCCTCTTAAACGGCTGGACCGAGTTTAATGAAATTTTTTGTGTGTCTTCAGGTGGATTCGAGAATGGTTTAGATTTACAATTCAGTCCAATTTAAATTGTTTATTTAATTAATTTATCACTTATAAATTGTTGTTGATTTTGGAATGTTTCGCATTGGATCCGGCAGACTGCGCTACGATCGTAGTTTCGAATATTCAATAATACGCAAGCGAAGAGATGACGTCACTGTCCGTCCGTGGATGCAAGAAAAATATTTCCTATGTTAATTGCCCATTGGATTTTTTGTAAAAAATTACAAAATATCGAGGAAAATTATTTCCCGATTTTAATCCCCATATTTGGGTATAGATATGTATTAGTTATCATGTCCATGCGGTAGATTGAGTTGTTTTTGCTGTAAAATTGATAAAATTTGAATTCTTAATCTCAAAACTCTGTCATCCTTGGCGGAAAAAAAAATATCGCCATATCATCTGGCGAACATATTTAATTTCTTTCAAAAATAGTGGTTATTTCAACAACTTATATTAAGAGAGCAATGAATAATATGAAACAATTTCGTACAATACATATTACGAAAATACACATCTGGCATGTATATTTTCGTATTACGTTTTTGATCGCCAAATACAAAAAACGCCAAGGAAGACAGAGTTTTGAAATTTAAAATTAAAATTTTGTCAATTTGAGAGCAAAATAACTCAATCTAACACATGCATACGATAACTAATTCATATCTATACCCAAATACGGGGATTAAAATCGAGAAATAATTTTCCTCGATTTTTAATAATTTTTTATAAAAAATCCAATGGGAGATTAACATAGGAAATCTTTTTCTTGCATCCACTGACGGTCAGTGGCGCCACACTTCGCTTGCGTATATTCTATTGTAATTCCAGTTTGTCCCGACAGTTGGTGCTGCGATCAAATTCAGGAAAATATTTTGTAACTTCGTGTTATTATTGTTATACAAAAATTTGTGTCCTAATTGAAATATTACATCAAGATGTAATTAGTGTTTGAAGAGGTTTGAAGAGTTTTGAAGTGTGCATAAAAAAACTATACATTTTGCAAATTTGGTGCGGAATTTGAGTGAGTATTTTATATAATTTTCTATCAAATTTACCCGCGCGTTGATTAACAACCACCCTAACCTACAAATTTGTGTAGCTAATTTATTATATTTTATTTATTTATTTTTTGTATGGAACACTTTTAGTTTAGGATCCCTTTGGTAAAATTTGAAATTTGGCACCGAGGTAGCTCGGGCGCTTCTCGCCAAGATCTTTAGTTCCACAATTGAGATAGCCATTTCAATTCATCTCAAAAATGGCTTAAAATATTTAAAGTCACCAATGGGGTCCCATACTTTTGTGCGTGTGTATGTCACTGATATTTTATTTATTTATTTTTTGTATGGAACACCTTTAGTATCGGATCCCTTTGGCAAAATTTGAAATTTGGCACCGAAGTAGCTCGGACGCTTCTCGCCAAGATCTTTAGATCCACATTTGAGATAGCCATTTCAATTCATCGCAAAAATGGCTTAAAATATTTAAAGTCACCAAAGGGGTCCCAATTTGTGGCTTAGATTTAGAAAATCCATGCTTTTCTCACGGCCAATTACATGTTGCGTGTTCCAGGGTTGGAAAACCTTCGAATTTGTTTGTGTATACTCCTCAAGGATTAACCAAAAATATTGTACATCCAATGGCATTACGGTAAATTCAGTTTTTGTAGATTAAAATATATACCTGTTATAAAATAAATTGAGTTTCAACTTTTTCACCTTTAATTAAAACGAGTTTAAGTTTTTATTTAATACGAACTCTACATTTCACTTTGCTCATACTATACACATACTCACATGCATCGATTGATTGAATTGTGATAAATGTACATGTAATGATGTTAGATATTGTAATAACTTTTTGATAAAAATTTTCATCAAATCGGTTCAGATTGTTACAGCTTATTCAAAAAAGACGGAATTTTTATGTGAAATTCGTTGCTATCAGAGATTTTCTCATAAATTGAAATATTTGCCGTATGAAATAAAATTTTATGCTGTTCGACATTCAGCGGAGGTTTTAAATAACAAGTAGGAAGTAGAAAGTAGCAAGTAGCAAGAAGCAAGTAGCGAAAATTTCGGTAATTATGTCTTTTACGTTATAATCGGAATTCACAGTCACCGTTCACCGTTCACAGCGCTCCATACCTGTTTCACATATATACCACATCCTTACACACTTACAATAAGTTAGTTATTTTTTTCTAGCAAAATATTCTCTAGAAATAATTTAAATGACAAAACAACGTTTGTCGGGTCAGCTAATTTCTATGTATTTTCTAACAATACTAAGTATTAATATGATATGTAGACTGCGTAACAACTATTCATTTTATGCAGAAGTGATCATAATAATTCATGTAATTATTACTAGTGGATCTGCAGATCAGGAGCCTCAACGTCCTATTTACATCAGATATTATTCAATAGGTCATTTTTATTTATTCCTTATTATATAATCGTATATATTGATTCGATCGACTTGTTACCATAATCAGATACATTCCTGAAGGGGGCTGCCGCCCCCCTCAACCCCCCGCTATGTCTCAATTTGCATATCTTATAAAGTGTTACGGAATTGTAAATAATTGCATTTATTTTTGTATCAATTCTTTCAAAGAAGTTTAGTAAAGTTAATAAAATGCTAACTTTGTGCATTTTTAGTCGTTTTAGCGTTAAAACAGCCTAATTTTCCCTTAAAAAAATTTAAAAAAGCTCCAATAAGGGAAGAAATGGATTTGGCGCCAAATTTGGCGACTGTTTCCCTCCTTGGCGATTTTTTTTGGCGACCTTTGCGAGAAAATCCTTATTAGGGATATACCAAATATGGAAGCTCAAATCTCATTATGAGATATGAGAATTTTCCAGAACAGTCTGTGTTCGATAGAAAAGTATAAAAGGAGCATTTTTTCGCCAAGGCAGTCAGTCTCAGATCTGTGTCAGTTTCGTGAAATTCTTGCTTTGCTTTGAGCCTCTTTAGATGAGACTTTCTTTATGTGTTATTGCTAAATAGATTGTACCGTTGTGTTGCTGTTAACGGCTGTTGTTTAAGCTGTGTTTACTGGTTGAATTGAAGCTGATACTTGGTTTATAGACCTGTATTTTTCTGGAACTTCCTGTGAATACATCACTAAATTTTTGCAAGTTTTGCCTTTCATTCTCGGACAACTTACGGACCCCCAAGTACGCAACAATATGTATTCTTAATGAACGACGGTCTTGTATTATTTCCCTGAAATTCAAAAATACCAAATTTCATAACTCCAAATTTCATACAAAAAAAAAAAAAAAATTACATAGCATATCGGAAATATTTTGCGTAACCTTTAAACTAATTTCCAATTCTATGCCCACAATTATCAACAAGAAAACATGCTTTTAAAATTCTAACATAAATTCATTATATTTGATGGGGTGTAACCATGTTAAAATAAACTTTTAAGAAATATCGACTATAGACCGTAATAGTTCGAAATTATTTTATATGTCCCGGAAAAGTAGCCACAGTCATTATAAACGCCAATAATAAGAATAAACTTAATTAATTATAACTCATTAATTTTTCAAACTAATTTGACATCATTCGGATGATTACAGTACATACTCGGAATTATTTTGTGTGATCCCATAAATTATTTAGCCTATACATAACCTTTTTTAAGAGTAAACATAATTTTAAGCATCTTTATAATGTATGATAATTTTATTAAGTTCAATGCAGCATAAACGCATTAAAGTGCGCTCTTAAATAAAAGTTTGTCCATAGGCTCTAATGCTACGAAATTCTTTTGCGTGTCTCTGTAAACAAACCATAAACATTCTATACACCTGTAAAAACTATTCAGCTTACTTTGCGTTTAAAATTAATAATTGTTCCAAATTTAACATCGTTTGGATGACTACGTGACATTGTCAGAACAATTTTGTAAGGTCCTGTACATTAATTAGAAAGCTTAAGAGCACATATTTTCTTCAAACAACATAAGTTTAAACATCTTACTCACGTACGCTAGTTTAATTTTCTTGATTGCAAAGTAAAGATGTTAAAATGCGTTTAAACGCAATTCACCTCATACGCCGTAATGTGAAGTATTTTGGCGTGTCCCTGTCTACAATCCATGCAATCCATAAAAAGTATAGGCCTAAAAAAATAAGTAGCTATTTCTATACCGAGCCTGAATATATGTGTCAATTTGCAAATCAATCGGGGAATTTTCGCGGCCGCTATTGCGGTACATACAAATTCTTCCCACAGGCCGTAATGATAAAAAAAATTTGGCGTGTCCCTGTACACGAACTGCAAATGGAATGCACACCCAAAACTATACAGCTAATTTCGTGGGGATCATGAACATGTGTACCAAATTTCAAGTCAATAGCGTGATTTTTCCGGCCGCTATCGCACGACAGACAGACAGACAGACAGATGGACAGACGGAACACAAAATCCTTTTGAGTTTCAACAGAGGCACTCCACTGAAGTTTCGGTAAAAATTCGAAGTCAATAGCTTGATTTTTGCGGTGGCTATCGCGGTACATACAGATTCTTCCCATAGGCCGTAATAATAGAATGAAATTGGCGTGTCCCTGTACACGAACTACAAATGGAATACACACCTAAAACTATACAGCTAATTCCGTTGGGCTCATGAATATGTGTACCAAATTGCAAGTCAATAGCGTGATTTTTGTGGCCGCTATCGCGATACATACAAATTCCTCCCATAGGCCGTAATGATAAGAAAAACTTTGGCGTGTCCCTGTATACGAACTACAAATGCAATATATACCAAAAACTATACAGCTGATTTCGTGGAGCTCATGAACATGTGTACCAAATTTCAAGTCAATAGCGCTTTTTTTGCGGCCGCTATCGCGATACGTACAAATTCCTCCCATAGGCCGTAATGATAAGAAAAACTTTGGCGTGTCCCTGTACACGAACTACAAATGGAATACATACCAAAAACTATACAGCTAATTTCGTGGGGCTCATGAACATTTGTACCAAATTTCAAGTCAATAGCGCTAATTTTGCGGCCGCTATCGCGCGACAGACAGACAGACAGACGGACAGACAGACAGACACAGCCCAAAACCGTTTTGAGTCTCAATGTAGGGCCTCCACTGACGTTTCGGCAATTATTGATTTAAATGCTTTGGTGTTAATTAACGATTTTTTAAATATAACGAAATTTTTAAGCATTTTTACTTTCTTCTATATGTAATATAGAGAAAATATTGGATTCGTCAAAATTTTTAACTCCGGTTTTCGATGGATTTACAGCTTTTAAGATGTCTTGAACACGATTTGATAGTTTTTAGAAAATATCTGTCAGTCTGTGTGTGTGCATAACGAGTTTTGTGGACACTGTATCTCACGAAATAACCAAACTCGGTATTTAGTTGGACCCTGGCATAAACTGGTGCTGATTTGATTTGGGGATCAATCGTTCAACAGATGGCGCAGTAATCGCATTTTTTTCTAAATTTTTAACATGACAGTATAGGACAAAATTTCGTATAAATGTACATAATGAGAGTTATTCTTAACTTGTGATTGTGAAATTAATATGAATTATTGATAATAGTAGTAGTTAACTAGGAAAAAAAATGTCTGCATGTAGGGGCATCGCTTTTCCCCTGGGGGAGTAAATTTTCAAGATGGGTATGTTTCGAAAGGTCTCGTCAATACCTTTAAAACGAATCGTTGAACTATAGTTATCGATTTTTTTTTAAATATTGAGAATAAAATGGACTTTTTTTTTTTTTTTTGGGGGGGGGGGGATATTTAGTGTTATACCACTTCTCTAATATGGAAATCGTCTGCATTATCATAGAAGATAATTTTTTTTAAATAATAATTTTAATAAATTAAGAGCATACTGTGTTTTTCTTTAATTATTCTTATTCAGCACAATTGCATGATATTATGTTTAAAAATACAGAAAATTAAGGGGGGGGGGTGCATCATAAGGGAATCTGCATCTGTGTCCGCTGTTAACAGATCTGTGGAGAAGGGGAAGTTGCTCAGTCAGTATAGTCAGTGCTGCCAAATTGGGGATTTTGTCCCCATTTTGGGCATTTTTGAGGCTTCTGTAGACAATTTAGGTGACCAAACGTTTGTGGGGACTTTTTTGGGGAATTCTAAAATTTTTGGGGACAAATCTGGGGAGTTCTTCAATTTTCTGTCAATGTTGGCAACGTAATGATTTATCCCTATACGACTAGAGACTTTCAATAGCTTTATTGTTTGGGAATTTTTTCCAAAAATTGCCTTCATTTGGGGAAAAATCTGAGCTCAAATAAAAAAAAATCTGCTTGATATATATATATATATATATATATATATTTTTTTTTTTTTTTTTTTTTTTTTTTTTTTTAATTATTTTCCCTTTTTACTAGAAATCAAGTTGGGGATTTTTTCGAAAAAAACCCCTGATTTGGGGAAATTTTAAGACCTCTTTGGGGAAATAATTTTCGACCATCTGGCATCACTGAGTATAGAATACATTTTTCAGAGTGATTTTCGATTTTTGCATTTAATTTTTTTAATTTTTAATTTTTTTATATTTTTTAGCATTTTAAGGCATAACTTGCGACCGCAAAATCTCATATTTTGTTAGTTGGTTATTGTTCAATATAATATACAATCCCTTCCATTAATTAGAATTTGTTATTAATTAAAAATAATAACAATAATAAATATCTTGAAAGTTTTTAAACAAATTAATTTTTTTTTTCAAATACTATTTAGCGTAATATAATATAAGCAAGTGAAGAGACATAGTTTTTATTCGATCTTCAGTTTGAAATTGTGACGTCATTCCTTTTTCCTATCTTTTCATGCCGGCTATTTTTGTGTCTGTTCCCTGATTTTTCGCAACTGTTTTTTAAATTTAGTTTTCTTAAAATCACAAAAATTTTAAAATATCTTAAAATGACACTTGAAATTTAAATTTACAAAAATTTTAGGTAATTACATCGGCGATTGTTCCTTACATATTTAAAAAAAAAAAAAAAAAAGCTGATGATTATACGCAAATCAATGTAGTAACATTTAATACAAATTGTATATTGAAATGATGGGGCCATCTATGGAACATAATACTTTCACATCAAGAAAATATGAAAACATTGAAATGAATTAAATAATAGTTTGTTGCGCCATCACAAACTTTCTATATTTCATATGCAAACTGACATATTTTAGACTATATATATATATATAATTGTACACAAAAAATGTAAATGTAAAACATAATAAAATTTAGCATACATAAATATATATGCTATTTAAAAACACAATCATACCCTTATTTTGAAAGTATTGACGCATTATAGAAATAAATAATTAAATTAAAAAAATTAAAAATTAAAAATTTACACCCTCAAAGGAGGTACTTCTAAACAGATCATGGGAGAACGATCGATGCTTATATACAAAAGAATTATCGTGGTTCGTTATTATTGTCAATGTAATTATAAAGATACATATTTTATATTTGATGATGATTGGTTAAACACATTTCTAATTGTTTGGATTTATGCGAAATTTTGCTTTATGCTGTCATATTAAAAATTATCTAAAACTCTGATGAAAGCGCCACCTGTTGAACGATATGCATCGGAATTTGAAAGACATCAATTCATATCAAGGTTCATCTAAATATAAAATTTTATAAAAATTACATGCATTAGTTCTTAATCTAGAAATGCTAAGAAATATTTTTTACGCATACATAAACACGCAGACAGAGAAAAATCTTCTAAAAATGGTGAACTCACATTAAAAACCTTCTAAAATATATATAACAGTCAAAAATCGAAAACCGACAATTTTTATGAATCCGACTTTCTTCTTCTGAATATATTGGTATAACCAATTAAACGAGTTATGAATATATTAATGCTTCATATAAATTTTAGAGTTTTAAAGTACAGTCGGTAGCAAAATTGTTCGAACACTAGCAAAAATTTCTATGTAAAAAAAGTAGACTTCATACGGTTTTGTTAAATAAATCCTTGTCGAATCCTGTTTTTAGTCAGCCTAAGAACAGGATTCGACAAGGATTTATTTAACAAAACCGTATGAAGTGTACTTTTTTTAACATAGGATTTTTGCTAGTGTTCGGACACTTTTGTTACCGACTGTACATACAAAAAAAAAGAAAAGAAAAAGAAAAAGAATGAAAAGAAATGAAAGAAAGAAGAAGAAAATCCAAGCACAATTAAGTGTGGACCTTAGACAACTTAAATGAAAAGATGAAAGTGATTACAAATAATATTATTCAGTCTATTCCGTATTGTTTGTTTTGTTCTGCAAAAGTACCTCTGGACAGAGGAGAAGCTTAAAATAAAATTTATAATGGAACCACCTACGACAATTTCTATGAAATGGATTATGATGAATTGGCTGAACTTTAGCTCATTTAATTATAGGATTTAATAATATATTAAGATAGATTGTTTTGCCATTACAGGAATGAAAAGGAGACAAGTGCACTTATACTATACAATTCAGTCGTAGAATGAAATAAGTATAAATTCAATGTACAACGAATTGATTCCAGATAAGATTATTAAAATGAATTTTATTATTTACTTTTTTACGATGGAGATTAAAAAAGTTATGTCTTTATGACAAATTTCAATTAACTCACAGTAATTTAAAATGGTTGTACACTCTTAATATTTTTTAATGGATATTACTTTTAGAATCTTAAAAAATACTAAGATTCAAATAAATTAGCTTATTTTAGTTGACATCATTAAAGAGAGATTTCTAATAAAATATCTCATTTTTATTTATTTTTGTAGCGAATATTGAATCTCTTACTGGAATTTTACAGTTTTCATTGTTTTTGCACATCTCTCTAAGTTTTCTAAAATATTATATGCAGCGTGATAATAAATAAATAAATAAATAAATAATAAAATAACGTTTTATATATTTTTTTCTAGTTTACTTATTTATGCTAATTATCTTCAGCTAATTAATGCTATTAATTGAAAACAAAAAGTTTCAATTAAAAAAGTAATCAAACATTTCATGATGGTATTTAGTGCACTCAAATATTATATAGAAATTTTCTAGCTTAAAAATACACACCACTTTATAATTAACTTAGAAGAAATTAACTTTTAACCCCCTTTTTTCAGAATTCTGTGGTCGAGATGAATTATGTACAATGCATTGAAAATCCATCGGAAAAACTGAGTGCATAGAATGGTTATAGTATGAGAGCTTCATACCGCATCCATCCAAATACCGTAAATTAAAATAAAATTCATAACAATTGTGTAGGTCTAAAATAATTATGACCTAATCTTCAGGTACTCTTTTAAGGAAAAAAAAATAATAATGCATAATATATATTGAAAATTAACAAATGGTTGGCTTTTTGCACTGTTATCAAAGCATTTGATTCAATTTATTTATTTTTATTTATTCATTTTTTTTAAGTTAGACTAATTTTAGCAAATGTTCACACATCGAAAATATTCCAACAAAAATCAAATGAAAATCGTGAACAAAATTTAAATAAAATAACGATTAGTTTAACTTTTTCTTTTATTCTTTCTCTGATTCTTTGCTAATTTCCCTTTAATAAAATCTGACTGCCATAATTGTTCTTCATATCAGATAAAATTCAAGAAATATAGAAAACATAAATGTATTTTAATAAAGTCGAAAATACAATTATAACTTATATATAACCGTACATTTTGAAATAAGTACGTTAGATAACACAAATGCTATGTGAAATAAGAAAATTAGATTTCGATAAGACGCAGATTATTATTATTATTATTTTCTTTTAATGCTATGTGAATTGAGAGCGGCAGAGAGGCAACTTGTTACGAAATGCGGCTTGTTCATTAGAAACTAAACGGTTCTGATACCCTAATTACACGGCTTGTTTTGGATGATTGGTAGGGCGGCCAATAAATGGCTATTTATCGCTGTGTATTATTTTTTTCACACAGCTGCCTGTGTAGACAAATCGCATCCTGTGATGAGAATAAAAATACCATCTAATTATATAATATTACCTGTAAATACTTAGTATTTAGAAGGAAAATTTTCAGAATTTTTTCTTACTTTGTAAAAGACACATGTATTAATGAATAGTTAGAATAGAATTTCCGCTTTGAACAAAAATATTATATTTTTACAAGAGGAGAAGGAAGAAGATTGCTTCTTAGATTTGTAATCTTCAAATCTACTTGCAACCTATTTAATTGGATCAAAGTAATATAATTTATGGTATTAAAAGATTTATTTTGTTTTTATTTTTTTATTTATTTACTCATTTATTTTGTTCTCACACGTTTTCTATCAGTAGTTTTTTGGTTTGTTAAGAAGGCGGAAAAAGCGCAGCTGCTTGTGTTAACTTTAAATAACTTTCGCACGCGTCGGATACCATTTTGACGCATTCTGTGTTATGACACAGGCTAATAATAATTATAATAGTAATAAAAATATTGTAAGATTTAATGTTATTATTCAGTATTTTAAAACATAAGGAAAAGAAAAACTTGACCATAATAATGAATAATATAGTAACAACATTTGAATAATCATAGTAATAACAAGTGCACAAAAAATCTTAAGTTCGAAGAAGTGGTGTCTCATCACAGTGAAAATATACGCATAAAAAATATTGTAAAATTTCTTATAAAGGTTTGATACAAAATACAACATGGTGAACTTAATTTTTTTTTTTTTAATTAATTAATCCTTTAACTGTTTATGTTGCGTATATTTATTTGCTCTGAAAAATAACAAGGGTGGGAAATTGGAGCAGAACATACGCCACAATTTACAAAAACAATTTTTCTTCTTGTTCAATCTAAGATATATCAAAAAATATAAATAGTGTGTAAAATGTACGCTAAATTCCTAATCCTGAAATAATTACACAGGCAGAAAATGTGCACGAAACAAAATTAAACATAGTTAAAGGTTTATCGTGAAATAGTAAATATAAAGGTATTTTTTATAAAGAATAAAAATAAAGAATGAAAAGAGAAAAACAGGAAAAGAAAAAAACAGAAAGAAAAAATTAGGATTAAATATTACATTCAGTTTATATATTATGCAATTTTTGGTACTATTACCTTTCTCCATCTTTCTATGTAATGGCTTCAACTCCCACGTTAAAAGAGTTTTTGACGTTTTGAAAAAAAAAAAAAAAGAATTCAAATGATTTTCCCGTTATTCTAAATGAGTTATCTATATAAATAAAGAAAAGTGTCTGTGTATCTGTGTGTGTGTGTGTGTGTATGTGTGTGTGTCTGTCTGCGCTCTGGTGCTCACACTATTGATCGCAGAGTTTCCAAATTTGGCATATAGATGCCTGGGACTCTGCAGGTGTGCACTTCATCGAGATTTTTTCGAATTTCGAATTTGAATTTTTTAAATTAATGTTTTTCCGATTTTTAATATTGCCTTTAATGCTTCATTTTTCATAAATTTAATTATTTTGCTTCAATCGTCTGCGTATCTTAGCAACGGCTATTACGCAACTTATTTTTATTTAATTCATTCATTTGAAGGCGAACTTTTTTTTTTTTTTTATTTGTTACATTTATTGAAAATAAAATCGTAATGCAGTAGAAAAAATTAAGTATAATTAGTTTTAAATTTAAAAACGTATTTATAACAGTTATGTTTAATTTTTTAGAGTAGAACAACTTCTTATTTTTCATTTTTTAGTTAATTCCTTTAAAAGAAAAAACTTTTATTTATTCTTTTTTTTTTTTTTTTTTTTTTTACTGTATTTATCGGGAAAAATGGTAGTATATACATAGTAAAAAGGTTTAAACTGATTAAAATTTATTTGTTTATATATATATATATATTTAATCTACTTTTTATTTTATTTTATTTTATTTTATTACATTGGTCGGAATCAAATCGTAATATAGTGTAAATAGCATGGGCTATAAAATACATGGTTCAAAAGTAAAATATTGAATAGATGCTGAGATACAGTTGCCTTTAAAATCGTAGTTCTTAAATAGTAGCAGATCCCACCTGTCGTTGATAAATATCCAGATTGAAGTGCCCGGGAAAGATCTTTCTCCAGGCATGAGAAACCTAGACCTGATGCAATGCGGGCGGGAAAAGAGCTGCCGTAGATAGCGGGTACCCGAAGCGAGGTTTGGAGCAATTTCAGTTTCTTTTCTTTTCTTTTTTTTTTTCTTTTTTTTCTTTTTTTTTTTTTTTTGTCTATAATGCGGTGTAAAAAAAATAAATATTAATTCGATTCTTTCGAAAATTCATTTAAATTTAGTGACCAGCGAAGCGGGCGTAGCCTGCTAGTCTATACAAATAAAGAGAAGTGTCTGTGTGTCTCTGTGTGTGTGTGTGTGTCTGTCTGCGCTCTGGTGCTCACACTATTGATCGCAGAGCTTCCAAATTTGGCATATAGGTACCTGGGGCTCTGCAGGTGTGCACCTCATCGAGATTTTTTCGAATTGAGGTTTCGAGATTTTTTCGAATTTGAATTTTTTTAATTAATGTTTTTTCCATTTTAGATAATGGCTTTAATGCTTCATTTTTCATAAATTTAATTCTTTGATTGTAATCGTCTGCGTATCTTAGCAACGGTTATTTCACTATTTATTTTTTATTTAATACATTCATTTGAAGGCGAAATTCTTTTTTTTTTTTTTTTTTTTTTTTTTAATTTATTATATTTATTGAAAATCAAATGGTAATGCAATATAAATAAATTGTTATGTTTATGCATACTTTTTATAGAAAACAACTTTTTATTTTTCATTTTAAATTAATTCCTTTAAAATAAAAATCCATTTTTTTTTTTTTTTTTTTTTTTTTTTTTTTTTTTCATTTATAATATTTATTGGGGGAGGGGGGGGGATAGGATAGTAGTATATAGTGGAAAAGGATTAAACTGATTGAAATTTGTTTTTCGTGTATTTGTGTATTTAATTCCTTTTAAAAGAAAATCTAGTTTTTATTTTATTTTGTTATACTGGTCGGAATCAAATCATAATACAGTGTGAATAAAACACATGGTTCAAAAACAAAAACATAAAATAGATGCTGAGATACAGTCATCTTTAAAATCGTAGTTCTTAAATAACAGAAGATCCACATGTCGTCGATAAATATCCAGATTGAAGTGCCCGGGAAAGATTTGCAGACAGTGGGAACTTGGACCCCCCTATGCAGCACGGGCAGAATAAAAAAGTTTCGTAGGCATCGGGTACTTCGAAACAAGGTATAGAGAAATTTCAATGTTTATTTATTTATTTATTTATGTATAAATTATTATTTTTTTTATTAAGTTTTTATTTATAATGTGATGTAAAAAATAAATACTGATCCATTTCTTTTGAAAATTCATTTAAATATAGTGACCAGCGAAGCGGGCGTAGCCTGCTAGTTTGTAATATAGCGTAGCTTATGGCGGTAAAATGATTAATTCAGGATCACGAAAATATTAGTACTTGAGAAAATACTAAAATAATTATGTTTTTAGAAAAAATAAAAAATACAATTATTACATTTTAACAAGTTCTTTGCCAAAGTCATGTCTACCATTATAAGTTTAACAATTATCTTCTTCCCCCTGCACACAGTGAGAGCCAAAGAGAGGGTGGGGGGATGCAAATCGCGAATTAGATGTCTTTTTTCTAAAATAAATAAATAAATAAATAAAAAATAGCAAAATGCATTTTATATTATGGCAGTAGTTGACAGACAACATTATTTACTATACATATTCACTTTTCCAAAGATTGTGCCTTTTTTATTTTTATTATTATTTTTTTTTAATAAAATGTAACTTTTTTCGGCATAGAATTAGTTTAGTTCTCGAATCCTGTTTATGACTTTCCTTTATGTTTTTTTTATTGTGCAAAATCCAAAATGATGTCACAAATGTTAACGGCACTTTTCTTTTGTATAAAGAAAATAGGACTCTGTTAAGGAAAAAAAAAAAAAAAAAAAAAGAGAGAGAGAGAGAATGAGTTTCAAGAAAATATATAAAACATAGTTTGCTGTTTTTATCTAGTTTGTTGCATTCAAGTAACACAATTAAATAATTATTTGATTTCAGCTAATTTTTAGGGTTAAAACTATTACTATAGTTTCGTTACTTATAATGAACAAATACATATGCATAGAAATAGAAAAAATATAAACAATAATTTAATAATATTATCGACAGTAAACAAAATTCATTTGATTTAACGGTGTTATTTCATTTTTTTTTTTTTTTTAAGTGAAAAATTCTTTAGGCGCGTTGTGCACTTTTTCGGTGAACAGAAATCATGGAACTCGCGTCATCGTCACCGAAGCTATATGTATACTGTGTATATATGTACATAGCTATACCTCCGTGCGTTATTAGTATATATTATATATATACAAAGAGTATATCCTCTACATATATATCCATAGAGCACGGCGCGGCATGCCTCATACACACACACACACATACACACACACACACACACACACACACACACACACACACACACACACACACACACACATATATATATATATATATATATAATGTATGCAAATACGAGTAGTATATTGGCTACTGGCATCTGTCTCTTTCTAGTTCTACACTCTATGTATGTATGTACTTTTTTCACAGTTTATACATAGTTCACAAAGTACTAGCACGTGTTTTTATACAGACTGTTATATTCTTCTTTTTGCTTTCAATATAAATTTTCAAATAAATAATAGAAAAAGAAAATTATTTTAGTCATATTACAATATTTTTACCAAATATAAGGCTTAGTTCATTTATTTTGGGTAGCTACAAATACTGTGCTGAATCATATAATGCAGATCATAAACACTTCTTTACAAACCAAAAATAAATCGAAAATAATAATCTGATAGCTCGACGATACAATTCACAAGTTACTTAGTTTTCACTTCTATCGGCAGACCCCAAAGACTGCCCGCATTTTTTTTTTTTTTCAACCATCTTGGCGAAGATATATTTACTTTCATCGTGATCACAGCAGTTTCTCTTTTACCTGATGCAACCCTTTTGATGGAAACGATAACGTTAATGACACAGGTGGAGAATCCGAATGCCCTTTTTAAACGATTTCAAAAACAAAACAGAACAAAAAAATATAAAATTGCATATACGCTCATTGGATTTCGATTTGAGAACTCTTTATAGGGACGATTTCCGCTAGCGATAATATCGACGCCATAGCCGTGGTTCTTGGGATATTTCTAGATCCAAATGTGTTGGAATCATTACACTTACAGTTCGTGCTAGTAAAATTGTGTAACTGATTTATCGATAAAATGCTTTGCTAAGTAATGAGAATATATATATTTATCTTTTCCCCGCTTTCACCCCAGGCTCAAGATTCATGCAGAGAAGGGTAAAAAAAAAAAAGGATTACTTAAAATTCGGTACGATTGGTGAAACCGCAAGTTGCTATTAAAACTCATTAAAGGAAAAAAAAAAATCAAACAAATACTCATGTTTAATTATGATAATTATACATGATTTGTTTGACATGAAGAAAATATGACAAATGGATCTTTCGAAAACGCTTTTAATAATAATAATAATAATAATAAAAATGCTTCGTAAAAGATGAAAAGAATTCTTAAAAACCTTATTAGTCATAATTAGGGTAATATTTCATTTTAAAACTTACAGACATTTTTTAATGCATATTACTCTGCCTTAATAAACGTGGTTAAATTAGTAAAATAAAATATTTGTGTGTTAAAAAGAACTTATTTTGGGGCGTATAAATAAGTTTGTATAATATATATATATATATATATTCTGTAAACAAAAGAGTAACTGATGATACTAGTCCCCTTAAAGTCTATCAAGTCAATTTTTAGTAAAATTATTACAATTCATTTTAGGGGAGAGTGGGGATGAATGGGACATTTTTCATGTTTTTATTAATAACGTTCATCATAGGTAATTGATAATTTTGTAACATTGCTCATAAATACACTTCAGTAATCAATTACATATAAACATACTAACTTTAATAAAAAGTCATCATTTTTAATTAATAATAATTTTTCTTTACATGCACGTGCATTGTTCCATTCATCCCCCTCATGTGGGGATGAATGGGGCAAGACTGGAGTTAACAAAGAAAAGAAAAAAAAATGGTAAGTCAATAAATTTTTAACGTTAAATTGGTTTATGTGATTTTATTACACACTATTAAGTTACTGAAATTAACATAAACTGATGTATTGACTCAAATTAACATTAAAGGCAAAAGTCCTTTGGTTCGCACAGTTCCTAGGCTTTGGTAATTTAATCTAATAAGATCTAATCTAAAAATAAATTAATAAATAAGACACTAGAAAAATATAAATCATTATAATAGAGTACAAATTATCCAGATAAATTTTTGTTTCCGACTGATCGGGAAAAATAAGCGTTCTATTCTGTATTACATTAATAATCACTAGGATTTATTTAATTAGCTTGACTGAAATTGTGATTTTAATCCAATTGTTATTAGTTTATTTATTTATTTATTTTTAATTATTGATATTATTGATTTCAGTTGCATTGAATATTCTAACTTATAATTTTTTTAATCAAAATTATTATAAACAAAAATCGGAACAATTAATTTCAATCTATTTTTCTCTAAATCCATGCTACTTTTATAATTCCATGTTATAACTATTGAGCTACAGATTATAAAAATATTGAAAATATATTTACGATTTGTTTTAATATAATTCTTGTGTACAATTTTAAATTAGCACATAGTGGGGAATGTCCCATTGAGCCCCATTCAAACTGTCCTATTGATCCCCACCACCACATGATCATATAAAACAGGAAATATGTTTAAGGAACAATTGTCAATATTCTTCTTGAATATTATAAACACAATAAAAGATTATGCCTTTTCAGCATATACGAGTTATATTAACTTTAAGCAAATAGTTAAATTTTAACTACTATTTAATTTAATCAATAAAAACTTACTGTGGCAGCAGAAAAAGACACTTTAATTTTTTTCTGCCCTTCAATAGACAGCACAATTCTGTAACTACACTTGATGAATAATCTCAGTACTGCCATATATCAGAAAAATTGTCAAGTTTCTAGTGCTTGCAAAACATAAATTTTTTTCTATTCTCCCATTCATCCTGCATTCCATTCAACCCCACTCTCCCCTATTGTATATTCAAATGTGATGATTTCAACAAACGAGCTAACAACTTTAGTCGATTTTTGATTTTATAATAATTATGGTAACCAGGATCCTTACTTAAATTTTAAATTGAAATTTCAAACTATAGTAAGAAATCAGTTCTATCGAGGGTTACGGTAAATTCTTGGTTACAGTCGGCAGCAAAATTATTGAAGCGCTAGCAATAATCCGTATTTTTTTTTAGATGTGCACTTAATACTGTTTTGTTAAGTAAATATTTGTTGAGTCACGATCTTAGTTTTTATGCTGTTTATAAAAAAGTAAATTATTGATAAAAATTAACGATCAAACTAAAAAAATATGTACATGAAATGTGTGGATATGTGCTTCAATGATTTTTCTGCCGACTGTATGCATTCTTTATACTAATAAGGAACACTCGAGAATTGTCACACAGCGGTCTTAACCAAAATTTATAGGTAGTTAAATGTACAATGATACACACCTTTATCATTTTTTTACCAGCAATCGTTACTTCAGAATAGGAATATCTAAGTGTAAGCATTCCATTTTCTTATTATTAGCATTTCTCTACTGGCAACATAGATTTTGTCATTACTATATATTATATTGTATACGTAATACTATACATTATGATGTTACAGTCGACAGCAAAATTATTGAAGTAGTAGCAATAATTCCTACTTAGAGGGTGAGAATCTCTCAGCTAAAAAAAAAAATCTTCAAAAAAAAAAACTATAAAAAAATGAAGAAAAACTGCAGGTAATCTGAAGGTATTTGAAACAATCCCAGATTAAAAAAGTCTTTAAAAAAAGCTATAAAAACTGCAGATAAACTACAGATAAACTGAAGGTATTTGGAACAATAATAAGTTTGAGGGGTGGGGGGGAGTAACGTGCAAATGTTTTGTTGTTCCAAATACTTTCAGTTTATCTGCAGTTTTTCTGTAGTTTTCTGCAGTTTTTCTTCATTTTTAAAGTTTTTTTTGAGCCTTTTTTAAGCTGGGATTGTTTCAAATGTTTTCAGATTATCTGCATTTTTTCTTCATTTTTTGTAGTTTTTTTGAAGATTGTTTTTAGCTGGGCTAATGTTGTTTTGTTAAGTAAATATTTGTCGAGTCGTGATCTTAGTCTTATACTCTTTATAAAAAAGTAAGTGATAAAAATTAGCGATCAAACTAAAAAAATGTTTGAAATGTGTGGATGTGTGCTTCAATAATTTTGCTGTCGACTGTATGTACATTATAGTCATATATTCTTTGTATTCAGTATATGACTACACTCGAAACACCTCCTTCCCAATTTATTTATACGACTTTGATTAGGTTATACATTATAAATAATGTTATAACAAAAATAAGTTGAGTAAAAGCGATTACATAACAGTAAAAGAAACAAAATATTAAAAATATTTATTCTTCATACACTTTGAAAATAGCATAACATTGTAAAAGAAATGCAAAATACATTAAGATAGTTTACATGAGAAGCAATGTATGGAAGAAGAGTGATAGTTAATACATAGATAAACACATTGTGGAATAAAATAAATTATTCACTTTTGAACCAAAAACTGTATAAATTTGTGAATAGTTTTGAAACATAAAAGATATCCTCAACAGTATTAAAAATAATTTCAGGTTTTGTTGTGTTGTGAAGATGGAAACAGGGGGTCAATAAGGAATGTTATTTAATGAACCGTTGACATCAGTTATAGCAAGACTTAGAACCAATCATTTTAGAGGGATGAAGATCCTCCCGGACAAGACCAGAACATACGATCTCTGTAGAAACTGCACGGATGTCATTTTAACACTGAGACACATTTTCGAGTGCCCAGCACTCACTCCACATGTTTTGAAACTGGGATTGGTACCACTTGAGGACAATCTAAGAGCAGTTCTTTACACCCAAGAGGTTTCAAAGTTGGCAAAAAATCGTCCAGACCTTTGGTGTCATCTGAAAATCTATGGAAATCAATTTTTTTTAAAGCTTAGTTTGTAGACGTTTATTTATCTCAAAGTTATAGCTAATTTTTTAATTATTTCAGTTTTTTTTTGAATCATTTCATTAAAGTAACTCTATATAAAGATTTATGTAGGAAGCAGAAACTTATTTCAGTGGGGGGAAAATAACTGGGTCAAAGCAGCCACAAACAGAGATTACCATGACACAACATTTTAAAATGCTTTCCATTTATTTAATGACCATTGCGAATCACTCATTTACTGAAAACGCACGTGGACAAATATTAATCCGAAAAGCTTGTCATATTTCCTACTGGCCTAAACTTCATTGAAATTGTGAAAAGATTGGAGAAATACAACAACAACAACAGCAACAATAATAATAATAATCACGATAATTATTATTAAATAAGAGAAAAACATATGAAATTCGGAGTATCATTATAAATTTTACGTAATTCAAAATCAAAACGAGAAAGTTATCTGTATTATATTACCGTTGTTCTGTCCAAGTATGGATTATCCTAAATGCTCAACTTAAATTTTCAGTAATAGCAGTTCACTGTTGGTCTTAGGCCATTCAGATTACGTATTAATCGATCACGATAAATGTTGAAGTGGAGGAAATGCAATGCAAAATGACATTGAATTTCCAGTCAATCTTCTAGGCCACCAGGAAAAAACTGCTATTTCTTCGGCACGTGAATTGCATAGTATTTCAAACAACATTCACTTTCGAATAATGCATAATTTATGATAGTTCTTGATAGCGTAAAACTTTATACAATTGTTTACTTCAGTTTTCATAAACAGAATTTAATCAAGACAGAATGGTAAAATTTATAATATTTTTGTACTATTCATATTATTAATTTTGTTTTGCAGTTAAATTTTCTATTTATTGTAATAAAAGAAGGGAATTACTTGATTAGAGATATCTAAAGTTCATGTAAATGAGATGACGGAATGGTACTGGAATACCTGAGACTTTAAAAAATAATCAAGGACAAATTATGTCAACAGCTTGATCATATGTAAATGTTATACATAATTATCCATAAACATTTGTCTTTGTGTAACATAAATATTTGTACACTGTTAAAAATGGTTTCTTAAAAATGAGCTAAATTGTCTCAAAATAGCTCCGAAACAATATGTACTTAATTTAATAAAATTAAACATAATTTATACGTCTCATTAATATATTAAAACCAATGTAACATTTAAAATGAGATAAAAAATACAAAAATTTAAAACTTTAAAAATACATTTTAATTAAAAACATTAAAACACAAGACAGACGTTTCGGCTAGAATACTAGCCCTCCTCAGTGTCAAACATACAAGCACAACATTTACAAAAATTCGTTATACATCATAGCAAGATTAAATATTCAGGAGGAATAGCTTTAGCCTCGTTCAAGGCAGAATGTTGCATTTTAGTAATGAATCCCGTATTTTTCTAGAGGGCGCTTTTACTAAAATGCAATATTCTACCTTGAACGAGGCTAAAGCTATTCCTCCTAAATATTTAATCTTGCTATGATGTATTTAGAATTTTTGTAAATGTTGTGCTTGTATGTTTGACACTGAGGAGTAGTGCTGGACGATATCAGAAATTAAATATCGCGATATATCACCAAGTTAATATCGATATTAGTGATATATTGCGATATTTCTTTCAAGATAGGAAAAAATAGACATTTGTTATTTTTTAAAGACATATGCACACGAATTTTAAAGTATACAAGTATAGAGTGTTTTCCATGTATTTTCTGGTATATTACTACCATAACTTTATCATAAAAAAAAATCATAAAAAGTGAATCATTATTTTGTGTTTCTAATAACTTATACTATTGTTTTTTAGTATACCTCTGTATAGTTTGTCCTCTATTCTTCCCATTTTAAGCTTTAATTATTTTAAAATCGTATTTTAACACAGCTAATATGTGATCTGTGTTTTATTTGTACCAAGTATATCAAAATTCATAATACTACTAAAAATAAAGCTTAAGAAAAATTGTCTTAAGATGTAGGTATTAAATAAAAAGGAAAATCATTTTAAATAGTTAAGAAATGCCATTGGATCAGACCCTGATTAACGCCAGGGCATACGGGGCAGTTGCCCTGGGCCCCCCTTCTGGAAGGGGCCCCCCAACAGACATAAGCAGAAATATTGCAACCTAAAGACCTCTTATGCCACTGCAAGGGGGCCCCCAGAATAAGCTTGCCCCGGGGCTCCAAGTAATCTAAGTCGGGCCCTGCATTGGATACACCTTTTTTGGTCGTAGAGAGTAATATTTTTTACTTAAAACTCTTATATGCATCCTAAATGTCAGTTACTTGTCATTTTTATTTTTGTTTCTGCTTACCAAATAATTACAATATTTTTTAAATGTATATGTGTTCAATTCATATTCGTAATAGTTTCACAACAATTGGAAATTGAATTATATATATATTATATCTATATATATATATGTATACATTGTCAGTATAAAAATTATATTATTTAAACAAAATTATGTTAAAGTTTCATTTTGTTACAGTCGGTAACAAAAGTCTCCGAACACTAGCAAAAATTCCTATATAAAAAAAGTACACTTAATACAGTTTTGTTAAATAAATCCTTGTTGAATCCTGTTTTTAGACTGACTAAGAACGGGATTCGACAAGGATTTATTTAACTAAACTGTATTAAGTGTACTTTTTTTATATAGGAATTTTTGCTAGTGTTCGGAGACTTTTGTTACCGACTGTACTTAAAGTAACTCATTTTGCATTTAAACCAATTTTATTTAACATGTACCGCTTAAAAAAAAAAAAAAAAAAAAAAAAGAAAGAAAGAAAGAAAGAAGGAAAAGGAAAGAGAAAAAATAAATGCTACATAAAAAAAGTAATAAACTATCCAATATTATATATTTCTATAAAGAAACTGTCACTGTAAAATTACTGAAGATAAAACTTTATTTTACATCAGTCAGATAGCACCCTTTCTCCCTTCCCATGTTATCCAATGGGATTTTTGTCGCGTCGTTTTATAAAAATATTTTATTAAAAATTGAACTTTTTCGAATTCTCTTTTTTGAATATTACTCTTTGAACAGGTCGTCTTTTAGCTTAAATTCTGTTTTTTGAATATTACTCTTTGAACAGGTCGTCTTTTAGCTTAGTGAGCAATTTTTCGAAAAAATAAATTTAAATATTTTACTTAGAGATCCACACTTAGAGTCCATAATTTACTTATTGAAATATAATATTTAAATTATTTTTTCCGAAAAATTGTTCACCAAGCTAAAAGGCGACCCGTTCAAAGAGCAATATTCAAAAAACAGAATTCGAAAAACTTCATTTTTGAATGAGATATTTTTATAAAACGAAGCAACGAAAATCCCATTGGATAACATGGGAAAGGAGAAAAGGACTGAAGTACAGCCCAAACAGTGATGCCAGATGGTCGAAAATTATTTCCCCAAACAGGTCTTAAAATTTCCCCCAAATCAAGGGGTTTTTTTTCGAAAAAATCCCCAACAGGTTTTCCACTAAAAAGGGAAAAAAAAAAACTTTTTTTTTTCAAAAAAGAATATCAAGCAGATTTTTCCCCAAATGAACTCAATTTTTGAAAAAAATCCCCAAATAACAGTAAAGCTATTGAAAGTCTCTAGTCGTAGGGATAAATCATTACGTTGCCAACATTGACAGAAAGTTGAAGAACTCCCCAGATTTGTCCCCAAACATTTCAGAATTCCCCAAAAAAGTCCCCACTAACATTTGGTCCCCAAAATTGTCCCCAGAAGCTTCAAAAATCCCCAATCTGGCATCACTGAGCCCAAAGCGAGTTAAACACATGTCGCATCTTATTGGCCAGAAGTTATCGATACTTTGAAATAAACCAATATCAATGAACCAATAGCAGGATATGAGCTAAAACAAAAGATATTGTTTTCATTCGTCATAATAAGCGTTTGTTTTTATATCGCGTTTGTTTTTATATCGCGTTTGTTTTTATATCGCGTTTAGTTTTTATATCTGTGGTTACTGTGGTATTACGCCTACTATCCATGAGCGGTGATGTGCAATATTATCAAATACTAACGGTAGTATAAATTCTTTCATATTATCATTTAGGGTCAGTAAATGCATGAATGTATCAATATATTGTAGGAAGTCAATATACTGTGGGAAAAGCAGATGGCTTTCAATAAATACTGTTTATTTTTTTTATTATGCGGTGGACTTATTAAAGCAGTGATATTTTAGATTTGAGGTTTCGCACGCAGGAATAAAGTAAGAGGAAGTATATGCATTGTGGGAGTGCAGTGATCGTTTGGGGTGGAGTTATATTTGTTTATTTTATCAGTGAGGGATGGGAGAAAAATAAGAGAATGGGTATTAGTATAAGATATTGCGCGCTCTTTTTGTTCGGGTTTCTTTCGCTGAGCGTGGTTCGTTCGCTCGGGTTTCATTCGGGAATTCGGGTTTCATTCGCGATGCGCGCTCGGGCGGAAGCATAATTCTATTAATCCGTGGTTGGCGTTTAACGGTACTTATCGGCATATCAATTGATCGCGCGGAATATCGTTAAAGGGATATATTGGCAGAGCAAACTCTTAAATATTGTTATCGGGATATTTAAAAACCATCGATACTTGGGGATATATTGATAAATAATCCAGCCCTACTGAGGAGGGCTAGTGTTCTAGCCGAAACGTCTGTCTTGTGTTTTAATGTTTTTAATTAAAATGTATTTTCAAAGTTTTAAATTTTTGTATTTTTTATCTCATTTTAAATGTTACATTGGTTTTAATATGTACTTAAATTTGAGAAACCATGTACTCACTTTTGAGTATATTGACATGCTCGAAAATGGGGTTGACCAATAAGAATCGAAATATCTCCATGTTTCACATGTCAGTATACTCAAAAATGAGTACATGGGTTTTAAAATTTAAGTATATATTGCTTCGGAGCTATTTTGAGACAATTTAGCTCATTTTTAAGAAAATATTTTTAACAATGTACAAATTTCAACTAAAAAGGTTTTACAAAATACTTTTTAAAAATGCCAACATTATTATTAGCAATTTCATTTCTTTTTCTAATTTTTACTTTATTATCGTAGATTATTGAGATCATCGAATAAATTATAAACATTCTGTTGGATTGGGTAAAATGAATTAACGAATGCAATGTCTGATAGACAAGACATGCAGAAAGTTTTAAAAAAATATCCACGATGCAGATTCCGTAGTCAGACAATTGAGTTTTTGCTCCAAATGAATTATTATTCAAGACTAAAATACAAATTTTCATTGCATATTTAATAGCTATTGCATAATGTTTTATTTGTTTGAATCTTATCTGGATAAAGATTTGTTAAATGAATTTCATAAAGTCTATAATATATAGCTCCGAGCGTTTATCATGTTTCCCTATGAAATTTTACCAATTAATTTATAAACAACTTTTGAAATTGGAGGTCTATGAGACTTGGTGAAAATCGAAATTCAGTCTTAAATCTGCAATCAATGTTCTTTTTTAGAACGCTTTAATAATTTTTTCAAAGAAAATTTCTCTTCCGAACTATTTAGCACATTTTATTGTTATTTTTTTTTTCTTTCTCCTACACATAAGACCTCCATTCGTGACACGCTTAATGTGTTATAAATCAACCATGTATTCATACGTGTGATAAAACTCGACTATCCATAAATCTGTGACTGTAACCTCAACGCATTTAAATAATTTTTAAGAAATCTCACCACATAAAGACAAATGGGGTCGTATATAACAGTCCGAATTTATACATCGTGCTCCACACTTTTTCCAGCGTCCGATTCCGAATGTCTTCTTATATGTAATTTATCTCGTCCCATCCATCACAACCGTGTCTCGATCGTACACAGATCTGCGTTGCCAACGCGAAAAAAAAGAAATAGCGACAGTGAGAGCACCTTGCAACCGCCGAAGCTATTTAGATATCGGCAATTCGTCGTCTTAAGCTAGTGGTGATTTAAAACCATTCGGACGCCATACAAAAGGTTAGAGAAAAGAAAAAAGAAAAAGTCACGCGGTGGAAATAAATAAGTAGTGGATGTGTTTCTCTGTTTTAAAGATTTATCTCTAGATTGTACTTCCCCACAAATTGTCTTCTGACCCCTACACCTTACCTTCCCCCTTTTCTTCATATGTTTTGTTAGAAGAACAGTTTCGTGGCTTGATATCTTAATGCATGCTCTCTCAAAGCGTAGATAATTGATAAAGAAGTAGTTTTAGAAGATTCCAATAGAATTATTTTCTTTTTTCAATGCAGACCTCTAGATTTAGTGTCACGTGGCTTTGTAATAGCCTCAAATACTTATGTGGTATTAAATTATCAACTTGTTTTTCTCTTTGGATTGTAGACGGATGATGGATCTGGGCTAATGAATATCCATCACAAGATTTACATGTTTCAACTCACAAAATCTGATATAAATATAAATTGTCTTTATAAAGTTAGTACCAATTCATAAGAAATTGTATTGGCATTATATAGAGGTTGTGAATGTGTGAGTTAAGGCAGATTGAGTACACTGAGTCCTAAGCCTGGGCAGAATGCACCCCATCGGGGTCTTTCTAAAGAATCTTAGCTCGTGTTCACGCGAGTTTCAAAGAAAACCATACATTTTATAGAGGAAATACGAGAAAATATAAAGGAGAATTCAAAATATTCTGTTTTTCTGGTATCAAAGCAAAATTTAATATGTTTTAGAGAAAGGTAAGGAAAAGTTTTCATTAAATGATAAAAAAGGTTTTTCTGGGTATCTATTCTCCGATCCGACTGCCATAGCGAACGTCCTTAAACAACGATAGTCGTCAAATCAAAAGTCGGAATGTGACGTCACGTGATCAAAATAACGGATGCCACAGTCGGAATTGAGGTGTAGTCTGGTCGGAGAATAGATACCCTGGTTGCTTAGTTGAGATTGCATTTCGCACGGAATGAAATACTACATAGATGATTGCCGCTTCTACAAATTTATTGCAATTGCTAATTTTAGGTTTACTCATTTGAATCATTATGAACACCAGAAATTTATTTAAAACGGGACTTTTTTTTTTCTTTTTCCAAGGCATCGTTTTTAATAATATGTTAATTTTCTCTACGTATTATCTCTTTTTGTATTCTTCCCGTAAGAAAAAACACACATTAAGAAAGATTTCAGTTGCCTGATTTTTCTCATTAGCTGACTAAGGAAAATGAAATTTAATAAACGCATTCGCATTTTAATATCGATGACGTTATTATTATTTTTTTCCCTTTTCCTTTCGCTTTTATTATTATTATTATTTTACAAATTTAATAGTTTTAAGATATAACCAAGCTAAATATTTTAAATAACCAAGGACAAAAAAGAAAGAAATTTAAAATAAAGAAAGGAAAATCTAAATAAATGTAAAAAGAAACAAAAAAAAAAAAAAAAAAAATCTGTAAAGAAAATTGTCGATTAATGAAAATATTATAAAGAATAAAATAAAGAATAGTAAATCAAAATAAGTCTAAAAAATATATAAAGAAAATTTTTAAAGAAAATTAGTCTATTTAATAAAAGTATTATCAATAATAGATAATCAAAATCTCATATTTATTCACAGTCATCAACATGCTTAAACAAGAAAAAAGAAATACTCATTGCTCGTAGTCAATAAAATATTCAATAAAGAATAAAAAGATGATTTACATACTCATTTTAATATATCTCACCTCCACATAACACACCTGGCCCTTGCACAGTACATTTCTCGGTACAAGAGTAACTTCTCTTCGATTTCCGCACTGGATACATCATCCGTATCCTCCCCCCTTCCACTCTTTTGTTTTCCTGTTGTAATTAAAACCCTCGGTCCGGGATGTTCATCCATAATGCAGACGAACAGACTCATTTCGTTAATGGTCGCTCAATTCATTTGTTTCACTTTATTCTCTGCTCCAGGACACCTGCCCGTGTTCCGTAAACCACATGGTTGTGAGGGATTTGGACAGCGAGGGACTGCCTAATGAAAATTCTAGCGGGAATCGGGAAAAAGTTAAAATGCATATCAGAAATTGATGGCGATGGTTTCGGAATGAAAGTTCTATAATAAGAATATACAGAGTGTTCGAAAATACTTTCACTTCGGCCTTAGCTTTTAATAGTTATCCCAGACATGTATTATGCACAGGAAAGTATCGTAAAAGGAAAAAGTAGTGATTTTTATAAAATTATATAAAAATTTCAGGGAATTTTGTTTTAAAAATCACAAAATTTATCCTGTGTTACATATTTACACGTACAAATTTAAAATAAATAGTAATACATCTTATAGATTAATAAAGTGATGTACAAAATTTAACCATTGTTTTACTTAATAATAATAATAATAATCTCAGCGATCATAAAGTAGAAATATGGATTTAAACCCTCTATGACTCGTCATTACTTCTTTGACAAAAAAAAAAAAAAAAAGAAGAAGGAGAAGTAAACATGACTGAGTATCGTGTTTTAAAAATCATAGAAAAATTAAAAGTAAAACTAACGATAATGTAAATAATTAAATATTACTGCATTTAAATTATGTTTAATCTTTCAATAACTTTGTTTGAATAGAGCTTTAGAATTTTACAATAAATTGTCTGATATTTTGTACATTACCATATACATTTGTACATTACCTTCCAAAAAATTATTTAAATATGCAAATTTTTGAAGCTATACTTCATGAAGAACACTTAAAAGTAAATCTTGAAAATGAAATGCATTTATGAATTAGATCAACTATGTCAAAGTCAATGAGTAAAGCATATATACAGAGTATGTTGCAACAATATCTTGCAATGTAATGTTGGGGAAAATGATAATTTTTGCAATTAATTTTAAAGTTACAGCTTTTTAACCCCCTAACTGCCCCAGGCGTATATATGCGTTTTTCCGGAGTATGATCCTCTGTATTTTACTGCTACTAGTGACGCTTCTGACACAGCTTGACAATGCAATAAAATAACCTTTGACCCTAACAGCACATCCTCTTTAAATGTCGTCCTCAGGATGTCCTATGGATGAAAAAGATTTCTGTGGACATCCTATGGACAACTTCAGGCTGTATTGTGGACAAATGTGTTGTTAGGGGAAAGGGATCTTGGCAGTGTTTTCGAAGGATTCACTCATTTCATAGTTCAGAGAGAACGATGGCACTGGGAAGTATCCCTATCAGCACATCCTCTCCAAATGACATCCTCAGGATGTCCTATTGATGAAAAAGATTTCTGTGGACATCATATGGACATCTTCAGGATGTATTGTGGACAAATGTGTTGTTAGGGTAAGTCTCGTAAGATTTCGTAGGCAGGTAAGGGGTTAATTAAGTTTAGCTGTTCAGAACAGTTCGTCCCGTAAAATCAAATTATGGGATGTGTAGTCTGCAAAGTGAAAACAGTCTGCGGAAAAAGCTTTCGTCGTAAACGGGCTAAATGTCAAAATAATTCTCAAAATCAGTCAACAAGATAAATTTAAGGAAATTAACTGTGATGTATCAAAAAGTAGAAAGTACATGTGAACTCAGACGTAGGTTATATAATGGCATCTTGGTGTAAAATGAAATACTGCATATTAATTTTTAGAATCAGTTTTAAAGAAAAAAACTTTTTGGAAAAATATATGCATTATGTATTAAATATTCTTTATATGAATAAAAAAGCGTATCAGAAATGCATTTTCATATACGCATTTTCATATAATTTCATATCTTTTATATATTTCTTTCTTTTAAAATCAAAGGTATTTGTAAAAGCTTAGGGAAAGATTAAAAACAAAAATTAAAATTTATTTAATTATTTACACTGCGATTTTGAAGTAAATAACAAACGATCAAATATTTTTAAAAAACGTTATATATATATATATATATTAATTATACGCTAATAGTTGTTCAATGTTCTTTCTTTCTCTTTCTATGTTTAGGTTTACAAAATTCAGCATTAACTTATCGTTTTATTTTATTTATTCAAACCAAAAAAGTAAATGAAATTCTTTTTGATTTTATTGGCTATTTTTGACTAACCGGTGATTTCGACTGGAAATTAGTTATATCATGTTAGTAATACTATGCTTTATTTTTAAACTTTTTTTTTTTTTTTTTAATTTAGTTTTACCAGGGTACAAAACCCACATTTTTTAAAAAATAAAACGTCTTTAAATAGTAATTATAAAATTGAATAAAATACACAAATTTTAAATCAAAAAAGTATAAAATTTACAATTTTTTGATTTTTGTTCCTAATTATTTATTTTTTAATTCTTAAATTAAATCTGAATTAAAAGATGTTAAAAAATTCTTAATATTTAAATTATGTGTTATAAAATCCCCGCCCTGAAAGAAAACATCAATATGCTAATAATATAAAGCATTTTATGTTGAAAATTAAGAATTAAAATATGTCATGATATTAATTTCGTTTTAGAAATTGAAAATTGATGATATTAGTGTAACACAAATGTATGTAAATTGTATGTATTGCGAACATATACAGATGAATAGCTGCATCTCAGATTTAAACATATGTATAAGTAATTTGTTTAAAAAAATTTAGAACTGTTTACAATTTATTATGTCCCGCATTCTGCAACCTTTGTCACCGATGCAAATCAAGAAGATTTGTTTATTAATTTTAAGTTTACTTATTAAATTGTTTTGAGTATAGGAATTATAAATAAGCATTTAAATTTTAGCAATAAATTGTTTGTGTAATTGAGACGAAAGTATTATTAATCTAGCGCAGGCTTGCCTGTCTCGCTGGTATATTTAAATAAAAAATATATTTATAAATAAAACTAAAAATAATATTTTTTGAAATTACTCAATATCTGGTTTCGGATATCCACTGTCTTCGTCAGTAATTTGCCGCATTTATAGTCTTAGTACACTCCGCGACAAAAAGATAGGTACAAAGGGTTTTTTCTTTAATTTTTAATTAAAGAAAGTAAATTTTTGTGCTTATCACTTATTATTACCATAAAATAAAACTATTTAAATAAAAATAAAGATTTTAAGACTAAAATTTTTTCTAATTTAAGACTATACTCCGCAACAAAAAGATAGGTACAAAAGTTTTTTTTTTTTTTTTTTTTTTTTAAATATGAATATTTTGAATATGATACAAATATTTAGTGTGTTTTTGATATGAAATATTTTGTTATGATAACAAATCATCAGCACAATTTAGATAATGTTGTTTTATGAAAAAAAAAAAAAAGAAAAAAGTACCTATCTTTTTGTTGCGAAGTGTAGTCTTAAATTAGTAACATTTTGTCTTAAACTTTTCTAAATTAGTCTTTAAAAAAATTAGTCTTGAAATAGTGTTATTTTATGATAAAAATAAATGATAAGCACAATTTAGATAATGTTATTTTATGAAAAATTAAAGAAAAAAATCTTTGTACATATCTTTTTGTCGCGGAATGTATATGTCGGGTCAGAGTCACCATTGCCTGCGGCGACACCTTATCCAGGCACTTCAATTCGTATGCTTATCAGACGACAGGTAGCGCTGCTATTACTCAAGCTGATTTTACAGAATGATTTTACAGGTAACTGAATCTCAGCATCTTTTGAATATTTTAGTTTTGACAGCATGGACTAACGAAACTTTGTATTATTACAGATCGAAGGCTTTTCTAGCCTTCGATCTGTGATAATAAAATTAAAAGTACATTACAATTATAATACTATTAGTTACATTGATAAAATTATAGAGAAATTTAATTCATACAGTTTTAATGAACTATAATATTTAATAAGTTATATTTTTTACTATTTTACCATTTAATTCCGGTATATATAATAAGTCATAAACAAAATTATTTCGCTTATTCATTATGTTTTACATGAAGAGTTATTTCTAAATGTCAACTATTGTTTGAAATATACTAAATTTAAATTAAAACAATCTAACTAATCGCATTGCCTAGTAAATTATATCCACAGATTGAGAAAATTTTTCTATGTAGAAACATACAGGCACCGGAGAAAGAAAAGAAAAGAAAAAAAAATTATATAAGCAGTATTTAATCACCTGATTTTCTAAAAATAAAAATGATTGAATAAACAACAACAATAATTAAATAAATAAATAGTATATTTATTCTTACTAAAGAAAGCAGACGATTAAAATGAATGAATGAATTTAAGAAAATGTAACAAGAAAATCAATGGATAAAACCGAAAACTATAATTAAAAAAATTGAATTTTGGAATCGAAATAATGTTAATGAAGTTCACCCCTTTAGGGTACAAGCGAGCTACCCCTCTGCGAAGTTTTATAGCTCTAAGAGCAATGGCTCTCCAATCTGGTTACAAACAAACAAGTGCATATTTTTTATTATACAGATTTTATGAAAGAGCACATAAAATCGTCTTATACAACTAACATTAAATGAAAAAGAAAAAGTTTAAGACGTCTAGAACTTATTCGTTATTCTGAAATAAAACATTAGTAGGTCATTCGCAAACGTTTGATTTCATCTAAAATAACAAAATGAATTTAATGAAGCATTCAGTTTTGAGGTCAATTACCCTTATCATCAGAGACAAGAAAATGCTTCTTAACGGAATAATTTTATTGGCGAAGTGCAAAGTAAATAAATCAAGTAAAGATAGATCAATGCTTTATATTATTCGAAAAGATCAATACAAGATAAAAGATAATAATTATGCAATTGTATGGAACCGGTATGGAAATTTGTTTCTTTTAAAAATTTGAATGCATTCACTTTCATGTGTAATATTTGTCTGGTAATACTTCTAACATTTTGAGTTATTCTCATTTTGATGGAATATAATCTGCATTCAAATGTGTTTGATGAATACCTTGTATTTATTTATTTATTTATTTTATTTATTTTATTTATTTATTTTTATATATAAAGTCATAAACTATTTAAATTTATCCCGCTCACAAAAGTTATAGAAAATTGTAAAAAAAAAATAAATAATAATAATAATAATATGTGTCTTATTAATATAACAAAGACTATCTTTCTCGTAGATATGATCACAACATACACATAAGGTAATTTTTTTTTCTTTACTTTTCTATTTTTTAATGTTGAAATTTGAACGTATTAACACTGAATATATCCACATAACTTTTTAGACTTTTAAGAATCTTATATAGAGAAAGCTCAAAACAGATTTGACCTAAATAAGGCATGTCAAAATAAGTAACATCAAATCGAAACGTCCAACTAAATGAACGATATTTTCTATGGAATTTAGGGTCACTTTCTAGAACTGAGTGTAAAAAAATAGTTACTTTGAATCATGTCTTTTCAGGAAGTCATCATATTTGACGTGTTGAATTCATCCCGGTTTCAAGCACCATATTTTATTCATCCTGGAATTGCAGCATATATCCAGAACATTGAACACAGGGAAATTTTCAGAAGAAACACTCAAAGCAAATATTATTCTTTAAACGTGACATAACTTCAATCTTGGATTAATGCCATCATAACATCTTTTATTGAAAATTTTATTTACCCGACAAAGTGAAAATAATGCCTGGACCGGGAGTCGAACCCCAGATCTTTGACTTACAAGGTCAAGGCACTTCCAATTATGAGCTATCCAGGCCGACACCCGATCGACATTACTCACTCAGACAACCTTTAGGCAGAAACAATCTGGTCTATCATTTAGATAGCTCAACAGAAATAAGCCGCAGGTAATGGAAAACACCATTAAACAATGGGAGAAAGAAATACAATTTTTAATAAAATCACACAATCAACTGTGGAAGAAAATCTCGACATAGTCAGAAATATGTTCGTAGCCGGATTACACATGCGAGACAGACATTATCAAATGAGGATCAAGAAAACTTAAATAGATACAAAATAAGGTTTTACCATAGATTATTTTCAAGTCGTTGGCATTGAAGCTATTCTACTGTTTTTACAGACTACAGTTGTTTTCCTTGAGCAAGTGTTTCCCAATTAATACCAGTCTATTCCACCTACTAGACACAGATGCATCTTATGCATAATGAAGCATTAGTTCACTTTACAACTGAGGTCCGACTCTTCCTGGGTGTCGCTTAGGCATTTAGAGCATCCACGATTAATGGTCGCCGGTAGTTATCGGTAGATGGAGATGCATGACCCTCCCCTAGATTTTAAAAATCATTTGAATTGTTTATATATTTCATAATTTTGAAAAAGTAATTGCAAAAGTAATTTAAATAGTTAAATGCTACATGAGAAACATTAAGTTTATTGAAAGTACAGAAGACTCTCGTATAACGAGGGGTATACGTTTCGCCTAATAGAAAATCGCGTTATAGAAGACATACATTGAGCAGACGATTTCATTTCGCAATGAGACCAAAATCATCGGTTGTTGGCATAGTAACAGAGCAATCCTTCCTTGAACAGGTTGAAAAGGTTGAAAGTAGAAAAGATGTCGTCACGTGCTTCTTTTATTTCACGCGTTATACGAGACTCTTTATCGCGTTGTATGAGTAATAGTCGCAGATTTTTTCATCGCGTTATACGAAATCGCGTTTTGTGGGAGCGCGTTGTACGAGATTCTACTGTATAATACTCTCATTCCCCATCTGCTTACAATAAAATTATTCATAGACCAATATAAAAGGTCTTTTGTTATTCCGTAGAAGTATCTACATCATCCGTGGATTTTATTACCTTGGCGCCTATGCCTTGATCACTAATTCGATTACATTTGATCACGTTTCTTATGACCACGAAAGCCTCTGCGCATGTGCTGACTCATTGAGACGAGTGTTAAAACAGGTTTGATCATCCTTGTGGTTAAAAGAAAATAAGCGATAAGCTAACGCAATATGACTGGATGTTTATCAAATCCCAAAATGTTGGCAGGCCTGCCTAATACTTGTCAGGCCCGGGGTACACATACTTCGTGGGCTCCCCTTTCTTACCTCACACTGTGCACAAATGAATAAAATTACATACATACCTTTATGTGGAACTAAATTGGTAGACTTTTTCACTTTAAGATAAAAAAAATTTACCATTTTTAGGGGCAGTACAGGCAAAATGGCATTTTAAGGACCAGTTTTAGCCCCGCCCCCGCTACTCAGGGTCTAAGCACGTGCTTCTCATGTTCTTGCGTTAATTAAGCCCTGCCTGTTGGTCAATTTGACACCCTTTAAATTCTTTAGAATCATTCTCTATACTAGGCGCGTTATACGTGGTCGCACTATAAACCAAACGTATTCCTGCTTTTGGAGGTACATAAAAACATTAATATACCAGTTGTCTGTAGACACAACAAATATGAACGGTGCAATGCTATTTGACCGTCATTTTGAGCACATATTTTCAGCTTTTTTCTGATATGAATAAATGGATTTGTGCGATTTTTGATCTTGTGTTTTTACTCCTTCTTCACTAATGAAAGTTTAACTCGAATATCTAAATGTAACGGTTTAGAAAATATATTATAAAAAGTTTTGTTTTAGTTTTATTTTTCTTTCACTATTCACAGACTAACAAAAATATGATTTTCACACTTATACTAACTAATTATATTATTTGAATATACAAATAATTTACTATCTTTATTTAAAAAGATGTAGCGATATTATTACAAAAAAAAAAAAAAAATGTAGAAATTAAATACTTCTCTTATTATTGGTGCATTCTGCATCTCATTACATTTGAAATTTCTTTATGTTTTAATGCTACTTTTCCGTCTCATAGGAGAACCAAAGATTCAAGTGCGTCTTTATAAATGCTTCACAATTAAATTTATTTATTGTAGTGAAAAAAAAGTTTAAAAAAAAAAAAATATATATATATATATAGAGAGAGAGAGAGAGAGAGCTAAATAACCTAATTCAAAATTTGTATTTTTTTTCTGCATATACATAAAAATACTGTGTATAACATAATAAAAAACAAATTAATAAAATGTTAAATATTATGTATTTTTAATACGTTTAAATACTAGATAAACCGCCATATGTATTGCTTTTAATTAATATAAATTTAAATTATTTAAATAAAAATGTTAATAATATGTTTTTTACCAAAAAAAGAGAAAAAAAAGCGTTTTGCAATTAAAATTCATTTATTTCCCGACATCTCTTTACAGGCTTGCATAGTATTGTTTAACAGTTAACTAATTAATTTATTTAATTTATATAGTTTAGATTGACACGCTTATTCTCTTTATTAAAGAAAAAATTGTAAAATGTGTAAAAGAATGCAAATCTTTTTTTTTTTTTTTTTCACATTATTGCTGTTTTAGCGTGTCATTATACCTGAAAATTATTTTTTATTTTAAATGTTAGATCTTTGTATTAAAGGAAATATAAATAAAAGTTTCGTAATTAAAAGACTTTTTCGCGGAGAACAATGTAACAATGTATGTGTATCTCCATTGAATCATGTGCATGACTACATGAATATATATATGTATATACTTTTTTTAATCTATTAAGTTCTCAACGTAATCTTCAAAAAAGAATGAAATCCAAAATTAAAAAAAAAATTGGCTAAAGCAAAACATTATGCATTTTTTTTTTTTTTCAGTTTAAGGGATATCTATCATAATATACTTATTATTTTTATTAAAAAAAAAAAAAAACTCACATCATACATATAAAATAAACATATGAATACCAAATCTCCTTTCTGTATATCATTAATGATTTTTTACTCATCAGTATACCCCAGACCCTTTATATTATAATGTTATCTTGTCTGCAAGTCTAATCGTTTTTCCAATATGCCTGAATAATGGCTTGATAATTAAAAGCCCTAATCATAAAGAGCATTATCTGCTCGCCCGCAATAAACGGAGAGTGTAAGTTACACAATGGAGATAATTCTTTAATTTTTTATTCCAAATTCAGAGGTATTGAGGTAAGGAAAAGTAAAGAAAGAAAATGGAAGGAAAGATAAAAGAAAAAAAAAACGGTAATTTTTCATATGATGTATCTCTAATGAGTATTGTTAATAATAAAAGTAAATTAAAAAGAAGATATTAAGGTAATTAAGCGATTAAGAGAGAGAGAGAGAGAGAGAATCGCATAAATTTAGTGGCAGCCTAAACGATAAAAAAAAAAAAAAAAAACCTAGATAAGACTCAGGTTCGGTTTCGTTAAGAAGTTCACTGAGAAAAAAAAAATATACCGCCTTCATCTAGAATGAATAAATGGTCATTTTCTAAATCCTTAAACTAGAAATATATATATCCGAGCTATGAGTAAAATTTCTAAAAGAAAAATTATGTTGAATTTACAGTCACAGGCCTTATAGGTTAAAAAATTAGTTAATAAATTTAATAACGATAATTTTCGTCTTTTAAACAGATTTTTTTTTTTATGTTTTTGTCTTTTTTAAATCGTTATATTTTAAACATTTAATCATATAATTGTTATATTAACAAGAGACTTGGCGCTAGATAAATAAACGCAGGAATAATAAACAACGTCTTCAACGGTCAAAGATATACACTGAGAAAAAGTATATACCGCTTTCATCTAGAACGAATAAGTAGTCATTTTCTAAATCCCTAAACTAGAAATATAGATTTCCGACCAATGCATATAAGGCACGCCAGTAAACTGAATAGACGAAATCGTCGAGAATTTCTAGTCTACACATTTCTAGTTACTGAAATAATATTCTGAATATTCTGAATCTTGTGTATTACGAGAAATTCTCGCTTTATTTTCTAGAATTGGGTCATAAACCAAGATTACAGCTGCCGAAACCAGCCTCTTGTATTCACATTTATTTGGAGATATTTTCAAATAGGTTCGCCCTGTATAGTATAGGCAAACGTTCTAGAATTCAAATAGAGGTCTCTAGAATTCGCTTTCGAAGGGGACTAGAAATTTTTTTATAAGAAATTTATAAGGATGACATGGAACTATTTTTTTAGAGCCACAATTTAGATTCTAGATGTCAGTTATAGAATTTTGTCTCAGTGTACTGGCGTGCCTTATGCTCATAGCTCGTAAATCTATATTTCGAGTTTAGGGATTTAGAAAAGGACCATCTATTCGTTCTAGATGAAAGCGGTATATATTTTTCTCAGTGTTACATGGATTTCGAAGGCTGAAAAATTATATTTTACCTATATTTTTAACATAATATTTTTTTTTTTTTTATTCAAAATTTTAAGCATATAAAAGAGCAACATTTAAATAATAATAATAATAATAATAATAATAATTAAAAATTTTTGAAAATTCTGCCGGTGGTTGCTGGTTACCAGAAACCCTCGAGAAAAGTGGTGGACACGAATTCTCAAAAACTACTGCACCAATCTTATTGAAATGTTAACCACTTCCTCAAAAGAGAATTGACTAGATCTTGAATGAAAAGAATTTGATAATATACATATGAATTTTGAATTTTTGGTACAGTTGTAAAAAGAACAATGAAATTTTCGGTAAATTTTACCCACATTTAGCCTTGTAAAATTAGTTGTAATCGAAAAAAAAAAAAAAAAAAAAAGAAAAGGATAGGAAAAGAAAGAAAGAAAGAAAAATCCTTCATTCAGGCCCTAGTCAATTTCCTTTTGAAGAAGTGTGCAAAATTTCAATAATGTCGGCGCATACCCTAACAGAACATCTTCTCCACATGATATCCATAAGACATCCTATGGATAAAATGACATCCCGGGCACAACCTTAGGATGTACATTGGATAGGTATACTGTTATGGTAGGTTTTTGAGAAATTGTGTCCATCGTTTTCTGAAAGGTTTTCGGAAACTAGGACCCACTGAATAAAATTTCCAAAATTTTAATGGTAAATTTATAAAATATTGTTTAAATGTTTGCTCAAAAGTCGAGTATCCCTGTGCACAAACCAGTGCTTGTATACACTCAATTTTACATACTAAGATACATCCTATAGTGAACTTAAATAATATATTTCAATTTCATTAAGATTTGTGTGCAGTAAAGGTATTAAAATATGGTTTATAAAAATACCTCACATAATACCTAAATTAAAAGACTTTTATGCGGAGAACAATGTATGCGTATCTCCATTGAATCGAGTGCATAACTACATAAATAAATTTCTTTTCTATTCTTTTTTTTCTTTTTTTTTTTTTTTTAATCTATTCCCATTCAGCACAGAATGTTTCAGTTATGTTTCAAAAGGCTTACAGTATTTCATTATCGTAACACATTTAAGTATACTCTCTGAAACCTTTCTGAAACATTTGCCTTTTTTTGATGTTATATCTGTTTAGTGATTGAAACGTTTATGTTACGTATCTGATTTTTTGTTACGATCGCGGACATTTCTGCGTTTTTTAAACTAATGGGAAAGTAAACTGAACGTTTCGAAACTTTTCCGAAATATTTACAATGTTTCGATGTTATATGACTGTTACGTTTCTGGAAAATTTTGTGCTTAGGGTTAAGTTCTCAACGTCATAATACCTCACATAAAAATACCTCAATATTGCTGTTTAAATGTTTGCTTTTGTATGCTCGAAATTTTAAATAAAAAATTTCTTTTATTATATAGAGTATTCATTGTTGAGTTGTTTTAATGATTTGTTGAAATTTGATTCATTCTTTTTAACACTTTCCAGCAAGGTTGAAAAGTGTTAATGACTTTGGTTTGTCTGTCCGTCTGTCCGCACTCTAACTCCCGTAAATATTTATGGAATTTCTTTAAACTGGTATATGTTATTCAAGTTCACCATCGAATGTTCCCTATTGAAAATGGAGTGCGTACCTCAACTGGTTTGTGTACAGGGACACCCGAAAGTATTCCAAAACATTGTGTTCTATGGGAATTTTTATAAACCGTATTTTAATACTTTTACCGCACACAAATCTTGATGAAATTGAAATATATTATTTAAGTTCACTATTGGATGTATCTTACGTAAAACTGAGTGTATACAAGGACTAATTTGTGTACAGGGATACTCGAAAGTATTCCAAAGCATTGCGTTCTATGAGAGGGATTTCTATAAATCAAATTTTAATAACTTTACTTTGCACAAAGCTTAATGAAATTGAAATATGTTAGTCATATGCACAAAAGAAAATTCTTTCTATAGAATATAGTATGAATAGCATTAGATTTACAGGACCACTCAAAAATATTCAGTTACTTTAACAAAAATTTGCTAGAATTTTATTTTCGTTTCCATTAAGCGATTTATCACTTTCTAACAATTTTTAAGTGTGAATATAATTTACACACATTAAAATACACAATCAAAGTTAAAAAATCTCCAACATATTTTTAAATAATCAAAACTCTATATTTACATCAGAGTATTTGCATCAGTATGATTAAAAAGTCCAAAAACCTGCAAAATATTTTTAAATGATTAAAACTCTTAATTTATATTATAACATTTACATCATAATAATTTCAAAGCCCAAAGATATCCAAAACTTTTTTTTTCTTTTTTAAATCACAACTTTTTATATCATTTATACCATCACATCATAATTGGTTAAATTCGGTTTCAGTTGTCGCCCTCTGACTAGCGAATTGTACCGACTAAATATAAAAATAAAATGAAAAAGTTAGCGAAATTGTTAAAATGTCAAAATCATTATAAATTTGAATAATGTGTGAAGTATAAAAAAAACTTTCTTGGTTCAAATGATATTTGCTAAACCCAATGTTCAAAAGTGTGATCGAAAAACATAATCTCCCTTTTCTTTTAAACAACCTTTCCTTTTTATTTTAATTGTTTCAAACCATTAATATTTTTTTTTTTTTTTTTTATTTTTTTTTTTTAAGCTATGACGTTATTTGTTTTGTTTACTAAATCAATTTATTTGTTTTAAACGATAGATAGTTATTTATTTTCATCAACTGAATACATTATTTAGTTACGAGGCCAAAGTTTTAAGTCAAACGAATGGTATCGGAATTACAATTGCTATGAAAATATTATGCCGTTTTCTTTTTCAGTGATTCTTAATGGTATTTCCTCTTTAAATGATTCCCTTTCTAAGTTAACCAAAAAAAAAAAAATCCTTCTTAAGAGAGACATAATATTTTTAAATTAAACAAAAATTAACTTAAAATTACTGGCATCAAAATTAGATATACTTATACCTTAGGCATAGCTGTAATTAAGCCAGCCTAGCCTATTATTCTTTGAGCACGTGTCTTACGTAATGTAAATATCAAAACATCGTTATATTAATCTTCATTTAAAAATAATGCCCATTGGCGGTAAGTTCTACTTAATGATATCGTATACATTAAACCGTTTATTTTAATTTCAGACTCTCTACCAACACCTATAATCCCATTATAAAATCTTTCAATTAATAATCTATCTTTTTTTTTTTTTTTTTTTTTTCCTGGTGCTCCACTTTTTATTTTTTAACCCTTCAGTGAAACTAAATTAACGCAAATGAAAAAAGCCAAAGCAAATTAATATGATAATAAATCTTCCATCTATAGGAGTTAATTAAATGAAATGAAGATTTAAGGTGTTCGGGATCCTTTTATTATTAATATATTTTTTCGATGCTCACCTCGAAAAAAAAAAAGAAAGACTTAGAAAAAGAAAATCATTGTAAGGAAAAAATAAAAGAATACATGTACCTCGATCAACATAAATGAATCTAATGGCCAAAGTAATGAGACTCTTCCCAGTTTCGTCTGCTCAATCATGTGATAGAGGAAAACGAATAATCGAATTCTGAGAATCGAATTCAATTAAATATATTTCTTAAGAACAAAAATGTTAATATTTAATATAAAATAAAATAAAGTAATATTGTGCATTTGTAAACAGTAGAAAAGTTGTAGTTGTAAATTTAATAATTTTTTAAAAACACTTTGTGTTTATTTATTTTCAACTGTAAGAATCGATTTTTGTATGTTCTAGTGTAACTGTTACATTAACTAATCTAGCAATAAATAATAGCTTGTTCTTGTGGAATGTTTATGGATTATAATTTGAAATTGTGAAATGTTTTCATGTAATTTAATTGCATAAAAGTGTTACAACAAGTTAATTAACTTAGTTACTGGTCTGAATGGATTTAAGCCGTACGATGTTGCACTGTTAACGATTTAAGTACCAAAAATCAGAATATTTAACATGTTCTCCATTAACATCAGTAACAAATATAAACTAAATGATGATTGTAAATGTATACAGCAAACAAAAGATGATGAATAATGATATAAAAGGGATTAAAAATGATGATGTATGAAAAAATAACACATATTAAATACGATTGATCAAAAATAAGAATAGAAAATACGTTATTTCAGCAATCGCTATAGATAAACAAGACTTCGTCTGCTATTAATTTCTTCAATATCATGTGACCTCTGACGTCAGGTGGGAAGAACCCATTGCTGAATATGGAAAGAACTTCTTTTGATTAAAACATATTAAGCGTACAATTGCATAGATCATCTTTAATATATATAAAAAATCAGATAATTTAGACCATGGTTTCCTTGCTGAGAGGTATAATATCTGAATTACCTCCCCCGCCTCCACCCCACCCCAGAAAAAAAAATCTTTGATCTTGATAAATAAACATTACTATGGTCGTCGTTCAAACTGATGCTGCAATTATTATATGAACGATGGTGTTCTGAATTAACAGCTGGTTATATTGTTATATATATTAAAACTTTCAGCTGCTAAATAGAAGAAATAATGCATAGTATGCATACTTAAGTTTACTTATAATATTCAGTTATTGTTAATATGAAATTAGTTAAAATTGTGGGTTTACTGCTTTCAATTATTTAAAATAAATAAATAAATATATTTCTAAAATAGCAATCATATCTTTATAAATCAGTACTCTTTAAAACATATGTTCATGTATGTATACAATTTGATTTCAAGAAAAACAATGTTTTTTAAACTTCTTTAGTTAACAGATTTTAACATTCCTATATTGTTTTCTGTAAGCAATAATTATTTTTCTGTAAATGATTTTTTTTCTATTTAGTTTTATTTTATTTTATTGTAATTTTTAGAATTACATTTATCTTACATTCTTGTTTCTTAATTTCATTTTCGGAAGTGAATAGGACATTAATATCTACTATTTCTTAGTTTTATGTTTGCATATATACAGAAATTCTCCTATATTTGCATATAATTATTCAGTTAATGCCAGACAGACAGATATAGGAAAATGCATTTCTGACTTTATGTGTATATAAGATATAAATTATAATTAAACACAATAATACATAATTTCACTAACTAAACAGGCTTTGTTTAAAAATTATTACGGTTAAAAAATTTCAGATGCATTTTCTGCATTTAATGTTCTTATAGACATGCAATATTCAGTTAACACGAATTAACCCGTTAACGCCCGAATTAATTTTGCAAAATATTATTAGCTGATTATTTCACTTTTAAATTAATATAGATAACTCACAGTAAAATACATTAACTTAAACAATTCTTCTGATAGTTTTAAAGTTAAGGCCTATCCTTGTTCACTGACGTTTAGTGTTCTAGCGAGAAAACTTCGAGATGGAAAAACTTTGAGATAACATATTAATTTTTCCTATTATATGTTGACAAAGATCTCGAAAGTAAAGTATTATAATATATATTATTATTCAACTTGATTTAAGTTAGTATACCTGCATAAAAAGCAAATATATGTGCGACGAATGAAAAATCATAACATGACTATACAAATTATGAAATATTAATTAATAGTAGGCACATAAAACTTTCAGGGATCCTTTAGAGTGACGCTATAAACTGTTATTAAAAAACAGAAATCATTTCCAGAAACCACAAAAAATATACGTACCATTTTATTAGGTGTCCTCAAATGAGGACACTGGGTGCTAACGGGTTAATAAAAAATCCGGTTCGAAAAGTAGCAATGTAAATTAATAAATAAACTTTTTTCTCCATTTAATTTCACTTTAAACCTTTTTCTCATTTTTCTATAATTGCAAATAATTATCAAAAATTACTTCAATTATGGATTCTTAAATATCTACATAAATAAGATATTGCTTCTCATTAATTTTTTTTTTTTTTTTTTTCTTTTCCCTTGACTGAATTCCATTAAATATATTTTCAATAAGATTTATTTCTAATAACTTAAAATGAATAGCTGTAGTAAATAGTTACTTTTGTGTTCTGCATGATTTTTGATTTTTAACTGACTGGAGATTTCTTAATATACCTGCACATAAATGACTAAAGGTTTATTGTATCTCTATTTTAATCTATATATTTTTTTTTAATTAGACTATTAAATCGACTAGTTTCGATTAACATTTTAAATTTACTAAAATGCACAGGTATCATGACAGTAATCATGAAGAAAACGTAAACAGATCTAAGCATGAGTAAAATATCAGAAAATCGCGAAATTCCTAGTTTTTTGAAAAGTGTTAAGAAGTAGATTGCGTGAAGAAATTGCGAAAATATTATGATTATTCAAAATATTTTCGCAATTTCTTCACGCTATCTACTTCTTAACACTTTTCAAAAAACAAGGAATTTTGCGATTTTCTGATTTTTTACTCATGCTTAGATCTTTTTACGTTTTCTTCATGATCACTGTAAATTATCTTAATCCTTTTTCCAAATATTCTACGAAGAACCGAAAGGAAAAAGTTATTTTTTGCAAATCATGTTATCTCATTTTTGTATTTCACAGCCAATTTAAATTTTTATTTAAAAGAAAAAAGAAAGTCAAGATAAAAGAAAACAAAAGAAATAATCTGATGTGTCACTCACAAGACTTCCTATTACCCTACATTTCAATACTATAAAAATATATTGCATATTAAACTTCAAGATCAATAGCGTAAGATAATAAAAATTAATGTACTTTTACAATATTCTAAAACAGGTTTAGAAGCAGTTTTATTTGACATGTAATTCTGTGTGAGGGGGTGGGTCACTGTCCCCCCTCAACCCCCCATTCATTTATAGTGCAGACAATTGTAAAAAAAAAAAAAAAAAAAAAAAAAAATAATAATAATAATAATAATAATAATCAAGGCTGTTGTTATTTTGCCTTCAAACATGCCGATCTTGATCAAATTTCAAATAGTAACCTAATACGAACTACAAAATACATTTCAAATTCCTGCAGTTACCTGTTTTTAAGTTAAGCTTAAAACTGATATATATATACAGTTTAACCGCTAAATATTTTACTTTCGTAATCAAGGCACCTTAAAATGTGTTATACATAAAACTAGAGTTGAGAATAAAACTTCAAAAAAGACTTGGTTTATAGTGTGGGCTTGAAAAATTAATTTTGCTTCCTGAGCAGTGTTCATCGATATAGTAAAATGTAGCAAAGCACTACCATGAATTACATTCAATAGAAAAAAATGTTTAGCTTAATTTTTGGGTAGCCCTGTATATTGCCTATAAACAATAGCACTATAAACAGTATTGTGTGCTTGATATTAGTCTTACTTGAAAAACATCTAACACAAAATGTATTACAATTCCAGCAATTTCCAAGTATAGCCTAAATATATCCAAATAATTTTGGATAGCCCTGTAAACGAATGATGAATAATTTCCATACCACAATCTACATAAAACATATTTTTATGCATGTAAAAAAATTGTCCATTCCGTTCGGTTTAAGTTAACCTTGTATTGATGTTACACTGCACTTACAAAAATCACCCCATAGACATAATGTATTTGAATTCTCTTGGATGTTCTTGTACACGAACCATTTGCTTGATCTCAAGAAAAAGTTTAATGTATTATCCTTATATGATACACATTTAAAATACCAAGTTTGGAATTTCTGCTACTATTTGTTCTTGAGATACAGTCGGCAGCAAAATTATTCGAGCACTAGCAATAATTCCTATCTAAAAAATGTACACTCTTTATAAATTCTTGCCGAGTCATGTTCTTAGGCTGTCTAAGAACATGATTCAACAAGGATTTATTTAACAAAACAGTATAATGTGTACTTTTTTTATATAGGAATTATTGCTAGCACTCGAATAATTTTGCTGCCGACTGTACGCTGATAAATGACAGACACACAAACACACACAGACCCAACCGCTAAAAGCATGATTTTTTGATTCAGGGGATCTCAAATATAACAAAACTCAATTTTGAAAATATGCCCCCAAAACAATACTTTTTCTACCACATATACGGGTAAGAGAAAGTAAAAAGGAACAAAGAATACTAAAAATTAAAAATTATAGTTCCTTCATTTTAATGCATATCGACTAGTATTATTCAATAATCTATATTATATTATTAGCTTAAATATACATTATTATTTTTTCTTCATTCGTTGCATAATAAGTCATTTCCTTGTAACAAGATTTCTTTTCACTTCATCAATTTCATATTTAAGAATCATTAGTCTATAAGGTAAGAAAATCATGATCACACTATTGTAAAAAATAAATTATCTAGAAGTCTTGCTCAGTTGCTCCAAAAAAAAAAAAAAAAAAAAAAAAAAAAAAAACTATGTATCTGCAATTAAAAAATTCCATTTATCAAAGTCAAAACAAAATGACTAATGTATATTTTCTCTGGATATCATTAACGACAATTTTGAGGTAACACTGTGCATGTATATGAAGAATGCTGCGGTTGGGGAAAAAAAAAACTGATTTAAAAATGACATTAAATATCAGTCACTTGCTAGAGGAAAAAAAAAAAAAGAGACCTTGAATTTTTTCTCTGTAACAGTTAGCGACAAACTAAAAAGGTTGGTAATTCTCGAAAACAAATACAGACGTTCCTCAGAAAACTTAAGAAAATCATAGTTATTAATCAAAAATTAAAATGTATTTTGACAAACATGGAAAAAAAAATCTGTGACTGAAATCTAGAAATTAAACTGCGGCTCTACTCTAGTAAAAATAGTTCCATGTTATCCTTATAAGGCCCTGGAAAAAATTATAAGGTTAAACTAGAATTTATGCAAATTTTTCGGAAGGGAAAGCAACAAAAATACAAAGTATGCAAATGATTTGTTAATTATAATACATTTTAATTTTAAATCTAATTTAAATTAATCGAACTAATTACCAGATTAGATAAAAATATTATTTGCTGATGGAAAAAAGTATAAGGTCGTCGAATTTTTGGAGGGATATGCAAATTTTCTGCGGTCTGAGAAAGCACGAAATATAAAAGGCAACCTAACAACGCATCTACGGTTACTTTAGTTTTTCTCTGTGCTATTGGCAAAAATGCCGAGGCAGAAACAATAGTCCGATGTAGATCGAGGTAAAAATACTTTGAATGGAAGCGAATGGAATGAGTGGTTCATCTATTTAAAGTTTATTGAATTTTATTATTTTTCCGACTGAGTGAAAATAATGCCTGGACCGGGAGTCGAACCTCGGATCTTTGACTTACAAGGTCCGACTCCCGGTCCAGGCATTATTTTCACTCAGTCGGAAAAATAAAAAATATCAATAAATATGATTTTCTTCCGCAGTTGATGTGTGATTTTTAATAAAAATTGTATTTCTTTCTCCCATTATCTAATGGTGTTTTCCATTTCCTGCGGCTTATTTCTGTCGAGCTATCTACATGATAGACCAGAGATGTTTCTGCCAAAAGGTTGTCTGAGTGAGTAATGCTGACCGGGAGCTCAATTGGTAGAGCCTTGACCTTGTAAGTCAAAGGTATGGGGTTCGACTCCCGGTCCAGGCATTATTTTCACTCAGTCGGACAAATAAAAAATTTCAATAAATATGATTTTCTTCCACAGTTGATGTGTGATTTTAATAAAAATTGTATATTTATTTCCAGGTCTGTTGGTTAGTCTAAAACGGTAGTCCATAACTTTTTAAAAAAACTTTCAAAGTATGGTAAATGCAAGCCCCCAGGAAGACCAAGTGCAGTTTCAAGGCGCCAAAAATCAACCACTTTTTGATGGATGTGCGATAAAAAAAAAAAAAAAAGTCTTTTTTTGAAATAGTTCGTGCTTTAAGCCTACCATATACCAGCCGAACTGTCTGCAGGGTTTTAACTTTCAACCAGATGGCAGTTCGTGAAATTAAAAACTTGACAACACTTACTAAAAAAGCATAAATTAGCTCGCTTAGAATTTGCTAAAAAATATGTTTCGCTTGAAGATAAATGGAAGCATATAGTTTTTTCAGATGAGAAAAAATTTAATTTTCTTGAGCCAGATGGTTTTAAAAAATACTGGCATGATATTTAAAAAATAAAACCTTACTTTTCAAAGCGGTAGAATGGAGGGGAGTCACTAATGGTATGACATGCTGTCAATTGTGGTAATTTATACGAGAATAAATGCAAAAAGTATCCAGATATACTGGACGATAGTTTTCATCCCAATGCTCCTCTAGTTACAACAGGGGGTTGGACATTTCAGCCAGGATAATGTCAGCATCCATGCTGCTCAGAAGAAGCTGGGTTTAAAACAAGTGAGATCTGTCTGCTTGATTCGCCATCCTGAAATCCAGATTTAAACCCACTGGAAAATAGTTGGAGCATACTTGCGCAATCTGTTTATAAGGACATATCAGTATCGAGGGAAATGCGAACTCATCAATGCGTCCAGGAATGCATGCGAAAATATCAAAAAAGAATCTTCATCTCGAATGGATTCAACGATGACTGATCGACTGATACAAGTCATTGGAAAAAAAAAAAAAAAAAGGGTAAATTTGCAGGATGTTGACTTTATATTTTCATTCATAAATCCTCGACCTTATGATTATTTTCAAGATGAAGTGCCATTAGATTTCTAAATTGTCATTCAATGCTTTGATTGTATATTACATATTTTCATAACCCATGTTTATGTTTTTAGTTTTAATTCTAAGAAAAAGTGATATTAAATTTTCCGTGTTTAGCTATGCTTTATACTTTTTTTGTTAATATATTTAGCGACCTTATACTTTTTCTAAGGCCTTATATTCTAGCTCCCTTTCGTAGCGATTTCTGAAAACCCTATTAAAATCCTTGAGCATTTTCCTACATTATAGTAATACATTTTATTTAAAAGTCTCTGAGAAAAATTAGAAAACAAAAGGCGACATTTAGTAACTATAATTTTGATTTGTGACACAATTCTAAGAAATCAAGCTAGAATTTCTTTCAATACAAACACTGTTAAGAATTTCAGTTCAAGCTTGAACCACTATGTCGAGTAAAATTATAAGTAATACCATAACATGTTTCAACCTCACTTTTTAGTTTTCTACTTCTTGCGATCGATTTTCCGTTGCACCAAAACTTGGAGAAGTGTTTCGGTGTATATACAATTGTAATTCTCTTTGTATTCAGGAGATGGCACCACTAACATACTGCAAATCACCGGCAGTAAGCCGAAAAGTGATGATGCGCGTGATGATATGTCATTCAAAATCAACATTCATTAGAAGAAAAAAAGAGTTCTTTATTCAATTGGTCACTAACCAAATGTACTATAAGAAAATTTATTGAAGTATATCCTTTTAAGATGAAAGAAAAATCTATTATATATAATCCAAAAAGTACGAATCAGTAAAATTCTTTTTGAAACAAAACTAAGTTTAAATTAAAGAGTGTGGTCGAAAACATAGGTAAAGTGCAAATTTTTTGCAACAACTCATCCATGGATCAAGGTAAGACCCTAAAAAGTTAGCCTCTTTCCTCAAAATGATCGAAACAAAAAATAAGCGGACAAGAACGAGTGGCACAGTACCAGAGTGTTAGATTTAAGGCGAGTAGGTCTTCAGCTCGATCCCACTTCGGTCGAATGTTTTTTTTTTTTTTTTCTTTTCTTGCATTAATATCAGTATTTGGTTCAACATAAACTTACAAATATTGGTAAAAGGTTAAAAGGTGGCAGCTGCTTCAGTACCAAGTTTTGGTTCAAACTAACACTAAATTTTTAACAGTGAAAGGATTCATAATATTGTTTCACCATCTATAAATGTATAGACTAGAAATTCTCGATCATTTCGCTATCCAGGTTATTCGTTTACCTTATATGCATAACTAGGAATTCTACATTTTTAGTTTAGGGATTTAGAAAACGACTACTTATTTACTCTGGATGAAAGCGGTTTACATATATTTTTTTTTTCAGTGAAACAGTAATAGTTAAAATTTTTATAGAATAAGCTGATCAAATGTCCCCATTTTCTGAGGACAGCCTTTATTTTGAAGGCATTTTTCTAAGGTTTAAAAAATTGTAGAAAGTAAATTATTAATCAATAATGTGTCATTTTAGTCCTTTATTTATTAGGAATGAAATTATGCATCCGTAATTGGATAATTGTAGTGAATTTTAACGCATCTCTAATATAAAGGTACTCTGATCTGGTCAGTCTACAATAGAAGAATGTCTGAAACAAAGTGCGTGGGTTTCTGAAACGAATTTTTACTTACAGTTATTCTGCCTTATCTTAAAAATATCGCCTGAATTAAGATTTTGAAGCCTCACAGAATTTTTGTTGGAAATTCGTAAATTGGGAGTTGGCCCAGATCCAATGTTTAGACAAATGGTCTTAAACCAAACTGCAACGCACACATCGCTTCCTTCTGTATAACTGACACGACTTTTTGCTATAGAATTGTCGAATATATATTACATAAGGCGAAAAGAAGGAAATGTGCCTTCACATTACAATTAGAGGAATTCAACATAATTTGTTACGAGAAAGCACAATTTTTCATCTAACAATAGTCTATTGTTCTTTCCCATATACACATACTAATTCCTACCCGGGGAAAAGAAAGGGGTGCGATGAGGCGCTGGTCTCGCCCAAAACTTATGGTAACATCTCCAAAACTGGCGCCACACTGAATGTTTTAATTAGTTTCACTAATGACCACCTGCGATCGTTAATTAACTGACGAGTATCTTAGGAGAAATGGTCACGTGATTCCCGACGGCCACTTTCATTGGATCATATTTGATGGATGGACTGAGATTAAGCTTAAGTGGGATTTCGAGAGAAGGGTTTTTGAAAGAGAAACTTTTGTTTTGTTTTTTTCATATATTGTGAATATTAATGCGCTTCTGACACTCGTGATAAATTTTACCATTTTTTTTGTCACGTGTAAATTGATTGTTTTAAAAATTGACGAAAGTTTCCTAAAAAAAATATGCTGAGAAACTTACAATTTACGTTTAGCTTGTGATTTGTAGTTAGAATATATGTGCTTATATCAAGACGTAAGACTGAGAATTTTGATATTTCTTGAACAATCACTGTTAATAAAGAATTTTATTTATCTTTCGAGGTATTTCATACAGTCTTATTGTTTAGTTATTATATGAATAAATTATAGTCATATAATAATCAAGATATTTAATTTAATATATTATTAATTATTATACGTTAACAAACATTATTTATTTATATAATTAATATATGTAATTAGATAAATAAATAATAAAACACATTTTTTGAAACATAGTTTTTAAAGAAAATAGCTTTTTTTTTTTTTTTTTTAAATAAGCCCAAAATATTTAATGTTAATTTTCAAAGTTATTTCTCAGTCTAAATAATGTCTTCTGTCCCTGAATTTATAATACAGGAGGATATAATTCTCTATTAATAGCAATCAGTGTTAGGGGACTGCAACCAAATTTGGTATGTGAAAGAGTCGTGAAATTTATTCAAGGAAATTCAAAATGTATTCCTAAGTTTGAAAGACATCCACCAGGTGGCTCTCTGTATGAAAAAAAAAAAAACTGTCAAATTTAACAAACTGAAGGACTTGATCAAAAACTAATTAATAAATCAGGCTATTCTTTATGGATTTCGTATAAGGTAAACGCACCAGTAGTGGACCCTGTACCAGTATTGGACACTTTTAATTTTAAACTCGGAAAATAAGCTACTTAATAAATCTGAAGATTCGAACAATGTTCAGGAAGGAAGTTATTGTCCTTTACTTTTAAGCCCTTTAACTAAAATAATTCCGACCATTAGTTTTAAAATAATGTTAGTTTAACTAAAAAAAAAAACTGCACTTTTTGTGATTTTGCCGTTTTATTCTTATCACTTTGAATAAGGAAATGAAATTTTATTTGATATCTGGTTATTTTTAACTGATTTCTTCTACCTTTTGCTTTCATATGACTGAAATAAGTATGGAGAATACTTTTCTTTTGCTGTTTTTTAAATCTTGTATTAACACATAGTACTTTTATGAGTGTTCACTACTGGTGCCAAAAAATGCCATCATGACAAATAGTGGACAGCCCTGTCCACTACTGGCTCATGTGACTTTTAATGCCAGATCCATTAGTGGATACAAATCTGTAATCTAGCAATTTTAGAGTTGAATTTTAAAGCAAAAATTCAAAGGGGTCCACTACTGGATTTTTAGTGTGTCCACTACTGGCTCATTTTAAGCTCTTCAGATTTTTCATTTGTTACATATATAAATGCTACAATTAGCAATTTTCATAATACAGTCGTATTAAGAAAGAGTTGGTAAAGGTCTGAAATATTAATTATTTTTTGAAACTCTAAAATTTAGGAAATTACACAAAAAATAGCCGAAAAATGTCCTTAAAGTGTCCACTACTGGTGCGTTTACCTTAAGTCATTTCCATTGTTATATTTTATGTTTTCCCTGTGAAGTACCATCTAGTGATAATTTTTTAACTTTTTTTTAAAAATTCTATTTCATGAATTGTCTGCTTGCCGTGTCATGAATTGTCGACAGTTCGCTTGTTTGTTTGAGCTACAGAATACTGTTCAGAGCGGGAGTTTAATTTTAATCATCCTGTTCATTTATATTTCAAACTAATAGTTTGGTATACTGTATTTTATATCAGAAGTTTAAAATTTTACAAATAATATTCAAAGAAAATAAAATTACACGCATATTTCAATTTATGCGCTATGAGAAGAGAAATTAAAGAATTTATGTACTGTTGGAAAATGCTTTTTTAAAACCACTTTTGATAGAATTGTCCATGTTGTCCATGAATGGCAATTTGCTTTAAAAAAAAAAAAAAAAATAAATAAAAATAACATTACCAACGCTATTTAATTTAGAAAACAAATTTAGCTTTTAGTATTAAAAAACATGAATTAAAACCTGTTTGTGAAATAGCATTATATGAAAAAGAACAAAATACAGAGTACTTCCTGTACTTCAGTACTGCCTTTAATTGTCTTTGTTTTCAATTTCCGGGGGAAAAATGTATAGAAATTAATAAATTCGAATTTTTTTGTTTCTTTAGATAACACATGCAGAATATACAGTTGTTGCTGTTTTTTGAAATGCAAATAATATTAAATTTACTATTCTTTCTTTAGTAGTGACAAACATTTGAATTAATTCTCAACGATTGTTTCGAATCTTTATCAACATTATCAGCTTTTTTCTTTCTTTTTTTTTTTGTCTCTAATTCATGAACAAGACTTAAACTTGTAAAAATATTACATTTCTTCAGGTTTTTTTTTCTTTTCTTTCTCTATATGTAGAACTATTTTTTTTTTTTTTTTTTTTTTTTTTTTCACTGATTGACTTCTTTAGACATACTTATTTTTACTTTCTTCTATATGTAATATAGAGAAAGTATTGGATTCGTGAAAATTTTCGAACTCCGTTTTTTGATGGATTTACACGTTTTGAGATGTCCTGAACACGAATTGATAGTTTTTAGAAAATGTCTGTGTATCTGTGTGTGTATATCACGAATTTTGTGTCCACTGTATCTCACGAACCAATGAATGAAATTTAACCAAACTTGGTATTTAGTTGCACCCTAACATAAACTGGTGCTGATTAGATTTGGGGATCAATCGCTCAACAGGTAGCGCTGTGATCCGATTTTTTGTAAACTTTTAACATGGCAGTACAGGACAAAATTTCGTATAAATGTGCGTAATGAGAGTTATTTTAAACTTGTGATTGTAAAATTAATATGAATTATTGATAATAGTAGTAGTTAACTAGAAAAAAAAATTGTGCATGTGGGGGCATCGTACCCCTCCCCGGGGGGGGGGGGGATTTTCAAGATGGGTATCTTTCGAAAGGTCTCGTCAATACCTTTAAAACGAATGGTTGAACAATAAATCTGTAATAATTTAAAACAAAGTTATCGATTTTTTTTTTTTTTTTTTTTACTTTTAACAAAAAAAAAAAAAAAAAAAAAAAAAAAAAAACGTTTTTTTTTTTTATTTATTTATTTTATTTTTTATTTTTTTAAATATTGTTACTGAATGAATTTGTATAGGAAAATATAGCAGAGAGTCCTGTGATGGCCACAACATACTAGTTTCTTCTTCTTGTATGAACTTAAATATTACAAACGAAAAAAGATTAGGCTATCACTAGCACTGCAAAAAAAATTTATTTAACTTTTATAGTTTAGAGGGAATATATTGCTGAAATAGGCATATTCTTCCAGATTTCACTAATTGTTCATCATTTGTAATATTTTTATAAGGGACATAAACACTTTAAAAATTGACTTGTAAATGCGTTATGAACTATACTTCTAATCATTAAGAGATCACCACCAGATCTCTTTTGCGCCTCAATTCGCATCATAAAATCATATGTAGTGAAATATTCGTCAGCGTATGTTTCTAGCCATAGATTTCTTGACATCATCCTTTTTAATCCGCAAACTGGCCATTGCTTCATTATGTGATTTATAGAATTCATTAATAACCATTAGTCCCCACAAAAACCCAGCATTTCTTTTATTTCATTACTTTTCCTAGAAATCTCATGGACATTTTTTTATCTTCTTCTTTGATAATTTTATTACATTTTGTACAAATTCAATTTTGTACAAATTGTTTAAATCCAGGTAGTATACTATCTATATTTCTCACAGAATTACTTATATGACCCAGTGTTACAAACATCATTTTAGGCTTGCATTCTTCTATGAGTGAAATGCCATAGCATAATTATTGATATGGAAATGAAACATATTAGTTCAAAATTGTTTTTTCTTATTTATTGAGTGAAATTTCCTTATAAAAATATTTATAAGATGTACTGAGAAAAAATTCTGTAACTGACATCTAGAATCTAAATTGTGGCTCCAGAAAAAATAGATTCATGCCATCCTTATAAATTCTAGTCCCCTTTGAAAGCGTGTTCTAGAAACCCCTATTAGAATTCTAGAGCGTTTGCCTATATTCTCGAGGACAAAGTTATTTAAAAACCTCTGCAAATAAATGAGAATACAAGAGGCGGCTTTCAGCAACTATAATCTTGGTTTATTACCCAATTCTAGAAACTTAAACAAGAATTTCTCGTAATACAAAGGATTCAGAATATTCAGAATGTTGTTTTACCATCTAGAAATGTGTAGTCTAGAAATTCTCGATCATTTCGTCTATTCGGTTTATTGGCGTGCCTTATGCGCATAGCTCGGAAATCTATATATCTAGTTAAGGGATTTAGAAAATGACCACTTATTCATTCTAGATGAAGGCGGTATATATATATATATTTTCTCAATGTAATCTAGAAAATTTCCTTAATCCGTTTGTCGCATAATTTTGGAGAATTACTATTCCGCAAAGGAAAAATTTATCCTTCTGTCTCTAATAATGAATCCAAAAACCTCGCGCATTCATTCATGTAATGTAAAATTAAAGTATTTTGGAATCTTGAGCACTATTGAAAGTAATTTTGTTTTCGATTTACCAGAAGGACCGTAAATATAAGAGTTTTCAGGATTTTAGAAAAAGCCTATTTAATATCAATATTTGTACAAACTTAATTTTATTTAGATGCGAAAATATTTATCCAGGAACACAATGAATTCACTAAGTTTAATTCATGAAGAGTAAATAAGCGAATAACCTTAATGATAGTGAAGATTATTTAATCTCTTTAACAAACCTTTATTTTTTTAACATTGAAATTCTTGCTTTAGTCGCTGTCTTGAATTTATTATTGTAAAGTAATTTCTACACAAACAGAAAATACCTGTTACTTGTGCACATATACTTTTATTTAAATGCGAAAACATTCATCCAATCACTTTCAGTGTATTTCATGCACGGTCATTTGTGTTCCGATATTTGCTCAACCACAAATTTCTAACGACAATAATTCTGATAGTTTTAGAGTAATTTATCTATGATTAACTATAATAAAAATTACGATTTACTAATACTTTTTTGAAAAAAAACTGAAACACGAACACCTTTGTCTGTGAAATGTAAAGAAACGAATAATGTTACACAGCATGAAGACTTTTTCAAACTCTTAATCAAAACTTTCTTTCCTAATCGAGAAATTCATTTTTCAGTCTCAGTCTTGATTAATTATTATAGAGTGATTTCCACACGCATAAAAAGAAAGCTAAAAGGAAAAAAAAGCACGTCTTTTCACTCCCTTTTTATTCGGGTATTAGTCGTTCTAAAACCTTCTGTGGTAAAAAAAAAAAAAAGAAAAGCTAAGAAAATAATGACCCTCCACATCATGAAGACCTCCCTATAGAGAATCGCTTCCGATCGGTCAGCTTTGTATCGTTATTAATCATAAAACTTGGCAGAATTTCAATTTTTTTTTTAACCTTTCTTATAGAGTAAAAAAGTGAATTTTTCCTTGAGTGAAACATGGACAAGGAAAGCTATTGAACGATCTTATTAAATAACGTAAAATAAAGTACAATAAAACTTTTATGAATTCTTTGCGTGGGAATTAAACGTAAATTGAATAAAATTACTTTTTAAATGGCTAATTTTCAGATTATCAATGCAATATAATTTCGAGTTTTATTGGAATGATTACACTATAAAACGAATTGATATTTTTATCAAATTAATAGCTTGGTCGTACCATATCTAATCAACACAGCTAATTTCCTTCAAATTTAATTCTCTTCACAGCTAATTTCCTTCAAATTTAATTCTCTTCACAGCTAATTTTCTTCAAATAAGACCTCTTCAAATTTTTATGAAATTGTGTTCATTTTTATTTCTATGGAGAATTGAATGTATACTAAGTAATAAGTCCCTAAAAGCCTGTAAAATTGGATAAAAAATGCTAATATTATTATTATTTTATTATTATTATTATTATTATTATTATTTTACAAATGCACCCATATTTTGTTCCCTAATTAAACTCAGAACTATTAGTTTAGAATTGTTAGAAAGCCTTTAATACAAGCTTTTAAATAATATATTACATGCACATATTTTAGTTCCCCATCATACTATAGGTATGGGGAACTTAGGTAATCGTGAAAGTTTTCGACCTCGGTTTTTTGACATTTTTACGCGCTTTCAGGTTTGAGAAATCCGAAAATGACAAAATTTGCATGATGTCCGTCTGAATGGTGTCTGTTAATTTGTTAGTCCGTTGGTGTGTTAGTCTGTTAGTTTGTTAGTCCGTTAGTGTGTTAGTCTGTGTACAAGATATCTCAAGAACAAATAGCCGCAGAGAAGTCAGATCAGTTTTAAAATATTACTTTCGGCACTGGCAAAAACCCTATTCATTTGCAACATTCGAATTAAAAAACTTCGTAAGTTATTATAAATTTACGATTTTTTTTAACATGGGAGAATAGGGCAAAATTTCACTTAAACATCCATTAAGTAAAAAATTTTTACTGTAAAAATGTCAAAACAGTTTTAAAATATCCGTTTTGATGCCGGAATGAACATCATTAACTATAAACATGCTACTTTGAAAATTTCGAAAGCTATTGGGTATTTACGAATTTCTTAACATGGCAAAATAGGGCAAAATTTAACATATACGTCAATCTTGAGGGATATTTTCATCGTAAAGATGTCAGACCACTTTTGAAATATATTTAGGATACTGGCGTTAATATAATTGACTGTAGATTTTCCAATATAAAAATTTCGTAAGATATTGAAAATCTACGAATTTCTTAACATGTCAGAATAGGGCAAAATTTCACATAAACGTCAATCTTGAGGGATATTTTCATCGTAAAGACGTCAGACCACTTTTGAAATATTATTTAGGTTACTGGCATGAATATCATAGACTCTGAATTTTCCAATTTAAAAAATTCGTAAGTTATTTGGAACTTACGATTTACTTAACAGGGCAGAATAGGGCAAAACTAATCATAAACGTCCATTTTGAGGATCATAAATATATCAGACAACTTCAAAATAACATTTATGATACTTGTTTGATGATCGACTGCAAATATTCTAATTGGAAAATTTCGTAATTTATTCTTAATTTAAGATTTTATCAACATAGCCAAACTGAAAATTTTCCAAATAGATATGCATTTTTAGGATTGTTGCATTGGAAACAGTAGCATGAAAACTACGAAACTGAGTCCAAGAAAATAAATTAATAGATTAGAATAACACAAATATATCGAACTGAACGGTAGATAGCCCATTAGGCGGGGATTTCATTCTGTCACTGTTTCGAGCGAATGGTCTAATTTATTTATCTTAACATGAATGAAATATGTTCCATACTAGAAATTTATGAAACATACATATGATGGGAAACTGAGCAGAGTCCACCTATGCCAACTTGTTTCAATTTATTTCCGTCAAAGTCAAACATTTTGACATTTGGCCTTCAATACGTCAGAAAGTAATTAATTCAGAAAGTTTAATTCACAAATTTTATTTTTTATTTTTTTTTCAAAAAATTTTATGTGTTCCTACATTTATTGCCAATAATTAATGTGATTTTCAACTTGGAACTGGGAAACTAAGTGATAAATTAAAATGCAACCCCTTTTCAGTACTTTCATACTAAAATTGTCAGACAATTTAAACATTTCTTTTGGGTGGGCCAAATTAACATGTACCGAAATTCTCTAAAGAGTAAATGGTCATATTTATTGAAATTTTATTTTTCCGACTGAGTGAAAATAATGCCTGGACCGGGAGTCGAACCCCGGATCTTTGACTCTACCAATTGAGCTATCCAGGCCGACAACCGGTCAGCATTACTCACTCAGACAACCTTTAAGCAGAAACAGTCAAAGATCCGGGGTTCGACTCCCGGCCCAGGCATTATTTTCACTCAGTCGGAAAATTAAAATTTCAATAAATATGATTTTCTTCCACAGTTGATTGTGTGATTTTAATAAAAATAGTAAATGGTTAATTACAGTGTTTTCTTAATTAATAATCTATATAATATTTCTCTAACGTGGACCAGTTTCAATTATCTTTTGCCGATACGATGCGATAGTGGCGTAATTAATAAAATATGCGATGATAAAAAATAATATTTATACATGGAGAATACTTAAACACGTGGGCGCAGCTCAATGAACTAATAAGAAAAAATTATAACATTTGTCTGATGAAGTTATTTTGCGGAAAAATGTATTTTTAACAGTTGCTTCTTCGGAATCTTTGCAAGCGTCATTTTAAACCTAGCAATATTTTAAAGATATATACAGTATTTTAATGATTATTATAAATTGACTAAAAAACGCAATCATAAAAAGTACAATCAAAATAGGAGTTTTTATTCTTTTCAAAAAATTATACCAAAATAAATAATATGTCATCGCACTCTTGGCGATAAAAATAAAAAAGACGTCATGGGGGTTCTTTAATAAAACTGTACTGACTGTGGATGTATGAAAACTGGGTCGTGAACCACGAATTTTATTTTGGAACTTTTCTTTGAATGGTTCTGTTTCACTATTGCTTTATTTGGTTATAATAATAATTTGACTTCCGGTAAACTAAAATTTGAATTAGGTGGTGAAATTTGTGTAATATTCATGAGTTTCAAATTTTAAAGATAAATTTTAAAAGACATAATGCGCGAAAAATTCGCACGGGTTTGCTAGTTATATAATATTTAAAGAAAAGAAAAAGAAAAATTGAATGATGAAAGCTGCAATTTTGTTAATGTTAATCTGTTGTTTGTGCATTCCTTTTAAATGTGCTAAGTGCCATAACGCAAGTTATTTAACCTATGGTTTCTAATATATTATCATAATTTATCAAAACATGAAAGGCATACATATGTTAATAAAACATATTTAATGTTCATTATAATATTTTTCAGTATTATTGAGTGAATAGGTATTTTTTTTTATATTAAGGAGTCATGTAAAATTCAAAGGTACACTAAAAATATTTATTTATAATTTAAAAAAAAACTTATTTTTGTACAAATATATTTACAAAGACTTGGGGGTATTTTGTAGTTTCATGCAATTTTTAAGTTTATTTAAAAGATTTATGAGCTTGGAACAATTCTTAAGGCGATAAGAGTGTAAGTTCTTCCAATGGCATATCGTATAAAGAAGACGGTAATTCAGTAATAAATAAGCGTCATATAAGCTCTATAAGCTTTTCAATGAAGTGGCGAATAAAATCTTCATAGTTTCTAGATAAAGTTTTCAAGAACTGCATCATAAACATTCAACCACTGTTTATAAGTTATATACGTAACACCATTTTCACTTAAAATCTACTCAACATATTTTTTAAGATTGTCAGATGTTGGGCATCTGTTACACTCCCCTTGTTAACATGGTGGTTCTGGGGGATTACAAAAAATTTATACAATTATTGTTTAAATTTTATTCTTTTCTCCTTTACTCAATTCTTACAAATTGCATTAAATCAGCATTAATTTAACATTTTCATGTATATCTCAAACACAAATAATATATGTTCCACTTGATAGTCAGAATACAGTTTTTTAGTTTTAGTTCTACAAATTTAGAAAATCCAATTTAAAGATCTAGATACTTATCCTTGAATTCCTTAAAAGTCTCCTTTAAATTACGCAATAGTAACCTTTATCGTATGTGTCTTCACTGTATAAACTTTCTTTGCCGCATAATAATAATAATAATAATAATAATAAAATCCTATTAAAAATTATTCTAATTATTACAAATCCTTTATTTTTTTTTTTTTCGGTGGTGGGCTGGACAACACGTAGGTCCCACTAATTTCCCTCATCCTTGATAGATAGGGTAAAAATATTACGTGCAAGTCTTTGTAAATATATTTGTACAAAAAAACTTATTTTTGTACAAATATATTTACAAAGACTTGGGGGTATTTTGTAGTTTCATGCAATTTTTAAGTTTATTTAAAAGATTTATGAGCTTGGAACAATTCTTAAGGCGATAAGAGTGTAAGTTCTTCCAATGGCATATCGTATAAAGAAGACGGTAATTCAGTAATAAATAAGCGTCATATAAGCTCTATAAGCTTTTCAATGAAGTGGCGAATAAAATCTTCATAGTTTCTAGATAAAGTTTTCAAGAACTGCATCATAAACATTCAACCACTGTTTATAAGTTATATACGTAACACCATTTTCACTTAAAATCTACTCAACATATTTTTTAAGATTGTCAGATGTTGGGCATCTGTTACACTCCCCTTGTTAACATGGTGGTTCTGGGGGATTACAAAAAATTTATACAATTATTGTTTAAATTTTATTCTTTTCTCCTTTACTCAATTCTTACAAATTGCATTAAATCAGCATTAATTTAACATTTTCATGTATATCTCAAACACAAATAATATATGTTCCACTTGATAGTCAGAATACAGTTTTTTAGTTTTAGTTCTACAAATTTAGAAAATCCAATTTAAAGATCTAGATACTTATCCTTGAATTCCTTAAAAGTCTCCTTTAAATTACGCAATAGTAACCTTTATCGTATGTGTCTTCACTGTATAAACTTTCTTTGCCGCATAATAATAATAATAATAATAATAATAAAATCCTATTAAAAATTATTCTAATTATTACAAATCCTTTATTTTTTTTTTTTTCGGTGGTGGGCTGGACAACACGTAGGTCCCACTAATTTCCCTCATCCTTGATAGATAGGGTAAAAATATTACGTGCAAGCATTTGAAAATTGCAACCAAGTTCCACTTACATTGTGTATTTTATTAGATTTGTAGATTTTTTTTAAATTAGAGATTTTTTTAGATTTGCAGATTTTTTTTCCATGTTAGTATGAAAATTCTGATGAAAGTAGTATTGCCGAATTTAGGTACTTTTTTATTCAATATTCACCAATAATTTTAAGGAGTGATTTTTTTTTATGTACATAATAGACGATTAATCTTCAAAGTGATTAGGCAGCCACTACAATTAAAATTTAGTGGCAGATTTTGTGTAAAAAAATTTGACAACATTAAATAAAAGGTTGTACTTTAAATTATAACTCTTGCATCCCATGACGATTCCAAGTTGAAACTTACAATATTATCGACAGTAAATGGGGGAACAACATATAAATTAAAAAAAAATACTTTCTAAGTTATTGAAGGTTTTTTATTTATGGTGCGGCACTTGGCCATTTGTGAAGGGACACCCAATGGGCGGTTATCGCTACCCCGAACAGGGACAACGCATCCATGCCTTTTCAAGGTTCCAACCCAGGCCCAACAGTGTAGGAGATTTTTACTACATACCAATTCTTTCTTTCTTTATTTTTTAAATATTTTTTTCTTTAGAAATGCAGCGTTAAATGACTCGATTTTACAATTCAACTCTTCTGTCTATTTCTGATGTTAAATATTGAAAATGTAAATAATTTTTAAGTTAATTAAAATATGCTTCTACTGGACTTTCATTTGAATATTTTTATATATTAACGCGACAATCTGTTTGCAATATTACCAATCTTGAAAATTCAAAATAAGCGTAGCTTTTAGATACTATTTACTAACTTTCAAGTTTTACTTTATTTTTAATTTTTTTAAGTTACTAATTTCGATTTAAGGAATTATAATTCAGTTACCAAGCATCAATATTTCTGGAAGTTTATTTTGTCTTTATGTATTCATGTGGGAGAGATTACTCAGAGAGAGAGAGAGAGAGCGAAAAACTATTTAAAATATGGCAATAAATATGCATTTCCAGACTCCTTCTCTCTCTCTCTCTCTTTTTTTTTTTTAATTTATTAAATTTGTTAATACTTTAAAAGATAATTTTAGAATACATTATAATAATGTTCAGTGTTTAGCACAATACACATTATCAATAACAACTATCCCACATTTCTTGCGCATCATGTGCATATTTCTGTACTGATAAGTATAAAAGTTTTAAGTCCAAAAATATCTATTTTGAGTTAAGTACATAGTCAGACTCAGAAAAAAAATTCTCTATCGATTGGTATAAAGGATTTAAATCCATGTCATTTAGTCTTTGAGAAAATCCATTGGTAAAAAAAGATTTAAGTCAGAAATTTAGCATTAATCTTTGGTATAAAATATTTAATTCAATTTTTCTCTTTATTAAATGAAGATTGACAATCACTGAATGGTATAAAGCGTATAAACCAACATAATCCCTTTTTCCTAATTGATTCTGCTCATTAGATTTTAGTTAGTTTAACTTTATTTTTCGTCTCCTGAAACATCAAGAATATGGACTTAAATCCTTTATACTTATCAGTACAGATTTAATACATGAATTACTATTTTGAAGTTGCTTAGTAAATTATTTATACAAGTATTTTACAAAATTTTCTACAAATTTTCTTAGAGCCTAATGGCATATCCGTATTTTATCTGATTATTTTATCTGAATTCAAGCAATTAAAAAAAAAAATCATTTCGGTATTTTTTCTTCTTTAACATAGTCTGTTTTTCAAATGAGCATTAAATGATTCATCTTGACACGGTATTAAGAAAAATAAAGCGAAGCAACTGTAACTTTGATACCTTACTTTTGATAAGTTTTTTTGCTATTAAGAGATCGAAATATCGATACAAGACTCAATATGAAATGGAACATAGATCAATTTGAAGTTAAATAGTTTAGAGATAGCTTGTTTTGATTACTTTTCTTTTCAACTTCTACTTGTTTTTATCATTAAAAAATATGATTTATTTTACTATTTGTTTATTTAGATAAGTGCATTTGATTTAAAGCTATTAACTTTAAAGAGTTCTTTCTTTTCATTTACATACATTATTATAAATCACTTTCTTTCAATGTAAGTATAACTTTGAAGTTTTCAAATGTGATTAAACATAAATGAGCAATTTCTCTTGCAAGAACCAATTTGTTTCATTTTGTTAGCCAACTCTTGAGAACAACGTGATTTCATTTATATAAATATAATTATTTATTTGAAATGTCGTGCACAGCCTTCAGTTAGATATTTAGCCCATAAACGATTATTAATATGTAGTCTATAATGAATTGTTTAAACGTCACAATTCAATAGCGATATTAAACAATGAGAATTCATGTCCTATGATAATTGTAAACTTGACAAATGCATTTCATTAAAAAGGCAATGAATTTGTAAAATTTTCAATTTTCAGTTCTTCATAGAATTACTTTGTAAATTTTTTAAAAACACTTTGTGTTTATTTATTTTCAACTGTAAGAATCGATTTTTGTATGTTCTAGTGTAACTGTTACATTAACTGATCTAGCAATAAATAATAGCTTGTTCTTGTGGAATGTTTATGGATTATAATTTGAAATTTTGAAATGTTTTCATTTAATTTAATTGCATAAAAGTGTTACAACAAGTTAATTAACTTAGTTACTGGTCTAAATGGATTTAAGCCGTACGATGTTGCACTGTCAACGATTTAAGTACCAAAAATCAGAATATTTAACATGTTCTCCATTAACATCAGTAACAAATATAAACTAAATGATGATTGTAAATGTATACAGCAAACAAAAGATGATGAATAATGATATAAAAGGGATTAAAAATGATGATGTATAAAAAAATAACACAGATTAAATACGATTGATCAAAAATAAGAATAGAAAATACGTTATTTCAGCAATCGCTATAGATAAACAAGACTTCGTCTGCTATTAGTTTTTCCTCTATCATGTGACCTCTGACGTCAGGTGGGAAGAACCCATTGCTGAATAAGGAAAGAACTTCTTTTGATTAAAACATATTAAGCGTACAATTGGATAGATCATCTTTAATATATATATAAAATCAGATAATTTAGACCATGGTTTCCTTGCTGAGAGGTATAATATCTGAATTACCTCCCCCGCCTCCACCCCACCCCAGAAAAAAAAAAATCTTTAATCTTGATAAATAAACATTACTATGGTCGTCGTTCAAACTGATGCTGCAATTATTATATGAACGATGGTGTTCTGAATTAACAGCTGGTTATATTGTTATATATATTAAAACTTTCAGCTGCTAAATAGAAGAAATAATGCATAGTATGCATACTTAAGTTTACTTATAATATTCAGTTATTGTTAAGATGAAATTAGTTAAAATTGTGGGTTTACTGCTTTCAATTATTTAAAATAAATAAATAAATATATTTCTAAAATAGCAATCATATCTTTATAAATCAGTACTCTTTAAAACATATGTTCATGTATGTATACAATTTGATTTCAAGAAAAACAATGTTTTTTAAACTTCTTTAGTTAACAGATTTTAACATTCCTATATTGTTTTCCGTAAGCAATAATTATTTTTCTGTAAATGATTTTTTTTCTACTTAGTTTAATTTAATTTTATTGTAATTTTTAGAATTACATTTATCTTACATTCTTGTTTCTTAATTTCATTTTCGGAAGTGAATAGGACATTAATATCTATTATTTCTTAGCTTTATGTTTGCATATATACAGAAATTCTCCTATATTTGCATATAATTATTCAGTTAATGCCAGACAGACAGATATAGGAAAATGCATTTCTGACTTTATGTGTATATAAGATATAAATTATAATTAAACACAATAATACATAATATCACTAACTAAACAGGCTTTGTTTAAAAATTATTACGGTTAAAAATTTCGGGATTAATGTTCTTATAGACATGCAATATTCAGTTAACACGAATTAACCCGTTAACGCCCGAATTAATTTTGCAAAATATTATTAGCTGATTATTTCACTTTTAAATTAATATAGATAACTCACAGTAAAATACATTAACTTAAACAATTCTTCTGATAGTTTTAAAGTTAAGGCCTATCCTCGTTCACTGACATTTAGTGTTCTAGCGAGAAAACTTCGAGATGGAAAAACTTTGAGATAACATATTAATTTTTCCTATTATATGTTGACAAAGATCTCTAAAGTAAAGTATTATAATATATATTATTATTCAACTTGATTTAAATTAGTATACCTGCATAAAAAGCAAATATATGTGCGACGAATGAAAAATCATAACATGACTATACAAATTATGAAATATTAATTAATAGTAGGCACATAAAACTTTCAGGGATCCTTTAGAGTGACGCTATAAACTGTCACTATAAAACAGAAATCATTTCAAGGAACCACAAAAAATATACGCGCCATTTTATTAGCTGTCCTCAAATGAGGACACTGGGCCCTAACAGGTTAATAAAAAATCCAGTTCGGAAAGCAGCAATGTACATTAATAAATAAACTTTTTTCTCCCTTTTAATTTCACTTTAAACCTTTTTCTCACTTTTCTATAATTGCAAATAATCATCAAAAATTACTTCAATTATGGATTCTTAAATATCTACATAAATAAGATATTGCTTCTCATTAATTTTTTTTTTCTTTTCCCTTGACTGAATTCCATTAAATATATTTTCAATAAGATTTATTTCTAATAACTTAAAATGAATAGCTGTAGTAAATAGTTACTTTTGTGTTCTGCATGATTTTTGATTTTTAACTGACTGGAGATTTCTTAATATACCTGCACATAAATGACTAAAGGTTTATTGTATCTCTATTTTAATATTTTTTTAATTAGACTATTAATTCGACTAGTTTCGATTAACATTTTAAATTTACTAAAATGCACAGGTATCATGACAGTAATCATGAAGAAAACGTAAACAGATCTAAGCATGAGTAAAAAATCAGAAAATCGCGAAATTCCTAGTTTTTTGAAAAGTGTTAAGAAGTAGATTGCGTGAAGAAATTGCGAAAATATTATGATTATTCAAAATATTTTCGCAATTTCTTCACGCTATCTACTTCTTAACACTTTTCAAAAAACAAGGAATTTTGTGATTTTCTGATTTTTTACTCATGCTTGGATCTTTTTACGTTTTCTTCATGATCACTGTAAATTATCTTAATCCTTATTCCAAATATTCTACGAAGAACCGAAAGGAAAAAGTTATTTTTTGCATATCATGTTATCTCATTTTTGTATTTCACAGCCAATTTAAATTTTTATTTAAAAGAAAAAAGAAAATCAAGAGAAAAGAAAACAAAAGAAATAATCTGATGTGTCACTCACAAGACTTCCTATTACCCTACATTTCAATAAAATAAAAATAGATTGCATATTTAGTTTGAAGATCAATGGCGTAATATAATAAAAATGCATGTACTTTTACAGTATTCTAAAACAGGTTTAAAAACAATTTTATTTGACATGTAATTCTGTGTGAGGGGATGGGTCACTGTCCCCCTCAACTCCCCATTCATTTATAGTGCAAACAATTGTAAATATATATATATATATATATATATATATATATATATATATATATAGTAATAATAATAATCAAGGCTGTTATTAATTTGCCTTCAAACATGTCGATCTTGATCAAATTTTAAGTAGTAACTTAATACGAACAATAAAATACCACATTTAAAATTCTTGCAGTTAACTATTTTTAAGTTAAGCTTATTACAAATATATATATACAGATAAACCGCTAAATACTGTACTTTCGTAATCAAGGCGCCTTAAAATGTGTTATTATACATAAAACTAGAGTTCAGAATACAACTTCAAAACATACTTTTTTTATAGTGTGGGCTTGAAAAATTAATTTTGCTTCCTGAGCAGTGTTCATCGATATAGTAAAATGTAGCAAAGCACTACCATCAATTACATTCAATAGAAAAGAATGTTTAGTTTAATTTTTGGGTAGCCCTGTATATTGCTTATAAACAATAACAATATAAACAGTATTGTGTGCTTGATATCAGTCTTACTTGAAAAACATCTAACACAAAATTTATTACAAATCAGCAATTTCCAAGTATAGCCTAAATATAACCGAATACTTTGGATAGCCCTGTAAACGAATGATGAATGATTTCCATACCACAATCTACATAAAACATATTTTTACGCATATAAAAAATTTTGTCCATTCCGTTCGGTTTAATTTAACCTTGGATTGATGTTACGCTGTACTTACCAAAAATATCTCCACAGACATAATGTATTTGAATTCTCTTGGATGTCCCTGTACATGAACTATTTGCTTGATCTCAACAAAAAGTTTAATGTATTATCCTGATACATTATTAACATGATGATACATATTTAAAATACCAAGTTTGGAATTTGTGCTATTATTTGTTCTTGAGAAACAGTCTGCAGAAAATTATTCGAGCGCTAGCAATAATTCGTATATAAAAAATATACACTCTTTATTAAATAAATTCTTGCCGAGTTATGTACCTCGGCTGTCTAAGAACATGATTCAACAATGACTTATTTAACAAAACAGTATTATGTGTACTTTTTTTATATAGGAATTATTGCTAGCGCTCAAATAATTTTGTTTTAGACCGTATGATGATAACTGGTAGACACACAAACACACACATACAGACACACACACAGACAAACCGCTAAAAGCATGATTTTTTTATTCAGGGGACCTCAAATATAACAAAACTTAATTTTGAAAATATGACCCCAAAACAATACCGTTTTCTACCACATGTGCGAGTAAGAGAAAGTAAAAAGAAAGAAATAATACTAAAAATTAAAAGTTATATTTCCTTCATTTTAATGCATATCGACTAGTATTATTCAATAATCTATATTATATTATTAACTTAAATATACATTTTTTTTTCATTCGTTGCATAATAAGTCATTTCCTTGTAAAAAGATTTCTTTTCACTTAATCAATTTCATATTATAGAATCATTAGTCTTTAAGGTAAGAAAATCATGATCACACTATTGTAGAAAAAAAAAGAAAAAAAAAAAAAAAAAAATCTCTAGAAGTCTTGCTCAGTTGCTCCGAAAAGGAAAAAAAAAACTATGTATCTGCAATTAAAAAATTCCATTTATCAAAGTCAAAACAAAATGACTAATGTCTATTTTCTCTGGATATCATTAACGACAATTTAGAGGTAACACTGTGCATGTATATGAAGAATGCTGCGGTTGAAAAAAAAAAACTGATTTAAAATGACATTAAATATCAGTCATTTTCTAGAAGAAAAAAAAAAAAAAAAAAAGAGACCTTGAATTTTTTCTCCGTAACAGTTAGCGACAAACTAAAAAGGTTGGTAATTCTCGAAATCAAATACAGACATTCCTCAGAAAACTTAAGAAAATCGTAGTTATTAATTAAAAATTAAAATATATTTTGACAAACATGGAAAAAAAATCTGTGACTGAAATCTAGATACTAAACTGTGGCTCTCTCTAGTAGAAATAGTACCATGTTACCTTTATAAGGTCCTTTAAAAAGTTATAAGGTCGGTTAAATAACGAGTTAAACTAGAATTTATGTAAATTTTTCGGATGGGAAAGCAACAAAAATACAAAGTATGCAAATGATTTGTTAATTATAATACGTTTTAATTAAAATCTAATTTAAATTAATCGAACCAATTACCAGATTAGATAAAAATCTTATTTGCTGATGGAAAAAAGTATAAGGTCGTCGAATTTTTTGGAGAGATATGCAAATTTTCTGAGGACTGAGAAAGCATGAAATATAAAAGGCAAGCTAACAACGCATTTAGGGTTACTTTAGTTTTTCTCTGTGCTATTGGCAAAAATGCCGAGGCAGAAACAATATTCCGATGTAGATCGTGGTAAAAATCCTTCGAATGGAAGCGAATGGAATGAGTGGTGCATCTATTTCCAGGTCCGTTGGTTAGTCTAAAACGGTAGTCCATAACTTTTTAAAAAATCTTTCAAAGTATGGTAAAAGCAAGTGCCCAGGAAGAACAAGTGCAGTTTTAATGCGCCAAAAATCGACCACTTTTTGATGGATATGCGATTAAAAAAAATGTTTTTTTTTTTTTTTTTAAATAGTTCGTGGTTTAAGCCTACCATATACCAGCCGGACTGTCTGCAGGATTTTAAGTTTCAACCAAATGGCACAGTTCGTAAAATTAAAACTTGACAACACTTACTAAAGATGCATAAATTAGCTCGCTTAGAATTTGCTTAAAAAATATGTTTCGCTTGAAGATAAATGGAAACATATAGTTTTTTCAGATGAGAAAAAATTTAATTTTCTTGAGCCAGATGGTTTAAAAAAATTCTGGTATGATATTTAAAAAAATAAAACCTTACTTTTCCAAGCGGTAGAATGGAAGGGAGTCACTAATGGTATGACATGCTGTGAATTCTGGTAATTTATACCAAAATAAATTCCAAAAGTATCAAGATATACTGGACGACATTTTTCTTCCCAATGTTCTTCCAATTACAACAGGAGGTTGGACATTTCAGCCAGGATAATGTCAGCATCCATACTGTTCTGCAGAAGTTGGGTTTAAAACAAGTGAGATCTGTCTGCTTGATTGGCCATCCTGAAATCCAGATTTAAACCCACTGGTAAATAGTTGGAGCATATTTACGCAATCTGTTTATAAGGACATATGACAGTATCGAGGGAAAGGCGAACTTATCAATGCGTCCAGGAATGCATGCGAAAATATCAAAAAAGAAACTTCATCTTGAATGGATTCAACGATGACTGATCGACTGATACAAGTCATCGAAAAAAAAAAAAGTTGAATTTGTAGGATGTTGACTTTATATTTTCATTCATAAATCCTCGACCTTATGATTATTTTCAAGATGAAGTGCCATTAGGTTTCTAAATTGTCATTCAATGCTTTGATTATATATTACATATGTTCATAACCCATGTTTATGTTTTTAGTTTTATTTCTAAGGAAAAGTGATATCAAATTTCTCGTGTTTAGCTACGTTTTATACTTTTTTTGTTAATATATTTTGCGACCTTATACTTTTTTCCAAGCCCTTATATTCTAGCTCCCTTTCGTAGCGAGTTCTGAAAACCCTATTAGAATCCTTGAGCATTTTCCTATATTATTGTAACTCATTTTATTTAAAAGTCTCTGAGAAAAATTAGAAAAAAAAAGGCGACATTTAGTAACTATAATTTTGATTTGCGACACAATTCTAGGAAATCAAGCTAGAATTTATTTCAATACAAACACTGTTAAAAATTTCAGTTCAAACTTAAACCACTATATGGAGTAAAAATATAAGTAATTACCATAATATGGTTCAACCTCACTTTTTAGTTTCTACTTCTTGCGATTGAATTTCCGTTGCACCAAAACTTGGAGAAGTATTTCGAATAATTAAAATTCTAATAGAATAAGCTGAGCAAATGTCCCCATTTTCTGCAGACAGTCTTTATTTTGAAGGCATTTTTCTAAGTTTTAAAAAATTGTAGAAAGTAGATTATTAATCAATAATGTGTCATTTTAGTCCTTTATTTATTAGGAATGAAATTATGCATCCGTAATTGGATAATTGTAGTAAATTTTAACGCATCTCTATTATAAAGGTACTCTGATCTGGTCAGTCTACTATAGAAGAATGTCTGAAACAAAGTGCGTGGATTTCTGAAACGAATTTTTACTTACAGTTATTCTGCCTTATCTTAAAAATATCGCCTGAATTAAGATTTTGAAGCCTCACAGAATTTTTGTTGGAAATTCGTAAATTGGGAGTTGGCCCAGATCCAATGTTTAGACAAATGGTCTTAAACCAAACTGCAACGCACACATCGCTTCCTTCTGTATAACTGACGCGACTTTTTGCTATAGAATTGTCGAATATATATTACATAAGGCGAAAAGAAGGAAATGTGCCTTCACATTACAATTAGAGGAATTCAACATAATTTGTTACGAGAAAGCACAATTTTTCATCTAACAATAGTCTATTGTTCTTTCCCATATACACATACTAATTCCTACCCGGGGAAAAGAAAGGGGTGCGATGAGGCGCTGGTCTCGCCCAAAACTTATGGTAACATCTCCAAAACTGGCGCCACACTGAATGTTTTAATTAGTTTCACTAATGACCACCTGCGATCGTTAATTAACTGACGAGTATCTTAGGAGAAATGGTCACGTGATTCCCGACGGCCACTTTCATTGGATCATATTTGATGGATGGACTGAGATTAAGCTTAAGTGGGATTTCGAGAGAAGGGTTTTTGAAAGAGAAACTTTTGTTTTGTTTTTTTCATATATTGTGAATATTAATGCGCTTCTGACACTCGTGATAAATTTTACCATTTTTTTTTTTTTTTTTTTTTTTTTTGTCGCGTGTAAATTGATTGTTTTAAAAATTGACGAAAGTTTCCTAAAAAAATATGTTGAGAGACTTACAATTTACGTTTAGCTTGCGATTTGCAGTTAGAATATATGTGCTTATATCAAGACGTAAGACTGATAATTTTGATATTTCTTGAACAATCACTGTTAATAAAGAATTTTATTTATCTTTCGAGGTATTTCATACAGTCTTATTGTTTAGTTATTATATGAATAAATTATAGTCATATAATAATCAATATATTTAATTTAATATATTATTAATTATTATACGTTAACAAACATTATTTATTTATATAATTAATATATGTAATTAGATAAATAAATAATAAAACACATTTTTTGAAACATAGTTTTTAAAGAAAATAGCTTTTTTTTAAAAAAATAAGCCCAAAATATTTAATGTTAATTTTCAAAGTTATTTCTCAGTCTAAATAATGTCTTCTGTCCCTGAATTTATAATACAGGTGGATATAATTCTCTATTAATAGCAATCAGTGTTAGGAGACTGCAACCAAATTTGGTATGTGAAAGAGTCGTGAAATTTATTCAAGGAAATTCAAAATGTATTCCTAAGTTTGAAAGACATCCACCAGGTGGCTCTCTGTATGAAAAAAAAAAAAAACTGTCAAATTTAACAAACTGAAGGACTTGATCAAAAACTAATTAATAAATCAGGCTATTCTTTATGGATTTCGTATAAGGTAAACGCACCAGTAGTGGACCCTGTACCAGTATTGGACACTTTTAATTTTAAACTCGGAAAATAAGCTACCTAATAAATCTGAAGATTCGAGCAATGTTCAGGAAGGAAGTTATTGTCCTTTACTTTTAAGCCCTTTAACTAAAATAATTCCGACCATTAGTTTTAAAATAATGTTAGTTTAACTAAAAAAAAATTGCACTTTTTGTGATTTTGCCGTTTTATTTTTATCACTTTGAATAAGGAAATGAAATTTTATTTGATCTCTCTCTGGTTATTTTTAACTGATTTCTTCTACCTTTTGCTTTCATATAACTGAAATAAGTATGGAGAATACTTTTCTTTTGCTGTTTTTTAAATCTTGTATTAACACATAGTACTTTTATGAGTGTTCACAACTGGTGCCAAAAAATGCCATCATGACAAATAGTGGACAGCCCTGTCCACTACTGGCTCATGTGACTTTTAATGCCAGATCCATTAGTGGATACAAATCTGTAATCTAGCAATTTTAGAGTTGAATTTTAAAGCAAAAATTCAAACATCACTTTAGGCTTGCATTCTTCTATGAGTGAAATGCCATAGCATAATTATTGATATGGAAATGAAACATATTAGTTCAAAATTGTTTTTTCTTATTTATTGAGTGAAATTTCCTTATAAAAATATTTATAAGATGTACTGAGAAAAAATTCTGTAACTGACATCTAGAATCTAAATTGTGGCTCCAGAAAAAATAGATTCATGCCATCCTTATAAATTCTAGTCCCCTTTGAAAGCGTGTTCTAGAAACCCCTATTAGAATTCTAGAGCGTTTGCCTATATTCTCGAGTACAAAGTTATTAAAAAACCTCTGCAAATAAATGAGAATACAAGAGGCGGCTTTCAGCAACTATAATCTTGGTTTATTACCCAATTCTAGAAACTTAAACGAGAATTTCTCGTAATACAAAGGATTCAGAATATTCAGAATGTTGTTTTACCATCTAGAAATGTGTAGTCTAGAAATTCTCGATCATTTCGTCTATTCGGTTTATTGGCGTGCCTTATGCGCACAGCTCGGAAATCTATATATCAGGTTAAGGGATTTAGAAAATGACCACTTATTCATTCTAGATGAAGGCGGTATATATATATATATTTTCTCAATGTAATCTAGAAAATTTCCTTAATCAGTTTGTCGCATAATTTTGGCGAATTATCTATCCACAAAGGAAAAATTTATCCTTCTGTCTCTAATAATGAATCCAAAAACCTCGCGCATTCATTCATGTAATGTAAAATTAAAGTATTTTGGAATCTTGAGCACTATTGAAAGTAATTTTGTTTTCGATTTACCAGAAGGACCGTAAATATAAGAGTTTTCAGGATTTTAGAAAAAGCCTATTTAATATCAATAGTCGTACAAACTTAATCTTATTTAGATGCGAAAATATTTATCCAGGAACACAATGAATTCACTAAGTTTAATTCATGAAGAGTAAATAAGCGAATAACCTTAATGATAGTGAAGATTATTAAAACTCTTTAACAAACCTTTATTTTTTTAATATTGAAATTCTTGCTTTAGTCGCTGTCTTGAATTAATTATTGTAAAGTAATTTCGACACAAAAATAAAATACCTGTTACTTGTGTACATATACCTTTATTTAAATGCGGAAACATTCATCCAATTACTGACAGTATATTTCATTCACGGGCATTTGTGTTCCGATATTTGCTCAACCACAAATTTCTAACGACAATAATTGTGATAGTTTTCAAGTAATTTATCTATGATTAACTATAATAAAAATTACGATTTACAAATACTTTTCGAAAAAGTACTAGAACACGAACACCCTTGTCTGTTAAATGTAAAGAAACGAATAATGTTACACAGCATGAAGACTTTTTCAAACTCTTAATCAAAACTTTCTTTCCTAATCGAGAAATTCATTTTTCAGTCTCAGTCTTGATTAATTATTATAGAGTGATTTCCACACGCATAAAAAGAAAGCTAAAAGGAAAAAAGAGCACGTCTTTTCACTCCCTTTTTATTCGGGTATTAGTCGTTCTAAAACCTTCTGTGGTAAAAAAAAAAAAAAGAAAAGCTAAGAAAATAATGACCCTCCACATCATGAAGACCTCCCTATAGAGAATCGCTTCCGATCGGTCAGCTTTGTATCGTTATTAATCATAAAACTTGGCAGAATTTCAAATTTTTTTTTTTTAACCTTTCTTATAGAGTAAAAAAGTGAATTTTTCCTTGAGTGAAACATGGACAAGGAAAGCTATTGAACGATCTTATTAAATAACGTAAAATAAAGTACTATAAAACTTTTATGAATTCTTTGCGTGGGAATTAAACGTAAATTGAATAAAATTACTTTTTAAATGGCTAATATTTGGATTATCAATGCAGTATAATTTCGAGTTTTATTGGAATGATTACACTATAAAACGAATTGATATTTTTATCAAATTAATAGCTTGGTCGTACCATATCAAATCAACACAGCTAATTCCCTTCAAATTTAATTCTCTTCACAGCTAATTCTCTTCAAATAAGACCTCTTCAAATTTTTATAAAATTGTGTTCATTTTTTTTTCTATGGAGAATTGAATGTATACTAAGTAATAAGTCTCTAAAAGCCTCTAAAATTGGATAAAAAATGCTAATTTTATTATTATTATTACTATCATTATTATTATTATTTATTTATTTATTTATTTATTTATTTTTTTACAAATGTACCCATATTTTGTTCCCTAATTAAACTCAGAAGTATTAGTTTAGAATTGTTAGAAAGCCTTTAATACAAGCTTTTAAATAATATATTACATGCACACATTTTAGTTCCCCATCATACTCTAGGTATGGGGAACTTAGGTAATCATGAAAATTTTGGACCTCGGTTTTTTGACATTTTTACACGTTTTCAGGTTTGAGGAATCAGAAAATGACAAAGTTTGTATGGTGTCCGTCTGAATAGTGTCTGTTAATTTGTTAGTCCGTTGGTGTGTTAGTCCGTTAGTGTGTTAGTCCGTTAGTGTGTTAGTCCGTTAGTGTGTTAGTTTGTTAGTCTGTGTACACGATCTCTCAAGAACAAATAGTCGCAGAGAAGTCAGATCAGTTTTAAAATATTACTTTTGGCACTGGCAAGAACCCTATTCATTTGCAACATTCGAATTTAAAAATTCGTATGTTATTATAAATTTACGATTTTCTTAACGTGGGAGAATAAGGAAAAATTTCACTTAAACGTTCATTAAGTTACTGTAAAAATGCCAGAAAAGTTTTTAAATATCAATTTTGTTGCAGGAATGAACATCATTAACTATAAACATGCTACTTTGAAATTTTCGCAAGTTCTTGGAAATTTACGAATTTCTTAACATGGCAGAATAGGGCAAAATTTCACATAAACGTCAATCTCGAGGGATATTTTCGTCGTAAAGATGCCATACCACTTTTGAAATATTATTTTGAATACTGGCATGAATATAATTGACTAGGTATTTTCCAATATAAAAATATCGTAAGTTATTGAAAATTTACGAATTTCTTAACATGGCATAATATGGCAAAATTGCACATAAACGTCAATCTTGAAGGACATTTTCATCGTAAAGATGTCAGACCACTTTTGAAATACTGGCATGAATATCATAGTCTCTGAATTTTCCAATTAAAAAAATTCGTAAGTTATTTGGAATTTACGATTTACTTAACATGGCAGAATAGGGCAAAGCTAATCACAAACGTCTATTTTGAGGATCACAAATATATCAGTCAACTTCAAAATAACATTTATGATACTTGTTTGAACATGATTCACTGCAAATATTCTAGTTGCAAAATTTCGTAAGTTATTCTTAATTTGAGATTTTATCAACATAGCCAAACTGAAAAATTTCCATATAAATATGTATTTTGAGGATTGTTGCATTGAAAATAGTAGCATGAAAACTAAACTACGAAACTGACTCTAATAAAATAAATTAATAGATTATAATAACATAAATATATCGAACTGGACGGTAGATAGCCTATTAGGCGGAGATTTCATTCTGTCACTGCGTCAAGCGTTTGGTCAAATTCATTTCTCTTAACATGATTATAATATGTCTTGCACTAGAAATTTATGAGAACATATATATGATAAGGAACTGAGCAGAGTCCACCTATGCCAAATAGTTTCAATTTTTTGCTGTGAAAGTCAAACATTTTGACATTTGGCCTTCAATACGTCAGAAAGTAATTAGTTCAGAAAGTTTAATTCACAAATTTTATTTTATTATTATTATTTTATTTTAAAAAAATTATGTTTTCCTACATTTATTGCCTATAATTATTGTCATTTTCAACTTTGAGCCGCCATGCGATATTAAGTGATAAATTAAAATGCGACCCCTTTTTAGTACTTTCATACTAAAATTGTCAGACAATTTAAAAAATTATTTTTGGGTGGGCCAAATGAACATGTACCGAAATTCTTTGAAGAGTAAATGGTTAATTACAGTGTTTTCTTAATTAATAATTATATAATATTTAAAGAAAATAAAAAGAAAAATTGAATGATGAAAGCTGCAATTTTGTTAATGTTAATCTGCTGTTTGAGCATTCGTTTTAAATGTGCTAAGTGCAATAACGCAAGACTTAAACAATATAGATCAACTGATGGGTGTTAGGAGAGGAGGGGAAGTCTTTAACCTCTGGTTTCTAATATATTATCATAATTTATCAAAATATAAAAGGCGCATATATGTTAATAAAATATTTTTAATGTTCATTATATTCTTTTTCAGTATTATTAGATGAACAAGTAATTTTTTTATATTAAGGAATCATGTAAAATTAAAAGGTACATTAAAAATATTCATTTATAATTTAAAAAAAAAAATTACTTTTGTACAAATATAATTACAAAGACTTGGGGGTATTTTGTAGTTTCATGCAATTTTTAAGCTTATTTCAAAGATGCATGAGCATGGAACAATTCTTATGGCGATAAGAGTGAAAGTTCTTCCTATGACATATCGTATACAGAAGACGGTAATTGAGTAATAAATATAAGTGTCATATAAGCTCTATAAGCTTTTCAATGAAATGGTGAATAAAACCTTCATTAGATAAAGTTTCAAGAACTGCATCATGAACATTCAACCACTGTTTATAAAAAGTTATATACGTAACACCATTTTCACTGAAAATCTACTCAACATATTTTTTAAGATTGTCAGATGTTGGGCAACTGTTACACTCCCCTAGTTAACATGGTGGTTCTGGGGGATTACAAAAAAAAAAAAAAAAATTATTGTTTGAATTTGATTATTTTCTGCTTTACTCAATTCTTACAAATTGCATTAAATCAGCATTAATTTAACATTTTCATGTATAGGTCAAACACAGACAATATATGTTCCACTTGGTAGTCAGAATACAGTTATTTTGGTTTTAGTTCTACAAATTTAAAAAATCCAATTTAAAGATCTGGATACTTATCCTTGAATTCCTTAAAAGTCTCCTTTAAATTACACAATAGTAACCTTTTTCGTATGTGTCTTCACTGTATTAACTTTCATTGCCGCATAATATTAATAATAATAGTAAAATCCCATTAAAAATTACTCTAATTATTACACGATTTTTATTTTTATTTTTCTTCGCTGGTGGGCTGGACAGCACGTAGATCCCACAAATTAACCTCATCCCTGATAGATATGGTAAAAATATTAAGTGCAAGCACTTGAAAATTGCAACCGTGTCACTTACATTGTATATTTTATTAGATTTGCAGAATTTTGTCAAATTATTTCATGTTAGTATGAAAATTCTGATAAAAGCAGTATTGCCAAATTTAGGTACTTTATTATTCAATATTCACCAATAATTTTAAGGAGTGATTTTTTTTATATACATAATATACTATTAATCTTCAAAGTGATTAGGCAGCCACTACAATTGAAATTTAGTGGCAGATATTGTATAAAAAAATTATTCCTAAATTTGGCAACATTGAATAAGAGGTTGTACTTTAAATTATAACTCAGCATCCCATGACGATTCCAAGTTGAAATTATAATTAACCGTGTAGGAGTCAGGGACGCTAACCACAACACCGTCTGGGCGGCGAGTTATTGAAGGTTAAATTTCAAAATGTTTGACCTTAATATGAAGATTTTTAAAAATATATGTATGGAATTTATCACTTGAATGCCTATATAAATGCTTTCTAAGAACACATATTTATGCATACTTGTCAACATCTTAATTAATATATCCCATAGTGTCGTTAGTCCCGCCCTATTTTTCACATTAGTAAATTTTTAGAATAAAATTCTACTAATGCAATTACCATTAATTAAGATGAAAAATACTCTAAAAAGATACTGGTGTGAAAAAGAAGGTAGGGCTAACAATACTACGGAATGTTAATTAGTATGTTGGCAAGTATGCTTATGCCACTAAGACAATTAGGATACCTATTTTTTTATTTATTTATTTATTTATTTATTTATTTATTTATTTAATCATCAACTTCACATTTTTAATGCAAAATTAAAATAAAAAAGTATGAATTTCTAAAATATAAACTGACAGGATGGATTTTACTTTTTACCATTATTTTCGCGTTCAGTAACTAAAAATATACAAGAAATTGTTTTAAAAAAAATCTTTTTTTTTTAGACCTGGGTTATTGTTAATTTTGAAAAGGGGCCTTTGATCGTTAATTTAGCATTTATTGGTAATATGACCAATATTAAATCAAGAGGAAGTCAGAATAATTTCTAAAAATGGATCGAGACTCAGAAATATTCCGTCCAAACCATGTGTAAAAATTAATTTGTGCAGATTTTTACTACATACCAATTCTTTCTTTATTTATTTTTTAAATATTTTTTCTATAGAAATGCAGCATTAAATGACTCGATTTTACAATTTAACCTTTTCTGTCTATTTCTGATGTTAAATATTGAAAATGTAAATAATTTTTAAGTTAATTAAAATATGCTTCTACTGGACTTTCATTTGAATATTTCTATATATTAACGCGACATTCTGTTTGCAATATTACCAATCTTGAAAATTCAAAATAAGCGTAGCTTTTAGATACTATTTACTAACTTTCAAGTTTTATTTATTTTTAATTTTTTTAAGATACTAATTTCGATTTAAGGAATTATAATTCAGTTACCAAGCATCAATATTTCTGGAAGTTTATTTTGTCTTCATGTATTCATGTGGGAGAGATTACTCAGAGAGAGAGAGAGAGAGAGAGCGAAAAACTATTTAAAATATGGCAATAAATATGCATTTCCAGACTCCTTCTCTCTCTCTCTCTCTTTTTTTTTTTTAATTTATTAAATTTGTTAATACTTTAAAAGATAATTTTAGAATACATTATAATAATGTTCAGTGTTTAGCACAATACACATTATCAATAACAACTATCCCACATTTCTTGCGCATCATGTGTATATTTCTGTACTGATAAGTATAAAAGTTTTAAGTCCAAAAATGTCTATTTTGAGTTAAGTACATAGTCAGACTCAGAAAAAAAATTCTCTATCGATTGGTATAAAGGATTTAAATCCATGTCATTTAGTCTTTGAGAAAATCCATTGGTAAAAAAAGATTTAAGTCAGAAATTCAGCATTAATCTTCGGTATAAAATATTTAATTCAATTTTTCTCTTTATTAAATGAAGATTGACAATCACTGAATGGTATAAAGCGTATAAACCAACATAATACCTTTTTCCTAATCGATTCTGCTCATTAGTTTTTAGTTAGTTTAACTTTATTTTTCGTCTCCTGAAAAATCAAGAATATGGACTTAAATCCTTTATACTTATCAGTACAGATTTAATACATGAATTCCTATTTTGAAGTTGCTTAGTAAATTATTTATAGAAGTATTTTACAAAATTTTCCACAAATTTTCTAAATGGAAAAAAAGCCTAATGGAATATCCGTATTTTATCTGATTATTCTATCTGAATTCAAGCAATTAAAAAAAAAACCATTTCGGTATTTTTTCTTCTTTAACATAGTCTGCTTTTCAAATGAGCATTAAATGATTCATCTTGACACGATATTAAGAAGAATAAAGCGAAGCAACTGTAACTTTGATACCTTACTTTTGATAAGTTTTTTGCTATTAAGAGATCGAAATATCGATACAAGACTCAATATGAAATGGAACATAGATCAATTTGAAGTTAAATAGTTTAGAGATAGCTTGTTTTGATTACTTTTCTTTTCAACTTCTACTTGTTTTTATCATTAAAAAAATATGATTTATTTTACTATTTGTTTATTTAGATAAGTGCATTTGATTTAAAGCTATTAACTTTAAAGAGTTCTTTCTTTTCATTTACATATATTATTATAAATCACTTTCTTTCAATGTAAGTATAACTTTGAAGTTTTCAAATGTAATTAAACATAAATGAGCAATTTCTCTTGCAAGAACCAATTTGTTTCATTTTGTTAGCCAATTCTTGAGAACAACGTGATTTCATTTATATAAATATAATTATTTATTTGAAATGTCGTGCACAGCCTTCAGTTAGATATTTAGCCCATAAACGATTATTAATATGTAGTCTATAATGAATTGTTTAAACGTCACAATTCAATAGCGATATTAAACAATGAGAATTCATGTCCTATGATAATTGTAAACTTGACAAATGCATTTCATTAAAAAGGCAATGAATTTGTAAGATTTTCAATTTTCAGTTCTTCATAGAATTACTTTGTAAATTCCAAATATAATTTAGGGTAGGTACTCCAGTAATTGACGTCTATCCCGAAATAATTAAAAGATAAAAAAAAAAATAATAAAAGCATACATTTTACATATAATAATTTTAACATTTTATGGCAAACACTGGATCATAGGGTGCTAATAACTGGTAAAACGAACAACTAGCAGTGTCAAACACTGGAACATAGGGTACCAATTAGTGATAAAATGAAAAACTGGCAGTGTCAATTACTGGAACATTGAGTGAATATAAGATAATAATTCATAAAAAAGAAAAATAATAATAATTGTTAACAAATGTGTGTATTTTAACATATATGTGGTTCTGAATGTCTTCCATGCCATGCGTATTAACTTAAGATTTCTAAAAACATTTTCTGATGACTAGAACATTAAAAACATCAGAGATTGCTCTAAAAGTGTCAATCACTGGTGCACTTACCCTACTAACTTATAAAAAACGCCATAATATTTTGCTTTTTTGTGAGTCAGAATACGTGTTTATTTGTTAAAAATATTTATTTAATGTAGTGATTGAAAAATTAATTTATAGGATTTTATAAATAAATATTTAATTAAAGCTCGACATGAATTGATTCTGTTTATATTTTGGAGCCTATTGCTCAAAATAGGCCATATTGCGTTTCCATACTTTTCTTGTCAAAATTTCGTAGTAGAAATGAATATCTGCGAAGTAAATCTGAATGTGTATTTTATTTATGCAGGAAATTTAACTCATTACCCATTTTTTTTTTTTTTTTTTTTTTTTTTTTGGGGGGGGGGGGAGGTACCATACATTATAAATTGTTTTTTAAGAATATTTTAGATAAAACATTCCGCCATTGTCCTCAAAATGGTAACTATTTAGGTAATATTGGTTGAAATTGTTTTGATTCTTTAAAATCCTATATTAAAATTTAAAATTTTCAATAACAAAAATAAAATTAGATTTAAAAGTTCTCGTAAATAATGGATTAATTTAAAGGAAAGTTAAAGTACATTTTAAAGGAAAGTCGTAAATCGTATGCTTATTATTAAAGATATGCAATATATATAACTAATATTCAAAATGTCTTCATATAGTTCTTAATAAAAGCAATGCAATACTCAATATATAATATATATATAATCAGTACCCAGTCATGCATTAATAGTATGATTTTTCTCACTTTTTATAATAAATCTTCTTTTTTTAATTATTATTATTAATTAACTATTGTCTTTAAAAAAAGTATAATATACATTTACTAACTTAAGAAACTTTATTACTTAGCCTTTTCTTATAAATTTTGCTTAAGTGTCGCGTTAAATTTGTAGTAATCAAAGAGTTATTATTCAAATTTCGATTATACGTCATTTCACATATATATCCTTTTATGCCAGTCCCTTGAAAGACGTAAAAACGGTGCTCTACTGTAAGTATGAAGTGATTTTGAAATTATTGTTTTAAGAAGTTTACTAATTTGGAATTGTTTACATACAAAAATAAATAAAATAAATAAATAAATAAACATTAAGCAAAAAAAAAAAAAAAAAAACTTCTGAGTTTCCGTTTGCTATAAAAAAAGAAGAAGAAGAAGAAGAAAATCGCAAAAGAAAAAGTCTCATTGAAGAGTCGGCTTACCAGGGGTTTAGGATCTATTTTGGATCTATTCTTCCCACAATATCTACGATGTCAGATATGCCAGAATCATTGTTATGATTTTTCCCTTACTCACAAACCGCATGTCAGAAAACGCGTGCTCATTGTTACCTATTATGTAAAATGTCGTAACTTAGAGAGTGTATCCTGGAACCTGCTTTTTATAGCCAAATCAGACAGTATCAGAGGCAGAATGATTGACTAGTTTGTTATATAAAAGAAAATAAAAAATAAATATACTTTTTCACCCACATAAATTGTAAAAAAATATTTAGCAATAGTGCAAGATAATATGAACGTCTTTTAACGCTTTCTAATAAAGTTAGTATCTGTTTATAAACGTTTCTGCAAGTATTTACAGAAGGCCTTGGGACTAATATATTTTATCCAGGTATATTCAGGATAGCGTGCTTTTTATTGAAAATGATATACTAAGAACTACTGATTGTATGCAAGAATACACAAAGGAATTCAGATACGTTCCTCAGAGATTGAGATATTTGTTTAAGGTGTATTTTATTTATTTATTTATTTATTTAATTTAATTATTTATTTATTTTTACTGTACACAAAATAACAAAATTAGCATGCATTATTCAAATACATTGCTTTTTTTTTTTTTGTACTTTATGGTATGACTAGCAGGCAACGCCCGCTTCGCTAGTCCCTATTTTAAAATGAATCACTATAATTACTGAATTCTAAAAATTGCATTAATTTTTATCACGACGTGAAAAAAAAAAAAAAAAAAAAAAAAAAAAAAAAAAGAGAAACAAAATCTGATTAGGAAAAATGTCGCACCGGGTTCTCACTGCCTTCGGAAAAAATTCCCAAAATTCTCTAACTCTTATTTCTATTATTTTCCCACTTCGCTCCCCCCCCTCCTGCCTATCCTAATAATTTTACAAATTCAAAAATATCCGCAATCGATTTGTAAGTATCAAAAACCTCTATGCACCAGTTTTGAACGATCTATCTCTATTTTTATATTTTTGCCCCTCCGCTCCCCCCCCCTTCCCGCCCCTCCCGATAATTTTAAAAATTCGAAAATATCCGCAGTCGATTTGTAGGTAACGAAAACCTCTATGTACCAATTTTGAATGATCTAACTCTATTTTATTTTTCCCCCTCTGGCCCTCCTAATAACTTTACACTTTCGAAAATATCCCCATTCGACTTGCTTGCCTCTAAAACCTATCTGTACCAATTTTGAACGGCCTAACTGTATTTTTATTTATTTTTGCCCATATCCCCCTTCCCACCCCTCCTAATAATTTTACAAATTCGAAAATATCCGCAATCGATTTGTAAGCATCGAAAATCTCTATATACCAATTTTGAACGATCTAACTCTATTATTATTTTTTGACCTCCCCCCCTCTCCCCTTCCCGGCTCTCCTAATAACTTTACACTTTCGAAAATATCCCCATTCGACTTGCAGTTCTCTAAAACCTATCTGTACCAGTTTTGAACGGCCTAACTGTATTTCTGTTTGTTTTTGCCCATACTCCCCCCCTTACCACCCCACCCACCCTTCCCGCCCCTCCTAATAATTTTACAAATTCGAAAATATCCGCAATCGATTTGTGAGTATCGAAAACCTATATACACCAATTTTGATTGAATACAAATATTCTAATAGGAAAATTTCGTAAATTATTCGTAATTTACGATTTTATCAACATAGCGAAATTGTAAATTTTTCATATAAATATGAATTTTGAGGATTATTGCATTGGCAATAGTAGCATGAAAACTAAACAACGGAATTGACCCTGATAAAATAAATTAATAGATTAGAATAAGATAAATATATCGAAGTGAACAGTGGATAGCCTATTAGGCGGGGATTTCATTCTGTCACTGTATCAAGCTTTGGTCAAATTCATTTCTTTTAACATGATTATAATATGTCTCGCACTAGAAATTTATGAGAACATAAATATGATGTGGAACTGAGCAGAATCCACCTATGCCAACTATTTTCAAATAAAAATGTAATTTTTTCCAACTTCCATAAAAACTCTTATTTTGTAAATATATTTTTCTTTTACTACGTTCTTACTCTAATATAAAACCTATAATGATAGGAATATAATTTATATATTTTTTTAATATGTATTTTTTTTTTTTTTTTTTTTTTTTTTTTTTTTTACCTTTTATATCGTCTCATTCTATATTTTTGCTTTCTAACCTGCAGTTCTGATGAAATTAAATCTTATATGGGACTCGGATTGAAATTTCATATTCTGAATATTTCATATAAAATTATGTAAATGATTAAAAAATAAGGAAAGAAAGAAAGAAAAAGAAAATTAGACAACATTTTCTTTTGTAATTTATGCTTGAGGTATTTTATTTAATACATATTATTCTGAGACAGTTAAAAGTTACTTTTCTATTAATGGCTCTAATATGCTTTAAAAATTTGTTTATTTTTTAATTCGCCGGTAATAAATTATTTCTTGACAATCCATGTTAATTAGTTGAATATAGTTTACACTAGTATAAATTTGATATGAGAGAAGACGAAAGAGAGATTTTGACTTTCCAGATTGTTCTATTTTTCAATATTTAATTGCTCAAGACATATTCCGAATCATTAATTTAGAAGAGAAATTTATGGTTTAAATTTCAAAAACCCGCTGTAACCAACAAAAATACTGTTGTATATCTCCATAAAAATATACTTAAAAATTGTTATTAACATATTACTTTTTAATTTGCATCGGAAATTTTCATTTTTTGATGTTATCTGTATTTCGCAAAATGTATTTTACCGCTTACTTTTTCATAAAAAACAAAGTAAAAAAAAGAAAATCTTGATGAATATCACATTTATTTTCCGTTCTGCTAAGTAATATCCCAGAGGATAGATATAAATTTAATCACGTAAATGTGTTCAAAAGAAATCCAACAACAATAATAATAAAAAAAAAATTAAAAAAACTTCCTCTTTTAATTTTCTTTGAACTGAGTAGCACAAAAGAAGAGAAGGAGGAGACAATGGACTTGTTACTATGGCAACACTGAATTCGTAGCTGTCACATTTTATCGGGAAATTGCAAACGAACAAAATTGCACTGACTATTTTTTTTTTTTTTTCCAGCTATTTGTCAAGTATTTTGAAAAGTATTTGTGTTATGCGAGAATATTTTTGCTGGAGTATTTCTTCTGCGTGTATTTTCACGGAAGAATCGATGTATCGATCCAACTTTGAAAAGCGTATTTCTTTAAATATTTAATATAAAAAGAAAATGGACATACTTCACATTTTGCGCTGCCGTGCTGAAGTGGTAAAGAAGTCAGGCAAAGTGCCAGTTACTCGAGAAATTTTTCGGGACCAAGCGATGTTTATGCATTATGATTTTTTTGTCTTAAAAACTTTATCTGGTCTCTGTTTAAAATCTTTATCAGGTTATTTTCTTATCTAGAATTAAAAAAAAAAAAAAAGTGTATTTTATTTATATATATATATATATATATATATATATATATATATATCAAATAATCTGGAAAGATACAATCAACGAGGATACAATGTAAAACTCTCAGTGTTACAGTCGGCAGCAAAATTATTGAAGCACTAGCAATAATTCCTACTTAAAGGATGGGCCCCTAATACTGTTTTGTTAAGTAAATATTTGTCGAGTCATGATATTAGTCCTATGCTGTTTATAAAAAAGTAAGTTGATGATAAAACTTACCGATCGAACTGAAAAAAAAAATAGTATTATTATTATCATTATTACTATTATCATTCAGTGTTTTGCAATTTTCTGATTTTGCAATTTTCTGCAATTTTCTGATTCTGATATTGCTAGGTGTTATTTCTCAAATTTTATGGCTATTCCAATCATAGATATAGTAATATATATAGATCTATCATCCCCATGTTATCGAGCAAAAAATTTTGAGGCGGAAAAAAAGTTCTAAAATCAGCCATTAGGGAGTATTGAATAAAAAGAAAAATTAATTTGAAACTGTATCTGGAGTTTTTCATTCACCTTTAGTAAATAAATTATTCATAAATTTTATGTACTAAATTATCCGTGTGTATTCCTGTGTGTGGTTTACTCGGGGAAAGGCAGACATTAGAGTGACTTTTCCCGAAAAAAAAAAGGCCTTACTTTTTCACTCTCGCTGATCAATGTATGTCTTATTGCTATATTTATGATTCCAACTTGCTTTAATTCATTTAGATTTGCCTTTATTTCTTTTTTGGTTTGATTTGGGTGGTATTTGTTTTATATCATATTAATTGTTTGAATACTGATATTAAATCCTCTTTAAATTCCAACTGTATGTACTGATAATATTATATTTCTACTGTACGTTCTGATTATCTATCTATCTATATACTATATACAGTCGGTAACAAAAGTCTCCGAACACTAGCAAAAATTCCTATGTATAAAAAGTACACTTAATACAGTTTTGTTAAATAAATCCTTGTCGAATCCTGTTTTTAAACTGACTAAGAACAGGATTCGACAACGATTTATTTAAAAAAAACTGTATTAAGTGTACTTTTTTTACACAAGAATTTTTGCTAGTGTTCGGAGACTTTTGTTACCTACTCTCTCTCTCTCTCTCTCTCTCTCTCTCTCTCTCTATATATATATATATATATATATATATATCTATATATATAAAAGAGCAGAGTCTGTCTGTGTGTGTGTGTGTGTGTTCGCTATAGACTCCTAGGCCGTTTCACCGAGCGGGACCAAATTTGGCACGGTTAATGTTTACGACCCGAGAAAGACAACGCCGCAAGCGATTTTACAAAATTCGCCCCCCAAGGGGGGGAGGGGGGGCAAAACGTAATTTCACAAAATCCTCCATATCTCAAACAAAAAAACAGATATCCGTAAAATTTTTGCTTTTAAATATAGCTAATACAAATGTCTAAAAATCGGTTTCTGGAATTTTTGAAATTCGGTCTCCAAGGGGGGCGGGGGGGGCAAAACGTGATTTCACATGCGTAAGGGGGGCTATGGGGCAAAAACAAATAGAAATACAGTTAGGCCGTAAAAAATTGGTACAGATAGGTTTAAGAGGCCTGCAAGTCGAATGGGGATATTTTCGATTGTGTAAAGTTATTAGGAGGGGCGAGTAGGGGGGAGGGGAGGGGGGGGGCACAAAAATAAAAATAGTGTCAGATCGTTCAAAATTGGTACATAGAGGTTTTCGATACCTACAAATCGATTGCGGATATTTTTGAATTTGTAAAATTATTAAGAGGGGCGGGTAAGGGGGTGGGGCAATAAGGGGGGGTATGGGGCAAAAACAAATAGAAATACAGTTAGGCCGTTCAAAATTGGTACAGATAGGTTTAAGAGGCCTGCAAGTCAAATGGGGATATTTTCGATTGTGTAAAGTTATTAGGAGGGGCGAGAAGGGGGGAGGGGAGGGGGGGCAAAAAAATAAAAATAGTGTCAGATCGTTGAAAATTGGTACATAGAGGTTTCCGATACTTACAAATCGATTGCGGATGATTTTGAATTTGTAAAATTATTAGGAGGGGCGGGTAGGGGGGTGGGGCGGTAAGGGGGGGCTATGGGGCAAAAACAAATAGAAATACAGTTAGGCCGTTCAAAATTGGTACAGATAGGTTTAAGAGGCCTGCAAGTCGAATGGGGATATTTTCGATTGTGTAAAGTTATTAGGAGGGGCGAGTAGAGGGGGAGGGGAGGGGGGGCAAAAATATAAAAATAGTGTCAGATCGTTCAAAATTGGTACATAGAGGTTTTCGATACTTACAAATCGATTGCGGATATTTTTGAATTTGTAAAATTATTAGGAGGGGCGGGTAGGGGGGGCTATGGGGCAAAAACAAATAGAAATAGAGTTAGGCCGTTCAAAATTGGTACAGATAGGTTTAAGAGGCCTGCAAGTCGAATGGGGATATTTTCGATTGTGTAAAGTTATTAGGAGGGGCGAGAAGGGGGGGAGGGGGGGGGCAAAAAAATAAAAATAGTGTCAGATCGTTCAAAATTGGTACATAGAGGTTTTCGATACTTACAAATCGATTGCGGATATTTTTGAATTTGTAAAATTATTAGGAGGGGCGGGTAGGGGGGTGGGGCGGTAAGGGGGGGCTATGGGGCAAAAACAAATAGAAATACAGTTAGGCCGTTCAAAATTGGTACAGATAGGTTTAAGAGGCCTGCAAGTCGAATGGGGATATTTTCGATTGTGTAAAGTTATTAGGAGGGGCGAGTAGAGGGGGAGGGGAGGGGGGGCAAAAAAATAAAAATAGTGTCAGATCGTTCAAAATTGGTACATAGAGGTTTTCGATACTTACAAATCGATTGCGGATATTTTTGAATTTGTAAAATTATTAGGAGGGGCGGGTAGGGGGGGCTATGGGGCAAAAACAAATAGAAATAGAGTTAGGCCGTTCAAAATTGGTACAGATAGGTTTAAGAGGCCTGCAAGTCGAATGGGGATATTTTCGATTGTGTAAAGTTATTAGGAGGGGCGAGAAGGGGGGAGGGGAGGGGGGGCAAAAAAATAAAAATGGTGTCAGATCGTTCAAAATTGGTACATAGAGGTTTTCGATACTTACAAATCGATTGCGGATGATTTTGAATTTGTAAAATTATTAGAAAGGGCGGGTAGGGGGGTGGGGCGGTAAGTAGGGCTATGGGGCAAAAACAAATAGAAATACAGCTAGGCCATTCAAAATTGGTACAGATAGGTTGAAGAGGCCTGCATGTCGAATGGGGATATTTTCGAAAGTGTGAAGTTATTAGGAGGGGCGAGAAGGGGGAGGGGAGAGGGGGGACAAAAAAATAAAAATACAGTTAGATCGTTCAAAATTGGTATATAGAGGTTTTCGATACTTACAAATCGATTGCGGATATATTCGAATTTGTAAAATTATTAGGGCGCTCATATATATGCATTCGCGCGTGCGCATCGCGCACGGGTCTACGCTGCCGAAGGCAGTGGGGACCCGGTGCGACATTTTTCCCGATCAGAGTTTTTTTTTCTTTTTTTTTTTTCACATGATAAAAAATTCATTAATTATAATGATTCATTTAAAAATAGTGACCAGCGAAGCGGGCGTAGCCTGCTAGTATATATATATATTGAATGTGTGGATTAATGCTTCAATAATTTTGCTGCCGACTGTATGCATTTTAAATAAAAACAAGAATGTTTACACTTTCATTCAGAGTGGAAAGTAGAAAAGGGACCATGGAAAACCGTCGTCTGAAAGAAATAATACCTGTCATACTTATAAAAAAAAAAAAAAAAAAAAAAAAATCATTTCACTTTTATACTTAAATATTGATAATTGTAGAAAAAACATTAACACGTAAAAGCAATCTAGATTCCAGAAATTTATTAAAAAACATGTATAGTTAAGAATCATCATTTTAAAATACTCATTACAATTATCAAAGTAAAATGATTAATTAATGGATTACAGATAGTGGATCATAATAATAATAATAATAATAATAATAATAGTAATAATAAAATGAAATGCAGCTTTTACCTATTGCAATGGCCCTCATGACACGACTTCTGGATAATTTCTTCATACCTTCACCGATTATGACCCCTGGAACCCAAAACCACCCTCCGTTCAAAAGTTTATATATATATATATATATATATATATGTATAACTCTTTTTTCCATGTTAAGTTGTGAACTCGTTAACTGGAGTAATTTTTATTTAAATTTAACCAGCTCGGGATATGTTTTCAGGACAGTAAAAATCTCGGTCGAGTTCGTAGATGGGGTATCCAGCTCAAAGGAGGTGGAAATTGTCATTTGCCTATAATTTCTTTAATATTGAAAATAAGAAATAACTTGAAATCAGGCGAATTACCGCCTTACCCTAATGAACAATTTTTGTGTTTAAACTTTTTTGATAGCTTCAATTACTTAAAAGTTACAAGTTTAAAAGCGATTTTTTGTCAAATGTAATGAAGCCGACTTTTTCTAAAGTTTTAATTGCTTAAATTTATAATCTGATGCTTCCGTCACGTGGAAACGATAATAAAAAAGATCACTGAAAAAATAAAAAACATGGTAACCGCTTTAATTAATCATTTAAAAATATATAATTAAAATAATACGTAAGTCTTAGTAAAAATATCGTTTGTGGTGAGTAGTTTAGAACGCCGGTTTAGGCAAGAATTTAAAATTTACAATTGAAATTGAGAGTAATATGTTACAACTTCCTTTTGACTTTTTATCTTGTGGAAATAAGATATTGGTCTATGAAGAGATATGAGGTTTTCGCGTGGGAAGAAAATGTAATGATGCCAAAGCTGCCATTCTCCATCTCCAAATTTTGTCGTCAAATAACGAATTTTGTCGTCAGCTATCAAATCTTTCGCCAAATCACAAATTTCATAGTTAAGTCGCAAATTTTATCACCAAAATCTCGCCAAATAATACAATTTACTAAATTCGTAACAATTAACATTGAAATTTAGTGGTGCACAAACGGCCCAATGTTAACTAATGTTAATGTTAATGTTATAATTGCAAGTTGAAATTGTAATTCCATATAACGTAAAGGAATCTACCTTTGCCTTTAAGCTGCCGAAAAGTGATTTTTTTTTTAAGGGCTTGCAAAAAGTAATATGGTACTTTTTGCTGACGCCAACAGCAGAATAAATGTAGATATATCTATAGAATTCGGAATGCCCTATTAAAATTATTGCCCTCCTTTGTTCACCATCCGTTGGTACTTGTATTCGTAAATACACATTAATAATTAAATATGAGTTATTCAATTGTATAAATTAAACTTTTGTGTTGTGGCAATTCCGGCTTTTAAAAGCCAGATTTTAATAAAACTTTTGTATACTGAAAGAATATCATAATTTTCGTCACGTTTGTTGTTCAGCTTAATTCATAACTTACATTTCAGATGCCAGATCTTTAGTTAAATTTACAGCACTTCTGTAAATCGTATGTGCCGTAAATTTATGACAATGTTGCAAATTTTTCGCGACTTAAATAAAAATAATAATAATAATAAAAGGAAAAAAAAAAAGACAGAATTGCGATTTATCCGCAACTGGAATTGAATTCATCTTGTCTGGGTGGGAGCTCCGTATGCTCTCAAATGCGATATAGATTGATGTTGAGACTGTAATTAGATAAGTGTAGACTGGTAATAGATTATTTTATTAAATATTTTTCAAATGAGATGAATATTGTTACTAACAACGAACCATTCAAAAGGTGTCGTCTTCAAAAAATATTGAAAAAAATGTATGTGATTCTACTCTTCATAAAACACCAGAAAGTGAAAAAATTAGCGGCTGAAATGAATTACAGACACCACAAAAATTATCAAAATTAAGCAATTTTGGCGATTTAGCGATGTTAGGCGATAGGTTCGCTGGCACCGAGATTGCTGTGTACGAACAGAATCGTGTTTTATTTCTTCGTCAAGTACTCAAAATCAGTCGCCTAACAGTGTAAAATCGCCAAATATGCTTTTTTTTTTTTGCGGTCGCTGTAATTCATTTCAGCCGATATTTTTTCCACTTTCTGCTGTTTTATGAAGAGTAGAATCACATATATTTTTTTCAATATTTTTTGGACGGCACCTTTTGAATGTTTCCTTGTAAGCAATTTTCATCTTATTTATCTAAAAAAAAAATAACGTATGGGATTCAAACGAATCATATTTAAATATCTTACAATTATTATTATTATTATTATTATTATTATTATTATTTTAAATCATGAAGGATACTGGAAAGCGGCTGGCATATACAAACGGAGCAATTTCTGTGACGCGCAGAAAATTGAAAGAATTTTAAAACTTAATTTATACAAGTTACATGTTTAAAAAAATAGTTGCATTTTTACATCACACCTGCAAAATTTCCTGAACAAGAATTAGCTTAGTATGTGGCTCGTCTCTTTAGGTTTATAAAACTTGCTGTTGTCAAGTCTGTTATTAATAAAATATTTTGCTTAAATATATGAGGTATACCACGTTCTTTATGCAACTAAATATTCAGGATAATTCGTCAACAATTTTTCTAGATATTTGTCAAAATGTCTGGAATCGAAAGCGTCCTGTCATTTATAGAAAGGTAGTGCATTATGATTTTATCATTCCACTTGAATTAATTATACATGGATTCAACCACTAACTTATTCTAAAGAATTTATAATTATTTTACTTTAAAAGTTCACCAACTCTTCCAAAAAACTAATATAGACGCTGTTATTTCTACCCACATTTTACGTAGAAATCGCGTAATTTAAAACTGAGGAGTTGCACGAAAGAAAGTTTGTTAATATTTTAAACCAATGTTTAGCTATGATCAAAATTGATGACTAAGTTACGTAAATTTTTACTTTCTTCTGTGTATATATATATATATATATATATATTTAAGTACCAGATTCGTTAAATTTTTGACCTTCGGTTTAACACAGGGATGGGAATTCGGTATAGAACTTATACCACTCTTTATTAAAACAAACAAACAACAACAACAAAAAATCCCGACCTAATTAATTATTAGTTTTATATGAAAATAATGTGTTATATAAATTGTTGTATGATTTCTGATAATTTTTTTCCTTGTATAATGGTCCAAATTAGATGTAAACTTGAAATCAGCCGCTGAATGGGTGATTTATTTACACTTTCATGCATGTTGGCCATAAATGAGATAAACCTTGTTTTACTAATTAATTAATCCATTTAAATTATAAAAATTAATTTTTTCTTCTTTTTTTTTTTTACAAAATTTTTGTAAATTTGGTCTAGTAATCTAAAAAAACATAACATATTTTATTTTTACACTTTTATTTATATGTTTATTTATTATTATTATTTTTTTAAAGATACCATGCAATAAAGGGATAACACGATTTGACAATTTTTTATAATTGCCTGTCTATCGTTGTGTTTCTATACCTGTCTTTGTTTCTCCTTCAGTGTGTATGTTATCAAATTTTCTGGGTTTGGTATATTTCGATACGATGGAGGGAGTTTTATAAACTCTATATTTGATTGGCATTTCACATAAACTGGTGTTTATTAGATTTTAGTATATATCATCCTAAAGGTGGCGCTGCTATGGAGAATTTCTTCCCATTTAGAAGAATCCTGTATGTTACTTTGTCTAATGCATACATGCACAAAACTTCCTATGAGAAATGTATATCGTGAAAAACTTTGCTGATTTAATTTGAATGCATATCGCCCGACAGATGGGGCTGCTATTATTCAATTTCTGAAATTACCAGTTTGCTTTATCGCAGCATCTATTAGTTAAAATTGTACCAAACTGCATGTATAAATTATTTATTGTGAGAAGCTGTGTCGATTATTTTTTTGTGCGTGTTAATTGATAAATATCACTGTTACTAGAAAGAAGTTTTGAGATGGCCACAGCATAATTATATTTAAAAATTACAACGCACTAAGATTTAAAAAAAAAAATATCTTCGATTTAGCTAAAAATTCTTCGTTAACAAAGCACCTTAGCTTTTCCGCAAGCCTTCTTTCAAAAATTGTTTCAAGCGTCATTATTTTAATTTATATAACGCATTATTCCTTTATGTGGTTTTTCACACGTCAACTGAGATACCTAAAAATAATAAAGTTCAGAATCTTATGCTCGAAAGTTTTATTAGAACAATAAAAAGTCTAATATTCAGCAAGAAACTTACAATGTTTCTAATGAATATTTATTAGCGAGCGATATTCCTGTTCATCTGCAAAAGGTTTTTTATCGAGAACTTCAAGGAAGAACTCTCTCAAAGTTGGGTTTATATTTGTTGAATTTCCTTCAGTACATTACTTTAAATATGATTTCCATTGCTTAATTCATTGTATGAAATATGTTTGATTTATAAATCATATTATTTGCAGGAAGCGTTCTAGGCAGCTGAATACATTTGTTTAAAAATGTATTGTATAATTTAATTTATTTCTTTTAAATGTTTTTTATTTAGTCTTAGAAGTCGTAAATTGGGGAATAACCCTAACAGTATAAAAAAGAGCCTAGGAGTTTTACTAGCTTCTTCTTCTTCTTCTTTTATTTTATTATTTATTTATTTATTTATTTATTTTTTTTTTCAGAAGGGGAGGTTGTTAACAAAATACCTTCTTTATTTTTTAGATATTTGGGAAACCGTTCGGGAGTATATTTTTACATATGTTTATGTAAGCTTTACGTATGCGTGTTGTTTCGCAAAAGTCATAAGAAATATGTAATTTTTCAGATTTATTTTACTTTCAGAAAATGTATTTAAGGGGACTCATACCAAATATCACCAGCAACCAAAGCCCACGCTATACTATGCCAAAATTTGTTACCATAATTACTCATTATTTACTAATATATATATATATATATTATTCCATTTTTACACTCAGAAAATGCCCAACCCATAAATTTGATCTTTTTTTCAAAACATTATTATTATTATTATTATTATTTGTTTTAAAGTGTAAAAAATGAACTATGTTCTTTTTATTATTATTAAACATTATATCGTCAAAATGAAAGAATAAAAATTAAATCATATCAATTTTTGGAAAACGAAAACAAATTTAACAATTGTGATTCTTCTGGACATGAAAATGGAATTTGAAAAAAAAAAAAAAAAAATACATCAGGTAATACATAGTTGTCGCAACAAATTTTCCCATAGAATAACATCGGTGCCAAAGATGGGTAAATTGTAAGAGTTAGAGAAGAGCCTTAAGTAAAAAAAGAAAAAAGAAAAAAAGAAAAAAAAAGAACCTTTTTCTTAATTTTATTGTTTTTTAAACGTAGCATGAACTTTGTTTAACATAAATAAAAAATAATTAAATTTAAATTTAAATTCTTATAAATCAAAGTTTCAAGTATTTTGGCTGAAGTCCATTAACTTTTGCCTAATTAATTTTTCTTTGAAAATGGAAGAAGATTTCTAAATGTCTTATGTATTATTTTTTCATACAGAATATTCGCCTGCATTAAAATGTTATTGCTGCTCTCGAAGTTTAAAAGTAATCTCCAACCACAATACGTAAATAAATCATCGTTTACAAAAAAAAGAACTTTTTAAGAGATTTCATTGAATCTAACAAGGAAACGTTCTTTTGCTAAACTCATAGAATTCGATGAAATTAGTACTGATGTAAGAACTTATAGGAAATTCATACTTTGAAAATTAGCTGCTTAAGTTCATTAGGAAAGTTGTAGAACCATGTTGTAAATTGAATCGGGGTTACCAGAACCATCTAGTCAGCATCAATTGCCGATTTAGGATTCGTGAAAACTGACGTTTTTAAGAAAATGTAATTCAGTGACATGGGCAGAATTTTTTTCTGGGAGGGGATGGCTACATCATTAAACATGTCGCATATAGATTCAGGTTGGTTCAAATTTCTATTATTTTATTTTTTACATTGACTTCGACTTGTAAAATCGGTCAACTTAATTCCTTTAGCGGAGAATTCATGATACAGCCTAAATGCCACATTGAACACATTATTATGTAGTGGCATTTCCGATTTCAAAGTCACTGCTTCGTTAAACAAATAGATTGAAAAATATTGATATATATACAGTATAGCACTTTGATTACTACAAATTTTATGACAACTGAACAAAATTCATTGGAAAACACTAATTAATAAAGTTTCTTAAGTTAGTAAATGTGTATTGTACTTTTTTTTTTAAGACAATAATTAATAAAAAAAAAAAAAAAAGATTTATTATAAAAAGTGAGAAAAATCATACTATTAATGCATGACTGGTTGTTAATTCCATAAATCATATATTGAGTATTATATTACATTTCTTAAGAACTATGTGAACACATTTTGAATATTAATTAACGTACGTTTAATAATGAGCATGCGATTTATGTCCATACAGATAGTTATTTAATAACATTAAAAATCTTTAATGTTTGTCTTATTTGCTGCTTGTCTATGAATATTGAAAATTCTACTGTGAATTCAATGGATTCTTTGATCAGTATTCTTCGATATTTCCTGTGTTCCTCCATTGAAGATGCTTTTTAGGAAAAATCTGTCTTATTTTATTTAGAATAAAAAATAATGACAAGCTGAGAAATTTTGCGAATTTTAGTAAGTGGAAAAGAAGTATAACCGATATTAGCGGCATGTAAATGAAAGATTTTTGCAATAAAATGAATAGGAATGAATCGGGACTTCACTAAAAGGACGTATAAATGTAAAAGACGTATAAACGAGACACGTATAAACAGTGCTTTACTGTATATATAAAAAAAAAAAAAAAAAAAAATCATGCGAGGGACTTTCCAGCATTAAACTAAATAAAAACGAATATTTATAGCATCTCACTAATATATACTTCAAATAAAAGGGTAGAAAATATACAGATTAGACAAACAATATCTATTCAAGCTGAACTTCAAATGGCTTTGAAAGCAAAATATCAAAAAAAATATATATATATATATATATATACACACACGACATTATTTCATTATTTAAAACATGAAAATCTGACATTGACAGATTTTAATCTAGTGCCAGAGGCCTACTGCTAAACTTGTTAATATCGACAAATTCTTCTTTAGTTAATTTGTGACGATCTAAATTCCATGATAAAGTTTTCATTAAATCAAACCAATGTGTTTCAGCTGCAGATACTGTAACAAATAACGTTGGAAGTCCAAACTGCCTTATAGCCGCAAAACAATGTTTTTTCTCTTTTTCCCAATGAGGGGGAGGTGTGCCTTGGGGGGGGACTCATGTCAAAGTTGTACCTTGGGGGGGGACTCATGTCAAACTTGGGCCTGGGGGGGGACTCATGTCAAACTTGGGCCTTGGGGGGACTCATGTCAAAGTTGGGCCTGGGGGGGGACTCATGTCAAAGTTGGGCCTGGGGGGGGACTCATGTCAAAGTTGGGCCTTGGGGGGGACTTCATTCAATAAATCCCCATTCAATAAACCGACTGAAATAGGCCCTTAGCACTATTAAGAGTGACGTATAAAAATTCGACAACGCTGTACCGACTGAAATAGGGGTACCTTGGGGGGGACTCATGTCAAAGTTGTGCCTTGGAGGGACTTCATTCAATAAATCCCCATTCAATAAACCGACTGAAATAGGCCCTTAGCACTATTAAGAGTGACGTATAAAAATTCGACAAGGCTGTACCGACTGAAATAGGCCTCTAGCACTAAAAAGTGACTTTGAAACAGAGTTAAACTCAGGACTAGAGATAGAGATCTCTAGTCCTGGTTAAACTGGCACGGAGGACACATGGGCAGTTCATTTAAGAACTTAGCGCTTTTCTCTGCATCCTCGCCAAGTAGGGTTGCATTTGACGTTAAAAATATTGACTTTTATTATTATTTTTTTTTTACCGCTTTTCCGTTGCAATTTAGTAGCTAATTTTTTCACCGTAGATATTTTGAGCCACCTACTATCACCTGTAATTTTTTTTCGTTGAATTCTATGAGTTTAGCTTAAGAACGTTTTCTTGTAAGCGCTATCTTTTCTCTTTTCTTGCATTAGTTAAAATTACAGTTAAAATCAATGTTTAATTTATGTTTTGCCAACTACACACGCATTGATCTAATAAAACTAAATTTATCTATGTGGAAGTTTGCGTGTTGTTACATGTTGTAATAAAACTCTGTACGCATCATATGTATGTGTGGTATTCTTTAATAATATATGGAACACAAAACTGTAAAATAGTTTGTACTCAAATCCTTTGCTTTATTATCTTTATATTTTCAAAAATTCAAAATATTCGATTTTTTTTTTTTTTTTATTGAGAACTTTTTTCGTACAAAGCTATCTTTCATTTATTGTTATGATTACCAACTGTATTATTTCCTGTTCCATATTTACAATCAAAATATTGAATTTAAAACTCTTTTGTAATCGACATGAAATTAATTACACAATTTTCTTTAAAATATTGTAAAATTTATAGTTAAAATTAAACAAATGTTAGTTTTTTTTTTTTTTTTTTTTTTTTTTTTTTAATTCAAGTTAAGAATTTTTAAAGTTGTTGATAGCAGAAACATGCCTTTTGCTTTATTCATGTTTTAATATGCACTAACCAGAAAACATATATTTTATGAAAATGGATTTAGAAAATTCTTGGTTAATCAATAGATAGGACTTTCCGTAATAGGAATGGATGGTGAAATCTATTCAATCGTTTATTAGTAGGGACAGAAATGTCTTAGCCAGAAAACGTCATAAAATTACAAAATTTCATTATAGATAATTTATTCTCCCAAGTTTAAGGAATTTCACAAATATTCCTATGTGTATTTCTGTAAGTATTTTACAGTTTAGAGTTGCACTGTTAAAAATTCCAACAGAAAACTCTGTGTAATCTATTATCTTAAGTCTCACGTAAAATTACAGAGAAAAATAAACGGAGATGTTAAAAAACTTATTTTATACATTCATTTTAATAACTAATATTAATTTAATTAATTATTGCTGAGAATATATTTTGGACTTAGAATACTTTTTCTAAAGTAGAAACAGTCATTTTTAATTTTAATTAAAAAATTAAATAATAAAATTAAGTAAAAATACAGAATAAAGATTGAGAATCCCGATTATTCACTTTTAACTAAGAATTACTGTAAATTTACAGAGACTCTGGATAAATATTTACATTAAATTTACAGAAATTTTTAACAGTGTGGTCTGGTGGATGAGTAATCTGATATTTTCTTCACACCCTACGGCCCAACTAATTTTGCTTTAGAGTGTTGATGTTGCCGGCTGTAGTTCTATTAATTTTTATCAACTGCAGTGTCTATGTGCATTGATTTTATCATGTCTTTTTACTGATCCACACGTATTCATATTTTTGCATCACTAATAATTAATGTCATAAAAATACTTTCTGTCATAAAACGCGTTTTTATTCACGTACACGTCATAATAATTATTTTATAGGGAATATATGACGAAAACATTTTATCACTGATATAATACATTAGTGACACAACCTGGCACATTTTACAAACGATTTAATATTGTTCCAATTTCTAATATATATATATATATATATATATATATATATATTAGAAATTGGTAAATAATATCATCCTTTGCTGTTTATAAACTTATTTAATATGAATTCTGTTTGAGGGATGCCTTTACATAAAAATTTTGTATAAATTGATTATAAAAGGAAAAAAAAAGTTCATTAATACTTTTATCACAATAAACACTTCTTGTAAAACTTGATCGATTGTCATTTATGTATTTATTTTTTTATATATATATACTACAACATGTTGTTGTTTTTTCATTGTAACAAAATTGCGGTGAGGTAAACAAATCAAATTTTTCGTGCTGTCAGCTTGATTATACACTGAACTACAGTGTTTCTTTCCCAATCGCTTTTTTCCCTATCTTACCTCAAAAAACCGTCACATTTAACGCATTTTGACTCGATGACACAAGTGAACTTTGAACCTTATTTTTCGGCAGTGACTAGAGTTAAGTTCAGCTTTGTGCCGGACACTGCAGGGGGTCACATGGAGAGAGAGGCCCGCGGTAGCTGGCCAGATACCTCCTGGAGGTCTCCCTTCTAGCCATCAATTGCTCTGTGAAGTAAACAAGTTTAGATGCGAGTGAGATGATCTTGGTCTCGTTAAATGGCTTCTTTTTCCTGCGAGAACGACTCAGAGGGGTTTCCACTGTCTTATTACCTGTGATTATTTCGTCTTTAGTATATATTTATTTCTAGAACCTAGTTGAGGGTATTCTTTCCATTTATTGAAAAAGAAAAAAAAAAAAAAAACTTATGACTCCTTTTTACTTTTTACGATTTTTCCTTGTCTCCAGTAGGCAAATCCCATGTTATCCTATGGGAAAATTTGTTAACAGAATTACTCTTTCCCTCATGTGTACACACATATATATATATACAGTAAAGCACCGTTTATACGTCTCTCGTTTATACGTCTTTTACATTTATACGTCCTTTTAGTAAAGTCCCGATTCATTACTATTCATTTTAATGCAAAAATTCTTTGTTTATACGCCGCTAATATCGGTTATACGTCTTTTCCACTTTACTAAAATACGCAAAATTTCTCGACCTGCCATTGTTTTCCATATTAAATAAGACGGATTTTTCCTGGAAAGCATCTTAAATGGAGGAACACGGGAGAGATTGAAAAATACTGATCAAAGAATCAATTGAATTCACAGTAGAATTTTTAATACTCATAGACAAGCAGCAAATCAGACGAATATTAAAAAAATTTAATGTTATTGAATCACTATCTGTATGTACATAAATCGTATGCTTATTATTACAGATACGCAATATATATAATTAATATTCAAAATGTGTCCATATAATTCTTAAGAAATGTAATATAATACTCAATATATGATATATGTAATTAGTACCCTCTCATGCATTAATTGTAAGATTTTTCTCATTTTTTATAATAAGACTTTTTTTTAAATTAATTATTGTCTTTAAAAAAGTGTAATTTACTAACTTAAGAAACTTTATTAATTAGTATTTTCATATAAATTTTACTTAAGTGTCATTAAATTTGTGGTAATAAAAGTGTTATTATTAAAATTTCGTTTTATTAAAATTTGTTTTATTAAAATAAAAACAAATTCATTTTCTTCTGCATAATTTTTAGAACCATTTATTATCACTAACCTTTCGCACACAGAAATCTTCATGATAGAACTAATATGATTTTCGGGAAAAATCTCATAAACAAAGTCACTCACTGGAAAATTTCAGTTTTGCATTTATTTATTTATTTTGCGTTTATTAAGTTTTATATCTTTAATATTTGCATGGTAACTTCAATTTTAGAAAATCATTTTTTTCTGCTGTTAAGTTAAAAAATTTTAATGTTGTTTTAATTTAGTTTGAAATTATTAATTGTATGTACAACCAAACAAACATTTCCCATTAAAATTTTATCATTAGAATTTTATTTTCATTTTTTCCAGCGGAAAGAAAATTTTTAGTTGACCTAGCCGCTCGAAATCCATGGTCTTCTTCTAAAATCACGTAATACAGGCTAACACCCCTTGATTACCTCCAAATAAAGGACCCTTGCGTAGCCAACCGGCCTTAACCCAAACTATTACAACAAGAATTGAATTTTAGCTTTGAAATAATTTAAAGCCGAACGCTATAAGGCCCTTTAATTTTTAAGGCTGAATTATATTTTACGTGAGTGAAATGTGACCAAGCCAGGATCGATCTTCTTGTTCGTGTCTTTTTGTCTTGGTTCCGTCTTAACATAAAAAATTACATGGTACATACATTTCTACATGGTTTAAGTTACTTTTATAATTAAATGATATATGATGGTTTGTTCATCTGTCCTTCAGACGAATTGCTAGGTGATAAGGTATGAATTAAACGAGTTTACAAATGAATTATTAGGTGTGACAAATGTTCTTCGAATTTTAATCCCAATAGTATTTAACGGCAGAGGATTTTGTTGATAAATCGGAGGAAATTTTAGCAGAATTCTCTTCAAACAAACCGGTGTCCAACCTGTACCAACGATTAACCTATATTAAAAACAAAAACTATTTTATTTACGAGACAAAACTTGAGTTAAAATACACTTAAAAAACAAAAATTACATATAAAAACAATTAAAATCAGACGTTTCGAAACCCGTCCGGGTTTCCTCATCAGTATCAATTACAACATAATATGCAAGCATTACATGAATACCCAAGGAATTTAAAGAAGTACCGAATATTGAGGAGCCAGTGCGCATGCTTCATTGATAGTGTGCCGATGCCTGGCAGTGTGCCAGCTCTCAAGGAAAATACGTGATTTACAATAATCAAAACCAGAATTTAGAACTTGCATGCAAATGAAAAATTCAATAATTAATAAGAACAATTATATTTCTATGCCATATTTTGGTTTTTTTTCAGAATTTATTTCTAAATTACTTAAACCACATAATATTTATACTGCTTTCCGGCCGATTAAACAATTAAAAAGCATTATTTTTAACTTTAAACCCATAACCCCTTCTCTGGATCTAACTGGTGTAATATATTTAATTCCTTGTAAAAATTGTAAATATGTTTATACAGGTGAAACTGGCCATACAGCAAAAATTAGACTACAGGAGCACAGATGATCTTTTAAAAATTGCGCTCAAAATTCTAAAATTGTAATCCATTCAATAGAAACCGATCATATTCCTGACTTCGATAATATAAAAGTTCTAAATTCTGGTTTTGATAATTATAAATCACGTATTTTCCTTGAGAGCTGGCATACTGCCAGGCATCGCCACACTATCAATGAAGCATGCGCACTGGCTCCTCAATATTGGGTACTTCTTTAAATTCTTTGGGTATTCATGTAATGCTTGCATATTATGTTGTAATTGATACTGATGAGGAAACCCGGACTGGTTTCGAAACGTCTAGATTTTAATTATTTTTATATGTATATTTTGTTTTTAAATGTATTTTAACTTAAGTTTTGTCTCGTAAATAAAATAGTTTTTGTTTTTAATATATATAATTGAGACGGTTTGATGTTTGTGTACGTTAAAGATTAACCTATAAGTTCTACAGATATATATTTCATTCCGATACGATCATCAGAAAAACATAAAACTGTGAATTATTTATCATATCTACGCACTAAGACTTTTTTATAATAGGTTCCAGAGATTCTAACATTACAAAACAAATCATTATAGGTGTCGATAAGACTCCATAATACTGTAAAATTTGAATCATAGGCTGTCGACGTACCCTTAGATTACTGTTAGTGTGATGCATTCAGAATTCTCATTGTACGCTTACATTTAAAATGCTTAAACATAGGCTTTTCTTGCTATGTAAAGCATTGATAATGTTGTTATGTATTCAGAGATACTTCTCTGGTTCGTTTTCGTCCGATGAAACCTATACTGTGAAATGAACGCTGCACAGTTTTTTATCTAATTGTTCAACGGATTTCACTTCCCGATGGTCACCAATGAAAGTAAAAACTTGTCCGATCCGTTTCTATGCACAAATAATTATAATCTATGATTTTATTTGAAATGTTCAAAACATTCTTCTGTAATTATTTTTCCGGAAAGTAGGGATTTGACATTGAAAACAAATTTCCCCGAAAATTACAGCATGCTGGATTCATTTCTAATTCATCTAAAATCCATCTGTCAATTTTTATTACCAACAAGACAATTTATTTTATCTAATGCTGCCATCCCTCTACCCAGCAAAAGTTGGGGAACTCGTGTTGTTTATTTCTTCCTATAATAAAAGTTTGTTAGAACAATTTGTAGAAGAAAAGAATTATTTTTACAAAATTATTCAGAGATACTTTTACTTCGACAAGTTTCCTACTGTTGGTTTTTTAAAAATGGTAACTACGGTTTTGCCAAATATTGACTAAAAGACATCTATCACTAAAAACAAAAAGTAATTATTAGTAAAAATACTTTTTATGTGTGTTTTTTGTATGAAAATAATTCAAAATTTGAATTTAGATATTTATATTTTTTATTTTATAAATCGTTTAGTATTTGTTTTCCTGAATACTGTACTGTTTTATATTCATTAAGATTAATCTTTCTCGTTTTATTTAGCTTTTTATTATTATTATTATTATTAAAGTAATATTTAAGAAAACGAGTACAGATTTTATTAAAAAGTACTGAAATGTAAAATGTAAAGCTAAACAAAAAATAAATAAATCTGAGTGTAGAAACTTACTGTACATTTTATTGATTTTTTCTGATAAAGTACAAAACATTTCACTTTTTATACAACAAATTTTCAACAAACTTTAATCAGCACATGAGCTATATAATCATGATCACAGATGAAAAAACTTAGTTTCATAACAAACAACACACAAAAGGAATGAATAGAAAGCATATGAAACAAAATTGCTTTACAATTTTTCTCTCATATTTCTCTTTATATTAGGCTAAAAAAAAAAAAAAAGCTTTTGCTTGAATAAACAGTACTGTCAGACTTAAAATAATAAATAAAATAAATAAACAACTTCTTACGTAAAATGAAACTTTATGTTTTATTATCAACCCAAATATAAAAGAAATAAAAATAAAGAATAAATAAAAAATAGAATATTGCAGCAAGTATAAATTTAACCAATGCTATTTAAATTTTGTTTCTCGTATTTTTATGAAGTCTTGATGCAACTGAAAATATATTTCCGCTGTTTCATTACACTCTATGAAGTATTCTTTACTAGCAAGTGCATTTTAAAACTGGAGATCTCAAATCATTAAGTAGAAATCATATTTTAAAAATATTTCTGAAGAAATAATGTAATCTTATAATGCAAAAAAGTTTTATATGTCTGCTTGATTAACTAAAGAACAGAGTTCGAAATAAAAATTTAAAACTCAATAGCAATTATTGTTTGAAATTAAAGTATCACAAAGAAGTTTTTGAAGTGGTCAGAAATCTCATTCATTTAAAAAATACGTTCAAAGAAAATAATTTTATATGTACTTTTTATTTATTTATTTTCTTTTTTTAAAGAGTATCTCAACAAAACATAAAAAACATAAAAAAAAAAGAAAGAAAAAAAAAGCATATTAATAATAAAGGTCTTTAATACTTATGCAGAATAATTCCTTTTAGTTAAAAAGAAGTAGAGATGAAGTTTTTGTTTTAGTTTACCTCTTTTGAGTATTTAAAAACCAACTAAAAAAAAAAATCTTCGTATTCATATATTTGAAATATCAAGGTCTGTTCCCTTCTCATATGTGATCAATATTTTTTATTTAACTTATATATTTAAAAAATAATTATATACTTATTATTTTGTGTATCACTTTAAATGTTTTATAACTTTTAAAGTTATATTAACATGAGATTATTTGCATAATGTTATTTAAAATAATAGTATATAATTCATAGATTATTTAGAAAACAAAACTTTCACAGTGAAAATTTATTACAAAAATAATCAAAATACTATATATAACAATTATTCGAAGAAAAAGACCTCAGTTTTTACATATTTACATTACAATTTTTAAAAGAGAAGAAGCTAATTAATTTAGACATTTTTAAAATAAATTAAAAATAATAATAATAATAATAGAAGCTTATAATAAGGAAACATAAGTATTTTCTAATTACTGCGCACATTTCACAATATTCGTGATCATATTTAACTCTAATGCTGCTTAACAACAATCAATAAACAAAAAAAGCAATTCAAACATAACATATTTTACGCGTCCTATGTACATCAAGACTGGCCAAATTATTCTTAAGTCCCATATGTGTATATCACGTGAAGAGCTTTCTCCATAAACTTAATCTCCCTATGAGGTAGTTCAATCAATTTTACAAACTTTTAAAAAATTAAGTAAAAGGGAAACATATATTCCTTTATGAATATTTCACTAAAAAATTCAACGAACGTTTAAGAAATTTTACAAAATGTTATACTTCAAAGATGACACTAAGCTAAAAGTAAATCTATTGTAAATTATAAATGATGCTACAATTCAACATTTTGATGGTTTAGTTCAAAAGGAAAGCAACTCAAATAAATGGTTTTCTGAGTTAGATGTAGTATTTTAATAATGACGATTTGTTGATTAATCGATTAATCCATTTATCGATTATTACTAATACAAAACAACAACTCCAGATTGTGTTTATATGAGGCGTGCGTAATAAAATAATTATGTATCACATTATATTCAATGTTATGGCGTCACATCAGGTACAACAACCAGAAACAGAAATAAAAAGGATAACTTGACAGGATATATGATGTCACAGTCTCAAAAAGAAAAAGAAAAAAAATTGTTATCCATAATGTCAATAAAATAAAATAAAACGGTAATTAAAAGAAAAATCGCGGCATTCAGGAGTAGAATTAAGAATAATTTAGAATAGAAACGAATCTGGAAAAATAGTAAATGAAAAAAGGTAGCTTACTCAAGCTGAACAGTCACCATCACTTCTTGGCAGAAAGTGGGAATGTGTAATAAAACAAATTATTCCCAGAGTTTCCTGCGATAGAAAAGTTACAAAGATATCCAACAAGATTTTTCAAGGCTGTATGCCATTATATTTATTCATTGATAGTCCAGTCAGCGAAAACATAACACTGCATTTATCCTAAAAAATGTATTCATGAACCATTTGAATCAAATATTAAAATTAAATCCGAACACCTTTCGTTAAAGCCATTGCATTTATCAAGTTAGGTGCAATTATACATTTTAAACAAAGAGATTAGAGTTTTTATTTAAATTGGATAATTAAAAAATCATTTTCAATTCTGCAATTCATCTTAAACGTATGATATGAGGTTTAAAGGGCAGCGAGGCAAACTCGAATTAGAAGTAATTTCTCAAAACGCGAAAGTTTTAGTTGTTGCCATTTTGAACTTGACCTTCAATTTTAGCTTCAATTTCTAGTATTCACCATTAACTTTAACTCCCGGTTCAAAGCAAAATTTTGAAAAGCGTCTAAAGGATACAGCTTTCCAGCAAAATTTGCCACACTGTTTCTGCCGCCTAGCGTCAAAGATTTCATATAATCTTTGATTGGTTATTTTCACCTAAAATATCTGAAAATAACTATACCACTAGATGGCAGAAACAACACGGCAAAATTTGCTGAAAATTTGCGCCCCGTGTTTATACGCTTTTCAAATTTTCATGTTCGATCAGAAGTTGTATTGGTGAGCAACAGCCATAAACTTCTATTCAGAAACTGTATTTCTATTTTTGAAATTTACTTTTTCACAGTCTGAATTAAATGAATAAAATGTAAATAAATATTTTAAAGTGAAATGTTACAAATATTTTTATTTTCGACTTAACATTGACGTTTGTTTGCAAGTTTAGTCATAAACGCATGTGTGGATGGATGTGAGTAGAGTGGAAAATTTCACTGATGGTTAAATTTAGTTTGGTGTAATAAAACTGTTTATCAGCATCAAAAAAAAAAAAAAAAAAAAAAAAAAACAATAGCATACATCAAATGAACTCAAAATAAATTAATATTATCTAATCATAAATAAAATTTATCATATTTTCTTATATAAACTATTGAAAGATTTTATTTTTTCATTATTACATTAAATAATAATTTATTGAATTACACTATAATTAAGGTTCACATCAGAAATGAAATTAAGTGGTCCAGACTGACCACCTAGGTTATGTTTAGTGGTCAAAAATGGTTTTAAAAAAAACGAAAAAAAAAAAAAAAAAAAAAAAAAAAAAACATCTATGCATGAACAGTATTATTCGTAATTTTACTGCATATATTAATGTTTTTATACGAAAGCACCACAAACACTTCATGCTCAAAAATTTGAAGCCCCATTTCTTTTTATTACTACTAATTCCCTCCAAAAGTAGAAAAGATAATTACAAAAAAGGATTTAAAATAATAAATTATGTAAGATATGTACTTAACAAATTGCTGTAAATAGATATCAGAAAATAAATTATGTTGAGAAATAAAGAAATTAAGCAAACGCCATAAATTGATAAAACTCACACCAATTACCCAAAAACTTAGACACGAGCGTAGATTGAGTGCAACAATGCAGAGTAGAAAATGCCAAATACTATGTTATTAAACATATTTTCCAAACATAAAAAAAAAAACCCTAAGCCTATTTTTGGCTTTTTTAATAATAAATATAAAATTCCTCACTAAACAAGATTCTACGACAAGACTTATTTTAATCTATTCTTCCATATAAAGACTTACAATAACTGTCTTTACTCAGCATCGGTTACTATATTCATTTCTTAACATTTTTTTCATATAGTTTTAGCATAGGAGCGAGCCTCTTGGTGGCTTTAAAATTTTTTTTGTTATTTTGGCGATGAATTAAAATCGATATCGTAATTGCGTAATTAATGATCGTGACGAGAAACGTCCCAGCTACTTCGGTGCCAAATTTCAAATTTTGTCATGGTGATTCTATGCTAAAGCTGTTCCATCTCTTTAGCACGATTATTCTCACGTTTATTTTAATTATTAAAAAAAAAAAAAAAAAAAAATCTTTGCAAATTCATTTTTTTTTAACATAAACAGAAATATATTTACTTAATTAATTATTTATTTTTGACGTTAAAAAAAAAAAAAAAAAAAAAAAAAAAGTTAAAATGGGGTTTTTGTTTAATATCTTTTAAACCAATTATCCATTTGAACTAAAAAATACGGTGTTAGCTAGATTTTGTCCTCATTAATAAGTGTACCAATATGCGATAAATCGGGCGGATACAATGACAGATTTCCAGCTTTATATATTTAGATGATAACAAAAATGTTTGTACGTTCATTCAATGAGATACATAAAAATTAGTAACAACGCAAAAGCAGCCGATTAAAAGAAATTGTGCAACCTCTCGTACAAAAAAAAAAAAAAAAAAAAAAAAAAAGAAAGAAAGAAAGAAAGAAAATAAAAGATAAAATAAAAATAAATTTAGAATTTTGTATTAAATATGGAAATTTAGATTTTTTTTTTTTTTTTTTTTTTTTTTTTTTCTGCACCAAACTATATCTGTTTTCATTTTTATGAAGACGTTAGTAAAAAATAAAAAAAAATAAAATTATATTTAAGTGACAAATTTGTCACTCATTGGTTTGTTTTTGGCGACATTTGCTAATGATTTCGCTGCATTTGTCGTTTTTTCGTTATACTGGCAGGAACCCTAATTGTCATTTCAAAAGAATATTTTAAGAAACCTATTTCTTAAATATTACAGAAAATGAACCATTTAACACAAATTAAATATTATTTCACCAAGGTTTTACATTTATTTAGTTATAAGTGTAGCTTATAAACAAACATCTATACCTAATTTTTAGATAAATGTTTCTTAAACAATAACATACATGTAAATAAATATATACAAATTATTCATAGTACATAAATTTTGATTAAAACTGCGAAAAAAAAAAAAATTGTGTCACTTCTGTTGAAAATACAGACATTTCTTCTTTCTTTCAGATGCTGAAACAGTAATGGCAGTAACAAACTTTGCCTTTTTTAATCAACATAAATTCCTCTATGGAAGACATATTTTTGAAGCAAAAAGCGTAAAATGTGATAGGTCTATGGGTTGTCAATTTCCATCCAACTTCTTTTGTTCTGTAATACATCTAGAAAAAAAAATAAACAAGCATACTTTATATATGAAGTTTGCTTACTATATCTTTATGTTATTTATAATAATATTTTTAGTATTTAATTCAATAAGATTATTTCTGTACTGTTAAGTATAAAGGATTTAAGTCCAAAAATGTCGATTTTGAGTTAAGTACATAGTCAGACTCAGAAAAAAATTCTCTATCGATTGGTATAAAGGATTTAAATCCATGTCATTTAGTCTTTGAGAAAATCCATTGGTAAAAAAAGATTCAAGTTAGAAATTTAGCATTAATCTTTAGAATAAAATATTTAATTCAATTTTTTTCCCTTTATTAAATGAAGATTGACAATCACTGAATGGTATAAAGGGTATAAATCAACCTAATCCCTTTCTCCTAATTGATTCTTCTGATTAGTTTTTTGTTAGTGTAACTTTATTTTCCGTCTCCTGAAAAATCAAGAATATGGACTTAAATCCTTTATACTTATCAGTACAGATTTAAAAGTTCATGCAAGAAAAAAATGTTCATTTTCTAGAATCTTAGAACTTGTTATGAGACAGAAAGAATCATTTGTAAATGATCGTCAGAAAACACTGTAAATATGAACTTGTTTCGATTCGAAATAATATTAAGATATGTGTTGTAAAAGAAAGAACATATTGGAAAAGGGGAATGTCTGTCACTTTTTTCTTTATTTCCTTGCCTAATAAAGGTCTTATTATGTTCAAATTGAATTATGTTACATTAGCACGGTTTTCCTGCTTCGCTAGTCACTACATTTAAAGGGTTTTTCAAAAAACTTTGATCACTATACACTGTAAAAAAAAAAAATAAATAAATAAATAAAAAATCCGATAAGATTAAGGGGAATGCCCGGCAGCAGAGATTCCAGACAAAGCCCGTAAAAAGAAACGCTTAGACCGTAAATTAAGTATATATTAACCTTAAATTACGTTACATGCTTGTAAAAAAAAAAAAAAAAAAAAAAAAAAACATTTTGCCCGTAAAACCAATGTTTTTTTTTTTTTTTTTTTTTTTTTTTTTAACGGGCTTTGTCTGGAATCTCTGCTGCCGGTCTTTCCCCGTAATCTTACGGGATTTTTTTTTTTTTTTTTTTTTTTTTTTTACAGTGTATTGTAAACCACTTTTTAAATAAACACTAAAAAGATTCCTAGTGAAATTGCTTAAACCATCACTTCGGGTCTACGCAGCCTTCGGCAGCACTTTTCCTGTCTACGGTATCTCGGTTTCGGGTCCCCATTGCTTGCATCAACTGGATGATAAGTAGCGCTTCTATAATTCAAGAATTACGTTTTTTGGATGGACATTTCTCGGACAAATTATCATTTTAACTTAACAGAGAGCAGCACCAGATCACCTTCTCAGCTGCAAAAATTTTAATTACAAAAAAAAAAAAAAAAAAAAAAAAAAAAAACTAATAAAAAAAATATTAGGTTACTGTGTAGACACTGAAAGATTTTCTGTTTTAAAAATTAACACATTTTCTATTAATTATCAGCAAAAATTGGTCCTTGAAAACACATTGTCTTTGGAAGATCGACTTTTGCGTTATCAGCATGGTGCTCTAACCAACTCAGCTAATGGGCCACAGAGAGAGTGCTTACATTTACTTTTCTATTTCCAGAGCCATTCATTTCAGAAATTTATATATTTTAATTAAAAAAGAAAATCAAAAATCAAAAATTGGAAAATCGGTTCTCTAAGTGCATCAGGACGGGTCAAAAACGGCCTCCTTGCAAATTTATGTAGCTCTGTGATCAGCCGTTTGCGTACAAGGCAACGGCTGATATTCTTCGGCACATATTCTTTTATTACGTGTATAGATAGACGATTCTTTGTCAAACTGACAAGCAATAAAAAATATCTAAATAAAGAAAAGCATTGTTGTCATAAACAGAGTAACATAAAAATCGTAAGTTAAGAAGAACGTGGATATTATAAATTATTATTACTCTTTTTTTTTTTTTTTTTTTTATTACTGTTTCAGAGTTATGAAATATTGCATAGATATTCATTGAAATGTATTAACATTAAAGTACATTAAAGTTTCTAGAAAACTATTTAATATTGAAATTACGTTTTGGGAATTTATTAAAATACTACATGTTAAGTTTTTATTTATTATTTTTTCGATTTTACATTATTATAATTTGACAATATACTTTAATCATATTTGAGTATTACTTTCTTGATTGGTTGGTATGTTATTTTATTTTTTATTACTTTTATACTTGAATGTTAAAAATTTGCACGAAATTTATCATTTAAACAGAAAAATATTTATTTTATTAAAAAAAAAAAAAATCAATCTATCAATCTATGCACAAATTAATACTTGATACAGCTGCGTTTGCAGAATCGGTGACTTGGCCAACGAATATTATTTGAGAAATGCCTAGCTGGTTGTCAGCCAGGGTAGTTCAGTGGTAGAGCATCCGTGTGTTAAGCGGAGGTGCCCGGGTTCGATTCCCGGCAGTAGTAATAAGTTGAAATCAAGGGAATAAATCAAAACTAGTCAGCATGAAACATTTAATTATAAAAAATTTAATTACATTTTTTATCTTTGGTTCGGAAAAAAAAAGAAAAAAAAAAAAGAAAGAAAGAAAAAGAAAAAGAAAGAAAGAAAAACCTTTGCACATGGCATAGTCTTTATAAACTTTATACATGGCATTCTGCGTGGCATTTAAATAATTTTAAAAATATAATTAAATGAAATGAAATAATGACATCCCACTTATGTTAATCACTTTTTGAATAATATAGGGCTGATATAGAACCAAAAGAAATTTGTAACTTCTTATTTGTTGTTTGTTTGTTAGTTTGTTTTAATCAATAAACAACACAGCCATAAATAAAATAAATTAATTTTAAATGGGTTAACTTATTAGTAACACATAATGTTGAATTTTCAGGTAAAATAAATGGTTATCTGAAATAAAAATGAGACAAAATTTAATGAATAAAAAAGAAACATTTATGTGCTATACAAATCTTTTAGAAAACAAAATTAGGAGAATCAAAATTATAATAAAGCGTCACACAATTCATTTATTCTCTCTTTAACAACTACACCACCCTCATTACCACTTGACCCGAAGAAATCATAATATTGTGACCTAAAGTATTTTAGTTCCGGTTAATCAAATCCGAATATGAGTTATTGAGATTATTGAAGTTATTCCACAAGCGTAAAAAAATGACATTGAGAGGAACTTATCGCATGGTTAATAGTACTTCTTAGCGCTTCACTTGCATCATTCTTCCACGGATAAAAAGTAAAAATAAAAGTATAGTCTGTTTCAAACACCAATATATGAATAGATATTGAATATATATATTTTTCTTTTTAATATTAAAATATATTGTCAATTAGAGTGAAAAAGATAAATTTTGTAGTCAGAGTTTATGTATCCGTTTTGCAATCTTTAAAGGGATTAGATAACCGAAATTCGACCAAAGAATCGATTTATACGTTTTTAACACCTTCCAACAAGGTTGAAAAGTGTTAATGACTTCGGTTTGTCTGTCTGTCTATCAGTCTGTCTGTACATATGAAAAAAGAAGTCTTAGAATTTTAATTTTTTCTAAGTGCATTTCGAAGCTTATTGTTGGCAATTAAATCTTTAAATGAGTTTTTCTCAAAATGTAAATTTTTTACGATAGTGTTCTTTTTTTTTTTTTTCAGTATCTATAAAACTTAAGAGCTCAGGTTTTTAATGACGTTTATATAGTATGTTATATACACTTTAACACAGGGATGATTTGTTGATAATTATTTATTTTAGACAATAAAAGTTTACAAAAAATGCGAATTTAAAAATGATTTTCAATAAATAATAATTTTTCAGAAAGAAAATGGTCTGTTAAGGTAAGTAAAACGGGCTATTCTAACTGCCATCAGAATTTTATAACTCATTATTTGACTATTTCTGAGAAGAAAAAGTACATAAAGTTGGTAAATTTAACATGGCAGAAAAAAAGACTTTCCAGATCCGTTAAAAGGAATTGCGGATGTTACAAATATTTATTGTAAATTTGACTTTAAATTATAAAAATTTGCATACATACATGCATTAAAATGTATCATTATTATAAAATTTCTAGAAAGCTATTTAAATTAAAAAATAAATAAGTAAATAAAATTCAAAGTTTAAACTTTTTTGAAAACTTTGTAACTGCTTTATATATATATATTTTTTTTTTCTATTATACATTATTAGAGCTTAAAAATATATTCTATACATATTTGTCGATCGATCGATAAGTTATTTTTTTAAAAATACTTATATGTTTGAACTTACGAAAATGCACATACGCATAGTATGTACAAATTAGAGACTCTGATAAATCGTTTACAGAGCTGCCAACCTAATCCGGCAAATTGTTAGTACCGCCCCTTTTTCTACACAAGTCATTTATTAGAGTTTTTTCCTTCTTAATTCATCGCAAATACATTTGAAGAAAATTATTTTAAAAATTAAGTGGTGCAGAGAAAAAGTCGGTACTAACAATTTACCGGATAAGGTTGGCAGTTCTGCGTTTAGTTTCTCCAGATTTTCAGTAGTTAAATTTATTGGTACACAGTACAGTCGACAGCAAAGTTATTGAAGCCCATATCTACACTTTTCATATATATATATATATTGTTTTATATTTAATTTTTATCATCAACTTACTTTTTTTTAAACATTATAAGAATAAGATCATGACTCGAAAAATATTTATTTAACAAAACAGTATTAGGTGCCCATCTTTTAAGTAGTAATTATTGCTAGTGCTTCATAAATTTTGCTGCCGACTAAAACATCTTTTTAAGTATTAATTTGTCTTTTCACCTAAAATGTATAGTATGCATGTGGTTAAAGTTACTATCGTAATTACTCATCATCATCCAGAAATAATGACGTTTGTTTTTTGCAATCACCTGAAATACTGCATTATTATTTGCAGAATATATTAAAATTTCCACATTTCAAATATGGGAATAGTGTTGGTCAAATTTCGACAGGGTTAACTCAGTATTAGACTATTTTCGAGTTATGTCAAGGAATCAAGTTTGATTCCTGACCTGGTTACTATTCGCTTAGATTAATAATAACACAATTTTACAACAAAAATGTACAGGCGTCTTTCTTGAGACATAGGAGAATTATTGCAATTGCTGCATTGCGAGCAATAGATATCAGAGATGCCATGAATAACAACTTATATAAGAGAAATAAACTAAATATGTTGAAAAAAAAAATTAATTCATTTTTAATCAATCTCATGACCTCACCCTTGTTTAAACTATTATAGATATGTCTATCACTGACATATATTTATATATATATTGACGGAGTAAAATACACCGTAAAACTAGTGGCAATACTCATGCAGCACTTTTGTGCTTGATTTTTTACGCTTGATGAAGAATTGTGATTAATTATTTAGAACCGAAACAATTGTCACTTTTATTCTATTGATGAATTTCGGTTCGAAAAGTTTTATCTTATTATTAGTAGTAATAATATAAATCTCAGATTTTAAAAATAGAAATCATCAACGAAAAGAGAGTTATTTTTTAACTACGAAACGGAAGTTCGTAGATTATTATTATTATTATTATTATTATTATTATTATTATTATTATTACTGTTATTATTATTCCTATTCCTATTATTGTTATCATGTATAGAACTCTTTATATATATATATATATTATATATACATACCGATTTTTTTTTTTAATGAAAATTTCGTTTTTAAAAAGCATATTTAGAAAAAAGAATCTACAGTAAATGCAACGTATTAGAAATTCGAGAAGTTTGTAAGTTTTAATTTGAAATATATTTCTAATAATCAGCCTTCCAAAAATTAATATATCTTTCTATATAGTATCTTAAAAGCCTATATATCTTATTTAATATATATATATATATATATATATATATATAATTTAAAAATTTCAGTTTTATCAAATATTCCTTATTTCATTATGTGTATCGATGCAAATACGGATATATATATACATATACATATATATTGTTCATTTTCTAACTGGATTGAATTTTTTGTATCAATCCAGAGATAGATCTAGAAAACTGTATGCATGTTACGATGTAAGAACGTTTGTAGTTGAATAACATTTGAATGTAAGAAAAACAGAGAGTAAAAGAGAATAACAATTCGTTTGAAAATACCTACATTAGTTGAAAGAAAATTATCAATATTTTATACAGAGAGATTTTTTAGTTTGATTCTTCACTAAGCTCAAAAATTAAAATTTGAAACTGCAATTGGAATTAGACTTGTAGCTAAGACAAAATATGTCACCCCGCTGCATGTATCTAACGCCATTTACGACATGTGACTCGTTTAGCGTCCCTCTTTCCTCTTCATTTAGAAAAACTGTATAACATATTTGAATGTAGAATCACCTTTATCTCAAACAATGGCTTTCAGGTTGCGGAAAATGAAATTTCTTTAACAGAAGTTGAAAATATCAACGTATATATTCAGATTACTTTGATTTATACTGAGTACTTGAAATACATACTTTGAAGATTTGTAAAAAAGAAAAAAAAAATTCTTGAGTGCAGTTTAATTTACTGAAAAGAAAATAATCATAATAAAATTAAATTAAATAAATAAATAAATGGAATAATCAGAAAATTTTACATTTATTTACCAAAATTGTATACCATTATAACCTGATTGTAATTAAATTAACGGAAGGGAAAAAAAAAATCATATATTTAATAAATCTGATTTTTTTTTTTTTTTTTTTTTTACAAAATCCTATGTCCATCAAAAATAATTTCCGACATTTTTATGCCTGAAAAAATACTTATTTTAATCTGATTTACCCGAAGACTTCACATTAGAATTCTACTTGTACTTGATCCATAATCATATCATATTATGTCATGCCTCTATCGTCATTTGTCACCTGTGACTCAAACGACATTTATCGAGCCTATTTCCCTATTCTCTACATTTATAAAAACGGCATAGAGATGGCGTATAGAATCACCGTGATTCCAAAATAAATGATGTTAAAAGAAATCGTTTTTAAAATTTCCATATTAATAAAAATTAATCTATTCTAAAAGAGGATGAAAATACTAATGCAGAATATTTGAAATTTATCGGACATTTAAAATACATCTTTTACATTTTAAAAATACATGTGAAAGGAAAGTTTTGTAATTCCGATTTCCTGAATGGACTTTGTATCTCGCATACTTCAAAAACTAATGGTCATAGAATGCTGCAAATCTATATTTGGGACTATCATGGTGTCTAGTTGTATATCTCCAACTTGACACAAGATCCCTTGACACAAGCTCCCTTGTTAGAGATATCTACGATTTTATACGATTTTCCATGATGTATATATGTATGTGTTCGTGATGAACGCATGCATATATTTCACATACGTGTGAGTTAACACGATAGCGCCTAAATATTTTATCCGAATGAGCTTAAAATTGGTACGTATATTATAGTCACCGTAGCACAACCCGTATAGATTTTGGTGAATCTGACACTTTCATTATTTCTACAGGGACAGAAAGAAAATGTGTTTATCAGTATGGCCTATGAGTTTATTTAAAGTGCGATAGCAACTAAATGCATTATACAAATGAACTATTAATTCATATACATGTTATAGATTACCGTAGCACAAGCTGTATAAATTTTGGCAAATCTAGTATATATATATATATATATATATATATTTACAGGGCTACGACAAAAACATCTTTAAACAGACAATAAGACTTCTTCACACACCATAAAATTTAAGCCAGCACAACCGGTTTCGAAAGGATGTAGCCTTCCTTCATCAGGTGCAAAGAAACACGTGCTACTGCCTTGGAGGCAAAAGCAAGACTGTCTTGCTTTTGCCTTCGAGGCAGTAGCACGTGTTTCTTTGCACCTGATGAAGGAAGGCTACATCCTTTCGAAACCGGTTGTGCTGGCTTAAATTTTATGGTGTGTGAAGAAGTCTTATTGTCTATTTATCGTTTGTACAGCAGTTTTGCATTTAGTTTTGGAAAAACATCTTTATCATTATTGCCTATGGATTCAAGTTATTTTAAGTGCGGTAGCATCTAAATGCTTTATTCTATTTAGTTTTAAATTTATATACGTTATAGGTCACCTCCACACAATCTGTATAGATTTTAGTGAATCTAGCACTTATAGAATTTCACAGGGGCACAGTGAAAAATTCGTTATCAGTATGATCATATGAGTTCAAATTATTTGCACTGCCAATAGCGTTAAATGCCTTATTCGATTGAGCTGATTGATTTCAAGGTAATTTTAATTAGACTGAAGCCAATTGATGGTTTAATTATTTTAAACAATGGTTGAATGGAAAAATCAACGGTAGTTAATTTTTTTTAAGCAGCCATTAATTACTTAATATTCAAAAAGTCGAGTGGAGTCACTGACGACTTTTTTATACTGAATACTTGAAATGTGCATTATTGACAATAATTAAAAAAAAGTAGTTAAGTGAACTGACGAAAAAACAGTTACACCTTGTTGCAAAAAGAAAAAGAAAAAAAAAAAAAAAAAAACATATGTATTTAGGAAGAATTTAACTAATACAACGGATCTTAGCATGCATACGTTGCTTGACAATTTGTGCAAATGATTAATAACAAATAGAGCCAATATATATATATATTATTATTATTATTATTCTACAATCATTTTAAGAAAATTATGAAAGAATATGTTTTGGTTAAATACGTATGCAATGAATAATTTTAAAATGTAATGCAATTTTTAGTTTTATTAGAAATGGTCCTTACAGAATGCAGCAGTATACACATATACAGACGCCGAAGAAATTACTCTGGGTGTACAAGGGAAGGCGGGTCGATCATCCACCCACCTTGACAATTGCCTCTACGAAATAGACGAAGAAAAAGAAATGTTCCCCAAATTCAAGTGCGCAAAACCAATAATACAAACTACGCTGCTAAAAATTTCATTTCAAACTTGAACCACTATGTGGAGTAAAGTTAAAAGCAAAACCATAATATAGTTATAAGCAGAACCAACCTCACTTTTAAGTTTTCTACTTCTTGCGATCGAAATTAAATTGCATCAAAACCTAGAGTTACTATACATCTACTCACAAGAGAAGTATGAATCAGTGAAATTCCCGTTGAAACGAAACCAAGCTTAAATTAAAGAGAGTGGTCGAAAACATAGGGTAAGGTGCAAATTTTGTGCAAAAACTCACCCATGGTCCAAGATAAGACCCTAGAAAATTTATCAACTTTATCAAAATCAACGAAACAGAATAAGAGGGCAAGGAAGAATGGCACAGTGATAGGTGTGTTTGACTTGAGACAAGAAGGTCTTCAGTTCAGTCCTCGTCTCAATCTTTTATTATTTTTTTTATTATTTATTTAAAACATAATACCAATATTTGGTTCAACATAAAATTACCAAGTTATGGTAAAAGGTGGAGTGGTTGCAACTACTTCAGTACCAAGTTTTCGTTCAAACTAACACCAAATTTAGCAACAATAATACTTCGTAGAAAATTAGAGTGACGTAATTACAGAGAAGACAGAAAAGGGTATTTTAGTAGACAGGGGTATTTCAATCGATGATCAGGCCTGTCCATCAACCTAAGAGATTAGATTATTATTGTTTACCCATTTTCTTAAAAAATTGCATCAAAAATATTCAGGATGATTTATAACTTTGTTTAGACAAATTTATCACTGTACGTTCATTTTTTGAACAACACAAAGCTATTTAAATCAAAACCTACCGTTAATAACGCATCTATTAACTAGTCAGAGTGTTAATTCTTTAGTCACCAGATGATCTGTTAGATTTGATGATCTGTTAGATAATCTGTTAGATTTAATGACGTAAATTTACCACATTCATACAAATTGTTGATAATTTATATATTACATATTTCATTTCGTGTGAAAATATTCCAATGAAAAACATCAACTACTGTCAGAAAAAATTTAGTCGTTTTCAATTTGAAAACTTGAAAATAATATCACTGTTATATTTTAAAAAAGCAAATATTTTATACATCAGTATAAGCATAAAGGATTTAATTACTTTTTGATATTATAAAACGAATAATAATAATAATAATTAAGGGGGTGCTTCTTCATATTAGAAAAAAATAATTATACTAAAATAATACTTTACAATTTTTTTTAGAATTTAACTTTATTTTCTTAAATAAACGTATGTTTTTTTCATACACAAGTATTTGGTTTTGCATTATTTTTTAGGCAATTTATGCAATATTAGCCATGCAATTAAACCACAATTTGGGATTATTGTTCAAAAATACTTTTTTTTTTTTTTTTCATTTTCTTTTTAATACTCTATATTTTAAGCACATAAAATTCTTAATTTTTTTTCTTTTTTTCTTTTTTTTTTTTTTTTTTTTTTTTTTTATGCATTGCATATTAAACATATGACTGGGCATTAAAATTCCATATTGATAGTTTTGTATATTTAAAAATACAAATTTTTGACATCGATTAAATAAATTTTGATTTTTACACTTAAAAAAAAAAAAAAAAAAAAAAAAAAAAAAAAAACGTGATTCAACAAAGACATTGTGGCACGAAAATTTCAATCTGTTTCAATGGAATTTTTCTTTAAATTAGCAAAATAATTTTAAGGATATCTTTCGTCAAGTTTACAAAAAAAAAAAAAAAAAAAAAAGTGTAAAACTCTAAGGCTATTTTTGTTTTCTAAGTAATAGATAAAAAATTCTGCACATAACAGAATTTAATTTAGTACGACAGGACTTATTTTAATATATTCTTCCATATAAAGGCATGCAGTAATTCTGTTTAATTCCTTAGCATCAGTTAATATAATCATTTCTCAAAATTTCTTTGATGTATCTTTAGCACAGCAAGCCTTTGGCGGCTTTTAAATGTTTGTTATCGTTTTAACAATAACTTAAAATGACTATCGCAATTGTGTAAGTAAACATCTTGGCGAAAATGTTCCAGTAACTTCGTTGCGAAATTCCAAAATATCACCAAGAGGATCTATAATAAAGCTGTTGCATTTCTTTAGCAGAATTTTTCTCAATTGTATTTTAATTATTCAAAAAATTTGCAGGTTCATTTTTTTTTCGAAATAAAAAGTAAATATATTTACTTACATATTTATTCATTTTTGGCATCATTTTTTTTTTTTTTTAATGTTAAAATGGTGTTTTTATTTAATATATTTTGAAACGTTCGGTACAAATTGGTAACGAAGCCGAAATCGCTGTTTCACTGAGAAAAAAATACCGCCTTCATCTAGAATGAATATGTGGCCCTTTTCTAAATCCCTTAACTAGAAATATAGATTGCCGAACTATGCGCATAAGGCACGCCAATAAACTGAATAGACGAAATGATCAAGAATTTCTTGTCTACACATTTCTAGATGGTGAAACAATATTCTGAACATTCTGAATCTTTGTATTGCGAGGAATTCTAGCTTGATTTTCTAGAATTGGGTAATAAACAAAGATTATAGTTGCTGAAACCCACCTCTTGTATTCGCATTTATTTGCAGAGACTTTTAAATAATTTTGCCCTCGAGAATATAGTCAAATGCCCTAGAATTCTAATTAGGATTTCTAGAACTCGCTTTTAAAGGGGACTTGAATTTATAAGGATGACATGGAACTATTTTTTCTAGAGCCACAATTTAGATTCTAGATATCAGTTACAGAATTTTTTCTGAGTGTGAAACAGAAATTGTGAATGGGCTTTTAATTAGAACTATAAAAAAAATATTGTAAACTAAATCAAAAAATGCTATTAATTTAAAAGGAAAACGATCGTTGAAATTCATTATTTTCGTTTCACACCCTATCGCTTCTGAAATCATGCACTACCATGAAATGTATCACTTTTATTCTTATAGCAAGTTTTAAAGGGAACAAAATACAGTCGAACCTCGTTAACGTGAATCTCAAGGGGAGAAAAATTGTGTTCATGTTATCAGTAGTTAATGCTATCAGTAACTAATCTTCATAATAACTAAACTAATCTTCATTTTGATGGGGATTGTAGATGTAGAAATAGTTCAGGTTAAAAGTAATTCACGTTAAGCGTGTTCACGTTAACGAGGTTCGACTGTAATTTTTGAGGTGGAAAGAAAAATTTTAAGAGAAAAGTAGATTTAGAACAATTTTAGAGAAAAGCGTTTTAGAGAAAAATAGCACAAAATAGTGTCATATTTCAAACTGTTCCTTGCGAATTTTTAATTGTTTTAAATCTCCATTTTTTTTTTTTTTTTTTTTTTTTTTTAACTATGCGTTCTTTGTATGTAACTGAGCACATCTGTACATTGAATTTTATTATCTTCCTTACAGTGTCAATTACAATAAAAAAAAGTTTATAATCTGAAATTTTCATAGGTTTTTATTATGCGAAAGAATTGGAGAATTCATAAAAAAGGAAATAATATCTTTAATACATAATGAAAAGCCAGTTTTATGACAAATACACTGATTAACACTCATACACTCACCCCCCCCCCCTTTTTTTTCAAATAACTGGATGAAAAGAAATTCGAAAGGAAGCATTATAAGTAATTAAATATTAATTAAATTTGGAACACAAGAAAAATAAATTTAATGCTTAAAATTTTGTAACAACTTTCAAATAATCTTAGAGGAAATATTATTTTAAAAGGATTATATAGATTCGCACATTTTATGGCAACTATCTGGATATCTTTAACTGCATCAATTTTGATAATTTTTATCCTCCCCTATTCCTTCATGCAAATAGAGAGAGATTTATATGAAATTACATCAAATACATGAAATTTTTAAAGTGCAATTTTTATCAAATTAGTAGAGAGAGATTTGTTAAAAAGTCTGTAAATTTCTTTTCTATTTTCTTTTCTTCTTCTTCTTCTTCTTCTTTTTTTTTTTTTTTTTTTTTTTTTTCGTTGTAACAAAATTGTTTTTTTACTAACAAGAAAAAATATTTTTCGAAACTACAAAATCCCCCCCCCCCCAAAAAAAAAAAAAAAGAAAAAAAAATTGTAATTTCAATGTCGCCTATTTTTATTTTAATTATCTGCAAAAATTGACACATTGGCCCTTGAAGGATCGAACCTACGAACGTCGCCTTTTTTGTAATGATGATCTAACTAGTTGAGATAATGGGTATCTGGAGGACTTCTTACGTTTACATATCTATCTCCAGATTCGATCATTTCATAAAGTTACATATTTTAATTATTTAAAATAATAATAACAATTCTTAAATCAGGCTTTGAGGTGTATTGGTAGAGCTGAAAACGAACCTCCATGGATAATTTTGTAGCTCTGCTATCAGCCAATTGCTTACAAAGCGATGGACATACGCACGAACACAAATACACACACAAACATCTTCTTTTATTATAAGTTAAGATTCAACGTAAACGCATGCTGTTTTGATCATTTCACATATTCATCCTTTTTTTTTAACCAAAGACACGATGAATATGTCTATAAGTGAATGTGTAGCTATTTTACTGAATGCAAAAATCTGGGGGATAGAAACATGAATTAAAGATGCATATTTGGTCATTGGCTAGAGTGTTTTACATATTTTCTCGTGTGATTAAACCTGCATTTAATGTTATACGTTTGCAGTTCGCTTATACTACGAAAAATGAATATTTTATAAAAGGTTAAAAATAAAAAAAAATTACTTTTCGATTTACTTATTAAAAAATAAGAGAATGCAAATATCGATTTAAAAAAAAATAGATAGATATTAAGGAATATAGTTTGAAGCATTTTAAGTCATTTTTATGTTTCTGTTTACTGAACTAAAATGTTTCTTTTCACAAACATGTCATAAAACAGATAACGTTCGTCTTGTTATACTTATCCCTTTCTCTTTTTTGATTTAAATATATTTGAATATTCATTCTTAAAAAAAAAATAAATAAATAAAAAATAAAAATATTATTATTAATAAAATAAAATTTTAATTTTTTCCCGCAGAATGTCATGAAAATCATTGGTGTATAAATAACATATGAATCAATTACCTTTAATAATATTTTCAATATTTTTTAAATCCCATCGTGATATATTACGCAAATGCAAGAGCAGCAAACAAATGTATTTAGAAAATAATAAGGAAATGTGTTTCAAGTGCAATAAAGCAAATGTATTTCGAGATTAACAACGCAAATGGATTTTGAGAGTAACAAACAAATATATTTAGAGAATAATAAGCAAACGTATTTGAAGAGTAAATTGTAAATGTATTTCGATAGGAACAAAACAAATATATTTCGAGAGCAAAGAAGCAAATATATTTTGAGTGAAACAAACAAACAAATGTATTCCGAGAATAATAAGCAAATGCATTTTGAGATAACAAAGCAAATTATTTCGGGAATAAAAATCGAATATATTTCGAGAGGAAAAACAAATGTATTTCGAGAGTAACATGCAAATTTTGAGAATAATAAGTAAACGTATATTTAGAATGACAATCAAATGTATTTCATGAATAAAAACCAAATGTATTTCCAGAGTATTCAAGAATAACAAGTAAATATAGTATAAAACAATCTTAATAATAGTGAAATTCATGACGTCCATTAATGCAATACAAGTTGAAAAATTAGCACAAGTCTACATTTAGAAATTACAAAAATAAAATAAAATAAAATAAACATTAAAAAAAACTGCAATATTTATTAAAAAAATAATTAAGAATTTTGAATTTTTAAAACAGTTCTGCTTGAAATGTACATAAATTTGCAAATTAGGCAAAGATACGACCCTTTAAAGTGTCATAAAAATCCCAGGCTAAAAGAAGTTTATTCGCTGACAAATCGAGGTGTGATTCATTTTTACTTGCACATATTTAAGCAGAAACAGCGAATGTTGAACAATCCATAGTTTGGGATTTAAAAAACAACGATCATAATTATTTTCTACACTTTTTATAAGGATAAAATAAACGCATTTTTATTTTTGTACACATAAAAATCCTATGTTAAAACACATCCAGTTGCCGACAAAGTAAAATGTATTGCATGTTCACATGAGCATCTAACATCAAAAACAGCAGACATATTAAATACATATTGCGGGTTTATAAAAACAATAATAATGTGGAAATGAAAATGATATTTTCCTATACCTTTTACAAAGATCAATTATAAATTTTTTTATATTTATTTACACGAAGCTAGTTAAGGTCATGAACTTTGAAGAATATCAAGAACCTTTTATTTCTTTTAAGCTTTAGTTTTGTTGAATCATTAGAAAAATGTGCATACACCTACAGAACGACACCTACAGTGAGCTGCGGTGGAATTAATTAACAAATAAAAAACTGAAATCTGTAAGTAAATTCATTCTCACACATTTTATATTCAGATAACATTTGCTACTTACAAATGTCAGCAGTTTTGTAATGCAGTGTTTTTTTTTTTTTTTTTTTTTTTTTTTTTTTTTTTTTAAATTTAAATAATTCACATTAAAACAACAAAAAACGTAACGATTTTTACCAACTACAATTACTTTTTTAAAAATTAATATTTTAAACAAAATTTTTTGAAAGTATATATGAGGAAACAAAAATACTTTGTGTATATAAATCGACATAGGGAATAAATAGAATTTTTGAGTAAATACGAAGCAAATTAGGAGAATATTCGTACAATATCTACCTATATTTATCTGTCTATATCAATATGCTTTTCCCTTTTTTTAGTTTTTTTTTATTATTATTATTAATAGGACATACTAATATAAAATTCCATAACAATCTTAGCATATTATTACTGTTATTAATAATACGCTAAAATATATAACCATCCTGTATAATAAAGCATACGTTTTAAAGATTTTCAAATAGAGAGATTGATCGATAAACAGATAGTCTCATAATTAGATAGATTAATAATTTGATAGATAAAGAGGTAGATTGATAAATATATAGATTTTGTGTCCGGGAAATGTATATTTCGCTGCATATTTTTTAACCCACTTTTATCCATTGGTAAATACTAGCGCAGACTACATCTCAATTTTTAATCTTGTACATAATTTCCGCTGAAGATTTTATCTCAGATTCTGTCTTAGAGCTGAATTCCACAGACGTTTGAGAAAGGTTTATCTAGTCATTTATGACATATAATAATAATAATAATAATAATAAGCATATGTAGTACTTCCCTCAATGAGTTATTTAAATTTGAAAAACAATATAAATTTAAAATTAATTCAAAACTATTTATTAAATTCATCCAAACTTACATAATTTTGTTGAAATTTTAAAACAATGTGAAATAGATTCTTGCGTAGAAATGGTAAGCACCAATCAACTAAAAGTCATTTACTCTAGAGTTATTATTTAAAGACAGAAAACTTCAACTAAATTATAAACAAATAATAAGTATACGCATACGGCCATAGTCTGACCTTTGTAAAATTCACTTCTTTTAATGTAACTTATCAGAATGAATAGTACAGATAATTTTGTTTGAAGTTTTCATATTTATTGACGCACCTACAACTTAAGAAAAAAATACTTTTAATGAAATTTTATTTAACGATTTCATTTATTTATTCGTGCACCTAACTTATAAAGGGTACAATACCAGATTAACTTAAAAGTCTGGGTAAGGTAGGAAGGGAAGAGAAATGTTATTATAAGTTTGAATTCTATTACCTGCCCTATCTCTCATTATATCGTAATAAATCTAGAAAAAAATTATCTATAAGGGTATTTCTAAAAATATTTTAATGCTGAATTTACAAATGGAGGCTTATTGGAGGGTTAATATTCGTTCTGAATTTATGTACATGGCGTAAAATTTATATATGTTTGTATGGTAGAGTGATTCAAACGTCTCTAAATAAAAACAAGTGATAAAATAGCATTTAAATTGGTTTGTATTATTATTATTATTATTATTTCAGAATTCTGTCACGATAAATACTAAATTTCCCTTTTCTAACAAACAAGCTACACAATTACAAAAATAAATATATAAAAATAAAAATAAAATTATTTGACGTGTACTAGCAATAAAAATATTAGTATGCAAACCATAAATTAAATTACTGGTACATGCTCAAAAATGGCATAAACTCAAGTAAAAAAACTACATGCATTTTTATATAAATGAAGAGACATGCAATATGTTAACAAGAAAATTGTTGTATTTAACAAATGCGAGTAGCAATTAAAAGAGCATGATTTCTAAATTTTAGGTACAATAGTATATTAAAAATGTATCGTGTTATCATATAATTACAGTACATACACTTCAAGCAGTGGGACCACTAAGATGCAATAATTTTTAGCATGTAAATTAAGCAAAATAAATGTAAAAGAAAAATGTGTTTACTCTAAAATATTATTCTTTTGGCTGTTTATTTTTTTTAAATTCATAGTTATATATATGTAAAATAAATATGTTAGGTTGTGAGGCCTCACGCAATCGCTCGAAATCGAGCTGAGATTGCAAACGTACACCGAGGAAAAAAAAAAAATTTATACTGCCTTCATCTAGAATGAATAAGTGGTCATTTTCTAAATCCCTTAACTAGAAATATAGATTTCTGAGCTATGCACATAAGGCACGCCAATAAACTGAATAGACGAAATGATCGAGAATTTCTAGTATTAACATTTCTAGATGATGAAACAATATTATGAATATTCTGAATATTCTGAATCTTATGTATTGCGGGAAATTCTCGCTTGATTTTCTATAATTCAGTAATAAACCCAGATTATAGTTGCTGAAACCCGCCTCTTGTATTCGCATTCATTTGCAGAGATTTTTAAATAACTTTGCCCTCAAGAATATAGTCAAACGCTCTAGAATTCTAATAGGGGGCTTCTAGAACTCGCTTTCCAAGGGGACTAGAATTTATAACTATGATATGAAACTATTTTTTCTAGAGCCACAATTTAGATTCTAGGTGTCAGTTACAGAATTTTTTCTCAGCGCTTGTATGTCAGTAATTTCTGTTAGGATGTTTTAAGGTGAAGAAGTATGTCTCCAATTAAACTATTTAAGTATACTTCAGTGAATCTTGGTACGTGATTTTGAAGAGTATTAGAGTGAACACGCTGTCCTTTAGAGCGAGTCCTTATAGGCAAGTTATCAAGTTAAAAAATTTTTTTGGTGAGTTAAGTTAACATTCACACAAATTGATACTAAGCTGGGATCTATTTTATATTTAAGTAAAAATGAAATAAAATAACGTGTGGGAAATCTCCCCCTTTTTATTTTGATCTTTGATAATTTATGTATATATAATTATGTTTTTTTTTTTTTCTTTCTTTCTTTCTTTCTTAGGTTTAAGGCAGTTACTGGTACTAACATAGGCGAAAATGAAAAAACTGCTATTGATCAATCCTTACAAATTATTACTTTACTACTACTTATAAAAGAGTATAAAACTGACAGTACTTTTCTTAAGTTTTAAGAAATTATTATAATTTTTAGTTTTTATCGTTTACTTAAAAAAAAAAAAAAAAAAAAAAAAAATGCAGTTTTAAAATTCTCAAAATTGTTGTTAAATTTGCTTAGAAATGAACTTTCTGTGGTTAAAAATAAAATTTTATTACAGTAATTCAACTTTAGGAAAATTTAGGATTTGCGAGTGACGCAATATACAATGTTGATAATTATAAAGCGTATTTACTCAAATTAATGTATCACAATGATGTAGGAAAAAATTACGTAATAGTAATTATATATATATATGTATATCAATGAACAATATACTTAAGTAAAAAATTTCCTAAATAATTTTGAGTGACCCAGAATTGATTTCAAAAGTGGTTTAGTGTTGAGTTTTCAGACAAAATTTCGTTCTTACTCATAATAGAATGTTTATAACAAATATAACATATATTTACATAATACTTGAAACAAAGTTTGGGGAGGGGGTTGGGGGGTTGGATATTAAAAAAAAGAAATATTTGACTACGAAGTTTGTTGAAATGTCGAGTTTTGAAAAGATTTAATGTGTGAAGTCGATTTATGTATATTATTGTGAAATTAGTTATAATTGAATAAAAAATCCTTTGTTTTAGCACTAGTCAATTCATTTTTGAAGAAGTTGACAAAATTTTCAATAAGATCAGTGCATTTGTTTTTGAGAAATCTTGTCCTTATGTATATTAGTAATTTTACCTTTTGTATATTCTTGTAAAATTAGTTGTAATTGAATAAAAAGTTCTTTGTTGAAGCACTAGTCAGTTCACTTTTGAAGAAATTTGCAAAATTTCAATAAGATTAATGCATTAGTTTTTGAGAAATCTTGTCCTGATGTATTTTAGTAATTTTACCTTATGTATAGTGTTGTAAAATTAGTTGTAATTGAATAAAAAGTCCTTTGTTCAAGCACTAGTCTATTGATTTTTAAAGAAGTCTGCGAAATTTTCAAAAGATCAGTGCAACAGTTTTTGAGAAATCTTGTCCGCCACTTGTCTGAAGGGTCTTCGAAAACCAAGAATTTTCCAAATTCTTTAATGAAAATTTTATATAATATTGTTTAAATGGTGTTCTTTTACATGCCCAAATATTTTAATACAAAACTCTATTTATTATATTAAAAAAAAAAAAAAAAAAAAAAAAAAACAGAAATTATGCTTTTTTTTTTTTTTTTTTTTAGCTTTCAAACCCCGTGTAATCCCTTAATTGAACCAAAGTGGAAATGGTGATGTAATAAAACTATAAACTAATGGTCTCCGATAGAAACACAATTAGTTTTCCCGTGTATCCGATGAGATGCAAATTAAAATTCTAGACATTTCCAATCCATTAACACTGTCTCTCTGCTTAATTAAAAATAGCTATTAATTGCCAAGATGACAAGCGAAAGAACGGCTGTTTCATTCCACATTTTCGAATCATTTTAGTGGTTTCAATATTTTTCTTTCTTTTTAATTCCTTACTCACTCCATTTTGCTATTTGTCACCGAAAAAAGCCGTCAAAAAAAAGAAAGCAAATTCCTACCGGCCTGATGCTTCCATTAATCGATTTCTCATTAGAGACTCTGCGTCAACGCGACGTTGGAAAATTTATAAATACTGGTGGCTTTTATATAAATGATACGGTGAGCAAAAAATTAAAAAAAAGGAAAGAAAAATAGATTTTTTTCGCTGTTCAGTGACAGCGATAAAGATACATTAATATTCCTTCCTTTTTCTTTCTTTCAACAAAATGGTGTAGTAAGACAAAAATGAAAAGAGCTGAGTTGCCAGTGAATTCGAATTTTCGATTTGGAAAACTATTTGAATATTTCATAAAAAAAACATATATATATATATATATATATATATATATATATATATTCTCATGGAATTAACATGGCAAAATAATAGACCTAGAATTAAAAAGAAAAAAAAAACTGTTACTGATATCATTGCTTAATAGATTACTTAACACTTAACCAAGCACTTAAACAATAAGAGATTTATTTAACATGCTTGCCAACCTAACTCCGGAGATTGTTAGTCCCGCCCCTTTCCGCCTATTTTTTCACACCAGTCTTTCTTTAGAGTACTTTTCTTCCTATTTAATCGTAAATATATTTGAAGAGAATTGCTCTAAAGATTAAGTATGGTACAAAAAGGGGCGGGAACTAACAATCTTCAGGGTTAGGTTGGCAAGTATGATTTAAAGAAATTCAATAAGTGAAACATACAAGTAGTATTAAATTTGATTCTCTACCGATCGTCTAGCCGAAGCCAATGTTATTCTATGGGAGATTTTGCCCCGTTATAATTCATTAACTAATACATATTTTTAAATTCCGTTTTCACTTTCCGAAAAATCACAAATAATAAAAAGATTATCGCTTTCTAAAAATTGATTTTATTTTTTATTTTTAAGATTTTATTGTTAAGTTCAAAAAATGAAAAAATTCACATTGGGAAAATTCGCATTTTTAAATCTCAAAAAAAAAAAAAATTAGAAAGCGATAAATTGTTTAATAATTGTGGAGTTTCTGAATGTGAAAACGGGATTTAAAAATATACATTAGTTGATAAGTTATAATGGGGCGAAACTCTCAATAGAATAACATTGGCTTTGGCTTCTGGGAACGATAAGTGAAGAGGCCTCTTAAGAATGCTTTACATATATGAAAATAATAATAATAATAATAATAATAATAATAATAATAATAATAATAATAATGACTTTTCTCAATGAAATAACATTGCCTTACAAAATGTTCATTAAGACTATGCCTTAATTAATCCATTAAGCGGTATATTTTACTTATTTTAATTCGTTCTCTAGTTTTATTGATGACAAATACTTTTTTCTCCCATGCTTATTTCGAACATATATAAGATTAAAAAAAAAAAAATGTATTAACTTTTTGTTAAAAATTCTTACTGACGTATATATTTTTCTTTTATTCCGAGATTATAAGTGGTGGCTGTTCTAGAATGTTAATATATAGGTAAACTTTATTTATCGACTTAACAGAACTTTTATCATTAGATCATTTATCGATACATTTTTTGGCATGAATATAATAATTCTCGGCATTTGAAGTATGGGTTGACCAAAACTTTCTCTCCAGTTAATATGAAAAAGAAAAAAAAAAAAAAAAAAAAAGAACCTCTGTAGTAAAAGGAAAACAAAATTTAATATTATTTTTAATCAGAAGAATTTATACTGTAACTCACTGTTAGAATCGTTTCAAACATTAGACAAGATTAAATTTCTACCTAAAAGGCAACTAAAATTTATTGATATTATATTAAGAATATTATTTTTTCATCCAGAAATAAAACATTTAAACAATTCAGAAGAAAAAAAAAATAACAAAATGTTTAATTTACATAATCTAGTCAAATATTATACATTGTTTTGTTTTATTTTTGTAATAAATCACGTTTTTCAAATGCGAAAAGTGGAAAACCAAGGAATTACATTGCATAAGAATTATTTTAGGTTCCATTAAACCTCTTTGTTATAAAACAGCTAATATGTCAATGTCAAGTCAATCAAAACTTTCATTTTCATGGGTTATTTGTAAAGATAATGGGGAATTAGAAAATAGATGGAAAAGGTAAAACATGTAAACAATGAAAGGGGGAGGTACAACGTTTTCTTTGCAGAAAATATAAATCCCCATTTCTTCCGGAACCTTCTGTAACTAGTATAGGCAAGACACCTGGAAGCCCCTATTAGAATTCTAGAGCGTTTGCCTATATTCTCGAGGGCAAAGTTATTTAAACATCTCTGGAAATAAATGAGACTACAAGAGGCGGGTTTCAGCAACTATAATCTTGGTTTAATGCCAAATTCTAGAAAATCAAGCGAGAATTTCTCGCAATACAAATGATTCAGAATATTTAAAGTATTCAGAATATTGTTTCACCATCTAGAAATGTGTAGACTAGAAATTCTCGATCATTTCGTCTATTCAGTATATTGGCGTGCCTTACGCGCATAGCTCGGAAATCTAAATTTCTAGTTAAAGGATTTAGAAAATGGCCACTTATTCATTCTAGTGGAAGGCGGTATATAATTTTTCTCAGTGTGATAATAAACTTAAAAATAAAATTGAACAGTTTTGATATTTGATATTTATTATTTGTAATCACTTCAAGTGTAACTGCTGCATATTGCGCTTTTATTGGAAATGATGATTCAGTGTATTAATTTGATTTAATTTGTTCAAGTTTTTTACTTCAAAATGAGTTTGTACGCAATTTTTGCTATTACTTAAGCACACTTCTAAATTTCAAAAATAAATAAATAAATAAATAAATAATAAATAAATAATACTTCATTTTATTGCTGCCAATTACGAATTTTATATTGTATTACTATTAATAATAATAAAAATAAGAATTAAATAATATTAACATTAATTATTAACCTTCAATGTTTTACAATTTTATGACCTTCTCAGGCTACTTTAAGTACTTATTTGGTAATTTTTGTATATTTTTTGGTAGCTTTTAGGAATGATCATTTTAATCGTTTGAACTAATAATCACCTTAAAATTAAATTTGAACAGTTTTGATATTTAATATTTACTATATGTATATATACATATATATATATATATATATATATATATATTAAAACCAATGTAACTTTTAAAATGAGATAAAAAAAAAAAAAAATTTAAAACTTTAAAAATACATTTTAATTAAAAACATTAAAACACAAGACAGACGTTTCGGCTAGAACACTAGCCCTCCTCAGTGTCAAACATACAAGCACAAACAACATTTACAAAATTCATAATACATCATAGCAAGATTAAATATTCAGGAGGAATAGCTTTAGCCTCGTTCAAGGCAGAATGTTGCATTTTGGTAAAAGCGCCCTCTAGAAAAATACGGAATTCATAGATATTTATATTAGAAGCTAAAATTTTAAAGTTTTCAAAATCCGGAATAGGATCACTATTGAGAGAATGGATTACGAGTTTTGATTTTAAATTTCCTGTTTTATATGAGCGTTTATGTTCCTTTAATCTAATTTCACCTGTTCTGCCAGTTTCACCGATATATGTAGAATCACAATTCTTACAAGGAATACTATAGATTACACCTAGACGTTTAAGAGGGGGGACAGCGGGTTTAAAGTTTGAGAGAAAGTTACTAATACGGAGTTGAGATTTAAAGCTAGTGGAGATATTAAATTTATTAAAACCCCTCATTACTTCTTCTGACTATAGTTTAAATTCTGCGTTTCAGTTCCTAGATGTTTTAAAATTAATTCAAGTCCCCTCTAGTTGTATTATGATATCATTAGATGTTGTATCTCTCTTTACTTCTATTCCTATATCATTTGCATGTAATATTATTCAAGATATTTATCCTAATTTTAATGTTGACACTAATTTAAATTTAAATACAGTACTTGATCTTACCACTTTTTGTTTATCTTCTAATTGTTTTATTTTTAATGATTCTTACTACCGTCAAATTACCGGAACTGCCATGGGTGCCCCTATATCTGTCGTTATAGCTGAAATTGTAATGCAACACTTAGAAAACAAAATTAATTCCCAGTTACATGATAAAAAAAATTTCTGGAAAAGATTTGTGGATGATATTTTTATAATTACTAAGCAACTTTATGTTAACGATATTTTAGATTTTGCTAACTCTTTATGTCCTGCTATCCAGTTTACCCTTGAAACTGAAATTAATAATGAACTACCCTTTCTTGACATCCTTATAATGCATAAACCTGTCAATGATTTTTTACATTTTTCCACTTCAGTCTATAGAAAACCCACCTTCTCTGGTCAATATCTTAACTTCAATTCAGCTAACCCTTTATCGCATAAACTTGCAGTCATTCGTACTCTTTTACATCGTGCAAAGCATTATTGTAGTAATTCCGAATTATTAAATATTGAACTATCCAAAATTTTTTCTGATTTAAAAAATAATGGTTACCCCCTCGTTTTATTAAAAGAATTTATAAAGAAGAGTTCTATTTTTCATATAAATCAGTTTATCCTAAAGTTAAAAATTCCACTAATCGTACGACTATCCCTTATTATAAAGGTATTTCTGAAAATATCTCTAAATTACTTAGAACAGTTAATATCTCCACTAGCTTTAAACCTCAACTCCGTATTAGTAACTTTCTCTCAAACTTTAAACCCGATGCCCCCCCCTCTTAAACGTCTAGGTGTAATCTATAGTATTCCTTGTAAAAATTGTGATTCTACATATGTCGGTGAAACTGGCAGAACAGGTGAAATTAGATTAAAGGAACATAAACGCTCATATAAAACAGGAGATTTAAAATCAAAACTCGTAATCCATTCTCTCAATAGTGATCCTATTCCGGATTTTGAAAACTTTAAAATTTTAGCTTCTAATATAAATATCTATGAATCCCGTATTTTTCTAGAGGGCGCTTTTACCAAAATGCAACATTCTGCCTTGAACGAGGCTAAAGCTATTCCTCCTGAATATTTAATCTTGCTATGATGTATTATGAATTTTGTAAATGTTGTTTGTGCTTGTATGTTTGACACTGAGGAGGGCTAGTGTTCTTAGCCGAAACGTCTGTCTTGTGTTTTAATGTTTTTAATTAAAATGTATTTTTAAAGTTTTAAATTTTTGTATTTTTTATCTCATTTTAAAAGTTACTTTGGTTTTAATATATTAATGAGACGTATAAATTATGTTTAATTTTATTAAAATATATATATATTATTTTAACTTTCTAAGTTTAACTTTAAAGTCAAATTTGAAAATAATAATGATAATAAAGATGATTTGATTAAAAATACACCAGTTATTTGATAAAGCCTCTAAATTTGTTTATTTATTTATTTATTTTTTTAGATAGAAGAATGGGGATATGGAGAGGATGCTAGATAGCCTTCTCCCCGCCTCATAATCCACGCTTGAATAAATGCCAATGTAGATGCGCGTTCGAGTGGGGAAGAATACAAGAGTCATCACATAATCTATATGCATAAACTACGACACTGAAGTCATTAGCTGTGAGGAAAACGATTCACTGCGTGAAAGCATTGCGCATTGAGGAGGCGGAGCTTATCCATATTAGATTATCACCAATAGAATTTATTTACGAAAATATTCCAAGAAGGTCTCTCGAAATGAGGTTAATTACAACCAGAAAAGATAATGAATGCTGAGAAAAAAAGGAGAGAAGTCACATTTCACTGAGTCTTCTTCATTAATTGAGTAAAACCACAGCGAAATATCAATTGAAATAATTTCCTGGTGAATCTCGATTTTGCAAATTTTCTTAATAATTTATCAGGCTTTTTTCTATTGGTAACATAATTTTTTTAGTAATTTAGAAAAATACTTCTGGTCATTTCTCTCTCTCTCTCTCTCTCTTTTTTTTTTTTTTTTTCCTGTGAGTGTGTGTGTGTGTGTGATTTTAAATCTGTAAAAAATATGACTTTACTTATGTAAAGCTAAATTGTACAATTAGCCTGAATTATTCCTGATATTCCCTGCATTTATTATTCAAACTTCAATGCGGCGTTAACAGCATTTTAAAAGGAAAGACGTGATATACTTTATAAATGAAATATAACAATTTATCTCAAGAAATTTAAATTTATTTTATTCTTTAAAGCCATATTACATGAAATATCACTTTAAATCATAATACTGCCGATGTAAACAAATAAAAGCATTACATGATAAGTCTTTCGTATGTATATATATATATATATATATATATATATATATTATTCATAAGTTGTTTATTCATTTTACAACTTTAATATTAATTTAGGAAAGAAATATTATTTTTACCTTTCTTTCTTTCTTTCTTTTATTAAAGTTTTTTTGTTAATCTTACAAATATTGCTTCAATGTAAAATTAATAAAATAAAATAAAAAACTTAGGTATTTAAGCATTTTTAAACCTCGGGTTAACTTAATTTTCATTTAGGGTAAGTGCGCCAGTGATTGACGCTTTCTGAGCAATCTCTGATGTTTTTAATGTTCTAGTCATCAGAAAATATTTTTAGAAATCTTAAGTTAGTACGTATGGCATGAAAGACATTCAGAACCACATAAATGTTGAAATGTATGCATTTGATAATAATTTTTTTTTTTTTTATGAATTTTTATTTGACACCCACTCAATGTTCCAGTCATTGAAACTGATAGTTTTTTATTTTATCAGTAATTGGCACCCCATGTTCCAGTGTTTGACACTGCTAGTTATTCATTTTAATAGTTATTAGCACCCTATGCTCCAGTGTTTGACATAAAATGTTAAAATTCTTACATATAAAATATATGATTTTATTATTTTTGTTATTTATTAATTATTTCGGGATAGATGTCAATTACTGGAGCATGTCAATCACTGGAGTACCTACCCTAGTACCTTTTAAAGTTTTAAGAAAATTAATAATGAAATGATGATAATAGCAATGATATAATAATAGTAATGATACGATAATAATTGTAATAATAATAATAATGCATAAACTGCCCTATTAATTTTGTTATAGTAGGGGTGCAAAGTAGTATTAATTTATTTCATACTGGGCAAAAATTTACAATATTCTGCGCACATTAAAAGTCCTTTTTGTTAAAAAATTTTAATTTAACAAAATTATTATTACAAAATTAATCGCTTAGTGAATTTAATGTTTTTCTTAATAAAGTAGTTTCGTTTATTAAAGATTTTTTATTAACAGATTATATTAAGGAGTATTGTTAAAAAATTACGCAACTTACCACGAGATCTGCTAATAGTTTTGCACAGAGTTCTGCTAATTTCTGACTATACTTCAAAAATGTATTTAAATGTTAAGGCGCTAACATTTCTTAAACTGCAGTTAACTTCACTTTAACTGAAACTAACTTTATTGGAATTCACCCGTGCATTTAAAAAAAAGTATATTTTCAGTTGCTATTTGTACAGTTATCTCAGTAGTTTCTAACCAGATTCACGCATACAATATTTTTAGTTTACAACCATATAACCAAGTTCGTATTTCGTTTTCAAATGACAGGACTTTTCAAAAATAATGCAATTTTTTTTTTTTTTTTTTTTTTTTTTTGATTGTTAATATGTGATTGGTTTACAACTTAATGATCGTATTCGTATTTCATATTCAAGTAAGCACATCTTTCCATAAGTAATGCAAATTATATCTTGTTTTGATTGATATGTGATTGGTTTACAACATAATAATCATGTCAGTATTTCTCACTGAAGTTTTAAAAAAGCTTTTTAAAAGTAGTGCAAAGTATCTCTTGCTTTGCAAAAAATTATTTAAACCTCGTTTTCCCAACTGTCTTATAGATGTAAAAAAAAAAAAAAAAAAAAACGAAAAGCTGTTATCTCCTTTCTTTCCCAGTGATCCTACTATGACTTTTTTCATTTCTCGTTCTTACTTTTGGTATTTCGTTTTGATAGAATTTTCCTTTGGTACAATTTTAAAGCAAAGTTTAAATTCAACTTACAATAACATTTTTTTTTTTTTTTTATTCGATGGAGGAAGCATTTTCGATTTAATTTCGATGAAATTTGCAACCAAATTCAAATACTCTGAAGTATTTACATTAAAATTAATAAAAATTACATAATTACATTTTACATTTTACATTTCGTTGCAGTTATTATTTGTTCATTAACTTTTCGATTATTCGAGTTATTTTGGCTTCAAATTACTCGATTCTTAAATAAAACAGAATTGTTTAAATAGTAACTAACTTTCACTTTAGTAGTAAGTAACTTTAATAGTAACTAACTTAAATAGTAACTAACTTTATCTTAGATTTCAAATAATTTTAATGGATCAAAAATAACCATTAATGTTGTATTAGGCAGAACCACGAAAGTAATATCAAAAGCATGAAATGATTGAGTAAAAATGGGTAAGTTATACTATAAACTTAAAATAAAAAAATAAAAAAATCGATGAGGATAATTTAGAAATTAAAATTAAAAATACACAAATCGATACTGCCTTTTTAGGTTTATCGAGGAAATACCTTAAAATAATTATACACCGTAAAAAAAATACGTTGACTTTTACAGCAGAAATATCTGCTATGAAAGATTTTTTTACAGATGTTTTCCTGTAAAAATTAGCGGAATATTCCAGTGTAGAAGAGGGAAGAATCGTGGATACATGAAAGAAATTTTTGTTTTTACATTTAGGCAAAAAATTTTGCCTTTATATTTAGTAAAGGAATTTTCCAAATTTGATTAACTATTTCACATACAAAAAAGAATCGTAAATATTTTTTATCTGAAAGTTGAACTAAAATATTAATCCATTCAATTACATTGATCCTTTGTTATAGCTTAATCTTCCTAATTAATCCATTTTAAAATGTGTTTTCTTTGTGGGTTCAATATTAAGCTGAATAAATCATATCTAACCCTCCGTCCATCCTTGTCTCCTTCAGTCTCTCTCTCCCTCTCCCCACTCAACGTCTTCGCCAAAATTAATTTGGTAATTCCTTTTTTTTTAATCAACCATGACGTAAAAAAGTACTTTGAAGCTATTAGCGACAAAATGTTCTTGTCTCTGTAGCAATTCATTATCAGATTTCTTCCCAACACCTTAAATGAATAATATAATTAATGGTACAAATGGGTGCCCATTTGTCAATATCCCTGTTCGGTTTCGGTGTACAGTAATTGAAAACTGACAGGATTTTACCGCAAGGAAATTACTAAACAGTAAAATACTTTAGCAAGTTATTAACAACTATTTAGGTAACTGCACGGTTAGAAATGAAACATTTTAGTTTTTTTTGCGATGATGCTCCATTGACATCTCGAATCATTCATGGAATAAAGAATGCAGCCTTTACATACTTGGGTGGTCTATTTTAATTTACTTCGAGCGCGAAATAAATGGCTATTTCTACCTCCCCAGATTGAAAAACTAAGACATAACCTTGCTTCATATCTCAAAATTCTTGTATCAAAATTGTTGTAAGGTGTTTAGATAGTTTATTTTGATTTTGCTCAACTAAAGAGATACAACTGATACTTCATAAAATAAATAAATAAATAAGTAATATATTGTTTGTTTTCCGATTAAAGTCCAATGATAGCTTTTACGATTGAGTAAATTCTGCTGCGATTTTATCAAAATTAGGGATGGAAGGAAACCGTCAGAGATAAAATTTCGGGAAACGTTTATTTCAGTCATAGTGTCAACCCCTTCTCGAGTATAATCATTTTTGTTGGTTTTGGACTTGAATTAGAGAATGGACACTATATATATATATATATATATCATAGTGCAATTCGTGTATTTCAAATTGAACGAATCCATCGAATATATATATATATATATATATATATAAGTAAATTTGAAAATAATAATAATAATAGTAATAGTAATAAAAATAAACTTAAAAGTTTCTTAAAAATGACTGTGGAGGAAAAAATTTAAGTAAATTTTTGGCATATAGTGACATAAATACGGTATGCTATTTTGAAAGATATTGTTATTTAATGATATATATGTATAATCGATTTAAAAGTTTGATTTTTTTTTTTTTTAACAAACGAAATTCATTAATAACCAAAGAGATTCTACCAAAAGATGTTTCATTTAAAACTATATATATATTTTATGAATATTAAAAGTTTTGTCATTTTTTTTTTTTTTTTCGTGCTTGGTTTATTTTTAAAAATCTCAAAAATTGTCTTTAAAAAATCCTAAACCCTTTTATTTTCCGTTTGGAGCTTTAGAGTCTCTTTAGTTTTAAAAGGGTAAAAAATCAAATTTGATGGAAGAAATGTCAAATATACTTATAAGGATCGATGCACTAAAAGCTTTATGAAGGCGTTTTTGTTCCAGAAAGGGTTTTATAGCTTGTTGTCGTTATTTCCGATTACCATTTTTCATGATATATTCACCTGTTGCATAATTAATTTATATATATTCCTAAGAAACTACCTTAATTTTAGAAGAAGAAAAAGTTAAGATGATAAAAAAACAAATATTTTTTAACTTTTTTTCTTCAAGGTACCTGTGTACCAATAGTGCAATAAAAAATATCATCATCCCATTGAATTATCATTAATTGCTATAATCGAATGAATACCTGATTTCTATCTTTATATATCTGTACGCGGACACCATGTCAAAAGACACCATGTTCATTTCGTGAAATGTGTTAGCATGTTTTAAATGCGTATATTTTGCTTTATATAAAAGCGCTAAGCACTATGTCTAGTTACTATAAAGCAAATAGGATAGTGGTTAGTGGAAAGTAAAAAAAAAATGTCCATTTCCTTTATTCATGATAAATATATTTCATTATAACATAATTGAGTGCATTCCTTAGAAATTATATTTCTGTAGCATGGTGTCCTTTGCGTTCGGGGTACAGATATTTAAAATTTTATCTTAACTTAAAAAAATAATAATAAAAATAAATGTTTAAAATACCTTTCATGTTTCTTTCATAATTTGGAGCTTGAAAGGGGTAAAAAATGACTTAAAGTCAGTCATCACTCATCTCAACGTAACTTGTTGAGTGATAAATTCCAAAAATTAGTCAGCACTAGCTTAAATCAATGCTTAACCAAATAAAGCTTTGTTGTTTAAATAAAGCTTTAATGAATTTTGCCAATTGGTTCGTAAATTTTAGCGTCCAAAAATTTTTTGTTTCACACGGAAATACAGACAGAGAAATCTTTTTTAAAAAAATAGTGAAATCGTTTTCAGGGTTTTCTCAAAATGTCTTAATTTATCAAAATGCTGAAAAATAGTAAAAAAACAAACAAACAAATAAATTTAAATAGATAAGATTTCCTAAAAACTTAAATTTTATGACTATGTCAGATGGGGAGGGAGGAAGGGAGGATGTTGAGGAACCAACCTTTTGCTTTGCTATTTTCTTCTTAGTGCGCACAAATGATTTAATCTCTACCAAAATATCAATACTTAAGCAGGTTTTCTTAATAAATTTTTAGCAAGCATAATTAATTATATTAACTACGTAAAAGCGAATACATTTATTAAAAACATAAAGATTTCAATATCTCTCTTTAGATAACCTTAACGAGTTGAAAAAGTTGAAATACTTTCCATTTCATGAACTGGAACTTCTTACCTGTCGTAAAATAAGATTTAGAAGCGGTATGGAATGACAAATATTTCTGAGAAGTTGATGACAACATAACATAAATGTTTAAAACGAAACTGGCGCATTTCAACATATCTTTTCCTCTCCTGAACTTCGTGTCTCACATTTAATAATAATAAACGTTGCAAGCGAGAAAAACCATTAATGTATTATTTTCATCTCTTCTGGAGATACTATCCATTGTGTCACTGATGGTGGTAGAAACAATGGAAATGAAAGTGTGTGAAGTATATTACATTTTCGTCTTTCCATGCAGTGAATGAGATGTGGTGTTTTCTATTAAATAACTTGGGGAAAATTAAACCAGATAAAAGAACTTAAAAATGCATATTTTAACCGAATGTATTTTGTCATGCAGCATGCTTCAGAAAAAGCTATAATTTAGAATTTTAATGAAAACTGCACTTTTTCATTGAGAAAATCATGACTAATGAACGTGTATTCGAAAATTTAAAAAAGTTCTGTGAATAACTTAACCCTAGAACACTAGCGTGTTCATATCTGCTGCTGTCACGAGAGATACGTAAAATTTACGGGATCATGTAAAATTCGTTTTATTTGCTTATTGTGGTGCCTGCTTTTTCGCACCTGGTTCTTTTCTTTCGGTAAATTCATTTCGAGACACATCAAGAACACTGATCACACTTTGTTTACTTTTAAACGTATATTTACTTACGGCACAAACATAAAATACATAACGAATACATAAATTAACATCAAGTAAAGTATTTTCAAAAAAACATGTAGAATGGAACGTTAGTCCATCTTGATTCATATACGCACACACACTGTTGCCACACTTTCGTACAAAACTTTTTAGTTCTTGTTTTTTAATACTCTCGAAATCAGAGGTGCGGCGTTCACACCTTCCCTCCAGTTTCACTTGAGGGACAATGGCCTTCACAGTGAAACTACTAACCAAAATTTGTGGATAATTTATATAACTGTTCATGAAAGTCTAATTGTCCTTTTAAATTGTTAATTATTGTTTCATCTTTAAATAAATGTTCATGAAAGTTTAATTGTCCTTTTAAATTCTTAATTATTGTCTCATCTTTGACCTAATATCCGATGTTCCATCAAGAGCAATAACATTTATATTTCACTTAATATTTAAATATTTTCTATGGTATAAAATAAGTAACATTTAAACACATATTAGAAATAAAATATATATATAATATATATGAATAAACATTTATCCTGACATGGATTTTCTTATGCACTTTAAATAATCTTAATGAATTAATATACTTGAATATAAGAAACAAAATAAACACACACACATATATATATATGTAATAACAAGTACAATATTAAACTAACTTATGACTTTATTCATGAATGCGTGATAAAGCATCTGCAATAGTATTACTGCTTCCTGGCTTATGAGCAATAGTCACTTGATAGCGAGATAGAGCCAATGCCCATCTTTGTAATCTGGCGTTCTTAGGAACTGTTTCTGTCAAATATTTTAAAGGGTTGTGGTCCGTGTGTAAGATAATAGTGGTTCCATAAGTCCACATTTCGAATTTACCTAATGCCCATATTACAGCATAAGCTTCCCTTTCAATAGTGCTCCACTTTGATTGAGCAGGGGTCAGTTTTTGGCTTGCAAAAGTTATAGGTTTCAGTTTATTCTGCTCATCTCTCTGCATTAGACAGGCTCCAATTCCGGTCACTGAAGCATCAGTATCGATTTCAAAAGGTTTCGACATATCAGGTGTATACAGAGAGGTTATAGAGCACAAACAATTCTTTAACGAATTAAATGCGCTTTCGGCTTCTTCTGACCATGGAAGGTCGTTTGGCACAGTTTTTCGAGTTAAGTCCGTTAAAGGTTTTGCTATATTGGCATACCGAGGCACATAGTCTCTGTAATAGTTAAATAATCCTAGGAGTGACTTCAATGTTTTCTTAGTTTTAGGGGCTTTCAAATCTTTAATAACTGATATCTTGTCCGGATCTGGGCCGTGCTCTCCTGAGCCTACGACATGTCCCAAATATTTTACTTTCGACATCGCAAAAGAGCATTTCTTTAAATTTGCCGAAAAATTCAATTTTTTTTTCAGAGTTTCTAAAATGGATTTAATATGATTAAGATGATCTTCCCAGTTTGAAGAAAATATGATAATATCATCAAGAAAACTTTCGGCGTAGTCACTATGAGGTCGTAATACTTGATTCATTATTCTTTGGAATGTTGCTGGTGCTCCAGATAACCCAAATGGCATCACCTTCCACTGATACTGACCCTTTGGAGATACAAAACTGGTTAATTCTCGGCTTTGCTCTGCTAAGGGTATTTCCCAATATCCCTTAAGAATATCTAAAGTTGTCAAGTAACGAGCTCCACCAGCTTTAAATCTAAGATTTTCTGAATTCTGCATAGGAAAAGGTGGAATTTTACTAACTGAGTTCAGCTCTCTGTAGTCCACGCAAAGTCGGACAGTTCCATCTTTCTTGGCTACACATACCAATGGATATGCTATTTCTGCTGAAGAGGGTTCTATCAGGTCTTTTTCCAATAATTCTGCTATCTGTTTTTCTATATTAGATCTTAATGTTTCTGGAACTTTATAAACATGAGGTTGTTTCCTCTCTACTCCAGACTTTAACTGGATAACATGTGGCGGAACTTTGGCTTTCCTTAATTCCCCATCAAATATTGTTAGATATTCTTTAATCAGATTCAACAGCTGTTTATATTGCTTTGCTGATATCGAATTTGATTTTATATCAGCTTTTAGTTCTTCATCTGTTACTTGCCGTGATTCTACGGGCGCATGTTGTATATCTCCAAACTCTTCATCGGTTTCGTAAATAATTCCTACAGCTCTGACAGGTTGAATATATTTACGCAATTTATTTTGATGAAGATGTCGAACACTTCCATCAGGTAGTTTGACATAAAAAGAATGTGGAGACTTCTTTTCTACTATTTCTCCTGGTCCTTTCCATTTTGAACAAAGACGATTTGTTGAATCAGGGATTAACACTACAACTTCATCCCCAACAGAAAATTCGGTATCTTTTGACCGTAAATTATGATAATGTACATATTTCTGCTGCTGTTCTTGAGCTATGCTATTCGCATACTGTGCCGCGTCTTCTAAACGGTTCCGGAGTTTCAACAGGTAGTCAGCTACAGATTCTCCAGTCCCTTGAGGAAGTACGACTTCATCTTCCCAACTTGATTTGAGGATGGCTAGAGGTCCTACAGGTGGTCGCCCATGAACTAGTAGGAATGGGGCAACACCCGTTGTAGCGTTAGGCCCTTCTCTGTATGCCCATAACAAGAATGGCAACTGTTTATCCCAGCCTCGACCTTGTGAATTAATTGCATGATGTAGCATGGATTTCATAGTTCCTATCCATCTTTCAACCAAACCATTCGATTGTGGATAACCTGGAGTGGAAAATTTAGGAACACATCCTAATCGTTTTAAAAATTCTTTTGTCAGCTGTGCGGCAAAATTTCTTCCGTTATCCATTGCAATTACTCGAGGAATTCCAGTTCGTACAAATATTTCTATAAATGCATCACAGGCTGCCTTTGCTGTTAAAGACTTCAGAGGTATTGCTTCCGGCCAACGACTATGCTGGTCCATAACGCACAGTACATACTGATGGCCACGTGATGACTTTGGCTCTATTGGGCCTAAAATATCGGCATTGACCACTTGAAATGGGAGTTCTGGTCTTCCAACAGCTTCGATAGGTGTTCTATCGTTTACTTTTCCTTTCCTGCGCATTTGACAATCATGACACGAAGCACATAATTGTTTGACTTCTTTTGGCATTCCTTCCCACCAGAAAGACATTGCAATTCTGTCTCTGGTCTTCTTAGCTGCCAGATGTCCACCAGTAGGAGTTTCATGAGCTAATTTCAAAATGTCCTTTCTTTTGCTTGCCGGTACGACCAATTGAATATATTTCTGTCCGCCTACTTTACCCATATGATATAATAAACCTCTTTCAATCCAGTAACCATTTTTATGTTGTCTAGCTTCTTCGAAGCACCTTTTCAATGTAGGACAGGCTAACTACTCATCCCTAAACACTTGTGCTTGTGGAACAGGGATATTTTCATTTCTTTCATCCTTACTATCGGTTTCGGTCAATGTCTGTTTAACTACTGAGTTATTAAAGACTTTGGTTTCTGGATGATGCGACTCGCTGTTGTTTAGCTTTGCCTTTCGAATAGTCTCGTGACTTTCTCCCTCCATACAGAACATACACTTTTCATTATCTTCTGTGAGTGGGGTACTAATTGCCTCATCCCCAAGATAATTGTCGTTTGAATTATTCTCAGGTACACTGAACAAGGATTGTTCACCGACTTCATTTATTGTGATTACTTCAACCTCTTCTTCTGAAGAATAGTTTCCGGGAGACCTTCCCTCCACTTTGAACAAGGACGGTTCATTGTTTTCTTCCACTGGGGTGATATTAACCTCAACCCCTGAATTTCCAGGATTTCTTCCTTTCACATGGAACAAGGATTGTTCATCGACTTCTTTCTTCGGGATATTCATTTTATCCCCTAAAGAAATGTTTTCGGGAGACCTTCCCTCCACACTGAACAAGGATTGTTCATTAGCTTCTTTTACTGAAGTGATTCCTGTATCATCTCCCAAATAAGAACGCTTTTGTTCCTTCAACCATTCATATACCCTGGGAGTGATTAAAGCTTCCTCATGCAGCCCTTCTACTACTGCAGCATGCACTTGAACATATGGAATGATTTCTTCATCTGTATGAAGACTTAGCGGAACTGACACAAGTTGTGCTTCCACTGGATTACCTATAGCAGGTCTCAAAAGAATTTTCCCACTTGACTGTAAGTGTTCCTCAGGTACAACTGATTTTCGTAGTACGGTGATTTCTGCACCACTGTCCACGATGCCTTGAAATTTTTGACCTCCGATTCCTAAATCCACTTTCAGAAGCTCGCCATCTTTCTCGTTGACTGGAAATTCCCACTCGAAACAAGCGCTATTTAGATTAACACTGACCTTATTAAGGCCCTTACTTTCTTGACTCTTTTTGTTTGTTTTCACGTAAGATGTACTTGCTGAATTCAATTTGGGGCAGGATTTTTTCATATGGCCTTCCTTTCCACACAAATAGCAGGAGAATTTCGGACGAATGTCTCTTTGTTCTTGCTGTGGCTTAGTAAAAACCCTTTTCTCATCTCTATTGTTATTTCCGAAATTCGCCCCTTTGGATGGAAGATTCCAATTTTCTTTATGAGAAATTTCTCTCGGTTTTTTATTGAAAGTCATTTTGACATTTTCATAATCATCTAATTTACTGGAAATAATATCAGATGACTTAAACAAGGACCATTCATCGATGAAATGTTCTTTAATTTCTGGAGGTACTTTCCTTTTAATTTGATCTGTAATAATCAAATCATATAATTCTTCAAATGTGTTAACTTCTAATCCCCGAATCCATTCAGTAAAATAGTTTTTCAACTCGTAAGCAAAATCTCTCCATGTGATATCAGCTTTTTTAGTATGCTTATTGAAAAGTTGTCGAAATCTTTCAGGAGTAAGTTTATATCTCTTTAACAATAACTCTTTTACTTTTCCGTAATCATTCGTGATTTCTTCGTCTTCCCGAGCTATAACTTCCGCGATTTCGTATGGCAGTAGCCCAATGAGATGAGAAACCCAATCATCTCTTTTAATTTCGGCACGTTTTGCCTGCCGCTCAAAAAGAACTAAATACAGGCTAATTTTGCATGTTTTAGGATCAAATTTTTGTAAGATGTTATGTAATTTTATGCGCGTTTTCTCAGAAGTTTCATTTGTAATTCCTTTCTTCTCAAGTCCTATTCTTGCATTTTCCAACCGCATTTTTTCCAATTCTATTTCTTCTCTTCTTAGGCGTTCCTCCATCTCTTCTTTTCTCTTACGTTCCTCTATTTCTTCCCTTCTTATGCGTTCCTCCATCTCTTCTTTCCTCTTCCGTGCTTCAAGTACGTTCGCTAATGTTTCTTTAACAAATTCTTCATCGTAATTCTTTGAAGCCAAAATAGCATCTCTTAACTCATATAACTTTAAATGTTGAGTTCCTTCCACTCCAAGCTCAGTAGCAACTTCTTGCAAATCTTTTTTATTCCCTTTACCCAAAAATGCCATCTTCGGATGGATGAAATCAAATCAAGTTCAAATTTTCCTTAAGAACGCCAGATTTGACATCTTATTTTTTATCTTAAACAACATTTTCCCCCAAATTAAATAAAATAATCATTAAGTCGGAATGCATACATAAAAGGAGAAAAGAAAAAAAAAATAATATGTATCGAAATAACAAATAAAAAAAAATGTTTACACAATCAACTCTTTCATTAAATAAATCAGAATATACTTTATTACATAACCAGCTTTCAATAAATTAGAAATAATGTTGCCATAGCAACACAATCAACTCTTTCATTAAATAAATCAGAATATACTTTATTGCATAACCAGCTTTCAATAAATTAGAAATAATGTTGCCATAGCAACCTTTAATCAAACTTACTTTTAAACAGAAAAAAAAACAATTTCCGATTCATTCCTCAAAGTAAAATAATAAACAAAACCGGACGTTCACAAGAATAATTCACTAGTTTTTTTTTTTTTTTTTTTTTTACTGAGATATTTCATTAATATTCCAATAATAATAAAGATAAATAAATATAAATAATTATCAAGGTCTAACAAATACACAATCATTCAATAAAACAGAACAAATAAATCAAAACAGAGCTCTCTCTCTTTTTTTTTTTTTTTTTTTTTTATCTGCTTTAATGAAATCTTATTTATTCTAAATCACGTGATGAATAAAAAGAACACACAGAAATTAATCACAATTATCTTGAATAGCATAAAAACATATTCTTTTCATCATTCTTTTTACTATTTTCCGGCTTTTTAAATACAAATAAACAAATATATTTCTATTTTTCATTTTTCAAACACTAGAATTATTATTATTTCAACATTACGAAATATTCAATTTTCATTTACATACTCTTTACCTTGTTGGAATACAAAATCGGAACAAAATATCTAAATGCTTAATCCGAATTATTTAATATGAAACTTATACAAAATATGACTCTTGATGGAACATAAAAAAAAACATACCCCCTTTTTTTTTTTTTTCATCACTATCATGAAAAAAAAATCCATACTTGCACTAGCTATTTCACATATGCTTGTCGACTTCGCCAATTGTGGTGCCTGCTTTTTCGCACCTGGTTCTTTTCTTTCGGTAAATTCATTTCGAGACACATCAAGAACACTGATCACACTTTGTTTACTTTTAAACGTATATTTACTTACGGCACAAACATAAAATACATAACGAATACATAAATTAACATCAAGTAAAGTATTTTCAAAAAAACATGTAGAATGGAACGTTAGTCCATCTTGATTCACATACGCACACACACTGTTGCCACACTTTCGTACAAAACTTTTTAGTTCTTGTTTTTTAATACTCTCGAAATCAGAGGTGCGGCGTTCACACTTATATTACATTAATGTTGTTTTTACATATATTTAATTATTTCCAGTTTTACCCAATATTACTAACTTTTCATTAATTGAATGATTATTTGTCTTTAAAAATATATTTGAAAACTATAAAAATGTATACTAACAAAGGAAGACAGCACGTAAAATTTACGTACACTAAGGTTCTAGGTTTAAAAAGAAACTATTAATTGGTAAGAAGCTTAGTTTGTGAAAATCGGGATCCGGACATAATATCGCGGGACAAAATCACGCCGGACAAAATATCGCGTCGACTATAAAAACTAATATGATCTATTTCACGTGTGATTTCGAGAGTGGGCCCGCATAAGGCCTTATAAATATAAAAACATACATTACAGAGTAGAATTTCATTATTTTATCTATATTTAATTTTAAATTATCATTTGATTTTCACCATTCAAAATGCATTTTAAAAATATTGCGCACTACTGTTGACATCAAAGCTGAACACTGTTCACAAACCTGAATTAAAAATTATACACTGAGAAAAAATTCTGTAACTGACATCTAGAATCTAAATTGTGGCTCTAAAAAAAATAGTTCCATGTCATCCTTATAAATTCTAGTCCCCTTTTAAAGCGAGTTATAGAAGCCCGTATTAGAATTCTAGAGCATTTGCTTATATTATCGAGGGCAAAGTTATTTAAAAATATCTGCCAATAAATGAGACTACAAGAGGCGGGTTTCAGCAACTATAATCTTGGTTTATGACCCAATTCTAGAAAATCAAGCGAGAATTTCTCACCATGCAAAAGGTTCAGAATATTCGGAATATTCATAATATTGTTTCATCATCTAGAAATGTTAATACTAGAAATTCTCGATCATTTCGTCTATTCAGTTTATTGGCGAGCCTTATGCGCATAGCTAGGAAATCTATATTTCTAGTTAAGGGATTTAGAAAATGGCCACTTATTCATTCTAGATGAAGGCGGTACATTTTTTTTTCTCAGTGTAAAATTAATAATTACGATTGAATTCTTATGACTAATCTTGACAAAAGTTAATAAAGGTTTAAACCCCTTTAAGCAAATTTCATAACAATTTTTGTGATGGGTTTGTTTATATGTAAGTGCTCTAACTAAAGTAAATATACATCTGTTGTCATGCATGTTTTTATAAGATAACTAATAATTACCAACTCATTCAAATAAAATGTAAAATGTGTCATTTTATTTGCATCAAACGCAATAATCACTCACATTTATTTTGCTTTCCATTCATGTATGTAGGCGATATTTTTCCTCAACCCGCGAAAATCAAGATTAAGGGATATTTATCTAAATAAGAGAAAATTTCTTTAAGTAACTAAAAAGAGAAAGTAGAGAGTAAGAAATTTAGTTTGTGTAAATCTTGATTTATGGATACGTAATCTGAATGGGAAGAAAGTTCTCTAAAAAAACTGAAAAAGTCAGTGTTAATGAATAAGGAGTTTAGTTTATAAAAAATTATGGTTATTGGATACGTAATATTAATAAGAAGAGATTTCTCTAAGTAACTGAAAAATACATTTGTAAAACTCATAACTTATCATCAACGTGTAGCCTAAAAGAAGAAAGTTCTCTAACTGAAAAAGACAGAATTAATTTACAAGGTGTTCAGTTTGTGAAAATCATGATAAATGGATGTGAAGACTTAATAAGAATAGAGTTCTCCGCAAGTCACTGAAAAAGACAGAATTGATAAACAGTTTACTTGAAAAAATCGTGATTTATGGACGCGTAGTCTAAATAAGGAGGACGTTTTCTAACTGAAAAATGCAGGATTATTTGATAAGGAGTTTAGTATGTAGAAATCATGATTCATGGACGTGTAGACTAAACAAAAGAAATTTTTCTGATTGAAAAGAAAGGATTAATTAATAAGAAGTTTAGTTTGTAAAAATCGTCATTGACGGACCCGTTCAGTCTTAATAAGAAGAGTGTTCACAAAGTAAATGAAAAGTCAAAACTAACTGATAAACAGTTTTGTTTGAAAAAAATCATGATTTATGTACGTGTAAACTAAAAGGATGCTCTCTAATTGAAAAAGAAAGAATTAATTGATAAAGAGTTTAATTTTTATAAATCGTGATTAATAAAAGATGTAATATAATTAAAAAGGTGTTAGTGTTGATGTTAGGGTTAAGAACAATTGACTGCGCAAGGGTTTTAGGACTAAGGGAGAGTGTCCTCCATGGGGTCTTTCTAAGCGGTTCTAGCTTTATTTACAAGTTTCAATGAAAACTATGAAAAACCCTAAATGGCTGGGCCGACGAACTCGACCTGGGATCAAACACGGCACCTCACGTCTGCAAGCTTCAAAAGCGGAACCTCCCTGCCATACATGGGGACTCTAGCTAAAAGGGAAGTTTTTTAAGTAACTGAAGAAGGCAGGATTGCATGGAAAGTCTTTTAGTTTGTAAAACTTACGACTTATGGACGCGTAGTCTAAAGAAGAAGGGGATCCTCTAAGTAAGTGAAATCGAGAAAATTCATTTATAACAAGTCGTTTTGTTTATTGAAATCGTAAATAATGGACATCTATTTAAATAAGAATATAAGTTCTCTAAGTAATTGAAAAAGACAGGATTAGTTGATAAGGAGTTTAGTTTATGAATATTGCAATTATTGAACGCGTAGTCTTAATAAGAAAGTTTTCTATCAAACTAAAAAAGACAGAATTTATTGATAAGAAGTTTAGTTTATGAAAATCGTCATTAATAGACGCGAGGTCTTAATAAGAGAGTTCTCAATGTAACTGTAAAAAAAAGAATTATTTGATAAGAAATTTAGCTTATGAAAATCAGAACTTGTGAACGTGTAGCGTAAATAAAAAGAAAGTTGTCTAAATAAGTGAAATAGATAGAATTAATTAGAAGTTTAGTTTATAAAAAATCTTGACGAAACGTGAAGTTTAAATAGTAATAATGTTGTCTGAAAAAAACAGGATTAACTGATAAGGAGTTTAGATTGCGAAAATCTTGATTAACAAACGTATATTCTTAAAAATAAAAGAGTTCTTCAAATAATTGAAAAATACAGAATTAATTAATAAGAAGTTTAGTTAATGAAAAATCGGGATTTATGGACGTGTAGTCTGAAGAAGACAAAAATTCTCTAAGTCACTAAAAAAAAAAAAAAAAAAAAAAAAAAAAAGGAATTAATTGAGAAATAGTTTAGTTTGAAGAAATTATGATTCACAGACGTGTAGTGTAAATAATGGTAAAATTCTCTAAGTAACTGAAAAAGAAAATTTTCATTGATAAGCAGTCAGCTGTGAAAATTGTGATCGATGGACGCGTAGTCTTACTATAAGAGTTTTCTAAGTAATAATACAGATCTAATTTATAAGATTTTTAATTTATGAAAATTTTACTTATGAACGTGTAGTCTAAATAAGAAGAAAGTTCTGGAAATAACTAAAAAAGAGAAGACTAATTGATAATTAGTTTAGTTTGTACAAATTATGATTTTATGGACGTGTAGGAGTCCAAATAAGAAAAAAGTTCTCTAAGTAACAAAAAAAAAAAAAAAAAAAAAAAAAAAAAAAATTGATAAAGAGTTTAGTTTGTATAAATTGTGATGATAAATAAACGTGTAGTCTAAATAGAAAGAAAATTCTCTAAGTAACTAAAGAAGACGGGATTACTTGAAAAAAAAACTTTAGTTTGTAAGAATTGTGACTTATGGATGCTTAGTATAAATAAAAAAAGAAAGTTCTCTAAGAATGTGAAATAGACAGAAATAATTGATAATACGTTTAATTAGTGAAAAAACATGCTTAATTTTAGTATATTCTAAATAAGTATAAAAGTCTCTAAGTAACTGAAATAAAGAATAATTGATAAAAAGTTCAATTTGTAATTTTCGTAATTTAAGGGATAAGAAATTCAAAAAGACAAGATAAATTGATAAGAAACTGAGTTTGTAAAAATCTTAATTAATAGTCATGTTGTCTAAAAAATAAGAAAGTTCTCTAAGTAACTGAATAAGACGGGATTATTTGATAAAAAAGTTTAATAATGCATCTGGAAATTAAAGTTATATATTGTAAGCCCATTCTTACATATGCTTTAAGTAAATTTAATTTAAAATCTAAACTTTAGTATCACAGAAACTAAACACTTTTTAAGCGAAATACTGTATTGATAGGCATAGCAAAATGTATCGCTATGCCTATCAATGCAGAAATGGTAGTTTTATTAATTTTTCAATGCCTTACATATTGTTTTAAAATATATATCTACATTAAAATGGAATTTAGAATTTTTAGCTCCTTTTGATCTATATAAGAAAATTTCAAGCATCCAAGCGTACACTATTTTCTAAAAATTACTCTATGTAGATTTTCAAATTTATATTTTACTAAAAATCTAGAAAAATCTCCTTGAAATTATTGAAAGCATTTTTATACAAGTTGTACTAAAATAATCATATTTGCATATACAATCAACAGAAACTGATATTTGTAATATAGTATCCTAACAAAATCATAATGCGTTAAAAGAACACTTTCAAAAAATGAAACTGTAAACTAAACATTGTTTTATTTTATTTTATTTATTTATTTATTCATTTATTTATTTATTTATTTTAAGGTTATGATACAAGAGAAAGTTATTTTCCAATCACATTGCAATAGGGAAAATGTCAAGAAATAGTTATACGGCAAAATTAAAACTAATTCCGTAAACGAAGAAAGGACTGTTTAATTATCGAAGGTTTCTAGAAATTGCAAATTTTCCTAAAAGAAATTTAATCCTAATTAATTTATTTTAACATTTCTTAATGTTTATTTTAATATAAATTGCGTAAAAAAGTACATTTTGAGGAATTTTTAAATATTTTTTATGTCAAGGATATTTGATAGCTTAAATTAAGTTTAAAAAAAAAAAAAAAAGTGTATGTATTTATCGGAATTTAAGACGTTGAAAAATTAATTATCGGACATGTATTTGTCTATTAAAATAAAATGGTATAAAATATTTTAAAACAAAACATATAGATTTATTTTTAGTTGAAAAAGTAAAAATAATAAATAAATGTAGTAAACTCTTGGTTAACTAGCAATCAACTGGGAAAAATTCGGACAACTCTTTTTTTTCCTCTTAAAGTTAATTGTCTTAAAATATTTGCTGCTTTTTTTAGGAAGCTTATAGTTCCTATCTCTACTATTATTTTTCTAATAATTAACCGTGTTTGATTTAAAATAAAATAAATATATATATTTTTTTATTTACAAAGACGAATAGAAATAATAACGTAAAGAACGGCCTACCGTGAAGCGTAAGGGAGTGTTTATTCGGTATTAAAAAAAAATATATATATATATATATATATATATATATGTGAAAAAGAGAGGGAGTGTTCAATCGAGGCGGGTGGTATTGCGGTATTTTACGGTATTTAAATTTCGATTCAAAAATCAAATCGAAAACTTAAGTATTAATAGAAAAATAAATTAATGTTCTTGTCTTTAATAGTTTTAAAATTGTTTCTGATCAGTCCACGGAAAAGAAATACACATAAATGTCATTATTAAGAAGGGTTATCACACAAAAAGTTTTAACATAAAAAGGTTGTAAATATAGCGCTCCCAGGTAGTGTATATAATATTTCATAAACAGAGTAGTTATTTTGTTTATATAGACTATTATAATCTATAATAACAAAAACTGTTTTTTATTTAAGAATTTTTTATTTTCAAAGTTATTTCGTAATTCAATTTTTTTTAAATTATTTTTTACATTGTTATTGTTTTAATCTAGGGGATCTAATCTAGGAGGACGTGAATAACTCATTTGATCTTGACGCTATTTACCTTCCCTCCCCCCCCCCCCCCCCTCTCCGTCGCCATCCATAACACGCGTCGCAGCTTCAAGCTCTCTGAAATAGAAGTGATAGTGTGACATGTGCCTAAATAGGATCCTCCTAGATTTTAATTTATTTTTATAAAATTGCAATATTACACCTTTAAATGACACACTTTTTGTGTAACCACGTTTCATAAAACCAGCAGTGAGGAACAGTCCAAAAACTTGGAAGGGTGCCAAAGTGACTGACAGCTTGGGATTTGGAAAACATCCAGTAATTGGGCGCTCTCTTATCACTTATTTTTTCTGAAGCAGATGACTATATCTCCTATTTTAACACTGGACACGTTGAGTCCGTGCTTGCGCAGAGGTTTCTAGGGTCTCAAAACATGTGGTCGAAGAATAGCATCCGCTCAACAAGGAATTACTATTTTTTTTCTTTAGTTCTTAGCAGCAGTATGCATACCCAAAATTTTAAAGAAATTTTTTGATTATTAAAAATATATATATATGCGCAGTTGTTTGTCATAAAATTTTTTTATTAAAATAATTTTAAAACAGTCGATTAATCTGCATAGATTGTATCTAATTAAGATGGTGATTGGAAGATATCTAAACATGCGCTTTTATGGGAAGTATTAGGTAAGGTATGCTTTTTTAAAAACTGCACGGGTTCATAGTTTATAACATTGCATAAATACATATTCCCTAACACACTTTCATTCAATTTATCTACTCAATTTATCTGATTCTCCAGATTTTAGCCAAAAGTGTTAGATAAATACAAATTCTTTAAAGGTTCTATATAAAGTTTCTACATATCAGAATTTCACTAAATTACTACTGTGTTTCCAAATGTGTGTTTGTACCTTTCTAAGTTTTCTCTGTGTGTAAAAAACGGTTTTTAATTTATTTAGTGTTGTTCATGAAACACTAATTTTTCCAGTCCTTTGTTTCAAAAAACATATAAAATTAATGAAATAATTTGATATAAAATTATAATGGCTGAAGCTAAAAACAGGTAATTTCAATCCTTTATTTGTTTCAAAAGTTTTCATACAGTATTGTGCTTAAAATATATCATAAAGACAAGGAAATTTCTTCGTTCCGTATCCTTTATTATATAATTAAGATGCTTAAAATACGTTAATTCTTCTTCTTCTTTTTTTTTTTTTTAATTTTATTATAACGACATCTTCCTGTCGCTTTTTGCCCAGTCAGTAGAGCGCCGGGCTCGTAATTGGAAGATTATGGGTTCGGTATTAGAGCCGGCCAAATACCGTCGTGTACACTAATGGTGGCTGGGGCACGTAAAATCTGTCGTGGCCGCAATGCCCTCCCTGTTCCCATCAAAATAATACCTCTGGGGGTCACCGAAGCGGGAGAACCATCCCTTCCGTGGAGGATCAAAATTCGGATGGCATGTTTCCAGACCACTTCTAGGAGTGAGTCCCAGACCATCGTCAATTGTCCATTGCGCAGCACTAGGGCGATGTAAAGTAAAACAACCATCCTGTCACTTTTTATCAAACCTCTTTAATAAAAACATTGTAATACTTTATCTAACGCACTTACTTAATAATAAAACCAATGTAACATTTAAAATGAGATAAAAAATACAAAACTTTAAAACTTTAAAAATGCATTTTAATTAAAAACATTAAAACACAAGACAGACGTTTCAGCTAGAACACTATCCCTCCTCAGTGTCAAACATACAAGCACAACATTTACAAAAATTCATAATACATCATAGCAAGATTAAATATTCAGGAGGAATAGCTTTAGCCTCGTTCAACACAGAATGTTGCATTTTAGTAAAAGCGCCCTAACGAGGCTAAAGCTATTCCTCCTGAATATTTAATCTTGCTATGATGTATTATGAATTTTTGTAAATGTTGTGCTTATATGTTTGACACTGAGGAGGGCTAGTATTTTAGCCGAAACGTCTGTCTTGTGTTTTAATGTTTTTAATTAAAATGTATTTTTAAAGTTTTAAATTTTTGTATTTTTTATCTCATTTTAAATGTTACATTGGTTTTAATATATTAACGAGACGTATAAATTATATCTAATTTTATTAAATTACTTAATAATAACTTTTTAAAAGATACATTGAATAAAAAAATATGGCTATGACATTACCATAGTAATTACTGAGGGTTTAGTGAGGTGATACTTTGGTATAACATGAGTACATAGAGGTAAAAAGACATTAGGACCATAAAAATGTGTAAAAAAGTATTTACTTTTATGTTCTTTATATTAAGATTGATGGTAGATTCTTGAGAAAATATGGGAATTAATTGTAACTCACTTGAAGGTCGTGAAAAATGCCAAGAGAAAACGGTGAGGGAACGCTATGAAATCTTTTCTGGAACAAAAATGTATACATGTCATGTCTAATGTCTTGTGGTGAGATTAAAGTGAGCTATATACATTCTTTTCTTATCAATACCTTTGACATTTCTCCCATAAATTCGATTTTATACGTTTTTTTAAAATAACAGTTCTTTAAAGAATCGTTAGCAGAAAAAGGGTTAAAATAATGTAAAATGGATAAAAAACCTGCTGCACTATTAAAGATGAAGTTCAAAATCTCATTTAGAAAAAAAAAATGGTGCGAAATTAGGCCAAGTTAAGTGTAAACCATACACTTAGGTATTTGGTGCAATGTTTCCCTATTAAATTTGCCCTTACTATTAAATGACACTCCTAAATGATGCAACATAGTACTTTTTTTTTTTTTTTAAGGATATTGATAGCAGCTAAAATGACTTAAATTAGCACCATGTTTTTGGTTGAAACAATGAATGAACTCATTTTTAATAGTGCATTTAAAATTAATTTTGCTTCTTACATACATCTTCAAATATTTTGATTCAACACAGCAGAATGAAAATTAAAATTATTATTAATAATAACTCACCATTCTGTTGCGATGTATGATTTCTTTCGTTGGCATTTATGAAAATTATTTAATTAACTGTATCTTCAATATGAGCAGAAATTTCCAATTTCCCACATTTTTACACTAGATCACTACGAAGGGAGGATTGAAGAGAAAGCACTGCGGGAGAAAAATGATGTAAAACTTGGTTGCACCTCCACCATAAATTAATTTAATAACTTTTAATTTTTTGGTCAATAATGCTTTGATTCCTAGTCCCCTATAATAGAGGCTAGGTGAATTATCATACAATTTCGGAATGTCTCTTCATATGTAATGATAAATGGTCTGATCTAGAGAAAGCTCTTTCACATAGTCTGCACTGAAACGGCCTGTCCCCTGTATGTTTTCTGTAATGCCTTGTAAGTTCGTCAGACCTCGCAAATTTCCAGCCACATCCTTTCCAATTACATTGATAAGGTTTTTCACCGGTATGAGTTCTTAGATGAGCTTTCAGATGTGAACTCTTGGAATATGTTTTAGAACAACCGGGATATGAGCAAGTGTGGATTGTAATTTTCTTTGGACCTCTTGATTTTCTACCTCTTCGAGGTTTTGTTGGGGGTGGAGGTGGTGGTACACCTGGATTTAAAGTTTGTTCTATACTGACACCTCCAGCAGTAGGAATTATAGTCATTGCAGATGCTCCACTTCGGCCAGATAACAAATCTACTAAATGAGGTGAATTCGGAGGTGTTACCATTCTACCCTGTGTACTAAATGCATTAGTAAATGGCGTCTGCATTAACTGGTTTGCATTCATGTGATTCGGTCTAGCTTGAGGTATCCTCTCAAGGGGAGGGTTACTGAAATAAGAGTCATATTGATTCACATTGTGCTGGTACCGCATGCTTGCCACATTATCTGGAGTTGCCGGAGGAGAAGAGTGACTAGTAACTATAGGTGAAGGATAAGTGTTCCAAGCTGACATCATGTAACCACTGCCTCCGGTATTATTTGGTAGAGATTGACCATGAATAGAAGGCGTGTTAAAAATGCTTGTACCTATAGGTTCAGCTTTAATGTCAACTAAGGATGACCCGTATCTAAGATGTTGCTGATGGCTCGACTGATAATCTTGAACTCCAAACATCGATATTGTCTCTGGCGTATGATGTTCAATTGTTGGCGTATTGATCAAGCCCAAATCATATTTATTTGATCCAGGCTGTTGCGTACTGGACAAAGCAGATGAGTCATTAGTGAAATGTTGTTTTGGTGTACTTTCATAAACCATTCCGAGGTCCATTTCCAGACGTATATTATTGTCATTAGTCCTTTTATGTACAGAATGCACTTGATGTAATGGTTGCTGTTGCTGTGGAGAAAATGTTGGTGATAGCGGCTGAGAATATTGTGGACATCTACGAGATGTACTGTTGCTATTACTAGACAGGTGAACCGATGATAAACTTCCTCCACCACTGTCGTCTGCAACGGGGGCGAATGAACTGTTGTTGGATGTTATAGATCTGGCATCTGTGTAACTAGAAGGTGTGCTGAGTGCCATGTCACCTAGGAGAACACTCTCAATGTCCTGCCACATCTGAAAATAATATTTTTCAGTTAAAATAAGAAAAAACATCAGTTTAATGCATATTATTTAACTTAGGTCAAGATTTTTAATAAGAAAATTAATATACACTATTAAAAAAATATCTTTGACAAGAAAAAATTTGCAGTGATTGATTCTAAAAAGAATCCTATCTAATATAGAGTTTATCCTTGTCAAATATATAATCGAAGGGTCTAAAAAATAGAAAAAATATGCATCAAGCCTAAATAACGATTTTTTTTTTTTTTATGAGGATAGCCACACTTTAAAATTTTCTTTAACACCTTCATTTATGAACGCATTTTCAAAGACATTTATATGCATTTCTTGAGAACTTGGAATGTTTCTAAATTATGATTATATATATATATATTCCATTTAAGGAGCTTTAAGTATTTTTGCATTTTTCTTTGTACAAAAGGTTAGGTATAATGGTATTAAAAAGTAAATACGCAGTGTCACATAAACTCGTGCAAAATTCAAAAAATCGTAAAAATCGCAAAATTCAAAAGTAATACTCGTGAAAAAATTAGATTTGCGGGAATATGATCAGAATGACATTGGATTTTTTCCCCCCATGTATAAAAAAAGATTCCAGAAGTAACCGAAAGAGGGCGCTCACATACTGAGACGTTTTATGCAAATGAGGCAAGCATGATCAGACAATGAAACAGACTACAGTTACAATAGCATAACACTGCGCATTTTAAAGTAAAATATGTTCAACATGACCACCAAAACAAAATATTAAGCAAATGTGGTGCTTCCCTATACTTATTACAGCTGGGTGTAGCATGTCGGCATCGATTCCACCGGCGCGACGATTTCTATCGTTTATCAAAGATTTCTTAAGATACGATTTATTCATTTTATTTTATTTATTTATTTATTTATTTATTTATTATATTCACGTGTGAATAAGAGCTGTGTAAAATAATTATGAGCATTATTTTGAATAGAGTACGACGGTTAATAGTGTGTGTAAATTTCACGTAAATCGAAACACGTTATCAGACTTTAAAGAACATATGGACAGATGAATTTACATCCTAAAATTTTCCCAAATATCCCAAAGTCATAAAATAATGTTATTATATATATATATATATATATGTGTGTGTGTGTGTGTGTGTGTGTTTAGCTTGTTTGAAAGCATAAATGAACTATAAAAATATTACTAGTGATTCCAAGAAAAGGACGCAGTGCTATTAACATAAATAAATAAATTACAGTATTTCTATAATAAATCTTATTATTATTTTTTTTTTCATTAGCGATATTTGCACTGAAAAAAAAAAAAAAAAAAAAAAAAAAAACAGTTGACAATTACGATACATATATTGGCAGCAGTTGGTACATTTACTGTAATTTTAATCGGTGCTACATATACCCTAAACTTTTCAGACAAAACAAAAATGTAGTTATATAACTCATTGAAAAGAAATAAAAGCATTTTTTTTTTTAAGTTTCGCTCCGCAAAACAATAAAATAAATAAATAAATGGCTAAGTCCTACTGTAACTACTTTTACTCGTTGATTTCTTCAATAACTTAATCTGAAAATCTATAACTGATCAATAATTAATTGTATTTTCATGATTATTTATTCAACAGTCATTACTTCTATAATGAATAATCAATCTTTAATTTCAAAATTTGCAGAAAATGATCGATTAATCGTCGATTACAAAACTTGTGATTAACGACTGATTAATCACCAATTGTTTAACCGATTGTATTTTGCCCAACACTGATTTAAATAAGTAATATAATCTCAAGGGCAAGAAAGACGACGCACCAAGAAGAATTAATGCAAATTTGACACGAATTGACATGCATACAAGTTTCGAGAGAAAATGCAAAATTTTAATGTTTGACAGCCAATGAATGAACATGTGACGCTGCAGCGCATCAACTCCGCAACTGGCAAGATATTAAAAAGGAGACATTTCACTTCCACGTCAGAAATTCCTTGAGAATTTCATTCCGTAGGCTAGTAAATAAGCCTCGTATATAGGTGCACGGACAATATGCACAGATGTCAGTATCTGAGAGAGGACGTGTAGTTGGGCTCAAAAAAGTTGGGTGTTCTAATTGGCGACTCCATTATTAGACGATATTGGAAGTATACAGACGATCGAAATCAAAGACTAATCAATCGGCAGAACTGAACTGATAGTCCCATATTTATCATTAATATCGATCCTACGTTCAACTGGTGCTTTAGTGACCGCAAAGGTCATTAATAGGTGGCTCAGAGAAAGGAGGCTGAGCTCACGGCGCACCTTGCTTCAACTACCAATTAGCTCTGTACACCAACATGCCCGTTTGCGGTGGTGTTGGGAGATTTTTCTTCAGTAATGAGTCCGCTCTAATTTGAACACCAATGAGCCGCGAAGACGTGTCTGGAGATGATCCGGAAAAAGGCGAATCCCAACCTAACTGTCGCCAGCCATACGGCCCAACAGCCAGGAGTGATGGTCTGGGATGCCATTTCACTTCATAGCAGAACCCCTTTTGGTTGTCATCTACGGCACTTTCACAGCACAGCGGTACGTCGACGGAATTATACGTCCCGTTGAATTGCCTTTCATATCACGCCATTCTGAGCGTGTATTTTTAATTATCATGCCCGTCTGCGCACGGAGATAATTTCCACTGCTTGTTTCCTTATTTGTCGACTATGGCCAGAAAAGTCTCCAGATCTCTCCACCACCGAGGACGTTTGCAGCATTATGGAAAGGGCCCTATAACCAGCTCTGGATTTTGACAATCTAATGCACCAATTGGACAGAATTTGGCACGATATCTCGTAGGAGAACATTAGCTAACTCTATCAATCAATACCATGCTGAATAACTGCTTACACAAGGTCCAGAGGTAGACCCAACGTGTTATTGACTAGTTCACTTTTTGAATCTCTTTCTCTTGATTAAATCATCCAAATTTTCTCAAATTGTAATTATTTGTTTTACTCTATCACATAATAGTAATCACATCTATCAATTTTCATCCCATTCGGATAACTCCTTTATGGTGCGTCTTTTTTTTTTTTTTTTTTTTTTTTTTTTTGTCTTAGAGTGTGTATATATATATATATATATATATATATATATATATATGCCTTATATTTATTCGAATACTTTTATTTCACAGTATAAATGCTGTTTACGAATGAGATTGTACGTATCAGATCATTTTATCAGATAGTAGTTATGTATTCTGCCAATCAGATTAAGAATTTTCCACACTAATTATTGATTTTTAGATTTTTGTTCTTAAGTGGTCAATTACTGAGAGATAATCCAACTGAAATATTAGTATTTAAAAGACGAATCTTAGCACTAAATTTTTGGGTGCAGCTAAATTGCTTAAATTAGCACCATTTTTGGATAAACTGTTGGACTTTACTTTTCTTTTAACGGTGTAGAGATATATGTTTCATATTATTGTAAGATTCAATTTCAGACTAAATATTATAAAAACACAGAAAGATCAATTTCATTTTTTCTTTAATATTAGAATTAATGATTGACGAAAGAACAAGGCCTCTATTTTGCCTAAATGATTTTCGTATCGAATTTTCTCGCCCCCCCCCCCCCCACATCCCACCCCATCCTTAAAAAATGTACTTTAAAGTCAATAAATATTTTTTTCATAGTAATAAAATAAAAAGAACATACAAATTACGATCGCAAAAACTAAGCTAAACAAAATTAATGAAAACTTTCAAATATTTTTCTCACAGCACGTCTCCAAACTTAAATTTTTAAATTAAAAGATAAATATGCAAAAGAGAGAAAGAAACTCTCTCTGTATCTTTTCTTAAGAATTAGTAATTTAACACCACTGCCTAACCAAATGCAATTATTTCAGGTGTGAATCTGACGCTCTTTAGACTATCAAGCAGCCAATGGCACAGTACATCGGATGGTGGGCCAGTCGGAAAAATACCAGTCCAATCTGACTCTGAATATTCTCCCATAAACAACTCCAAATTGCTCGAATCTCGACATTGATGATCGTAAGTGTCATAAAAAGCGTAGGAGAACAGATATTTCTGATCCAGCTGCGTATACCCGCAAGGATATCTGAGGGGGAATATGATAAGATAACGTCGTGTCTCAGAATTTTTATAACTAGATCATAGGCTATTTATTTGAGAGTATATTCACTTGAAAGTGACAATTGAATAGTTTCGTTTGTAGCATCATTATTGGATAATAAAATATTTTTATTGATTTCGGCATGATTTTCATCGTTTATTGTTTTTGTGAGACTTGTGTATGTTTCACTTAGGGGAAACATAACTGATCGACAGGGTCAGCCAAATCCCATGTTATTCTACGTATAAAAATGTTTATAGAATCATACATTACCTCCTTATTATTTTTAAAATCTGTTCTCACATTCTGAAAATGCGCAACCGCAACCATTAAATTAGCCATCTTTTTCCAAAAATTTATTTTTTTTGATTTTTTAATTTTGAGTTTTAAAATGTTAAAAAATAATTAAGTGCAGTTTTCTCATTCTTTTAGCTGCAAAATGGAAAAAAAAATCAATTTTTGGAAAACGGTTACTAATTTAACTTTTGTGAATTTTATGAATGTGAAAAAGTGAATTTACAAATACCAATTAGGTAATGAGTATTTCTGTAAACAGATTTCTCCAGAGATTTACATGGGATTTGATGATCAGAGACGGGGAAATTGTAAGAGAAAATAAGCTGCCATAAAGGGACAAAAAAAAAAAAAGGAAAAAAAAAAGAAAGAAAAATCATGCAGTACGCATTGATTAGTAACACTTTCCAACTGAACGTAATTGTTGTATCGAATAACTTTTAATATTATTTCCCTACGTTATCACACAACAGACAGAAGGACTGAAAAATATACAGATAGATTACTTGATTTTAAAATTACTCTTAGGCATTTTGGAAAGTGTTAAAAAGGCTTAATGCAAAAGAAAATGCAGCCATTAGATTATAATTACAGCTTTTGGTCTCTCTGAATATTTTAGTGTAGCCCTGTAAATCAGAAAGTTAATCATATCATATTCTGTACAAAACATTATTTTAGAATATAAACAATACATTTCAATATTTTTATGATTTTTTCAGTAGAAAGACAACTATAATGTAGACAACTGAAATATAACTTTAAAAAAATTCTGTCCTAAAACGTAATGCATTGGCATTTTTTTTTTTTTCCAGTAAACAAACTAGTTGCACAGGACCTATTAATATCATTTTAAATGGGGAACATTCTATACGGAAAATATTTATAAAAATAACGTTCATAGAACACAATGCTTTCAAATGCTTTTGGGTGTCCCTGTACACAAACCAGAACAGATATTCACTCCATTTTCAATATGGAACATCCGATAGTGAACTTCAATAAAATATATCAGTTTCGAGAAATTCCATAAATACTTACAGGAGTTAGAGCGAGGGCAGACAGGCAGACAGACAGATGGACAGATACACAAACTGAAATTATATTCACACTTAATAATGTTAGAAAGTGTTAAAAACGCTTAATGTAAACGAAAGTGCAATTCTAGCAATTTTGTATCAATAGCTCTAAGTATAAATAGATATTTTTGTGCCACCCTGTAAATCTAATGCTAATCATGCTATATTCTATGCAAAGAATTTTTTTGTGCATATAAATAACATATTTCAATTTCCCAAAACTTCGTGGAAAGTAAAGTTATTAAAATTTGATTTATAGAAATATCTCTCCTAGAACGCAGTGCTTTCAAATACTTTTGAGTGTCCCTGTAATCAAATTCTCTGTAGTCAAATCAATTCAAAGTAGTCTTACATTCATTTAACCTAATCAAATTCCTTTTTTCTAAGTAAATATTAAATTATACATAAAAGATATCTGGTGGAAATATGATAAGATAAATCTATGTTTTATGTCTAGATTAGGATAGGTTATGTCTAAATAGAATTATTATTCCTAGATAGGCTGTTTAACTAAGGATATTCTGTAGAAAAGAGATAATCGAAAACTTTCTTTTATAGCATCATTATTGGATATAATACACTATTTTTATTGATTTTCCTCACTATTTTCTTTGTTTATTGTTTTTATATGGCATGTAACTTTTCACTTAATTGTGCTAGTCAATAAGCATTTGTTTGAATTTTAAGTAAATATGATATAAATATATATATATATATATATAATAAACAAGTACGTAAACCAAATATTTTATGGCAAATATTTATAATAATAACAATAATAATAATAATAAGATGTTTCAGAATTTAAATCAATTTCAAACCGACTGCTTATTCATATAATCCGAATATATCAATTCTTCTTAATGAATGTCGAAGTTTATTCGCAAGATATTTGTAAGGAACGTGGTAGAGAACTTCGTATCTCAGAACTTTTATATTTGTATATAAGCTGTTCATATAAGTATATTCTGTAGAATGAGATTATTGAAGAGATTATTATTATCATTTTTTTTTTCATACGCCATTATTGAATGATTGAACATTTTAATTTATTATTTGAATGCTTTTATTTATTTATCTATTTATTTATTTATTGTTTTGGTGAAATTTGTTTATTTTCTCTTAAGTAGGCTAGTTAGTAAATCTTTTCCTGTAATTTTAACTTTAAGTAAAGAAAAGAAAAAAAATGTAAGCATTATCATTATTATTATTATTACTATTATCATATCCATCAAAAGATAAAGATAAAAAATAATACAACTATTTAAAATAATTTTTTAGAATGTATTCATATTTCTCAATGTGTATTAAAGTACACTTGCAAAATATCAGGGGTAATGATATGATAAGATAAATTTTATATCTAGACTACAGGCTATTTTTGTGACTATATTTTACAAAGAAACACAATTAATTAAGTATTTTTTTTCCTTTTTTGAAAAGGCTTTATTATTATTATTGTTGTTGTTGTTGTTGTTGAAGAACCTTTATATAATAATATTTTTTTTTTTTTTTTTTTTTTTTTCCTGTGTGTGTGAGAGAAACATTTTTTTACGTTTTTATTTTCCAAACATTTGTGCTAATCAGAAAACGATTTTTCTTTATTTTTAAGAGTGGTAATATATATATATATATATGTTTTATCTCAGCTAAAAAGAAATATATATACGTTAATCAAAATAAATTTCGCATAGTACTGAAATGAATCGATAATTATTCCCTTCCGCAAATCAATTTATTGATTAACGCCACACTAGAGATGCCTAGTTGGTCATTTGAGAGGGTCTAGTATTCACACCTAGGTATGGTCTGGCTCTGGAGATATGCCATCACAATTTCGACCATCAACAGAGGAAATATCTTCGCCGTTTCGGTAATCACCGGAGGTATTGATTCCACAAAACATAATTTTTAATGGGAGATTACAAGTGGCTGACTCCATCTTACCCAAAATATTAGGTTTAGTATGTCATATGTGCAAATATTGTTAACTGTATTTATTCATTATATTTATTTAACTGTATTTTATCATGCTTATTATTTTACCTTTACTAGGTGTTTCAAATTAGTTAATAACGATGCGACACGTAACATGGTTTAAATCCTCTTAAAATAACTTAAATTATCGTGTAACATGGCTTAATATCGCCGTAGTATATTTTTAAGAAAATATTTTCTAAAACTACTTAAGAAACAATTTTAACATTTCTAAAAGCTTTCATTTAAATGAAAGTATACCTAAATCATAGTTATGAGTAAGTTTTGTCCTTACTTTGATATTTACGTAACTGCCAGAAAATATACAAGCCCGGTGATGTGAAAGTATTTTGTTGAATTGTGTCATAGAAGATTCTGCAGGAATTTTTAATGCATTTTATCTGAGAGGCAAACTACTGCACACCTTTCTCATTGCTGCATTTAAAGGCCAATCTAATTCAAGATGAAATGTTGCAATGGAAACATATGCATTTAGCAGCCATATTTAAAAATAAAGCGAGGAATTTGACTAATATTCAACGGGTTAAAGAGAATAATTGAAACATGAAATATAATATCACCACACATTGTTCTTGTGTGAATGGAATTGTACAAATATCCTCGTGATAAATATATTGGAATTTGTTTATATCAGCTATCTTAAATATATCAATATATAAGTTTAATATTCAAAGGAATTTTATTTAATACCCACTGTTGTTATATTGTTTCGACTACGTAATGAATCAGTACATAAAGTATTTGACTCAGAAGACGGATTAAATCAAATTAAATCACATGAATTAGGCAATTAAATCTCCATTTCGTTGTTCAAAATCGATCACTCAGCATTCGGATTTACACTGTAAAAAAATATTTCATAATGTTTCTCTTATATATTGCCAACGTTTTCGGTTTTTGTAAGTCTGCTACCTGCGACTCTATAGAATGTTTTCCAATTCCGAAATTTAGTAGTAGTTTCATTGATATCTGATGAATGGTTATTGACGTATTTAAAGATTTTTATAAGTAAAAACTGGGCACATTACTGGGTCAAAATTTCCTCTCTCTTCATTTTTTCTTCTTCTTTTTACAGTACATTATAGCTTACAATTGTCACCGAATTGTCTCAGAAATTTAATGAAATATATTTTACTAATATTTCCGACATATCTTTAGAAATATAAATGCCATGTTTATAAAAAGATTGTCCTTAACCAATTTAACAAAATTTTAAAAACTTTTTTTTTTTTTTTTTGTCATAATTTATTTGCTCTTAAACAAGACGAGGTTTTATATTTTTTTTAATAGTGGAATAACGATCATTGATTATTTTTTATTTTTAATAACTTGGCAGCTATCTATTTGGCATGATATTTAACGAGATTTCAGGTGCTAATCACAGATCTTAATACAAATTAAAAATTCACAAAAAAAAAAAAATAATAATAATAACAATGTTTATTTATTTAAAAAGTAAGATCATATCATGAAGTTTATCTTCAAATGCATAATAATAATAATAATATATTTTTTATCTCATACTAAAATAACCTTTACTTTAACGTATTGTAAAAATTCTACAGTGAAAATAACATTATAATTTTGGTAGAATTAGTTTGTTAGAGGGTGACTTTTAAAATTTCAAAGAAATAAAATCCAATAAATTTTAACCTTGAATTTCCAATCCTCTGGATTTAAAGGGTTTTATATTCTTCTTTTTTTTTTGTTTTCTTTCTTTTTTTAATGAATATAAGAATAATTGGTCTGATTTCCATGGAAATTCATTCGAGTATTTTTTACGCTGTTAAAAAAAAAAAAAAAAAAAAAAAAAAAAAATAGAAGAATTAAATATAATTTTGTATTTCTTAAAACTTATCCCTCATAGTCATAAAATTTCTATGGATTCCAGTAAATTAAGTGAAGTATAGATTAGAATAATAGAAGATTAAGGACTTAATGTTCTTAGACAAAGAGACTCCGCAGCTCTGCGCTAAAAGTCATACGTTGCTTTGTTTAACTTTTAATTTTAATGAAAGTGTTAAGCATGATATAAATTTCTAATTAATTTATACAACTAGAACATAATTTCAGCTAAAAAGCGTGCGTATCATAAAGAAATAAGAGGGAGAATAATGCAGAGTACGCTGAGGAAAAATTCTGTAACTGACATATAGAATCTAAATTGTGGATCTAGAAAAAATAGTTCCATGTCATCCTTATAAATTCTAGTCCCCTTGGAAAGCGAGTTCTAGAAGCCCCTATTAGAATTCTAGAGTGTTTGCCTATATTCTCGAGGGTAAAGTTATTTAAAAATCTCTGCAAATAAATGAGACATACAAGAAGCGGGTTTCTGCAAATATAATCTTGGTTTATTACCAAATTCTAGAAAATCAAGCGATAATTTCTCGCAATATAAATGATTCAGAATATTTAGAGTATTCAGAATATTGTTTCACCATCTAGAAATGTGTAAACTAGAAATTCTCGATCATTTCGTCTATTCGTTTTATTGGCGTACCTTATGCGCATAGTTTGGAAATCTATATTTCTAGTTAAAAGATTTAGAAAATGGCCACTTATTCATTCTAGAGGAAGGCGGTATGATTTTTTTTTCCCTCAGTGTAATTAAGAAAAGACTGTGGGTTAAAAAAAAGCAGATGTTTATATAAATGCAAGGTAAAAGAAATTAGTGCGAGTACCGGTCCAAATTATTTTTGAGACTTCTTTATCTTCTAAACTATAAAAATTCTGATTTTCAATCCGGCTGATTTGGGGTAACAAATCCTGACGTGTCATGTCTCATTCATCGACTATTTCCTACGCTATAAACGGGAGATTAAAAAAAAAAAAAAAAAAAAAAAAAAAAAAAATAGAATAGAATATTGTAACTCTGGAAATTTGTCTCTTATATTTGGAATACTTGAGCAGAATAAACTGAAACGATCATAATCCAATAGATTTCAGAATTTGATGTAAGCTATTCTTCGAATCAAAACATGACAAGAGAAATAATTTTACTTAAGAATCATAAAAATATTAGAGAACCTAGAGTTAGTTTTCATTAAAGTTTTTGACTGATCTTTCTCCAAATTATTTTGAAAAACAAAATATGTATGTATGTGTATATATATATATATATATATATATATGTATATATATTTCAGAGTCTTACTTAAGGCAGGGTTATGTGGGACAATTGCTCTGAGTCCCATACTGGTGTTGGTTCTCAAATCAACTTATTCTCTCAACTTATTTTAATGGTCATTTTGTCTGTTAAATTAGCCAGCAAGTGTAATGGGAGGGGGGGGGGTGGCTTCAAGAAGAAACTAACCCAGGCCTTAGTTCGGATAAGATAGTAATTGTATTGCGTTTTTATAAATATTTCTGATATGTAATATATTACAAATTGTCTTTTCAAACGAGATTCAAGTAAATTACCTGCATTAAAATAGGTCATAAAAAGTAAAAATAAAATAAATTATGTTTTTTAAATTTATGGCACACCACTTATATGTAATTTAAATTAAACAGCTCATACTGGATGTTTTTCAAATTTGCATGGAAATAGAATTTCGCGAATGAAGAAATCGCCTTACATCTGATTGCAATAATTTAAGTGAAATACACATTAGAATAACTCATGATTATAAGGACTTAATCTCCATAGACAAAGAGACTCCGTAGCTATACGCTTGTAGTCACAAGTCCCTTTGTTGTGACTTTTTGTTTTAATGAAAATGTTAAACATGAGCTGAATTTCTAATTAATTTATCCACCAAGGACATAACTTTAGTTCAAATGCGTGCTTATCAGAATACAGAGAAAAAAAAAGAAGAAAATATTAGACAAAACACAGCGGTCACGTAACACTTATTGCGTTCCCTTTCCCCATTAATACTTAAAAAGCAATAATAGCAGAGTTAAATGGAAAAATAGATTTCTGTTAGCAAATTTAGTACCGCACGTGATTTAGACTTCTCAAAGTTCTTTCCATTGAAGAAAATATATAAATTACGTTTAATGAAAAGTTTCAATTCTTTAGAGAGGTTGAAACAAAATTTTGATCTAATGACTAGTGGCAGGTGAACAAGGAGATTAGTAAAATAATAATAAAATAAAATAATAAAAGTAAATAAAATAAAATAAAGAAGTTATATAGCAATTGATTTTTTTTTCTGTTTTACATCTTTTGGTGAATAAGCTTAATATATATATATATATATATATATATATATATATATATTTAAGTAATATTTAATTGGTCAAAAATATGAAGAGAATAACTACCGTAATTTCTGGTAGATAACCCGCAGGTAAGATGTGTCATTTCTCTACCAAAAATTTTATTTAATAGAGAAATCTGTACATTTTCGAAGGAAGAGCTCGTATTAAATATGAATTTATTTATCAATTGAAATTTCTGGTGCAAAACTGGATTATATAACCTGCGGGGTATCTACCAGAAATTACGGTAATAGAATGTGGTATAAAATTATTACAGAGAAAAACAGTCACTGCTATCTAGTTATAAAATCTGTTATTTTTAAATGTTTATCAGTAAAATAATTAGAGAGCTGCCTTTAGATTTAATTGACAACAAATTAAAATTTCCTCATTTATAATTTTTTTGTTTCGAAGAATATAAAAAAAAGACATTCAACTGTCTTTTTATTGTAAATTTTTAAGAACAGTTCTGGAGGCTTCTTTGCTGAAATATTAACTTTTATTTTTAATAAATATGAACACATTTATAACATGAATGTTTCATTTGCTAAAACAGGATAAGATTCTGAATAATTGAATGGGAAATTAAAGTTTATAAAACGCTAAAATTCATGCAAATTCTTAGATTCTTTTAAAATTTTTCTTCAAATTTTCTGATACGTGACATTTTGTCCTAGAATTGTTAACCTTAATCTCATTTAATTATTTATTTACTTAATTTAACCACCTGCTTTTATATATATAGAGAGAGAGAGATAGATAGATAGATAGATAGATAGATAGATCTTCCAACAGATCGCTTTCTTCTTTCTTCTTCATAACTCTCCTCTCTACTCTCTTTCTACAAACATGTCCAAATCACTGTAATGTTTTAGTTTTCGTTGTGTTTATGTATATATATATATCATGAAAAACGGCAGTTTTACGAGTGACGCAAGCGGAAGGACAAACTGAATATATATATATAACGTTACTTCAAAAATATGTACCTATTTTACTTAGTATAATAATGCATGATTTTTTTATTTTCCATCCATATTTGAAATGCTTACAACGTTAACAGTAATTTAAAAAGTGTTTAGTTCTATTTAAGATATACAGAGAATGTATTATTTCCTGTTTAGTATGCCATGACAATATGCGTTAAACAGTTTTACATTTGTTAAACAAGTTAAACAAATTTAAAGAAAATACACAAGCAGGGTTTGCTTTAATTAAATATATAAATAAGGAAGAAAGTTTAGGAATGACAACAACAAAATAGCTGTCTCAAGAAGGCAGGAGAGAATATTGCCTAGTCATTAAAACACATATGAATTTACAGGTTGAACAAACTCCAGCCGAGTCACTATAAACCATCGATTCTTCGGAGGGATTGGGTTACTACCTTTCATGGATAAGTAGAATGATGACAAGCAGGAATGACATACTTAATGTCCTGCAAGTACTGAACTACTGGGCACGTGAGACTGTTATGAAGAATTACTATGTGTGGGGGTAAAAAAAAAATTACCTATGTCTATATCTTACATCTCTTTCGCACGGCAAAGCTTATCGGGCGATCTATCTAAAGCAATTCATCGTCTTAACATTGTAATTTAAAAACTATTTCAGTTTAACAGGTTTTTAGTACACATGTTCTCAATTCATTTAGCACAAACTATACCTCTGCATTGGGTAATTGTATTAATTCTAATATATTACGAAGGTACTCTAATTTGGTCACTATACTTAAGATCCACTTTTACCCATCGATAAAATTTTTGAAAAATAATGAGGCCTCCCGCGCTCGAAATCGCGCTGAGATTGTAAATGTCAGTTATCGATAAAGATTTCGGTTATTTGGGTATTAGCTATCCATGAGGTTTCGTTCAGGTGGCGTACTGTTGAAAGTACTAGGAGGAAGGGTATGTAAGTTGGTAAGTTTTAGAGCGTCGCAGTTGTACGTCAACAGTTTTAGGTAAGATATTTAGCTAAAGGTAGTGAAGTGACTCTTTAGTCAAAGTTTTTTAAGTAAACATCTGTTAATGTTTCCATCTACTTTTAAGAAAGTACCGTGTACCTTTAAGAGTTGACTAAGAACTTTATACAAGAGTTTGAAGATTGGCGAGTTCATATGTATATTATACAGATTAGCGAGTTCATATCTGTATATATATATAAATTACGTGTCACGATGTTTGTCCGAGATAAACTTCTAAACTAAGAAACCGATTTTAATGAAATTTTGCACACTGTGTGCAGTTTTGTCAAACTTGAGAGATAGGATAGTTTTTATCTCAATTTATTGTCACAATATTTTTATATTGCAATTATTTGTTAATTATAGACCTTTGTTACAGTTGCTCCAAAATATCTGTGAGTTCCATAAGTTTAATTGTTGCAAAAAATAAAAAAAAAATAAATAAAAAAAAAATACGAGTTCATTTTCTTTCAACATAAAAATAAATGCATTTAATCAAACGTGAACGTTAAAAAATTATAAAAAGTTAAATTATGCATCTCACGAAAATTGACGTCATAATCAATTTAAAGATTTTATACACATTGATAAAGTGCTAATGTAGTTCTATCATAGATTTAGTAATATATATAGATCTATCATCCCCATGTTATCGTACTTTTGATGCCGAAAAAAAAAATGTATTTGGAATTTTTAATTCACCTTTAGTAAATAAATTATTCACAAATTTTATTTGCTAAAATATTCATATGCATTCCCGTGTGTATTCACTCGGGGAAAGACGGCCATATTTTGGTAAAAACGTCGTCTTTTCCCAAGTGAAAAGGAATTACTTTTTTCTCCCCAATGATCACTCTATATATACTATACTATATCTATGAGTTCTATACGCAAGCGAAGTGTGACTCACTGACCGTCTGTACAGCCAAGAAAAAGATTTCCTATGTTAATCGCCCATTGAAGTTTTTAAAATTATTAAAAATCGAGGAAATTTATTTCCCGATTTCAATCGTTATATTTGGGTATAGAATATAGATATGTATTAGTTATCACATGCGTTAGATTGAGTTAGTTATTTTACTGTCAAATTGACAACATTTTAATTTTAAATTTCTAAACTCTGTCGTCCTTGGCGTTTTTTTTTTTTTTTTTTGTATTTGGCGATCAAAAGCGTAACACGAAAATATACATGCCAGATGTATGTATTGTACGAAATGTAATATGTATTATTCATTGTAGGTATGTATGACATGTAATATGTATTGTACGAAATATTGTTTCATATTATTCATTACTCTTTTAATATAAGTTGTTAAAATAACCATGATTTTTAAAGGAATTAAATATTTTCGCCAGATAACTTGGCGATATTCTTTTTTTCGCCAAGGATGACAGAAATGAAATCTATTCCGCTGCAAGATATTACTATCTTATATCCGATATTTTATTTAGACATTTGATAACAATTTTGACTTTAAACTGTGTTAGAATATTTATCATTTTCCTTTTAATTAGTATATTATTAGTATATTAAAATTTAAAAGCATGGTATATAAAAAAGTTTTTTTTTTTTTTTTTTTTTTAAATCTTATAATTATTCTTATCTTAATCCTCAATGTTTCCCATCTTTATTAACTTGAATTTACTATTAAAATTTTAACATACTCAAAACCTTCTCATCACTTCGTTAAAATATACTAAACTTTTCCAAAATATTTTTCTATTTAAAATGATATATGTATTTAATTTAAGTGTCCAATATTTCATAAGATGTCCTATTTTAAAATTTTAAAATACTTATTAAATTTACTTATTTTTCTGGTTTAGCCATATTATTTTCCTTTTTATAACTACAGTTGTTGCCATCTTTAAAATATTTAAAATGATGAGGTCATTTTATAGTAAAATTATCCATTATAGCATATATTATATTTCACTCCTCCATAAAAATTGATTTTAAAATTGTCTGCTTCTTTTATACTTTTATTTTAATACAATTTTAATATAATTTAATTTATGTATTAGTCATTTTAGCATTTTTATCCTAAGTAGCATTAGAAATAATATATATCACTTCTCCATTAAAATTTATAAGACCCTACAGTAAAATTAATTTGTGCTTAATATCAACTCTACGAAAATTTTTATCAATCGCTTCCAAATTTTGACCTAAGTTTCAAATCTCAATCCTGTGGGTATTTACATCAGCTACAACGTTTTCGTCTTTATTCGTAAATAATAATTTGACTGTATTAAATAGTTTACTGCAATATAATTCAACGTATAACTTAGTCACAGCAACGCGTGACCGGGTCTGCTAGTATATATATATATTACATTACATTTACAACATTTGATGAGGTTAAAATCTAAATTTGCATAATAGAAAATTAGATTTTTTATTTATTTTTTATTTTTTTAAGTTAGTTTTTATATTACTCGTTCTTCTTGACTTTAAACACTTTCAGCAGCTACAATGGGAGATAATGATGGTACTACAAATAGGTAGTCCTCACACATTTAGATCTTCTTTTAACCTTCATCCATATTAATACTGAAATAACCCTCTTACAAACTTTTTTCTATAGAAATCATGATATTCTACTTTACATGACAATATTTCTTTTATATCTTGTCAATGTTTTCGCGAATATTGTTTAAGTATCTTCTTATTTTGTAAAATAAAGTCTGCAAAGACTCGGGGAATAATATCGATGACTGGTAAATTCGTTCAAGAGGAACAGTCAACTGCGTGTTTTCATTGTATAAACTCTGAACAATTTTTCACAAATGAAAATCACGTAGTGTTTGTTCGTAAATCAAATGCTAACATCCGTAACGAAGTAATAAATTGTCCGGATAAAATTATTCATGTAGGAAACATATTTGTAGCAGTGGGATTTTCAAAATTGTGTTTTTCACATTTTCGAAGTCGTTAATAGTAGTATTATGAAGCTGTATAATTTTTATACATTGAGAAAAAATTCTGTAACTGACATCTAGAATCTAAATTGTGGATCTAGAAAAAATAGTTCCATGTCATCCTTATAAATTCTAGTTCCCTAAGAAAGCGAGTTCTAGAAACCCCTATTAGAATTCTAGAGACTTTGTCTATATTCTCGAGGGCAAAGTTATTTAAAAATCTCTGCAAATAAATGAGACTACAAGAAGCGGGTTTCAGCAACTATAATCTTGGTTTGTTACCAAATTCTAGAAAATCAAGCGAGAATTTCTCGCAATACAAATGTTTCAGAATATTTAAAGTATTCAGAATATTGTTTCACCATCTATAAATGTGTACACTAGAAGTTCTCGATAATTTCGTCTGTTCAGTTTATTGGCGTGCCTTATGCGCATAGCTCTGAAATCTATATTTCTAGTTAAGAAATTTAGAAAATGGCCACTTATTCATTCTAGAAGAAGGCGGTATACTTTTTTTTCTCAGCGTAACACATATTTTTACATTGTAATTCTGTAAAATATTATTTTCGCAAAATATTATATTCTATTAAAATATTATTTTCGTGAATGAAATTTTAGTTATAATGTATTATAATGTAATATTATAATGTAATATCGTATTATATATTTATTTTTAAATGGTACTAAATATAGTTACAGAAAGAACTGCTATTTAAATTACTTTCATGAGTAATTTGGCAATGTCCTGAAAGATGTCATGACTATCAAATTAAAAATCTGATGTGGGCACCACATGACTTCCTTATACACTTTTAGAAATATACATAATGTTAAAAAACATTGTCACTGGACCCGAAACAGTTGGCTAAAAATATTTTTAAAAAATGCATGCATACGTAAAAAATAAATAAATAAATAAATAAATAAAATAAAATTGTGCTTTGAGGGGACTCATGTCAAAGTTGTGCCTTGGGGGGGGGGGGGGACTCATGTCAAAGTTGTGCCTTGGGGGGACTCATGTCAAAGTTGTACCTTGGGGGGACTAATGCCAAAATTGTACCTTGGGGGGGACTCATGTCAAAGTTGTGCCTTGGGGGGGACTCATGTCAAAGTTGTGCCTTTTGGGGACTCATGTCAAAGTTGTACCTTGGGGGGGACTCGTGTCAAAGCTGTGCCTTGGGGGACTAATGTCAAAGTTATGCCTGGGGGGGACTCATGTCAAAGTTGTGCCTTGGGGGGGGGACTCATGTCATAGTTGTGCCTTGGGGAAGTTTTAAATGTCTAGCTGGTCGGGAAGTTAGTTAAAAATCGATTGCAAGATTTGTACTGGTAACGCTGCCGAAGGCAGCAGGAACCCTACACAGTTGGCTAAAAGTATTAAAAAATGCATTTTCACCGTGTTCTGATCTAGTCTGAAAGTTTCAAATGTCTAGCTAGTCGGGAAGTTAGTTAAATAATTTTTCTGTTGAATCGCATAAACGCTGCTGAAGGCAACAGGTATCAGAAACAGTTGGCTAAAAATATTTGAAAAATGCATTGTCAACGTGTTCTGAGCCTTTCTGAAAGTTTCAAATGTCTAGCTTGTCGGGAAGTCAGTTAAATTGCAAGATTTGTCTAAACCGTTTCTGAGTTATTACCGTTTTTTGATACATTATGGCCAAAACCTATGTATTTTTGTCATTATGAACCTAATTTTCCTAAATATCTCCAAAACGGAAAATCATAGAAAGTCCAAAAAGGGAGGTGCACAACTAGATGTTATAACAAACCTATGTACCAATTCGCAACTTTCTACGTCCAACCGTTTTTGAGTTATGCGACATACCCACACACACACAGACACACACACATACAGACGTCACGAAAAATCGTGTAAAAACCCTTATATCCCTAAAACGAGAGCTCGTGTTAAGACGACACTTGCAGGTGTGCAACTAGACATCGTGACAGTCACACGTATAAATTGGCAACATCCAGCGATCATTCGTTTTCGAGCAATGTGAAATACAAAATCCATTTCGCAAATCGGGATTACTATACTTCCTTATACTTTGTATAAGGAAGTAAAAATGACTGAATTTTCAAGTTTGTGTGCGTTATCAAACATGATGATAGCTCTTATGATGAACATGATGACAAACATGATGATCAAACATGATGATAGCTCTTAATATAAACTGAAATTCTTAATAACAAAAGTTCTTAATAGTAAACTTGGTGTTATTAACTTAAGAACTATATAATGAACTGTTATGTGTAATATATTAAAAATGTGATTTCTGTAGTTGGTCCCATACCCATATGAAAACACGACTTGTCCCAAATATGAGATATCAGGAATATTGGATTTAAAGTAGTTGACTTTAATTTTGGTCTTCAAGTTTAGAGTGTCTAAAACACTAGATTTCTTATAAGGAAGCATACAATTATTAATTTGTGGCATACTTGTAGACTGTGAAAGAACTCGTTGAAATAATCAGTATCGACAACAGGCAACAGAATATTGTCGTATATTGTGGCACAGAATATACGACAACATGCATCCACAAACTGATGCTCAAGTCTTTCCTTCGACAGCGATAATTATTCATCGACACCTTTAAACGTCACTCAGAATAGTTTCTTTTTCTTTCTTTCTTTCTTTTTTTTTTTTTTTTTTTCTTTTCTTTTTCTTTCTTTCTTTTTTTTTTTTTTTAATGTAACGTGCATCATTATTTAACATGTAAAATTTTTACATTGTTGAACCATCACTTTAATTAACATTTTTCTGATACCCTGAGTTAAATTTTAACAATTATTGTAAATGCATGTTTTGTATCAATTGTATCAGTTGATACAAAAGATAAGTAGTAGTAAGTAGTTAGTAGACAGTACAAAAGTAAGTAGTATAACTCATAAGCAGTATCAGTTGTTAAATAACACGAGTTTGCCAGAGCTTTATTCAAAGTGGAGATCGTCACAATGACTTAAATTTATCATATATTCCAGGTCTTTGGCCTATACTGGTATCGTTGCTCTTATACATCAGAAAAGTACCTGTTTTTTATAAGTTTGGTGTAGGTTCCTCAAAATAACAGGGTTTTTCCCCATGAAACATTACAGATTTGAAGAATTTAATGGTATTTTTAATGATATATTTGATGGTTATTAATATATTCAGTGAACATTACTGGTATATAACGGGCCCATGAATTGCCTAAAATTTCCGGAAAAAAAAAAAAAGAAAAAATCCAGATTTTTTTTTTTTTGACAGTGTACGATGTTATGAAAAATATAATGAAATCAAATTTATTTCGTGTAAAAACTTCTTGTTAGAGTGAAAATAAAATTAAAGAAACTAGACGAAATAAGTATCAAAATTCATGCTTCTCCAAAGAATAAAAAGCAACATGATTCTAATAAAGTTTCTTCTTTCTTCTAAAAAAAAAAAAAAATGGTTATGATGCCAGCAAATGGTTTCTTGTAAATGATTTTTTTTCTTCTGAGTTCTTCTTTGAGTTTTCTCAAAAATATATACAATTGATTCGATTCAAGTTTTTTGATATAATTCTAAAATCAAAAAGCCTCTCTCTTTGATGGTAAATGCAAACATTATTCACTAAGTGATAACCTGATGTGTTGTTTCAATGAAATCTATTGCATTCGGTTCAGCAATATAATTTCATTCTTTCAATAAGTAGCAATTTTCGTTAATATACTTATATTTAACCGAAAACAATAGAAAAATCTCATTTCCAAAGTTGAGTGATTTTCAGAATTATAGGGAAACGTTACAATTAATAATAATAATAATAATAATAATAATAATAATAATGCATGTTTTCCTTTAAATCATGTTTCAAAAACTTTCATCGTTTTTTACAAGTGAAAGCATTTTTTTTTCCCCCTTAATCTGCTAGAAATTTTTTTATAGACGGTTTGTAACTTATTTTCCACACTATCTGCCACATTATATCCGACATATCTAAAGATGCATATACAACAAGAAAAGTAAAATTATTTGATTTTCTGACTACCCAATAAGTTTCAATTTTCTAATACGGATTAGACATAATGTTCTTCGTATATATGTATATAATATACCTATAAATTCGTATATGTATATGTAAGCCGTATGTATCATACCTGCATTTTTCGTATGTATATCCGTAATCGCAGATATTATAATGTACAAGATATTTATATCTTATACAAATCGTACTTTAAGGTATTATTAATTATATATTGTAATAATTAATAGTAAAAGTTCGTAAATGAAACTTCCCCATTTCAAGACATATACGAAACGCATCTATGAATTAATATTATGTCTTAATTTAATATAATGCCCGTAATTTAAATTTCTGCTTTGGATGTTAGACATGTAAAAAGCACACTGCAAGACATTTTTTGAAGAATGAGTCAGATAGCCTATCTGTATGGCCATAAATCGTATACTTATTTTTAAATATACGCAATTTATATAATTAATATTGAAAATATATTCATATAGTTCTTAAGAAATAAATTATAATGCTCAATATTTGAGATGTGTAATTAGTACCCAGTCATGCATTAATAGTATGATTTTTCTCACTTTTTATAATAAATCTTTTTTTTAAATATTATTATTAATTATTTTCTTAAAAATAATATAATATACAATTACTAATTTAAGAAACTTTATTAATTAATATTTTCAAATAAATTTTACTTTAGTGTCATTAAAATTGTAGTAATCGAAGTGTTATTATTAAAATTTCGATTATACGTCTTTTCGTTTATACGTCCTTATTATGTTAGTCCCTTGAAGGACCTATGAACGGTGCTTTACTGTATATAGTATATTGGTATTAACGATGTCAAAGTATAACAATATATTTTAAGCATTTTTGTGCATTAATTAGTGGATTGGAGTATAAAAATATTATTACAAAATTAACCTATCAACCAATCCACTAATTAATGCACAAAAATGTTTAGAATATATTTTTATATTATAAAAACTATCGCATGAAACGTTTTTAAAATGTTCAAAAAAATTAAATTTTAATTTTTTTTCCCCTTAAATTTTAATATTTTTAGAGGATTATTGATATTTTTAATATTGCTATATTTCAGTGCACATGTAATACAAAATTCCATAACTCTAAGATAGTCATTTTAAAAACCGAATTTCAGTGTCCACCATCCCTTTAATGAAATAACCATAAAAATTATTTGTAGTTAAAACATTTCAAAATACACTGTAAAAAAGAAACTGTTAAAAGTACAGGATAAATCTGGCAGCTGGGGAGCCAGTATTTCTCCGTCAAATATACAGGACAAAACTGTACTTTTAACAAAAAACTGTTTGAGTTACAGTATTCCTGTGTAAAATATATGTCAGTGATACAATTTTACGATTTTAAACTATATATTTGACGGAGAAATACTGGCACCCCAGCTGCCAGATTTTTCCTGTACTTTTAACAACTTTTTTTTTTTTTTTTTTTTTTTTTTTTCAGTGTACAGACTCTATAATATGTATATTTCAACAAGAATTTGGAAAAGCATACACACAGTTTCGCAAAACAAACTTCATGTATATTTACAGAAATCAAAAATTTGATAAGTTATGCCCATGTTACTTATATCAACAACGAACACTTCGTTGATCATCCCTGCGTAAGAATTAGGTCCATCACTCAACATGCATAGGCGCTCATTTGTTATTATGACAACTCACTAGAACATACACTAACTGATACATTTTAAACAAAGTATAAATGTAAACAGCCCCACCATTTAAAGAGACAAGCTTATCAGTTAATGTTGGTAAAAAAGAACCATGAATTCTGAAAAGCACGCACACAATTTTGATAAATTAAATTTATGTAATCATGTCCACTTATTCTACACATATATAATATGCCCACTTGTAGTCTGCGTTCACTACTATCATATAGTATTAATGCATTGTGTGATAAAAAGTGTTTGATTGCTTAAAAAAAAAAAAAAAAAAAAAACATGTAAATTAAGGCCTGTAAAAAATTTTCAAATAAGTGCCATATATGTTTAAAAGAATTCTGGATATTATAAAAAAATATGTAATGATTTGTTTTAGCTTAAACTTTGTACACAAAAATGTTTTGTATATTACACTCACGCAGACCACACAATGTGTTATTAAAAAAAAACTAATCTGTCTTAAACATTCATTACAATGATATATTATTAATTAGACATATACAGTCGGCAGCAAAATTATTCAAGCGCTAGCAATAATTCCTATGCATAAGATGTACATCTAATACTGTTTTGTTAAGTAAATATTTGTCAAGTCATAGTTTTAGTCTTATGCTGTTCATAAAAATGTAAGTTGAGGATAAAAATTAGCGAGGCGATCAAACAACAATGTATATATATATAAATATATATATATGAAATATGTGGATGTGTGCTTGTGCTTCAATAATTTTACTGTTGACTATAGTTGAAATCAGACCTTCCACTTAAAGAATTTAAGCTTATAAGTTCTGGTCGCTCAAATATATTTCAAATAGGGGCTAAGCCTTATACATTTTATCGTGAGTTTAAAAAAATAAAATTTATATATAAATATACAGAATTGTTCAGTATGATGAATTATGTCCTCATACGGAAGTCAGCCTCGAAAGTTAAGTCTGTACCGTTAGTAAGTTCTGCATACAATTTACAAACATGTACACACCAGGGGCAGTTTATGACACGAGCACACAGGGCACCACGCCGTTGAGTCTAAATTTAGGGAACCTCCCCTCCAAAAGCTAAAAAGTAATATATTAGTACAAATTTTCTCATGGTATGTCTAGTAAAAACAAAAACCGATTAAAATTACTTTTATTTTATATTAAAGACTTAAACAATCATTAAATTTTGTCACTAATCTCCTAAACTAGGTAGCATTTATATTGACTGATGAATGGGCTTTACTTTTTTTGGTTTTCTTGACCATAAAATTAATAATTTTGTTATAAATTGTTTTCTGATGAAACAGAAAGTATTACCGAAGGAGAAATGCACTAGCTTCAAATAAATTTTAAAGTTTAAATTTTTATTTAGTTGTTTATTTATTTATTTTCAGAACGAGCCTATTTTGGCAATCTGTGCAAAGCAGAGGGTATCCTTTAAATAGCATCAATTTGGGTCTTCAAAATGCATAGATGAGCCCTGGCACACACACACACAAATGTTATGATGAAAAATAAAATTACAGAGATATATCATTAATTAGACCTAAATGTAAACAGACCTATTAATTAAAGCAATAAGTAGTAAAGAGATTTCAATTGTAGACTATACTATGAATATTTTAACCTGAATTTTCAAAAGCAATTGCACAATTTTAAGCAATGAAATCTATGTATACAGAATTCTGAAATAGGATGAATTATGCCCACTTATTTTAGAAAATCTTTCAGCTTTTCTAATATAAATGAGCAATTAAGAAAATTGAATAATCTGTAGTGCAATTACTAGATCTAAATGTCAACAGTGCTATACCATTGACTGAAAAAATAAAAGCCAGTGAAAAAGATTTGAGATGCGAACGACACCATATATATTTTAATATGAATTTTTAAAAGTAAAGCTTATGTATTTATGCAGAATAGGGAAATTTAATGAATTATGTCCACTTACATCGTGGAAGTCGGCCATCTCGGTGGTCATGCCTGCGCCGTAGTAGGTCCGGAGGCCCTCGGGAGACGCGACCGACGCTTCGACGGCTACGGACATCGAGCTAGGCCTAACAGCCTGGACAACACAACTACTAACTTCGATAGAGAAACACTTCGGTTTAGGTAAGGAACGATTTCTCTCGTGCGTTCTCTCGTTCTTCAGCAAAGGAAGGGGGGTTCGCGCTTGTTACACGGGGGAGGTCCACACCGCACGCCGCCAATCAAGTGTGCCGCGGGCGCGATTCGCCAATGGCACGCGCAAGACAGCCTCCCCCTTTCTCTCTTGATCCACGCGTCGCATGGCAGTTTTTATTTAGGTTTATTGGTTTTTACAAGTGAATAAATGGTAGTTGGGTCTATACCGGAATTTTTTTTAGTGTTTTGTTATTGAAAAAAACACGTTTTTTTTTTTTTTTTTTTGTAATTTGTGTTATGTTTAAGAAGGGATAAGTCCCGCCGACTCCTTGTTGCGGTGCGGTAGAAAAAGCAGGTGAGATACTGGATTGGGGGAAGATTCTTCGATATTTTGTGGTGACCGCGCTTATTATATATTTGCCACAAAACTGCCGCAAAAATTATGCTACAGTATTAAAAATAATCTTAGCTGATATTTCAGACGTGTATCAAAAATCATAAACAAGTTTTCCCTTAAATAATAATAATAATAATAATAATAACGTTATAGAAAGAAAACCCCATCAATAATGTATTGCGACTATAAATCAATCTACCTTAAACCCTCTCTTGGGAATATAATGTAATAAAAATAACATATTAATAGTGAAATAATGATTTAATTTACATAATATTAGAAAGATGTAGATTCTCTTTGCAATCCTTGGGCAAAAATAATAGAAGCAAAATTGCAACATGAGTTTATAATAAATTTGTTATAAGTTTAAAAACTTTATAAAAACACTATAGAAATTTTTGTCTTCTTTTTATTTAATCCGACTCAGACTATCTTTTCTCTCTTAAAAAAAAAAAAAATATATATATATTATTCTCCTATTTATTATTCACTCGAAGAAATATTCTTTTTTGAAAAGGCAAAGACTTTAATAATTTCTATTTGCTTATCATACATAAAATTGCATTGTCAATGCTATGCAAATTACTTCTGCAAGATAATAATTCCTCATCATAGGACGAAGTTTGTAACTTGGTTCCAATTTTAATGCATATATTCAGTAAAAAATAACTTTAAATGAATTGTAAGAAACGTTTTTTAAATTAAATGTGAGAAATCTGTTTAAATTAAGCTTATATATATACATATATATATATAAAATCTTTAAAATTAAACGCAATTCCATGATAATCTAGTGCTTTTGCCACCATGAAACATTTTTCTCTGTTTCCGTATACTAATACATGCAGTTACAAATAATTTATTAAAATTATTCTGAATTCAGACGATTTTCATCTCAGAGAAATATATCACGCTAAATGTCGAAAAAATTCATTTTGTGCCTTATAAACAACATCTGAAAAAATTGCTTTTTTCTTTTCCGAATTGAAAAAAAGTGAACAAATTTGTTTCAAATTATTACAGATCTATTATTCAACCTTCATTTTAATGGTACTGATGAGTTCCTTTTTAAAAATTATCTAATTGAAAGTTTACATCCGCCGAGAAAATACTTCCCCTCCCCATAGAGATGCTTTCACATATGTGAAAAAAAAAAAAAAAAAAAAAAAAAAAAATCTTGGTTGACTATTATTATTATATTATGCATATTTTACTTATTTACTTATTTTTTATTATTATTCACAATTTCATAGGGTGCATTTATACGGAACCTTTTCCTATATTTCCAAACTAAAAATTGTGATAAAAAGGGTTAACAGTTTCACCTGTTGAGTGAAATATCCGAAAGTATAATCAGTACCATGTCAAGGTCCAATTAAATGTCAAGTTTGGACAATTCTGTTGATTGGTTCGTGTGCTATAGCGTAAAAAAAAATTCTTGGTAACACAGACAAACACACACGGAGGAATATTTTTGTAAAAACAATCAAATTGTGTTTAGGACATCTCAAAACATGCAAATCCGTCGAAAACCGAAGGTCGGAAATTTCCACAAATTTAAGATAAAAATGTTCAAGCTCTGTAATACATAAATGAACATTTAATTAAATACACGCTATACATTTTATAGCTAAAGCGCACGAGTAAATAAACCGTTAAATATGACACAAAAGTAATAATAAAATGGTATAATTTATATAACTATAATAATAACACAAAAATCTTTTTTGTAATAGTATGTAAAAAAAATATGTATGTAACGCAGAAATTTCAAAAAAGCACATGCATGTAGCGTAGATTCTAATGTATGCTGTATCTATCCCCCCTCCCCCCATCACAATATAATAACACAAAAGCGACAGCATATAAGAAGAAACATTAATAGGTGAGAAAAATTCTATAATTTTATTTTAGGGGAACTTCTGAAACAAAGCCAATATAAGAGGTAAGTCATCATATCAAAGTGAATTTATAAAGGGCATTTGTTGTATTTGTCCCTTTATCATAAATAAAAATTTAATAATTTAGAATAAGTTATCCCGTAAATTTTGATTTAATCTTTACAGATTCTTAATACATATATAATTTTATTTTTTTTCTTGGGAGGGAGGGGAGGGGGGTTTAAAAGCACTTGATCAAAAAAAAAAAAAAAAAAAAAAGAATGTCTTTGTGCTTTTGGTCCCAAAGATAACTAAAATTATTTCAGTTAGTCTAACAGCAGATTTTATTTTTAAATTTTATTCATTCCAGTGAAATATAGCTAAGTACTGTAAGTAAAATTTCTTATCTTTCAGAAATTTTGTGCCCAGGGAAACCACCATCAAAACAACTAATACGAGTGGTTCAATATTTAAACCCTTTAATGTCGAAGGTTGGTTGGGTTTTACGTCGCACTAGTGGTGCGCAATGGATAATTTTTAATAACTAAGAAATATGTTGAAAGCTACTTGATTAGTCTGTAAATCACAGTATATAAAAACTGACATCAGGGGACAATCTACTTTTAAAAATGGTAAAACAAAGAAATTTTCGATCAGAATTCACACACACAAAAAAAAAAAGAATCCATGTACAAACAAAAACTTTTAAGTTAACTATTACATTACTCTATTGATTAAACATATTATTTTGGTTTACTTCAAAATAGAAAATTATTTTATTGCAGATTATTTATACCATACATTTTGACATAATGAATAAAATGAACTAAAAGTAAGAAGTTCTGTTCAATAGGGGGAAAAAAAAGAAAAAAAATGATTATGGAGGGGGAAAAAATGGCAATTTCATATTTCAAAATTAATTATTAATTAAACTCTATATTACTAAAATAATTAAAATCTTTTAGTCCAGATTCTTAATTTGAATGCTTTGTTTCATTTAATGTAAAAATTATAAAGATAAAGGAAATTGTAATTCACACATCCTGCGCGCAGTGAGAAAATCCCTTTGAATTTTTTTTAAATAATCTACAATAAAATAATTTTCTATTTTTACCCGTTAGCGCCCAGTGTCTTCATTTGAGGACATCTAATAAAATGTCACGTGTATTTTTTGTGGTTTCTTGGAATGATTTCTGCTTTTTAGTGGCAGTTTATAACGTCTACGTCACTCTAAATGATCCCTGAAAGTTTTATGTGCCTACTATTAATTATTATTTTATAATTTGGATAGTCATTTTATGATTTTTCATTCGTCGCACATTTATTTGCTTTTTGCGCAGGTATACGAACTTAAATCAAGTTGAATAATAATATATATATTACACTTTACTTTCGAGATCTTTGTCAACATATAATAGGAAATTAATCCGTTATCTCAAAGTTTTTCTATCTCGAAGTTTTCTTGCTAGAACACTAAACGTCAATAAATGAGGATAGGCTTTAAATTTAAAATTATCAGAAGAATTGTTTAAGTTAATATATTATACTGTCAGTTGTCTATATTAATTTAGAAGTGAAATAATCAGCTAATAATATTTTGCAAAATTAATTCGGGTATTAACGGGTTAAAGTAAACCAAAATAATATTTTTAATCAATACAGTAATGTCATACTAGTTAACAACAACAACAATAAAAAATTATTTGTACATGCAATCATTCTTTTTTTCAAAATTCTAAAAGTTGATCGAAAATTTTCTTCATTTTTCAATTTTTAAAAGTAAGCTGTCTCCTTAAAAAAAATTTTAGGGAAAAAAAAAAAAAAAAAAAAAAAAAAAAAGAAAAAAACTGTTTTCACAAAATTTTGTGTTTTTGTCAAAATATAATTTTATTCGAAATAATAATCATTGTTTTAAATTAATATTCCATTTTTCTTATTTCTTTTATTGAACTAGCTTTCTATAATTTAAACAGTATAGATTTTTAAGATTTTTCAGAGACAAAAAAATCTGAGTCAAAAGAAGAACACGTGTACTAAATTGAATTCATTTTAGGAAAGTTTTATTATTATTATTATTATTATCCCTTGTTTTAAATATATATATATATATATATATATATTGGGAATTTCGTTTGGATTATTTTTTATTGATTTATTACTTCTCGTTCTGAAAAATAAAAATAATAATAATAATAATAAAAATAAAAAATAAAAAAACTTATTTTCTTGACCTATTAATTTATATTTTTAAGAAAAACAAAATCTTTAAGTTACAATTTAATTATTTTCATTGTTTTCTCTGTTTTACTCACTTTTATACTTATACCATAAAACTTTTGCTTCTCATAAAACCTGCTCTTATATTTCATACATAATGAAACTTTTGATTACATATTTTAAGTTTGAGAAAAAATATCTCTAAATACGGTTATAGATTAATTAAATAAATACTAATATATTTGTAGCCACGTTTTCTTCTAACGTCTACTTCCATTGTATGAGTGTTTAATAAACCCTACGTATGAGTTTTTAGTTTATAAGGCAATTAATTTCAGACACCCTAATTTCTATCTGGTTAGAATAAATTAAGAAAGCCATCTTTCAGGTGAATTAAAAATAGGCATGAGTGTAGTATGATATCTGCATCGCACTAAACCTGTGAAAGTGACAAAATAAAATAAAACTTCAAAAAGTGTTGCTTAAAAATACAACTATTATATGTTTTTGCAACTTTTCCTTTGTACAGCTTTTGGACGTCGTTACTTTCATGCTGCTCTTATATTTACTTTTTTTCTTCACCTCATGATGGGTTGTACTGCACTTGTACCTACATTTTCCGCCTCACTAAGAGTGTTTTTTAATCATTTCGACGAAAAACGTTATTGTGCGATTTTGCAGTGTATGGGATTTTATCATAAAATTCCCATTCTTTTTCATTAAGTACTACTTTAGGTACGTATTTTCCTATTTTCCTATTCATTTCCTTTCTTCCTTTTCTTCTCCTTTTATTTTTTATTTTTATTGATCTAAACTAATAATTTATATATTGGGTTGTTCGGAAAATAATTTCGTTTTTTCCTTTGAAAATGAAAGACAATTTTCTTATACTGTGTAAATATTTTATTGAATTATATATTCTCCCCTTTGATCAGTTTCTTATCGATCTCACGAGTTGTTATTTGGCAGTTTTCATAAATCAATACTTTATTTTGTCTTCATTAGCATAAACTGGTTTTCCAGAACGTAATGCATCTTCAACGTCAAAATTGCCGGAACAAAATGTGGTAAATCAGTTTTGACACTGGCGTTCTTTAAATAAATTTTCTGTATACACATCGTATACTTTTTTCCTTGTTTCAACAGTATTTTCGCTTTTTTGATAGCAAAAACCAAATATGCCGAAGTTGTCGCTTCCGATTTTCTTTATTTGATAGGGCACCAATCAAAACCTATTGAGCAGAATAAAACGAACTTTTTCACAAGCAAGCCTTGTTATATCAGCTATCACAATATATAATGGTAATGCTCCTAATTGTGAAGATGGTGTGAAAAAAACATCTGCTAAGAAAAACAAAATTACTTTCCGAATAACCCAATAATTAACACATGGAATGTTTCCGTATTGATGCTTTATTAAATTTCAACTCAACTTTTTATTTGCTACTTATTAAAAAAGCCATGATACGAGCCTATCGAGGTGCACAATCACACCCTCCCCTCCAATACGGTGTCATTTATTAGCAAAATATAAAATCGCCAACTGTTATTCATAACTTGTGCATATTATGTTTTGTAGTATGTAATATTTTGAATAAATAAATTAATTACATTTGGCTTTATTACTGCTTTAAAAATAGGGCATTCATTTTGGCTTATTCTATATTTAACTATTTCAATATTTAGGTAAAAAATAATTGTCGCAATAGATGAAGCTCTAGTTATTATTAATGCGCACACTTCACCCATTTTACGCTGATGACTTTAAAATCCTAATTTTGGGGTCATGGAAGGCGTTACAATTCCAAAAATCATGAAATATGAAGAGTAGAATTTTCTTTTTTTTTTTTTTTTTTTTTTTTTTTTCTGTTTCTTTCTTTCTTTTTTTTTTTAATACTGATTTCTGAATCGCGGCAAAAGGTGAATCACTGGAAGGAATTCTTTAAAGAACACGAGCCAACCTCCGCTTTTTTCGCATATCTGATCTCCACCTATATTTTCGTATATATACCCATCAGTGATTTATGAAAGAAAACTGAATCGTTAATAATTGGCCAGAAATATTTGGAAAAAGGCGTCAAAAAAACGTATGTGCTTAATTTTTGCATTATTAAGAACTTCTTTTGTAAAAACTTTTTACTCCCAGATCCATGTCAAAATATATATGCAAATCGTTATTGAATTGAATATTGGCTACACCTACGTCAGAAGCCTTTACTTTTAAGTGGTAATTTTAGAGTGGGTACAAATATATTAGTTACAGATTTGTGAATAGAAATTGTATATTGTTTTCTAGTTAAGAGAATAAAAGATTCATTTATCATTAATTACACAAAAAAAAAAAAAAAAAAAAAAAAAAAATAGAAAAGTGTTTTTAATCTTAAAACTCTTATACTCATGAGAAAGTAATTCATTTTACGTAGGATAGTTCATGTTTTTATAATACATAAATGAATAATAAAAATAAATTTAAGAAAAATATTATATCTCCATACTATATAAATATCTTGAATTTATAATTCAGTTTATAGCATTTAGAGATTTTGAAAATGGAATATCATAATACTTTATACAGACTTTGTACAGAGGTACCTTTTCTTGCATGAGTTGCCCAATAAATTTATTTTAAAATTGATCAGTTTTGCGATAAAAAAACCTATTTGAAATTAGTAGGGATGGACTCGGAGGAAAAATATGGACCTACAATATTTAAAGTAGAAACAGTAAATTAACATTAAACAAAATTGAAGCATCAAATTTTTAATTAATTTCTACATAAATATAATTGATAATGTTCCATAAATTCACTGTAGTTTACATACAGTGGTTAAGTATGTTACAAAACGATCCTTTTTCACAGTTTACAAATTGTTAACGTTCTGATTATTTAATTATGTATTGAATTTTTTCATTTAATATTTTAATACACTAATCAATATGCGCATGTATATATATATATATATATATATATATATATATATATGTATGTATGTATGTATGTATGTATATGTATGTATGTTTAACTTTGATATTTATAATATTTTAGCTATAATGAAACTGTTATACTATTACAAAATAGTTAGTAAATATTTACTCACGCACAGCTCTCTTTTAAATCAATTTGCCTCAATTCCACAGATAAACCTGTATTTTTCAATAAATATGAAACATTTTTGGTAAAGCAAGCAAAAAAGATGTTATTTCCTGATTCTCATTTTATATGCACATGTCTGAGTGTCTTAAAGGCATGAAAAATATCATCAGATTTAATCCTCTTATTAATACATATATATATATATATATATATATATATGTTGAAATGATTCTCTAAAATATGTGTAATATGTAATTAATTAATTAACTGCTGTAACGCATTTCACATTTAACAAGTTATATATAAACTATAGCAAATCATACTTTCATTTACATATTACAGTATTTAATATGTAATGTTTTCTATCTTTTAAGAACGACAAATTAAAATTTTATTTAAGCTACAGAAATTTTATAATTAATTATTTAAATAACTTTTGTTTGCAATTGTTTATTAAAATAATCTACGAGCAAAAAGTGATAGTAAATATCACTACTGTTTAAAGAAATATTTCTTCACCATATTTTACAGCTTAGCAAAATTTTTTAAACTTATACTCTAGAAATGTTATTGCATAACAACATATAAAGGCATCACAAATGGCAGGTAAAATATAAATAATTCCAGTTAATTTTGAATAGTATTTTTTACACTTAATTATTCGGAATTTAATTATTGAAATTAACGAATAGATTTTTTTCTTTTTTGAATAAAGTTTAGCAGGATACTAACTTTTAAGATTATGCATACTTTCGTAAATTAAAGAAATTATGATATATTATTATAAAATTAATTTTGAATTAATTATGAAACTAAATAATTATGAAATCCTTATATATTTAGCTGAGGAAGGGCGTTTTCAATAAAAGGTTGACAGAATAGTAATAACTTTAAAGAATCTGTATATTTCCGTAAACTAAAGAAATTGTGTATATATTTAGCTAAGAAAAATGTGATTTCAATAAGATAGGCAGAAGGCATTCTCATAGAATATTTTATTTTAAATTAAAATAAAAAGTTATTATGTAACTTAAAAGAAGAAGACGAAGAAAGAAAAAGAATGGAATTTTAAAGGGATTAACACAACATTTACATATTCGAAATATTTAGAAATTAACCTGTAATTATGTAAAGTGAAAAGATAGGCTTTATCACAGATATTTTTGCAGTACAACAACAACAATAATAATAACAATAATAATAACAATAATAACAATAACAATAACAATTACAAAAATATTTACACCTGGATATTTTTTTTTTCCAGTCGTCTTTTGTTTGATTTTTTTTTTTTTTTTTTTTTTCTTTTTACAGACAAATACAGAACGCATACTTAACACTTTCCAACAAAGTTGAAAAGTGATCAAGGTTTGTCTGTCCTGTCAATCCGCATGTCCTGTGCTCTAACGCACGTAAATAATTTTTTAGAAATTCTTCAAACTCATACCGGTTATTCCAATGCACTATAGCATATGTCCCTTATCGAAAATGGTATATTTAATATGAATGGTTTGTGAGCAGGGACGCCTAAAAGAACATCAATGCATTGAGTTTTATAAAAGGAAATTTTATAAATCATATTTAAATACCTTTGTACTGCATACATCATAATGACATCGGCATTTATTATTCATATGCACACATACACAGAAATAGAAAAAAATATTCTGTAGATTATGATAGGATTAGAATTAAGGTTTATAAAGCCACACGGAAGTATTCTTATACTTTTAGCGCTTTAGTTGGGAATTGCTTCAATTACATTTTCATTTGTAATAGACTTTACTAACGTTTTCCATCAATGTCTAAGTGTGATTTTTACTAAATAGTTTTCTGTCTGTTTGTCTGCCCGTCCATCCATGTGTCTGTCCTCGCTAAAATTCTTCCATAATGCTTTCAAATATGTATATATATACATATATATATATATATATATATATATATATATATATATATATATATATATGAATTCAACTTTGCTTTATTATTGCAGACTAATATAATTTAAGCACTATATATCATGTATAAATAGGTCATAGACAGTGCTCCAAAAGATTTTTTCATTACATTATTGTGTATGAGAATGTATTAGAGTTTTACTTGCATTAAGTGTATTTTCATCTATGCTGCACGGTGTGTGTAAAACCTATAGCGTATATTCGAGACTACATAAATGTATTCGAATAATTTATTATCCTATGGGAAACTAATAGAAAAAATACAATTATGCAATGATCGTTTACATTCTGCTGCTAATTAATTAATTGTACTTTTAATATATAATAACGAAACAAATGCTTAAAATAAAATAAATTAGATTTTTAATTAGTTTTTATTATTATAATTATTATTTTCTGCGTAATTTAACTTTTTCAACATTGGTTTCATGACATCAAAAAAAAAAATAAATAAATAAATAAAAAAATAAAAAAATACAGCGTGACAAAAGCATTTTAAATCGAAATTGATTTGAATCATTGTTACGTTAATCTATCAAATATAGATAACTCATTTAGAGCTTTAACTTTTACAACCATGAGAATATATTATAAATTCTATAGTGAAAATAATGTACATTTATATTGATAGTATTTAAGCACGCAGTTATTGATATATATATATATATATATATATACATATATATATGTATATATATTGTTTTCTTTTGTAGATGAATAGCAATATTGTATGCTAACACCCAAACTGAAAAATAAGCAATTTGCAGTCCATGGTATTTGCATAAAAAGCTTTTATTCCTTATCATTGCCCATCAGTATTTCGATATATTTTAATGCTCTAATGTATTAGTTAATTTAGTATATAAAAGCGGTAAATATATATTACAATTTCAAATGCAAATAAATAGAATGCTGTGCTGTGTTGTAGAATTTTCTACTCTCTACAACCAATTGATTACTCTTTGAACTTAAGCCTAGGTGTGTCCACAGTAGCGGATCTTTATAAAGGATGTTACCCTGTGTTCACGCGAGTTTCGGAGAAAATCATAGACAATTCCGAACGGTGAGGGCGACGAATGTGACATGGGTGCAACTGCTGTCTAAAAAAATTGGGCGTCAATGAGAGATTAATAAAAAGAAATTCATTGTGCGACATAATGCAGACAAAATAAATAAATAAATAAGCTTAAAAGAAAATGTAAAAGTAAAATTTTCTACTTTTCTACACTCAGTTAGTTTATTTATTTATTAGAAACTATTCTAAACACAACCACTAATTTTGAGTACATAATGAAAAATTTGTTTTGTCGTAATATTTTTAGAAAACATATTCTAATACTTTTGGAAAAATGTTTGGTGAAAACTATTAACTGCAGATGCTTTGAACGTCAAATTCATTCAATTCATCTAATCCTATTTTCAATTGCTCTTAAAACAATAATAATAAACAGCAGCAGCAAAAACAACAATAATAATAACGACTTTGTTTGAAGTTGGTTATAAAGACGTTTGTGATTAAGCATATTCATGGTGAACGAGAACTATTGTTCTGTTTCTGATACTTTTAATACCATAGTCATATACCTATAAAATCATAGAGCATCACTATTTCTAAAAAAATCCGGCAAAAGAGAATAAACCACATATTTATTATTTATTTAAAAATTTTTGTAAATAAATAACTGAAACATTGTTGCTTAAAACCAAGTCTATCCTTTACTTAAAGAATGTTTTCTAACTGAACTAAATATTAACTTGTTATATTGAGCATGTGCGATTTATAATCCTACAAAAGCTTTTGACAAGAATACTGTTGTATAATTACCTATATACATTTGCTATTTTCTTACCTTTTTTTTTTTTTTTTTTTTTTTTGTACTAATATTGAGTATTATTTTAATTTAATAAAATTATTTTTGGATCTCAAAAGTGGCTTTCCCATAACTGTAAATATTTACATTTTCTAAATAAGGTTTATTAGTACATACTATTATTTTTTAAAAATAGAAGCCTCCAACATTAATTTTATGCGGTTTAATATCTTGAAGTTTACTTCAGAAATTGGGAGAATCGGTAATTAGGCTTTCCCTCGCATCTCCTTTCGTTGCTATAGAAGTAGTTTTACAGGCACTGATGAATAATTAAAATTATTTGTTGAAAGAATCTGACATAGGTGACAAAACTTGTGATATTTTGTATCACACACGTATTTAGAAAAGTGTTAACATGATTATTTTAAAAACCATGAAAAGCAAACCATTATAAAGATTTCGATTATATGAGATGCAGTATACTTTTTTTTTTTTTTTTTTTTCTTCCTCTAATTAATGAATAAACACATTTCTGTATTTATGTCATAAAAATATTTTATTTGTGATAGCGAAAATTCCAATGATGGCATCAATTTTTTGTAGAATTATATTTATAGTAGAAAGTTTTTTTTTTTTTTTTTTTTTTTTTTAAACAGTGGCATTTTAATATTTGTGATTATTTCCCTTACACTGGTCACACACAAATTGTTCAATTTGTTCTCATTATGTTTGGGCTGCGGTAGCCCAGTCGATAGAGCACCGGGCTGATAATTGGAAGATTGCAGGTTCAGTACTCGAGCCAGCCAAAGTCGGTCGTGTGCACTAATGGTGGCTGGTGCACGTAAAACCTGTCGTGGCGGCAATGTCCTCCATGTTCCCATCAAAATTATACCTCTGTGAGTCACTGAAGCGGGAGAGTCATCCCTTCCGTGAAGGATCAAAATTGTGATGACATGTCTCCGTACCATCTCTAGGCGTGAATCCCAGACCTTCGCCAATTGCCCATTGCCCAGCACTACGGCGACGTAAAACTCCACCAACATGATTATCTTAATAAAGGTTTTAAAATTTTAACAAATATTTTTTAAGATTGTACAGATCCCCCTTTCTTCATTCCCATGTTATCCTATGGGATTTTTGTTGCTTCGTTCCATAATGATATCTCATTCAAAAATGAAAATTTTCGAATTCTGTTTTTTTTTTTTTCTTTTTGAACATGTCTTTTTTTAGCTTAGTGAGCATTTAAAAAAGTAATATTAAGTTTAAAGATTTCCTCTTAAAGATTTAAAATTAGAGTCCAAAGTTTACTCAATGAAATAAATATTTAAATTTAATTATTTATTTAAATTTAATAATATTATTTTTTTAATGTGCTCATTAAATTAAAAGGCCGCATATTAAAACAGTAATATTAAAAATATAGAATACCAAAAACTTTTTTTTTTTTTTTTTTTTTTGAATGAGATTTCGATAGGAAGCAAGTAACGAAAATCCCGTAAGATTAAATGTCAAAAAAAAAAAAAAAAATAAATAAATAAATAAATAAATAAATAAATAAATAGTATGCTATGGCCACCACATGACTTTCTTCTATATTTTCCTATACAAATTCACTCAATAAAAATAATTTATTAAAATTATTATTTAAAAAAATTATCTTCCATGATAATGCAGACGATTTCCATATTAGAGAAGTAGTAGAACATTAAATACCCCAAAAAAAGTCAATTTTGTTCTAAATATTATATATATTAAAAAAAAAAAAAAAAAAATGTTAAAAATGTCTCCTCCCCTAGGGGGACTTCCCCTCAGGGGGGAAAGCAAGGCTTCATCATGCACATTTTTTTCCCCAGTTGGCTATCTCTATTACAAATAATCTCCTTATGCATATTTATACAAAATTTTGTCCTATACCACCATGTTAAAAATTTGGAAAAAGTGGGATGGCAACGCAAGCTTTTTTTACCTAAAGTTGATAAGCACTAATTTATGTCAATGTGTAACTGTACCAATTTGTAGGAAATTCTGTGCAGTAGTACCTAAGATACAGTTGTCACAAAATTTTGTCACACATACACACACAGACAGACATTTTCTAAAAATTATCAAATGGTATTCTACAGCTCTCAAAACGTGTAAATCCATCAAAAACCTGAGGTTGAAAATTTTTTACGAATCCAATATTTTCTTCTATTCAATATAGAAGAGAGTAAAACATGCATAGCAGGATGTTGTGTTTTTCTTTTTAATAAATATTCTTAATTTATTTATATATATTAATATGAAATTTGTAATGAAACACCTTTTCACTTTTTATTATATTACTTTTCACTATTATATTACTTTTAAGCTCGCATACAAATTCATTCGCTACGAGTTATAGTATGAGTAAAATTTCATTTAATTGATATGTAATATCATATATGACTCAAGGAAGTCACAATTTCCGATGACATTTTGATGGCATTATTACCTTTAAGGTGTTTTTAGTGACTAAAGAATTGCCTAAGACTTTTCTATGTATATTGCCCTTGTAAAGGAAAAGATAGGCGTCTCTGAGACAAAATTCCTATGAGGGAGGTAGTATAGTTGACTCAAGGCGGTGTCTCTAAGCGCGGCAAAAACACCGTTTTGCCCATAGCGGTTGCGGGTTCGCCCATGTGCCGCTTATACACGACGAAAAAGTTAACTTCGCCCAATATATCAGCAAAGTTTTCCGTTAAATATAATCACTTTCACAGAAGTCTTGTATTACTTGCAGCATAAACTGCATAGTGAAAATTTCATGCCCAGGAATACCCATTCTAATTATTACTCAACTTAAAAGATTTTTGATTGCATGTGATATGGGATATACAATGCAGAATTGTTCACAATACATCCTCTTTGAAGAAAATGTGTACCGTGCATTAAATGCAGATGAATAACCCGGGTTTATAATGTAGCAAGTAAACAAAGGACATTTTATCATTATTCATCATTGGTGAAAATCAGAAATCCATTTATCGGAATAATTCATCTTCAGGTTCATGTTGATGAAGATGCTAGCATTATTTTCCATTAAGAAAGCTTGTTTAGAACAAATGAATCATTTTTCTGCATCCTGTAGCACTTATTATTATGTTGATGGAGACTTTCTTTTTTTTTTTCATCCTGCAGCAGTAACACAGATAATATTGTTTCCCTTTTGATGGATTATGAAGAATCGTATTTATATGGAGTATATGTTCAATACAGGCGAATTTGAGGATGTTTTTTATTGCATCATGTAAGTAAGTTACCATTATTATTCATAGTTCATACTTAATTCAAATATATTCTTCTTTATTACCATGTTTTTATTAACTTCGATTCTTGTCTGTTTGTTTGTTTGTTTTTCCGGTACAAATCTTTCAATCGATTTTTAACTAACTTCCCTACTAGCTAGACATTTTAAACTTTCAGAATAGCTCAGAACTCGATGACAACACAAAACTTCGAAGTCCGATTTTCGAATTTTTTATTAGTTTTCTTTTAATTAATTAAAATATAAAAATAATAACCTCCTAATAGCTTTTTAAAATAGCCATTAAAATATTAGCTATAATTTAATTGTTGCCAAAAAAAAATTACGAGTTCATTTCCTTTCGACATAAAAATAAATACAATTAATTAAACGTGAAATTTAAAAAAATGTAAAAAGTTAAATTATGCATCTCACAAAAATTCACGTCATTATCACTTAAAATTTTTTATACGCATTGATAAAGTGCGAATGTAGTTCTATAGCTATGATTCAACAGAAAATTTAGAAACTTGGTATATACAAATTTTTTTTTATCTTATAATTATTATCTTATAGCTCATAAAAAATACAATTTTAATGCCCCATAAATAAATATTTAAAAAGATTAACAGTATTATAGTAAAACATTGTATTGCAAAACATAATAAAATGTAATAACAATTTTATTCTTAAGCCCTTAAAAAGGTTCATTACCAGTCACGTTTTTAATTTGCCAGTTTATACGTTCTGAGAGTTTCTTTTAAAATTATACAATTTATTGCATCGAAATGACATTCCATTTCTTAAAAGTTGGTGAACTACAACAACAACAACAGCAAAAATCTGTTAAACGGAATATTTTAGTTGTAATTATTTATTAAACGTTCGAAATTTCTTGAGACAACAATTTCTTTTAAAATTTTATAATTGTGTTATCAGTTTATATGTCAAACAATGTGCAATAGGTGCTTTCATCTAATTAAATATGTATCTTTTAAAATGTTTAGATTAGAAAAGTTGTTTTTATCAGAATAATTAATAAATAACTACTTTAATAAATACTATTTCTTATAAAAGAGCATATGCATTGAAATATTTTTTAACAGAAGATTTTTTTAATTATTATTATTATTATGTATTTTAATTTTATGCTACTATTACTTATGTTTTACATGATAATCCCACATTTTGTGTTTTACCTTTACTTTTAATAGCAAGTAAACGAATTAAACTTATTTAAATCATGGTTTTAACAATTTAAAAGTAATATTGGTGAATTAATTACAATACTATATTGCGTAATATTATTTAAAATAAAATAAAACTTACACAATTATTCAAGATTCACCACTGAATATGAATAATAGTCTTCTTCTTCTTCTTTTTTTTTTTTTTTTTTTTTTCCACAAAATTAATCTTTAAATAAAAATAAAAAAAATTCTTCAAGAATAGTAGGTAGAAAAATATACCTGTCACCTCAAAATTTAAATATGTTTCTAAAAAATATGGATTTTTTTTTTTTTTTCGTACTAAATATTACCATCATCTAGTACGTAGATATATATATATATATATATATATATATATAAGAAAGATAAATTATAATATTAATTGTATTATCTTATACATATCTCCATAAATTCTCTCTTTACGAAATAATACGAATCGCTTTGCCGTAATGAGAAATTGTATATTTTTAAAAGGCTCATCATATGTAGTTTCTACTTTTAAGACGTATCAGATAATAAAAACAGTACCTTTTATTGTGAAGATAATTTTAATGATAGGTTAGTTATTTTCGCAGGCGAATTTTTGTCATACGCAATAACATATAAATCAGTAAGTTTTCTTCTAGATATTCTCATTAAGAATATAATATTAGCAATTTCGACAGAAAAGGTATATAGATGATTAAAAGATCCATCATTGTTTAAAATTAAATATTTTATTTTATTTATTTATTTTTATAAAAATCAGAACAAAAAGTTATTAGTTTACTTGTACTTAAAACTCATTTTAAAAGGTCCGTGTAAATTTCATGAAGGTTTGATTACACTGCTCGGCATGAAAATTCCCCCCCCCCCCCATACCATTTTGGCAAATTCTTATGTAAAATGACCTCCTGAACCCGAATAGGACGCCCATTGTGCCCTATCACCCGCCGTTATTTAGAGACGCCCCCCCTATTTTTATCACTTTTCGGTAATTTTATGGCTATAAATTTTATTTTTAGGAGGGTTGGGGGATTATTTTAACTGTTAAATACCTTTTGAGGGGCTACAGACTTGGAAAATTCTAAAACATCAGCATTTTCGGCAAGGGGAAATTTTAGGGGGAGATTTGAAAATTATGCATTACATTTCTTATATTTTTTTAATCTAGGGGAAGCCGGGGTAATAAGAGATAGGGTTTATAAGAGACGCAGTCAAAAAACCCACCAAAAAATATACTTAGACAGCATTAAAAATATGTAATATTAAGTATCATGTGTATTCTTTACTACAATATACTTATTGAAAAGTTAACATATTTTGAATTATTTTTATACGACGAAAAAAAACCTTCACTTTGAACTTACCCTGAAAGTTCGTGACTTTTTCTAAATTTTTCTTTATTATTTTTTGTACGTAAGATGTTTGGGATTTATTAATGTGTAACCTTTTGACCAAACTATGACTTTTGATGTACAATTTTTTTTAAACCTTGAAAGCATTCTTTATTTACATGTTCTAGGCATGTTTCTTATTACCCCATTTTTATTTTTTGTGAGGGTAATAAGAGACATGAGTCTCTTATTACCCCCACTGTTAATTCCTGTGTCACCCCCAATTGTAGTTCCTGTTAATTCTGCCTGACTAGTTTACGAAGAGTTTACCTAGTGTTAGGCCCAGTCTAAGTTTACCAAGATAACTTTTTTTTTTTTTTTTTTTTTTTTTTCACTTTAAATAAAAAAGCAGTTTCACTCATTAGGCTAGACCATATTTAGTTGATATGATTATGTAAATTTATGTTTAGAATGTGTATAAGTTAGTATTTAGTCATTAATACTTCATTACATAATTTATATTGATGCTTTTGGTTAATCCCTAGGTTATGTTGATTATATGTAGAACAATCATTAAGTACATTATTATATTATTTAGGACCTAATATTAAAAGAAATGAATTTCACAAACACATTTATGACAGTTAACTTTCGAGCAAACATATTTTTTGAATGGATGTAAATAATAAAAATTAAAACTATTGGCTGATTCAGAATTGTTTCCAGATATCTTTAATTATCTCACATGATTTTACATTGCTATATATGGACAGTTACAAGCCTGGTCTCTTATTACCCCGCGTGGGGTTATTAGAGACAAGGATTTAATGAACATTTAAAAAAATAATTTAACAAAAAAATTAAGTTCAAAAATCACCTAAAAATCAAGAGGAGTCCATTTAATGAAATTAATACGAGACATTTATTTCATGTTATTTAGATTAATAGTATATATGTTATTAATATTTTTTGTCTCCCTTTTGTCTCTTATTACCCCGGCTTCCCCTATTATTAATGTTATTTATTAAACATCATACTTTTTTGTTTTTAAATATTACATTAATTTTTTTTTTTTTTTTTTTCATTCTCCAAATCAAATTCAGGGCCATAAAATTACCGAACAGTGATAAAAAATTGAGGAGGGGGTTTTGTGCCGAGAAAACGGTGGCTGACTGGGCAAAATGGTAGTCATATTCAGATTCAGGAGGTCATTTTACATAAGAATCAGCAAAAATAGTATCAGAGCACATTTTTTTTTTTTTTTTTTTTTTTTTCCAGCACAGTTTAAAAATATCCAGATAGTTATTATAGAATGTACTAAGCTGTGTAATACCTTTACAGTAATATCAATTTTCAATTCCTCCAGCATTATTTAAAATTTTTTACAAAATTTTAAACTTTAAAATTCATTTTTCTTGTTTTCCAAATTTTGAGAATAATTGCTTCTTACTGATTTGTTTTCAAATACTATACTCAGTGTATTTGTCACAAAACTGGGCATTCATTTTGGAATCAAGAAATTACTATATTTATTACGAACTCTCAAATTCAGTTGCATGACAAAAATACATGAAAATTTCAAGTTTAAAACTTTATTCTGTTTGTAACTAATGCTATAATTTATACATAAAAAATCTGTTGTGATACAACCACACGACTTCCATTACCCACTATCATATTTCCGAAAATAATAAAGATAAAACTACGAAACTTCAGAATTGAAACTGGTCGGGTGTACAGATGGATTTTCCGAATTCTGGTAAAAATTGGAAAACCAGAAAAGGGTAATCGGAAACTGGAAGTAGGACCCGTAAGCCCGTATCTCAAAAACGTCTCTAACGTTTTTCTTCAAAGTTGCTATATAAACACTCTATTAGATGTCCTTTCAAATGATATAGTTGATTAGTTCAGGAAAATTGACAGTCGCCTTGTGTAAATAGCTCAATTTCAGGTCTCGCAAGTGCGCTCCTTTAAAAACAGCTGTACGTTTTTTTTTTTTTTTTTTTTTTTTTTTTCAAACTCGCCATATTGCTTTTAGATACGGTCATCCTGATTAAGTAGTTCAGTTTTTAGATCTCGGAAATTTGTTTTTAATTTATTTATTTTTAACTCGCTATGTAAATTCTGTTTTATATGTCTTTACACGTGTATCAAATTTCTCTTACTGGAAAATTCCAAAAAATGCACATAATATTTCCAAAAAATGCATATAATAATACGTGTAGTAATGGTGAGAAGGATTCCCCACATACACACACACTGACCGATTGCCAAAAAAAAACTACCTTTTTGGAATCAGGAGGCCTTAAAGCGTGTAAATCAGTTGAAAACTTCGTATCGAACTTTTGGACCGAATACAATACTTTCTTTACCTACGGTAGTAGCGTAATGGAAGTAATACATGACAATTTCAAGTTTTAAACTTTTTCTGTTTGTAATTAATACTGTAATTTATACATTAAAAATGCAATGCACAAATGTGTTCAGTTATATACTAAGGACACACAAAAAAAAAATTGGAGCTTTAAAATAAATTAGAACCAGCATGGAACATTTTCAAATTGATCTTCTTTTTTTTTTTTTTTTTTTTTTTTCTGGGATTATTCTTTGCATAAAAGAGAACTTTTTATCACAAAAATTTCTTTTTTTCATTTTGAACAAAAGTGGTCAACTCGCGGCTTTTCGGTGGCAAGCCGCATAATATTTTGCGGCCTGCGACGAAATTTATGAAATTTATATTTTGACACTTTTGGTTAACATATTAAAAATTAATAAATTTCTTCTGATTCTTCGAGGAGAAATTTCGGTTGTAATAGATGAGAAAGTAATATTGCATTAGTTATTTTAATGAAATATTATTAGATTATTGAATATAATTATTGATTAAAATTATGATAATTATTAACGTTCAGTCATAAATTGTTGACTATTCTATTGTTGATTTAAAAATAATATTACACTTTCTTTCAGTATCTTCAACCCACCCTATATATATATCAATACATACATCTGTATATACATACATTCCCTCATACATACAGACACACACCAAAAAGCGGCCCCCCTGACTAAAAAGTTTTTCCAGTGCTGCATGCCAAGTGTTTTGGACTGGACAGTCCTCACTTAAAAACGCTATATGCATAAAAATGGTAGATTTCATGACAGTACTTAATTGAAGAAGCAGTAGAATGTAAAACGAAATTGATTAATTTCAAGGTACCTTATACCCTTAAAGGACCTTATGACTCTTAAAATGTTTTAATATACGTGAAAAATGGACTCGTTTCGTTTAATATCACAATAATTTTTAATTCTTTCTAAAATAAAAAATAATAAAAAATAATAAAATAAAAAAAATAAAAAATTGGTATACTATTTAAGGTTTATTTTAGATTTTGAAAAATTATAAAATTAATAATGTTAGTTAATTATAATAAAACATGTAGCAAATTTTTAACGTAGCCAAATTTTTCAGTGTTATTTAAAGATCCGTAAGATAATTTAGAAATTAAATATATCATCAAAAATCTTGCGTTAAAATGTTCCTAAAACTAAATTCTATAAAATGTGAATTAAGTATATATAAATTCTTTAGGCTAAAATACTTTAAAATACCATGCAATTTTTTTTAAAAACATAAAATACGGGAACATTTTAATTAATTCATCATTACTAAAATATAATCAAAATATTTAATTATCTTAAACGCTTTAATTCCCTCTCTAGAATATAATTTTGAGAATAATTTAATGCAAGTAATAAGTTAGTATGCAAATTCCAAATTAAATTATCTTATGGATCGAGAAATAACACTGAAAATATTTGCTATAGTAATTGTTTAGCCCTTTTTTTTATTATAATTGATTAATAATATCAATTTTAAGATTTCCAGACGCTAAAGACCGTCAAACATTCTACCAATTTTTGTGTAATTTTAACAGTAATTAAGAACGTGTAACTAATTAAAACATTTTCACTCATTCTTAGAAGGTATATAATACCCGTTTAACATCTGTTAATTTCTTTATTTGCTGATAAGTTAAACGCAATTTAAAGTTGAGACAGTTGCTTAATTTAATTGCGTATCTAAGATAAAAGAAATATATAATTGTTGAAAATGGATGTTGTTAAGTTAGTAGAGTCGCTTAATGTCATCTCACTTGTTTTCAAACGATTATCAACATATTATATTCCGTATATCGGAAAAATGTATTACTTTATGGAATAAAATATTTCCAACAAAAACCCATCTAGAGCAAGAAATAAAGAAAAAAGCTTTTAACCATAACATCATATTGTTTATTTCTGTTCCAAATTTCGCTAATGAAGCACACGGACAAGGAAAAGTATTTAACTCAATTTATTTAACATAAAAAAAAAAGGTTTACTTTAAATAATTTATTTTTTTTATATCACTTAATCGGGAAAAAAAAATCTTACATGCTTAAAAAATAATTATTCTGTATATTTTGTAATGAAGATATAATGATATAATCGTCGATTTATATCCGTAATAATAAAATTATATTTAATTGTATAATTCTATATCATTGTCAATTAAAGACAAAGATAGATTGTAAAATTTTCAAAGACGTATTCACGATTAGAAGTTTATACTTAAATTTAATTTTTTTTAAAAAAAGAAAGAAAAACTTGATGTTAAATTATTTTTATTTAAAGTTTAACACGCAAATCAACCTAACGTATTAATGCAAGTCACTTTCTCCCACAAAGTAAAAAAAATATCTATATATATACATTATAAGTAGCGAAATATCGAAAACTTTGTTTAATTTTCAAACGTATATAATGTTTCTTTACTTATAATCAACAGCTCACCGATTAAAAAAACACTAATTTTGAGGCATTTTATTATTATTATTTTTATTATTATTATTAATGAAAGCTATATAAAAGGCTCTCATTGACATACAAGCACCAAGTGGAAAGGTGTGTGTTTTTTATATGCTCACAGCAATATAAATACGTCAGGGAAAAAAATCACTTTACAATCGGAAATACATTCTGATTCACAGCCGCTAAATTTTCATTGAAAACCACGATTGTAAAGACATACAACATACACTTGGTAGCTCACCTACACTCACTTATGAGCTCTGGTCTATAACTCAGAGCTCATAAACGTTGAAACCGCATATTAATTGCCGCGTCTATAAGGTGGTTGTTCATTTACGACTCTAGCTTATATTATGACTTCCTGTGATATCTCCACTTTGAAAAGTCGAAATAACTATTAGGAGTGGAATACTATGTTTTTGATATAGCTTGTGTGGTAGAAGTAAAGGTATTTGAGCTTTGAATATTTAACACTCGTGTATTCATTTGTATACATAGCGTTCAATTCTTATCTTTTTTCTCTCTCTCTACAAACACACACACACAGATATTGTATATATATATATATGTACATATATACAGGGTTCGCAATTGTAATTTAGACCACAAAAATATTCAACGTACCAGCAAAATATAAATTCCAGTAGTCCACTGGACCAGAGAGGTTTTTTTCATATTTTTTTTTTTTTTACTTTTTCTCACATTTGCCCGTAAATTTGCACAGAATAATATGTTATAACAATAGCAAGTGTACTTTTCTATAATTGTCAATATCACCTATTACTTGTAGTTTTTCATTTAATTTTGTTTTCATAACTTTTTATTTTTACTTTTAATTCTTAATTGTAAATACGTGACATTATGTTTGTTTATTAAAGGATAAATTTTTGATTTATATAAGACTTCATTTTTATTTTTTAATTAATTTACAAAGAAGTTTCACATTTATCTTACATATATTTATAAACAAAATGTTTTAGTAAAACATATGGTCTACAAATTTTCAAATATTTTTTTTAAATATAATAGAATGGAAGAACGGACCAATCAAAAGTATGTACAGACCAGTGAAATCTGAATATTACTGGTCTTGCGGACCAATAACTTTATTTTCTTAATGTTTACCCCTGTGTATATATATATATAGATTAAATACGTTTTCAAACATTGCAGTAGATGAAACCAAGTATCACATGAAGAACTAGGAAAAAGAAAACATGAATAAAGATTACTAAAACATTGAGCATCCTCATGTTAAAACATACAACATCATTACTTTTTCAAGGCATAGAATAAATGTTGCATGCAAATTAGGTGATATTTCTGTCGTGCTGTATGCAATTTGTTAAAAATGTACAGCATGCTATGTCCAGTATCCCCTATATATATATATATATATATATATATATATATATAATATTAGGGTATTATTTTAATTATGACAATATTGACACAAACAATGAAATCATTCATGATAACTCGTAAACGAAAAAATAGGCGGAATTAAGAGATAGAAATTTTGAAATCCACTTATTTCAATATTTTAATTATTGATGTAAAATATTGTCTTTCACTCCATGATTTTCTGGTGAGAATGAAAAAATAAATGCCTTAAAAATCACAAATTTAATGAAAAAAATTAATGCTAAGAATTAATTACATCCACAGTTAGAAACTTAAATGTCGTAATTATATTTTGCGTAAGCAAAAGCAATACTGGCATCTAAACACATGTATTAGTATATTAAATCTATCGAGACTTAAAAAATTCCAAATCGTGTAAAGTTTTTGGAAATTATGTTCTATTTTGAGAAAAATAAGAAAAAATTAATTGCATTAAAAAGATAAGATTAGAAAATATTTTATTCAATATAGATTAATGATTAAGAATTAAGAATTTATCGGAGAAGATGTTTTTGCAATCTCAGTATATATTGTTAAATTTAATTACATATTGTAATCATTTTTTTGTTAAATATCTTTCATGCCATACCTATGTTATTATTTAAATACCCATGAGATGCAACGGTCAAACAAGGGACTTGATAGGGGGTGTAGATCTTTAAACCAATCAAGTGAATTAAAACTAAATAATAATAATAATAATAATAATAATAATAATAATAACAATAATAAAGATGGTATTTGAAAAACACGAAATATTTTAAAACAATAGGGCATTCACTCATGACCGTAACCAAAATGAATTATCGAAGGTGGTGGGGGGGGGGGCAGAAATTATCCATTTAACTCATTGGGAATTATGCGAATAGGTACATTTGTTAATTGGATCTCCAAAGTTAAGTCCTGGAAATGATAAACACACAATTTTGTTGGAATGTCCGCTATTAGAATTGATGCATGGTTAATTGTCTTTTATAGCTGTCTTTTAATACTTTTCTTTATAACTTTATATTTATATACTATTACATTTGTAAAGAATTACGTAATAAGAGATATATTCTTCTGTGGAGTTTCCGAATGATTCATTTATAAATTTAATGGAATTTACATAAAATAATCTGGTGTGTCACACCCACGAATTTCTCTTACCCTGAAATTTAATACTATAAATACAGGTTGCAGATTAAGAGGTAAGATAACGAGTACTGTTGTTATGTAAACCTGTGTTAAACAATTCAAATTAGGCTTTGGAAGAGTTTTATATGATAATTAATTCTGTGTGAGGGAAGCTACCGCATCCCTCAACCCCCCGTTTCATTAATGCACGTGAATTTATGTAGAATTTAATTCTGTTATTAAAATTAAAAGTTTACTTAAAATTATACAGATAATTTTCACACTCAACATTCATTGAAACTTATCAATCTTAATCAAACTTTTCCAGCAACAAACTTACATTAACTTCAAAATACAACATTTGGATCTCCTAAAATTAATTGTTTTTAAGTTATTCTAAGAGACAGAGACAAAGATAAAACGTTAAAATCTTGACTACGGTAATCAGGAAGGCTCAAAGCGTGTAAATATACAAAAAACAAGTGATGAATATTTAGCTTATGCACCTACATTTATATAGAATTTAATTCGGTTATGAAAATATAATTTACTAGCAGGCTTTGCCCGCTTCGCTGGACATTAAACTTAAATGAGTTGTCAAAATCCCATATCTTTATTAATAACCCAAGTTCTCGCTGTGATTGGTAGAGGTTTTCTCGCTCGCAAAGTGAGGAGTCTAGGTCTCCACTGTCTTCGGCACAACTTACCCACTTCTTACTTCCCCTTCCTCAGCGGGTGAGTTCGAATTTTTGCAAAATCACACTAATGTACATAATGCGTACACTTAATCAATATACAGTCTGGGTCCCCACTGCCTTAGGCACAACTTACCCACTTGTTACTTCCCCTTCCTCAGTGGGTGAGTTCGAAGTTTTGCAAAATCCCACTAACGTACATAATGCGTACACTTAATCAATATCCGCACACCAAAATTCGCCATTCTAAGATAATTCAAAGCGAATTCAAACGGAAAAACATGTTTTTACACATGTTTATTGGGAACGACTTCAGTATAAACCCACAACGATATTTGGCGATTTTTTTTGTTGGCGATTATGGCTAAATCATAAATCTAAAAATCATAAATCATATATGATAAATGATAAAATCATAATCTAAATCATAAATCCAAAATAAACAAAATATTAGGCTGCCATATTATATCGCAAACAGTCCAGAACGACATCGTTATCCTTCAAAACAACGCCAAAGAAAAATCGCCAAATTCAGCTGTGGGGTTATACAGAAGTTATACCGTTTATTGCCCTCCGACTCCGAGAAGGGGGGGGGGAGATTTCGAATTTCGTGAAATCCAGTTACAATAAGTGCCGGATGCAAACAAACAATTTACGCACCAAATTTCGTGACCACAGAAGTCTTTAATAGAAAATATAAATAAATAAGTACAAAATGCACAGCTTTAGTATGGGAACCCTTTGGTGACTTTAAATATTTTAAGCCATTTTTGCGATGAACTGAATTGGCTATCTCAATTGTGCAATCAAAGATCTTGGCGAGAAACGTCCGAGCTACTTCGGTTCCGAATTTCAAATTTTGCCAAAGGGATCCAATACTAAAGCTGTTCCATATCGAATCTAGGTTGAAAACGGAAAAAGGGTAAAATAAATTAGAAATATCATACCTATATTTATAAATTTAGTACCAAATGAAAGAGGCGATTTTGCTGAATCCAGGGGTGCAAACAGTTTTTCGATGCGACAATTAGATATTAAAAAAATAACTAAAGTATGAAATTTAAGTGGCAACGGAAAAACGGAAAAAGGGGAAAATAAATTAGAAGTATCAGACCTATCGTTACAAATTCAGTACCAAATTAAAGAGATGATTTTTCTGAATCCTGGGGTGTAAACAGTTTTTCGATACGACAATTAGATGTTTTAAAATTAACTAAAGTATGAAACTCAGATGGCAAAACTTCATTTAAATCTTTTCATAATTTGTAGTGCGATTCACGCGAATGAAAAAAGTCTTTATCTTAAAAATTTATTTTTGCATTTTATTTTTCCATTCAAAGCGTTTTAGTGAAAAAATATTTATGGCGCATGCGCAGGCGTTTTTTACCCACAATTTAAACACTAATCAGAATTTTGAAAATTTCTATAGATATAATTTTAAGTTGGGTGAAGACCTAAGTTTCTGCCAAGCGCCGTTGAATTCCGTCCAGCCGTTCTCGAGTGATGCCCGGACAAACGTGTTTTAGTCTTTTACCCCCCAGGGGGGAACGGGGGAGAATTTCTGAAAAGTTGATGGATATAATTTTAAGTTGGGTGAATACCTAAATCCCTGCCAAGCGCCGTTGAATTCCGTTCAGCCGTTCTTGAGTGATGCCCGGACAAACGTGTTTTAGTCTTTTACCCCCTAGGGGGAGAACGGGGGGGAATTTCTGAAAAGTTGATAGATATAATTTTAAGTTGGGTGAAGACCTAAATTCCTGCCAAGCATCGTTGAATTCCGTCCAGCGGTTCTCAAGTGATGCCCGGACAAAAAAAGCGACATTCGGACACGATGACACACACACAGACACACACACACACACACAGGCAAAATTTTCTGAAGTCATTTTCGGCTTTCATGGGGTGTAAAACGTGAAGACATCGCAAAATTTTTCGATTCCGACAAATTTACAGACAAAACTCTGATTTTATTAATATAGATTAAAATTATTATTTAAAAAAATTATCTTTTATGATAATTCAGACGATTTCTATATTAGAGAGGTAGTAAAATATATAAAAAAAAAGTTGAATTTATTCTCAATATTACATTAAAAAAAAAAAAAAAATGTTTTTGGTTAAAAATGAAAAAAAAAAAAAAAAAAAAAAAAATCGATAACTTTATTTTAAGTTATCGCAGATCGATGGTTCAATCATTCGTTTTAAAGATATTGGCAAGCTCTTTTGAAAGATACCCATAATGAAAATTTACTCCCCTCGAGGGGGGACTTCCCTCCGAGGGGGGAGGTGAGGCTCCTACATACACAAAAAAATTTTCCCAGTTGAATATCTCTATTACAAAAAATATGTATTCGTTTCATTTTGTTTAGTGCAGTCTATAGAAGTTAAACTCTACTTACGTGCGATTTCCCCCATAAACGTAATGTATTTGAATACTTTTGAGTATATATGATAAACCACATTGACAGGAAATGCTGTATATACCCCAAGATATGCATAATTCTTGGGGTATTTATAGTATTTCCTGTCAGTGTGGTTTATCATATATTGGCCAAACTAAACGCAGCCTTAAATTTCGTCTAAAAGAACATATGAATTACGTCCGCAAACAAGAAACCAATAAATCGGCTATTTTTAAGCATTGCTGGGAGGAAAATCATAATTTTAAATTTAATTCAGCTAAAATAATTTGCAGACCGAAATCCATTCATGAACTCGATTTCTTTGAAGCTTGTCATATTTATAAAAATTTTTAAAACCTTGTAAATTGTGATTTCGCTATTCCCTATTTGTCTGACTGTTGGAAATTCTATATTCAATCCACATTTTCTTAATTTTTCTACTGTTTACACAGCTAACTTTCCTAAATTCCTATTGGCCACTCTCCCCACCTTTCCCATAAACCTATTGGTTGAACTAAATCCGGCCTCTCTCCTATATATACGAGCACTTCTCTTGATTCAGAATCATTTTTGCACTGAAGACGGTACGCTTTAGGCTACCGAAACAGCTGTATGCATTTCCAATATTTTTCTTTGGCGTTTCTGACGTAGTAGTTTTTTCGGGTTTTAACATTATTTTTAGTATTTGAGTAGCCTTCGAAACAAAACTTTTGCTTAAAATATATGAGTATAACATCTTTACTGTTGAATTTCGAATAAACTCTATGAGGTACTTCTTTAGATATTTTTAAAGAATGTTTTCTAAAAAATCAACCGAAAACTCCTAAATTCGTAAATGCGGCTTAACTTATGTGCATGAGTGCATAAATGAACACAAGGCATTATTACTTTTATTTATTTATTTATTTATATGTTGTGTTAAATGAGAGACCGCGTTAACGTGTCAGCAATAACACTGCACTTTAAAAATATATTTATTATTTTAAGGTTATTTTTTATATATATTTCGTTGTTTCTTAATAAATTCTAAATTTGTCTCGAAAATGATCGAGCTGAAACAATGAAGCGTTTACGTATTACATTTATAACAACTAGCAGAAAAAAAAAAACTATCTTTAATAAATGGTCTGTCTAAGAGAATATATTTCCTTTAATCCTTCATCTTATGCTTAGACAAGCTATTTACCCATGTGATCATATCTTTATCTTGAGCATCGGAATCTTTATACAGTGAAGATTTATTACAGAAATTACTGCCATTGCCCAAGTCACAGATGTGATGTGGTTATTACAGGTTGGCAAGTGTTGAAAGGTGACAAATTAAAAGGCGCTCGAGTGCATGCTATTTCAGTTTTTAGCGTTATGACTTATGTGCATGTTACATTATGGCGGCCTAGTGTGACAGATAGGGATATTAATGATATCTCCCCTGCAGGATAAGGATGTGAGAAATACACCTCCGCAACTTTGAATCTCTAATCTTCTCTGTGGATATTAAGGTGCATATCAAACTGTAGAAAGGAATCTATACAGGCTAAGCTTAGCTATTAATATATAGAGTGATTCTTTCTATCTTCATTCAAATAGTAAATATGAATCAGGATTTCATGAAATTAGTATATATTTTAGATTTTGACATTGTTATGATAAAAGTATCGACGATAAGTCTAGATTTACATTGATGACACTGAAATAAATATTTTACTGTAGTTATTGTAACTAGATTTCTCCTCAAAATGATTAGCATAAGCGATTTTGTCGAGAACAACTAATATTTTTTTGATAAGTGAATAGAACGAAAATTTACCTTAATTTGTTAATAAATAGTACAATTTTTTTTTTTTAACTTTAAATAGAAAAAAAGAAAAAATCTTTGCAGTTGAATTATATTCAAATCGATTTTACTGTACTTGACTGTGAGAACCTGTGAAACGATTGTTTGTTTCTTTTACTATAACTCAGTTAATAACGAACAGCTTCAGCTAGTAAAAAAATATAATCGTACTAAACTTAGTGACATTGAAAAAAAAAAAAAAGTGGATTGGAAAATTTAATTTAACTTTTTTAAAATGTAATTTTTTTATTTAATTTCTGAACGGGTTGAAAATTTTTATCTCTAAAATGACACCTTCATTTTCTTTCTTATATGTACCTCCTGTAAAAATTCCGACAACAGTTTTTGATATTTCCTTGACAAAAATGTTTATTTTATACATGATGGCCTATATAGGTGATTAAAGTAATAGCTTTGTGTATAGTATTCGTTTTTTTTTTTTTTTTTTTTTTTTTTTTTCACCCAACAAGAATGTATCAAGATCGTCTTTAGTAGTGTAAAAGACAGATATGTGCAAATTTAAAAATTAAAATTAAAATAATAATAATAAATTTTTATTCAGATATTTCGATTTATTAATTTTATCGGAAATAGCGTGAAAAGCTTTATTTATAAAAAAAAAAAAAAATGCGCAGCGTGTTCTCAATTTTTTATCAATGATTGTTCTTATTTACACATTATAAAATATAATTTTTTCTACATTATAAAATATGCAAGTTTGAATTCATTACAAAGTTTCATTGAATTCATTACAAAGTTTCACTTTAACAACTTCTTTATTTGCGAATTATCACATTAAAAAATAAAATAGTACATTTGCGTGGTGTGTATTAGTTATAGGAAAAGAAAATTTTTGTTGTGTCTTAAAAGCAAATATATTAATATGTCTTTTATCTTTTAATCGCTCAATTAATCGCATATTATTAACAAAACGCAAGGGTCGTCAGTTTGCACGCACGCACACACACACACACACACACACACACACACACACACAATTTTAGCGAAATTCGGATTCTGTAAAGTCATAGAATGATGAAATATGTATAAAAATAAAAATAATTGTATATGTATTCACATCTTAAATGTCTTTTAATTCATTGTTTAAATCTTTGAATTGCTCGGCAATAATAGGGATTTGATATGCTCTCATATATCGCTGTCTCAGAAACAACTCATATTTTTTTGCCCTAGTGCTGTTATTGCGGAAATTGTAAAGTTATTATTTTACATTTATTAACTTTTTTGATATCTTTTGCTTTTTATAACGCTTTACTTTCTTACGTAATTGTTTATTGAATAATTCAGATCTTCCTTCCTGGTATTTCATCGTCATAATAATGAATTATATACATATATCCTCATTAAAAATATTTCTAGTTATATATAAATATATATTTGGTTCATGCGGATAAGGACATTTCATGATCTTTTTACTTCCATTCTACATCTATTATTACATGTATAATTGGGTGTAATCCTTTTCTATTGTTTTATTTTTGAAATTTTTTATTAGCTTTAATGTGTCTATATATCTATACATATACCTTTCTCTGCAACCCGCTGTTTTTAGACTCGAAGGTGAGTTCGAAACTAGGGAATAATTTGACGATTGCTTGATAATTATATATTAAATTATGTTAGTAGTAATCCAACTACTATCTGAGAACTGAATCAGTATACTTGCTTGTTTTGGATAGAGTACGGCTAAATATTTTATTTCTAAAAATATTAATTCAGAATATTCAAGAAAAGAAAATTAGTTTCGTAAATTACCCATACTTTGACTAACGTTATTATTAATATAAAATAATTTCCCGACCACAATTTATTGCACATTATACGCGATTAGTTTATAAATTTGAAAATTATAACTATATTTTGATCCAAATAAGTACTCTATTTTGGTGTTTTTAGTTACTATGCGGTGTGAAAATTATTTCTTAACTTCTATGGAATAAAACTATGACAAACCAACCAGAGTGCACACTTTATGAATTTATATTTATTTAATGCATATAACGTGTGGTGTGATTTAAGAATGAAACACTCTTTGATTTAAGTCAATTTAAAGCAATGCAAAACTTTTTTATTCCTTATATATTTCTCCCACCCATATTTATATATTTACTATTTTACTTTTGAAAAAGAAAATTCCCAAAAAAATATGGGGTCTTAAAGTATTTGTTTTATTTTTTTAAATTTTCTTTTAAATTCAAAATAGAAACTTTTGTACTGTGAAAAATTATGAGATGTAAAATATACTATTAAACTATTTATTTGATCACTCACTAGCTTTTGACAAATTAAAACCAAGTTAAGTTATTGAAATTATAATAAAAATGTTGTGTCGCTTCGAGCGTATTGTTATACTTGCATGAATTTACACACATATATAATGTATGGATACCAGAAAAATTTCAGAAATGCTGTGTTACGAAAGAAAAGAAGATAAAAAATGTTAAGGAAATCTGTTTAAGGAAAGAACTAGAGGAAATCCAAATACAAATTTGAATTAGATGATATCTCCTTAATATTCTGTTTCATCAAATACTTTTTAAAGACTTACTTACATATAATAACTTTTCCTAGATTATATTACACTTTTACTATATTTTTCTATAATTTAAAATTATAAATCAGATATCGTGAAAATACTTAGAATATATATATATATTAAATAAATAAATAAATAAATATATATATATATATATAAATATTCACCGGTACTTTGTAAGAAAGAGTATTAAGATAATAATAGAAGTTAAATGTGTTTGGAAATATGTATGAAAATGTATTTAATATTTAATTATAATACACGAATAAACTACATATTTTGAATTTTCAAAAATATATCGATAATTTTATTCTAAAATTCTCTGTTTGAATTTCATTCTTTAAAGGGTCTGGGGAGTTTTAACTTTAAAAAAGAAATCGATATTTTGAAATATATATATACCGGGTGATCCAAAAGTGACAAGAAAAACTAAAATATATTGTTCAAAAAGTACTGATCGTAGCTCTATGTGGTTTTCACCGAAATATACAGAAAAATAGGGAATTTTTTATGTTCAAAGAAAAAAATATTAGTTAGATTTTTCATAATTATATCGCGATCTATTCGCAGATTTCTGTTACATGTTAAACAGATCTGCATGATCAAATAACGCCATATTGCGTATACCGAAGCTATTTTTAGTACTAGAATTTGCATTGCGTAACTTCTAACAATCATTCTAATGAATGATGGCTGTGACTTTGAGTCGCCTAGTTACGTTGTGGAATATGCTGCACCATTGTGAAAAACTAATTTTACAATTAAAGTGTCACCTGATGAAAAAAAACTTAAACTGATTTGTTAATAAATCTTTTGCTACGTAAAAAAAAAATAAATAAATAAATAAATAGAATCCTATGTGTTTCTGTGCATTTCAGTGAAAACCGCGTAGTGCTAATGGACAATATGTTTTGAATAATATATATTTTTTATTTTTTCTGTGAATTTTGGATTACCTGGTATATATGTTAAAATATCAACAATGTTGAGCATTTTCAAAAGTTATGAGCGAAGTTCCAACTGATTTCAGTATTAAACTTCATTTTATTCCCAAACTTTAAAGCTTGATTTCTTAAAAGGGACTTTTTGCCCCATTCTCAAGATATTTTACCGTGAAATTAACCTAATGACTTTTTTTATGGTCTTAAAATGTTTCTAAAAATCTATTTAATAAAATTAAGAGTTTTCAGATATTTTGAATACTTACTTTTTTTATAATAATCTAAAAGTAAATAACTGAATTTTTTTCTAAAAGTTTAATCTTTTTGAAAAAAAAATTTTTTTTACTAAAAATAGTTGTTTTACTAAATATTGATTCATTTTGTAGATATCCTTTATTTAATTTATGTGTGCAAAACTTTACATCAATAAGTGGAAAACATTTTTCAAAATCTTGCTGGTGGTGGCAGAAAAAGCCCTTTTCAGAAAAAAAAAGCGCTAAAGTGTATACAGTTAAAAAATATGAGTAAATGCATATTTTAAATGAGTAAATTTATTTCGATAAATGAAACATGCTAGTCTTATTTATGAAATACTGCATGTTATCAAATGAAATAATATGCTGAACTAAAAGATTAGTTCTTTCTGAGAATTTCTATATATTTAAAGAAGGGAAATAAAATATCAAACATAATTTTTTGTCCATCAAACCTCCAGAAATATATATCGAGGCGGTTTCATACTGGTTTCCAGAAGAATACATCAATGATAAACTATTTGGGATATTCGGATTCAAGATGGTCAATGCCAATTTTTGAACATGTTAATATACTCAAAAATAAGTATACGTGATTTTTAAATTTCAGTATATTATTTGCTACGGAACCCCTTTGAGTGTGTCACATTTAACTTTCGTTTACTCAATTTTGAGTATTTTGCTCTTTTATTTTTCTCAGTATAGAAATGTAATGAAGTTCAATCCTAACGTCAGTTGTAATTTTGCTCATAAATTTCGAGCCAAAGTACGTAGAATCATAAACGAAACCTCAATATTGTCCAGAATCTTTAAGATTTGCACTTACATTTTATTTTCTTAAAAAAGTCGATTTTTTAAAGGTTAAAACTTCCTAGGGTCCTTAATACACAAACATTTATAATTTTTTTTCTTTAAAAAATATATCTCTTAACATTATAATAATTTGTATCAATTATGATTTCTAAAGCTGAATATTTTCAAAATGTCTGTTGGAAAATTCTAGGATTTAATGCCTGAAATTAAGAAAATTCCCTGCTGTACTGATCAAAATGTTAATTTTATTCAACGAAAATGTTTTTATTCAACAAAAATGCATTAAAATGTTTTTAGTTTATTGTTATAAACATATCTGTCTTTTAATTATAAATTGTATTTCCTGCTAAAAATGCATTTTTCTTATACTAATAACTTATAAACTTTCCGCTTCATAAATGTGTCAAATTTTTCACTTCAGCGGGTAATACTTGATGAAACTTGTTATTAGGTTAAATTGAGTGTTTTGGAATATCTGCAAACAATGTCAACTAATTTTTTCCTCCATCGAAAATAAAATAAAACAGAAAGATAAATATTCTAAATACATATACATATATATATATATTTATTAAATCAGTGATTCATATTTCAAGCTCATGCATTCTGACTATTAGTAATTATTGCTTTTCTCATATGGACATTAATAGGAATACTTGTTATCCTTAAATGAATTGGTGTTTTGCTTGGCCTAAGTTTTGCTTTATCTCATCGTTAGGCTTAAGTGTTATGTGTGTCATTTCTCTTCTGCGTAAGTACTTTAACATGTTTTTACTACTCAGTGTAATTTAATTAAATTATCATCGTGACAATAATTTTATACGAAATGCAACTCATTTAAAATTTCATTGTTGATATTTTCATTTATCTTTCATTTGCTGAGTGTTGTAAAGGAATTAAATTATTCAAATTTTATATATATATATATATATATATATATATATATATACAGTCGGTAACAAAAGTGTCCGAACACTAGCAAAAATTCCTATGTAAAAAAAGTACACTTCATACGGTTTTGTTAAATAAATCCTTATCGAATCATGTTCTTACACTGACTAAGAGCAGGATTCGACAAGGATTTATTTAACAAAACCTTATGAAGTGTACTTTTTTTACATAGGAATTTTTGCTAGTGTTCGGACACTTTTGTTACCGACTGTATATATATATATATATACATATGTAAGGAAAAATACATTTTCTAAAAATGAAATGGTTTAAATTTTCAGTTTTGTCGGCAAAATGAGCTCCAACTCATTCAGAGTAAAGCACCATAAATATATAAATGTTATTAAAAAATAAATAAATAAATAAATAAAAATGCAATAGAATTTTAAAGGAAACTGTCGCCAGCATTTACGGGAAGAAACTGATAGGTACAAATAAGGGGCTGTGCAAAGTGCCACAGGAAACACCAAAATATTACTGGGAGCATTTTATCATTGAAGAGAACACAATTTTTAGAGATACAGAAAACATGATATTTTCCTAAGAAATTGAAAAAAAAAAAAAATGCGAAAAGAGCAAGAAGAAGAAGAAGAAGGAGAAGGAGATGAAAAAAAAAAAGAAAAGAGCAGTAGAAGAAGATGACGAAGAAGAAACATACTTAAATTTTTTGATAGTTTTCATTTTATTACTTTCTATTAGCTATTTATAATAGAGAAAGTATTATTTTTGGGGCGAATCTTTGAAACTGAATTTTTCCATATATTTATATATCTTAAGGTTCTCTGATTCTGAAAATATAGTTGACGGTAAAATGACCTCCTGAATCCGAATAAGACTCCCATTTTGCCCAATCACCCACCGTTTTTGTGGGACGCTACACCCTCCTGCAATTTTTATCACCGTTCGGTAATTTTATGACCAAGAATTTGATTTAAGGAATGGGAAAAAATTATTTTAACATTTAAAAACAAAAATATATAATGTGTAATAAATAATAATAATAATTGATTAATAAAACATAATAAATGTAATATATAATTTCAAGTGCTAATCTCCCTCCCCCACCCTTTAATTTTTCCCCTTGTTGCAAATGTTCATGTTTTTGAATTTTCCTAGTCTGTAGACCCCCAGAAGATATTTAACAGTTAAAATAATCATTTCCTCCCCTACAAATCAAATTTATAGCCATAAAATTACATAAAAGTGATAAAAGTAGAGGGGCATCCCTAAAAAATGGTAGGTGATAGGGCAAAATGGGCATCATATTCGAATTCAAAATGTCATTTTACATGAGAATTTGCAAAAAAAGATGCTGGGGCCGATTTTCCTGCAGAACAGTGTATTATATTAAATCTGTATAAGATGCTACTTGAATTTTTTTTTTTTTTTGTTAGAAATAAAACAAATAATTCATGTGCATTTTCAAGAAAAACATCAAGTACATTATGTCTAATACATACTTAATTACATTATGTCCAAATACTTAAATGCATTACAGTCGGTAACAAAAGTGTCCGAACACTAGCAAAAATTCCTATGTAAAAAAAGTACACTTCATACGGTTTTGTTAAATAAATCCTTCTCGAATCCTGTTCTTAGTCAGTCTAAGAACATGATTCGATAAGGATTTATTTAACAAAACCGTATGAAGTGTACGTTTTTTACATAGGAATTTTTGCTAGTGTTCGGACACTTTTGTTACCGACTGTACGTCTACGAGAAAACATTCTGGTGAGTAAAGCTTAATATCATTAGAATGCATAAAACAAAACAAAATGAACACATTTTTGTATTCATAAAATCATGTATTGTATTGCATATAGTATAAAAATGATTTACCATTTGTCTACAGTGTCGGCAAAAATAATTCGAATATATTAAAGTTCCACTTGGAAATTGTTGGAAGTGCATTTCAAGTTGTGTTACGTGTTTTTCATGCTCTGTCAAATTTAAGTACACTGTGCAGTTTACATATAATCTATAAACAATACACATGGGTTAGCCAAAATTAAGCGCATGCATTCTTTTCTACTGAATGAAATTGATGAAAGTTTTTTTTTTTTTTTTTTTTTTTTTTTTTTTTTTTTTACCAAGTCAAGGAAAATGCTTAGGAATTATACTTACTTTCTTCTACTTATATTATAGACAAAGTATTATTTGAAGCCTAATTTTAAACGCTGATCTTATACTATAATTGAGTTTTTACGTCGAACTAGTGCTGCGCAGTGGGCAATTGGCGACTGGGCTTGTCTGGGACTCAACCCTAGAAGTGGTCCGGAGACAATTTTGATCCTCCACGGAAGGGATGACTTTTCCATTTCGGTGACTCCCAGAGGTATAATTTTTGATGGGAACATGGAGGACATTGCGGCGACGACAGATTTTACGTGCACCAGTCACCATTAGTGTACACGACGGTCTTTGGCCGGCTCAAGTACCGAACCCGCTATATTCCAATTACGAGCCTGCGCTCTACCAATTGGGCCTCCACTATAATTACGTGATTTAAAGTCCGCTAAATGCAAAAATCAAGTTTTCAGCGGATGATCCGCTTTTATTTCTTTTATCAGAATATCTTAAATACAAAAAATAGTGTGAAATTCAAATTTAGTAATTTGAAAATTTAATAAGGTTGTAATTTGAAAAAATTAACAAAGATTAAAATGTTTCGAGAAGTGATATGTGTTACAGTTGTCTGAATAATTTGTCAGATGTATAAAGAATCTAAATACTATATTCAAACGAGAGGGGGGAGGATGAGGGGAGGTGAATTAAGGTGGAAGTGACTCTTATTCTCCCACAGAAATATTTGACAGATAAAATTGTTTATAAATCTATTTTAAACTTTTTAAAAAGTATATTCATGTACAAACTTCCTACCTAATATGTAATCTATTTTTATAGTATTCAAATGCAGGATAAGGGAAAGTTTGTGAGTGACGCTCCAAACTATTTTAACTGTATTGCAAAGTGAGAGATAAAAAACATGATTGCATTACATTAAATAAATCTTGCATTACAAAATATAATTTAATGCAAAATAAAAATACAAGTTAAGATTTTAAAATTCAAAAGTATATTACAATAACAGTAATGAAGTTATTTATTTATCAGGGCTGAAATTTTTACGCTGGCTTAAATTTAAAAGTTTATATAAAAATATAAATAAACTACTATCATTCACAAGATATGCAAAAATTTGCTCGATTTTAAAACTTGGAAAAATTTCTTTATATATAATTTTAACTACAGAATTTTACAAAAAACTTAAATTAAAGGTATTCTATGTAATTTAAATAATTTGATTTAAAGGTATTCAATAAAAGGAAGTTTTTTCTCCTTGTTCTTAAAAAATAACTTACATTTTGTTATTTGTTATTGTTTCTTTCCTTCGGTTTTTGTCATTAATAATGTGTTTCCGAATATGAAACTAAAGATTTAAATAATAAAGATTTCATAGTTCGTAAATACCAGTAAAATTTTGTGAAATTAAATATAAATATAAATAACAAAATATAACTTTTGAGATAGTTTAAAACAATATTTTCGAAAAATTTTACATAAGAGAAGTTACATGATTTAAACCATGTTGAGAAAGAATAGCCAATTGTTTATGAGATAAAACAATGTTAAAATTAAGTCACACAATTTTATATTTAAGTAACTTTTAATTATATATTATCTTTATTATTATTATTATTATTATTATTATTTTCATGAAATAACAGTTACGACAAACTTTTAACGTCTATCTGAAATATAAATGAGGCTTTTTGTCAAGCAAAAACATATTTGATAGTTAAAAATCCTAAATGTGATATGATCTAAGTGTATTATTTTGAAAATTATTGTTTGAAAATTATGCAGTCATAACAACTTCAAACTATTTATGCTCTAATTCTCATGAAATATATTTGTGAACCAAAATATATTTTTATAAACCAATACATTTAAGCGGTATTAGTTTTAAAAAGATCGAAAGATAGAAAGAGAAGGTAATTTAAAAGAAGTACCAACAATTAATTTAATATATATATATTTGTTTTTTTCAATAGCGCGGTACTTTTTGCGACTTAGAAGTAGGGCTGGAGTATTTATCAATATATCCCCAAGTATCAATATTTTTTAAATATCGCAATAACGATATTGAAGATCTAGCTCTGCTGATATATCCCTCTAACGATATTTCTTTAGCGCACACTCAGCGATCAATCGAAGCGCCGATAAATAATATTCCTCACTAGCACCTATCACCAGTCACCACGCTCGGAATAAAGAGAACGCCGAATAGCTTATTCACCGTGTTTTCTAAAAAAAAAAAAAAAAAACCGTTTGGCTAGCGGAAGTGACGCAACCCCTTGTGCGCGCCACAAACCTGCATCATCGCGTGCCAAGCAAAGCCCGAAAAAAAAAGAGACCTGAATAGCTTATACTAATGCAACCCCCTTTTTCCCCTCCACTCACTGACTAAAACTCCCAACCCCAAACAATCCTTCCTCTCCAATCCTCTCTTTCCATACCGCAATGTATCTACTTTCTTGAAAATATCACTGTCCAAAAACAAAAAGTCAATGATATTCATCAGGAAAATTAAACTATCACAGTATATCGACTTCCCATAGTATACTGACTTCTTAGAGTATATTGACTTCTCATTCTACATTCATGCATTTCCCTGGCTCTAAACGATAATATGAAAGAATTTATACTACCGTTAGTATAAGTTCTTTGATAATATTGGATATTGCACATCATCGCTCGCGGATCGTAGGTGTAATACCACAGACAGGCGATATAAAAACAAACGAGTATGACGAATGAAAACAATAACTTTTGTTTTAGCTCATTTCCTGCTATTGGTTCATTGATATTGGTTTATTTCAAAGTATCCATATCTTCTGGCCAATAAGATGCGACATGTGTTTAACTCGCTTTGGGCTCAGTGATGCCAGATTGGGGATTTTGTCCCCATTTTGGGGATTTTTGAGGCTTTTTTTGGGGACAAATCTGGGGAGTTCTTCAACTCTCTGTCAATGTTGATAACGTAATGATTTATCCCTACGACTAGAGACTTTCAATATCTTTATTGGTATTTGGGGATTTTTTTTTTTAAATGCCTTCTTTTGGGGAAAAATCTGAATTTTTATCACAGAAAAATCTGCTTGATATTTTTTTTGAAAAAATTTTTATTTCCCCTTTTTAGTAGAAATCAAATTGGGGATTTTTTCGAAAAAAACCTCCTGAATTGGGGAAATTTGAAGACCTGTTTGGGGAAATAATTTTCGACCATCTGGCATCACTGTTTGGGTTATACATCAGTCCCTTTCTCCTTTCCCATGTTATCGAATGGGATTTTCGTTGCTTCGTTTTATAAAAATATCTCATTCAAAAATGAAGTTTTTCGAATTCTGTTTTTTGAATATTACTCTTTGAACGGGTCGCCTTTTAGCTTGGTGAACAATTTTTCGAAAAAATTAATTTAAATATTTTATTTCAATAAGTAAATTATGGACTCAATAAGTAAATTATGGGTAAAGGTGTGGATCTCTAAGTAAAATATTTAAATTTATTTTTTCGAAAAATTGTTCACTAAGCTAAAAGACGACCTGTTCAAAGAGTAATATTCAAAATTAAATGTATATGTGTTCAATTCACATTCGTAATAGTTTCATATATTCGTAATAGTTTCATTATATATATATATATACATTGTCAGTATAAAAATTACATTATTTAAAGAAAATTATGTTAAAGTTTCATTTTGTTACTTAAAGTAACTCATTTTGCAATTACATGTACGGCTTAAAAAAAAAAAAAAAAAAGAAAGAAAGAAAGAAAGAAAAGGAAAGAGAAAAAATAAATGCTACATAAAAAAAGTAATAAACTATCCAATATTATATAATTTAATAAAGAAACTGTCACTGTAAAATTACTGAAGATAAAACTTTATTTTACATCAGTCAGATAGCACCCTTTCTCCCTTCCCATGTTTTCCAATGGGATTTTTGTCGCGTCGTTTTATAAAAATATTTTATTAAAAAATGAACTTTTTCGAATTATGTTTTTTTGAATATTACTCTTTCAACAGGTCGTCTTTTAGCTTAAATTCTGTTTTTTGAATATTACTCTTTGAACAGGTCGTCTTTTAGCTTAGTGAACAATTTTTCGAAAAAATAAATTTAAATATTTTACTTAGAGATCCACACTTTACCCATAATTTACTTATTGAGTCCATAATTTACTTATTGAAATAAAATATTTAAATTAATTTTTTCGAAAAATTGTTCACCAAGCTAAAAGACGACCTGTTCAAAGAGTAATATTCAAAAAACAGAATTTAAGCTAAAAGACGACCTGTTGAAAGAGTAATATTCAAAAAAACATAATTCGAAAAAGTTCATTTTTTAATAAAATATTTTTATAAAACGACGCGACAAAAATCCCATTGGAAAACATGGGAAGGGAGAAAGGGTGCTATCTGACTGATGTAAAATAAAGTTTTATCTTCAGTAATTTTACAGTGACAGTTTCTTTATTAAATTATATAATATTGGATAGTTTATTACTTTTTTTATGTAGCATTTATTTTTTCTCTTTCCTTTTCTTTCTTTCTTTCTTTCTTTTTTTTTTTTTTTTTAAGCCGTACATGTAATTGCAAAATGAGTTACTTTAAGTAACAAAATGAAACTTTAACATAATTTTCTTTAAATAATGTAATTTTTATACTGACAATGTATATATATATATATAATGAAACTATTACGAATATATGAAACTATTACGAATGTGAATTGAACACATATACATTTAAAAAATATTGTAATGATTTGGTAAGCAGATACAAAAATAAAAATGACAAGTAACTGACATTTAGGATGCATATAAGAGTTTTAAGTAAAAAATATTACTCTCTACGACTAAAAAAGGTGTATCCAATGGCAATTCTTAACTATTTAGAATGATTTTCCTTTTTATTTAATACCTACATCTTAAGACAATTTTTATTAAGCTTTATTTTTAGTAGAATTATGAATTTTGATATACTTGGTACAAATAAAACACAGATCGCATATTAGCTGTGTTAAAATATGATTTTAAAATAATTAAAGCTTAAAATGGGAAGAATAGAGGACAAACTATACAGAGGTATACTAAAAAGCAACAGTATAAGTTATAAGAAACACAAAATATTGATTCACTTTTTATGCATTTTTTTTTTTTTTTTATGATAAAGTTATGGTAGTAATATACCAGAAAATACACGGAAAACACTTTATACTTGTATACTTTAAAATTCGTGTGCATATGTCTTTAAAAAATAACAAATTTCTATTTTTTCCTATCTTGAAAGAAATATCGCAATATATCACATAATATCGATATTAACATGGTGATATATCGCGATATTTAATTTCTGATATCGTCCAGCACTACTTAGAAGGCTGTGGGGTCGCCGAAATTGATGACCGTTTGTGGAGGAGCATCCAATGGGCAGTCATCGCTACACCTAACAAGGACAACACGTCCATGCCGTCTCCGGGATTCGAACCCAGTCCCAATCGCGTAGTAGTCAGGGACGCTAAACACTACACCGTCTGGACGGCATTTAAAATATTAATGACTGAAACAATATCAAAAGATTAAATTTAAATCATACAAAATAATTAATTAGAATCACTAACTACAAAAATCTTCCGAATCTAAAAACACTATAAAAAATATTAATTGCTGAAGATTTTAGAAAATATTCTTTTATTCAATTATTATTTTTCCTTGTAAAACTAGTTTACTAATTACGCTGAAAACTTATAAAATCATATACTACTGTCAGTTCTGTTTTTCGGTATGTAAGAATTCTGAAGTGTTATAGATTTAAAAACTAATAACTGAGAGCATTTACAAATTCAATATATTACATTTTATACTGATGGCTTAGTGTTTATTCATTCGTGAAATCTTTGTTTACACTTTCCGCACACTTTCAGTGTAAATGTAAACCAAGCGAAAACTGCATTAATTGTACATAAATGCATAGCACCATGCAGACTTCATGACACTGGCACAAGCTGCAAATTGCAATCAGTCACGCAAGGGTAAAAGTGCTCGAACAGCAAATAAGAGCAAAGGCTAAAAAGGCAATTTTAATGCGTTTAGATTTTGAAAAGGTTGTCCCATAAATCACACTCGCAATTTCAGTATTTAAGCGAGTCGGCATAGAGAAAAACAGACTCATTTATTCAATCTTTTTGTAAGCCGCGATTGTATTTGCCGCCTACAACTCATCCCACTCAATTATCTTTATAATATTTAATTTTGTGTTTGCTATTCATTTTCGCTTCAAACATCAAGCAGGAAACAGTTCTATAATTATGGATCATTTATATAAATTTTTAATTGCACTTAAATTAATTACCATGTAAAAATTAGCACAAACACGTTATCGCTATGAATTTTAAATAAAAAATAAATAAATAAATAAATATAATTCTAAATTTATAAACTATTACAATGGTACCAATAATATTACACTGTAGAAAGAAAAGTCTGATAAGTTAGCAAGAAAAAAAAAAACTGTCAGCTAGAAAGTTAGTAAAAAACTTTATTTCACAATTTAAAAAAAAATCTGTTTTTTTTTTTTTTTTTTTTTATGATGGATTTTTTTTTTACTTTCTTCTATATTCAATAGTAGAAAGTATTGGATTCGTAAAAATTTTCGACCTCGGGTTTTTGATGGATTTACACGTTTTGGGAGCTGTAGAACACGATTTGACCATTTTTAGAAAATGTCTGTCTGTCTGTCTGTCTGTGTGTGTGTGTGTGACAAAATTTTGTGGCAACTGTATCTCAGGAACTACTGCACAGAATTTCACACAAATTGGTATGTAGTTGCACCTTGACATAAATCAGTGCCTATCAACTTTTGGTAAAAATTGTATTACAGGTTGCGTTGCCATCCCACTTTTTCTAAATTTTTAACATGGTGATACAGGACAAAATTTTGTATAAATGTGCATAAAGAGAATTATTTTTTAGTAATCATTATGAAATTTACAAGAATTATTTATAATAGAGATAGTCAACTTTGAAAATTTTGTATGTGTAGGAGTCTCGTCAACCCCCCTGGGGGGGAAGTCCCCCCTCGAGGGGAGTAAATTTTCAAGATGGGTATCTTTCGAAAGGTCTCGTCAATACCTTTAAAACGAATGGTTGAACTATAAATTTGTGATAATTTAAAACAAAGTTATCAATTTTTTTCACTTTTTACGAAAAAAAAAATCGTAATTAAAAAAAAAAAAAAAAAATTAAACAAAATTTAACCAAACTTGGTATTTAGTTGGCCCATGCCATAAACTGGTGCTGATTAGATTTGGGGATCAAACGCAAAACAGGAGGCGCTGTGATCGTATTTTTTCTAAATTTTTAACATGGCAGTATAGGACAAAATTTCGTATAAATGTACATAATGAGAGTTATTCTTAACCTGTGATTATAAAATTAATACAAATTATTAATAATAATAGTAGTTAATTAGGAAAAAAGGGGTGGGGTAAATTTCCAAGATGAGTATCTTTCGAAAGGTCTCGTCAATACCTTTAAAACGAATAGTTGAACAAAAATATGTCATAATTTAAAACAAAATTATCGATTTTTTTTTTTTTTTTTTTTTTACTTTTAACGAAAATAAAACTTGGATTTTTTTTTTTTTTTTTTCAATATTGTTACTGAGTGAATTTTTATAGGAAAGTATAGAAGAAAGTCTTGTGGTGGCCACAACATACTAGTTTTTACAAAGCAATCATCTCGATGAGATTACTATATAACATACTTAATTAAATTTTTCGTGAATTAATAGAGAAAAGTTTCAAAAACTATGATAAAAATGATGAAAGGTAAGATTTTGTGGGGGAAACTCCGTAAGCAAAAACACTGCGCTGGAAAAGAAAAAAATATCGACCCCTGATACCATTTTTGCTGATTTTTCTGTAAAATGACCTCCTGAATCCGAATATGACCACCATTTCGCCCAGTCATCCACCGTTTTCTCGGGACGCCATACCTTCCCCTATTTTTATCACTGTTCGATAATTTTTTGACCATGAATTTGATTTGGAAAATGGAAGAGAATTATTTTAACAATTAAAAACAAATAAATATAATGTATAATAAATATTAATAATAATTGATTAAAATATGCTAAATGTAATACATAATTTCAGAGGTAAATGCCCCCCCCCCTTAATTTTCCCCTTGCTGCAGACGTTCATGTTTTAGAATTTTTCAACTTTGTAGCCCCTCAGATGATATTTAATTTAAATACCCCCCCCCCCCACTAAAAATCAAATTTATAACCATAAAATTAACTAAATGTGATAAAAATAGGGGAGCGCTCCTAAAATATTGTGAGTGATAGGGCAAAATGAGCGTCCTATTTGGATTCAGGAGGTCATTTCACATACGAATTTGCAAAAAGGGTGTTGGGGCTGATTTTTATATTGAGTAGTGTAATTGATAAGCTTTTGAGGGGGAAAAAAGCGACCAGAAGAGCTTTTTCTCATACTTTTTAAAATACTAACAGCACATTTTCGCTGGCTAATACTAATACATTGAAAGTATTAGTTTGGATATATTTTAGCATCCTTTAACATTTACTAAGAATAAAACACACAAACACACACACAAAAATAAAATAAAATAAAATAAAATAAAATAAAATAAATAAATAAATAAAATTCTTTTTCGAATATATACTTTGTAAAATGTATGGTTTTTTCATGTAAAAACGACCCCATTGTTTTTTTTTTTTTTTTTTTTTTCCCAGTGCATGTATATTGTTCACAGTTATGCACAAAATTACTATTGTCATTTCAAGGTGAGTGTTTTGGAATTTCAGCATATGGCCGTGACCATTGCTTGCTCCCATCAAAAACTATAAAAACATCAATTTTCAGAATGTTGAAATAAACAGAAATGAAAGGAATTTGCGTTGGAACCAGTGTGTCGCTGTATAATAATTTTCTGTACATATTATGGTTATTTTGCAACAAAAATCATTTTTAAATCGCAAAGTTTATGTGCCTTTTTTATTTTATTTTTTATTTATTAATGCGACAGACTATTTCCTTCGGACAGCGATTTTGCATTGTCACCATTTCACTTTCATTTTTGTCAAGATGCCCTAAAACTTTCAGTTTTAACATTTAATTTCTTAAACGATCTTAAAATATTTTGTTAAATCCGTAAAATCTTTTACATTTCACAAAACATATTGTTAAGCAAGGGCTTCTTCCTTGCTTACAAGTAGAAATGAATTTCCGGTCTTGTTAACCGAGGCCATCACCATTTATGAAATTGGATGGTTTCTGAATAATTATTGATAATGGTTTATGGATATTCTGCGAGATATTTTCTGAAGATGCATTGATGATGGCTATTGAACATTTGTTGGTTATATCTAATGAATATAGATGATAGCTTCTGAATACTTGTTGGCGATATCGTAAAAATACATATTGATGATGGCTTCTAACTATGTATTGGCGATATCTTTCTGAATATGTATATATTATGGCTTCTGAATATTTGCTGGCTATAACTTCAGAATATGTAGAGAAAATAGTTTCTGCATCTTTGATGGCGAGACTTTTAGAGTATGTATGGTTAATGGTTCTCCATAGTTACTGGCTATTTCTTCTGGATATTTATTGATAATGGTTTTTGAATACATGGCTATATCTTCTTTATATATGTCGGTGATATCTTCTGAATAGTTGTTAAAGCTTTTCTATTCAAGAAAAAATTATTATTATTATTATTATTATTATTATTATTATTATTAAATGAGATAATAATATATAAATTAGTCCTGTCGTACAGAATTTTATTTTATTTATTTATTTATATTTTTTTCTGGCACAATTGAGCTTTATATTCCTGTCGAGAAATCTTTACATGCTTATTTTTATTCTAACCTTGAAATTTTGAAATCTTATTACAGCAAATATTTAGCTCTGTTTATTTCACAAAAAAAAAAAAAAAAAAAAAAAAAGTAAATAAGTAAAAGAGAAACTACAGATGATTATTTCTTCTCTCGAAAATAATTCTCAAATATTTGAGCAAAATGCCTATAAACCTCTGTTCTACTTACTAATAAACAGATGTTTACTTTTACGTATTTATTTATTTTGGTGAATTTTTCTTTTTACTGTAATTTATTTTAGTAGATATTTAAGTGTGTTCAGCTCACAAATGAAAATAATAACGATACATGATTTTTAACTTTCTTTAAAATAATCGTATACACTTCAGTAGAATATCTATATAATATTTCTCTAACGTGGACCAGTTACGATTATATTTTGTCGAAACGATACGATGATGAGATAATTAATAAAATGCGCGAGGATAAAAAAAAATAACATTTAAACATAGACTATATTTAAGCACGCGGACTCAGCTCAATGGTCTAATAATAATATTAAAAAAAAAAAAAAAAAAAAACGTTTGTCTGATGAGATTATTTTATGTAAAAATGTATTTTTATTTTTTAACAGTTGCTTCTTCAGAATCTTTGCAAACTTCATTTTAAACATATCAATATTTTAAAGATATATATGCAATACTTTAAAAATTATGAATTATTAGCATAAATTGGCTGAAAAACGCAATCATAAAAAGTATAATAAAAATAGAAATTAGTTATTTTTAAACAAAATTGTTTGCCAAATTAAATAAATGAAAAGTCATCGCCAAAAGAGCGACAAAAATTTGAAAGGCGTTATGCTAGTCCTATGCTAAAACTGTACTGTCTGCGGAAGTATAAAAACTGGGTCGTCAACCCTGAATTTTATTTTGAAACCTTTCTTTGAATGATTTTGATTTCACTATTGCACAATATTTATTTGGTTCCAATAATAATTTGGCTTCTGTTAAATTAAAATTTTAATTAAGTGGGGGAAATTGGTATAATATTTATGAGTTTCAAATTTTAAAGGTAACTAAGAAAAGAGGTAAAGTGCTAAAAATTCGCATAGGTTTGCTAGTCGCACATTAATTCCGCTCATTTAATCGTGGCTAAGAGGTTCTGCGCCTGAAGCTGATAAACGGGAAGTGCCGGGTTCGATCACAGATTCCTCTTGTCGAACTACTCGTTCAGAGTTTGCCGTGGTTTTATCTCGAATGAATAAGGCCTAGGGTCCCTTAGAAAGATACTCAAGAACAGCACCCTCCCTTAGATCCTGGTCTCTAGTGCAGAGAAGTGCCCTTAATTTTAGCATCTCTCATCTAATTTCTACACAGGAAAAAAGAAATGCATTTTTACATTTATAAATAAAATTATATTATATACAAAAATGAAATTAGTTCAAAGAAAAAACAGTTTTATCTCCTGTTTCATCTTCAACAAATGGCAAAGAATATGAAATTGTAGCCATTTTGGGATTTTTTGCTGTAAAAGTGAGTGAAAACATGTTTCTGCTTGGAAGTGAGAGAAAAAGCTTAGCTTTTTCTGACTGCTTATGCTGCCCTATAAAAGAAAAAAATGAAAGTAATAAAGAAATAAAGAAATAAAGAAAAAGAGAAAATATACCTATTATTATTATTTACTATTTTTCTAGCATAATTTTCCCATTAAAAAAAAAAAAAAAAAAATCAAAGTAAAGAAAAGGAAAAACATGGAGATTTTATTCAGCGCATTTGAAAGAATATCTATGATCATACCTATTTTAATGTGACATGCAAGTGTTAAAAGGTAACATTTTTTTCGTGAAAAATAAAAACGGAAGAAATGCTAGCTAAGATGCTAGCTTTTTCTCTAAATTTAACATTTTTTTTTTTTTTTTTTTTTTTTTTTTTAACAGTACAATGAATGCATATTTACATTAATTTTTCGTCAGATATTTCTCTAACAACTCTTAATTTTCTATTTATTACATTTACTAAACAACCTCCTCATCGTTCTTTAACCAACTGCTCAATCATCTTCATTCACCCAGAGTTCACCAGTCTTTTTTGAGACCTGAACCATACGCATTTTTCCAATCATGTTTCTAGTATTAATATTCAGCGCTGCTATTCTTTGAATATATCATTTAAAGTGTTTCTTTTTTAAAGTGCACTCATGATGTGGCAACCAAAGAACAATTTATTCTTGTTATCTCTTGAGAATATGAGAGGTGATGACTGGGAATGAAACGCTGCCATAAAAAACTTGGCTCTATTTACATTCATAATGCCAGCTCTTGTCTCAATGCATTATGAACGATTGTAACTGATACGTTCACCAGATACCTGTTAGAGCTATTCTTCTGCAATGAACTAACAATTACTCTCCACAGAAAGAAGGTATTCGTATTTATAATTACAAATTATAAATTGTTACAGAAATCCAAATATTATTTAGCAGTATTAAATACTATGGAAAATATACAGTTTTTTTTAGTTTTCATAAATATGTTATTTATTTTTTTAAGGGGGTCCGGGACACCAAATTTTTGTTTTTATTATTTATTTATGAATTGCTGTAATTATTTTTTCTGAAATTGAAGCTTTTTTGACGATGAATTTAAACAAGATATAATCTTAAAAAAACATATTAATAAAATTTTAAAAATTGAAATAAAATTTTAAAAGTCAAAAATTGAAAATTTTTGATAAATTTAAAATTTTTTATATCTCATGAATTAATGGTTCAATTTACAAAGTTTTTTCACACTTATATACAGAAAAGATTTATCTTCAATTTGTCTTCGGGATTTTTAATTAGGAGTAAAAATGTTTTCGTAATCCAAAAGTTATGCATGAAATAAGTACTTTTTTCAAATTAAAATTAATATTTAAAAAAATTATTATTATAATCAGAAATCCTGAAGACAAATTGAAGATAAATCCTTTCTGTATATAAAGGGGAAAAAAGTTTGTAAATTGAACCATTAGTTCATGAGATATAACAAATTTTAAATTTATCAAAAAATTTCCATTTTTAATTTTTACAATTTTATTTAAATTTTTAAAATTTAAATGTTTTATTTAAATGTTATTAAAAATTCAGAGGCATATAATCAGAATTGCAATTAAAAAAAAAAAAAAAATCTTTTTTTTTTTTTTTTTTTTTTAACTCTTTACGACATCTACACCTAGCTTGTAGAGCTAATAATCAAAATATCGGCTTTTGAAAGAAAGGGATATTTCAACTCAGATTTCATCACGAAGTTGTGCTTTTTTCTAGAGAGATTTTGAGATGAGGTTTTTTATTTTCTGTTTAAATTGGAACTTTGAGACAAAGTACATCGTATATTAAGTTATACAAAATATACAACATGCACAGAAAAATGTGCGTTAGATAGAATACGCAAATACTTTTTAATTATTGTAAAATATACAATATACAATATGCAAATGTATACTGAATATACAACATTATATACAAGTGTATAATTTACTGTCCAACTTTGTGCCAAGTCGTTTAGTGCATTTAGTTTTCAGATTAAATAAAAGACAACAAGGACACCGAATACATCGTCAGTTTCTTTCTGCAACCTTGATTTATCATCATCTAATCACTAACAATTATCTAGTTTTACATAACATACACCCATTAAGCGTGTTCTAGAAATTTCTTTTGTCTTTTATCAGTATTTCCTTGTAAAAAGAAGCTTTCCAATATTTATTTTAATTAGAAGCAATTTTTAACGGGAATAGAAATAATCATAATTTTTTTCTCTTTGCTTTCTGTGTTCGTTTACCTGCCCTTGACATACAGTTTAACTTAAGAAAGAAAAAATTACATATCTGTTTAAAACCATATGCCAGCGGTGTAAATTTCTTTAGTAAAAATATGTATAGAATACTGGCACAGAATATACTATACAATAATACTATATAATATTATAATATTATATACTATAGTACAAAATAATTGTATAGAACAAATTATAATATAGTATTATAAAATATAGAATAATTTAAAAGGAAATCCTATCAGCTACATTAAATAGCAAGCAATGGATTCTAATAACTATATATGAAACTCATTTGCTATCTAAATTATATATTTACGATAATCAGTCTGAAGTGAAAATGCTTTATACTTTATTTTATAATACAGAAAAAAATTTAAATATCTATAAATTGTTACTTTTTAATATAATAAAATTTATTTCTTCTCTCCTTATTTAATGTGTGTGTGTGTGTTTCCTTTGTTTTTCTGTTTTTTGGTTGTATTCCTCTCTGACAGGTCTTGCTGGGTGTTTCCTATTGGCCAGTTGTGTCGATCCTTCCCCTCTGGATTTCGCCCTGCTTTCAGTCTTGCTTTTGCCTCCAAGGCAATAGCACGTATTTTTTGCACCTGAAGAAGAAAGGCCACGTCCTTTCGAAACTGGTTGTGCTGCGTCCAATTTTATGGTGTGTGAAGAAGACTTAAAGTTTAAATATTATAATAATTATTACATTTCAATATATGCTCTTTTATCTCTTACTCAAGGTAAAATCGTAAGATTTACCTTGTGAAAACAAGGTAAAAGAAAAGAAAAGAAATTATATTAGCAGTAAAACTGAGGCCTATCCTAAAATTAAAAACATTTTATCTAATCTGATAATTAAAATTATCATCCTTTTATGAAAACTACGTATCATGAATTGTACTTATGTAGTTTCATTTTTAAAAAGTCGCATATATTTCGTCATTTACATTTAAATGTATTTTATAAAAACATTAAAAAATTAGAAGCACTCGATTTGATTTGATTTAAACTTTGGAAAATAGAGTTAAAGAAATACTTGTCTCAAAATATTTCCCCCAAATTTTTCAAACTATACAATGCATGATTTTTATTGAAATTCAGTTTTTTATAGCACACATAGAACAGATAGAAATTACACCACAAACAAATTACTGGTGGTGATGTGGCGTCCGCGAAGTAGACAGGAAAGACTTCCACGCTATAAATCAAGATAGTTTTTCGTAAGTAAAATAAATAAATAAATAAATAAGTAACTGTATCGAACGTAATATTGCGGAAATTTTGCCGTTTTTATTCTGAGAATATTTTTATCAAATTTTAAAATCTGTTGTTTAGGTGTTTTGTATCTTATAATTAAAAGTCTTTTATCCAAAATTATTAATACACTCTTACTTTATCCAAGTATGTTTTTGTCTTGTTTCGTAATTAAGAAATACAAATTTTAAATATACTTTTACATGAAAGTTCTTAAAGTAAAACTTAATTTAAAATTTTTAAAAATAAAATAAAAAAAAGTTTTTTTTTATTTTTTATTTTTTTTTTTTAATTTAACGAACAACAAAATTTTAATTGTTTTTGTTTTTGTTATTAGTGTGGAAAATTTCATATAAATCAGTTTTGCAATTTTAGTAAGTTTCGTCGTACTAACTTTGAATTTAATAAATATTATTTTTCTAATTTAATTTTTTTCTTAAAAGATTAATCTATAATTTAATGTGTTACACAAGTCAATAACTAAAACACTGCACAAGACATTTCAATTTTTTCTAATGCATTTTTTTTTTTTTTTTTACTCACTGAAACCGAAAAATATAAAAAATAATCTGGTGTGTCACTCACACTACTTTCTCTTACCCTGAAATTTGATACTATAAATACAGGTTGGAGATTAAAAGGTAAGATAGCGAGTACTGTTATGTAAACCTATGTTAAACAATTCAAATTAGACTTAGGAAGAGTTTTATATGATAAATAGTTCTGTGTGAGGGGGGCTAACAACCCCTGAACCGCCCGTTTCATTAATGTACAAAAAACAAGCGATGAATATTTAGCTTAAAACATACATTATTTACCATATCTCTATGAGGAATTTATTTCAATTCCCGAACAGCTTTCCTGGAAATGGTAAAATATTATTAGTAAAGAACATCCACTAACAACAAATAACTAAGGTGTTGTGGCCACCACATGACTTTCTTCAATATTTTCCTATACAAATTCACTCAGTAAAAACAATTTATAAAAATTATTATTTAAAAAAACCATCTTCCATGAAAATGCACACGGTTTCCATATTAGAGAAGTAGTATAACACTAAATATCCAAAAAAAAAAAAAGTTGAATTTATTCTCAACATTACATTAAAAAATCGATAACTTTATTTTAAATTATCGCAGATCAATGGTTCAACTATTCGTTTTAAAGGTATTGGAGAGCTCTTTTGAAAGATACCCATCATGAAAATTTATTCCCTTCGAGGGGGCCTTCCCCCCCCCCCCCAAGTGGGGAGGCGATTCTCCTACATACACAATTTTTTTTTTCCCAGTTGTTTTATCTCCATTACACAATATATATATATATATATATATATATATATATATATATATATATATATATATATTTGTTTCATTTGGTTTAGTGCAGTCTATAAAAGTTAAACACTACTTACCTGCAGTTTCCCCCATAAACGTAATGTATTAGAATTCTCTTGATTGTCCCTATACACGAACCATTTGCTTGATCTTAACGAAAAGTTTAGTGTTGCATTCTTATATGGATACACATTTAGAATACCAAGTTTGAACTTTCTTCCATAATTTGTTTTTGAGATATGCTGATAACAGACAGTCACACACACAGACACACACACAGACATACACACAGACATAAACACAGACCAACCGCTGAAAACATGATTTTCGTATTCAGGAGACTTCAAAACATGTAAATATAACAAAATCTCACGTAAAAAAGCTTACGGGAAACAAAATCTCACGAGAAAGTAAAAATGTTCCATCACGTTAAATATTACCAAAACGCATATTTACTTTCTCTTACCCATAAGGTAGAGAAAGTATTGTTTTTGGGTCAAATTTTCGAAAGTGAGATTTTGTTATATTTACACGTTTTGAGGTGTCCTGAATACGAAAATCATGTTTTTAGCGGTTGGTCTGTGTGTATGTCTGTGTGTCTGTGTGTCTCTGCGTGTGTCTCTGTGTGTGTCTCTGTGTGTGTCTGTCTGTTATCAGCATATCTCAAGAACAAATAGTAGCAAACATTCCAAACTTGGTATTCTAAATGTGTATCATTTAGGGATGCTACAGTAAGCTTTTCGTTAAGATCAAGGAAATGGTTCGTACAGGGACAATCAAGAGAATTCTAATACATTACGTCTATGGGGAAATTGCAGGTAAGTAGAGTTTAACGTCTATAGACTGCACTAAACCAAATGAAACGAATATATACTTTTTGTAATAGAGATAGTCAACTGGGAAAATTTTTTTTGTGTATGTAGGAGACTCGCCTCTCCCCCTGGGGGGGGGGAATTCCCCCTCGAGGGGAGTAAATTTTCATGATGGGTATCTTTCAAAAGAGCTCGCCAATACCTTTAAAACGAGTGGTTGGACCATCGATCTGCGATAATTTAAAACAAAGTTATCGATTTTTTTTTTTTTACTTTTACCGAAAAAAAAACTTAGATTTTTTTTTTTTTTTTTTTTTTTATTGAGAATAAAATGGCCTTTTTTTGGATATTTAGTGTTATACTACTTCTCTAATATGGAAATCGTCTGCATTATAATAAAGGATAATTTTTTAAATAATAATTTTATAAATTATTGTTTAATAACCGAATTAAATTCAATATAAATTTAGGTGCAGTAATGAAACGGGGGGGGAGGGGGCAGTAGTCCCCCTCACACAGAATTAATTATCATATAAAACTCCTCCGAAGCCTAATTTGAACTGTTTAACATAGGTTTATATAACATCGTTATCTTACCTGTTAATCTCCAACCTGTATTTATAGTATTAAATTTCAGGGTAAGAGAAAGTCGTGTGAGTGACACACCAGATTATTTTTGAATGAAAATAAATAAATAAATAAATAAATCTGCAGCTTTCTTTTCTTTTTTTCTTTCTTTCTTTTCTTTTCTTTTCTTTTTTTTTTTTTTTTTTTTTTTTTTTTTCAGATTAGTGTTATTAATAGCTGAAAGTGAACTATTTAAAATATCACACCAAACAAAATATTCGTATTTTTTGTCGCAAGTGATTAGCGACGGCACAGAAAGTGCAACAACAGGTGAATCTGCAGAAAATAAACCTATAGTCATCACGACAGAGCATGCATTCTTTAGTACCCTGCCATGGAGGCCTTATACATGCAGTCGAAAAAGGCATGCATAGTTAAATAAATATTTAAACAAATAAAATTAAAAAATCTTATTTTTTTCTTTTAAATGTTTTTTAAATCAGAAATACATACAGATAAAGCCCCACACTAGCATAACAATAAGAACTTTTGCTAATTTTTACTATTAGTAATTTTACACTGTTAATTTTCCTGTAATAACCACGTAATACATGAGAAATGATGCCTAAAAAGGATTTATGTAGCATTTTTCAGGAAAATCGTTAGAGCCGTTTTTGAGATACCGACTTTTACTAAAACTTGGCACTTGGAATACTCAATTATTGACCAGAAAACAATAATTACATATAAAAGGATATTTAAAAGGGGGTTAATATGGCAAGTTTGAAAAAAAAAAAAATCCTTAAAGCTGTTTTTAAAGGAATGCACTTGCGAGACCTGAAATTAAGCTATTTATACAGGACGCCTATCAATATTTTTGAACTAGCCAACTATATCATTCGAAAGGACATCAAATAGAGTGTTTATATAGTAACTTCAAATAGAATCGTCAGAGACGTTTTTGAGATACGACTATCCGGTCCCACTTCCGGTTTCCGATGTCCTGCTTCCAATTTTCCAATTTTCACTAAAATTTAGAAAATTCATCTGTACATCAGAATGGTCTCAATTCTGAAGTTTCGTAGTTTTATCTTTATTAGTTTCGGAGATATAATAACCGGAATATTCCCCACATACATATACACACACAGTGACTAATTTCCAAAAACTTCTTTTTTGGACTCAGAAGACCTTAAAACTTGTAAATTAGGTGAAATCTCGATATCGAGTTTTTGGACTGAATACAATATTTCCATTACCTACGGTAGTTTTGTAATGGAAGGAAAAATTAATTTGTGAATGAGATATCTTATATTATGAAGCAACAATACTCCCTATAGGATTACATAGGAAATGAAAAACAGGTACATTTGACTGATGTGCACTATTCTAAACAATATCAGTTAAATCTAAAAACTATTTACTATACTATACATCCATTCGTACACGCTATCAGTTTGATATCTTTAGAAATCGACGTATTATACATATTTCACATCTTTTAAATAATAATAATAATTATAATAATAAAATTCCAAGATAAAAATGGGTTAAAAAAAAAATATATATATATATATATATCTGTCCTAAAGTAAAACGTAACAAAACTGAAACTCAAACTTGAAAATATTTTTAAAAATGTATATATATATATTCTGAACTTTACAATAATTCTTCTAGGCTCACAAACGTCTTCCGCACTCAGGAATATGTTATACTGCTTCTAACTAACTGAAAATTAAGTGCACCAACACAAAAATTGCACGAAGCAACCACTTTAAATACCCATTTTATCGACATCATTAATGTTAATTTATCTCTACTCTAAAGAGATTCCCTTACGAAAAATTTCATTTGGAATCAGTTAAAACTGAAATACAAAAATTGAAAAAAGAAAATAAATCAAATTAGAATATCATGTAAGATGTAACATACAGGGTGGTTAATAATTAAACTTCCCCGATAAACAGCAGCCTTCAGCGCAAACGGGTGAACGGAATGCAATGAAATTTAGTATACAGACTATCCGCGTTTGTAATGATCGATAGACGGCGCTTTGTGAACTGCAGTTGTTAGTAAACATTATAGCCACGTGTGTTCCATTAGTGTTCTTTTTGTTATTCTACTTAATATTCGTACTATAATTTCTCTGCCATTACATTATGGAAAATCGATTGCTTTTGGAAAAAATACTTCAGTTTATTCAAAGTTCGATCGGAAGTAGATTTTTAACTGAAGTTGAACAAACATTAATTTCAAATCATTTGATTAATTCTTTACTTCCATTAGCTGAAACAACTGAAATTTTAAATTTGTCATTTGGAAATAAATGGAAGCTCAATTCTGGATTTCTTGATCCTTTGGAGTTACACTGTGGCACACAAAAGTATGTGTTATCTTTTTTACCGTATTTATTCATTTTTATTCTATAAATATATGTGAAACTAAATATCGGCAAGCAATGGCGGCTGTATGGAATTCGAATTAAACCATGTTTATTGTAATTTCACCTTAGCCCACCAGAGGGCGAGCATTTCATTACAATCGCGGATACACGAGATGCGTTCACGGAATTTCAAAAAAAAATATATATATATATATATATATATATATATATATATATATATCCAATATGTCCACCAGAGGGCGCCTTTTCGGAAAAACATTAAATTTAACACTATAAATGACCAAAACGGAATACAGAAACAATATTAACACTTATTGACTAGTTTCTGATCACCTTTTCATTGAACCAGATTAAGTAAAGATAAAGAAAAAATAACAGTACACTGTTTTGCATAAAGCTTCCCCTTCTTCGCAAGCATGCAAAACATTTTTTTCCTAGTACTGACAGTTTTTCTTGGTTTTACATTTTATTACTCATAATTCTTGTTCTGGATCGTTAATATTGTTTCTGTACTCCGTTTTGGTCATTTATTGTGTTAAATTTAATGTTTTTCTGGAAAAGGCGCCCTCTGGTGGACATTTTGGAATTATTATTATTTTTTTTCGAAATTCCGTGAGCGCATCTCGTGTATAGTCTATATACCAAATTTCGTCACATTCCGTTCACCCGTTTGCGCTGTAGGATGCTGTTCATAGGGGAAGTTTAATTATAACCACCGTGTATGTTGACTAAATTTTTAAAACATCTTTGTAAAATTATAGATTGATTGGAAATTGGTTCGAACAGAACTTATGTCTCTATTAATACAGACAAATATTATTACGAATGTGTAGTGCTGGTTAATTTTTAGCACGTTTTTAACATACTCGTTTATACATAGCTGCCAGTATTTTAATTTATTACGGAGTACTTTTAGCCCCGCCTTTATTTCGCACAACTTTATTTATAGAAAAATTTTCTATAATACATAACTTCGATAAAATAAGAAAAAATTACTTTTAAAAAGTAAGTGATACGAAATAGAGGCGGGGCTAAAATTACTCCGGAATAAATTAAAATATTGGCATCTATGGTTTATATTTATGATTAAGCATCCTGTTCTGGAAGAAGAGTATTGCAATCTCCTTTTCCAGAGTTATATGTTTCTAAAAAAATTCTTTTTTGATTTTTACCAGAATTAGCCAGAGTTACTGTATGTAAGTTTACTAAAACCAAAAAAAAAAAAAAAAAAAAAAAAAAAAAGAACTATTGTGGATGGTTGCGTTTAACGTCGCACTAGTGCTGCGCAGCAGAACTATTGTGAAAATATATTATAAATCCCCTGAAAATTGTTATTTTTAATACTTTCGAGGAATTTTATTTTGAAATTTTTGTTTATTCTGCTTCAAAATACAATAATTAAATAAAAATGTAAACAAGAAAAAGGAAAAAAAATGTAAATAAATAAATAATATTGTTTGTTTATTTATTGAGGTCGGGTGGGGGTGGGTTTGAACACCATTATAAACGTTATTTATCATTTACATTTTCTTTCTGTTTTAATTTGTTATCTCTTTAGGACAAAATCAATATTAAAAATTATTAAAAAAAAAAAAAAAAAAAAAATATCACGAGCATAAATATTCTCGGGCACCTCTGTGTTTACGCATACACTTACAAATTCAATGCATGTTTGGTCACATAGTAGCTTACATCAAAACACATCTCTCGTTTGATATTAAAAGGCAGAAAGAGAGCAATTAGATTAGACTCGCTTTTGGAGAGCCGCAGTTAAAGAGGAGGTGGGGGAAGAGGGGATACATACATAACTGTGGTCCCCAAGCGATTTGCGTGAGGACTCGACTCTCACCTGCGCGCATGCGCATCTGCGGCTGCATCTGACTCAGCAAACACATCCCCCTCGCGTCATAAAACCCATGTTTCGTCATAAGTCACCGAAGTTGGTAATCATAGAGAGATGCGGCAATCGTTCCCCCCCGCTCCCCCCCTAAAACTGCTCACCTGTATTTTGACTGAAAGTTCTGGTTAAATGGGAATAACAGAGGGAACCCAACGCGTATTTTTTTTTCCTCATTTTTATTCTCCTAGCCTACAATCTGCGAAAGGGATGATTAGAGCATGTGGCGTGTGTTTCCAGATTAAAGAGAGACAACGTGTGAAATATTAATGTCGAAGGATGATGTTTACGGTGTTTTTGAAATCGATTGGCTTTTTAATTTGTCCCTTTTTTTGCAATACATTTTTAATGAGTTAGCAAAACATCAGAAAGGGCATTGGGGGGGGGCGGGGGGTTGATTGCGTGAAATAGGAGAGAAAACAAGATCCTTCTCACTTCCAAGGAGGCATTTTATCTAATATTTCGAATTTAATTTTATAATATATTTCAGATAGTATGTTAAAGACCACCGTAATCTAAATCAGAGAAATGGATTAATATGTTTTTAACACGATTATTTATGCCAATGAATAATTCTTAATAATAATGTTTGACATTTCTGTAATTAAGTTTCTATAATATGGAAATTTTGGTTTTCAGATTTTTATATGTATATATATACAATCCTTTTGATAGTAGAAGCAAAGAATTAGAACGAAGAATAGTCAGTCAAACAATTCACCAAAGAGCCTAACAGAGCAACAAGATTTCCCAAATTGATTCAATTATCAAGTTCAAGAATAGCACTGACGCCAATCCACTGTACAACAATACCTGCTGAAAATTGAAATAAGACCGTGTAATTAGACTCTGATGAAAAGAAGGTTGACTCTAGGACAATATTTCAAGGTGAAAAAAGAGAACCCTGTAATTAACAATAATGACCCATTAATATATACATGACTTGTTTAGAGAAGCGTATGAAAACGTCTTTGTGCACTGCGAAAATTATCTTTAATAATGATTACATATTTCAGTAACGAATTAAGATACTGTTATCCTGTTCACACGGATAACTGACGAGTCTAACAAAGGGTTAAGTTTAATACCATCATCTTAGAAATGCTTTCACTAAGAAAAAAATATACCGCCTTCATCTAGAATGAATAAGTGGCCATTTTCTAAATCCTTTAACTAAAAATATAGATTTACGAGCTATGCGCATAAGGCACGCCAATAAACTATATAGACGAAAGGATCGAAAATTTGTAGTCTATACATTTTTAGATGGTGAAATAATATTCTGAATATACTGAATATTCTGAATCTTTTGTATTGTGAGAAATTCTCGCTTAATTTTCTAGAAGTGGGTCATAAACCAAGATTATAGTTGCTGAAACCCACCTCTTGTATTCGCATTTACTTGCAGATATTTTTAAATAACTTTGCCCTCCAGAATATAAGCGAACGCTCTAGAATTCTAATAGGGGTTTCTAGAACTCGCTTTCCAAGGGGACTAGAATTTATAAGGATGACATGGAACTATTTTTTCTAGAGCCACAATTTACGTTCTAGATGTCAGTTATAGATTTTTTTCTCAGCATTGTGGGCTATTGGAACCAGTCTGGAAAAAACACCGCGAAAAAACTCCCCAACTTTGGTAACACAGATGCCACACTTGGAGACTTTTTTTTCAATAATCACCAATAATTTTGAGGAGTGATATGTAACATAAACAATTAAACTTGGAAGTGATTAAGCGTCCGTTACAATTAAAATTTAGTGGTGGATATTGAATAAAAAAGTTTCCAAAACTGGCAACACCGTTTGGTAACTACCAGAGGTATTAATTTTTAGAAACATAGAGGATATTGCAGCCATGACGGATTTTACGTGCATCACTCTTGCCCATTTAAGAAGGAATATAGAAAAATGAACAGATAAGCTACATAAAATTTAAGTAAATGTACTAAATAAATTTTATCTTTAAATAAAAAAAAAACCTGGAGTGACTCCACTCGACTTTCCGAACATTGAGAAATTAACAGTTTTGTAGATAAAATAAAGAAAGAGGAGTTGTTAAACAAACAAAAGAGAGAAAACCGTAATAGTGTGTTTGAGTATTTTTCTCCATATGTTACACGATGTTTTATTGAACGCTACTGAAATTTGAGCCCATAGATCATATTGATAAAGAATCTTTCGTTGTGTCCCTGGTAAAACCTATGAATGCTAGATTCACCAAAATGCTTATAGTTAGTGCAACAGTGATTTATAATATTCATATAAATTTTCAGCTCAATTGAATAAGGTATTTAGATGCTTTCGCACTTTAAAAAAATTGATCCCGTAGGCCATAATGATAAAAAAAAAAAATTGTGTCCCTGTAAAAAAACCTGTAAGTGCTAAATTCACCAAAATCTGTACAGTTGTTGCAACTGTGACCTATAACATGTGTACAAATTTTTTGCTCAGATTAATAAGGCGTTTAGACGCTGTCACACTTTTAAAAATTTGGCCCCATAGGCTATAATGATAAAGAATTTTTCGTTGTGCCCCAGTAAAAAAACTGTAAGTGCTAAATTCACCAAACTCTATACAGTTCGTGCAACTGTGACCTATAACATGTGTAAAAATTTTTTGCTCAGATTAATAAAACGTTTAGACGCTATCGCACTTTTAAAAATTTGGCCCCATTGGCCATAATGATAAAGAAATTTTCCTGGTGTCCTTGTAAAAAAACTATAAGTGCTAGATTCACTAAAATCTATATAGTTTGTACTATGGTGACTTACAATATACATACCAACTTTCAGTTTATTCGAACAAAGCGTTTAGACGCTAGCGTATTCACTCCCAGACATACACACACATACATACATACACACATACATACTCGCACATATACATACATCATCGTAAAAATAGTGGAAACGGACTCAGGGGAGCTCGAAACGTATAGAAACATCAAAATCTCAAATTCGGATTTTTGACATGATTACAGTACTTTCCTCACTATAGTGTTCGGAAAGTAAAAAGCATAAAGTTATAAATAATTGCTTTATTACTTGCAGACAAATACATTTTTTTTTTTAAATCTTGAAATTACTTGAAACTTTATGAATTTCTGTAACACTGATACACTACTTTCTTTCTACTCTTGTATATTTAGAAAATAAGGTTTTCATTGTTGTAAATATTATGTGTAAACTTAGTCCAGTTTATCCAGATAGAATCCCAGGCCCACCAGCGGCCGAGCGGTTCTGCGCTCAAAGCTGGTAGATGGGAGGTGCCGGGTTCGATCCCAGGTCGCGCTCATCGACCTAGCCGTTCGGAGTTTTCCGTGGTTTCCTCCGAAACTCGCGTAAATACGGGCTAGGACCCCTTAGAAAGACCCCCACGGAGGGCATTCCCCCTATAGGCCTAGGACACATAAGGAGTCAATCGGCCTTAATCCTCCAACCAACCAACCAACCAGATAGAATCCAAGCAAAATCTCTAATATTTACGGAAGACGAAATATAGCTGAAAGAACTGTTGTTCGTAAGTCGTCCGAAATTTAAATTAATTTCAGAGCTGAAATAAAATGTCAATAAAAATAAAATGATGTTTATCAATGATAATATAAAAATAAATAAATAAATTTATTTTTTTTAATTACTTTTATATTTCTCTTACAAAAATCAATAGTTCTCTGTAACTGCAGACGCAAAAATAATTCATTTGCTCAATTCCTTTTAACCAGAAGTTATTCATATCAATCATACTTTTTATTTATTTATTATTTTATTTTTTTTTTTAATGACCAGTTTCTTTATTAGTATAAATTGAAAATATATACAAATAGATAAAGTATATTTAGAAAGATAAAATTCATCCTTCACATTACCTATATAAATAGACTTAAAATCTGTTTAATAGTCCATTCTAGAAATCTGAAATATAGATTAGATGTTTATATTACTTATTATTTATTTTATTTCTCTACATTTTAATGTATTATATTTTTATTCATATAAAGATTTCTTCTAACTGGTAAAATTTAACATTAGATATTTTGAGTAAACAGTCGTGTTGATATTAGTCAATATAGTTAGATTATTAGTTCTACATTTCTTCAGAAACTATTCACAATTATTATTTTTTCCCTGCAGTTGCAAGCTTACGTATGAGTAGGAATGAGTCGGATTTTTAGTATGATATTGTAATTTTTTTCAGATTTTAATTAAGCTCATAAATTTCTTCTCTCACAATAACATAATTTTTGCGCTATACAGTGTTAAAATAGTTTATTGTGCAAGATTCTAAACTATGTCTTTTTTTGACACAGTATTTTGTTTAAATATATAAATTTTATAGTAATATTTATATATGTATTCGGCATATTTTAGAGTGAAGTTGTAGCTTGAAATTTCTCTCAACATTTTCAAATTTTCCTATTTACGACATTCAAATCAAATGTTGTTTGAGAAAATTTGTTGGAGGGATTTCTCGCTAACTAATGTGTTTTTTAAAAATTTCGTTCAGACATTTAAAAAAATTCACAATCATAAAAATTATTCTTGTTTTCCAAAGGATTTTCTTTTCTTTTTCTAGGCCCACCAGCGGCCGAGCGGTTCTGCGCTCAAAGCTGGTAGATGGGAGGTGCCGGGTTCGATCCCAGGTCGCGCTCATCGACCTAGCCGTTCGGAGTTTTCCATGGTTTCCTCCGAAACTCGCGTAAATACGGGCTAGGACCCCTTAGAGAGACCCCCATGGAGGGCATTCCCCCTATTGGCCTAGGACACGTACGGAGTCAATCGGCCTTAAACCCTACAACCTACAACCAACCTTTTCTTTTTCTTTCTTTGTTTCTTTTTTTTTTTTTTTTTTTTTTTTTTATTCCAAAAATTTATTATTCTAAAGATTTTTTTTTCTTGGGGGGGGGGGGATATTTTATTTTTAAACATTTCATTATAAGCTCGAAAAATGCATTAAGTCCAATTTTTCTTAATTTCAAATTCCAAACTAAAACGTTAATAGTTTTCAAAAGTGAAATTTTCAAAAACAAGGACATCTACATACTTTTGTGTCACACAGGTAACTGAAAGATTTTACGAAACGTTTCAAAGATATACTATCTTTAAAAAAGACTTCATTGTTTTCAAAACACTATAACACCAAAAAAAGAAAAGAAAAGAAAACTAAGAAAAAAGCATTTAGAGATATAAAATAATGTAAAATACTATTTACAAGTGCTTCATAAAAAATTATCGATAACTAATGAAATACAAAAAAAAAAAAAAAAAAAAAAAAACTTCATCTAGAATAACTAAGTAGTCATTTTCTGAATATTTAAATTAAAAATATAGTTTTCTGAGTCATGCTTATAAAATAAACAAATAACCTGAAATAGACGAATTTTTTCAGAATGCCTAGTCCATACTTCTGTAGATGGTGAAACAATGTTATGAAATTATGGATATTAGGATTCTTTTGTATTGCGAGAAATTCTCGCTTGGTTTTTTAGAATTGGGTCATAAACCAAAATCATAGTTACTATAACTCACTTCTTGTGTTCGCATTTATTTGCGGAGATTTTTAAATGAATTTGACCAGGATAATATAGGAGAACGCTCTAGAACTCTAATAGGATTTTTTAGAACTTGCTAGCAAAGGAAACTAGAATTTATAAGGAGGTCATGGAACTATTTTTAATAGAGCTACAGTTTAACTTCTAGATATCGTCACTTTTTTTTTTTTTTCAGTGTAATCAAAAGACAAAACTTAAATTTTTTGCAAGTGTTTGGGAAGATATTATGTAATAAAAAAATTCCATATTTTTATTATATTTTAGGTACAAAATTCTTTAGTGCATGTAATGAAAACACAATTCATTTAAATTTCCTTACATTCTTTCAGTTATGCCCCCGATAAAGAATTGAGAATTGTAAAATCGAAGAATAATTTTTCAATATTTTATCTATATTTTTATTTCTTGCTTTCTCTAAAAATTTATTTATTTACTTTGGTTTGAACTTTTATACTTTATGAATTTATGCATTAAAATTTTTATTAATATTTTTTTAATGATATCTTGACCCTATCTCAATTCAAAATTGTAATCTGACTATTAGAAGTGTTTAGAACTATTAAAAATATTTTTTATTTCAAATTTATTTTAATGGTTATAAAAATTCAACTAGCAAAATAAAGTTTTCTAATTTTATTTTTGCTTTTGGCAATATGATATGCATTATCTTTTGAATATAGTGAGATGTAGACTACATATATAGTTTAAAGTAATTCATAATTTACTGAGAAGTTTGAGCACCTTCATTTATTAAAATAATAATAATAATTATTATTATTATCATTATTATAAAAAAAGAGTGCAGTGAATTTTTTAAACCATGTCGTTTTTCTTCCCTTTCTTTTCGTTTATATGAAACATACGGAGAAGAAAAAAGAGAATTCGTCAAAAGATTACAATTGTTTGTATATCACCATTTACACTCTTAGTATATAATCCACAAACTAATGAAAGGTTTTTCCCCATCCTCTGTCTCTCTGCATTCGTGTTCTCTCTGGCAAACTCTCCAAGAGCACGATTGGTACATTAGAGTGAATGAATCAAGATTAAAGAGAGAGGCTGGATGAAATATTAATAAGGAGATGCTATATTTCGTTGTTTCTGCAATTCTCGCTTTTAATTCTCTGCTTCTTTCGGGAGAAGGTTGATCTGGAAAACAGTTTTTCATTAGTGTTAAATATACATAGAAAGTACATTTAATACTTTTAGATCTTTGTAATTGAAAACTTGGTTTCCTGCAATTAATTTACTAAACTAGGATTAGAATACACGCATCAAATCGTGATATATGAAACAATAATACGTGAAATTCTTGTTAAATAATTTATTTTAACAACATAATAAGGAGAGATTATTAAAAAAAAAAAAAAAAAAAAAAACAGTTAAAAATTAGTGATTTTTATCCGATTTTAAAGGAAAGACGTTATACACATCGAAAATGTATGTATAATGCATATATGACGCATAAACTTTCAATTACTTTTTTTCCTGAGAATATTTAAATAAATAAATAAATACATAAATAAATAAATAAAATAAAATAAATAAATGAATAAAAATAAGAGTAAAAAAAAAAAAAGATAATAATAATAATAATAAAATATTTTCACTTCAATGGAAAATCCCAAAAGCATTCCAAACACATTAGGCCTATAATATGTTTAATGAAATGATCAATTTAGATATATTCCTTAACGATTCAGAAAATCATGCAGTGGTTTTTAATTGTGATAAGTTGCTCTTAAGTAAACGTATTTCTTTATACCTCTCTCATATAAAATGTGACATCTTTCCACTTATCAATATCTTTTTTATCATTCTCTGTTTTCAGTAAAATTATTTTCATTCTCTTAGTGAAAGTCTTAATTTCTATTCACGTCTTTTTGTGTTTGTCTAAGTTCACATTGCTTAGAACGACCGCAACGCTTCTCAAATACATTCGAATCTCATTTACATCATTAATTCCTATAAAAGCATTTCAGTTTTATCAGGTAACAACTAGTTTTTAGTAAAAATTTTAATATGAATATGAATGTAGAAAAGCAGTAGATATTTCGAAATTGTTGCGAAAAAAAAAAAAAATCACGGGTGATTTTTCTATCGTATACTAAAGGCTATCAGAATTTGTCTGCTAATGAAATCTACTGCTGCTCATTGAAATATGATTGAAATGTAAAATTTAATTATAAGGTAAAAATTATTTTCTTATTAAAAAAAAAAAAAAAAAACTGAGGGGACTCTACGTTTTATTCCAAACTTTTAACCAAGTAATGGGTTTATAAATAAATTAAAGTAAGAGAAGTTTTTAAATAAACAAAGGGGAAAATCATAATCGGGTGATTCAGAGTTTTTATTCATATAGTATGTTTCTTAACTTAAAGCTATTGCACTTCGAATAATTTGAGCTCATATTTATTATAATGATAAAAAAAATTTTTTGTTATGTCCCTATAAAACTTTATCAGTACTAGGTTCACCAAAATCTAATAAAGTTTGTGCGACTGTGACCTAAAATGTATGTAAATTTTCAGCTCAATCCAATAAGGTATTTAGACGCTATCGGACTTTGAATAATATGAGCCCGAAACCATAATAATAAAGAATTTTTCGTTGTGTTTCAGTAAAAGTCCACCTTTATTTAAGGACACCTATAATGGCCAGGTTTTCCCATTCCCAAAACTTTCCTATCGGATTTAATATTGTTTTACCTTCATTGAAGAGAAGACCCATGTACAAATTCATATCTCTCTTAAAGGTCACATTTTGAGAGAGCAAATTAACATGCATTGTAAAGATGCTTAGAAGCATGTTTACTCTTAAAAAATGGTATGCATAGACCAAATAATTTATTTATGGGACCACACAAAAATTTCCGATGACGTACTGCAATCAGGGACCGATTTACTCACTTGGAGGCCCAGGGCACTCATGTTCAATGGGCCCCCTTTCCTCGTACTTTAATATTACAACAAACAAATAACTAGATCTGATGCTTGTCTATAGGATTAACGTACATCGCGCCTATGTATCCTTGCTGCAGTGTGTGCCTCGGATTTAGCTAGCATTAGTAAGAGTTTGGGATGCAGTATCGGCTGTATGCAGTTGTATTTGCGTTTAGCGAAAATATTGCAATTTTTTTTATGTGCTGATAGTTTCCTTGAAAGCTCATACCGTCAATTTATAAAACAGTGCTGCAATACAATTAGTAGTATATATGCAGTAATACAGTGCAGCATACGTTTTAATAATACATTGACAAGAAAACAAAAAACAACAGTCATTATAGCAAAATTTGGAAATTTTTTTATTTTAACTATATTTTTTAAATGTATGATGGGATTTCTTGGAGGCCCCCTCACTGTGAGGGCCCAGGGCACATGCCCCGAATGCCCTGCCTTAAATCAGGCACTGACTGCAATATTACGAATTATGTCAAATTAGTTCGAAAAATTAATGGGTTATTATTAATTAGGTATATTCTTATTATTGGCGTATATAATAACTGTGACTCCTTTTCCCGGACACATAAAAGAATTTCGTACTGTTACGGTCAATAGTCGATATTTCTTAAAAATGTATTTTAACATGTTACACCCCATTAAATATACAGGAATTTTATTAGAATTTTAAAAGCATGTTTTTCTGTTCAAAAGTGTGGCCATAGAATTGGTAATTACTTTACAGGGTTACACAAAATAATTCCGATTTGCTATGAAATGTTTTTGCATAAAATTTGATACAAATATTTATGAATATCAGGGAAATTATATAAGACTGTCAGCTATTAAGAATACATATATATGATATATAGAAAGAGAGATACAACGGGGGGTTGGAGGGGGCGGCAGCCCCCCTCAGGAACATAATTGTTCATGTAGTTAATATTATATAAATATATTATATAATATGTATATTATATAATATGTATTATTATATAATAAGGAATAAATAAAAATAACCTACTGAATAATATGTGATGCAAATAGGACGTAGAGGCTCTTGATCTGCAAATCCACTAGTTTACTCTGTCGTACAAAAAATAAAATCTATTTATAGCTTTTACGAATTATTGATGCTACCTATTTGAAATGTGTTTAAAATTGCACTTTTTGATACACAATAAAATAAGATTGCATTAAAGTGTTATAACTACTGATATCTTTAATTATACTCATAAACAACTTATAAAAGTTTTTTTTTTTTTTTTTTTTTTTTTTTTTTTTGTGAGAATTTTTATAAACGATTCTTGATTCAGACTAAGTAGTGCTGAAAGAAAGATTGCAAAAAAGTCAAATTATTATACCATATAGCCATTAGTATTACAATTTCATAAAATATGGGGAATTAACTTTAAACTTGCATTTTTACAGCCACAATAAAAAAGACGAATTTTAATTCCCATAATTAAATAATATAGATATATCAATAATCGTATATAACATACACTAGTAGTACATCGTTATCTGCCATCCCATTCAAGAATATTACATAGAATTTTCAATTTTATGTCATCTCGAACTTGTTTGGTTATGAAAGACTTTTCCATTGTTTAAAAATATATATTATAACTAATTCGGAAATTCTGTGAACAATCATTGTTGTACGTATATGTCTTTTATTATTATTATTTGTTAAGTAATTATCAACCTGCCCCCCACCCCACCACCTTAGACATCTTAATTTCATTTTATGCGTTAAATTACAGTTTCTATTAATGTATTACATATACACACGACACACACGCACATGTAGTATTCTAAAAGTTCTTGATAAATCTTTCAAAATTTCTCCATATAATAATTGCAAATAAGTTATTTTGGATGTATTATGTGTGATCTTATCATATTAAAAAGGAATCTTTCAGTATTTTATTTATTTTTTTTTCTTTTCTAAATGTTTCTTCTCGATGAAAAGAAGAGAAAATTGCGCATTTCTTTAAATGTTTACATAAAAATATAAAATAGAATAAAGAAAAATAATTTCCTCTTTAAACGTTTAAAGAGGAAGAAATTTCAAAACATTATTTTAAGAGGCTTTCTAATCATGACATGTGAAATAGAAAAGAATTTCAAGAAACACAAAAAACAGTGTAAATGTTTTATCATTACTTTAATTACAAGGAAAATTGGAACAACTTTTCGCTCTAAGAAGAAATGTGTTTTTCGTAGTGGCGCCATCTATTGTGAACTTTAGCAATCGGCGCTTCAATAAATCTACATTCATTTCAACAATTAAATATAAAAAATATACTAATATTACAAACTATTGAACGATTTAAAATATTGAACGAATAGTTTTGTATTCGCGTTATGCAACATAAAAATTTTATATTACTCTTTTAAGATTGTAAACACATCAAAGACTATACGAGCAAGGCCTGACTATCGCACGGGCTACTTTGTGCCCCTGGGGTTAGTGCCCTGGGCACGAAATTTCTGAGGGGCACAAAATTTTACTAAAAAATATATGGTCTAAATCTTCCTTTTTCTTCTTTGTTAAACTCAACTGTGTTTCACTTACATGAATGAAATTTTAAAATAAAAAATGTTAAACAGACTGGGGGTAATTTTATTTTGTCTTTAGAACCTGGCCTAAAACAAAATCAGATTGAATTTTTTATCAAATATTTTTTTTTTCGATCTGCTTTTTCGCTTGCTAAAATTTATGGTACGGATTTTTTTTTTTTTTTTTTTCGGCGGGGGGGTGGGGGTTAGGAGCAGGTTGGATGAGGGAGAACTCTTGCACTTCTAAGAGGGCACGGAAATTTTGCAGTGCCCTGGGCAGAAAAATTTTTTAGTCGGGTCCTGTATACGAGGCAATTCTAAATACTGTATTATTTTTATCAATATTACTTTAAAACTATCTTAACATGTGTCTATTTTGAAAACAATATTGGCATGTCTATTGAAACTACACATAAGGTAAATTCTTAACGTTTTTAGATGAAGCTGCGTGATTTCATTGTAATTTTCTTTAGATTCCTTTTCCATAATAAAGGTATCTTTCCCAGATCGCAACTCTCAAACATATCCTTTTTTCATCATTGTTGTGCTTTTAGCATAAATTTAACATTATAGAATATTAAAAACAAAAATAATCCTGTCAATAAAAATAAACAAAATTAAATCATGCTAAAGATAATACATTAATTTAGAAAGCTTATGCTTATAATAACAGCTAAAAACACATTTAAAGGACAAATATTCAATTAAATAACATATTTCTACCTAAATATCTTATATATAGAAAGAAATAATTTTATTAAAAAACTAGTATGTTGTGGCGACCACAAGACTCTCTTCTATATTTTCCTATACAAATTCACTCAGTAAAAATATTTAAAAAAAGAAAAAAAAAAAAAAAAAGTTTTTTTTTTTTGTTAAAAGTAAAATTATCAATAACTTTGTTTTAAATTATCACAGATTTATAGTTCAACCATTCGTTTTAAAGATATTCACGAGACCTTTCGAAAGATACCCATCTTGAAAATTTACACTCCCCCGGGGGGGGAACCGATGCCCCCACACGCACAAAAATTTTTTCCTAGTTAACTATTACTATTATTAATAATTCATATTGATTTTACAAACACAAGTTTAAAATAACTCTCGATATGCACATTTATACGAAATTTTGTCCTATACTGCCGTGTTAAAAGTTTACAAAAAAAGCGATCACAGCGCCACCTGTAGAGCGGTTAATCCCTTAATCTAATCAGCTACAGCTTATGTCAGGGTGCAACTAAATATCAAGTTTGGTTAAATTTCATTCATTGGTTCGTGAGATACAGTGGATACAAAATTCGTGTTACACACAGACAGACAGACATTTTCTAAAAACTATCAATTGGTATTCAGGACATCCCAAAACGTGTAAATACATCAAAAAACGGAGGCCGAAAATTTTCCACGAATCCAATACTTTCTATATATTACATATAGAAGAAAGTTAAAAAAAAAAAAAAAAAAAAAAAATTATAATTTCTTAATTAGAATATTAATCATCACAAAATTATGATTATCCACTCATAAATTTAAAAGCACATTTCACCTATTTAAAATGTGCACATATGTTTCAAATTCTTTTTATTTATTATTATTTTTAAAGATACTTTGAAATTTATAATTAGACCAATTGCAGCACAATCAAATAGTGTAGTATTATACACAACTGGTTATGATTCGGTATAAAAATGAAATAATAATAAATAAATAAGCCATTACCCCCTCACCTATTGAGACAGGAGTTTTTCAACAATAACAGAAGAGGGGGAAATATTTGGGTTCCAGTGTTCCAGAGAGTAGGTATTACAGTTTGGGAAGGGAAGGTAGATTATCTTTTTCAGCTGAAAATAACATACACACACATATGCACACACCAAAATAAAAAATGTTTTGGGGGGGTACTGCTTGGACTTTGGAGATGTTGGGTTAGGTTGTGGCGATTAAGGCCGATTGATAGTGCTAGGGTCGTAGACCTGATGGGGAGTGCCCTCCGTGTGTGTGTGGGGGGGGGGGGAGTGCCCTACGTGTGTGTGTGGTTCTTTCTAAGGGGTCCTAGCCTGTATTTAGACAAATTTCGGAGAAAATCACTGAAAACTCCGAACGGTTAGGCCGACGAGCGCGACCTGGGATCGAACCTGCCACCTCACGTCTACTAGCATTGAGCGCAGAACCACTCGGACGCACTGCTGGGAGGGTAAGTTATATATGTCGAAGAATGTTTGTACTGCCACGTATATGACGAATCTAACTTTCTAAAATTATTTTTTTGTTGAAGACTAATTTAAATCAATTATTTAGTCATCAAACTACCTTTTTCAGCACATAATAGTATCCCTTATTTAAAAAAAAAATATTTTTTAAGCGTTTATTTTCTGTAAAACACTGAGTACTCTAAAAATATTATTAATAAATGGAAATAGTACAAATTATTAAAAAAAAAAAAAAAAAAAAAAAAGAAAACTCGCATTTTTTAAGATGTTATCTGTAAGGCACAAAACTGATTTTCTTTCCAGAATTAACGTAATACTTTTCTGAGATTCAAATTGCCTGCATTCATCATGGAAAATAATTTTAATAAATAATTTGTACTGTATGAACATGTATAGAAAAATACAGAATGAAGTTTTTTGATGACTACACTAGTTTAATTTTTCCTCTCTGCAATTCAAAATACATGATGCAATGTAAGCAGTACAAATAAGACATCACTCACTAATTAATATGCTAATCTGCTATAAACACTTTTATATGCAAATGATAGTCGTGAGACGTAGAAAACGTGTAATGCGCACAAGAGTATACTGTAAAAAAATAGAAAACTTCTGTAATTTTCCTACAGAAAATTTCTGTTTTCGAAAACTACAGTACTTTAATGTAAAATGAAATCTCAGACTATCAAAAGAAACTTTTTTTCTATAACCACATACAACCTGTAACCACTAATACAGATTTTATCCTGTGGTTACTTTTTTTTTTCTTTCTGTTTTGCATACGGAAAATTGGTGTCAAAGAAGGATTGAGAAGTGCTGAGTAATAGTGGTGCTTCCATGGTTGCAGGGTCACATCGTCTTTTACCAGGAGGTGGAGGCTGTTCGATTTTGGCTAGTAGAACGACTAATTTTATTTAATGCGTGATTTTATAAATGCACTACGAAAAAAAAAAAAAAAAATCCGCTGGATACGAATATTTTCTGTATTATTGTATCAGAGCGCTCAAAACTGGTTGACAAGAGGTGCCCGGTTCGATCCCAGGTCGCTCTCGTTAACCTAGCTGTAGTTTTCTCTAAAACCTGTGTAAATACGAGCTAGGACCCCTTAGAAAGACCCCCAAGGAAGGCATTCCACCTATAGGCCTAAGACCCTAGTGTAGTCAATCGGCCTTAAATCACACAACCACAATCTGCTCTGTTACATGAAATTTTTGTCTTTTTTTTTTTTTTTTTAATATAATATGTATATTTTCCAGCAAATATGCTGGCACAAATTTTTTTTATAATATATATATATATTTTTTAATTTAATTAATTATTTATTTTTTTTTTAATCTGTACGAGAAAAATTCCTTAGAAAAATTCTTCGTAAAATAATAATAATTCAACTTTAAGCTCGCAAATCGCAATTCAAAACTTGAAAAATAGAGCCGGTGAAAATTTGTAATATTTACAAGCGTACAAATGTAAGCAATAAGAGAGAAAAAAAAAAAATACGTGTGGCACTCGGGGACTGCCGCGGTAAAGCTATTATATAGCATTTTTTATCAACTAATGCAATTATAATTATTTATTTATTTTATTTTTTACCCTTCCGCTCCCTTCCCCCTTTCCCGACCCACCCAATAATTTTAAAAATTCAAAAATATCCGCAATCGATTTGTAGGTATCGAAAACCTCGATGTACCAAATTTGAATGATCTAACTCTATTTTTTTTGCCCCACTGCCCCCCCTCCCCGGCCCTTCTAATAACTTTACACTTTCAAAAATATCTCCATTCGATTTGCAGGCCTCTAAAACCTATCTGTACCAATTTTCAATGGCCTAACTGTATTTCTATTTGTTTTTGCCTATAGCCCCCCCTTCCCGCCCCCCCTTCCCGCCCCTCCTAATAATTTTACAAATTCGAAAATATCCCCAATCGATTTGTAAGTATCGAAAACATCTATATACCAATTTTGAACGATCTAACTGTATTTTTATTTTTTTGCCCTCTCCCTCTCTCTCCTCCCCCCTTCTCGCTCCTCCTAATAACTTTGCACATTCGAAAATATCCCCATTCGACTTGCAGGCCTTTTAAACCTATCTGTACCAATTTCGAACGGCCTAACTGTATTTCTATTTGTTTTGGCCCCATAGCCCCCCTTACCGCCCTACCCCCTACCCGCCCCTCCTAATAATGTTACAAATTCAAAATCATCCGCAATCGATTTGTAAGTATCGAAAACCTCTATGTACCAATTTTGAACGATCTGACACTATTTTTATTTTTTTGCCCCCCCCCCTCCCCTCCTCCCTTCTCGCCTCTTCTAATAACTTTACACAATCGAAAATATCCCTATTCGACTTGCAGGCCTCTTGAACCTATCTGTACCAATTTTGAACGGCCTAACTGTATTTCTATTTGTTTTTGCCCCATAGCCCCCCTTACCGCCCCACCCCCCTACCCGCCGCTCCTAATAATTTTACAAATTCAAAATCATCCGCAATCGATTTGTAAGTATCGAAAACCTCTCTGTACCAATTTTGAACGATCTGACACTATTTTTATTTTTTTGCCCCCCCTCCCCTCCCCCCTTCTCGCCCCTCCTAAGACTTTTACACAATCGAAAGTATCCCCATTCGACTTGCAGGCTTCTTGAACCTATCTGCACCAATTTTGAACGGCATAACTGTATTTCTATTTGTTTTTGCCCCATAGCCCCCCCCCTTGCTGCCCCACCTGGGGGCTGAATTTCTAAAAATCCAGAAATTGATTTTTAGATAGTTGCATTAGCTATATTTTAGAGCAAAAATTTCACGTATATCTATTTTTTTTGTTTGAGATATATAGGATTCTGCGAAATCACGTTTTACGCATGTGAAATCACGTTTTGCCCCCGCCCCCCTTGGGGACCGAATTTCAAAAATTCCAGAAACCGATTTTTAGACATTTCTATTACCTATATTTTAAAGCAAAAATTTTACGGATATCTGTTTTTTTGTTTGAGAAATTAAGGATTTTGTGAAGCGAATTTTGTAAAATCGCTTGCGGCGTTGTCTTTCTCGGGTTGTAAACATTAACCGTGCCAAATTTGGTCCCGGTCGGTGAAACGGCCTAAGTTTCTATAGCGGACACACACACACACAGACAGACAGACAGACAGACTCTGCTCTTTTATATATATATATTTTCCATAACAGTTAAGAATTTGAAACCAAACATTTAGAAATATTTTACACGACAAATGTTCAATATTTTGATTAATTTTTAAGTTCTGTTACTTCTCTGCCCGGTAGATAACAACACTACTCCGAAATGTTAAAAAATGATGTTTCAGATAAAGCCATGTAAAATTCTCGCCATAAATGTTTCTGTCATAACAAGCCCATAATGTTTTTTGCCTCATGCATAATTTACATTAACCCTTTGCTGCCCTTAACGCTCTAAAGCGCTCTAAACATTGCTGCCAAATTTAGGGACTCTTTTATTCAACTATCACCAATAATTTTAAAAAGTGACATTTGATATACGTTATGAACGAAAAATTTTCTAAGTGACTAAGCAACTGTTACACTTAAAATTTAGTGATGGATATTGTATTAAAAAAGTCCAACACTGATCAGAGGAGTGAATTTAAATAGGACATGCAAAGGATTAAATATCTTAGTAGGCGTGATTGAATCTTATCGCTTTGATGATGTATTCATGTCTAGATACTTTCTGAACATATTATATACTTAAGGAAAGTATTGTAAACCGAATTTCAAAAATTCCAGAAACCGATTTTTAGACATTTCTATTACCTATATTTTAAAGCAAAAATTTTATGGATATCTGTTTTTTTATTTGAGAAATGAAGGATCTTGTGAAATTATGTTTTGCCCCCCTCCCCCCCCCTTAGGGGGCGAATTTTGTAAAATCGCTTGCGGCGTTGTCTTTCTCGGGTCGTAACCATTAACCGTGCCCAATTTGGTCCCTCTCGGTGAAACGGCCTATGTTTCTATAGCGGACAGACACACAGACCGACATACTCTGCTCTTATATATATATATAGATGAAGAATGAATATATATATATATATATATATATATATATATATATATATATATACATATTGAGAATTTAAACTATATGTGTGTGTGTGTTTGTGTGTCTAAAAGAGGGCTACTTTTAAGATCGCTCATTTTAATATAAAAAATTTAGGTTATTTTTATAGCAGTATTATATATAAATTCAAAAAAAATTCAAAAAAAAAAAAAAAAAAAAAAAAAAAAATACTGCATTCGTGATAATAATAAAATGTATGTATATAGAGTACTCACTCATTTTCTTTCACTATTTTTTCATCACTTTCTTCATTAATAAATGCACTTTGTTTATTCATATTTAAAACACTTTATTCACAAATTTTACGCGTACAGCTATTCACTGTTGTACATAGATGATAGATACCTATACACCTACATACTTTCTCACAAACAGTTGCTTACGTATTCGTCCGATTTCGGAGCAGCTCGTCTCGATCCGTGCAAGCTTCGTACAGTTGTAGCCGAACTGACTGTCTGCCGAACAGCCGAACTGTGTTAGGTTTATTTTCGTTACGGAATTTCTTGATTCGGTCGCCGCGCTCAAAGCCCGCGATAAAAGCTATGCAATAGCTTAAAAAAAAAAAAAAAAAAAAAACTACAAAATGTTCTTCAAAATAAATTCCCCCTGAAATGAAACTACAGTTCAAGAGACAACATATTTATCTGTTCCTCTTTAAATTTTAAATTAATTTCTTCAAATGTGTTGTTTACTTGTTAATATATTGAATAACATTTAACTATATGTGATAAATATTAACTTTAGATTATTATAGGTTTTACTGTCTTTATTTTTATGTATTTGGAAAATACTACAATGGGATTTTTTTTTTTTTTTTTTTTTTTTTTTTACTTCATTAAAGTAGGAGCGTAAAATATTCAACGATTTGATACTTGTTAAGATATTGAGTCAGAAAAGAAATTAAATCAAAATATGTTGTTTATTATTCTAAAAATGGCGATTTCCTTGTATTGATTTCGTACTGAGAAAAATCCAAATCATTACCCCAAAGACAAATCAGAGAGAAAAAACGAATCAAGAGCTCTAACAAATCTTCAATTCAATTTTCAAACTGCACCCTATGCTCGAAATAGAGCCACAATTCGAAATAAAACACAGAATTCTTCTGTAATCTTCACACCGTGTTCTAAGATTAAATTTATTTTTCTATCTAAATCACCTAATCTTCTAGCAGAACACTATATAGCGGTAGAAAAATTGTGATTTATAAAAGCAATTATGCAAATATGAAAAATAGATGTAAATATATATATATATTATATATATATATCGAAGAAGAAATTCATTGTGAAATAAAAACTCAATTTTTTTTTTTTTTTCCAAATCATCTATAAAGAGCTTATAAAACGGTAAAAAAATATAATATTTACAAAAATACAAAAATGATTAATAGGTTAAAAAAAAAAAAAAAAAAAAAAAAAAAAACAGTTTCTTCCAGAAAAAAATCTTTAGGAGAAATTCTTCTTGAAATCAAACCGCAATTCGAAAGCACAAAATATTTTTTAATTGTATCTCTGCGTTTCAAACAATCTTCCCCTTAATTCATTACTCGTTTGTTGATATAAATAAAAGTTAAAATATGTGGCAAATATTAAATAGTCAAATGTATATGTGTTACATACAAAACTTTGAATAAACACCATAAAATGCAGTAATCTTGCAACAATTTCGGTCGAAAGAGCACACGACCCTTCGTCAGGCGAACAAAGTAGGCACGAGTTCTGAAATTAAAGCGGAAACGCACAAAACAGTTTTCAGTGAAGAACAAAAATATATAGAGTCGAATGTAAATATAAACACTCGTGTGATCAGAATTATAAAATAAAACAAGAAAATAAATAAATAAGTAAATAAGATTAAAAAATATCATGATTAAACGAAAATCGAAGTTTCGTGAGTAATTTCGAAGCGTCAGAGAAGAACGGAGTGGAAGAAATGTCATTAACAAGATTTTTCGAATTTTTAAATATGTAAAAAGCTTCATGTATATCCAGATGGGTAGAAGTGGCAGGAGATGAAATTATGTTAGCTTCGGAAAAATCAAAAAGATGACCATGAGCCCGACAGTGTTAGATTTTCGTTTAATTTTGATAATTTTGATAATTTTGATATTTTGTTATATTTTTTAATCTTATTTATTTATTTATTTTCTAGTTTATTTTATAATTCTGCTCACACCAGTATTTATATTTACATTTGACTTTATATACTTTTGTTCTTCGCTGTAAACGGTTTTGTGCGTTGCCACTTTGACTGAAGCACTCGTGCCTACTTTGTTCGTCTTTTTTCGCCGACAAAGAATCGTGTGCTCTTTCGACCGGAAACAATTGTTGCGAGATTATTGCATTTTATGGTGTTTTGTACGCTATACTTTAAAACGTCAGTTCTGTGGCACTTTCTTATTAATTAAATGTATATGTGGCAAATGTTAAATAGTCAGATGTCTTTTATAATCACATTCTGAAATAAAGTCATCGGAAAGTACAATGATAGAAAAATAATTTTATTTTATAAAAAATACTATTGTAAAGTATTTAACTATTTGATTTTTGTTGAAATAATAGCTTTGAAAAAAAACTAAATCGAAATCAATTATACACTGCTCTACATATGTCGACTCTCTTGTACTAATTCCAAATTGGGAAAATCTATTTGATTATCCCAAGGACAAAGCAGAAAGGAAAAAGAAATCAAGGATTGTTATCAAACAACTCTTCAATTCGTTTTCCAAACTATATAACGTGTACTCGAATTAAAATCACTACTTAAAAGGCAAAATTACTTTTTAATCTTTACGTTGTATTTTAAGATTCCATTTATCGTTCTAAATAAAAACTCTAATTTTCCAGAAAAACGCTTTACAGTAAGGTGACAATCCATCCTCGAAAATCGAGGACTATCCCCGAATTTGGACCTTTTTTTATTTTTTGTACCAAAAAAGACTTTGACTACTTGGGGACACTAATGTTCCCAAATTAAAATATTTCTATCTATTTTTATCAAAATCGTTGCCAAATGCACAAATAACTGTATAAGCTTAGAAATCAACAGAGCTGCAAAATAAACACCTCGTGCTTCATAGCAAAGCGTGAATCATGCACTGCTCATTAACATATAATTTTAGCTTATCCGATTTGTGTAAAATGAAGAATAAAATTTGTCTAATGAAATTTCGACAAAATAGCGGTTACAGTCGACAGCAAAATTATTGAAGCACACATCCACAAATTTCATACATTTATGTTACTTTTATTTTTAATTTAATTGCTAATTTTTATCGTCAATTTACTTTTTTACAAATAGCATAAAGGCGAAGATCATGACTCGACAAGTATTTACTTAATGAAACACTATTAGGTACACATCTTTTAGATAAGTATTAATGCTAGCACTTTAATAATTTTGCTGCCGACTGCATACGACATCACAAATTGTATAGATAGGAGAGAAAAATAAATTATTTATTTATTTATATATTTATTGTTATATATAGGGAATAATTTCTGAATTTCTATGAGTGAGAATTCTGAAGCGTAAATTGAAATATTCTTTTTTATGTTCTCCCCATCCTATTAATAAATAAAGTGTAAATGTGTTCTATAGATTTAATTATTTTAAAAATGCGGGGATAGTTTATTTTGCATAAACATGCCTTAAGTTCAGCAATTTTTGATAGAAAAGAGTATTTTAGTGCCTTTTGTAATGTATAAATCAGAGGTTTCTTCTTTAAAATAATGCATACAGGTATTGGTATGTTATGTCCTCGAAAAAGTCCCCAAATAAAGTTTTCAGTGTTCTCGAAATTTACTCCGATGAGGGGACATACATTAATTTGTCCTCAAATCAGTGTTCGAAAATATGGTCACATTATTTTACAGTGATAGAAAAATTCTAATACAGTGAAACTTGAATAATTCGAACTTGTTTAATTCGAAATTCTGGATAATTCGAATTTTTTACTCGGTCCCTTGAATTTTGTATTAAAATAATGTTAAAAAAATCATGGATAATTCGAATTCTGTTTTGGATAATTCGAATTTTTCATACGATTACCTTTAAAATATTACAGTAAAATTTGTTCCCGAGATTTTTCTCAGCTAAAGTACATTATTTTTTTTAAACAGTCTTTTGAAAGAAGGATATAAGGTAATACAAGAGCATTTCCTACCTAGTGCATCAGAAAAAGATATGGTTCATATACATGAACTTCGAGGGTTTTTTAATTGAAAGTTATGTATGTAGAAGATTCTGTTTCTGTATCAGTTGATAGGTGGAAGTCATATGCTATGACACAAATATTGTACTTAAAGAAGCAATCAAAATTATTATTCTGTTTCTTAAAAAGTGTTGAATAATTAAGCTCGTAAAAAAATATTGATTTAATTGGTGTGTGTGTGGGGGGGGGGGGTAGCAGTATTCTTAGATATAAAGTTTATGTGTTAAATCTTTGATCGTAGAGTTTTATTTTTATTTATTCATTTATTTATTTATTTATTATTATTATTTATTTATTTATTTATTTATTGACAAAATAGTATATGTAATTCTAATTTTTGGATATTTCGAATTTTTCTCTGGTCCCTTCAACTTCGAATTATCCAAGTTCTACTGTATTTAAAACCTAGACAAATATAAACAATAGATGGAAAAAAAATATTCTCTCAGAAAAATAATCAAAACAAAATCCTTTCTGAAATAAAAACTCATAGCTTTTTTTTTTGCCAAAACATATTTTTTTTTTTCAAATCCTCTATAAAAATCTTTTAGAATGGTAGAAAAATATTATATTTACGAAAGTGTCGAAATGATTAACATAGGTATGGAGAGAAAAATATTCTAAAAAAAAAAAAAAAAAAAAAAAAAAGTTTAACCTGAATTAAACACACACATACAAATTGTAGTCGATCTCTGAGTTTTAAATAATCTTTTCCCAAGTTCCTTACCGCTTTCTTAATATAAAGAATAAAAGTTAAAATATAAATATTAGCATTAGACAGTCAGATAACCAAATTCCTAGTTAAGATAATAGAAAAATACTGTAATACAAAAAGTAATTTTATCTTATCAAAATAGTAACCTAAAATATTTATCAATCTAATTCTTGTTAAAATAATGACTTGGAAAAGAAATTAAATCAGAACCAATTGTTCGTTTCTCTACGTATGTCGATTCCCTTGTAACTGATTTTAAATTGGGAAAATCCATTTCATTACATTCAAGGACAAATCAGAGAAGAAAAACAAATCAAGGATTGTTATTATAAAACAACACTTCAAATTCATTTTTCAAACTGGACCCAGTACTCGAAATAGAGCCACAACTCAAAGCGCAGAATTCTTTTCTAATCTTCACGCCGTGTTCTCAGATTCCATTTATCTTTCCTTAATTCATAATTTGCTTCTTTATCTTAAGAATAATATCATAAGATAAAAGAAATGAAATTTCCATCTATCCATTCACCACCGCACCTTTTATCTGACAGCATTTTTTTTTAAGTAGCTCCGAGTGATGCTTATAATAAATCTGAACTGTAAAAATAATTCAAAAGTCAAATGAAATATTACCAGCCCTGTGTTCTTGGAGAGATACGGGATGATATATATTCTAAGTAACCGGTTTTATTTTCTATGAAATACATACAGTAGTAAATATGAGCTTGTAACTTATTATTTCTTTTACTTTCCTTTTCTGTAAACTTTTAAAGTTGAATTTGGTTCTGTGCAATGTATCGAAAGTTGAAAAATATTCCGATCACCACGAAGAATCTATTTTATTTATAATATATACAAATTTATTTTATTTGTAAATTGAACAAAGAAAGTGAACGTGGATCGCAAAGATTATTTTTACAATTTATATGATTCTAGTACCAGGCGCGAAGTAGCAATCACTGTCGATAATGACAATCCCGCTTTTCAGTTAATTTTTCTTGACTATTTTCCCCTGTACTTTCTGATTTTTTTTTTTTTTCTTTTTTCGCACTTGTGATTGACGTTTTTCCCTGTTGATTTTTCAACATTTCCCTCTTTTTTTTTTTTTCTCCTTCTACAATCCGGTGGTTTACAACTGGGAAAAAGAAAAGTTAAAAAAAAAAAAAAAATGCATTAAAAAAAAAAAAAAAAAAAAAAAAAAAAAAAACGCACAATCACAAGTATAAAAAAACAGTTAACACCAGTGAAAAAAATGCAGAAAAAATATTCAAGAAAAAGTTACCGAAATGTGGAAAGGACGGGCTTGCGGTCCTGGAGTTATCGACAGTGCTTGCTACATCTTGTCCAATCTTACGCATATCTATAAGCATAGATAATCTTTGTAATCTACTTTTCTATTGTACTTAATTCTTACACTTTTTTACTTACAATATATTGGACCTCTGTGATAATGCCTTAATATATATATATATATATATATATATATATATATTATATATGCGGAAATAAATGTCATGAAAACTATAGATTTACTTTTCAAGGGGAGGCATAAAATAGATTACTTTTGGTTAGAGTTCTATATTGTCTAAATTCCTTAGGTGCAATATATTAAGTCTTTTGCAGGGGTGCAAGAGTTTCAGTCTCAAAATAAAAGACTCTCACCGCATTCATTATCAATAATTTCTATTAGGCTCAATCGCAATAAATCAAAGCATGAATATGACAAAAATTATTGATAAAAATGCACCGGTGTAAGTTTTCCGTCTTGAGACGGAAACTCTTGCACCCATGAGTCTTTGGCAGCATACAGCACTCCAACTACTTCATGCTGGGGTGCCTAGAATGGATGTAATTTAGACACTCTACTTCATGCAAGTTTCTGTGTATCATCTGATTCGGGTAAGGCCCCTGAGAATGATGGGATAATAAAGTGAAAACGAGTTAAAGCCTCAGTATCACTTCAATCATATGAAAGAGGGTGGAGAGGCTTATAATAATAATAATAATAATAATAATAATAATAATAACTTGTTTCCATTTGAGCATTATTGCTCAGTTAAAATTTAAAACTTGAGTTAAAATTTTCTAATAATTCCAAAGGGTAAATGTGTTATAAAATTTAAAAGGATATTTAACCCTTTAACGTTCACTATTTAATTCCTTATGAAAATTGCTAAACTAATTACAAAAATGGCTATTTGATACATACCTAGCCATGAATATATATAAAGAAAAAAAAATTAATATATTTAATATTTGAGACAATTTTTTAATTTGAAGTATCTATATGTAACCTGATATAATTAAAATAATTAATTAACTTAATAAATAAATTTGTAAATGGACTCTATAAATCCAAAAACTCACAACAGTTATTATACATCAAAATAACAGTGTTTCGTTTCCTAGGTTAAAAAAAAAATAATATTAATAAATAAATAAATAAATAAATAAACAAAAATCTGGAGTGAACCCGCTGAACATTTTGCTCATTAAGTAATTAATGATTGTTTAACTAAATCAAAATAAACGAAATCGTCAAATAAACAAATGAGACAGTTATAATACGGTGCTTAAATATTTTTCCTCACATAGTAAGTTGTTCAGTTTAACGCTAGTGCAGCATAAAGGATTTTCCGTTGAGTCCCTCTAGAAATCTTAAGTCTAGATTAACCAAAATCTTTACAGTTCGTCCGATAGTGACCTATAACATGTATATAAAATTTTAGCTCAATCGGATAAGGTATTTAGACGCTATCGAACTTCAAATAATTTTAACCCATTGGCTATAATGATAAAGAATTTTTATTGTGTCCCTGTAAAAAAAAAAATTAAATGATAGATTCTCCAAAATCAATAGGGTTTGTGCTATGGTCACGTATAACACATGTACCAACTTACAGCTCATTCTAACAAAGCGTTTAAACGTATCGTATTCACTCACTCACATACGCAGAGATATGCATTCATCATCGTAAAAACAGCAAAAATGAACTAAGGGGACCTCAAAACGTACAGCTACACTAAAATCCCAAAGTCGAATTTTGGTCAGAATTACAATACTTTCCTTAAGTATATATGTTCAGAAAGTATCTAGACATGAATACATCACCAAAGTGATAAGGTTCAATCACGCCTACTAAGATATTTAACCCTTTGCCTGTCCTCTTGAACTTCACTGCTCTGATTAGTGTTGGACTTTTTTTATAATTCAATATACACCACTAAATTTTAAGTGTAACAGTTGCATAGTCACTTAGAAAATTTTTTGTTTATATTTTTCGTTTATAACGTGTATCAAATGTCACCTTTTAAAATTATTGGTGATAGTTGAATAAAAGAGTCCCTAAAATGACAGCAATATTTAGAGCTCTTTAGAGCGTTAAAGGCAGCAAAGGGTTAATGTAAATTCTGCATGAGGCAAAAAAAATTATGGATTGAATTTTACAAGCTTGCTGTTTGTTTTCAAATTCTCAACTGTTATTATTAAAAAAAAAAAAAAAAAAAAAAAAAAATCTGGAGTGACTCCACTCGACTTTCCGAACATTAAATAATTAACGGTTGTATTCATAAATTAAAGTAAGGGAAATCGTTAAATAAACAAAGAGAAAATTATAATTGGGTGTTTCAGTGTTTTTGGCCATATAGTATGTTGTGTAGTTTAATGCTATTGCACTTTAAATAATATGAGTCCATAGATGAAAATGACAAGGAATTTTTTGTTGTGCACCTGTAAAAAATCTATAAGCGTTATATTCACCAAAATCGATTCCGTTCGTGTGACTGTGGCAGATAACATTTATATTAGTTTTCAGCTCAATTAGATAAGTCATTTAGACGCTATCGCATTTTAAACTATAAGTGATAGATTCTTCAACATTCATACAGTTAGTGTGATAGTGATAATGCATATATATATATATATATATATGTAACTTTTCAGTTCATTCAATTAAGGTGTTTAGACGCTATCGTACTTAAAATTATTTGCTCCCATAAGCCATAATGATAAAGAATTTTTCTTTGTATCCCTATAAAAAAAAACTATGAGTGCTAGATTCACCAAAATCTGTACAGTTTATACGACGATAATCTGCAATATGTATATAAATTTTAAATCGAATAAGCCTTTAGACGCTATTGCACTTTAAATAATTTTTGCCTATAGATTACAAAGACAAAGAATTTTTCTTTGTGTCCCTGTAAAAAACTATAACTACTAGATTCACCAAAATCTCTACATTTTGTATGACATTGACTTGTAACATGTGTATAGATTTTCCGCTCAATCAAATAAGGCATTTAGACGCTATCGTATTTTAAATAATTTTTGCCCATAGACCATAATGATAAGGAATTTTTACTTTCTTCTATATTTAATAGACGAAAGTATTGGACTCGTAAAAATTTTCAACTTCTGGTTTTCGATGAATATACATGTTTTGAGAGGTCCAGAACATGATTTGAAAAATGTATGATTTTTAGAAAATGTATGTCTGTGTGTGCGTGTGAGACAAAAATTTTGGGACGACTGTATCTCAGGAACTACTACAGAGATTTGCATATAAATTTATATGTAGATGCACCTTGACTTATCTTAGTGCCTATCATGTTTTGGCGTCAATCGCTAAACATGTGACATTACTATACAGCGATTTCCACAATTTTAAGGAAAGTTATATCTGAAGGACTACTGTATACACTGTAAAAAAAAATTTCAGTATTTTACAACAAAAGGTGCTGGCACCGCGGCTGCCAGCACAGTTGCTGTAAAATTTACAAACTGCTGTTTTTTATGGTGCTGTAAAATTTACTGCACTTTGCTGTGAATTTTACAAGATGCTGTTTTTAGTAGTGCTGTAAAATTAACTGCATTTTGCTGTGAATTTTACAAGATGCTGTTTTAAAAAGTGTTGTAAAATTTACAACAAAGTGTAGTTAATTTTACAACACTTTTTAAAACAGCATCTTGTGAAATTCACAGCAAAGTGCAGTTAATTTTACAGCACTACTAAAAACAACATCTTGAAAAATTCGCAGCAAAGTGCAGTAAATTTTACAGCACCGTAAAAGCAGCAGCTTGTAAATTTTACAGCAACTGTGTTGGCAGCCGCGGTGCCAGCACCTTTTGTTGTAAAATAATGTTTTTTTTTTTTTTTTTTTTTTTTTTTTTCTTACAGTGTAGGCAGTGATGCCAGATTGGGGATTTTCGAGGCTTCTGGGGAGAATTTCGGGGACCAAATGTTTGTGGGGACTATTTTGGGGAGTTCTTCAACTTTCTGTCAATGTTGGCAACATAATGATTTATCCCTACGACTAGAGACTTTCAATAGCTTTATTGTTATTTGGGGATCTTTTCAAAAATTGCCTTCATTTGGGGAACAATCTGAGCTTAAATCATAGAAAAATCTGCTTGATTTTTTTTTTTTTTTTGAAGGAATTTTATTTTTCCTCTTTAGTAGAAATCAAGCTGGGGATTTTTTCGAAAAAAAAAAAAAAAACACCCTGATTTGGGAAAATTTGAAGACCTGTTTGGGGAAATAATTTTCGACCATCTGGCATCACTGAGTGTAGGCGGTAGAGATGGGAATAATCGAATGATTTTGATAATCGAGTGATTTGCTTTCGAATGATTTTAATAATCGAATGATTTTACAATCGATTATTGATAACGTAAGCGTAGAATAAGCGTTGTGTAATTAGTTTCGGTTTCTTCGTAGCTATCAGGTTGCTTTCTGTTTATACTTTGTCTTTTCACTCATTGCTGTGAAATTTTAAGGTCTAACCTAGAGTCCTGCACACCCGACCCGAACCCGACAGATGAATTTTATATCAACCCGAAACCCGACCTGAACCCACAGTAGAGAAACTTTTACGACCCGGACCCGACCCAAACCCGCTGTCTTTAGACCCGAAACCCGAAAATTAAATAAAAATTACTTATTCATCTAAAAATCATACAAAACTTTTTTAAATTATAAAATAAGGTAAATTTTCACTGTCATACAGTTGGTAAATTATTTAAAAAATAATTTGAAATGTAATCACTAATTGTTTAGTTTAAAAATTAAAAAATCTGGAAAATAGATCAATGATAATTTTTAACGATTTATGTAAATTGTTAACTTCAAGAGTAAACTAGTATGTTGTGGCCACCACAAGACTTTCTTTTATACTTTCCTATATTTTACTAAGTGCAAATAATTTATTTATTTATTTATTTTTATTATTATTATCTAGCAGGATGAATGCAAACGATTTGCATCTTAAGAGACAACTAACACTAAATATCCAAAGTATGCATTTTTATTGCCTATAACTGGCATCTTAAAAAGTACATTTTTATAACCCGATAAGAATTCAAATTGGATCATCATAATGTCTCGTAATAGCCTTTTCACATTTCAAGCTTTGTTTGATTATACTCAATAGAACCTGAGATATAGCCTCCTCCTAAATCTCGAAAATTGCTGATAGCAGCGCCACCTGTTGATCGGTTGACAAAAATTGATGGGCACTAATTTAGGTCAAGGTGCCTCTACATATAAATTCATATATAATTCTGAACAGTAGTTCTGGAGATACAGTCGCCACAAAATTTTTGTCACACACACACAGGCAGACAGACATTTTCTATAAATGATAAAATCGTGTTCTTGACCTCTCAAAACGTGTAAATCCGTCGAAAACTGGAAGTCGAAAATTTTTATGAATCCAATTCTTTTATCGAATATAGAAGAAAGTAAAAAATGCACTTCAATTTAAATGTTCGTAATTTATTGTTTAATACTTATAGTCTGGGGAAAAAATGATGTATTATTCTTTATTGCTTTTTTCCAATGTGGATGTTTAACTTTACAATAATAATTTGTGTAGCATGCATCTGATTCACAGTTAAACATCTGCTATTTAAGGGTCATTGATCACTTTAAATTCCCATAATCAGCAACTTAGCTTCCTCCGGTGACAGTTTTGCTTGGTGCATTATTTATTTGTTCTAGAGAAGGCGATAAAGATCTGCATTGATGGCATTCGTTTCCTTTATGTGTTTATTTTACATTATTTTTTTTTAATTAAATTACAACAAGTATTCCCTGTATATTTTCTGCATATACAAATGTAAATGGAAGAAAATTCAAAATTTCATTAGCATAAAAGCGAGGATTAAAATTCATTGAAAATAAAGATATCTTAAAAAAAAAAAAAAAAAAAAAAAAAAATGTAAATTAAGAAATAATTTAAATTCTCAAAACGTAAAAGCAAGGTTATGTTGTATTTCTTATATGTGTATATATATATATACATATATTAACAATAGTAAATAAAAATTTTAATACGGTACTTTAAAATTTTCATACAATTTCTATAGATGATTAGTTTTCGATTTGTTGAACAAAAGAAAACGTATACGGATATTTTTTTGTCATGCTTACACGGATTTTTTTTTTTTTTTTTTTTTTTTTTCAGGTGGGTATCCGCGTATAGGAAAACGGAGCTCCGACACGTGTCTAAAATCAGTTAAAGAGCTATAATTATGTCTACAAATTTATGCTTTCAATTGTAATTTTTTTTTTTGAATGATGTTCTCAAGTCGACCCGACTCGTAGAAAGCTAGTTCAAAACCAGGTCATGTCCATTCGCACAGCCGTACGGAATTTTCTGTGTTTTTTCTCCAAAACTCGCAGGAAAACTGCTATTGAGTGTACTCCCCTCGAACCTAGGTCCCAAGGGCAGACAAACACCTTCAATTCTCACATTATAACCGAAATGTTTAAATTAGTCCACAAATAGACACTGAATAAAATATTGGAAATTTTTATTAGTTTCATTTCATTATTATTTATACTCAGAATTCCTTTTTTAGAAATATATATATATATATATAATAAGGCCAGGCCATTATGAAACCTGAATCCGTTACTTTTTGACATGCTTGAAAAAAAAAATAATAATAATAATAATAAAAATCCTTTTTATTATTTCTTATTCATGCACTAAAATATCTCACAGCATTTTTTTTTTTTTTTTAATGTAAACTTAAAGACTAATAATTTTTTATAAAAGTGTGTGAAACTGTTTAACCCATATTTCACCCTCGTCCTAAAATAGGACACCATGCATAAGTGATGTTTATATAAATTCTTTTGAATATTTTAATTCAAATTAAAGACGATATATTATTTAAAAGTCCAATAAATACATATGTGTCTTTATCGTTAGTTTAAATTATTAATTATTTAATTATTTAATATATGTTTTTTAATTTTTAAAATGACGATTTTTAAAGATTTATTCATTACATTTTCAACATATTATTACTTAAAAGGTTTTACATTCAAGAATAATGGATATACAAATTTATTGAAGTAATATTCTACACTTAGTACTGGTAAAACAATTATATAAGTATATATATATATATATATAATATATATATATATATATAGAGAGAGAGAGAGAGACAGAGAGAGAGAGAGACAGAGAGAGAGAGAGAGAGAGAGAGATAGATGTTAAAACCCGAATAAACTACTACGTCAGAAACGCCAAAGAAAAATATTGGAAATGCATACAGCTGTTTCGGTAGCCTATAGCGTACCGTCTTCAGTGCAAAGAGGATTCTGAATCAGGAGAAGTGCTCGTATACGAGCACTTCTCCTGAACGAGCACTATACGAGCACTCTACGAGCACTTCTCCTGATTCAGAATCCTTTTTGCACTGAAGACGGTACGCTATAGGCTACCGAAACAGCTGTATGCATTTCCAGTATTTTTCTTTGGCGTTTCTGACGTAGTAGTTTATTCGGGTTTTAATATTCCAACGCCAAGTCTCCTGTTATTATTATATATATAGATGGTCTGTTTTCCTTATATTTCCAAATGTCCTACATTATTGTCCTACTTTTAGGACAGCCTGTACCGATTAAACTAATGAAAAGTTGGTAAGTTTTTTGATTTTGTGTGTATACACAGACATTGAAAAACATTTTTTCAATGCTTGGTAGGATATGGGTTAAACGGGAAAAAAAGGAGGGGGGGGGAGATTTCTTTGTGTCAGCCATAATACTCTTAAAAGCGATTACAGAAATTCTAAATGATTTTGAAGGGTTGATATTTAATTGCAGTTTTATTTTTTAACGTAGCTATGACTGCTAAAAATGCCATATTGTTTATTAACAAATGCTTAGAACAAGAAAATGCTATACCTTTTTTTTTTCTTTTAAAGTGCATAATGTTATTATTGCGTAAAAATAAATAAATAAACAAGGGAATAAATTAAAAGAAAACAATGAAAAGAAAGGAAGAAATAATATTTAATGTTTTAGCGCTAAATTCAAACTCTTACGAATATATTAAATAGCCTATCGATATTGAGCCATCTTCCCTATCATTTAAAAGAATATAGACGGCGCTGTCGCCATTCTCGGCAAAATATCTAATGATATTTTGCCGATCATTAAAATGAAGTGAAAACATTTTGTTTTCAGAAGTCAGAAGTTCGTCGGCTCTCGCTGAGAGATGTAGCTGTTTTCGTGTAAGACGCCCCTGTGGCCATGGGCCGCAGGCTGCGGCCTGTAAGAATATTCGTTCTTATGTATCCTAATGTTCTGTTTACTGCGCGCGATGTATATAGTTATTGTGATTGTGCTTTATTATAATTAAAATATTAAATAATGGAATGCCAGAGCTCGTTCTTTCAATGTTCTAAGGTGTCATTCCGTTAAAAAGTTAAGATTTTTTTTTTTTTAAATCTTAAAACGTAAAAAAAATTAAAAATGTAAAAATCTCTAACACCAAGTTTATATGTGTCTCCTATTAAACATACACTAACACGCATTAAAATTAATGATAGACAGTTATAAATTTATAGTAATTCGCTTGCACTTTGAGACAGAGAAAAAAAATAAAAAGCAAGACTTTCATTCAATATCTACAGTATATATAAAAGTCATAGTATGGTCATAGTATTGAACATGCATGTATATAGATACAGCATAATTGATTATCCGCAAAATTGAGAGCCATGGGTTTCGTACATAAACCGCAAAAAGGCTGAACATGAAATTGAAATGACATAAAATGCATTCTAGCTTAAAAACTTGAATGTATCGTATATAAAACATAATAAAAACAATTAAAATATTTATAAAAAGTAAAATTATTTGTACAGTTGAACCTCATTAACGTGAATCTCATGGGGGATAAAAAATTTGTTCATGTTATCAGTAACTAATCTTCTTTTTGACGGGGATTGTGGAAACAGTTCATATTAAAAGTAATTCACGTCAACGAGGTTTGACTGTACTTCATATACTATAGGATGTAAAAAACATAAAGAAAAAAAGTGAACTTAAGATGAAGCCATGGTTCAATTTGTAATCTAATTTATGCTCTAAATTAAACAGTACCGCAGACATGCAAACATTTAGTTTATTCCACAGAATTGTGAATAACCGCCACATTTTCACACCACTTTATTTGTAGAAAAATATTCTCCAATATTTAATTACGATTGAATATTAAAGAAAGTACCCGCCAGGTAAACTGGTGTGAAAGAAAAAAAAAAGCGCTCACATCAATATTTTGAGATAAATTGAAATGTTGACGTGTTTGGTAGCGTATTCTACTGGAGAACAAATAAAGCTAAAACCACATAATTCTTTATATTTACTTTTTTTTTTTTTTTTTTTTTTTTTAAACCTATCATTTGTATCTGTTTATTGTTGATGATTTAAAAAAAAAAAAAAAAAAAAAAAAAAAAAAAAACTTTCTTCTGATTTCGCCCATTTTTCGCTCAACGAATTATCCACAACGTGTGTAATCCGTTTGCGGATAATCGAGAGTTTACCGTATGTATATATACAGATTATTACGGGTAAATCGAATTGCAGTAGTCGGTCGATACAGGTTTTGGGCTTTTTTTTGAGCGCATTTTAAACGCAAATTATTTTGTATGGGGTGGAGGTGGGGGGAGAAAAGTAAATCTTTTTCTTTAGCAATTTTTCTAAAAGTTAACTAATCGTGTTCAGGACATCCGAAAACGTTTAAATCCATCGAAAAAAGGAGATCGAAAATTTTTACGAATCCAATATATGTATTTTTTTCTCGTTTATATTGATTTTTCAAAAAAACGAGAAAAATAAAATAAAATCCTTATTTATTTATTTATTTATTTATTTATTATTATTATTATTTCATTTGGTCAAACTATTTAAAAAGCGCAATAAATAAATCAATAAAAATAAAAATAGCACATTCTTTTCCTTAAAATATGAAATTGCGTTCTTTAGCAGCAGTTACATATATATTAATGTTTTAAAATTTCTTTTATGCTATTTCTATTTGGTGCCAAAGGGAAAAAGAAAAAAATTGTTTTCATTTACTCTACTTTGTCCCAAAGAAATAGATCTCTCGTTCTAATAGCTTATTTCATGACAAAAGTTCAGGGCTGGAAGTTTCCGTCTTTCTTCAAGATATTTTCAAAATCTGAATGGCAATTTTTATCATAAAATAAACCAAAAAATTATCGTTACTGAATAATGGCTGGAAAATGTCCTGAAAAAAAAGGAGGGTGTTTCGAATTCTACAGAAATTAAAAATTCTGGAAACAGTAAACGTAAGATTATTTTAAAAAGCAGATAAATATAATATAAAATCTAATTTCAATAGGTATATCTGTTATAGCAGATATCGATTTTGAAAATAAATAAATAAATACACAAAATAAAATAAATTCAATAAATAAAAAAGAGAGAAAAATCTTCCGGGATTCAAAAACCCCACTATCGGATCACAGTTAATTAACAGCAGCGCTACCTGTCGGCCGATATACACATAAATTTAAACTAGCGTAGTTGTCTGGCCAAATTTTTCAAAGGTCGTTTGGATGGTGAGCAAACATCCAGGTTCAGATTATAAAACAGGCATAGAATGCAACTGGCGCCAAATTTCGGCTGATTGTCGAAATTTGCTACAGGCAGGTATTTGCAGGGTGAGTGAACAGGCGGTCGTAGATTTTGAAACAGGAAAACAACGTCGAAGACGTCACCGAGCAGAAGTTTAATACGGTGAGTTTTCTGAAGGATCGCAAACCCACTGGTCGCCGAAGGCGAATTTGTAAGCTATACTGAAACAAAAGAACTTTCATCCTGATTTAGTTAAATTAATTATTTAATTTTTTTTATAATTCTACCTCTATTTAAATTGGTATTAAAATTCTTAAAATAAAGAAAATTGGAATGTAAAATTAGAATTTCATTTAAAATGACCTAATGAAATCTTCAAATTAAGCTCTAAGGATCTCTACACAAATTAAGTTTAATATGAAATTGAATATGACAAGGAACATTCAAGGTCAAAGTCATTGAATATGACCCTAAAGCGCTCCCAGTTTTTGCACTGATTCGGCCCCAGAAATATACCTCTTTTAATTTTTAAAATAAACTATGTGCATCATACTGTCATGTGAACGTTCTTTGCTATTAAAAAAAAAAAAAAAAAGTCAAATAATATCTTAAGAACTATGTTTTTATACTTGTTTTATTATTTATCTTGAAGTCAAAGGGAATACATTTCAAGTTCAAGTTAAGAAAATCTTCTTTTAACCCTAGAACACTAGCGTGTTCATAAATACTCTATCACTAGAGATACCTAAAATTGACGCGCTCATATAAAAGTCGTTTTATTTGCTTATATTACATTAATATTGTTTTTAAATATGTTTAATTATTTGCTGTTTTACCCAATATTACTAATTTTTCATTATCTGAATAATTATTTCGAAGCACTCAAACTCAAACAAGTGTATCGATAGTAGGGAAAGTGTAAAAAAAAAAAAAAAAAAAAAAAAAAAAAACATTAAATGAAGACCGCACGTAAAATTTACGTACCACTAGTGTTCTAGGGTTAAAAATTAATTTGTAATCATAAACATATTCAATTTGTTATGATAAATTGCTTAATAAATAATTAATATTTTTTGTTGAATTTCATGAGTGCAAGTTTATACACGTTAACATAAATCTGTTCATATAAAAAAGTGCATTTAGCACTTTCTTGGCCAGCATATAACTTGATAAATGTAATTGTATGAAAAACCTTTAAAATGACTATTCTGAATGATTAATAAGAAACATTTTTTTTTTTAATTAATTGTAAATCGTTAAGAGAAAAGTTATTGGTGTCATGAACTAGACATGCTACAATATGTTTACAACTAATGCGTTTTAACGAAATTTTAATTAATCAATACAAAATGTTAATATAAAAATTAAAAACTAACCTTTCTGATGAATGGACATTCTTCATTCCATGCTCTTCACGTTGTTCATTCCTCGTTCATGGTTCATCTGCATCTGAGTTCAGAGACGCAGATGTTATGCTTCCACAAGCAGATGTTCCTGTCTAAAGTCCACAGGAAGTCGATTTTACAGCATTTAGTGCTTGAATTTATTTCACAGCATAAATACTTGAAAATATACCGCAGAAAGTGCAGGAAAAATTACAACATTTTTTTACAGTGTATATTTGTGTATAAATTTATATGTAGTTGCACCTTGACCTGAACAAATCCGAATTAGATTTTTGTATCGATTTCTTAACAGGTGTCGCTGATATATAGCGATTTTTATGCAATTTAAGGGAAGGCTGTATCTCAAGAACTACTGCATAGAATTACATATAAATTTGTATGTAGATGCACCTTGACATACATTACTGCCTGTAAACTTTTGGTGTCAATTTCTCAACAGGTGGTACTGCTATACAGCGATTACTTCAGTTTAAGGAAAGCTATATTATCAACTTCAACCTAAAAATTATTCATTGTTTGTATACATTTTGTTTAAAATGCGGTAGAAAACCTACAATTCTTCGCTCAATGCTATGAGGATAGCACTTGAAAATGTCTTATGACATTATGAGCTTTTAAGTACAAATTCAGTTTTGTTCTGTTTTGGTCCGATCTTCTTTTCCTCACCTCAAAATTAATAGGTTCATTTCATAACATTGTTCTCTTTTTTCCCCTTAAAATAGTATCCTAGTGTCAACTTTCTTTTCTTCAAAATATTATTACACGATCCTATTTAATTTTCGTCAGGTATTGTAGTCTTAAAAATTAAAGTAAGTACTATTACTAATCTTAAAAATTAAATCAATTTAAGATATCTAGTTATTTTGTTTGGCTTGTATATGTTTCTTTGGTGAATTATTTGACTGACTCTTCTTCGTTCTCATTCTTTTCTTTTTACTATAAAAGGATTTTATATATATAATATGAATTTAATAAATATCGCATATATATATATATATATATATATATATATATATATATATTATATATATATATATATATATATATATATATAATATATATATATATATATATATATATATATATATATATAATATATATATATATATATATATATGCGATATTTACACGTTGGTCTCTAAAATTTCGATTATCTAAGTTGAATCGATAATAGATTTTATCTTCATAGATTACCTTGAACCGGTATAGATTATAAAATACAACCCTCTGGTTTAATTTAAAATAAGTATTCAAGATCGCTATTATTCACAGTAGAGGTCTGAACGGGCCGGAATTTCGAGGCCCGGGCTCGGGCCGGCCCGTACGAAAACTTTGTTTACCCGGCCCGGCCCGTTATAAAGTCGAAAAATGCGGCCCGGGCCGTTTATTTTTTAACGGTTTATGGCCCGGCCCGGCCCGGACACAAAATGATAAAACCAGGCCCGACCCGGCCCGGCCCGATTCAAAAATATGTAAAATAACAAAAAGAAAAGAATGCCTTTTTATGAAATAGATTTTTAGTATGTGTTTTGCAGAGGTTTTATATAACCAAACAATAGTACGTTCTTTAACAAAACTGCTGAAATTTTACAAGACAATTACATATAAACAGAAATTCATTATTATAGACAAGGTACAAAGACAAACAGAAAGTCAAATCGAAAATATTAGCATTCAACAAACAATTTAGGAATGTATTTAAAATGGTTAATGCTACTGAAAATGCACTTTCAACCATTTCCTCTAAAATACCATAATGTATCCGAATATTTTATGTGCCCCGGTAAACAAAACTTTAATGTTAATCCTACCATATTCAATAGAAAAGTTGCTTTTGCCACTAATAAAAATGATGCTACTTTCGTCCACTGGAGAAAAGGAAAAGGAGCCTTAGAGAAAAAGTTACAGCGCAAAGGTTTGTATAGGCTTTATACCACCTAAACTCAACAGATCATAAGAAACACACCCTTATACACAGTAATGTATCTAATTTCTTTTGTTATGTACATGTACGCAAACTGGTAGTGGCATGCTTACTATTTTGAATAGGAAACCATCTAATATTACTTTAAATAAAATATATTAATTTGGAAATCATGCTAAAAATATTTGCGAACAATCAGATTTCGGACAGACAGACTGATAGACAATTAAATTGACGTTACAGACCCTTTTTTAACAAAATAGAACTCTATGTGACATACCAGCCTGTAAAATTACGTAAAATAAATGACTGAAGAAATATTTTATTATTTTCCTTTTTCATGGATTAACGAGGAAACCAGAAAAAGATTCGGGCCGACACGGCCCGGAGAAATATTCCTTCAGGCCCGGCCCGAGCCTGAAAATTTTTGTTAAGCCCGAGCCCGGCCCGGCCCGAGAAAAAATTCAAAAATTCGGCCCGAACCCGGCCCGAGAGCCGGGCCGGGCTCGGGCTCGGGCCGGAAAGCCGGCCCGTGCAGACCTCTAATTCACAGCTATATTTTTTTTAACGTTAAAGTGTCTTTCTTCCATGCGTATGTTACAAACTATACGGTTTGATTAAAACTTAATAGCAAACCGCAAAACGTTAATGATAACATTATATTCTCTGTGCATACTACCACCCATGAGCCAATTGTTTCCTGCATTCAAAATAATAGGTCTCTATATCAAAACATACTCTTAGCTAAAACGAACATAGAGTCTTCAAAAATCACTGTTATTTGTGGTCCCACTAAGAGAACAAAAGAAACTGTATTTATCCTAGAAAGTTCAAAAGATGATGACTCAAGAATCGGGGGTGTAGATTTTTTTTAAAAGGAAGTAGAGAAGACGACCTGAGACTGAGAGTATAAACAATTAAGTTGTTTTTCCTCTTTTTTAGATTGCCATGTTTTCTTTACTTGTGGTTTCTTTTTTTTTTTTTTTTTTTTTTTTTTATACGTTTCGGTAATTGATATCTTTCTTATTTATCTGCAGCGTTTTTTAAGCTATTATCTCATTCAGAGAGTTTCTTAGATTGTTTATTCATTTGTCACAATTATTTAGTTATTAATTTATTTACGCACTTTTGAATAAAGAAAACGGGTTAGGGGGGGGGGGGAGTCAAAAACCCATAGGAAATAGTATGGGATGGAAACGAAGAAACGCACAATCATAAGTGTGTGATAAAGAAAAAAAAAAATTAAAAAACACCAGACATAAGATGCAGAAAAGTAGACAAGGAAAAGTAATCAAAGGATAGGGTGGGCACATTGGACCCTACAGCTTTCGTCGAGGATTAGCTACGTCTCGCGATATTAATATCTCGTAATTAAATAATTTATTTTATCACAATCATTGCTAACACATTAATTATTAAATCATTAAAAAATACTAATTCATAACATCATAATAGTAATAAAATGAGCTACTATTTAGTTTATTTCAGAATTACTTACTGCACACAATCTTGTCACGATGTACATTAAACAATCAAGCATGAAATGAACCAATATTACCTGCAAATGCCAGATAAAAAATTAAATGAAAATCTATTCCAAATGCTTCGTAGTCAAGTACTAATACATGGAAATGCGTAGAGCCTTAAAGCATGCATACGTACTACGTGCATTAAAATATGATTATAATACATTTAATGCATAAATATTTTTTTCTTCTATATATAGGCGAAGAAAGTACCAAATTCGTAAAATTTTTCGACCTTCGGTTATTATTGTAGTTACACGTTTTGAGATGTCTGGAACATGGTTTGACCATTTTTAGAAAATGTCTGACGTGTGTGTGTGTGTGTGTATCAAAAATTTTGTGAACGCTGTGTCTCACAAACCAATCAACGAAACTTAACAAGATATTTAGTTGTAACTTTATTTTAGTTGATGCTGATTAGGTTTGACGATTAATCGCTTAACAGGTTTGACGATTAATCGCTTGTCATCCTGGCAGTATTAGGGACCCTCGATAGAGAGAGACTGGACATTGGCGCGCCGTCTTTTAGACGAAATTCTCCATCTTAGTGCCAGCTGCTCCATTGCTTATCATTACGCTGAGAAGAAACTTCGATTATTTTACGTCATAATGGAAAAAGAACTTATTTATTACATGTTTACTTTGTTGGGAGATAAATTGCTTTAATTTTGGAATACTTTCAAAAGATAAAAATGCATAATTATTTATTTTATATCATGCTTTAAATACTTTGAATTCTCTTATTGCATGCTATTTTACGTATTTATTTCCTAACATATGAGATAATTACATTATTTATTTGCTAGCTATTAGTTTTTGAGTTCTGTTTCGCAATATATTTAATACGTTAGATCTCAATGCATTTTTCTGATATATTTTAAAATGCATATTTAAAATAACTATATAAAAAGCTATTTTTTGATTAAATTGCTAGTACGCAAAATGTATCAGATTTCTTAAAATAAATTGATAAAAATAAAGAAAATAAGGTATATATTATTTGCTAGCATATGAAATATAAATTTCTTTTAAATAATAATTGCTATAATACATTTTATAAATAATATTTAAATAAGTAATTAATTTTATTTACATAATATTTTAAAAAACTAAAAATTAAGCAAGTTTAAATAAAATAAATAAAAACATTTTTTAATTTCTAAAGATATTAGTTGATATTTTTAATTAAGTCATTATTATTAATAATGCGTAATTGAAATAAATAAAATATGTATTTCTAGCTTGTAAAAGTATTACGTAAATATTTTTATAAAATAATAAAAAATAATTTCTGTTCTTCTGCCGTAGTTTTACATTTATTCATGAATTACTTGACAAAAACTAAGAATACCATATTTTTGTTAAAATTTTTCTAACTTTTTATACATAGAATGTATGTTCTCAGAAAAAATAAGGTAGAATTGTTTTTACTAAGGTAGAATTACTTTCACAATCAACGTATTTTGCTTAATATAGAATTATACAACAAATATTCCTCTGTTTTCCGATAGGAGTTGAAAAGTAACCATGTCGAAGGTTAAAACAAAATTCGTTTTTCTTCATTTTTTTTTTTTTTTTTTTTTTTTTTTTTTTTTTTTCCAAGACGAAAAAAATTACATATTTATATTCTGCATTACTTTCTGCACAAATTTAGCATAATTTCCTTTCATTTATGTTGTATAGTAAAGCGTCAATCGCGAAGAAAAAAGCATTACGTTCTACGGGGATCGCTCCGAATTGGCACTAAAATGGCCGACTTTCGGTCAATGTCCAGTTTCTCTATATATAGGGTCCCTGGGCAATATATAGGACAAAATTTCGAATTTATTTGCTTTTCAATGTGAATATTTATATGTATGAAATCGTGGTAGTCAACTAGAATTTTTTGGAAAGCTCCAACTTATGAATTTCTTCTATATACATAAAAAGAGAGTATTGTATTTATGAAAACATTCAATACGCAGTTTCCTATATATTTACATGTTTTGCAAAGTACTGTGCTGAACACGATTGGACCATCTTTAAAAAAAAAAAAAAAATGTCTGTTTGAATGTCTGTCTGTGTGTTTTGCAAAATTTTATGAACACGGTATCTCATGAAATAACGGACCGAATTCTAGAAAGTTTTTTTTTAAAGCTCTTAAAAAAAAAAAAAATTAAAATATATGGGGGAAAAAAAAAAGAAAAAGAAAGAATTCTGTCAGATAGAACGGATGCATAATGATAGACATACGTTTCACATTTACATTTCCACTCTAATTATATTTAAAGAATCAAACTTAAAGAGGATCCATAAAACGATTGTAAGAAGATTTTCATTTAGATTTTCCTTGTAAGAAGATTTTCATTCATGCTAGAAGATTTTCATTTATACGCTACAATTGCATTTCATTTACTTTTTAAGCTTAAAAAAATAAATAAATAAAAATAAATAATAAATACTTTAAAAAAATACTTATTGTGAAATATTTACCTAAATTTGATGAAGCAACTTCTCACAGAATCTTATACAGTTGTCTATCGATCTCGCTTTTAATTGACATAAGCATTCTGAAGCATAACATTTTCAGGTATTAGACTTGAGAATTGATTAAAAGGTTTAACTGGGTTGATTGTAGTTCACTAATCGATTAATTGGTTGATTAATAGGATTTTTAATTGTTTTTCATTTTTCTTTAGAATAATTTTATTTGAACAGTAAATAACTCTCCTTTTTTTTTTTTTTTTTTTTTTTTTTTTTTTTTTCAGATAATACAGAAAATACCTTAATAATGACATAGATACTATTTTTATCAGATTTTTTAGCAATAAATTAAATTAAATTACATTACATTAAAAATACAAATAAGTAAAGAAAAAAAAAAGAGAGAGAAAACCTCTTAAATTTTGTTCACATAAATGAAAAATTATTTTAAATACGAAGATAACACTCCGAAAAGCAACTGCAACTATTCTTACGTCACTGAGCTTCGATAACTTATATTTCATTTTATTTTATAAAATACATTTCCTGTTAAACATATATTTAATTATAAATATATTTAATTAAAGAATACCAGTTAGTTACTAATATGTGATAATTCCAAAGATATAGTTCAAAACCAAAGATATAGTTAATATATCATAAAATTAATTAAAAAATTGTACTTACTCTCATATAAAGAAAGATCAGAATTAAACTAACTTGTATTTTTGTTTCAGTAACAGCCAAATATGGTTCTAAGACAAGTTTAGGTTTCAATGCGGATAACTTTTCCCATTCAGATGAATTTAACACTCTAAAATTTTCTTTATTAATCTTTCCTTTTATAGGTTTTCATATAAGTAGTTTCGTAGTTTGAAATTAAAATAAAATAAAATAAATAAATAAATGAATTAATAGGACCAATTAACTCGATTAAAAAATTGATAGGAACTAAGCACTGATAGATTAATCGGACGAACTAATCAGTTAAACTCACCCATAATAGGTATGTTTGCTTAGAAAATAAGAAATAAAATATTTTTTTTTTCTTTTAATACAAAAAAATTTTTTGAAAATACTGTCAAATTATCATTTTTAACTGATTTTTATTTACAGACATAGCAGAAAAATAAATTTTGCCATCATGAATAAAAGGATTAAAATTTATGGAGTATCAAGTTCATAGACAAATGCATGTACAATTTTCTGTAATTTCATCGAATCGTATTAATACGTAACCAACTAGAAAATAACAGAAAGTAAATAATAACAGCCCCAAGTGTCAGCTGATATGCAACAAACTTTAATGAGTTAATTCTTAATTATATTCCCCTTAAATATCAAGTTTGGTGTATTTTATATTATACAAACTGTGTTATAGACTTCCCGTAAGAGAAAAAAATTTAAGTATAATAGCGCCACATATCGACCGATATGCACTCAAATGGAATCAGCATAATTTTTCATTGACTGTCAAGCATTGTGCACTTATACAGTATAGAAACTTACACTGTAAAAAAAAAAAAATCTGTAACTGACATCTAGAATCTAAATTTTGGCTCTAGAAAAAATAGTTCCATGTCATCCTTATAAATTCTAGTCCCCTTGGAAAGCGAGTTCTAGAAGCCCCTATTAGAATTCTAGAGCGTTTGCCTATATTCTCGAGGGCAAAGTTATTTAAAAATCTCTGCAAATAAATGAGACTACAAGAGGCGAGTTTCAGCATCTATAATCTTGGTTTATTACCCAATTCTAGAAAATCAAGAGAGAATTTCTCGCCACACAAAAGTTTCAGAATTTTCGGAATATTCAGAATATTGTTTCACCATCTAGAAATGTGTACAGTAGAAATTATCGATTATTTCGTCTATTCAGTTTATTGGCGTGCCTTATGCGCATTGATCGGAAATCTATATTTCTAGTTAAGGGATTTAAAAAATGGTTACTTATTCATTCTAGAGGAAGGCGGTATATATATATATATTGTCAGTGTAAGTATAATCGTCTTGTAAATGGGAAAAATTGCTGTATGAAAACGCTATCTGTTCGATGACATATGTTAAAATCCAATCAGCACCAATTTATCTTAAGGTGAATCCAAATGTAAAGTTTTGTAGAATTTGTGATTAAATTGCTTCTTGAGATACGGTGCCAAAAATTTGGTAACACACACACACAGAAAAACATTTCTAAAAATAGTTAAATCGTATTCATGACATCTAAAAATGAGTAAATTCATCAAACTGAATCTCTAAAATTTTCATTAATCGAGTATTTTCTTTTTATGTATACAGAAGAAAGTAAAAATGTTACCATATTCAGTTATATTCCATAAAATTTCATGTATTTGTATATAAAAATAAGTGATAATATGACTGAAATTCTTTCTGAAATAGTTTCGCTTAAAGTGAAACGATTTCTGGAGAATATTCATGTGTAATGAAAATATTTTAAACAAACACCATAAATTGCAAAGACACACAAAAATAATTTTGGAAAATGTCATTTAATCACTGCCTTCAAAAGATTATATTCATACAAAAGCAACATAAATTTTTTTTTCGAAGAAAAGTATTTTGTAGGTAAATACGTGGTTTTAGCCCCGGTTCAAAAATTATTGCTAATTCGACCCGCACACGATCCGCAAAGCGGGTAACTGCGGGTACTCGACCCGATGAAAGACTCTACCCTGATATGAAAGTTAGAGAGCAGTCATAAGTTAATAAGTACGAAACTTTGAAAAAACACCATAAAACGCAATAAACTCGCAACAGTTGTTTCGAGTCGAAAAAACGCACCCTTCGTCAGGCGAATCAAGAAGGCAAGAGTTCTGCAATCAAATCGACAACGCAGCAGCAGCCTTAAGTTAGCCTTCTTTGTAAAAATCGTTAATTTCAATTTTGAAATTTCTACCTTTCTTTCAATTTTTTTGCTGAGGAAACATTTACTATGCATTAGCTTTTAGTGAATAGATTTAAAGCATTAAGAACAGCTAATAAACTTTTGAAATGAAAGGTTCTTTGTTTACACATCTGTTTAAATAAATTTAATGACCCAATCACTCTTTGATTAAGCCATTAAACTACCTAACGACACCGCATCCACGTGCCACACTATAGCAGCCGAAATTTATTAATATCCCTCGACGATAACCTTTGCAGGAAAGTGCGCTAATGCTTTCTCTATGACTGTGGTCTGACTATTAGGAAGACACTAATAATAGCTATTTTTCTATCTTTACTGCCTTAGATCTAAGAAGCATCCGCCTACAGATATAAAACTTTGTCGGAATTAGTCATGGGTTTTGTATCTTAAGAAATGCACATTTGAATGCCCATTTAAGTCTCAATGCATTAAAACACTTGGTAAAAGTCTGTTCTACACAGAGAGAATATATATTTATTATATGTTGTATTCGTGGCAGGTATTGTACACCCTTCCGGTCTACATATTTCCTTTTCTTTCTAAAGTAATATTCATTTGAATTACATTGCTAAATCATGAATTTTTACTTTTGTGATTGAATTTGCTGATGGCAGTTTGAAAGGATGCCACGCGGAATTAAAAAAGAGCAAGTTAATTAATGTAATGGACCCGGAAAAAGACTAAAGTTCTAATAGGATACTTTTGTAAGAAACACAAAATCATGTCCTACTTTTTCACGTTTCAGCCTTTTGATAAGTGTGAAGAAAGTCCAAAAACTGAAAACTAGACAGGAGAGGAAAAAGAAAAAAAAAATATTTTATGAAATTTTTAACTATACACCCATAGTTACAGTAATGGTTAATTTGTTGTTCTCTGTAACAGGTACAGTCGGCTGCAAAATTATTCGAGCACTAGCCAATAATTCCTATATTAAAAAAGTACACTTAAGACTGTTTTGTTAAATAAATCCTTGTCGAATCATGTTTTTAGACTGACTAAGAACATGACTCGATAAGGATTTATTTAACAAAGCAGTATTAAGTGTACTTTTTTTAGACAGGGATTATTGCTAGTGCTCGAATAATTTTGCAGCCGACTGTAAGGATGACGTATGACCTCCGGTATGGATGAGCAAAAATGAAGGACATAGGCCCTCCTTAAATTTTGACTTTGACTTTAAATTGTATTTCACTTTAATAATAATAATAATAATAAATTAATAAATGAGTAAAAAGCTTTGTAAATAAGTAAATACCATAAATTAGAAAAAAACCAACAACCAATATTTCGGGTTGAATTAATAGCACGACCTATTGCCAAGGGAACAGAGCAAGCATAAGAAACACGAATGCCTTAATCAGGATGGCAACGCTACGGTGCTTAACATACAAAGTTTGTCATTTACTCTTTTCAACACCAGCTTTTTCGGTTCATTTCCGAACTATTAAATTACATTATGAATCTTATAAAATAAATATATAGCGAGAAAGATATTAATTTTCATGAAATTGATATATTCTATCTTCTCATTACCTAAAGAAAATTGTTTTAGAGATAATTATGAAAAAGTTTTCAGCCCTACTGTATTTTTACCCTAAAATATATTGGTAACCAATATTGTGTGACTGATAACAGAAGTTAATTATTTTAAAATTTCTTTTATTCTCAACTGGATTTTTTAAAGGACTTTTTAGTATTTCCGAGCAGAAAATCTACCGTACAACAGTATCACTTAATGATTAAAACTGAAAAATCACTCTATGTGAAACTGATAAACCACGACTACTTAGTGGCAGATATGACTGCTTAATATACCATATGTACTATTACTATTGCTTAATAACAGTTTATTGAATTAAAAACAAATAATTTTTGAATCTTCATAGATTTCATTTAAATTTCTTATTTCGTGAAGTGCAGGTAACATTAAATAAACCCAATGAGTAAGTAATAATAATGTGATTTGGATAAATCTAAAGTTGATTTTTTTCTTTTCAACAGCTCCCAAATAATTACTGCGCATGCGCAAAATAAATTTTAAATTTGTTAATTACGACTAACAGTAATTGTAACCACAAAACCTAAATTTGGTAAATTATTTGGCAAAAACTTTCCATAAAAATAGATTTATGAAAAATAAATATGCTATAGATATGTTAAAATCCTTGTGCATTTTTCTTATTATAAAATTATGCGCATGTTTGCATATATATTAGTATGAGAGTTGCGATAACTTAATAGTATTAATTTGCATTTTGTCAGTAAAACTATCATATAAATCTATCCGTAAATCCAAATAAATAAAACAAAATTTAAAACTGGCCGGTCAAACCTGAAACACTTGGCGGGCCGCATTGAAAATCTATTTTACACTGGCCACATTTTATAATTGCATGAACCATATACATATAGTAATTCTTTTTTCAGTCGGCTCATGAGGATTTAAAACAGAAAATATGTGTATTAAATATATTTTTAATCATAAATAAAACTAGAAAAAAGTCAAAAACTTATTATTATACATTCATAAATATAATAGTAAGAATCATTTATTGATTTGATAATGTTTTATTAACATCAATGAGCTTGATATTTATCTCTTTAGCTACTTTAATCGGTATTTTCATTAAAAAGTCAGAAACAAACTATTAATTTCAGATGTTTTAACCGAAGATGCCAAATTCGAAAGTTCCTGGATTCTATCATGGGCCGCAGAACCTTACACGGCGGGCCGCGGGATGGCCAGCTCTGATTTAAAAGGCTCACATTGGTCGTATTTCAAATTAATGGATATAAGAAGTGTTATCATTTTTACAGTTAATTGATTCTGGTTGTTTTCAACACCCCAGAGACTAGCAACTTTATCGCAAAGATAATGACTATCTCAAAAATACAGTTTAACTATGTTTAATCGTTTTGCATAGGGAACTTTAATTCACATGATAAATTATTTATTTAAGTAAGATATACTTTTTTTTTTTAAATAATAAGAAAGTTTACTTGATCTACTGTTAAACGTTATGGGATAATGTTCAAATATGGAATTTTGTTTCCTACTTTTTACTGAGATTTATGCATATGATGTTGATTGATATTTTACTAAATTCGCTAGTAAATTCTTAATGCTTAAGAAAACCTTAGTTAAAATGGTCCGTTCCATTTGCAGGCTTAGTCATTTCCATTTGAGTTCAACATAATAAGCTGAAGTACATTGAATCAATATGGATTCGACTATTGTAAACTTTCAAGTGTTAATAATGTGTTTTAATGATTTTATGTTAAAAAAAGTCGAGTTTACATGCAAAATTTTTAAAGAAAAGAAGGTTTTTTTTTTTTTTTTTTTTTTTTTTTCTGGGTAATATGGTCAATCGCGTAATATGAAATGAAGAGAAAAGTGGAATACCCATGTATATATATTTACTTGAAGGATTATATGAAATGTATTTAAAAAAAAAAAAAAAATAATAATAATAATAATAATAATGTTTGACTGCAATATAAATATTTTATTTTGAAGTTATAGAAAATTAACGAAATCGAAAATTTTATCAATATTCTTTAGAATAATCGTATATAATATGGAAGAATTTGCATTCCATATTATCCGAATCGCCATCTAAGAGATTAAATTACCCTCAAACACCTGTTGGTAGAAATACGTTTATGGGAATCAGACTAGTAACTAACTCAACTCCCCTAACGAAAATCACAGTAGGTTTTTATTTATTTTACTGCTTCGTGAACACAGTCGGCAGCAAAAGTATCTCCGAGCACTAACAAAAATTCCTATATGAAAGAAGTACACTGAATACAGTTTTGTTAAATAAATCTTTGTCGAATCCTGTTCTTAGTCAATCTAAGAACACGATTCGAAAAGGATTTATTTAACAAAACAGTACTGTACATTTTTTTATATAGGGATTTTTGCTAGTGCTCGGATACTTTTGCTACCGACTGTAGATTACAGATTTCGTAATACTTATTTCCAAAATAAAAGTCTGAATCTTGATAAACAAAAGAAGTTGTATAACACAAAAACCGCTCTTCTTACTGACACAAGGTGAATCTACCGTTCATATATGAGGACCAGCGAAGAAATTTTATCTGCTTCCAAGAGGTTGCTGCGCCGTACATGTGAGATAAAACGGTATTCTGTTTTACCCGGCTATCCGATATTTCCCACCGTTCGTTTATACACACAAAGCAGAGAGCAATCCAAATTAAAGAAAAATAATCTATTTAAAAAAAAAAAAAAAAAAAAAAAAAAAAAACTTTTAAAACCCAAATTCTTAATGTATCATATCACATGTTATCATATTCCTGAGGCATTTGATCAATTGACCGATGTATTGCTATGATTGGCCATTAGTTATTGCTCTGGTTGTGCCATCTATCGGTCATTACAAACGTAAACATGCATAAAAACTTTGTTGTTGTTGTTATTGTTGTAATTTGTAAATAACTGCATAATTGTTTTAGAATTTGTTGCTCGCTGCAAACAATTTTTCAATTTTGAGTTTTAAAAAATATTTTAAATATGTTTGTGTACTACTTTGTGAATTTATCGATGAGTGGATTTTTATAAAACATTTTTATGTTTGAATACTAAATTTTTGCCTTAAATTTCAGCATTCGAACATTGAAAAAAAAAGGCTTCTTAAAAAAACTCTTCAAAAATTCTTAGAATACTGTGTAGTCAACAAACAATTTTCTTTTATTAATTGACATCTTTTCTACTAATTATCTGCAAAAATTAACACTCCGGATCTTCGAACGCTCGACCACCGCGTTACTAACATGACGCTCTAACCACCTGAGTCACGGAAAGGCAAATGAAAAAACTTATATTTACCTTATAATGGAAGAGCATTTTTAATTAGCTTGAGATTCACAAACATACCGTAGTGAATGACAGTAAGTACATGAGAATTTGGGAACAATTAAGCTTCTAAAATATATTTCTAACGAATAAAATTAAACAGTTAAGAAAAAAAGAATGCAAATTCTCGCATTTAAAATTATAATAAGGGAGGCGTGTTAAACGATCGACGATAGCTTTAATGCCCCAACCCACTCATTTTCACTCTTCGATGTCTTTATATATTAAATTTTGTCCTTTTATCCCTTCCGGTGTTAACCGTTTTTTTTTTTTTTTTTTTTTCACACACTTAACATTATGAGTTTTATTTTTCAAGTTCATCCCTTGCTTTTTCTATGGATTTTTAGCTTTTTTCCCTCGATTTCTTCATTCTAAAGTGCGGTGTTAAACTCAAAGTATGCCATCAACATATGATTTTTCTTCTTCTTCTCATAAATGTTTATTTATTTTTTTTTAATTTATTTATTAATATAAATGATCAATATAAATACTGCTGAGTCATTCCATGTCAAATCATAACAGCTCAAAACCTTACAAAAAAAAAAAAAAAAAAAAAAAAAAGAAAAAGAAAGAAAGAAAAAGAAAAGAAAAAAGAAAACCCTAAAAAAAAATACGACAACTTTTTCGGAAAAGATAAAATATAAGGCCAAAAGAAACTGACTTGATTATTGCTGCCATATGGAATTTTAAATTATTTAAAATGATTTTTTCCCCCTTATGCATAGTAAATGCTTCATATGTTTTTAGGTAATTATCAGCAATTATTTCATTCATTACTGTTTAACGATTTTGTTTTGAACAATTGATGTTAAATACTAATTGTTATTTGTAAAATAACGATTTGTTTTTGTATACAACACATATTTATTTATACACTATCTACCAATACGTATTTGGAGATACTTTCGAATTTAGACATTTTGTCAAATATCTAGAAAAGTTCATTAGGAATCATCTTGAAACTTTGGTAGCGTAAAAAACGTGTTATATCTCATATATTGCAGCAAAAGTTGTGTCCTGACGAGGAAAAGGGGACCAGTAAAAAGTTAAACAAAAATAAAAATATTTAGGATTAACGTGTCAAAGGTTATTCTTTAAATGTGTTTTGGCTATAGCATAGGATTATAAGAGAATTATTCTCATTATCTGCATAAATTTGTATGAGGTCGCCAGATATATCCATAGTTATATAACGATTTTTTTTTTTTAAATTGCGAAAAAAAAAAAAAAATCCACTTTTTTAAAACCACTTCACCGGCAACTGAAGTGTGTGAAAAGCTACACTTACCCCGAGTTATCTCGGGTTGGCAGTTATGGTACGTGGAGTATTAAACCCAGTGCAAAGCCATTTTTAGGAAATTTGGCATACTACATTAGACACAGCATACTGCAATCAGGATGCAAAACTGTTAAATATCTTAGGAAATATGAGCATTTTTACTAAATAATTTTTAACTACGCATGCGCTAGCTTTTAAAAAATTTCATTTGCATAATTTAATAGCCAGCCAAAAATATTGAGCAATTTATATGAAAACTCCAAACAAATATCGTGAAAAATAAAAAAATTATGAGAAATAAAATGAAAAGAATTTCAGTTCTTCTCGAAAAAAAAGGAAGATGATGGGCGGGGTGGGGGGGGGGGGGGGTTCTCAATATTTTTTTTTTTTTAAATCAGTGAACACTCTATTATCATTGGGCATTGATTGAATGAAAATTAAAATGTTAGCAAAACCTCTTATAGTTTGTAAACTTTTATTTTGAGAACGGAAATTCTGTTCATTCTATCTTTCATAACTTTTTAAATTTATCTGATAATTGTTTGGAGTTTTTATATAAGTTGCTCAATATTTTTGGCTATTAAATTACGCAAATGAATTTATTTTTTTAAAGCTAGCGAATGCGTAGTTAAAAACTATTTAGTAAAAATGTTCATATTTCGTAACACATTGAACAATTTTGCAATCTGATTGCAGTATGTTTAATGTAGTACGCCATTTTTTTTTTTTTTTTTTTTATGTCTTTTTCCTGGGACTAATACCCTACGTGTTATAATTTTAAAAAGTGGATTTTTTTGGGGGGGCAACTTGAAAAAAAAAAAAAAAAGTTACGTTTCCATGCGTATGCGTGGTAGCCTCATGCAAATTTATTCAGATAACGAGAAAAATCTTCATAATCATATGCTACAGCCAAAACGCATTTAAAGCATTGCTTTTTACAGGGCAGTCCAAAGCATTTTGTTTTTTGTTTAATTTGTTACTTGACCCTTTTTCCTCTTTAGGACACAACATTTTCTGAAATACATGAGGTATAAGATGTTCTTTACACTACCAAAGTTTCAAGATAATTCCTAAGGAACTTTTCCAGATATTTGACAAAACGTCTAAATTCGAAAGTGTCCAGATACTTATTGGTAGATAGTGTATAACAGGTAGTTACTAATAGGCTAAAAAAAAATGAAAAAAAAAAAAAGAGAAAGAATGAAGGAAAAAAAGAAAAGAAAAAGAAAAAAATATGTATAGATTTATTAAATATTCTAAATATATAAAAATAATACTATTAATTAAATATATATATATATTATATAATGAAATTGTGCATCCAACTATTAGAGCAATATTTCAAATTCTTATTGCTAAACACTTAAGATCAAATTAGCAAGGGAGTTACACATATGCGTGTTCAATACTGTTATAATTCCTTTACATAAAATGTATCCTCTGCTAATTTTGTCAGTAGCAAGAGATTGTTTTACCAACGGAGTTATTAAAAGTTTGAATTAAATTATTTCTTATCAGTTTTATTGAACTACACTTGCTAATTTGATTTTTAAAAAAGGGAGAAAGGGACAGACAGACCATTTACCCACGGAGTCATTAAAAATTCCAATTAATCTATATTTCCTATTAGTTTTATTGAACTACAGATGCTAATTTTATTACTACAAGGTCATTTAAAAACGGCGTTTTTAAAAATTCCAATTAGATAATGCCTTATCAGTTTTATTCAACTATAATTGCTAATTTTATTACAAAAAAAAAAAAAAAAAAAAAAAAAAAAAGAAGAAGAAGATAAAAGGAAAAAAGAAGAAGAAGAAGAAGAAGATAAAAGAAAAAGAAAAAAAGAGATCATTTTATTCAAAATTCCAATTAGACAAAATTTTATCACAAATAAATAGAAAATAAGACTTCTTCACACACCATAAATTTTAAGCCAGCACAATCGGTTTCTAAAGGACGTAGCCTTCCTTCATCAGGTGCAAAAAAAACACGTGCTACTGCCTACTAAGGCAGTAGCACGTGTTTTTTTTTTTAATAATTTATTGAAATTATTATTTAAACAAATTATCTTTTATGATAATGCAGACGATTTTCATATTAGAGAAGTAGTATAACACTAAATATCCAAAAAAAAGTTGAATTTATTCTCAATATTACATTTAATATATATATATATATATATATATTATTATTATTTTATTTTATTTTATTTTATTATTATTATTATTATTATTATTATTGTTATAAATGAAAAAAATCGGTGGTTCAACCATTCGTTTTAAAGGTATTGGCGAGCTCTTATGAAAGTTACCCATCATGAAAATTTACTTCCCTCGAGGGGGGACTTTCGCCCCAGGGGGGAAGGCGAGGCTCCTACATACACAATTTTTTTTTTCCCAGTTGACTATTTCTATTACAAAAAATATATATTCGTTTCATTTGTTTTAGTGCAGTCTATAGATGTTAAACTCTACTTACCTGCAATTTCCCCCATAGACGTAATGTATTTGAATACTTTTGAGTGTCCCTGTACACGAACTATTTGCTTCATCTCAACGAAAAGCTAACTGTAGCATCCCTATATGATACATATTTAGAATACCGAGTTTGTAATTTCTGCTACTATTTTTTCTTGAGATATGCTGATAACAGACACACAGACAGACACACAGATCATTCGCTAAAAACATGATTTTCGTATTTAGGGGACCTCAGAACATGTAAATATAACAAAAACGCACGTTCGAAAATTTGACCCTAAAACAATACTTTCTCGACACTATGGGTAAGAGAAAGTAAAAAGGAGAGAAAAAAAGTACATCTGAATTCTTCTTCAAGTACTTCACTTGATAAATTCATTTGAAACTTCATCTCTCAGATGACTTCCTTCTTCACAGCGCAACACATTTTCCATTCTTTTTTCCCATTGCAGGCACAGTACGTAACACCTCTTTTCCTATTTACTCACATTATATCTGTTTGCTTTCAGAACCATAGTGACAGTCACAATTCCATTTCAGTACCCTTTAAAAGCACTCAGGTTCCTCGTGGTTTGAACCAGGGGTCGCGCATTTAATGGCTAAAAAGCTTGTGTGGTCTACTGGTAATCATCCTAAAAATACACGATTTGTCCATTTTCCACACATGCAGAAAAACGTAATGCAAAGAAATTGAAGTGTTTTGGATTCATTTTGAAAGTTTTTTCTTAATCGAGGAGAAATATCGTCTGAATGAAGTCATTATTCTGTCGTGAGAAGTTAATCAAATGATTTAATGGGTAATTTATTACAAAGATCTTGAAGATTTTTAGTATGCTTCACTGCATTTGTTACTACTGACAGGATAAATAATGAAAACTGACATATATATATATATATATATATGTTATATTGTATATAATATATCTTGTTTATAATATATCTTTCGGATATATTTTTTCTTTATTCTATTTCTGAGTTTTGAACTGAACTGAAAACTTATTTGGATACAGCCTTCAATTGGTATTAATATATTGTTATTGTTATTATTATTATTATTATTATTATTATTATTATTAAGGCACCTATATCTTTTTCAATTTTTCTGTTGCCGGTTTCCAAACCCCATGCTATTGTATGGGGAAATTTGTTATAAGATTTATTCATTTCCAAATATATACTATAAATAAGAATTACGTTTTCACATTCAAAAAAATTCGTTTTTGTTTTCTAAAAATTGATTATATACATATATATCGAGAGAGAGAGAGAGAGAGAGAGAGAGAGAGAGAGAGAGAGAGGTAAAAATAAAGAAAATTAAGTTACTGGTCCACTGGACCAGTAAATATTAATATTGTACTGGTCTGTACGTACTTTCGCTGGTCCAGTTATCCATTCGATTTAATATATATAGTACATGCCCTCTGATGAGTATTTACTTATAATTTTAATCATTTTTATCCAATTATTTCTGTGGTCATTTATTTGTTTTCTCCGTCATTAAGTTTAATGGTCCTTTTTTTATTATTATCATTCAAGTCACCGTAAGTAATTTAAATTGTTTTTCTCTCTTATTGGTTCTCAATCTGTATCGCAACAATTTTGTGTCAGTCTTTCCTAAAAGTTAAAATCAGTTCTATTATTTTGTGTTGGTATTGTTTTGTATCTATTAATTGCTAAATTTTAAGATTAAATTTTATTACGATATCTATCATTTATATCTATATATATATATATATATATATATATATATTGTTTTATATATGTATATATATATAAATTTATAAAACAGAATAAATGTACATAGAAAAAAAAATACTGATGATAATAATAATAATTATTATAATTTTGTAAATTAATAATAATAATAATAATAAAAATAATAAAAATAATAAAAATACAGTACCATAAAAAGTTTACCATAAAAGTGTTTTTTAAATATTAAAAGAAAACTAGTTGGCATAGGTGGACACTGCTCAGTTCCCCATCATATCTATATTAATAAAATCAGACTTTTGTCTGTAAATTTGTTGGAATGAAAAATTTTTGCGATATCTTCACGTTTTACACCCCATGAAAGCCGAAAATGACTTCAGAAAATTTTGCGTGTGTGTGCGTGTGTGTGTGTGTGCGTGTGTGTGCGTGTGTGCTTGTGTGTGTGTGTCATCGTGTCTGTATATCGCTTTTGTTGTCCGGGCATGGCTCCCCGCGATTCAGTAGAATAGCGGCTGTTCAGACGCGAACTTGAACAATAGAAACATCGTACAAGGCATAGTTACTCTCTTTTACGCTTGGTGCGCTAGTTACCCGTCTCGTCTCGTAGTTAGGATATGTACTTACTTGCGCAAGAAACTTTTTGACAATTTAACGAATTATTTTTATTAAAACTATCTTTTAATGCACAAAACTGTTTGTTACAAATGCAGAATGTTTTAAGAAGATTATTTGTAGATAAATAATTATTTATCTCTGCATTTATTCCTGAAACTTCAGCTATTTAAAAAAATTCTGCTAAAAATGTTTTAACAAATTTAAAACCAATTGATAACAGACACACAGACGAACCACTAAAATCTCGATTTTCCGGATTCAGGCGACTTCTAAATATAGCAGACAAATTTTAAAAATGTGACCCAAAAATAATACTTTCTTTCTATATATTTTTCGATAAAAAAAAAAAAAAAAATAAAAAAAAAAATCACAAACTGAAACAAGAAGCAACATTTATACTGATCTTAGATGATTATTCACGAAATAATTGGTTTTTAATCGAAGGAAAGTAAGTCCTTTTTTTTCGTCTGATGAAGGAGGCTACTTAATTATTTCGTCGAGAAATTTTGTCGCTTTCTTTTGCTATATATTGTCTTTGCTTTCAAAGTTTTTAATCTCCTAGTATTTCGATGCATTTTTAAGTCCACAATTAATGCATGTATTTTTATTTATTATTATTATTATTATTTTATTATTATTAAAAACATTTTTTTTCCCTCGAAGGTTGTATAAAGTACATCTTTCTTTCTTTCAGAATATTTTATCCAGAAACTTTAATTCACTAAAGAAATAGATATCAATCCAAAATCAGGCGCTATCATCAGAACGCAGCTATATGAAGCCCAACCCTTTTCAGTAAATGATAATAAATCTTTTCACTGTAATACACTCCGCACTATAATCAGTGATGCTTATACATTTATAGATAAGCCGCTCAAAAAAATAATAAATGTCCTTTACTTTTATTTTCTATTACGCCTTTTGTTTTTTAATATTTGATAACGTTGACCTTAACGTCTCAAAACAATAGATATTATTTGCGATCTTTATCGCAAACACAGTTTGTATCAGTAAGAAGAAGTTGTGAATCTAGCGCTTCATGCTAATTTTTGCCACCTTTGTAATGTTTTGAAACGAGGAGTTACAGAAATGTTTATTGTATTACTTATAGCTTCATAATTCATTTTTCAAAAACAGATAAATCTAATGATTAAGAAAATTGATTTTACAAACTTGTTTGAAAATTGATTTTACAAACTTGTTTGAAAATTTTTTGCGCATAAATCAGATGTAAATAAAATGTCTGTGAAACATTTATATCGAATTTTAGTTTTAATTCTTATTTTATTTCTTATTTATAATCCATCTTGTAAAAAAGAAGCGAGATTGTTCAATTGAATCTTTCCTGAAAAGAAATTGTGCACTTTTATTTTGCACCACACACACACTCACTTATATATTTATGACATGCACTGATTGACATTAGGTACTTGGACCCTTTTTATATTAGATATTTGTTTCGAATTTCTTGAAAAACGCGTGATGTATTCTTTTGGAACTTTGTGGGTGTAAAGAACATATTATATTTCATAGTATTTCAAGAAAGATTTTTCTTGAAGTAGAAAACGAACCAGTAACAAATTTAAACTAGTTGGCATAGGTGGACTCTGCTCAGTTCCCCATCATATTTATGTTCTCAGAAATGTCTAGTGCGAGACATATTATAATCATGTTAAAAGAAATGAATTTGACCAAAGCTTGATACAGTGACTGAATGAAATCCCCGCCTAATAGGCTATCCACCGTTCACTTCGATATAATTATCTTATTCTAATTTATTAATTTATTTTATCAGGGTCATTTCTGTTGTTTAGTTTTCATGCTACTATTTCCAATGCAATAAACCTCAAAATTCATATTTATATGAAATATTTACAATTTCGCTATGTTGATAAAATCGTAAATTACGAATAATTTACGAAAATTTCCTAGTAGAATATTTGTATTCAATCATGTTCAAACAAATGTCATAAACTTAATTTTGAAGTTGTCTAATGTATTTAGTATCCTCAAAGTGGAAATTTATGCTCAATTTTGCCTTATTCTGACATGTTAAGTAAATCGTAAATTCCAAATAACTTACGAATTTTTTTAAATTGGAAAAATCATAGCCTATGATATTCATGCCAGTATCCTAAATAATATTTCGAAAGTGGTTTGACATCTTTACGATGAAAATATCCCTCAAGATTGACGTTTATGTGAAATTTTGCTCTATTCTGACATGTTAAGAAATTCGTAAATTTCCAATAACTTACGAAATCTTTATATTGGAAAATTCATAGTCATTAATATTCATGCCAGTGTCCTAAATAATATTTCAAAAGTAATCTGACATCTTTACGATGAAAATATCTCTAAAAATTGACGTTTATGTGAAATTTTGCCCTATACTGCCATGTTAAGAAATTCGTAAATTTCCAATAACTTGCGAAATTTTCAAAGTGGCATATTTATAGTTACTGATGTTCATTCCGGCATCCAAACTGATATTTTAAAACTGGTCTGACACTTTTACAGTAAAAAGTTTCCATTTAATGCACGTTTAAGTGAATTTTTGTCCTATTCTCCCATGTTAAGAAAATCGTAAATTTCTAATAACTTACGAAGTTTTTAAATTCGAATGTTGCAAATCAATAGGGTTCTTGCCAGTGTCGAAAGTAATATTATAAAACTGATCTGACCTCTCTGCGACAATTTGTTCTTGAGATATCGTGTACACAGACTAACAAACTAACGGACTGACCCACTAACAGACTAACCCACTAACCCACTAACACACTAACAGACACCCTACAGACAGACACCATAGAAATTTTGTCATTTTCGGATTCCTCACACCTGAAAACGTGTAGAAAAGTCAAAAAACCGAGGTCGAAAATTTTCACGATTACCTAAGTTCCCCATACCTATAGTATGATGGGGAACTGAAAAAACCGTAATTAAAGTGAAAATGCATTAAAATTACACCGAATAGGTGATATTGACAATGGACGACTAGAACAAGGCGGGATTGTCTACATTCCATTATCTGTGTGCTAATTAAGATTCATATTGGTTAAATTTAATAAAATTGTTATCATGACGTCGAATGGCGTCAGAAAGTTATGTCGTTCATTATAATGAAATTCACTTACTATTCTTATAACATAGTATTCTGTGACAGGTTTACAGGGAATTTTAAAGGGGAAAAAATGTAAAGCTTCATTGGTCTGGTGGACCAATAGACTTCCTATTTTGCTAATCTGTTGAATATTTTTTTTTAATGCTGGACAAACGAACCATTGTTATTTTCGAGCCTTGTACATATATATATATATATATAATTAATGCATTTTCACACATTGCATAAAAAGAAATGATATCATTTGGAGAACAAGGAACAATTTTGAAAAAGTAGAAAAAGTAATGAAAATCCTACAAAATGCAGGCATACAACAATAAAATACGTCATCAGGGGCCCTGAATGTACGTTATATGTAAAAGATGTAAATTTCTTTTATACTGTATACATTTTCCAAGAGTTTACAGTACACAAGGCTCAATTATACATATATATTATTTTTAAGCTATAAAGTGAAAAAATATGCACTTATGTATTTCTTAATTCCAAGATAAAATATTAAAAATTTTCAAAATAAATTTTTGAAAATCAAGAACAAATTTAAGAGTTGAAAATTTTGTAAAAAGTAAAAACGGAATATATACAATAATAATATTAATAATAGCAATAATCAAACAGCAGGAAGGAAGACTTGAATTAATCAACAAACAATCACATATAGAAATAAAGGCTTATACAAGGGGAAAAAAAATTAAAAAAATTAATATGAGTTGTTTTTGAAACATTCATGAAGGAAATCATGTAAAGCAAATATGAACAACGTATAACAGAAAATAATAATAATAATAAATATAAGAAGAAGTAGGAGCAGAGTCCACTACCTTAATAACTGTGGAGCAGGTTTTAGGTAATGAGTAGTGTACTCTTATCAAACTTCCTTATAGAATAATATGAGGTTTGTCTGCCGACGGCAATGGGTAGAGAGCCACCTTAAACATGCATAAAAATTTTGTAAGGTTAAACATAAATTACAAAATTGCATTACTTACAAAGTTTTCATCAACTTTTATTCAAGGCCAATTTTAGGCGCAATTTTCTACAATTAAGTACATTACTTTTAAAAGCAAGGCAAATTGTTCTGTTATTAAAAACATTAAAAAAAAAAAAAACGGAAAATGATTTCAGTAAGGTTTTGGGTTTTGTCTTGTCGCTGCATAGTTATTTTATACACACTAAAGCTCATTAATCTGAGACTTGCAAACACTTGGGCATTAACTTGTAAAACTATAGAAAAGCTTAAAACAACCCAGAGAAGCATGGGAAATGCATGTTAGGATGCACTTGAAAAGATAAACACGTGAATAAGGCAGCAAATCAAAGTTTCTGATGTCATTTGTAGAGTTAACTAATTTATTAAAATGGAGCTAGCCTGGACACTTTGCCAGAAGAAATGATTATAGATGGATCAGACAAAGGCCTATTTTGGATACAGAGAGATAAGAAGAGGCCGAGGAAAAGACCACAATGTTGTTGGAGAAATGAAATTGTGTGTGTGAAGTTTGGAAGAGCAGATCAGAGCAGAACAGAGGAGACTTGCAGAAAACAAGGCTGATTCAAATCACATAGGAAATACATTTCATCTTGAAGTGGAATGGTAAAAGCTGAAATTGATGATGATTATATAAATATAACTATCAAATTTTTCTCGGATCAATCAACAAATCAAATATGATTCCCATTTAAAATAAGCATTTTTAATAATTTCCAACGAAGGTTAAAAATAAAATAAAAATAAAAATAAAAATAAATGAAATAAGATAAATCCACGAAAGTCTCATTTAGAATCTATTTATCTTACCTATGCAAGATGAAAATATATAAAATTTATATATAATAAGAATGAATATATTGAACGGAAATTATGAAAAATGTATGTAGGTAATGCAATGCACGATGTAAATATTTAAGAAATATTTATATAATGTCAGACGAAGTAAAAAATAACGTTTATGAATTCGGTTGACGCCTCTATCTGTCCACTTCTCCGTGTTCTTATCTCCATACTTATTTTTAGTTTACATTTAAGCCAATATATGTCTTGAGATTTATTATAATATGTTTCTTATTTAAAATGGTATAAATATCAGAGCTGGTTGGTGCACAGCGAATCATAGTGGAATACGGATTCATTATGGTCTATGAATCTTAACCATACAAGGCTCTTTTTTTTTTTTTTTTTTTTTTTTTTTTTAGTGCTCGGCAAAAATATATAAGTTGTAAAGTTGTAATTAGTGATCAGAAGATAGGGAAAACTTATAAAAATAAAACCATATTTTACGGAAAAATCAACCTTTTAGCTCAACGTAATATGATTTACTAATACGTTTACTATTATAATATAAAAAAAACGACTTACCTCTGCAAAATATACACTTCGTTATAACACAAAGTATTTTTTTTTTTTTTTTTCGAGTCAAAACTGTTCAATAACTATTCTTTTTTATTTTTGAATTCAGACAAACGACTAACGTATCACTTTCATTCAAATTTCAGACTGAGTGCACTATAACAAAAACACGAACGATATCTTTAGGTAAAGATTCGTATTACTACATTGCTAAATGTCAGTAGCTTCTATCAAGATGTCAAGAGATGTCGCTACTAATAGTTTTATAGCTATAGGAACGATTAAAGTCGGTGTTTCTCATATGGAACTGGGTGCCTTGTAGGGTTAAAAACATAATTCAGCATCTTTATACAGCACTAAACATAAAAAATAAATACCATAAAAATTTTAGCTATATGTTATATTAATAAGGAATCTCCACAGAACTGGCATTTTAAACTATTATTCATTTTGATTTTTCCCAAACTAACATAAATTCATCTCCTGTCTGTTCTTCTCAGTTGGATATCGACGAAGCATTTTACATATTTAAAAATTCGAAAAGTCTTGTTAATGATATTCCTTCCACTCCATTCTTCTCTGATGCTTCTAAATCACTCACGTAACTTAGATTTGCGTTTAATTTTGATATTTTTTAGATTTTTAGATTTTGTTATATTTTTAATTTTACTTATTTTTATTTATTTATTTATTTATTTTTTTTTTTTTACAATTATACTCACACGAGTAGTTATATTTACAATTCGACTTTATATGTTTTTGCTTTTCGTTATAAACGGTTTTGTGCGTTGCCGCTTTGACTGCAGCACTCGTGCCTACTTTGTTCGCTTGATGAAGGGTCGTGTACCCTTTCGACCCAAAACAATTTTTATGCGAGTTTATTGCATTTTATGGTGTTTATTCAAAGTTTTGTAAGTAATATATGTTATATAATTATGTCAGGGCCTGATTATCGCACAGACCGAATAGGCTTTGGCCTAGGGCACCTCTATCTAGGGGCACCAAAATAATATTAAAGTGCTATTTTTGGCAAAGATTTCCTTTAAAAAATTAACAGAAAGTTATCCAATGATAACAATTTTTAATTAAAATCCATTCCCATCCATGGAGAATCAAAATTGTATGGCATGTCTACGAAACTCACATAGGGTAGATCCCAAATCTTCACCTTTTTCGTATTGCCTATCTTTAATGCAACGCTGAACCCACTGAATCTAAACTTCAAGTTGGTATCCAGTTACATTTTCTTAACCTTTTTATTTTTTTAACTTTTTGGAAAAAAAAAAATGCATTAATTTGTTTTTTGGGGGGAAGGGCATCAAAATCGTCTTGGGCCTTGGGCCTCAGCAGGTCTTAATCGGGCTCTGAATTATGTAACATCAGCATTAATGACTGTTTTACAGGACAGCACAAATTTCTGTGGAATTATAACAGAGCACATTTGAAAATTGATAGAGGTACATTTTAATTTTATTATGTATTTTTTAAAATACAAAATATGTTTAATATGCCATCACGAAAGTTACAAGTATTGAAGGTCAAACGATATAATGGATAATTACGAGGGGGGAATGTTACATAATCTATGGTATGATTATGATTTTTTCCCTGTTAAATTATTCTACAACTCTAATTCTATCATTTGATAAAAATAGTTAAACTATTTGATTTTTTTTCTTTTTTGTTTTTTCTTTGAAACAATTTAACTCGGATGAAAGATTGGAGACTATTTAATTCTGATTTGAAGCAATTTACTTTTGGTACACTAATACTTGATATTCAATTTTGACAGCTTTCGGAAAATAACCGTTAGTTTATAAACTTCTATTCTTGTTTGTTTGTTTGTTTGTTTGTCCGGTATAAATCTTGCAATCGAATTTTAACTAACTTCCCTACTAGCTAGACATTTGAAACTTTCACAGTAGCTCAGAACCCAGTGACAACACAATACTTCGAAGTCTGATTTTCGAATTTTTGATTAGTTTTCTTATAATTAATTAAAATATGAAAATAATAACATCCTAATAGCGTTAAAATAGCCATTAAAATATGAGCTATAATTTTATTGTTGCCAAAAAAAAAAAAAAAAAAATTACGAGTTCATTTTCTTTCGACATAAAAATACATTTAACTAAACGTGAACGTTGAAAAATTATAAAAAGTTAAATTATACATCTGAAAAAAACAACAAAAAACAAAAAACAAAACGTCATTATCACTTTAAAAAAATTATGCACATTGATAAGAACTCTATGATTCATCAGAAAATTTAAAACATGGAATATCAAAAGTTTTTTTTTTTTTTTTTTTTTTGTTATATCTTATAATTTTTAAAATGGTGTCTGTGTGTTTCTATATATTTGACAAAATCTGTGGAATCTGCAGCTGAAGAATTAATGCAAAAAATTTCATGTAATTTTATGTTCAGTTAAGCTATAAATTGGCATCTGCCAACTTTTGGTGTTTGTCAGTCAACAGGTGATGTTGCTATGCTGCAATTTGCTTCCATAACCGGAAGGGTATATATCATAGCTTCTATAGGATATGAGGGCATCAAACTTGATATAAGAAATTTTAATATGGAAATGTATGTTAAAAAAATTTTTGGTGCATGTCGTTTGAAATGTTTCGTTGCTATGAAGTATATTTCTTTATTTACGGGAATTCCCTGATCAGTTACAATAGCTTATAAATGAACCCAACTTTATATGTAAGATGGTTATTACGGAAAATTACGGTAAACATGTTGAGTGCATAACCGACGATAAATGACGCTGTTATTCTGCACTTTTGGCCATTTATGCGATAAGACTTATACCTCAGCTTATATAATTCATAAGTACACGAAACTTGATACATAGTATAATTATTTTGAAAAACTAAACAAACTCAATTTGACGGCATAGCAACCTTTTATTTATTTATTTATTTATTTTCTTTTGTTTACGGAAAGGCTATATTTAGGCTTCTACTGTGTATAGGTGCACCAAACTTTATTTGTAATATGGCTTTTATTTATTTAAAAAAAAAAAAAAAAAAAAAAAAAAAAAAAAAAGTATGGTAATATACTTTAAACGCATATCCGTCGATAAGTTGGACTGTTATCCTCTTTTCAGGTTTCATGTAGTTTTCTGAACAAATACTATAATGGTATAGAAGAAAGTTCTGTGATGACCACACCACACTGGTTTTAAATCAGACATCGAAAATTCTGTCCTATGCCAGGTGAGCATTAAATTTTGTTTGTTTTGATTTTGTATGAATTAATTTTATTCATCATGGCAAAAAATAAAATAAAATAAAATAAAATTTTACGGTATAGTAGGGATTTTTAGAAAAATATTATTCTGCCAATAAAATCTTTTTTATTCTGTACACCATTATTAACTTTAAATACAAAGTATATCTAGTTAACGTAAATGCAACGGATGATCGTCGTAATACTATTATCATGAAAACCTCTTTGGAATAATAACAAAAAAATAATCGCTAAATAATACACTTTTGCAGTAAAAATTTTATTATTACTTTTTATATACGTGACAAGATCCACTGAATTTTAAGAGCTCCCAATCAACTATTTTTATGGTTATTTCTCGTTATCGCATGGGAAAGTTTTCTAATTCCGGGTAAAAAAAAGAAAAAGAAATAATAAAATCCGGTAATGCTTTCTAACGAGAGGATAAGATGAAACAAAAATTCGGAATTGTGGCATTTTTATGGACTGTGGATCTTATCGGCAAAGCTTTGACAGAAAACTGTTCAAAGCTCTTAAAAAAACTGCGTTTTTTTTAGTGTCGAAGCTCTTTGTAAATTCACTTTTAGACATAATGTGATATCGTATTGACATGTGTTGACAATTGGGTATTGATATTTACATGATGTTAAAAACGAAATGTCCCTCAGCAATCGAACTGAATTTGCTTTATCTGAAGATTTATTTTATTTTATTTTATTTATTTATTTATTTTACTTTATTATCTATTATTATTATTGCTATTATTTTATATTACTCTTTTGCAGGACTGTGAAATATACTAGGTTATAAAGTAAAACAAATAAAAGAAAAGTGAAAAAGAAAGGAAGAGATAAAAATATCGTGTTTGAAAAATTAGCTGTCTTAAAATTACATTTTTTATTTTTTAGTGCTTATTATTCTTTTTTTTTTTCTTCTTCTTCTTCTTATTTATTTTTACATATGATTTTTTTTTTTTTTTTCAAAATTCAGCATTTTTGCAATATTTACACATTTTGAGGTTTATTTAATCCGATAATCAGGCTTTTAGCTGTTAGTCTACTTATCGATGTGTATATCTGTAACTGTTATTTGCATAGCTAAAGACCAAATACCAGCGAAAAATCTAAACTACACTGTTAAAAAAATGCAGAAAAAATACAGAAATTCTCTGTAATTTCAGAAAAAAAGGCGTAAATTACGGAAAAATTACGTAGGCAAAACGTATTTTACGACTTTTTTTCTGAAATTACAGAGAATTTCTGTATTTTTTCTGCATTTTTTTAACAGTGTAGATATTCTGAATCTGTATCATAGGGAGATACAGCTTAAAATACTTCATTGAAGTTGGGCAAATAGTTCGTGTACAGCGAAATTCCAAATGTATGCATATACATCACTTGCATAGACGAAATTTCCTACGATTCCTACGAAATTTCCTACGAGCTGTTCCCTACGATTCAATAGAGGCTGTACAAACGCCGGGAAATCTGCGTACATCCAGAACGGACGTTTTCTACCACTTTCAAGAATTGGTGCTAGTTACACGTCCAATGTTCCGTGGATTTAAATAGCTGGTATTAAATATTTAAAAGTTTGAAATTAAGGGCAGAAGCTAATTAGAATGTAATGAAAATAATTTCTGAATGTGCGTACATTTAAGATCAGTACATGTAGAATTATTATTATTATTATTATTTTGTCAAAATGTTTTTAATCATAAAGAAAATAGCAAGAAGATTATTTATTCATAGTGACTTTTGCGTTTTTCACTGCGGATTTTAAAATTTAATAACTAAGTATGATGCCCTTTCACAAATATTTCTTATTGAAAATAAAAGAAATTCGCAACAGTACATTATATTTTTCTATAAAAATAACTGACTAAACACGGCATAACCACGGGCTAGGACAAATCATTTTCAGTATTTATTATCCTAGTATCTGAAATAATTTATATTTAAATAATATCTAATTTTTGTACTTTCGCTAGATAGTCTTCATATAGAGCAATTAACTTTTATTCTGATTCTTCATTCATTTTTAATTTAATTTTAATTTATTATTTTGTCCTTATTCAGGCTTACAATCATATTATATAATACAATTATATCTTATACTATTAATTGAGCAATATTTGTATGTATATTTCACTGATCTCGAAAACGGTAGCTCGGACAGTCACGAGATTTAACACAAAGGTGCATCCCGAAGGGTCATTGTGCACATCGAAGTCAGATTTTCGAATTTTTGATTAGTTTTTTCTTAATTAATTAAAATGTGAGAATCATAACCTTCTAATTTCTGATAAAAAAAGCCATTTAAATTTTAACATTTTATACATAATTTAATTGTTGCCAATTTTTTTTTCGACAAAGTAATAATAATAATTAAAAAAAAAACGTACATTTATTTAAAATGAGGAAAATAAATCAGAAAGATTAGAAAATAAATTAGAAATATCACTCGCATCGTTACAAATAAGACACCAAATGAAAGGGAAAAATTTTGTAAATCCGATGCATTAAACAGCTTATCAATCGGATGATTAGTTTTTTCTTAATTAATTAAAATGTGAAAATAAAAACCTTCTAATTTCTGATAAATAAACATTTAAATTTTAAAACTTTATCCATAATTTAATTGTTGCCATTTTTTTTCGACAAAATAATAATAATTAAAAAAAAAACAAAAAAAAAACGTACACTTATTTAAAATGAGGAAAATAAATCAGAAAGATTAGAAAATAAATTAGAAATATCAGTCGCATCGTTAAAAATAAGATAGCAAATGAAAGGGAAAATTTTTTTTAATCCGACGCATTAAACAGCTTATCAATCGGACAATTAGATTTTTTAAAATTAACTAAAGTATGAATTTTAGGTGGCAACAGCAGAAGATTGTATGGAAACCGTTAGGAGAAAAAAAATGAAAAATTTGCTTCACATTAAGTCACATGATTTTTAAAAGGGATTAAAAATTGCAGTTTTCAAATTCTTTTAAATTTTCTCTCACGAACACAAAAATATAATATACAGCCTGTACCCCACAAGACCAACTTGCATTTCAAATTTCATCAATTATTTTGGTTAATAAACAAAAGTTATTATTTTTTTTTTCAAATTAAGTTTTATTCTATTTTCGAAAAGATTTATGTGATCATAGATATAATAATATATATAGATCTATCATCCCCATATTATCGTGCAAAGATTTTTGATGCCGAAAAAAAAGCTTTGGAATCAGCCATTAAGTGGTATTGAAGGGAAAAAAAAAAGAATGAATTTGAAACTATATCTGGGGCTTTTCATTCACCTTTAGTAAATAAATTATTCATGAATTTTATTTGCTAAAACATTCGTGCATATTCCCGTGTGTATTCACTCGGGGAAAGACTGCCATATTTTGGTAAAATCGCCGTCTTTTCCCGAGTGAAAAGGAATCACTTTTTTGTCCCCAATGATCAATCTATATATTATTACTATATCTATGTATGTGATACGATAGATTAATAATTTGGTTTTAAAATTTTTTTAAATAGATTATTTAAACTCTATGAACCATTTATTTTATCAGCTTCATTAACAGATCCCGCTGGGCGATTTTTTAAATTTCGGTGTTGAAGTACACCGAATGTTTTTCGACAATAAGTTTAATATGGCAACAGCCATTTTAATCTAAGTAGCGCATCAAATATATAAAAACATAAATGATTTATTTTTACACAAAATTTACAGAACAAATGCAGTTTTAAAGATAGGAAATTTATTTCAACAAGCACTATTTTAAACCTAAAAAGCATTAAAAATATAAGCAGAATATAAAGGATTCTTATGTATAAACAAAAAAGAGTCTGAAAAATTATTAGCAAAATAGTCTTTCCCTTTTCATACAAAAAAAAGAAAAAAAAAAAAAAAAAAATCCATCGCTAATATGGCGACAAAAATTCAATAGCCGCCAATGGAGCGACATAATAAAGTTGTGTAACACGATAATGTTTACCTATTTATTTATTTTTTTATATAATAATCACTATGCTAATTTATCATACAAACAAATGAACCTCTGTGTGTTACTGCACTCTCACGCTGTCGAACAGAAATATTTGAAACATTCAAATTAATATTTAAATAAATAAATAAAAATATGTTTAATGGGAAATATATATAACCATAAAAAGATTAGTTGTCTAAAATACGGCAGAAATAGCGCTCATAGCATATTGTTACAAGGGATTAAGTCTTATTGTTACAATGGATTAAGTCTAAAATGGTGACAAAAATTCAAAAACCGCCAAAGAGAACTATATTAAGGCTGTACTATCAGGTTTACAACCCATGAATCTTATATATATATTATAAATGTGAATGTCCGTTTATTTGACTGAGTTTCACGCTAAAACTGCTCGATGGATTTCGATAAAATTTGTTATGGAGATAGCTTATACCCTAACTTAAAAAGTTGGCTAACTTTTATTCCGAAAAAAAAAATTTTTTTGCGATTTTTATGCATAAAATAGCAATTTTGTAAGATAATAATAGCAAAAAATTAGCCATTTAAATTTATCCATAATTTAATTGTTGCCAAAAAAAAAAAAAAAAAAACGAATTTATTTATTTTTTTCAACAGGAAAATAAATACATTTATCTAAACGTGAACGATAAAAAATTATAAAAAAAAATTATGCATCTCACAAAAACTGACGTCATTTTTAATTAAAAATTTCTTTTACACATTGATAAAGTGCTAATACGCAAGCGAAGTGATGCCGTCACTGGCCGTTCATGGATGCAAGAAAAATATTTCCTATGTTAAACGTCCATTGGATTTTTTTGTAAAATATTATTAAAAATCGAAGAAAATTATTTCCCGATTTTAATCCCCATATTTAGGTATAGGTATGTATTAATTATTATGTCCATGCGTTAGATTAAGTTATTTTTGTTGTAAAATTGACAAAATTTAAATTTTTAATTTCAAAACTCTAGGAAAAAAAAAAAAAATGGCAAATTTCCATATTCGATTGAAAACACAAACATTTCATTTCAAAAGATGATATTTACACAATAAATATCCAACTAATATACTAATTAAAAGGAAAATGATAAATATTCTATCATAATTTGAAGTAAAATTTGTTTTCAAATGTCTAAATAAAGTATCTGATATAAGATACTAATATGTTGCAGCGGAATAGATTTGATATCGGTCATCCTTAGCAGAAAAAAAAAATATCGACGAATTATTTGGCGAACATAATTTAATTCCTTTCAAAAATCATGGTTATTTTAACAACTTATATTAAGAGAGTAATGAATAATATGAAACAATATTTCGTACAATGCATATTACGAAAATATACATCTGGCATACATATTTTCGTATTACGTTTTTGATCACCAAATACAATAAGCGCCAAGAACGACAGAGTTTTGAAATTTAAAATTAAAATTTTGTCAATTTGATAGCAAAATAACTCAATCTAACACATGCACATGATAACTATAATCTATACTAATATTATAAATGCGAAAGTTTGGATGGATGTTTGTTACTCAATCACACCACAACGGCTAAACGGATCTAGATGAAATTTTGTATAGAGATAGGTAATAGTCTGGAATAAGACATAGGCTACTATTTATACCGGAAAAAATGTAAATTTTTAATTAATCTTCTGTATAATATAAATATTTCTTCTATAATAAAACTTTAAAATAATTTATTTTAATTTTTAATTGTTGCCAAAGAATATTTCACGCGAATAATAATAATAAAAATAATACATATTAAATTTGCTTAGGCACATGACAACATAACGTCATTATCAAAATTAAATAATAAGAAAATGAAAGCTAATTCAGATCTGTATTAAAGAGCTTTATTAGTTGATAATCCTGGGTATATTTTTAATTTTAATACTGAAGTAGATAGGACATTTTTCGCCAAGGACTCCATTTTTGTGACAACAACCTTAAGCCAAATAGTCCATAAAAAATATAAACAAATCTGTACATATAAAAGAGTAAACTCAATGATTCACTGACTCAACACTGCCATGACGATTCTGTGGGAAAGAGGGTCACAAATTTTAGTGACCTGGTTGGATTTCGGAGCCTGACCCCCAACTAAGACGGCATTTTGCAAAATACCCCCCCCCCCCCTCTCTCTCCTTGGGGGGCAGAAGGCTTAACTCGGCTCCAAATTACTTAACGGGGAAGAAATTGCAGATGGAAAGACCAGACTTCAGTACAAAAAAAATTATTTTCTGCGATTTTGGAATTTTGGATTTTTAAGGGGGGAGAGAAGGGAAAAGATTTTGGAAGAAGGGTACTCAACACACGAGGAAATCGAACTGAACACACACTACAAAGGGATTTTATGAAATTCCACCCTACCGCCCTTTAGAGAATGGGGGGCAAAAACATGTATTCATGCGTAACGCTGCACTAAATTATCTAAGGTTGGACATTTTTTATGTAAGGGACGATTATATGTATCTAACTCATAGTATGAAGAGATTTTGCGAAATTCCCTCCTTTAAGAACGGGGGGAGAGATTAAAAAAAAAAAAAAAAGTTTTAAAGCATCACTCAGCTTTAAATAATTTCATAATCTCAATTTTTTGATGTGTCGGTTATGTATGTGTATGCAACATGCAATATAAAGTAATTTTGGAAATTTACCCCCCCCCCTTCCTCTTGGGGCGGGCGGGGCAAAAACCACATTTTGAAGCTTAAATCCGTCCAAATTACCTAAGAAAGGCGAATTTTGGTGTGTGGGTGTTAATTAGGTGTGCGAAATATGCACTTTGATGAGATTTTGTAAAACTTTCAACTGTAACCGCGAGGGAGGGGGAGTAAGAAGCAGGTAAGGGACTGCCGAAGGCATTGGGCAACTTAAAATTAGATTTTGACGGATTCCAATGTTTTTTTTTTTAAAGATATTTTATTATTATTAATGATATGCTGTTTTAGGGATACATTTCAATATAATGACCAGCGAAGCGGGCAAAGCCTGCTAGTTATATATAAACACAAAAAATTAATTGTCTCAAGCGAAAGATGTAGCCGGTCACAGCATATTGTAATATTTGGCGTGAAATTGCTGTCATTTAATAGTTGATTGGATAAAAAAAAAAAAAAAAAAAAAATTATGAAATAACGTAAAAGCAAATATTATGTTGTCTAAACCCAGTTACGTTTGAGTGCAGTCCGAGTTACCATGTGAACAACACGTATAGTGTTGTTCACATGTAACTGGGATTCAAATATAAAAGGGAAACTCCAATTTTTTTGATACTATCTATTTCGAAACTGTTATATAATAAGCACCTAAATGGAAGCTCATTGGTAAACTATTGTCGCAGGTAATAGGGACAAGCGCCCGAGTTGCAGTTGATGACCAAATCGCTGCTGAATGCAGCAGGGACCTGGAGCGAGCTTTTGAACAATTTCAATAATTTATTTTATTTTATGTTTATAAAGCTATATAGAAACGAGTTTCCTTTAAATTTAGTGGCCAGCGAAGCGGGCAAAGCCTGCTAGTAATATATAATACAACAACAATAATAATAAAAATAATAAATAAAATAAATACATTGCGGAGGTTATCTTTTTGTTATGAATAATTATCACTAGCAGGCTTTGCCCGCTTCGCTGGCCACTAAATTTAAAGGAAACTCGTTTCTATATAGCTTTATAAAAATAAAATAAAATACATTACTGAAATTGTTCAATAGCTCGCTCCAGGCCCCTACTGCATTCAGCAGCGATTTGGTCATCAACTGCAACTCGGGTGCTTGTCCCTATTACCCGAGACAATAGTTTACCAATGAGCTTCCATTTAGGTGCTTATTACATAACAGTTTCGAAATAGATAGTATCGAAAGAATTGAAGTTTCCCTTTTATGTTTGAATCCCAGTTACATGTGAACAACACTATACGTGTTGTTCACATGTAACTCGGACTGGACTCAAACGTAACTGGGTTTAGACAACATAATATTTGCTTTTACGTTATTTCATATGTTTTTTTTTTGTTTATCCAATCAACCATTAAATGACAGCAATTTCACGCCAAATATTACAATATGCTGTGACCGGCTACGTCTGTCGCATGAGACAATTAATTTTTTGTGTTTATATATAATTCATGGGTTGTAAACCTGATAGTACAGCCTTAATATAGTTCTCATTGGCGGCTTTTGAATTTTTGTCACCATTTTAGACTTAATCCATTGTAACAATAAGACTTAATCCCTTGTAACAATATGCTATGAGCGCTATTTCTGCCGTATTTTAGACAACTAATCTTTTTATGGTTATATATATTTCCCATTAAACATATTTTTATTTATTTATTTAAATATTAATTTGAATGTTTCAAATATTTCTGTTCGACAGCCTGAGAGTGCAGTAACACACAGAGGTTCATTTGTTTGTATGATAAATTAGCATAATGATTATTATATAAAAAAATAAATAAATAGGTAAACATTATCGTGTTACACAACTTTATTATGTCGCTCCATTGGCGGCTATTGAATTTTTGTCGCCATATTAGTGATGGATTTTTTTTTTTTTTTTTTTTTCTTTTTTTGTATGAAAAGGGGAAGACTATTTTGCTAATAATTTTTCAGACTCTTTTTTGTTTATACATAAGAATCCTTTATATTCTGCTTATATTTTTAATGCTTTTTAAGTTTAAAATAGTGCTTGTTGAAATAAATTTCCTATCTTTAAAACAGCATTTGTTCTGTAAATTTTGTGTAAAAATAAATCATTTATGTTTTTATATATTTGATGCGCTACTTAGATTAAAATGGCTGTTGCCATATTAAACTTATTGTCGAAAAACATTCGGTGTACTTCAACACCGAAATTTAAAAAATCGCCCAGCAGAATCTGTTAATGAAGCTGATAAAATAAAAATATGGTTCATAGAGTTTAAATAATCTATTCAAATTTTTTTTAAACCCAAATTATTAATCTATCGTATCACATACATAGATGTAGTAATAATATATAGATTTATCATTGGGGACAAAAAAGTGATTCCTTTTCACTCGGGAAAAGACGGCGATTTTACCAAAATATGGCAGTCTTTCCCCGAGTGAATACACACGGGAATATGCACGAATGTTTTAGCAAATAAAATTCATGAATAATTTATTTACTAAAGGTGGATGAAAAGCCCCAGATATAGTTTCAAATTCATTCTTCTTTTTTTTTTTCCTTCAATACCACTTAATGGCTGATTCCAAAGCTTTTTTTTCGGCATCAAAAATCTTTGCACGATAATATGGGGATGATAGATCTATATATATTATTATATCTATGATCACATAAATCTTTTTGAAAATAGAATAAAACTTAATTTGAAAAAAAAAAATAATAACTTTTGTTTATTAACCAAAATAATTGACGAAATTTGAAATGCAAGTTGGTCTTGTGGGGTACAGGCTGTATATTATATTTTTGTGTTCGTGCGAGAAAATTTAAAAGAATTTGAAAACTGCAATTTTTAATCCCTTTTAAAAATCATGTGACTTAATGTGAAGCAGATTTTTCATTTTTTTTCATCTAACGGTTTCCATACAATCTTCTGCTGTTGCCACCTAAAATTCGTACTTTAGTTAATTTTAAAAAATCTAATTGTCCGAGTGATAAGCTGTTTAATGCATCGGATTAAAAAAAAATTTCCCTTTCATTTGCTATCTTATTTGTAACGATGCGACTGATATTTCTAATTTATTTTCTAATCTTTCTGATTTATTTTCCTCATTTTAAATAAGTGTACGTTTTATTATTATTATTATTATTATTATTATTATTATTATTTTGTCGAAAAAATGGCAACAATTAAATTATGGATAAAATTTTAAAATTTAAATATCTTATTTATCAGAAATTAGAAGGTTTTTATTTTCACATTTTAATTAATTAAGAAAAAACTAATCATCCTATTGATAAGCTGTTTAATGCATCGGATTTACAAAAATTTTCCCTTTCATTTGTTGTCTTATTTGTAACGATGCGAGTGATATTTCTAATTTATTTTCTAATCTTTCTGATTTATTTTCCTCATTTAAATAAATGTACGTTTTTTTTTTATAATTATTATTATTATTTTGTCGAAAAAAAAATGGCAACAATTAAATTATGGATAAAATGTTAAAATTTAAATGGGTTTTTTATGAGAAATTAGAAGGTTATGATTTTCACATTTTAATTAATTAAGAAAAAACTAATCAAAAATTCGAAAATCTGACTTCGATGTGCACAATGACCCTTCGGGATGCACCTTTGTGTTAAATCTCGTGACTGTCCGAGCTACCGTTTTCGAGATCAGTGAAATATACATACAAATATTGCTCACTTAATAGTATAAGATAACAGTTATTTATTTAATTTAATATTTGCACGCGAATTATTATTTGCAAGCGAAATGTGGAGCATTCTGTTTGAAATTAAAACTTTTTTTTAGAATCTTTATCTTTAATCTATGATTCATAGTTTGAATTTAAGGAAATATGCATTACGTTTTTATTCTTTTGGAAAAATAAAGCTGTAAAAAATATTTATTAATTTTTTTTTCTTTTAATTATCTTTTATTAATTTTAAAAATATTTATTTCATGTCGCGCCATCTGTTAGCGGTTTCATTTATTAATTTATTAGAAGCAGTGATAAATCAGATTTTGTTGCTTTCTTTTTGAACTCGATCTCGGAGATGAAATTTAAAAAAAAAAAAAAAATCATGAATATTTAAGCTAATAAAACTTTAGCATTCCGTATTAAATAACCTTTTAACCTTTTAGAACAGTTCTTTATAAAACTCATCAAAAATCTTACTGACAATGGCGGAGATTATTTTTTAATTTTACCTTCACAAATAACTACATTTATTTATTTTTACCCTGCAATAAAAAAAAAAAAAAAAAAAAAAAAAAAAAGAATAAGATTAAAATAATATATATATATATATATATTTCATAAATGGAAATTTCTATAATTAAAAAAAAATGTGACAACTTAAAAAAAAAAAAAAAAAAAAAAGAGGAGTGGAGAAAGCTTTTTTTAATTCAGTTTTGTATCCTATAACAAGTCTTGAAGCATTTTAGTAGTAGACAAAATTTTTTCCATTTTGATTTTCCATTTTTCTTATACAGTATCTTTAATTGTACTGCTTATTATATTTTCTTTTCTTTTCTTTTTTTTTTTTTTACTTAAAAATTATTTTCAAACAAAATTTTGTGATGCTTCTAAAATATTTTTCATGTGAAATCATTAATAATAAATTCAAAACTACATTTTTGCTATTTTTGAATGTTAGTTGGAAAACAATTGCTGAAATTTTATGTATTTGAAACAGGAAAATGTGCATTTTTCAATATAAATCAGTTTTCGATTTTCAAGAATTAAAAAAAAAAAAAAAAAAGAAAGAAAAAAACTTGTATTGTTAAATAGATATTGTAATAAAATAAAATAAAGGCCGGCACTGCAATTTCGCTTTGTACTATTATTTTACTGAAGAATGTAGAATCATTTTTAAAACCCGAAATTAAAGAAAATTAATAACATCTCCATTAATAACAAAAATTGCCTGTCTATATATCATACTCTTAGTCATTACGTTGTAGTATAGAAAAGGGTGAGTAAATTTTGTACACTATACATCTTTCTGATTGTGTGAAGATTAATTTTCATTTTTGTTTGTTTTGTGTAAGGTTTCTTTTCTTTTCTCTCTCTCTTTCTCTTTTTCTTTCCTTTTTCTTTCTTTTCTTTTCTTTTTTCTTTCTTTTTTTTTTTTAATGTTTTCCAATTTGGCAGACTTTTTTTTCTGATAATTGTTATGATTCAAATGAAAAAATATTTTTTCCGGTAAAAAATGAACACGAAAGGCATTTTATAAAATTGGTGTCATTGGTGGAAAAAAAAAACCATTCATTGGTTTGCGTTTATTTACTTTTAAACGGAATATAGAAGTGATAATTAAGCAATAAAAGATAATTTATTAGTATTAATAATATTTTTATTTTAGTTAATAAGTAAGGCAACAAGTAAGTAAATATCCCACTTCTTGAAAGAATAATTAAAAGGATTTTTCCGTTTATTTATTTTTCTTTTTTCAATTTAAGGTATTATTAAAGACACAGTTAGAGTATAAAACTACTGTCTACGTCAAATATATCATAAATGTTTAATTTACGCGAAAAGAATTTCAGGCATAATAATTTTTCCGAAAATTGTTATGCCTAAAAAAGATAAAATAAAAGTGAAAGATGATCGTGAACCAGATTATTGAACCATACGCTAAGTTATAAGAACTACCTTGACTAGACTGAAGACTTCAGTAACAACTAGAAATGAGCTTACACTCTCAATGACAGCAATTCTCGTGTAAGAGAAAATGATGACTTGCATAAATCTTTTCAATTAAAAACGTGTTATATATATCTTAAAGACAGAAGAAATAGAATGTTTTTCTCTACTTTCACCGCCGCTCGAAAATTTATTTTACTTAAACAGTTCACTGCATAACACCATTAAAGAACCATTTTCGGATGCTTCCTAATCCCCTGGGGCATGCCAGAGTGAGTTACGGCGCAGAGGTTGCATACCTGAACACTGCCAGAAAATAGGGCAGAAGAAAAATGACCCCCTGAAACAGATGCCCCCCCGACAGACTCTTTTCTGATTTAAATTATGGTTCACGAGTAATCCGTGTTTGGCTGTTAAGGGAAGATTTATTTGTCTTAAAATCAGAGAAAAACATTAAAAAAATGCATTGCTAAATGCATTGTGGATGTATGTCGATGTTACATCTAAGAACTAAAATATATTGCAAAGTATCATTCATTCTGTGGTAAAATAACTTTAAACCCGCCGTTGTTGTATCAGATGTTTGTTAATGATTTAAAATTGGGATACGACAACCGTTCAATATTGGTACGTATAATAATTTATAGGGATACTGCTGTTACATATGGCAAAGGAACTTAATCCATTATATCAGGCCACTCGCCATAGAAACCATAAACAGAGAGTAATAATCAATGCATAACCATCTATATAAATATATCTCTAACGTGGTCCAGTTACGATTAAATTTTGTCGAAGCGATACGATATTTAAATAAATTATAAGTAGAATACGTAATGATAAAAAATAATCATGGGTAATATTTAAGCACGCGGACTGAACTGAATGATCTAATAAGAAAAAATGACGACATTTGTCTGATGAGATTATTTTCTGGAAAAATGTATTTTTAAAAGTTGCATATTCAGAATCTTTGCAAGCGCCATTTTAAACATAACAATACTTTAAAGATATATACAGAATATGGATATTAATTGACTAAAAAACACAATCATGAAAAAAGTAATCAAAAGAAGAATAAGTTTTTTTTTTTTTTTTTTTACAAAAATACTGTGCCAAAATAAATAAATAAAAAGTTATCGCCAACATGGCGAGATGCATTTAAAAGTCGCCATGCGTGTCCTATACTAAAACTGTACTACTGCGGAAGTGTGAAAAGTGGGTTGTCAACCCTGAATTTTATTTTTAAATCTTTCTTTGAATGATTTTGGTTACTGTTGCACAGTGTTAATTTAGTTCTGTTAATAATTTGGCTAGATGTAAAGTAAAATTTGAATTTGGTTTCGAAATTGGTATAGTATTTATGAGTTTCAAATTTTAAATGTAAATAAGAAAAGAAATAAAAATGCGGAAATTTCGCACGGGTTTGCTAGTAATCATAATTTGACAATACCAAAATATCAATAGTTCATCATTAAACAAAATACGAGATAAAAATATAAATCCTACACACCTGTAAACATGATTAAAGTACAAAATAAAAACTAAAATCACATGAAAATCTAGAAGGGAAGAAATAATGTGCTTATATAGGACATATGATCCCCGGACACCCAGTACAGCTGGCAAACATCTCCTCTATTCTGTAAAGGAGATTCAAGGCTCGGGCAGACGAGTACATGCTGCTGCTTATACATGGTGTCAAACAGGGCATAGGCTATTAGTAAATACGCTTATTCTGTTAAGGTGTTCGGCTAAACAATCATGTCCTGTATTCACTCTGAAATAAGCCATTTATAGGGATTTTTTTTTAACTGCATTGCTAAAAAATTAGAAACAAACCAAGGAAGAATATTTTTTGTGTAATACTAACGCGTGGGAATATTTTTTTGTGTGAATATTTTTTTGTGTAATTTTTTTGTATAATTTTGTCAAGACTAGTAATAATTCCGAACACTTAATCTCAATTTTCGAATGCACGCGTACTTTTTTTTTTTTTTTTTTTGTATATACAGAGACTCATTTCAAAACTATAAAAATGGAAATGATTACATAAAACCAAATATATTTCGTCACACAAAGCATTCGTTATTTGTGTCATAAAATACACTTACATGAATGGGAAAGGCAAAACATTTCGAACACCCATTTTCAAACTGTACATGAACATACATATTAAGCAATTTCTCTAAAAAAAAATTATAATAGTAAATAAATAATGGAATATTACGATATTGTATTTGAAATAGGATTATTTTTAAATATTTAAAGTACATGTACTTATGGAGGTACATTAAGTATATAATGTACTCAGGCAAATATGTTCTTAAAAATTCAACTGCCCATTCTAAAAGGTACCCATTCTCATTTAAGCAACATATAGTCAAAAACAACAATACATAAAATTTCTGACTTCCCAATTGCCTAAATTAATCTCAGAAAAAAAATTAATAAGAAAAAGGATTAATTGGGAGTGTTTTAAAATACTACGCTGTTAAAAATTTCAACAGAAAACTCTGTGTAATCTATTATCTAATGTCTTACGTAAAATTACAGACAAAAATAAACGGAGATGTTAAAAAACTTATTTTATACAATCATTTTAATAACTAATATTCATTTAATTAATTATTGGTGAGAATATATTTCGGACTTGGAATGTTTTACTAAAGTAGAAACAGTCATTTTTAATTTTAATTAAAAAATTAAATTATAAAATTACGTAAAAATACAGAATAAAGATTGAGAATCTCGATTATTCACTTTTAACTAAGAATTACTGTAAATTTACAGAGACTCTGGATAAATATTTACATTAAATTTACAGACATTTTCAACAGAGTATCGACAGTTTTGTTTTATTTGATTATCTCTAATATCTGAATTAATAAGCTTTTACTTGAAAAGTTTAAGAAAAACCTAAAGGTTATCGCAATTTCAAGCTTTTTTTTTTTTTTTGGCAAAAAGGTCTAATTGATAATTACACATATAAAAGTGGACTGTAATGATTACGAGCTTGACCATTCTGAAATGGAAGTTTTAATAAAAATTAATCAATTAAAAAAAATGCTAAGCAAATATTGCATTTTTTGCTAAGAACTCTCAAAACAGTTAAATTATTTTTGCGAACATGTTAAAACAGTTAAATGGAATTTCGCTTGTGTGCGAAAAATGGCGCAAACTGATTGACTGATATTTTAATTTAACTTTATTAAATGTTATTAAATTTTAAGCTATATTTTAATAAAGTATGAAATTTATTAAAATATGGCTAATAGAAATACCTCTCACAGAACGCAGTGGTTTGGAATATTTTCAGGTGTCCCTCTACACAGACCAGCGATGGTGTATTTATTCCATTTTAAATAGGGAGCAATCGACAGTAAACACGAAAAACAAATATCAGTTTTAAGGAATTCCATTAACATTTACATTAATTAGATCGCATACAGAGAGAGGTGGGCAGACGGACAGATTAGATTTCTAAATTATAAGGAAATTTACTAAAACTATGTAAGAATCAAATTATCTTTGATTCTTACTTAGTTATAGCAAATATTTTAACTGCGTAAGAATCATAGTTTCTTTTTTTGAATCATTTTTCAGATATTTTCCATTTTCGGATACAAAAAATTTGTCAGAAAAGTATACATCTTACACAGAACTTAAAATAACATTCACATGAATTTTTTCTTAAAATTAATAAAAAATTGTAAAGAAAAGACTATCCAGAAATTAAAACTTAAGCTTTTCTTTTTTTTTTCTTTGTAGGTAGAGCAGCAAGACTTAGTAGGTGGAAGAAATGCGCCTGCAAACGGAAAAAGTAATATGGCATTTTCAAAATCAGTCACTGCATCTCGACGACACATAATTTGAAACAGAGAATTTTCATTGTACAATTGGGTAAATAAACGTAACAAAATACCGAACACAGTTCTAACAGCAATTTTAAAATAGTATCGTGTGAAATAGGGACCAATAAGGCACATGGTCATTATCATCATTCACAAATTTGAACGAAAAGTACACGCTGGCAGAAGATCGAAACGGGCATGTTGGCAAAACGTTCATGGTAACTTCATCTAAAAAGATTTCAGAAACTCAAACATTAAGCGACAGCATTCGCCTATGATCGCTACGTCGTGAAGCAAAATCAGGTTAGAAAGGGTGTTCAACCAACACCTCCTGTAATAATGCCTCCGATCTGAGCTCTACGTCATGGAAGATCGGCCGATTTTATCCAATCAACACTTCCTATGATACATGTTGGATCGTGGGGATTGGATGAAATCGGCCGATACTCCGTGACGCAGAGCTCAGCTCGGAGGCATTATTACAGGTGGTGTTGGTTCAACTTCCAATACAAACTTCATTGCATCTGAGCGTGTGACAACCACACCGCACACAGACAGTGATTCCTACAGAAATTTATTTTGATTGACTTATTGTACTGGATTACAGAAAAATCTGCCCTCTCAGAATTGATTCGACCCCTTACTTGTTAGATCTCAATCTATGTGATTTTTTTTTTCACATGAAATTACATCAAGAACAGAGTAAATGGAAATAAATCAAGGATGCTCAAACTATCAAAGTAGAAATATATTCGATATCCATACATACGCACGAATCTGTGGTTATCAATATCGAAATATAAAACATTTTTAACAGAATGATTTAAATAAAAGTATTTCTTAAATAAAGAATGACTTATATGATTGTTGTGTATATTATGTTACTATGTCTCAAATGTCTTGAGACGAACGATCAAAACCGACATATGCGTCAATAAATGTCTGCTGAAACTGATACAGTACGTTGATCCCTACCGCCAAAACGAAAAAATAATGTACTGTCCAGACATCGCCTGTAGCCACAATTCGAAAGAAACGCTGCAGTGGCTCATTGATAAAAAATTATCTTTCGTGCCAAAAGATGACACGAAATATTTTGGAGTGTCTTGGGATTTGGTGATTTTAGGGTGTTCTGATACCCGCTTGGTGTACGACAATGGATGGTACGCATAATTTGATCGGTAATCAGTGACCAGAATTACTCGAAAGTTTAAAAAAGTTGACACATGCGTCATCCAGGCCATGATGAAGAACAGTAAGAAAACCTTCTGAAAAATTCGAAAAATAATGAACCGTTGAAGACTATGAAAATATTTTTTTTTTCTGAAAATAATAGCATAAATTAAAGATTTTGCCAAGCAATATACTTTGTTTTTTTTGGCATCTTACGGCTTTTTGAATTTATCTCAAGACTTTTATGACACTACTGAACAGTTCGTCTCTTGGCAACCAATTAATGGCAATCATTTCAGAGCCGCTATGAGATTACATAAATAAACCGTATTTCGATTAGTATGTGAATTGTGACATTTTTGATTAATTTGATTATATTGTAACATCACAAGACTTCACTTTCATAGATTACGTCTTAGGGTACTTCTGTAACTTCTATATAATGTTTGTCCATCTCATTAGTATACATTAACATTCATTGTACAGTCAGCCAAAAAAAAAAAAAAAAAAAAAAAAAAAAAAACGCAACCCCCCCCCCCACCTAATTTCGCCGTAAATTATCGTAGAAACATGTGGTTGGTACCAATCGATTTGCAATAACGTCTAGTTTATAATGATATAGTTAGATTTTGCTTAAGGGGTCGTCTACATATTAAAACTGGCATCAACTTCATTTTTTTCTATGATAACCTCCATGTTTTATAATTTATTTGAATTCTTTGGACAAAATCATCGCGGAAAAGGGTATAGTTTATATATTTTGCTCAATTCTTCACAGAGTTATAAGCTATCAAACTATGAAGGCGCTAATGTTAAATGAATGTGACAAACATTAATTCATATCTTCCAAAATAATTATGATATTCAAATTCTGTTTTTTTTTATATGATAGAATGAAGTGACCCAAAAATATTCCATACATATTTTTGATAAAAAAAATTTTTTTGAAATATGAAAATTATTATAAATTTCATATTTGAAAAAATTATGAATTATCACCTATGTTAATTTTTGCATAAATAGAACGGGCAACATCAAAAACATGGGTTTCCAAATTTACAGCTCGTTCTTAACATTATTTTTTGAGTTACAGTGATATTTCATTTTTTACTGTTGTTAGGGGGCCGTCACTTATAATAATTTGTATCCTCTATAAGTAAATATCTGTATATATTTTGACGAAAAACTATTTTAATTTACCTTAATGTTATTCTAATTGTTTTCTAAGCAACATTTCGATGTTTATGATACAAATTGGATCATTTTTATAAAATTATCGCAATGCAAGCGAGAGATTGGGAAAAATTTCCAAAAGAAATGAAGCCCCGCCTCTATATTGCGGAAACAATATTAAAAAAAACTAGTTTCTGTATTCGTATATGACTCTCTATGTGACGCTGGTGTGCATAAATGTCAATGGCATTTACTACATCGAATGCTGAATACAAAATTTAAATGATTTAATTGGAAGTATGTAAAATAATTTTGTTTTATAATGTAAAGTTGTAGAAAAACTGTGTAAAGGTGTGGCTTTCGTTGCAAAGAGGTTTATACTCGATTCTGAAATGTTAAGTCTTTGTTCATAAATATTACATAACGTTTCCCAGTTTCTCACTGCTAAAATTCTATTTTGTCCCTTTTGTCTTTTGTTTTTAACTTGAATATTCTACGATTCGTGCACCGCAAGTTAAGTATCATGACGGTAAAAAAACGCGGTAAGACGAGGACTATTATTTGAAAGAGCAATACGCAGTGAACAATACTTTTGTTTTTTCCTTTTATTAAATTAATATAATTGATTTTTATTAATTTTTATCAGATTTTTTAAAACAAATTTTCTGTTTTAATCTTGTTGTGACATTTTCGCATTCGCTTACTCAACCGTTTATGCTATTTAAATTTTATCGCATGACGTAACATAATAAAATATAAAATTTTTATTAAATGTTTTTTAATACTGAATAATAAAGTGGTATTTTTTTTTTTTTTTTTTTTAAGTTTTTATATCTATTATTGAAACAAAGCGCAATATTATTTATTTTCTATTATTCTAATCACGGCGTAAAACTGGCGTCACATTTATCACGGAAAAAGAATTTAAAACAAAGTCTTATTACTTTTAAAGATATAGATTTTACACATTTAAAATTAAGAATTCAAGTACAGTAGACGACTGCAGAACAGGGAATACTCGTTCTAGGCAATAGGAAACCGTTTTTTTCTATATCCATATTTCTTTTCATATGGATATACATAATAATTATACTCTTTCAAGTGAAAGCATTTGTATTCATACTATTTTGTTTATATATATATGAATATAAGGAATATACTTAAGAAATATTGTAACACACAAATTGTGAAAGAAACGCCCACTGAAGGAGTTACAGATTTCAAAATGACGTGAAACTATGTCAGTGGTCGCGAAAATGTTAAATATCCTTTCTCAGGTTTTAGTTTAAATCTTGTTATCTATATTTTTGTATATTATCTATTGTTGGTTTGTACGCCTAAAATTAAATGTAAATCTTTATAGTAACACTTTCATGCGAGGCTTACTGTATAAAATAAAAATATACCCAACAAGAAGTAGATAATAATTGCTAGTTAGTAGATTTTAATTGTTTTTATATATATTTTTGTATATGTATTTTATATATATATTTAACTTAAATTTTTGTCTCTTAAACAAAACAGTTTTTGCTTTTAAGAAGTAGATAATTCTTTTTCTTAAATATTAAGCACTTTTTTTTTTAACCGCTATTAATATTATTATCATTATTACTATTGTTCTTTTACCTTGGTATCTAGATTTTTGTAATTCAATATTGTAGGGTTCATATGATTCAAGCTATTTAATTTTCTTTATATGAAATGTTGTATTTAACTATTCAATGTTTAATAAATTGAAACCAATAAAAATCCTTTAATTCATAAGCTAACACAGAAAGTTCTGCGAATTTGAATCGTTTTTTATTTTATAACTAACATTTCTGAACATTTTTTCCGGTGTGAAATTTAATAAATAATATATATTGGGTGGCAGACCATGATTTATTTTTTCTAAATGTATAGACGGTCCCCTAACATATTTTTCACGTGTAACTCTGTTTAGAATTGATTTAAAGTATGTAAATAGATATGTTTTCCGAACTGCCTTGATCTCAGAAATCTGAATATGAGGTCAAAAATAGGGGTCGTCATTGAAAAAAATGAAGTTTATACGTGTTTTAATATGTAGATGACCCCTTAAGCGAAATATAACTACACCATTAAAAACTAGACGTTATTACAGATCGATAGGTACCAGCCGCATGTTTCTACGATAATTTACGGCGAAATTAGGTGGGGGGGGGGGGCGTTTTTTTTTTTTTTTTTTTTTTGGCTAACTGTACTTATATCAATAAATCCTCATTGTCGAAATCGCTATAAATTAACGGTATTAAAAATGGCTTTTCTGAAGATTTTGTTTTAGCAGTATAACAAACAAAAGTAATAATATTTCTAAGCGATAGCAAAATAAAATTTTGTACAAATTTTGTTTTTAAATTGTCAGTTTCAGGTTATCTGGTAACAAATTTCCCAGAAGCTGCTGTTGCTGCTGTGAACATAATTTATTTTTATTATTATTATTATTATTTAAATAATACTTTTTCAACAAACAAAATTCATAGCGTTTACTCAGTCGTTTTACATTTCTTATTTTATAAATATCTCTAAATGCATTTGAAAAGCTTCTGAAAATAAAATTACAAAATTTAAGGTGGTACAAAATATTTAAATATAACGAAAAGCTTTGCAAGTTATATAGGATAATTTATCAATGTGATGTTAAATGTGATGTTCAATGTAATGTTAAATGTAAGTTTTATTTTCTACCACTATCTTTATCACAGAAAGTTTTAAAAACCGTATTGCATCACCAAATGGTCTAGAAACGTTAACCTAATTTTCTTTTTTTAAACACTACATAATAACCAGAATCTTCGTTATATAGGAATTAAAACTTCATTATAAACACTTTCCGTAAATGTTGCAAACTGTTCACAAGTCGCTAAAATTGTTTCCAAATTTAGCTTCATATAATTTGGGATGATTTGACCTTCAATAACCTATAATTACGATGCCAAACATAAAATAAAATATCAGAGTAGCTTTATGAATATTCCACCAGTTTGAGTTTGCCCAAAGCATTATGTAGACTTTCTTAACAAGCAAGGAGTTGCAGCCGATGAAAGCTTGCCTCCCCCCTAGCAAAAAATATCCACAGCCGTCTATTAATCTACTATTAATTACTAAGTGTGTCTCAGAAGTGGAAAATTAGCAAGTCACATTTTTTATGAATCCTTTCTTTGGTGTAATTTTCTGATTTGATTGATGATTCGTGGTGTTGTCTATCGGAGAACTTCGGACTTTGTCGAAAAATTTATTCTAAAACATTCAGCAGAGGACTAATAACTTGAATTAATTTACGTACAAGCTCAATATTTTTAATAAAAATCATTTATAATTGCTAACAGCTGCCATAACCGGATCGAGAGTTAAATCGTTAATAGGTGTTAAGTCACTTTAAGAGAGGTGTTTGTTTGTAGCGAAGAATGTATGAAAACATTATGATTAACACTTATACAAATCTTTTGATAAGAATTAATAAACTAGCTATGAAGAGGATTTTTGGGGACTTCTATAAATATGATCCTCTTTTGGCTGTGCATCGATGGGATAATAATCAAATTTACGCTAATGTTTTTCGCGAAGATTGCTGTTTTTGGGTCTTTATTGACTAATTAAGAATTATCTGCTAATTTCTTTGCGACTTGCTTGATTACACAAATAGAAATATATTTCAGAAATTTGAAATCGTTAATTGGAATGTAAAAACAATACATTTCATTATTATTATTTCAGCATACAAACATTATTTAATGTGTTTTAAAATGAATATGTGCAAATATGAAACCTATTGATAAAAATATTCATTAGAAAATTATGTATACACAGATTATTTTAAAAGATTTACAAATCATGAATAATAATCTAATACATCAGTTCTATTTCTTTATATATCCAATTCTACATCATCTTCAATTCTATAGATCATATACATTAACTTTCTTTATATATTGTCTATATTTTCATCAAATTAACTTGAAGAACCACTTTCTCTTCTTATGGCTAACATAACACACGCACACACACACACACACAAAAAAAAAAAAAACTTATTATTTAAAATGTGATACTTTTACTGGAAAATCTTTATTCGCCTACAAGAAAAATAAATGAAACAGAAAAAATGAAATACATTTTTTATGCAATTTTCATATTTGTAGAAATAATATAAAATATGTATGCAAAATTCATTCGTGTAAATTTTAATTTTGCATTAGCATTTAATGTTTAAGGGTGTTCACTGTTGATACTGCGACAGGATTAACCAGTAGTGAACAACCTTTAAAGTACACAAACATCAAACAGTCTCAATTATATATGTATATTAAAAACAAAAACTATTTTATTTACGAGACAAACTTTAGTTAAAATACATTTAAAAAACAAAATATACATTTAAAAACATTTAAAATTTAGACGTTTCGAAACCCGTCCAGGTTTCCTCATCAGTATCACCACAAACCACAACATTATTTGCAAGCATTACATGAATACACAAGGAATTTATAGAAGTATTGAATATTGAATGAAGCGTCTAAATTTTGTTTTTTAAATGTATTTTAACTAAAGTTTGTATCATAAATAAAATCGTTTTTGTTTTTAGTGAACAACCTTGTTCACTAGTAGGGTATCTAGCGATCCGTTTGAAGCAACTTTATAGAGTCAGCCGGGATTCACTATTAGAGAGCCACAAATAGTAATAGTCACAATATCAAAGCCAAAGGTAAGAATACAGTTTCCAATGGGTTTGAGATAATTTGCTGGCAGTGATTTAATCAAAGTAAAAAAAAAAAAAGGTGGTCCGGCAACTAGGTGTGTTATTACAGCGATTCAAATCAAAGTAAAAATAAAATAATAATAATAATAACATAAAACAGCGTTGTTCCCAGTGTTATCAGTTTAAAATGACTAAGAAAAGAATTAAAACTCAGTTTAAATAAAATAAGTTGACTGAATTATAGCAAATTAAATGCGCTAGTTAAAATCGTAATTTTCACTGATATAAACTTATATAATATTTTATTTACTCGGTTAACATATTAATATTATACAAAATAACTTTTGTTAATTAATGATGAATTACCAATCGATTGCTTGTAATTTTACATTTTTCTGAAAAATTTCAAAAGTGACAACTACTGCAAATAATTTTGCCATTTCCTAACATCAAAAGTATGTAAATTTATCTTTACTTAGTTGTCTGTCTCTCTAAATAAATAAATAAATAAATATATGAACGTGCATGCATATGTATACAGGGTTCGACAAAAGTCCTAATGCACACCTTATATCTTGGAAACCCGTCGGAATTTCTGAAAACTGTAAATCATGTGAAAAATCAATTTCATGGGATTTCGTTTAGCCTAAGAAATGTGTCTGAAAGGCACAGGTAGGGGGGACTGATAGGGAAAAACTTAAAAATTTCAAATAATATTTTTTCTTTCTTTTTTTTAATAGCTCGATAGAAGGATCTTTTCAAAACAAAAACATTTTGGCAAAAAAGGTTTTGTTCTACTATTCTCTTTTAGGAAGTTATGATTCATTGAAGTTTTCATTTAAGTTCGCTCCCCGCCCTCCAATTTAATCAAGGGAGAATCTTGTAAATTCTGAAAGCAGTAAAATGTGATTAACCAGCTTGAGGGAAACTTCGTTTGGCTTCAAAAATTGGAGATTGGGAAAATAGGTTCATACAAAAAGAAGAACAACTTTAAACGTGAAGTTCTTCATTATCACATTCGAAATGTCTTCTCAAAACAAAGATTTTTATCTATTTTTTCCCCTTAAGGACCCTTCAGAGACTGGCTTCAAGTTCGGTTTCTTTTGATATCCCTTTGATGTGGGAATCGAATTGACGCGAAGCAGCAGAGAGATTTTCTTGGCTGACAAACCCCCTACTGCGATCGAAATTGGGTCTCTTTTGTAAAAGAGCAATTAAAAGTAATGTCCTTCATTGTAAATGTGTGCAAAATGTCAAGGGTCGCTTTCGGACAATGGATAATTTATGAGTTTTAAAGCTCTGCACCGTTGCTAGTATCTGAAGGATCCTTTAAGGACCCTTCAGAGACTGGCTTCAACTTCGGTTTCTTTTGATATCCCTTTGATGTGGGAATCGAATTGACGCGAAGCAGCAGAGAGATTTTCTTCGCTGACAAACCTCCTACTACGATCGAAATTGGGTCTCTTTTGTAAAAGAGCAATAAAAAGTAATGTCATTCATTGTAAATGTGTGCAAAATGTCAAGGGTCGTTTCGGACAATGGATAATTTATGAGTTTTGAAGCGCTGCACCGTTGCTAGTATCTGAATGATCCTTTAGAACTCTCTTTGAGGAGATTATAACTGATTAAACATTTTACAAAAAGTCCCACCCTCAGCCCTACATATCAGCAGGGATCGTAAACCTCACCATATTTACAACACTCTTTAAGACATAGAAAATCTAGTTATTTTTACCAACAATATTTTCATACACAAATATTTATTGCGTTTTTATAATAATGTGTTGAGATTAAATAGGATAGATATTATTGTATAAATATAGTGGTAGCATAAGAAAAAGAAATTTCTCATCACTGAGAAAAAAAAAAGAAAAAAAAAAAAGGGAGGGGGCTAGAATTACGACTTTTATTTTCAGAAACACAGCGAATTTCTTAGAACCATTTAAAAAAAAAATATTCATCAATGTGAAGAGGAGTTTCAATTTTTAAAAATTTGCGGTTATAAAGGCATACGCGAGGGCAAATTTTGAATACCCAAATAGGAGGGAGTTTCTTAGTTCGTTGAAAGATCTTATAGATTCAAATTAAATTTGCACAATTTTAACAGTTTTCGAAATTGCGAGGCGTTTCTCATATTACGTATGAAAAGATGTCATGGCTTTGTCAATGAGGAATCACACACTGCTTGTTACAAAAACGATGACTGTGCGCCAGTAGCTCTGAAGAAGTTATGGCAGTAAAGGGTATGAAAGATGTTGTTGTCCGACGTCTGCTAAGGGTTTGTAGAAAATGGTTGAGAAATTCGAAGAGATAGGTTCTTTTGAAATGAAATTTGCCAGAGTAAGGAAACCAATTGCTTGAGTATAGTGGAAAATGCGGCAACAGCACTGAAAGGAAAAGGCGAGGAATGGTGTGAAAACGTAGCATTCACAGTGAATTTCCCGAACTTTTGGCATGCCTGTGAGAACGATACATAAAATTGAACGAAACATCCTGCGTAGCTGTTCATATAAAATTACTCATGCATTTGATTACTGCTGACATGCCAGTAAGATAAACTTTTCTCTAGGATATGTTGCTCGCATGAAAGTAGGCAATGGATGGAAATTTTTCTGGATGTACGAAGCTTAATACGATCTCCAAAGGCAGAATTGTAGAATATGGGTTATGGGAAATACATTCGAGCATGAATACGTACCTCCTTATTCTGCAAAGGTAACTATGTGGTACGGGTTGATGGCACTATTTAACGTAGGATCACTTTTTTTGATTCACGAAGAGATGGGTCGTGAGGTTCCTGTTACCTGTAACGTCAATGGTAAACGCAGGTATTTTGCATCAAAACTTCATTTTAATACTTCAACAGCGTACATGTGTGGGTAGCATCAATTTTATGCAAGTATGGAGCTCCTCCGCACTTCGTAAAGCCAGTGAAACAGCTGCTCAAGATGCATTTGAATAATGATAGAATAGTCAGCCTTCGTTAAAGTTTAACTTGAATCGCCCAGTACATATACTGTCTAATAGTGATTTTTTTTTTAACAAGTTAGAGTTAGGAATTATTTCGAATTTGTAACGTCAATACTTAATGAATTCTATTGGAGCTTCAAGAACGTACGGAAATTGTTATATTTCATATATTTCAATGAATACTTTGTTCCGAATGCATAAAAAGGACCACACTGTAAAAAATATGTCCTATTTCCTGAAAGAAATTCTCAGTAATTTGAGAAAATACGCGTAATTTACGAAATAATTACGTTGTCAGAACGTATATTTTGTAATTACAGAAAATTTCTCGCAGCAAATAGGACATATTTTTTACAGTGCAGTGGCAAAGTAATAAATAGCAATAAAGGTTTAGGATCACCCAATAAAGTATAATGCTTTAGATGCATTGAAGCTATGGCATGTGACTATGATGCTTCTCTAAATTATCTATATTCATTTGCATGATAATAACTTGTGTAGTCATAGAAACTTTATTACTTGTAACATTAGGGTTTTAAACCAATTCAAAGTCATTAAAAAAGAAGAACTTACATGATATATTACAATTAGAATGTAACAGTATTAAATATCTAATGAAATATAATCATTTTAATTAAACATGTTTAACTGCGTATACGCAAAAATTAAAAAAAAAAAAAATCTTTGGTACATTTTATTAGCTAAATGTATGAAGTTACGCTTTAAAATAATCCCAAATATCACCAAAATTTTTAAATAAATTGTGGATATAATGTACTGAATTTCAAGCATTCTAAAAAATAAAACAAAACTGATAAGAAGTCACATCCAAATTTTCATTTTGAATAAACGTAAACTAAATTATCATTAGTTGAATAAAATTTAATATTTGGATAAAATCCCGTATTGTTTTACTTCATTTTGAGAGAAACTAAAATTTACATATTGTGACGGTTAGATCTCTCTAAATTTTCACGAAAATTGTTTGTGATTTTCTACGAGGGTCACTCTATACATTTGGCTAAAACGTTATGCAACAGTAATTTTGTTAAAGCTTGTACATAAATAATTAAATATTATCTAATGAAAATATTCACATTTCATCAGATATTTTATACTTTGATTGCAGTATGATGTCTGTATTGTTTTATGTCAAAATAAATAAATAAATAAATAAAAATATCGATTTTAAAACCCATCACGTTACCCCTCAAAAAAAAAAAAAAAAAAAAAAAAAACCATATTGTAAAAGTAACTTTTTACATCTCCACAAATATATGTCCTATTCTCTTACAAATGAATATCGATATTAAAATAAGCAACAAAAATCCTAAACTACTGCCATAATGCATTTCAAGTATTATATATTACAATATTATTCTTTTTTTTATTTGTTACTATGGTTCGTTTCCTACTTCAAGAAAAAACATTCTTGAAATACTATGAAATATAACATGTTCTTTACACCCCCGAAGTTCCAAAAGAATACATTACGCGTTTTTCAAGAAATTCGAAAAAATGTCTAATATCCAAAGGGTCCAAGTATCTAATGTCAGTCAGTGCATGTCATAAATAAATGAGTGTGTGTGTATGTGCAAAATAAAAGTGCACAATTTCGTTTCAGGAAAGATTCAATTGAACAAACTCGCTTCTTTTTTACAAGATCGATTATAAATAAGAGTTAAAATAAGAAGTAAGAAGAGATTAAAAATAAGAATTAAAACGAAAATTCGATATAAATGTTTCACAGACATGTTATTTACGTCTGATTTATGCGCGAAAATTTTTCAAACAAGTTTGTAAAATCAATTTTTTTAATCATTAGATTTATCTGTTTTTGCAAAATGAATTATGAAGCTTTAAGTAATACAATAAACATCTCTGTAACTTCTCGCTTCAAAACATTACAAAGGCGGCAAAAATTAGCATGAAGCGCTAGATTCACAACTTCTCCTTACTGATACAAACTGTGTTTGCGATAAAGATCGCAAACAATATCTATTGTTTTGAGACGTTAAGGTCAACGTTATCAAATATTAAAAAACAAAAGGTGTAATAGAAAATAAAAGTAAAGGACATTTATTATTTTTTTGAGCGGCTTATCTGTAAATGTATAAGCATCACTGATTATAGTGCGGAGTGTATTACAGTGAAAAGATTTATTATCATTTACTGAAAAGGGTTGGGCTATATAGCTGCGTTCTGATGATAGCGGCTGATTTTGGATTGATATAAATTTCGTTAGTGAATTAAAGTATCTGGAGAAAATATTCTGAAAGAAAGATGTACCTTTGAGAAAAAAAAAAAAAAAAAAAAAAAAAAAAAAACTAGTATGTTGTGGCCACCACATGACTTTCTTCTATACTTTCCTATACAGATTCACTCAGTAAAAATAATTTATTAAAATTATTACTTAAAAAAATTATCTTCCATGATAATGCAGACGATTTCCATATTAAAGAAGTGGTATAACACTAAATACCCAAAAAAAGTCAATTTTATTCTCAGTATTAAATATTTTTTTTTTTTGTTAAAATGAAAAAAATCGACAACTTTATTTAAAATAATCGCAGATCGATGGTTCAACCATTCGTTTTAAAGGTACTGGCGAGCTCTTTCGAAAGATACCCATCATGAAAAATTACCCCCTCGAGGAGGAACTTCCCCAGGCTCCTACATACAATTTTTTTTTCCCAGTTGACTGTCTCTATTCGAAATAATTCTTTTAAGTTTCATAATGATTATTAAAAAATAATTCTGTTTATGCACATTTATACAAAACTTTGTCCTATACCTCCATGTTAAAAATTCAGAAAAGCGGGATGGCAGCGCAGCTTGTAAGATAATTATACCAAAAGTTGATAGGCACTAATTTATGTCAAGGTGCGACTACATACCAATTTGTATGAAATTCTGTGCAGTAGTTCCTGAGATACAGTAGTCACAAAATTTTATCACACACACACAGACTGACAGACAGACATTTTCTAAAAATGGTCAAATCGTCTTCTGAAGTTCTCAAAACGTGTAAATCCATCAAAAACTTGAGGTCGAAAATTTTTACGAATCCAATACATTCTTATATTGAATATAGAAGAAAGTAAAAAGAATTGGTATTAATATTTAAAAAATAAAAATAAAAAAATAAAATACATACACTAATTAAGTGCTTAAAATTGCACCGAAATGCTAGTTGCGAAAACTGATTCAAAACTTTGAAAGCAAACACAATACATAGCAAAGGTAAAAGCTATTAAGTAGCATCCTTCATCAAACGACAAAAGTGCTTACTTTTCTTCGATTAAATGCGAATAATCTGGCGAATAATCATCTAAGATCAGTATAATTGTTGCTTTTCGTTTCACTTTGTATTTTTTTTTTTTTTTTTTTTTTTTTTTTTTTTTTAACATTTTTCAATACATAAATATATCGAAAGAAAGTATTGTTTTTCGGTCATATTTTCGAAACTTAGTCTTTACTATAATATCTGTTTACGGGTGCCCTGAATCCGGAAAATAGAGATTTTAGTAGTTGGCCTTTGTGTCTGTTATCAGCATATCACACAGACACACACACACACACACACACACACACACACACATATATATATATATATATATTAGCTGGAGGTCCAAAGACGGTATTCTATAAGGATATCACCTGTAACCTGTTATTGAGATAAAAAAAAATAAAAAATACTTCGTGTACAGAGATATACAAAACAAATCAAATACGTTGAGTTTAAAGACGGAATTTTTCTTTGGTACATTTTAGACTGCTCTAAACATAATAAAATTAATATATATTTTTTTTATGAAAAAAAAAAATTCATATAGAATACGACTTTATTCATCTTTTTTTTTTTTTTTTTTTTTTTACAGATTTCATAAAATAATTCAAATGTTTTACAAACTGTGCTTGTAAAATTCTGAATGTGCATTTCATGTTGTGTTGTTCGTTTATTATTATTATTATTATTATTATTATTAATCAATTTATTATTATTTTTATTTTTTTACGGTACTAAATTTAAGTGCACTAAATAATATATAAACAGTTTACAATACACAGGGCTTCCCAAAAGTTAAAAGAATACTTTTTTTTTTTTTTTTTTTTTTTTTTTTTTAATCTATTAGATATAATTTGTCGAAGTTTTTAACTAAATAATACTGCAAGAAAACTCCTTAAGAATGGTTATTAGTTTCTTTTGCCCATGTGGTAGAAAAAATATTGTTTCAGAGTCTAATTTCTGAAACTTTGTATTTGCTAAAATTGCATTTTTAATTCTGCAGAGTGTGAAAATCAGGATGGTTTAGTTTAGATCGAGATGTGACTTTATCTTATATTTTGCACATGAAGCCTCACAAAACTGGGACCAACTACGAAAACTAAATTTTTAGCGGTAGTTTTGTCTACTCACTTGTTATCAGCAGATATTAAAAACAAACAAACAATTCTATAAAATTAAAAAAAATTATAATGATTTGAAATTTGAAATTTTTAATGAGTATGGCACTTGAAATTCTTGAAAGTTGTATGGGCAGAAGTTCTTTGAAGTATATATAATTGGTAGTATATTTCTAAACTTAATTTAAATAAATTCAGAAATATGGTGATAATGCCACCAAAAGTATAATATTGTTATACAGACTAAAAGAGTTAAATTATACTTACCAAAAATTTCGCCTATAGATATAATGCATTCAATTCTTCCTGTATACGAAGTTTTAAGTACCTTCTCCATATGATGCAGGTTCAGAAAACAAAGTTTGGACTCCCTATACTTATTTGTACTTGAGTAATATTGATAACATTATCACACACATACTAACACTTAAAAACCGTAGTTTCACAATCAGGAAATCTCAGAACGTGCAAATATAGCAAAAACTCAATTTCGAAATTTCGACCTCAAAACAATACTTTCTCTACCGTTACATGGGTAAGATAAAAGAAGAAACAATAAAAAAAAGGAAGGAAGAAAAGAAAAATATCCCCTAACTGAATGCGTACTAATCGAAATTTCCCCTACAACAATCTAAAAAAAAATTTAATGCACTAACTGAACTAATCGAGAGATACCTATATATATTCAAATAAGATTAGTTTAAACATGGAAAATCTATCGATCTTAACAAAGCTATACCAATTTATTTTTTGTTTTTCTTCAACAACGAAACTGTCAGACTTAACAAAGTGCATTGTGACTTCCTGCAATAATTCAGTTTTCAAACATATGTTTGAAAAAAAAAAAAAAAAAAATCTAAATTTATGAGAGTACTGTTGCTCAACTTTCAACAACTTTCATTAGTATTAAGCACTCGTTTATTTAAACGGACAACCAATGAAGACATCCCAAGGTTAAACCTATGGGTTAAACCTATGGGTTAACACTTTGAATACCTATTTTTGATTGGTTTTCTTAAGCATTACTTTATGTGTTGTCGTTCTTTTTAAAGATACTTAGTTAAAATTACTTTACTTTTGCTTTTTACGTAAACTGTTAAAATGTTTTTCATCTTTTGAGAAATATTGCCTGTAAAAAATATCCATACAACTTCGAGAAAGTTTTGTCAGTATTGATTGCAAAAGTTCAATTTATAGTATAAAGACACATGAAAAGTTGAAATCATTGGAATACATCTGGACAGCCCCTACCTACCAAGTGTAGCGAAACCTATGGGTTTAGTTACTGTCACAAGGGCAAATAATGGCTAGATCACCGTGTAGTGAACCTTTACTTGACCAAATACTTATAAGTGTTTAGCCATGTAGAGGATCAATAATTTAAACATTTATTTATGTTTATTTATTTTTAAAAGTGTGTGGGTTATTCCATTTGTTAAATTTACCATATGCAATGGAAAGCGCCATCTAATGGATACAATCCATGAAATAAGCTGAATGAACAAGAACAACAACAACAACAAATAATAACAATAATAATAATAATAAATAAATAAATACATAAATATGTCCAGAAGGTAGTTTTTTAGATAGAAAGATGATAAAACATAGTAAAGTAAATGACTCATACGAAAGTCTTTAAAAAGTTGAACATTTATTTATTTTTATTTATTTTTAAAAGTGTGTAGATAATTCCACTTGTTAAATTTGCCATTTTGCAATGCAAAGCGCCATCTTGTGGATACGATATATGAGATAAGTTGAAATAATTAAAGAAGTAAAAAATAAAAAATGTTCACAAGGTAGCACTTTACACACACGCATAAATATACAAAAAAAAAAAAAAAAAAAAGGCAAAATGTAATAAAGGAAGGATTAAAACGGAAAGCTTAAATAATCTGAACATTTATGTATTTATATTGATATTGGTATTTATATGTGTGTCATTTCATTTGTTAAATTTGCCATTTTGCAATGGAAAACGCCATCTAGTGGCTACGATTCATGACTTAAGCTGAAGGAGTTAAAAAAAAAAGTAGATTAAAAAATGTCCACAAGGTAGTGCTTTACATAGAAAAGAGGTAAAATGTAGTAAAGGAAATATTTTATACAGGAGGTCTAAATGATTTCATCAATTATCTATATTTATTACTTCCCGAACACTATAGTGAGGAAAGTATTGTAATCATGTCAAAAATCCGAATTTGAGATTTTGAAGTTTCTATACGTTTCGAAGTCCCCTGAGTCCGTTTTCACTATTTTTACGATGATATATGTATGTGTGCATGTGTGTGTGTGTCTGTGAGTGAACACGCTAGTGTCTAAACGCTTGGTTCAAATAAGCTGAAAGTTGGTACGTATATTGTAAGTCACCATAGTACAGCACTATTGATTGTGGTGAACCTAGCACTTATAGTATTTTTACAGGGACACCAGAAAAAATTCTTTATCATTATGGCCTATGTGGCCAAATTTTTAAAAGTGTAATAGCGACTAAACGCTTTATTAATCTGAGCAAAAAAATTTTACACATATTATAGGTCACAGTTGCACCAACTGCATAGATTTTGGTGAATTTAGCACTTACAGTTTTTTTACAGGGACACAAAGAAAAATTCTTTATCATTATGGCCTATGGGACCAAATTTTTAAAAGTGCGATAGCATCTAAGCCCCTTATTCAATTGAGCTGAAAATTTATATGAATATTATAAATCACTGTTGCACTAACTATAAGCATTTTCGTGAATCTAGCATTTATAGGATTTTACAGGGACACAACGAAAAATTCTTTATCATTATGATCTATGGGCTCAAAGTTCAGTAGCGTTAAATAAAACATCGTTCAATATATGGAGAAAAATACTCAAACACTGTATTATGGTTTTCTCTCTTTTGATTGTTTAACAACTCCTTTTCCTTTACTTTATCTATAAAACTGTTAATTACTCAATGTTCGGAAAGTCTAGTGGAGTCACTCCAGATTTTTTTTTTATTATCTGTGGGTCATTTCATTTATCGAATTTGTCATTTTACAATGCAAGGCTCCATATAGTGGATATTACTTTAATCTAAGAAAATTTTATATAATTTCCTGAGCGCATCTTATTAATTGCCTACCAACCCTTCCTAGCAAATGGATTTGATGGCTCTCCGCTTGTTAAATGTAGTTACATAATGCTATTTATAGTGAAAATAGAATTATGACCACTTTGTATAAATTCATAAAGTTCACCAAATGTTCCACCCTTCTCCCTGTATGGCGAAACACGTCGTATTATCGCTTCCTGCATGTACATGCTCACTTCTGACCCCCGATGTTTGCCGTTCCTGGCCCTCTTTCGCGTTTTAAGAAGTTTTCCTGGTCTTCTTTTACGCTTTGAGAAGCTTTCCTGGCAAATTTAAATATTACGAGTCTCCACGTACTGGGAAATTCCGGGGAAGGTAACATTAATGGTTCACGCACTCTAATGTTGCAAGCAGTTACTTACACTGACAATAATAAAATAAATTTTAAAAAATTTTGTTTTAGAAAATTTAAAAAGTCTTTTTCAGTTTAAAGATTACACACGTTAAAAAAGTTTTGTACCATCATATTTATGGGGAGGAGAGACTGTAATTATTTTTTTTTAAATACGAGGTGAAAAAGTAACCTAAATAGAGAAAGTTTTTCAGGATTAGCATCATTCGTCCATGAGAATTTTTTAAGAAAAGAAATAATAATAATAATAATAATAATAATAATAATAATAGTAACCTCAAAAATAGCTGATAGATAGCGATGGTACAAGCGACTTTAGTGGAGCTAATGAGACGATACAAGAACTTGCTCTCCTGATCCACAAACAGTTGACCGTTGAAAACAATGTATATGAACAAGGATGCTAAATTCGTAGGATAAAGCTTTGTTTGTGAAGTTATTTTGTGTGAACTAAGGGTAAAAACAATCTTTGCCTTACATATATTCCAATTTCAAAAGCCTTTGAGGTGTGGAAAAGGACCTTTAACCACTTAACTGTCGAAAAAAATTTACGAGATTCGCTTACCAGTGCCACCATTTTTTCACGCAAGTGCTTGTAGTTATGCGTTAACAGTTTGTGGGATTTTATATTTTAAATTTAGTGGTCCGCGGAATACAATATTAAGAATTTAAAAGTCGTTGAAATCGAAAAGATGGTCGACCCTCAATTGATAGCAAAAGTTTTTAGTTTAATTAATTCAACTTTAATTCTTTACATTTAAAATAAATTACATTTGAGTATAAAAATAAGGATTTATATTTAGCTCTTTGAGACAAAATTAGATCTCTCTCTCTCTCTCTCTCTCTCTCTCTCTCTCTATATATATATATATATATATATATATATTTTTTTTTTTTTTTTTTTTTTTTTTTTTTTTCTAAAACTAAAGTTACATTAAACTGAATTGATTTTATTTTCATTTATTTGTGACCTTGAGGTCATGGTGAACGCTTTGTTGCAATATAGGAAAAAGAGGAAATATCGACCAAGAAATAAATTCTCCCCGCCCTTAAAAAGGTGCGTAAAGCCGGGAACGGATCGTAAATTTAAGAAACATCTAACGCATTCTAATCAAAATACCAAGAAGAAGAATTGTTTGACCTTTGTTCTAAAGCTTAATGTGGCAGTTTATTTTAAAAAGAAACAATTTCCAGTTTTCGTTTTTTTCTGAAACGAAATCAGTCGCTAAAATTTTATAGTTCTTAATTGTATGGAAAACCATGCAAAAAGTGCAATTTAAACTTAGTGAATTTGTGCTTTCTGTCAAACTTGAAGTTTTTTATTGTTTCTGGGAAAATAAAAATTTATTTGAAAATACATCTGATAATGCATGCCAATTGCAATATAACCAACATCCGACGTTTTCTTAATCCTTTCCTTATATTGTGACGAGAGGTATGGTGTAATTGTTAAGGCAACAAGAGGGTCTTAGGCCTGGGTGCTGTGCTTTGCGTGAAAAATTTTTAAGAGGTTCTACCCTGTATTTTCAGGAATTTTGGAGAAAATTACAAAAATCTCCGACTGGTTAAAAAAAAACGAGCGCGACTTGGGATTGAACCCGGCACCCCTCGTCTACCAGCTTAGAGAGAAGAACATCTTGATTACTGGAGGAGCCTACATAAATTGAATATTTTAAAGTAGAACGTGTTGTTTTTAAAACATTATTTATCTTTATTACGGTATATCTTTTACTCGAAAATAAATTACTGATTTCAGAACAGAGAAAACAAATGTTTCATACTGCATATTTGTTATCCAGCCTATTTTAATCTATTTTTAATACTTTCCAACAAAGCTAAACTTTTTTTTAATCTCAGTTTCTCTGTCTGTCGGTCTATCGACGCTCTAACTATAGGAAATATTTTTAGAATGCCTTAGCATTAATATAAGTTATTTAGATTCACTGTGGCATATACATTAACATATAACATTATTCATTTGTGCATGGGGGTCCACAAGCGTCATTAGGATTAATGACGAACAAATCAATTTACTAGAAACACTAAGTCGTATAGTCGTATCAGATGTACAGAGAAATGTATTCTAACTTATTATTGTTATTACTATTATCACTAAACTATATTTTAGTATACCATATGGTGCACAATAAATTTTTAGACAGTACACATAGTTCCACACAAAAGAAAACTACTTTGTATTTTGTTTTTTTCAGAAAAAAAAAAAAAAAAACCCTAAAAGATTGTTTTTATTTGACCGTAATGTCGAAAATCTACTGTTTTAAGGTGTCATCACTTAGATAAAAGAAACTGAAACTAGAATGTTGTGGCCACCGCATGACTTTCTTCTATATTTTCCTATACAAATTCACTCAATAAAAATAATTCATTAAAATTATTATTAAAAAAAAATGTCTTTCATGATAATGCAGACGATTTCCATATTAGAGAAGTAATATAAGTAGGGTGGCGAGGCTCCTGCACATACAACCCAGTTGACTATATCTATTATAAATAATTCTTGTAAATTTCATAATGATTACTAAAAAATAATTCTCCTTATGCACATTTATACAAAATTTTGTCCTATATAACCATGTTAAAAATTTAGAAAAAGCGAGATGGCAACGCAACCTGTAAGAAAATTTTTACCAAAAGTTGATAGGTACTAATGTATGTCAAGGTGCAACTACATACCAATTTGTATGAAATTCTGTGCAGTAGTTCCTCAGATACAGTTGCCACAAAATTTTGTTACACACACACACGCAGACTGACAGACAGACAGACAGACAGACATTTTCTAAAAATGGTCAAACCGTGTTCTACAGCTCTCAAAACATGTAAATCCATCAAAAATCCGAGGTCGAAAATTTTTACGAATCCAATACTTTTTTTCTATTGAATATAGAAGAAAGTAAAAATATATGTAATAGATAAATACAGTTGCGAAGTATTTTATATTTTATGCGATTTGTATGATTTTTCTTTTATGTTTTAATTAAATATAACTAGAATTCTCAACTTCACTTTGCATTTTGCTTATGTAAAGAATGTTATCATTGAGCGTTAGTTATTGTTAGAATAAATAAATAAATAAATACCTGAAATCGATGCAAAATGACTTATTTAATAAAGACACAAACAACATTAAAAAATATACAATTATCTATTATATTTTGTTTCATGTTTTCGTCAAAAAAGCCTCTTTTAGGGGAACATCTTAAAGTGTACTGGAAAATTTCGTAAGAAAAGATTACAAAGTAAAAAAAAAAAAGAATGAAATTGCTGTTTATATGAGATTTCCATAGCTGCATTACGAAATCTCATTATGGTAATAACGTTCCACATTTTTAACAATAGATTGAAAGTGTGAAAAACACGATTTTTCATTATTCAGAGTGGCCAGATGCTTTATAATCGCTAGCTTCCGGATTTCAAATGTAACGATTATACAAAGTTGATATTAAAATAATAACAATAATAAATAATAAATACAGTCTTCGGAGGGGGGAGAAGTGTAATTTCTGCCACCCAAACCCTCAAGTGCTGAGACGTGACATGGTTTAATGTATGTGCCAGTACTTTTTCTTTTAATACTATCCTATCTTAACAAAAGAATCTTCTGACCAGTCTATTGTTGTGATGAGTTATCTTACATAAATGACGGATTTTCGAGGTAAATGTCGGTCTGGAAGAACATTTTTACTTATTTAGTTATTCATTTTTTTTTTTATTCATCCCATTTTGAAGGGTATAATTATAATGCGTGGGACATGTTTTTCGGCCTCTAACAATTACAGTTCATGTAACTTTTTCTGTTTTCTCATAAGGTAGGGAAATATTTGAATAATTTGAGGTCACAAACAATTTAAATGAATTAAATGGTATAAGCACTTATTAAATGATAGTTTTGAACCTACGCATATAAAATTATAGCGATAATACTTTAAACAGAAAAAAAAGATGTTTTCACTAGTTTTTGTTCCGCTTGACAGTAATATTTTCTCTGTAAAATAATTGCCGTTAAAAAGGTCAAACGCATATAAGAATGTGATAATTTAAAATTTATTTATTTATTTTACTTATTTATTTATTTATTTATTTTAAGAAAGTTTAGTCTGAAATGCAAGTGTAAAATTCAATATTGGTCGCTTATGAAGTAGCCTATATTTCCTATAATTTAATCGAAATACTTAATTGAGACATTACACCAGAGATTCTCGAGCCTCTTTAGAAATTCCTGAGTGACGGTCCATGTAAAATTGTTCGAGGGTTCGTGGTATCACCTTGTCCAATGCGTAGCTCTAGTGCGACGCCAACCTTTCACCAACTGACGGTGCTTTAAATTACCACTGGAATAAAAAGAGTATAAAATCGAATTGATGTAAAAAATTTCAAAGGCACAGTGTTGGTCAAAATATTAGGGATTTTAACTTTGACATGTTTTCTTTTTCCAAAATAAACAAATAAATAATAATAGCTGAACGAAGTGATCTTGAACCTTAGACATGAAGGAAACATTTACAAACTCATATATTCCACTATCGTTTAAGTCGCGAGTGTGATTAGGGGATCAACCCCAAATTGAAGAAAAGCACTAATATTTTGTGTTACCCTGCATCATAAAATGCTACTTATGACTTGTGATTTTAACATATAATTTCACGTACTATATGCAATAGTTGTATGCTTTTTGTGGGAATTGCACGATTATTTAGACAATATATACATATATATATATTTTTTTTTTTTTTTTTTTTCAAAAAATATTAATATTTTGGTAAGTTTTTTGCATAATAAGAGGAATGGATTTTAACAAAATTTTACAAAACTTTCAGAAATTTTGACAAATCAATAGCGAGTCATTATTTCGAAACATAAAATGCCTACGTATAATTTTCGTTGATATATGAGTACTTATTTTTTTACTGCGCAAGCGCGAAAAATATAAAATTTTTATTACATAGTTTGAAAGCTTGATGTATTGGGAAATTTATTTCAAAAGTTCGTTTGAATGGAGTAAAAAATTTAGAAAATTATCGGCAAAAGAATGAGCAAGATTTTACATATTTTTTAGGGTTGGAATTTCATAAGGTGTCTTTCATGCGCCATGCTTTTAATTTAGTGTTTTAATTTTTAAAAACCACGTTTAAAAACTTCATTTTTCTGAAAAGCCACTTATGGGCTTGTAACTCAAACTTATTTTATTTATTTATTAAGATCTGTGAGTTCAAAAAGGGCTTTTTACAAATAGAGACTTTTGCAACTTAAGTGAAGTAATTGAATTTCCAAATTAAATACGTGGCATGTGAAAAAACCCTTGAACTTAGACATGGTAAAATGGCAGTAAAGCAAATTCATCAACTGCATTCATGAGAAAAGAATCATTTCGCTTAATTTTAGACAGCCCTGTATATTGTTTACGATTTATTGATGCACCACACTGTGTATCTAAATTCAGTCCTATTTCAAAGTCAAGTAATACAACCTGAAATGCACTTACTCCAATTCCCAAGTATAACTTTAAAATATCCGAACATTTTGGAGAAGCCCTGTAAACGATTGGTGAACGATTTTTATGCCATTCTCGGAGTCCAAAGTCGATTATTCGTTTATAAGGTATCACAACAACTCTTTTGATATTCATGTTAAAAATTTACTCCCTCAAGGGGGAGGGGGGAGCAAAGTTCCTACATATACAAAAATTTCATCCTAATTGACATTACTGGCATTATAAACTGAATTTTTCAGTTTCACAATAATTGGTTAAAAATATCTCGTACTGTGTGCATTTATAGGAATTTTTATCATGAATTGCCATTATAAATATTATGAAAAAAATCTAAACGACAACAAGTTGGTGGATGTACATCAAATGTTAATAGACACCACCAGTTTATATCAAGTTGCATCTAAATATAACTTTTCATGCAATTGTGGTTTATGAGTTCTTCATTTAGAGCTGCCACAAAACTTTCGATACGCGCACTGAGATACAGGCCAATACGCAGACAATTAAAAAAAAAAAAAAGTCAAGTCGCAGCATTCAGGCCATCTCGAAACTTGTAAATTAATTGAAAACTAGAAGTCGAAAATTTTTACGAATCCTACATTTTCTTGTATTTAATATGGAGTAAAATAATGCATATATATAAAAATGCGGATCTGCATGCACTATATATATATTAGTTATAGATGTTAAAGAATATCTATAATTAAAATTTTGTTTTGATTCTTGTTTACTTTTTTAGCAGTAAAATTTGCTGTCAAATGTGATCTAATGGCATATATAAAATTAAGAAAAAAGAATATGTTTTATCACTGCAAAAGACCAGCCATTTAGACGCATATTTAAAATCATCTAAATTACGCTAAAGTCTAGTGTTCAGTCATCGTGGGTAGACTCAGAACGTGCGTTGATTGTAGAGAGTTAACTTTTCTTCTAAAAAATAGATGAGCAAAATAGGAGATGCCATAACGGATGGAAGAAGGGAGCGGTACTTTTTTGATTAATAAATTGTTTTTCTTGTGACTTCAGTAATGACTGGGTACGCTACCAACTTATGGAAAATTAAGCCTCCATTCAAAAGATAGACGTCTATGATGGTATGAGAACTTTTTGGAACGCTAGAAAAATAAATGCCTATGCTTTAGAAACTTAAAATGTGGTTTATTTTAAGGATTTTTTTTTTTTTTTCAAAATTTTCTTTCTTCAGTTTCCATAAACTACAGTTTACTCCTCTCTCTCTCTCTCTATATATATATACATATATATATATAATTTAAAGCGCTTTAAATTTAAATTAAATTGTGTTTTGTGCTTTAACTTCTTTCATTTGGCTAAATTAGGTTGATTAAATTCGTTTTACTTATTTATTTATTTATTTTGATCCAGGACACAAAAATAGTTCAGTAGTTAGTGTCAAAAGATTTATTCAAAACTGTGACCTTTGTAACTATCTACAAATATGAAATAATTTATATTTCACATTTCTAATAAATTATAGTGGCCGTATTAGAGTACCTTTATAACAGAAAACTTTTAAAAATTGCTAAAATAATTTTATTACGTATGTTAAAAAATAAAGACTAAAAATAAAACTTGAATGATGAATAATTTACTTTCTACAATGTTTCAAAACATAATAAACACCTTGAAAATAAAGACTGTCTCCAGAAAATGGGGACAGTTGGTCACCTTATAATAAATATAATATGTACAATATATCGGTTAATGATCGTTTCTCGTTGCAGTACCAAACATAAAACGTTTGACTGCCAACGCTTAAAAGCGTACAGTACCTATCCTCGCCGAAAGACAAAGTCCCTGTTGATCTCAGGGGAAATTTGTTCATAAAATTTACTTTACTTTTTTTTTCTGAATTCCGTTCTAAAATTAAAAAACTTCACAATCGTTAAATTTCTCATAATTTTACAAAAACTGTCAGTTTAGTAATTCTCAATATTTCATTTTGAAACTAGAAATGCGAAAACTGCTTTTAGTCCATCCGCGTTTGTAATGATCGATAGATGGCGCTCTCTAAACTGCAGTTGTTAGTAAATATCATAGCCACGTGTATTTATTATTGTCTTTCTCCGCCATTACATCATGGAAAATCGATTGCATAATATGATGAAATGCAGTGGTGTGATAATTTCACCTTAGCCCACCAGAGGGCGAGCATTTCATTACAATCGCGGATACTAACCATTTTACAGATTCGAAATGAAATATCAACAAAACAAAACCTCATGCGGTACACATCGATTTATGAACACTTTCCAACTGTAATTATTCGTTACCTCTTTTAAACTTTAATGTTCTTTGCCTACATTATCAACCAACAAACAGAAGGATTGAAAGGCAGACAAGCAGATTAATTGAATTCATAACCACTCTTAACCCTACAAGGCTCAATTTTTTTTAGTTCGCGACAAAAATATATAGGCTGTAATTAGTGATCAGAAGATAGGGAAAACTTATAAAAATAAAGATAAAACCATATTTTTCGGAAAAATCAACTTTTTATCTCAACGTACCGTATGTGGAACATACATAAAAATATGATTTACTAATACGTTTACTAGTGTAATAAAAAAAAAAAAAAAACCTTACCTCTGCAAAATATACACTTCTTTATAACACACAGTATTGTCTTTTCGAGTCAAAACTTTTCAATAACTATTCTTTTTTTATTTTGAATTCAGACAAACGACTAACGTATCACTTTCATTCAAATTTCACAGTGAGTGCACTATAACAAAAACATGAACGGCATCTTTAGGTACAGATTCGTATTACTACATTGCTAAATGTCAGTAGCTTCTATCAAGATGTCTAGAGATGTCGCTACTAATAGTTTTATAGCTATAGGAACGATTAAAGTCGGTGTTCCACATATGGAACTGGGTGCCTTGTAGGGTTAAACATTGTTGGAAATGTATAAATGCTTAACACAAATGGAAATGCAATTCCTACAATTGCCAATTGCAACCCTTAATGCATATAAATATTTTAGTGCAGCCTGTAAATCTGAACGCTAAATTTATTATATTTCATACAAAACATTATATTTTAGGATATATAATAATACGTATAAGTTCATTATGATTTTCGCAATAAAAAATCTATTTAAATGTGATTTATAAAAGTGTGTCCCCTAAAACACAATGCATTGGCACATTTTTGGACGTCCTTGTAGATAAACCAGTTGTACAGAGCCTATTAATGCCGTTTTAAAATGGAACATTACATATAGTGAACTTGAATAACATAGAACATTTTAAAGAAATTCTGAAAATATTGCGGACGCTAGAGGCCGACAGACGAACAGGCAGACAGATAAACTAATTCAAATCATATTCACTCTTAAAAATCACTAGGAAATGTTAAAAATGCTTAATGTAAATGCAACTCCAGCAAATTGCACCTCCAGCAAATTTCCAATAATAGTCAATGTAATTGAATATTTTGAATCTACATTTAAACTACATTTTGAATCTACATTTCAAATTAATATATTGAATCTACATTTAAACATCTGTTAAATGTTTAAATGTAGACGAAATTGAGACGTGCCTTTTTTTAATGTCTAATAGGTGTAGCATGTTAGATATAAACATGATTTAGATATTTTCAGTATATATTATATCTAACAAGTTCAATTATTGGAGATTTGGAGATTTATTGGACATGTAAATTTTAATGGTAATCATACTATATTCTATAGAAGTAATTCTTTTGTGCATATGAATCACATGTTACGACTTCATCAAGATTTGTATAAAATGAAGTTATTAAAATATGGTTTATAGAAATGTCTCTCATAGAACACAATGCTTTGGAATACTTTCTGAAGTCCCAGTACAAAAATTAGTTGTGGTATTTTTTTTCAATTTCAACAGAGAAGAAGAAGAAAGTAAAGAATAAGAACAAGACAGGCTTTAGGAACATCTTGAAAGGGCAGCTACATTCGGAGAAGAAGCTGACGAACGGATACAAGCTAAGTATCGTGCCGATGCTGAATGATCACAGAGCCTCGATGACAAAAAAGGAATGGAAGAGAAACATAATTTTCGAATTCAGTCTGATGTTAAACGCTATGCTGATACCCACGCAGCCACTTATAGCGATTAGACATGTAAATTATATCCAATGATCCATAAATGGTACAAAATCTCTTAAGAATGTCCTGGATATCCTGTACTAATTATACACATCTATTAGATGTTTAAATGTAGACGAAATTGAGAGGTGCCTTTTTTTAATGACTAATAGATTTAGCATGTTAGATCAAAACAAGATTTAGATATTTACAGTATATATTAGATCTAAAAAGTTCAATTATTGGAGATTTGGAGATTTATTGGATATGTAACAGGCATCTAATAGAGGTAAAAAAGAGTGACATTTGTCATGCTAATAGATATATATATAGGATGTTTGTAGAAGTTTAACGGATAATTTTTAACTTTTATAGATATCTTGTGGGTCTAAGTGGCTGTGTGGGATGATACATTTCTCTCGTGGTCAATTATATGAGTATGCTGTTGTATAATGAATTTTAACAATTTTTATGTAATGCTTCTTCACGTAAAGTAAGAGTATTGCTTACGCAGAAGTTCCATAGGTCCGTCAATTTTTTTATCAATCTCCTAGTTGGCTTTGGAATCTATTTATTCAAAACTTTCGATCGCAATACCATAAAAACTCTTAATATAATTTAATTTAATTCCATCTCATACATTTTTTACTCTGTTTTTTCCGGACTTCAAAAAATTTATAAGCACTACTTTAATCCGAGAAGCGTTATGAAAGTCTGTCAGTTATTTAATAACCGTCATACTACTTTTATCTATGAAAAATTCTTATAACTCTTTAGAAACCAGGCTGAAATTTTCTGGAAAAAAATTACTTCATTTATGGCGAGCTTTTAGCTTTATTTATCTGTTGATACAAAAGTGATATGCATCTACAAGTACTTTTTTAGCACGAGTTCAAATATTTTACCTGCATTTTGAGGCTGCCGTTACAGCAAAAATTATCTGAATAAACATTCAAAATTTAATGAAATATCTTTGTGGATATTTTTAACACTAATGTAGTTACGGTGGATGATCAAATTATTAGAATTTATTTATTTATTACTAGCAAACTCGTGAGAAATTTTCGCACTTTTTCTTTTCTTATTTACCTTTAAAATTTAAATATTATACCAATTTCACCACCTAATTAAAATTTTAATCTACCAGAAGCAAAATCATTATCATAACCGAATAAATATTGTGAAGAAGTGAAACCAGAATCATTAAAAAAAAGTTTAAAAATAAGATTCATAGTTAACGACTCAGTTTCCATACTTCCACAGGCAGTACAGTTTTAGTAAAGGACACCCATGACGTTTTTTAAATTTTTATAGCCAAAAATGCAATGATATTTTATTTATTTTGGCGTAATTTTTTGCTTAAAAAAAATCCTATTTTGATTATAGTTTTTATGACTGTGTTTTTTAGTCAATTTATAATAATAATTCATATTCTGTTTATATCTTTAAAATATTGCTAGGTTTAAAATGACGCTTGCTAAGATTCTGAAGAAATAACTTTTAAAAATGGCTTTTTCATAAAATAATGTCATCATACAAATGTCGTCATGTTTTCTTATCAAATCATTGAGTTGAGTCCGCATGCTTAAATATTGTTCATTTTTAAATATTATTTTTAATCCTCGAGCATTTTATTAATTTCGCCACTATCGTATCGTTTCGACAAAAATTAATTTGAAATTGGTCCACGTTAGAGAAATATTATATAGATTATTATTATTATTATTATTATTATTTTTTTTTTTTTTTTTCGATTTTCAAAAAATAGTACTAGAGGAAATGAGTTTATAACTGGAACAGATTTCATAAAATTTTACAAAGCATGTAGAAAAATGGAGGGAAAAAAAAGAAAGAAAGAAAGAAAGATAAACATTATTCTGAAACATAAAATTCACAGGTGTCATATTCGAATAGTTATGAGTATTTATTTATTTAATATTTTTTTTTTTACTACGCACTCACCAAAGATAGAAAAATGTTTGTACGTCTAAAATTAGATACAAAAGTTCATTTGAATAGAGTAAAAGCTAAGCAAATTGTCGGCAAAAGAACGAGCTAGATTTTAGAAATTTTTCAGAGTCGAAATTTTATAAGGCGTTTTTCATATGCTGTGTAATTAATTTGAAAATCGAATTATTTCCACTACGTTGCAAAAGTTTTTTTTTTTTTTTTTTTTTTTTCTGAAAAACTATTTTTGTATTCGCAAATCTAACTTCAAATTGATTATGTAGCAAATGAAAAACCCCTTTTGAAATTATAATTCTCACCAATACCTAAAATCTAGTTTGTTCTTTTGTCGATAATTTGCTTAATCTTTACTCTACTCTAACGAACTTTTGACAAACGTTGCCCAATATAGCCAGTTTTCAACCAATGTAAAAAAAAAAAAAAAAAAAAAAAAAAAATGTATATATATCTTTCGCGAATGCGCAGTAAAAAAAATATTTACTATAAGTGCTCATATATCAAGGAGTATTACATGTGTGAACTTCATGTTTCAGAATAATGTTTTGTTAATTTTTCTGTAAATTTTGTAAAATTTTATGCAATCCGTTCTAGTTATAATTTTTAAAAATATTTATATCTGCCAAAATAATTATACAATTACTACAAAAGAACATATAAATATTGTACATAGTATGTGCAATAATGTGTTAAAGTTACATGTCATTTGTAGTTTTTTACGAGACAGGTGATCCGATGTATTTGCGCTTTTCTACATATTGTGGTCGTTCCCCTAATTGGACTATGAACTAAATTGATAGTGGGAAATGTGAGTTTTTAATTGTTCGTTAAATGTCTGAAGTTTAGGTTTTTTTTTTTTTTTTTTTTTTTCCCGGTATGTTTTTAGAAAATTGGAAAAAAAAAATCTAATAATTTCATTGCCCAACTGTCCATCAATCTTATTTTCAGTATTACTATAAAATATGTGACACACTAGATATTTTATAGTCGCAATGGTATTTTTATTCTATCACAAACTTTGATACTCTAATTGCAACGCTGAAATTTCTTCGAAAGTATTGAAATTAAGGTGGATTTATAGTTGGGTTCATGAGTTGATACCATAAGTGCTAAATTGTTATTAACTAAAAACAACTTTCGTACCAGTATTTTGAAATAGTAATTTCAGTCCTATTTAACCACAAATAATTATTGCTAAAGTAAACTTAAATAATTATAAGATAAAAAACTTTTTATAAACCATGTTTTTAAATTTTCTATTGAATCATAGTTATAGAACTAACTACATTAGGACTTTATCAGTGCGTATTGTTACGAAATTGTAAATAATTGTATTTATATTTGTATAAATTCTTTCAAAGAGAGTAAGTTGATAAAATGTCAATTTTCTGCATTTCCAGCTCTTTTTCGCGTTAAAACAGCTTAATTTTCCCTTTAAAACAGATTAAAAACCTCCAATAGGCAGGTAATGGATTTGGCGCCAAATTTGGCGAGTTTTTGCCCTTGGCGACTTTTGGCGAGAAAATCCTTATTATCGATATTCCAAAGATGGACGTTCTAATGTGATTGGTTAAAGAGTTACAAGAAATTTGAATTTAAAAAAAAGTTGGTTTTAAAAATAAAATATTAAACCTTTCAGAACAACATATATTTGCATCATGAACTAAAGCAGCACTTTATGAATGTGTAGAAAATCTTTCAAGTGATACTGACGTCAATTTTCGCCAGAAGCATAATTTAACTTTTTACAATTTTTTAACGCTCACGTTTAATTAAATTTATTTATTTATTTCTCGTTGTATTTTACAACAACGAGATATATAAATTAGAGTGCAGATTCAATGGATGAAGGATTAGCTTTCCGTGGTTCAAGATGAATCACGTGACATGCTCCAATAGGTTGCTGTGTTTGGCCCTTTATCGCTATTTTGGCATTTAAAATATCAGTTCGACAAATTATCATTATTATTAGGTAATATGACAGTCCTATGACCGAAATAAATTGTTTTTAAAATAATTTTACACACATTTCACATTTTTAATAAATAATAAAATACCTTTTTTTTCATCGTTTCCCAACAAAATTTAAATGTGTTTATAAAAGAAAATTTAAACTTTTAAAGAGCTACATTTAACAACAAATAATAATTTTTCAACTATTTTTAAACATTTTATCGGTTAAAGTTCAACTACACGAAATAAAAAAGAAGCAAAATCAAAATCAAAATGATTTAGAACAAAAGAATATTAAACTACGTAAGTAAACAAAAACATTGGCTGCGAAGAACAATCTCCAAACCGTTGCCATAGAAATTTACTGAAAATGAGCTGTTACCAAGGGAACCACCGAGTACGCAGGTGCAAGGAGAGTGCACTCTACTTTATATATCTCGTTGTTTTACAACGAGATATATAAAGTAGAGTGATAAATGGTAACCCTTGAGAAGGTCCAAGATGAGTCATGTGACATGCTCTCCTTGCACCTGCATATTCGGTGGTTCCCTTGGTAACAGCTCATTTTCAGTAAATTTCTATGGCAACGGTTTGGAGATTGTTCTTCTCATAAGTTATAACCGCCAATGTTTATGTTTACTTACGTTGTTTAACATTCTTTTGTTCTAAATCATTTTGATTTTGATTTTACTTCATTTTGATTTCGTGTAGTTGAACTTTAACCGACAAAATGCTTAAAAATAGTTAAAAAATTATTATTTGTTCTTAAATTTAGCTCTTTAAAAGTTTAAATTTTCTTTTATAAACACTTTTAAACTTTGTTGGGAAACGATGAAAAAAAAGACATTTTATTATTTATTAAAGTGTGAAGTATGTTTAAAATTATTTTAAAAACAATTTATTTCGGTCATAGGACTGTCATGTTACCTAATAATAATGATAATTTGTCGAACTGATGTTTTAAATACCAAAATAGCGATAAAGGGCCAAACACAGCAAACTATTCGAGCATGTCACGTGATTCATCTTGAACCACGGAAAGCTAATCCATCATTCATTGAATCAGCACTCTAATATATATATTTCGTTGATATTTTAACGACTATTTTTATTGCTATTAGGAGCGTATTATTTTCATATTTTAATTAATTAAAAGAAAACTATTCGAAAATTCGAAAATCTGACTTCGAAGTATTGTGTTGTCACTGGGTTCTGAGCTACTGTGAAAGTTTCAAATGTCTGGCTAGTAGGGAAGTTAGTTAAAAATAGATTGCAAGATTTGTACCGGACAAACAAACAAACACAGAAACAAACAAGAATAGAAGTTAATAAAAACAGGGTAAAATATTCACGTATGAGTGTTACAGGCGATCGTTAATAACTTCACGCCTCTGGGTAACACTTACAATAAGTGATGTGCATCTACATGTATTTTACCCTGTTTTTTTTTTATTTCTATTCTTGTTTTTTTGTGTGTTTTTTTGTGTGTTTGTTTGTGTGTTTGTTTGTCTGGTACAAATCTTGCAATCTATTTTTTAACTGACTTCCCTACAAGCTGGACATTTGAAACTTTCACAGTAGCTCAGAAGCCGGTGACAACACAATACTTCGAAGTCAGATTTTCCAATAGTTTTCTTTTAATTAATTAAAATATGAAAATAATAAGCTCCTAAAAGCAATAAAAATAGTCATTAAAATATTAGCTATAATTTAATTGTTGCCAAAAATAATTTACGAGCTCATTTTCTTTCGACGTAAAAATTAATACATTTAATTAAACGTGAGCGTGAAAAAATTGTAAAAAGTTAAATTATGCATTTGGCAAAAATTGACGTCATTATCACTTTAAAGATTTTCTGCACATTGATAAAGTGTTGATGTAGTTCATGATGCAAATATATGATGTTCTAAAAAAATTAATATTTTATTTTTAAAACCAACTTTTTTTTTTAAATTCAAATTACCTGTAACTCATTAACCAATCACATTAGAGCGTCTATCTTTGGAATATCGATAATAAGGATTTTCTCGCCAAAAACTTCGCCAAGGGCAAAAAGTATCCAAATTTGGCGCGAAATCCATTACCTGCCTATTGGAGCTTTTTAATGCGTTTTAAAGGTAAATTGAGCTATTTTAACGCGAAAAAAAGCTGGATATGCAGGAAATTGACATTTTATCAACTTGCTAAGCCTCTTTGAAAGAATTTATAGAAAAATAAATACAATTATTTACAATTTCGTAACAATACGCATTGATAAATTGATAATGTAGTTAGTTCTATAGCTATGATTCAACAGAAAATTTAAAAACAAGGTTTATAAAAAGTTTTTTATCTTATAATTATTTATCTTTCACTTGAACAAAAAGTTTAGATACTTTTCGTGTCTGTCATTACAGCATAAATGATATTTTCTGTTAAGTATTTAAATTATGAAGGTCTTTTGGCTGCATTCATCAGCTGATACCATAAGTTTCAAGTTATTACCAATTGAAAGGGTATTTTATGCAAAAAATTTTCATCATATTGAATCGCAAATAATAATTATTAAAGAATGTTAAAAAAAAAAAAAAATTGGTATGAGTATTATGGACAATCCGTAATAGTACGGTACCTTTGGTTGATGCATACAATAAGTCATATATATAAGTGATATGCATCTGCATGTACTCTTTTAGCACGTGAACAAAAAGTTTAGATATGTTTCGAGGCTGCCATTACAGCATAAATCACCTGAGCTGGCATAATTGTTTCTAGCTTGATCTTTGATCTTTGACGGTTAAACACAAAACGACTTAGGTAGGATGCTCAGGGGTAAGCTGGGTAATGAAGTCGGCATTGTTTAAGGTCTAAGATGGGTAATGGAGAAAACTTGCTATTCTCTGCGCGTCTAGAAATCAATTGAAGTCTCTGCTCGAGTAAAACAATTATATTGCTCCGGCATTACTGCCAATCGAGGTATTGTCTGAGTAGAATATTTAAAAGCTCAGAATTGTTGTGGCTTAAAAGCTAGCGATGTGAATAACAGTTATTTTGAGAGCTAGGAGTGCCTGAGATTTGAGGATGCGATTTTACGCTTACAAGTGAGAAACAGATCGTTTTCAGCTTCTAGAAAAAAATATATACATATATATTTAATTTAATTTTATACCGGTGTCTTGTTATATCTGTAAGGATTGCGCATCGAGAAATGGAAATGGGATTTTACGGAATTGCTCTCCATTTTAGTAATTTTTATTTATTTCAGACGATTGTTATTAAATACCTTTCGTATTAAGATTATAACCTAAATTAATTGAAATAGTATAAATTATAGGTAAATAATTGAAATCTTTGATGCTTAAGGGCCAATTTTCTGGTAAAGATAATTTACTATTGTTTTTATTTTTATATGTAATTTTAGGTCGTTAAGAATTCTTATGCAGTCTTATTAGAAAATTATGACTTATCATTTTATATTGAAAAATTTACATTTGTACGCTGTGAAAAAACTGTCTGAGGACAGAACCCGACTTTACTTTTTGGAGACCCGGGACACTAATGCTATTTGCGGGAAATTTTATAACAGACATTTTCCCCAAGGCTGTTCATTTCTTTCACGATTTTTCACAATGTTATCTAAAACTACTTGCCATAGGCGGACTCTGCTCAGTTCCCCATCATATAAATGTTCTCTTTCATTTCTAGTGCAGGACATATTATAATCATGTTAAGAGAAATGAATTTGACCAAACGCTTGACACAGTAACAGAATGAAATCCCCGCCTAGTAGGCAATCCACCGCTCACTTCGATATATTTATCTTACTCTAATCTATTAACTTATTTTATTAGGGTTGTGAGGAATTTGTGGTCTCCATTCCTCAATCTTAAATTAATCTAACTTAAGTAGTAAATAAGAGCACGAGACAAAGTTAAATACAAACAAACTAGGTTTATTAACGATCAATATCAAGGCGGGTGTTGGGCTAATTCGGAAATAACTCTTAACTAACTTCAGGGGATAACTTCAGCAAAGCATAAAATAAAGGTAAATTAACCTTACCAATACCGATGCTGTCGACCACTGAACTATTTTTGCACAAGAACCGTCGGCAGGATTCCCTTGGCGCGACAAATTCTTCACTCAAATCTTACTCTATTCTACAACGCTACACATCTCTACCATCGCTTAACACTTGCATAAGAACTATTCTCATCTACACCACTCCCTACTCTCCTCTTCACACACCGACCTTACAGGGTCAATTTCGTAGGTTAGTTTTCATGCTACTATTGCCAATACAACAATCCTCAAAATGCATATTTATATGGAATATCGCCTAGTATTGCTAAGCTGATAAAATCTTAAATTATCAATAACTTACGAAATTTTCCTATTAGAATATTTGTTGTCAATCATGTTCAAACAAGTATCATAAGTGTTATTTTGAAGTTGTCTGATATATTTATGGTCCTCAAAATGGACGTTATGCTCACTTTTTCCTAATTCTGCCATGTTAAGTAAATCGTAAATTCTAATAACTTACGAAATTCTTACATTAAAATATTCATAGTCAAGGATGTTCATGTAGTATCCTGACTGATAATTTAAAAGTGTTCTGACATCTTTACGATGAAAATATCGATGAAAAGACGTTTATGCGAAATTTTGCCTATTCCGCCATATTAAGTAAATCGTAAATTTCCGATGACAAAAATTTTAAAAGTAGTCTGATAACTTTAAGATGAAAATATCCCTCTATCTCGAAAATATCTATGTCGAAAATTATTCATGTGAAAGGCAGATGTGTCTATTTTGTTATAATGCTAGTCAATGCATTATCTTTATTATTATTTTTTTTTTCTCAAATAACACATTTTTTAGATGCGTCATTTTTCTGATTTGGTACCGATTCAGGCGTTCACAATCAAGGCGGTAGTAGAAAATTGTCCCAGTTGAGGCGGTGGGGGGGGGGGGAGCACTGGTAGCCGGTTTTGAAGTTACCACAATTGGCTTAGAAGCGCCCTGAAACCACCGTTATGAACTTAGATCCTTCCACTAAAAGTAATGAAATAGAAAACGAAAGATGTAATAGGAAAACATGTAAACTTGTGTTGTATCATGCACGTATGTACGCTTCGCGCACATGAAAACCATATAAAAAATCACTGGACACCCCTACCTCGCTGTGCATGAATTTGAGAATGCATGTAACTCGTTTTCGCAGCAATCAGTATCGCGCACGTATGTAAGTTTCGCGCACATGAAAACCAAAAAATTAAAATAAATAAATCACTGGACACCCCTACCTCGCTGTGCATGAATCTGAGGACGCATGTAACTCGTTTTCGCAGCAATCAGTATCGCGCACATGCCCCCCCCCCAAAAAAAAAGAAAGAAAAAAAAATCACAGGATATCCCTACCTCACTGTGCATGAATCGGAGAACGTATGTAACTCGTTTTCGCAGCAATCAGTATCACGCACGTATGTACGTTTCGCGCACATGAACCCCCCCCCCCCCAAAAAAAAAAAAAAACACTAGACACCCCTACCTCGCTGTGCATAAATCTGTGGACGCATGTAACTCGTTTTCGCAGCAATCAGTATCACGCACATGCCCCCCCTCCCAAAAAAAAAAAAAATAAAAAAAAAAAATCACAGGATATCCCTACCTTACTGTGCATGAATCGGAGAACGCATGTAACTCGTTTTCGCAGCAATCAGTATCACGCACGTATGTACGTTTCGCGCACATGAACCCCCCCCCCCCAAAAAAAAAAAAAAAAAAAAAAAAAAAAAAAAATCACTAGACACCCCTACCTTGCTGTGCATGAATTTGAGAACGCATGTAACTCGTTTTCGCAGCAATCAGTATCACACCCGTATGTACGCTTCACTCACATGAAAACAAAACAAAAAGAAAAAAAAAATCACTGGACACCCCTACCTCGCTGTGCATGAATCTGAGAACTCATGTAACTCGTTTTTGCAGGAATCAGTATCACGTACGTATATACGCTTCGTTCACATGAAAACTAAAAGACTCTACTACACAATGGCTAAGACCCTACTACAAATGTCTTTCAAAGTTTGACAAGTATAGTAATAAATGCGCGAAATAGCCAAGTTAACAATCACCGCCTTAAACCGGAATAGCCAACAACCCTTCCCCCCCCCACCGCCTTAATCGGGAAAATTTTCATCTACCGCCTCAATTGGGAACGCCTCAATTGGTACATTGCCATTTTTCTTGCCGGGGTGCAATATGAGGGGGAAAAATATTTATTGAATCCCTATGCATTAAATTTAAAAGGCTTAAAAATTTTAAAGTACGGATGTGCAGCTTTCGTAATCAAGAATCCTGCGAGGCACGCAATATAAAATCAATATTAATATATTAATAAATCTCTAAAATGTAAACTTAAAAAAAAAAAAAAAAAAAAAAAAAAAAAAAAAACTCGCACGTTCAAAAGAAGCAACGATTCTGTTATTCATACTTAGTTATCAAATGAGACTTCAGAGAAAAAATTACAGCGTATAGAGCATTTCCTCGTGACGTCTGGTGGTTGGCAAAAAAGCGCGCTCGACTTTCCCGCGCCCCGCCCACCATTGATACTATATTGGTGATCCGCCATCGCTATGCTTTTCCCAAGCCTTTTTGCCAACCACTCATAAAAGTTGAGATGTTTGTTTACAAACAAGGAACTGCCCTATATCAAAAAACTAAAATAGGCACATAAACCATATAACGGTAAACATCCCTTGTTTAAATCTTAATGATATTATAATGGTATCTTCTTCAAGCCAAATTCTTCCAACAAAAATAAGTATCAAAATATAAACATCCATTAAGAAGTTATTGATCAACAAGCATACCTCCTTCCCCAGAAAAAAAAAAAAAAAAATAAATAAATAAATAAATAAATAAAATAAACAGATAGAGAGACATTTTTTAAATCTTAGTATTTTATAATGGAACCTTCCTAAGATATAGCCAATGAAAAAGTATCAAAAATTGGGACATCCGTTAACGATTTATAAGTGGACAAACCAAACACTATAATAATAAAAAAATTAATAAATAAATAAATGAAAACCGACAGATCGAAGCACATACAAACATCTTTTGTTTAAATTCTAATGACTGTATAAAGAAATTTTCTCCAGACCAAGCTTTTTCCACCATAAAAAAAAGTATTAAAATCAGAACATTCGTGAAAAAGGTTTACGTAGACAAACCTATGACAACAGACATACATATAGGTTACCCACTAAATTTCGTTCCCACTCTTTTAACTGCTGAAGGACTGCAGCTACAATTCAAGTGGTATCTAGATATAAAAAAGCGACTGGGTGCTACTTGATATGTACGCTCACAATGACCGTACTTTGGTTTTACATACCATTCATGACACTTGCTAGTCCACAACGTGTGCAAATTAAAGTTCAAACAGGGGTCCAATTGTGCACTGCAGCTGGTGGAAAGAAATTTGAACATGAAAAATAAAGTTCATGATTTTTTTTTTTTTTTTTTTTTTTTTTTTTTCTGAGGTTGTTTCGCACATCACAGTACAAGAAATTTTAAACAAACATATGCACGTTTTAAATATTCTCATTTTAACATTCATGTCTACAAAGTGTTTTTTGTTCTAAATCAATGATACTAGAACTAGATAAGAACTTTGTGTTTCACTTGTTTTCTCCTCTATTGTACCTTTTGTGAGATAGGGACGTTAATTCGACTGTTTCCACCAAGTGGTGCTGTAAACGGTTGCATTGTGCACTTTACTGAGCATCGAAATTACTTTTTTGATCATAGCTGCAGTTGGTAAGAAGTTAAAAGAATGTGAACTGTCTTTAGTGGGTATCCCGTATTTATTAAACCAAGACTTTTACAAAAAAAAAAAAAAAAAAAAAAAAAAGTATCAAAATTAAAGCATTTGTTAAAAAGTTATAATGGGAGAAAAATAAAATAAAAAAGTAAAACTCTGCTTACATTCTTTGTAAACAGAAATTAATTTAGTACATCAGGCTTTATTTCAATCTGTTCTTCTATGCAAAGGCATGCAGTAATTTTATTTCATTCCCTAACATCGGTAACTATATTCATTTCTTAAAATTACTTTAGTATAGCTTTAGCATACAAGCCCTTTGGAGATTTTTATATTTTTGTTGTCATTTTAGTGATTAATTAAAATGGATATCGCAATTACGTAAGTAAACATCTTGGCTAGAAACGGCCGGGCTACTTCGGTGGTAAATATCAAATTTCGAATATTTGTTGGCTATATATCCAGAAGATATAGCCAACAAATATTCAGAAACCATCATCAATACATGTTTGTTGTTGTTCGTATCCCCCTCCCCACCAGTCTAGTGGAGCTAGACCAGGTTCATGAGTCCATTTACCCTCAGAAAAATCAAAGAACAAGACCGGATCGCGCAGGAAATACTCCCTTGAAAAATCTCTTGTCCACGCAACTGAGCAGGTGGGCTGGACTGGCTGCACTGGAGAAACATTTATTGCAAGTAGGACAGATTTTTCGGTACTGCTCAAATTTCATGCACTTAAGGTGGCCACTGATAAATGTGGGGAACGCAGTCCGATCACCTGTAACACCACTGAATGACAGAGCGCGACCCGGCTCATCCCCAGAATAACAGTTATGAACTGGAGGGGTTTACAAGACAAGCCGCACAATTCTGTCTTTAATGGAATGAATTTCCGAGAAGGTAAGTGCCAAATTTTTCGGTAAGGGTCCAGCCGTGCCGAGATTTGCGAGGGAGTCAGCGACCTGATTCCCAAATATGCCCACATGGGACAGAATCCATTGCAAGTAAATGTCTCGTTTCTCAGAGAGTATACAAAGATGCTGCAAGATTGCCGTTCCAGCTCTATCGCCCACTCTGGTCATCAATACATATTCAGAAGATATCACCAACAAATATTAAAAAGTCATCATCAGTATGTTGCATACCCGGGGTTCGTGAGCTGTCTCTGAATGAAAGGCGAAACTTGCAGAAGCTGAAAAGTTTATTTACAGAAAATTCGAGAAGATTACAGGTCTATAAACCAAATATCAACTTCAGTTTCACCAGTAAGCACAGCTTAAATAACAGCTGACAACATCAAATTCACAGCATAATCTGTAGCATAGCGTTATCACACAGCAGTCGTCTGTAATTCAAAGAGGCTCAGTGCTCTCTATGCAGAAACAAAAAAAAAAAAAAAAAAAATGCCTGCGGAAAGCTAACTACTCGGCGAAATCCGATTCCTTAAATACCCGCGTCGAAAATTGAAAATGTTCCTGAAAACGTCCCAACCAATCAGGTTAGAGCTTAGATATTTTGGTTTATCGACAATAAGGATTTTCTCTCCATGGTCGCCAAAAATTCGTTTAGGAACGAAAAAATCATCAAATTTGGAGCCATGGCCATTATCTGCTTAAATGGAGCTTTTTAATGGGGTTTTAAAACTAAAACAAGCTAGAAATGCAGAAAATTAACATTTTATAACCTGATAAAGACTCTTTGAATGAAATTACATAAAAAAATCACTACAGTTATTTACTCATATCGCCCAGATATATTCAGAAGCGATCATCAATAATTATTCAGAAGATATTAACAAACCAACAAATATTCAGAAGCCATCCAATTTATTTATAGTAATGGTCTAGAACACCGAAATCCGCAATATGTTTTTACATACAATCAAGGTTGAATTTCTCACTTATCAGAGATCGTTCTATCACTAATCTCGCCAAGCCACCAAGTTTGTAAGCAACCCAGAATTCGGTCTTGTCATCGATTTTGATGTTTTGGCGTTTAATTTGGCAACTTGGGGATTGAATTTGGCGAAATTTTGTAGTTTAGGATTGCCCAGTTTTGGAAGCTGTAACTTCAATAAGAAGAGAGTCCCTGGAACTTTAGAGAAATAGTCACTGGTTTATAGTACAGAACTAAATTCTTATAATGTTTTATATGTGACTAACAAGACTAGAATAAGAAGAGTGATTATCGATGATTGTAGATCTATATCTTTGCGTGTTATTTTTCTATCCTGTATTACACTAAAAAAAACAATGAAATAGTAGTCTTGTTTCATTTCCATGAAGGTGGGCGTTGACTTAGCATCAAATTAAGCATTCAAATTTGGCGAAAAGTAGTAGTTCAGGATTCCCAAAGTTTAGAAACTCTAACTTCAATAGGAGTCGAATTCTGGAATTTTTCGTAAGGATTCATTGGTTTCCAGTGCAGAACTAACTCGAAAATTCTATAAACCACTGTTACAATATAATAAATAAATTTAAATTCCGTTCAGACTTCCAAATTTTTGGTTGTTCCCGAATTAGCGAAATTTCTGCTCTGTAGTGTATTTAACATTGTTTATTTGTTTGCTGTTGTAAGAATGTCTGTTTTATTGCTATGTTTCGAGAATATTAATTGATTACTGAATTTTTTTGCCCCAAAAATAAATATTCAACTGTTTCCCGGGTATTCATTAAATAAACTGTATCATTGACTAGAACCTGCTTACCCATCTAAGAATTACTTTTTACACGCATAAAATTGTCGACAGCTTTCATTGCAGTGCCATTGAAGGCTCTATCTACGGTCTGAATGAAGTGCTATCGTGGACTAGAAACTGCTTTTGTCTTTAAGAATTGCTTTCTACACACAAAAATGTCACCAACTTTTATAACAATATCATTACAGCTTTTATCTGTGCGCTGAATATTCATTAAATAAAGTGCATTCGTCGACTAGAACTTGCTTATGTCTTTAAGAAGTACTTGCTACATGCAAAAAAATGTCATCAACTTTCATGACAATACCATTACGGGCTCTATCTATGAGTTGAATATTTATTAAATAAAATATATTCATCAACTAGAATCTGCTTACGTCTTTAAGAATTACTATCTACAGGCAAAAATGTTGGCAACATTCATGATATTATCATTAAGGGCTCTATCTACGGACTGAATATTCATTGAAAAGCATTCGTCGACTAGAACCTGCTTATGTCTTTCAGAATTACTTTTTTTCATGCAAAAATGCCGACTGCTTTTATAACAATATCGTTATGGGCTATCGCTATATCATTAGCTTCTTTTGCAATCTTTCTGATGGTAGATCATATATAATGATGAAATCCTTTGTATTTTTGGCTCTATGAATAAGATTTCTGTAACTCCAAAACAGAAAGTTACAGAAAGACCAAAAGGGGAGGTGCACAACTAGATGTTATAACAAACCTGTATACCAATTTATAACGTTCTAAGTTCAATCGTTTTTGAGTTATGCGAGATACACACACACATACGTACATACAGACATTGCGAAAAATTGTGTAAAGTCGTAGATATCTCTAAAATGGAAGCTCGTATTAAGACGAAAGTTGCAAGTGTACAAATAAATATCATGACAGTCACGAATATAAATTTGGAACATTCTACGATCACTCGTTTTTGTGCTATGCGAGATAGAAAATCCATTTCACAAGTCGGGATTACAATCCTTCCTTGTAACTTTGTATAAAAAAGTAAAAATTTTGTATGTTTTTTTTTTTTTTTTTTTTTTTTTTTTACATAAAAAGAAATATATTTACTTATTTATTTAACCATTTTTGGTGTCATTTTTTTTTTTCTCTTTTTAATATTTTTAAAATGTTTAATGGGGTTTAAAGTAATATATATATACATATTTTTAATCAATTACCCGATTGAACTAAAAAAAAAAAAAAAAAAAAAAAAACAGCATTACCTAGATTTTGTCTTTATTAACAAATGTACCAATTTTTGATAAAATATAGTAATTTGGAGAGATACGATAAACCTTCTGCTTTATCTATCTCTTTCCCTCTCCCTCTCCATCCATCTCTCTCTCTCTCTCCCTCTCCATCCATCTCTCTCTCTCCCTCCCTCTCTCTCTCTCTCTCTATCTATCTCTCTATCTATCTATCATCTATATATATATATAGTTACTGTCGCGGGCGTCAAATGTTTTTGACTGCGACTCCATTTTCTCGCGGAAGCCAAGGTTATTCGCGTCCTGAGAGGTATCAATGTGTCCCAAATACTCCAAGAAGGACATTTTGTTCAGTTAAAAAACTTTATCATCTAAATTAACGAAGTTATTAATTAAAAACGTCGGGTTTATAAAGGTACTCCGTTTGCTACCGTACAAAAATCGTTCTTTCAATCTTATGACGTCATTTTCCCCAGGAAAATTAAAGTGCGATAAATCGTGTAAAAAAATAAAATAAAAATAAATAAATAAATATCATTGCTGCTATTGGTAACAAAGAAGTTTTTTCTTAGAAAATGAATAATAAAATACGTTACCTTTGATATTTTCAAAGAAAAAATGAATTTATGACTGTAGTTTGTCGTCTGCAAATAACTCTTTTTAATTTTTCTTCTACTATTTGAAAATCCATTTTCTTGCTGACAATTTCTTATGTTGTTTATATATACATATATTCTGTAAGTTATTTTTTGTGAATAAAGAAATAATGTCGTATCTGTATAATTGACTGCGTTTCTTTTTCTCTTTAAAGTAGTATATTTATCTTTTTTATTTAAAAACATATTTAAAAATACTTCGAATGTTTTTTGGCGTAAAAATATTTTAGATTTAAATTCAACCTCATTTTTACGTGACAGAATCTTCTAATTTAGCAATGATTATTTTTTAACATTACAGAATTTGACATTTCCATAATATATTACAAATTTTTATTTATAGAAAGAAGAAAATTCCCCCCCCCCTAAAACTTTTGTAATCAAACAAGTAGATTTTACTCTTCGCTAATTTAAGAAGTAGATAGGAGAGAATTAAAAATTGAAGCTGTAGCAGATTTTTCCGAATAAAAATAATAATATTAATAATCATAAACTTTTTTTTCTGTTCAGATTTTTCCAATGTGCAAAATTATTACTTAGCTGTACATTAAAAATATATACAGAGTATTATATACTGCCCTAAATTAACTAAAAAATTCAAGAGTAAAAAGGTCGAACATTAGAAAAAAAATAGGTACCATTTTTTTTTTTTTTTTTTTTTTTTTTTTTTTAAGTGAAAACTTCTTGAGCACATTTGGGTGAAGAAAAATCCTTGAATTCACGTCATCGTCAGAAAACGCTTTCCATCCTTGTATGATACAAATAATGTATCATACAATTAACTTGCTAATGTGAAGTGTTAATAATTATATACTGTATATTGTTTTAAAATCTGGTGCGGCTCTACACGACTTCTCTCATCTCCGGGCACTGTCTCTATTGCAGTTAGACCTCACCAAACCGTGAGAAAGCCTAAAGCTGAAATTTTTCTCACGTTTTTACAATCTGGTGCGGCTCTACACGACTTCCCTCATCTCCGGACACTATCTCTTAAAGATTGCAGCCGGAAACGTTGCAGTTAGACTTCACAAAACCATGAGAAAGGCCAAAGCCGCCAATTTGGTGCGGCTCTACTTGACTTCTCTCATCTCCAGACGCTGTCTCTATTGCAGTTAGACCTCACAAAACCGTGAGAAAGGCCAAAGCCGCCATTTTTCTCACTTTATTACAATCTGGTGCGGCTCTACACGACTTCATCTCCGAATACTGTCTCTTAAAGATTGCAGCCGGAAACGTTGCAGTTAGACTTCATAGAACCATGAGAAAGACCAAAGCCGCCATTTTTCTCACGTTTTTAAAATCTGGTGCGGCTCTACACGACTTCTCTCATATCCGGACACTGTCTATCAATGATTGCAGCCGGAAACGTTGCAGTTAGACCTCACAGAACCGTGATAAAGGCCAAAGCCTCAATTTTGCTCACGTTTTGACAATCTGGTGCGGCTCTACACGACTTCTCTCATCTCCGGACACTGTCTCTATTGTAGTGAGACCTCACAAAACAGTGAGAAAGGCCAAAGCCGCCATTTTTCTCACGTTTTTACAAACTGGTGCGGCTCTACATGGCTTCTCTCATCTCCGGACACTGTCTCTTAAAGTTTGCAGCCAGAAACGTTGCAGTTAGACTTCAGAACCATGAGAAAGACCAAAGCCGCCATTTTTCTCACGTTTTTAAAATCTGGTGCGATGACCTGGTCCACACGACTTCTCTCATCTACGGACACTGTCTCTATTTCAGTTAGACCTCACAAAACCGTGAGAAAGACCAAAGCTGCCATTTTTCTCATGTTTTTACAATCTGGTGCGGCTTTACACGACTTCTCTCATCACTGGGCACTGTCTCTATTGCAGTTAGACCTCACAAAACCGTGAGAAAGGGCAAAGTCGCCATTTTTCTCACGTTTTTACAATCTGGTGCGGCTCTACACGACTTCTCTCATCTCCGGACACTGTCTCTATTGCAGTTACCGCATTAAATAAAATTGTAATATAATTTTTGTAGTAGTAGTTTATATTAATGAATAAAAAAACACTTCATTTAAAAATATTTCCTACACAATAAAATATTTCCTGACGATTCAAGAAATACACTCGTAATTGTTCACGTTTTCACTTCTGTCGGCACTCCCGAAGTGCAACTGTTTTTTTTTTTTTTTTTTTTTTTTTTTTTACAAGCAATTATACTAAAAAATTCCTGATCAAACAGTGACAAAAATTTAAAAGTCGCCAAGGGGCTCATATACTAAAGCTGTAACGAAAAATGGTCTAGATAATATGAAATCTACTCTGGAAACAATTACTGATTTTTCGAATTAAATATCATGTATTTCGATTTGACATTAAATATGGGGATTTCTAAAACATTTTTTTTTTTTTTTTTTTTTTTTTTTTTTTTTTTGCGTTTGTTTTGTGTTACGCACTATTAATTTTCCTATTCAGTGAAAGGCAAAGAAGCGAATAAGCGAGCAGATCGCCGCAGGAGTTAATAAGTGAAGCGAGCCAGGGGGGGGGGGGCAGCCTTCCTCGGGAGTTAGTGAGCGGAGCGAGCAAGGGGCATCTATATTAATAAAATCAGAGTTTTGTCTGTAAATTTGTCGGAATCGAAAAATTTTGCGATATCTTCACGTTTCACACACCATGAAAGCCGAAAATGACTTCAGAAAATTTTGCCTGTGTGTGTGTGTTTGTGTGTCATCGTGTCCGAATGTCGCTTTTTTTGTCCGGGCATCACTTGAGAACGGCTGGACGGAATTCAACGACGCTTGGCAGGAATTTAGGTCTTCACCCAACTTAAAATTATATCTATCAACTTTTCAGAAATTCCTCCCTGTTCCCCCCTGGGGGGTAAAAGACTAAAACACGTTTGTCCGGGCATCACTCGAGAACGGCTGGACGGAATTCAACGGCGCTTGGCAGAAACTTAGGTCTTCACCCAACTTGAAATTATATCTATAGAAATTTTCAAAATTATGATTAGTGTTTAAATTGTGTGTAAAAAACGCCTGCGCGTGCGCCATAAATATTTTTTCACTAAAACGCTTTGAATGGAAAAATAAAATATAAAAATAAATTTTTAAGTCAAAGACTTTTTTATTCACGTGATTCGCACTACAAATTATGAAAAGATTGAAATGAAGTGTTGCCATCTAAGTTTCATACTTTAGTTAATTTTAAAAAATCTAATTGTCGTATCGAAAAACTGTTTACACCTTAAGATTCAGAAAAATCACCACTTTCATTTGGTACTGAATTTGTAACGATAGGTCTGATACTTCTAATTTATTTTTCCCTTTTTACGTTTTTCCGTTGCCACTTAAATTTCATACTTTAGTTATTTTTTTTAAATCTAATTGTCGCATCGAAAAACTGTTAGCACCCCTGGATTCAGAAAAATCGCCCCTTTCATTTGGTATCAAATTTATAAATATAGGTCTGATATTTCTATTTTATTTTACCCTTTTCCGTTTTCAACCCAAATTCGGTAAAAGGTTTTATATTTATATATAGGCATTTATATATTTTTTTATTTTCCAGAAATAAAATGAAATATTTTTAATTTCACGTGAATAATAAAAATTAGAGAGAAAAATACCTACAAAAGTTGGTGATTTTTTTTTTAAATGAAGAATTTGCACGTGGATAAATATTTTCATGGAGATATTTGGCATTAGTTTAATATTTTTATTTAATTAAGCAGTAATTTTTTTTTCCTGCAGTAAAACAAAATTTTTTGTTGTTATTATGTACCTTATGAGGTTTTTTTTATGTTCTCCTCTTAATTGTAAATGATTATAATTTGTATTTTATCAAGATTTTTTATTTTTATTTTGTAAATATCAGAGAAGAGTTCTTATTTTATTTTATTATTTTACTTTATTTTATTTATTTATTTAATTTGTGTATGGAACAGCTTTAATATTGGATCCCTTTGGCACAATTTGAAATTCGGAACCAAAGTAGCTTGGACGTTTCTCGCCAAGATCTTTAATTGCACAATTGAGATAGTCAATATTGCCACAATTGAGATAGCCTGTGCGTTTTGTATTTATTTATTTACTAGCAGGCTTTGCCCGCTTCGCTGGACATTAAACTTAAATGAGTTGTCAAAATCCCATATTTTTATTAATAACCTAAGTTCTCGCTGTGATTGGTAGAGGTTTAATCGCTCGCAACGTGAGGAGTCTGGGTCCCCACTGTCTTCGGCACAACTTACCCACTTCTTACTTCCCCACCCTCAGCGGGTGAGCTCGAAGTTTTGCAAAATCCCACTAATGTGCATAATGCATACACTTAATCAATATCCACGCAACAAAATTCGCCATTCTAAGATAATTCAAAGCGAATTCAAACTGAAAAAAAATGTTTTTACACATGTTTATTGCCCTCCGACTCCGAGAAGGTGGGGGGGGGGATTTCGAATTTCGTGAAATCCAGTTACAATAAGTGCCGGATGCATACAAACAATTTACGCACCAAATTTCGTGACCACAGAAGTTTTTAATAGAAAGTATTATAAATAAATAAATACAAAAAGCACAGCTTTAGTATGGGAACCCTTTGGTGACTTTAAGTATTTTAAGCCATTTTTGCGATGAACTGAATTGGCTATCTCAATTGTGTAATTAAAGATCTTGGCGAGAAACGTCCGAGCTACTTCGGTGCCGAATTTCAAATTTTGCCAAAGGGATCCAATACTAAAGCTGCTGCATATCAAATCTGGGTTGAAAACGGAAAAAGGGTAAAATAAATTAGAAATATCAGACCTATATTTATAAATTTGATACCGAATGAAAGGTGCGATTTTGCTGAATCCAGGGGTGCAAACAGTTTTTCGATGCGACAATTAGATTTTTTAAAAATAACGAAAGTATGAAATTTAAGTGGCAACGGAAAAACGGAAAAAGGGAAAAATAAATTAGAAATATCAAACCTATCATTACAAATTCAGTACGAAATGAAAGAGGTGATTTTTCTGAATCCTGGGGTGCAAACAGTTTTTCGATACGATAATTAGATTTTTTAAAATTAACTAAAGTATGAAACATAGATGGCAACACTTTATTTCAATCTTTTCATAATTTGTAGTGCGAATCACAAAAAGTCTTTAAATACAAAAGTCTTTAACTTAAAAATATATTTATATATTTTATTTTTCCATTCAAAGCATTTTAATGAAAAAATATTTATGGCGCATGCGCAGGCGTTTTTTACCTACAATTTAAACACTAATCATAATTTTGAGAATTTCTATAGATATAATTTGAAGTTGGGTGAATACCTACGTTTCTGCCAAGCGCCGTTGAATTCCGTCCAGCCGTTCTCGAGTGATGCCCGGACAAACGTGTTTTAGTCTTTTACCCCTGGGGGGGGGGGAATGGGGGGGAATTTCTGAAAAGTTGATAGATATAATTTTAAGTTGGGTGAAGACCTAAATTCCTGCCAAGCGCCGTTGAATTCCGCCCAGCCGTTCTCAAGTGATGCCCGGACAAAAAAAGCGGCATTCGGACACGATGACACACACACACAGGCAAAATTTTCTGAAGTCATTTTCGGCTTTCATAGGGTGTAAAACGTGAAGATATCGCAAAATTTTTCGATTTCGACAAATTTACAGACAAAACTCTGATTTTATTAATATAGATAATATTTTCTATTAAAGACTTCTGTGGTCACGAAATTTGGTGCGTAAATTGTTTGTTTGCATCCGGCACTTATTGTAACTGGATTTCACGAAATTCGAAATCCCCCCCCCCCTTCTCGGAGTCGGAGGGCAATAAACGGTATAACTTCAGTATAACCCACAGCTGAATTTGGCGATTTTTCTTTGGCGCAGTTTTGAAGGATAACGATGTTGTTCTGGACTGTTTGCGATATAATATGGCAGCCTAATATGTTGTTTATTTTTGATTTATGATTTTATGTTTTATGATTTCTGATTTAGATTATGATTTTATCATTTATCATATATGATTTATGATTTTTAGATTTATGATTTAGCCATAATCGCCAACAAAAAAATCGCCAAATATCGTTGTGGGGTTATACTGAAGTTGTTCCCAATAAACATGTGTAAAAACATGTCTTTCCGTTTGAATTCGCTTTGAATTATCTTAGAATGGCGAATTTTGGTGTGCGGATATTGATTAAATGTACGCTTTATGTACATTAGTGTGATTTTGCAAAACTTCGAACTCACCCGCTGAGGAAGGGGAAGTAAGAAGTGGGTAAGTTGTGCCGAAGACAGTGGAGACCCAGACTCCTCACTTTGCGAGCGAGAAAACTTGTACCAATCACAGCGAGAACTTAGGTTATTAATAAAGATATGGGATTTTGACAACTCATTTAAGTTTAATGTCTAGCGAAGCGGGCAAAGCCTGCTAGTTTTAAATAAAAACAAAAGTGTTCTCCCGTTCATTCAAAGTGGAAAACAAAAAAAGGCGACAACGGAGAATCGATGTCTGAAAGAAATAGTACGCCCTGTCGTTCTAAAAATAAAATAAATTAAATTAAATTAAAACATACGGTTTAAATCTCCTCCTTTTTGAAGTCGATTAAAAATTCAATTATGTCACGAGAAATTAATAATAGAAATAAATAAATAAACACTTGATTATAAAATTTGAATTATACGATTATGATGTCGCTTTTGATTTCTTGCAGACGTTCTATAGAGCATTTCCTCGTGACGTCTGGTGGTTGGCAAAAAAGCGCGCTCGACTTTCCCGCGCAATTTACTACATTGGTGATCCGCCATCGCTATGCTTTTCCCAAGCCTTTTTGCCAACCACTCATAAAAGTTGAGATGTTTGTTTACAAACAAGGAACTGCCCTATATTTCTAGGCACAGTAGTTTCGATTTCAGAATATAGAATATAATGATGTAAAAGATGATTTGTTTTAAATATCATGTAAATGTTCAGTAATTTGACCTCGCAAAGAGAAATAAATTTGCAAATACATGTGTAAAAATTGGCAAAATTCGAGTGGTTGGTGCTGACCAACGAGATATATAAAGTGGAGTGATAAATGGTAACCCTTAAGAAGGTCCAAGATGAGTCATGTGACATGCTCTCCTTGCATCTGTGTATTCGATGGTTCCTTTGGTAACAGCTTATTTACAGTAAATTTCTATGGCAACGGTTTGGAGATTGTTCTTCGCATAAGTCATACAAGCCAATATTTTTGTTTACTTACGTAGTTTAATATTCTTTTGTACTAAATCATTTTTATTTTGATTTTACTTCTCTTTTATTTCGTGTAATTGAACTTTAACCGACAAAATGCTTAAAAATAGTTGAAAAATTATTATTTGTTGTTAAATTTAGCTCTTTAAAAGTTTATTATTATTATTTTTTTTTTATAAACACTTTTAAACTTTGTTGGGAAACGATGAAAAAAAAGGTATTTTATTATTTATTAAAATGTGAAATATGTGTAAAATTATTTTAAAAACAATTTATTTCGGTCATAGAACTGTCATGTTACCTAATAATAATGATAATTTGTCGAACTTATATTTTAAATGCCAAAATAGCGATAAAGGGCCAAACACAGCAACCTATACGAGCATGTCACGTGATTCATCTTGAACCACGGAAAGTTAATCCATAAACCATTGAATCAGTGATCAGCACTCTAATTTATATATCTCGTTGGTGCTGACCGACTTTAATGTGAATGTAGCTGATGTGTAAACACAAAAATAATAAACATCGATTAATATTTTATTCTCCTAAAATAATAATTTGAAAATGAATACCGATAACAAGAAAAGGGATCTTTCGGATCTTTCTTGTTTTTAAAACTCATAGAAATAATTCTTAGGTTTCCATAGAAACAAAAAAAAAAAAAAAAAAAAAAAAAAAAAATAATTTTCTAATACATTTTCATTTACTGTAAAGAAAATTTCTGAAAAATGGCAACAAGATTAAATGATTTTAATTAGAATTTTGCTCGTGTCAGAAAATGATAATTTGGAAAAGAGCTGTTCTTGAAAGAATTAAATAAGTCTTAGAAATTATCTGAAAAAATATAAACTTATTTATGCTTAATTGTGCTTAAGTAATTTCAACTTTATTATGACTGGGGCTAAAAATATAAAGGTAATACTTTTCGTTTCGATTTAAAATTTTTGAAATTTAGTTTCATTTAAAGATGAATGGAATATCTCTAAATATTTTCATAATTAGCTCTATTTTTGCTAGGCATGATACATATATATATGATGCAAAATTAACACAATAATATTAATAAAACGAATTATCATAATTTAATTTATATTTAAATGTAATCTTCAATTATTAATATATTGCACAAGCATAAATTTTATATAGATTTCGTCAATATCCTTAATTTTTTTAAATGATATAAATATATTTACCGAAATATTTATGAATCTCACATTCTAATTTAAGTATTACTTTTAATATTTTCTATATATGAGCAAAAAGTTTGCTTTTAAACTTGATTTTTATTTATTTATGTGAATGTACATATGCTCGTATATACACTTACGATTTCAAAAGAAATGGCGTAAATAAAGCAATTTTAGATCTTTTGCTGGTTGCGTATTGTATACATTAATAATAATAATAAAAATAAGTTTTCTATATAATTACATTATCATAGGATATAACTTAAAGCAAGTAACTGATATAAGTTGACATTTGTTAAAGTTAGAAATTTTTGCATTTTTCCTCCGACATAGAACTAAACTTCGCCAAATGAAAACGTTGGCGGCAAAAACTATGTTGCAATTAGTACTAGAAGAAGAAAAATAAAAACCATTCCTCCTTTTTTTTTTTTTTTTTTCTTTCTGTGAAAAAAATATACATTCAATACATAACGAGAAATACAAATTCGAATATAAATTAAATTTAAATCTAGACTAAAAAAGAGAAATAAAATTATAAATATCTGCCAATATTTTTGAAAATTTTCAATTTCAGGATGGAATCTTCCGTACATTTAAAAGTAGATACAATGCTTCTAAGTTTAATGTGTCATTGCTAATACTATACTAAAGGAAAGATTTTTTTTTTTTTTTAACTGATTCTAGCCTAATTACGTTTGTAATATACAGACTAATTGTTTGATAGGTAGAAGTTATCACAGATTCGAATGGCACTGAAACATTATGAGTGCAGATTCATACGACATTTTATTAAATAGTAATGCAAAGCATATATTATATTAATATTTCTTGTATTGAAATATATTTGTATTGAAACAACTTTAGTGTAGGATAACCTAGGCGACTTTTGTAATTTGGCGCGGGAAAAACTTTTCGCCAATGACTTTATTTCCACGATAGCCATTTTAATTCTAACCGCGCGGATACAGGTTTAATATTGGATTCCTTAGGTGACTTTTAAAATTTTGGAGATGAAATGACCATCACAATTGCGCAGTGTGAAACTTCTGAGCTACTTCGGTTGCAAATTTTAAATTTCATCAATGGTGTCCCATACTAAAGTGGTGAATTTTTACACCCTTTTCGGCAATGAATTAAAATGGCTATCGTTGGTAGTTGCAACAATAAAGATTTTGGCGAGAAGCGTCGGAACTACTTCGGTGTCAAATTTCATATTTTGCCAAGGGGGTTTTATACTAAAGTTGAACCTTTATTTCTGCGCAAGTGGCATTTTAAACCTAGACCATATTTGAAATAAAAACAGAATATGAAATATTAATAAAAATTAACTAAAGAACTCAATAATCATAACTATAATCAAAATAGATGTCGGATTTCTTTTTATTTCTTTTTCAAGAAATTGTGCCTAAAAATTTATCGCTGAAATGGCAAAAATTCAAAAGTCGCCACGTAAATCCCAAATTAGAGCTATACCGACTTATTGCTTAAAAAAGCATAAAATAAATGGCAGGAATGCAGTATAGGGCACTGTTTGACGGTCAATTTTTTAGTTTTCCTTTTATTCATTTATTTTTTGTAATGCTCTAAATCTTGTTCTCTTCAGATATGTTTTATTATGTCTTCTTGATGTTTGCAAAAAGAAGGGATATTACGTAAAGTCTATAACGTTTAAAAACTCACGAAGCTGTGCCGTAAGCTGAATCGTTCCTAAACAATTATGTTTCAATTACATAACAAATAGAAACATTTTTGCTTTCCGAACATTTATATGTAAAGGAAGTATTGCAATCATGACAAAAATTCGACTTTGAGATTTTGGTATATATAGGCGTTTTGAGGTCCCCTGAGTTTATTTTCACTATTTTTACGGTGATATGTGTATGTGTGTTTGAACACGATAGCATCTGAACGCTTTGTTCTATTGAGCTAAAAGTTTGTACGTATGTTACAGGTCACCGTAACATGAATCCAATTTATTTTGGGGAATCTAGCACTTATCCTTTCTTTACACGAACACAAACAAATATAATTTTTTTATCATTGTGGCTTATGGGCTCAAATTATTTAAAGGGCGACAGCATCTAAGTACATTATCAGATTTATCAAAAAATTTATTTACATATTATAGGTCACCATCCCATGAACTATGTAGATTTTGGTGAATTTAGCACTTACAGACATTTACACAGACACAACGAAAAATTCTTTATCATTATGATCTATGTATTCAAATTACTTGAAGTGTAATAGCATTAAATTAAGCGACATACTATATTTAAAAAGATACGAAAACATCCTATTATGATTTTCTCTTCTGTGTATTTAACGACATTTTTAACTAATTGACTTTAATTTATTTATACAATCGTTAATTACTTAATGTTCCGAAGGTTGAGTGGAATTACGCGACCTTTTTTTTCAGCTGTTGAAGTAGTCGGAAATGTAATGTTGTGTAAACAGAGAAGAAGTTGGTGGAGTAATAGTATAAAAAATGAGAAATTTCAAGACAATGCATGAATTTGGTTTAGTTATGCAAAGAAAGGTGTTTAAGCATATGAAGGAAATTTAATAAAGGAGTTTATTTTATTTTATTCTCATTAAATGGTAGAGGATTTTGAGAAGTATATGTTATTCGTATATTTGTAGAGGTGACAATTCCGGTTCGTGCTCATCTATATAGCAAGTTGCGACCTAATTTTTACACTTTAGTTAATTTAAAAAAATCTAATTGTCCGATCGATAAGCTGTTAGTCCGACGAATTAAAAAAAATCGCCTCTTTCATTTGCTACTTTATTTGTAACGAAGTTTTGATTACATTTTTTAAAATTAATTAAAATATGAAAATAATAACCTGGTAATAATTTCAAAATTGGACATTTAATTTTATAATTGTTGCTAAAAAAAAGTTATTTATTTATTTATTTAGCATAAAATGAAATTGCTTTCACGCGAAAAATAAAAAAATGTTAAATTTGTTCATGCATATGAAAAAATGAAAATGGAGTATAAAAACAAGCATAACCTTTTTTTAATATACTTCAACTTTAGATTTTGTTTTCTTTTTTGTTTTGTTTAATAGTATGTTTTTACCACGGATGAATCGCGCTTGGCATGAATGTTAATTCATTGATAATCCTGAGGAATATTTTGAAATTTTGATGCTGAAATAGATCGGACATTTTTCGACAAGGACTTTACTTGGAACAACTATAGTATCTCCCCACAGCAGAATTTGGCGATTATGGCTAAATCATAAATCTAAAAATCATAAGCTAAATTATAAATCATAAAATCATAAATCCAAAATAAACAGCATGCAGGCTGCCATAATATATCGCAAACAGCCCAGAACAACATCGTTAGGAACAACTATAGTATCTCCCCACAGCTGAATTTGGCGATTTATTTTTGGCGATTATGACTAAATCATAAATCTAAAAATCATATATCATGAATGATAAAATCATAAGCTAAATTATAAATCATAAATCCAAAATAAATAGCATGCAGGCTGCCATATTATATCGCAAACAGTCCGGAACGACATCGTTATCGTACAAATCGGTGCCAAAGAAAAATCGCCAAATTCGGCTGTGGGGAAATACTATAGTTTTACCCATCGTTATCGTTCAAATCGGTGCCAAAGAATAATCGCCAAATTCGGCTGTGGGGAAATACTATAGTTTTACCCATCGTTATCGTTCAAATCGGTGACAAAGAAAAATCGCCAAATTCAGCTGTGGGGAGATACTATAGTTGTACCCTTTACTTTTGTGAAAGCCACTTTAAGCCAAGTAGCGCATCAAAAATATAAATAAGTTATAAAATATTGAAAAACAGAAAAGAAAAAAAAAGAAAAAAAAAAGAAAAGAAACAGAAACAGAAAAAATAATCGCATAAATTATGTATTTTTCTAAAATGGCGATAAAAATTCAAAAGTCGACAAGGAGAGCTATATTAAGGCTGTACTATGATCAGATTTACATAATTAATTATTTATTTATTTTTTTTATATACCAACTACTATTAACTAACTCAACTGCTATTATAACCACAAAAAATGTTCTCATGCCATAGATGTAGCCGATCATAGCATATAGTGTTATTACATTTGGCGTAAAATTGTTGTCATTTTATAGTTGATGGAAGAATTCAAATAAATCTAGAAAATAACGCGAAATTAAAATGTACACCACGTATAGTGTTGTTCATATGTTCATATGTATTATAAAATTGCTACTTCAATTTTTTCGATACTGGCCGTTTCGAAACTGTCATCTGATAAGTACCCAAATGGAAGCCCACTGGTAAGCTATTGTCACAGGCAATAGGGACAGGCATCCGAGAGCCTACGAATGAGTGGGACGCTGCCGAAGGCAGCGGGGACAAGAAGCGGGCTCTTGAACAATTTCATGTTTTTTTTTTTTTTTTTTTTTTTTTTTTTTAAGTGATATAGAAAAGAGTTTCCTTTAAATATTATCCAGCGAAGCACGCAAAGCCTTCGTTGATTCACTACCTTAATTGATTCCACATTCCGTCATTTTTGACGGGGTTTACCTATAAGGAGTTATCTAGGACGAAAAAATATAATATATACAACTCCATTGTAAAAAGCATATTGTTGTATGGAGCAGAGGGATGGAGAATTATGGAGATGGAAAAAATTAAATTGGCTGTTGGTGAAATGGATGCCCTGAGAAGATCATGCAGGATATCAAGAATGGAGAGAGTGAGAAATGAGAGAATCAGAGAAATGATGAAAATAAAGGAAACCATATTAGATGAGGTTAAAAAAAAAAGGAATTAATCTGGTTTGGTCATATTAAAAGAATGAACGATGAATGATTACCTAAAATCGCTTTTAACTATATACCAAATCAGAAAAGAAAACGAGGAAGACCAAGAAAGATTTGGATGGATAACGTAAAAAAAGCTATGAGGGATAGGGGTCTGGAAGAAGAGTGGACCCATGACAGGAAGATCTGGCACAGACTTGTGGATTCTGTCGGAAGGCAACATCTGATTCATAAACCGAATACACATACATATACCTATACTAGTTTAAATATAACTAAGCAAAACGAAATGAATAAATGAATTTTTTAAACATAGTGAGTAGCGATGCGGGAAAAAAAGGTAGTATCATATGTTTTATATTATGAAAAAAACTGCAATGAAAGTTTCGTAACTAACAGGAATAAAAATTAGGAGGGAGGGTGGCAGTGAAAGAAATTTTTGAAAGAAGATTTTAGTATTTTTTCTAAAAAAGAAAGAAAGAAAATTCGAAGCCTACTCTTTTTCTCTCTTTTTTTTTAAGTAATAGATATAAAATTCTGCCGAAAAACAGAATTTAATTTAGTATGACGGTATTTTTTTTTTTTTTTTTTTTTTTTTTTGTGTGTGTATTTTTTCATTTAAAGGGATGCGGTAAATGCTTTACGTTCTTTAGCAACGTACAGTCGGTAACAGAAGTGTCCGAACACTAGCAAAAATTCCTATGTAAAAAAAGTACACTTTATACGGTTTTGTTAAATAAATCCTTATCGAATCATGTTCTTACACTGACTAAGAACAGGATTCGACAAGGACTTATTTAACAAAACCGTATGAAGTGTACTTTTTTTACATAGGAATTTTTGCTAGTGTTCGGACACTTCTGTTACCGACTGTATTATATATTTGGTAATTTTTTTTTGGTTACAGCTGATATAGGACCCCTGGAGAATTTTTTACTTTTTCATGTTATTTTGGTGACGAATTAAATTATCTATCGCAATTGCGAATGTCAAAATTTTGGCAAGAAACGTCCGAGCTACTTCGATATCAAGACGCTAAGGTGTTCCATTGCTTTAGCACGAATTTTCTCAATTTCATTTTAAATATTTTGTTTTTATTAATGCGAGAGTCAAAAAGGGAAAAATATATTGGTCTAGATATACAAAATGTCTCCAGGTAAAATATTATCCGTTTCCTGTTCCGTTTATTATTAGAAAGAAAATGGCTAAAAGTATGTTTTCCTCCATTAGAATGCTATTAGAATTCATAGTTTCTTTATGAAATACATACATCATTATACATGACTTTTTACTTTCATTATCCGACAACCGTAGATAATGGGAGTACTGTATTTGGTCAAAAAATTCTATGTCTAATTTTCACCTGATTTACTATCTTTCAGATCTCGCGAGTCCAGAAAAGTATTTTTCGGCAACTGGTGTGTCTAAGTATGTATGTGATTGCAAAAGCTTTTGACAATCATATCGCCGAAACTAATTAAGATAGAACGACGAACTTCAGGATTGAGATAGGTCTAGTGTGCAATGATTTTGCAAACTTTTGGTGAAATGGCAAAACCGGAAATGAGACCATAAGTCTGTATCTCAAAAATGGCTCTAAAAGTCTCTTCAAAGTTGCCATATAACAGTTTTCTAAATGTCTTTTCGTATGTATTAATTGGTTAGTTCAGACAAAAAGATAGACGCTCTATAGAAATAGGTCAATTTTAGGTTTTGCACTTTCGTTCCTTTAAAAATGTGGCTATACGCATTTTCTCCAAACTCATCCTATTGGCTTTATTTTATATGTCCTTTGTGTGTAATTGTTAGTTATCGGTTAGCAAATCAATTAACCAAGTTTTAGTGAAAATTGGCAGTGGGACCGAAAATTGATATCTCAAAAACAACTTGAACTATTTTTTTGAAATTTACTACAAAAACCCCTTTTTAAGATGACCTTTCGTATGTATCACTTGGTTACTACGGGAAAAAAGGAGAAATGTCCTGATTAGATAAGTCAGTTTTAGATCTCAAAATTAGGTGTTTCAAAAATGGCGAGAAAATTTTTGACGAAACGACTTTACTGATTTTTTACTTCCATCATCTGACTACCGTATTAACGCGAGTATTGCATTCGGTCAAAAAACTCGATATCAAGTTTACACTTGATTTTTACGTTTTAAGGTCTCCTAAGCCCCAAAAAGTTTTTTTCGTCAATTGGTCGGGGTGTGTTTATGTGTGTGTACGAATGTGTGGGGGAATATTTTGACTATCATATCTTCGAAACGAATAAAGACAGAACGCCGAAACTTCAGAATTGAGACAGCTCTAGTGTACAAAGGATTTTTTCAATTTTTAGTGAAAATTGGGAACCGGAAATCCGTATCTCAAAAATGGCTCTAACGATTTTCTTTAACAGGCATATAAACAGCATTTTAGAGGTCCTTTCGTATGTATTAATTGGTTAATTTAAGAAAGTATTAGATTTCACGTATAAATAGATGAATTCTAGGTATCAAGATCAACTTCCTTTAAAAAAGGTTCTACGGATTTTCTCCAAATTCGCCCTATTAAATCACTTTTATATGTCCTTTCGTGTGTAATTGTTAGTTTCCGGTGAGCAGATGAGTTAGCTAAGTTTTTGTGAAAATGGTCTGTGGGACTGAAAACTGGTATCTCAAAAATAACTCGAAAAATTTTCTTCAAATTTGCTCCATAAATTCCTTTTTAGATGACTTTTTGCGTATATTACTTGGTTACTGCAGGAAAAATGAGAAACGTCCTGATTAGATAGGTCAGTTTTAGATCTTGAAAATTGGTGTTTCAAAAAAGGCCTTTACTGATTTTTTTTCTTCGATTACCTGACTGCCGTAGTTAATGGGAGCATTGTTTTGGATCAAAAAATTCGAAATCAAGTTTCCACTTGATTTACATCTTTTAAGAACTCTGAAATACAAAAAAAATCTGCCGAGAAACAACCACACGACTTCCATTACCCAACATTACACGTATTATATGCATTTTTTTTTTTTTAAGATAATGTGATCGGGAGACATAAAATTGACCTAACGAAGTAGAAACATAATTTTTTCTGGTAGTAGAAACTTAATACACGTGTAAAAACATATAAAACAAAGTTTACATAGTAAGGGAAAAAAATGGTAGAGGTATTTTTTGAAACACCAGTTTCTGAGGTCTAAAACTGACCTACGTTATCAGAAAATGATTGTTAATGTTTTGTAATAACCTATACATGAGAAATGATATCTAAAATGGATTTATGTAACAATTTTTCAAGAAAATCATTAGAGCCGTTTTTGAGATACCAACTTTTACCAAAGCTTGGAATGCTCAATTATTGACCAGAAAACAATAATTACATTTAAAGGGATATTTAGAAGGTATTTAATATGTTGAGTTTAAAAAAAAATCCGTATAGCCGTTTTTAAAGGAAAGCACTTGAGAGACCTGAAATTGGCTATTTATACAGGGCGCCTATCAATTTTCCTGAACTCACCAACTATATCACTCGAAAGGATATCTAATAGAGTGTTTATATAACAAATTTGAAAAAAAATCTTTAGAGACTTTTTGAGATGCGGACATACCGTTCCACTTTTCGATGTCTCACTTACGATTTCCCAATTTTCACCAAAATTTGGAAAATCATCTGTACATCAGATCTGTCTCAATTCCGAAGTTTCGTAGTTCTATCTTTGTTCCCGAGATATGATAGTCAGAAGATTCCAGACATACATACACACACATACACTGACCAATTGCCCAAAATTACTTTTTTGGACTCAGGAGACCTTAAAACGTGTAAATAAGGTGATAACTCGTCATCAAATTTTTGGACCGAATACAGTACTTTCATTACCTACAGTAGTCGTGTAATGGAAAAAAAAAAATGGGATTAAAAAAGAAAAAAAGAATCACAATCACAAGGGAAAAAAAAAATCGGTTAACACCGGAAGGAATAAAAGGTCAAAATTGACTAGAAAAAGTCAATGAACCTCAGTAAAGGATTGGGATCGGGGCCCTGAAGCTATCGTCCAGGTTTTGCTATAGCTCCCCTAATATGTCAGGAAACGTTAGAATTGAGAAAGCTCTGGTATACAGATGACATCTGCACCTTTTCTGGAAAAATTGGAAAACCGGTCTGTATCTCAAATACGGTTGTAACGATTTTCTTCAACGTTACTATATAAACACTTCAGAAGCCTTCCTTTCTATGATATAATTGATAAGTTTAGGGAAATCGATAGGCGACCTGTATAAATCGCTCAATTTCAGGTCTCGCAAGTATGTTCCTTTAAAAATAACAGTACAGTTTTTTCAAACCTGCCATATTAATCCATATTAGACATCCTTTTGTATGCAATTCATGTTTCCCAATCAACAGTTGAATATGCCAAATTTGATAAAAGTCGGTATCTCAAAAACGGCTCTAACGATTTTCTTGAAAATTGTTACATAAGCCCATTTTAGATATCCTTTCTGTTGTAGTACGTGATTATTACAGGAAAATTAACAGTCCTCCTCATTAGGTAGGTCAGTTTTAGATCCCGGAAATTGGTGTTTTAAAAAATTAGCTTAAACGATTTTTTTTTCTTATTTTTAAACTCCCAAATCTGTTTTATATGTCTTTACATGCGCACTAGCTTTCTCTCAAAGAAAAATTTTTAGGTGTCTGTCTACATCAAAAAGCGACCTCTGGGAGCAATAACAGCACTTATCTGCCTAGGCATTGAATCGAATAGCGATTATATGACATTTACGCATACGCCACTCCATGAATCTTCAACACGATACCACAATTTATCGATCTCAGTTACTGGTTAGTGGTGGCATTCTAATCACTTTTAAAAGATTAAACAATCATTTTCATTGGTGCGAGATCAGGCGAACATACTGATCAGAGCAACAGTCCAGCACATTCTGTATCAAGGAAGGTCCGAACAACACGGACGACTTATGGTTGTGCATTGTCCTGGTTAAATGTTGCGTTACGGAAACTACGAATATAGGGCAGAACGACGGGCCTTACCTCCTCAGAAATGTAATGGCTGCTATTCAGACTGCGTGGAATGCGAAGAAGAGGTAATCAAGACGTGTATCCAGCGGGACTCCATACCATCACTCCGGGTAATGTGCGTGTATGACGATGTCGAAGGCTAACTAACAATGTGCACAATTCTCCCTATATTGTAGGCCTCTGTAGCGACACATTTAAACAGGATAATGAACGACCGAGAGTTGTCTGGTATTGTTCGGACATTTCTTCATACAGAATGTATTCAACTGTTGCTCTCGCCAGTGGGTTGCTCTGATCTCGCACCAATGAAAATGACAGTTTAATCATTGAAATGTGACTGGCATGCCACCACTTACCAGTAACTACGGTCGGTGAAATGTGGCATCTTGTTGAAGCTTTATAGAGTGCTGTACCCGTACATGACATACAATCACTGTTTGATTCAATGCCTAGGCAGATAAGTACTGCTATTGGTCCCAGAAGTCACTGCTTCGTGTACTGATTTATCAAGATATATTATTTCAAATCTCTTGAAAATTTAATCAACTGACCTTCCTACTAAAATGCATGTGCCCAATAAATATCATTCTGATGTTTGCATTCATTTTTAGTAATGTAATTTTAATTGCCAGTTGTATATATAATATGTGTAGTAGTGGGTGTTATAAGTCATGTGGTTGTTAAACAACAGATTTTATTTAAAACTCCATTTTATATATCTCTAAGACGAAGCGTGTATTAGATTGATCGCTATTGATGTCCGATTTGTTCTGTTTATTTTTTGTCTTCTTACCACAATAAATTAATAATCTAGTGTGTCACTCACACGAATTTCTCTTACCCTGAAATTTAATACTATAAATACAGGTTGGAGATTAAGAGGTAGGATAACGAGTACTGTTATGTAAAGCTATGTTAAACAATTCAAATAAGGCTTCGGAAGAGTTTATGTGATAATTAGTTCTGTGTGAGGGGGGCTACCGCACCCATCAGCCCCCCGTTTCATTAATGCACCTACAATTATATAAAATTTAATTCTGTTATTAAAATTTAAAGTATACTTAAAATTAAACAGACAATTTTCAAACGCAACATTCATTGAAACTTATCAATCTTAATCAAACTTTTCGAGCAACAAACTTATATTAACTTCAAAATACAATATTTGGATCTCCTAAAATTATTCGTTTTTAAATTACTCTGAGAGATACAGACAAAGATCAAACGTTAAAAGACTTGTCTACGGTAATCGGGGAGCCTCAAAACATGTAAATATACAAAAAACAAGTGACGAATATTTAGCTTAAAACATACATTATATACCTTATCTCTATGAGGAATTTATTTCAATTCCTGTACAGTTTTCTTAGAAATGATAAAATATTATTAGTAAAGCACATCCACTAACAGCAAATAACTAGTATGTTGTGGCCACCACATGACTTTCTTCTATATTTTCCTATACAAATTCACTCAGTAAAAATAATTTATTAAAATTATTATTTAAAATAATCTGGTGTGTCACTCACACGACTTTCTCTTACCCTGAAATTTAATACTATAAATACAGGTTGCAGATTAATAGGTAAGATAACGAGTATTGTTATGTAAACCTATGTTAAACAATTCATATTAAGCTTCTGAAGAGTTTTATATGATAATTAGTTCTGTGTGAGGGGGGCTACCGCACCCCTCAACCCCCCGTTTCATTAATGCACCTACATTTATATAGAATTTAATTCGGTTATTAAAAAATAATTCTCTTTTAAAAAAATAATTTATTAAAATTATTATTTAAAAAAATTATCTTTTATGATAAGGCAGACGATTTCCATATTAGAGAAGTAGTATAACACCAAATATAAAAAAAAAAAGTCCATTTTATTCTCAATATTTAAAAAAAAAAAAAAAATCGATAACTTTGATTTAAATTATCGCAGATCGATGGTTCAACCATTCGTTTTAAAGGTATTGGCAAGCTCTTTTGAAAGATACCCATCATGAAAACTTACTCCCCTCGAGGGGGCGAGGCTCCTACATACACAAAAAAAAATTTCCCACTTAACTATCTCTATTACAAAAAATATATATTCGTTTCATTTGGTTTAGTGCAGTCTATAGACGTTAAACTCTACTTTCCTGCAATTTCCCCCATAGACGTAATGTATTAGAATTCTCTTCAGACAGACACACAGACACACACACAGACATGCAGACATACACACAGACCATTTGCTAAAAACCTGATTTTCGTATTCAGGGGACCTCAAAACGTGTAAATATAACAAAATCTCGCGTTCGAAAATTTGACCCCAAAACAATACTTTCTATACCTTATGGGTAAGAGAAAGTAAAAATTATATTCCATGATAATGCAGACGATTTCCATATTAGGGAAGTAGTATAACACTAAATATCCAAAAGAAGTTGAATTCATTCTGAATAATACATTTAAAAAAAAATTAAATGAAAAAAATCGAAAACTTTGTTTTAAATTATCGTGGTTCAACCATTCGTTTTAATGGTATTGGCGAGCTCTTTTGAAAGATACCAAATTTGTGTATGTAGGAGGCGAGGCTCCTACATTCACATTTTTTTTTTCAGTTGACTATCTCTATTACAAAAAATATATATTAGTTTCATTTGGTTTAGTGCAGTCTATAGATGCTAAACTCTACTTACCTGCAATTTCCCCGTAGACGTAATGTATTTGAATACTTTTGAGTGTCCCTGTACATGAACCATTTGCTTCATCTCAACGCAAAGCTTAGAGTAGCATCCCTATATGATACACATTTAGAATACTGAGTATGGAATTTCTGCTGCTATTTGTTCTTGAGATATGCTGATAAAAAACTGACACACACACAGACAGACCAACCGCTAAAGTACAATTTTCCTATTCAGGGGACCTCAAAACGTGTGAATATAACAAAAATTCATTTTCGAAAATTTGACACAAAAAAAAAAACTTTTCTCTACCATATACATGGGTAAGAGAAAGTAAATAATCTGGTGTGCCACTCACACGACCGTCTCTTACCCCGAAATTTAATACTATAAATATAGGTTGGAGATTAAGAGGTAATATAACGAGTACTGTTATGTAAACCTATGTTAAACAATTCAAATTAGGCTTCGGAAGAGTTTTATATTATTATAATTATTTCTGTGTGAGGGTGGCTACCACCCCCCTCAAACCTCCGTCTCATTAATGCACCTAAATTGATATAGAATTTAATTCTGTTTTTAAAAATTAATTTATTAAAATTATTATTTAAACAAATTATCTTTTATGATAATGCAGACGATTTCCACATTAGAGATGTAGTATAATACTAAATATCCAAAAATAAAGTTGAATTTTTTCTCAATATTACATTTTTTTTTTTTTTTTTTTCCCGTTAAAAATGAAAAAAATCGATAACTTTATTTTAAATTATCGCAGATCGATGGTTCAACCATTCGTTTTAAATGTATTTGCGAGCTCTTTTGAACGATATCCATCATGAAAATTTACTCCCCTCGAAGGGGGACTTTCCCCCAGGGGGGAGGCGAGGCTTCTATATACACAAAAAAAATTTCCCAGTTGACTATCTCTATTACAAAAAATATATTTTCGTTTCATTTTGTTTAGTGCAGTCTATAGATGTTAAACTTTACTTACCTTCAATTTCCCCCATATGCGTAACGTATTTGAATACTTTGAGTGTCCCTGTACACGAACCATTTGCTTCATCTCAACGAAAAACTTACTATAGCATCCCTATATGATTCACATTTAGCATACCGAGTTTGGGATATCTGCTACTATTTGTTCTTGAGATATGCTGATAAGACACAGACAGACAGACACACAGACCATTCGCTAAAAACATAATTTTCGTATTCAAGGGACCTCAGAACGTAAATATAACAAAAACTCACGTTCGAAAATTTGACCCTAAAATAATACTTTTGCGACCCTATGGGTAAGAGAAAGTAAAAAATGTATATATTATATAAATATATATATATATATATATATATATATATATAATATATATATATATATATATATATATATATATATATATATATATATATATATAATATATATTATATAAAAATATATATGTGAAATGAATAATGAAAGTCTTCACGTTTTTCCGCACGATTTTTTTTTTTTTTTTAATACAATAAAATCTCACTCTGCTCCTTCCTGAAACTCTATAAATATTTCGATTCAACACACAATAATCTTACATTTGTTTAAATATATGTTTTTTTTTTTAATCACACCTGCAATCAGTTTTGTTAAAATGTTTGGTTTTTCCATAGCATATTGTTTAAATTTTTTAATCATTTTTTTTTTTATATAGATTTTGATCATCATTACATGGATGGTTATAAAATTTTCACCAGAATTCATTGTGAAAGCTCAAGATGAAACGACTGAAGCAACGACTGAAGCGACTACTGTAGCAACGACTGAAGCGACGACTGGTGCAACGACTGCCGCAACGACTTCAGCAGCTACTGGAGCTACGACCGCTGTAACGACTGCCGCAGCTGCTGGGGCTACGACCGCTGCAACGACTGCAGCAGCTGCTGGGGCTACGACCGCCCTAACGACAGCTGGAGTACCAACATCAACAGTTGTCGGTGAAACGACTTCAATAGGATCTACGGATGAACCGCCAATAGGAACTGGTTCAAGAATTAAAAATAATTCCTTGCTTTCTCTGTGTTTTGCTACACTATTCTATTTTTTTCATTAACCAAATATTATGTGTTGAAATTGTAAGCAATATAGTATACCCTGTTATTTACAACACATATATGCTCGGCTCCCAACGATTTCTATTTAAATTCTATCTAAAAAATATTAGCAATTTTTTACGCCAAAGGAACTCACACTTTGCGTAAAATTAAAAAGGTTAAGTTTCTTTGCTATTTGAAAGCTTCTTTTGGTTTATGACTGATTAGATTTTATTTTATCATTTCACTCAAAAGAAAATAAAATTTTGTTTTCATGTTCTTTTTTTCCCCATATGAGTTCAAGATATTGCTTATAATTAAAAAAAAATAAGACTTAGTTTAAAATGTTCTTAGTTTTTGATATTTACATTTTATGTTACGTGAGGACTATATCAATTGTCATCAAATGTTTTGCTCTAAATTATTGTAGAAGAGAATAAAGTATTATAAATATGAAAATTTATTTAAATCATTTATGGTAGTTAATTTTATAGTAGTTAAGTAAACAGACTTTTCTTTAATCTTTAGTATTTTGAGAAACTATAAACTAGGTATACCATAGGGTAACAAGAGGTAACAGAAGACATTATAATGTAGAAATATATCATGTTTTTCATATATATTAAAAGAAAGAAAAAAATGTCGCTTGGGTCAAATTTTTTTCTCTTCGACCGTATCTCCTCGTGGAGGGCAGTGTCCTTCGCGTCATTTGCGGAATACTAAAAGGAAGACATTTCAGCTACTTAGACATTTCTATCATTTTAATAAACGAAGTTATTAACATAAATAAAAACGTCTCTATTTGCCACCTTGAAAAAAGTTTCTCTTATGACGTTGTTTTTCTGTCATGATGTCATTTTCCACGGGAAAATTAAAATGTGATCCATGGTGTAAAAAAATAAATGTCAATGTTGCTTTTAGTAGGTATTTTCAATGAAAAAAATGGAGTTAGGATTGTAATCTGCCGTCTGAAAACAACGAGATAAATAAAGTAGCGGGATAAGTGGTAACCCTGACATGTTCCAACATGAGTCATGTGACATGAACCTTCCATGCGTTGGTTCCCTTGGTAACAGCTTATTTTCAATAAATTTCTATGGCAATGGTTTGGAGATTGTTCTTGGCAAAATTGATAACCGCCAAGTTTTTTGTTTACTTATGTAGTTTAGTATTCTTTTGTTCTAAATCATTTTAATTTTTATTTTACTTCTTTTTTATTTCGTGTAGTTGAAATTTAACCGACAAAATGCTTTGATAGTTGAAAAATTATTATTTGTTGTTAAATTTAGCTCTTGAAAAGTTTAACTTTTCTTTTATAAACACTTTTAAACTTTGTTGGGAAACGATGAAAAAAAAGGTATTTTATTATAACGTGAAATATGTGAAAAATTATTTTAAAAACAATTTATTTCGGTCATAGGACTGTCATGTTACCTAATAATAATGATAATTTGTCGAACTGATATTTTAAATGCCAAAATAGCGATAAAGGGCCAAACACAGCAACCTATTGCAGCATGTCATGTGATTCATCTTGAACCACGGAAAGCTAATCCTTCATCCATTGAATCAGCACTCTAATTTATATATCTCGTTGACCAGCATTCTAATTTATTTATCTCGTTGTCTGAAAATATTTTTTTTTTTTTTGTTGTTGTTGTTTATAATTTTTTATGATACAACTATAGTATTTCCCAACGAGATATATAAATTAGAGTGCTGATTCAATGGATGAAGAATTAGCTTTCCGTGGTTCAAGATGAATCACGTGACTGCTATGTATAGCCCTTTATCGCTATTTTGGCATTTAAAATATCAGTTCGACAAATTATCATTATTATTAGGTAACATGACAGTCCTATGACCGAAATAAATTGTTTTAAAATAATTTTACACATATTTCACATTTTAATAAATAATAAAATACCTTTTTTTTTCATCGTTTCCCAACAAAGTTTAAAAGTGTTTATAAAAGAAAATTTAAACTTTTAAAGAGCTAAATTTAACGGCAAATAATAATTTTTCAACTATTTTTAAGCATTTTCTCGGTTAAAGTTCAACTACACGAAATAAAAAAGAAGTAAAATAAAAATCAAAATGATTTAGAACAAAAGAATATTAAACTACGTAAGTAAACAAAAACATTGGCGGTTATGAATTATGTGAAGAACAATCTCCAAACTGTTGCCATAGAAATTTACTGAAAATAAGTTGTTACCAAGGGAACTACCGAATACGCAGGTGCAAGGAGAGCATGTCACATGACTCATCTTGGACCTTCTCAAGGGTTACCATTTATCACTCTACTTTATATATCTCGTTGGTATTTCCCCACAGCTGAATTTGGCGATTTATTTTTGGCTCCGATTTGAACGATAACGATGTCATTCTGAACAGTTTGCGATATAATATGGCAGCCTGCATGCTATTTATTTTGGATTTATGATTTTATGAAGTATCGTTTTTAATTTAGCTTATGATTTTATCATTTATGCTATATGTTTTAGGATTTTTAGATTTATGATTTAGTCATAATCGCCAAAATTCAGCTGTGGGGAAATACTATAGTTGTTCCTTAAAAACATATTTTAGAATACTTCGAATATATTTTGGCATTAAATCTTTTTGTAAAAAAAATAGAACTGATTCCAAAAAGCAACTACTATTCAAACAACTAAAATGAAATGAAATTGTAAGTTACACCTAAGAGTACGAAATACATACCTTCACCAAACGATATAAACACTACAACTACTCATAACTTTTGAAATCAGTGCAAAATTAAATAAAATTTTATTTTTTTTACAGATTTTTTTTTTAGACCGATAACTACACAAGCGCTGTTTTCTTGAATGATCCATCGTCATAGTTTCCTTTAATATTTTATCACTGTATACAATTTGTTCGTTAGTATCATCTATTCTTCGACCACATTTCGTGAAACCATGGAAGCATCTGCGGAAGTGCTAACTCAACGAGTCTAATGCTAAAACAGTGGTGACAGCCATCTGAATCAGAGAAAATGAACAATAACCCAGAGCGCGGAATTACTGGATGTTTTCCAAATTTCAAACTGTCGGTCAAGCTGGCATCCCTCCAAAATTTTGTACGCGTCGTCAGTGTTAGTTTTAGGATATGCGGCTGCACTGTACATACAGCAGTGAACATCTTTTGCAATTCGGTGTTTATGTTTTTATGAAGTTTCTAGAGTTTTCTGTCATATCTGTCATCCTTGGCGGTTATTGGTTTTGACGATCAAATCATAATACAAAAATAGACACGAGTGATTTGAATTTTCTTAATATGCATGGCATAGATTTGATATCTATCGTCTTGGCGACATTTGTATTTGGCGACCAAAAAGGAAGAAGAAAATACACAAACCAGGTGCATACTTTCATAATGTACATTGAATGAAATATTGTTTCTTATTGTTGATTTCTCTCTTAATGCATTGTACGAAAGATTGTTTCATATTATTCATTGTTCTCTTAATATTTGGGGAGACCCGAAATTTCGAATGGTGTGGCTGCAATTTTTTCTAAGTCCTGGGAATATTTCGTTATTTGTGTTAACGTTCATACATTCATGCAAGTTTTATCTTATTTTGAAGCTCAAGTAGTAGTGGATTTAGTTATATAGTTTCTATTTGAATAGTGTTACGTATTTATTGGTAAATTTTAAGTTAATGAAATTGCTACTTAACGTGAAACGCCCATTAGGCTTTTGTACAGTTTTCAACGTGACTGTGTTTTATTATTTGAAGTTTCTCTTCAAATTTTACTTCAAGTAACAGGTTGTGTTTATTTATTGTATATTGTGGAAGGCAATAGAATTACAGTAGAACCTCGATTATCCGAACCTCGATTAACCGAAACTCACCTCGATTAACCGAAACTCTCCGTTAACCGAAGTCGGTTTCTTCTTCACTTTTTTTTTTCACTTTCTTCTATCATCCAAAATTTTCTCTTAACAAACATGTATTTTTAAAGTTTTTTTTTTTTTTCCACATTCCTTTTGTATGCAAGCCATCTTTTCCAAACTACGAGTGCTGATAAATATTTTAGATGATTATTGATGAATTCTCGATTATCCGAAAATTTCGATTATCCGAAGTAAGTTCGCTCCCAATTACTTCGGATAATCGAGGTTCTACTGTATTTTGATTAGATAATTAAGTAGAAAACATGTTAGAAACTACAGAAAAGTGTTATCTTTAACTAACATTTGCAAATCTTGTACAGTTGAAGCGTCATTGTTTGTTTTGTTAAATATTAACCTTAATTCACTCCTTTTTAATTGGAATTGATTAAGTGATTGATCTGTGTTTATGTGATCTTGTGAAATAGTGTTCGTGATTGTACTGGATTCCATTGTGCTCTCCAACTGAATGGTTTTTGATAATTGCGAATTAAAAGGGAATATAGAAGTGTAACACGAAAATTAAGTGGAAGATTAAGAGTGACGTTATAAATACAGTGTTTATTTTTGTTACATCTGATTTTGATAAATTTTGTATTCTGCGAACGATAGTCGTTCCTTATATATGGTGAACGTCTTCTGATATTACTTCTGACTTTTTACTCCTCTTACGATAGAATTATTTGGAAATAAATAAAAATGAATATAGACTTTTAATACAAGACGGAATTGTTAATCAAAACTAAGGAACATTATAATTTAATATTAACAAAATTAAAGGAAAGAGATGGTCTGAAAATGACAAAAAGATGTATTTGAATCTACTATATCTAAAATTACCACAAACATAATTATGAGTTGAGCCCTGGCAGAATTGAAGCTCGAACGTCTGAAAGGAAAGTTTGAGCAACTAGAAAGTGATTATAATAAAGCAGTGTCTAAAAACATCGACATTTCAGGAAAAATTAAGGAAATGAATACTTATGCATCAGTTGCATTGGATATTACAAAAGAGAAGACAATTGATGATCATGTTGTTATAAAAAGTTAGTCTAACTTGAAAAACATCTAACACAAAAGGAATAACGATTCCTGCAATTTCCTAGCCACGATATGTCCAAATATTTTAGGTAGCCCTGTAAACAAATGATGCATGATTTTCATACTACAAACTACACAAAACATGTTCTTATGAATATAATAATTTTGTTAATTCTGTTAAGTTTAGGTCATTCTATAGATGTTACACAGTACTTACCAGAAATTTCCCCACAGACGTAATGTATTTGAATTTTCTTGAATTTTCCTGTGCATGAAACATTTGCTTGACCCCATCGAAATTTTTACTGTAGTGATCCTATATGATAAGCATTTAGAATACCAAGTTTGGACTTTCTGCTATTATTTGTTCTTGAGATACGCTGATAAAAGACAAACAAACACATAAACACACACAGAGAGACACACAGACCAACCGTTAAAAACATGATTTTTGGATTCAGGCAACCTCAAAACGTGTAAATATAACAAAACTATTTCGAAAATTTTATCAAAAAACAATATTTTCTGTGGCATATATATGGGTAACAGAAAGTAAACAGCAGTGAACAGCACTAATTTAACACCAATACGCACACAAATAACATCTTGTTAATTTCTTCTATATGTATATAAGAAGAAAATGTTGGATTTATGAAAATTTTAAGGAGGTGGCGGTACTAAATTAAAGTGGGTGCCAATTAACTTATGAGATATCATCTAGCAGGTGGTGCTAATGAAAAGTTATATCTCAACTTCTGTAGTGTATAAGTGCAAAAAACTCTATATGAATATGAGGGCTATATTAAAAGACAACGTTGATTCAGTTTGGATGCTTATCGTCCGACAGGTACAGTGCGTGTCAAAAGTTTAAACATAGCAGTAATTTCCAAAATGTATTTTGCTTATTCATTTAAAACCGTACACAAGTTTATATGCGGTACAAATTTTACTTAAAAAAAATAATCTGGTGTGTCACTCACACGACTTTCTCTTACCCTGAAATTTAATTCTATAAATACAGGTTAAAAATTAAGGGGTAAGATAACAAGTACCGTTATGTAAACCTGTATTAAAACAATTCAACTTAGGCTTCGGAAAAGTTTAATATGAAAATTAATTCTGTGTGACGGGGGCTATCACCCCCCTCAAACCCCCGTTTCATTACTGCATCTACATTTATAAGGAATTTAAATCTGTTATTAAAATACAAAATTCACTTAAAATTATTCAGACATTTTTCAAATGCAACATTCCTTGAAACTTATCAGTCTTGATCAAACTTTTCCGGCAGCAAACTTATATTAACTGCAAAATACAACTTTTGGATCTCCTGAAATTATTCGTTTTTTAGTTACTCTAAGAGACACAGAAAAAGATGAAATGTTGAAATACTGGATTTCGGTAATCAAGAATCCTCAAAACATGTAAATGTACAAAAAGCAAGCTATGAATATTTATCTTAAAAACATACAGTATTTACCATATGTCTATGAGGATATCATTTCAATTCCTGAGCAGTTTTCCTGGACATGGTAAAATATTATAATAAAGCACTTCCCCTAACAATGAAAAAAAAATTATCGCTTAAATATTGGCATCCATGTATATCTTTTGAAGATTATGTACTGACCACATGGCGCACCTAAATTAAATCCTATAGTAATAATACACGGCCCAACCTGAAATACACTTCTATCAATTTTCTACTATTGTCGCACTATAATCTAGTTTTTTGTGTATTCCTGTAAACGAACAGTGAATGATTTCCCTACCCTATTTTACATGGTACATGTTTTTACGCGTATAAAAAATATATATTCATTTCATTTGGTTTAGTGCAGTCTATAGATATTAGAATTTACTTAACTGCAATTTCCCCCATAGACGTAATGTATTTGAATTATCTTCGGTGTCCCTGTACACGAACCATTTGCTTCATCTGAACGAAAAGCTTAGTGTTGCATCCCTATATGATACACATTTAGTTTGGACTTCTACTTAGAGGATTGCACTGGCTGGAATTTCGAGGCCCGGGACCGGCCTGGCCTGTACGAAATCTTTGCTTACCCGGCCCGTCCCGGCATGAAATTGAAAAATTCGGCCCGGGCCCGGCCCGTTTATTTTTTGACAGTGTACGGCTCGGACCGGCCCGGACAAAAAACGATAAAATCAGACCCGACCCGGGCCGGCCCGATTCAAAAAAAAAAAAATAAAAAAAATGCATGCCTTTCTATGAACAAGTTCTTTAGTATGTGTTTTGCAGAGGTTTTTATATAGCGAAGACTTAGAATCTTCTTTAACAAAACTGCTGATTATTATATATAAACAAAAGCTCATTATTTCACACTTGCAGAAGGCACAAAGACAGATAGAAAGTCAAATCGAAAATATTAGCACTCATTAAACAATATAGGACGGTTATTAAAATAGTTATTACTACTAAAAATGCACGTTCAACCATTTCCTCTTAAATACCGTAACGTATACTAATCTTTCATGTGATTCGGTAAAGAAAATTTTAATGGTAATCCAACCATATTCTATAGAAAAGAGGCTTTTGTGCATGCCAAAAATGATGCTACTTTCATTCAGTGCACTGGAGAAAAGAAAAACTAGTTTAGAGAAAAAGTTACAGCGGCAGGATTTTCATAGCCTTCATACGACCTAAACTCTACAGACGTTAGCGCACAAAGCCTTATACACAGTAAAGTATCTAGTTTCTTTTGTTTGAACATGTGCGCAAACTAGTAGTGACATGCATACTATTTTGAATAGGAAACCATTTAATATTACTTGAAATAAAACATATTAATTTCAAGACATGCTAAAAATGTTTGCGGAAAATCAAATCGCGAACAGACAGACGGATAAGCAATTAAATTGAAGTTACAGACAATTTTTAACAACAAAAAAAAAAAAAAATATATATATATATATATGTGTGTGTGTGTGTGATATACCGGGCTGTAAAATTATGTGAAATAAATGACTGAAGAAATATTTTATTATTTTCCTTTTTCGTTGATTAACGATGAAAAAAGAAAAATTTTCAGGACGACACGGCCCGTAAAAAATTTCACTCAGGCCCGATCCGGCCCGAGTATATATAAAAAAATTGAGCCCGAGCCCGACCCGGCCGGAGCTTCCAAAAAAATTTTAAGCCCGGCCCCGGCCCGGCTCGAGAACAAATTAAAAATTTCGGCACGAACCCTGCCCGTGCACACCTCTATTTGTACTATTTGTCCCTGAGATATGCTGTTAAGAGACAGACACACACACTCGCTGCTGCTGGTCTTTACGTGCCACGAAGCATCACAAGATTTACACCATTTCTCCACGTCCTCCTTTGCCTTGCACTAGTAGAAGCGTTCTCGAACTTCCTGTAAAGTCTTCATCACCCCCAAATCACCTCCTGTATAGCTACTATGCAACTGCTCTAGAGCATCTGGAATCATCGATCTTGGAAGTAAAATCTACCATCTGAAACTCCTTCCATTGTCAAATTCCCATTTTCTGTATAGTAAGCCGTTCCTAATATGAAGGAAGGACTTAATAAGGGCTTATTATAAATGATACTGGACGTTATATTTAATTATATTTTAATTTTCTTCCACTTTTCTCTTAAGACCTTCTTCTATTCTCTTTAATTTGCTATCTCTGAAAACCTTCCTTTCAGCTTTTGATCAAAATTTTCTTTAAATTTCTCTTCAAAATTTTGTTCTATCTTCATAATTCTCTCTTCAAAATTATCTTCTATCTTCCTAACTTTCTCTTAAAAATTCTCTTCCATCTTCATAAGTTACTTTTTAATTTCCTCCATTCTGTTTTCTACCATTGTTAATTTACTCCTATAACTTCTTTCTCTGTCAAAAGCTCTCTCTTCATCTCGTCTTGATTAGATTTAATTTCTTCACCAAAACTGTCCTTCGTTTGTTTCATTTCTTCGGTCAATCCCGATTCTATCTTTTCTTGTACTCCTTTCATTTATTTCATTTCTTTGGTCAATTCCGATTCTATCTTTTTTTTACTCCTTTAATTTATTTCATTTCTTCACCCAAAGTGTCCTTTATCACTTTCAAACTATGCTTCATCTCTCTTTGCCCTTCTTTCATTTAACTCATCTGAGCAGCTAACCCTTCTAGAAGTTTCCTCATTTTTTGCTCCATACCTCTAGTTATCACCATTCACAGGCAATCCCACTCCTGACACCAGAAATGTTGCGCACTTGGGGGGTTTTCAGTTGTCTCTGAATGAAAGGCGAAACTTACCGAAGCTCAAATATTTATTTACAGAAAATTCTAGAAGAATACAGGTCTATAAACCAAGTCTCAACTTCACTTTCACCAGTAAACACAGCTTAGATAACAGCCGTCATCAGCAAATTTACACTACAAACTGTATCATAGCATTAGCACACAGCAAGTCTGCAACCAAAGAGACTAGTCAGGAGAGCACTTTATCGTAAGGCAGTTGGCGAGAGACTGACTGATTTGGCGTAACTGCTTAAATACCAACAGATGCTGAGATATACCATTGAGAAACAGCACAAAATATTAATAATAAAAATAATTTTTTATAAAATGTACTCACACATCAAGTTTGGTACATTTATATAGAACAGAAACTGAGATATAACCTTCCCGTAAACGGAAAATATTGTTGAATAGCAGCGCTACCTGTCGTCTGACAAGCATCCAAAGGGAATCAGCATAATTTTACTTAAGGACCATCTCACACGCCAAGTTTCGTACAGTTCGCAATACACGCCAAGTTTCACATGAATTCAAACCAAAGTCTAACTAAATATCAAGTTTAGTTAATATAAGCCCATTGGTTCATGAGGTACAGTGTTCGAAAAGCTTTGCTAACTCTAAAAACAGATTTTTTCCAAAAATGAGCAAATCGTACTCAAAAATTCTCAAAACGTGTAAATTTATCGAAAACTGGAAATTGAAAACTTTTCTGAATCTTATACTTTCTTTACATGTATGCAAAAGATGTAGTAATAAAACAACTTATTTAAAAACAAGTAGTCAATTTCAGTCAGTTGAAAAGCATTATGTTTTAGTTAAAAAATGTGTCTTCAAATTAGAAATGACGTAAATCATAAAAAAAAAAAGAACCCTTATAAATTAAATTCCTTTTTTAATTTGCGCATATGTTCAATACCATAAAACTTCGATCTACCATTCATTCACTCATAATTATTTTTCGAACTCTAATGGCCGTTGCCTCTTAGAATGAAAAATCTGTTGTCGAGAGTTTAAGAATGCTACATCTATACAAATTACTGTGTCCATGGTTTCATTTGCAATTTAAGTAGTGGCCATATTTAACAACTTTCTTCTTTGGGAATTTTTTAATACAAAAGAATATGTGTATAAAATGAAAAAGTGTATAAAAAAATAAAAGTATTTTAAATTACCTTCTTGACATCGTAAGAAAATAATTTTTGTATTCTAGAAATCTGGCTAATCATACCTTTCGAATAATACCACTTTCTACCTCTACTGCCATGATTAATATGTTAAAAGTGCACGACAAATTTCTTGTTTGCCTATTAATATGTAGATGTCGAAAAAAAAATGTTGTACTCGTAAACCTTTTTGGCAACAGTTAAATTATAGCTAATATTTAAATGGTTAATTTTAAAACTATTATTAGGTTATTATTTTCATGTTTTAATTAATTAAAAAAAAAACTAATCAAATGTTCGAAAATCGGGCTTTGAGGAGCACTGAATGCACAAGAATACTTCGGGGGGAGGGAGGGGGAATTCTTCGTATAGAATCACGTAACTGTCTGAGCTACCATCGTTGTTTTACACTGTTCACAGACGCACATACATCGCCTTTTAGATGTGTAAAGATAATTAGGGGAAATCATCCTCGTTTATAGCTTTCCCAAATTGCTGATTTTCAAAATGTTATTTATTTTTATGATCTAATTATTTTTAGCCACTCATTTATTTATTTATACATTTAAGCAGCCAAATTATACAGGATTTCATGCAAAAATTTCATTCTTTTCTCAAATCGCAACATTTAGAAATTTTAAAATGTTTATTCTTCAATTTTTTTTTTTTCAAATTTGAATGCTTAAAATAATTTTATTCATCAGATTTTACAGTAGGTTAAAAAATTTTCTTGGAAAACAAAATCTCTTCGAAGTAACTTGTTGTTAGATTTTTTCAAGATTATTGACATAATCCCCTAAACTTCACTATCTAAGAGAAATTGTTTAGTATGACATCTTTATGGATGAAATCGTTACTTGTCAAATCTTTATTCCACATTCTGTCAGAGATGGATGCTTTCACATGCTTCCAGATATTGGAACAGATTCATCACATGAGAGAAGGGGAGGAAAATACAGATAAATACGTCAGCAGCCAGCTTATTATAACGATTCTAAATCTAAACGGAAGTCAGCAAAAATTGTTTAAAAAATTATGTCCACATGCCTTCCTTATTACACCCGATGTATATGTATCTTATTTAAAATTGCAATGCTAGTTTGCGAACAAAAACTCACTAAAGAATTTAGTACATTACGGTCTACCAGAGGTATATATTTAAGAACATTTAATATTTTTACACAGCACAATACAAAATCAACATGTTTTATCCAAATGCGCAAAAATATGTGTTTTATAACAAGGTATCATTACCAGGAATGACTAGTTTTTACAGGACCTCAAAAATTATTCGGTTATATTAAGGAACATAAGCAAAAATTCTAATTTAATGGTTAATGTTGTGCATGCTACTTTCAATAAGCTGCATGATGCAGTGAAAGTGCAGTGTTCTTTTGAAGTTTTTCATAATATGATAAGATGAAATTTATTTATAAGTTACAGCATATAGATAGGCCAGTTTTGAAAAATACTAATAACAGTTCATTTTACCAACCTCCCTATTATAAAAACAAGTAAATCTATTATAATCCTATTATAAAAACAAGTACAAATGTCCTGGATTTTGAGGGAATGGTTTTAAAGATTTTTATTAAAAAAAAAGCGAAAAAAAACTTTCAGGATCTCAAAAGAAGCATCAAAATTTGAAAGTCAAATTTTTGGTATGATTACAATATTTTCCTTTCATACGTATGTTCGGAAAGTAAAAATTAAATGAATAGTGTTAACGCTTTTTTTTTTTTTTTTTTTTTTTTTTGAGACGACAAACTGATTTGATCAATTATCATTTTCAGGAAAATAAGCGTTCGCTGGTAACCCGTGTTCCGCACAGGAGAAAGTAAAGCAGAAACCTAGTTTTCTTGGAAGCCAGTTGATAGTTTTGAGAGAAATTTGAGTTTCTTAGAAATGGCAACTTGATCTGTATTACACACAGCTTCTCGAAAATTAACGTTTGGTAGTAAGCTGCGCTTTGGGCAAATTATAACAAAAACTTTTTTATTATTATTATTATTATTATTTGAACGATTTCGATACAAATTTAGATTTGGAAGATTTTAGATATGACAGTTCGTTCTGAATTATTCTCGTTAGAAAAACCCGTCTTTGTTGGTAATTCGCACTCCACTCGGGGCAAAATATGGCAGAAATTTCATTTTCATCGAAATGGTTCTAACGGTTTTATTGAAAATCACAGATAACGTGATGTTTGGAAATTGAAATCGATATAATCTATTGTCTTATTTCCTTCTTTAAAATATGAATACATCATGCTAAAATTTCAATTCTTAAAGAAATATCTCTTTAATGACGATTTCCCAACACAAGTCCTGAAACTCGCGTAAATACGGGCTAGGACCCCTTACCCAAGCAGCACCGAAACGTTCTCTGAACGTTCAAAAATTGTTCTACAAACACGTTCTAAGAACGTTCACTTTGAACGTGTTATAGACGTCTATTTGTCCATCTTGAAGCCGTACAATAGTACGGTTCAGAGAACGTTCAATGAACGTGTAACTATCACCATCGGTGTTATAGAAACGTTCTGAGAACGTTCTACGTATACGGTCTCAGAACGTTCTAAACGTTTTTAGAACGTTTTCAAAACGTTATACACATTTTCAGAACGTTCTAGAAAACGTACTGTAAACGTTCTAAAATAGCGTAGAAAAAAAAAAAAAAACTGTGACGTCATTATAAAAAAAACACCACAGTACGGGCGTTTAAAAGTAAGAAGTACATATTATTACTTACAGACTTTGAATAAACACCATAAAATGCCATAAACTCGCAACAATTGTTTCGGGTCGAAAAAACACACGACCCTTCATCAGGCGAATAAAGTAAGCACGAGTGCTGCAGTCAAAGCGGCAACGCAATTGGTGCGTTGCCGCTTTGACTGCAGCACTCGTGCTTACTTTATTCGCCTGATGAAGGGTCGTGTGTTTTTTCGACCCGAAACAATTGTTGCGAGTTTATGGCATTTTATGGTGTTTATTCAAAGTCTGTAAGTAATAATTTTTACAACGTCAGTTTTGTGGTGCTTTTTTATTAAAAAGTACATAGCTGATGACGAATAATGATGCAACACATAAACAGAAACATAAATTACTTTTTTTTTTTTTTAAATTCAAATAATGTTTGAGAAATTTTAACATACTTACTATTCTTTTAATTTCAACGTATATGCATCAAAAATTCTATATTCTATGACAGTTTTCCGAAAAAAGTGCCATTACGTCTCTTTATCCCTTAAAAAATTTCTTAAATTTTTCATTTTTTTTTTTTTTTTTTTTTTTTACCCTGATCTGAAGATAATGAAGTTATAGTATTAATTACAAAAGTTTGAATAAACACCATAAAATGCAAGAACTTGAAACAATTGTTTCGGGTTAAAAGAAGACACAACCCTTCATCAGGCGAACAATGTAAGCGCGAGAGCTGCAAACAAGCATGTTGAGTGTGTTGAATGCGTTGCCGGTTTTTTTTTTTTTTTTTTTTTTTTGTAGCAGCTGCGAGTTCTTGCCTTTTACGGTGTTTATTAAAGTTTCGTAATTAATACTATAACGTCATTATCTTCAGATTAGGGGAAAAAAGAAATTTTTTTTAAATGCAAAAATTTAAGGAATTTTTTAAGGGATATAGAGTTGACATCCACGTTATGAAAATTTTGGGGAATTACTGTCGAAGAATATGGAATTTCTCATGCATATACGTTGAAATTAAGTATGTTAAAATTTCTCAAACATTTTTTGAATTTAAAAAAAAGTAATTCATTTCCTTGTTGCTGTGTTGTATCATCTGCTATGTACAACTAAACTCTTGAATTATTTTGCTTGTTTTAATCCTTGGGATTCCGAATGCATCATCCTGTGAGTAATGTTTGTTTTTTATAGTTGTTTTCTGTTTGATTCTCTGATTTCTTGAATTAATAGTTTATTCCAGGGGTGCAGAAAATGTTCAGACCTCGGAAATTTCCCCCAAACACAGTATAAACTTCCCTCAATAATGCAAAAATCTACTTTGGTATAAAAAGTCATTTGTTCTATGTAATAAATCTTTAAGAGAACAGTGTAATATAAAAATATCGCTGTTAGTGTATAAGCACTTTAAAGTAGCAAATTGTTATTTTTGATTTACATTTTTATTTTCTCTTAAAAAAATATTCAAAATTTCCCCCGAACCTGAGCCCTGGTTCTGCACCCCTGGTTTATTCCACTTTATTCCTCATTTTTAACTTCAATTAATTTCTTGTACGATTGGGTGTCCGCTGGCAATTTGCTATTATAGCTGCTAACGAACGAAATCGTACATTGGTGCTCAACGGTGAAAAAGGTCACCCCTGACGATTTTTAGGTTGATTTCTTTAGAAATCGACCTATTGCAATCACTTCGTTTATCTATCTATCTATCTATCTATCTATCTATCTATCTATCTATAATGAAAATTTTGTCATCACGATAACTCCCGAAATAATACTCGAAATCGAACCAAATTTGGACAGTGAACTAATATTATAAATATCTTGGATGAGTTCGTTAACCAAGTTGCTCCGACTTTTTGTTTTCAAGTGGCAGCCACTTGAAAATTTCAAACCGACATTGTAAAAAGCATATTTAAAGCAAGATTTGCTTGAATTTTGTTGTAAATACAGGTCACATGAGGGTCTCAATGATGTTTATTAATGAAGTTTATCCGCCATTTTCAATAAAGTGGCAGATATCTTAAGTTAAGCGGGACCACTTGAAATCAGGCTACCACTTGAAAATTTAAAATCCCTATAACTTCCGAAATAATACTCCAAATCGAACCAAATTTGAATAGTGTCTTAACTTATCTTATAAATATCTTGGATGAGTTTGTTAACCAAGTTGCTCCGCCATTTTGTTTTCAAGTGGAGACCACTTGAAAATTTCAAATGTAAATTGTAAAAAGCGTATTACGAAATTGTTTGAATTTTGATATAAATACAGACCACATAAGGATCTCAATGAAGTTTATTAATAAAGTATATCCGCCATTTTTAATAAAGTGGCAGATATCTTAAGTTAAGCGGGACCACTTGAAATCAGGCTACCACTTGAAAATTTTAAATCCCTATAACTTCCGAAAGAATACTCCAAATCGAACCAAATTTGAATAGTGTCTTAACTTATCTTATAAATATCTTGGATGAGTTTGTTAACCAAGTTGCTCCGCCATTTTCTTTTCAAGTGGAGACCACTTGAAAATTTCAAATTCAAATTGTAAAAAGCGTATTGCGAATTTCTTTTAATTTTGATGTATACATAGATTACACAAGTGTCTCAAATAACTTTATTAATGAACTTTACCCGCCATTTTTAATAAAGTGGTGGATATCTTAAGTTAAGCGGGACCACTTGAAATTAGGCCACCACTTGAAAATTTAAAACCATGATAACTTCCGAAATAATACTCCAAATGGAACCAAATTTGAACAGTGTCTTAACTTATGTTATAAAAATCTTAGATGAGTTTGTTAACCAAGTTGCTCCACCATTTTGTTTTCAAGTGGAGACCACTTGAAAATTTCAAATTTAAATTGTAAAAAGCGTATTCCGAAATTGTTTGAATTTTGATGTAAATACAGACCACATAAGAATCTCAATGAAGTTTATTAATAAACTATATCCGCCATTTTTAATAAAGTGGCAGATATCTTAAGTTAAGCGGGACCACTTGAAATCAGGCTACCACTTGAAAATTTTAAATCCCTATAACTTCCGAAAGAATACTCCAAATCGAACCAAATTTGAATAGTGTCTTAACTTATCTTATAAATATCTTGGATGAGTTTGTTAACCAAGTTGCTCCGCCATTTTCTTTTCAAGTGGAGACCACTTGAAAATTTCAAATTCAAATTGTAAAAAGCGTATTGCGAATTTCTTTTAATTTTGATGTATACATAGATGACACAAGTGTCTCAAATAACTTTATTAATGAACTTTACCCGCCATTTTTAATAAAGTGGTGGATATCTTAAGTTAAGCGGGACCACTTGAAATCAGGCCACCACTTAAAAATTTAAAACCATGATAACTTCCGAAATAATACTCTAAATGGAACCAAATTTGAACAGTGTCTTAACTTATCTTATAAATATCTTAGATGAGTTTGTTAACCAAGTTGCTCCGCCATTTTGTTTTCAAGTGGAGACAACTTGAAAATTTCAAATTTAAATTGTAAAAAGCGTATTCCGAAATTGTTTGAATTGTGATGTAAATACAGACCACATAAGGATCTCAATGAAGTTTATTAATAAACTATATCCGCCACTTTTAATAAAGTGGCAGATATCTTAAGTTAAGCGCGGTCACTTGAAACCAGGCTCATACTTGAAAATTTAAAATCACGATAACTTTTGAAATAATACTTCAAATCGAACCAAATTTTGACAGTCATATTATCATATAATTATCTTGAATGTTTTCACTAGGCAACTTGTCCCGACATCTCGTGTCTAAGTTCCAGCCACTTGAAATCACACTGCCACTTGAAAATATGCCATCACGATAACTTTTAAAATACTAAACAGATTCAAATAAAAGCTGGTTAGTGAACTTTTGGTTCAAATATCTAGGATAAGTTCTCTTGATGACTTGATCCGCAATTTTATTTTCAAGTGGCGGCCACTTGAAAATTTGTCATTATGGTAACTTTAGTAAGACAGAATCAATTCGCTTCAAGTTTGGGTAGTGGATTTATCATTCAAATATCTCAGATAAGTTCGCTAGGCATCTCACTCCACTTTTTTTTACAAGTGGTGCCACCTGAAAATTTCTTATGATTATAATTTTTGAAATTCTGATATAATTTAAACTAGAACTGGACAATGAACTTATCGTACAAATGTACTGGATGATTTCGATGGGCAAGTTGTTATGCTATTTTGTTTTACAAGTCGCAGCCACTTAGACTGCCACTTGAAAATTTGCCATAATAATAACTTTTGAAACACGGCACTGATTTAAACCACAGTTGGACAGTAACCTATGCTTCAAATATCTTCGATGTGTTTGCTGGAACTTTAGAAATACTTAATCAATTCAAATCAAAGTTGAAAAATGGATTTATCATTCAAACAAAAAAAATTTTGAAAATTCACGTAACTCATGAACCAATTACGTTATTGCGTCCATCTTTGGTATATCGATAATAAGTATTTTCTCGCCAAAAGTCGCCAAAAAAGTCGCCATAGGGGAAAAGTCGCCAAATTTGGCGCCAAATCCATTACATGCGTTACTGGATCTTTTTAATCCGTTTTTAAGGTAAAATTAGACTATTTTAATGCTAAAACAAACTAGAAATGCAGGAAACTAACATGTTATCAACTTACTAAGCCTCTTTGAAAGAATTTCTACAAAAAAAAAAATAATTATTTTCAAATTTGCAACGATATCTTAGATGAGCAACTTTCTCTGCCATTTTTATCGAAGTGGCAGCCACTTATTATTTCAACACAATGACTTTTGAGATTTTGAATTAATTCGAACTATGTGTGTACAGTAGACTTATCTCACAAACGCATTTCATATATTTGTCAACTTAACCCACCATTTTTTTTCCTAGCGCCGGCCACTTGAAAATTTTAAATTCACATAAAAGTGTATTTATGAACCGATTTGCTTAAAACTCCATATGTGCATAGCCTACATCAATATTTCTGCCAAGTGCATTAATAATTTGTAGCCGCCATTTTGAAACAAAATGACGGCTACTTGATAAGGAAAAAGAAATCAACCTACCCTTCCGAAAAAGCCGGAAGGTCTTGTTTTTTTTTTTCCCTTCTTCTTCTTCTTTTTCACCGTTCTGAGCTTTTCCTCTAAAAAAAAATGCTGTTTTTATTTTTCATTTTTTTTTTTTTTTCTCGTTGTTTGTTTGTATCTTTTGATTTGAGTTTCATGTCGTTTTTACGCACCGGCAAAATTATTAAAATTGCAACGAATAATCTAGGAATAAATGTATGATTAGATTGAAGTTAAATAAAATAAAAATCAATAAACAAAAAATAAATGTTTCAATAAATCACAATCAGTCTCCACAGGTTATTTAAATTTGTTGTAATTTCCTTCTCATTGTTCTATGTGGTTTCAGTGATCTTATATCGGTCGCCTGGTTTTAACTACGATTAAAAATTCATTTATGCATATATATATATATATATATATATATATATATATATATATATATATATATATATATAATTTTTTTTTAAATACAGGGTGCAAAGATAGTCACGAGAATGTCTTTATCTCCTCAACTATTGGTCGCAAACATATAGTTTCAGTTACAAAATGTTTTAAAAAATATGAGCATTTGCGGTATGACATGTTTAAATTTAAAATATCTATTTTTTCAAAATTACAAAAACTAAATTTTTATACAGTCCCAGATCCCTATATATCCCTATAGATCCCTTTAGAAAAATTGACACTCATCCTAACAAAAAGTTTCATTTATATTCTCCCAAAATGGAACAAGATATTTAAAGTTTAGATTTTCTAACATATTTCGGCCTTCAATAAGGGATCGGTTTAAAAATCCTATTTGGAATTTGTTTGCTATTTTCCGGGCTTTATTAAAGAATTTTTCATTGACTTTTTAATAAAGCCCGAGAAAATGCGGAATAATCCTAAATTTTGAAACTAACTATCTCAGACAATTTTGGGCGCACAAAAGTGAAGCTTTTCGTGTTATATTTTTTAAGTTGAAAGTCAACTTTTACTATTAGCGTCCTGAAAACTGTATAAAAATTATCAATTTTTGTGATTTTTAATAAATTGATTTTTTAAATTTAAACATGTCATATAATGAATGCTTACATTTTTTTAAAAATACATTTTGTAATTGGAGGACGTCTGAGACCAATTGTTGCGCAAATAAAGGCCTGCTCTCGACTTTGCACCCTGTATATTCTAAACATTTCTGGGTACTACTTTGTAAGTCCATGGATAGTTTAAAAATATATTTGAATGCTGAAGTTCATAGAAAGTTTTAATATTCCAACATAAAAAATATTTTCGAAAATTAATGCACCAATACACCGCTAAAATTATATGCAATTGAGTTTAGAATATATTGTTAATTTATAATAATAAGAAATTGAAACGAATATTTAAAAATTAGTTAGAAGGAAGAAATTTTAAAAATTTCCAAATACTTAAATATATTTTTTTTAAATCAAAATATTTAACATACTTCATATTTTTAAATTTCAGTGCATGTGTGTATTCATATTTTCAGTTTACAGCAGCAGTTTACAAAAATGATGTTTACAGATATTTAAACTTATTCCACATGGCAATGTAATTGGTAATCATTAAATGTTTAAATTTCTTTAAAATGAGTCAACGCAATTTTTACTCATTTGATGTAATTACGCTATCATGGCATATTAAATAATAAACAATGTAATTATTATTGTTATTTTTAATAAAAAATATAGGAAGTATATTGTTTATAATTAACATATCATTTCTTAGTATGTTATTTATTTACTTATTAAATATATTATTTATTGTTTATTAATAATAATTATAATAAATAGTATAATAATAACAAATACTTATAAATAAAAAAAAAAAACAATTACGTAATAATTTATTTGTTTTCATTTTTTCCCTGTTGTTTTCATGTTTCCTTTATTTTACTAAATCTGGATAAAAATAACCCACCAGAGTTGTGCTTTAAAATTGATAACGTTTTCCCTTTTCCGTTTTTATATTATGTTAGACATAAGTAAAAGGAAAGAAAGCCGTCCTCACCCAATCTCTGTCTATGATTATGCTAAAAACATAATTTTTACTTATTGGACGCCATTATTTTCTGGTTCAGAAGGTTAGTATTAAAAAAAAAAAAAAAAAAAAAATTAAAGAAAGAAAACATATAGAAATAGCTTTTGTATAAATACTTTATAAATAAAACTATTGCTCTTTTGTATATATATATATATATATATATATAATTATATTTCACAACACTTTTATCGTGTTGTATCCATTAATATAAATAGTTTTTATTCCAGAGAATGCTTGAATTCCAAACTTTAAAAGTCAATTTTTAGCCATTTTCATGACATACAGACGAGTGGCAAAATAATGTGTAATTTTCCGATTTAGCCTTTTTGTCAAATACCTAGAGAAATCTTGATAAAGTGCATAGAACTTCATGGGTATAAAAAACATGTTATTCCACATACACTACCGCTCAAAAGTATTTGCCCACCTTGTTTTTTTTTAATATTTTTACCATATTATTTTTTAGACATATAATTTTTATTAATTAATAAAATACACATCTAATCATTACTAAATATTATAAATTAATTAAGATATAATTATTTTTCAAGAAGTAAATTGATTTTATTAAAAACACCAATGAAAATGAAAATTTCATAGACGTTGTTTTTGGCTTATATTTTTAATTTGGAGATCTTAATTAACTATTTTATTATTTAATAATGATAATAATATACTATGTGTCTGACATATATATTTTGTTTTATAGGTTATCGCCATATTTGTGCTTTAATCCATTAATAATTGAGTAAATTGACAGTGTTCAATTAATACAAGTAGAAATTGAAATTATGCCAAAAAGAAAGGAACTTTCTACTCAGAAACGAGCTATGATTATTGGTCTACATCAGAGTGGTAAATCTAATCGCCAAATTGCGAAAGATTTACGAATTCCACGCCGAACTGTAGATTATAATGTAAAAAAATTTCAAGTATCAAATAGTTTTGCTAATAAAAAACGCAGTGGAAGGCCCCGCAATACAACTTCTACTGATGATAGATATTTAGTTACAACATCTAAACGTAACCGTAGACTCACGGCACCTGAAATCACTGCCCACGTAAATTTAAATAGAGATGTACCCATTAGCGTTTCTACAGTTAAACGAAGACTTCAAGCTGCTGGTCTTCATGGTCGTATTGCTGTAAGGAAACCTTTGTTACGAGCTGTAAATAAGAAAAAGAGACTCCAATGGGCCAAAATACATAAAGACTGGACAACCAAAGAATGGGAAAAAGTATTATGGAGTGATGAATCTAAATTCGAGATTTTCGGATCTAAGAGAAGAATATTTGTTCGCAGATCAGCTGGAGAAAAAATATTAGATCAATGCGTAGTACCTTCAGTAAAGTTCGGCGGTGGTTCCGTAATGGTATGGGGATGTTTTGGAGGTGGTTCTGTTGGAGATCTGGTTAAAATAGATGGAATATTGAAGAAAGAGGGGTACAAGAGAATTCTTCAAAAGAATGCTATTCCATCAGGGAAAAAATTAATTGGAAAGGAATTCATTTTTATGCATGACAATGACCCAAAACATTCTTCAAAGCTATGCAAAGCGTATTTGGAAACACAAGAACGAAAGAATGTCTTAAAAGTAATGCAGTGGCCTCCACAGTCTCCCGATCTAAATCCGATCGAATTGATGTGGGATGAATTAGACAGAAAAGTCAGAAAATCATGCCCGACATCAATTACCCATTTGTGGAGCCTTTTGCAAACAGAATGGAAGAAAATCGGCAAGGAATGCTTGGAAAAACTAATCAAGAGAATGCCAAGAATATGTGCTGCATTAATAAGAAATAAAGGAAACCATATTGATGAATCAAAAATATGATTTAAATATTTATTTTGTTTATCTTTCAGTTTACTTACATCTGTATTTTTGAATAAAATATAAATTATTATGAATTGTCACAATAAATTATTATTAAATCGTCTTACAGCATTATTTGGATGGTGGGCAAATACTTTTAAGCGGTAGTGTATATTTATGTAAAGATTTTGTCCAGAAAGAAAAGAAGGGATCTTAACGGGGGAGGGGGGGGTGTTATTTTATTTATAAAAATTTGCACTTGAAATGCGTTGTAGCTGTAGCATTTATTCTTGTATGTGGCTTCTTTAATTTATGTGTATTCATAATTTTGTCAGTATCACGCGCATTCATTGAGAATAAAGTTTTTTTTTTTTTTTTTTTTTTTTTTTTTTTAACTTTATTGAAAATTTGCGAAACGTTTTTTGCTTATATAACATAAAGGGTTTTCAGATCAATTTAATGCCATTTCTAGAAAATTTGACATAGTGCATTAGACATAACATAATACAAATATAATATAAAAATATTAATATAAGATGAAATATGAGTATTTTTACTAAATAAGTTTTAACTTTGCATCCACAAATGGTGACAAAGTTTTTTTTACAAAATTTATTATCCAAATACATAAATACTCTGAAAAAATAACCAAAGCAATATTAGGGAAATTTAGAAACATATCATCGATAGAATTAGTTAAATTTAAAGCAGTATGAAAGAGAAGCGAATGATAAGTGGTTTTATAAAGATTTCAATTTAATTAACTTACAGTGTATTCCCAAGGACTTATAAAAAATAAAAATATGCATTACATACTTATACTTTTGCTTGTCTTTCATAGTGCTTAAATTTCAACTAATTCTGTTGACGATATCTTTTTGATTTTTCACAATGTTTGCATGAGTTCTATACATTTCACTAAATAATACCTAAAAAATTTTTTTCGTTAAATCTTGTGCATGCGCAGATAAATATCTTTTAGTAAAAATGCTCATTTTTTTGCATAAATTTAATGTTCTTACTCTCTGATTACAGAATGTTGTGTCTAATGTACTATGTCAAGTTTTCTAAAAATGACTTATAATAAATTAAAAACCGTGCTTATTATAAATAAAAAACACACGAAAGTCTTTAATTTCGTTAAAGAAATTTTCTGTGATGGTGAATTATTAATGATAATTAAAAAGAGCGTCATGAAAATATGTTAAAGCTACAATAAATTTCAAGCATTATTAATTACAAGATGCTGCCAAATATGTAAAAATCTAATTTTATTAGTGGTTCTTTTGTTATCTTTGGGACATTTTTTTTTAAACATATGTGATATAACATGTTATTTACACCCACAAAGTATCCATCAAATGTTTCTCAATATTTCCGGCAAAATGTTTAAATTTGAAAGTGTCGCTTTTTTTCTTATTTGGTCCCCCATCATCTGTATACGTATATAAAGATGCACAATAATTATTCTGTGGATTACATATGTGCTTATACTTGTGTGTATTCAGACTAGCTTTATCTAAATTACTATTTGATTATTAATCATAAAATTGACAGATTCATTAATTACATACAGTTCAATATACTCTTTATAAATATACGGCATTGTAGTTCTTAGATACGGTACAACGTATGTCTACTATGTACATATTTAATATTTATGAGTTTTGTACGTTATACACCAAAAATGATAAATTCGGAACAATAGTTTAAATTTTTCATGCATACGAAAATAAATTTTAAAAGATTAAATTAAAACAATATTGTGCATTGTGTTTTTACATAATGCCCAATGTTACATAATGTTTTTACGCAACCAGATACCCCCCCCCCCCCAAAAAAAAAAAAAAAAAAAAAAAAAGGATTATATTAACCAAGAGTGTTGTTTGTAACATTAATGTTCAGGTTCACTTAATTATATTTATGTAGATCTCTATATAATTCAGATGAAAGAAAAATATAAAGCTACGCAGACTTATATATTTTTATTTATTTAAATTCGTTTAACCCTTTCAAAGGCTTTGGAATACATTATATCAAACCTAATTTTAATTCCCAACTGTAAAAACGTGTCCAAGAATTTTTTTTGCAAAGTTTTACTTTAATAATATAGAAGAAAAACTCCATTTTTTTTTTTTTTTTTTTTTTTTTTTTTTTTAAATCTCTTATATTTGTTTGTACGTACTGGTGGCAGTTAATTTTAAATGATCAAAATTATCTTGTCCCTCAAAGGGTTAAGTGAGAATAACTTTTACACACTTAACATAAACATATTTGGTTACAAGAAGAAATATTTTTAGAAATTTCTTTATTAGCTATATATTGAAGAATGTTAAATATTGAATGTAGCAGACATATTTTCGTAATCAATTAATTAAAGAGGTATAACAAAAACGCTTTAAAGATTAAATTGAAATATATGTATGCAAACATTCAGATGCATTAAACTTGTCTATCACAGTTGACTTAAGCAAATTATTACAGTAAAATTTACGTCTGAAAAAGATGCATTAAATCTGAAAATGGAATATGAGAAAAATAAAGGAAAAAAATATGAAACTGTATTCCATATTTTATGTTGTGTTTTTATTCCAAACTTTATAACAATACTCTGTACTTTAAGAATTTAAATTTGTACATTTTTTACTTTTTTTTTCTCTGATACAATATATATATAGTCAAATGTAATTAACGTAAACCGCTTAACGTGAATAGTTTCCACAATCCCCGCTAAACAAAGGTCAGTTTCTGAGTTACTGACAATATAAACTACTGATAACATGAACAATTTTTTTTATTCCCCATGAGATTCCCGTAAACGAGGTTCGACTGATATATATATATTATATATAATGTATGTTGCTTGGTAAAAAATCAGTAAGTAAGCTAAAAAAAAAAAAAAAAAAAAAAAAGAAAAAAATTATGCATCTAAATATCTCATGATAAAATGAGTATTTATCAACAACAGGTGGATCTGTTATTATTTAAGAACTACAATGTTAAAAATGACTGTACCTCTTTAGATTTTGAAGCATGTATTTTATAGCCACTGCTCTTTCCATTATATTACCATTTGATTTCGATGAATATAATAAAACGAAAAAGTACATTTTCCTTTAGAAAGAACTGAATGAATAAAAAAAAAATAATTTTAATTAAATTTTAATTTTAATAAGTTTAATCTTTTCAGCTATATACTACCATTGTTTCCAATAAATACTACAAATAAATAAATAAATAAATAAATAATAATAAAGATTTCTCTTTTAAAGAAATTATTTAAAATAAACAAAAGTAAAAAGCTGTTATACTATGAAATTTACACATTATGCATAAACATAACGGTTATAAATAATATTTTATTTAAAATTTAATGCACTTTTTTTTTCTTTACTTCATTACCATTTGATTTGAAGGTAACAAATAGGTTATAAATTGAAAATAAAAGAAACGCAATAGCTGTTTCAGGTCAAATTATCAGTCCGACTCTTGTTCAAGTGAAAAAAGAAAGTACCGAAATATTATTAAAGCAACTACGCATTCGTAAATTTTAAGTGAATTTTGGAGTAGTGCTGCTATATATTAGTATTTAACAAGAAAGATATCTTACGAACTGTTATATAGTTAAACGCAACTCACAAATTATCTTAATTTCAAACTATATATATATGTGTATGTATATTTTGTCAAAAATATAAAAACATGAAACTTCATACAATATTTTAAATAGCTAAATGTGAAATAAACTTTTTTACTTTAAAAAATATAGGAATTTAAAATAAATGTTGGATAAGAAATTAATAATCTCAAGAAATTCTGCCATAAAACGGAAATTTTAGAAACTGTTGTTATAAAAATTTCTTGTAAAATTTCTGTTTTTATTTCTTAATAAATTTCTGTTTTTAAACATGTTCACTTAATATTTACCTTAACTGACTGTAAACATTTACAACATTAAATTAAATTAGCATTTTTATAAGCAGGCTTTTACTCACATCTCTTGAGAAAATCGATGCTATTGAATTTAAGAAAACTAATACATAATCTCTTTTTTAGCATTTCTTACATGGATATTGAAACTGAAATATAATTTTCTGTCTGACCAGTAGAATCACACGTACATGGTCATAAACGGTTATAAAAATTAAAAGAATAAAATTCATAATATTTTTTAAAAAAATAAAAATTATCTACGTTATTAAATTTTTTTAAAATTCTCCTTGATTTTGCACTAATATTGTTTATTAGCATAATCTGAATACATTTGTGCTTTACTTTGTGGATCGATTGATGAGTTAATTTTTATTTTTGTAATATTTTTAACTGTGGAATTTTCATGCAATTATTTTTTTTTTCTAATTCAAACATTATATATATATATATATATATATATATATTTATAAATAAATCCACAAAATAAATGTACAGATGCATTTAGAGTATATTTATAAACTATAATAATATAAGATCGAAGTAAAAACTTAAGACTAAAGCATTTTAAACAATTTAAAAAAAGATTAAAATTTGTAATTTTAATTTTTTAAACTTTGGTAGTATTCAGGAAATTTTAATATATTTAATATTCATACATTTCAACTCATATAGAGACACTGTGAAACATACGCTGTGAAATAGGTGTAAACTCCACATTTTTTAAATATGAATATTTTTGCTTAATTTTACCACATTTAGTTACATCTTTCATTATAAAAGTGAAAAACCTCTTATTGCATTAAAATCCCATAAATGGCCTTACATTGTTTTTTCAGAAAACTAAAACTTCTAAATAATTATAAAAATGAAATTTCTAAGATTTTTCACATAATGTATAAATTCTTACTACTCTGATTTGTTTTAAACGCTAAAAATAAATAATGCTTACAAAATCTTAAATTGTTTTCCTACATATAAATTTGCAAAAAAGTTCGTTATTTCAAAATCTATTTAGAAAGAAATAATTCACTTTACATTGAACGACCCATTATATGCAATGCAAACAATTCTAAGACAATAATTTCAAAGAAAGATTTTCAACGTCCACCATACCCTTATTAAGACTGACAAAATAACACAAGCTCACATACCTTAAAATTAGATTTATAAGAAATTAATATATGTTTTTTTTCTCTTGATGAGAAATTTAAATTATGTTTATTTTTTACACAAAAATCCCGCTTATTTATGACAGAAAAAATATTTGATGTCATAATACTATTATGACATATAAGTTTTGCTTGTAAAATTTATTCATTGGTAATACTAATATTCAAATGCTGTTAGAAAACAAATTAGTAGTTAGATTTACTTTAACAGCATTTTTCAATTTCTCGAGCTAAAAAAAAAAAAAAAAAAAAACTTAAAAATAATAAGTCAAGATTTTTAGCATCTGATTAATAATTATATACAAACTTTTATTATAAGTATGAATAAAGTATTAATAATGTATCAAAATATATGTATGTAAGATATATAAAGTAAATTCACTCTTACGTCTCTCTTTGATAATCAGAAAGTCATCAACATGAGAAAATTGATATGAAATCATTTGGTTTTCGCGCCTGAAAATTATGGAACTGGCAACCCTTGTTGGTAATTTGGCGGTCAAGTCAAATTTGGCAGCTTTCTATTTTGAGATAAAACAACACAAGTAGTCCTTTTCATTTTGTGGCATAGTCATTATTTAATTATTAGGGGGGAAAAAAACTATTTTTGTTTTATGTAGTTACTTTAATGAAAAATACAGAACTCAACAATTGTATTTAAAAAATGTTACAGAGTTTGTATTTAACAATATTTTGTTAAATAGTTTATTTTTATGATGAGGCAAGATATAAAAATTCGTCGTGTATTTAAAATGTTGCATGCTTGTTTTATTGAATTACATAAAATGCCACTTCAAGGAAAGCTTATCTAACTAAACAGGATGATAATTACAAAATCAAGCTAGTACGTCGTGGCCATTACAAAACTGTATTTTATATTTTCTTAAACAAATCCACGTTGTTCAATTAAAAGCAGTTATTTCTGCATTTTACATTTATGAAAAAAGCCAATAATGAAAAAAAAAATTATTTATTTATTTGTTTATATATATATATATATATATATATATAAATTGAATTATTTCAAATTATTACAGAAGTTTTATTCAATTATTCATTTTAAAAATGGTGAGCTATTTCAAAAAATATTTAAAAAATTTTGCCGGCACGAAAGAGCGGGTGTGAATGATGCTACTCCATATACTGTCGGCAGAAATATTATTGAAGCTCTAGTAAATCAAAATATTTGCACCTAAACTGTTTTGTTGAGTAAATATTTATCGAGTCATAATCTTAGTCTTAAGCTGTTTATAAAAAAGTAGATTGATGATAAAAATTAGTGATCAAACTAATATCTATATAATATTTCTCTAACGTGGACCAATTTCAATTATTATTATTATTATTATTATTTTTGAAACGATACGATAGTGGTAAAATTAATAAAATACGTCAGGATAAAAAATAATATTTAAAAATGAACAATATTTAAGCACGCGTATTCAGTTCAATGATCTAATAAAGAAAACATGACGATATTTGTTTGAGGACATTATTTTATGAGAAATGTATTTTTGAAAGTTATTTCTGCAAAATCTTTGCAAGAGTCAGTATAAACCTATTAATATTTCAAAGATATAAACAGAATATGATATATTATCATAAATTGGCTACAAAACGCAATCATAAAAAATATAATCAAAATAAGATTTTTTTTTTTTTTTTTTTTTTTTTTTACAAAAAAATTACGCCAAAATAAATAAAATGCCATTGCATACTTGGCGATTAAAATTTAAAAGGCGTCACAGGGGTCCTTTAATAAAACCATACTGCCTGCAGAAGTATGAAAACTGAGTCATAAACCATGAATTTTATTTTGAAGCTTTTCTTTGAATAATACTGGTTTCACTATTGCACAATATTTATTTGGATCTAATAATAATTTGGCTTCTGGTAAATTAAAATTTTAATTAAGGGGTGAAATTGATATAATATTTATAAGTTTCAAATTTTAAATATAAATAAGAAAAGAAATAAAGTGCGAAAATGCCGCACGGGTTTGCTAGTATATATAAAACGTGGATGTGTGCTTCAGTAATTTTTCTGCCGAATGTACAAAAAGTTTTTTTGAATAATTATCAGTATTGTATATATATATATATATATATATATATAATCGTTTCACAACCATTAGTTAAAAATAATCTGTGTATTTTTATACCAAACGTTATTCTAGATGACTGCACGGGTCGAAATTTTATCCTTTAAACATTTAATTTAATCCTTTGCCGGTCCTATTGAATTTCCCTCTCCTTTTTTGAATATTGTCAAATTTAAGGATTTTTTTGTTCAATATCCACCAATAAATTTCTACTGCATCGGTTGTCTAATCACTTCGAAGTTTATTCGTCCATTATGTCTAGCAAATATCACTCCTCAAAATTATTGGTGTTCGTTAAATAGAAGAATCCCTCAATTTGGCAATACTCATGTACAGCGGTTTAGAGCATTAGGGCCGGCAAAGGGTTAATATAGGAGAAAATAAATAAATAAATAAATAAATAAAACATTTTTTTAGCTGTTTTTAATTATTTCAACCTCAAGATTTGATCAAGGCTATGATTACCGATTATTATTATTATTATTATTATTATTTTACTTACATCTGTCAAGAAGAAAGTATTGGATTCGTGAAAATTTCCGACTTTCGATTTTCGATGAATTCACAGTTTGTGATTTTTGGAATATGATTTGACTATTGTTAGAAAATGTCTTTGTATGTGTGTCAGAAAGAAAATTTTGGACTCTGTTTCTCACGAGCCAGTGGACAGCATTTAACCAAACTTTATATTTGGCTAGACTTAAATTACTGCTAATTAGATTTTAATATGTGGCTTTCATAACATATTGCTTCTATATTGCAATCCTACTGGACAGGCTCTATCTAATCATCTATAGTTATAAATACACTAAGCTTGTACATGTGATGGAAATCATGTAAATCTGTACTGATTTTATTTGGGTACAAAAAGCCAACAGATGACAATTTAATTTCGTTTCTGATAAGGTAAAACCTTGCTTCTAAAGTATACATATTTCGTATGTTATTTATTGTTATTTAAATCCACCAAAATTGGTATATGATATTTATATTATTAAAAGGTATGCTGATTCAATTCGGATGTAAACTATCCACAATGTGGCGTTGCTGTTAGTGTCTGGGATTTCCAGTTGCCTATACAGCAGCACCTATTGGTGAAAATTGTACGAAATTATGTGTATAGAAAGTTAATTGTGAGAAGCTAAGTTTCTTGAAATTTTGTGCGTATTAATCGTTGGTGGCGCTATTATATAGAATGGAATAAAAGAAACTTTTATAGCCGTCACAGTATAACTAGTTTTGTTTTGTTTTTGTTTTACTAATGCGCAAGATATTTATATTTTTATTGAAATATTACAGAAATTGCTACATTTTTACTAAATTTAGTAATAAACAAAAGAGAAAAATCAAGCGGACCACTTAGTTTATAAAACACCTACACCCTACACCTAAACATACACTTTTGTACGTCTAAAATTTTAGTGAGTCCCCATATCAAACCACTTACGGTATACCCATACTTTCAATAAAAAATGCGCACGGTTACGATGTAACTGAGGAATTATAAAATATATTTTTGAAATTAGAGAACGGATAGACAGACAATGGTGTTGACAAACTTAAATTTTAAGCATACTTTTAACTTGTTGGAAAGTTGAAAGCGTTTCACAAAATTTAAAACACACTTCGATCAATTTTCGCTTATTATCCTCTAATATATTTAAATATTTCTATATGGCCTTATGAATCATAAGCTAACAATAAAATATTTTATAGGAAACATGCTTTATGTGCATACGAACAGTATTTGATAATTTTATTACGTTTCATGTAGCATATCTAAGTATGCTTTAAATAAACATTAGCAGGCTTTGCCCGCTTTGCTGCATAGTATATTTAAATAAATTCTCAAAATTCCATGTCATTATTAACAAAATCTCAAAAAAAAAAAAAAAATAATAATAATAATAATAAATAAATAAATAAAAAATCGCTGAAATCAATCGAAACTTAAGTTAATGTTCCTGCTGCGTTTGGTAATGGTTCTCCCGCTCCCAACATGATTAGTCTGGGTTTCCATTGCTTTCGGCAGCGTCTTACCCACTTTTTACTCTCCCTCTTCGGCGGGTAAGTTAGAAGTTTCGCGAAATACCACCGAAGTGCCTATTGCATACACTTAATCAATACCCACCAACCAAAATTCGACATTCTAAGATAATTTGAAGCAAAATTTTTTATTTCATAATGTGTGAAATTTGAAGGTATCGCAAATTTTTTTAATAACGACCGTCATCATGAATGTAGACCATCATCAATTAAATCTCTTCTTTCATTTGACAGACACCTCACTTCTCAACCCAAATAAATAGATAAAAATAAATAGATAAAAATAAAATAAAAATTACTATTTAATTATGCATTATCAGTATTTAAAACAGACTGTTTTTATTTAAATATTAATAACAATTTGGTGGGACACTCACACGGCTTTCTCTTACTGTTACCTAGCATTTGAATGCTATAAATGCAGATTGCAGGAGGGGGGGAACCCCGTTTAAATATATTGCATAATGCCTACTATAAAAAATTCTTGGCTATTATTAAATTTAAAAGTTAATTCCAAATTTTTCAGTCAACTTTCTTTCTCACCACTCTTTCAAGCTTATTAATCTTGAACAAACATTTTTAGCAACCTCAAAATAAACTTCAAAATACAAAATTTAAATTATCTGCAAATATTTGTTTTAAAATTAGCTGATAACAGGCATACACAAAGATTAACCATTAAAAATTTGATTTTAGTATTCAGGGAACCTCAAAACGTGTAATTATAGGGAAAAAATAAGCTTTAAAATTTCCACTTAAAAAATTTCTTTGTTTACTCTGTAGGTTTGAAGTATTAATTATCATTCCTAGGTAGCCCTGTAGATGAATGGAGAATGATTTTCATGCCATATTTTACATAAAACATACTTTTATGCATATAAAAAAATATATGTTAACTTCTTTTTCTTTAGTACAGGCTACAGATATCAAACTGTAAATAGCAAAAAAATTTCGCTCACATACCTAATGTATTAGAATTCTCTTGGATGTCCCTGTACAAGAAACATTTGCTTGATCTCAAGCAAAAGCTAAGGGCAGCATCCCCTTACATGATTCAGATGTAGAATACTAAGTTTTCACATTCTGGAATTATTTGTTTTTGAAATGTGCTGATACCTGGCATACATGTACAGGCATACACAAAGACAGACACACACACACACACACACACACACACAGATCAAATACAAAAACCTGATTTTGGGATTCAGGGGACCTCAAAATGTGCAAAAATATTGCAAAAAATCAATTTCAAAATTTGACCCAAAAACAATACTTTCGGGTCAAATTTTGGATTTTTCTTATCCATATCTGTGGATGAGAGAAAGAAAAGAAAGAAAAATATATGCGATAGTTAAATAGAGGAAAAAAATAGCCAAATTAGCGAGAAAACTGCCAAACCGTTTGACTTCCTGTAATAGCAGATGCTTGCCTATCGTTAAGTTAAAGCGCGAAAATTTTTGTCACATTCTGCAATTCTGTTGATGGAGTGCAGACCGAACCTTGTGCAGTTTGCTGATCAAGCAGTAGTGTGAGGGAGTTCCTCACATATCCTTTTATTTTACCAAATTTATTCAATTATAATTAAAGATCTATTTATTCACAATTTAAAAAGTATAACTTTTATAATCCTTTGTATTTAGGTCAAACTTATTCCAATTTTAGTAAATTATGCATTCAAAATTAAAATACTTATCACTTTCTAATTTTAAGAACAAATTCAGTATTAAATACATTGATCTCTTTTTAGCTTAATGCAATATATGTATGTAGGGATCTAAACACAATTTAATTTTATTATCCCTTAAAGTAATTATATTTTTATTTCCATTTCACTATGTTTCCCAATAAATCTAATTTATATTTATAGCTGTAAATGTACGTTGGAAACTTTCCGTTATATCTTTTTATTATTTTGTTTTATTTTATATACAGATAATCTATTTAACTGCAGTTATTAATGATCCATTATGTAGACATTATGTCGCAAGAATTTTCGCAATATTTCTTAATTACTTGCACCTGTCTTTTCCAACGGTATTCGTTGGCGAATGTATTTTATGCCAAAAAGGGTTGCCATAATTTCAACCGTCATTTATTTTTTAAAATTTCTCATTGGAATAACATTAACACAAAAGAAGATGTGTTGGCGCCCTTGGCTTCAAAATATAAAGATATTATCTCTATCTGGCAGTTAACAACTTGGCTGCGGAATTTGATTCCGGGACAGTTTGATAATAATCGCCGTCTGTTAAATACGTTGTACGTTAGCTCTCTCTCTCACCAATTATAACGACTTCCATTTTAAATTTCGAACCTTAGTTATTGCCCAGAATTATATAATAATAATATTATTTGTTTTAAAATTTAACTTCAATAAACGTTCTATAGTTAAAATAATTTAGTATCTGTTTTCCTTTGACGCAGTGTACTTTTATTATATCAGGAAAATATCTTAAAAATTAATATGTTTGAATTGGATCCGCCACTACTGTACAGAAACCTTCTGTACATATATTGGTGCCTTTGCAGGTCGGAAGTTCGTTCGGTGGGAGAGAGGGGCGTTGGTTTAAAATAAACTTTCTAAGTCATCAGCAAATTGTGTTAAAAAAAATTGGAACTTTGGAAGTGTCTGCTTATCATCGGAAATCTTCCTCTTGCTTAACCCATATCACTGAAGGATCTATAGATGTGTTGGTTTCTTGCAAAATTACAACTTTGCATTGAGACATTTTATTATTATTTCAAGAGTGAACCTGTATTCTCATAATATTTTGACCTAAAAACCATAGAAGAGAAGTTCGTATGTTTTCAACTGAGAGAAAATGAGCGACAAGTTTCTTTTATGGAACTATACAATTAACGACTATCAGTGCGTCTTATGGAGAATCGTGTTATTTATTTTCCATACACTGTTTATCTAATTAAAAAAAAAAAAAAAAAAAAAAAAAAAATCAGTTCTATGTTTTGTTTCTGACATGCAGTTCGTTGAACTCTCTCGATTCCGTAATCACCTAGTTATCAACTGTACTGATTAAATATATTAAGATGCTGGATCCAGGAATACATATGCTGAATTCAAAGACTCGTCTGGTGTGCATGAATGAAATTTACTTTACGTTCAATGATTTTGTGGTTTCATTTGAAAGACGAAAGACTAGGAAAATGTCTGCGTTCCCTTTTCCTGAGGCTAGCTTTTCAAGATAGGTTCGTATGACGCAGCTGTAATCATCGCTGAATTTTTTCACCGCTGTGTTCTTAATTCTGCAGATGTCCTTTTTCTCTTCCCTTGTTCACCCTTCCAGATGGCACAGACAATTTCGGATATAGTCTGCATGGTTTCGAGTGATGTCGTCATGACTCGTTTTTCGGAATACTTTTTGTTCTTTTTCCCAGAAATGACTAAAGATTTAAAAAAAAAAAAAACGTTACAAGTTGGAACTCTATATAGAAAAAGATATAGTTTTCAAGAACAAGATGACTTTTCTTTTAAATACTTTTAGTGATGTATCGAGATGGCTATCACCCATTTGGATGTACAGATAAGAAAAATTTATTATTACTATATTTATATAAATATTTTAAATATTTAATACGTATATACGTAAAATATTATTTTCCTATTTAAGGGAATGCATATATATATTTGATAAAAAATTAAGTAATTTTTAATAATCTTAATTTTTGGGAGATATAATTTTTTTCAAAATAAATGTATATATAAGCAATATCTGTGCATTCCTCCTTTGAAACTGTATATATAAAAGTGTTTATGGTCATATTTTGCTATATATATTTTTCTTTTTGGATTTTTTTATTTCAATTTTAAAAATTATCTTTTACAATTTTTAATTTGTCTAGGGATATGCATATTTCGAATTTGAAAATATTTAATTTTTAATTTTTGATTATCTACTATTTCATATGTGTCAGTCCGAATTTTTATAAAATAAATTTCATGTGTTTAAAGACTCATTATATTAGAGTCATAATTACTAAGTTTTTGCCAGTGTTTACATATGGTAATTTTTGAATTTTAAAGATAACAATTATATTAAAAAAAAAAAAGAAATTTTTATTGTCTTTATGTATAATATATATACAAATTTACATATTATAATGATTTATCACATTTCAGTGTATTTTTTTATTTTCATATTCAAATATTTTGGGTTCAGATTCTTTTTCTTGTTGAGTTTATAAATCAGTACAAGATAATAAAAAAAAAAAGGAACGAAAATATCTTCTTAATAATTTTGAATAATGGGTGGTGCAATAATATTAGGTATTTTGTGTATGCACAGTCAGTTATATTATATAAGAAATTTTATTTTCATTTTTGAGTTTGGAAAATTTCATAATTGCATATTACGATTTTTTTTAATTTTTTAAAGTTATTCTAATAAATAAGAAATATATTTTTTAAAAGAGAGGAGATTCTGGATTGATTTTTAAAATATAAAAGGGAATTGAAGTTAATATATTATTTTGATTTTTTTCACAATTTATTGTTTTGCTAAACTTTTTTGTTAAAAGTTCTTCATTGAAGTACAATGGGCTTTGTGCACAGGAATTTGATGTTTAATATTTTTTACGTTACTTACAATTACTATCACAAAATACAAACAAAATAAATACATTTTTTTATTTTATTTTTAATTAATCTGCTGAAAATATTCTTGTTATCATTGATTAAGGTATTCATTCTCCTTATAAATTCTTAATTTTTAATACATACACTTCGTTTTTTTGGTTGTCAAAATTTAATATACAAATTTTTTGTTGTTGTTGTCAAGTTATGTAATGTTTCCGAAGGAAAGCTTGTACACTGTCTCCGAGTGCTCTTCAGTGTATCGTTTTTTTTTAGTGTTTTGCTGTTCATTTTATAAACAATATTTCGGCAGGACCGATTTTTTTTTTTTTTTTTTTTTTTTTGTTTGTTTATGGATGATGAATAGCGGAACATTATTTTTGTGGAACATTATATATTTTTTTTTTGACAAATGTTTACAATCATTTAGTTCAAAATTTCCTTTTGATACATAAATTCGTTTTGATGAAACTTCTTTAAATGTAATAATAACAGTAGATTAATTGGGATAACATTAAGACAGGGGTAAATAAATAATATTGAGAACCTTGTCACATTTTTCTATTGAAATTATGCAGAATATTGATAAAAAAAATTTTTTTGAGTTTTGATTTTTTTTTATATAATTTTTTTGATTTCCAGTGAACAAAAAAAAAAAAAAAAAAAGGAAAAAGATTTAAAACTCATTTTTACATGATTGTTGACAAAAATTTTTTTCTTGAAATTATATAATTATAATACATTTACAACAAATGCATAAATTTGTGTTTTCACATTTAATTTCCTATTTATACACAACTTCGTAAAGATATACACACATATTCATTAAATGGTTTTGTTACATACAGTACCAGTTTGAAAATTTACTGATGTTTGTTTAAAAAAAAAAAAAAAAAAATGATTTAACACAATTTTTAATACACTATTTTTTTTTTTTTTTGAAGGTGATGGCATTTAAATCTGACAATCTCAGCCTTGCCATATGGTCACTTTCAGTTATAATGCACGTAGGTGTACTTCACACACACATTTTCAACAAATAATTTTTTAATTCAAATGCAGTATTATTTTAAAACTTGCAACATTGATAACCAATTGCGAAGAGATATTATTACATGACACTTAATTTTTCTTGATTATGTAATTGTATGGAGTATATAATTCCATGGTGACATAATTTTCTCACACATACATTTTTCTTATTACACAATTTTTACGCTTACATACTATTGTTTTACATTTTATTTTATTGCCAATTCTCACTTCTACATGTTATACAATATTTTTTTTTCTAGTTTTTTTTATTTTCAAAATATATGAGATGTACACAAACATAAAATAGGAATTTTATATTCTCTATTATAACCATATCATGGAATTGATTCATCTTTTCACAAAATACAATGTTTTCAATTATTTTTTTTCTATAAATATCTACACATATTTACAATTTTGTTTATTTATTTATTTATTTTTTTTTTTTTTGAAATATTGCATGTAAAACTAGCTTATATGCTAGCCATGCATTTTGAAATATTTCTCAATTCATAAAATAACACACACACACACACACAATATTTTGGTCAAACATATTAATTTTTATTTTTATTTTTTTTTTTTGGAAATATGTGCATGTAAACCTAGCTTATGTGCTAGCCGTGCGTTTGGAAATATTTCTTCTATTTACAAGAATTACACACACATATATTTTTCTTATACACATATACTGGTGTTTATTAGTTTGTATATAATAAACCTTAACTTTTGAATTAAGGGAAGTATATATATATACACAATTTTTTTTAATACAAATTCATACCTTTTAAACTTACGTAATTTGTGTACATGATGATTTCAAATATTGGAATTATATTATTAAATATAAAACATTAAGTTTTTTTTTTTCCTCTCATTGTGTGTTTCATTACACATACATGTTTTTTAAAATATATACAGAGTTATACACATGGTTATTTCAAATATTGGAATTATTTTATTGAATATAAAAACATTGAATTTTTATCACTTACTCATTCTAAATTTCATTACACATGCATGCCTTTCAAATATTTCAAATATTGGAATTTTTATTACATATAAGGCATTAACATTTTATTTTTCTCACTTGCTCATTATAATTTGCCTACACATACAATTTGTAAACAAATATGAATGGACACATGGGCCATATTGTGTTTTTCAAATTTTTCTCGCTATTGTGCATATGTATATAGATATTTTTTTTTGTGTTACAATACATTGTATATATTTTCTTATCACATAATTTTACTGATACATATATATAAGCAATATATATGTGTATAACACATGCTGTGTTATTTTTTTGATTGCTATAGCTTGCATTTAAAAAAATATATATAAAGTTTTTTTTCTGATCAGAATATTTATGGCACTAGCTCATGGCTTTATAATTGCCCATTTTATAATTGAGCTGAATTTTTGAAAGATCTTGTTTGAGCATTATGCATGTGATTGCATTTATATATATAAAAAAAAAAAAAAAAAAAAAAAAAATATGTTTTTTAACTATTGCTCAATTATATATGAAGAAAAAGGCCTGTCTACACACTGATGTAGAAATTTATTATTTTGTCGACATTTTAGTTTTTCAGTTTGGAAGTGCACTTATATATATATAAAAAAAAAAAAAAAAAATTAATAATAATAATAGTGATAATTATAATAAGATAAATAAATAGGTACCTATACGCATAAATTAATATAAGAATAGAATAACAAGGGGCAAGGAAATTTAAACATGGTTCAATTTTTGTTACATTGGAGTGTTGCTGGTTTGTTGTATGTTAAATGGAGTGTATATATCCTTCACTAATATATTTTTATTTTCAGAATAATTACATGGAATGAAAATAAAGGGAAAAAGAGATAATGAGATCCGTTTTCTTTTATCACATACTTAAGTATAATTTTAATTTATTGTTTATCTATTATGCAGATAATAAAATTTTATAATCATAATATTTCATATTTAAAGAAAGATATTTTATAGCTTCTTATAACACCCTTTGTATTCGATGATATCTAAGAATACTCAGGTGTTGTTTTTTTTTTTTTTTTTTTTTTTTTTTTTTCTTTTTCTTGTGAAGTGATGGATTCTTCTTCTCCCAATGGCCGGCCACCAACGGGGTGAATGGATTTATCCTTTCATAAACATTATAAGTTTTGATTTTTTTTAATGTATGTATTATTCTTAAATTTTGTTTTGACAAGATATAGATAGCTAAAATTTTCTATTGATCTAATAAAAATCTTTCTTTTAATTTTTTTTAAAAAAAAGAAGGATATAATTTAATGAAATAAAAAGTATTAGTCACAATGCTAATATTATGGATATTTTTCCTTTCCAATTATATATTTCAGACAAGTAAATTTTGATCAATCTTATATTATTAATATTAACTAATAATAATGGATTTTTTAGGTTTTGTTAATCCAGGATAACGTTTTATTTTTTTTAGATAATAATGATAATAATTTTACACACTTTAACTATTTTCATGTTGTATATTGGGAACACTCAGTCAATTTTTTTTTTTCTTTCATCAGGTTAGGAAATTTATTGCAGGAGTGTGATGTCACGGTCATACTCCTTGCAAATTTTTGCAATAGCCACACCTTTTCTTCTCTTACACGAACACATATTTTTTTCTCAGAATGCTTGTGTGGCATAGTCATGCACACATAAAATCAAGCCTCTTTTGAGTCACACATTTTGCTCGGTATGCTATATTTGGCAGTGGCCTCACAAACCACTTGCTATTTTGGCTGTTTGCTGGGTTCACATTTTTCTTCCCCTATCTTGGTGAAATGGCATGAGTGGTGCTCAATTTTAATTACACTTTTTCTAAACTTATTTTTTTAATTACATAAGATTCTATTGTTGACAACACATTTTTTTTCCTTTTCAAGAAGAAAATCATTTTTAACTTTTTTCTATATCACGAATTTTTTTAATACTTCAAATTATTTCAATGGGTATATTTAATATATTGTTTGACGAGAAAATAGAAATTGTTTGATTTAAACATGATTGACAATAAAAGATTATTTCATTGAAATGCATTTTATGAAACTAATTAATTTACTTTTCAGAAGAATTGTATTACAATATATCAGCTGTAACAAGATCAAGAAATTATTTATCAAGACATTCATTTTAAAATTTTTGTGTGAAGAATATGTGTACACGCATGTATTTCATGACAGTATCTTGCATGTGATTGACAGTATTTGTATACTTTACACACATGATAATGGTTGTTTTGTATATTTTTGGATTATTGTTTTGTATTGTGGTGGAGAGAGCTTTTTTTTTTTTTTTTCATGGCAACCGGGAGAGATATGTGAGGGAGTTCCTCACATATCCTTTTATTTTACCAAATTTATTCAATTATAATTAAAGATCTATTTATTCACAATTTAAAAAGTATAACTTTTATAATCCTTTGTCTTTAGGTCAAACTTATTCCAATTTTAGTAAATTATGCATTCAAAATTAAAATACTTATCATTTTCTAATTTTAAGAACAAATTCAGTATTAAATACATTGATCTCTTTTTAGCTTAATGCAATATATATATGTAGGGATCTAAACACAATTTAATTTTATTATCCCTTAAAGTAATTATATTTTTATTTCCATTTCACTATGTTTCCCAATAAATCTAATTTATATTTATAGCTGTAAATGTACGTTGGAAACTTTCCGTTATATCTTTTTATTATTTTGTTTTATTTTATATACAGATAATCTATTTAACTGCAGTTATTAATGATCCATTATGTAGACATTATGTCGCAAGAATTTTCGCAATATTTCTTAATTACTTGCACCTGTCTTTTCCAACGGTATTCGTTGGCGAATGTATTTTATGCCAAAAAGGGTTGCCATAATTTCAACCGTCATTTATTTTTTAAAATTTCTCATTGGAATAACATTAACACAAAAGAAGATGTGTTGGCGCCCTTGGCTTCAAAATATAAAGATATTATCTCTATCTGGCAGTTAACAACTTGGCAGCGGAATTTGATTCCGGGACAGTTTGATAATAATCGCCGTCTGTTAAATACGTTGTACGTTAGCTCTCTCTCTCACCAATTATAACGACTTCCATTTTAAATTTCGAACCTTAGTTATTGCCCAGAATTATATAATAATAATATTATTTGTTTTAAAATTTAACTTCAATAAACGTTCTATAGTTAAAATAATTTAGTATCTGTTTTCCTTTGACGCAGTGTACTTTTATTATATCAGGAAAATATCTTAAAAATTAATATGTTTGAATTGGATCCGCCACTACTGTACAGAAACCTTCTGTACAAGTAGATTACTTATTCAATAATAACATCCGTGATTAGTTTTTTTATCTAAACTCTGGGTCTGGGGAATGCATTAGATTTTCATGACAGAAGACAATCATTTTTATGCTATGTAGAAGATCTTAGAAAATTTATTTTTCTAAGGGTTTATTATTATTATTATTATGACAAATGAAAAAAAAAAAAAAAAAAAAAAAAAACGGTAAATTTGTTTTAAATCATCAGAAAACGATAGTTCAATTTTTCGTTTTAAAGGTGATATCGAATTCTTTTGAAAGATAATCATAGTGAAAATTTTTATCCACCCCTCCCCCATCCCCGTATACTTATTCCTAGGGGGAAAAACAATGTCCTATGAATAAAAAAAAAAAAAAAAAAAAAAACTGTTTGACTATTACTCGTTATACAGCCAAATTGAATCAATAATGTAGATCAAATGTATGTCACACAGAAGGTTTGGTGAGAAGCTGATAGATAGCCTTTCTGTGAGTGGAAAATATTGGAACGTGGCAGTGCCACCTGTCGTCCAATATGCACCCAAAGGCAATCTGTAGTGTTTTACGTAATATTAATTTCACGTACCAAATTTACAACATTTATAAATCACAGAAGTTGAGATTTTTCGTTTCCGTTATGAGATTACATTGCAACATAGCCACGCCACCTGTTGGCCGATGTGCATCCAAAATGGACCAGTAAAGCTTTACATAAAATCGATTTTACTTATAACTTCAGTGTATCACAAAATTTAAGTGTTAAATCACAAGAATTAAAATATTGCCTTTCCGTTAAAATGATTAAATTGCAAATTAGCAACGCCACCTGTTGGACAATGTATACATCCAAATTGTATTAGCAGAAGTTATGATGATATATACCAATATATTAAGTTTAATGCATTTGTACACTATAGAAGCTGAGATATAGCCGTCCCATAAATGGAAGGTTTCATTACATAGCAGCGCAATCTATCGGACGATATATCCCAAATGAAATTTAAATAAACTCCAATTTAGGGCAAGATCTAATTATGTAACAAGTTTGGTTGAATTCCATGTATTGATTCGTGAAATACAAAATTCACAAAATTTTTCCATGAGTTTAAAATTTTGTAATTTTTTTTCACCTCACCGCTACTGATTCTTGAAAAGCATTCTTTACTTACGTGCTAACAAAACGTTAAACTGAAAATGTAAAAAATGCTCTATTCTCTATCAAGCTAAAAATTATAAATTTCGAATAACTTACGAAGTTTTTAAATTAGAATGTTACAAATCTCTCAATAGGATTCTTATCAATATCATAAGCGATATTTTAAAACTGGTCCGATCTCTCTGCAATCATTTGTTCTTGAGATATCGTGTACATGGACTAACGGGCTATCACGCTAATGGGTGCCGATACACATTAACAGATACCATACCAACCTTTTGACTTCCGGATTTCTCACGCCACAAAACGTGTAAAAAAATCAAAAACTGAAGTCAAAAATTTTCATGATTAACCTAGTTTCCCAACCAATAGTACTAAAAAGTCATTTTGTCATATTCGTTATAATTACACTGTTACAGAACGTGTTATGACGGTGTTACACTTGAACGTTCTATATAGAACTAGAATTGTACGTTTTATAGATGGTACAAATCAAACATTTTCAGAACGTTCTAAATAATACTATTTCTGAACGTGTTTTAGAACGTTCTTTTGACACGAAACACGGTGTTTGAACTATTGAAACCGTTATTAGACGTTCATAGAACGTTCCTGTGCTACTTGGGTAGAAAGGTTCCCACAGAGGGAAATCTACCTATAGGCATAGGACCCTAGTGAAAAAAAATACCTTAATCTTTGCAACCCAGCCCAACCCAAAACAAGTTATTCTATTTATCCTGAAGATATTTTTACTTTTTTTTTTTTTTTTTTGTATTAAATAGAAGAACGTATTAGATTCGTAAAAATTTTCGATTTTCAGTTTTCGATGGATTTTATATGTTTTGAGAGGTCTAGAACGCAATTTGAACATTTTAGAGAATGTCTGTTTGATTATCTGTCTGTCTATCTAAGAGTTTGTTTGCCTATCACTGCAAAAAAAAAAAAAAAAAAAAAAAAATCTGTTAAAAGTACAGGAAAAATCTGGCAGCTGAGGTGCCAGTATTTCTCCGTCAAATATACAGTTAAAAACCGTAAAATTTATCACTGACATATATTTTACACAGGAATTCTGTAAATCAAACAGTTTTTTTGTTAAAAGTACAGTTTTCTCCTGTATATTTGACGGAGAAATACTGGCACCCCAGCTGCCAGATTTTTCCTGCACTTTTAACAGTTTTTTTTTTAAAGTGATATGTATGTGACAAAAATATTCTAGCATTTGCATCTCAAGAATTATTGCACAAAATTTAATATAATTTAATGTGTAGTTTAACCTACATATAAATTAGAGCTTATCAATTTTTAGTGAAAATTACTCGACATGTGCCGCTGTTATAAAGCGATTTTTTACATTTAATGAAAAGTTATATCGCAGATTCAATTATTTCATACGTGAGAGAGCTGTCATGGAACACTATGCTGATTCAATTTGGGTGTATATCAGCTGACAGGTAGCGGTTCTGTTACTCACCTTCTGTGATTTTCCAAATGGCTACATCTCAGCATCTGTTGATTAAAATTGCAGCAAACTCTACACGTAAAATCTTTAAAGAGAGAAGCTGTGATTAAACTTTTGTGCGCGTTAAGCAGTAAGTGGCTCTGTCATATACCATATGTCCCCTAAGTCTGTAAACATTTTAAAAATTCATAGAAATTGAAGGTTGGTTGGTTGGATTTTACGTCGCACTAGTGCTGCGCAATGGGCAATTGGCGACGGTCTGAGACTCACCCCTAGAGGTGGTCCGGAGACATGCCATCACAATTTTGATCCTCTACATATAAATTGAAGGAATTAGTAGAATCGAACGCAGTTTGATAAAAAGTTATTATTGTAAAGGTGGATACATATATATATATATTTTGGGAGGTAAAGAAAAAAGTAGTTACATTTTTTGTCGAAAGAGGGCGCTGCATAGACGCGTAACGAAAAATAGGCAAATCGGAGTCCTACAAATTGCCCGGTTTTACGTTTAACAGTTCATTTTTTATTTTCCCTTCTTATTTGCGCATACGTGAAGATTTAATTGCGATGCTGACTTGGTGTTTAAAACGTTATTAGTGAAGATGTTTTACCTCAGCTAAGGACCGCCGACAGCTGCAGTTTGCACTGTTGTACTTCGTTTGCAAACTATAATTTTGGGTGATGGTGGACACATAGAATGAGAGTTATATGCCTGTAAAGATTTGAAAGCAAATAAATATAGTTTTTCGATGGAAATGTGTGATTTGCTCACGAACAGCGGCCTCTATCGCGGAAAATTTTAACTATTAGTATTTTTTACCAAAAGAAATTTTCTCTCAGGAGAATAACTTTTTCGCAAGTCGTGTTTAATTTTACCAATACCATATTTTTACAAGAATTTTCAAAATGTCCATAGAGTTATGGGACACCCAATAGAAGGATATAGAAGACAGTTTTGTGATAACCACAACATACCAGTTTTTTAATGAATTTGGGAGAATTTGATCATTGAGTTACTATATTTAAATATGCGTTTTAAGTAAATTTCCTTTTCAATAGATGTTACTTTTCAAATGAACATACAGTCTGTCAGAACTGATAATCAGAATAAATAATCAGAACAGAGTAAAAAACATAATGCAGTCAAACCTCGTTAACATAAAAACGCTTAAGGTGAATTATTTTTAACATGAACTGTTTCTACAATTCCCGTCAAAATGAAGATTAATTTAGTTTATGACGATTAGCTACTGATAGCATGAACTGCTGATAACATGAACAATTTTTTCCACCTTGAGATTCACGTTAACGAGGTTCGACTGTAATAATAATAACAATGGATTAAATTCTGTCTATGACAGAATTTAATTTAGTACGACAGGACTACTTATATTTGTATTTTAACACCCTTTCAAAAAAAAAAAAAAAAAAAAAAAAAAAAAAATCTGAAAACACTAGTCTAAATAATCAGGAAATATTCAGCAGAGACCCGTTGGCTCTGTGGTCAAGTACACAATTACGAATCCGAAGGTTGTGAGTTCGATCCTGAAAAGAAAAATTAAATTAAATACCTGAAAACACTCTCTCAAGTCTAAATAATCAGGATATATTCAGCCAAGACCCGTCCGCTCCATGGTCAGACTACACAACTACGAACCCGGAGGTTGTGAGTTTGATCCTCAACGATGGGAAGTGAAATATATATATATATATATATATATATATATATGTAAGTTTTTGCGGATTTATCAAAATATTTTAAGATAGAGTAAGATTTTAAATGGTAAAATTGGATATTCGCAGGCATTTTCGAAGTGGAAAATTATGAATTGGTAACGACGCAAAATACCTGATTGAAAGAAATAGTCCTGTCGTACTAAAATAAAATAGGCATCAAACGTTTATAAACTTAACATGTCATTATTTAAGTAAACAAAAACATTATTTTAAAAAATTGTCATAAGGAATTTATAAAATCCTAAATGGAATTAAATTTTACTAAAAATTATCACAAATAAAATTATTTTTAACTCATGAATATTCCTTTTACAAATTTTGAAAGAAAATTTGAAAAACAACAAAATTAAAAATCTTCTATTATATTTAAAATTTTATTCAGATAATTCTCTAAACTTAACATTCAACAGTTAAATTTATCAAGTTTTATAATTGCCAGAAGGTTGCATTTGTATCTAATCCTTACGTCTTCTTCAAATATATTACATAACAAACAAATAACTTTTGTCTGATATGTTGTTTTGACTTATCGATATTTTTTTTTCTTCGACCCACTCGATTGCGGACACTAAAATTTAATGTATCAATACATTTCCGCAAGTTATTCTACTACTTTAATTTCTTCTTATTCATTACTCATTATATCCATTTCTACGGTTAGATAAAGTGACGTAAAAAATAAAAACCAGTTTTCCTTTCAAAATATTAAGAGATAGAGATGCCTTCAGCTACAAAACAGAGTTCCAAACTCAACAAGGACACAGGAAGACGTGGGTCGAAAAAGAAAATATTTTCCGCATCTCTCAAGATCAGTCGCATGGGTTCAGCCAGCAGGGATGACCCTTGTAAAAAAGATCGGAGATGAGGTGCGCTCCAACATTTGTTCATGCAGAATCACTTTCGAATGTGAGACTAGAAACATATATTTTCAGAGATCCATTGCGCCATTTTCCTCTTTAAACGAGAAGAAACTCATTATGATTCGCACAAAAATTATATCTTGCTATATTGTTATAGGTGTAAATGGCCGATTGACTACTCGAGGGTCCTAAGAATGGACGAAGCGTCCTCAGTTGGGGTTGTTTCTAAGGTATCCTAGCTCTATTCATGTAAGTTTCGGAGAAAACCACAGAAAATTAAAAACGACTACAGCCGGCCAACAAGCGTGACATGCACTTCAACCCGCCACATACTATACTCACTTTGAGTGCAGAACCTCTTGGCCGCACTACACATTATAAAACTGATACCAACTGTTCTTTGAGGTTACATGAATAACTTTTAATATATCTCCTTGACAGGCTCCACCAGTGATCAAGAGGTTCTGCTGTCGAAGCTAGTAGACGGGAGGTTTCGGATTCGAAACCAAGTATTGTTCATCGGCCTAGCTGCACAATTTTTTTTTTTTTTTTTTTTTTTTGTGGTTTGGCTATAATCGCTTAAAAAGACGTTCACACGGGTATTCCACTCAGACGTAGCTCCCTCAAACAGGCAATCGGCTTAACTCATAGATCGATACCAACACCCTCATGACAAGAAATTAAAATGTGTATTGTTTTCAAATAAAAAGGAAACAACAGATAAAAAAAAACACACATTCCAATTGTACTTACCTCTATAACTTCCAATTTGGAAGAATGATATAAGAGGAAATAACAGGTCCGGAAAAAAACATAAAGCCAAAATCCTAGCCCCACAGAAGCCATTATAGTAACACAGTTATATACGAAATTCTGCGTTGTTATTCTGAAATTACGTAATACTAGCAAAGCCGTGGTTCGGGAACGAACCGAATTCCGAATACGGGAAAAATTTCAAAATCAAACTCGAAATGTACAAAACTCGGCCTGATGCTGCCTGCGTGCCAATAGATCAAAGTTTGTTAACGAAACCATTTTTTATTCATGAAACCAATGAAGGTAGTGAATCAACTAAGGCTTTTCTCGCTTTGCTGGTCACTATATTTAAAAGAAACTCTTTTCTATATCGCTTTACAAATAAAAATAAAATTTAAATAAATCATGAAATTGCTTTAAAGCCCGCTTTGGTTTCCCGCAGGTTTATGTTATTATTATTATTATTATTATTATTATTATTATTATTATTATTATTTGTTTCTTTCTTTTCTTTTCTTTTTTCTTTCCTTTCCATATTTACTGAATTCGATTCTTTGTTTTTCAATATCACGTGATTGAGCAGAAAACTATCTATATATTAATAGGCAAGCATAAAATTTGTAGTCCCTTTTTAACATATTAATTATGGGAGTAGAGGGTTGAAAATGGTATCATTCGAAAGGTATGGTTAGCCGGAAGGTGCGAATATAAATATTATTTTCTTACGATGTCAAGAAGGTATTTAAAAATACATTTATTTTTATGCATTTTCCCCCATTTTTCCCTTTTATACACGTATTCCTTTACATTAAAAAATACCTAAAAGTAGAAAGTTGTTAAATCTGGCAATTTCATAAAGCTCAAATAAAACCATAGACACAGTAATTTGTATAATGTAGCATCACTATACGCAAGCGAAGTGATGACGTCACTGTCTGTCCATGGAGCCATGAAAAAGATTTTCTCTGTTAATCGTCCATTGGATTTTTTGTAAAAAAATATTAAAAAATAACGGAAATTATCTGCCGATTTTAATTCCGATATTTGGGTATAGTTATATCACGGAGTAATATTAATAGGAGTTGAAGGTCCAATGGGAGAAAGCTACGAAACTGTGATCTAAATTTTTGGTAAATATTGAGGGCGCCACTTGTCATTCCTCCCTACCTCGGCGCGGATATACTGTTGTTTTCAATAGAATTTTGCTCGAGTACATTTAAAATTTTTTATTTTAAGCAATTTAATTTCTTTGTAAGTTCTTAAAACTGCATAATTCAGATGTTTCAAATAAATGCTTCGTTCCTAGTTGTAAAACAGGCTATGATAGTGATAAGAAAAACAAAAAAAAAGCCCTAGGAGAAAAATGAAGTCCGAGTTCGTGTTTTCTGCACCTAAAGTAAGTTTATTTTTTTTCTTTACAAAATTTCATCCATTCTCCTTCCTCCCAATTGTCTGTTTTAGCTAGCTTCGGTTCATAAGAATCGTCATTTTTTAAAAGCTTTCTTTCAAAGTAAAATTAATATAAAATGGCTCTTAAAAAAACATGTTGGTTAGAATACTCTATTTAATGAAATTTGCTTTCAATCGAAATTTTTTCAGCTTGGTATTATTTAAAAAAAAATAATTAAAACGAGACATTTCCCCATTGAATAACATTGCGGAAGCTGGAGAGAAGGAAGGATTGCACGCTGGCGCCATCTGTAAACATTAGAAAACAACATCACAAAATTTCAGCGTTACCTTCTTCTCCTGTCTTTTTACTCCGTGAGTTATATCTACAAAAAAGACACTTAAAATGTACAAAAAAGCCAAGCTCAAAGAAAGAGAATTCATTAAAGTTGTGTCTAAAAAGGGTGTGATATCAAATTCCCAAGCTTACATTCAAATACTTATTTAATATTCCCTTTCAACTAAATTTTCACATGTGAATCAAGTGCCTTATGATACGTTGATAGGAATCCTTCTTTCCTGTACTAAATACATCATAGCGTGTTTCTGAAAAATATTATTATTTTTATTTATGTATGATGGGCTTGGCGGCCATCTTTCAAAGTTTTACGTTAGTTTTAATTCTATAAATCTCATCAATTATAGGATGAGTTGGTTGATTGGTTGGTTAATTGAGTTTTATATCGCACTAGTGCTGCGCAATGAGAAATAATTATACGATGGGAGGATGGGAGTGCGCCAAACTTAACACTGTTAAAACTTAAATTGATTCAACTTGTGTGCTTAACGGGGCTTTTGCGATGCTTTTAATGCATTTTTACTTTCCGAACACTATAGTGAGGAAAGTATAGTAATCATGTCAAAAATCCGAATTCGAGATTTTGATGTTTCTATACGTTTTGAGGTCCCCTGAGTCCGTTTTCACTATTTTTACGATGATGTATGTATGTGTGTGTGTATGTGTGTATGTGTGTATGTGTGTATGTGTGTATGTGTGTATGTCTGTGGGTGAACACGCTAGCGTCTAAACGCTTCGTTCGATTAACCTGAAAGTTGGTACGCATATTGTAAGTCACCATAGTACGAACCCTATAGATTTTGGTGAATCTAGCACTTATAGTTTTTTTACAGGGACACAAAGAAAAATTCTTTATCATTATGGCCTATGGGAGCAAAATCTTAAAAGTGCGATAGCATCTAAACGCCTTATTCAATTGAGCAAAAATTTTATACACATATTATAGATCACAAATACTCAATCTGTATAGATTTTGGAGAATCTAGCGCTTATAGTTTTTTTACAGGGACACAAAGAAAAATTCTTTATCATTATGCCTATGGGGCCAAATTTTTAAAAATGTGATAGTGTCTAAACGCCTTATTAATCCGAGCAAAAAAATTGTACACATGTTATAGATCACAGTTGAACTAACTGTATAGATTTTGGTGAATCTAGCACTTACAGTTTTTTTACAGGGACACAAAGAAAAATTCTTTTTCATTATGGCCTATGGGACTAAATTTTTAAAAGTACGATAGCATCTAAACGCCTTATTGAATTGAGCTGAAAATTTATATGAGTATTATAAATCACTGTTGCACTAACTATAAGCATTTTGGTGAATCTAACATTTATAGGTTTTTACAGGGACACAACGAAAATTTCTTTGTCATTATGATCTATGGGCTCAAAGTTCAGTAGCGTTAAATAAAACAACGTGTAATAGATGGAGAAAAATACTCAAACACTCTATTATGGTTTTCTCTCTTTTGTTTGTTTAACAACTACTCTTTCTTTACTTTATCTACAAAACTGTTAACTACTCAATGTTCGGAAAGTCGAGTGGAGTCACTCCAGATTTTTTTTTTTTTTAATCTGAATATTTCAACCCCTGTTGAATGGAATAACCATATTATTTTTACGAGATATTTATTCCAAGAAGCTAAATTCAAACTGGGTAAATATAACGGGGGGTGGACGCTTCTATGCTCCCCCCCCCCCCCTTAATACTAAATAATTATAAGAAATCATGTTATCGAAATATTTCCGTCTCTGCTGAATGGAATAGCAAAATTAATTTTATATGAGATATATTTTAAGAAACTTCTTTCAAATTGTGTGAATGTTTATTCATTACTTGAAAGATGGCCGCCAAGCCCATCATACATAAATAATAATAATAATATTTTTCAGAAACACGCTATGATGTATTTAGTACAGGAAAGAAGGATTTCTATCAACGTATCATAAGGCACTTGATTCACATGTGAAAATTTAGTTAAAAGGGAATATTAAATAAGTATTTGAATGTAAGCTTGGGAATTTGATATCACACCCTTTTTAGACACAACTTTAATGAATTCTCTTTCTTTGAGCTCTGCTTTTTTGTACATTTTAAGTGTCTTTTTTGTAGATATCATTTATTTTTTTTTTAAAAATTTTTTATATTTACTGGAATTAACCTGATACTTTACATCAGATATGTCCTGGATTTCAACTCAGCTTTCGTGCGATGTTGTTCCTTGCGTTAAACTGTATTACAAAGTTTTCTTTGCGTTAAACTTTCCATAATTCTGGTTGCTAGACATTATCCATGGGTTTTCTATGCAGACTAGTATGTCGTGTCCATCACAAAACTTTATTCTACATTTTCCTATATATATTAACGCAGCACAAATTATTTATTATTTTTTTCATTATGAATGCTGAATATTATCAACTCAGAGAGGTATTGTTGCACAAAATGTCCAACGGAAGTAAATTTTCACCATGCAGATAGCATCCTTTCAGTTCTAAAAAAAAAAAAAAAAAAAAAAAAATTGTAGTATATGAGCTCCACGTATCGGCCGATAGGCATCGAGAATGAATCAGCATAATGTCTCATAATGGACTTTTCACATATCAAGTTTTTTTTTCATTATATGCAACAGAACCTTTCCTTAAATTGCGAAAATCGCTGTATAGCAGCGCCACATGTTGAGATATTGGTACAAAAGTTGATAAGCACTATAATTTGTAACAATGTAAAGTTATTTGTAAATTTATGCAATTCCATGTATTAGTTACTAAGATATAGCCTTCTCTGAAATTGCGGCAATCACTGTATAGCAGCACCATGTTGAGCAAATGACACCAAATATTGATAAACGCTATTATACATCAAGGTTCAATTGCATATAAATTTATATGTAATTCTGAGCAGTAGCTCCTGATATCTAGTTGGAACAAAACTTTCGCCACACACATAGAACACACACACGCAAATAGAAATTTTCTAAAAATAGTCAAATTGTTTTCAGGAGCTCTTACAACGTGTAAATCCATTAAACACCGAAAGTCGAAATTCATTTCAATAAAATGACAAGCGAAGCGGGCAAAGCCTGCTAGTATACTATATAGAAGGAAGTAGAAATCTTTATGCATCATAATTATCATTGCCAGATTGAATTGAAGGATATTAAAATTGGATACTATATCGTGTACTGACTTTCTTATTCTAAGGTATGAAAAATATTCAAAAATAAGCAATTCAAGCTACAGATTTGAAACAAATGTTATTCAAAAATGTATTCATTTCTGTTTTCAGGGATATAAAATTTAAAATTGTACAAAATAATAAAAGCAAAGATTCTTTGGTTTAAAAAAAAGTTATAAAAAGAAAAAGCAGCTCAATTTGAAATTAATATTTTTCGGGTAAACTGAGATGAAGCAATTTCATATTTGGCGATTTATGTCTCTTTGGCGATATTTAACAGTTTTTCAGCAATTAAGATAGGAAATTTTGATTTTTAAAAGCTAAATTTTATAAAAGTTCCTAGATTAAGTAATTGTCTATCTGAAAAACCAGTTTTCAAAGAATTCTGCACATTTATGAATTCTCTAGCTTGTTTAAAAAAAAATTTCTTGAAGAAGAAATTTTTTCAAAAAGTTGTCAAAACATCTAATTTTACGCTAAATTGAAAATGCTCCCATTTTTTTACTTATTAACTTAGAAAGTTCGTTTTTATCTCAAATTAAAGATCTCGTTGATACGAATATTTTACTTTTTGTTTCATTTTACTGCGATATTTGGTTCGTCCAATATTTAAAACTTTACGGAAAAAAAAATTGCCGATTTAACATGGGAAAGTTGGTTTCTGTATAATAAGTTTTAACGATCTTGGGTTATTTCTGTCGATTTTATTATTGGCGCGTTCTGCTTTGTGTTAGCGGTAGTTTGTTTGTTTTGCTTTTCTCTGAGCTTGGCTTGGCAAAATGACCGTTTCTGCTTGATATAAGTTACTGTCTACATGTGTTTGATTGAGTTATTTTTTTCTGTAAAATTGATAAAATTTTAATTTAAAATCACAAAACTCCAGAAAAAAAAAATGGCAAACTTCCAGTTTCGAATGTAAACATAAACATTTCATTTCAGAGAGTGATATTTAAACAATAAATATTCAACTAATATACTAAATAAAAGGAAAATGGATTTGTTACTGACTGCTGCATGTATAAGTAGACGATACGGAAAAAATTCCGATTTCCGTATTTTCTGAATTTACATGTTTTGAACTTTCTTTACGTTTCAATTAACTGAAATAGGCTACTTATTTTTTAAAAAAAGTGTCTTTATTGCTAGCTTTTGTGGGTAGAAAAAGCAAGTAGAAGATACATAAAAACTTTTGATTTCCGGTAATCGATGAATTTACACGTTTTGAGATTTTCTTGCATTTTAATTAAGTGAAATTGTTGACTACTTATTTTTATTTTTTAAAAAGTGGATTTATTATTTTTTCCTCTGCATATATAAGTAGAAAATATAAGATTCAGAAAAGCTTTAGATTTTCGGTTTTCGATAAAGTTACACGTTTTGAAATTTCCCGAACTCAATTCGACCATTTTTGAAAAATATCTTTTTTTTTTTTTTTCAAACACTGTACTATATGAACCAATCGAATTAATTTAACAGAATTTGATACTTGGTTGGGCCTTGTTTTGACATGGTACCTATTAGCTTCTGGGCTGTATCACACAACAAGGGGCGTTTTCACGTTGCGATTTTCTCTCATTTCAAGAAAGGCTAACATCTACAGAGAGAAATAGTTATATTAAGTAAAACTCTGCTGATTCAGTTAGAGTGAATATCGGCAAACAATTGCCGCAGCTATGTTGCAATTGCATTCCGTTTAGGACAAGGCAATAACTTTACTTTGCCTCGCTTTGTAAAAAAAATGGTCGAGTTTCGACCACTGGGCGATACTAGTTTTATTTATTTAACGTTCATTTATATTTCCATTAATTTTTGGAAAATTCGTGCAACTTTATCTAAATTGTTTTTTTTTTTTTTTTTTTTTTTTTTTTTACTCCATTTTCAATTTCCATTTTTTCGTGTGCATGAGTAAAATATTTTATATATATACTTTTTTTTTCTCGCGTGAAAGCATATTTCATTTTATGTTAAAAAAAAAAAAAAAAAAAAAAAAAAAAAGTATTTTTTTTTTAGCAACAATTAAAATTTTAAATGTCCACATTTAAAGCTTTCACCAGGTTATTATTTTCCCATTTTAATTAATTTTAAAAAATCTAATCAAAATTTCGTTACAAATAAGGTACCAAATGAAAGCAATAATTTTCAAAGCAATTAGAATTTTCAAAGCAATAAAATACCATAATACTATTAAACGTTTTGGTAGACTCAATATGGCTCCTGCGGCCTTGGTTACTATTGCAGTAGCCATCTTGAGTAGACAATTAACTTAATTTGTCTTATATGCTGATACGTCGTAAACCAACTCCTCTTATATTATTCCCCAAAGATTTCCAATGCATTTTACCTCCGTAATAACACCAAAAATATATTATTACTGTCTTCTATATTCAATAGAAGAAAGTATTGCATTCGTAAAAATTTTCAACTTCCGGTTTTCCACAGATTTACACGTTTTGAGAGGCCTAGAACACGATTTTATCATCTTTAGAAAATGTCTGTCTGTCAACGTGTGTGTGTTTGTGACAAAACTTTTGTGGCAACCTGAACTACTGCTCAGAACTGCATATAAATTTATATGTTGAGAAACCTCTCAACAGGTGGCGCTGCTATACAGCGATTACCGAAATTTAAAGGGAGGCTATACCTCATTTTCTGTTGAATATAATCAAGCAAAACTTGGTATGTAAGAAGGTCATTATTAGGCATTATGCTGATTCAATTTGAATGCTTATTTGCCAACAGGTGGCGCTGCTGTACAGCGATTTCTGAAATTTAAGGGAAGGCTATGTTTGAGGAACTACTGCACATAATTGCATATAACTTTATATGTAGATGCACCTTATCATAAATTAGTTCCTATCAACTTTTGGTGTAAACCGCTCAACAGATGGCGCTGCTACACAGTGATTTCTGCAATTTAAGGAAAGGCTATATCTCAAGTCTTATTGCGTATCATCAAACAAAACTTGATATGTAAGAAGGCCATTATGAGGCATTATGCTCATTCAAGTTGGATGCTTATAGGTCAATAGATGGTGCTGCTATACTGGAAATTTCCTCGATAACGGAAAGGCTATGTCTCAACTTGTATGACATATAACTGTACGAAACTTGATATGTGAGATAACCATTATGGAAACGTATTTTTTAAGATTTATTTATAGACAAAAAAAACCCGTCTTTCTTTGGATATTTAGTGTTAGTTTCTCTAATAGGAAAATCGTGTGCATTCATCATGTTAGATAATTTTAATAAATAATAGTTTTAATAAATTATTTGCACATAGTAAATTTGTCTAGGAAAATATAGAAGAAAGTCTTGTGATGACCACAATATACTAGTTTATTAGTACACACACAGATTATAAAACACTTTCCAACTGTAGTTATCTAACCATCCTAGGGGTGAATTCCATACCATCCCATAGCGTAGCACTAATGTGATGCAAAGAACACTTACTCACTTATTCCCCCATCGTTAACTTCCAACGTTTATTACCCCCTTTCATGAAAACATTTTATTACTAGTGGATCTGCAGATCAGGAGCCTCAACGTCCTATTTACATCAGACATTATTCAATAGGTCATTTTTATTTATTCCTTATTATATAATCGTATATATTGATTCGATCGACTTGTTACCATAATCAGATACATTCCTGAGGGGGGCTGCCGCCCCCTCAACCCCCCGCTATGTCTCTATATGCATATCTTATAAAGTGTTACGGAATTGTAAATAATTGCATTTATTTTCGTATCAATTCTTTCAAAGAAGTTTATTAAAGTTAATAAAATGCTAACTTTGTGCATTTTTAGTCGTTTTAGCGTTAAAATAGCCTACTTTTCCCTTAAAAACATTTAAAAAAGCTCCAATAAGGGAAGAAATGGATTTGGCGCCAAATTTGGCGACTGTTTCCCTCCTTGGCGATTTTTTTTGGTGACCTTTGCGAGAAAATCCTTATTAGGGATATACCAAATATGGAAGCTCTAATCTCATTATGAGATACGAGAATTTTCCAGAACAGTCTGTGTTCGATAGAAAAGTATAAAAGGAGCATTTTTTCGCCAAGGCAGTCAGTCTCAGATCTGTGTCAGTTTCCTGAAATGCTTGCTTTGCTTTGAGCCTCTCTAGATGAGACTTTCTTTATGTGTTATTGCTAAATCGTTTGTACCGTTGTTTTGCTGTTAACGGCTGTTGTTTAAGCTGTGTTTACTGGTTGAATTGAAGCTGATACTTGGTTTATAGACCTGTATTTTTCTGGAACTTCCTGTGACTACATCACTGAATTTTTGCAAGTTTTGCCTTTCATTCTCGGACAACTTACGGACCCCCAAGTACGCAACAATATGTATTCTTAATAAAAGACGGTCTTGTATTATTTCCCTGAAATTCATAAATACCAAATTTCATAACTACCAAATTTCATACAAAAAAAATTACATAGCATATCGGAAATATTTTGCGTAACCTTTAAACTAATTTCCAATTCTATGCCCACAATTATCAACAAGAAAACATGCTTTTAAAATTCTAACATAAATTCATTATATTTGATGGGGTGTAACCATGTTAAAATAAACTTTTAAGAAATATCGACTATAGACCATAATAGTACGAAATTATTTTATATATCCCGGAAAAGTAGCCACACTCATTATAAACGCCAATAATAAGAATAAACTTAATTAATTATAACTCATTAATTTTTCAAACTAATTTGACATCATTTGGATGATTACAGTACATACTCGGAATTATTTTGTGTGGTCCCATAAATTATTTAGTCTATACATAACCTTTTTTAAGAGTAAACATAATTTTAAGCATCTTTATAATGTATGTTAATTTTATTAAGTTCAATGCAGCATAAACGCATTAAAGTGCGCTCTTAAATAAAAGTTTGTCCATAGGCTCTAATGCTACGAAATCCTTTTGCGTGTCTCTGTAAACAAACCATAAACATTCTATACACCTGTAAAAACTATTCAGCTTACTTTGCTTTTAAAATTAATAATTGTTCCAAATTTAACATCGTTTGGATGACTACGTAACATTGTCAGAACAATTTTGTAAGGTCCTGTACATTAATTAGAAAGCTTAAGAGCACATATTTTCTTCAAACAACGTAAGTTAAACATCTTACTCATGTACGCTAGTTTAATTTTCTTGATTGCAAAGTAAAGATGTTAAAATGCGTTTAAACGCAATTCACCGCATACGCCGTAATGTGAAGTATTTTGGCGTGTCCCTGTATACAATCCATAAAAAGTATAGGCCTAAAAAAATAAATAGCTATTTCTATACCGAGCCTGAATATATGTGTCAATTTGCAAATCAATCGGAGAATTTTTGCGGCCGCTATTGCGGTACATACAAATTCTTCCCATAGGCTGCAATGATAAAAAAAAAATTGGCGTGTCCCTGTACACGAACTACAAATGGAATGCACACCCAAAACTACGCAGCTAATTTCGTGGGGATCATGAACATGTGTACCAGATTTCAAGTCAATAGCGTGATATTTGCGGCCGCTATCGTACGACAGACAGACAGACAGACAGACGGAACACAAAATCCTTTTGAGTCTCAACAGAGGCACTCCACTGACGTTTCGGTAAAAATTCGAAATCAATAGCGTGATTTTTGCGGTGGCTATCGCAGTACATACATATTCTTCCCATAGGCCGTAATAATAGAATGACTTTGGCGTGTCCCTGTACACGAACTACAAATGGAATACACACCTAAAACTATACAGCTAATTCCGTTGGGCTCATGAATATGTGCACCAAATTGCAAGTCAATAGCGTGATTTTTGTGGCCGCTATCGCGAAACATACAAATTCCTCCCTTAGGCCGTAATGATAAGAAAAACTTTGGCGTGTCCCTGTATACGAACTACAAATGGAATATACATCTAAAACTATACAGCTAATTCCGTTGGGCTCATGAATATGTGTACCAAATTGCAAGTCAATAGCGTGATTTTTGTGGCCGCTATCGCGAAACATACAAATTCCTCCCTTAGGCCGTAATGATAAGAAAAACTTTGGCGTGTCCCTGTATACGAACTACAAATGGAATACATACCAAAAACTGTGCAGCTAATTTTGTGGGGATCATGAACATGTGTACCAAATTTCAAGTCAATAGCGTGATATTTGCGGCCGCTATCCCACGACAGACCGACAGACAGACGGAACACAAAATCCTGTTGAGTCTCAACATAGGCCTTCCACTGACGTTTCGGCAAAAATTGGAATTCAATAGCTTGATTTTTGCGGTGGCTATCGCGGTACATACAGATTCTTCCTATAGGCCGTAATGATAGAATGACTTTGGCATGTCCCTGTACACGAACTACAAATGGAATACACACCTAAAACTATACAGCTAATTCCGTTGGGCTCATGAATATGTGTACCAAATTGCAAGTCAATAGCGTGATTTTTGTGGCCGCTATCGCAATACATACAAATTCCTCCCTTAGGCCGTAATGATAAGAAAAACTTTGGCGTGTCCCTGTATACGAACTACAAATAGAATGTATACCAAAAACTATACAGGTGATTTCGTGGAGCTCATGAACATGTGTACCAAATTTCAAGTCAATAGCGCTATTTTTGCGGCCACTACCGCGATACATACAAATTCCTCCCATAAGCCGTAATGATAAGAAAAACTTTGGCGTGTCCCTGTATACGAACTGCAAATGGAATACATACCAAAAACTATACAGCTAATTTCGTGAGGCTCATGAACATGTGTACCAAATTTCAAGTCAATAGCGCTATTTTTGCGGCCGCTATCGCGATACGTACAAATTCCTCCCATAGGCCGTAATGATAAGAAAAACTTTGGCGTGTCCCTGTATACGAACTACGAATGGAATACATACCAAAAACTATACAGCTAATTTCGTGGGGCTCATGAACATGTGTACCAAATTTCAAGTCAATAGCGCTAATTTTGCGGCCGCTATCGCGCGACAGACAGACAGACAGACGGACAGACAGACACAGCCCAAAACCGTTTTGAGTCTCAACAGAGGGCCTCCACTGACGTTTCGGCAATTAGTTATAGAGAATACATGCATGCTTTAAAACATTTTCCATTTATATTTGCCCGTTACATTGTTTACAGTACAAAGTACAAGGGATGCGATAGCCCGGACAGTAGAGCATCGAGATCACAATCAGAGTACTGTGTTTATTGAGCACACTTTCGTGTGTACTTTTAAATGTTTTTACATAATCTTCAAATAATATTCAATACATCCTGTTAATTACTATCATAATACCTATCATAATTCTAGCTTGATTTTGTGCAACTCAATAGTGTACGTTAATTTCATTTTGTTGTATGCAATATAAAGATATTAAAACATATTTTAAATGAATGCCTCTCATCGATGTTTGTGAATTCTTAATACAAATCAATAGTGACATTTGAGCCTTTTTTTTTTCAATAGAAAACATTGTTTAGTGATTTTTAATAGCCTGAATTTGTCATATAAAGTGTCTTCTTTGGTCATCATAATAATTACTTTTTTACACGAATAATATTAGTAACAGGAAAATATATTTTAAAATGTCAATTGCTAGAAAAATTGGTGGGAAATATTAAATAAAGACTAGTGGAAGAATTTTGGCGCTGTAGAATTATTATTAATAAACGAATTTTGATTTACTTCATGCCCATACAAGAAAATTCTTAAGAAGAGAGATTTACTTTATACATCCTACTGAAATGAATTGTGATTTATATTTATCCCACTTCAACAGAACAAAGATGATTGTTTTTGATAAAAAAAATACCGATTAACAAACCACTCCTATAGAAATGTGTAAAATTAAAAACACACAAAAAAACATACATCTCAACAACATATATATGAACCACTTTTTTTTCTGCTATATTTAATATTCATGTTTTAAAAATATAACTGCGAAATTTTCTTAGCTCATAGAGTTGTAAATTAGTGGTCCAAACTGTTGGCTTTCAGGCACTGACATCTCTATAATACGACAACTGTGTCGATAATTTCCAAAATAAATCACATCGGTGTGATTATTTATCGCTATCTTTTCATTATAATTCTGCTCCTGAAGTTATAATAAACAAGATTTATTATATATTATTTGACCGAGAACATGAAAATATAATTAATGTGATAGACCAGGCAGATTTCGGTTTGTCAAAGATATATCTTTGAAGAACATTTTGAATAATAAAAGTCAAAGTTTCTCTAAAATAACTCTTACATTTTTTTCATAACTAAAACAGTGTATTGAAATAAATAAAGCAAAATTTTGTGCATGATTACTATCCGTGTATTTTTCAACTTAATAATATAATGAAAAAGGATAATTTAACGGAACAATTTACATCCCAACCGTAACAATATATATATACACACACACACACACACACATATATATATATATATATATATATATATATATATACATATATATATTATCTATGATTTGCATGGCGTTGGAAGGTTCGTTCATTAATTCTCAATAAATAAAACAAAACGATTTTTGTTTTAAGAATAAACTCTGCGGAATTTTAATACGTCAGAGGGAAATATTAAAAATAAAGTATGTAGAATTCAATCCGCGTAATGAAATGCTCGCCCTCTGGTGGGCTAAGGTGAAATTACAATTAACAAGAATAGCTTTCGGATTTCGTCGAGACGCCATTGCTTGCTGTATATTCGATGTTTAGTTTCACATATATTTATTGAATAAAAATGAATAAATCCGGTAAAAAACATAGCACATACTGTTGTGTGCCACAGTGTAAATCCAAAGGATCCAGAAATCCAGAATTAAGTTTCCATTTCCTTCAAAATGACAAATTTAAAATTTCAATTGCTTCGGCTAATGGTAGTAAAGCTTTAGTTAGATGATTTGAAACTAATATTTGTTCAGCTTCAGTTAAACATCTACTTTCGATCGAACTTTGAATAAACTGAAATATTTTTTTCCAAAAGCAATCGATTTTCCATCATGTAATGGCGGAGAAGTTATAGCACGAATATTAAGTAGTAACACAAATAGAACAATAATAAATACACGTGGCTATTATATTTACTAACAACAAAAGTTGGAAAAGCGCCATCTGTCGATCATTACAAACGTGGATTACATCACGAGAAATTATTAATGTAAATAAATCAATAAATAAATATGTTATCAAGTTTGAATTATAGGATTATGATGTAATTTTTAATTTCTTGGAAACTTGGATTACAAAGCATATAAATGTAAAATATGAACCCATTTGTTTTAAATATCATGCATACCATTGTTTAGCAGTTTGAATTGGCAAGGAGAAATAAATTTGGCAATACATAGTAAAAATCAAGCTCTATGCGGGCGCAGATCGAATAAAATTTTAATAATCTTACTGCACACGAAATTAACTTACGTGATTAATATACACAAAATCATGTTTCTAATGGAATATTGCATGATCACCATTTATGAATGGTTTACAGAACCACATAAAAATATTCAGGTACATTATGGAATTTTAGAGAATTGCATCGAAATATAATGTCTCTTCTTAAAATAAATTTAATATACTACCAGGAAGGTGTAAAACACTGATCGTTCAATGAAGTAATGTTTAAAGTGCAGTTTTAAAATGTCATATAATACATGCAAGAGAGAATTTATATTTAGTGATTTTTTATTCATACGATGCATTATTTCAAGGCCATCAAAGAATTATTATTGATTCACAAATTTTGCTTTGACTCTTTGCGCTTTCAAATGCATTACTTAAAAAGATAAATGTGATTTACATATCCTACTGGAATGATTTGTGATTAATATTTATCCTATTTCAATTGCTTTCAGTTGGTTGTTTTCGTTTTCAAAATACCAATTAACAAACCACTCCTTTAGAGATGTGCCTGGAATCAAAAACATAAAAAACAGATATCATACATTTCAAAAAATTATGGATACATTTTTTGTGCAATATTTAATATTTATTATTTGGATATCTAGTTGCGAAATTTTCTTAGGTCGTAGTATCGGAAATTAGTGGTCCGAACTAGAAGTTCTCAGACATTGACATCTCTATAACACGGTAAATGTGTCGATAATGTCGAAAATAAATCACATCGGTGTGATTATTTATCGCTATCTTTTCATTAGAATTCTCTGCCAGAAGTAAAAACAAACAAGTTATGTTATATATTATCTGATTCCGAACATGAAAATATAATTATTGTGTTCCTGATGGCTATAAGTTTTTAATTTGTTATGATAAAGAGGCAAAACAAGAAAAAACTCTGTTTCCGAAGGCTGTGTATAAAAATTTTGTTTTACTGTTTGTATTTTAATTCTCCACTCCTGCATTTTAAACAATAGGAAGTCGCCACAGTAACGGTGACGAGAAAATGGGAAAAAGCGTCGATCAAGGACTGACCACGCCTTATCTTAAATTCATCAACTACCATTCATGAAAAATAAATCTGACGGATCACGCCATAGTAATCTGATTTACACTGTTACATTGATATTTTTTTACGAAAAATAAACATATACTAGTATATAACCCCGTCAAAAATGACGGAATGTGAACGATAAATCTTGAAAACAATGTTTAGATCATGAAGATTACCACGTGATCATTTAAATGTATTTTCAGTTTTTGTTTATAAATCAAATGTGTTTCGATATTTTATAATTTTCGTTCTGAAATTAAAAAAATTCTACCCGATCAATAAATATGAATGACAATAAAAAAACTGCTGGTTGACAAAAAATATAGGCCCGAAAACACAACAGCAACAACACATCCCAGTTTTCCGTTAAGTGCTCTATTTAAAGTCCTCATAATAAGAATAATCTAGTGTGTCACTCACACGATTTTCTCTTACCCTGAAATTTAATGCTATAAGTACAGGTTGGAGATTAAAAGGTAAGATAAAGAGTACTGCTATGTAAACCTATGTTAAACAATTCAAATTAGGCTTCGGAAGAGTTTTATATGATAATTAGTTCTGGCCCCCCTCAACCCCCCGTTTCATTAATGCACCTACATTTATATAGAATTTAATTCGGTTAGTAAAAAATAATTCAGTTTAAAAAAAATAATTTATTAAAATTATTATTTAAAAAAGTTATCTTGTATGATAATACAGACGATTTCCATATTAGAGAAATAGTATAACACTAAATATCCAAAAAAAAAGTTGAATTTATTCTCAATATTAAAGTAAAAAAAAAAAAAAAAAATGTTAAAAATGAAAGAAATCAATAACATTTTTTAAATTATCGTAGATCGATGGTTCAACCATTCGTTTTAAAGGTATTAGCGAGCTCTTTTGAAAGATACCCATTATGAAAATTTACTCCACTCGAGGGAGGACATCTACCCCAGGGGGGAGGCGAGGCTCCTACATACACAAAATTTTTTTTCCAGTTGACTATCTCTATTACAAAAAATATGTATTCGTTTCATTTGGTTTAGTGCAGTCTATAGATGTTAAATTCTACTTACCTGCAATTTCCCCCATAGACGTAATGTATTTGAATGTCCCTGTACACGAACCATTTGCTTCATCACAACGAAAAGCTAACTGTAGCATCCCTATATGATACATATTTAGAATACCGAGTTTGGAATTTCTGCTACTATTTGTTCTTGAGATATGCTGATAACAGACAGACAGATAGACACAGAGACCATTCGCTAAAAACGTGATTTTCGTATTCAGGGACCTCAGAACATGTAAGTATAACAAAAACTCACGTTCGAAAATTTCACCCTAAAACAATACTTTCTCGACCCTATGGGTAAGAGGAAGTAAATAACGATTCACTTCATTTTACCAAAATACTTTTTTTTTAAGACTATCGAAGATCCTGTTTCCAAATACGTAAGCGAAGTGTGACGTCACTGACCGTCCGTGGATGCAAGAAAAAGATTCCCTATATTAATCGTCCATTGTATTTTTTGTAAAAAATAACTAAAAATCGAGGAAAATTATTTCCCGATTTTAATACCCGTATTTGGGCATAGATATGCTATCGTATCCCTGTGTTAGATTGAGTTATTTTGCTGTCAAATTGACAAAATTTTAAATTTCAAAACTGTGTCATTTTTGGCGTTTTTTGTATTTGGCGATTAAAAACATACTACGAAAATATACATGCCAGATGTTTATTTTCGTAATATGTATTGTACGAAATATTGTTTCATATAATTCATCGCTCTCTTAATATAAGTTGTTAAAATAACCATGATTTTTGAAAGGAATAAAATATGTTCGCCAAATAATTTGGCGATATATTTTTTCCTCCAAGGATGACAGATATATTAAATCTATTCAGCTGCAACATATGAGTATCTTATATCAGACACTTTATTTAGACAGTTGAAAACAAGTTTCACTTCAAATTATGATAGAATATTTATCATTTTCCTTTTAATTAGTATATTAGTTGGATATTTATTGTGTAAATATCATCATTTGAAATGAAATGCTTATGTTTTCAATCGAATATGGAAATTTGCTATTTTATTTTTCTAAAGTTTTTAAATTTAAAATTTAAATTTTATCAATTTTACAGCAAAAACAACTTAATCTAACGTATGCACACGATAACTAATACATATCTATACCGAAATATGGGAATTAAAATCGGGAAATAATTTTCCTCAATTTTTAATAATTTTTTACAAAAAATCCAATGGGCGATTAACATAGGAAATCTTTTTCTTGCATCCACTGACGCCCAGTGACGTTATCACTTTGCTTGCGTATTTTCTAACTAACTATCTAATAATTACAGACACTCCATGCTAACCCAAATTCACCTCTACTCTATACTCCCAACCAGCTATCTCACCCACAACATCGCCAAAATATCCAGGATCCACCTAGGGACTTTCTCATTCTCAACCGAACATTTTATCTTGACTCGACATTATCGCCTTAGACTACCCTACTTTTAATACTCATTTCAACTGGTGACCTTTACTTGCCCAACCAAACATTCTATCCCAACTATAACTTTACACTAATTTCAAAACTAAAATCAACTGGTACGTACTGATTTACTTGTACGTACTGAGGTACTAATCAATTTACGTACTGAACTCGACGCCAATCATACCTTACAATGTAAACAAATAATGAAGCTTGATAAAAATATTTAAAGACTTTAATATGTTTTTACAAATATTTTAAGATTTTTAAGGCTTTAATATGTTTTAGAAATATTTTAAGCTTTTTTTAATGAAACAGTCAAAGAGTCGTTCATTCGGAATTAAAAAGTTGTCCATTTGGAATTTGTATTTTCTGAATGGCAACAGTTTTGGTTTGTTTTTATTTGGTCTTGCTTTGTTTATAATCATGAAGTTACATAATTCTATTTATAGGTGCATGTTTATAATAGCATGTTTATAATAAGATTTTTAAGGCTTTAATGGACCATATTCCCACTTTGGGTTCGAGGCTACAAGAATATCAGCTTGTTAGGCAAACAATCCTCAACTCTACCATAGAAAAGCATTGTGGCTTGAAAATTTTTATCTTGCAATATTATTTATAAGAGTTACAGACACGGAGTAACAGACTCCGTGGTTACTCCGTGGTTACAGTTTATATGAAATTGAAGTAAGAGTGATATAGTGATACCTTTGTTTTGTTTTTAATCCAGTTTTAGTAATATACTTTAATATTAATCAACATATGTAATATTAAAAGTTGCCATGTGAACTGTGGCGATGTTAACGAATTTAAATGGATGTTCCATTTAATAAATTACTTTATTAAAGTGATTGAAATTCTAATTATTTAAGCTTTGATGTCTATATATATATGCGTGCCTGTATAAAATGTTCTTATTAATCTTTTATCGATTATATATATATATATATATGTGTGTGTGTGTGTGTGTACATAAAATGTTCTGCAATTTTACGATATGGAATAGTCTTAACTTTATCATTCGATTCAGTTGTTTACATTTCTCTTTTGTTCTTGTTTGAACAGATATCTGATTATTAAGTTTCACTGGAGAAATATTTAGGAAAATGTTATGCGTAACAATAAAACAGCATCTTGAATCTAGTTTGTTTACAAAATATCGGCCACGTGTTCGGCGATTTTACCTACTGTGACGTCACAGAAATATTGTCCATATGTTTTACAAATATTTTAAGCGTTTTTGTTAATGAAACAGTCAAAGAGTCGTTCATTCGCAATTAAAGAGTTGTCCATTTGGAATTTGTATTTTCTGAATGGCAACAGTTTATGTTTGTTTTTATTTGGCATTGCGTTGTTTATAATCATGAAGTTACATAATTCTATTTATAGGTTCATGTTTATAATAGCCAGTGATCCGTTTTATTTAATTAAACATTTAAACAATACAATTGAATAGTTTTCAAGGTTTTAGAGGGAATAAATAACAATATGTGCGATACAAAACATGTATGAAAATGATATGTATGTTTTCGTAAGTTAAATTGAACAAACGGGGAAAAAAATCAAAAACAAAATGGCTACCAAAAGTCTCTGTTTTGAAGCGGTGTAAACCGGAATCGTGAATGACAGATGAGGGTCATTATATATATTAATGTGTATTCTTTAATGCAAATATGAAAATGAAATTGGATGGTTTTGTCAACGTTGAGTTGAATTGAGTAAGTTCTTTAGCATCGGACTATAGGTACGGAGTAGGTCATTGGCTAGTGTCTGAGGATTCAGCTGATATGATACGGAGACATGCAATCACAACTTTGATTTTCGGCAGAAGGGAGAGCTCCCACGATTCGGTAAACGCAGAGGTATTAATTTCGAAACATGATGGACATTGCCATCTCTGCAGATTTTAAGCGGCCCATCCAATATTAATGTACATGAAATTTTTCGGCCGGCTCGAATAACGAACCTGTAGTCTTTGAAATACGATCTCGGTGCTCTTATAACCAGGCTAACTCCGGCCTGGGTTATTATCAATAACCAATTAGATATTAATCAGTAAAAATCTGGAGCAACTCTGATTGTCTTTCCAGACATTTAAAAGTAACCACGCGTTTAAATACATTTATATCAGCGAATAATCCAGTAAATAAACAAAAGGGATAATCATTATACTGCGTGTATACTTCTCTTCGAGTTCATATGTTTGGTCAAAGGATCGTATTGTAAACAAATTCATTTTTTTGCGTTCCTGTAAGAAAACTATTAATAATGCACACACACACTCGCCAATGATGACTATGTTTTAGTATAATTTCCAAACACGTATCACTTAATAAGGTCATTGAGGCTTTATTTTGTTTTTGCAACCGATCTTTGAGATTGCGAATGTTTTTAGCGTTTAACTTTAATAATATTGCACGCACGCAAAAAAAGAAAAAAAAAGATACAATTCAAAAATGCAGCATCAACTCAAAAATCAATTTTAATAGAACGATCAAATATTGACTAAGACTACAATAAAACTACTACAACTCCCTCTCAGGTGGTTGCGAGATAGAGATGTAACGCTCTTTGTGCAGGTTGCTGTACTTCATACACATTTTTTAATTAGGTATAACTTAAAATCACCATTTATTACTTATGTCACTTTTCTTGTAGGGGTGTGATATGGTTGGATTCTGTAGTCTAAGAAGATGAAAGAATAGTTTAAAATATTTTTTGAAAATCGTCGAATAAGGAAATAGTTTGCAGCTAAAATGATTTCTACGCCATAATGAAAGGTAGTGACTTCAATTTGGCTTGTACACACACATTCTTTTAACTTTTATAAACTATTTATCCCCTCTTCTAAGTTATTTTAATTTTTCTTTACTCATACCTACCTGTTTGAACTTAAACTTATTAGAAATAATGGATGACCCTGAGTTCAATTTAATTAATGCTACCTCACATGTCTCATGAGACATCCATTATAAGCCTAAATTTTATCATGCTTACCTGCAAACGTACATTTCCCATAAGGCCTTATCAAAGTAATGACACATAAATTAGTTTTATTCTGTTTTAAATAAATTAACAATATTAAATTGGACTTCCCATTTTGATAACCTAGAGGCCGTTCTTTTACATAGCCCTGTAATTTTATACTCTATTATATTCCTTCACACTTATAAACACCCACATACACTGTAAATAAAATCAAAATTTGTTAGAAGACAACGCAACACGTATACCAAAATCTCAAGATAATAGCTTCAAAGCAATAGATCCGAAAAAGTATTTTTTATAATTACTTGAAAATTTAGACACCATTAAGGCAACAAAATCTTAGAATAATTGACTGTTAACTTACTTAAAGCTATAAAATTTTAAATCGTGTAATATTTGGGAAGTAAACAATAATTTGGTCCTTTAAGGCCCAGACGTATGGACATTAAAATTATTTCATCCCTAACTTACCAATTTCTCAAGAATGATTTTTACTGTAACCTATAACGTCAATGTATATGAGTAAAAAGAAAAAGCCATAAAAAAATATTATTGCGGCAGATTAAACCTCTTTCCTGCATCAGATGTGCCGTTGCAATAAAAACAGATTTACAGTTAATGTAGAAACATAGGGTGGTTTATTCACTTCAACTGAGGATCATTGATGATCAACTTGGAAACCATATTTAGGATTATGGATGTCAGATAATGATGTCAGATTAGGATTCCAAAATTTTGAAGCTCTGTCCTCAGCACGAGCCGAGTTCTGGAATTTTCCATTGAATCCTAACGCAGAATTCAATGGAATGTTCGCCAAAATGCGACTAAAAGTATAAGAAGGAATTTATTCAACTGTTATGGGTGTCAGTTGTAATCAAACAGTTGCTCTGAGAGATCGTCTTTTCGAGATTGTGCTTCAGCGATTGATCCTCCTGAATCAGTGAAATTCCTGCATTGTGGTGTATTTACGCTGTTTACTTTACTTTTGAGGTACAGGTAACTTTTTTTTTAAATACTGTTTCGAGAATATTCGTTATATTGTCCGTTTTATAGAACTTTTTTGAGAATATTTGTTGAACTGATAGTTTTCTTGGATTGTTTCGAGAATATACGTTGAAAATGACTTTCATCGACTAGAACCTGCCTGATTTTTTTTTCTTTTTTGCAAACTACTTTTATCATGGAACAGAATCGACATTTCTGTCTGAAGAATTTCGTGTTTGAATAACTCACTCCAAATATTTAAACCGACATCAACGAAATCCATAGATCAACGAGGAAAAAGTAAGAAAAAAGTAATAATAATAATAATAATAATAATAATAATAATAATAATGGCACAGTAAATTAATAAACAGATATAAAAATAAAAATATTAATAATTTTTATTAATGTTTGGATTTTAATTAACCAAATTTTGGAAAAAAAAAAAAGATTTCGAAAGCAAACACTATAAATTTTAAAAAACGAGTAATAGTTGTTTCAGGTGAAAAATATTTGAGCATGACGCTGCATTATTCGAGAAGAAATATGCACATGTGCAGCCTTAAAACTGAAACGCACATGTGCCTACTAATTTTGTCTATGAATTATTTGTAATATTAAAAATACTTTTTACCTCATTTTTTTTTCAAAGGATGTTGATTAACCTATTTTATCCCAATTTATTTATTTTGCTCAAATTTGAGGAACATTATATTTTTTAAGGTTAACTAAACCTAAATAAACTAAATACAAAATTTGAAAAAAAAAATAGATATGTATATTCTGTGTAAGAAATCTTATCCGCCTTGTACGCAGGGCATTGAAATAAAGAGGATGAAATTTGCACTTATATGTTTTAGTGTTCTCTTCAATAGTGAAAAGTACTTTCCGAGTATAGAGTTTTGCTTTATCTGTATAATACTTTCTTATTTACAGGATAGTTCTCCAGAAAGAATTTTCAACCGCAATGAGAAGATAAACCACGCCCCTAATGTAGTGATTAAACAAAGATTCCAGATGGAGGAGGAGGTGAGACACATAACACGCTAGCAGAAGCTTATATATACCATTATATATTCCAGCTGACAAAATATTCGCACCAAGCAAATTCTGATTTCTATATGCTATTTTTCAGCTGTCCTTTAAATAGGAAATTGGGATAAAATGGGTTAAGAAAAATACAGAATAATATAAAATAAATTAAAAATTACTATATCGAACGTACATTTTAAGGCAAACTAACTTAAAACAAAGTTAATTCCTTCATCGTTTGAAAGGCATTTTCATTCAATGAAATGTACAGGTGAATTATAGGATATTAAAAATCTCAACCGCACCTTATTCCTTATACCACCCGCAAAGCCTCTTTAATGTGGTATTTATCTATTTTTATTATTTCATATCCCTCTGTTCCAGTGGTGAAAAGTGAAATCTTGACCCTATAAAGATCAATGCTGCCCGGTTTTTTCTTACTAATAGCCAGCTAAAATGGCACTTTGATTGACTGATGAGTTCCTATTCCATTCGAGAACCCCACTGGGCAAGATCTCCTATTCTTTATATTTAGGCATTTTTTGAGAGGACCCATTTGTGAGTCAATCAGTCATGGAGCCCTCCTCTGACAGAATCTACTCTTAAGATAAAGAGACGTTAGTAAAAAGTCAGACCATTTGACGTTAATTGACTTAAAGCTTCGAGCACTAGTATATGATATGAATGAGTAACATGAAACTGCTGAAATAAAATTAATTCGTTTTGATTGCCACTCATTAATTGCGTGAAATAAATGTTAATATGTGCTCATTTTAATAATTCGCGGTTAAAATGTTTAATCAGAATATTATTTTGGATATTTCCTGTAGAAATGATTTATTTGCTCAGATATTATTGACAGTAAAATCATTTAAATGCTAAAATATATTTATAGGAATTTCTCTACAGATTAGCTTATAGTCTGTTATGAAGCAAGGAAAATAACCACTTAGCGAAAATTCTACATTGCAACTTTTTACTTCCTTCTATACGTATTTATAGAGAAATTATTGGATTCATGAAAATTTTCGACCTCCGTTTTTTGATGAATTTACACGTTTTGGGAACACGAATTGATTGTTTTTAGAAAATGTCTGTTGGTCTGTTTGTCTGTCTGTGTGTGTGTATCACGAATTTTGTGTCCACTGTATCTGACGAACCAACGAATGAAATTTAACCAAACTTGATATTTAGTTTCTTCCTGACATAAACTGGTGCTGATTAGATTTGGGGACCAATCGCTTAACAGGTGGCGCTGTGATAGTATTTTTTGTAAACTCTTAACATGGCAGTGCAGGACAAAATTTCATATAAATGTGCATAATGAGAGTTATTTTAAACTTGTGATTATAAAATAAAAATAAAAAATTATTGATAATAGTAGTAGTTAACAAGGGAAAAAAAACTGTGCATGTGGGGCATCGTTTCTCCCCCTAGGGGGTGGGGAGTAAATTTTCAAGATGGGTATCTCTCGAAAGATCTCGTCAATAATTTTAAAATGAATGGTTGAACTATAAATATGTGATAATTTAAAACAAAGTTATCGTTTTTTTTTTTTTTTTTTTTTTACTTTTAACGAAAAAACACTTAGAAAAAAAATCGTATTATTATTTTTTTTTTTTTTTTATTGTTATTGAGTGAATTTGTATAGGAAAATATAGAAGAAAGTCTTGTGGTGGCCAAAACGTACTAGTTTTTTATTTACTTCCCCGAAAGTTACAAAAAATCACACTGTCACAGAATTAAGCATGATTTTTGTTTAAGTAATCATACGTTTAAAAAGCTTCAATAAGAAAAGGATTGAAAAATAACACTTAGGTAGAAAACAGCTGACTTTTGGTAAAAGATATGGAATTAATTAATAGCAGAGGAAATTAGACATTTATTCCGCATATTCAAAGTAAGTGCAACAAGCAGGTTTGTAGAAGACATGATTTCTAATCGATCAGAATTTAATTTATAAGATGCGTGTCACAGATGTGTCTTTTATTTATATCTTTACATATTTATCTTTTATTATATATGTATCTGTAATATCCTTTTATTAACTGTAAACTAAACTGTCAACGTTCTACTGCTACTGTGATATGTACTGCTACTTCTACTACACACAGCGTTGTTGTCATGCTGCTGTTGGGAGCATGGAGAAGCATGTTATCTCTGATTTTTAGAATGTTGTGTAACTGACTTTATTAAACTAATGAAACTTAAAACATAGTTATAGTATGAATCTTCAACACTTGACATGGTGTCAGGATTTTACTATGTATGAACCCATTTCTCTAGTTTCTAGATTATGAAGGATTGAACTTGTTTAACTGTAAAGCTGCTATCCTCATAGTTTGCAAAATGGAGTTTAAACCACCTCCCGAGATGGATTTTACATCCGGTAATGTTGCAGAATGTTGGAGAAAGTGGCATCAAAAATTTCAAAATTACATGTTAGCTTCTGAAAAAAGTGAAAAACCTGACAAGAATAAAATAGCGATCTTGCTGAATCTAATCGGAGATGATGGCGTGAAAGTTTATAATACTTTCAAATTACCCGAAGAGAATACATATGACGCCGTAATTCAGAAATTCAGTGAATATTGTACACCAAAGAAAAATGTAGTATTTGAGCGATTCAAGTTTTTTAGTTGTTCCCAACAGGAGGAGCAGAGCATCGACAATTATACCACGAAACTTAAAACTCTCGCAGCCACCTGTGAATTCAAAGGCCAAGAGGAGAGCTTGATTCGTGACCGAATCGTCTTGGGTCTGCGTGACAACAATCTACAAGAACGTCTTCTAAGAGAGCCTGATTTGTTGCTGCAGAAGGCAGTGGATGTGGTGCGGGCTGCAGAAGTGAGCCGGCATCAGCTGCAATGTATTACAGAACCTGAGTGTGTAGCTGTTGAGGAGATGAGGTACCAAAGAAGAGGGTCATCACAATCAGAAGCCCGAAGCAAGACAGCAGTGGAATTCAGCTTCCAGTGTAACAAGTGTGGAAGAAAGCATCGAAGAGGTCAGTGTCCAGCCTTTGGGAAAACTTGCAATAAATGTAATAAAAAGAACCATTTCGCTGCCAAGTGTGTTGCCAAACAGGTTAATGAACTTGAGTGTGAGGACAATGAATTTTATATTGACTCTGTGACAGTTCAGCATATTAATGAACTTAAACGGTTAAAAGTTTGTGTCTCTCGTTTTGGGGTTCCCAAAGAAATTGTGAGTGATAATGTACCATTCAATAGCTTTGGGTTTAAAGTCTTTGCCAAAGAATGGGATTTTAAGTGCACATTTGTAAGCCCAAGATTCCCCCAAAGCAATGGTTTGGCTGAAAGGGCTGTGGGGATTGTTAAAGCAATATTCAAGAAGACTACTGAAAGTAATAAAGATTGGATTGGGGGGTTAATGGAGTATAGAAATACACCTATTTCTGGATTGGGTTTATCTCCTGCACAGCTTTTATTTGGTCGCAGACTAAGAACTAAACTTCCTATACATGAAAAATTATTAAATTCAGAGCTATTTACAAATCTAGAGCAGAAATTGGCTACCAGGCAGAAAATCCAGAAACATTATTATGATAAGGAAGCTACTGAACTAAAGCAATTAAATTTGGGTGATAGTGTAAATATGTACAACTTCAGCAATAAAACTTGGGAAGCTGCCAAAATCAGGTCAAAAGGTAAAAATCCTCGGTCATATGTTGTTCAAAATAGTGCTGGTAATACTTTTGTCAGACACCACAGACATTTAAGACCTACAAAAATACCATTTGAAGTGAATGTGAGGCCTGATATAGAAATACCTGAAACTGTGGAAACACAATCTTACGATAGTACTGTTAAACCTGACTTGCCTTATGCATCCAGTACTCAAACAAGGTCTGGTCGAATTGTCAGAAAACCTCAGTATCTTAATGATTATGTATGCACTTAAAAAAAAAAAAAAAAAAAAAAAAACTTCAAGAGGGGATGTCACAGATGTGTCTTTTATTTATATCTTTTCATATTTATCTTTTATTATATATGTATCTGTAATATCCTTTTATTAACTGTAAACTAAACTGTCAACGTTCTACTGCTACTGTGATATGTACTGCTACTTCAACTACACACAGCGTTGTTGTCATGCTGCTGTTGGGAGCATGGAGAAGCATGTTATCTCTGATTTTTAGAATGTTGTGTAACTGATTTTATTAAACTAATGAAACTTAAAAGATAGTTCTAGTATGAATCTTGACTCATGAATCAACACTTGACAATGCGTGAGCACTATTGGATGAGGATGTACACATGGTATTCTTGACTAAGTATCCCATAAATATTCAATGGAATTTAAATCGAGGGAATGTAGTACGCAATGCATTTAAACGAAATCCTCACATCAATTGCATGCGATATTCTCTGGTAATGTTGTACATAAAATAAGACCTCACTTGAATAAAACATATTCTAGCTATACTGCTTGCTGGTGACGGTATATATATTAAAATAATGGAGCTTAGTTCTTCACTAAACACAATATAGATCTGCACGCATGTTTTAGATCTATCAAAATTCTATACACTCTTAAATTTATTAAGATGAAACCTAATCCAAATCTCTCTCCACACCGGTAGCGGAATACCAGTATATACTAGTATGTCACTCTATCTGGTAACCAAATTAATAGCGCTCTGCCTTCATCTGTCAGGAGCCGTGTTGGAATCACGTTCAGACATAGACATTCGAGTATAACTTTGGTATATCCCCACAGCTGAATTTGGCGATTTTTCTTTGGCGCCGATTTGTACGATAACGATGTCGTTCTGGTCTGTTTGCGATATAATATGGCAGCCTATATGTTGTTTATTTTGGATTTATGATTTAGATTATGATTTTATCATTTATGATTTATGATTTTTAGATTTGTGATTTAACCATAATCGCCAACAAAAAATTGCCAAATATCGTTGTGGGGATATACTAAAGTTGTTCCGACATTCGTGGTGGTTTGTAACTTCCTTTGTTCCCTAGTTTCTCGTTTAATTAACGTTAACGTGAAAAAAAAAAACGATAGAAGAAAGAGAAACTAAATCTCAAAAACTCTCTCTACCAAATGCCGTTCAAAAACTTTCATTACATTAAAAGGATTATTGCCTAGTGAGAGAACGTGACTCAGTTATTCAGCCGTCCAATCTGATTATTTGGTAAACTTTAAGTGCTAATCAGAGATTTTGCATTTGATATATTAACCAAAAATGAAGTAGCCTAACATCAGTTTACTAACATTAGTGCACACATATGACGATGGCGATATCTTAATGCTGCATAAAAAGTTGTTTGCTTCGAGTTTGCGTCTCTTCTTCGCATTATTATTATTATTATTATTATTTTGTATCTGTGTGCTTTCTACGTTATTTTTACGATTTGGTTAATGAGAATTAAATTGTATGCGTCTTTTGGTAAGGCATACGACAGATCACTTGGCCACCTTTGTAAACACACCAGGCTTTCAACAACATGAACGTTTGATGCCAATCGGTATCACATAGAATCTGAAAAAGGTATTTTGTTGCTTAACATCAATCTCTTTTTGTTTGTAACATAATGTAACTATCATATTTTTATGTTGTTTTCCTTTGATGACCATCTACAACATTTATAAGCATTGTTCAACAGCATCAAGAGACCTTCTGTTCACGAGAAATTATATTGCAGACATTTTCGATCGGACTTTTAACCTGTGTTAACGTTGCCGCTTTGACTGCAGGACTCACGCCTACTTTGCTCTCTTGACAAAGGGCCGTGTATACTTTCGACCCGAAACAATTGTTGCGAGTTTATTGCATTTTATAGTGTTTATTCAAAGTTAATTACTTTAAAACGTCAGTTCTGTCGTGCTTTCTTATTATTTAATCTGTCATGAAGTCGTAGTGATGACTTTTGCAGTTGAAAGTATTTTGGACTTAAAGCAAAGGTCTTTATTAATTTTTTATTTACTTTAATATATATATATATATATATTATTTGAATCCAAAGAAATTTTTAATTCATTGCATTAAATTTTGTATCTTTCTTTTACTCATCATTGTAATTTGCATTATAATTTGTTATATATACTTAAGATTAATATTTAAAGATTTAAAGCTGAAGTCCTATTTCTAAAATATCCATACAATGCTATACAAATATACAGTTTTGATGAAAGATTGTTGAAAAAAATTAACACGACCGTCAGTTTTTTTTTTTTTTTTTTTTTTTTTTAACATCTTTTTAACAAGTTAATTCCCTACAACTCTCATCTTCACACTCTAAAGGTCATTGTAATTCTTTCTTTTATAACTTTAAGTCATGGATTTCATTACTTTTCTCTTATTATGTAGTAGCCCAATCAAAAATAGGAAATGAAAAAAACAGTAAGTTCATTTGATATCTCTTTGAAAAGCAAGGATAGTATTTTAATTGTTACATCTACTGATTTATTGTCTTTGAATCCAATGTAAATCTTGTATTAATAAATTCTTCTACATTCTGAGGACAATTAATCAGTGAAGGGCAAGTACAATGACTTCTTCTCAAACTGATTGAAAGGTTTTCAGAAATACAATAGATTTCTTCTTCTTTTCTTTTAATTAACAATGTATTGCAGCTTAGGAGTTCGGCTGCACGGGATAATATTGTTTACAGTACATTGAAAACCATGTCAAGGGTACCGCTAAGTGTTATTTTATCAGTAGATCAGTGACAAATAGGCTGATTGAAAGAGCAACTAGAAATGTTTTAGCCGAGGATACTCTCGTAATTTGCATATAAATTAGATAGAAGGAAATTTTTGCTTGATTGATTTGATGGTTTGTGTTTTTTTTTATTTGATAACGTATTGTGATTTATTTTGATTTGTTTTTGATTAAGGAATTTTATTCGTTTTCAATAAACATTTCGATGTAGAAATACATCAGCTACTTCATCAATTTCAATAAATTATTATTATTTTTTTTTAATGACTATCAAAAGAAAAAAAAATCACATGTATTGAATGATTTATAAATGTGGGATTTATGAAATTTTCAAAAAGTTTAATAAACAATAAACTTTTTCTCGATCATATTTTTTCAGTTTTATGTATAGAAATAAAATAAGGTAAAATAAACGAACGTTAATCATCAACGCAATAATACGATCAATACTATTTACGGCAGAAATGTTCTCGCATTTTCCAATATAAAAAATCATATTTAAGTTTATTTTAAATGAAAAATATGGTTAATAACCATGAGGTACCTAAATATATCTTCCTAATGTAGATATTTATGTTACGTATGCATTATTCTCACTAAGCATTCAATTTCAAATTCTAATTAGGATCCAAAGTTTGCAACGAGTGATAAGTCGTGATTTTAAGACTATCTCATGTATGTAAAATTAGCTTAATTGTCCCAGACTGTGTATGGTGAAAACTTTTACCATAAAAATAATTAGTACCATGCGTATATACACACATATATTTTGTTACAAAATTTGCTGACTTTCTTGTAAATAGCTCGTAAAGAAACTGGTAGGTTCTAGTCGATGAATGCACTTTATTCTGCGTAACTTCTCGAAACAGTTCAACAAAACTGTGATTTCAATTTATATAACTGTGATTTCAATTGTATTTATTAACAGTCAAATATAACTGTCAATTCAACGAATGTTCTTGAGACTGTCCCTTGTTACATAACAGTAAGCAAGCAACGTTTAATACTCCACAAAATATAAATTTCGTTGAATGATCGTTGAAAAGAAGATTCGTTGAAAAGAATCGCTCATGCCGATTCTCTGAACACACTGACAGTGTATGCCAACCTTACCCTTATTTATAGCTTTTATAGATTGGGTTTGACGATTGTTCTGTACTAGAGTCCAGTGGAAAGTTCCAGAACTCGGCTTCTATTCAAAATAGAGCTCTAAGCTTCGGAAACCCTAAACTACCATTTTTCGCCAAATTTAGTTGTCAAGCGGCCAAGTTTATCACCAAGTCCGATTTTATGGAAAGTGAATGGACTGTCCCTCAGTTTCCAATCGACTGTAAATATACTTTTACTGCAACACCTCAATTGAGGCAGAAAAGTGCTTTAATTCGTTGCAACATTGCTTCCTTCTTCGAAGACTGCCCATCCTGGGCAAGAAGAAAAATATTGGAAGGTTTAAATTCCAGTCACTTTGTTTTTAGAAATGAACAGAGACAGAGGATTTAGAAGATTTCTGTGAAACCTCTTATACATGCTTTCGGGCTCAGGATAGAAAGACGTTATCTTAGTATTCTCTATTTGGAGATAAAAGCAAAGTTCAGTAAAAAACACCGAGTTCAAATTAGTACTTTGATTTGAATGAAGTATCATAGGCACTGCGTAACGTTATATCAATCTTGCACCAGGATATCCGCAACTGCGTCGACACGCTTCTCGATCTGTATGGGTATAGCCACAGCCATCATGTGAAATAACGTATCATCACAAAGATTTATTGTTTACCTTTAGACGCTTTAGAAATCTAAGGCAATGATCCTATTATGTCCAAAGCCATTCTCTCAAAAGTTGTGCCAAACCTTATAGCGCTGCAACATCTTTTAAATCAAATTTTTGGTCCTTTTCTTATTCCACACGCATAACGTTCCCTACATCATTTTTCTTCAACACTTCGAAGTCGATCCCAGAACAATGGTTCTTTAGTCTCGCTCAGGGTTATCAAAACTGCAAAGCATCCTCTATCTGAGCTATCGTGTAATTCTTCCAGGTCGTCTAACGGTCGTATTCATAATTAATTTCAACTTCCACTTCAACTCAAAAACTTGAAAAGTGTCTAAAGTCAGGGTGCAGCTTTCCAACAAAATTTGGCACTCTGTTTTTGCCATCTACTTCCAAAGATTTTATATTCTTTAATTGGTTATTTTCAGCTTAAAAAAATCTAAAAATAACAATACCACTAGATGGCAGAAGCAACGCGCCAAATTTTGCTGAAAAGTTGCACCTGACTTAATTCGCTTTTCAAGTTTTCGTGTTCAACTGGGAGTTGAAGTTATTGATGAATATAGACATTATACGGCTTTCATTTTCTCTCTCAACATATTTTGTACAGCTTTCATTTTTGTTTCTCAACAGATCTTGTACAATTTTCACCTCCTCTCGCGACTGATCTTGTCCAGCTTATATCTGTGATCTTATCTGTGATCTTATATCTGTGATCCTCTCTGTGATCTTATCTAGTCGGACTTTCATCTCCTCTTCTCAGGGTTTCATCTCCTCTTTAAACTCCTTTATTTGTACAATCAAAGATTTGAGAATTTTCTCCATTGCTCAAGATATACATCTAGTAACTGGCCTTTAACCACAAATTGCACCACATTGGGCGCCAAATGTTACGAAAATTGTTTGTTTCTTATATAAAGAAAAGTAATCCATAAAAAAAACAGAAAACAAAATCAGATAATTAATGTATTTTATTCAGTCCAAATTCTCGAAACAGTTCAATGAAACTGTGATTCCAATAAATATTCTCGAAATAGTCCTGTAGAACTGTGGATTCGATCAAAAAATATTCTCGAAGCAGTTTAAGATGGCTATCGATCACCTCTCAAATGCCATTCTTCGCTGAATTTTATTGAAACACTTCAAGAAAAATATTATTTGATTCACAACAGTAAAGTAAACAATGTTAAACACTTGGAATATAATCTCCATAACTGTCTGAGCACACTGACTATAGGAGTTAACCTGCCCCTTTTTTATACCTTTTGGCGATAGGGTTTGATGATTGTTCTGTGCTAGAATCCAGTGGAAAGTTCGTGGACTGGGACTCTATTTAACATAAAGCTTCGAACTTCGGGAACCAAAAACAACATTATTTCGCCAAATTTGGTCGTATATCTTCCAAGTTTCTCGCCAAAGTTGAAAATTAAACTGTCGGGAAAGTGAGCTATCTGGAAACCGTATCTGTCGGGAAAATGATCTGTCCGGAAATCAAACCTATCGAGAAAGTGAGCTGTCGCAAAAGTAGAATCGGGAAATTGAATGTCGGGAAATTGACCTGATATGGTTCTGATGACTTGGCTATATTTACTTTTGCTTTCAAATTAATTTTCTTTTCAGTTTTAGTTTGCTATAATTTTTACAGTTTGTATTAGGAAAATGATTTTTAAATTTCTATGAATGGAGTGCAGTCAATATAACGGTACTTTGATTATGATTAAAAACAGAAATTCATTGGACGATTTAATTTAAACTGATTACAACTTTTTCATGGCATTTAATTAATTTTTTAAAGTACACTGTCAAGACAAAGAGAAATTTGACTCCTTATCTAACATATAACAAGTGTGAAATTTTGTTAAAAGTTAATATTTGTATATGAAAATGTATGCTAAAAAGGGGGAAATTAATCTAAATTCTGTTTAAAAATAAATAAATGAATAAATAAAAGTCGTAGCATTATTTTTCTGTTTTATGGGTGTAGAATTAAAAACTTTACAAAACGATGCCCTAAAATAATATTAATTTTTAAGTGCATCTAGTTCTAGCAACACTGTAAATGAAAAAATAAATTTTTCGACATTTTGCATTCTAAAAATTAGTCTTCTTATTTAAAAATTTAAGCGAATAATACATATATAAATATACATATACAGAATGTTCCAAAAGTCCTCCCCCCCCTCCTATCTCGAAAATGAGTCAGAATTGTGCAAAATGTCGAAACACGTGTTCAATGAATTCAAGAGGGACCTCTTTTGGGGGAGAAAAGTTTGGTCCCGGGGGGGGGGGGGCTAGGGTTGCCGCTAGGGAGTTTAAAATTTCAAATAGGAAGGTATGTCTTGTGATACATCCCTGGAAACGTCTCTTCAAAACAATGAATTTGATATAAATAGTTTTGCCCTACAATGATTATTAAGGGAGATGCATGAGTTTTTAGAATTTTGAAATGGGAATTTTATAATTATGTATCCCCTTTTATAATCATTGCAGGAAAAAACTGCTTACATCAAATTCATTATCTTAAAGAGATGTTTCCATGGATGTATCACAAGGCATACTTTGTCCAAAAATGTTTCGTTCCGGGCAAAGGGGTAGTAGTAGTAGCGCCGCTTGGGAGGGCAACTTTAAAATTTCAAACAGGAAAATATAACTTGTGATAAATCCCTGGAAAAATTTGTTCAAGACAATGAATTTGACATAAATAGTTTTGTATTGCAATGATTACTAAAGGGTATACATAAGTATAAAATCCACATTTCAAGAGTCTAAAAACTCAAGTATCTTCTTTAATAATCATCGTAGGGCGAAACTATTTATATCAAATCCATTGTTTTGAAGAGCCGTTTAGAGGGATGTATCACAAGATATATCTTCTTATTTAAAATTTTAAAGTTGCCCCCCCTAGCCCTCCCCCCCTCCCCGGGCCCAAACTTTTTACACCAAAAGTAACCCCTCAGGAATTTAATGAACACGTGTTTCGCCATTTTTCATAATTCCGACTCATTTTCGAGTTAAAAAGTGGTGGGGGGGGGAGAGGGAGGGCTTTTGGAACACCCTGTATATATATATCAAGAGACTCGGCAGAGTCTCAAGTGACGCAAGCGCAAAAACAAACGAACGCCACGACACTCAGCGGAAACGGAAATACGAACGAAACTGCGACACTTATATATACACCAATTTAAAGATCAAAGAAACCGCTGAAAGCCGACACTTAATATCTCAGGAAATATGGGAGATTATGTTCTGATAATTTCAAAATAGTCTTTCACCTTCTGTCTGATCCTACCCTGAAATCGCTACATTTCTGCGTGCAATATATTTCGAGATATGAATTGACTCATTTAAGCTATAAATGGGCGGCCTAATGTGTAAGAATTTTTTCTCGAATATGGCTCGAGCGAATTTAGTTTAATTTATATATGATATTAATCGCTTTTATCTGATGTGCCTGACATCTCCCTTTTCCCTAGGAAAACTCTTGTTTTTTTTATAACTCAGTTTAAAAATCGAACTATTTTTACTACGCGATGCAAAGATTTCTATTGATAATTCTCAGAATTCTGAACAGGTGTTATTCGGTTTGGTCTTGTAGTTGGTTGGTTGGTTCAATCTGAATGCAGTCAATAAAAAATTAAGATTTTGTTTTTTAATGCAAGAAAGAAACTTTATTGTTTCTTTTAAATATTTATTCTATATATACGAAATAAAATTTCACTTAAATATATATATATATATATTTTTTGTTATAAAGGAAATATTTAAGATATTAAAATTTCGCATTTCGTGAAAAAAATTATTTCGATAATATTTTAAATAAGGAAGTATTTTGTAATTTTAGATATTCCATTTTATCATAATAATGATGAATTTACAATTTTTTAAAGCAAAAAATTTTTAATCATTCATAAACATAGATTTTATAGTAGCTCAATGATTTGCGATTCCTATTCATGTATCATTCCGCGCAGAGATGGGAAAAAACAGTAAATGGTGTTTTGGCGCCATCTTTTGTCTTTAATTTAAATTAAAACATACACTTTTGCAAATATATATATATATATATATTTCTTTTTAAAAATTAAAAATATCTTTTTAAAATACAATTAGTTTATTCATATATTTACTTTTCTGACTTTAAAATGATACATATTTTAAATATTAGCATGATAAAACTAATATTTTTATTATTATTTAAAGCTATAATGACTAGGAAATGAACAAAGGGATATTCATGACACTGTATATTATAAAAAAAAAAAAAAAACATGAAAATAGAATTAAAATTCATGAAAAATGTGTCAAATAGCAATTATTAAAAAACACGTCAAAATAAATAAATAACATCTTTACTTTGAAACCCATAATTTATAAAAAAAAAATATAATTCTCTCTTTCTTTTCCTTTTTTTTTTTAATTAATTAATTTCTGCATGAAAAATTCCATTTCATAACTATATTTAAAACTACAATAAACACCCTCCTTTAATTTTAAATATCCATTTCTACATATTTCTAAGGAATTAAAAAGTGCTTTTTTTTTTTTTTTTTTTTTTTTTTTTTTAAGAAAAATAGCTTAAATATCGGAAAGTATATGGTTTTATCATAAAGGTAATAATTTGGCCATCTAGTGGCGCCATCTCGTAGCTTGTATTGAAACCATATACATTCCTATATTAAATTTATTTTTCTTTAAAAAAAAGACACTTTTAATTGCTTAGAAAAATGTAGAAATAATTATTTACAATTAAAGGAGGGTTTTTTTTTTTTTGCTTATTGTAGTTGTAAATACATTTATGAAATGGAATTTTTCATGCATAAATTAATTAATTTAAAAAAAAGAAAGAGAGAATTATACTTTTTAAATACATTATTATGGGTTTCAAAGTAAAGATGTTATTTATTTATTTTGACGTGTTTTTCAATAATTGCTATTTGACACATTTTTCATGAATTTTAATTCTATTTTCATATATATATAGCGTGTTTATCCCCTCTTTCATCCCCTAGCCATTGTTGCTTTAAATACTAATAAAAAAATTAGTTTATGTTAATATTTAAAATATGAATCATTTTAAAGGCTGAAAAGTAAATATATGAATAAACTCAAACTGTATTTTAAAAAGAGATTTTTAATTTTTAAAAAGAAATATATATATAACTTGTATTTTCCATAAAACTTAAGCTTAACTTGTATTTTAATTAACTTGTATTAACTTTAGCTTAACTTGTATTTTCCATAATTTTTTTCTCCAAATGATTTTATCTTATTTTTAAAATTATAGAAATGTAAAGCTTAATTTATATTTTGTCTATTTTTTTTCCACCAAATATTTTTATGAAATAATTTTTACCTGCGTTTTTTAAGAAAATTAAAATTGTGAATATTGGAGCTTAGCCTCAAAAGGGAAAAGAAAATAAATAATTTTCCATTTTTAACATTAACTTGATTTTTTTAAATTGTTTAATTTGCATTTGTAATTCTCTAAAAAGAAACTTGCAAAATGTAAATTACGTAATTCTAAAACTTAAATTTGAAATTTCCCACTTATTATTATTATTATTATTATTTTAAAGAGTTTGAGAATCCCACTCAATATTTTCTTCTAGTGTGAAGCTTCTCCATTTTGTTTCCAAGTGGCAGGCTACTTGAAAATTTGTCGGCATGATAACGTTTGAAATATTGAATTAATTCAAACTAAATTTGTAGTTTGGATTTATCTCAGAAATGTATTTGTTATGTCCATTTGCCAACTTAATCTACACTCTTGTTTCCCTGTGCCAGCCCACTGAAAATTTCAAATTTACATTAGAAAGGTTCTATGTTAAAACTCCATATATACAAGACTTCATTAATAAATCCACCAAGTACATTAATAAATTGTAGAATTCAAAAATTGTAGAATTGTAGAATTTTGAAAAAAAAAAAAAAAAAAAAAAAAATGGTGGCAACTTCATAATAAAAGATAAATCAGCTTACCCTTTCTAGGAGCCAGAAGGACTTGTTTTAATTTTTTGATCAATAACCCCTAAAAAGTAATGATATCAGTACAAAAAACCCTTAACGGGTTAAAAGTTTGTGACGCCGCTACTTTATGGCTATAAGAATTAGAAATATGAGTCTTAAAAATAATGATATCAAATTTTAAGTGACGCTTTGCAATTAGTTAAAATATACATAGATTTTCTTATTTGATCATTTACTTTCTACTTTTATTTATATTTATAATGCAAACGTAATATTTTTAGCTTCAAGATCAGACATATATATAAATTACACTCACTGATGCTTTTTCATTCACATTTCAAATTCAAAATAACAGTTTTAAAAGGAATGATATAAAAATTCCAGTGGCGCCTCGGTGTTATTTTAAAAGATTTGTTTTTAGATTCCATTAAAATTACTTTTGTTTTGTCTAATAAAGTATATTTACATATTGAAACAGTGCTTTTAATTTTCAAATATACTGTCAAATAATTATACTTTCACTGAGTTTGCATTATAAATTAAAATTATTTATTTCAATAAATTGATTTATCTTTTGCGTCACGCTATCCAAAACTGCAAGTAAAATCTGTGTAAATATTTTCTTTACGTTACACTACCTCTTTGCGCAAATTTTCACTCAGCTGGATACTATGATAATGATACTATGTTTTGGATAGCGTGATGCAAAAGATAAATCAATTTATTGAAATAAATAATTTTAATTTATAATGCAAACTCAGTGAAAGTATAATTATTTGACAGTATATTTGAAAATTAAAAGCACTGTTTCAATATGTAAATATACTTTATTAGACAAAACAAAAGTAATTTTAATGGAATCTAAAAACAAATCTTTTAAAATAACACCGAGGCGCCACTGGAATTTTTATATCATTCCTTTTAAAACTGTTATTTTGAATTTGAAATGTGAATGAAAAAGCATCAGTGAGTGTATTTTATATATCTGTCTGATCTTGAAGCTAAAAATATTACGATTGCATTATAAATATAAATAAAAGTAGAAAGTAAATGATCAAATAAGAAAATCTATGTATATTTTAACTAATTGCAAAGCGTCACTTAAAATTTGATATCATTATTTTTAAGACTCATATTTCGAATTCTTATAGCCATAAAGTAGCGGCGTCACAAACTTTTAACCCGTTAAGGGTTTTTTGTACTGATTCAATATACAAAGATTTCTGGGTTGTATTCTACGTTCTATGCTTTCAATTGGCTGGGAACTGCAATTTTCTTAATCCTCCATAAAACCCTATTAGTTGTAGATTATAGCAAAAATACAATCTTCGTAAAAAAAAAAAAAAAAAAAAAAAAAAATGCAAGAATCGTAATAACATATGACTATTGTATAGATTAAGAGAATCATATCGTAAGCGTCAAAGTTGTTATCTTCCGTTGAAAACTGAATTAAAAAGAAATAATAATCAAGTATGACGTATTAGTCTTTTTATCATACTATGCGTAAAAAAAAGTTTCGATCTTTTGAATTCAACCTTGACGAATCACTTTGCACCGGTTAAGCATCTTCGTCGATTTATCAATGTCTATTACTTTACTTGCAAATTCTGATTCACCTCCACCTGACCTCCATTGCATTTGTCCTGCCTTGTGAATCGAGTCGAATCAGATCGAAGGATATACGGATGGAAACGTATTGGAAAAAAAAGAACGGAACCTGTGTCCGCTCATTTTTCGCATAGTTAAGCCCGAAACCTAACTCTTAAAAACTAAGGTGCTTGTCTGGGGAACACAGGAAAAAGGACCAAACTCACTGAAGTGGATCTTGGTGCTCTACCGACAAAATCCCTTGCATGAGTGCTTACCGTCATACAGAACAGACAACAGTTATTATATTTCTATCTTTCAGGAAATATTTAATAGTATATTTCCTAACATAGAAATTGTTAAATGTTAATAAATGTAAAACGAATTTATAAGTACACAAAACGTCGAACTAGAAACAATGATGCAGTGTTTAGTTGTGCTCTCTGTGCGCACAGTACAATTATTTGATACACTTGAGAATTTATTAACACTGCGGAGCTCAGATTTGCAAATCTTCATGCTTTTCCCACTACAGTTTCAGTTTTACTTTCAATTATACTTGTTTGAAGAAAACACAGATCTGACGTTCACAATGCTGCAGCAGCTGAAAAATTTCCGAAACAGCTTATTATTATTATTATTATTATTAACTAGGTTTATGCGGCATGCAGAAGCTTGACATTTAGAATTTTTTTTTTTTTTTTAAATAATGTTAAGTCCAATATTCAGTAATTTATCATTTCGCAAAGATTTTTACAAAGATTATCTTAAATACCAGACTCTAGCCTGATCAGCAAATCATTATTGGAATTCATTATTAAAAGTTATAAAATCATGTTTACAGCAACAAAATTTCATGACCGAGAAATAATATCTAGTTACAAAAAAAAAAAAAATATATATATATATATATAATAATAATAATAATAATAATAAATAAATAAATAAATAAAAATAAAAATAAATAAATAAACCAGCTTTTAAAAGTTATGTCCCATAACAAATAAAACATTTATTTTATCAAATCCATAATAACGGATGTAAATTAACTTTAAGTTTGGAAAAAAAAAAAAAAAAATTTAAATTTAAAAAATTTAAATAAATTGAATCTAAGTAACAAAGGGAAAAAATTCATCATCTAAAATTCTTATAGAGAATCTTTCGTTATTTTAAGAAGTTGGTAGGAAAGAATTAAAAATTGAAGGTGTAGGTGATTTTTCAAAATTAAAATAATACTAATAGAAACAAATTGTATATCTGTCGCAAGAGAAAGAAAAAAGAAAAAAATAAATAAAAATTCTGACATAATTTAGTTTAGTACAGAGGACTATTAATTTTAATCTGTAAAATTTTTATTTTTAATTTTTAATTTTAATTTATTTTTTATTTCATTTTTTGAGCATAAAACAGGGCCACGTACTTTTTAAAATGACTGAAATGAACTAAAATGAAATGTTGCCGCCTAAATTTCATACTTTACTTAATTTTTTAAAATATCTAATTGTCGTGTCGAAAAACTGTTTACACCCCTGTATTCAGAAAAATCGCCCCTTTCATTTGTTACCGAATTTGTAACGATAGGACTGATATATCTAATTTATTTTGGTGTTACACAAAACTGGTCTACAAAAACTCCAGATTGAAGCTAATATTCCTCTGTCCTAAAAAAAAAAAAAAAAAAAAAAAAAAAAACTCTTTTAGCATAAAAATACATATCATTACTAAAGAAATACTTTAAATAATATTTGTCCAGATGGTGTTGCATAAGTATTGATTTAGATGGCCTTGTATTGCGACTACTTATATTACCTACATCACATTGTGTATTAAAACTTATTGTAAAATGGAAACTCATAATATAATTGAAAACCCAATTAAAAATCAATAAAGGTAAATAAATATAGATGCATTCGAAAATTTTCTCTTAGCCATGTAATTAAGATACCAATTTCACAATTAAGGCATGATGTGCTAAATTTATTTAGAAAAAGCATAAAATATAATTAAAAGCATATTTTTATCAATTACTAGCTCCAGACGATAATCAAAGTTTAGGATTCTTTTGTATATGACTTTTTAAAATAATTAGAAATTTTACTTTTTCCGTAAAAGCTATTTTCCGACATAAGGCATTTTAAAAATAAATTATGAATATTCTGAGAATTAAAATTGTGCACGGTAAACACTTTTATTATCCATTCATCCGAATGCAGCTATCCAAATTTTCTGTATGTCTTTTTAAAGTGTAAAAATTATGTGCACTATTTTCAATATACAGATGTTGGTAATTGACGGATAGACACAAAATTTCATTATTATTTTATGTAATTACTAGCAGACTTTGCTGCTTCGCTGGTCATTATATTGAAACAAATCCTCAAAATACCATATTATTAATAATAATGAAAAAATCTTAAACGAAAAAAAAAATCATTAAAATTAGTCAAAATCTAAGTTAAATTTCCAGCTACTTTTGGTAACGATTTTCCCGCTCGCCACACGTCGAGTCTGGAGCACCAATGCCTTTCGCAGTGCCTTATTTGCTTTTTACTCCTCCTCCCTTGTGGATAAAGTTGAAAGTTTAGCAAAAAAAAAAAAAAAAAAAAAAAAAAAAAAAAACATGACAATGTGCATATTGTGTACACTTAATAGACACGCTCACACACACAAACATTCGCCATTCTAAGGTAATTTGGAGCATATTTAAGCTTAAAAACGTGTTTTTTGCCTCCCCCGACCTAAAAGGAGGGGAGGGGGGGGGTAAGTTGCAAGATCATTTTATAGTGCATGTTGCATACACATACCTGACGGACACATAAACAATTCGAGTTCCTGAGGTTATTTCAAGCAGAGTTAAGTTTTAAAACGTGCCTTTTACCCCCTAACGCTTTTAAAGAAGAGAAGGGGGGGGGGGATTTCGCAAAATCTCTTTATACTATGATTTAGATACATATAACCGACCCACGTTTCAAAAATATCCTTCCTCAGATATTTTTGAAAAACACTGCAGTGAGATATATGTTTTTTGCCCCCATCCCCCACCCCCAAGAGACGGTAGGGGGAAATTGCACAAAATACTTTATAGTATATGTTGAGTACGCATAGAGAGAACCACACATCAATAATAATATTATAGTTTTAAAAAATTAAAGAACACGCTTTTTTAGAAATGTGAACTAAAAAAGCACAAAATATCTATCTTAGTATTAAAATGCAGGGCAAGAGAAAATCGTGTGAGTGACACACCATAATATTTACATACATATAAATCTTTAATTAAAATAACTTAGAATAAAACAAAAACCATTTTTAAAAAACCTCCCCTGACTGGGATCGAACATTGGACCTTTAGGTTCGTAGCGCCTTACCTCAACGCCACGTCGTTCGCGTAGGGAAAGTATTTTTTAACAATATAAATTTCTTGTTTACTCCCAGACCAGTTACAAACATACATACAAACATACATACGTACAGGTGAAGCTAATAAAAGCGTGTTAAAAATTGCCATTCTAAAATAATTTGGAACAGAGTTACGCGTGGAAAAATGTTTTTTGCCCCCCTCCAACCTTCTAGGGGGATAAGATGGAATTTCATAAAATCCCTTTACCGTGTGTGTTTTGTTTACGTATAACCAACGAACATATAAAAAAAATCGTTATCCTGAGATAATTTGAGCAGAGTTACTCTTAAAAGCGTGTTTTTACCACCACCTCCTGCCCTTAAAGTGGAGGGGCAGAGGGAAATTTCGTAAAATCCCTTTACAGTGCGTGTTGGAAAGGCATAACTAACCCACACATAAAAATTAATCTTGCTGAGATAATTTGAAGCAAAATTATGCTTTGGAAACGTATTTATTGTCCCCACCCGCCCCCAATTGCGGAAAAGGGGGATTTCGCAAAGTCCCGTTTCAATGGGTGTTGAATATACGTAAGTAAGCCACACACTAAAATCTGTAACCTCAGCTCCTATATATTGCCTCGGACGAATTTAGCGCTAAAACGGGGGCCCGAATTTGCCCCTCGTTATCCCCCCCCCCCCCCAAAAAAAAAAAAAAAAAAAAAAAAAATAGGAAATCGGAAATCGGAAAGAACCAGAAATGAGTTTTTGCAAATAACCCTCAAGAAGACGCTTAGCGGTTATTTATATCTTTGTGCTATTATTGGTAGAGTTCTACTCGAAATTCCGTTTTTTGCTAAATTTGCCTCCAAAACTCGTTTTTCCTACCTCCTCCAGTTAAATATCCAAAATTCCAAAATCGCAGAAAAAGATTTTTTTTTTTTTTTTTGTACTCATTGTAGTCTCTCTATCTGCAATTTTTTGAACGTGAAGCAATTTGGAGCCGAGTTATGCTTATAGAGGTGTTTTCCCTTCTGCCCCCCCCCTCCCACATACAGGGAGGAATGTGTGTGGGTGGGTGGGTGGGGGGGTATTTCGCAAAATCCCATCTTAATGGGTGTCAGGGTACTAAAACCAACCTGCTCACCAAAATTTGTGACTCTATCGCCCATAGAATCGCCACAGCTGTTTTCAGACAGTGAATCAGTGATTCAGTGAGTTTACTCTTTTATATATCTAGAATTATATAAATTGTTAACATCATAAGAATATCTATCTAGAAAATTATAAGGGAGAAATATTCCATTTTCACAAGTTTTATACGCTTTCCTTTAGCTTGAAAAGCGAGCTTATAGATTTTCAGCTTAGACGAATAAGGCATTTAGAAGCTGTCTAAGGTTAGAAGCTGTCTAAGAAGAAGTATAAGGAAGTATAATAACTACTGTCAATCCTCAAGGCAGCAGAATGGGGCAACACAATTGGTATCATTCTACTCGAAATTCCGTTTTTTGCTAAATTTGCCTCCGAAACTCGATTTTCCTACCTCCTCCCCCTAAAAATCCAAAATTCCAAAATCGCAGAAAAGGATTTTTTTTTTTTTTTTTTTTTTTTTTTTGTACTCATTGTATTCTCTCTATATCTGCAGTTTTTTGAACGTGAAGCAATTTGGAGCCAAGTTATGCTTATAGAGGTGTTTTGCCTTCTGCCCCCCCCCCTCCCACACACAGGGAGGAATGTGTGTGTGTGGGTGGGGGGGTATTTCGCAAAATCCCATCTTAATGGGTGTCAGGGTACTAAAACCAACTGCTCACCAAAATTTGTGACTCTATCGCCCATAGAATCGCCACAGCTGTTTTCAGTCAGTGAATCAGTGAATCAGTGAGTTTACTCTTTTATATATATAGATTTATTTAAATTGTTAACATAATAAGAATATCTATCTAGAAAATTATAAGGGAGAAATGTTCAATTTTCACAAGTTTTATACGCTTTCCTTTAGCTTGAAAAGCGAGCTGCTGTATTAAGTGGCGCTAAAATTAACTGTTTTTATAAAAAAATTGGGTAATTTACGATATTTCATTTATTTTTCAACTCTATACAAAACATTCTGGAGTGATTCCACTCGACTTTCCGAACATTAAATAAAGAAAAATTGTATACATAAATTAAAGTAAGACAACTCGTTAAACAAACAAAATTGAAAATTATAATAGAGCGTTTGAGTATTTTACCCCATTGTTTAATTTTACGCTAATTGCACTTCAAATAATTTCAGTCAATAGATCATAATGATAAAGAAATTTTCGTTGTGTCCCTGTAAAAATCTATTATGGCTAGATTCACCAAAATCTATACAAGTCATGCAACGTTGATCTATAAAATATGCATAAATTTTCAGTTCAATCATAAATTTTCAGTTCCACTTTTAAAAATGTGGACCCACAGGCTATAATGGTTAAGAATATTTCTTTGTGTCCCTGTAAAAAAAACTATAAGCGTTAGATTCACCAAACACTATACAGTTCGTGCGATGTAACCTATAATATGCGTATAAATTTTCAGAACAATCGAATAAGGCGTTTAAATGCTATCGCACTTTGAATTGTATCGGCCCATAAACCATAATGATAAATAATTTTTCTTTGTGTCCCTGTAAAAAAACTATAAGCGCTAGATTCACCAAAATCTACAGTTCCTGCAACAGTGATTTATAATATGTATAGATTTTCAGCATAGACGAATAAGGCATTTAGAAGCTATTGCACATTAAAAAATTTGGGTCCATAGGAAATAATGATAAAGATTTTTTCTTTCTATTCTAGATTCACCAAAATAAATAGGGATTGTGCTATGGTGACCTATATCATACGTACCAACTTTCAGCTTATTCGATCAAAGCGTTTAGGCGCTATCGTGTTCACTCAAAAACTTAGATACAGACAGACATACACACATGCACATCATCATCATCATCATCATCATCATAACAATAGTAAAAATGAACTCAGGGGATCTCAAAACGCATAAAAACACCAAAATTTCATAGTCGGATTTTTACATGATTACAATACTTTCCTTACATACGTATGTATGTTCGGAAAGTAAATATGATACTTTTTTATTAGACGATTGTCATGCTATTTGGTGCATTTGGCCATACGCAAATCTTGATCTATATACATTGTATGATGTTAGTATCTAATTAAAAAAAAAAAAAAATGCGTGATAAAATAAGTGATTTAGTATAAGAAAGTACACGTAATTTATTTACTTATTTATTTATTATTTAACTCTCGTTTTTTTTTTTTTTTTTTTTCTTAATTCCAAAACACTATCACTCTTAAATCAAAATTAAGTTGTTTTCTACAAAAATCGGAATATTCATAAAAACATTCGCCTAATAAGATGAGATGAAATGATAAGGGGATTTTATATAACAAGGTGCACGAGACTTCGATTTCGATCCACATGATGCTTCTCTCCGGTCCAGCAAAGATGGATCCTCCGTCCTCTCCGAGATGCAACTTGTCATCATCACAGCAAGAAAATTTCGGGATGGCGCGTGCGCTGTTCAGGTTGGCTGGTGTTGTCTATCGCTTTGTGTCGCCGGAAGAGTGGTCAATGCATGGTTTGCGGTGAATGGAGTTCGGATGTGCAACCAGCCGACGCTCGCCGCACGAGCCCCGGGCGATACGCTCAAGAAGTGGCGGAGGAAAGAGAAAAAAATCATTATATACGAATGAAAAAGAAGGGATAACTTACGTCTTAAAAAGACTATTGTTTTCTCGAGTCGTTTTTATTGCTTTACTTAATTCTCCGTTCGTAAATGATAAAACAATATTGCGATTAAGTAGAAATCCATTTATAATTGCAGAAAGAAATTCTACCTAAAGTATCAAGGTATGATAAAAAGGATCAATATTAGGGTACACGGCTAAATTTAATATAAAATGCACGTATTATGAAAGAATTAAAATTACATCATTTTAATATTCCTGGAATAATACTCATAAGCTCTTACAAAGCGCGAAACTTTAAATTAATTTTATTATTAGTATTAGTATTATTATTTTCAATATTTGCGAATACCACACTGCTCGCCATGAAAATTGCCTCTGACACCATTTCAGCATATTCTTATGTAAAATGACCTCCTGAATACGAATAGGACGCCCATTTTGACCTATCAGCAACCGTTTTTCGGGCATGGCCCCCTATTTTCATCATTTTTCGGTGACTTTATGGCTATAAATTTGATTTTTAGGAGGGGGGGGGATTATTTTAACCGTTAAATATCTTCTGAAGGACTACAGAGTTGGAAAAATCTGAAACATGGACATTTGCGACAAGGGAAAATTTTGGGGGGAGAGGGCTTTGCCACTGAAATGATGCATTACATAGCTTATATTTTTTGTAATCTGTTATTAATGTTATTTTTTATGCTTTATAGATATAATTTTTTTTGTTTTTTGTTTTTTGGCGTTGAATTAATTATTTTTCATTATTCAAATCAAAATTATCGAACAGGGAAAGAAATAGAGGGAGGGATGTTGTATCTGGAAAACGGTGGGTTACTGGGCAAAATGGAAGTCCTATTCGGATTCAGGAGGTCATTTTACATAAAAATCAGCAAGAGTGGTATCAGATTTCGATTTTTTTTTTTTTTTTTTTTTTTTTTTTTTTTTTAGAGCAGTGTAATTAATTACTGAAAATGTTCCGCCCATCTGGTGACTGAATACTTAGCAATATGGTCTTTGGTTGTCAGTTCCAAGGTTTAAATTCTTCTTCTGGCGTAGATATTAGTAGTTATTTGGAATTTACAAAAGTTGTTGGTCTAATGAGTTTCCTTGTGCCAACATAGCACAGAGAGACTACCCACTTCCAATACTCATTACTTATTCCGTTTCATCCAATGCTTTTAAAAATTTCTATGAACGCTTATCAGTTTATTAGTAACAGTAACTTATCGGTTTATTAGTTTATAAATTTATTAGTCACTATGAATTCAATATGAAATTTAAAAATTATTACTTTCCTTTTAAAAGTTTTTAAAATATCCTAATAGTAATTACACAGGTCTGCGAAGAAATTTATTTTCTGCGATATGTTATTCTAAATTATCCCCCAATTCTTATGTACTTACTGTCATTCACTACGGTATGTTTGTGAATCTCAAGCTAATAAAAAATGCGCCTCCATTTTAAGGTAAATATAAACTATTTCATAGTAACGCGGTGGTCAAGCGTTCGATACCCCGAAGGTCTGGAGTGTTAATTTTTGCAGATAATTAGTAGAAAAGATGTCAATTGATAAAAGAAAATTTATCGTTGATACCCCGAAGGTCTGGAGTGTTAATTTTTGCAGATAATTAGTAGAAAAGATGTCAATTGATAAAAGAAAATTTATCGTTGATTACACAGTATCCTAAGAACTTTTGAAGAGTTTTTTTAAGAAGCCCTTTTTTTATGTTCGAATGCTGAAATTTAAGTCAAAAATTCAAACATAAAAATGTTTTATAAAAATTAACTCATCGATAAATTCACAAAGTAGTACACAAACATATTTAAAATATTTTTTTAAACTCAAAATTAAAAATTGTTTGCAGGGAGCAACATTGTATGCATATTTTTATAATTCTAAAAATATTATGCAGTTATTTACAAAAAAAAAAAAAAAAAAAAAAAAAAAAAAGTTTTTATGCATATTTACGTTGGTAATAACCGATAGATGGCACAACCAGAGCAATAAATAAGGGCTAATCATAGCAATGCATCGGTCAATGGATCAAATGCCTCAGAAAAATTTTGCCAAGAGAATTTGGGTTTTAAAAGTTTTTTTAATTAGTTTTATATTTGGATTCTGATTAAAAAGAAACTATTCAAAAATTTCCACCACATACAGTTTTCACAAAGAATGAGATTTTCCAAGCTTAAAGCTCTATTTTTTTTTTTTTTTTTTTTTTTTTTTCCAACTCCATCTAAGTTATTTCCCGAAAAATGTAAGTGATGTGAGGGAGAACAAGGAGAGCTATTTCACCAAGACATCAAAGAAATTTACAAGAGATTCCAAGAACGATAAAGTGTTAACCTATTTTGATTACACTGCTCTGCAATTTTTTTTTTCGACCCCCGATACCATTCTTGCTGATTCTTATATAAAATGACCTCCTGAATCCGAATATGACTACCATTTTGCCCGGTCACTGACCGTTTTCTCGAGACACCAACCCCTCCCCCAATTTTTATCACTGTTCGGAACTTTTATGGCCATGAATTTGATTTGGAGAATGATAAAGAATTAATTTAACATCTAAAAACAAAAAAAAAAGTAATGTTTAATAAATAACATTAATAATAGACTAAAAAAATATAAGAAATGCAATACATAATTTCACTGGCAAATCTCCCCCTAAATTTTTCCCTTGCCGCAAATGTTGATGTTTTAGAATTTTTTTAACTCTGTAGCCCCTCAGAACATATTTAACAGTTAAAATAATCCCCTCTCCCCTAAAAATCAAATTTATAGCCATAAAATTATCAAAAAAGGATAAAGTTAGGGGGCCGTCCCAAAAAAATGGTGGGTGATAGGGCAAAATGGACGTCCTTTTTGGATTCAGGAGGTTATTTTACATAACAATTTGCCAAAATTGTGTTGGGGATAATTTTCATGTCCATCAGTGTCATTGTTGGATGCTGCTTAGGGATTCCCCCTCCTCAGGGTCCTCAAGTCTTGCAGAAGAGAAAAAGCTCTAAAGAGAGCTTCGATGTAAAGAAACACGTTTAAAAGATTATGTGTAAATAATAGCCCATTTTAATGTATTTTAGACAGAAATAGTTTCAAATTTGTTGTAGCCTCTGTGTCAAATCTTCGCGATCTTAATCCTTACTTTATGAAAAACCCTTCGTGGTAAAAAGGAAATGTAAGCATTTCTGAATTCAGCGTATCAAAACACATTGGACACACCCAACGCAATGCAATAAATAAATAAATAAAATAAAAAATTGAAAAGTACGATTTCACAGACCTGTGTTATTGTTAACTTCAAAGCTAACCGTAAATATAAATAGTGGATCGGTAGAGGAAGAGCCTCGTCTTCTTATTTGCAACGTTCATTATTCATCAGATCACTTTAATTTTTACCATGTTTCTATTGACTTCGATTTTCGTTTGTGTGTTTGTTTGTTTGGTACAAATCTTGAAATCTATTTTTAACTAACTTCCCTACAAGCTAGACATTTGAAACTTTTGCAATAGCTCAGAACCCGATGACAACACAATACATAGTTCCCGCCGCTTATTAAAATCACATTCGTTCTGAGCCAAAGTGATTTTATTAAGCGGCTGAATTTTATATCCGGTGAACGTTCCTGTCCTTAAGGAAAAGGTATTACTTCCCTGAATTTTGAAAGAAACTTCAAAAGGTAACGAATAATGGAATTAGTAAACAATATTAATTAATTTTTGGTAGACAATTAACTGATTGTTTCTTCAGTAAACGCATTCTAAGTTCCCGTGCACTTCCGTTAGAGGAAAATCAACATTACTTTACCAAAAGTTCACGTTTTTCTTATAAATTTAAAATGTTTCCGTTTAAACCTCATGAATGATAGTAATTTCAAAATAAGAACTAGAAATTGCCTTCTAATAATTAGAAAAAAAAAATCATTTCAAACCAAATTTCTATTTTATTACTGTGCTTTGGGGAATACGTTCCTTGAAATTGTTACGGAGATAAGTTATGGGGAGTGTTTAATTTGTAACTGTGCTGAAAGTGTAAAATCTTCAACAATGAGCGATAAAGGAGGGTTTGTTGTGCTTTAATTTCTTTTTCTATTAAAAAAAAAAAAAAAAAAAAAAAAAAAAAAAAAAATGCATAAATTATATTTTTGGCTGCTGAGGAGATATTTTTGAGTTTATTAACCGACGATGCTGATTTTATTAAGCGGCGGCTTTAAAAGTTGTTTGCATTGATTTGATTCTGGTTCTGGCGATTTGATGAGATTAAGTGGCTGATTTTATTAACCAGTGAATTTATTAAGCGGCGGTTACTGTACTTCGAAGCCCGATTTTCGAGTTTTTGATTAGTTCTCTTTTAATTAATTAAAATATGGAAATAATAACCTCCTAATAGCTTTAAAAATAGCTATTAAAATGTTAGCTATAATTTAATTGTTGGCACAATAGAAAAAAAAAATACGTGTTACTTTTCTTTCGATATAAAAATAAATACATTTAATTAAACTTGAACGTTAAAAAATTGTAAAAAGTTAAATTATGCATCTCACAAAAATTGACGTCATTATCGCTTTAAAATTTTTATACGCCTTGATATAGTGCTAATTTAGCTTTATACCTATGATTCAACAGAAATTTAAAAACATGGTATATAAAAAGTTTTTTATGTTATAATTATTTTCATATTATTTAAAATAATTGTTTTTATATATTTATTGATTTATTTACACATACACACCCACACACACATTTATATATTTAAATGCAACATATATAGCATATATATATATAAACACATACATATATATGATTAATTCGCTACATAAACAGATACATTTCTGATGAGGGAGGGGGGGTTCCATCATCTCAACCCCAAGTTGTACCAATTTGTCTGTATTCAACTCTATATATGTGCATATATCTTTCCTTATAACTCATAGTCTTGTTTTAAGTCCTTGTAACTCGTACCAAATTCGGTGTTAAATATTGCATAACAAATCGGAATTTTTCACTTTAAACTGATTACCATTTCTATGTATAACAGTTTTAACAGAAAAAAATGTTTTTAAACAATCTAATACCATACGTTTATTACATTATGTATAGTGCATTGTAACCATGCTAAAATGCACTTATAAGAAATACCATCTATAGAACATAATGGTACGAAATTCTTTTGTGTGTTCCTGAACACAAGCCACAAACATTATATACAGCAATAAAAACTATACAACTAATTCTTGGTAATTCATTAATATTTGAACCATCTTTGACAACATTTAGAGGATTCAGAATGTCGTCGGAATTCTTTTGTGGTCTTGTAAATAAATTATTTTGTCTATACATATTTTATTCTATAGAAAACATTTTTATAAACATCTAAATAATGTATATTAGTTCCGTTATGTTGAATGCAACATAAACACGTTAAAATGCGCTTAAATAAAAACCTTTCCATAGGCTCTAATGTTACAAAATTCTTTTCAGTGCCTTTGTAAACAAGCCTTAAACATTATATACACCAGTAAAATTTATACAATTTATTTTATATAGCTCATGAAAAGTGTTCGAAATTTGACATAAATTGGATGATTACGTAACATTGTCAGTTAACACTTTTGTTAAATTCTGTACATTATTCATTAAGCCTAAGTACTAAGCACACATTTTTCTACATAAAATATTTTTTAAGCATCTCAGTTATGTATGTCGATTTCATTTTGTTTAGTTCATTGTAACTACGTTAAAATACGTTTGAACAAAATTCTGTCCGTATTCTGTATTCATAAAAAAAAAAAAAAAAAAAAAAAAAAAAAAAATGTTGTGTGTCCCTGTACACGAACCTAAAAGAAACGCACAACCAAAATTATACAGCTAATATTTTATGGGGCATGAACATTGTACCAATTTGCAAGCAATTCGGGTGATTTGTATGATCGCTATTGTGGTATACACAGGCACACAGAACCTAAAAACTTTTAGTCTCCAAGCCTCCACTGACGTTTCAGCAATAAGTAGCAACAATATTTGCCTGGTTTAAAATTTATATGAAAAACTAGTATGCGTATTCCATCAAAAAACTTTCTTCTGTATAGTTCTATAGTTCAACCAATACAAATGATTTATTAAAATATTTATAAATTAAAATTTGTTTTCCGTGGTGAATGAAAAACATTTTATTGCAGAGAAGTATAACGCTAAATGTCCGAATAATGTCAATTTTATGCTCTAACGATAGTTTAAAAGATACACTTTTTTTTCTATGGGGGGGGGGGTGTTAAAAATAAGATTTATTTTCACGCCTACAACCACGGTACATACAAATTCTATCCATGGACCATAATGATAAAAAAATCTTTGGTGTGTCCTTCTCCCTGTACATGAACTATAAGCAATATAGACACCAAAAATTACATAGCGTTTTTGTATAGCGCTTGAACATGTGTACAAATTTTCAAGTAAATCAGGTGATTTTTAAGGCTGTTGTAGCAATACCTACAAAAATCCTGCGCAATATTTCCTGAGATACAGTTGCCACAAAATTTTTGTCTCTCTCTCACCCACACAGACAGAATATTTTGTGAAAACGGTCAAAACCTTTAAAAATGTGTAAATCCATTAAAAATCCGAAATCTAACATTTTTACGAAAACAATACTTTCTTCTTTTGAATATAAAAGAAAGTAATAAATATAATGTTAATAAATGTGTTTTCTATTTAAAAATAATGAATGATAAAATGGTCAATCTGTTTATCATTTATTACTAAAAGATATAGATCACGCATATTAAGGTCATTCCATAATAATTTCATGGAAGGGTGTTGCTCGATTATTATTTTTTTATTATTATTATTATTTGTGTCCGTTAAAAGTACACATGAGAAATGTTTAAAAACCTTTTATTTTTTCCTCTACTATTAACTTTGTATTTTATACAGGTCATCGAAAGTCGTTTTCATGGTCAAAATCGGGATTATTAGTTTTTTATATTTTGACACAAATCTGTTTGAATTAAACTTTTGATTGCTAATTTTAAATATTAGTATTAAAGTACATAAGGTAAAGGTGTCACATACTTAGTTATATTGCTACAACTTAATAAATAAAATAATTACAATAGGTCAATGTTCAAGGTCAAGAGTAAAATTTTAATAATTTTTTATTGTGAATAACTTTTTTAGGGAACAAAACCAAAAAAATACAATATCACACAAATTAATCTCTGAAATCATACTAAGGAGAAAATTTAATTGTAACTGTGTGGTTTTCAACCCTTTACAATTTACAGGTCCCCGAAATGTCAGAAAATTGACAAGACTGACATTTTAAGACTCTCATATCTCAAAAAAGGGATGAAAAAAAATTATTTGTCAATTTACTAATCTATTAAAATATTATGTATATTGTGTGTATTCGTTTGTAGTTTCGATTTTTTAAAAACTGTATTGATTTTTAAATTGCGTAGTTAGACTAACTGTCGCATACTAAAGTAGAAAATTAAGCATTGAACTAAATAATTACAGATTAATTCTGTTTTACTAAGATCTGTGCCTTTATAATAATTCAAAGTTACTTTAATCGAATTATGATAAAATATTAAAAATTTTTGCTCATTTTTTATAAATATTTAAGCATTATAATATATATATATAATTACTCAAAATCGCAAAACAATACACGCAGTATGCATTATACTTGAGCAGATTTAAAAAATGGCAAAGGCTTTTTTTTTTTTTTTTCATTCTCTTTTGGTTTATAGTCTTATAATACCATTTTCTGTCATTTTTCTGACATTCCGGGTACCTATAAACATTTAAGGGTTGAATACCACAAAATTACAATAAAATTTTCTCATTAGCGTGATTCCAGAGATTAATTTGTGTGATATTTTATTTTGTGATTTTGTTCCCTAGAAGAGTTATTCGTTACAGAAATTGGTAAAAAATTTTCGTTTGACCTTGAACTTTGACTTATTGTAATTATTTTAGTTATTAAATTATAGCAGTATAACTAACCATGGGACACTTTTACCTTATGTACTTTAATACTAATATTTAAAATTAGCGCTCATAAATTTAATTCATATACACTGTAAAAAAAAACCACAGTAAATTTACAGCAAAAAATGCTGGCAATATGGGTGCCAGCATGTTTTACTGTTAATATACAGCAATTGCGTTTTTCCAAAGAAACAGCAGCTTTGTCAATTTTACAGTAATTTGTGCTGTTTTTTTACAGCAATTTTGTATTTAAACTTTTACAGTTCTTTTGTAAATTATACAGCATTTTTTGCTGTTTCTTTACAGCAATTTTGTATTTTAGCTTTTACTGCACATTTGTCAATTTTACAGCATTTTCTGCTATTTGTTTTACAGTTGATTTGTATTTTAGTTTTTACAGTAAAATTGTAATTTTTACTGCTTTTTCTGCTGCTTTTTACAGCAGTTTTGGATTTTACACCCCTGCTCAAAAGCTTAGCAAGATTTGCAAACGATCAGTTTTTTTCCATTTAAAAACTTATCTCTCGATGAAATGTTTTCAGACTTTGGGTATTTAAAGAACTGGGTCTTCCTCGTGTTTTTCAGTGAAGATTGGTTTAAGACCACATTTAGGGGGCCGGAAACAAATTGAGAAAAATCAATAATGTTTGTGATCCCCGTGTATCATTAAGCAAGCGAAATGAACCATAACTTTGGAATATGTTAATGTAAATCCAATTCAATTTGTAGATGAACTTGTGTGACGATAGCATGTTAAATGACAGAGATATAAGTATTTATTTTAAAGCTAAAAAAGAAAAAGAAATCAACATATTTTTCATTTATAATATACAGAGTTTTTAACGCAAATTATTTCCACTTTCAGATAAGTAGGAAAAACACTTTTAAAATAATATACTGCAATCGGAATTAAAAAAAAAAAAAATTAATATATCGGGGAATATGAGCATTTTTATGAAAAACGTTTTCACTACGCACGTGGGAAAGATTAAAAAAAGTTTTATTGCATAGGTTGAAAGCTAGATATATTGGGCAACTTTTGTCAAAAGTGCATTTGAGTAGAGTAAAAATTTAGTACTTTATACGAAAAAGAATGAGCTAGATTTTAGATATTTCCTAGAGTTTGAATTTCTTATGCGGATTTTCACATGCCGCGTAATTAATGTAAAGATACAATTATTTTATCCACTTAGCAAAAGCTCTATTTTGTGAAAAACCCTTTATCATCTTACAAATCTTAGTAAATAATTATAAAGATGTTAGACTTACCAGCTTATATGGGATTTTTGACAAAAATGTACATTTGGAGCGTAGCTGAAATAATTGAATCTTCAAATGAATTATGCGGCATGTGAAGAACCACTAAGAAATTTCAACTCTTGAAAAATATCTAAAATCTAGCTCTTTTTTTTTCTATATAATTTGCTTAATATTTACTCTATTCAAATGCCCTTTTGACAAATGTTGCCCAATATATCTAGCTTTCAACCTATGCATTTTTTTTTTTTCTTTTAATCTTTCTCAGATGCGCAGTGAAAGCGTTTTTCATAAAAATGCTCAAATTTCATGAGATATTAAAGATATTTAAAATCCGATTACTGTATACTGTTTTAAAAGTGTTTATCCAAGTTATCTGAAAGTGGAACTAATTTGCGTTAAAAACTCTGTATAGTATAAATAAAATAACATGTTGATTTTTTCTTTCTTTGAGCTTTAAAATAAATACATATATCTGTATTATTTAACATGCTATCGTCACACAAATTCATCCACACATTGAACTGGGTCTATATTAACATATCCTAAAGTTGCAGTTCATTTCGTTCACTTAACGGTACAGGGTAATCAGAAACATTATTGTTTTTTGTCATTTTATTACCGGCCTCTTAAATGCTGTCATAAACCTATCTTCACTGAAAAACATGAGGAAGACATGAGATTCTTTAAATACTCAATGTTTGAAAACCTTTCATCGAGAGATAAATTTTTAAATTGAAAAAAACTGATCGTTTGCAAATCTTGTTAAACTTTTGAGCAGAAGTGTAATTTTTATAGCACATTTGCAGATACATTGTTTTATTTGCTAAAAGTGCAATTTTAAAGTTAAAAAATTAATATATGCTTCGATACCTCTATTATAACATTATCTTTGACTTTTTATGCATTTTTATTTTTTGGCATCTGTGGATTATCAGGCAAATTCAGTTTTTCTTTATAGTATACCTGCAGTAGATATAACTATATTTTTAGAAAATTTATGATGTTTCATTGCACATAGTATTTTTTATGGTAGAAATTTATATTGTTTCTCTTATGATAGCTGAATAATAAAACTTAGACAGAAAAATTAATCCGGTTATCATATGAAAAATATTTATTTTATTTTATTTTATTTATATATTTATTTTTATTTTGTTTGTCTGCATAGTGTGATAAAAATTTCTACAACCTTCTACATTCATAAATGCGCATACTCTTGACATTTCAGTGAAATAACCCAGATGCATATCAACATTAATCAGTTCATTAAAATTTAATAACAATTAATTGTGATTTGACCATAAGTAATTTTATATTGCATTTTAAAAATATGTTGGTAAATATTTTTATGAATGGTGAATAAAGACTTACTGAGAAAACAGAAACAATAAAATTTTTTGAAAAAAAAAAAAAAATGCACTAGATTTTCAAGACTGTCCTTAATTTGCCCCAAGTTGCAGAAACCTTTGACATCAATCACATTTAAAACATACACAGTTTTAAAACTTATGTATAACATATTATTCGTACACAAAATAAGATAGACAAACTAAATCTACCGAAAAAGGTAAAAAAAAAAAAAAAAAAAACAGCAAATTTGTATGTGTTTACACATATGTTTATTTAAATTCAAAAATTAAACTCGTGAGATCACTATAAAAAAAAAAAAAAAAAAAAAAAAAAGTTATAAAATTTTGCGTCAGATTTTTTTAAGATATTCTATTTTCGTTTACCGATGTATATTCTGAAATGAAATTTAATAATTCAACAAAGAAAAATTCAATTTTCAATGGCCTACAAAATATATGAATTAAAAAACTTTTACTGATTAAAAGAGCTTTCGAAAAAATCTATAAATTTTCCCTCCTGTTTCATGTCGTTGGTTTTAATATGATATTTTTTTTGATTGACTTAAAAATTCCTATCGCAGAATTGTTATATTAAACATATTAACCCTTTGCCGGTTCTATTTAATTTCACTCCTCTTGCCAGTGTTGCTAAATTTAGGGATTTCTTTTATTCAATGTCCACCATGAAAATTTAACTGTTTATGTTCCCTAATCATTTCGAAGATTATTTGTCTATTATATATATCAAATATCACTCCTGAAAATCATTGGTGATAGTTGAAAAAAAGTAGCCCTAAATTTTGTAACACTGCTTAGAACGTTTTAGAGAGTTAGGGCCGACAAAGGGTTAAAATAAAGCTGAAAGATCTCTTAAGGAATGGCAATTTGTGAAGTGACGTAAGATGAAGAGGTATAATAACAGAAGCTAATTTTTTTTTTCTCTATAACTATTTTCAAACAAAAGAAATAAAAATAAAAATAAAATAACAGAATAATAATAATAATAATGAGAAAATAAATATTGTAATATTATAGCTAATTTGTGTTTTAAAACTACAGTTAAAAAAAAAAAAAAAAAAAATCAAAAGCCTCCTTTCCCCTTTCCATTCTTCTTCCTCTTCTTTCTTTCTTTTCTTTTCTTTTCTTTTCTTTTTTTTTTTTTTTTTTTTTTTTTTTTTTTTAAGCGTTAATAAAAATTCAACATTTTATTTATACTATTCTTGCATTTACATGTAATACGAAGCTAAAAGGTAATTATCTAAAACATTAATATGGAACATAATTACAGCAATACCACGTGAAAACTACAATTAAAAATGTTTAATTTTTAAACGAACTTATATACATTTATTAAATATTTTGTATGACATTTATTTACATATCAAAACCATTCATAATTCAATAGATTATTCATCAACAATTACAACGCGCGGGGCATGACTCCATCTTTAATGCTATTTTTTCTATGTTTATTTTCCATGCTCGGGTTAATTTTCATCAAGCACCTGGAATAAAAGAGATAAAAAAAAAAAAAATCATTTAGAAAACAATAATCTCAAAGGAATTGTGTTTTACCTTTGAAAATATTACACACAGAGAAACAGCATAGGGCTATATATGTATATATATGTATGTATACACGCAACATTATGCATAATAGATAACTTCTTAATTTCATCTATAATTTAATTTTTTATTTCATTTGGCAGAAAAACTGACCAATTTTCATAAAAATCAAAATTTATTGGTAGAATAAAATCTGCTTTTATCATTAGCTTTGCCCCAATAATTTCCTTCTATTAATTTTTCTTATATAATTATGAGAAATGCCAGCTTTAATCCGATCCACCAGTGGCCAAGAGGTTCTGCTCTGAAAGCTGGTAGACGTAAGGTGACGATTTCGACCGCAGGTCGCGCTCGTCTGCCTAGACGTTCCGAATTTCCAGTAGTTTTCTTCAAAACTTGCGTAAATATGATTTAGGACTCCGGAAAAAAAAAAAAAAAAAAAAAAAAAAAAAAACTGGTGAGGACGCTCTCCTTAGACCAAGGCACATAGCGCAGTCAATTTGTCTTAACCCCAACACCGCCACACCTTTTTTTTTTTTTTCTCTTTTTTACCCCGTAATTCAAATTACATTTTCTTAAAAGCACATGCTTTTTTATTAAGTCCCCACCTTCTCATATAACACATAATGCATATTTCTCTTCATCGAAATCAAATGTTTCTGCTGTAATAGCTTCAGTATCTGGACACTCAACACACGCTTTTAGCAAACAATTTTTATTGTTAACATGACATAAACATTTCATTAGAATATTTCACAAGCTAAATAAATCAATTATTAACCCAATAAACATTGTTATTTAGTTTTTCAATTTATTTTAAATAGATATATACTTCATTTTCCACAAAAATGATTAAAGGTTTTTGTTCAAAATTGTTTAATACCGAGAAAGAGACATCTGCTTGTCACGAATAACAAGAAACTGTCTCTTCCTCTTCTTTGAAAGGCATATCAAAATATTTATTCAGGAACAATGATATCTTAGTATGTTTAAAAGATTATTCTGAACCACTGATTTATATACACATAGGAAAAGAAATTGTTATAAATTTTGCACAATATTTTAGAAAAATATTTACGTAAATAAAAAGACCTTTTAGGGGGAAAAAGTTTAGAGACATTTCACTTAGTAATGATCTTTTTATTACTTATTTAACTTTTTTATAAAATAATCTATGATGGTGATCAGACATATCTTTCCTGAGGTGAGATGGAATCATCGTTTAGAACGCTTTTCCATAAAACAATCAAATGAACAAATAAATAAATAAATAAATAAATAAATCTTTTTCAGACGTTCCCAATTTATTTTTTATTTTGAAACATTTTAAAATCTTGTGCAATGAATTTCATACTTCATTTTGAGCAAAATGTTTCATATACAAGGAAAACAAATGCGGAAAAATATTTTTAAATTATGAAAAGTATGAAAGATTTTGAGAAAACTCAATGATTAATTCATTATTTTTTCATGCAATGGGCCAATTCGTATTAAAATTTTTGAGATATATGTTATTAATGTAAAATTTCCGAGAAATAAATAGAAACGTAACTTTCGCTTGAAGTCACAGTAAGAAAATCATAATTTAAATGTAGTTTCTATGAGAGTAATAAATTAAATATCTTTGCTTTAAACTGAAAAAAAAAATAAATAAATAAACACTTATTAGCAAAAATTGAAAAAAAAAAAAAAGAGAGAGAGAGAGAGAGAGAGAAATAATTTCAGGAAGAAATTCAACTCTGAAAATAAAGCCTATAAAAATCGCCATTTTTAAAAAGAAAGACCTGACAAAAATAAGCAAATTTAAAACTAACTCTAAACGGAAATCGATTAACTTAAAACGACGTTTTTCAAAACTAGAACGAGTTTAACATTGCTTGAGAGAAAAAAAAAATGATGGAAAAAAGAAAAAAATTCTAGAAATCTCTTTTAAAATACAAGTTTGTATTATACATACTAATTCCATAAGTTTAATACCAATAATAAAAACAGTGTTTAAAATAGAACAAGAAATCTATAAACTTTCACAAATAATACAGTAGGCAAAATAATCTGATTAAGTAAAAATTATATTGTATTTTATCTCAACAAATAATATAAAAATTTGCATTTCATGATAAGAATTTCTATCGTACTTAATAATTATACAATAGGTTGTATAAAATAATGGAAGATTTATGACTGGATCTTTGTGAATCAAGTATCCTTGTGAATCAAGTATGTCTTATACATTTATAACAATAAAAGAATACAAAACAATTAAAATTGCACTTACCAGAAATCGAAGAGCAGGAATTAAAATTCACCTGCTTGAAGTTTCAGCTTCCTTTTGTCGGAATCTCTGGATAATAAAATAATGGCGCACGCAGCCGTAGAACAACCAGATATAAAACATCAGCAGACGATTTCACAAATTACAGTAAAAAACCTAAAATGCTGTTTTTCCTCAGCTTGCGAAAAATTTACAGCAAATTATGCTGTTTTTCTCCCGTTTTTTTTTTACAGTGTAGATTTTTTCCAAACTATAAAGGTCTAATAATTTGACCAGGAGAACGACTTTCTATGACCTGTATAAAATACAAGGTTAATAGTAGAGAAAAAACAAAAGTCGTTTTGAATATCTCTCATGTGCTTATAAGGGACACAAGTATATACATATATATAATAAATAAAAATAAAAAAATAGTCGAGCAACAGACTTTCATAAAATTATATGGAATGACCAATTAATGATGGATGGTTCTCTAATTTAGGTAAAAATTGTAAATGTTCACGTGGAGTTTTTGCTGATCACTTTTCACATGTTCTTGATAGGTATAGATGTAAAAATGTTACAGATATAAAGTTTTAACTGTATATAAACATGTACAGGGTGATTCAAAACACAACGTACAAACATTTAGGGGAGGTAGGGTGCATCATAAGAATTGAAAATTGCATAGTAACGCATGGCCACAAACGGCATTTTAACCATTTAAGAACTGGACGTTTCTAGTTAATTTTTAACAATAAAACTCGCATATGGCTGTGTCTTTTGTACAGTCATTTGTAAAAGTTTAAGACCAGTGGCCGATTTTCAGTATTTTAACGCATTGCATCATTTGCGCAGATTATTGCGTAGTCTCATGTGCCGATTGCATCAGACGAATTCTACTGCTATAAATAAAGCGGATTAGGAAAATTCCGGACCAGACTAATTATGTAGTTTTTCGCACGATCAACCCCACGGGTAAGTTCCGGACCAAACGTTGGTCCAGAATTTACCTATGTGTTTCCACTCTGCTCTTGTAAACTGAGGGGTGTTTCACAAATAAAAATTAAATCGGTAACGATTGTTTAACAATTTATACTGCTTAGTATTGTATTCATAATTATAGTTTCAAAAATTACTAATCCATATTTGTGAGATTATCTAATTACTGTTATACATTAAAATTAAAACTAAGTTCTATAATTTTCCAAAAGAACTGAAAATATGTTTTTAAAGAGTAAATCATCAAACAAATATGTAATATATACACATATTTTTGTTTAATATTAGTCTGAACATACTTAAAATTTTAAACAGTTGAAAAAAAAAAAATCAAATAATGACAAATACTTTCATTAAAAGGTTAAGATAGATTAAATAAATAAATAAATAAATAGTTTAAAAAAAAAGAGCTTGAATTCAAATAAATATTATTACCTTTTCCTATTCATAAAATAGTAGACGAATTTTTGTTTTCGCGTCAAATTTTCGAAATGGAGTTTTAGCTTTAATTACACGTTTTGAGATACCATAAATCCAAAAATCGTGTTTTTGACGGTTGTTTTGTGTGTTTGTCTGTATGTTTTTTAAGATTAAATAATGAAATAAATATAAACACTAGTCTGAACATATTTAAAATTTTAAATAGTTGAAAAAAAAAATCAAATAATAGCAAACACTTTCATTAAAAGGTTAAGATAGATTAAATATATATATATAGAGAGAGAGTTCGGGAAAAAAAAAAGGCTTGAATTACATTACTCATTTATATGGGTAAGAGAAAGTAATAAATAAATAAATAAATAAATAAGTACAAAACTTTGAAACAACGCCATACAATGCAAGAACTGTCAAAAACTGTTTTGGTTGAAAGAAAATACGACTCTTCTTCAGGCGGACAAAGTAGTCACATTCTGCAAACATAGCGATAACGCACAAACTACACAAATACCCACTTTGTTCATGCCTACTTTTTCGCCTGACAAAGGCTCGTGTATTTTTTCGATCTAAAACAATTGTTATCAGGTCTTATATTATACTAGCGAGCTTCGCCCGCTAGCGGGTCAGTATTTTCAAATGAATCACTAAAATTAATGAATCACTAACAGTAACTTTTAGTGTTAAGAAAAGAAATTTAAAAAAAAAAAAAAATCATTTCTGATTGGGTAAAAAGTCGGCCCGGGTCCCCACTGCCTTCGGCAGCGCTGCACCGTGCGCGCTGTATGCGCGTATTCCTTCCCTGACCCTCCGTGCCCCCCCCCTCAAAAAAAATAATTTCTGATCGGGTAAAAACTCACACCGGGTCCCCACTGCCTTCGGCAGCGCAAACCCATGCGCGCTGCGCGCGCACGTGTGAGGGCATACGTGCGCTGCGCGCACATATTCCTTCTCAAATCAAATTTTTATTAAGAAAAGAAAAGAAAAAAAATCATTTTTCATCGGGTACAAAGTCGGACCGGGTCCTCACTGCCTACGGCAGCGCAGTCCCGTGCGCGCTAGGGAATACACGCTCTGCGCGCGCGTATTCCTTCCCTGACCCTTCGTGCCCCCCAAAAAAATCATTTCTGATCGGGTTAAAACTCACACCGTGTTCCCATTGCTTTCAGCAGCGCAGACCCATAAGCGCTTGGCACGCACGTGTAAAGATATACGCGCGCTACGCGCACATATTCCTTCTCAAATCAAATTTTTATTCTTAAGAAAAGAAAATGAAAAAAAAAATCATTTCTCATCGGTTAAAATGTCGGACCGGGTCCCCACTGCCTTCGGCAGCGCTGTCCCGTGCGCGAGGTGCACGCCTATATCTTCCCCACCCTTTCAGCCCTTCCTAATTAACCTACATATACCAATTTTGAACGGTCTAACTGAATTAGCTGAGATGCAAAAGAAAACCTAATCAGGACACCTCAAAACGTGCAAATCTGGTTAAAATTTTCGATAATATAAAAGTACTTTTCGAATGATGTACTAAAAATAATTTAAACATAGTTAGAATTTGAAATACGCGTATTATAATAACATTTAATTTGCAATTAAATTGTACATTTTTTATTTAGTCTCGAAACCCGATGATATTTATACTGCAACTTTGTCTTGTGATGTTAAAAGTTTGTAGCAAGATTGAAATAATTTTGAAGAAAATTGAAGCATTTTGAAATTTGCAATTTTTATTTCCAGTACAAAATCAGTAAAGCAGGAAGTAAAATATATTTATTCTTTCGCCCGGCGCCATGGTAACCGAAATACGTCTATTGCGAAATTAATAAAACTCTTGTGATTTGTTGCCACCTTTTTTTTCATACTTTAGTTAATTTTAAAAAATCTAATTGCCCTATCGATAAGCTATTTAAACTATCGGATTCAGAAAAATCGGACCTTTCATTTGATATCTTATATGTAACGATACGACTGATATTTCTAATTTATTTTCCACTTTTTCCGTAAAAATGTCGCTTTTTAAGCATTTAATCATGAATTCTGGGTCATTTTTCGGTAGATATGGGTCGACGTTTTAATTAATATCTCCGCTATTTAGGGTCGCATCGCTTAGCGAATTATCGCGATGTCGAGATGAAGAAATTCTGCGTCTGTCGACACCGGTTTCGGAGCGCTGCGACCATTAGCGCCGGAGCTTTAGCGGTCACAACGCATTTCTCACAGACAGACAGACAGACAGACAGACAGACAGACAGAAAGACAGACAGACAGACAGAAAGACAGACAGACAGACAGACGCGCACAGATTTTAATAATATAAGGAGATGGTGTTGTTTCAAAGATTTGTACTTATTACTTTTAAATTCCAGTTCTATAGTGTTTTTTTATAAATAAAATAAATCACTATTTTCATTCCGTTACCTGCCTACCTTAGGTAATGGAAGTACTGTATTCGCTCCAAAAATTTGATATCGAGTTCTCACCGTATTTACAGGTTTTAAGGTATCTGAGTCCAAAAAACTAGTTTTTGGCAATAAGTCAGCGTGTGTGTGCATGTATGTTAGAAACATTCTAGCTATCATATCTCCTAAACTAATAAAGATAGAACTACGAAACTTCAGAATTGAGGCAGGTCTAGTGTACAAATGAACTTTCCAAATTTGGGTAAAAATTGGATAACTTGAACTGGAACATCGGAAACCGTAAGTCTGTTTCTCAAAAACGGCTCTAACGATTTCCTTCAAAGTTGCTATATAAACACTCTATTAGATGTCCTCTCGAATTACATAGTTGGTCAATTTAGGAAAATGGATAGGCGTCCTGTATAAATAGCTCAATTTCAGACTTCGCAAGTGCGTTTCTTTAAAAACGGCTGTACGATTTTTTTTTTTTTTTTTTTTTTTTTTTCAAACTCGCCATATTAACGCCCTTTTAAATATTCTTTTTATGTAATCATTGTTTTCCTGTCAATAGTTGTGTATGCCAAGTTTTGGTAAAAGTTGGTACCTCAAAAGCGGCTCTAACGATTTTCTTGAAAATTATTACATAAATCCATCTTAGATATCCTTTGTCATATATTATTTGGTTATTATAGGAAAATCAAAAGGCATTCCGAACGCTGAGATCAGTTTTAAATCTCGGAAATTGGTGTTTTACAAAATAACTACCATCCCTCTCCCCTTTATTTTTTAACTCGCTATGTAAACTCTATTTTATATGTCTTTATACGTGTATCAAGTTTCTCATACTGGAAAATTTTTAGGTGTCTACTTCGTTAGGTCATTTTTACGCCTTCTAAACACATTATCTCCAAAAAATGCATATAATACGTGTAATAATGAGTAATGGAAGTCGTGTGGTTGTTTCACACCAGATTTTTTTTTTTTTTTTCCGTTTAATAAGTAGAAACTAAAAAAGAATTATTGAAATCGTACAAAACACTCAAGGCCCTCCACTGCCATCGATAGCGAAAAATATATTGCGCCCTATCTCCGCCAACCCTATCTCTAATCAGAGTTTCCACTGTTTACGGCAGCATCTTACCAACTAGGCACTTCAACTTGAGTGTTTATTGTACTGTACGTCCTCTTAAGCTCCAATTCTCCCTGTTTACTGATAGGATATTTCTCATATTCTTCAGTGTATAAGTGCATTAGTTTTAATTTGAGTATATATATAAGTCGACAGGTGGCGCTGCTACATTGAAATTATTCAGTTTATTTCAAAGTTGTATTTCAGCTTCTACTGTGTGTAACTGCACCAGTTTTAACTTAAGTGAACATAGACCGATATGCAATGCTGTTATATTGCAATTTGCCTTGATTGTGAGAAAGCTATATTCGGTTATTTCTGTTTTACAGTTGATTATAGAATTGGTAGCATAAGAATACGGCAATGTTTAAATAAATTGTAATATAAGCATGCCTTTCTTAATAACATTTTGCAGTGTGTATTTAAATTCTTGTTTTATTACTATATTGTTATTTCATAGTAAAATGTTAATAAAACAATTGAAATTTATGTGTTTTAATTGTTGATCGTATACATATATTTATAAGAAATAATATATTTTGATGTATCATATATAAATAGCGTTACGCGTATATTTTATTGTATTTATACTTTATTATTTCTACTGCAATTGAGTTCTCTGAAATCTGAGTATCTTCTACACATTGATGGATGAAACGTCATTCATACGGAAATTAAAAAGTAAGGAAAATACATTATAACCAAAACCACTATTTTATGCATATGCATGTATTAAACTAACAGTACAATGCTGTATCAAACTTATGCTACAAAACATTTAAAAAGCGAAGATCCCCTTTTAAACTTGTGACTGATCCCTTGCATTTTACAAATCAAAAAGAAAGTTCTTCCATCCTTTCTAAAAAGCATAGGTAAATTCCGGACCAAATGTTGGTCCGGAATTTAACCATGGAATTGAAGGACTCCCCTTTTGGTCCGGAACTTACAAATAAAGGTGGCCGGCACGTTTATCGTCAGTTGTTTATTGGATTTTGTCGTAGACAGTGTTGTTATGTAATTATTGGAATGGGTAAAAAACCTTCACTTACTATTACAAAAAGGTCAGAAAATTTGACCCTGCATAAAATTATATTTTCTGAACGTCCAATAAGTTCGAGGGTAAATGTGAGCAAGACGACTGTGCATCAAGCTATTAGTAAATTTAAAATTTCAGGAAAATTTGTGAGAGACGCGGTCGCCCTAGAAAAACGAGTGCACATGACGATCATGTGATAAGAAGGATGGTCGTACGAGATTCAAGACCCTCCTACAATATGATTAGATATTCTCTGGCTGCAAAAGACACCAACGCCAGTTTGAGTACTATTTCAAGACGTTTGGCCAAAGGTTTTGTTTTATCATCCCATAAACCTGCAAGGAAACCTCGACTTACTCCAAGTATGAAAAAGAAACGACTCCTAAGGTCCACAAATTTTAACGAAATTTTAAATTTACTAATAGCTTGATGCACAGCTGTCTTGCTCACATTTACCCACGAACTTATTTGATGTTCAGAAAATCCAATTTTATGCAGGGTCAATATTTCTGACCTTTTAGTAACAGTAAGTGAAGGTTTTTTTACCCAGTGCAATAATTACACAACAGCATTTTCTATGGCAAAATCCAATAAACAATTGGTAATAAACGTGCCGGACACCTTTATTTATAGCATTAGAATGCGTCTGATGGATGGATGGTATGATGGTTGGGTTTTACGTCACACAAGTGCTGCGCAGATGGGCAATTGGCTACGGTCTGGGACACACCCCTAGAGGTGGTCCGGAGACATGCCATCACAATTTTGATCTTCCACGGAAGGGATGGCTCTCCCGCTTCGGTGACACACAGAGATATAATTTTTGAGAATACGTCTGATGCAATCAGCACATGAGATGGCGCAATAATCTGCGCAAATGATCCAATATGTTAAAATACTGAAAATTGGCTACTGGTCTTAAACTCTTGCAAATGACTGTAAATTGCATTTTTAACTAAATGCTATACTGTACTTAATATTCATATATCACAACTTTTTTTGTAAACGTTAAAATCTAAAAACGTTCAGTTAAAAGTGCAATAATACAATAACCATGCCCATTTTTGTATCTCGCTGTTAAAAATTAACTAAAAACATTCATTTCTTAAAGGGTTAAAATGGTGTTTGCGGTCATGGTTCCTTTGCAATTGTTCATTCCTATGACATGCTCTACCTCTCTTAAAAGTTAGTACCTTGAGTTTTGAATCACCCTATATATATTTAGACGAACTAATTGTAGATGTAGATATTAAACACATAATTATGTATTAGAATAAGACATCCAATAACATTTATTTGCTTTTTAAAAAAAGATAAATATAATTTAATTTTAAAATTAATGCAAAAGTCTTCTTCTTACTATTATTATTATATCAATCTTAGACACTTTAACTTTACTTTTTACAAAGGTGGAAAAATTCCATACTTTTAAAATATGCTCATGTGGCAAAGCGGTAAAGAGAAAAAGTAGAAATTTTAATCTTAGATTCTTTGATGCATAAATAATATTCGCCAATAACATAGTTTCTTATTTATTTATTTATTAAGGCCAGAGTCCTACTTCTTTCAGAGAGGAAACAAAAAAAATGAGAGTCATTTTCTGTAGACCACCTTGAATTTTAAACAATCAGAAATAGTCTGTTACAGAATCTAAGAATTTACAAATACCTCAAAAGGAAAATCGGTGACAATATTAGAACATGAATATTTAATTAAATTTTGCTTCGGAAAGAATTGGTATACTAACTTTCATAAAATTTAATGTAATAGTTAAATTTTCATTTAAATGTACAGTCGGTAACAGACAACGAGATATATAAATTAGAGTGCTGATTCAATGGATGAAGGATTAGCTTTTCGTGGTTCAAGATTAATCACGTGACATGCTCCAATAGGTTGCTGTGTTTGGCCCTTTATCGCTATTTTGGCATTCAAAATATCAGTTCGACAAATTATCATTATTATTAGGTAGCATGACAGTCCTATGAGCGAAATAAATTGTTTTTAAAATGATTTTACACATTTCACATTTTAATAAATAATAAAATACCTTTTTTTTCATCGTTTCCCAACAAAGTTTAAAAATATTTATAAAAGAAAATTTAAACTTTTAAAGTGCTAAATTTAACAACAAATAATAATTTTTCAACTATTTTTAAGCATTTTGTCGGTTAAAGTTCAAACACGAAATAAAAAAGAAGTAAAATCGAAATCAAAATGATTTAGAACAAAAGAATATTAAACTACGTAAGTAAACAAAAACATTGACGATTATAACATGCGAAGAACAATCTCCAAACCGTTGCCATAGAAATTTACTGAAAATAAGCTGTTACCAAGGGAACCACGAGAATACGCAGGTGCAAGGAGAGCATGTCACATGACTCATCTTGGACCTTCTCAAGGGTTACCACTTATCACTCTACTTTATATATCTTGTTGGTAACAAAAGTGCCCGAACACTAGCAAAAATTCTTATATAAAAAAGCACACTTAATACTGTTTTGTTAAATAAATCCTTGTCGAATCCTGTTCTTAGTCAGTCTAAGAAGAGGATTCGACAAGGATTTATTTATCAAAACTGTATTAAGCGTACTTTTTTAACATAGGAATTTTTGCTAGTGTTCGGACACTTTTGTTACCGACTGTACTACACTGGGGAAAAATATATACCACATATGAATATACGGTTACTATATTCATCTAGAACGAATAAGTGGTCATTTTCTAAATCCCTAAACTAGAAATATAGATTTCCGAGCTATGTGAATAAGGCACGCAAATAAGCTAAATAGACGAAATGATCGAGAATTACTAGTCTATACATTTCTAGATGGTGAAACAATATTCTGAATATTCTGAATCCTACGTATTGCGAGAAATTCTCGCTTGATTTTCTAGAATTAGTTCGTAAACCAAGATTATACATGCTAAAACATGCCTCTTGTATTCGCATTTATTTTCTGACATTTTTAAATAAGTTTGACTTTTAATTGGGATTTCTAAAACTCTCTTTCAAAGGGGACTATAATTTGTAAGGATGACATGGAATTATTTTTGCTAGAGCCACAATCTAGATTCTAGATATCAATTACAGAAATTTTTCTCTGAGTAAAAGCAATAATAATTAAAAAAAACTTATTCTTTTCCTTAAAAAATATCTATTTACGCTTTTTAGCAACGGTTACTACATTAATTTTACTTTAATTTCAGCTAATTTATTTTTCCATTCAATTAGATTTTTTTATATATATTTATTTAGCCAATATGTATCAGAAACTTCCTAAATCATTTTAAATTATTTATTTATTGCAGATAAGTTCTTGAAAATTTGAAAAAAGCCTATTTCTAATATGTATAACCTTGAGTCAGATTTTCTCTCAATTCTGGAAAATCTTCTGACTCAATTTCTATTCATCACCGAACCTTTAAATTAACTGAGCCATAATCATATCCCGTCTCCATCACCTGTCTTTTGATTAAGCTAATTCTCCCATATCTCACTGCAATCTTGTCCATGCTTCAGAAAGGCTCGCTTGCGGCACGCTCCCCAATTCCGGCGAATATCCAACGCGGATACGCTGTTTTGGTCAGCAAAGGAAATGTCTTTTCCCAAGCAAAGATTAAGAGGTTATTTTAGGATTTATGAGATCGCTTCCTGGAGATAGGATCTGGTGCCGGTCACTTTTACTCGCGAGTAAATCACGAGACTTTCGAAGCAGTGGGGCAGCGAGAGCAATTTATATTGGGCAGCAGAGCATTAGGCCATTGTTTGCACATGAACAAAGAAGTATATAATCTGTAAGCACAAATTAACATGCATTTCAGAAATTAGGATTAATATTATCTGTTTTAGACCCTTTATTTATTTTAAGTAGCACATGCAGAATTTAGTGAAACACATCTTTAGGTTTCGACCAAAGTACAGGGTGATTAGAATTAAAGTTACGATTTCAAAACGCTTGTAATTATGAAATTACCCATCAAAGCGATTTGATATTTCACCAGATCAATCGTGAGGCAATAATTTTTTTTTTTTTTTTTGGCAAAAAAAGAAAAATTTCCAAAATCTTTTCACTATGACTGTTTCCGCTGTAAACACGTATTCTTGTCTTTTTGCAAAAAGAATTGTAGTAAACCCTTGAAGTCTATTGTTTCTGGCTATTCCATTGTGCTGCTAAGAATATTCCTGTGTTTAATGAGTCCAGTTAGGCATTTCCCCTGACATTACCCTGGCAGCGTCATCTATAGGAACATGTTGGAACTTCTTTTTTCCCTTTGCTAAACAAAATTTCATTGCCTCACGATTGCTCTGGTAAAATATCAAATCACTCTGATGGGTAGTTTTTAAATTATAGCGTTTTGAAATCGTAACTTTAATTATAATCACCCTGTAATTAGGAGATGAGAGCCACGATGTGATGCTAAAAAAATGTCCCTCTACAACAGCACCAACAGCCTGCAGCAGTTGAGGGAGAAGAAACCAGTATGGGTGGGATGCCTTCTACGTACGGGTTCTCTCTAACCCAGGGCCCGATTTACTTACTTGGAGGCCCAGGGCACTCATGTTCAATGGGCCCCTTTTCCTCGTACTTTAATATTACAAGATTACAACAGACAAAACAAACCACATATTTTTGATTCACACGTCTAAAAATTCTCTCCACTTTTAATTTTATTGGTGAGACTTAACTAGATCCGATGCTTGTCTATCGAATTAACGTGCATCATGCCCGTGTATCTGCACTGCGGTGTGTGCCTCAGATTTAGTTAGCCTTGGTAAGAGTTTGGAATGCAGTATTGGTAGTACGCAGTTGTATTTGCGTTTAGCGAAAATACTGCAATTTTTTCAATGAACTGATAGTTTCTTTGAAAGATCATACCGTCGATTTATATAACAGTGCAGTAATACTTCCATCCATTGACGAAAAAACAAAAAACAACGATCAGTATAGCAAAATTTGGAAATTTTTCCTTTTAACTATTTTTTTAAATGTGTGTTGGAATTTATTGGAGGTCCCCTCAGTGTGAGGGCCCAGGGCACATGCCCCGAATGCCCTGCCCTAAATCAGACACTGCTCTAACAAGTCACAAAAGATTATATGTAGCCAAAATAAAATATTTAGAAAAACACAACATTTACATTGCAAGAAAAGTTAAAGAAACCGTAAAATCCCAAAATTTTCTGTAATTGTTTCATCGGGTAAAGTGCTAATAGAGTACTTTTTTTTTTTCGAAAACATTTAATGTACGAAATAAATACTGAGAACGACGCTTGCTAACTCAAATGGCCGACAATCAAGGGGGCCTATTCCTCACAGTCGTTGTGCTACCCATTTTGTATATACATTGGTTTAGATTATGGTTAGTAACTGCTTAAATTTCACATCAAGGAATTTGCATCAGAGATTTTGTTTGTAAATGAACAAAGAATTATACAGTCTTGTAATGCGTATAATAAGATACATTTTATGTAAATACAATATTTTTTATTATCATTATCAGACTTTAAATTTTGTTTAGTCAGCACATCCGGATTTTAGCAAAACAATATTTTTAGTATTCGAATATCATTAAAAATTACTTAAATTTAATATGAAAGACGTCTCAAACACATTTTAATATAAATGAGTTTGATTATCTGTAAATACATATGTTGCATTGGTTACATGAATATTGATCATTCAGTAGCTATATTTTATCAATTTCAACTAAATTGTTAGAAGAAAAGGAAGCTTCACCACTCCAACGTAAGCTATCAACCAGTGGATATCTAAACAATACTTTTTTCGCAACTTTAGCAATAATGAAAATATTGTAACGATATTTCTAGCATATCCAACTGGTTTTGGGTGAAACGTCATCATATTAGGTATAGTGCTGAAACTATACAGTCATTGATTAAGTCATAGTGTAACCCTATATACTCTTACCTTATTTGGAAGTATTGTACGGCTTACTGAATATGGTATGGAAGTAAATAATAGGACAATGTAAATAATTTATAAAATTTTAATAAACTTTTAAAAATTTCATTGTATGTATGTATATGTGAAAAGAATGAAAACGCTTAGCATTGAGGTAGGCTATTATAGGGTGAGAAGTAATAGTTTAAATTTCATTCTAATACGCAATACATTTTTAAATTGAAGCTGCCAAAAATAAACAACATTTTTAAGTATATTTTAATTTATCAGTTTTTTTAAAAATTCTTCTAAAAATTGGAAGCAAAAATGTCGAAAAAAAAAAAAAAATGATTTGGTTCTGATTACTAAATTTTTTAAGAATAAGAAGAGAAGTACCGTGTTCGATACCGTAGATTCCATTTTTCAGACTAATCGTTTGCAGTATTTTGAGTTTTTTCTCCGAAACTCGTATAAATACGGATTAGGGCCCCTTAAAAAGATCACCACGCAGAGAATTCCACTCAGGCATTGATTCTTAGCATTGTAAATCAACTTTAACCAACACACCCACAGTTAGAACCTTACAGTATAAGTACAGTATTTATGAGGTAATATTAAATCAAACTGTATATAGAAACACATGAAGAGTCACATTATGTATCAAAATTCTAAGTAAGAAAGATCGATCATTCAATAGTATGGAGAAACACAGTTATTAAAAAGGCCCCTAAAATCACGGATTAAATGCAAATTTGCAAATTATTTACAGATTAATGACTTACAAATAGCCGTGTGGTTCTGCTTCTTGAAGAGGGTGGACCGAAAGTATCAGGTTCAATCGCAGGTAACGCTCGTCCGCCTAGACGTTCCTAGTTTTTAGTAATTTTCTCCGAAACCCGAAAATAACGTGAATGGAACTCATATGAATTAGGAACCCTCAGAAAGACCAATCTACTCCGGAAAAAGGACACTCCACTGAGGCCTAGATCCCTGTCGCAGATAATTAGATTTAAATTCATCAATAACACCTAAGAATTCATTACAAAATGTCAAGTGTATAAATTTAACGAATATGTGTATAAAAAAAAATATAAGGTTTGAAAATAATAGATAAAAAACTTTACTTTAAAAATTCATCTAACAAATGACCCATGTGGAAAAATGTTAAATTGCATCACCTTTCACCTCATATATTGCTTCACCATATAAAAAAAAAAAAAAAAAAAAAAAAAAAGCAAATAATGAAAGGCTTTCTCCCAAACATTTCAGGTATTTTTTACCCTATAATATACTTGTTTACCTATCGGACTCTCAACAAATGTTAACATCCACCTCTCGTTTGCAGTGTGCACCTGTAGCTAAGGGACCAAGGTCACCATTAAATATCAACCTGTTGCCCGGTGGTTTACCGTACCTGAAGACAGAACGGTTTCCTGTTTCCGGTTCTAGACGCTTGGCCTACCACACAATGATGGGGGTGGTGGTGGTGTGCTAAATCAACATCATACTTATGTGTTTCCTGTGAGGGTGGAAAAATGGAACTGCAGAAAAAATTTTACCTGGAGGGGAGAGTAAAAAAAAAAAAAATGCACAAAAAAGGTAAAGTAAATAAACGTTTCAGCTAAAAAAATTAGTTTTCATATGAAACCATTCTACATTCTTTTCTTTTTTTTTACCTTTAACACAGACTGTTCTTCTTTTTTCTTCATTGGAGAAAGGGACTGAATTTATTCGATGCTGCTAACAGAGTATACCCTCTAATTAAATCTGAGATTAACCCGAAATGTGACTCAAACCCAATAAAATGATATTCATGGACCCAAAATCCGACCAGAATCTGATCAACCACCCCAAAGGCACTCTCCAGCACTATTAAAAAAATCATCTATTTCATCTAAAAGTTTCAAAATAATTTTAAATTGTAGAATAAAAATATTATCAATGTAACACAATTGCTCATAAGATTCTTCTATTACACAAATTCCATTTCTACACTATTTCTAATATAATTATACACCTAAACAAGGAACATGTTCGAAAGGTTGAAGTTGTTCGTTGTTTGAATGTGTCCTCTATTCGGAAAATGTAAAAAGTGAGTGACTAAGTGAATTTTTTATGTCGCACTAGTGCTAAGCTATAGGCAATCGGAATATCTAGAGAAACGATAGGCTTCACACTGGAAATAGAAAATCGTCTGTTATCTGATATAAAAGTTTTTTGGAGTATAACAGTTTAGATATGCCTTTATTCATTCATGGGTATATTGAGTAGATTTATATCAGGTTTTACAGTAATAATTATTCCAGATAAAGTTTTGTTTATTATTGTAAAGTAGATTTAAAAAAAAAAAAAAAAAAAAAAAAAAAAAAATGGTTGCTTGCCGATTTGTAAAACGACTATCAATAAACTCAATCCTGCGTACGACTCTGAATTTTTAGAATGGCAAGAAAGTGTTTGAACAAATAGTTTTACAATTATGTTCATTTTGTCATTTTTCTATCAACGTTATTATATATATATATATATATATATATATTTTTTTTTTTTTTTTTTTTTTTTTTTTTTTGCGTATGAGATGGCAAAAAAGTTAAATGTACCCACACACAACAACTGAAAATCGCATAAGACTGATTAAGAACATGATATTTAGCTTCTGCATAAATTGAAAGAAATTCACTCAACAGGACGAATCAAAATATGGGATATGCGTTTCAAACGTAGTGCAATCGACCGTTTTTTGGAACGAAACCCAATAAAATGATATTCATGGACCCAAAATCCAACCAAAATCTGATCAGCCACCCCAAAGGCACTCTCCAGCACTATTAAAAGAAAATCTTCCATTTCATCTAAAAGTTTCAAAATAATTTTAAGTTGTATGATAAAAATATTATCAATGTAACACAATTGCTCATAAGATTCTTCTATTACACGAATTCCTGGCTTTGAAAAATGTATCGTCTGCAATAATATTACGAAAATTGAAAAGTATCATGATCAAAGCGCGATGAACCAGCACAAAAATAATAAAAGCTGAATTGCATCAGAAAAACATCATGCTGTTACCCTAGCAGAACACTTATCTATGGCACATACTAAGAATGTCCATGGGATATCCTTTTATCCTCGGAGAAGAGTTTACTTAAAAAAAAAAAAAAATGGGGAGGAATTTTGAAATTTGTTTAAAAAAAAAGATACGATTTTTGTTGTATTTTCATTTTAATTTTATTTATTTATTTATTTTATTTTATTTTTATTTATTTATTTATTTATTTTTTCAAGAGATATTGCAAAATCCATCCCCACTTATTTTAAAAAATCCTATTAAAGATTTTTTAAAAAAAATTATTAAGTCTTTTCTTAAATATCTGAAGAAGTTTTAACATTTTGAAAATCATGAATTTATGAAAAAAAATGTAAGCCGAAAAATCGCAATTTAAAGATTTATAGTCTATAAAAAATATGTCAAAAACCATATGTAGTATCGTTGCTTAATTATATATTTTATTGGACAAACCTAATATAAATCAATTTATAAATATTAAATGGAAATATAAGCTTTTGTATAAAAATCTCCAGTTCTGCCAAGTCAAAATTTGCCAAATCTCCATAATCCGTATATTTTGCCATAAAACTACTGAAAAGATGGTATTTGAAAGTTAATCTATATAAATAAATAGAAGTGTCTGTGTATAGGGTCTGTCTGTCTGCGCTCTCACACTACCGATTGCAGAGCTACAAAATTTGGCGGGTGGGTACATGGGACCCTGCAGGTGTGCACCTCATCGCGATTTTTTCGGAGTTCGAATTTGAATTTTTTTAATTAATTATTTTTCAACTTTAAATGTTGGCTTCTATGTTTCATTTTTCATAAAACTTATTCTTTTATTGTAATCGTCTGCGTAGCAACGGCTATTACGCTATTTATTTTATATTTAATACATTTATTTGTAAATAAAATCTTTTTCTTCTTTTTTTAATTTATTATATTTATTGAAAATAAAACGGCAATGCAGTAGAAAAAATTAAATTTAAAATTTAAAAACGTATTTATAACAGCTATGTTTATGTATAATTTTTATCCGCGTTTGTAATGATCGATAGATGGCGCTCTCTGAACTGCAGTTGTTAGTAAATATAATAGCCACGTGTATTTATTATTGTTCTTTCTCCGCCATTACATCATGGAAAATCGATTGCATAATATGATGATATGCAGTGGTGTGATAATTTCACCTTAGCCCACCAGAGGGCGAGCATTTCATTACAATCGCGGATAGTATAACAGCTTCAATTTTTCATTTTTTTAATTAATTCATTTGAAAGAGTTTTTTTTTTTTCTTTTTTTTTAATTCATAGTATTTATCGTAAAAAATCGTAGAATATAGTAGAAAGGAATAAACTGATTAAAATTTAAGTTTATTTAAAATTTGTCTTTTATTTATTTAATTCCTTTTAAAAGGACATATACTTTTATTTCATTTATTATATTGGTCCGAATAAAATCGTAATAAAGTGTGAAGAGAGGGGGCTATAAAATACAGTGAAACCTATCGTGTTGGACACCCCTCTAAGTTGGACACTTTTTCTCGGAACGGAATGTATCCATAGGATTAACATTATGTCCAACCTCTATAAGTTGCCATCCCTCTATCTTGGAAGTTGGACACTTTTACCCAATGAGCCAGGAAAGAAAGATATAAAAATTCCATTTTCTCACTTTTTTTTTTTTTAAAGAAATTTTACTTATCCCTTATAGAAATATTTGTTTAAAAAAAAAAAATCTTCAATTGAAAATTTTACTAATTGCTCAATTTTGGCGCATAATGAAAGAGTCTTTCTTTTTATTGATTTGCGGGAATTGTTTTTGTCCCTTTCTCCAGGAAATATCCAGTAGAGAGCCTACAGACTTGTTTTGACTTAGACTGTTTTAAAATGAGTATTAGACAATACATTTCGGTTGTTAGGGTTTCTCACCATTTGTCCCTTTTATTTTTCCTACCAAGTTTTACTTGAGTGTATATTGTATGATTGCACTAAACTTAATATATGAGAGATCTATCTATAGTGAAAAAAGATACTGATTCAATCTGAGTGCATACCAATCGACAGGTGTCGCTGCTATGCTGCAGTTTTCTCCGTTCACGGGAAAACTATATTTCAGTTTCTAGATCGAATAAATTCACCAAACTTCATAAGTGAGATAGCTATTATGAAAATAAATGTTATCTTAATTTGGGTACATATTGACAAAGTGGTGTTACTTTTAATCACATTCCCCGATTTTCTATATGACTATCACAGCGTCTATTGAATAAAATTGCACCAAAATGCATATGCAAAATCTTAATTGTGAGAAGTTATATTGATTAAATTTTCGTGCATATTAACTGCTGGATGGCGCTGTTAATATATATATATATATTCAAATTTTAAATTTGAATAATTTTAAAATTTGTTTAATTATTCACGCTTCAGATTTCATTAAATGAATACTCAAATTTGGTGGTTTCTTTAAAAAAATTATAATCTAAAAATTAATATATATATACAGGGTGATCCAAAAGTCAGGACAAACTTTAAAAATGAATAATTCGAAAACGAATCAAGATACAAAGATACGGTTTTCACCAAACGGATGAAAAAGAAACCGGGTTTTGTGTGGCAACGAAAAAAAAAAAAAATTAGTTCTGTTGGCGACCAACAGATGGCGCTATAGTGTTTTATTTCACCAAAAATGATTTACAAATAAAAAAAGGGTTGATAACTTACAAGTCAGCTTAATTACAGTTCATTAGTACTACTACAATAACTGCTCAATGTGCTGTCCATCATTCAGAAGTACAGCTGTGAGACGATTCACCACACCGTTCACAGGATTTAGTAGCATTTCTTGCGTTATGGCAGACACATTTTGGCTGTCATCTTTCAGTGCTGCTAGTGATTCCGGTTGGACGTGGTACACTTTTGGCTATGCGTGATTAAAGTAGCGACTGAGAATGCGATATTTCGATTCATGTAAGCTTCGACAACCATTACTTGCCGCAGTTGCTCCTTTTTATATCGTTTGTTGCTTTGCATAATCCTACATCAGAAATTCGACAGCGCCATCTGTTGGTCGCCAACAGAACTATTTTTTTTTTTCGTTGTCACACAAAACCCGGCTTCTTTTCCATCCGTTTGGTGCAAACCGTATCTTTGTATCTTGATTCGTTTTCGAATTATTCATTTTTAAAGTTTGTCCTGACTTTTGGATCACCCGGTATATAATAAATAATAATTAATTCACCAATAAACATAATGTCTTAACCATTACATGTTGATCTTTGGATGAGATTATTAAGACTAAAAATTTAACTCAAATAAGTAAAAATTCTAAGTTAAACCGTACATTTTAAGTATTTACCTAAAAGTAAATCTCTTTTTTCACGTGAGATGGCGCTTGCTCACGCTACGTTGAAAGTTAAAAATAAACTGAATTTTAATAAGGTTAACGTAAAAATTAAGAATCACCTTTTTTAAAATTCTTAAAAGCTTTTAGAGATTAATAACTAACAAATAATGCAATCAATTAAAGTATTTCAGTAGCACCTAAATCGATTAATCGTTTCTAAACTTTTAATCTTTTCTTTTTACTAATGTTCGTTTGGCAACCTGTTTATTTCTACTATCTCCGTAAGTAACGTTTAACACGTGGATTGCTTAAATTACTTATTCCTTGATTAAATTTTGGTTTGTGTTATTGATTAATTTAATTTCCTTTTTTATTTTAATTCAATTTTCTTTTTTTCTTTTTTAATTTGTTGCAAGATAGAGACTTAATCTGTATATTGCTGGACTTAACTATACAGTTTTGCGAAATCTTGCATATGCTGATAGAAATGCAAGTTTACTGATGAGTGCATTTCTATTTTTCAGCATTTAAAATTCCAATTTTCAATTCATGAATTCCATATTTTTTCCCCCTTTTAACAGAACTCTTTAGTGATTTTATCCTTTCTCTTTTCTCTCAAATGTTGCCTGTTACTAATAATTCATTAGTTTTTGCAAATTCTCTCATCGTTAGGCTTATGTGTTATGTTAGTGTCATTTCTTTTCTGCGTAAGTACTTTAACTTGTTTTTACTAATCATTGGTACTCAAATTAAATTAATACCGTGACTAATTTTAATCGAAATAAATCTCAATTAAAATTTATTTTATGTCGGTATCTTCATCTATCTTTTGCTTGCTGAGTGTTACAATGGTACTAAACAATTCAAATTATATATATATATACTAAGCGACAAAAAAAAAAAAAAGCCGCACTTGGATGTTTTCCTTTTCACCGTCTACAACCGCCAATTTTATCGTTTAAAAAGCAAAATTTCGAACAGATTTTACTATGTTGTCCTCCACATACACTTTAGCTTTAAGTCTAGTGTTAAAAACAAAATGCAATTGTCAGGAAAATTGTAATTTTAGAATTTATTTCAAAAATGGTAAGAATAAGGCAGTTAACGATGACACAAAAAGTTTTAAATTTTAAATGAAAATCAAAAAATATTTTAATACGTGAGATGGCAAAATAATTAAATGCTAACGAAATATTGGTAAAATGAATTTTAGCAAAATATACATTTTTTTGGCCGTTTAAATTTGAATTTGGCTTTAGGCGGTCATGTTGCTCATCCAAGCAAGATAACCGCAAGTTAAAATGCGAATGTTTAAGAAATCGATTTGTATCATGTTCAGAACTTAAAAAAGATTTTAAAAAAGTGTATAGTAAATTACTTTCTTCAAAAACAATGCGGGAACAATTAAACAAAGCGGGTTAATGAACGGAAGATCTGCGAAAAAAGCCATTATTAAGAAAAAGAATTAGAAAAAACAATACTTTATTTGACCAAAATTTAAAAACATTATCAGTCAATTATTAGGCTGAACTGGTTTTCTCTGATGAATCAAGTTTTCTTTATTTCGTGCAGTTGAAAAAAGCTAGAATGAAGACGAAAATGTGACCGACTTAATGAAAATCGCACTTTTAAAACAGTGACACATTCTCCGTACATTATGGTACGGAGGTGCATAACTTTTCAAACACTCGGGGAAATTTTTATGCTCAAGGAATCAATTAACTCGAAATAAAACACAATCTGCATAAAAGTGGTGCCTGACCGACTATTTTGGAGGTATCTTAGACATTTCCGTAAACAGCATTTGAAGATAATAAGGCACCTTACTACACGGCGTCTGTGGTAAGTTTATTCACTTCAAACTGTCAAAATTTCTTGAGAACCTATAATTCTGTAAGTAATCATACTTTTTTCACTTTAAGTTAAATGCCACAAAGGATATAGTAGAATTTCTTATTTACCAGACATGGAAATGGTCAAAATCGCGATCCGCTCGAAAATGTACCGTCTATAAAAAGGCGGGGGAGAGGGGAGAGGATTCGAAATTTGCAGCCTATAACTTTGCCAGAACTAGAAAAATTTATTTGTGATATTTGACACATTGAAATTTCTGAGATTTATATTAAAACACTGTATAAAACTATGCCATTGCGCATTAATGCAGTAATTCCATATAAAGGTGGAATTAACCCAATGCAGAATACATATTTTTAACAAAAAATTGCTTAGATCTAACAAATAAATAGTTTTATTTCATATATTAAAATATAACTTGTTTATTTCATATAATAAATCATAATAGAATGCAAAGTGCATAGTTATTGCATTATGTTCAAAAAGAAAGTTTTATGCAGATTTTTAAAAAGTACTTCGTAAAGTGCAATAAAGCGAATTATTAAATCGAAAATATACATAGGTATCATTTCATACCTTTGGTATTATGCAAACAAGACAGTTTTATTTGTTTCAAACATTAATTTTAAAGTTATTACAAATAAAAAAGGTATAAGTCATTTTTTCTGCAGTGCGGCTTTTTTTTTTGTCGCTTAGTGTATATATATGGAAAGTGATATTATGGTCACAATGTACCAGTTTAAATTCAGATTTTAAAATGGCAAATTAATTATTTTTTTGTATATAAGTTATGAATACTTAATTATGTTATATTAAGACGTGATTAAAAGTTAATAGGCATGCATAGATACAATTTAATTAAATCGAAAAATGTAAGCACCCCTATAAGTTGGACACCTCTCTAAATTGGACTCTTTTTCCTGGAACCGTAGGTGTCCAACTCAGAGAGGTTTTACTGTACATGGTTCACAATATAAAATATTTAATGGATGCTGAGATACAGTCATCTTTAAAATCGTAGTTCTTAAATAATAGCAGCTACACTTGTCATCGATAAACACCCACATTTAAAGCGATTTCAATGTAATTTTTTTAGTACTTATTTATAATGTGATATAAAAAATGAATACTGATCCAATTCCTTTGAAAATTCATTTAAATATAGTGACAAGCGAAGCGGGTGTAGCCGGCTAGTATATAATAATATTTTAAATTTAATATCTAGAGGTTTAGAATTTTTGAAAATTTCATAAGAAATATGTAAAAATTCCAGCCCTCGATGCTTGGATAGTATGATTTTCAGAAAAAAATTCATAAATAAAATCACTTATTAAAAATTTTCAAGTTTTTTTTTTTTTTTTTTTTTTTTTTTTTTTTTAACAGATTTAAATCTTTGATATTTTCATTATAATTTCAATTTTAGAAGCTATTTTTTCCCTCTGTTAAGTTAAAATTTCTTGTGATTAAGTGAAATTCTTTTTGTATATGTATTTGTTAGATTTTTCTTACATATTCTGTGACTTTTCTTCACTGTTCTTTGACTTTTGGTTTGAGCATCATGCTGATATCTAGATGGTTGGGGGTTCGATTCTACAAGGGCCTGTAAGTTTGTTTTTACAGATACTTAATTGAAAAGGTGTCAGTTGTTAAAAGAAAACTTTCAATGTCTACACAATGTCCTAAGAATTTCAGATTTTTTTAGAGCTTTCTTTCTTTCTTTTCTTTTCTTTTCTTTTCTTTTTTTTTTTTTTTTTTTTGTAAATGAAAAGCACAAAATAAAATTCAAGTAAAAATACATTTTTTAATAGTAGAAGCTTTTTTTATGGAGCCCTAAAATTCGTAAAATAAAAATTTATTCTTGCAAAGATATGCTATGAAGAAATGAAAATTTCAGCACTAAGAAAATTCTAGAGAAAAATATCGATATTTCTCTTTCACAGGAAATGAAATTTTTTCAATATTCAAAATATTTTAATTTTCTTGGTGCTGAAACTTTAATTTCTTTATAATAATTTTCTTTCTTTAATTTCTTTGATAACATATCTTTGCAAGAATAAGTTTGTATTTTATGAATTTTAAGACTCCACAATAAAAAGATTCTACTGTTAAAAAAAATATTTTACTTAAATTTTATTTTGTGCTTTTTTTTTTTTTTTTAAGTTCATGACATACTAAAGTTTATGATGTATTATTTACCCTAAAAGTTAAAATATATATGTAAAAAGCATGTTCTACTTCTTAGGACATGTAGTACTCCAAGAAATAAGACTTTAATAAAATTTATATAATTTTTAAACAAAATATTGTTTAGTTATGAAAAATAAAAAGAATAAGATTTATTTATAGTTTTATCTGTCTATATTTCTTAGCAAAAACATTCACTAGCTAATCAAGTATCAAATTTTCAATGTAGAAAAGTTTTTGTTCGTTTTTTTTAAACAGTAGTATGTTCCGAACAAGCAGAATAAGAATGCCATTTAAATTTCCACATAGATATTAATAAAGTTTTTTTTTTTTTTTTTTTTTTTTTTTTCTTTCTATGGACGTCAGTAAACCCTTCAGTTTACTGGGGAGAAAATATTCAAAAGTGCACCTATTTGATGAATCATTTAACTTGTGCTCAGTTTTCCTTCTTCTGATTTTGAGTGTTACTAAACTCTACTAGCAGTATACGTTAACGCTCTACGAATTTACTAACGCTGTCAAGAAGTAGCGAATTCCAAATAAAAAGAAAAGAATATGATTTAAATTTTCACATCGATATTGATATAGTCTGTTTTGGATGTCAGAGAACACTTTAGTTTACTGAGAAAATGTTAAAAAGTGCACTTTCTTTTTTGAATCAGTTAACTTGTGTTCTGTTTTCTTTCTACTGATTTTGAGCTTTTGTAAACCCTACTAGCTATATACGTTAACGCTCTACGAATTTATTAATGCTGTCAATAAGTAACGAATTCCGAATAAAAAGAAAAGAATATTATTTTAATTTTCACATCGATATTGATATAGTCTGTTTTGGACGTCAGTGAACGCTTTAGTTTACTGAGCGTAATATTGTACTTTTTGTGATGAATCAATTAACTTGTGTTCTGTTTTCCTTCTACTAATTTGGGACTTTACGAAATATGTACAGATCGCCGTGTTTTCCCTGACAATGAACTTGCGAAGTTAATTCCTGCAAATAAGCCTCAGTTTCTCGACCCACTGCGAAATGTCGGTGTCGAAAATGAAATACATACAAAAACAGAAAAGTTCATTGTCACCATTTCCGTCGGATGTCAACAGGGGCGTAGTCAAATCTATCTTTTTTTTTTTTTTTTTTTTTTGGTACGCTCCGTAAGTTACAATCTTTACATAATGGGACTACAATGCATGATGAAATGGAAATCATCTCCTATCGCCTCATTTGAGCTTATTATTTTTTCTTAAAGTTTAAAATATTGATTAGACAAAATAAGGCGAAATGGTATATGCAGGATAACTAATATTGGCTATATAAAGATAAAATATCTGAGAATCTGGTGCTTAAATACATTTGAACATTAAACACAGCAAAAACATTTTCCATAAATTCTTAAATCGAATATGCTACAATATAAATTTTTTGTTTAAAATTAAAACTGTGCTCTTATACTTTTAGTTATATTTTGATGAACATCTTTAGAAAAGCTGTTGACAGTTTAAAATTTATGATTATATTGCTAGTGAGCTATATGATTGAAATTGATTAATTAATCATTTCTGAGTCATTAAAGACTATTAATTAGTAAGTACCGAATTAAACTAGTATGTTGTGACCGCCACAAGACTTTCTTCTATATAATTTTATACAAATTCATGCAGTAGAAATTGTTTATTAAGTTATTATTTATGAAAAATATTTTCCGTGATAAATGCAGATGATTTTTATCTGATAGAATTATAACACTAAATGCCGAAAGAAAGTCAGTTTTGTGCCAACATTAGAAAAAATGCGATTTTTTTTTTTTTCTTTTTGGTTAAAAAATTAAAAAAATCAATATATATATATATTTAATTAACACATATCTGTAGTTCAACCATTCGTTTTAAAGGTACTGACGAGACCTTTCGAAAGATACCCATATTGAAAATTCCCATCCTCCCAGGGGGGAAGCGATGCTCCCACATGCACAAACTTTTTTCCTAGTTTACATTACTATTATCAATGATTCATATTAATTTTACAATCACACGTTAAAAATTACTCTAATTATGTACATTCGTACAAAATTTTATCCGACACTGCCCTGTTAAAAATTTAGAAAAATAAATAAATAAATAAAGGAGATCATAGCGCCACCTGCTGAGCAATTGTTTCTCAAATCTAATTATCACCAGTTTATGCCAGGGTCCAACTAAATACCAAGTTTGCTTAAATTTATTTTATTCATTCGTGAGATACAGCGTCCACAAGATTTGTGATACACACATACGCAGAGACACACAGACAGACAGAAATTTTCTAAAAACAGTTATAACGGTTCAGGACATCCCAAAGCGTATAAATCCATCGAAAACTGAAGTTCGAAATATTTCACGAATCCAATACTCTCTATATATCCTCTCTATATATACGTATAGAAAAAAAAGTAAAAATATATCTTTAAAGGACATTTTCTATATAAAAATCTTTTTTTTTTTTTTTTTTAACTTTCAATACTTAGTAAAAAGAATTTAGTAACAGTATATATATATATATATATATATTAGTTAAATTTTTGAAATTGAGATTTTTTTGTTTTCATGCACTTTCAAGTTTCAAGAATTCGAAACTTGGGCTTTTGAGTAGTTGGTCTGTGTATGCGGGTTGCAATGATTTTAAGAAAACATATCAGCAATACATCTAAACTCAATATTCTAAAATTATATCATATTGGGATGCTACAAACATTAGGCTGTATCATATTAGATGAAATGTTTTATTGAAATCAAACAAATAGGTCATGTACAGAGACATACAAAAGTTATCAAATTTATGACTGCAATGAACGAAATTTCAGATAGCTTTTGCTGGACTTAGTTTGATAAGATGACTTTGACGTACATTCTTTTTATGCATAATCACATGTTACAAATAAAGTATGATATGAAAAATATTGGTTCTTTGTTTGCGGGATCACACAAAAGAATTCGGAAAGTTGTTATTTTTCGAAACGGTTCAAAAGGCATTTTAAGTCGTGTCCTGTTTATTATTATTATTATTATTATTATTTGGATTTTTTTTTTTTTTTTTAAATTATTAAGACATTATTTGGCACGTATATAATTAAATGCTAATATACACTGTTAAAAATTTCAACAGAAAACTCTGTGTAATGTACTATCCTAAGTCTTGTGTAAAATTACAGAGAAAAATAAACGGAGATGTTAAAAAACTTATTTTATATATTCACTTTAATAACTAATATTAATTTAATTAAATATTGGTGAAAATATATTTCGGATTTAGAATGGTTTTTCTAAAGTAGAAACAATCATTTTTAATTTTAATTAAAAAATTAAACATTAAAATTAGGTAAAAATACAGAATAAAGATTGAGAATATCGATTATTTACTTTTAACTAAGAATTACTGTAAATTTACTGAGACTCTGGATAAATATTTACATTAAATTTACAGAAATTTTTAACAGTGTACAAAGCTACACTAATTCAATCTATTAAGTTTCGGATAACATTGTTGACGCAATCCTCTAAATAATCCGAAGTAAAATTAAAAATTTAGTGACAGCCTCAAAGGTTTCATGAATATTGCTACAATATTCAAACGAGGGAGGGAGGTTGAAGAGGACATTATAGACCTCCTCACACAGAAACGTTTGTTAAATAAAACTGTTTCTAAAGATGTTTTTATTATTTGCTATATATATATATATATATATATATATATATATATATATATATATATATAAACGTTAAGATAAATAACATGTCAACTTAAAATGCAATAATATGTCTATAGGAAAGCCCAGTACCAGAAAGTAGTGGGATAGCCACACCAAATAATTTAATACCCTAACAGCACGTTTCATCCACATGACATCCACAGTATATTCTATGGATGAAAGGACATCCAATGGACACCCTTAGGATGTGCTATGGATAAGTGTGCTGCTAGGGACGGCCTTAACTCTTATCAAGAAATTCTTTAATCGGTAAAATCTTAAATCCAGAAAATCTTTAAAAATGTTTAATCATGATTAAAATTTAACTACATATCCTCAATTAAAAAAGAAAAGAATAGAAAAGAAAAACTAGTACGTTGAGGCTATCAGGAAATTTTCTTCTTTATCATTCTTTATAGCGCCTCCTTCCAGTTAATGTGGATAAATTTATAATCTTTGCTTCTAATATTAAATATTCGATTTAAAACATTCCTTCTGTGACGTAGACATCCACTAAAGAGCAATTTTACAAAATTGGGGGAGGGAGCTAAGGGACGAAAAAAATATATAAAAATTCAGTTAGACCTTTCAAAATTGGTACACATAGGTTTTTGAGGCCTACAAGACGAATGCGGATATCTTCGAAAGTGTAAAATTATTAGGAGGGGCGGAAAGCGGGGGTGAAGTGGCAAATAAATAAATAAATAAATAAAAATAGAACTAGACCGTTCAAAATTAGTACAGATACATTTTTGGAGCCTAGAAATCGAATGAGGATATTTTCGAAAATGTAAAATTTTTAGGAGGAGCGTATAGGGGTGGCGAAAGGGCAAAAGGAAAAAAAAAAAAAAAAAAAGACAAATATAGTTAGACCGTTGAAAATCGGTACATAGAGATTTTTGGGAACTACAAATTGAATAAGCATATTTTCGAAAGTGAAAAATTATTTGGAGAGACAGAAAGTGGGGGGGGGGAAGTAAAGAGCCAATATATATATATATATATATATATATATAATAAATAAAAATAGAGTTAGACTATTCAAAATTGGTACCTATAGGTTTTTGGGGCCTACAAATCGAATGAGGATATTTTCGAAAGTGCAAAATCATTAGGAGGGGCGGTAAGTGTGGGGGGGGGTAAAGAGCCAAAAGAATATATATATATATATATATATATATATATATATATATATATATATAAATAAAAATAGAGTTAGACTATTCAAAATTGGTACCTATAGGTTTTTGGGGCCTACAAATCGAATGAGGATATTTTCGAAAGTGCAAAATCATTAGGAGGGGCAGTAAGTGGGGTGGACGAAAAGGAAAAAAATATAGAAATAGAATAAGACCGTTCAAATTTAGCACATATAGGTTTTTTGAGCCTACATAGATATTTTTACTTTCTTCTATATGTAATATAGAGAAAGTATTGGATTCGTAAAAATTTTCGACCTCGGGTTTTTGATGAATTTACACGTTTTGAGAGCTGTAGAACACGATTTGACCATTTTTAGAAAATGTCTGTCTGTGTGTGTGTGTGTGTGTGACAAAATTTTGTGGCAACTGTATCTCAAGAACTACTGCACAGAATTTCATACAAATTGGTATGTAGTTGTACCTTGACATAAATTAGTGCCTATCAACTTTTGGTAAAAATTGTCTTACAGGTTGCGTTGCCATCCCGCTTTTTCTAAATTTTTAACATGGTGATATAGGACAAAATTTTGTATAAATGTGCATAAAGAGAATTATTTTTTAGTAATCATTATGAAATTTACAAGAATTATTTAAAATAGAGATAGTCAACTGGGAAAAAAATTTTGTATGCGTAGGAGCCTCGCCACCCCCCGTGGGGGGGAAGTCCCCCCTCGAGGGGAGTAAATTTTCAAGATGGGTATCTTTCGAAAGGTCTCGTAAATACCTTTAAAACGAATGGTTGAACTATAAATCTGTGATAATTTAAAACAAAGTTATCGATTTTTTTTACTTTTAACGAAAAAAAACTTAGAAAAAAAAATCTTTTTTTTTTTTTTTTTTTTTTTTTAAACGAAATTTAACCAGACTTGGTATTTAGTTGGCCCTTGACATAAACTGAGGCTGATTAGATTTGGGGATCAATCGCTCAACAGGTGGCGCTGTGATCGTATTTTTTCTAAATTTTTAACATGGCAGTATAGGAAAAATTTTCGTATAAATGTTACATAATGAGAGTTATTCTTAACCTGTGATTGTGAAATTAATATGAATTATTGATAATAGTAGTAGTTAATTAGGGAAAAAATTTGGGGCATCGCTTTCCCCCTCTAGGGGGAAGTACCCCCCCCCCCCCGGGAGGGGTGTAAATTTTCAAGATCGGTATCTTTCGAAAAATCTCGTCAATACCTTTAAAACGAATGGTTGAACTATAAATCTGTGATAATTTAAAACAAAGTTATCGATTTTTTTTACTTTTAACAAAAAAAAAAAAAAAAAAAAAAAAAAATGAAAAAAAAAATTTTTTTTAATATTGTTACTGCGTGAATTTGTATAGGAAAATATAGAAGAAAGTCTTGTGGTGGCCACAACATACTAGTTTATATTATAAGAATGTCGTTTATAATCCGAAAAGGAGATTAAAGAAGTCAGAACTCTTTTTTTTTTTTTCATCGGTACCAAGAAATTGAAAGATCGAACCATTCAATATTTTGACTCTTCAAATCAGTTTCAAACGTTTCTTTTATTTCTCCTAAGCATGTTAACAGTTACATATATTTCATCAAAACTTCTTTGAAAAGTCATTTTTTTAAAATCACGATTAAATAGTTAACAAGTTGCCCCTTAAAAAAAAAAAAATAAAAAAAAAATAAAAAAAAAAAAGGGTCTTGAAAAAAGCGGGGGCAGAGGTGAAGGAAGGAGAGAGAATTCTAGCCATGCTTTAAAGAAATGAAAGTGTTGGCATGCATGCAATCTAAATAATGATATGCGTGTATATATGTTAATTTATCTTTAATTTTTCAAAATTTAATATTTTACATCTAAATAGTATATAGCAGTCATATTTTTATTTAACAATGTATAATACTTATTATATTGTCTTCGATAATCTAATTACTGTAAAATACTGCCATATAGCATTGTATATGAAAAGACTTTTAGTATTATGTTTATTTGAAGCAATAGCAGAATGAATACAAAAGCAAATTAGGCCAACGAACTATTACTAAATATCCTAAATTCTTTTAAGGAGTGAATCATCTACTAGTTCCTGCAGAATTTCTGAAAATTTCTTTAAAAAATTAAAACGCGACCTTAATTGTGGTATTTTAGTGCAATCATAACCACCGTATTCGTATTGTTACCGTACATGTCTTTTTTTCTTTGAACAAACATTAAATCATTTTTGCAAGTAATCAACGGTTTCCTAGAGTACGTAATAGCTGAATTGTAAAGATCCTCCTGGCCAAAGTGTGTCGAAATCGTGCTGGCAACAGCCCACTAGTAAATGATTTTGTCAAAATATCTAATGAAAGAAAGAAGAGGGATGTGAAAGAATGTAATTTTAAACCTAAATAATACGCGTGACTCATAGAAAACAATGGATCTACACGTAGATGTGACGAAAATATCTTCAGAGAAGCAATCGAGGAATCTTCAATGCTGATTGCAAATTTCTATGAAGATTAATGAAATATAATAAGTTTAATAAGCTTGACGTTCTAGATTAGCAAAACCCATATTATATTTTGCTTCCTAAACTTAATTTTCCGTTGTAGAAAATTTAGCAGTTTGTAAACATTTTTTTATAAATCTTATGTGAAACATTTTTAAAAGAACAAAAAAGGAGACACAGACAACATTTTACTCCATAAAGCTTCGAAATTCCATGAAATTTAGTATATCATAAACAGATGGAGTGTTATCTCAACTGAACCTATTAATACATGACGTATACAGTAAATAACAGATGTACGCATAGCTGCGACGAAAATATTTTCAGAGAAGCAATCGAGAAATCTTCAGTGGTGATTACACATTTCTACGAGAGATAAATGAAATATGACGAATTCAATAATTTTGACATTCTAGTTTCTCAAAACTCAGTTATAGTTGAATAATTGTGTTTTGCTTCCTAAACATAATTTAATCTATTAATAGATAAATAATATATAATAATATATAATATTTCTCTAATGTTGAGCTGTTACGATTATATTTTGTCTAAACGATACGATAATGATGTAATTAATAAAATACGCAAGGATAAAAAAAAAATATATTTATAAATGGATAATATTTAAGCACGAGAACTCAGTTCAATGATCAAATAAGAAAAAATGACGACATTTGCCTGATGAGATTATTTTATGGAAAAATGTATTTTTTACAGTTGTTTCTTCAGAACCTTTGCAAGCCTCATTTTAAACACCGCGATATTTTAAAGATATATATACAATACTTTAAAAAATATGAATTATTATCATAAATTGACTAAAAAATGCAGTCATAAAAAGTACAATCAAAATAGGAATTAGTTAAAAAAAAAAAAAAAAAAAAAACAAGAAGTTGTGTCAAAATAAATAAATGCAAAGTCATCACCAACAGAGCGACATAAATTTAAAAAGCGTCATGGGTGTCCTGTACTCAAATTTTACTACCTGCAGAAGTATGAAAAACTAGGTCGTCAAACATGAATTTTATTTTGAAACTTCTCTTTGAACGATTTCGCTTTCAATATTAATTTGGTTTTAATAGTAATTTGGCTTCTAGTAAATTGAAATTTTAATTAGGTTGGGAAATTGGTATAATACACTGGTTCTCATAATTATAAGGGAACCCGTTTTTCTATATTAACTAAACACTGAACACTATTATTTAAACAAATATATTTTTTAATAATTTGAATTTCATTAATAGACTATATTTAAAAAGTTTTATCGTTTTTCTATCTTAAAACACTTTAAATACGGTCAAAAAGATGATTTTCAGGTGTTCACAATTATAAGGACAGCCCGAATCTTAGTAATTTTTTTTTTCAGTTATTCTTTAAATTAATGTTTTATGGAGTCTCTTTTTAGGGTGAATCAGTCAGACATTCTCTCTAGTATATATAGATAATTTTTTTTTCTTAATATTCAGTTTCAATACCATTTCATACAGCATAGGTCATATTCTGAATACATTTAAACTATTTAAAATTGCTTTCCACTTTCATGCACTTTTCTAATATGATAAATTAAGGTTTTTTCAGCTTCAGGCCACGGGAAAGGCAATAATAGAGAAGTTTTTTTCTTCAAACTATTTCCTGTTGCTCTAGAAGTAGAGCAAAAATGTAAGTCTTGTTGAAAAAAATATTATTACCCCCCAAAATCTAACAAAAATCTGAAAATTCCATACGTTTAAAATTTGCGGATATTTTCTTGATGTTCATAATAATAGAAAAAATTACTAAATTCCTTCTGCCTTCAGTAGAAACACCTCCCCAGAGCACCATAGATCCATTCACCTTTAAAAGCCCGATTCATATCTGCCTTTTAAAAATCTGCCCTGTCTTTCGCTATCTCCATAGTAACTGTTAAAACCATTTGGTTAATCAATAATAAAATGTTTTTCACTCGAAAATGCAACATTTTACCATTTAATATTGTCTTTATTCAACTTTAACACAGACGTTCTTTCCCCCCCCCCCCCCCCCATTAAATGCTTGTTGATTATTACAGGTTTTTATTCATTTTAACATATTATTAATTATTTTAAACATGCGTAAATGTGGACCCCAACCTTTCGTTAAAAATTACGAGCAAATTCAGCAGCAGTCATTATGAGTAGAACCGTAAGAGGAATTATGAGTCTTCGATCTCTGTAAAACAACTCTGATTTTGCATCAGACCTCTCTGCTATCGAACCAGCAGTTCAATGTTTGATAACATTTCCTTCAGCAATCTTAGATCTTCGAATTTCATTAGAAATTCGGCGGACTGAAATTATCCTTCCACTTAAAAAACACTATTATCAACTACAGGAACGTTCTTTTTTTCGAGGAATTATCAGTAATGTCCGTCCAAGAAAAATTGAAGGCTTATATATGAATTAATCTAGCCCATTAGTTAACAAATTCGCATGTCAACTGTAATTTATCCGCTAGTAAATTAAATAAAACAAAAAAATCTTGATTGTCCCTATAATTACGAACATGTAAAAGCATGGAGAAAAAAATATCTTGCATTATTTTTTTATTAATTTTGTTTCATATTAAAAAACATTATAGCAGTTTTGATTTTTAGAATACTAGTTATATATTAAGTGCACTTAGTATAATCTTGTTCACAATTATTTTTACATTAGTTATTTCAAAACATAAAGTGTCCTTATAAATATGAGGAGTGTATTTAAGAGTTTAAAATTTTAAAGGTAAATAAGAAAAGAAGTAAAGTGTGAAAAATTCGCATGGGTTTCCTAGTAGTTAATATTATCTTATTCGTTAGGAGTTAGATAAAAATAAGTAATTAATAAAATAGAATCTTAACAAAAAAATGTATAGACACTGTTTCCAACTATTGCTCTTTTCTTTTGCCTATCGCCCATCTTGTGACCAAGAAATACTGTTCTAGAACTGATAGATGGTAGGATCTGGTTTTGATCCCTAAGTTGTCTTCGTCAATTTAGCCTCTCGGATTTTTCCGAATTCCTTCGGATTTTTGGTTTCTTCCGTAACCAAAAGTGATTATAGACCAGAACCTCATAGAAAGACTGCAATGGAACACTCCACTACATTTATGTCCCTCGTGTAGACAGTTGGCATTGACGCACAACACCAACATACCCTTTTGCCTGTTACCCCCCCCCCCCTCCCCTCTGTATCAGATGATTTCTTTTCTTTTCTTTTTCTGTTATAGTTATTAACATCCTCATAAAATTTAAATTCATATCATAAGGATTCGTCATTTTCTCCTCATCTTCCCAAGGTCATCCATGTGGAAGACAGCATCCATTGAAGAAATCCTCCAACAATTCACGCATCGTTTGCACGGGGTGCGATAAGAAAACAACAAACACCTCGGATCGGCCACACGACCACGAAGACGACACCACTTCGCACGCTCCGCCGCCCCCTGAGACGCACGATTGGCGCACGACGATTCCCCCCGCCCGCCAATCGCAAAAGAATCAGCACTCGTTCCGCGGAACTCGGACCGCGAGCAAGCAGAAAGCGGTCCTCCGGTTTTTCGGACGTTATAAGTGAAAAGGTCGATCAACAGTAGTCTTTGGACGCTCGTGTGGAATTGTTAGCCTCGGAGTTGCATTGTAATTGCAGCCGGTGGAGATGTCGGTGGCAATGGGGAGTCCAGTTGCGGAAGGTGTGCGGTGGCAATCTCCGCATGCTTCTAGCAGAAACACGGCGGGGGTCGGAGTAGCTTCTGAAATGGCTGATTTTCAAGATGTGAGTAAATTCTGATTTTTTGCATTTATCAGTGACTGTTTCAAATGTTTTATAAAGTATGTTATATAAATAAATATTTATATAGGATTAAATATCGAGATAAATATTCTCTTTAATGATTTTTGTGTTGATTTGTTTCTATTTATCAGTGACTTTTTTTTTTTTTTTTTTAAGTTATGCTGTTTAAAAAATTGTTACTTTATTAAAACTTTTTATCATTTGTTATTTGGGTTTTGTTGGTAGACGCGAGGTGCCGGACTTGATCACAGATCAAGGTCGTTGGCCTAGCCATTTGGAGTTTTCCGTGTTTTCCCGCGAAACTTGCATAAATACGAGGTAGAACCCCTTAGAAAGACTCCATGTAGGGCACTCTCCCTAATTAAATTTACGCTCCACCAGTTACCGAGAGATTCTATTCTGAAAGTTCGTAGACGTGAGGTGCCAGATTCGATCCCAGGCCGTTCTGGTCGGCTTAGCTATTCATAGTTTTCCATGGTTTTCTCCATGAGCATGTGCTAGGATCCCTTAGAAAGACCCTCTCCCTCAGGCCTAGGGCCCTAGCATCGTCAAACGGCTTTACTCCTGTCGTACACTTCACTTTAATGGGAAATAACTTAATAAATGTTACATACTTCACTTTAATTGAAAGTAATATAGCCTGATCTATCTCTAATTTATTCTTCTAATAGCCACATCAAATCAGATTTTTCTTTTGAAAGAGCTCCAGGAAAAATATTAAGTGTTTTCCTTATTATTCTATTCTTCCGAAACACTAATGCAAAACCCAAACTAAATAATGTTATACTTTTAAAAAATTGAAGAACACGCTTTTATTGAAATTTAAACTAATAATTTAGAATTAAACAAAAACCATTTTTAAAAAATCTGCCCTGACTGGGCTCGAACGTTATACCTTTAGGTCTGTAGCCCGAAGCTTTACCTCTCAGCCACAGCTTTCACGTAGGGTCTTTTTTTACAATATAGATTTTTTGTTTGCTCCCAGAGCGGTTAGAAACATACATACAAACATATATACAGGTGACGTTAATAAAAGCGTGTTAAAAACGTTACCATTACATCCTCCTTTTTTTCTCATTTTTTATCCTACACGCGCGCGTGCTTTTATTTTCTAAATTCAATATTATTTCAATTTACTAAACCATGGTATAACTTTGGGTTTTATTATACGGCCTATATATATATATTTTTTTTTAATAATTTAATCTCTTCTTTTTTATTTACACTTTATGCATGATAATTATAGTTTAGTTATTCAGCTACTTTGGCTAAGAATAATATCTTGCGGACTCTCTTGGCTATGAATTTACCTCACGGACGTTACAACTCCCAAACATGAAATTAATTTTACACTTGTATTGTAGATTATATATATATATATATATATATATATATTAATTTTTTTTAATTTTTATTATTTTTTTATTAATTTTTTAATAGGATATCTCACCCATTGTTCATTGAGTATTCAAATTATTATCCTTTTATTGAAAGAAAATGCAAAGCTATTTAAAAAATTACTATTAAAAATTAATAATTACTATTTAAAAGTTAATAATGTCCTTTATTAATTATTAATTATACATTCATATTTAAGTTAACTTGAGAGAGACCTTTTGGCGATATTATTTGGTAGAAAGTTTCCTAATAAATTCATGTATGCCAATTATTATTAGGAATATTCAATACAATTTTGTCTAAGTGAAAGTTTTCATATTATTTAATCTATGGCTTCCAATTACCACGATATTTTAGCTAATAGTTATTTTTTTGAAAAAATATTTTATAAATTTTTGTAGCAATTTTTTTTTTTTTTTTTTTTTTTTTTTGAATAATTAAATAAGATGAAAATATTTAATGGAAAAAAAGTATTGAAAAATTCAAAGCAGTTTGTTTCTGTGTTAATCATAAAAAAGTAACTACGAAAATTAATAGGAGATTTCTATTAAAAATCATTGGTAGTCAAAAATCGCAAGTTGGCAGCTATGAAGAAGTGCATCTGTTATCTAAATATACTTCAAAAATATAGAGAGGGATTTTATTTATTTTTTTTTTGAGGGAAATGGTGTTGCTGGTTGGAAGGAAATTGATCTCTGCAATGTGATTTCATATTTATTAAGCTACACGCCTTTTTGATTAAAGAAGGTGTTATCAATTGTATCTATAATTCCTTTATTTTGTATAAGAATACGAAGCGGAAACTTCTGTTTTTTTTTTTTTCTTTTTACTGCTTTTAAACGTTTGTGAAAATATTATTCAACAATTAAAAAAGCTTTTTTTAAATTCCCTATTAATATTTTATATGAACTTTGAAAAAATATCAGATAATTTTGTAAGATAATTTTGTGTTATATGAAATAATAATTAAACATCAACATGAATTTAACTTTACATTGTACAGTAGTATGTAATAACAATACATTAAATTTTATATTAATAATTTTATATGAAATATGAAATATAAATAATTTATTAGATGATTTTATAAAATGCATTGTATTTTATGTGAATTAATAATAAAATATCAACATTATACATTAAATTAGATATTAGTATGTTATTAAGAATTTTAAAAAATATTATTACTGATGACTTTGTATAGTACTTTTGTATCTTATATGAATTAATAATTAAGCATCAACATTAAACTTTATATGTTCTATAAATATTAAGTAGTAAAAAAATACTTTGAATTCGATATCAATATTTTAGATGACTTTGCATAAAACGTTTTGTGTCACATATGGATTAATAATTAAACATCAACATTAAACCTTAAATATATACTATAACTATTAAAAAATATTTAAATAATATTTTATATGAACTAGAAAAAGTTATTAAGTACCTTTATAAAAGGCTTTTGTGTATTACACAAATTAACTATTAAATACCAATGTTAAAACATTAAATGTGCAATATTAAGTATTAAAAATGAATGACATACGTGAGAATGTACACTCGTTGCTTATAGTTCAAAAGAAAAAAAAATTGTATAATGTTTGATTGAGGAATTTTTGTATGATGGATTTTGCAGAAGATAATGGAATTCTACCCTAAACAGCACCGGGACATCCTAAAGATATACTGTGGATGAAAATACATCCAAGGGATATCCAAAGTATGTATTTGGGATAAGTGTGCTGTTAGGATAGTGAAGTTCAGTAACTTAATACCTTTATGCATTACAAATATATATAAAGCCGGCAGTAGAAACACAAAGTAACTATTGTGAGTGGTGATGATAATTTAAACTTTTGAGAGAAATAACGCTACACTTAATGTGTCTCTTCTGTATTAACTAACCAAATTTTTAAACTAACTAATATAAATTTTAATATAATGGTAAACCTAATAAGTTAAAATTATGTGATTAAAAAAACTGAACGTATAAAAATGTGAACAATTTTTATTCAGTATTTTAAAGTCAGATATTTTAGTAATATTTTTGTGATTAAAAATATTTGTGTAATTTCATTATTATTTTTTGTTTAAATATTTTGTTTAAAATATATAATTTCCTTGTAAAGCGCATCTCTCTCCGGAGTTTTATCATAGCATCAAAACTTTTAAAAGTTACTATAATTCTTTTTCTTTTATACATGCTTCAATGAACATGCTTTACTGCTAAATACTTGAAATCGTTGTTTATACATGTATAGATAAACTGGCTATAAAAAAAAAAAAAATAGAATGTTTAATTTCTCTTTCCTTTAAAAAGTTTATAAAAATTTTATTTATCATATTTTTATATTTATTATTATTATTTTGAAACGCCCATTTGTTATCGGGCCTCAATATTATACAATGCGTTATTTGAATGTTGTTTAAGAGGACAGGATCCTCGCTGATAGCCAAACCCTGTGTTATTCTATGGGGAAATTTGTTTAAAAAGTTACTCATTAACTTGTGCACTTTTTGATATTAATTTTTCATATTTAGAAATTTCACAGCCTTTAAATTTGTTCTTATTTTATAAAAATTGATTTCTTTTAATTTTTAGTATTTTATTTTGAAGCTAAATGTGCATTTTTCGCTTTTCTTAACTCCAGAATAAAACTATTAAGATAAATAGCAATAGCAATAATAATAATAATAATAATAATAATAATAATAATAATTTTAAAATGTCAAAAAAAAAAAAAATTAACGGTTCTCAATTTTTTGAATGTGAAAACAGAATTAATAATAATAATAATAATAATGTGTAATTTTTTAGACAAATTTTCTCAGAGAACAACGTTAGGTTTCGCTGTCAAGGAGGATATATATTGTGTCTCCTTAATAATGATATTATTACATTTTAAATCGTCGAATAAAATAAAATAAATAAATAATATACTAAAAAACTGGATCATTCATAGGGTATTTTATGATACCTTTATGCTGTAAATAGTCTTATTATTATTATCATGTGTGTGTGTAATATTTTCATTTTTATTTTTTCAGTAAATTAAATTATTAAAAAGGAAAGAGTTAAATTTAAGAATGATTGCTAATTATAATTATAATTGTATTAATAACACTGCGCTCAGGGAAAAAAATAAAAAAAAGAGCTCTAATACCATTTTTCTGATTCGTATGTAAAATGACTTCCTGAATCCGAATATGGCTCCCATTTTTCCCTGTCACCCACCGTTTTCTAGGGACATCACCCCCTCCCTCAATTTTCATCACTGTACAATTTTATGACCATGAATTTGATTTGGATAACGAAAAAAATTAATTTAACGAATAAAAACAAAAAAATCATAATGTTTAATAAATAAAATTAATAATAGATTAAAAAAAAAATTAAGAAATGTAATATATAATTTCAGTGGCAAATCCCCCCATCCCTAAACTTTTCCCTTGCCGCAAATGTTCATGTTTTAGAATTTTCCAACTCTGTAGCCCCTCAGAAGATATTTAACGGTTAAAATAATCCCCCCCCCCTAAAAAAAACAAAAAAAAAAAAAAAAAAAAACAAATTTATAGCCATAAATCACCGGAAAGTGATAAAAGTAGGAGGGTAAAATGGGCGTAAAATTCAGAATTCGGTGGTCATTTTACATAAGAATTTACAAAAATGGTGTTGGGAACAATTTTCATGCCAAGCTGCATAATTATTAATTATATTTGTAATGGTGAAGTTATTGCAGAATAAATGTTACTTTTGCTATTATAACAAATATTCCACACATTTTCTTGTCGAAGAACAGGAAGAAAACTAATCATACTTAAATTCATTATTTATTAATTAGTTTTACTCCCTTGTATTCATTTTCTACGCTTTTATATTATTTTCCTGCTAAACTTTTGATTTATATTATACCCTGGTCGACAAAATTTAAAGAACAACCTGTTTTCTCTTTCTCTTCTTTTGCACATAATTCTTAAACAAATAAACCTATGAACATAAAATTTGGATAGCCTGATCGTTATCATATTATTAACCGAATTTTATGTAACTTTAGCATTAGAATAACTTTTAAGCTAATAAATATTCATTTTTCTCTCAAAAGTAAGCTTTGAAAAAAAATTTAAAAATTCAATAATTTTTGGAAAGAATACTTAATGAAAAATGGTCATAAGGATGCCTTACAGATTGGTGAAGATGCACACGCATCCATATGTTAGATTACAACCAAAAATCTTTCTACCTGTATTCACTTTTCTGTTTCTTCTTTTTTTCGCGTGTGAATAACTTTTTAAAAATATGCATACAATATGAAAATTGGATAAGATGTTCATTATAAAATTATTTACCGACATCATTATTATTCTAGTGCTAAGTATAGTTTACAAATTAGTAATTAATTTTTTTTTTTTTTTTTTTTTTTTTTTTTTTAAGTTCATTAGAAAAGTAAAAAAAAAAAAAAAGTTAACACAGAAAGAAAAATCGAGATTTAGTTTAACATTTCTAGTCATGTGCGTCTTTACCTATCTCTAATGCATCTTTAACACCACATTTCATTAAGTGTTCTTTCCTAAAATTATTGAAATTTTTCATTTTTTCGAAAGCTTACTTTTGAGAGGAAAATGAATATTTGTTAGCTTGGAAACTATTCTTATGGTAAAGTCACATAAAATTCGGTTAATAATATGATAACGAACAGACCATCCAAGTTTTATGTTCATGTGTTTATTTGTTTAAAAATTATATGCAAAAGAAGAGAAAGAGAAAACAGGTTGTTCCTTAAGTTTTGTCGACCAGTATAGAACAAACGGATTTCAAGTTATCGAATTTGTTAAAATGAAAAATAAATAAATAAATAAATAAATATATATATATATATTAAATTAAATTAAACTTATTATTAATATTATTTTTAATTAGAGTTTTATTTTCTACACGGAAAATTTTAAAATTTGTCTACACTAAGCTTGAAGCTTTCAAGAAAATAAATAAATAATACTTGTAATAATGTTAACAGTATTGTCTCGGAAAAGGGATTAAAAATAAATAAACAATATATTTAAAGGGGACTAATGTGCAAGTTGTACCTGATGGGACTAAAGAGATAGTTGTACCTCAAGGGACTAATGTGAAAGTTGTACCTCACGGGACTAATGTGCAAGTTGCACCGAACGAACAAACTATTTCTTTCAACGAAAATGCCTACTAACCCTGGACGATAGGTCTAATATATCGTATCATATTATGCATCGTATTTATCGTAATATAACTCAATACTTATTTCGCTTCCTTCTTCGACTCGTTTTAATACGCATTTTTTATATGCATGAGCAGCCCCCGAAAATCAAAAACATTAAATCATTAAATTCATTTTTTTACTTACTTTTACTTCATATTATTTCACGCGCACTTTTTATTTCCTAATTCAAAATTATTAAAAAAAAAAAAAAAAAATCGATATCGCTTGTAACGATACTGATTATTATTAATTTTCTTTTCTTTTTCTTTCAATAAAAAAAAAAAAAAAAAAAAAAAAAAAAAGAAGATGAAATTCTGGCAAAAGCAGAATTTAGTTTAGGACGGAGGACTATGAGTTTTATTTATTTTTTTATTTATTTTTTTCTTTTTTCAAATTATAACATCGCTTTCAAATTATTCAATTATATTTTCGATAAATTTTAGATTTCGACAAATGTCCAACTATCGAAATCGACAACGCAAAAATCCCAGATTGAGATTAATAGGCCCTCAGTCCTTAAAAAAAAAAAAAAAAAAAAAAAAATCATTATATATGTATATATATATTTGTATTGCGTTAACATTGTTAAACTATATCGTATTTCGAAGCATAACTCCTACTTAGTTTTCAGCCTGAAGGAAGATAAGATTTACATAAGTATATAACATTAAATATGTTCAGGATTTTAGAACAAGTAAATTAAATTTTTAAATTTATTGGGTCATTTTTTTTTCATGTTTTTCAAAGTGAATTTATTTATATTAACAACAAACATTAATCAATGATATATTGACCATTTTGTTGGATGACCTTTTTCCATCTTTCGGTAAGTTGAAAAATTCTACGTTCGAAGAAGCCTTGAAGGTTTTAAAAAACGACATTATTTATCGAACAACCCAATATATAAAATCATTATTAATATTATTATATTAGAATTATTTTATTTTATTTTATTTATTTTACAGTAAAGCATTTATTAACAATACTCATTTATTAATAATAAAAGAAAAAAAAATTTTTAGAGTTTTTCTTTTTCTTTTCTTTCTTTTCTTTCTTTTCTTTCTTTCTATTTTTTTTTTTTTTTTTTTTTTCTGAGTATTTTAAGCAACTTTATTTTTTATGTCAGTCACCTAAAAAGTATCTAGAAAAGTGGTATTTATGTTTAACTATTTCGTGGTGTGCAACTTCACTATTGTAAATGGCGGACATTTCTCCTGTTTATCAGTGCTTTACCCGTATTTGGTTCAATGATTAGTGGTTTGGCATTCAGTTAAAAAGCGCCTGGTTAGAGTTCTGGTTCGAGTATTGATGTTCATAGCAGTTTGGAATTTACGTTAAACTGTGGATTCAGACTAATTAGCCCCAATGTGCAAAAGACTATCCATAAATTGGCAAATTATACCTATATCAAATCAGTTTCGTACTATATTGCTAGCCATTTTTTTTTTCTTTTTGCATACATTTGGTACTACAAAACTAATTCTTATGATCATTATAATTAAATCCTTAGGACAAAGGCAGCCGTCATATAACATGTCATGAAATTCATTTTCACTGATTTAATATCCACATCAAATACTGTATAACATGAAAATCTCGAACGACGTAGCTTAAATTTGAGACTCTTAGATTAAAACTCATAAGGGTGTAGCTACGAGTTAACAGAGATACAACCATTAAAAAAAAAAAAACATAGGTGCAGATAAATGATAAATATTATTTTTTAGGGAATTCTGTTCATCTATTTAGCTTTATGTGTGTGCTCTCATACACTGGCCTGAAAAGAATAAAGCAACAGCTTGTCTTCTCGTTTTCTTCTTTCGCGCATAATTTTTAACAGAATGAACATAGAACCACAAAATTTGAATGGCATGTTCTTTATAAAATCCTAAACCAAATTTTATGCAAATTTAATACAAGTAATAAGTATTAAACTGATATATATATATATATATATATATATATATATATATATATATATATATAATTTAAGATTTCAGTATCGTTATAAAATTTAGCAATTAATAGACACATAATAATATCAACAACACAAAAATAAAATTGATTGATAAAGCTTTGGAAGAAAAACAAATCAACAATTTTAGGAAAGAAAACTAAATAAGAAACAGTGTTAAGAATACATTTAAGTGATAATAAACGTGCTTTCAAATGTTATATTAAAACTGGAATCCCCCCCCCCTTCCATCCCCTGCTATTAACAGAATTCGTACAAACCAGCATTTATTCGAGAACTCTTCAGCAGATTTTTTTTTTTTTTTAATTATACAAGCTATTTTTATAACAAAAATTGTTCTACAAAATTAGCAGTAGATAAAATTAAGAAAAATTGAAGGACCGTATATACATCCTGATTTACCTTTCTTTTTCTTCCACAACGGACTTTTTAAAAAAATGTACAATTATCAATTTGAAAACTATGAGCATCATCAAAATAATAAAAAATGTCAGTAAATAATTTTCTATCGAACATCTCTTATATATTTTTTAATGTTCGTAATTATATTTTTAAAATGGTTAACTCACGTATAAAAAATAAGGAAAAAGAAAGCTAAAGTGAATACAGAAAGAAAAATCTAGTTTCAATTTCAGATTTAAGGGCACGTGTATCTTCACCCTTACTTAATGTCATTTCTCATTTCTTTTAAAGCACAAATTTTGACTTGAAAAAAAAATGAATAAGTCTAAAAAATTATTTCCATTCTCAAAGTTATATAAAATTCAACTCATTATTTGATAACAAATATTTCATCCAATAATAATGACTTAGTTAAAATTAAAAACTACTGAAAGTTTAAAATTAGAAAGCGTTTCACGTGTACGCATATTATATAAAAAGGCATAAAATCACTTTTAAAAACACGTCTATAAAAATTTCTTTATAAAAACCAGACAATAATATATAATAAAGTATATAATATATAAAGTATATAATACACGTATATAATAAAGAAATTTTTATATACGTGTTTTTAAAAGTGATTTTATACTTTTTTATATAATAATGACTTAGTTAAATATTAAAAATAAAAATTTATTAATAATAATTTGTAAAAATATTAACTAATATCTTTAGAAATAAAATAAAAAAAAAAATTATTTATTTTATTTACATTTGCTTATTTCATTGATTTTTTTTTTTTTTTTTTGTCAAGTCTTTTTAAATATTATGTAAATAAAAATAATTACTTATTTAAATATTATTTATAAAATTTATTATGGCAATTATTATTTAAAAGAAATTTATATTTCATATGTTAGCAAATAATATACACCTTATTTTCTTTATTTTTATTAATTTATTTTAAGAAATCTGATACGTTTTGCGTACTAGCAAAAATCAAAAAATATATTTTTATATAGTTATTTTAAATATGTATTTTAAAATATATCAGAAAAATACATTGAGATCTAACATATTAAATATATTGCACAACAGAATTTAAAAACTAATAGCTAGCAAATAAATAATGTAATTATCTCATGTGTTAGGAAATAAATACGTAAAACAGCATGCAATAAGAGAATTCAAAGTATTTAAAGCATGATATAAAATAAATAATTATGCATTTTTATCTTTTAAAAGTATTCCAAAATTAAAGCAATTTATCTCCCAACAAAGTAAAAATGTGATAAATAAGTTCTTTTTCGATTATGACGTAAAATAATCAAAATTTCTTCTCAGCATAATGATAAGCAATGGAGCAACTGGCACTAAAGTGGAGAATTTCGCCAATGTCCAGTCTCTATCGAGGGTCCCTAAGGAAATTTAATCTGGAGTGCCATTTAGCGGTTTACTGCTTGTGTTGCGGCCATACTTTATATATATATATATATATATATATATATATGAAATTGCTCACTTGGATGTATTCTATACCCTTTAATTTTTTCCCATGAGTTTTGAAACAGCCTGTGTATGCATTACTATGTCTGAACGTTTAGTGTTTTTTTTTTTTTTTTTTTTTTTTTTTTTAAGTTAAAAACAATTATATATATATATATATATTAAAGGGCCTTACCCCCCTCCGATAGGAAACATTTAAAGCTGTTATTAAATTTAATAATTTATTTCAAATTATTCAAAGAATTGCCACCCATACAATTCTCTGAAACTTTCTGGGTTAATTTTAATAGCTCTGCATATTATCTGTAAATTATATACGCATCGAATAATGTACTTAAATTTAGCATAGTTAAAAAAATAAATAAATGCTTGATACAATCAAAAACACACTTCGAGCGATTTCCAAACTTAGCACTAATGTATCGGAATTCTTTTGTATGACACTGTGAGCAAAGGATAAATAGTTCTCATACCGTATTTAACGTGAAATATAATTTTATGCACATAAAGAATGTTTGTCAATTTCATTGTCTTGTAAGTGTAAATACGTAAAACAATACTACCAGAAATTTCGCCCATAAACGTAATGTGTATTTGAATACTTTTGTATACTCTTGTAAATAAACTATTCGTCCGATTGCAGTTAAAGATTCAAATAACCTAACTCGATATTCTAAACCTTTGTCATACCCATATGATAAAGGTTTAGAATACCGAGTTAGGTTAACCTACTGATTTTTACTTCCATTACCCTACTACCGTAGGTAAAGGAAGTATTGTATTTGGTTCAAAAATTCGATATCGAGATTTCACCTGATTTACACGTTTTAAAGTCCCCTGTTTTCAAAATAGGGATTTTTGGCAATTGGTCAGTGTGTGTCTATGTATATATGTGTGTATGTATGGAATCTCCTGGCTATCATATCTCTGAAACTAATAAAGATGGAACTACAAAACTTCAAAATTGATACAGATCTGGTGTACACATGAATTTTCCAAATTTTGGTGAAAATTTAAAAAACGGAAGTAGGACATCGGAAACCGGAAGTGGTACTGTAAGTCCGTATCTCATAAACGGCTCTAACGATTTTCTTCAAATTTGCTATATAAACACTCTATTAGAATGATATATTTGGTAAGTTCAGGAAAATTGATAAGCGTCCCGTATAAATAGCTCAATTTCAGGTCTCGGAAGAGCGTTTCTTTAAAAATGGCTGCACGGCTTTTTTCAAACTCGCCAAATTAACTCACTTTTAAATATCCTTTTGTCTGTAATTACTGTTTTTCGGTCAATAATTGATTTTTGGTAAAAGCTGAAAAACGGCTCTAACGATTTTCTTGAAAATTGTTATATAAACGCATTCCTTTCTCATGTATCACGTGGTAATTAGAGGAAAATTAACAGTCATCCTGCTTAGGTTGGTTAGTTTTTAGCTCTCGGAAATTGGTGTTTCAAAAAAATAACTCTACTGTTTTTTTTGTTTTTGTTTTTGTTTTTTTTTTCTTATTTTTTACCTCACTATATGTAAGCTTCGTTTTGTTTTTCTTTACATGTGTATAAAGATTCTCTTACTGAAAAAAAAAAATTATGTTTCCTTAGGTCAATTTTATGTCTTCTGATCACATTATCTCCAAAAAATGCATATAATACGTGCAATAGTGGGTAATGAAAGTCGTGTGGTTGTTTCACACCAGATTTTTTGTTTTTGAGTTATGATGATAAGAAACACACAGGCGCACACGCCCCTGTAAAAAATAAATAAATAAATAAATAAAATAAAATAGTAATAATAATAAACTGAAACGTTCCGTTTCGGAATTGACTTTTCTGAAACGGATTGGTTTGCTTTGGGAAGGAAAAGTTCTAATTTAAAACAAGATTCGTTTCAGATCGGCAACGAAACCAACCATTTTTGTTTATGAAATATTTCCAAACAGCCTCTTTCTGAACGAATCATATTGTAAATTAAAACTTTTCGTTCCAAAAACGAATAGATTCGCCTCGAAAAAAGAAGGTTTCAGTTTTTTTTTTTTTTTTTCCCTTACTGTTGAGATTACTGCTAAAAAGCCTTATTTTTGGATTTCAGGAGACATCAAAATGTGCAAATATAGCAAAATTTCAGTTTATAAAATTTGACCTGAAAGAATGCTTTCTCTACCACATATGGGCAAGAGAAAGTAGAGGAATTCAAATCAGTTACACTATTGAACTCCGGAAATAGTTATTGAATTAAAATTAGCACAATTACAGAAATAAGATTAGAAACAAATAAAAAGCTCCACTGCTGCTCCTGATTTTAAAATAGAATAAACAAAAATTTTCTCTAATGATTGATATCTCTCTGCCTACGCGCAAAAAGTAAAATGGGCGTGGATATTTTATATGTACACTGTTTTCTGGTATTTATTTCCTTCAAGCTATTATCACTAAAGTAATGCATCAATTAATGTCAGATCAATGTTTTTACCAACAATGAGTTTTGATATACATTAATTTTGTTTTACTAGATTAAATGCGTCTGACTCATAAGAAAACTGTTCTTCATAATAAAAGTCAGTTTAAGGTTGTTTTCAAATCAAAACTTGCTAATGTCTGATATATTCTCCAATATTCTCATTTAGGTTTTAAGAAATCAAGGTTATTTTATTTATTCAGAAAAGGAAATACTTTTCAGAAAATGCGTTATTAATTTCTGGGCATGAAAATCACGAGTTCTCCGTCTCGAGTCGTAAACGAAGAAGAAAGATTCCATTTTTGGAATAGAATTGTCCTTGTATGTTTACGTTTCGAATAGAAGAGCGAAAACATAGTCAAATATAATAATATTGTACAGCGTTAGAAAAATTGTTAAAATATTTTTCAATTTAAAATTCTTAAATCAAGCACTTTACAAGTTAATGCGTCAGAAAATTTCGTTTTGACCAACACAGAGATGTCAACTAATACAATTTTTGGATACCAGTAATTTGTAGCAAAATTTAAAAAATATTTTAAATTTTTATTTCTATTATTTCCGTTATTATTGTTTTAAATTTTTGTTATACTTCTTCTCTCCGATTATATAAAAGGAAAATGTTTATTTAGAAAGAGGGATAATTATAAACACTGGTGTTCGTGTTTCGCCTTAAGGGCGAATGACTCTGCCTGGTTTAAGGACTGAGTAGATTGCACTTTGTGGGGTCTTTCTAAGAGAACCTAGCCTCTATCCATATTCGCAGAAGTTTCGGAGAAAAGCAATGGAAAACTCCAATCGGCTGTTCCGACGAGCATGAGCTGAGTATTAAAAGCGGTAATAGATGGCATCTATGGCAACAGATAAAATTTGAGATTTTTTTATAAATATTAAATATTTTCTCAAATTTTCACTTTCCTTGCAAAAAATTTTTTTATTAGTAACGCAGAATTTGAAGGATCGTAATTCAATGGCGCCGAATAATCTTTCAGATTTCTAAACCAGTGTAATCTGATTGAAAGCTAAAACTTTGTAATAGCAAAGTAAAATTTATTTGCAATATATTTTTTAAATAAGCTTTAATTGATTACTCTAGAACGTTACAGGATTACATCCATAAAGTGTGTTAATCAAGTCCATTGAAAGTAGTATGATTTGCATACAACTTTTCACGCATTGTTAATACGTAATTATAACTATAGGTAAAAATATGTATAACTCTTGGTGCGAAGTGGAACAAATAAATCGTAGAGCGTTTTCAGCACGTTTTTGAATGAGAAAGGATTGAGCGTTTTTGAATGAGAAAGGCATATGTCATAATTAAAGGCATTCCATGACGTTAAGCGTTGATAGTTTTGACGCATTCCAAATTGCATAAGCAAGAAATGAATTTTATGTTTACGCATGCGTGGGTGAAGTGGATTTATGTACAGTCGGTAACAAAAGTGTCCGAACACTAGCAAAAATTCCTATGTAACAAAAGTGCACTTAATACGGTTTTATTAAATAAATACTTATCGAATCATGTTCTTACGCTGACTAAGAGCAGGATTCGACAAGGATTTATTTAACAAAACCGTATGAAGTGTACTTTTTCTACATAGGAATTTTTGCTAGCGTTTGGACACTTTTGTTACCGACTGTAATTATATTTTATTATTGACTAATTCTTCTAAAAATTTCATTTTTCGTTATACTTTAATCAGTTTAAATTCCTTTAGGCTATGTATCAGAAATTTGCACCAGCTTTATTGGTAAACAAATATTTCACACCAATCCAATTTTTTTATCATATACACGAACATAAATTAACTTTCACTATTATGAACTAAGAACAGTACTCTTCCCGCTGCTGAAACAGTAGTCTACATTCCTCGTTAAAAAAAAAAAAAAAAAAAAAAATCAGTGTTGAAAACTTTAATTTACATTATCTATTGCTATACGTGACAAGATCGACCATGATAATTCTCATTTCACTGTGGCATTATAAAGAAATACAATTTTCCCCTTACAATTATGAACAATAATTAAATACACTGTTAAAATTTTCATTTGAAGTTTGAACCAAATGTTGGTACTACAGTAGTTTCAATTTGTTAAGTTGGCCCAAAACTTGGTATAATTGTAGCTGCAACCATGCGATGGTAAATCATTCTATCATGATTTAGTGCTTCTTGTTGAAAAAAAAAAAAAGCACCAAGTTATGGTAAAAGATGTCTCCACTTTATGGATGTAGCTTTGGCAGTACCATGCCTTTGTTTAACGAAATACCATATAATGGTATAAAGTTTCACCATCGCATGGTTGCAGCTACAGTGGTTCAACCTAGGACAAGATTTTTAACAGTGTAGTTTCAAACGGTGAATACCTACAGGGATTAAGAAATGTCATTTTTCTTTAGTGCGGTGTAATTTTATTTATGATCGATTTAAGAATTCACCAAATTTGTAAATTAATTTGTGTTCAATTTCAATTCTTTCTAGATTTCTTGCAGCTGTCTAGCGCACATTTACAAACAAAAACCCTTTGGTTGGTTGGATTTTTACGTAGCACTTGTACTGCGCAATGAGCAATTGGCGACGGTCTGGGACTCACTCCTGCAGGTGGTCCGGAGACATGTCATTACAATTTTGATCCTCCGCGGAAAAAAAAAAAAAAAAAAAAAAACATTTGAAGTTTTGTTAGCATTGGATTTCACATATTAAACATCACGTGATAAAAAAAAGAAATCGATAACTTTATTTAACAATTATCACAGGTCTATGGTTTAACCATTCGTTTCAAAGCTATTCGCGGGCTCTTTTGAAAGGTATTCATCTTGAAAATTTTCACATCAGTGAGGGCTCAACATGTATAAAAAACATTTTTGTTTATTATGACTATTACCCATACAGCCACTGATATCCATTAGACATCTAAATTACATCCAATGATCCATAAAAGGTACAAAATATCTAAACAAATATCCATTAAAAGTCCTGGATATTCTGTACTAATTGTAGATATCTATTAGATGTTTAAATGTAGACGAAATTGAGATGTGCCTTTTTCGATATCTAATAGATGTAACATGTTAGATCAAAACAAGATTTAGATATTTTCAATATCTATTAGATCTAACTAGTCCAATTATTGGATATCTGGAGATTTATCGGATGTGTAACAGTCGTCTAATGGATGTAAAAAAGAGCGACATTTATCGTGCTAATAGATATCTGTAGGATGTTTGTAGAAGTTTAATGGATCCTTTTAAAACCTTTATACAACGTTTATAGATGTAAGTGGCTGTGTGGGGTAAACATATATTTTCTTAAATTTGATATTGAAAAACTCATTATGCACATTTATACGAAGTTTCGTCCTATACTGCAATATTAAAAATTATGAAAAGAAAACAAATTGAATGATAGTGCCAGCTATTGAGTGATTGATCCCAAAATGTTAATTAATACCAGTTTATTTCAATTTCGGACATCTAGAATAAAATAGTCTTAAGGTTTCTTTCTCAAGCAATAAACACTTAAAGAAGCTCATCTTTATGAAAGAAATGTTTCGAATAGACTCTTAAAACTATTAGCCATCTGGCCGCCTTAATGTTGTTTTCACTGGAAATTTTTTCAATGTACTAAAATAATGTTTATTTTAACTTGAGATTAAAAATTAACTATGCCTATAATTATAATCCTTCTTGATTAAGAAAAAAAAAAAGGCCAAAATTCCAAAATTATATTTTTTATTTATAAATGTATTGTGACAAAAAGAACAGCTCAGTGACCGGATAAATCCGTCAACGACGGTCAGATAGTTAAACCAGAATGATTTAAAAAAAAAAAAAAAGTAAGAAAGAAAAGAAAAAAAAAAGAAAATTAAGAAAAAAGTTTTGACAATTATAATTTTCTTTGAAATTTTAATTTTCACTTAGAATCTTATATGGGTTAAATATTTCTTTCATTTAAACACATAACTTCATCAAAAAAGGTTTAAACATGTTCAGAATATGTAAGCCTTGGATAGAAAAAAGCCCTGGCCCAGTAACCCAGTAGTTACAAAACATTTTTTCATCCTATAAATGCGATGTATCAGTTAAACAATTGGAGGAGTTGAAAATTGCACTGACATAAAGTTAATGGAAATGGCTTATTAATATTTATAATGCATTTACATCATTTTGTAAAAGCCTTTGCTTCTTTTTTCTATGGCTTTGGTTACTCAGGGGATTAGATTACATTATTTAAGTATCATTAATTTTCTTATTAAATTTATGCAATTACTTATATATCGTTACTGTGCTTAGAGTGCGAGAGAAATCAGAAATTATTTAGGATTTGATTTAAAATTTAAATAGGGCAGAAATTTGCAACAATATAGTTCATTTTTAGTACACTTATAATTCACTTTTTGCTTTATAGAATACTGTATTTTGAATAGAATATTGTAGTACTATATTTTTAGTAAATTCCTGTTAGTTTATGGTCGAACAGATAACGTGATAGACAGATAACGTGATAACAGATACGTGAACAGATAACGTAACGAACAGATAACAGATTTTATACTTATAAAGAAGAATGTCTAAGAAAATTTCAATAACTATAATATTGATAATTCACTACTTTCCCATAAATGATCGGAAACTTTTGATTTCTGACGATATGTCAAACCTTTCAATAAGTACTTGAAAAATTATCTTGAAACTTCAGAAGTACGAAGAAAATGTTATATTTCAACAGTTATGGTCAGAATATTTTTATTTCAGACGTTATGTCAGATATACCTATCATAATAAGTACTTGAAAAATTATCTCGAAAATTCGGGGATATGAAGAAAATGTTATATTTTATAATATTTCAACGAATGTTTTGTCCTGGAAGCAAAAAGGGGCCATTGAAAAATTAAAATCATCCTATATAAAGTAACGTTTGAAATTCGTTGTAGCGATGTCATATGATTATAAGATTCCTTTAATTATCTGTATTAATGAGAATGATTAAATACTATGGTCAATCAGGTTGAGTGGTTAAGTGCGTTTTACTTCGCACTAGTGGTACACTATAGGCAATTGGCGACGGTCTCGGACTCACCTCTAAGGATGATTCTGGAGATATGCCATCACAATTTTGATCCTACATGATTTGGATGGCTCTCCCCCGCTTCGGTTACCCACATAGAACGTGGTCGATCAGATGTAATGAATACTTTATACAGAGGAGAATTTCTGAGAAAATTTCAATAACTATAATATTCATAATAAAATGATAATAATATGTATACACAAAATCGTTTGTCGCACACATAAAATCTAAGTGATTGAGTTGGTGAGTGACTGATCCATCTTTTATTAGCCCAAACCCTGCACCTAGAAGCATGAAACTTAGTAAAAACATTACTTCTGCGATATAAGCACCCACTAGTAAGCGATTTTGCAAAATTCGCTCTCCAAGGGGGATGGAAGAGAGGGAGGGGCAAAACGTGATGTAACAAAAACCTTTATATCTCAAAGAAGAAAACCTATAACCATAAAAATTTTGCTTTAAAGTATAGCTAACACAAACAGCTAAAAACGAATTTCTAGAATTTGAGAAATTCGGCCCAAAAGTGGGAGAGGAAGCAAAACATAAAAAAAAAAAAAGAAAAAACAGATATCCGTATGATTTTTATTTTAAAATATAAGAAACAAAAATACCTAAAAAATATTTTTTTGAATTTTGGGTATTCAGCCCTCAAAGGCTCAGGGAGGGGGGGGGGGGGGGGAGGGAGAAAAAACGTTGTATTCACATGGGCTAAAATGTGATTTTACGTAATCATTCATATCTCAAAGAAAGAGATAGATATCCGTATGATTATTGTTTATAAATGTAGCAAACACAATACCTAAAAACCAATCTCTGGATTTTTAGAAATTGGGCCCCCAAGGGAGAAGGGGGCAAAACGAAATTTGACATTACCCTTCATATATACATATAAGAGTGCATCTACCAATGACTCAGTACTACTGCGACGATTCTGTGTGACAGGCTAGAGCTCTTATGTACTCTAAAACGGGATTTTTCAAAAATTTTCCCCTTTCCTCCTGGGGGCTGGACGCCAAAAACTCGTTTGAAAGCAAAACTCGGCTCCAAATTGCTTCACGGTGAAGAAATTGGGCATGGGGAGACTAGACTTAAATACAAAAATAAATAAATAAATAATAATAATAATGATATTTTATATTTTAAGAGAGAAAGAGGAATATATGTATATATATATATATATTTGTAGAGGTGAGTGATTTTCAAAATCTAGACATTACAGTAAAATTTTCCAAAAATTGCACATAGAAGTTGAAATTGGCCGATTGTCTTCTGAAGTGTATTTTTAAAAACAAATTTTTGATGTTTCGCGATTTTGTATTTTTTTGTCGAAGGGGGGGGGGGGATTTACGACGGGGCATATTCGAAAGTCCTCCTTTCACGTTAAATTTGTTCTGGGGAATCTATGGGACTACATGCACGAATTTCGGCATGTGGCTTAGTTATTTGCATGACAAACCAACTGTGATGAGATTTTGCGAAATCCCCCCATTTTCCCCTATGGTGGAAAAACAGTTTTAAAAGCATAACCTATTCCAAATTATCGCAGGAGGACAACTTTTTGGTATCTATGTGTGCTATGCGTACCCAACACGCATTATAAAGGGATTTTTTGAAATATCCCTTCTCCCACTTTGAAGTGGTTGAGGGGGGGAGGGGGTTAAAGAACACGTTTTCAATTGTAAACCTTTCCTAATCCATCTCAGAAAGGTTATTTTTCTGCATATTGATTGGTCATGTGTGCCTAAAAGACTTTATTGATGGATTTTGTAAAATTCCCCTCTCTTTTCTTTCTTTCTTTTTTTTTTTTTTTTTTTTTTTACTTTCCGAACACTATAGTGAGGAAAGTATGGTAATCATGTCAAAAATCCAAATTCGAGATTTTGATGTTTCTATACGTTTCGAGGTCCAACGAGTCCGTTTTCACTATTTTTACGATGATGTATGTATGTGTGTGTGTATGTATGTGTGTATGTATGTGTGTATGTCTGTGAGTGAACACGCTAGCGTCTAAACGCTTTGTTCGAATAAGCTGAAAGTTGGTACGTATATTGTAAGTCACCATAGTAAAAACCCTATAGATTTTGGTGAATCTAGCACTTATAGCTTTTTTACAGGGACACAAAGAAAAATTCTTTATCATTATGGCCAAGGGACCAAAATCTTAAAAGAGCGATAGCATCTAAACGCCTTATTCAATTGAGCAAAAACTTTATACACATATTATAGGTCACAGATACTCAATCTGTATACATTTTGGAGAATCTAGCACTTATAGTTTTTTTTACAGGGACACAAAGAAAAATTCTTTGCCAAATTTTTAAAAGTGTGATAGCGTCTAAACGCTTTATTAATCTCAGCGAAGAATTTGTACACATGTTATAGGTCACATTTGAACCAACTGTATAGATTTTAGTGAATCTAGCACTTACAGTTTTTTACAGGGACACAAAGAAAAATTCTTTATCTTTATGGCCTATGAGACCAGCGATAGCATCTAAACGCCTTATTCAATTGAGCTGAAAATTTGTATGAATATTATAAATCACTGTTGCACTAACTATAAGCATTTTGGTGAATCTAGCATTTATAGATTTTTACAGGGACACAACGAAAAATTCTTTATCCTTATGATCTAAGGGCTCAAAGTTCAGTAGCGTTAAATAAAACCTCGTGTGATATATGGAGAAAAATACTCAAACACTCTGTTAAGGTTTTCTCTTTTTTGTTTGTTTAGCAACACCTCTTTCTTTATTTTATCTACAAAACTGTTAGTTACTCAATGTTCGGAAAGTCGAGTGGAGTCACTCCAGATTTTTTTTTTTTTTTTTCATGGGGAAAGGGACACATTTCTAAGCGTAACTCAATTTAAAATTATCTCAGGAAAGCAATTTTTTGTTATATGGATGTGCTACATGTACTTAACATGCATTATAAAGTGATTGTGCGAAATATTCCCCTTTCTCCCTTTGGAGTCGGAAAAATGGGGGGGGGGGGCAAAAAACAGGTTATCAATAGTAACTCTGCTCTAAATTATCTCAAGAATGCTATTTTTTTTATATGTGGGTCAGTAATGTACACTCAACACACACTATAAAGGAATTTTGTAAATTCATTTTTGCGGGCAGGGGACACAAAGACTGGGTATTTTGACCGATTTTAATTAATTTATTTTTTTTTATAAGATTTTTGTATTAACAAGTTTTATGTAATTTTGAGAATTAATTTAAATATAGTGAGTAATGATGCAAGTAACGCCTGCTGGTGACAAATAAAAAGGAATAAATATAATTTTAAATATTATATTTTTCCTATTCCTATTTACACAAGTATTACTCTGGGGGAAAATATCTACATGTATCTATATGATTATTTGATAAATAGTAATTCTAGCCTTTAATTTTTTTTCTCATTTTTCTGTATTAAAATTTATGCTATTAATTAAGTAATTAACGGTTTCATTTCATTTTCTTCACTTGTCAAAAGTTATTATAGTGAACCCCTATTCTCAGCGGAATCGTTCAGCCTAATCTCTTTAAGGAAAGGCTTAATTTTATCATTCACGGTTTTCATTTTAGAATAAATCTATTGTTCGGTAAATTTCTAAATAAAGCTATTTTTTGAAGTGGATAATTATATTATATATAGAGATATTAATTATATAGAGATAAGGAGATGAAAAACATTTCCAAGCATTTTGCAGGAAGAAATGGAAATTAATATATATATATATTTTTTCAAAATTCAAGAGTGAAAACATACATTATAAGAATACTTCATCAGAGGGGGTACTAAATAATGTATGCAAAGAACAGGTGATTCTCTGTATCTGTAAACCAAAAGCCAAATAAAATAACAGACTATCCACCTAATTTGCCTAAACCAGTACCGTAATCAAAGAAATTCGAATGCAAGATAAACTTTAATATATAGATCTTCAAATGGAAGGCAAATAGCAACTTAAAGAAAAATACTTAGTAATTTGATTGAAAAATATTTAATTATAATTATTTATTTATAGTAAATAAGTATTCAACAAGTGTGGTTTAACAAACTAGTAATTAAGATGTAAGTTGAAGTGTTTTTACGATTAGTAAAATAAACTGTTTAATTAATAGAGACTAATAAAGTTAATATTTTATATGTTTAAAACTATGTATTTTAATAATAACCCAAATAAAAAATAAAGGTAAGGAATCTGGAGCGGCTCCACTCAACTTTCCGAAGATTAAGTAGTTAACAGATGTTCAAATAAATTTATTAAAGTAAAAGTGGTTGCTAAATAAACAAACAGAAAATTATAATAGCGTATTACTGTATTTTTCTCCATGTGTGTGCACTATGAAGTTTAATTTGAGAAGATCGCACTTTAAATAGTTTAAGCAGATAGATCCTAATGATAATGAACTTTTCATTGTGTGCCTTCAAAAATCTATAAGTGCTAGATTCATCAGATTCTATACTGTTTGTGCGACGATGATAGATAACATGTATATAAATTTCCAGCTCTATCGAATAAGGACTTTAGACGTCATCGTACTTTAAATAATTTGTGCCCATAGGCCATAATGATAAAGAATTTTGTTTTATGTGTGTGTCCCTGTGAAAAAAAAAAAAAAAACTGTAAGTGCTAGATTTACTCAAATCAATAGATTTTGTGTTACGGTGACCTATAACAAGCGTACAAACTTTTAGTTCAGTTCAACAAAGCATTTAAACTCTATCGTGTTCATTTACATACATACCTACACACATACATTACAGTAAAAATACCAAACATGAACTCAGATGACCTCAAAACGTTTAGATACACCAAAACCTCAAAGTCGAATTTTTGTCATGATTACAAAACTTTCCTTATATATGTATGTTCTGAAAGTAAAAAACTGGCAAATATTTAAACGTAATTAATAACAATATTAAAATACCTACCGAAAAATAACTCCATGGATTGTAAGGTAGCGGAGATAACCATATATTAAAAAGAATATAGCCATTTTGGATTAAATGTCTATGGGAAAAAAAAAAAAAAAAAAAAAAAAAAAAACAGGATATTTACTTTGTTTTACTTTACATTCCGATTTCTTTTCTTTTCTTTTTTTTTCTTTTTTTTTTTTTTTTTTTTTTTTTTTGTGTGTGTGTATGTGTGTGTGTAACTGAATAATTATGGGAAAGATTATGTACACGAATAATGATTTTTTTTATAGTTTTGTTTAAACAATAGTTAAAAACTGAAATTAGATTATCTGTATTATATTGTTACAAAATTGTAAATAATTGTGTTTATTTTTGTATAAATTCTTTCAAAGAGGCTTAGTAAGTTGATAAAGTGCTAATTTTGTGCATTTCTAGTCGTTTTAGCGTTGAAATAGCCTTATTTTCCCTTAAAAACGCATTAAAAAGCCCCAGTAATGCAAGTAATGGATTTGGCGCCAAATTTGGCGACTTTTTCCCACCTTGGCGATTTTTTTGGCGACCTTGGCGAGAAAATCCTTATATTATGGGATATACCAAATATGGAAGCTGTAAGTTGATTGGTTGACCACTTTCTAGAGTTTTCTCGAAAAATCTGGGCTCCATGGAACAGCATATAAGGAGCGCTTCCTCGCCAAGGCAGTGAGTTCAGTTCAGTTTTCAGCCAGCTTCGCTAGTGCTTGCATTGCTCTTGAGCCTCTTTGAGAGAGACTTGCTTCAAGTGTTATTGCTATACAGTTTGTACTGTGGATTTGCTATTGACAGCTGTTGTTTAAGCTGTGGTTACTGCTTGAATTGAAGCTGATAATTGATTTATTGACCTGTATTTTTCTGGAACTTTCTGTGAATAAATTACTGAATTTTTGTAAGTTTGGCCTTTCATTCCCGGACAACTCACGAACCCTCAAGTACGCAACATTTCTGGTGTCAGAAGCGGGGTTGTCTGTGAATGGTGATAACGAGAGCTATGGAGCAAGAGATGAAAAAAATTCTAGAAAGCTTAGCTACCCAGATGAATGAGATGAAAGTTAGCCTGAGTCAAGAGATGAATGAAATGAAAGCCGGACAGGAAAAGATGGAAACCGGATTGATAGAGAAAATGGAAACAGGACAGGAAAAGATGGAAACCGGATTGATCGAAAGAATGAAGGAAGGACAAAGAGAGATGAAAGAAAGTATGGAAGCATCGCAAAGAGAATTGAAAGACGGCTTGACTGAAGAAATGAAGGAAATGAAAGACAGTTTGGGTGAAGAAATTAAATCTAATCAAGAAGAGATGAAGAAAGAACTATCATCAGTGAGAGACGACTTAGTAAACGTGAAAGAAGTGATAGAGTGTAAGTTATCAGACGTGGAAAACAGAATAGATGGAATAGAAGAAAAAGTTATGAAAATAGAAGAGAGTTTTGAAGAGAAAGCTATGAAGATAGAGGAAAATGTTATGAAAGTAGAAAGGAGTTTTGAAGAGAGATTTATGAAGATAGAAGATAATTTCGAGGAGAAAGTCATGAAGAAAGTAGAGGAACATCTTGAGAGAAAAGTAGACGAGAAGTTGATCTCCTTGCCCCAGGAAACTGAAAAGAAAGAGAGAAGAATCCAGAATCAGGAATTTATTAAGTTGTCTACCTACGACGGCAGTTCCTCTTGGCATGTATATAGGACGCAGTTTTCCATCGTAGCTGAAGCTAACGGCTGGGACTCTACCGCCAAGTCAGTCCACTTAGCAGCAGCATTACGGGGAGATGCAGCCGAGATACTGAGAAATGTTTCTAAAGAAGAAAGGAACGACTTCGAGGCCCTGACTAGAGCACTGGAGCTACGCTTCGGAGAGAAGTGTTCTAAGGACTATAGTCGCCTCCAGCTAAAATCCCGTTACCAGAAAACGGGCGAAAGTTTGCAAGAGCTGGCAGCGGACATTCAGAGATTGTCACATCTAGCATTCTCAGACTGTCATGCTGACACTCGGAACGACTTAGCTCTTCAGTACTTTATCGATGCTGTTCGTGATCCAGAAATTCAAAAAGCGCTAAGACTGTCCAACATCAGAGACGTAGAATCAGCTTTAGGCTATGCACTTAGGATAGAGGCAGCCCAACAAGCCTCCCGTAAAGACCGCCATACCATAAGAGCAGTCTCATTAAGCGATACCCCTGCTGGTGAAAATGAAATGAAGAGAAGTATCGAAGAGATCTTAAAGAGATTGCGCAGCCTGGAGAATAAAAAGGAAATAAAGGACCGGAAGATAAAGTGCTGGGGCTGTGGAGGGGATGGTCACGTGAAGAGGAACTGCCCTGTACGACCAACTATAGGAAATCACCCGGCTTCACCATCACTGCAGGGAAACTAGGAGGAGGCCATCTCGCGGGGCGGAGGTTGCCTGAAATTAAAGAGCCCCAATTTACAGTATTTCATGTTTCATCGATGAGTGGCGGCGATAATGGACTTCACGTCTATGGCCAAGTCAACAACGCCACCTGCCGGATGATTCTGGACACGGGAGCCAACGTGACCATCATTAGAACGGATTTGGCTCAAGAACTAAAAGAGAAGATCATCTGGACACCGCCCTGCGTTAAACTCCAGACTGTGACCGGAGACGAAATCAAAATATATGGAAAAATGAACTTGACCATCACTTTTGGAAATGCCAGTTACCATCATATGGCATATGTGGCTGACATAAGAGATCCTCTAATCATTGGAATTGATTTCCTAAGAAAATTTAACTTCAAATTGGACTTCAAGAATAATGAACTGCATTCGAGTTCGGAAGACATAGCTGTGTTCAATACTGAAAATCAAGACATTCAGCAAATTTGCCAGATAACAGCCAAGTCGGAAGTTTCCATCCCCCCACACACAGAGACAATAGTTTCAGGAACCCCTCCTACCAAGCAATTCTTCCGCTATGGACTGATTGAATATCCGAATATAGACAATAGCCCAAGAGGAGTTCTGGTAGCTTCATCTCTAGTTGATCTCTCAAAGAGTACTATTCCTGTGAGAGTCGCAAACATCAGCGATAAGGTCCGAACAGTGAAGAAGGATGAGGTGTTAGCAGCCTGCACTCCTGTAACATGCATCAACCGCCCCACGCAATCAACTGAATCCAAGTCTTCTGAACAATTAATAACGGAATTACTCAAGAATGCAGAGTTAGGAAAGGAACAGAGATGTGCTGCGGAGAAGCTACTCCATGAATTTAAAGACCTTTTTTCTCGAACACCTGAAGACGTCGGGAGAACGAACATCACCCAGCACAGAATTGATACAGGAAATCATCCTCCAATCAAACAACATCCAAGAAGACTTCCATTTGCTAAACAGGAAGAGGTCACTGAACTTCTAAGTGAAATGCAGCACAATGATGTCATCGAGCCATCAACGAGTCCTTGGGCCTCTCCCATAGTACTGGTGCGGAAAAAGGATGGTTCAACAAGATTTTGTGTGGATTATCGTCGTTTGAATGACATCACGAAGAAAGACAGTTACCCTCTTCCCAGAATTGACGACACATTAGACACACTTGCTGGCAATAAATGGTTCTCGACTTTGGATCTGAAGAGCGGTTACTGGCAAGTAGAGTTACATCCTGATGATCGTGAGAAGACTGCATTCACCACGGGACAAGGACTGTGGCAATTTAAAGTTATGCCGTTCGGATTATGTAATGCTCCTGCCACCTTTGAACGCCTGATGGAGACAGTGCTAAAAGGACTTTCCTATGAAGCCTGTCTGGTGTATTTGGATGATATTATCATTGTGGGGCGCACCTTTGAAGACCATCTACGAAACATCCGAAAGGTGCTGGAGAAACTCAGAATGGCTAACCTCAAATTGAATCCAGGCAAGTGTAACTTGTTCCGTCGTGAAGTGAGCTACCTCGGCCATATCATCTCTGCCAAAGGTGTGAGAACTGATCCGGAGAAGATCTCTGCAGTCGAGAACTGGAGTCGCCCTGAAAATGTACACCAACTACGAAGTTTCCTGGGGTTATGCACTTATTACAGGAAGTTTGTCAAGGGCTTCTCAAATATTGCCAGACCACTCCACAAGCTGACGGAAGCCAAACAGAAGTTCCTGTGGACAGATGAATGTGAAAATGCGTTCAAGCGACTTAAAGAGGCCTTAACATCATCGCCTATCTTGACGTATCCACAGCCCGACAGACAGTTCATACTTGATACCGATGCCAGCCATGAGAGTGTCGGTGCTGTTCTGTCGCAGGAAATTGATGGTCAAGAACATGTCATTGCCTATTGGAGTAAATGCCTGTCTAAACCAGAGCGAAATTACTGTACCACCAGGAAAGAGCTACTCGCCATCGTAAAAGCCATAGAACATTTCCATCATTACCTCTATGGCAGAAGATTCCTGCTCCGGACTGACCATGCATCTTTAACGTGGTTGCTCCAGTTCAAGAACCCGGAAGGACAGATTGCCAGGTGGATACAACGCCTCCAGGAATATGACTTCGAGATACGTCATCGTAAAGGGACTCTACATGGTAATGCAGATGCCTTGTCCCGGAAGCCCTGCTCGGAAGTCTGCAAGTACTGCTCTAGAGCCGAACAGAAATACCTGCCGATAAATCCGGTGGCCTGCCAAGTTACTACCTCAACACCACCAGAACAAGATCCCGATCCATGGAGTGACGAAGAACTTAGAAAAGCCCAGTTGGAAGATCCTGACATAAAATTAATATTACAACTGAAGGAGACGACCAGCAACAGACCTACCTGGCAGAACATTTCCAGATTTAGTCCCATTACGAAAAGTTATTGGGCACTTTGGGACTCTCTTCATATCAGAAACGGCGTATTATACAGAAAGTGGGAATCTGATGATGGGAAAAGCTTCAGATGGCAGATGTTATTACCAAGATCAAAAATTCCAGCTGTTTTAGAACAACTGCATAGTAGCTCTACCGGAGGCCATTTTGGGGTAATGAAGACTCTGCAGAAAGTTCGGGAACGCTTCTACTGGTGCAAGGCAAAGGAGGATGTGGAGAAATGGTGTAAATCCTGTGATGCTTGTGCGGCACGTAAAGGCCCGCAGAAACGAAGTCGAGGAAGACTGCAACGGTATAACGTGGGAGCACCATTTGAACGGATTGCAATCGATATCTTGGGTCCTTTGCCACGGACCTCCAGTGGAAATAAATACATCCTCGTCGTGATGGACTATTTCACCAAGTGGCCTGAGGCATATCCCATTCCCAATCAAGAGGCATGCACAGTCGCAGAGGTCCTAGTGCAGCAATGGGTGTCAAGGTACGGCACGCCCCTACAACTTCATACCGACCAAGGTAGGAACTTTACCTCTGATGTTTTCAAAGGACTGTGTCAACTACTCGGCATAGACAAAACCCGGACAACACCATTACATCCCCAGTCGGACGGCATGGTCGAGAGGTTCAATCGTACCATCCTGAATAACCTCTCTCTTCTAGTATCAAGGAACCAGCAAGATTGGGACTTGAAGTTGCCATTGTTCCTGCTGGCTTATCGAAGTGCTGTCCATGAAACCACCGGCTATACTCCAGCCCAGATGCTGTTTGGACGTGAACTTCGTCTCCCTTGTGATCTCCTGTTTGGTTGTCCACCCGATGCGCCCTCATCGCCCGAGGAGTACATCCAAGATCTCCAGGCACGATTTGAGGACGTACACAACTTTGCTCGGGAGCGGATTAACATGGCAACGGAGAAAATGAAGACAAGGTACGATCTAAAGGCTACACAACATGAGTTCCAGGAAGGAGAGAAGGTCTGGTTGTGGAATCCTGTTCGACGCAAAGGACTCTCTCCCAAGTTACAGTGCCACTGGGACGGACCGTACACAGTCTTAAAAAGGCTGAATGATGTAGTGGTGCGGATCACTAAAACACCTTCATCAAAACCGAAGGTGGTGCACTATAACAGGCTAGCCAAGTACCACAAGTAACGGTAAAATTAAATTTTAAAATGTAAATACTGGTAAAATTTGAGCATGTGCACTGTAAATATTTGTATATAAATATTTGTACATATTTGTGAATTTTGTAAATATTTCCCACTTAATTTATATTTCTATGTTCTCTTTATGTGCAACTTAGTTTTTGTGTTTTAGATTGTGTAAATTTGTTTAGTTTCGCCTCTTGACCAAGGGTTGCACTGCCCGGGACGTGCAGTCCTTGGGAGGGGGGCAGTGTTACAAAATTGTAAATAATTGTGTTTATTTTTGTATAAATTCTTTCAAAGAGGCTTAGTAAGTTGATAAAGTGCTAATTTTGTGCATTTCTAGTCGTTTTAGCGTTGAAATAGCCTTATTTTCCCTTAAAAACGCATTAAAAAGCCCCAGTAATGCAAGTAATGGATTTGGCGCCAAATTTGGCGACTTTTTCCCACCTTGGCGATTTTTTTGGCGACCTTGGCGAGAAAATCCTTATATGGGATATACCAAATATATGGGATATACCAATGTTCGTTTGTTCTTTCTCGCATAACTCATCATTTAAGTAAGAAAAAAATATTTAAGTTCATTAATACAATATAAAATTGAATTCACAAAGCAGAGATTTATGTGCATGCATATGTGCATCCGTTAATCGAATTACCTTTCAAAAAATATTAAAAACAGACAATTTTTAGAACGGAGGACTATTAGTCTCAATCTACGGATTTTTACGATACCAGTCTTACGATAGTTGGGCATTTATTGAAATCGAAAATTTATCGAAAATGTAATTGAATAATTTGAAAGCGATGTTATAATTTGAAAAGAAAAAAAAAACTAATAGTCCTCCGTACTAAACTAAATTCCGCTTTTACCAGAATTTCATCAAAATCGTTTTTTCGATTTTGATTTTCTTAGAAAGAAAAAGAAAAGAAAAGATAAAGTACACATTCATTTTTTCAGACATAAAAGAAAATATATTTCTTTTTATATCAAACTAGTCTGCTGTGGCCACCACATGACTTTCTTCTACACTTTCCTATGCAAATTTACTCAGTAAAAATAATTTATTAAAATTATTATTTTAAAAAAAGTATCTTCCATGATAATGCAGACGATTTCCATATTAGAGAAGTAGTATAACACTAAGTATCCAAAAAAAGTTCATTTTATTCTCAATATTTCAAAAAAATATATATATACGACTTTTTTTTTTTTCATTTTTTTTTTTTTTTTTTTTTTTTTTTTTTTTTTTCGTTAAAAGTTAAAAAAATCGATAACTGATACCCATTTTGAAAAATTACTCCCCCCCCCCCAGGGGTGGGAAACTATGCCCCCACATGCACAATTTTTTTTCCTAGTTAACTACTAACATTATAAATAATTCATATTAATTTTACAATCACAAGTTTAAAATAACTCTCATTATGTACATTTATACAAAATTTTGTCCTATACTGCCATGTTAAAAGTTGAAAAAATGCAATCACAGCGCCACCTATTGAGCGATTGGTTCCCAAATCTAATCAGCACCAGCTCATGTCAGAGTGCAACTAAATACCAAGTTTCGTTAAATTTCATTCATTGGTTCGTGAGATACAGTGTCCACAAAATTCGTGATACACACAGACAGACAGACAGACATTTTCTAAAAACTATAAATTCGTGTTCAGGACATCCCAAAACGTGTAAATCCATCAAAAACGGAGGTCGAAAATTTTCACGAATACTTTCTCTATATTACGTATAGAAAAAGTAAAAAGAAAAAAAAAATGAACGTGCAAGCATTTTTGTTTTAGTTTAAATTAATTGTTCGTTTGTGGTTTTATTCGTTTAAGTTCTCACAATGTATTCAAATTGTTATAATTAGGATTTTATTGAGATAGTACATGGAGTGATTCATTTTACTGCTTTCTTTTTAATACCATTACATTTTTCCTTCAGTTTTCTCTCGAGGACAAGACGGAAAGACTATAAATCCACACATCAACAGTCACATCAATATGGTATAAAATAAGAAGCATAGGTTTGAATTCACATTAAATTAGCCAAGTTATCAACAACTTTATGAGGAAATATTTCAAAATCATGCATCAGGTCTTTTCAGCTAAAAATATAAATAAATTTTAATTAAACTAAAATTTTAATCAGTTTAATCCTTTCTACTATATACTACTATTTTTTTTCCGATAAATATTATAAATTAAAATAATCTCACGAGACTAATGTCGCCATTTTTCCTTATTACATCATTGAACTGAGTCCACGAGCTTAAATATTGTCCATTTATAAATCTTATTTTATTTTTATTTCATTTTGCACGCATGCTTTTTGTTTCCTAATTCAAAATTATTTAAAAAAAAAAATTTCGATACTGTCTGTTTCGAAACTGATTATTATTAATTTTCTTTTCTTTTTCTTTCAAAAAATAAAACAAAATAAAATAAATAAATAAATAAATAAAAGAGGAAATTCTGGCAAAAGCAGTATTTAGTTTAGTACGGATTACTATTATTATTATTATTATTATTATTTCTATTGGGCCAGCAAGAAGAATACAGTTTTATCTGTTCTCTCAAACCGTGTGGAACCCACGTATCGAGTTTTTAAGTGTATACAAGTTCTTTAAGCGGCGAAACAGAGTAGAATTATCAATATTTATTCTTTCAGTAAACTTCTCAATAACTTTTCAGTATTACTAATTCATAGATTATAATGATCTAAATCATCGTCTCGAGATATTTGTTTATTTTTATTAATACTTTTGATGAGATACTACATTAGCTTTTAAACAATTTTTTGGAGCTTTTCTCAACGTATAACTAAGACAAACAGGATTAATCGAAAGAAAAATAAAGGGAAAAACATTTTGAATTTTGTTAATACAATGACTGATTTAAAAAAATAAATAAAAAAATTTGAAAAATAAAAATTGGAACGCCTTTTTTATTTCATCAGCAACATTTAGACTTTTTTTTTTAAAAAAGCACTTTCGAGTTTTACATTTATGGTGTTCAAAAAATACAATGAATGTTATTAAATAAAATTAATTAACTAGAATAATGTTTTTTTCCTTCCTCTTTAATAACTTTTCCATTCTATTTATTGCTATCCAAAATGTCTCTGTTTAATCGTTTAATAACACCAGCGTACTTCTTGAAGTTTAGAGATCAATCCTCTGATACTCATAATAGAAAATTTCCGATAAAATCACTGTCTAATGCTTAATAGTTACTCTACTGTGTAATCATTTGGCCATTATACCATCAACTCAGACGTACAGAAGAAGAGAGTGACAGTTGTCTATAATCGATACTTCTTCAAAGCATAGAGACATCACTGCAATGATAGCTGTTTCCATCATGCAGCTTTTAATAAGGAGATGCATAGATACATGATGGCCAGTCACACACCCATATCTCGTGCACCCAGAAATACCGATCATTGTCATTACGTTTGGATGAGAAGTACTTGAATATGTTTGATAGACAGTTATTGAAATAATTAAGATAAAATTGTTGAGGATTATTTTTCGTCATGAATATACATGAAAAGGTTTGTTAGAAAAGTTAATGGAACATCTCATAAAGTAATAGATCTTATTAACCTCTCTAAAAGTGCGATGGAGAATTGGGTTTAATTCTTATGGCTGTGACAAGTAATGATAACTTAAACATGGTTGTGCCACTGGCATGAAAAATTATTCTGGCAATGGGTGGCTTCGTACCATCATATGTATGTTGCGATTAATATCGAATGGGTAAGTTTGATCGTCGTTTAAAAATAAAAATTAATAGCAAAACAGGTTGGGTGCAAGTCTAAAGGTCAAACCAGTTGGTATTTTTATTGGAAAAACCTTTTAAACTGTGAATAAGTACTAATGGCATGTGATTATTTTGTACATAAAACAACGATTAATCATCGCAATAAATCTTGTTTATCTCCATTGCGAATCAGTGATTAAGACAGTTAAATTATAATTTATTGTAACAAGATTATTTATTTATTTTTAAATGCCACTATTAACATTTTATTTTTATTTTTATGAAATGACAAACAGGTATTAAAGTTATTAGACAAATTCTTTTCATATTATTTGTTTTGTGTTATGGACAATCGTGATGACGAAATACGAACAAAAAGAGGATTGATTAGCTATTTAATGCTATCTTGTGTGCAGTTTAATCGAATAAAAATTTTACTATTTAATGTATAATTATTTTATAAAAGTGTTTATATTATGTAGGTGAAGTTAGTCTGTTAAAATTATCTCTTAAAATTTACACGAAGATAGAAATAGTGCTATCATGATGCTAACGTTATTGGTTAATTTTACTTGTATGTTTATATTTATTTATTAATTTTTGCTAGGATAAAGGAAAAGGCACTTAATTAAAACAATTAATTTCAAGAGATTTATTGTATAACTATATATGCCACATATTTTTTTCTTTAGTTGTTCAGGCCTAGTACAGCATATAATGGCTGTGAAACTTACAGTCAAAAAATGCAATTCTAAATGACATCTTTTTTTTTTTTATATATATATATATATATATATATACATATATAAATGTATATATGTTTCAAGAAACGTCGAGCATAAGTATTTTTAACATATATATGTATATTTTAGGGTTAACAGTAAAATGAATAAAAACATAAAAAATTTTAATGTGGAAACATTTATAATAGTTTACATTTACATTACTCAATATACATATATATTCAGAAGTTTGTCTTTTTTTTTGTGTGTGTCAGAAAATCTTTTTAAAGATGCAATGTTCTGAATCTATCTACAAATTTACTTAATTGATGTATATATAAAACTCCTTTTTATTATAAATAAACTAGTACTAGTGATCCATAATTTATAAAGCAACACTAATTATGATACCCTACTAATTACTATTATTATCATTATGCTACTTTAAAATCAGTATACTTTGTTCTACATTGTCTGTTTGTATGTGTATATAATTTTCTTATTCATTAATTTTTACAATTATAAATCCAAAAATATTTTCTTAAATTGCGGCACTTATGGCTAAGCATTGGCCTGGGGCTCGCCCAGTTAGTGACCATTTGTGAAGTCGCACCCAATAGATGGTCATCGCTACCCGCAGCAAAGACAATACACCCATGCTTTGCCCGGGAATCGAACCCAGGTATAACCGAGTAGGAGTTGGAAACGCTAAAAACTACACCATATGGGCGGAATAAATCCAAAAATAAGAAATAAGTTAAACAAAATTCATAAAATTACGAAAGCATTTGAATACTTATATTTTAATTGAAGGTGAAACATATCAGACATTCATAAAATCTGAAGGTAATAATAATAATAATAATGTGATAAATTTTCCGGAACGAAAATAATAAAAAAGAATTTAAGAAAAGAAATTATTTTTTTCTTCTTTTACAAGAAAAAAATTCTTTCTTTTTCTTCTTGGTTGTTTGACGCATCGTTATTTCGTATATTTTTATCCATTCAAAATCCTGAAAAGCTTTTTTTTTTTAACTATTTCTTTCTTTATCAACGGCATTTTCTGCAAAGTACTAAGATAAAATGAGATTTTTTTCTTTTTTTTTTTTTTTTTTTTTTTTAAAGAAGAATGACAAGTATTTAATTTTCAGGAAAAAAAAAAAATATATATATATTAATAATGAGTAACATTAAATCTTACGTTATCATTGAAAATTATAATCGTGAAATCTTAAAGAAGAAATATGATTAATCGTTAAACGCCATTCGTTTATTAAAGCGTGTGATATTAATAAAATGAAAATGAAAAAATGAAAAATGATAAGAATAATATGAAAAATGATATTAATAAAATTAATTGTGATTTTTTCTTATAATAATTATGCATTAATATAATAAATTATGCATTAATAGACCAAAATAAAATGTTATATCATTTACTGTAACTCTTGGAAAATGAACTTGTCCGTTATGTAAATTAATAATCTTTTACAATAATAATAATAATAATAATCTTTTACACAAATCTTAACGTTATTTCGAATAGCTTAACGTTATAAATTAATAAGAAACTCAATATGTAATGAATTCATAATCTGAAACTAAGAAAATATTTTATCTATTTATTATCGCATTAAATAATTACATTTTTAATATTTTTATAACTTGTAATAATGGTTTACTCTTACAAGTTTTATAACAACAATAAGAAATAATTTGCAGATAGATAATTGTTACGCTATTATTTTGAAATTATAAAACAAAATTTAAACATTTGAGCTTATAGTTTCATGAAACTTTGAGAAAAATTGCATTTAATTCTCCGAATATATATATATATATTAAAAGTTTTCGTAATTTGTGAAGTACTACAAAATAATATTTTTCAGACACTCATTGATTTTCCATACGTTTAATTAATGACTGAATAAATAATTGATTTTCAATACGTTTAATTAATGGTTGAATAAATAATTGATTCTCATACATTTTACTTTCGATAGGTGTTCATCCCTCCCTGTATGCTAGTTTTGAAGACTAATGTACAGTCGGCAGCAAAATTATTGAAGAACATATTCACATTTTTCATATTTTTTATTTTAGTTTGATCGATATTTTTTTATCATCAACTTATTTTTTTATAACAGCATAAAGACTAAGATAGTGACTAGACAAATATTTACTTAACAAAACAGCATTGGGGGCACACCTATTAAATACGAATTATTGCTAGCGCTTTAATAATTTTGCTGCCGACTGTAGGAAAAATGTATAAAATTTTTTTGAAGACTTTTAAATAATATTTTTAATGTAAATGTTAATTTTACAAAACATATTTTTGTAATAAATTTTATATTTGAATTTTTATTTTTTGCTAATAATGCAACTGTTTCCTGAAAATTTTGTAACTTATCATTAGAAGAGATAACACAGATCTGAAAAATAAATAAATAAATAAATAAATAAAAAATAAGATAAGTAAAAAATAGAGCATATGATTTTTTTTAGTGTTTCGTGTATATGTTTTTTTTCTCTCAAAAAGCGAAAAAAAAAAAAAAAAACTCCTTTACGTAATGTTTTTTTTTTTTTTTTTTTTTTTAACTCATATTATTACTTTACTTTTGCGTGAAATTATGCAATCTGGTATGCTATTGTTCATTATAAAAACCATATTGAATAATTATTTATTAATTTAAAACAATATTTATAAGAGTTAATCCGAAAAAAAAAAATGTATATATATATGCATGTATGTATATATATAGTGAGGGGGGGGGGATCAAATAAATATAAACTTCTTTTAAAACCGTCACTGAATAAAATCAATCTCGCCGGTTAATAAACTCAAAAGAAAAAATTCTGCAGTAGTAAAAATGTCATTTCTGCACACTAAACAAATTTTTATTTACACTGAGATTTTTTTATGTTTGAAAAAAAAAGAAAAAAAAGAGAGAGAAAACACAACAATCTCTTTGTCAAAAATTTTACATTTGCAGCATAGTTACAAGTTAAACAACCCCCATCACTTGTCTTAGTAACAACTTCAAGGAATCTATTCTTTAAAGTGCAATAATAAGTTACAAATTTGATTTGATTCGCAAGTGATTTTTTTTTTTTTAAGACAATTTTTAGTTCTTATTTTGAAATAAATAATAAGCAAGAGGTTTAAATGGAAATATTTTTATTTTAAAAGGAATGCGTGAACTTTTGGCAAAGTAATTATGATCCTAGAACACATCGGAACGTGGGTTGTGCTTAATTTACTTTCTTTGAAGGAATAATTAATTAATAATCTGTCATTAATTAATATTATTTATTAATTCCATTATTCGTTACATTTGAAAATTTCTTTTCCAAATTCAGGGATGCAGTATTGAGTTCTGGAATGTACGCCGGATATAAAAATCAGCTGCTTAATAAAATCACTTTGCCTCAGAACGAATGTGAGAGGGAGAGAAAGAGTTGTGAAATTCGCTCAGTCATTGCTATAAATGCAACTAAAGTAAAGAAATAAAATTTTAAATTTCTTGTTATTTTACAAATTTTACAAATTTTACTACATTATTTATTTGTTTTTGTTATTGTTTAGTGTAAAAATAATAAGATTTATTTCTTTTTAGTGTACGTCACATTTAAATTTGATTCCTAAATTACAGTAGTCATACTCTAAACAACATAGATGTGTAATTCTAATACACAATTTTACGTAAAACACTAATTTTTTTGTTTTAAAATTACGAAGAAAATAATTATATAATTATAAGAATCATGTAATTTTCAAATATAATTCTTAACATTAATTTACAAAAATTTAATGTATTAGTGGAAATGGAATTATCAAACTTTATTGTGTAACATACATAGACAGTAATATTTATATCTTTTATTTCTAGATGTGGCAAGATATAGAAAGCGTTCTATTGGGAGAATCTGGAGCACCCGACTCCAGAAGCCAAATGTACTATTATGGACATGATGGAAACACTCACGCATTTTCGAAGCCCACAACACATTCTACTCCTGTAACTCCACAGTCTTCCAACATGTATACTTTTCATCATCCTCATTCTCATCATTTACAACATATTGCTCAACAACAACAACAGTATTTAAGTTCACCATCTGCACCAGCTTCGTCTAACAATCCAAAATTTCCAAACGGAGTAAATGGCTATACTTTTAACTGTTACCGTAACGGTTTCAAAAGGGAAATGGTGGGAAACAATTCAACTCGGAATGAATCTGCAAACTCTTCATTTGTAAACAATTACAATCAATACACAGGTTTCGCTCCAGATCTTAAACAAGATCCAGTATCCAATGGAAACAATGTTTACAATAACTCATGTGTTCCGTATAATCCTCTTCAATCTCATATGTCCCCACCTGCCTCTCCAGAAAATTCCGGAGTCCATAATGGCTATGGACAAACTCCACCATCAATGGAAGGATATTCTCCGTTGCAACATAATAATAGAACTCCAGTTATGACAACGACAAATTATCCTTATCCCATGACAAATGGAATCAATGCAACATCTCATCTAAAGATGATGACACCTCCATCTTCTCCACATTTAGCTGATTTGCTAGTGGTTGGAAATGGTACATCTGTGCCCTACGGTATTCCAAGATCACAAATCAACCATCCACCTGCACAGCTTTTACCTACAGGTCTCGGATCGATCGCGCCTGCCACCAAGCATAGAAGAGGTCGCAGAAGTACAGGTAGGAAGAAGGTTACTATACATAATTGTTCACATCCTGGTTGCACAAAGACTTACACAAAAAGTTCTCATCTAAAGGCTCACTTGAGGACACATACTGGGGAAAAACCTTATCAATGTAACTGGAAAGGCTGCGGGTGGAAATTTGCAAGGTCCGATGAACTGACACGGCATTACAGAAAGCACACTGGTGACAGACCTTTCCAGTGTAGATTATGTGAAAGAGCATTTTCTAGATCAGATCATCTTTCACTACACATGAAAAGACACGCTGCTGTTTAGTATCAGAAATATTCCATTTCCATTTCTGGAGAACAATCTCATGCATTCCACTGATGTGATATTTTATTCATCAAAAAATCTGCTGCTGTTTAGAAATATATAAAACAGTTTCAGATGTTTTAGAGCTTTAAAAACAATCTCATTCCGTTGTATTTCATTTGGCATCATTGATGTTACAATTACCATGACAGACCAGCATAACAATTTTTGCATAACAGATAATTAGCTATAATTAGATTGAACTAAATTATGATAATTAATATTTTAATAAAGAAATAGGTAGAAGGATTAACAATCATTAATTAACATGAAATGAAAAGTTACTTACAGCTTTAAAAAATAATGATTTTGAAAACATGATATCTTAACTAAAATTTATTTCAATTTTGGTTTTTCAAACGTAACATTTTAGTTTAAAATATCGACATTATAAATGAATTAAATGTATCATTTTACTATTTGAGAGGTATAAATTATATAGAAATTTTTAAGCAGTTCTATGTAGTTTTTTTACAGTTATATCTTGACAAATTCATCGTATACTACTTATTCTACTGTGATAATGACTTAGTTGCACACAAAATCGAATTTGAAAAATCATTCTCACTTTTTTAAATGAATTTTAGAGACTTTTTGAAGATTATATTTATAACATCACAAAAGATGATTTTACATTGTATGTACATAATTTTTTGAAATTATTATGAATACAGATATATATATATGTATATTTAAATGTGAATCTCTGAAATAGAATATTTTAAATGTTCGACCTTAAAAAAAAAAAAAAAAAAAAAAAAAAAAAGACAGAAAAGAAAAGAAGAGAAGAGAATCTATTACTATAAACTTTTCATAACTGGATGTTTCAATGGTACTTATTTTTTTTGTAGATTAACTGTTTTATCAAAAGAAGATCAAAATTGAAAAAAAAAATTATTGATTGATTGAACTAACTTTTTATGAAATAATCATCTTTAATAATTCTCCTTCTTCGAAATTTCTTTGGCTGTATCTAATTAGTGATGAAGAATTAAAGAACTTTGAAGACTGTGTAGCTACTTTCAATAAGAACAATATGGAACATCAAGCTATAATAATCTAAAAAAAAAAAAACAATTTCCTTTTCAGGTAATTATATTTTTATATTCTTGAATTTTAAATTTTGCTCTTAATTTTTTTCGAATATAAAAAAAAAAAAGCTAAAATCCTTGCTTTGTAGTTTAGTTATTTATTGAAATCTGGTTGATCATTATTGTTTTTATGTGCATGTGAATAGGTGTCATAATATTTAACTTAATAAAAGAATCAAAATTTAGTTGTAAAAAAAGTAAGTGGATTTAAATCTTTAGTTGCATAAAGTAGAAAAATATTGTTCCATGGGACTTATTTGTTTTCATTTAAACATTGAAATTAGAAAACTTAAAACAATTTAATCTTCAAAACCCATTAAATGTATTAAAAATATAGGACAAATTGTATAATTTAAAATTATATAGCTTCATCCATTTTCTATCAGCGAGAATTTTTATGAGCATTAAAGAACATTACTGAATTATTCGACCTTTCCTTGAAAAATGTGCACTAGAGCAATGTAAAACCCACCCACACTTGAAAAATATATAGTTTACATTTAGTGGAAGTTATAGTTTTCTAATTACATAATAGCACCATTTGAAAGAATGAAAATTAGATGTATGTTTTATTAATGTACAGTTTACAATTAGTGGAAGTTTCAATTTTCTGATTACATAACTCCATTTGAAGGAATAGAATATAGATACATGGTTTTATTAATGTATATAGTTTACAGTTAGAAGAAGTTATAGTTTTCTAATTACATAATAACACCATTTGAAAGAATAGAACTTATATGTATGGTTTTATTAATTTGTAGTTTATGGTTAATGGAAATTATATTTTTCTAATTACATAACAACATTTGAAAGAATAGACTTTAAATATATGGTTTTATTAATGTATACTTCACGGTTAATGGAATTTATAATTTTCTCATTACATAATAGCTTCATTTGAAAGAATAAAATTCAGATGTATGGTTTAATTCGTAAGTTTTACTAACAGATCTAAATAATTGTAATAACAATTATGATAATAAAAAAAAAATACAGTTAAAAAAAAAAAAAAAAAAAAAATCTGAATTTACAGAGACACAAGTGATAGTCAGTGCTTCATGTGCCGAATGATAAATGATGAGATAGGTACATTTTAGAAAAAAAAAAAAGAATTAACTATTAAATAAATATGCTACCAAGATTATAATAAATTATTTGAATGAGCACGTTTCCAGCAATTATTTACAATGTATGTTTGATATGATTTATTGCTTGATACGAATTTATATTTTGAATAGAATATAGAATTTCATGATTATTTTTAATTATCGCATGTTTCGGTATGCAGTCATAAGCTGTATAATAAATGATTTCAACAATATTTCTCTTCTATAAGTACAGGGTGATTGTATTAAAGTTACGAATTCAAAACGCTGTAATTTTCAAACTACCCATCAGAGCGATTTGGTATTTTACCAGAGCAGTCGTAAGGCAATGGAATTTTGTTTGGCCAAAAAAAAAATGTGCCGTTAATTATTCGTAAAATATTTTTTTTCATGAAGCTCCTCTTTTTCTCTTTTCACTATGACTGTTTTCCGTTGTAAACATGTATTCTTGCCCTTTTTCAAAAAAAAATTTAGTAAACCCTTAAAGTCTATTGTTTCCTGCTATTCCATTGTGTTGCTAACAACATTCCTGTATTTAATGAGTCCATTGAGGCGTTTCCCCTGACATTCCCCTGACAGCGCCATCTATAAGAACATGTTGAACTACTTTTTTCCTCCCCCCAAACAAAATTTCATTGCCTCACGATTGCTCTGGTAAAATATCAAATCGCTCTGATGGGTAGTTTTAAAATTATAGCGTTTTGAAATCGTAACTTTAATTATAATCATATATTCTGTCTTCCTTATATCCAGTTAGAGACAAAAGTGGTAATACCTTGTGAGATATTGAAAATATTCTCATTCAAGTTCACATTTTTTAATTTCTAAGTATTATTTTGCCTCTAAGTAATATCATATGTATTTTTCAATACTCAAATCAAATGTGTCATCTCGATCAAAACTTCCAATGGTGAATATAAATCATTATATGTAAAAGTTAATGCATTGTTTGATCAATAGATTTTTTCTGGTTTAAAAAAAAAAAAAAAAAATGGATTTTATACGTTACTTTTGTAGCTAATATATTCAGGAATGTATTTCCCTTATCTCGAAAAGCGTTTCAATTGAATAGCTGGTTTTAGCATTTAGAAGACATTACAGACAAATTCACTATTTAGAGTGTGATGTAGAAATCACATATATTTTTTAAATTTTCTATTTTATTTTAATTCAAATCTATTTTCACATTTTATATGATTCATTTACTCGTGCATTCAGTATAAATCTTTAATAACCGCCGAATTCTTTCTTCATCAATAAAATAATAATAATAATAATAATAATAATAATAATAATGTAAAAGAAAATCGCTCAGCAAGCAAAATCTCATGACATCATTTCGTCTTATAAAGTATAACACGTGGCTTCATTCAATAATGTCCTAAATCATTGTCTACTTTGCTAACGTACTTTTATTCAGTTATTCATATTTATCCTTGAACAGAATTAAATTATATCTGTTTTTTACGTATCTGTCCCTTGTGATTTCTCATTTCTAATAAAGAATATTTGACGAAATTTAAGGTTATCATGTGGCTGTCCTGTTCTGTGTATTTAAAATTATTAGCTTGATTAGAGTATAACTTATCTTAAAAAAGTCGTTCCATTTTATATGTTCTTGTTGCGTAAAAATTAGATGCCAAAATGGAACTCTTCGTTAGAAATCGGCAAAATCTCTAGGATTTGCTGCTGGTATCTCGAAATGAAAGCATGTGAAAATTTTTTTTTCACTGTAAGGTACCGTCCCACGTCCCATCCTCCATAACTATCATCAATAAAGGGATTAAAAAATTCAGCTATATGGATATCTCTCTATTCATTACTTTGTTTTTAAGATTTTTTTTTTTTCCAGTCCTCTTGAGTTAGAAGAATCTGGATTTGTGGTATCTGTTCTTGAATTTATTCAACTCAAGATTTTCGGCCCTTCAAAGTTTAAAAAAAAAAAAAAAGACTGGTTATCATTCCCGAACTGTCACCTACAGATACAGTCTATATGGCTTTGTTTTATATGTTCGCATAATTTATTACTCTGATATTGTAATAATATACTATATTTTAAAACTTTCTGTATAATTTTAATTGAAATTTATTTTAACGTTTTGTGAAATAATTTACGTGCATTCAATTTAAACTATAATATCTCGCTGCATTCTCTCTCTTAACCCTTTGCGGCGCAAGACAATTTGAAACATTTAAATTATACTGCCACCGGAATTCATGAACTAAATTAAACTAAAAGAAATTTTAAATTTTAAGGTTTAAAAAACCGGCCTTTTCTGATATGTTATAAACGTGAATTTTTGCTAAAATATTTCCGGGATGAATTTTTGCAGCTGGATCTTAAATTTTGCGTCCTCGTGGCGAGGACACTGCGCGTTAAGGGGTTAACCCCTTCCTTCTTGCGCCCGTGAAGATGGCAGGGTGAGTTTTAGCTCTCTATTTTCGCTCTCGTGCCCGTGATATTTCCGGGCTGGCCTTTTCAAAAGTAACGCACTAAAAAAAATTAAAAACAAACCATTTCTGATACCCGGGATTTTTTTTTTTTTCTTATTTTACTGTAGTAGACTATTTAAAATAGTATTGGAGATAGTAGGTTTATTTTAAACCATCCAATTTTAAATATTTTTAATACCTATTTCGTAATCTTAGCTTAGTTAAGCTTTTGAATGCATGTGGTTTTATGCTCCATGGTAAAATACATTTTTTAATGCTGTGTAGGGGAGCCTGGGGCTAGTTGTCACAGGGGTAAGAAGTAACACGCAATTTACGAAATAGTTTGTAACATTTGTGATTAAATATTTTTATAAACATAATTCTTATGACGGGCTTTATAATGTAAGCACAATCGGTGCTCTTCAAAAATGGTTAATGAGAGGTTCTGTACAAGTGCTTCATTTTAGCGAGTTAGTGGAAAATAAATATTTCGTAAATTTTGATTAAAAGTATGTTAATTTATACTTTAAAGAAATGTTTATAGCTATTTATTTAGTCTGTGCGTTGAGTTATAAAATGCATGTTTAATTTTTTTTATAAATCGTTATATATTTTTATAAATAAACAAAATAACCAAAAGCATACGATGGGGTGAGTTGAAACAAAATTTTCGGGCAAGTTGTAACATGCAGAGCCTATTAAGGGGGAAGCACACATTATCTTCGCTCTCACCGGAATATTTTTACAATTATTTTTTACTTCATGTCATAGAAATTCCACGCTTTGACGAGGAAATATTTTTTATAAAAAATGAACGGTGTAAAACAATCCAATTTACTCACCGTTATTAGACACCAGAATTCTTTTAAAATAATTTTTAATGAGAATTTTCTGTTTATTATAGGAGGAAAGTATTTGTTAAAAAATAACGGTGTAAGTATAAATAATGTGTGCTTCCCCCTTAATCAGGCTCTGGTAACATGTTGTCTGGAGTGTCTTGTGGAGATGCCTACAGCTAGAGTTCGAAGTCTCCGCCCATTTTCAGGAAACTTTCTAAAAAGAAACATTTTTGGCTTGTTTACCACTACTATGTTTATACAGAAATATTTTCTGCGTTTTTATATTACAGTGCCGTGATTATTTAATCCCGAATTATAATCATGATTTAATCACCAATTAGTGGACATTGCATAAAAATAGTGATAGAAAAAAAAGCAGAAATTTCTCATTAATGACAGTGTAATGAAAAAAGGGCGGAGAATTCGAGCTATGCTAAACCCACTCTGTGGCTGAAGAATGAACACAATGCTTAATTTGCAAAATGTGAGCACACATTAAAGGCATGAGAGGGAACAAAATATCATTTGCTTGAATTAATTTCAACTCTGACTAAGATTCACTTCTATGTTGATTTTATCTTTTATTTTATCTTTATTTTACTCTAATTCATTTGATATAATTCATTGTTACAATACCAAGAAGGTTATAATTTAATATTAGTTATTAATTGTCTTTTTTAATAAATTAATAAATGATTGATGACAAAAAACATTTTGAAATATTGTCGTTTTTATAGTTAGGGTTCCCTTTGTATCCATTACAATGTGCCCCACGTGTGTTACAATTTACCCTAAACCCGAGGCAGATTGTAACAGGCAAATAATTTTGAAAAAATATTTTTTGTGCTAAAATTAGTAAAATTAACGAAAGTTTTTTTATGAATATGATAGATGAATATGTATGCTTAGAAAACAGTAATTATAAATAGGAAAACGTAAATACATTTCAAAATATACTTAATTTTCCAAAAACTGTTACAACCTGCCCCACGCTCCCCTACATTATGTAGTCAGAATCACAAAGTGACTCGGATTCTAATTCTAGTACAAAAGCATCTGAGAGTGATTCGGAAATAAGTGGTACTCGTATTTATGAAAGTTCGGATAACGAATATGTGAACAGTGTATTATAAGTAAAGTGTTGTATTATATGTAAAATTCTTTTCATAAAATTATGTTTTAATGTTTAAAACGCATATCTTTTATTTTTTCTACTTACTGGAAAACCAACATTCAGTCATAATAACCCTGATTGTTGGTTTCTCTACAAAATTAAATTTCTTGATTTCAAGCTGAAAAAATTCCAAAAATTAAAAATGAATACATATATTGTTCATACACTTTATTTTATACAATTTTCTTAAAAAAAAAAAAAAAAAAAAAAAAAAAAGGCACATTTTTACCGTTTTCTTAAAAATTAAAAGATCATTAAGGGGTTAATCAATAAGATAAAAAATATATAAGGAAAAAACTCTCATTGCAAGCAAAATATCTCATGAGATATGATCTTCTAAAAAATGTCACATGGCTTACTTCATTCTTTTCTTCTCAGATCAATATGTAATTTCTGCAAAGTTCTTTTAATCAAATAAAGAAAATACCCTTAATCAAAATATTGCATCAGAAATTATTTTATACGCTGAAATTCTATTCAGTTATTTTTCTGTTCGTTGAATTGTAATTTATTTTGGCAAACTTGGTTGTTCTTGAAAGCATACGTGGTCTCTCTTTCTCATGGCTAAATTTTGGCAAAACTATCTGGTTACAGTAATGTGTAATGCCAAAACGTAACATTCCATTTTAGTTGGCTAAAAATTACACCATTTTCTATTTCATCGTTCTGTAAAGACACGAAAACTGTTATAAATCGGCAGCAATTCGATATCGGGGTGTCTTAAAATTCCATCTTCACATAAATAGTTTTTGCATATTCTTAAAACTTTAACTTTACTTTAACTATTCGTTAAAGTTGTTTTTTATAATCTCTATGGAGCGTCAAATCAATAGGTTTAACATATAGAAAGAATATAGTTTTTTTAATTTCGCGGCAAACAACGTAAATGTAAAATGTGAATTATATATGTTAGAATTAAATCAGTTTCGATTTTTTTCTATTAGAATTGCTGCAGCTTTTTTTATATAAAATTACACGGGCGCATGTCGTCGCTACCATGCCAGAACTATCCAATGTGAAAATGACGGCTTCTGAAGACAGCAAACAAAATTGTTATAATTGTGAACTTAAAATCAGCGACAGACAAACATAACCTATTTTGTATATTTCCTATACTTTTAACCCATTCATGGTTACGATTTGTTCACCTTTTCCCTTTGAAAGCGGTTTTACTGGGGCTGTTTTGTATCGTTGTAATAGGTTAAATGCTTGCAATGTTAAAAATTTAGCAGTTACACCGAGAAAGTAATTTTCCCTTATGTAGCAACATCGTAACAATGAATAAAACACTTAGATGTAAAAAACGTTGACCGTGTATACGGTTCATGACCATGAAAGGATTAAGTTGCTGGTTAAGTATTTTTTTCTTGTATTGTAAGTATCATTCTAAAAACAGATGCAAGATATCGAATATGAAAAAAGCACTTTTGTGCATTCAGTAGTTTGACACTGTAGAGACGATATGATGAAAAGTGATCTCGAAGGACTGCACATGTATTGCTTTCTAGCGGCAACCGACAAATCAAGACAACATCTATTGACTGCTTAAAACCCTTTCAGGGGTGGTGGTATATATTTTATACCACCTAATTTCAGTTCTCAACTGCAAAAATTCATCCCAGAAATTTTATATAAAAATTTTACTTTTTTACCTTATCTGAAAACATTCATTTCATTTTCTTGATCTCAGACTCTGGTGGCATTTGATTTTAAATGAATTTAAATTCATTGCCCTTGAAGGGGTTAACTTGATGTTGAACGACAGCAATAGTGTCAAATAATAGTCTTTTTCAGTTATAGATATACCATAAGAGCCAATGAAAACATGCGTTGTTTCTCAGCAACCGTGTCGAAAAAAGAGTTAATTTTAAATTGAAATGTTCGTTAATGATAAGATAGATGTAATCAGTTTTCTACTTGAGAAATGCAATTGAAATCCACTTATTCATCCGTAAATATAAAGTATTTCTTTTTCAGAACACTAAATATTTGCCTCATAAATTTAATCATAATAAAACGGCATTTTTCCTCAGACTTATCATTTTGATGTAACTCGATAACATGACAAAAAGTGTTGGACGTAGCTGGGTACTATCTAAGTACAGATAAAATTGTTTTGGTTGTGTAGTGTTTAAAAGAGTACTTATAACACATATGGTGTACGTCTAGATTCTTTATATTATACAAGCCCTTATAAGTCTTCAGTTTTCGCTAAAATTTAGATGAGAAAGAAAGTTTAAATTACCAATTTTGTACAGCCTTTTTAGCAATTAAGTTTACGAGAAGTAAGCGAAGGGAAAATTTCAGCTGTACTTGCCCCATATCGACAAATTATGGGTATAAATTGCACTGAGCTCTACGTTAAAAATGACCACTCAATATTTATAAACTCGATACCCCGATAAGCTCGCGCTATTAGTATTGGTAATACCTGTTGAATCTTTCAGTATATAAACAATTTAAACCAACTACATCATTTATTTATATATACATGTAATATATTAAATTTTTGGCATAGTTTTTCAAATTGTTCATAACCTATTTGAGCTAAAACGTAAACACGACGTAATTATATACAAAAGTTATTGCTTTTGATAAAATTAATTACATGTTATCAAAATACTACTTTTTAAAAATACCTAGATAAATATACATGGACATTACTAAGCATCGTAATTTTGATCATGTTGGACTCAATTTGTGACAACGTAACACGGCTGATTTTCGGATACATCAAGAGCATTTAGTGAAAGAGATTAAAGTTTTAATCTATAGAAAAAATTATTTACTCTTTTAAGGGTCAAACGATTTGAACTTTAATTTTTTCTTATCAAGTGTAGCACCTACCTTTTTTGAAATAATTATCAAAGACATTAATTGATGAATAAATCAGAATATGCTTTTTTTGTTTTTTCACAGTCACTAAAAGAGAAAGTGCGTTCATCATCTCTTACGTAAGAAGGTCGTTTGGAGGTTTGTCAGCTATATAGACTGTTAGATATTCATGCCACCCACAGCAATTTTAGCTCTTTAATTATGATAGTGTGTTATTAGAATTTTTTGTCCCGAAGGTTCTTTCGGTAATTTTAGAGAGCAATTAACTTTTCTTAAAAAATCTGGTTGATTACATCAAAAGGAAATAAGTTTCTCATGCTTTTATCAGGGTTGTATCAGAAGAACTACAGCGAACATGCCTGGAATAACATTAATTTTATATATATGTAATTAGGCAATGTTTTAAATTAATGTTTATTAGTGATGAGTTGTAAGCGAGAAATAATTATGTTAGGTTGTAAAGGTATTATCGTGTTTTCCTACATATCAAATTGCCTAATGAGTAAAGAATGGTATTTTTTTAGGATCGGATACAAATTATGAGACTTGAAATTATGTCGTTTAGATAGATTAAATGATATACGTGATTTGTCACAAAGAAAAAGAAATTTCACAGCAACAGAATGTTTTAGATTTCTTCAGATTTCGTCTTTATAATCTTTCATAAATTACTCTTTATATGTAAGCAGATATTCGGGAAATTTTAATTTGTTATGTGAATAAAAAACTATAGGGAGATATAGACAGGTAATGACTACATATGTTAAATTCTTAACCCTTTCATTCCCAACTTTTTCCCTCCATAAAACAATAAATATTATATTTAGTCATAAATTTACTTCAAAGGTAATATATATAAATATTTTTTTTAAAATAGGAGTAATAGCAGAGTACGAATTAATAGAGCTAATAAAGCAACTGATAGATGTTTATTTATATTTAATATAACCACTGATGCCATTAAAAATCATAACTTTTCAATAAATAAAAATATGAAAATTTTGGAAGAAACACATATTACAATTAATTAAAATACGCATTATAAACATTAAAGAATAAAATAAAAAATATTTCAAACAGTTAATTTACTTAAATTGCCCAAAACAGGAAACTGATTCCGATATTATTATCAGAATAGCGTAAAATATACTTTCAATTATCAACAAATATAGTGAAATCATCTAAAATAAGTATTTTTCGGCGGTAAAATGTATATAGATTTTAATATTGTTTATTTTGAATCAGCGGGAGTGTTAGATGGTAAGAAACAAAATCTGAAATGTTATGATTCCAATTGGAATCACGGGGAAGGAAAGGGTTAAAGAACCGGTTGATCATGTAAAATTTCGTAAAATTAAGTTCTATACAGGGTTTTTGATTTTTATTATAAAAGAATGGAAAAAATGTTAGCTGCGGTTTTTTTTTTTTTTTTTTTTTTGTTAAAATACTTAGCATAGAGGGTGAATTCCACCCCCCCCCCCCTCCTCATTTTAAAATGCAATTTTTTAGTAACTTTACTGGTGCATTTCACGCGTGATATTTCTGCTGTATAGGCTGTTTTCTATAACTGCTTCACAGCTTGACAACTTAATTTTTTTTTTTTTTTTCAATAAAGATGTTACTATGATCGATACTGCAAAGTTTATTAGTTAAATATGACAATGCTTAAAATAGCTTTCTATATAACCACCTGCCACTCAATATGCTCATTCTATTTAACCAAGCTTCTACTTTAATTTTTATTTTAATGTCATTTTACAACATTGCCAACAACATTTTGGATAAACGAAATTTTCATATTTTTCAGTTTAATACCATTGTTTTATTATAGGTCATATTAGGCGTTCGACCGTTTATCAGATTGTTTTTCAATGTTCTTTTATTGTTTTTTTCTCTAAAAAAAGTTCATTTAGAAAGCATAATAGATCTCTCATCTTTTGTAGAAACACCTTAAATTAAAATATAACAAATGATGTCATGTTATAACATGTTAATTTATTTTATTTCTCAAATGCTCTTTGACATGGTACACATTGAAAAATTTATTTGATAATAAAGATTAACATTTTATTAATTTAACATTTAAGGTACACGGGAAAAATGTTTGTTTAAACAGGATTAAAAAGAAAAACTTTTTATTCAGAGATTTTAATGGTTACAAGCAATATATATTGAATTATATTTATTGCCAGTTTTTTGCATGAATAACGTAAATAATAATTTTTAATCCTCTAGTAAACTTTCATCTAAAAACATTTGTCTCGGCGATCAATACGTAAATTTTTATAGTTTGTATAAAATCTAAATATAGAGCTGTGTAGTTGTAGCTGAAACCATTTACGTTTCTATTTATCAAAGAACAATTAACATTATCTGAGCAAAATGCTGGTTTGTCATTTTTCAAGGAATCACGGGAAATTTAAGATTTGAGAAACCACTTTATCATTTAGAATTTTATCAAAATGAAATCAAATTGGTCGATTTAATTTGAAGGTCAGTTGAGTCGTTTATTGTTGGACCTTGACCTGAATTTCCCTCGCCAATTTTTGTTTCAGTGCCGCCATTGTTGTTTTGTCCAATTATGTTCAGTGTGTTCGAACTTAGCGGAAGTGAAAAAAAAAGAGAGAAAACAAGATGGTTTGCCAGCATTTATTCGCAACAAAATGTTTGAAAATAAAAGAAAGTAAATAATCGCGTCACCGTGAATAAAGTGATGAAGGATTTCCGAAACTAATTTGATAGGCTTTGTTTCTGAACCGTTTATGAACTTGCTTGAAACTTCAACAAGTTTAACAAAGAAATCCCAAGCGTAAAAGAATAAATCAGATCATAAAAGTATAGTAAGAACGTAAAGATAAGAATTAATAAAAGAAGAACTTAAGAAGACTTGAATTTTATACTAATCGTAGATTTAATAGGATTAAGAAAATTTTTGCTGAAGAAACTATTTCTCTTAAAAAAAAGTAAATAATGAGTTATAAAAAAAAAAAAATCTGGAGTGACTCCACTCGACTTTCCGAACATTGAGTAATTAACAGTTTTGTAGATAAAGTAAAGAAAGAGGAGTTGTTAAACAAACAAAAGAGAGAAAACCATAATAGAGTGTTTGAGTATTTTTCTCCATCTATTACACGATGTTTTATTTAACGCTACTGAACTTTGAGCCCATAGATCATAATGATAAAGAATTTTTCGTTGTGTCCCTGTAAAAACCTATAAATGCTAAATTCACCAAAATGCTTATAGTTAGTGCAACAGTGATTTATAATACTCATATAAATTTTCAGCTCAATTCAATAAGGCGTTTAGATGCTATCGTACTTTTAAAAATTTAGTCCCATAGGCCATAATGATAAAGAATTTTTCTTTGTGTCCCTGTAAAAAAACTGTAAGTGCTAGATTCACCAAAGTCTATACAGTTAGTTCAACTGTGATCTATAACATGTGTACAAATTTTTTGCTCAGATTAATAAGGCGTTTAGGCGCTATCACACTTTTAAAAATTTGGCCCCATAGGCATAATGATAAAGAATTTTTCTTTGTGTCCCTGTAAAAAAACTATATGTGCTAGATTCTCCAAAATCTATACAGATTGAGTATTTGTGACCTATAATATGTGTATAAATTTTTTGCTCAATTGAATAAGGCGTTTAGATGCTATCGCACTTTTAAGATTTTGCTCCCATAGGCCATAATGATAAAGAATTTTTCTTTGTGTCCCTGTAAAAAAACTATAAGTGCTAGATTCACCAAAATTTATAGGGTTCGTACTATGGTGACTTACAATATGCTTACCAACTTTCAGGTTAATTGAACAAAGCGTTTAGACGCTAGCGTGTTCACTCACAGACATACACACATACACACATACACACACACATACATACATCATCGTAAAAATAGTGAAAACGGACTCAAGGGACCTCAAAACGTATAGAAACATCAAAATCTCGAATTCGGATTTTTGACATGATTACAATACTTTCCTCACTATAGTGTTCGGAAAGTAAAAATATTATAAATGTTACTAAACTAGATTATATCTAGAGCTAATGAATTATATATTATATTAGCCATTATTGAATCTGAAGTACAAAAGAAAATTAAATCGTAAGAGTACATATAAGACACGTAGCTAAACGTTAGTAAAGAGAATCTTTACTAATTCTTTCTTTTCATATTATTCATCTGGCTTAAATTGCCAGGCGATTGTTTGAATCCTGTTGCAGGTATAGATGTTCTTAAGTATTCGGAATCGACTTTATGCTGAAATTTCAGGTCTAGTGTGCCTTAATGAGCAAAAAAGCCCAAACGACACCCCAAAATCCCAATCCCTCTTCTTATTCATCGTGCATATTTTTGAAATTATAGGAGGAAAGAATAATTAAGTAATAGTTTATATGCTTTCGGATAACAAAAAAAAAATATTTTATTATATAGTTATTATACAGACGCACATAACATGAAAATATAGAAAATACAGAGATAAGTTCATTTATCTGTTCATAACACTATATAATACTCAAATAATACCATATTACTTACCAGAAGGGCTTAAATAATAATAGGACTGATTATTTATAACCAAAACAAACATTTTATTAAAAGTTGTTAAATTCACTCTATTCCTTGTCCACTTTGTTTCTTTGTATTCTAGTCTATCCTGTGTTTTTATCTCTCTGGTTAATTAAATAGACCATGTTGAGGGAAAGGAAATTTTTTATGAGATTGAACAGTGTGTGTAACCATTGTGTATTTAGAGTCAATAAGTTCTTGATCTGGAGGACCTGGAGGTATGGAAAGGAAAAGCAGATCTGTATATTAAAGCATTAGAATATTTAATCTGGAACAGAATATGAAACAAACTTAGAACTTAATTTAGCTGGTCCCCAATTTGGTTTTGCAGGGAACTTTACTTATAGTTCTTTTATAACTGAGAACATTTACAGGTCCGCAATGAATTTATCTGTTGATAAGAGAACATACACTTAACATTTAATAATAATAATAATAATAATAATATATTTACTAAGTTCTTTAAAAGTTTACCATGTCCTTTAAAAAACATCCATAAAGAAGAGTAAAAATTTCAGTAATCTAAATGATGACTTATTTTGGGATGTCATTCTCAATCAATGAATCTTACTTCATGTATTGTTCCTCTTCTTTTTTTCTTTTTCTTCGTTGAATTCAGTCGTTTATGTTGTGTTCTAGCTATTAAAATAGTTTAAAAGTTTTATAATGCATAGTTTAATCCACTGTTTTTTTTTTTTTTTTTGTGATTGTAATACAATATTTTCTGCATTTCATAATATATATATATATGTAGTACATAAAATTATATGTTTTTTTTTTTTTTTCCTCTTCTTAAATAATAACAATATGATAATAATAATAAAACGCATATATATCTTATTCCATATTTATACATCGGCAATGCAAATCATATAGTTTATGTTCATAATTCAATCCTTAGGCAGATATGATATTGAAAAATATCTCATGTTAATTTCAAAATGGCTCAAAACGGTTGAAAATAACTTCTTATATTTTTCCTGATACAAATAGTGTAAGGAAGTATTTGTAATTACAGAACATATATTATTCAAAAAATATGTTTTTTTTTTTTTTTTTTTTTTTTTTTTTTTAACTGATATACATTTTTGGGATAACTAATTAATACTACTATTTTCATTTGAATATGAATTGTTATTAAGACATTTATTTTTCCATAAATGGTTATGAATCAAACATGTGTCTATGCAATACGAATTTCTCACTAAATTATCTTCATAAAACAGCATGACTACTTTTTGATTAAAGATGTAAAATTGTAAGTGATAAGTTAGTATTTGTTAACGGATGCGTTAAATCTTGTATTTTCTAGCTGCTTGAATAATTATTTTTGAATGATTTTCAATTATAAAAACCTTTGTCTGCTTTATCTATAGTATTATCTTAATAACTATAACGAATAGTCTAAATATAAATTTGAGCAAAATAATACTTTTTTTTTTTCTCCGTAGGAGCGTACCATGCCTAACCTCGCCGTGAGATAGTTGACAAACGCTTCGATTTTTAGGTACTGGTAATTGTTTATAGAAAATTTTTATAAGCTTCGGTAGCAGTTTCCTATGATAAAATGAAGTTAAACTTTCTGTTAAAAATACCAGTATCCAAAAATCGGGTCTATTGGTATCAATGACAAAAGCCCCCGTTATTGTATGGAGAAATTTGTTTCGAGAATTACGCAATTACCTAATGTATTTCTTTCTTAATTCCGTTTCGACATTCAGAACAACCACAACCATTAAATTAATACTCATTATTCAAAAAATGATTCTTTAAAACTTTTAATATCGTATTTGTTTAATTATTTATTTTTAAGTTTAAAAATATGAAAAATTAACTAACAAAAAAACATTCAAAAAGTGTCGTCTTCAAAAAGTATTGAAAAAAAAACATATGTGATTCTACTCTTTGTAAAACACCAGAAAGTGAAAAAATTATCGGCTGAAATGAATTACAGCGACCACAAAAAATTATCAAAATTAAGCATTTTTGGTGATTTAGGGCTGTTAAGCGATGACTTCGCTAGCACGGAGATTGCCACGTACGAAGAGAACTGTGTTTTGCTTCTCTGCCAAGTACTCAAAATAAATCGCCTAACAGTGTGAAATGGCCAAATATGCTTAATTTTGATAATTTTTTGTGGTCGCTGTAATTCATTTCAGCCGATAATTTTTTCACTTTCTGGTGTTTTATGAAGAGTTATGAGAGGTGTTTTATCACATGTATTTTTTTCAGTATTTTTTCTTAAGACATCTTTTGAATGTTTCCTTGTAAGTGCATTTTTCGCCTTTTTTAGCAATAAAATGGAAATAAAACTTTTTATTTATTTATTTATTTATTTACTTATTTATATAGTAATTTTTATTTATTATTATTATTATTATTATAACCGAGTACCAGTTTAGCGATTTTGAATTTTTTGAATGTGAAAACAGAACTTTATATGTATATATATATATATATATATATATATATACACAGTCGGTAACAAAAGTGTCCGAACACTAGCAAAAATTCCTACGTAAAAAAGTACGCTTTATACGGTTTTCTTAAATAAATCCTTGTCGAATCATGTTCTTAGTCAGTTTAAGAACATAATTCGACAAGGATTTATTTAACAAAAGCGTATGAAGTGTACTTTTTTCACATAGGAATTTTTTCTAGTGTTCTGACACTTTTGTTACCGACTGTATATATACATAAATATAGGTAATGGTTAATTCATAAAACAATCTTTTTCATAGAATAACATGGTCTTTCTCTGTTGTCTATTGTACACTCTTAAATAAAAGTCATTTTATTTCAACATATTAATTTTTATTTTATTTGTTTTATTTTATTTTTATTTTTTTCGTTTCTGATGTCAAAACTGATTTTATTTAAAGAAAAGAAAAGGCAAATAAAATAAAATAAATCATTTCAACTATTACTTTTAAATTATAACAAATTTAAAAAAGTAAGTTAAAAAAAAAATTATAAAAACTTTATAAAAGTCTTTTAACATGCTAAGCGAATGCATCAGAAATCGACGTAAAAGAAAAAGTATTGAGTTATGTTAAATAGCATTGAATATAAACGGGAAAGAAGATAAATCAACGATATTCCTTTTTAATTCGAAAGGCAACATAGAAAATGCATCAGATGCATTGATAAAACCATTTTACTTTGACAAGGAATGAAACGTTATCATTCACATCGTTTTAAAGTAGGTCAGTTTCGCCCAAACTTTTTGAAAGCATGAACGATAACAAAGTGGTCATCAATAATATATGGTAGAACGGACGTTTATACTCATCGTTTTTTATAATTTGTTTTTGCATCTTTCAAAATAGTTTTGATTGTAATGAGAATGTGTTTCGATCAATCAAATAAGCCATAACATGATCTTCAATTCAAATAATAAATTGCGTATTAAATCTAAAGTTAATTTAGGCATTGGTTTTTCCTTTCATTCTTGAGAAAGGAAGTTTTCTTATGATAATCTTTGGAAATCGTTATAAATTTGAAACTGTTTTACGGAAAAATTGGTAATTGCTTGATTATGATGAACTAAATTGATACATCGTAACAATACACACTTTCATTTCAATAGAAAATAAATAATATTGTAATACACACCAATTTTCCTTTCAGTAGAAAATAAATAGTATTTTAACTCAATCAAAACTGACTCCATTTCAAAAAATTATTTGTGAGTTTTTTTTGCATTTAATGAAGTCATTTGAGATGTAAAGCAAACAGATTATAAATGAATTCGAATATGAATAAACTTGATACGTAATTTTCTAATAGATATTGTATTTAGCCATCTTTTATTAAGTGATATGATTTCTATTTCTGATAACTTTCCCTTTTCATTCTTTTCTTAGACCGTATAAATACGTTGAACACTTATAGAAAATTTCTTCTGAGAATGGAAACGCGATTTTTTGTTCAATATTTACTAGTATCACTAGTTGATACTTGAATTATTTTTTATTATAAGAGATCATATTTGAACCATAGAGGACCAATGCTCTTAGTTTTCAACAGGAAAGACCTAGAAAAGTCTCCTGTCTAGACCTATTCTTCGGAACCTTCTGAAGCAAATTGTGGATGCAAATTTCAGAATCTTCACTTCTCAGGACTTTTTATATGGATATTTAGACCGCATTGGTATTTTCCTTCTCCTGACTGTTACCTTTGTTCCACAGGGAACTACCGTCGGCAGCAAAAGTATCCGAGCACTAGCCAATAATTCCGATATCAAAAACGTACACTTAATACTATTTTATTAAATAAATCATTGTCGAATCCTGTTCTTAGACTTACTAAGAACATTAATCGACAAGGATTTATTTAACAAAACAGTATTAAGTGTACTTTTTTTAGACAAGGATTATTGCTAGTGCTGGGATACTTTTGCTGCCAACTGTGCATGAATTTTAATCATATCATGTTGTGCCCACATCTTCAAGATTAAATACTTCTTTGTTTCTGACTCTTTTAAGTTACTGAATTCTACTGGTCCACTTGTGGGAAGTTATGCTCCTTGGTCTCTTCTCCGATGTAGGATAAATAAAGTTTTCATTGTTAAAAGAGTAGTACTAGATTTTATTAAATATTAGTGTTCAGTTTCTCAGTGTATCTTATCTGTCGCATGTTTCATGAATGATTGCGCAGAAATAACTAGTACAAGTTTCGGTTAAATGTGTCATTACCCAGTGCGTAGCTATGCGACGTTAAATGCCACCCAATTCAACTCAACCCTGTTAAATGTAAATGAGCAATTTTTGATCATATAAATTTAACTTCACTCGCAAAAAACTTTTTCAGAGTAAGAATTTAACGAATTCTTGTTAAATTCTTAGTAGCTTTCATAGCTCTCTAACATCGATCACATTGCAGTGATCATTGCTAGAATTGATTGCTTGATTTTACAAAAAAAAAAAAAAAAACCTAAAATGTTTTGTTAAGTGGGAGCGATGACATCAAGAGTATAGTTTTAATATCATATCTCTAAGAAAAAACCATTTTAGCTTTTATGAAATTGAAATTAACTGAAAACCTGAAGCAATAATTTAGGATATCAATTTTTCAAATATTTAGATTGATATTCTCATGCTGTTGTACTTTTTATTACATTTTGTATTAATATTTTGTATTTTAGATATTTAAAATATTGTTAGTTTTATTCTTAAGATATGTATATTTTAAATGCAATAAATATTAAAGTACTTCTTCGATTTGATGATTTCCATTAATTCAGCAAAACTATCAATAATTCAGCAACATTAAATTCCTTAATTCAGCAACATTAAAAAAATACCTTTTTATGAAAAAAAAAAATCATAGCTTGATTCCTTTACGAGAGGCAAAATACAATTTCTGCAAATATTTAACATTGTCAACTTGGTGGTCCAATAATCCAAGCCCACACAATAAAGTTAGCGGTTTTTAAAAGCCATTTATAACAGCGTGAGTTAAAATTCGATTTTCACCCAGTAAGAAAGAAAAAAGAAGGGTATTCTTTGAGGAAAAGTAAACGTGATTTGAGGAAGTGGTTGCCAGCTACTTTCCTTACCTACAGGTAAACAAATTGAAGAAGATAATAAAGAAAATGCAGCTAATGAGAAGGCTCTATCAGTAAGACGTGAGTTGAAAAAGTGGCTTTTAGAGAGCTGTATGATAACATCCTTAAGTAAATGTTCAGCGAAAACAGCTACGAATAAAATGGCGTTAATAATAGGGTGTAAATGGTCACGAATAAAACATCAGATACTGAGAGAAAATATCGTGGGCAAGCAGTTCTGATTATGAAGTGCCTGATTTTTCAGAACAGAAATCTCCGATGCAACATCAAATGAGAAAATTCTGTTCTAAGTAATTATGTTATGGGATACCTATATTTGCTTTGTGATTTCATGTGTTAAAGACGTCCTACTAAGAAATCGTCGCATTTAAATTGCTAGTAATAAGTATGTGTGAGTAAATGCTATTTTAAGTATTTCTGTGAATTAAAGGCTCATTTTCTCAGTTTTTTTTTTTTTTTTTTTTTTTTTTTGGACAGTGACCTAAAACTAGAAAAGTTTCACCTTTTAGAATAACGAACAAAAGTAGTATATAACAAAAAGAAATATAAAAAAGGGGATGAAATGAATTACAGATGACAGAAATTATCCGATGTTTGGTATAAAACAATAAAATTTTCCAATAGCAGGCTTTATCATTATTTATATATTTTATTTTAAATATAAAATTCGTCTCTTTGCAAAATCTAATATAGCATCGTAGTAAATGCTCTACATATTTTCAGATACATGATGTATTTTTATATACAAAAAGGTGTTTTTTTTTTTTTTTTTTTTTTTTTTTTTTTTTTTTGTAAGTAGTCCCTTTACAAGTAGTACGTTTATTTCGATAATTTATAAACTTCATTTTTATTATTAGTGCTGAGAATGAAAGATGTAGTTTTCATGTGTTAAAAATTTAATAAATAAATATGACCTGAAAATTTTCTACTTGATTAAGCATAAAATTTATGTACGTTATCGATGCCCCATTTAAATATTGGTTAAAAAGAAAATTGTATGTTACATACCGCTATTATTATTCATGCGAAAGACTGATGATATTGTTACAATTTCTATTTAAATTTCCTCTATAGAGCAACAAAATATTAAAAAATTTAATCACAAAAACTATAAGTAAAATTTGCAGTGTTAATATTACTTAAAAACATAACATAATAAAATATACCAGTTGGTACCTGTCGAAAAAAAAAAAAAAAATTGACTAATTCACAGAGATTAAATATACAAATAAGGTCCTGTCATTGCATAGTGGCTGAGAGGCGTTGTGTTAATTTTTAAAGTATATTTTTTAAAGGGAGAAAAATGAAAACGTTACATAAATACATACAATGGTAATAAAAACTGGGATTTTCCTCATATATGAGAAATCATACCACTGAGGACAAATAATGTTTAAAAATAATAATAGTAATAATAATGATAATTTTATATGTGACTGAACCAAAATAAATATCACTACTTAATGACAGTTTAAGACAAACCAAATGAAATAAATAACTTTATTAATCTTCGTAGTATACGTCTAAAGTAACATCTTTAACAAGCATATATAAAACTAAATATAGTCATTGAATCTGGAATAACATTCTGATTTACATTGAAGGAAAAAAAATCTTTTTTCTTTTTTTCTTTTTGAGATATGAAGTCAATTTCACAAAATAATATTGGAGTCATTTTAACCAATAATACAGCTTTTATCAAATTTTTAATTGTTAATTACATCTATTAATAATTGTGTCACAAAAAAAAAAAAAAAAAAAAAAAAAAAAAAAATTGTCTCATCTTTCTATAGAAAAAACTCTCATAATAAATAATGTAATAACTATATAATAAATAATGTAATGTAATAAATAAATGTATGTAATGACTATGTAATAAATAAATAATGACTGAAATAAAGTAAATCAACACAGTAGCTTTTCGTTACGGACTCTCTCAAAATAAAAAAATAAATAAATAAATAAATAAAAAATTAAAAAAACGAGAGAGATTTTCATTTAAAAAGGTGATGCTTGATAACTGTAATCTTAACATTGTGCGTAAATTAACTTTTAGATGTAGTTCAATAAAAATTTATTTTTATTTAAATATATATTTAAACCTTTTCCAAATTATATTTTATATTTCACTAGCAGTAAAGGTGAGCCCATCTTCTTCTTATGTCAAATACACTTATTGACAATCATAACGAACTCTCATTTCCTAAACTGTTTATTTTCTTCTGTATATCAAACCTATGATGTCATCCAATAACTTTCATTCGTGTAGGTGTTTCATAGTTTCCATTCATGTTGAACTGATGACCCTTATTTTAGCTAAGGAAACGTCAATCTTGTAAAACTATGTAGGTTAGTAGTGTGGTTTTCTATCTCTAGAGGAATGCAGCAGCACCTTGACAGAATGAGACCCATGCTGATTAGCATATATATGCATAAATTCATGCTTGTGGATGCAGATTCGAAAATTCCCTGCTTGGAAATAATTTTCATTTTCTTTACTTTTTTTTTTCTTCTATTATGGCCTATTTCTCAAGCATTTCTAAATCTGACAAAAATAAATTACAAAATATGAATGAATAAGATAAATACTCCTACTCGGCAAAGCCAGAAACAATGTTTATGAAATAGTAAACGCTGCAAAATAAAAACCCAATTTCAATTTTCTTCTGCATGAACGCATGATAATTGTTTTCGATATTTAATGTCATTTATTACTATTTTACAGGGTGGCCACTAAAGTCCTCCCTCCCCACCTTATTTTTAGAACGGCGATGGCTATTACCTTAAAGGTTGTATCTAGGTATAGTTACACTGAGAAAAAAAATTGTACCGCCTTTCTCTAGAATGAATAAGTGACCATTTTCTAAATCCCTTAACTAGAAATATAGATTTCCGAGCTATGCGCATAAGGCACGCCAATAAACTGAATAGACGAAATGATCGAGAATTTCTTGTGTACACATTTCTAGATGGTGAAACAATATTCTGAATATTCTGAATCTTTTGTTTGGCGAGAAATTCTCGCTTGATTTTCTAGAACTGGGTAATAAATCAAAATTATAGTTGTAGAAACCCACCTTTTGTAGTCTCTTTTATTTGCGGAGATTTATAAATAACTTTGCCCTCGAGAATATAGGCAAACGCTCTAGAATTCTAATCGGGGCTTCTAGAACTCGCTTTCCAAGGGGACTAGAATTTATAAGGATGACATGGAACTATTTTTTCTAGAGCCACAATTTAGATTCTAGATGTCAGTTACAGATTTTTTTCTTAGTGTAAGTAACTGATAGCTACAGTTTGAAATTGATTACAGCACTACCTGGTAAACAAGAAAAAAAAAAAAAAATCGGAGTTAGCGTTCCTATCTCGAAATTCGTTAAGAGATATGGGTGAAAGTTAATTGCATAGTTGTAGAACTTCTTCAACTTAGTGTGAAAAGACACCTTACGTATAATATTCTAAAAATAAAACTTCGACTAAAAACTAGCTAGGGTCATGGATCAGTGATACGGAACATTATTCTTACTAAAGAAGAAGTATGGTTCAAATGCATTTTACTGATTCTTATTTCGTCCGCTTTTTTTTATTATCACAGGCTTCGGAAATTGTGACCAAACAGGACAGTTCTCGTAGTACTATTGTACGTAAGGTATCATTTTATACTAAATCGAGAAAACGCGAGAACTTTGCGATTGATTATTTATTTGTATTACCTACCCTTGCTTCAAACTTTAATGCATGCCCGCTTTACTATACCTAAACAACACATTTAAAGCAATAGTTATTACTGCTTTAAAATTATATGTTGGTGCTGGTGTTAGAGTTAAGACCAACTAACTACACGAGAGTCCTATCTAAAGTTAGGATAAAGGCGAGACTTTAGTCAGCACCTTGTTTAATAATTATTTGCTGATAAATGAATATAAGCTATAAATAATTTACATATACAAGTAGTTTTATTGATGGAAACAAAAAATCAGCTATTATAATTTGAATAATTGAGAAAATTTTGTATGGTGATAACGTATAAAAGACAGAAGTAGAAAACACTGATTTTTTTTTTTTTTTTTTTTTTTTTTTTTTTTGTAAACTATTCAATAAATATATAAAAATCACAGAGTTTTGCTAATAGTAAAAGAATTCCTCAAGTAACTTCATTCCCCTAGCAATTTTTTAATGTTCTTTATTTCTTTGAGAAAAAAATTACAGTTACGGATTAAGCGTTTATTTTAATATATTTAAAAAAAATACATGCAGAGTGATTTTTTTTTTTTTTTTTTTTGGATGATTTCCTATGAATAATACATTAGAAAGTACTTTTAATAGAAAAAAAAAATCTGCCTCCTTATAGTCAAATTATTCTGTATCGTAATTTGTTTTTTTAAATGTTATTTCTAGATATACTTTTGAAAATCATAAAACTTTAAGTGGAGCTTTTTAACTGTTTTTGAAAAAAAAAAAAAAAAAAAAAAAAACTTTTATCTTTAGAAATAACATCTAAAATTTCAAAAATTGCTACTTTTTTTTTTTATTTATTTATTTATTTTTTTTTTTAAACCTAAAATACTTACTTAAAAGATATGGGATAGTAAAATCCAGAGTAAAATTATTTTTTTTTTTTTAAATGGTCGAATGCATAGTATCTTTATATTTCTATGTAGAAGTTGGTGATCCAAAAGACTTTTGGCCGCATTTTCTCTCTCTCTCTCTTTTTTTTTTTTTTTTTTCACTTCCGAAGAAAATACGAAAGTGTTTACTAACTGGGTTCGTTTGTCTGCCTGTGCTATCATTTTTGTAAACATTTAGAATGAATAAAATATTTTTTAAAGCGTCAAAAGTGTGTAACAGTAAGTACAATATTAGAATTTATTCGAACTGCATGCTTTATCTTCATCGTATCCATAGTTGCCAACTTTAGCCCTTTTCAGCTACCAAAAAATGTTATTAGAAATTTTTATTTTATTTAATCAGCGAAAACTGTTGCTGAAATATATATATATATATATATATATATATATATATAAATTCTTTTAAAAGTTCTCAATAACGGAATAAATGGCTGAAATTGGCAATTATACTCGTATCCCTTTTATACCAAAATAAGGTTCGATTTCTATATGTCTTTCTAATATGTAGTAACACTGGACTACTTTAGGTATGTTTGGAAAATAGATTAATATTTACAAATTCTAACGGCTCAAACTGTAAACGCCGTAAACTCCATATTCAATTTAGGATCAGTATGCTCAATATCATAGAGTAGTTTATGTAATTTTTTTTTTTAATACGTATACATTACTTAATTACATAAAATGTTAATATATGAAATAAAGGTTTAATTATTTATGCAAAGGATCAGCATAAAAATAAATTTTGAAGTAAACAAATAGTACATTTGTAAAGTACGTGAGTTTTTAGATCTGTTATTGCATTTCAATAAAGCATAGAGTGGAAATTTAGTAAAAACTGATTTACATGCTCTGTTGGTTGGGAAAGCAACCATCGCTAAATGTTTGTATAAAAGGTTATCCCGTAAAACAATTATTATACAATGCGTTTTCAATAGATAAGCGCCGCGAAAAATAATGAAAAAGAACAAATGTATAAGATATCCGCCTTCTGAAATTATGTGAGGACGCACAGGCCTACGTCCTGGTATTATACTGTTTTTTAAAAAAATGTGCTGCAGTTTTTATATCAAAATGATGTGGTTTCAAAATTTTTTGTTAGGGCATTCTCCTGCAAAAAAAAAAAAAAAAAAAAAAAAAAACCTTACAGTTAAAAACCACTTTGTTTACAGAAATTTCTACTGTGATTTTTTTTAATTTACAGTAGGATATATTGTGTTGGCATCATTTTGCCAAGATATTCTGTAAAAATTGCGGCACATTTTTTTTTTTTCTTTTCTTTTCAGCGTATTTTAAATGGAAGCATTTATTGTGTGTTTGTTCGTCGAGACACTTCAGGAGTTAATACTTATTTTATAAATTATTCTGTTAAGATATTTTTCTATTCTCGGCAATTATTTTTTGATACCCAACCATCATAAAGGTCAAAATATGTGCTATACCATCCAAAATTGCAGCACTTGGATACGTCACTTCCTGCGCGAAAGGATATGGTTGAGGGAGGTAGCTCGTACAATAAAGTTCCTTTTTTAACATAACAAAAGCACCACATTCTCTTGAAAATAAATTCTGCCGACGTAGGGAGAGAGACACAGAGAAAAAAAAAAATACATGAAACAAAAATGCAAGAGCGTTTTGCTCTCTGACTTCGTTTTCAAACATGTTTCCGACTGGCTAGCTATGAATTTATCCGAGACGCTTACCTTAACAATGGTGCGGCCGAGCCTTTCAATTTACGTTACGCTTATAATGTTCAAGAACGGGAAAATCCAGTGTACGATAGTAGTGTCAGTAATGAAATTTGTGAAAAGCAAATTCAATCAAATATCGTGACATGGAAGATAGTTGGTTTATACATTAGAATTATTCTGTAATAAAAGCTTAGTGGCAAAATTCAAGCCACATATTCAGTAAAAATTAAAAAATAAATAAAATCAACTTTCTTTTCCTGTCTTTCTTTCTTTTCTTTTCTTTCTTTTTCTTTCTTTCTTTCTTTCTTTTTTTTTTTTTTTTTTTTTTTTTTGTTGTTCTTGTTGTTGTAAATAATAATGCGTTCTCTGAGAGAAATATCTGTAAAAAAAGAAAATAATTCTTGTATAGCAATGGAGTATTTTCTTTTTTAATCTTTTTTAAGACATAAATTCTTATTTATACAAATAATCACATTATTCTATATAATCCATCCCCCTCTCTCTCTGTATATGTACATATACATATATATAAATTCCAATTCTCATTTCCAGTTATCTTTTTTTCATATTTTTATAAAATTATTGATTTACGTTTGATAGCTTTCTTGAATTTCACATGATAAAAATCAGACCTTGTTGGACTTAGTGTTATGGTCTTAATTGCTAACATTAGCATGAATAATTAAAAATGAATTTTTCTATTGATATACTGTAAATTAATCATAGAAAAAAAATGTGCTAACATTTAAATTGAATTACAATAGCTTCTATTCGAGTGTTCTAGGTATTATCATGTATGTATTAACTGCTAAATTTCATAACGTTATTAAATTCTTTAATACAGTACTGTGAAAATATTTTTCAGATATATATATATATATATATCTGAAAAATATTTTCACAATACTGATTACATTTACACTAACTGAAAATTCGTTATATTTTTTATTAATGATATCGGAAATTGTGATAAAGGGGGTAAGTTGTAGATTCGGACAATGTCCAATGTGCTAAGGACAAAAAAAAAAAAAAAAAAAAAAAGCTAATTATCTTTTAATATTTAATTTGCATAATTTAAATAATTTGTATTAACTTTATTTAAATATAAGAAGTCAAACTGGTTTATTATTATTATTATTAAATACATATATATATTAATTTTACATTACACAAATAAATTATTTTTCCCCTTATTTGTGTTTAAAAATATATTGTTATTCGTCTCTCTTACATTGTACTCTGAAACCATTTTTAATTGATTTATTTTAATTTATTTATTAAAAAAAAAACTCTTGTTTTAATAAAATAAAATTATAAGGATATAAAAAATCAATTTGGTGTGTTGGTTGTTGTTAAAAGAAAAAATAATAATAATAGGAATAAAACAGGAACAGCTGTTCACTGTGGACAGGTATAGCAATAAATAATGATTTTTATTATTGACAATCATGTTTAATATAACATTTTGCAACCAATTTACATGTACATGCTTTTACAGGCTTTTATTACTCAGTGTACTTAAATTAAATTATCATCGTGACAATAATTTTATTCGATATACATCTCATTTAAAATTTCATATGTTGGTATTTTCACCTATCTTTCATTTGCTGAGTGTTGCAAAGGAATTAAATTATTCAAATTATATATACATATATATATATTCATATACATAGTAAAGCACCGTTTATACGTCTCTCGTTTTATACGTCCTTTTAGTGAAGTCCCGATTCATTCCTATAGATTTTAATGCAAAAATTCTTCGTTTATACAACGCTAATATCAGTTACACGTCTTTTCCACTTTACTAAAATTCGCAAAATTTCTCGACCTGTCATTATTTTCCATTTTAAATAAGACGGATTTTTCCTAGAAAGCAACTTAAATAAAGGAACATAGGAAAGATAGAAGAATACTGATCAAAGAATCAATTTAATTCACAGTAGAATTTTTATACTTATAGAAAACAAGCAATTCAGACGAATATTAAAGATTTTTAATGTTATTAACTCTCTGTATGGACATAAATCGTATGTCTATTATTGAAAAAATGCAACATGTATAATTAATATTCAAAATATGTTCATGCAGTTTTAAGAAATGTAATATAATACTCAATGTATGATATATGTAATTAGCACCCAGTCATGCATTAATAGTATGATTTTATGATTTTTCTCACTTTTTATAATAAATCTTTTTTTATAATAATTATTGTCTTAAAAAATATATAATATACATTTACAAACTTAGGAAACATTATTAACTGGTATTTTCATATAAATTTTGCTTAAGTGTCATTAAAGTTGTAGTAATCAGAGTGTTATTATTAAAATCCCCATTATACGTCTTTTCATTTATACGTCCTTTTACGTCAGTCCCTTGAAAGACGTATAAATGGTGCTTTAATGTATATATTTATTTTTTCTTTATAACCAATAGTTTTTTTTTTTTTTTTTTTTAATATTTCTAAATATAATTCACAGTAAATTGTACTTGAAAAGGCTCAACATATTCCATAATTTGTTTGTTATGTTAAGAAATTTTAGTCGCAGGAATTCTCTTAATAAGTCTTAAACCTATTAAAAGAGATGAAAATTTGACTCAAAAAGTGATACTTTGTCGATTATATTTATCACAAAATATCCTCTCCAAGCCAAATGTTTAAATGTTACTTTTCTAAAATCTGTATTCCATTTCCAGATTTTATGTATTAGTATTGGGGGTTAAGGTCGATTGAATATATTCGAGGGTGGGATGCTATCCATTGAGGTCATTCTTGGATTTTTTCTGGAGTCACCTTCAATTAAGTTTCCAAGAAATCCTCGAAAAATTCCGAGCAGCGCATCCGGCGAGCGTGACCTGGGTTTTAGCCCAGCATTTTCTAGTCACAAATTTGAAAGCCACAGGTGGGGTCTTTCGGGTACTGGTGGAGCTAAATATCTTAAGAGATATATTCCTAAAATACTGACACTGTCATTTCTTCAATATTATATCAAAAAGATCTTTTCTTTTGTTTTCTCAAAGGTATTTATGCCAAGAACATTTCCTTTTTATTTGCGTTTAGAAATAATATATGTTTAGTAAGCGGTAAGTGCAGGATAAATTTTGCATGTAGGAATTGGTTGAACCACATAGAAATTACTTTTACTAAGATAAGTTCTTATTCATTATTGAATAGGAATAATCAAATTTTGGGCTGAACATTGTTTTTTGAAAATTTAAGTACAGAACTTAGACTTCAAATAAGAATATTAAAAGATTTGTAAATAAAAACGAATTATGAATTTTAATGTGTAATGTAACATATTTTCTTACTGCAAGTACACTTAAAAACAAAGAAATTATCTATTATCATAAGTAAAATACAATTTTTTTTTAATTATTTATTTTTTGTTTTGTTTTTTAAATAAATGAATATCGAGTTTTAGGTATAATATTCCTTTTTTATCTTTTTCAGTTGACTACAAGTGCTGACAAAGAGATGTGAGTCTGAATTTTCCGGTGAATCTCTGATGTTGAATTAGTAACAAAAAAGCAATACTATTGTCTTCTTTAGGGATAACTGTTCTCATAGTATTAAAGTGTGTCTATTTATGCATTATTTTTCGTCTCATTTGTCTTTATATCTAAATAGTTCTTGCAAGTAATGATAAAGCTTAAATAATAGCTGAATCAACGCAATGTTATTATGTGCATCATGCTTTTTATCTGAACCATGAATGAGAATCAAAATTTATTGTTGAATGAACTAATCAAAATAAATTGTATTTAGTTTTTCTTTCTTTCTTTCTTTCTTTCTTTTTTTTTTTTTTTTTTTACACAAAAAGAAAAAAAAATTGTTGAAACAACAAAAGTTTTGATAGACCAAGCAAATATTTTGTTGATATCCTCTCAACAAAAATTTTGTTGAGAAATAAATTTATTTTATTGTTTTACCAAGCAGTTTCGTGGATCCAACCATTATTTGTTTAAATCAACAAAAATATTTTGTTAGTTAAAACAAACACTTTTGTTAATTCCAAAATTATTTGTTTAAATTAACTAAAATATTTCATTGATTTAAATTTTGTTCATTCCAGAATCATTTTTATAAATCAACAAAAATATTTTGTAGATTTAGCAAACAGATTCGTTGATTTCACAATTATTTGTTCCAATTAACAACAATAATTTTTTTATTTAAACAGTTTTGTTGATGTAGCGTATTGCTCGCTTTGGCTATTTACGCAGAGTTCTATGACTTAGCTTATCGAGCTATCCAGTGACAATTAACTCTTCTTTTAGCCACATTCGGTACAAAAAGTAGGTGTTAAAGCGACAAAATCAATCTAAAATCAATCAACAAAATATTTAATTTAATTTAATTTATTTGTTTATTAAAAATATTTTGCTTATTAATTTTTGTTTTTATATTTTGTTTATTTATTTGTTTATTAGTAAATAAATATTTTTTTTTCTTGTTTGACATTTTAATGGAATCCTTATTTTGATTTCTTTATAAAATGAAAGGTTTTGTTAAATAAAATTAATTGATGTATTTAATAATATTGAAAAAGTGATTTTTTTTTTTTTTTTTTTTTTGAAACATTAAATTAATTCACTGTTTTAATGGGATTAATTATTTTTTTTTAAATAAAGTTAATCTTTTTTCTCATTCTTTATAGTAATAATTTTTATTCATGACTCATATATTAAATAAAATAAAATATTCAAAATCTAAAAAAAAAAAAAAAAAAAAATCAAGTTATCAAAATTTAAAAAAAAAAAAAAATTACCATTTACAGAAAATGGTCTTTAATCAATATATATATATATATATATAAAATTCATGTTCTAAAATATTATTTTATAAAATGTTACATTTTAAAAAGATTAATAAATATATTTAACAACAATAAAGATTTTTCGTATTAAAAAAGTCAAAAATGTATAAAATTATCAAATTTTTTAATACGTGTAAAAATGTTCAATGTTTATGTTTTTCAGTGTTTTCAATGTTTTAATGTTTTCTAAAATGTTCCTCTTTGAGAAAATGTTAAATATCAAATTGAACATTTCATTAATAAATTGATAAATAAAACGTTTACCCATTTTGACAATCAAATTTTTAAATATTAGATAAATAAATGTTCAATGTTCGCATGTTTTAAATATTGTTTTAAATATTGAAAAATGTTAAATAGAAAATTTAACAGCAATCAAAATTATAAAAATTATATATATATATATATATCTATATATTGTATAAAATAATCAATCTCTCTAAATATTATTGTTCTATTTGTTGCGTAAATACCCTTTGGTTTGTTACAAAATATTTATACATTATAAAAAGTGAAAGAAAATATTAGTCATTTTTCCCCCATTGTAAAAAATAACAAGAACGAAAAATCATGCGATACGTATTTATTATAAACGCTTTCCAACTGTACGTACTTATAGTATCGTATAAATTTTAATGTTCTTTGCCTACGTTAACATACGACGGACAGAGAGATGGGGTGAAAGGCATACATATAGACGAATTGAATTCATAATAAATCTTAAACATTGTTGGAAAGTGTAAGAAATGCTTAATGAAAAAAAAAAAAAAAAAAAAAAAAAAAAATGAAGCTATTAGATTCTAATTGCTGCCTTTAATATATCTGAATATTTTAGTGCAGCCCTATAAATCTGCTTAACCACCATATCATATTCTATAATAAAGGTTATTTCAGTATATTAACATTAAATGTGAGAATCGCAAATTTCCATAAATAGCCCTTAATATAACTGGATTAGCTTTTAGCTATAACTGGATTAAATTTTTAGCCTTGTATATCTAGTGCTAATCATACTATATTCTCTAAGAATTCTAAGTATTCTTTTGTGCATATGAATAATATATTTCAATTTCATTGAGATTTGTGCGAAGAACAATTATTAAAATTTGGTTTAGAAAAATACCTCTCATAGAACACAATCCTTTGGAATACTTTCGGGTGTTCCTGTACAGAAATCAGTAGGTGTATTCACTCCATTTTTAATAGGAAACATCTGATAGTGAACTTAAATAATATATATCAGTTTCAAGAAATTCTATGAATATTTACTGGAGTTTGAACGCGTACAGATGGACAGACAGACAAACTGAAGTCATTAACACTTTTCAGCCTTGTTGGAAAGTGTTAAAAAATTTATAGCAGAGCTGCACAATTTTTTTCTTTATCCCCAACAACATTTAGTTATTAGATATAGAATACATCAAAAGGAAATCTTTGAACTTTTATAAAAGAAGAAAAAAATTTCTTAAAACTGCAATTTTTGTATATTTTATCTTCTAAAAGCTGACAATATATTATATCAAAATACGTTTTTGGATTTAAAACTAAGCTATTTTAAATCATGTTTTATTTTTTTTTTATTATTATTATTGTATTAAAAATGTAAAGGTTGAAATTTATGGTGTAATGTTAGATATTTTGCTACAATGTATTAAAATCTGTATAACGAAATGTAATGTTGTGCAAGAACAATTATTAAAATTTGGTTTAGAAAAATACCTCTCATAGAACGCAATCCTTTGGAATACTTTCGGGTGTTCCTGTACAGAAATCAGTAGGTGTATTCACTCCATTTTTAATAGGAAACATCTGATAGTGAACTTAAATAATATATATCAGTTTCAAAAAATTCTATGAATATTTACTGGAGTTTGAACGCGGACAGATGGACAGACAGACAAACTGAAGTCATTAACACTTTTCAGCCTTGTTGGAAAGTGTTAAAAAATTTGTAGCAGAACTGCACAATTATTTTCTTTATACCCAACAACATTTAGTTATTAGATATAGAATACATCAAAAGGAAATCTTTGAACTTTTATAAAAGAAGAAAATAATTTCTTAAAACTGCAATTTTTATATTTTTTATCTTCTAAAAGCTGACAATATATTATATCAAAATACGTTTTTGGATTTAAAACTAAGCTATTTTAAATCATGTTTTATTTTTTTATTATTATTATTGTATTAAAAATGTAAAGGTTGAAATTTCTGGTGTAATGCTAGATATTTTGCTACAATGTATTTAAATCTGTATAACGAAATGTAATGTTGTGCTATATATTGTATAAAAAATTTTGTAACAAAGACATTTTTTGTGATGAACCATAAAAAATTTCTATTTATCTTAGATTTATGAATTTTAAGTGTACTCAAATATGATTTATTGAGTTATTATTGTAATATATATCATAAAATGATAATGTACTTGCAAATTAATAGATAAGGGATTAAAAGGGATACTGGTTCAGTTTTAGAGAACTTTGATTAAATATAATTAACCATTTACTGCATTATGTTGCTACAACATAAACTTTTAATATTCAAATAAATATTACTTAAAGCTTATAATCTACTGACTGCATTTTATTTTCTTTATGATTCTCTCTTGTCAAAAGAATTTTCGTAGTAAAATAGTAATAATAATAATAATGCATCATTCATCACTAATACTTAAAATGCTTTTCTAGCAATTATATTTTAATTCTTTGCTGAGAAATCTTTTTATAGCATTCAATTTCTTGTTTACAATTTTCCTAAAAGGTTTAATGAGTTTTAATTTATCGAGTAATACCGACTTAATAAAAAAAAAAAAAAAAAAAATACGTGTTGAAATATGCATAATTCTGAATATTTTGATGTTTCATTTATTATTCTTATGTACTTTGGTTAAAAAAGTATGAGCAAAATTGTATCTGATGTCAAGATCAAACTCTACCGCATTTCCAAATTTTAACGCTTCTTTTCACAAAAGTGCTTTTTGCCACTGTCCGGAAGATATCATACCGTGAAATTAACCTATTGGCTTTTTTTATGGCTTAAAATGTATGTACAAATCAATTTCATAAAAATGAATTATGTTTTAGAGATATTGCAAAATTTACTACTTTAAAAATATAAATAACATAAAATTTTAGAAAATTTCTAAAAGTTACTAAAGGGTGGCCACTAAATATCAATTCATTTAGAAGCTACCCTTTATATAAATGAGTGTGCAAAACTTTATAGCAATAGGTGAAGAAGTATTTTCTCAAAACCCTGCGGATAATAGAAGAAAAAAAAAAAAAAAAAAAAAACTTTTGAGAACAGAAGCTTTAAAGTTTAGAATTGCGATGAAGTTCAGTGCTGACATCAGTTATAGTTTTGATCATAACTTTCGAACCAAAGTACACAAAATCATAAATGTATCATAAAAAAATTTCAGAATTGTTCTTTTTTAAACATATTTATTTTCTTTTCAAAAAGTGCGCTTTTATCTAATGTTAAAATCTTCCTAGACACATTAATTCAAGATTTTTAATGAAAGATTAAACTGTTTACATTTATTTACATTTTATGAATTCATTCTTTAAATAAATTTTAGATAAAGGTTTCATTTCCAAATACATGATAGCAATATAATTATATAATAATTAAATAGAAAGAAATTTAAGGATTTGCTGCAGAAAGGGAGTTAGCTCCAATAAATACACATTATGTTAGTTATGTTATTTAGGAGAAATATTTTTGAGTGAAAATACTACTTTAATATATAAAAACAATTATGAGAATTCGTTAAAAAAAAAAAAAAAAAAAAAAAAAAAAAACTGTACATTTAAAATTTTTTAGGTAATAATAATAATAATAATAATAATAATAATAATGCTTTTCTGAAATTTAAAATGGAACTACATCTTTTTCGCAGCATTCAATTGCAAACACATAATTTGTTAGTGAAATTCGTAATTATTTGCTATCATGTTAAAAAAATGATACGTATTAATGCATACTACAGTCATATTTAAGATAATTCTTTTATCCAAAAGACTTTGAATTTATTTCAAATCCTTATTATTATTATTAGAAGTATTATTTTTATTATTATAAATAAAATTAAAAGGTCTATCTTCTATAATAAAAAAAAAAAAAAAGAAGTAGGACGGTTTTATAAAAACTGCAATAACTTAAATTCTCTCTCTCTCTCTTTTTTTTTTTTTTTTTTTTTTTTTTTTTTTTTTTTGAACTTATAGAACACATGTTATTGTAAAACTTGTAAAAAATATTAAAACTGCTTTATTCATTTAGCAACTGCAACCATTTTTTTTTTTTTTTTTTTTTTTTTGAAAGTCGTGTTTGATTATATTGAATTTGTTTCTTTCTATATATTGCCAATTATTATGCCTTTTATATCAAGCATGCCGGTCATGTTAATGTACACTTCTGTAAATAATCTCTTTTTTACTTAAATGTTTGTAAAAATTGTAAAATATATTTAAATCTTTGTATGAAATTTTGTTCTAAAATTTGCCAAGCGATTTGTATTTTATTCGGTGTTTATTGTGAGTTTGTAAATTTTTTTTATTTCTTTACTGGTGAGGATTTTAAACAAATAAAAATATTTTTTTGGGAAAAATTTTTTGCTTTTTATTTTATCTTCTGTTATACAACATTATAATGTAATCTACAAAAGGAAATGTTTTGTACACTTCAGGAGCAGGGCTCGATGATTATTTCATCTGAGTAGAAATACAAACCCAGTTAAGAGTTTTCTAAATGTACAGTTTGAAAAATTTATAACTTGTCTTTAAACACAAAACATAAGTAAATGGAGTCAGGAAAAATAGGCATACATAATTTTGCGTAGTGAAAATTGACTAAAATGTTGAATTATTTATATTTTCAGTATAAAACTATTTCATTGTAAATTCAGAAGTACACTTGACTAAAAATGTAGTCGATTAACTATACCCTTCATTAATGGACCTGATTTATGAGGTTCTCATACAATATAGAGAAGACAATTGTGTAATCGAGTGCACTCTTATTTTAATAAAATTAAACATAATTTATGTCTCATTAATATATTAAAATCAATGTAACATTTAAAATGAGATAATGAATACAAAAATTTTAAAACTTTAAAAATACATTTTAATTAAAAACATTAAAATACACGACAGACGTTTCGGCTAGAACACTAGCCCTACTCAGTGTCAAACATACAAGCACAACATTTACAAAAAAATTCATAAGACATCATAGCAAGATTATATATTCAGGAGGAATAGCTTTAGCCTCGTTCAAGGCAGAATGTTGCATTTTAGTAAAAGCGCCCTCTAGAAAAATACGGGATTCATATAAATTTACATTAGAGGCTAGAATTTTAAAGTTGTCAAAATCAGGAATATTATCACTATTGAGGAAATGGATTACAAGTTTCGATCTGAAATCACCTGTTTTATATGGGCGTTTATGTTCCTTTAATCTAATTTTACCTGTTCTGCAAGTTTCACCGATATATGTAGAATCACAATTTTTACAGGGGATACAATAGATTACACCAAGACGTTTTAAGGGGCAGCGGGTTTAAAGTTCGAGAGAAAGTTACTAATACGGAGTTGAGGTTTAAAGCTAGTAGAGATATTAACTGTTTTAAGCAATTTAGCGATATTTTCGGAAATACCTTTATAATAAGGGATAGTAGTACGGTGAGTAGAATTTTTAATTTTAGGATAAACTGATTTAGATGAAAAATAGAACTCTTCTTTATAAATTCTTTTAATAAAACAAAGGGGTAACCATTATGCCCTCTTATTCTTCATAACCAAATAATGTGCAATTTTGGGGACCCGATTTAGCTTAATTCCAGGCCCCTTTCAAAACTTTCAAAGAGAAATACGTGCTTCCCGTCACTATTCAGCAATCAGGTGCCATTTCAAAAGTATTTAAAATAAAACAATTTTAGCATTTTTGTAATGCTAAATTACTATACTTTTAAGTCTTTTATTTATTTATATAGTTAGTTCAGTTGTAAAATAATAATATAAATAACATGTACGTATAGCTAATAATTTGAGCAAGATTAATATGATTTGACAACATTTTATTTTCACGATTAATAAATGTTTTTTTTAAATTAGTTTTCATGCTTCAATATACTATTTCTTTATAAATTATATTTATACTATTAATTTTATGCAAAACGTTTATGCGTTATTCGTAAAAATAAACAAAAACGTTATTCTATGATTGCACATAATAATAACATTTATAATAATAATACGATGCTCATGCGGATAATGATTATGATGTCTTATGCAGCCAGACTAACCTCTACTTCAAGATTGGAGTGAGAAACTAAATATATATATCAGCAAAGTGCTAGAAATTTTTATATCATGTGAAATCAAAGTATGAAAATATTCATGCTGAAAATCCAAGTTATAGTAACTATAAAAACAATTAAAAAAAAAAAAAAAAAAAGAGTTACTAATTCTACGACTGAATTTTAACCTGAATTCAGAAAAGTTATTTGCACGCTTGAATTTTTAAGCCATTTTCAAAAAAAGTTAATAAAAGTGCAAAATACATGAGAACTAATAAATAAATAGAACGTCAGAAAAGTATGTAAGTACAGTATAAAAATATTAAAATGAGTATAAACACTAAATCATATTTTGCATCATATTTTGCGCTGTTACTTAGCACTTCAAGCCCTGCTTTGATACCAATTTCTCTGCATACATAACAGAAAAAATATGTAACAACCAGATAAAATCTGTATCAGTGGTTACGAATTTTATCTGGTAACATAAAAATACACGTATATTTCTCTTCTCAGATCGACAAAATACTCTAAATTTTCGTAATTTTAGGGAAAAAAAAATAATAATAAATTTTCTACGGAAAAATTACAGAAATCCTCTAATTTTAAACTTTTTTTTTTTTTCTATACAATGTACTAGTAAATTGGTGAATTATTATGAAAAGAAATCATGCCATCCGTGCAAATACATTGTAAAAAAATTCTGGAACGTACCATGGAAATTTTGGACAATCAGTTGCAGAATAATTATCACTGATGTTCCTTAAATATATCAGTAACCGTATCACTAAAAATACAAATAAATTCTCAAAATCACGAACGCTTCATGGAGAAAACTTGTTGTTCTCAGGAACCTCCTTCATACTTATAAAAAACAATAGAGTTTTCCCCATATATGGGGAACGTTACCAAAATTTTTACAGTGCATACATATCTCAGTAAATAAATGTATGAAATGAGAGAAGTATTCATAAATTAAAACTATTCTTTTTTGCTACTGTCAATATTCTAAAACAAACCAAAAGTTCCATATCTGCTTTACTTTTATTTAACTACTGACAAACTGACAAAAATTTTATAAGTTTTGTCTATTTTATACTATATATTAACTAACAAAAGAGCGTAAAAATATCATAAATCATAATAATAAGGAAAATTAATGATATCAATAAAAAAAAATAAAAAAAATAAAAAAAATAAAAAAAGAAAGGAAAAGGAAAAGATTTGTGAATATTTCAAAGATTATAAAACTTATAAAACTACCCAGCTAAAACAAATCTTCAAAAAAAACTATAAAAAATGAAGAAAAACTGCAGATAATGTGGAGGTATTTAGAACAATCCCAGCTTAAAAAGTCTTGGAAAAAAAAAAAAAAAAATTAAGAAAAACTTTAGTTTAAAATGAAGTTTAAGGGGAAAAATGTTTATGGAGGGGAGAAAGTAACCTGCAAACTTTTTGCTGTTTCAAATATCTTCAGTTTATCTGCAAATTCTCTTCATTTTCACAGTTTTTTTTTTTTTTTTTTTTTTTTTTAAGACCTTTTTAAGCTGGGATTGTTTTAAATACCTTCACATTATCTGCAGTTTTCCTCCATTTTTATAGTTTTTTTTTTTTTAAGACCTTTTTTTAGCTTATAAATCACCTTTTATTATTTTTATTATCATTATCATTATTATTTCTATAATATGGCTTTAGAGAAATGTTATTTTTATCTTATATTACCATATTTTCGTGAATATTAGGCTTTTTCTGTAACTTTTACAGCTAACATTAGGGTCATATCATTTATCTAAAAAAGATAAAGAAAGAAGAAGAAAGAAAACTTTAGTGTGAGGAAGAATCTTTGTAAATTATAGTCACTTAAAATATATAAATATATCTTTAAAACTGAAGCTTGAAAATGAACAACCAAATGTCAGCAACTAACGGAAAACTATATTTTTTATTTTAACAAAACCATGTGAAAAGAAAATAAATACCTCTTATTTCAAATTTTAAAACTTAGTAAAATAAAACTGTAATTTATTTTAATTAATTCTTACATTTGAATTGTGTTAAGTGCAGAGCAAAAAAATCAAACGATTTATTTCCTTACTTTGTATAACAGAAAAACGTGTTTGAAAAAAAAAAAAAAAAAAAAAAAGAAAAATTATAATACTGCCACCGTCATTTATATATTTTTAAAATCCCCTTTATCCTATAACGTATGTATGAACAATCTCTTTTCTTGCGCGATGTCAATAGTCACGATTTTTAGAAGTAAATTATGTAATAAAACAGAACGTGATGTTGTCTATCCTGACGTATGGAGAACATTGTCTGCTTCTTATCATGTAACAGAAAAAACTGCATACAAAATAAGCATAATTATTTATTTACTGAGAAACATCGATTAGATTCCGTTGTTCCAACAAGTAAAACACTGTTATTTTCCCCTTTTCTCTTGTCGTGATTTATGATTCAGACTGTTTTGTATTTTAAGGTCACATATTTTTCTTTCCTCTGCTGAAAATAATAGAGACACGGTTAGACTTGGATTCTGTGCAAAAAATAACGGCCTTTTACAGAATTATAAGTTGAAATACAGGTCTTTTCTTTCTATTCTTTAGTGCTAAATAAAAATTCATAATCAAAATGAAATTCAAAATATTCAAGTATTATGAGTTATCATAAGTTATTCAAAAAGAAGTAATTAAAAAATACTAATTAGCTTTATTACATTACGAGAAGTGCTATTATTGAATTGGCAAGAAAGCAACTCTGATTTGCACAAATGGATAGATTTATGTTTGTTTCGTTATTTCAGATTACGAAAAAATTAAATGTATCATACATAGTGATAAAAAAATCACGTAAGATATCTTACAGTCGTTATGAAGCTCGATATTTGACTTCCGTGTGAATAGAAAGAAATTCACTTAACACAACGAATGGAATTTTGTTGTACGCTTTTCAAACGTAATATAATCGACCCCTTTTCAGAAACAAATTATTACTGGAGATAAAAAATGAATCGTCTACAGTAACATTCATCGAGAACGATCGTGGTCCAAACTTGATAAGATAGCATAAATTATATTGAAATCCTAATTGCATCAAAAAAGATCAAGCCTTCAATTTGGTCGAATTCAGCTGCTCTCAAGCAACTGAACGATCAACCGAGATATTTACTGCTATCAGCTTATGAAATTCGAGGAATTAATAAAATAGAAAAGGCAAGAATTAACAAGTCGCAGTGGAATCATATTTCGTCACTATAACGCGGCATCTTTAGCATCACGTAATAAACTGACGTCACACCCCGAGATGCCACCATCGAACTATCCTTTATTTCTAAGTTTACAAAATATTTTAAATGGTTAGAATTTTAGTAATAATGATGACCTGAAATCGCACTTGGTTGAGTTGTTTGTTGATAAGGACCAAAAGTTTAATAAGCGTGGAATCATGAAGTAACCAAAAAGATGGCAAAAGGTCAAGAAATAGATTAGAAGATATTTCACTGATATTTTTTTTATTAGAAAGAAAATTAATTTTATTTCACACTAAATAACCACAATTTCTTTCTTCCCAATGCAACAGAGGTTCATTTTGAGTGTGTTAATATCGCACTAGTGCTACGCAATTGACAATTGGCAATGCAAGTCTGGGATTCACGCTTAAGTGTAGCCTGGAGACATGCCATAAAAATTTTGACCCTCTGCGTAAAGCATGGCTGCCCCAAAGAGTTATATTTTACAGAGCATGGAGGACATTGTTGCCACGACGGATTTTACGTGCACAAGCCAGAATGAATGTACAAATCGATGTTTAGCCGACCTGAGTATCGAACCCTCAATCTTTCAATTATAAGCTCGGCACTACCAACAGAATTGCCAATCGTATGATAAATTATCATACATATACATGCCAAGTCTTCGATTTAGGCGGTAGACATCATACCTGAAATTTAATACGATACATTTCACTTTATTTAATCGCGGAAAATTAATATGAAATTTTTCTATCAGAAAAATATTGATGTGAAACCTGATTCAAAAATTAGAAATGTTTTGAAGGATTGTCGTACAGTTGGAAACGCTGGCTACCAATCAGGTCACCACGGCCCCGCTAATCCAATAGAAACTGTCTAGAAACTGTCTTTAAACAGTACGGATATAAAGTCGGCAGCAAAACTACCCGAGCACTAGCAAAAATTAATATATATAAAAGTAGACTTACAGTTTTGTTAAATAAATCCTTTTAATAAAGAAGCACCACAAAACTGGCGTTATAAAAATTATTACTTACAAACGTTGAATAAACACCATAAAATGCAAAAAACTCGCAACAATTGTTTCGGGTCGAAAAAACACACGACTCTTCATCAGGCGAATAAAGTAAGCACGAGTGCTGCAGTCAAAGCGGCAACGCTTTGACTGCATTGCCGCTTTGGCTGCAGCACTCGTGCTTACTTTATTCGCCTGATGAAGGGTCGTGTGTTTTTTTGACCCGAAACAATTGTTGCGAGTTTTTTACATTTTATGGTGTTTATTCAACGTTTGTAAGTAATAAATAAATCCTTGTCGAATTCTGTTCTTAGTCAGTCTAAGAACACGATTCTACACTGTTAAAAAAATGCAGAAAAAATACAGAAATTCTCTGTAATTTCATAAAAAAAGTCGTAAAATACGTTTTGTCTACGTAATTTTTCCGTAATTTACGACTTTTTTTCTGAAATTACAGAGAATTTCTGTATTTTTTCTGCATTTTTTTAACAGTGTACAAGGAATTATTTAACAAAACAATATTATATGTACTTTTTTTATATAGGAATTTTTGCTAGTCCTCGGATACTTTTGCTACCGACAGTTTTCTTTCTTTCTTTTTTTTTTTTTAATTGAGAAATTCGATTATTCAAAGAAGTGAAACAATTGTATTTTGTCTTTTCTCTTGTCTTGATTTATACATCGCAGTTTTTTGTATTTTAAACTCACGTACTTTTCTTTCCTAAGTTTAAAATGACAGATACAATTAGAATTGGATTATGAACAAAATTAATGGCATTTATAGAATTACAAATTAAAACGCAAGTTTTTTTTTTTTTTTTCTTTCTTTTTTTTGTGAGTAAAATGAAATTTACAGTTTAAAATGTATGATTACTATCAACTAAAGGAAGTTTTTTTTTTTTTTTTTTTTTTTTTTTTAATGTAAGTTATCAAAAAAAAAAAAAAAAAGAAAGAAAGAAAGAAAAAGAAAAAGAAAAAGTGTTCAAAGTTTAACCAATTTTCAATTAGGAAAATTTAGCTTCAACCAAAATTTTGTTACATTGTTTCACTAATTTATTGCTTTTCACTAATAAAATAATGAAACGTAGTGCAAATTCCTAAAAATTTAGCTGGTTTCAGCTAAATTAGAACCATTTTTCTCGTGAAACATTGAACTTTATTTCTAATAGTATAATTAAAAAGGGGGAAATGATCTTTATTTATTATATTACAAGATGTATAGTTATAGAATTTTCTCATGTGATGTTCCTTTACACTAGCAAAAAATATATAAAAAAAATAAAGAGTAAAAAAGAAAAATTTGGAGAAAACTAAGGTGAGACAGCCACGTATGGGCATAAAATACAAAGCGCACCTGTATCAAAGCGTAATACAAATAAGTAAATATACGTATATTATGAATTTAAATTTTTTGAAATTTCAAAAACATGGAGAGATGTTCTAAGGCATCAACTTGGATACTTGTAAATGTCCAAAAAGATATGCTTTTGAAACTGATGAAAGACTTTCCAAGCACTGTGGGACCTTTCCGAAATGCTGGTCATTGCTAATAACAGCTTTCGCACAGATTTTCTTAATGGATCTAATGAAGCTCTCAATAAAAGTAAAATTTTGTTATATTCATCAAGAAATATAATCGTAAATTTTTCTATATTCAATGAAAAAATTTATATTGCTGCATTTTCTAATCAAGTATGTACCTAATGTGCTGGATAAAGAGAAAATACTGGTCACTCCATAGTCAATTTTGTTTCTATTTCAGATATTTCCTCTAAAAATTATGCTGCATTGGTTCTGGCATTATTACGTTCTAAAAGAAAGAAATATTCTATGGCTGCAAGGAAAGATGTGACATAATGTCTAACTATCTCATCTATGTATCTTTGGATTGTCAAAGTATCATTGGGATAATTTATCGTATATGAGCGTATTCTGACTCCCTCTATGAAATCATTCGTGTATACACCATTAAGAATAACAGTTCAACGTGTAACGGCTGATTTACAGCTTCTGCGTTATTTTTGCTTCCATGATAATTCAAAAGTAATGTCTAAAACATTTAATGGAGGCAACTTATATAAAACTAATATTTTTTTTTTTTTTTTTTTTTTTTACTTTTAGGGGGGGGGGAGAACTTTAAGTCCATCACTAATATAAACTTAATTAACTATAGATTAAATTTCAGTTATCAATGAGACAATACTTAAAATTATCTCACCACTTGGAGTTACTTCGTGGCGTTGGGCATATTTACTTTAGCAGCATGATAACCATGAACCACCGAAAGCACTCGCAAAAATACACATAAAAAGCCCGAACCAAAAGTAAACATGACAGTGTGAATCGAAATCACGAACTTCTTTAATTCGGAAGTCCCATTTTTAAAGTAAATAGATACAAAACGATTCACTTCATCTTTCGTAAAATATTCATCCTAAAAATACCTACACTGTCAAAAAAAAAAAAAAAAAAGTCCTGTTTGCTGCAGTTTGCTGCCAGAAATTTTCTGTAATTCAGAAAAATACGTTCTATCAACGGAAGTTCTGTCAACGGAAAAATTACGTTGATAGAACGTATTTTTCTGAATTACAGAAAATTTCTGGCAGCAAACAGGACTTTTTTTTGACAGTGTATATTCAACTGAACACCAAACTTCACAATTTCCTTTAAACTCGTTCTAAATCTCCACTGGAACAAAACCACAAATTGCCTCTCATTAGCTGGTAACTTTTTATACCAAGCTTCTTTTACCTCAACCAAACATTTATATGCTTAACTTGATACTTTCACCAAATCCATCGGTGTCTAATGCTGGATCCAACTGGTGACCTAGACTCTTCCTACCCAAATAGACTGCATAAGATCTCGTAGTTTATAAACGTTTCAGGAAAAGAAGGGTGCTAAATAGACATTTTTAGCTGCAGTCAATATTCTGGTGCAAGTTTCACCATTTACGTGGTGCTTACCACTGAAATTGGTGAAACATTGCACCAAAATATTGGTTGCAGCTAACTTGAACCTTTTTTACTGTTGAAAAGTAGAACTTTATTTTTAGCAGTGTACTGTAGTATTTTCTTTACGAACATGAGTAATTCTGAGTACATCTTTCTATGAATCACAAATGATGTCGGTTGGTTAGTTGGTTGGTTGGTTATATTTTACGTCGCACTAGTGCTGCACAATGCAAATTATGTCAGGTTTAACATTCTAGATAAAAGCAGAACTCGTTATCAAGCCGCGCAATTCTTTGATATCAAAATAATACACACATTTGGCCTAGGTACTTCGAGGTTTCCCGGTAAAGCTTATTTAGTACACATACAAAAAAAATTAACAGGGGAGGAGTGTCAGGGCTCTATAGATGTTCCCGAGCATCTCTTATCTTCTGGCTAGTAAATATATAAATAAATGGTGTTTTGTAATAAAGAAGAATTATCGAACAAACACTATAAAAGGAAAAAACACACAAAATTGTTTATATATATATATATATATTATGTCAATTTAAACGTGGCAAACTAAAATCATAAAAATTTGTATGCGTAATCTAAAGTTTACATTTCTACAAAATAAGATATCTTTAGATAATCCCTTTTATCAAAGAATGTTTACTGTATACATATGTGTATCATAAATAAGCAACAGAGTAGGTACAGTTGGTAACAAAAGTGTCCGAACACTAGCAAAAATTCCTATGTAAAACAAAATCCTATGTAAGAAAGGTACACTTCATACGGTTTTGTTAAATAAATCCTTGTCGAATCCTGTTTTTAGTCAGTGTAAGAACATGATTCGATAAGGATTTATGTAACAAAACCGTATGAAGAGTACATTTTTTACATAGGAACTTTGCTAGTGTTCGGACACTTTTGTTACCGACTGTAAGTACAAAAGGAAGTTGATGAAAGCAATTTAATTTGCTAATTTTAAAACTAAAATTATGGTTTGCCTTCGAATATCTTTCTTTCTTTTCATTTTTTTTTTTTTTTTTTTTTTGTACTTGCCTACTTTGGTAAACACATCCTCTTTTTTTGGGAAAAACAGAAGTTAACGAAAAAGAAAAAAAAAAGTCGGTTTCACCATACACATCTTAAGCATTTTGATATCGGAAGTTTTTAGCATACATCATTTATTTTTAACTCTTAATTACTTGTATCATATTTAAATATATTCTACTTTTTTTTTAGTTAGTATTAAATGTATACAATGATTTTAAATTCTGTCCAGTTGAAACGAGTAAAATTAATACTCTAGTCACGGAGCTTCGTAAAAAAATATCGTTCATCCCCTTACATCATAATTAACTTAATTAGATTCTTTATTAACAATACATTGTATAATGCTTCGCTTGAGTTCAAAGGTCATTAATATTCATGCAATATGGCATACATGGGGGAAAAGAAAGATGGATTAATCTGTTCCGAAATTCTTTCGAGAACTCATGTAGAAAAAGTTATACTTATCAAATAGTCGTGAGAATTTATCATCATGCATGTAGTTCATCAACAGTCATTCCTTACTATAAATTAACGTTTCCTAAAGGGTTTGAAGTTTCGGTTAAAAATATCACCTGAAAAGGGACTTTATGAAAGTTTCCTTTCGGTTTTATCTTTAAATCCTCTAAAAATTGCTTTGTTTTAGGTTTTGTAGATATTTAAGATATTTTTAAAAAAAATCTTTGTAAAAACCTCTTAAATATCTCTAAAATCTGTATTAAAAAAAAAAAAAAAAAAAAAAAAAAAAATGCGGGGCAGTCTTTGGGGACTGCTGATTGCCGATAGAAGTGAAAACTAAGTAACTTGTTAATTGTATCGTCGAGCAATTATATTATTATTTTTGAATTATTTTTGGTTTGTAAAGAAGTGTTAATGACCAATTTAAACTTTAATCATTTAAACTTTAAATTTATATGGAAAGCAAAAAGAAGAATATAACAGTCTGTATAAAAACACGTGCTTGTACTTTGTGAACTATGTATATACTGTGGAAAAAGTACATACATACATAGAGTATAGAACTAGAAAGAGACAGATGCCAGTAGCCAGTATACTACTCTCATTAGTATGCAATTTATACATACATATATATATATATATATATATATATATATGTGTGTGTGTGTGTGTGTGTGTGTGTGTGAGGCATGCCGCGCCGTGCGCTACATGTATGGATATATATGTAGAGAGATATACTCTTTGTATATACATAATGTATACTAATAACACACGGTGGTATATCTGTGTACCTATATACACAGTATACATATCGCTCATGGAAAGCGTTCGGTGACGATGACACGAGTTCCATGATTTTTGTTCACCCAAAAGTGCTCAACGAGGCTAAAGAAGTTTTCACTTCAAAAAAAAAAAAAAAAAAAAAAAACTGTGTAAATTTTTTTTTTTAAGAAACTCTTGTAATTTTAATAAGGGGTGCTAATTCACATTTTCTCAGTTGTTAATCAAGAATTTATTTGAGTTAAAACTTTAAGCATACGAATACTTATTTTCATTTTTTATTTAATTTTGTGAAAAATACTTGTACTAGTATTAAAATACAAATAATGTAAAAACCTTAAATATTTAATCTTTCTTACAACCACGTTTGAATCATTAATATAATCAAAGAATTTACTATACATTGCATTATTTTTCATACAATATTTAAACTATTTTACGCCATTTCTTAATTATCACTATATTTATACTTTATGATAGACTTCATGAAAGTATATAATACTGTTTTTGAGTACTTTTTTTGGTAAACATCGAATTCGAACGTCATTTTTACAAAAGAAAATGTTTTTTTAGACACATTTATTAATACTGTCTGTTGAAATAAACATAAATAAATTAACAATACCGTTGATGAATATACACTATTTCTCCAAAATTATAGATATAACAATTTTTTTCTTCTCCTTTTGCACATAAATCATAAGGAAAAGAACATTTTAACGGGAAATTTGAATAATGACTTCTTCATTATCAAATCATTCATTGAATTTTATATTACATTTTTATATATATAATTATTATTGCTGTGAGGAAAAAATTAAATGATTTTAGAGAAAAAGAATGAAAAATCATGCCGTTCGCACATATTATTAACACTTTCCAACATTACATACATATTTCATCGTTTAACATTCAACCCTTAAACATTGTTGGAAAGTGTTAAAAACGTTTAACACAAGCGGAAATACAGATTCCAATTATAGCCCTTAATGCATTTGAATAATTTTGTGTGACCTTGTAAAATGCTAATCAGGCTATACTCTATAGAGAAAGATTTTTTATACAGATGAATAATAAATGTCGGCTTCATTGTGATTTCTGCGAAATTAAAGTATTAAAATGTGGTTTAAGAAATAGCTCAACGAAGACAAATATTTCTCAACTTTCTTGGAAAGTGTTAAAAAATGATAGACGATGTTCATGCATTACAAATAGGTGAAGAGGAATATGCTTTTAAAAATTAAGTTAAAACTATATTTTTCTTTTTCCTTTAGTTTGTCTTACTTCTTTTTCCTTCTTCTTTTTCATGGGAATAATTTTTTTAAAACATATGCGTTGAAACAGGAAATTTGGAGGAATTTTTCGCTATCATTTTTTCTAGTGAAGGTTTTATTATTCTAAGGATATTCATAGTTTTTAATAAGGAATTATATTTTTTTTTTTTCAAAAAAGACTTCACGGAAGAAATGAAATTAAGTAGAGAAACAGCTCAGTATAGTAATTTAACATTTGGATACATGTGTATCTTTAATCTTTAATGTATTCTTAGCATCACCTTTTACTTAGTTTTATTTTTTAAATCCATTCATTATTTCTCCTTATCTAACAGTTGTCAAAGTTATAATATATTTAATTAATGATATGAAAACGAATTAGCATCCAAATTTCATATATTCAGTCGTTTAACAGTTACGCTCAAAAGAAGAAAACAAGGTGTTGATTTGCATTTAGAAAATATATTTAAAAATCGACTATTTAATGTTTTTTTTTTTTCTTTATCTTTTACAAATATTTTACCTGTACTTAAATTTGTACTTATAAGTAGTATTTATTTTTATTCTAAAATAATTTCTATCTGGTATTTATTAAATTTTGGTAGATTACATTTGTAAGAAAAGTTGATCAAGCATCATTTCAACATAATATTACACATAGTAGGTTAATTTTGACTCTATTTATAACACCAGGTATGATTAACCTACTTTCTCTTAGTAACTGAATAGTCATAATTAATTAACCATACATTAAGTATTCTTTTTATAATAAATGTAAATGCATTTTTATATTTGAATCTTAATTTTTATATTTGAATAAAAAATTAACTGATTTGGCATAATTCATATTTCTGCATTTCAATCTGCTGTGTGTATTAAATATCTATTACTAAATGTAATAGTTTTAATTCATTTACTTTTTATCATTAACCAATTTTCGGAAAACATTTTCTAATTTCTTCGATTACAGTTAAATCATAAAAAGTTCAGAGAAATATCAGAAATTAATGTTTGTTTCTTTTTAATGATCGATAATATAATGCACAAGCTCCTATTAGTGGAATTAGTGACGCAAAAATATCCAGCAAAATCTTTCATTCTATTATACACTGTAAAAGAGTCCTGTTTGCTGCCAGTAATTTTCTGTAATGACAGAGAAATACGTTCTGTCAACGTAATTTTCCTGTAATTTACGCATATTTTTTGTGATTACAGAAAATGTCCTGACAGCAAACAGGACTTTTTTTTTTTTTTTTTTTTTTTTACAGTGTAGCAGTTAAAAATTCAGAAAATACATACTTTATTTTCACAGGTATTTTATGCTACACGCAAGAGACTATTTAGTTTGACATTACGTCACTCAAAAATAGAAGAATCAAGCCTCTGTAATTATTAACTTTTGTTAAAAAAAATAAATAAATAAAATAAAAAATAAATAAATAAATCATACCGAAAGTGTATTCACTTTTGATAAAATTGGCATTTTTCGTTAAAATTGGCTTTTTTAGTTAAATTTCGCTGACCTCATAATAATCGTTTTGACAAATTTTCCTAAATCGTAGCAATTTTAAACCTTATATGATAATAAAAAACTCCTCAAAGTGCAGTCTCTGAACGTACAAGAAACAAAAACAATTGTGCAAGATTTTACTGAAGTCTTATGGTTAAAAATTTATAGGTGAAAATTTGGATGCTACGTTGAACCAAAATTTGGTACTAGAGCAGCTAAAACATGTTAGGTGAAAATAAACTTGGTATTGCACTAGTTGGAGCCATAGTATGTCGAAATCTTCAAAAAAAAATTTAGTGCTTTGTGTTGAATAAAAGATAAATATTTCACCATAGTTGCAGCTACTATAGACAAAGTTTTCGTTCAAACAAGCACCAAATGGTTGAAGAAGGATTTACATTTGCAGCAATTGTAATTCCAAGTTTTTGTTCAACCTATCTCAGTTCAACAGTTTTCATCAGTTTGCTCACATGATTGCAAAATTTTTATTTCTAGATTTTGGCAAATAGTGTGATTGCAAATTGTGTGCAAATTGCATGATTTGATCTAGCAGGATGAAAAGTTCATCTACAAAATATTGGTTAATCATTATAATTTTATACCTGAAATGTCAATAGGGCTAATTTAATAACAACAAATATATGAGAATTAATATTATAATTTTTATTTTTTTTTTTTTAACTTAGCCCATATTAATTTTGAACGATGCAAGCGTTTCAGAACTGAAGTTGTTTTCAGTTACAATCTCAATGGAGAAAAGGTGTTTCGCTATTTGATATGTTCAGGAGAGTGGAGTAATGGGATTAATGTTGAATTATAAAATAAGTATTGGGCAATTGGAGACGGTCTGGGATTCAACTCTAGAGAGAAGGATGGGTGTCCGGAAACATTGCAGCGTAATTTTGATCCTCTACGGTGGGTATGCCTCCCCCACTTCAATAATTACAGAAGTAGGAGCATGTAGGATATTGCAGCCATGCAGATTTTATGTGCACCAGCCGCCATTAGTTTACACGGTGGTCATCGGCCGGATCGAATATCGAATCTGCAATCTTTCAGTTACGAGCTCAGGGCTTTGACAACCAGGCTATCGCGGCCCTTGTGTTTAGGTAAATACTGCTGTCTGATGCTGCCTTATATAGACTGTGTAAGAATTCACTTTACTTTGAATTATGAATTTACATTAATACTTTCATTATAAATTAATATGTGGTACTTCCATTCCAACATAAATTCATTCTACCACATATGTCAGCACTTTTCCAATTCTATATAACTAGAAATTCATTCAGAAGAAAGAGGAAGGAAAGTTTTCAAAATGTAATTTTAGAAACGCCATGGGTTAAAGAAACTTTTTAATTGTTTCGTATCCCACACGTGTTTCATTATTCTTTGCTACAAATGATTTTAACGTTACATCCTCGTTAGTTAAGAGTGCATTAATTGAGATCACAAACTTGTATTACCCTTATTAATTACGGCATTCTTCGGCAACATCAACTGGGAGTGGAAGCCCGACTATATTTTATTCTCATAAAATCCGGCCGCCCCTTGGCACACGTCTACGGGGAAGAAAATAACAATCACTCATAAGTCAGATGAAGGCCCCCCTTCCCCACGTATGTTTTGATTTTCCCGATTACACCTACGCGGGTCAGAAAACCCGTGGATATGAGAACCAGAAATCGATGTGCCAAGTGGTTAAAAATCTTGCAGCGGGAGCGTAAATAAGAGATATTGTTTCCTTGACAAATATCTTCCTGTCGTTATCAGATATGTCTCTTCTCAGGGATGTCAAGAGAGAAAATATGAATGGTGAGATGAAGATATAGTTGTAAATATAAATGTAGCGTAATCTATCTAGATCAGATGTATATTCCGATTTGCGAAAGAAATTAAATATTAAAAGATTTTTGAAGAAGGAGGAATTGGGAGTGTTTTGCTACAGCAAATTTTTATAAATTATTTTCAATTAATTTTTTTTTTATTTAACTGTTAATGGAGAATTTTTTGGGAAACTGTGTAATTTTTATTTCCAAATAAATATATTTCGGGAAAATATAATCAGTATGAAAGTTTTTTGAGAAAATTTTTTAAGTTATGAAAGAACTAGTCAGTACCTATAAAACAAATGGTTGAACAGAGATTTGAGTAATTTGTTTCAAAGTTATCTTTTTTTTTTTTTTTTTTTTTTCATTTTTGACAAAAAAATAAAATAAATAAATAAATAAATAAAAGCATTTCATATGATATTACCTGTAGGGCACAAAATAGACTTTCTTTCGACAATTCATGTTAATCTTTTTTGAGATGAAAAAAAGTTTTGATAAATAATAATTTAAAAAAATAATTTTCTCGGTAGAAATTTGTATAGGAAAATACAGAAGAAAGTTTTGTGATGGCTACAACATACCAGTTAACTTTGAATTAAAAATGTAACAATTTTCCTGATATAATTGCATTAGTTGGTTTTCTAAAAGATAAATCTACGTTTCGATAAATTAGTAATAGTTGAAAGTGGACTATTAAAACCATCACTCATTATTTTCTGAAGAAGGTCCCTTACAAACATTCTGTGATATTTTCTCTCGCAATGTATGTTACCGAGTGCTGAAATAAAAGGACTTTATATACCTATACATATTTTATATTTGTTTGTTTAGATTCATGTTTAATACATAGTTTATTTAGTGAAAACAAAGGAACACAAGTATGGCAAAGTAAACCATTTATAACTGGTCTAGTAAAAACATCACGCATTATTTTCTGAAGAAGGTCTCTTAGAAACATTCTGTGATATTTTCTCTCGCAATGTATGTTACCGACACAACTATTTCAATGTAGGTATATTTAAAAATGCTGAAATAAAAGGACTTTATATACCTATACATATTTTATATTTGTTTGTTTAGATTCATGTTTAATACATAGTTTATTTAGTGAAAACAAAGGAACACAAGTATGGCAAAGTAAACCATTTATAACTGGTCTAGTAAAAACATCACGCATTATTTTCTGAAGAAGGTCTCTTAGAAACATTCTGTGATATTTTCTCTCGCAATGTATGTTAAAGACACAACTATTTCAATGTAGGTATATTTAAAAGTGCTGAAATAAAAAGACTTTATATACCTATACATATTTTATATTTGTTTGTTTAGATTCATGTTTAATACATAGTTTATTTAGTGAAAACAAAGGAACACAAGTATGGCAAAGTAAACCATTTATAACTGGTCTAGTAAAAACATCACTCATTATTTTCTGAAGAAGGTCTCTTAGAAACATTCTGTGATATTTTCTCTCGCAATGTATGTTACCGACACAACTATTTCAATGTAGGTATATTTAAAAGTGCTGAAAGACAAGGACTTTATATACCTATACATATTTTATATTTGTTTGTTTAGATTCATGTTTAATACATAGTTTATTTAGTGAAAACAAAGGAACACAAGTATGGCAAAGTAAACCATTTATAACTGGTCTAGTAAAAACATCACGCATTATTTTCTGAAGAAGGTCTCTTAGAAACATTCTGTGATATTTTCTCTCGCAATGTATGTTACCGACACAACTATTTCAATGTAGGTATATTTAAAAGTGCTCAAATAAAAGGACTTTATATACCTATACAGATTTTATATTTTTTTGTTTAGATTCATGTTTAATACATAGTTTATTTAGTGAAAACAAAGCAACACAAGTACGGCAAAGTAAACCAAAAAACATCACGCATTGTTTTAAGAAGGTCCATTAGAAGCATTCTGTGATATTTTCTCTCGCAATGTATGGTACCAACACAACTATTTCGAAGTATATTTAAAAGTGCTGAAATAAAAGGACTTTATATACCTATACATATTTTATATTTGTTTGTTTAGATTCATGTTTAATACATAGTTTATTTAGTGAAAACAAAGCAACACAAGTATGGCAAAGTAAACCATTTATAACTGAATATAGTGGAAACGCTACTGAATTATGGAATTAATGCTTGCGAAGTTATGAAAATTATGAATTAATCATTAATTCTTACAGGTGCGGCCAAAATGAAATAGGAATAGTAGTTAATCTTGTTCCTTTCGAAATACTTCTCTTTAAGAAGATCGGTTTTCATTCCGTTCTGCTGAGAGTTTTGATTGATCGCAGGTTTTGGAAAAGGGTATCCGTTGTGGGAGAAGAAAAGGAAAACTAATCAAAAGTTAATGAAGTGGCTGTTTTAAACAGTTTATGAGCTGCTTTTAGGCGAGGATTTTTACTTCCTTCTATATTCAATATGAGAAAGTATTGTTTTCGTGAAATTTTCAAATTCCGTTTTTCGATGAATTTACTCTCTTAAAATAAATTAGTTGATTCACCATGAGTTATATATTTTTTAAACCACTTGAGTTAATTTACAATTCTTTGAGCTAATTAGTAGCTTTTTATTTAATCGAACTTGAGTTTTCGATATTTATCGATATTTGAGTCATTTCAGCTCATTCAACCACTTGTAAGTGGCAACATCGTGCTCCCGCTGCATCACATTTCTTCAGTAGAACGCAAGTGGAATGGGCAACGCCATTGTACAGTGATTCAGTTTATTAAAATCATTTGTATCAAAATCATTAATAAAATAAATAAATTGCTCAAATGCAATAAATAACTCAATAAATAACTCATTATGTTAACTCATTCAATTTACTAAATTTTACTCAAGATGACGAGGCGCGTTTCTTCCAGGCAAATAAGTGAGAATTCATTCAAGTTCAGTAATTTTCATTCTTTCAAGAGAGTACACACTTTCATATGTCCAGGATTTAATTATTACTAGAAAAGGGCTGTTTGCTTCTGTATATGCTTCTATGTACGTGTCAGACAAAAATTTGTCCCACGAGCTGCTCCAATATTTTTTCTTTTGTACACTGTAGGCATCTTTCCTGAAACAAACAAGAAACATTGAACAACTGCATGAACAAGTACAATAATATACACTTACCGGCACAATTAACCGCCTGCCTACAGTTTCGTTAGCGCCCAAGTTTGTTTACGTTATAGATTAAATGTCAAAGGTTAGTTTAAATATCTAAGGTCAGTCTGACATACCTGAGCGTTTTTTGTTTTCTTATCTGGGTTCAATCTTCATTTTTGTCATTTCGTTTTGATTTGCTACTTCTAGCGATCACGCGAGTTTGAATTTTATTTGATGAATTTTAATCTAAATTTATAGTTTCAAAAAATATTTTTAAGTTGAAAAATTAATCGATTTATAAATATTGCGCATTTTATAAAAACAATATGATTTTTAAAATATTAGTTTAAAATTTAAACAATTAAAAGACTTTTCCCCCTGAAAATGTATGTGGGGCATCTCACCCGAATTTAATCTGGGGCGTCTATATGGGAGAGATGCCCCGGCAGCTGTCCAAGACAGCAAAAATGGCGGCACAATGTCCGAACTCGACTCATCAACTTCTTACTACAGGTTTTTAAGCTTATATTAAAAAAATCCATTCTTATTAACTAGTGCCAACCTTACAATGCAACATCACTCTTACAACAGAGTAGAAAAAAACATGGTACTTACTTGAAATATTGTTGTGACAGCAGAAGACAAAGAAATTAATTTACGTAACTTCCACAGCACACTATTCAACATCTATCTGAAATAATAATCGGACTCGCAGAGCCATCTAGCGTTGCGTTTCGAAATTACATCAAGTGGGGCATCTCTACCGGTTGAGCAACTCTCCCGGAATTACATTAGATGTTTTATAAATATGTCCTCAACATGTAAACAAGAAGTTTAAAGGGACGGCAGACCCACTCATGAAAGTTTATGTCAAATAAAACTGTTCCATAAGAGGACATAGGCCACCAGTGGCCGAGCATTTCTGTGCTCGAAGCTCGTAGATGAGAAATGCTAGGTTCGACTACTAGTAACTCTCATCGACCTAGCTGTTCGGAGTTTTCAGTGGTTTTCTCCGAAACTCACGTAATTTCGAAGTAGAATCCCTTAGAAAGACCTCCACGGAGGGCATTCCACCTATTGATCTAGGACCCTAGCGTAGTCAATCGTTCTTGAACCCTACAACCAATCAACCATCTTAAGAGGATATGGGATGATGAAAATTGTCAATCTCAGTGGAATGAAAAATATCTAGATAACTATTATAAAATGCATAAAAAATATATAATACTTTTGAAGTAATATCGTTCTACAGTTCCTTAAATGTAATTTGAAAGCTTTTACAAAATTTTAAACTTTATTATTATTATTATTATTTCTTATGTTCCAAATTTCAAGAATAACCCGTTACTTATAATGTTCCATTTGAATTCGTATTCAACCAATCCTTGAAAAAATCTGTATGAATGTTAACTAGTGCATTCGGCGCAAAACTGTGTATTAACTTTGAAATCAAGAAGTTATTACGAACTTTTTTATTCCGAACTTTCAAATTCAATTGTATAACAAAAAATCATGAAAATTTTATAATTTTTTTTTTTTTTTTTTGTTTTTTTTTTTTTTTTGTAACTGATTCTGTAATTGAGATTTAAAATAATTTAAAACTCTCGCAGAGCATTTTGCAATTTAACAATAATTAGTTTTTGTTTTTTTAACAAGCTAGAGGCATAAAATTCATAGATTTTGTGGTGGTACATAATTTAAAAATCAATATAATGTAAAACAGATATAATTAATTTCTACGTCCTCATTATCCCCATAAACTGTATCTTGAACTGTTGTTTAAAGTGTATTAGCAAAGTATATAAAGTATATGTTCAAATACATATCCTCATACCTTATGCTTTAAACTGTATTGTTTGTCTTTAGTAATAGTGGGTAAGAGCAGCATGTTCGTCACCCCAGTTTATTTTCGTACAATAAAAATACATATTCATGATCTTCTGATTGAAATGCTCAGTATATATTTATTGGATAGCTAGAAAATTTTGAAAACATTATTTTTATTTATAAATATCATGCATGAGGATTAAAATTATTCATGGGTAAGATTCTTTTCTTAACCTCCCCCTTTCCTCCGACAGACATCGAAATCTGACATTTTAGAAAGTACTTCCTTGCCAAAAACCTCCCACTACTTCCAAGCACTCAGTGATTGAGATGCAAGTAACGTCGGAAAATGATATGATTACTTTTGAAGAAATCTGGCACTGGTAGCCGACAAGAATACTAAGCCGCTCAATTAAGAAGCAAGTAAAACGCTTTCCCATCCATTCTGTTGTTCTGACAACCTGTTACAATCTCGCATTTTTTACTGTCACTACAATAAGTGCTAATCCAATTTCAATGGCTCCTCCTAGCGATATAGCTACGTTCTACTTGGCTCTTCCTTTTAACCAATTTACGATTCCAATTTCGTGTTTTCTCGGAAGATTGTAAGATCTGTTTTTTTGTTACTCTCCGAACGCATGCTATGTAAGAATATTATAACGATAAAAAAAGGAGGGGGGGGGGAATTCAGCTATGATATTTTGATGCATCTATATGTTTTTAGGTTTCTTGGATTCATTTTTGCTGTATTTTATAGTGATATATCTATGTATGTGTGCACGTGTGCGAGTGAGCAAGATAACGTCTAAACATCGTTGCATCTAAGTAAGATAAAATTTGGGAGGCACTTTAATAGTGACTATAGCCCTAGTTGATACGTCGCCATTTCTCTGACAGCCTGTAGGAGAGTGGTTCCAGTCTTACATTTTACCAAGCCTGATTTTCCAATTCTTGGTATAGTAATCCTATCCTGTGCTGTCTGATCTCATCCTGACGAAAACTTAAAAGCGGACTTCAAGTTAAGTACACAATTCCGATATATATATATATATATATATATATATATATATATATATATATATATATATATATATATATATAATCCTTTTGATAGTAGAAGCAAAGAATAAGAACAAAGAATAGTTAGTCAAACAATTCACCAAAGGGACATACACACGCCAAATAATATATATATATATAACAATGATTTATCAAGCGTAGAAAAGCCAAGCAACAGACACAAGACCACCGAAACCACAAAGGCCAACAAGAACGAAAAACTCCCTCCATGCAGGAGAAGCTCAGATAGGTGAAAAGAATTCATCAGGCTATGAAAGACATATCCAAATAAACCAAATTCATCAACCAACAGCCGCAAAACAAACGAAACAACAAACAAACTCAACAAAATCCCAACAGAAAAACTTAAACTGAAATGAAATTCATAAAAAAATAACCCAAGAAACCCAAGAACGGAAGGTTGGTTGTAGGATTTAAGGCCGATTGACTCCTGATGTGTCCTAGGACTAGAGGGGGAATGCCCTCCGTGGGGGTCTTTCTAAGGGGTCCTAGCCCGTATTTACGCAAATTTCGGAGGAAACCACGGAAAACTCCGAACGGCTAGGTCGATGAGCGTGACCTGGGATCGAACCCGGCACCTCCCATCTACCAGCTTTGAGCGCAGAACCGCTCGGCCGCTGGTGGGCCCCAAGAACGGAAGGAATGAGGCAGGCGGAAAGACATCTGACTTGCCTATATATACACACACATATATGTATATATATACAAACACACACACACACACACATATATATATGTATATATGTATGTATAAAGCACCATAGCATGAACTTATAGAACTTATAGTTCTTTTACAGGGATACCAAGAAAAATTCTTATACATCTTGGTCTATGGACTCAAATCATTAAGAGAATGTTTTAGTCTTGTTAATTTATTTAAAAAAGAACAAACCTAATAAAGAATAAATTTCTTTGGTGACATTTGGTCATTATAGAGAATAATGTGCTACGCACATATGGTTTTTTACTCAAAAACATGAAAGAAATTACGTATATGATGCTTTATGAGATTTAATTGTCTGAAGTGAATTAATTTAGCTAAAAGAGAATGAAATTATAAAGCGTTTAAGAGTTTGCTACAAAACAGACATTATTGTAATTGAATTCTCACTATTTGTAACTCTTTTACAAGGAAAAAGGTAAGAATTTGTATGTATTTTGTTCTGTTAGACAAATACAAGAATTTGAATAGAGGTATTCCATTTTCCTATTATGCAATTCATCTTTGTTTACTCACTGAATTATTCGCCGATTCAAATTTTTTTAAACGCATTGTGGTTATTAAACATTCTGAAAGTCGAGTGGAGCCGCTCTAGAGTTTTTAAAATTAAAAAAATATATATATATATTTAATATAAACATAAAGTAACTTTAATTTAAACAATCCTATCATTCATTAAACTTGTCTGTTTTGAGCTACAGCTTTAATGAAAATCCATGTAACCAGAAATTTCTTTTACATAATTAATTTAACGTTAAAATTTTGGTAAAAAGTCTTTTTATTGTTGCCCTGACTTCTATCACAGAATTACAAAACTTAAAGAGAAGTCAGTAGCTTGGACCATGTAAGAATGTACCATGATTAATTGATAAAACTACTAAAAAAATATTTGTTAAACGTCTAGCAGCAGATTTAAAACTTACAGTAATAGTCTTAAATGATACAATAAAAGAAATACTTATTTTTAATTAAAGTAGAGCCAATAAAAACTGACAATTTTGAGTTTTACTGAAAATGGTATGTATATTATGTTATTTGACTCTAACTGTTAATTTTTAAATTAAAATCTGCGTTCTAGAATCAAAAGAAATGCATATGAAACATTTTTTTATTGATCCTCAAATATAGAATACATGTCTATTCTTATACCACAAAGTTATTTTCGATAAATATTGAAGATCTTCAAAAATCAGAAGATTCCTTATATTACATTAGGGAATTTGTACTATTCAGATCTCCTTTTTTATGAAGACTTTATGTCACATTTATCTTCTACATAATATCCTATTTACTGAGAATAATTTTAAATTCGCCTCTACACTATTAATAACATTGACTGAAGACACCCTTTAAAAATTTTAGTTACCGTACACCTCCAAAGGATGAAAGCATGGATCTTCTTAATAATAAAACTCCAAGTTTCTGGAAACTAGCGTTCGAAATTGAAGTCATTTGAACTGGAATAATATATTGAAATAAAGAAAATAAAATATAATCCTTGTTTTCAAAAGATTTATTAATTTAAAAAAGTGACATTACAACTGCAGCAATGTACAGGGGAAAAAAAAATTCGCGATTTTAAATAAAGAAAATAAAAAGAAAATGTGATTAAAAGGGAAACACAAAAGATTAAAACAAACATATCATTTGTGTTACGTAGGTCTAATCAGATTTGTTGTGACATGAAAGAAATTTTAATTATTAAAGAAAATATATATCATATACTAGCAGACCCGGCCACGCGTTGCTGTGACTAAGTTATACGTTGAATTACATTGCAGTAAACTATTTAATACAGTCAAATTATTATTTACGAATAAAGACGAAAACCTTGTAGCCGATGTAAAAACCCACAGGATTGAGATTTGAAACTTAGGTTAAAATTTGTAAGCGTTTAATAAAAATTTTCGTAGAGTTGATATTAAGCGCAAATTAATTTCATTGTAGGTTCTTATAAATTTTAATGGAGAAGTGACATATATTATTTCTAATGCTACTTAGGATAAAAATGCTAAAATAACTAATATATAAATTAAATTATATTACAATTCTATTAAAATAAAAGTATAAATGAAGTAGACGATTTTAAAAATCAATATTTATTGATGAGTGAAATATAATATGTCTAAAGCTATTTTAGATTAAAATGCTAAAAAGACTAATATGTAATTTAATTTTTATTAAAATTCTATTAAAATAAAAGTATAAAAGAAGCAGACGATTTTAAAATCAACGTTTATGGAGGAGTGAAATCATAGAATAATAATAGAGGAAGAAGGAGCACGCCAATAGTCTTAATGCTTACAAACCACTTCTAGTGAAATGCCAGCGAAAGCTACTTTTGCTCCTCTCAACATTGAAGTTTTTTAATAAAGGCTTGTTAATAATCGCTGTTTTTTGTGGCAACACAACAGCTTATGTAGAAACCTTATGCTCCTTCTTCCTTTATTATTATTCTATGAGTGAAATATAAAATATGCTATAATGGATAATTTTACTATAAAATGACCTCATCATTTTAAATATTTTAAAGATGGCAACAGCTGTAGTTATAAAATTTAAAAGAATATGGCTAAACCAGAAAAATAAGTAAATTTGATAAATATTTTAAAACTTTAAAATAGGGCATCTTATGAAATATTGGGCATTTAAAGTAAATACATGTATTATTTTAAATAGAAAAATATTTTGGAAAAGTTTAGTATCTTTTAACAAAGTGATGAGAAGGTTTCGAGTATGTTAAAATTTTAATAGTAAATTCAAGTTAATAAAGATGGGAAACATTGAAGATTAAGATAAGAATAATTCTAAGTTTTTTTGTTTTTTTTTTTAATACCATGCTTTTAAATTTTAATACATTAATAATATACTAATTAAAAGGAAAATGGTAAATATTCTATCATAGTTTAAAGTCAAATTTGTTTTCAAATGTCTAAATAAAATATCTGATTTAAGATAATAATATGTTGCAGCGGAATAGATTTCATTTCTGTCATCCTTGGCGAAAGAAAGAATATCGCCAAATTATCTGGCGAAAATATTTAATTCCTTTCAAAAATCATGGTTATTTTAACAACTTATATTAAAAGAGTAATGAATAATATGAAACAGTATTTCGTACAATATATATTACATGTCATACATACGTACAGTGAATAATACATATTACATTTCGTACAATGCATACACCTGGCATGTATATATTCGTGTTACGCTTTTGATCGCAAAGAAAAAAAAAAAAAAACACAAAGGACGACAGAGTTTTGAAATTTAAAATTAAAATTTTGTTCTTTTGACAGCAAAATAACTCAATCTAACGCACGCGATAACTAATACATATCTTTACCCAAATATAAGGATAAAAATCGGGAAATAAATTTCCTCGAATTTAATATATATATATATATATATATATATATATATATATATATATATATATTTTTCAAAAACTCCAGTGGGCGATTAACATAGGAAATCTTTTCCTTGGCTGCACAGACGGTCAATGAGTCACACGTCGCTTGCGAATACAACTCCTAGATATAATATAGTATATATAGAGTGCTCATTGGGGAGAAAAATGTGATTCTTTCTCACTTGGGAAAAGGCGACGTTTTTACCAAAATATGGCTGTCTTTCTCCGAGTGAATACACACGGGAATACGAATATTTTAGCAAATAAAATTTACGAATAATTTATTTACTAAACTCCAGATACAGTTTCAAATTCATATTTCTTTTTTTTTTTTTCCCAATCCGCGATTGTAATGAAATGAATAGCCCACCCTCTGGTGGGCTAAGGTGAAATTATCATACCACTGATAGCTTTCACGGTGAAACAATGATAGAACAACAAGAAAGTATTTTTGTGCTTTCTTGTTGTTCCACGTGTAATAAAACACGTGCTGCCACGTGCCACAATTGCCACGTGTAATAAAACACGTGGCAATTATTACACGTGGCAATATTTACTAACAATTGCAGTTGAGAAAGCGCCATCTATCGATCATTACAAACGCGGATACCACTTAACGGCTAATTCCAAAGCTTTTTTTTTTTTTTTTTTTTTTTTTTTTTCTGGCATCAAAAATCTTTGTACGATAACCTGGGGATGATAGAACTATATATATTACTATATCTATGATAGAACAACAATAGCACTTTATCAATGTGTATAAAAACTTTAAATTGATTATGACGTCAATTTTCGTGAGATGCATAATTTAACTTTTTATAATTTTTTTAACGTTCACGTTTGATTAAATGCATTTATTTTTATGTCGAAAGAAAATGAACTCGTTTTTTTTTTTTTTTTTTTTTTTTTTGGCAACAATTAAACTTATGGAACTCAGAGATATTTTGGAGCAACTGTAACAAACGTTTATAATCAACAAATAATTGAAATAAAAAAATATTGTGACAATAAATTGAGATAAAAACTATCCTATTTCTCAAGTTGGACCAAACTGCACACAGTGTGCAAAATTCCATTAAAATCGGTTCCTTAGTTTAGGAGTTCATCGCGGACAAACATCGTGACACGTAATTTATATATATATACAGATAAATCGATGATGAGGAATAAAGTAATATATTTATTATATTTATAGGTACTATTATCTTTTATTATTTGTACTACTAGCGACAATTTTAATGAATTTAGGCTAAAGTTTATTTTCATAAATAATTAAATTTAAATTACATTTCATTACTCAAATTCCGTTATTTTAATATTTAAAAAGTTGAATTTTAAATAATTTTTTTTTTTTTAATTCTTGGCTATTATTCATCACGATATTTGGCTACTCTTTTTGATTTGGCGAATATGGCTTGCCGGATAATATGCAAGCAGCAAATTTGGAAACAGTTTCATTTGAAAATATCGACTGCTAGGCCGACGGAGTCCTACTAGTTTATAAAGAAATCTGAGTTCGCATGCCGTTAGTTTCATTAGAATCACACTTATGTTTGCTTAGTAAGGAGTATCAAATGTTCATACACGTAATCATCTAATACTCACGGCTCATGCTATGTATGTGGAAACAGAGACTAAAGAGGGTGCATATCGGTAAAATTTTTATAAATAATATGGATTAGAAAAAACACCTTTAGAAAGCCATGAAATATTTATAAAAAAAAAAAAAAAAATTACAAGAAGTATTAGCAAATTTTTAAGCTTATTATCTAAATATGAATAAACATACACTGCTAAAATAGCAACTCCACATTTAGACAAAATAAATAATGATACCCATTAGACTTAAACTATAAATGTAATTTTCGTAAAATGATGACAAAATATTAAAATTTAGAAGTATGAAATTTTAAAACAAACAAGAGTAGATCTGAATTTAGTATTTAAAAAATGATTTACAGAATTTTTTTAAATTATTTTTAAGCACCAGAAAAACAATAATTTAATACTGAATAAGATTTAAGAATGCAAAACTGCAAATTCTAGTGTGATACAAATAAGTATGAGCGTCGTAAAAATCTCTTAGTATCAGCAATAATTCTGGTAGATTTTTCTTTTAATGAAATTTACTCTAAAAGGAACGTAGAGAATGGCGCTTTATTGCATAATTTGCAGAAAACGTATCACTGTGCTTTCACCTTCTTCAAGTTGAAAAGTTCTATTTAATTTTATTAGTTTGACATTAATTTTTATTTTGTAGTTATCTTTACAATTTTCTACTGATTGTGTAGACAGAATATTTTAGTAAAAATAATGGTTTTCATTTATTTTCCTCCATTTTTCCAGAAAGCACAAAATGTGTATAATCCTATGCCCATGATTGTTCTTTGATGCAAAATGAACATATAAGTAAAATCCCGTTAGCACTTTGTATATTTTTGAAAGTACTTGAAATTCAAATCTTCTATCAACGATACTTTTTTGGGTTTTAATCAGACCCTTTTTTTTTTTTTTTAAGTGTAAGTCTATACATTTGAGCAGAAAATTACGTAGAAGAATTTTTTTAGCACTTGCGCATGCCCACTAAAAAATTATTGAGCAAAAATGCTCATATTTCATCAGATGATAAATATTTGTATATCCTGATTGCAGTATGTTGTGCCTAATATAGTATGTAAAATTTTATAAAAGTGACATTGTTGTGCTTAAAGCCCTGCGTTTTTTAATTAATTTATTATTTTTTTAATGAGCCATAAAAAATTGTTCGTGGTCCACTATTGGCCTGCAGACCAGGGGTAGCGACAGCTAGGGGACCGGGGGGTAGGGGGGCACAGGCCCCTCCGTCGGGGAGTCCGTTACCCTCCATCGGGGCATATTACTAAAATCTGTCGGGGGAAAATCATGAAATTTTCAGTTTTTCTCCTATTAGCAGCACGTTTTTTCCTTTTACAAATTTCGAGCAATCCAGTTTTTACTTACTATATTCAATAGAAGAAAGTATTGGATTCGTAAAACTTGTGGACTTCCGGTTTTCCATGATGTTGCACTTTCTGAGAGGTCCACAACACGTTTTTACCATGACATTTGTAGAAAATATCTGTCTGTCTATGTGTGATAAAAATTTTGTTCCAACTGTATCTCAAGAACTACTGCACAGAATTACATATAAATTTGTATGTAGTTGCCCCATGACATAAATTAGTGTCTGTTAACTTTTCATCCAAATCACTCAAAAGGTGGTACAGTCGTACAGCAATTTCTTTCATTTAAAGGAAGGCTACATCTCAGGCTCTATTTTGTATAATCGAACAAAACTTGATATGTGAGAGGGCCATTATAAAACAAAAAACATTAAGCTGATTTAATTTAGATGCATACTGGCATTTAAATTGGCATTTAAGTGTTGCTCTGCTGCCACTTTCCCTGAGATTAGGAAGGCTATATCTCAGTTTCTATTGTATAACATTGCAAATAACTTTGTCTATGACAGTGCCATTACGAAACACTATGTGGAATCAGTTTAAGCGCATATAGCTAGATACGTGAGGCTCGATACGTGAGTTAATTGCATAAAACTTGGTACATAAGAGGACCATTTTAAAACACTATGCTGGTTCAATTTGGGTGCATATGAGCCAACAGGTGGTGCTGTTGTTATGTAATTTAAACCATGAACTATTAAAAGGCCTATTAAATTTCTATTAAAAGGCCACCTCTCTGGATAGAGAGCCAATTTTCTACAGCCCGATAGGTGGCCTTCTTAGGAAAATTTGACTGTATCTGTGACCAATGGATACAAAGATTAATTTTTATAAGAATTTTCCTTTAAGTACCCTGTACATATTTTATTCTATGGAACAAAAATAGTATAGACACAGAGAAAGGCACGATGATCACCAAAACCACAAATGGAATGGTACAAATTTTAACAGTAATGTTATTAATAACAATATTGCTGTTTTTGACGAATAGTCATATAATAAACTCTCTCTATACAGTGCCCCCCTGTCGGGGAGGAGGTGTCCCCCCGTCGGGGAGTTTCTGGTGCCACTACTGCTACAGACCACCGGTTGGCGATCTCTAACTTTGATAGCGTTTTACAATTTCGGCCATCATGTTTGCATATCTCTAAGTGTATTCATTGTTCAGCGATGTTTAGCGATTAATTCAATGAACAATTCTGGAGATTGTTTAGTTCTATCTGACTAGATTTTGCAGATATTGAAACATTAAGAAGCAATATTATGCTTTAAAATTGTTTCGGTGTTTTTTACTAACAATATACGCCAAATCACACCAAATTAATCAGCAAATAAATATTATTTAATTTTTTTAGTAATTGTCGCAATATTGTATTTATAATCCGTTGTCAATAATATGGAATCCTTTATAATTTTACGGAGTAAAAATATATTATAGTTAGTTTCATAAAAGTGTTTGGGATTTTTAGCTTGCACTGTCAGTTTTATTACAATATGTTTAATTCTCGTTATTTATATTCCTTAAATAAACTTCTTAATTGCTTTGGGAAAAGGTAAGCACGCATGGAGGGTCGAGAATACATCTTCAGTTTTGTTCAATAACGATAATTTTATAAATTTTTACAAGTAGAAGTTATGAAGTTTTACAAGTAGTACTTTGATAAGTTTTTTTTTTCTCCCTTCCCTTCCTTTTTTTTTTTTACTTTCTTCCATATATATAGAGAGAACATATTGGATTTATGAAATTTTTCGAACTTTAGTTTCCGACAGATATACACGTTTTAGGATGTCCTGAACACTCTTTGACTGTTTATAGAAAATGTCTGTGTGTGTCTGTGTATCTGTCTCTGTGTGTGTATCACAAATTTTGTGGGCGCTGTATCTCACGAACCAATGAACGAAAGCTAACCAAACTTGGTATTTAGTTGGACCTTGACGTAAACGGCGCTGATTAGATTTGGGAATCCATCGCTCAGCAGGTGGCGCTGTGATACCATTTTTTCTAATTTTTTAATATGGCAGTATAGGAAAAATTTCTTATAAATGTACATAATGAGAGTTATTTTTAACGTGTGGTTGTAAAATTAATATGAATTACTGATAACAGTAATAGTAGATTAGAGAAAAAAGTTTGTGTATGTGGGAGCATCGCTTGCCCCCTGGTCCATACCCCCTCCCTCCCGAGGGGGTGTAAATTTGAATATGGATATCTTTCGATCTCGCCAATGTCTTTAAAACGAACGGTTGAACTGTAGATATATGATAATTCAAAACAAAGTTATCGATTTTTTTCATTTTTTAACGGATAAAACAGAAAAAAAAATCGTATTTCTTCTGACATTGGCAAAAAATTGAATGTCTTTCAGCACTTAGTAATATAATTCTATCTGATAAAAATCGTCTGTATTTATCATGGAAAATAATTTAATAATTTAATAAATAATTTGTATTATATGAATTTTGTGTAAAAATACCTAGAAGAAAGAGTCTTGTGGTGAACACATCATAATATATATGTATACTAGCAGACCCGGCCACGCGTTGCTGCGGCTAAGTAATACGTTGATAATTTGATAAGGTATATAGTATTTCCCCACAACTGGATTTGGCGATTTTTTTTTTTTTTTTTTTTTTTTTTGACGTCTTTTTGAACGATAACGAAGTCGTTCTGGATTATTTGCAATGAAATATGTTAACCTGCATGCTTTTATTTTAGATTTATGATTTATCCATAATCGCCAAATCCAGTTGTGGGGAAATACTATAGTTGTTACCCACAACTATAACTTATAATATAACTTCAGTAATTACATTCGGATAATTATAACTTCAGTATATCCGCACAGCTGAATTTGGCGATTTTTTTTTTTTTTTTTTTTTTTTTGGCGCCGTTTTGAACGGTAACGATGTCACTCTGGACTGTTTGTGATATAATATGGCAGCCTATATGTTGTTTATTTTGGATTTATTATTTTATGTTTTTGATTTATGATTTAGATTATCATTTATAGATTTATGATTTAGCCATAATCGCCAGCAAAAAATCGCCAAATATCGTTGTGGGGATATACTGATTAATATATTACTGAAAAGATTAATATATTTTAACAAAGTGGTTAGAAGATTATGAGTATGTTAAAATTTTAATAGTAAATTCAAGTTAATCAAGAAAGAAAGCATTCAGGATTAACATAAGAAAATTGAAAGATTTTAAAATCACATTTTCAGCAATAAATATGAGCCAAAATTTAATGAAAAATACATATATAAATCACAAATTTAATCAGGAACATTAAATTGGTAAGTTATTAAAGAAAAAGTAAAGAAAAATAAGAGAAATAATTAATTAAAGTTTCGAACATCGATCATATAGATTAGCGTTACAAAACAAATAAACAGACTTAAACTCTTCCAGACTTTTAAATAAGTTTTAAATTAACTTTTAAAATTTAATGTTAAATAAAACAGACTTTTAAATAAGTTTTAAAATATTGAAATAATTAATTTTTATTTAGAACGTTATGTATAGATCACAAATTTCTTAAGGAAAACGAAGTGATACAGATTAGAATAATGCAACAAAAATTGAAAAAGCAAGGTTATGTCGTAAATAAATTTTTAACACACGTGTCACGTGAAAAAAATTGTAGCATATACATAATGTAACTGACATAAGATATTAACATGTTGCAGCGGAATAAATTTCATATCTATCATCCTTGGCGGAAAAAAAAATAATATCGCCAAATTATCTGGCGCACACATTTAATTCCTTTCAAAAATCATGGTTATTTTAACAACTTATATTAAGAGAGTAATGAATAATATGAAACAATATTTCGTACAATACATATTACGAAAATATACATCTAGCTTGTATATTTTCGTGTTACGTTTTTGATCGCCAAATACGAAAAACTCCAAGGACGACAGAACTTTGAAATTTAAAATTAAAATTTTGTCAATTTGACAGCAAAATAACTCAATCTAACGTATGCACATGATAAATAATACATATCTACACAAAAATATGGGGATTAAAACCCGAAAATAATTTTATTCGTTTTTTAATAATTTTTTATAAAAAATACAATGGGTGATTAACATAAGAAATCTTTTTCTTGATTTCACAGGCGGTCAGTGACGTCACACTTCGCTTGTGTATAACTACATACTTTATCAATGCGAATAAAATCTTTAAATTGATTATGACGTCAATTTTTGTGAGATGAATAATTTAACTTTTTATAATTTTTTAACGTTCACGTTTGATTAAATGTATTTACTTTTATGTCGAAAGAAAATGAACTCGTATTTTTTTCTTTTTGGCAACAATTAAACTTATGGAACTCACAGATATTTTGGAGCAACTTTAACAAAGGTCTATAATTAACAAATAATTGCAATAAAACAATATTGTGACAATAAACTGAGATAAAAACTATCCTATCTCTCAAGTTGGACCAAACTGCACACAGTGTGCAAAATTTCATTAAAATCGGTTCATTAGTTTAGGAGTTTATCGCGGACAAACATCGTGTCACGTAATTTTTATATATATACAGATACCTATGATAGAACTACATTAGCACTTTATCAATGTGTATAAAATTTTTAAATTGATTATGACGTCAATTTTCGTGAGATGCATAATTTAACTTTTTATAATTTTTTAACGTTCACGTTTGATTAAATGTATTTATTTTTATGTCGAAAGAAAATGAACTCGTATTTTTTTTTTTTTTTTTTTTTTGGCAACAATTAAATTAATGGAACTCACAGATATTTTGGAGCAACTTTAATAAAGGTCTATAATTAACAAATAATTGCAATAAAACAATATTGTGACAATAAATTGAGATAAAAACCTATCTCTCAAGTTGGACCAAACTGCACACAGTGTGCAAAATTTCATTAAAATCGGTTCCTTAGTTTAGGAGTTTACCCCGGACAAACATCGTGACACGTAATTTATATATATATACAGATATATATATATATATATATATATATATATATATATATATATTTTTTTTTTTTTTTTTTTCTTTTTCCGAATATCCCTATGCCTTTCTTTATTTGTGTGTGTGTTCTTTTTATTCCGTGCAATTTTTCCTTGTTGCGATATTTTTCCAATGCCATTTTCTTTTAGTTTTTTGACGGCACCATTTTTACTTCCTTATACAAAGTATTCCCGATTTGCGAAATGGATTTTGTATTTCACATTGCTTGAAAACGAATGATCGCTGAATGTTGCCAATTTATACGTGTGACTGTCATGATGTCTAGTTGCACACCTGCAAGTGTCGTCTTAACACGAGCTCTCGTTTTAGAGATGTAAGGGATTTTACACGATTTTTCGTGACGTCTGTATGTATGTGTGTCTGTGTGTGTGTGTGTGTATGTCGCATAACTCAAAAACGGTTGGACGTAGAAAGTTGCAAATTGGTAAATAGGTTTGTTATAACATCTAGTTGTGCACCTCCCCTTTTGGACTTTGTATGATTTTCCGTTTTGGAGATATTTTGAAAAATTAGGTTCATAATGACCAAAATGTATCAAAAAACGGTAATAACTCAAAAACGGTTTGGACAAATCTTGCAATTTAACTGACTTCCCGACCAGCTAGACATTTGAAACTTTCAGAAAAGCTCAGAACACGTTGGCAATGCATTTTTTTAATATTTTTAGCCAACTCTTTCCGATACCTGCTGCCTTCAGCAGCGTTTATGTGATTCAACAGAAAATTTATTTAACTAACTTACCGACTAGCTAGACATTTGAAACTTTCAGACTAGATCAGAACACGGTGAAAATACATTTTTTAAATACTTATAGGCAACTGTTCAGGGTCCCTGCTGCCTTCGGCAGCGTTACCAGTACAAATCTTGCAATCGATTTTTAACTAACTTCCCGAGTAGCTAGATATTTAAAACTTCCGGAAAAGCTCAGAACACGGTGACAATGCATTTTTTAAATATTTTTAGCCAACTGTTTCAGGTCCCTGCTGCCTTCAGCAGTGTTTATATGGTTCAACAGAAAATTTATTTAATTAACTTCCCGACTAGCTAGACATTTGAAACTTTCAGAATACTTCAGAACACGGTGAAAATGCATTTTTTTAATACTTTTAGCCAATTTTTTCGGGTCCCTGATGCCCTTGTCAGCGTTACCAGTACAAATCTTGCAATCGGTTTTTAACTAACTTTCAGAAAAGCTCAGAACACGGTGATAATTCATTTTTTAAAATATTTTTAGCCAACTGTTTCGGGTTCAATGTCAGTGTTTTTTAACGTTATGTATATTTCTAAAAGTGTATAAGGAAGTCATGTGGTGCCCACATCAGATTTTTTTACTTCCGTCTCTTGAAATAACTCGCTGTATTTTCTAAAATTATATATATAAATGTAGCATATTTTCTTAAATCAACGCATATTAAATATGAAATACATATTTTTTGCCTGTATTTTATGTTACTTCGCATAAATAATAGATTTTCAATCTATTTCTTTTGTTAGAAGGAAATTTTCCTCTAATATAATATTTGCAGAAATTGCTGTGCAAAATATTACACAATAAAAGCTATAGAAATAAAACTAAATTATGTATATATATAGCCAACTGAACAACTTTTAAAACGGCAAAATTTTACTAATTGTATAGTATCTATAACGATTTAAAAGAGTAAAATCCGCTGTAAGAGGCACGTTAAAAATATTTAAAAGAATTTTAAAACCTTTTAAAATTCTTTTAAATATTTTTAACGTGCCTCTTACAGCGGATTTTACTCTTTTAAATAGTTATTTCGCACGTGGTTTTTAATTATTTAGTGTATCTATAACGTACTAAAATAATGCATTTTATTTTCAACTTGAGATTAAAAATTTAACTTTGTACGCCCTGAATATAAAACATTTTGACACTTATTTATGATATTCACGCTACAAAAGAAAAAAAAAAAAAAAAGACTAAAAATTTATAATTATATAACTTTGATTTATAAATATATTGTGGAAAAAATAAAAAGTGAATGAACGTATATATTCGTCAGCGGCGTTCAGAAGGCTACAAAAGTTTTCATTAACGAACACATCCTCGAATTACGAAACAAGTTCGACAACTTTCCAAATCTTGCAAATTTTCAACCAGAACATTTCGATTTACTATCAGCAGCGTTTTTTAATGAGAATCAATCATAGTATTTACATGACAGATAGCCTTCGAATTCACGAAGGGCGCTGATTGATAACTTCATCGTATTTCCTTTTATTATTTTTTATATTATTTCTCTTCAGTGAAAACAACGTGTTGCTGGTTACTGGCTAACATTTCATGATAGCACACAACATAAAAATTGCGTGATCTAGACACTCAAAAAATTTTTTCATATCAAAGATGCCTGTCGCTGCAGTTTGTAATTCATATTTTGACAAGTCCATAAAAGATACCAGACACTTCTTGAATCTTTCGCATTGTGTTATCACCAATGAAGACTGAGCATACCTTGCTCATTAGAAACTTTCTTCGATAAAACTAAATATGATATCTAAATTCTGAATGCAAGTATCAAATTTAAGATAATGCTTTGACTAGGACTACTAAGTTTGACATAAAAATAAGACATTTTTTTACTGCTTATTATCAATTAACTGATTACTTTAAAGCTATATCTATTGGAATATCTCACTTCCGTCAAATATTCTTTTTAGAAAAATATATCTAAATTCAGTAGTACCATAAGGCTTAAATTAAAGAACCATTTGTGTGTAACTGTCAGTTTTACAATTGAAAAATGAATATAACATAGATGCCACTTTGATTATTCAAGAAACTTAGTATAATTTTCCAACTGAATACCCAAGATTAAAAAAAAAATATTTCGATAAAAACTTATGATTAATTCTTTTCGAAATAATTGTAAATCAATTACAAATTTACAGAAGCATAAATAGTTAATTTGCATTTCTACCGAACGAATACTTAACAAGTTTTATAAAGATTTGGTTTTCTTACGACAAACTTTCTTCATAATTTGTAATTAAAATAATAATTACAAGATAAAAAGAAAACTTTTTATATACCTCGTTTTTAAATTTTTTGTTGAATCATATAAACGCTACCGAAGGCAGCGGGAACCCGGAACAATTGGCTAAAAGTATAAAAAAAATTCATTGCTATAGTGTTCTGAGTTATTATAAAAGATCCAACTGGCTAGCTAGCCGGGAAGTTAGTTGAAAATCAATTGCATGCTTTATACGGGTAACACTGCCGAAAGCAGCAGGGTCCCGAAACAGTTGGTTAAAAATATTTTAAAAATGCATTTTCACCGTGTTCTGAACTATTCTGAAAGTTTCAAATGTCTAGCTAGTCGGGAAGTTAGTTAAATAAATTTTCTTTTGAAGCATATAAACGCTGCCGAAGGCCGTAGGGACCTAAAACAGTTGACTAAAAGTATTTAAAAAATGTATTGGTACCGTATTCTGAGCTTTCCTGAAAGTTTCAAATGTTTAGCTAGTCGGGAAGTTAGTGAAAAATCGATTGCAAGCTTTGTACCGGTAATGATGCCGAAGGCAGCAGGAACCCGAAACAGTTGGTTAAAAGTATTTAAAAAAAAATGCGTTTTCATAGTATTACGAACTATTCCGAAAGTTTCAAATGTCTAGTTAATCGGGAAGTTAGTTAAATAAATTTTCTGTCGAATCATATAAACGCTGCCGAAGGCAGTAGGGACCTGAAACAGTTGACTAAAAATAATAAAAAAATGTATTGTGACCGTGTTCTGAGCTGTCCTGAGAGTTTCAAATATCTAGATAATCGGGAAAATAGTTTAAAATCGATTGCAAGATTTGTACTGGACAAACAAACAAACAAAAATCGAAGTTAATAAAAACATGGTAAAAAATATTTTCTTTCGTCCACGGGTAGTCATTTTGCTCCTTTATTAGTCTACAACTGAATGAGTTAATTATTTATTGTAATAATTGCTAATTAAATATGAATTGTTATAAAAATTACATGGGGAATACATGGTAAGCGGTTCAGATTTTTTGAAAAACCACGTATAAGACATAATTCTTAAGGTCCCTTTTCACATCTTACTCTTTTTATTTTATTACTATTATTTTATTTATAAGTCAGTCGAGTAAAAATTCCTGAATAATGGAAATTAATCAAGTTTAAAAAGGATTTTAAGGGAAATTTTCTGCTTGTGACGAATGATGAAATATATATGAAACTTCTCTTTTCCGAAAATAAAATTCGGCTGTTAGAAGTCTCAAAAGATAATCATTTAAGGACTATCGGCAACTCTTTGAATAAGAATCAATCAAGGTGTTTACAAGATAGATAGTCATCGTGTTTATGAAAGGCGCTGATAGATGACTTCATCAAATTCTTTTAATTTTCATTTTGCTAATTTTTTTTTTCACCTCTCGTAAGAATCACTTATATCAAAGTAGTTGCGTGATAATTCTTTCGGGATAGTTCAAAACTTTTTGGTTGCGTGATCAAGGAATTTTAAAAGATGTTTCATATTTGTGATGCTGAATGCAGCAATTTGTAATTCAGTTTTTGACAAGTCTTGCGGAATATATTAGTGTCTTTTTTTTTTAAGACTTTCTGAAAGCGATACCACTCTTCAAGTAAGATTTAATAAAGAGGAAGAAAAAACTTTTAATTAAGTGTCATCTCCAAATGAAAAATGCTTTCAAACTTTAAGAAAATTTATAACATTTCATTCAGATTCTTGTGAAACATTCCATAAAGAAAAAAATTCGTAATGCAATCACATTAGAGAGAGAGAGAAAAAAAAAAGAACGAGTTATGGTGCATAAGTTTTGCTCAATGTGTATAATTTAAATTAAAAATCATTAAACATTATGTTTATTTAGCGGAAATTATATTTATTATGCAAATTAGCGAAGTTTTCTAAAATGTGACGAATGATAGGATATATTTAATGTTTGATTATGAAAAGTCGCTAAAAAAATCATTTTTAGGCAATCGACAACTCTCTATGTGAGAAACAGTCATGGTGTTTACTAGGTATATATTTAGCTATCGTTACTTACAAAGTGTTCTGATAAATGACTTTATTAAATACTTTTACACTGAGAAAAAATTCTATAACTGACATCTAGAACCTAAATTTTGGCTCTAGAAAAATTAGTTCCATGTCATCCTTATAAATTCTAGTCCCCTTTGAAACCCTTATTAGAATTCTAGAGCATTTGTCTATATTATTGAGGTCAAACCTATTTGAAAATATCTACAAATAAATGTGAACACAAGAGACGGATTTCAGCAACTATAATCTTGGTTTATGACCCAATTCTAGATAATCAACCGAGAATTTCTCGCCATACAAAATATTTAGAGTATTCAGAATATTGTTTCACCATCTATAAATGTGTACACTAGATTCTCGATTCCCGATCATTTCGTCTATTCAGTTTATTGGCGTGTCTTATGCACATAGCTGGGAAACCAATATTTCTAGTTAAGGGATTTAGAAAATGGCCACTTATTCATTCTAGATGAAGGCGGTGTACTTTTTTTCTGAGTGTACTTTTTTTTTTTTTTTCTCGTAAGACTTATTTATTACAAAGCAGAATGATAATTTTTTTCACGATACTTGAAGATTTTGTTTGCGTAATCAAGGAATTTTCAAATATGCTTCATACTGGTGATACTTTACGTAATAATTTGTAACTAGTTTTTAGACAAGTCTTGCAGAAGATGATGGTGTCTTTTTGAGTCTTTCTCGAAGAGGTATCATTTTATAGTTCAATGCGAGATTAAATACAAATGAATAAAAAATCTCAATAAGTTTTATCACTGGATAAAGATTATATTAAAAATTTAGGAATAAAGTAAGACAAACCCTTCAGATTCTTATGCAGTACGTTGCATAAGACAAAATTTGTAATAAATCCACTTTTTTTTTTTTTTTTTTTTTTTTTTTAATCTTTATTAATTTTCCAAGTTTGGCTGTATAGTTTATGTACAATGTACATGATTCAGATTTAAAATTAGCTAAATCTCCTTAGATGTATACTGAAAAAAAAAAATCTGTATCTGACATCTAGAAAATTAATTGTGGCTCTAATAAAAGTAGTTCCATATTATCCTTATAAATTTTAGTTTATTTTTCTAACGAGTTTTTGAAACCCCTATCAGAATTCTAGAGTGTTTTCCTATACTATCGTGTTCAACCGTATCTAAAAATATCTGCAAATAAATTCGAACACAAGAAGCGAGTTTCAGTAGCTATAATTTTGGATTTTGACCCAGTTCTAGGAAATCAAACTAGAATTTCTCGCAATACAAATGGTTCATGATACTCAGAATATTGTTTCACCATCTAGAAAAGTATAAACTAGAAATCATCATTCCGTTTATTCAGTTTATTTGTTTACCTTATGCGCATAACTCGAATATCTATATTTCTAGTTTAGATATTCAGAAAATAACTAGTTATTTGTTGTACATGAAAGTGTTATATTTTTCTTTCTCAGTGTCATCAATAATAGGATTACATAGTTTCAAAATTCAAAATGTGAGAGTTGCATGAATTGCGATGTTCTCTCTGAAACTCCCCGTGTCCATTTATTCGTAAATGAATAATTTTTATCCTGTTGTTTTCAAAAAGACTTTATCCTGCTGTAATCCTATAGTATTGGAATACTTCATCAAGAATATTTTTGTCACGAATTTAAAGTAAATAAAGCCTTTAAAGTCAGCTCCTGCTTCCTGGGTGAATTGTCTTCGCAGTGCAAAATCTACGGCCACCACTTTAAATTAGCTTGAACATTCTTCTCCATTTTATCAATACATCGCTTCATCAAAATTATTATGAATTTTGCATCGTCAAAAATTGCATCTATGTCTAATCCTTACATCAAAGCAAGTTCAACAAACATTTTAACATGAATAACTTCCGTTAATTATTTTTTATAAACACATACACACACAAAGGAAATGATTTTTTACTTAAATTTTCTTTTATTCCTATGTATTTTCTCAGAAAATAACTTACAATCGTTATTTATTTTTATTTTCGTGAGTTTTCAAAGAGAGTTTTTTCAAATTCATGAAGACATGATAACGTTCCTTTAGTTCCGAAATTGAACTGAAAATAATCCCGCAGAGTTTTTAATGCTTCTAGTGCTCTTGGGGAAGTTGGGAAGAACATTTTCCACATTTTCTTTATCATCGTCGTCGTCTTTTACATTTTTGTCACTACCATTTATTTCAACTTCTAAGTCAGCAATCTCAATTCATAGCTGTGATTAAATTGTAATCTTGAGGAGCTTACGATTTGAACTGAAAAAATTTTAGCGAAAGGAAAAATTCGTGCGTAAGTGAAAGGTACTTTTTTAGTGCCGCGCATAAATGAATACGAGTTATCATTGTTTTCCTAATATCCCTAGTCGCTGGCACGGACCACGAAAAGAACGCGTGTAAAAGAAAGATCACTGTATATATAAAAAAAAATCAATCTCTTTTCCAGAAAATCTGTTGGTGTTACACATTTTTACGAGAACTCGTTTTAACACATTCGACAGTTGTTTAAGAGAGAATCACAGATACATATTCATCGTATTTATGAAGGATACTGGTGCTGATAAAATTCTTTATTAAAATTCTTTATTTTATTTTTATGACATCTTTCCCTCGTAAGAATCATTTATTCTAAAGCAGTTGGGTGATAGTTTTTTGTGAAACTCGAAGACTCTTTCTTTGCGTGATCAAGAAATTTCTAAGACTGTTTTATGTCTGTGATGCTCAACAAAACCCTTTTTCATTCATTTTTTGACAATTCCATAAGGAGATAGTGGTGTGGTTTTTGAATCTTCCTTTAAGCGATATCATAATTTAATGCAGAACTAAGGAAAAAGTAAAAAGAATTGTCCTTTATTAAGTATTATCTTCAAATAATCATTATTTGAAAATCTGGAAATAAAAGAAGCCATTCCATTCAAAACTTAGTGAAACAGGTTATATTTAGATTTTTTTTTTTTTTTTTTTTTAAGTCAATCGAATAAGCTTTATAGTTCTTGTATCATTGATATAATTAAAATTCCAAATCAAATCAGGAACGTTACCTAAAATGTAGCCAATGATAGAACATAAATAAAATTTCGCTTTTGAAGAAACTTCAGTTATTAAAGAAGTCTCTAAATCACCTTTAGACTATCCGTAGTTTTTGAGTGAAATTCAATAATGGTATTTACAAGAAAGATAGTCATCGTATTTAAGAACGATAATTAGATGACTTTATCAAATTCTTTCTTTTTTATGTTGTTTATTTTTTTACCTCGTAAAAATCCCACATAAAAAAAAAAAAAAAAAAAAAAAAAAAAAAAAAACAGTTGCGTGTTATCCTTTTCGTGATACTTGAAGACTTTTTAGTTGCGTGATTAAGGAATTTCAGAAGACATTTCCTATCGATGATCCTCAAAGCGGCAATTTGTAATTCGTTTTTCGACAAGTCCTGTGGAAGATATTAGTTATCTTTTTTGAGATTTTCACTGGACGGTATGACAGTGGAATGCAAGACTAACAAAAAAAAAAAAAAAAAGCATCATTAGGAATCATCGCCAGGTAATGTTGCGTTTAGTACCAGGAGGATTAATAGATAAAATGTTACTGAAATCTTAGTTTGAACTACTTGCCAGTTAATCTTTTAAACAATGTGACTTAAAAGAAAAATAAACGCAATGTAACATAAATGATTTTTTTTTCCCTCGTTAAATTTGAGCTTTTTTTTTTTTTTTTTTTTTTTTTTTCGAAAAACATTTACTAGTGTTGCATTATGGCATCAATAAGGAAAATATAAATTATAATACTGCAATCAGTTTTTTAAAGCTGTTTTGAAAAATAACTACGCTTTCAGCTGGTTTGCATTAGAAGGTTACATGGGCTTCGAAAACTTAAATATATATATATATATATATATATATTCTTTATTTATTTATTTATTTATTTTTTAACGCAATAAATAAAACTTTTGAGCATGCAAAAAAGTAACATTTAAACTACATTTTATTACAATTTTGCTAGTATTTTTGAAAATTCAGCCGGTTGGACCTGGTTTGCAGGGACACTTCAGAGTGCTAAATTCACCAAAATCTATACAGTTCGTGCAACTGTGACCTATAACATGTGTACCAATTTTCAGCTTATTCGAACAAAGCGTTTAGACGCCAGCGTGTTCACTGACAGACATACACTCATACATACACACAGACACATACATACATCATCATAAAAATAGTGAAAACGGACTCATTGGACCTCGAAACGTATAGAAACATCAAAATCTCAAATTCGGATTTTTGACATGATTACAATACCGCCCTCACTATAGTGTTCGAAAAGTAAAAATTTCTTTTTTTTTTTTTTTTTAATTTCAGATAAAACTATTTATAATGAGTTATACTGTTCACAGCTTTTCTGGAAGGTATCCCGAAACCAGATTATACGGTTTTTTCCAAAATTTTCTAAAATTTTAATGAAATTTTTAAAACATATTGTTAAAATGTTGCTATTTTATATGGTTAAAAATTTAAATAAATTAAAATTTATTTACTAAATTAAAAAACTAGAAAAAATACACTTTTTTTTTTTAGCCTTCGGAATCCAAGTAACACTATAACCTCGTCAATAACCAAAACCATGTTATTCTATGGGGAAATTTGCTTACAAAATTACTAATTGCCTATTTTTCTTTTATTCCATTTTCCCATTTGGAAAATTCACTGCAATTAAATTTGTTCTACTTTTCAAAAAATTAGTTTTTATTTTTTTAATATTTCAGTTTGGAGTTTAAAATATGGAAGACGAACTAAGTGTATTTTTCACATATTTTAGCTTCAAAATTAAATTACATTAGCCAATGAGTAATTTTGTAAGAAAATTCTCCCATACAATAACATGGGTTATGGACATCGGTGACAATAGGTATTGGACGCTCTTAAAACTATAATTTATATAAAATGTGACTTTTAAATATATTCACATCAGAAATCGTGATTTCAATAAGTGATTGTATTATAAGTTCAGTTATTTCTTCGAATCATTTGGAAATTTTGAAATTTTCTTTCAGGTTCATAAGAACTTTGTTTATTTATAACCGGTTAGCACTTCATGTGATCAATAAATTTCTCTTAGGGTTTCAAATTTCAAATGCTCACCAAGTACAACCGTACCTCCCTAGCGGACATATCCTTTAATGAACCTACAGATCTATAATCATCATATCCTATGAGAGCAATCTTCTAAATTCCTGAAGGCTATAGAAAACAAATAACCCAATCTCTCTTCTCCACCGTAAAGCCTGTGGATTTCCTGATTGGAACATCCTTGGAAATTATCCATAAAATATCTTGTATATTCTCTGATCAAAGAAGCATGCGCATTCTGTATTGGTACAGGAGAATAAGATATGGTTTTCACACTCCAACTACACTTGGATATTTTAAGATAATTGCATGTTTTTTTTTTTTTTTTTTTTTTTTTGAAGCTAAGAGTAAAGTTATTTAATAATCTCCCACTAAGATGAGATTTATAAAACAAAGCGTTTTCATTTCTGTTTTGTTTCGTACCATCAAAAAATGTATCGCATATAGTCATATTCTTGTTCATATAATGGTAAATTCATTAAGTTATAAGATTTGACTTTGTGTTAGTTTAGAGAAAACATAATAATACCTTTAAAAAAAAAACGCAGTTTTTCATACTCAAGATTCTGTTGTCACCCGCAGGATGGCAAGTTATTTTGAATATATTATCCTAAGGATAGTTTAAGGATCCCTATAGGCATCCAGAGAATGTCTACATTCTTCCTATAACTGTTGAATATTTATCATTTGAAGCCATCCATTGGATGTCGACAGGATGTAACATTTTGACATAGAGAGAATATCCTGCAAATAATATTAATACAATATCCGTTTTCCATAGGATATCAAGTTATCCCGAGAATGACGTTCTCCGGAACTTTTTAGGATGTCATTGTGTTTTCTGGGCTGTGCAGCAGTTTGTAACTGATATTTTGACAAATAATTTAGAAGATGTTTCCTGATTTTTAGCACTTCCTAACAAAACTGAAAAAAAGTTTATAATTTGGTTTGTTCATCTATCAACACTCTAATTTCTATAAAGATATCCATAATGCCTTCAAATAGATTTGTGTTATTCAAATTTACAATGAAATGTTTCTGTTAAAAAAAAAAGTATAATTCGCTCATCAGGTTTATATTCAGTAATTCGCAAAATAATTCGGATATAGTAGTGTCTATAAAATATATTTTAAAGCATATTTTAATATCTTTATAGCGAAAAAAAATTAACATACATTATCTAGTTGCAAAACAACATGCTTAGAAGATTAGCATAGAAATCCTTTCGCAAGAACGCATAAAGATATGAAATTATATGTATGAAAATAAGAGGAAATCGCTAGAAATAAATTTTCAGAATCATTATAAGTTTACAAAAGTTTAAACTAATAATATAAATTATCAATTTAATTTTTTGTATTTATTAAAAATATTCTAAAAATGTTTCTATCTAAAACAGGATGCTTCGAAAAACAACATGATAAGGAATTAAAAAATGCATTATTGTTACTTATTTGTTTTATTTATTTATTTATTATGTGCCATAGGCTTGTGTTTGGTAGTATTAAATTTTGCATCGTCTCAAACTTCATAGGTTATGTGAAATATTTTTTCTTTTATTTATCCGGAAGCAATTGCAAATATATAATATATAACTGATTTCAAATTCGAAACATATGCAATTGACTGTATATATATATATATTTCTACACGAGAGGACAGTTACATTAAATTAGAGAAAATTATATCATTTTAACAAAATGGTAGAGCAAATTTACTTTAATTTTTCTTATGTCGTATAAATAATACAGAAAAAAAAGAAGAAGAAGAAGAAGAAGAAAAATGAATGGTTAGCAATTCAGAAACTTACAACGTTATTGTGTAATTTTATTCAATTACAAGAGAGAAAAATTTATTATCATGTTATTTTATTGAAATTTTCTCAATATATAGTTATTCGGTCTATACTTATATAATGAATTTTAATTTCGCAATACTGAAACAAAATTCCGACTCCCACAATAACACAAAATATTTATTTTTTAAATTTTTGTTAAAAAATCGATGCAGTTTAATCTCAATTACTGAAACAATTTTTCAATTAATAGTAGACCAATAGGCATAAAAAAGGATGCTTCCGATTAAATGAAGCAAGCTCTCTCTCTCTCTCTCTCTCTCTCTCTCTCTCTCTCTCTCTCTCTCTCTCTCTCTCTCTCTCTCTCTATCTATCTATCTATCTATCTATCTATCTATCTATCTATCTATCTACCTGTCTATCTATCTAAGATATATGTTCTTTATGTCATATTTGGTTTTATCTTTTGCAATGTTTAAAAAGGTTTTGATTATATGTATATATTCTACAGCCCCCTTAGTTACCAATTTTCTGGACGACATGGAACAAATTTTAGAATTCATAAACAAGCGATTTTTAGGATTTTACTTTGCGTTAGGAAAAATAAAAGGAAAAGAAAAAAAAAAAAATATATATATATATAGGGATACTTTTAGCACTAAATTAAAATCCTTTAAAGACAGATTTATTTTAAGCATAGTAATAAATAAAAAATAAAAAATAATTACGAAGTAATTTTTTACACGGATATTTAATTTAATAAAAAATTATATAAGTTTAAAAATTAGAATTGGAAGACGAATATTTTCTTCATTGTGTTAATAAAACAGTTCCACACTGACCGGTACTTCTCGATATCACTTTAGGGCAGAGGGGGTATTTCAAAACAACCCTAAGCATCATGATTTCATGAAAAGCTTGTTTTACCAAACAAATATCTCCATATACAACTACGAATCGAAGAATGCTTTCTAGAGCTTTCGAAGAGCCATAGAAACTTATAATGGAGCTCTCGAATACAGCCGCACGCGCTCCCAAGTATCCAGTCAATATTTGCATCCGGTGAGATGAAGAACATAGAAGACGAAGAGAAATGGTCGGCTAACATTTGTTCTTTAACCTGAAGCACGTTCTTCAGTCGGTTTCAAAAAAAAGAAAGAGAAAAAGAAAAAAAAAAAAAAAAAAAAACTCTACATTAATAAAACGAGTCACTAGAACAAAGTCCTGGAACCAAGTAATAAAATAAATTCTAAAGTCCTTTTCACCAGAAATCCGTGCTAATAGCTCACCATGGAAAATTAGTTACACTTCCGACCGTTGTGTGTCGCACTTTCATACCTAGAGGCGGATGTCCTTTGAACAGCCTGTAAAAAACAAAGTATAAAACAAATGAAATTTAGCACGAAGGGGGGTCTTAAGAAGGCAGAATGACTTGTTTTCTGTTAGATGTCTTAAAGTTGTTGACTTCTACGAATCATGAACTGTTAGAATTCTATTTATTTCTTTGTTGAAGTGCGAAGAAAAAGACTTCAAGCACGTTATTACAGGTAAAACTTGTTAAAAGTCATGAATTTCTAAGAGCAATAAATAAATAAAAGTGCGTCATAGTCAACGTATGTTTCGGTACCTCCTCTTTTAGAAAGAGAAACTTAATGTTCTTAATTGGGATTAAATGATAAATATTTTTAGTTTGAAAAAAAAAAAAAAAGAAACTTTGTTAAACTTAATATAGTTAAATGAGATTAAATAACAAAGATTTTTGGTTTAAAAAAAATTTCAACTTATACAGTTAAATGGTATTAAATGACAAAGATTTTCAGTTTTGAGAAAAAAAAAAAAAAAGTATTCAACTTAATATAGTTAAATGAGATTAAATGGAAGAGATTTTTAGCTTGAAAAAAAGTATAAAACCTTTGTCCACTTAATATAGTTAAATGAGATTAAATGACAAAGATTTTTAGTTTGGGAAAAAAAAACTTTATTTCGCTTCGTTTAAATTGTTCAACCAGTTTAAAATTTTTGAAATGATAAAATGTTAGTTTACTTTTTTTTTTAAATATTTATTCATATTCTTAACATATGAACAATATGTCTGATAATGTTACTATATTAAAAATACCAGTTATTTAAATGGACAGACGTCAATCGCGATTATAAAGTTTTTTTTTTTTTTTTTTTTTTTTTTAATAATGTATGTTGAAATAAAGAAACCAGTGTGTTTTATTTAAATTAAATTTGTAAAATTGGAATTATTTTATCGGATTATTAAAATAATAATTAAAATAATAATTAAAAATTTTATTCAAAACAAAATTTCATTTAATATCCAAAATTTCATTTTGACCCAGACTTTTCCTCTTCATGAATTTGTGAGTTATTAAAATCTGTAATAGACTATTTCTTATTATGAAAAAAGCAAAATTCAAGATGGTCTACAGTAAATGGTAATGACGCTTTTTTTTCTTACCTCACAGAAAATAGAATCCTGGTCCTAATAAGATTTTAAAAAACGTATAGGATATCAATCACATGAAATTAAAGCACTATTTTGTTTGTGCTTTATGTTGATCCTAATATGTTGGTCTTATTTTATTTTATTTTTATTTATTTTTTTTAAGACGTTTGCAAAAGTTTCTATTTAAAGTACCATTTTGAACTTGTCAAAAAATGACAAGGGTGTGGAAAAATTTGCGAGGAAAAAAATTTAAAACTGTTACAGTTACACAGTGATTTCATTATCGTCGCCGAAGGGTTATAGATGTCAGAGTGCTCAGCAGAAAATCCGGTTTCTTACCAATTGCCTATTTCTCCGTACGGCACTGCACCTTAAAAACGGACACTTGCAAAGGTTACGTTACTTGCCCTTTATGCAAAGAAAAGTACTCCACATCGAAAAAGAAAAATAAATAATCATAGGTAATTATGTCTGCTGGGACATTTCAAATATAATTTTTTGGTAAGTTCTTCATAATTTTAGTTTTCTGCGAATTACACACGCTATATGACGCCGGATAAAACCTGCTATTGTTGGTCGCAGCACAAAAACACATATTTCAAAATATTTCTTAAGAAAATATTTTTTCTTCTTTTCCTACTTTAAATATTCGGATGGTTGAGGAACTAACTATAAATGTATGAAATGAGCATTTTTTAATAATAAGTATTATTATTATTAAGCCATTCAATGGCTGACGTTCAACGACCCCACAATATGCATTCGATTAAATATGTATTGCAGTCTGAAAAAAAAAAAAAATGATGAAGAAGAAAATGATGATGATGAAGATGATGAAAAATACTGCGATATTTTAATTTTTATTTATTTAATTTTGGGGTATGAGAGAGTAGTTATTGCAATTATTGTTAGCATTAACTTCTATTGCGATAGTTTTAGATTGATGAACATTAAAAAAAAAAAAAAAAAAAAAAATGTTTTCCAATTTACAAATTATTTTCTTGATTGTAAATTAAACTTCTGCATAGCATTTTTAATGTCTAAACTCGTATAATTTATTAAATAAATTTACAAATACATTTGGGTTTTTTTTCTTTTTTTTAAATTTTTGACAAAATTTAAAATTGTTTGTTGACATTTTGCCTGTTTTAACTTATGCATCAGAAACTTGTATAGTAACATGTAGAAAAACTTCAAAAAACCCAGAGAAGCACGGAGACACGCACGTTAGGATTCACCCGAAGAGACAGAAAGCGAAACACTTGTATTAAAAAGCAAATTAAAGTTACTCATGTTATTTCTAGTGTCAAGAAGTTAAAATGGAGCTAATCTGAGCACCTTGCGAGAAAAAATGATGGTAGATGGACCACCAAAGTCCTATTTTGGATACCAAGACACACATAAGAAAAAACCGAGGAAGAGACCACTGTGTCATTGGAGAGATGAAATCGTGAAGTTTGGAAGAACAGAATGTAGAAAAATTCATAAAACAGGGCAGTTTGGAATCACCTAGGAGAAGCCTTCATCCTGCAGTAGATTGATAAAGGCTGAAACTGATGATGATGATGATGATATTGATGAAGATACATATGTACATAAGCATGTTCCTTATACAATTGATTACGTTTATAATTTAATAAAATGTTTTTTATAAAGACACACAACATATTCATAGATATTGTCTGATATAACTAGAAATAAGTTCAATGGCATATTTAATTGTGCTATGAGTTTTCATTTTCTTTTCTAAATTTTAGTGCACAATATACAAGGATACACAACAGCAATCTATTTTATGTCTTCTCTTGAAAAGCAAAGCTACATGTATGATTATTTGACATTCCATTCCCCAAATTGAAAAGAAATAGTATTTAAATACTACCAATAATAATTTGCATGCAAGTACTCACAAATAAATTCAATACATTATGATCTATGAGAGGTATTTGTTTAAACAATTTTGAACATCCATATATAGCAGAAAACTTTACACATTTAAAATATTTTATGCAGATGCACAAAAGCATGTTAGTAGTAGAAGAAGGTACGTTCTACTCACACAGGAGCAAAGAGCTGTGGGGTGTGGGGCTGTGGGGTTAAGGGGCTCCTTCTACTACTACCCGGTCAGCGTGTTATCTTATCAGCGTTCTTCCGGTGTCGCGTGAGCCTGAAAGATAAGGAAGTTGTAATATTTGATGACTATTATTTTAATTATGATTTTAAAATTAATTTTAAACTTAGAAAATTTTTTTAAAAAGAGAATTTCTTATGTTCGATCAGATCTGTCAACACATTTTTCTTATACTTAAAAAGAAAGAAAGAAATGTAATTTGAAATATTTTAAACTTAGAAAAAAAATTATGATTTTAAAAAGAGAACTTTAATTATGATTTTAAACTTAGAAAAAATTATGATTCGTGAAAGATAAGGAGGGTTACAATTAAGAGATAATGAATGTGATTTTTCTTAATTAATTATGATTTTAAAAGATAATTTTAATTATGGTTTTAATTATCACTGTCATCTATAAGTCGATTTGAGAGAATTTATAAAAATAAGGAATTTAACGGGAGGTAATGTATTTCGAGGACTTAGCATTTTTCGAGATGGTTAGAGAATTTAATTGAATGAATTTAAGTGTTGCCATTCGGAGATTTATATTAGTAAATTTTTATAGAACATGTTGATTTAGGAGAAAATAATTATGGTATTATAAAATTAAGTGTTTTTTTTTTATATACAGATATTTTTGAGGTACCATGAGCCCATCGAAAGCATGTATTTTTAAAAAATGCCTATTATTTTAATTATGATTTTAAAATTAATTTTAAACTTAGAAAATTTTTTTAAAAAGAGACTTTCTTATGTTCGATCAGATTTTTCTTATACTTAAAAAAGAAAGAAATGTACTCACCTTGGAATCGAACCCGGTACTTCATCTCTTCGAACCTCTGGCGTTTGACCTCGCGACCATGGCCCCATCATTTAGAGATAAATAAAGAGATATACTTACCTTGGAATCGAACCAGGCACCTTCCCTCTTCAAGCTGAATCAGAGGTATTTCAGCAAACTGCTTCAGGTGGATATCTGAAAAGAAATAAAACTAGTGTGTGCCTATCCCACTTCTCTCATGGGGAAGCTTTAGACTCCCCCATAGGCGGGTTAACACACACCTTTCACACACCATTCACACACACACACATTTTCATGACTTTGCCATTTAGAAATTAGGTTAAAGGGAGATAAATATTTTTTAATAAAGAGATATGTGCATGATTTTTGTGTTATATGTAGTAATAATTGTGAAATCCACTGTTTATCTTTGAAATAGTGTATTTAAAGAACTTTATCAGTGCAGTCTCACTTTCTTAAATTACAGGATGTTGATATTATCTTGCAATTTTTTTGTTTGAACTTCCATTTTATAATAAAATAGTTATATTTCAAATAAATAGAGATTCTTGTAAATGAGTTGTCTTAGAAATTTTGTGAAGGAAAATTTCAATGACGTGGTAAATGCATATTTTCGGATATATGTAGAAACAGTGGTTAAGAATTGTGTTGACGAGTATTTATCTTTGCAATTCAGGAAATGGTTAAACATGTATTCATGAGATCTTGGTCATAAACTTTTAAATAGATAATGAGTCTTTTAAATGAGTTGTATTAGAAATTATGTAAGAAGATATTTTTATGTAGATAAGTAGTTTTCGTTTAAAAATATGTGATTTACGATGAAACTTTGATAGTGAATTCGCATAGATAATTACTGAGTTGCGATAACTGATAGCGTTTCCCAAATATTTAAAGTGTTAACCAATATCAGTTCTTTTTATTTTCGGATAAAGTCTATTGATATATTTTTATCAACTTGCTACTTTTGGTGAAAAGTTTAACTAAGAATTAATTAATAATTGCGTCGAGGTTTTGAATGTGTAATGATGATATTTTGAGAATTTTAATGATCGATGGTGTTAGTCTATCTGAGAGAATTTATTTATTTATTTTTATTTTTTTTTCTTTTTAATAAAGAATTTAATGAGACTAGTGGTCGCCCAGTGGTCGAAATTCGACCATAATTAATTAAAATTATAAGTTTAAACATTATTAAGGTTCTATTGTCAAAGACTATACTTCTATAATCACAGATTTTGCCAAGGCTACACTGTTAATTTACCTAGTTTTTTCAAAAAATTATATGAAATTTAAATAAAAAAAATCCAAAAAATGATTAAAATAAAGAATGCCTTTTTTTAATTTTTTTTTATTGAAACAAAAAGACATGCGATTAAAAAAAAAATGCTGTCCATTGAACTTGACATACATATTTCGATAATTTAATTAATGTTACAAAACTTCTCTGTAAACGATGTTTTTTGTAAAGTTCAGTTTGAACTGCATCATTGAAACGGCGTAGATCTAAATCATGATTTACTTTAATGAGCATACAAATTTCTTTATTTTGATTTTCATTTCTTTGACAATGATGTTTCATTGCAATGAATGACCGAACAAAAGGATTACTGCGTTCCAATTCGAGAGAAATTTCGAGCATTATGTTGTTGTTACATGTTTGATTAAAACGTTCTTGTAATCTATAATTGATAGCAGTGTCAACATCATAAAAATATAATTGCGCATAACATGGTGAACGACCATGTGCAGCAGTCATTGGACCCGATCTGTGATAAAAAACATCATGTATTTTGAAATGATACACTCCACTTGTAACTGCCTCGGATACTTGAGCTTCTGAGCTAACCATAGCAAATGATGAATTGTATTTGCGAATATTTTCAAAATAATTTTTTGACTTACTTTTTATTGAAGGTTCATTTGAAATAAGTCCATCATACAATGATTTAAAATATTCATTTTGACTTAAGGGCGGTAATATTGCTTTACCCTTATGACAACATGAAGTGAATGCAGTTCTGTCACCTAAAGTGACTTCAGATTCAAAATGTTTCGCATTGCAAAACCTGCATTCCAAATCCATTAATCCACAATCATAACTATAAAAAACTTTTGGAATGACATTTCGTGCACATTTAAATTTATCTGTCAAATTCACTTCTTCATTCTGTATAATATTAACACTATTTGTATTTTCATTACTATTATTATTATGTGTCCGCAAATATAGATTCCTTCTTCTTTGTCTCTCACTCCGACCCGTTAATGTTCTATGTCGAGGCATAATAAAAAAAGAAAAAAACTTTCATCGTCAGTAGAAAAAATCGTTATTTTTTTTTATTTTAGGTTGATTTCTTTAGAAACTGATCTATACAAATTGAATGAGTTGAGTTGAGTTGAGTTGATTAATTAGTATATATATAATGCAAAACTTGTGTGTTTTTAAAAAATATTAGCATTCTGCGATAACTCTTTCAGATGAAACTGGCTATTTAAAAAATAACTCATTGTTATTAACTTTTATTATTGTTATTAACATATTAACTTTTTATTATTAATTGAAATTTCAAAATTTTGGCAACAGTATAAAAAAATGAAAATGCTAATTTTAATCTGGAAATAAAACCCGATAATATAGGCTTTGAATTGCACCTTCGTCGTTTCACAAATGTTCCAATTTCTCGTCTTTGTCGTTGTATTTTTAAAAAATATTAGCATTCTGCACTTCTTCTCTATATAAACTATAAGTGTGCGAAATTTCATAATCCTCCGTCCGCGCAATTTTCGTAAAAAGGGGTACAAAGTTTTTGCTTCACGTATTAATATATAAAAAGGGGTACAAAGTTTTTGCTTCACGTATTAATATATAGATAAAAACAGGCAATGTATTTCGAGGACTTTTTCGCGATGGTCGGAAAATTTAATTGAATGAATTTAGGTGTTGCCATTCGGAGATTTATATTAGTAAATTTTTATAGAACATGTTGATTTAGGAGAAAATAATTATGGTATTATAAAATTAAGTGTTTTTATATACAGATATTTTTGAGGTACCATGAGCCAATCGAAAGCATGTATTTTTCATAAATAGTATTATAAAATTAAGTGATATTTTTGAGCTACCATGAAGCATGTATTTTTAATGATTATAAAATTAAGCACTTAATACGTCATACTACGATAAACTCATTTTGTTTGATTATCTTATATAGGATATACTTCTACTAAACTAGTTAAAAAACTTTTTGAATTATTCACCTTAAAATGAAAATACTATACTACAGAGTTACCATTTATTTAATTCATTAAAAAATATGCTTCTTGAAAATAATGAGCTATCTAGAAGTATTTTTTATTGATATGTAGGATATATTTATTTAATAATATTAATTTAAGAACTTTATTTTATAAATTAACTTCTATCAACCAATAACATTTTACCACGCAACAGAGTTATAGTAGATTTTATTTAACTTATCATAAGCTAAAATCAAACCAGGCACTTCTTAATCTTATATTCATGTATTTGCATATTTTGTATATTTATGCATCCTTAAGTATTTTAGTTATGTAATATTTTAAAATGTGATTGGGAAAAAAAATATTTCGCATTATAAATGTAATTTAAGTTTATGCACGCACACATATAGAAAAATTTAATTATTTATTTTTTAATCTTAATAGATTAAAACGGAAATTTAAAACAGAAATTTAAAAGTTAAGCATATGTGCATTGCGAAATTGATTAAGATTTAATATTGCAAACTTAATTATATTGAGTGAAATTATGATGTAACTTATTAAATAAGTAATACTTGTAAATATTACAAAAATGTTGATACACATTAAGGTTTAATAGTTGCTTAGTTATATTTTATGTGCATATTTAGTACTTTTTGTGATGTAATGTAGCTTATTAGATGTCCAATAGTTATAAATGATGCAAAAATGTTGAAGTACTTTAAGGTTTAATAGCTGCTAAGTTATATTTTATGTGTATATATAGTACTTTTTGTGATGTTATATAACTTATTAGGTGAACGATAGTTATAAATGATGTAAAAATGTTGAAATACATTAAGATTTATTACTTACTTAGTTATATTTTATGTGCATATATAGTACTTTTGTGATGTAATGTAGCTTATTAGAGGATGAATACTTATAAATGATGCAAAAATGTTGATGCACATTATGGTTTAATAGTTGCTTAGTTATATTTTATGTGCATATATAGTACTTTTTGTGATAATATGTAACTTATTAGGTGAACGATACTTGTAAATGGTGCAAAAATGTTGAAGTACATTAAGGTTTAATAGCTGCTTAGTTATATTTTATGAATTTATATAGTACTTTTTGTGATGATATGCGACTTATTAGGTGAACGATAGTTGTAAATGATGCAAAAATGTTGAAGTACATTAAGGTTTAATACTTACTTAGTTATATTTTATGTGTATATAGTACTTTTTGTGATACAAAATATTCTCGGGGGATAGTAGTTTTCAAGCAATTTTAACCACAGGAATACACTCTGTTTAAGATAGAAATAGATGCACTAGTATTGAACATGGTGGCTTCTTTTGCGGTCACGTGATTTTTTTCGACCAATCAGAACCATTGATTTTTAATGATTATAAAATTAAGTGATTTTAGTACGCAAGTTTCGGAAAAAACCATGAAAAACTTCAAACGAATAGTCTACAAGCTTTAAAATCTATGATGTACAAATTATTTGTTTTGTCATGTTGATAAACTAGAATTTTTTTACGATATTAAAATGATATATATTTGGCGAGATTAATAGGGGTTATAAAGAATTTGGCTGCTTTACCTAGTGTACGAATTTAGGATATATTTGGCTTGATTTCGCCGATAATTACAAATTTAGTGGTAAACCTACAGTATAAATGCAGTCGCAAAGAAAATTTTGTCAGTTGCTGCTATATTTTTGAGGAGTGCGCACGTTTAGTTTATTAACTTGTATTTTCTATAACACTCTACTTTTTAGAGAGAGAGATGGATTTATCTGAAAAGATGCCTATTTCAAATGAGTTGTCATCAAACTTGGATACTAAGAAACTACCAAAAACTTTTAGTTGTGTTTCTTGCAGTATGGTATTTAAACGAAAATGGGATTTGCTTCGTCACATGAAAATTCATCTCAACGAAAAATCTTTTATTTGTAATGTATGCCAGAAAGCATTTACCAGATCAGATGAGTTAAAGATACATTTAAAAATTCATAAAAAGACTTCTATTGAACATAGATGTGAGCAATGTAGTGAATCCTTTAATCGCAAGTATCAGTTGCTGTTGCATATTAGAAAAAACCATCGAAAACCTTTACCAGTGCATTCCTGTGATCAATGTGCAGAAACATTTAGACAGAAATATAAACTTTTAAAGCATGTTAGAGAAAACCATCGAAAACCCTTATCGCAAGCAACATTAAAGGGAATGTCAAATTCTGACCGAGATCTACTCAAGGAGAAAATTACGCATTTTAAAAGAAAAAATGCTCTTAATACATTTACAATAACCACATTTGATAATAAAAACAAAAATTTGGATTTAACGTCATTTTTTAATAATTTAAGAACTGACATTTTAAACGAATTAAATTTTCAATTAAATGACCAAGGATCGTTGAAATTGTATATTAATGTAGAAGTTATTTTTAGTTGTATCTATGAAAATGGAGAGAAGGATTTTGCTACTCAAAATTTTAGGTCGAAAAGTATAACAACTCTTTTAATAAATGATCTTGAAAGCGCTTTTAACAAGATGAAAAAGTGTTTTGAGGAATTTAGTGAACAAGGATCAGGTTGGACATTAACAGAAATTTTCAAATTAGAACTTTGTATGACTAAATATGGTTCTTTTCAAATGTAATATCTGATTTTACTATATATATATATATTAAAAATTGTTAGTTGAATCTTATAAAATTATTGTAAACTTTGTATAAAAATGATGCATGTAAAAATCTTATAATTTGAAAAATAAAAGTATGTGTATAAAAATTGTATTTTTAATTATTTATCTCATATAAAAATTTTATGTAAAAGTTTAAACTATTATTCGGATTTTTAAAATAAATGCACTTATGTTAATGTAGAGGTTTTTTTTTTTTTTTTTTTTTTTTTTTTTTAAATATGATTTTAAAACTATATATTTTAAAACTACATATTTTTTTAAAAACGTTATTTCATAAATAAATTGATATTTTATAGTAAATATAATCTTACCAATTTTAGAGATTGTATCAAAAAATCATGAACTTTGCATTTGACACATAGTCTACAGTAATACTAATCTACTTAAAAGTTTAACTTTTCTGCGTGCTTGAAATTAGACATGAACAAATTATGTGTTTTAACATGTTGATAAACTAAAATATTTTACGAGATTTTTTAACGTGATTGAGGATAAACTACAATATTTTACAAGATTTGGCTATTAAAATAACATATCTGCTATGATTTGGCGAGATTTTTTAATGTATTTGTCAATAAATACTAATTTGGCACTATACATTGAGTATAAATTCAGTCTCAGAGGAAATTTAATCAGTTGCTGACTTGTTTTCGTGGAGTTGCTTCAGTTTTCATATAACATTTTTAAAGTTTTACTTTGATTATATTTATAATGGATCTATCTGAGGAAGTGCAAGTTTCTGTTCATCAACAAGCCTCTTCATCATGTTTTGAAGATGAGACTTTACACTTAAAGGATGCAAAACCATATATTTGTGATATATGTAAGAAAGCATTTAGTAGATCATACGATTGTAAGAAACACTTAAAAATTCATGAAAAACCTCGCATAGGATATGGGTGTGAATACTGTATGGAAAATTTTACTCGTAAACGGGATTTTTTAAAACATAATGCAAAAATTCATAAAAAGACTTTACATAATCACATTTGTGATGAATGTAGCGAAATGTTTAGGACTAAACAAGATTTATTGAATCATAAAAAAATGCTACATCGAAAGTTTTTACCTGAATATCTATGCGTAGAATGCAACGAAAGTTTTCGATATAAGTATGAATTATTACGTCATAACAGAAAAAATCATCGTAAAGATTCTTCTGCTTACGTATGTACAAAATGCAATGAACGAAATACTCTGCCGATCAACAACTTAGACAGTGAAAATATGAACTTAACGAATTTTTTGAATAATTTGAATACTGCTTTTTTAACCAACAGCTATTCTTTAGCCAAAAGCTTTCATGATGAAAATAACAATATGTATTTTTTAATATTTTTAAATAATGAAAATATGAATACCGAACGCATAACACAAAATATTGACTCACCAACCAACAACTTTGAGAGTGTAAATGCGAACTTAACGAATTTTTCAGATAATCAAAATAATGTTTTCGGTTCATCAACCAGTGAAAATGTGATCTTATCAAATGTTTTGGATAATAATGAAAATGCATACAACGTTTTACCCACTGCTAATGGAAATATGAATACTGAATGTTTGACACAAAGTAATATTTATGACTCACCAACGAACAACTTTTAGAATATAAATGTGGACTTTACGAATTTTAATGTAGAGTGTATAAGTAATCAAAATAATTTTTCACCGGTGAGTGTTGATAACGACTTGTTGACATTTTTGGATAATTTTAATGTAGAGTGTATAAGTCAATATAACCTTAACGATTTAACAACAATTTAGATTTATATGAACCTGTTTTTATATTGATAATAATAATGCAAAATAAATTATTTTAATCAAAAATTGTGTTTTTATTATGAAATTACTTTCTACACTCCATTTTATGTTACAATAGATACGTTAAGTCACGAAAAAATCTAAACATGTGTAAATATATTTTTGCTTTCTTATTAACTAAATCGTTTAATACATTTATATACAATAAGACTTGGTGATTTTAATTCGTTTTAAAGAAATTCTCCCCCAACAAATTGGAATGGGACGAAGTGACTTATAAAAACCGTATAATAAAGAACTCTAATATTGCTGATTTATTAAATATTTTCTACGAATAAGAAAGTGCCTATCAATGCACAGGGCGAATTGTTGCAAGCTCTTAATGATATGCCTAATTAAAAACAAATTTTTGTTATCTTCTGTACCCAAAGAACGAAAACGCCCAAATGTAGCCCCCCTATTGGTTAAATTATTAATAAAAATACTTTCTAATATAAAACACTGGTCTCTTTATTTATGTTTAAATAAAAATATGTTTATGTTTATTATGTTTAAATATAAAAATTGGACTTACCTCAACACAGTTGTTAATTTGCGTCCTTCTCTTCTACTCGCACAGTGTGAAATGAGCGATAACGCTATTTCTTATCAAGATCACGTGGTAAGCTTTCTTATCTACTACGTCACATGACATTGTTTAGTATGACGTAGTAAGCTACGTGACTGATAACACAAACCCTACACTAATGTAGTATATGTGACGTAGCTTACTTACTTACACGGACAAATGGTTCACTCCCGGTTTTTAAGGTTTTCACAAACGTTAGAAAAATCATCTGTACACTAGACATGTCTTAATTCTAAAGTTTTGTCATTTTATCTATATTAACCTTGGAGATATGATAGTCAGAAAATTCCCCAAACACATACACACATGCACACTGACCCATTGTCAAAAGCCACTTTTTTGAACTTGAGAGACCTTCAATGTTATTCAGGTGAAAACTCTCTATCAAAATTTTTGCCCAAGTGCAATACTTTCTTCACTTATGGTAGACGGGCAACGAAAGTAAACAGAAAGAAAATTATGACCATTAAAAATTTGTAAAACGATGTAAAAAGGACGTAATACTGTAATTGAAAAAATCGTTTGGTTAACATCTACGAAGTCACAATTTTTAAAAGGCAAAAAATTCCACCATTTTTTTTTTCTCTTGTTTCTTCCTTCTCTAAAATTGTAATACATTCTCAAATTACCAACTTTTTAGTTTTTTTTTTTTTTTTTTTTTTTTTTTTTTTAACTCTTAACACTTTTACGACCGTACGTTTTTGTCTTTTTTACAGCAAGATTCACCTGTGGGCGATATTCTCCCAAGTTACAATATATCAGAACACAATTTTCTATATTCAAATTCATATTACTAATAGATATACATTAAAATTATACTTTTACTAATCAAAGTATTTATATTCATAGTATATTGGCTATACAAATATGAATATTGTGTATAGTTTTAAGAAATAAATAACATACGAATTTCAAAAGAAACGCCCACTGGCGGAGTTACAGATTTTCAAATGACGTAAATCTACGTTAGCGGTCACGAAAATATTAATATATAAAGTACTTCAAAACACAAGTTACAACAACAATAATTTATTTGAATTGTGCAGCGTATATTGTACTACCAAGATTTAAATCCATTTTATGGAAAATAATGATTTATTAATTAAAATACATCAAACATTGAAATCCAGTACACTTTTTGTTTGCAGTGCAAGAAAAAAAGTAATCCTGGAAACGCAAAATCGCAAAAATCGAAACGAATCATATGTTATATCTCATATAATTTTAAAAACTGTTAACCGCGCGATGTTGTAATTTTGTATTTGGAAGTGCAATGACATCTAGTTATGAAAATCTTATTTTTAATGTTATATGATCTTATGTTTTACAGATATTCACAATTTGATAATTTTTTTTTCCCGTAACATTTGTACGTGCGTATAAGAATGTAAGTGTGCGCGTGTATCTCAGAAAATAAAATTTAAAAATTAGTCGTTAGAATATTATTACTTTTATTATTATTATTTAGGACTGTTATAACTAGGGGTGGGAATCGATTAAGAGTTTTAACTGGGTTAATCGTAGTTCATTAATCGATTAATCGGATTTTTAATCGGTTTTCATTTTTTATTTTTATTTTTATAATTTTATTTCAATGATGAATAAAACTCTTATATTGTGTGTGTATATAGATATATTATTCATTAGTTTGACTGAAAAAAATTTTTTTTTCTTTTCAAAAATTTTTGTCTAATCTATTATATCTGTTTCATAGCTGAAATTTAAATCAAATTTCAGAGTAATAATTGGTGAAATTAAGTGCTAATTTTATATATATTTTTCACTTATTTAATTTTTTTTTTAATAAATTAATTTTTCAATTCATCTTGAAAGAAACATTAAATGAATTTACACATATTTTAGTTTTATATTTGCAGGCCTTGTCCATCACGCTTGTCACTATTTTTAAATGAATTCTCAAAATTCCGTATCATTATAAAAATCTGAAATTCTTATATTTTATAGTTCTTTATCACTTCGGACTAGAACACAGAATGTTATTTGCTGTTTCTACTTCAATAGTTACTATCAGCAATTCTTTACAGACAATAAACGTTTGAAGATATTGTGAAACTCTGTTGACATTTCCCCCATCAGAAGAATGGTGGAAATCTCAATCCCTTCTTTTTTTTTTTTTTTTTTTTTTTTTTTTTTTATCTTTAGCATTTCCATTTTTTGAAAGCTTCTTGTTTCTGAGAATACTATTACCCTAGCCAACACTTTCTGTAGAAGGCTACAGACACGTGGTGTTGCTTCAGCATGCACATGGAGTTTAATAACTGTCCTCCCCCTTTTCTCTATCAACAAAAGTGCAACAACTTTTTTTGAGAAGTTTTACTTTTATTTATTTACTTTTTTTTTTTTTTAATTGCTTTTTCCTTATTTGATGGGTGTTTCTTAGCAAAATATGTGAAAAAATATTTTGTAGGCAGAACAGCATTTTTACTTTAATTTGTAGTTTGAAAATTTTAATCGGATTTTGAAAATTTTTAATCGAATTAATCGATCCGATTAACTCGATTAAAAACATTGATCGGGACTAAGCATTGATCGATTAACCGAACCGATTAATCGATTAATCGGCACAGCCCTAGTTATAACATTAATTTTGTACTTCATTTTCTTGTTTCTCCATAACTTCCTATTTTAAATTTATCAATTAACACTTTCGCGACTGCATGCTTTAGCAGAGCTGCCAACCTAATCCGGCAAATTGTTAGTACCGCCCCTTTTTCTACACCACAAAATTTTTAAAGTAATTTTCTTCAAATATATTTGCGATGAATTAACAAGGGAAAAACTCTAAGAAATGACTGGTGTAGAAAAAGGCGCGGTACTAACAATTTGCCGGATTAGGTTCGTAGCTCTGCTTTAGTCTTTTTGACAGTAAGCTCCGCTTGTGGGCGTTATTTTCCCAAGTTACAACATTTCAGGACAAAATTTTCTGTATTCACATTTATATTACAAATGGATATACATTATAATTACACTATTTCTAATCAAAGTGTTTGTATCCATAGTATATAGATTGTACAAATATGAATATTGGGTTATATTCTTAAGAAATAAATAACATACAAATTGCGAAAGAAACGCCCACTGGTGGAGTTACAGATTTTCAAATGACGTGAATCTACGTCAGCGGTCGTTAAAATGTTAAGTATATGCACAGTATCAAAAAATGCACATTTTTCAATCTAAACTTTAAAAATAAGCTTTCTATGTCATGCATACGTTCACTTCCTGCCCTGGGTTTGTGTTGTAACCCTACAAAATTAATGTTTTAAATTATGAAGATTTCAAAGCCTGTTGTCTTAATACATTTTAATTAGTTTTATTCAATCCATTGTTTCAAAATAAAATATTAAACAGTTAAAAGTTTAAAAGGTCACTTTTTTGTACTTGCAACAATAAAAATTTTCGAGACATTTATTACTTCTCGGAAAGAAAATAAACAGAACCAGCTGCAAAGAAGGAGACTGCAGTTATTGAATTCTCGTTATAGATGAGATATTGTGCAATTAGCCGTCGGTTGAAATGATTTTGGGTCAGTTCTTGCATCTAAAAAATGACTGTTTTCAAGAGTACATCTTAGGTACATTTTTCTTAGAGTAACTGAGAATGGAATATGAAAAACCTGTCATCTTTTACATCTATCATCGTTTTTCTGTTTATCTCTGCATTTTTTTAAGCTCCTTATAAGCAAGCTACCGTTTGTTCTAGATTGCGAAGTCTCCTGCCGCGTCACATAATAGCGTTCGGCGTTACAATTCCAATCAAGATGAGGTCAGAGAGTTCACACTTACTTTTCTAAGTCCCTCAGCTTCTGACTGTTCCGAAATAGGGAATGAAGCATACTTATAATAAGGATGTGCAAAATAAATGTATGGTGTCAAAGTTCGAGCATTCAGGTATATCTCCCTCATCCTCTTTCCGATCTCTATCAAAGAAGCTGTTATTTTGTGACATTATTTCATGACAGATTTTTAGGATGGAAAATTGCATCTGTGGATTTTGATGAAAATTAGATGAATATCCGTCAAGTATGATCATGTCCTGATTAACGCATGGGTCGTCTCGGTTCAAGTGTCCTTGATGTTTTGGGTCCTGAAATTCTGTTTTTAGCTTAAATAATTAAATTAAAAATATTTCTAAATAACGTACTTGGTGCAAATTTTACTTCTTAAAGCAAAATTCAATATTACACTAATATGTACGCAGTTTACATGTTTTCTACACTCCAAGTTATGTATTGCTAATTCAAAAGATCGCATTACAAAATGCCTCATGTTAATAAAAGAAAAAAAATCTAGAATATTCGCTTTGTACAATGGGTTTGATTCACGACTTTAAGTTTTTGTTTATGAACCGCAGCGTTTTTAAAATGGACTCTTCCCACCTGACGTCAGAGGTCACGTGATAGAGGAAAAACAAATAGCAGACAAAGTATTGTTTATCTATAGCGATTGCTGAAATAACATATTTTCTATTCTTATTTTTGATCAATCGTATTTAATCTGTGTTATTTTTTATAAATCATCATTTTTAATCCATTTTATATCATTATTCATTTTGTGTGCTGTATACATTTACAATCACCATTTAGTTTATGTTTGTTATTGATGTTCATGAAGAACATGTTTAATACTCTGACTTTTGGTACTTAAATCAGTGACAGTGCAATATCGTACAGCGTAAATTCATTTAGACCAGTAACTAAGTTAATTAACTTGTTGTAACACCTTCATGCAATTAAATTAAATGAAAACATTTTAAAATTTCAAATTATAATCCATAAACTTTCTACAAGAAGCTATTATTTATTGCTAGATCAGTTAATGTTACAGTTACACTACAATATATAAAAATAGATTCTTATAGGTAAAAATAAATAAACACATAAAATGTTTTTTAAAAATTATTAAATTTACAAATACAATTATTCTACTGTTTACAAATGCACAATATTACTTTTATTTTATTTTATATTAAATATTAAAATTTTTGTTCTTAAGAACAATATTTAATGGAAATCGATTCTCAGAATTCGATTATTCGTTTCCTCTATCACGTGATTGAGCAGACGACGGTGGGAAGAGCCCATTGTTCATTTTCGAGCGAAATAATGAAACAGGATTCAAAAAGAATTCCGAGAACCTGAAAATCCAACAATAGAGAACTTAGGATACAAGAAATGTAAATATATATATATATATATATACCATATAATTTAAATAGCTATTTATATATAGATTTCACCTACACTTTTTTTGAACTGAAAATTAAATCTTTAAAAATTAATTTCTGAAAAGTAAAAAAAGTAAAAAGTAAAAGCTTAAAGAAAAAATAATATATAAATAAAAATAAAAATAAAAATGAATACATGATTTTATTTTAAAATGTAATAAAAACATGTATGGCAAAACTTCAAATCAATCAAATGATAGTGGTTTAAACTTTGAATCAAATTTTTAATTTGAGGACCGATGGCCCTACACGCAAATCCGTTATTATTCGTGCATACATTGTTATCTGAGTTATACATGTACGCAAAACTTCAGCTCAATCGTACGATAGGAAGTGGGTTGAAATTTGAATTAAATTTTGAACTGGAGTTAAAGAACTCAGCCCCCCCCCCCCTCATAAGTTTTTTACTACCTGAGCATGTATTTTCATCAGATTTGTATCTCCTTATATTATTAAAATCTGTCTGTCTGTCTGTCTGTCTGTGAGAAATGCCTTGTCATCGCTAAAGCTCCGGCGCTAATGGTCGCATCGACTCGAAACCGGTGTCGACAGACGCAGAATTTCTTCATCTCGACATCGCGATAATTCGCTAAGCGATGCGATCCTAATTAGCGGAGATATTAATTAAAATGTTGACCCATGTCTACCGAAAAATGACCCAGAATCCATGATTAAATGCTTAAAAAGCGACATTTTTACGGAAAAAGTGGAAAATAAATTAGAAATATCAGTCGTATTGTTACAAACAAAATACCATTGGAAAGGGCTTTTTTTTCTTAGTCCGATGGTTTAAACGGCTTATCGATCGGACAATTAGATTTTTTAAAATTAATTAAACTATAAAAAAATGTTGGCAACAAATCACAAGAATCTTAGCTTTGCAAACGATCGTCTAGACAGCGGAAGCGAAAAAAAAAGCACCTGCCACTGATTGATAAACAGATGGATTTTAAGTGCGATAAAAAATTGCAAATTTCTATTTTCTTCAATTTTTCAAATTCGTACATTTCACTTAGTATACAATCTCAACACCACAAAACAAACTTGCAGTTCAAATTTCATCGATTTTCGTCAATAAACAAAAGATTTGCATTTTAATTGCAAATTAAATTTTATCTTAACACGCCTGACATTTTATCTATCGAAAGAGGATGCCAGTTTCTATAGCGACACAAATACACTTAAGGTAACAATATTTCTTTTTCTACTTACTTCCATTAACCGACTACCGTAGGTAATGGAATTCGAAATTTCACCTGACTTACACGTTTTGAGGTGTCATGGCGCTGTAATATTTTAAAATTTCAATATTTCAGATACTAATTATGTTTCAATTTTTTTTTTTTTTTTTTTTTTTTTTTTTTTTTTTTTAATACGTCATTCGATACACATTTTAAAGTACGGTTACATTATCCAAAGTGGAATTCGAGATTTCACCCGATTTACACGTTTTGAGGTCTCCTAATTAGGTTTTCTTTTGCATTTCAATAGTGGAATTCGAGATTTCAGCTTATTTACACGTTTTGAGGTCTCCTGAATGGGTTTTATTTTGTATCTCAGCTACTAATTAAAATATTGAAAGTGGAATTCGAGATTTCACCTGATTTACACGTTTTGAGGTGTCCTGAATGGGTTTTCTTTTGTATCTCAACTGCTAATTCAAATAATTTCATAAGTAATACATCATTTGAAAGTTTTGTTGAGTTGGAATCGTACAGAAAATTACAGAAATTTCTACCGCCAGATGGCGCTGTAATATTTTTAAATTTCAATATTTCTATTTCTAATCATGATTAATTTTTTTTTTTAAATACGTCATTCGATACACATTTTAAAGTACTTTTACATTATCGAAAATGGAATTCGAGATTTCACCCGATTTACACGTTTTGAGGTCTCCTGATTTAGGTTTTCTTTTGTATCTCAGCTACTAATTAAAATAATTTCAAAAGGAAAACATCATTAGAAAGCTTTGTTGATTTGGAATCGAACAGTGGATTATAGAAATTTCTACCGCCAGATGGCGCTGTTATATTTTCAAATTTCAATATTTCAATTTCTAATTATGATTAAATTATTTTTAACACATCATTCGAAAGATATTTTAAAGTTCTTTTATATTATCGAAAGTTTTCAACAGAGTTACACGTTTTGAGGTGTCCTGAATCATCTTTTGTATCTCAGCTACTAATTAAAATAATTTCATAAGTAATACATCATTAGAAAGCTTTGTTGATTTGGAATTGAACAGTGCATTACAGAAATTTCTACCGCAAGATGGAGCTGTAATATTTTAAAATTTCAATATTTCAATTTCTAATTAGGATTAAATTATTTTCAATACATAATTCGAAAGATATTCTAAAGTTCTTTTATATCTTCGAAAGTTTTCACCAGATTTACACGTTTTGAGGTGTCCTGATTAGGTTTTCTTTTGCATCTCAGCTAATTAAGTTAGACCGTTCAAACTTCGTATACGCAGGTTAATTAAGAGGGGCTGAAAGGGTGGAGAAGAAATGGGCGTGCACCGCGCGCGTACCCCCTAACTTGTGCGCGCACAGCGCGCACTGGACTGCGAGGCCGAAGGCAGTGGGGACCCGGCCCGACTTTTTAACCAATGAGAATTGATTTTTTTGATTTTCTTCTCTTAAGAATAAAAATTTGATTTGAGGAGGAATATAAGCGCACAGCGCGTGTATAAATTCACACGTGCGCGCGCAGCGCGCATGGGTCTGCGCTGTCGAAGGAAGTGGGAACCCGGTATGAGTTTTTACCCGATCAGAAATGATTTTTTTTTAGGGGGCACGAAAGGTGAGGGAAGGATTACGCGCGCGCAGAGCGCACGGGACTGCGCTGCCGAAGGCAGTGGGGACCCGGTCCGACTTTGTACCCCATGAGAAATGATTTTTTAAATTTTCTTTTCTTAAGAATAAAAATTTGACTTGAGAAGGAATATGTGCGCGCAGCGCACGTATACCTTCGTACGTCCGCGCGCAGCGCGCATGGGTCTGCGCTGCCGAAGGCAGTGGGAACCCGGTGTGAGTTTTTATCCGATCAGAAATGATTTTTTTTTTAGCGGGGAGGGGGCACGAAGGGTCAGGGAAGAATACGCGCGCGTAGCATGCGTATCCCTTAAGTTGTGCGCGCGCAGCGCGCACGGGACTGCGCTGCCGAAGGCAGTGGGGACCCGGGCCGACTTTTTACCCAATCAGAAATGATTTTTTTTTTTTAATTTCTTTTCTTGACGCTAAAAGTTACTGTTAGTGATTCATTAATTTTAGTGATTCATTTGAAAATACTGACCCGCTAGCGGGCGAAGCTCGCTAGTATGGATATAAAATACTAATTCAGTCGGAGGATAAGAAGTAGACTAAAATTAAACAAATTTTGAACTTGATTTGGGAGCATAATATGTTTCTGAAAATTAAGACGAAAAACATTAATAAATGATAGGCTTAGAGACCGTCTTTTCATATTTTAATAAATTTGAAAGAGCGATTGGTTGGTTTTAGTTTTTTGTGTGTACTATGTGCAAGCGGATATGAACTGTTTAAACGCTAGGGACCAACAATTTCTTTGGATTAAAATGGTGTACGGTAAAATAATTATGCTCCTAAATTATTCAAAATATGCGTTTTAATTCATTTTTTACATTGATTACGGATATTTCATAATTATTTCGGTAAGTTAAACCGTTTAACAAAACAGAAAAATGAAAAAAATTATGCTCCAAAAAATTTTTAACTATACGTTTTGTGTTTTTTTTTTTTTTTTTTTTTTTTTTTTTTTTTTTGTTCGTAGATTACGAATATGCTATTGAGTTTTCTGTGTGTCGAACTGTTAAGCTACAAAAAGGTGAAAACTATTTTGGGCCAAAATGATACAAACCGAAATACAAAAGTTCCTAAGAATTTCAAAATATGCGTTTTGTCTCCTTTTTCGTAGAGATTACGAATATCTTTATGATTTCTTTCTTAGTCAAACCGTTCAGCCGACAAAGAGCATAAACCGTCAATAAAATTTTAACCCCAAACAGTTTATTGCCCTTAGTTTTTAAATCGTTTAATTTACAAGGGAAATCTCCTTAAAGGACATACTCAGAATATTCTAAAAAAAAAATTCGCTGACACTACTTACTTTCGTAATATAAGATCAGTCAAATTTATCGGCAAATTTTAGTAGATGAGCTGTAAACAAATGAAATGCTTTCAAATATTTTCGCGAAAGAGCCAAACACATTATAGGATTTGGCGAGCATGTGTGTGTGTATTTATGTGGGAAGTCTTATAACTATCATATCTCCGAAACTAAAAAGATAGAGCTACGAAACTTCAGGATTGATACAGGTCTGATGAACAGATGATTTTTCCAACTTTCAGTGAAAAGATGATTTTTCCAACTTTCAGTGAAAATTGGAAAACCGGAAGTTGGACATCGAGGAATTGGAATGAGGTCAGTATCTGAAAAACCACTCTAACGATTTTCTATATAAACACTCTCTTAAATATCCTTTTGTATGAATTAGTTAATTTGTTCAGGAAAATTGATAGGCGTCCTGTATAAATAGCTCAATTCCAGGTCTCGCAAGTGTGTTTCCTTTAAAACGGCTGAACATGTTTTTTTTTTCTTTTAACTCGCCATATTAACCCCCTTTTAGTTATCTTTTTCTATGTAATTATCGTTTTCCGATCAACAATTTAGTATGCCAAGTTTTGGTAAAAATCGGTATCTCAAAAACGGCTCTGACGATTTTATTAAAAATTCCCACATAAATCCATTTTAGATATCCTTTCTAATGTATTGTAGGAATCTTATAGGAAAATTAACAGTCATGCTGATTAGGTAGGTGAATTTCAAACCTCGAAAATTGACGTTTCAAAAAATGGAGGAACCGATTATTTTTCTTCTTATGTTTTAACCCGCTATGTAAACTCTATTTTATATGTCTTTACGCGTTTATCAGCTTTCTCTTACGGGAAAATTTTTAGATGTCCAATTTGTTAGGTCATTTTTATGTCTTCTGATCACATAATCTCCTAAAAGTGCATATAGTACGTGTAATAATGTGTAATGGAAGTCGTGTAGTTGTTTCACATTCGAATTTTTTTTTTTTTTTTTTTTTTTTTTTTTACATTTGTGTAATTTTAACCAATTTTAGCAAAAACTGTAAACTTGCTGAAAACAGTGCTTTATGTGTTCACAGTCCAAAAATCACTAACTTAGGTCAAAAGATTTTTTCAGAAAATTAGTTTCTAATTTAATTTAAGGCTAGCCTTGCGCTGGCATTTTAGAATTTGTGAGAACTAATGTCCTTCAAACGGAAAATGACACATTTTTTAGTAAAATAATATTTAATTAAATTCAAGGTCGGAGTTTTTATAAAGATAGCTAAAACTTGCTAATTGACACTTCCTAAAATATTTTGCGCTGAAAGATTTAAAAGAATTGCAGCTAGCAATTATAAAAGAAAATTTAAAAATAACATCATTTTTATCCTCATTAAAACCGTACGACATGCATCTCATTGTTACGTATAACCTCCTATATTCTTATCGAAAACGTTGAGGGATAATGCAAGACAATTTTAAAATAACTATAATGTCAACCCCTAACCACTGGTTCTTGTACTGCGGTAATGTTTAGGGTCCCCTTTTTTACAAACCCTCTCATTTTAAATAGGTTAAGATCGTCACAAGGGACCCGGATGTCTGAAAAAAAAATTCCACCACCCACATACCGGGTCGTCACCTCCCCTAAGTCTCTTAATTGCAGGTTGCGGTTCCTTTGATGTTAGAACGTTAGATGCTTGTATTGTTCGACTGTTTGCTCCCCATATTCGGTGCCAGACTGCCTTTTTGTTCGTGATGGAATGAATATCTCTAATAAAATTATACTCTTCTGCAATATCAGTTAATTTTCTCTTTTATGAAGATGTTCAGTTATTTCTTTATTTATTCGATACGTTGACCCAAATATATTCAGAGCAGTGACTCAAAAAGTATTTAAGAACTATGTTTCCACTGCTTAAAAGGTATTATTTTGATGGCTAGAGGGAAAACGAATATTGATAGAAAGAAATATATATATAAACTGGTATGAATGAGTTAATATTTTCACTTTACGTATTCAAAATACAGGTTATCCTAGTTTTATTTAGTAATTAAATTAGAAAAGTTTAAGATGTAATCGAAAAATGAAGAATTACAAGTCATGCCCTTCACATAAATTATAAAATATTTTTCCAATTAACTGTACTTAGTCGTTACACTTTTTATATACTTCCGTGATAAAACCTAAAAAAATATTTTATAGAAGAGGAAATCTCATCAATATAGCAAATTTTGTAAAGTTAAGATAACAATAATAACAATAATAATGGAATTGAAATTGCAATACGAGCAATTTTCACCTACATTTTATAATGTATGTGGATATTTTTGTGTAAACCTGCAAACCAATCGCTAATAAAAATGATATCATATTCTCTAGCGGATATATTTTGTGAATCTTAATAATGCACATTGTTAGCTAAGTTTTGTTTTCTGGCGTATAATAATACTAAAATATACTTTAAAGAAATATTTCCCGTAGACCATAATATATCGGAATATTGTTATGATTTCCTGTTTACAGACACATACTGCTATTTTTATTATTTTCAATAGAAAATAGATTACTCTAGATCTGAACAATCTATATTAGTTTCAAATCAGATAAAAAATACTTTCATAATTAGAACGAAGAGGGATAAACCGACAGCTAGTGTAAATTCATTTATACTTTACGACTTTGTTGGGAAGTGTTGATAAAAACGTGTCAGATCTCAAAATCAACTGAAGTATTTAAAAGTAACTCTTAGAAAAATATGATCATCTTTAAAAGAAAAAAAATGCTCTGATTTCACATTACATTAATGCATTTAAAAATTGTTATGTAAATATGTCAGATACATTTGTAACCGAATTGTCGATCGACCAAAACTTGTATATTTTAGCTCTCAGAAACGGCTTTCAATAATGTTTGTATTTTGAATACTCTTCTCAATTGGATAAGAATACAAATAATAAAAATTGGGTATCAGGAAAATATCGTCATTATAGATACTTCGCAGTCAATCTTTAAGAGATGTTACTATGTATAATAATAAACTTATAAAGAAAATTTTTATTTCATGAATTAACTCTGTACAGTGTACAGTGTACATGTATAAACACAGGAAAATTCAAAAATAAAAATGGGTATCAGGAAAAAAATCTTCATTATAGATACTTCGCAGTCAATCTTTAAGAAATGTTACTATGTATAATAATAAACTTATAATAAAGAAAATTTTTATTTCATGAATTAACTCTGTACAGTGTACAGTGTACATTTATAAACACAGGAAAATTCAAAAATAAAAATGGGTATCAGGAAAAAATCTTCATTATAGATACTTCGCAGTCAATCTTTAAGAAATGTTACTATGTATAATAATAAACTTACAAAGAAAATTTTTATTTCATGAATTAACTCTGTATAGTGTACAGTGTACATGTATAGGAAAATTCAAAAATAAAAATGAGTATAAGGAAAAAATCGTCATTATAGATATTTCGGAGTCAATGTTTACTATGTATAACAATAAACTTATAAAAAAGAATTTTATTTCATGAATTAACACTGTAAAGTGTACATGTATAAACACAGGAAAATTCTTCAACATATAGAACATCAAAAGGAATAATTAAATTGCAGATAGTTGTTTTGGTACAAAAGAAACAGAAACGTATTTTGAAAATGCTATCAAAGTTGGAAATTCAAACTGAATTTGACGATGCAACAATCACAGCTGAAATGAAGCAATGGGTTATATTTTAAGTTGTGGCGCATTTAAAAATGAACTTTATTTGATTTTTTATATTTGACTAACACTGTTTACAAATGCCATGCATTTACAAAAAATGATTACATGAAAGTATTAGGAAGCTAAAAAGAACGTTTCTGTATACAATTTCAATTAGTATTTACAAACAGTCACATTCTTGTAACATCGCTCCTGTTTTACTACATTAACATTTCACAGAAGACAAATTTACAGTAAATAAATACTTCAATAAGAATATAACTCAATCATTCTATTGGAGACGGATCAATAAAATATATTGCTAATTACAGTTACTACGTTCACAAGCATGAATACTATAATATTTATTTTCATTGTGATGCTGATTGTCTGCGAACTTGTTAAATGCTATATCATTTACGCAATCTGTATCACAATGAAATGAAATGAGATACAATTCCCGTTCTTGAGTGTGTTAACCTTTTACAGGCCGAATTTAGATCCAGGTATATTTTTCATTAGTTATTTGCATATTTTACTTTATAATACTTTAGTTAGGGATGTTAATCATTTAAATGGAAAAAAAAATACATACCTAAATATTAATTGCCATTAATAATAATTATTAATATTCTTAAATTATTAAGATTAATATTATAGATTATTAATATAATCTGATTAATATTATAAAGTTTGATATCCTTTTTGATAATAAGAGCTGTTTAAAATAAACCAACTGATATTCAGAGTCATCGGATACTTTCAAATTTTTATGCATTTTTTTTATTTGTACTCTGTGGGAAGAAATATGAAAATGATCATTTTGGGGATTTTTTGTACAGTTACCAACTAATGATAGGCATGTTGCTTCTGTTTTAAAAAATCAAGTCATCTTTTAAGTATGTCCGCTAATTTTTTCAAGTCAAAATTAGTGCAATTTAATTTTTTAAATAAGTTTTAATTTGATGTTCCCAATTGGGAACATTGGCCTGTAAAAGGTTAAAATGCGATATTCTGACTATTCTTACAAATTGTGTCTAACCAAACTTCCAATTTCACAATTAATTTCTAGTGATATAATAGGAGGTGACATATATATATACAGGGTGATTATAACTAAAGTTATGATTTCAAAACGCTATAATTTTAAAACTACCTTTGAGAATGACTTGATATTTTACCAGAACAATTGCTAGGCAATGAAAGTTTGCTTGGCAAAGGAAAAAAAAAGTAGTTCCAAAATGTACCGCTTATCCTTCGTAAGATGTTTGTTTCATGAAGCTCCTGTTTTTCTCTTGTCGCTATCACTGGTTCTGCTATAAACACGTATCCTTGTCTTTTTGCTAAAAACGTTGCCGTAAACCCTTAAAGTCTATTGTTTCCTGCTATTCTATTCTATTGTTAACAACATTTCTGTGTATAATGAATCTATTTAGGCATTTCTTTTGAGATTACTTTGACAGAGCCATCTATAGGCACATTTTATAAATACTTTTTTCCTTCGATAAACAAAATTCCATTGCCTCACGATTGTTCTTGTAAAATATCAAGTCATTTTGACCATTAGTTTTAAAATTATAGCGTTTTGAAATCGTATAATCACCCTGTATATATATTAAGCCAAAATCATTACTGCAGAAGATATTAAGTAACACAGGAGCAGGACTAGATGCTTTGGTACATTCAATATTGCTCCTATAGTAGCGCCATTGTGGCAGCCATCTTTAGCAGACGACAGTTAGCTTCATTTGCTCTGCATGTTGATACATCATATACTAACTTTTCCTACATCATTCATCCAATAGACATAAAAATCTCCTGTCTATTTTTTTAGCACATCGAAATTTTTACTATCCGCGAACGTGTTAAAATTTGTGAAAACGAGGAGAATGGAAATAAAGTTGAAATTTCGGTTCATTAAAAAATAGAAAAAGTTATCTATCAGATTTAAATAGCAAAGTTTTATATATATATTTTTTTTTTCAAGTTTGTGCCAGAAACACTTATTCTGATTAATTAGAGGGTTGGTTGATTGGGTTTTACGTCGCCCTAGAGCTGTTCAATGGGCAATTGGCGATGGTGTGAGACGCACCCCTAGGAGTTTTCTGAGACATGCCATCACAATTTTGATCCTACACGGAGAGGGAATTAATTAGATCGTGATACTTAAATGATGATAATTAGATTCTTTTTTTTTCCTCCCAATATTTTTTTCAAAATATACTAGGTAGGACTGTGTTATAAAAATTGTAATTCATGAGTGTCGCGCAAAAAATTAATGCTTCTAAGTTTATATCATACTTTTAAAATCACTAATTTTGATTAAATAATATATTTTTACCTTTTTCTTCAAAATATAAATGGCATTTTTTAACTTAAACATTTATTTTACTTCATTAAAATGTAGTTTATAAAAGTACAAATCTCTTTATATTTCTTACGAATAAATTGTTTTTTCCTTAATAAACCGTGTTTTAAATTCAAGTTTAACGAATATCTAATAAGAAATTACCTACAAAAAATAACTGTAGAGAGAAACTCTAAACCCAAAGCCTTGTTTAATGAAATAAAACCTTATAGGTCTAACATCTGATATCCAAAGCCCATGTTATTCTAAGGAGAATATGTTCATAGAATTATTCACTGCTTAATATACTTTTTTACTGTATTTTTTTGCACTCAGAAATATTACGATAATTAAATCTGTTCTTACAATTCAAAAATTGATTTTGAATCTTCTGAGTATTTCATTTTGACGAAGAGAAATTTAAAAAATTGCACTTAGTTCATTTTCCCATTCGATAGCTTTATAATAAAGTATTTCAAATTTCAAATTTCAATTTTATCTAAAGATAGAACAGTTTTAATGGTTGTGAATATTCTAAATGTTGAATCGGAATTTTTAAAAATATATATTATAAAATGAGTATTGTGTAAACAAACCTTTTCTTAGAATAACATGGATTTTGGCTATCGTCGAGGATAGCTAGTACACGCTGTTAAAGATTAGACAAAAGAAAATTCTACGGATTCGGTCCGAAAGATTTGTATATTTCTCGATACTCATCAACAACAAAAGAACTTTTACCATCTACTTTTATTTATTCCCAAATTAAGCCTCGCTGAATTCAGCACTGTGTTTCTAGTTCTTTGATTCACTCCTTCACTTTTTTCATGTTATTAGCGGCCCGCATATATACTGCCACAGGCACCGGGGTCACAAGGCAGAGTTTCGTTCGGTTCGAGGTAATTTTTTTGTCATTGCTGATTATTTTTTTCGCTATGCTTTTATTTAAAAATAGAAATTCAAACAAAATCGAGTTAAAGATATGAAATAATACAAATTTAAGGTTCATTTCTATTTATAAAGATTTTTCCGAATTTCTTTTTTTAAGTGAAATGTCTTTAAATTATATTAGATGTTTTAGAAAATTTGGAGTGGAAGGATGATTTTTATACCAACTATGTGAAAAATACCAGAGCCGGGAATCGAACCCGGGCCTTTCGCTTAATGCGCGGATGCTCTACCACTGAGCTACCCTGGGTGATAACCAACTAGGCATTTCTCACATAATATTTATTGGCAAGGTCACCGAGTCTGCAAACGCAGCTATATCAAGTGACATAATTAATCGTGGCACAACTCCAATAGACCACGAAATTTTCTTTATGTATCGAAAAGTCTTTATTTATCAACCTTAATTAATTTTAGAAAATTTGGAGTGGAGGGATGATTTTTATACCAACTATGTGAAAAATACGAGAGCCGGATATTAGATCTTTTTACTTAAAATATATTTAAATAATGATGCGACGATTTTTGAAATATTACAGTCAATAAAATGACCGTCGAATTAGACGGGTTCCAGCTAGTTTATTTCTAAATTTAGCCTCGCTGAATTCAGCACTTCTAGTTCTTTGAATCACTCCTAGATGAACTCCCTATCTTATTAAAATTTTTATAGCCAAAGTGCACCAGAAGATCCCGTAACACATTCCAAAGTCACCTATTTTCTTGGCGTCCCTGACCTTGTGAATACATAGAGCAAGTATAGTGGAAAACTGTTCATTATTCCTCTGCACCATTATTATACAGTCTGGGTGCATTTCATAAATGATTAATTACGAGCTCTTGGCAGGGTGCTCATAGACAAAAAAACTGTAGAAAAGGGAAGAGAACTTAAATAAGCATATCCCCTCCAACTCACTTGTCTAGTTTTGACGCCTGTCTAGAAACCTGTAACGTTTTGCTTTCGCACAGGAAATAGTATGATTATATTCTTGATTTATATATTTTTTTTTCGACGAATTTTTAATCGATAAATATCAAAGAAAAAAAATAATACAGTCTTTATATATATATATATATATATATATGAGGGTACGTGTTCTATAAGATAACTGCAACTAAACCGATATCTGATGTGGATGATAAATTTAAAGTTTCATATATGTAAAGTAATGTAACAATACATATACATATAAAGTGCTTAAAAGTCCTTGTGACCTTGACTCAATTTTCTTAACTGTTTGATCAATAACAGAACATAATAAGCGTGTGATAACTGTTATAATAATGATCTCTAATAGATATGACAATATTAACATAACACTAAACATAAACAAAACATTTAATGAACATTAAACATAAACAAAACATTTAATAAACATTAAACATTAAACATAAACAAAACATTTAATGCACATAAAAAAATAAAACATTTAATGAACATTAAACATAAACAAAACATTTGATAAACATTAAACATAAACGAAACATTTAATGAACATTAAACAAAAATAAAACATTCATTGACCATTAAACATAAACAAAACATTTAATAAACATTAAACATAAACAAAACATTTAATGAACATAAAAAATATAAAATATTTAATGAACATTAAACATAAATAAAATATTTAATGAACATTAAACATAAACAAAACATTTGATAAACATAAAACATTTAATGAACATTAAACAAAAATAAAACATTCAATGAACATTAAACATAAACAAAACATTTAACCAACCTCACACATGTTTATCACACAAAGTAATTTGGTAGAACTTCATAACATTTTATGAACAATTCGACAATTCTTCGTTCATTTAAAAAAGCTATTTAAATACAGTATATCTGAGTTTTATTTATGTTAAAAGACAATTATAAAATTATTTAATTGATTATTTATCTTGACATTCTAATCGAGATTTTGAATTACTTTTTTCAATGAACATGTTTGCTTTTAATTCTTGTGATGTTTACATGTATTCTGCATTTGATGGGATTATTCCGTTTTCTCTCACTCAGATTAAAATTATAAAAGAAGATCAATATGGATCTTCTTCATATGTGGTACAGCATCATATTAATATAAAAATCAGTTTTATTGCAGATTTGATAATATTGCCATATGAAGTAACTTCCAATATAAAGGTAATTGAATATTTTCTTATTTATCAATAAGTTTTACCTTTTATATTATCAAGCGCTTGAAATATATGATGCTATTTATACGCTACCGCTAATAAAAAGAGGCAATATAACAACAATAACATACCAATAACAAAACAAAAACAAAAAAAGAAAGTGTATAATTTTATAAAATCAGTAAATAATTTCAGAGTACTTAATGTTAACACTACAATGTTTAAACTTTCATTTAAAAAAAAAAAAATCATCAGTGAGAAAAGTGTTTATTGTGATTCAATATGGCTGTGAGGAAATGAATTTGAGTCAATCGTAGGTCACTGCAGGTAAGCAAGGTGGGAAAGTAGATCGTAGCGTAGCTTCGAAGTTTGAGAATTTAAAGTCTGGTACCAGCACCCAGTGATGTAATAGTTTGAGGTTGGGATGATTTTACCTCAGCAAAGTGGTGGCGCAGGAGATTGAAGTTTGAATGATTTTATGCCGGCAAGGGAGTCACTAAGGAGGAAGTAGTTTGCGAGGGATGTATGAATGCGATCAATTATTGGAATCGGGGAAGTGAAATGAGAGAGCTTGTCGGTTTCAATGTAGATAATATAACGGAATATAGTAAGATGTGTGTGTTGCTGTGGAGGACGAAGTAGATGAATTTGTCCGCTAGTGTAGCTTGAAAGTTCTGATTAAGAGCTATCGCGCTTTAATGTGTTATTAATAGCAAGTATTTGGAGGTTGCAGATCTTGTGAATCTATCTTTAGCAGAGGTGGATAGTTGGGATTTTATCTATGTATCTGAGAGTGGCGTTTCTACATCTTCACAAGTAATTCAAGAGTGGTGTGAATCACTTTCTATATTTTTATTGTTATTTATTTATTTGATCAACATTTGAGTTTCTCGGAGGCAAGTTACCCCTCCTTACAGTTTAACTGAAATAAAACTTTCTTATTTATTTTAAAAGAGTCTCGACTTATATTGTTAATTATCTAAATATTTAACTAAAATGGGATCTACAGCCAATCAAGCTATTGCTGAGACCTCACATGGTCATGTACAGTCACCCAAAAAAAAAACGCCACCCCCCCACCTAATTTCGCCGTAAATTATCGTAGAAACATTTGACTGGTACCGATCGATTTGTAATAACGTCTAGTTTATAACGGTATAGTTAAATTTTGCCTAAGGGGTCGTCTACATATTAAAACTGCCATTAACTTCATTTTTTTCAATGGCAACCCCTATTTTTGACTTCATATTCAGATTGCTGAGATCAAGGCGGTTCGAAAAACCTACCTATTTATATACCTTAAATCAATTTTAAATAGAGTTACACGTGAAAATGTATTAGGGGTCCGTCTATACATTTAGAAAATATAAATCACGATCTACCACCCAGTATACATTATATATTAAGTTTCACACCGGAAAAAAATTTCAGAAATGTTAATTATAAAATAATAAAAAAATTATTAATTCACAGAACTTTCTGAGTTAGTTTATGAATTAAAAGATTTTTATTGGTTTCTATTGATTAAACATCAGATAGTTCACTTCATTCGAAGAAAATTAAATAGCTTGAATAGATATTAAAATATCTATCAAAAGAAAAAAAAAAGATGAATGGTTTTAAATTTGTTTGAAAATTCAAAATTATTTTAACTCAAGCTGCCGTATAATTGTCTGAAGCGGCGGCACTCAACCTGGTTCCCACGGCCGTTTCACAGTGACAATGGGAGTTTGTTCTGATACTGCAGTACTTTCATTTTCTTTAATTGACTTTTTTAAAATATTAAAACAGATTTTTTTATTTTTATTTATTTATTTTTAATTAATTATTATTAATTTTTTTTTCATGACATTATTAAAAACTTTTACATAAATCTCCACGATATTCTTTTGCTTTTATATTTTATAATGTGTAACAAATTAATATGTAAAATAATAAATCCTACTACTTAATGGGATGTTCTAAAATTCTACACTTTAACACAGATACCGAAGTGGACGGTGGGTGTAGAAAGGCTGACTACCCTTAATCTAAATCTTCACTTGTAAAGGTCAAAATGTTACATAACTCTTTTTTTTTTTAAGGAAAAAAGAAGAAGATAAGGAGGAGAAAGAAAGATCAAAACGAATATAAAGCATATTAAACGTAATTACCCTTTAAACACTGGAAAAAGGCGGGGTTTTGTATTGTGTGTCATTTGGGAGCTGTAGAGTGCCAGACAGCAACATAGCTTCCATATCAAGGCTTAATGTAAATAGCCACGCCTTTTCACAAATTTTCTAAAACTTTATAATATAAAGCAAAATAATTTTGCATATTTGTAATTAAATCATTTAAGTTTTGTCTTCAATAATCGATGTAGTAAATACCATTGTGATTTATGCATACCAGCGTCACATATAGAGTCAAATAGGAATATGCAAATTTGTCTTTTTTTTTAAATAGTGTTTCAGCGAATCAGAGGCGGGGCTTCTTTTCTTTTGAAATTCTTTCACAATTCCTCGCCTACATTGTGATAACTTTACAAAAATATGCCAATTTGTATAATAAACATCGAAATATTGCTTAGGAAACAATAAAAATAACATAAAGGTAAATTAAAATAGTTTTCCGTCAAATTATATACAAACATTTACTTATAGAGGATGCAGATTATAACAAGTGACGGCCCCCTAACAGGAACAAAAAGTGAAATATCACTGTAACTCAAAAAATTATGTTAGGAACGAGCTGTAAATTTGGAAACCTATGTTTTTGATGATGCCCGGTCTATTCGTGCAAAAATTAACATAGGTCATAATTCATAATTTTTTCAAATATGAATTTATTAATAATTTTCATAATTCAAAAAATGTTTTTTTAGCAAAAATTTGCATGGAATATGTTTGGGTTACTTCATTCTAACGAATAAAAAAAACAGAATTTAAATATCATAATTATTTCGGAAGATATGATTTAATGTTTGTCACATTCATTTAACATTAGCACCCCCAAACTTTGACAGCTTATAACTCTATGAAAAATTGAGCGAAATATATAAACTATACCATTTTCCGTGATGATTTGATCCAAAGAGTTCAAATAAATTATAAAAAATGGGGGTTACCATTGAAAAAAATGAAGTTGATGTCAGTTTTAATATGTAGACGACCCCCTAAGTAAAATCTAACTATAACATTATAAACTAGACGTTATTACAAACTGATTGGTACCAGTCGCATGTTTCTACGATAATTTACGGCAAAATTAGGTGGGGGGGTGGCGTTTTTTTTTTGGGTGACTGTACAAATTTATAGCATTGTATCAAGAAATAACCTACAGATAGCTTTAAACAATGTTATTTACCGATTAATTTCAAACTAAAGTGCAAACTTGCTCACTTCTTTACATTATCGTTGTTTTCAGTAGTAATTTAGATGTGATTTCAAACGAGAATGTGCGACTTTCTTTTTTACTTTTGGGAACATAAGTCGTGACATTGGAAATAATGTTAAGTTATATTTTATTGCTGAAGTACAGGGTGTACATCAATCATTACATTTAATTTTACAATATTCTTAATCTTTACAAATTCTTTTTTGTTTGTTTATTTATTTGTTCGTTTTAGTGATTGCTCACTACGTAGCTGTCTTTCAGTGTTTAACATACTCAACCAACCAACCTACTGACTGCTGTGATTTTGATTTTCTTTTTCAAATACGTTGAAAGTCAATCATAAAGTTTTCTTGATGCCAGAAATTAACATGCAGGCGCATCACTAGCCCTATGATCTCACGAAAAAGGACAAAACTGTAATGTTATTTTATTTTTACTTTAATGTTTATAAGAAATTTACGAAAACGTTACAACAGATATTTCCAGCTTACTATCACTAATGTAGGAATTTTTATTAACAATATAGGGGCAGGGAAATTTTTGAGTTGTCAACGCTGCTTGTTAGCCATATCGAATTTGGAAATTTCTTTTTAATAGTAGCAGTGCCGCTAATGATAAACCTATAAGTTAATTTTGAAATCGAGTAAAACTTTTTGTTTTGCCTAACGTATCTGAGAAAAAAAAAAAAAAAAAAAAAAAAAAAAAAAAACATAGTAGCACATTTTCTTCTCAGGATATCTTGGAGATGCCCTGTGGAGTATAATACATCCCTGGGGCATCCTGGGGATGTTCCGCGGAAATTTATTCTGTTGTGAACAATCAGAATCAGTGCAATTAATAAAGAGAAAGAAAGTTGTAAAATCAAGGTAATCGTTTGTGTCTTCTCTATACTATATTGTATGGTGATATATCATGACAGAAAAATTAATGAACAGATTTTAACGGAAATTAAGAAAATTGTCCTTTATACCGCATTTTCTTAATAGTAGATTCATCAGTTAAAAAAATTTTATCATTTGAGAGTCTTAAATACATTTGTAGATTATTGAATATGCACATTTAAAAAATAATAATGAAACTTGTAAAATTAATAGAAATTTGAAGGTGATCAAAAGAAAGGGAAAAAAAAAAGCAAAAAGAAAGTATGAACATGACAATATATATATATATATATATATATATATATATATATAAAGAAAGAAAGGGAGAGAAATAAAGAAAATCCGTTGTGTAACAAGCATACGACTTTTATTACCCACTGTTACACATATTATATACTTTTAGAGATAGTATAATCATAGGACATAAAATTGATTCAACAAATCACATACCTAGCAATTTTATGTTCTATAAAACTGATAAATAACGGGATGAAAAAAAAAGCAAACGAGCTGTTTTTTGAAACACTAATTTTCAAGATCTAAAATTGACCTACATAACAAATACAATTGTCAATTTTCTGTAGTAACCAAGTATTACATGCTAAATGACATCTAAAAAGGTGTTATTTTGCAAATTTTAGGAAAATCGTTAGAGTCGTTTTTGTGACAATTTCGATCTCATTTCCGATTTTCACTAAAACTTGGCAAACTTGTCTGTTCACCAAAAACGAACAATTTTATATACGAAAGAATATCTTAAATTGAGTTAACATTGAAAGTTTGAACAAAATCCTTTGAGACGTTTATAAAATAACGTACTTGCAAGATCTCAAATTGACCTATTTTTATAGAACACCTGTCAATTTTTCTAAAGTAACCAACTAATACATTCGAAATGACATCTGATAGGTTGTTTATGTAGAAACTTTGAAGAAAATCGTTAGAGCCATTTTTGAAATACGGACTTACATTCCCACTTCCGGTTTTCCTATTTTCACCAAAAGATTGGAAAATTCATCCGTACACTAGAACTATATTAATTCTAACGTTTCGTCGTTTTATCTTTATTCATTTGAGATATGATAGTCAGAAGATTTCTTCAGAGATGCATGCACACACACATACACACTGACCAAATGCCAAAAACTACTCTTTTGCAATCAGGAGACCTTAGTAGTGTAAAATTGTTCGTTCTGCGCCAGCGGCACCGCGGTACGGGCGAGCCGTGCTGCTGCCGCACCATTATCTTATCAACATCCGGTGACGCATGACCTTGTTAAAGATAAAGAGGGTTAGAATTAGGATGTTATCTTGAAATGATAAGGAATATTATTTAAAGAGAACTTTAATTATTGATTTTTCTCAAACTTATTTTTTCTGTGGTGCTGACACCTATTGAGGAAGTATTGAACTCGTTTATTTTCAAAAATGATGCTTTGCCCTCACTTAGGATCGAACCGGCTACCTGCGGATTCCGAGCCCGCCGCGCTATCCACTCGGCCATCATCTGTTGACAGCGTAAATTTTAATTACTTAGTGTACCGTTTTGCGATGAAATTTATTTTAAATGTAAGTTATTTTCCAATTTAAGAAATGAATGTATTAATATTAGTGAGGATTTTTAGTGCATAATTAATATTTTAATTGTTTTCGTAGATTTTATGTACATAATTATTATTTTAATGATAATTTGGGATAAAATATTAAGACATTTTTTCTTGTGTTTGAGTGATTAAAAATTTTCGTTCAAGGGTGTTTGATCAGTGGAAATATATGATTTTCTACTGTTATATGTTCAAACATTTTTTTTTTTCTATGTGAACATATATTAAATTTCTTTTTTATTTAAATTTGGAACTCTGCTAAAGAGTTACTTTTTTTTTTTTTTCTGTGAAATTCTTAAAAGAGAATTTCTTATATATGTTCAAACAGATTTTTTAATCTGCGTGAACATATTTAGACAATATTTTTAATTATGTAAAATATACGATTTTTCGCGAATGGTTTTCACTAATATTTTTTAAGGAAAAATTGTGGTATAATTTAAATGCGTACAAAATTTAATAAAATGATTACAAGTTAAGGAAATTTTCTCTCATCTGTAATATTACCATATGTGCTGCCATCTGGCGATTATTTATTGAAACAGAGAAAAAAAAAAAAAAAATTAATATTATTGAAGTAGAGAGTTAGAAAAAATGTATTCAGGCAGAAATAGTGATATTTATTTCATTTAGTAATAAAGGATTAGAAAAATTAACTAAGATTTTGTATATTTTAGTGCTCATAGAGATATGAATTTACATTAATTATCAATTTTAAAATTAATTTTAAACTTGGAAAAAAAAAAAAATAAAAAAAAATAAAAAAAAATAATAATAATAATAATAATAATATTGAAGTAGAGAGTTAGAAAAAATATATTCAGACAGAAATAGTGATAAAGGATTAGAAAAATTAATTAAGATTTTGTGCAACCAATAACATTTTACCACGCAACAGAGTTATAGTACATTTTATTTAACTTGTCACAAGCTAAAATCAAACCATGTACTTATTAATCTTATATTCATGTATTTGCATATTTTGTATATTTATGCATCCTTAAGTATTTTAGTTACGTAATATTTTAAAATTTTTTGCATTATAAATGTAATTTAAGTTTATGTACGCACACACATAGAAAAATTTAATTATTTATTTTTTAATCTTAATAGATTAAAACGGAAAGAATTTTTTTTGAACTTCCATTTTATAATAAAATAGTTATATTTCAAATAAATAGAGATTCTTCTAAATGAGTTGTCTTAGAAATTTTGCGAAGGACAATTGAAATAATGTGGTAAGTGTGTATTTTCGGATATATGTAGAAATAGTGATTAAGACTTGTGTTTATCTTTGCATTACAGGAAATGTTTAAACATGAGATCTTAATTATATACTTTTAAATAGATATTTTTAAGTAGTTTTCGTTTAAAAATATGCACCTTAAAGTGAAAATACTATACTACAGAGTTACCATTTATTTAATTCATTAAAAAATATGCTTCTTTTCTACACTTCCAAAGAAACAAATGAGTGATAAGCTTATTTCTTATCGACCATGTTGATACTACGTCATACTACAATAAACTCATTTTGTTTGATTATCTTATATAGTTCTACTAAACTAGTTAAAAAACTTTTTTAAATTATTCACCTTAAAGTGAAAATACTACAGAGTTACCATTTATTTAATTCATTAAAAAATATACTTCTTGAAAATAATGAGCTATCTAGAAGTATTTTTTCATTGATATATTTATTTAATAATATTGATTTAAGAACTTTATTTTATAAATTAACTTCTATCAACCAATACCATTTTACCACGCAACAGAGTTATAGTAGATTTTATTTAACTTATCATAAGCTAAAATCAAACCATGTACTTATTAATCTTATATTTATGTATTTGTATATTTATGCATCCTTTAGTATTTTAGTTATGTAATATTTTAAAATGTGATTGGAAAAAAAAAAAAAAAAATATTTCGCATTATAAATGTAATTTAAGTTTATGCACGCACACACATAGAAAAATTTAATTATTTATTTTTTAATCTTAATAGATTAAAACGGAAATTTAAAAGTTAAGCATATGTACATTGCGAAACTGATTAAGATTTAATATTACAAACTTAATTATATTGAGTGAAATTAGGATGTAACTTATTAAATAAGTAATACTTGTAAATATTGCAAAAATGTTGAAGTACATTAAGGTTTAATACTTGCTTAGATATATTTTATGTGCATATATAGTACTTTTGCGATGTTATGTAGCTTATTAGATAAACAATACTTATAAATATTGCAAAAATATTGAAGTACATTAAGGTTTCATAGCTGCATAGTTATATTTTATGTGCATATTTAGTGCTTTTTGTGATGATATGCGACTTATTAGTTGTCCAATAGTTATAAATGATGCAAAAATGTTGAAGTACATGAAGGTTTCATAGCTGCTTAGATATATTTTATGTGCATATATAGTACTTTTGTGATGTTATGTAGCTTATTAGATAAACAATACTTGTAAATATTGCAAAAATATTGAAGTACATTAAGGTTTCATAGCTGCATAGTTATATTTTATGTGCATATTTAGTGCTTTTTGTGATGATATGCGACTTATTAGTTGTCCAATAGTTATAAATGATGCAAAAATGTTGAAGTACATGAAGGTTTCATAGCTGCTTAGATATATTTTATGTGCATATATAGTACTTTTGTGATGTTATGTAGCTTATTAGATAAACAATACTTGTAAATATTGCAAAAATGTTGAAATACATTAAGGTTTCATAGCTGCATAGTTATATTTTATGTGCATATTTAGTGCTTTTTGTGATGATATGCGACTAATTAGATGTCCAATACTTATAAATATTGCAAAAATGTTGAAGTACATTAAGGTTTAATAGTTGCACAGTTATATTTTATGTGCATATATAGTACTTTTGCGATGTTATGTACCTTATTAGAGGAACGATACTTATAAATGATGCAAAAAATGTTAAAATACATTAAGGTTTAATAGTTATATTTTATGCGCGTATATAGCACTTTTTGTGATGCGAAACAAAATATTCTCACGGGATAGTAGTTTTCAAAAAATTTAACCACAGGAATACACTCTATTTAAGATAGAAATAGGTGCACTAGTATTGAACATGCTGGCTTTTTGGGGTCACGTGATTTTTTTTTTCGTCCAATCAGAAGCACGGAATTTTAATGAATAGTATTATAAAATTAAGTGTTTTTTATATACAGATATTTTTGAGGATCCATGAACCAATCAAAACCAGGGATTTTTAATGAATAGTATTATTAAATTAAGCACTTTGTGGAATTAAGTGTTGATTGTGTACAAATAATTTTGATGTTTTTTCAACCACATGGATTTTTAATGATTATAAAATTAAGTGATTTGTGGAATTAAGTGTTGATCATATTCAAATAATTTAGGAGTACCATGAACCAACCAGAAGCATGGATTTTTAATAATTGTAAAATTAAGTATACAAGTTTCGGAAAAAAACATGAAAAACTTCAAACGAATAGTCTACAAGCTTTAAAATCTGTGATGCACAAATTATTTGTTTTAACATGTTGATAAACTAGATTACATTAAAAAGTTTGAGTATTAAAATGATATATATTTGGTGTGATTAATAGGGGTTCTAAAGAATTTGGCTGCTTTTCCTGGTGTATGAATTTAGCTTATATTTGGCGTGATTTCGCCAATAATTACAAATTTGGTGGTAAACCTGCAGTATAAATGCATTCGCAAAGAAAATTTTGTCAGTTGCTGCTGTATTTTTGAGGAGTGCGCACGTTTAATTTATCAACTTGTATTTTTTATAACACTTTACTTTTTAGTGAGAGAGATGGATTTATCTGCAGAAATGCCTATTTCAAATGAGGTGTCATCAAGCTTGGATACTAAGAAAGTACCAAAAACTTTTAGCTGTGTTTCTTGCAGTATGGTATTTAAACGAAAATGGGATTTGCTTCGTCACATGAAAATTCATCTCAACGAAAAATCTTTTATTTGCAATGTATGCCAGAAAGCATTTACCAGGTCAGATGAGTTAAAGAGACATTTAAAAATTCATGAAAAGACTTCTATTGAACATAGATGTGGCCAATGTGATGAATCCTTTAATCGCAAGTATCAGTTGCTGATGCATATTAGAAAAAATCATCGAAAACCTTTACCAGCGCATTCCTGTGATCAATGTGCAGAAACATTTAGACAGAAATATAAACTTTTAGAGCATGTTAGAGAAAATCATCGAAAACCCTTATCGCAAGCAACATTAAAGGGAATATCAAATTCTGACCGAGATTTTCTTAAGGAGAAAATTATGCATTTTAAAAGAAAAAATGCTCTTAATACATTTACAATAACCACATTTGATAATAAAAACAAAGATTTGGATTTAACGTCATTTTTTAATAATTTAAGAACTGACATTTTAAACGAATTAAACTTTCAATTAAATGACCAAGGATCTTTGAAATGGTATATTAATGTAGAAGTTATTTTTAGTTGTATTTATGAAAATGGAGAGAAGGATTTTATTACTCAAAATTTTAGGTCAAAAAGTATAACAACTCTTTTAATAAATGATTTGAATAATGATCTTGAAAACGCTTTTAACAAGATGAAAAAGTGTTTTGATGAATTTAGTGAACAAGGATCAGGTTGGACATTAACCGAAATTTTCAAATTAGAACTTTGTATGACTAAATATGGTTCTTTTCAAATGTAATATCTGATTTTACTATTTATATATATTGTAAATTGTTAGTTTAATCTTATAAAATTATTGTAAACTTTGTATTAAAATGATGCATGTAAAAAAATCTTATAATTTGAAAAATAAAAGTATGTGTACAAAAATTGTATTTTTAATTATTTATCTCATATAAAAATTTTATGTAAAAGTTTAAACTATTAATCGGATTTTTAAAATAAATGCACTTATGTAAACATGTTTAAATAGAAAGTTTTATATTTATTTTATCAAAGTAATTTTTTATTTTTTATTTATTTATTTATTTATTTATTAATATGATTTTAAAACTACATATTTTTATAAAACGTTATTTCATAAATAAATTAATATTTTATAGTAAATATAATCTTAGCAATTTTAGAGATTGTATCAAAAAATCATGAACTTTCCAATTTTAACATTAACCATTTAACATATAGTCTAGGGAAATACTAACCTGCTTAAAAGTTTAACTTTTCTGCACGCTTGAAATTAGACATCAACAAATTATTTGTTTCGACATGTTGATAATCTAAAATATTTTTCGAGATTTTTTTAATGGGATTGGGGGTATTTTTCATGATTTGGCTATTAAAATAACATATCTGCTAAGATTTGGCGAGATATTTTAATATATTTGGCAATAAATACTAATTTGGCATTAAACATAGAGTATAAATTCAGTCTCGTAGAAAATTTAATCAGTTGCTAACTTGTTTTCGTGGTTCATATAGCATTTTTAAAGTTTTACTTTGATTATATTTATAATGGATCTATCTGAGGAAGTGCAAGTTTCTGTTCATCAACAAGCCACTTCATCATGTTTTGAAGATGAGACTTTTCACTTAGAGGATGCAAAACCCTATATTTGTAATGTGTGTAAGAAAGCATTTAGTAGATCGTACGGTTATAAAAGACACTTAAAAACTCATGAAAAACCTCGCATAGGATATGGGTGTGAATACTGTATGGAAAATTTTACTCGTAAACGGGATTTTTTAAAGCATAATGCAAAAATTCATAAAAAGACTTTGCATAACCACAGTTGTGATGAATGTAGTGAAGTGTTTAGGACTAAACAAGATTTATTGAATCATAAAAAAATGCTACATCGAAAGGTTTTACCTGAATATCTATGTGTAGAATGCAACGAAAGTTTTCGATATAAGTATGAATTATTACGTCACAACATAAAAAATCATCGTAAAGATTCTTCTTCTTACGTATGTACAAAATGCAATGAACGAAATACTCTCAACTTTGACAGTGAAAATATGAACTTAACGAATTTTTTGAATACTGCTTTTTTAACCAACACCTATTCTTTAGCCAAAAGCTTTCATGATGAAAATAACAATACATATTTTTTAATATTTTTAAATCATGAAAATATGAATACCGAACGCATAACACAAAATATTGACTCACCAACCAACAACTTTGAGAGTGCAAATGCGAACTTAACGAATTTTTCAGATAATCAAAATATTGTTTTCGGTTCATCAACCAGTGAAAATGTGATCTTATCAAATGTTTTGGATAATAATGAAAATGCATACAACGTTTTACCCACTGCTACTGGAAATATGAATACTGAATGTTTGACACAAAGTAATATTTATGACTCACCAACGAACAACTTTCAGAATATAAATGTGGACTTCACGAATTTTAATGTAGAGTGTATGAGTAATCAAAATAATTTTTCACCGGTGAGTGTTGATAACGACTTGTTGACATTTTTGGATAATTTTAATGTAGAATGTATAACTCAATGTAACCTTAACGATTCAACAACAATTTAGATTTTTATGAACCTGTTTTTATATTGACAATAATAATGTAAAATAAATTATTTTAATCAAAAATTGTGTTTTTATTATGAAATTACTTTCTACACACCATTTTATATTACAATAGATTCGTTAAGTCACGAAAAAAATCTAAACATGTATAAATATATTTTTGCTTTCTTATTAACTAAATCGTTTAATACATTTATATACAATAAGACTTGGTGATTTTAATTCGTTTTAAAGAAATTCTTTCCCAACAAATTGGAATGGAACGAAGTGACTTATAAAAACCGTAAAATTAAGAACTCTAATATTGCTGATTTATTAAATATTTTCTACGAATAAGAAAGTGCCTATCAATGCACAGGGCGAATTGTTGCAAGCTCTTAATGATATGCCTAAAACCTTTATTAAAAACAAATTTTTGTTATCTTCTGTACCCAAATGTAGCCCCACCTATTGATTACATTTTTAATATAAAACACTGGTCTCTTTATTTATGTTTAAATAAATGATATAAAAACTGGACTTACCTCAACACAGTTGTTAATTTGCGTCCTTCTCTTCTACTCGCATGGTGTGAAATGAGCGATAACGCTATTTCTTATCAAGATCACGTGGTAAGCTTTCTTATCTACTATGTCACGTGACATTGTACACGTATCTACCACGTACGTCACATATACTACATTAGTGTAGGGTTTGTGTTTAGCTTACTACGTCATAGTAGACAATGTCACGTGACATAGTAGATAAGAAAGCTTACCACGTGATCTTGATAAGAAATAGCGTTATCGCTCATTTCACACCATGCGAGTAGAAGAGAAGGACGCAAATTAACAACTGTGTTGAGGTAAGTCCAGTTTTTATATCATTTATTTAAACATAAATAAAGAGACCAGTGTTTTATATTAAAAATGTAATCAATAGGTGGGGCTACATTTGGGTACAGAAGATAACAAAAATTTGTTTTTAATAAAGGTTTTAGGCATATCATTAAGAGCTTGCAACAATTCGCCCTGTGCATTGATAGGCACTTTCTTATTCGTAGAAAATATTTAATAAATCAGCAATATTAGAGTTCTTAATTTTACGGTTTTTATAAGTCACTTCGTTCCATTCCAATTTGTTGGGAAAGAATTTCTTTAAAACGAATTAAAATCACCAAGTCTTATTGTATATAAATGTATTAAACGATTTAGTTAATAAGAAAGCAAAAATATATTTATACATGTTTAGATTTTTTTCGTGACTTAACGAATCTATTGTAATATAAAATGGTGTGTAGAAAGTAATTTCATAATAAAAACACAATTTTTGATTAAAATAATTTATTTTACATTATTATTGTCAATATAAAAACAGGTTCATAAAAATCTAAATTGTTGTTGAATCGTTAAGGTTACATTGAGTTATACATTCTACATTAAAATTATCCAAAAATGTCAACAAGTCGTTATCAACACTCACCGGTGAAAAATTATTTTGATTACTCATACACTCTACATTAAAATTCGTGAAGTCCACATTTATATTCTGAAAGTTGTTCGTTGGTGAGTCATAAATATTACTTTGTGTCAAACATTCAGTATTCATATTTCCAGTAGCAGTGGGTAAAACGTTGTATGCATTTTCATTATTATCCAAAACATTTGATAAGATCACATTTTCACTGGTTGATGAACCGAAAACAATATTTTGATTATCTGAAAAATTCGTTAAGTTCGCATTTGCACTCTCAAAGTTGTTGGTTGGTGAGTCAATATTTTGTGTTATGCGTTCGGTATTCATATTTTCATGATTTAAAAATATTAAAAAATATGTATTGTTATTTTCATCATGAAAGCTTTTGGCTAAAGAGTAGGTGTTGGTTAAAAAAGCAGTATTCAAAAAATTCGTTAAGTTCATATTTTCACTGTCAAAGTTGAGAGTATTTCGTTCATTGCATTTTGTACATACGTAAGAAGAAGAATCTTTACGATGATTTTTTATGTTGTGACGTAATAATTCATACTTATATCGAAAACTTTCGTTGCATTCTACACATAGATATTCAGGTAAAACCTTTCGATGTAGCATTTTTTTATGATTCAATAAATCTTGTTTAGTCCTAAACACTTCACTACATTCATCACAACTGTGGTTATGCAAAGTCTTTTTATGAATTTTTGCATTATGCTTTAAAAAATCCCGTTTACGAGTAAAATTTTCCATACAGTATTCACACCCATATCCTATGCGAGGTTTTTCATGAGTTTTTAAGTGTCTTTTATAACCGTACGATCTACTAAATGCTTTCTTACACACATTACAAATATAGGGTTTTGCATCCTCTAAGTGAAAAGTCTCATCTTCAAAACATGATGAAGTGGCTTGTTGATGAACAGAAACTTGCACTTCCTCAGATAGATCCATTATAAATATAATCAAAGTAAAACTTTAAAAATGCTATATGAACCACGAAAACAAGTTAGCAACTGATTAAATTTTCTACGAGACTGAATTTATACTCTATGTTTAATGCCAAATTAGTATTTATTGCCAAATATATTAAAATATCTCGCCAAATCTTAGCAGATATGTTATTTTAATAGCCAAATCATGAAAAATACCCCCAATCCCATTAAAAAAATCTCGAAAAATATTTTAGATTATCAACATGTCGAAACAAATAATTTGTTGATGTCTAATTTCAAGCGTGCAGAAAAGTTAAACTTTTAAGCAGGTTAGTATTTCCCTAGACTATATGTTAAATGGTTAATGTTAAAATTGGAAAGTTCATGATTTTTTGATACAATCTCTAAAATTGCTAAGATTATATTTACTATAAAATATTAATTTATTTATGAAATAACGTTTTATAAAAATATGTAGTTTTAAAATCATATTAATAAATAAATAAATAAATAAATAAAAAATAAAAAATTACTTTGATAAAATAAATATAAAACTTTCTATTTAAACATGTTTACATAAGTGCATTTATTTTAAAAATCCGATTAATAGTTTAAACTTTTACATAAAATTTTTATATGAGATAAATAATTAAAAATACAATTTTTGTACACATACTTTTATTTTTCAAATTATAAGATTTTTTTACATGCATCATTTTAATACAAAGTTTACAATAATTTTATAAGATTAAACTAACAATTTACAATATATATAAATAGTAAAATCAGATATTACATTTGAAAAGAACCATATTTAGTCATACAAAGTTCTAATTTGAAAATTTCGGTTAATGTCCAACCTGATCCTTGTTCACTAAATTCATCAAAACACTTTTTCATCTTGTTAAAAGCGTTTTCAAGATCATTATTCAAATCATTTATTAAAAGAGTTGTTATACTTTTTGACCTAAAATTTTGAGTAATAAAATCCTTCTCTCCATTTTCATAAATACAACTAAAAATAACTTCTACATTAATATACCATTTCAAAGATCCTTGGTCATTTAATTGAAAGTTTAATTCGTTTAAAATGTCAGTTCTTAAATTATTAAAAAATGACGTTAAATCCAAATCTTTGTTTTTATTATCAAATGTGGTTATTGTAAATGTATTAAGAGCATTTTTTCTTTTAAAATGCATAATTTTCTCCTTAAGAAAATCTCGGTCAGAATTTGATATTCCCTTTAATGTTGCTTGCGATAAGGGTTTTCGATGATTTTCTCTAACATGCTCTAAAAGTTTATATTTCTGTCTAAATGTTTCTGCACATTGATCACAGGAATGCGCTGGTAAAGGTTTTCGATGATTTTTTCTAATATGCATCAGCAACTGATACTTGCGATTAAAGGATTCATCACATTGGCCACATCTATGTTCAATAGAAGTCTTTTCATGAATTTTTAAATGTCTCTTTAACTCATCTGACCTGGTAAATGCTTTCTGGCATACATTGCAAATAAAAGATTTTTCGTTGAGATGAATTTTCATGTGACGAAGCAAATCCCATTTTCGTTTAAATACCATACTGCAAGAAACACAGCTAAAAGTTTTTGGTACTTTCTTAGTATCCAAGCTTGATGACACCTCATTTGAAATAGGCATTTCTGCAGATAAATCCATCTCTCTCACTAAAAAGTAAAGTGTTATAAAAAATACAAGTTGATAAATTAAACGTGCGCACTCCTCAAAAATACAGCAGCAACTGACAAAATTTTCTTTGCGAATGCATTTATACTGCAGGTTTACCACCAAATTTGTAATTATTGGCGAAATCACGCCAAATATAAGCTAAATTCATACACCAGGAAAAGCAGCCAAATTCTTTAGAACCCCTATTAATCACACCAAATATATATCATTTTAATACTCAAACTTTTTAATGTAATCTAGTTTATCAACATGTTAAAACAAATAATTTGTGCATCACAGATTTTAAAGCTTGTAGACTATTCGTTTGAAGTTTTTCATGTTTTTTTCCGAAACTTGTATACTTAATTTTACAATTATTAAAAATCCATGCTTCTGGTTGGTTCATGGTACTCCTAAATTATTTGAATATGATCAACACTTAATTCCACAAATCACTTAATTTTATAATCATTAAAAATCCATGTGGTTGAAAAAACATCAAAATTATTTGTACACAATCAACACTTAATTCCACAAAGTGCTTAATTTAATAATACTATTCATTAAAAATCCCTGGTTTTGATTGGTTCATGGATCCTCAAAAATATCTGTATATAAAAAACACTTAATTTTATAATACTATTCATTAAAATTCCGTGCTTCTGATTGGACGAAAAAAAAAATCACGTGACCCCAAAAAGCCAGCATGTTCAATACTAGTGCACCTATTTCTATCTTAAATAGAGTGTATTCCTGTGGTTAAATTTTTTGAAAACTACTATCCCGTGAGAATATTTTGTTTCGCATCACAAAAAGTGCTATATACGCGCATAAAATATAACTATTAAACCTTAATGTATTTTAACATTTTTTGCATCATTTATAAGTATCGTTCCTCTAATAAGGTACATAACATCGCAAAAGTACTATATATGCACATAAAATATAACTGTGCAACTATTAAACCTTAATGTACTTCAACATTTTTGCAATATTTATAAGTATTGGACATCTAATTAGTCGCATATCATCACAAAAAGCACTAAATATGCACATAAAATATAACTATGCAGCTATGAAACCTTAATGTATTTCAACATTTTTGCAATATTTACAAGTATTGTTTATCTAATAAGCTACATAACATCACAAAAGTACTATATATGCACATAAAATATATCTAAGCAGCTATGAAACCTTCATGTACTTCAACATTTTTGCATCATTTATAACTATTGGACAACTAATAAGTCGCATATCATCACAAAAAGCACTAAATATGCACATAAAATATAACTATGCAGCTATGAAACCTTAATGTACTTCAATATTTTTGCAATATTTACAAGTATTGTTTATCTAATAAGCTACATAACATCACAAAAGTACTATATATGCACATAAAATATATCTAAGCAGCTATGAAACCTTCATGTACTTCAACATTTTTGCATCATTTATAACTATTGGACAACTAATAAGTCGCATATCATCACAAAAAGCACTAAATATGCACATAAAATATAACTATGCAGCTATGAAACCTTAATGTACTTCAATATTTTTGCAATATTTATAAGTATTGTTTATCTAATAAGCTACATAACATCGCAAAAGTACTATATATGCACATAAAATATATCTAAGCAAGTATTAAACCTTAATGTACTTCAACATTTTTGCAATATTTACAAGTATTACTTATTTAATAAGTTACATCCTAATTTCACTCAATATAATTAAGTTTGTAATATTAAATCTTAATCAGTTTCGCAATGTACATATGCTTAACTTTTAAATTTCCGTTTTAATCTATTAAGATTAAAAAATAAATAATTAAATTTTTCTATGTGTGTGCGTGCATAAACTTAAATTACATTTATAATGCGAAATATTTTTTTTTTTTTTTTTCCAATCACATTTTAAAATATTACATAACTAAAATACTAAAGGATGCATAAATATACAAATACATAAATATAAGATTAATAAGTACATGGTTTGATTTTAGCTTATGATAAGTTAAATAAAATCTACTATAACTCTGTTGCGTGGTAAAATGGTATTGGTTGATAGAAGTTAATTTATAAAATAAAGTTCTTAAATCAATATTATTAAATAAATATATCAATGAAAAAATACTTCTAGATAGCTCATTATTTTCAAGAAGTATATTTTTTAATGAATTAAATAAATGGTAACTCTGTAGTATTTTCACTTTAAGGTGAATAATTTAAAAAAGTTTTTTAACTAGTTTAGTAGAACTATATAAGATAATCAAACAAAATGAGTTTATTGTAGTATGACGTAGTATCAACATGGTCGATAAGAAATAAGCTTATCACTCATTTGTTTCTTTGGAAGTGTAGAAAAGAAGCATATTTTTTAATGAATTAAATAAATGGTAACTCTGTAGTATAGTATTTTCACTTTAAGGTGCATATTTTTAAACGAAAACTACTTAAAAATATCTATTTAAAAGTATATAATTAAGATCTCATGTTTAAACATTTCCTGTAATGCAAAGATAAACACAAGTCTTAATCACTATTTCTACATATATCCGAAAATACACACTTACCACATTATTTCAATTGTCCTTCGCAAAATTTCTAAGACAACTCATTTAGAAGAATCTCTATTTATTTGAAATATAACTATTTTATTATAAAATGGAAGTTCAAAAAAAATTCTTTCCGTTTTAATCTATTAAGATTAAAAAATAAATAATTAAATTTTTCTATGTGTGTGCGTACATAAACTTAAATTACATTTATAATGCAAAAAATTTTAAAATATTACGTAACTAAAATACTTAAGGATGCATAAATATACAAAATATGCAAATACATGAATATAAGATTAATAAGTACATGGTTTGATTTTAGCTTGTGACAAGTTAAATAAAATGTACTATAACTCTGTTGCGTGGTAAAATGTTATTGGTTGCACAAAATCTTAATTAATTTTTCTAATCCTTTATCACTATTTCTGTCTGAATATATTTTTTCTAACTCTCTACTTCAATATTATTATTATTATTATTTTTTTTTTTTTTTTTTTATTTTTTTTTTTTTTTCCAAGTTTAAAATTAATTTTAAAATTGATAATTAATGTAAATTCATATCTCTATGAGCACTAAAATATACAAAATCTTAGTTAATTTTTCTAATCCTTTATTACTAAATGAAATAAATATCACTATTTCTGCCTGAATACATTTTTTCTAACTCTCTACTTCAATAATATTAATTTTTTTTTTTTTTTTTCTCTGTTTCAATAAATAATCGCCAGATGGCAGCACATATGGTAATATTTCAGATGAGAGAAAATTTCCTTAACTTGTAATCATTTTATTAAATTTTGTACGCATTTAAATTATACCACAATTTTTCCTTAAAAAATATTAGTGAAAACCATTCGCGAAAAATCGTATATTTTACATAATTAAAAATACTGTCTAAATATGTTCACGCAGATTAAAAAATCTGTTTGAACATATATAAGAAATTCTCTTTTAAGAATTTCACAGAAAAAAAAAAAAAAAGTAACTCTTTAGCAGAGTTCCAAATTTAAATAAAAAAGAAATTTAATATATGTTCACATAGAAAAAAAAAAATGTTTGAACATATAACAGTAGAAAATCATATATTTCCACTGATCAAACACCCTTGAACGAAAATTTTTAATCACTCAAACACAAGAAAAAAATGTCTTAATATTTTATCCCAAATTATCATTAAAATAATAATTATGTACATAAAATCTACGAAAACAATTAAAATATTAATTATGCACTAAAAATCCTCACTAATATTAATACATTCATTTCTTAAATTGGAAAATAACTTACATTTAAAATAAATTTCATCGCAAAACGGTACACTAAGTAATTAAAATTTACGCTGTCAACAGATGATGGCCGAGTGGATAGCGCGGCGGGCTCGGAATCCGCAGGTAGCCGGTTCGATCCTAAGTGAGGGCAAAGCATCATTTTTGAAAATAAACGAGTTCAATACTTCCTCAATAGGTGTCAGCACCACAGAAAAAATAAGTTTGAGAAAAATCAATAATTAAAGTTCTCTTTAAATAATATTCCTTATCATTTCAAGATAACATCCTAATTCTAACCCTCTTTATCTTTAACAAGGTCATGCGTCACCGGATGTTGATAAGATAATGGTGCGGCAGCAGCACGGCTCGCCCGTACCGCGGTGCCGCGGGCGCAGAACGAACAATTTTACACTACTGACCTTAAAATAGGTAAAAACTCGATATCGAAAATTTTGATAAAATACTTCCATTACCTATGGTTGTCGGGTGATGGAAGTAAAAAAATCTAATTTATTTTTTACAAAAATTATTAAACATAAAGAATCATAGTATTAAATTTTATTTAACAAACACATTAAAATTGCATTCCAGACCGAAATTAATTTCGGATTTCCAAGCGAAATAAAGTTAAATGCGCAATATAGCATTTAGGTTATACTTTGCGTCCGCAGTTTAATATAGAATTTGAAGAAAATAAATTAATTTATTGAAAATTTTGATAAAATACCACTCATTTCAGTATATGTATGTATGTATGTATAGATAGATAGTTCAAATTTTAATTTTTACAAAAATTTTGCACGAAATATAAACTTGATTTTAATGTAACTGTAATAAAATATTTCAATTCTGGAAATGGAAATGAACGTTTTCATTTTATTTTCATCGGTTATTTGAATATTAGTAGTTTTTTAAAAATTATAAAGGTGTGAATCTCAACTAGCAACTCAGCAGGTTATTTTCTCAACGTCAATCATGCAAGTACATATTTATTCTAAACGCATTTGGTTTTCAATTTCAAAGTTTAAAGTGTGTTATTTCTTTCAATTTAACATTTCTATTTCACTACATTGTATTACGCCGCTTTGAAACTTTAGATATCTTAATTCGTAATTTCCATATTATTTTTATTGTATATAAAGTACGCGCTATGATAATCTATAATTCTTTATTTTGTTAAGCAGAAAGAATAAATTTTCGTTTTTGTTGTATATACACGTTTACAGGTCTCATAAATCTGAATATAAAGTTTTTAGTGGTTCATCCATAGCCTCCTAAACTAGATGCCTGTCGGATTGCTCGGAAACTTGGCAATATTTGAAGCGGTAGACAGCGCCACTTGGTACAGATTGCGTGACTTTTTTATTCAACAGCCACCAAAATTTTTTTAAAGTGAGATATGATATACATAAAAGGCGAATAGAATCGGAGAAACGTCGATTATATGTATCATATATCACTTCTTAAAATTATTGTTGACAGTTGAATAAAAAAGTCGCGCAATTTGTACCAGGTGGCGCTGTCTACCGCTTTAACTATTGCCAAGTTTCTGAGCCACGCGACAGGCATCTAGTTTAGGAGGCTATGGTTTATCTGTGTGTCTGTGTGATCAGCATAGCTGAAAAAGAGGTATTAGCAGGAAATCCGAATTTTGCATTCTCAATCTGTATCATGTGAAGTTACCACTTGAAATATGATATTAATATTAAAAAAAAAAAAAAAAAAAAAATGGTTCGTGTACAGAGATACACAAAAACATTCAAATACAGTAAATCTCTGCGTTACCTAAATTAACTGAAAAAGAAGCAAGGGCGTTTTACATATTTACCTTTGTTACAAAGTTACCTATGCAAATTTTATGAATTTCTAAACAGGACTCCACACTGTAAAAAATGTATTCTTAAAAATGAGCTAAATAGTTTCAAAATAGCTCCGAAACAATACATACTTATATTTGAAAACCCATGTACTCATTTTTGAGTATACTTACATGCTGAAAAATAGGGTTGAGCAATAAGAATCCCAATATCCCGATTTTTGGCATGTCAATATACTCAAAAATGAGTGTATGGGTTTTCAAATTGAAGTACATATTGTTCCGGAGCTATTTTGAGACAATTTAGCTCATTTTTAAGAAACCATTTTTAACAGTGCAGACTCACTGGAATTAGCATAAAAACGTATACATATTTCCATTTGCATTTTTACTTGCGAAATCTATAATAGATTTTTTATTGTACACATGTGGGCTATTGGAGTTTGGGCTTCAAATTGCACTAGAATTTGATGTTTCACTTTAGTTTGATCTGCTTCTAGATAATTCGTTTCAGTTTAAAAAACAACGAATTTTTCTACAATTTCTCATGTTTTATAACTTTTACCAACTACTATGTAACAGTATTTGTATCTTTTTTATTAAAATCACACAATCAATTGATTGGAAGAAAATCATATTTATTGAAATTTTTATTTTTCCGACTGAGTGAAAATAATGCCTGGACCGGGAGTCGAACCCCGGTATTTGTATCATCTACATTTTTCAGAACCAGAATTTTTTAACAGTAATTTTCTGTAATATCTTCCCATGGTCAATTAAGGTAAAAATTACTACATACGACTATGTTTGCAGAAGAGTTAGTGAAAAAAGGCGGGTTCGTAAAAGCCCTGGGTTGTTATGTTAGGTTTAACTATTTTTTGTGTTATTTTTGCTATCACGATCATGAGAATTGACAACCTGAAATTTGAAATATATAAATATATGTGTCTTAAAATAAAATAATAATAATAATATTTTTTTTTACTCGTATGAGTTTAATAAAACCATTTCATCTCGACAAAAAATATTTTGCTTTCCGTAAAAGAATTTAATTGCAATAGAAGACATGTATATTATTTTTAAGAATGATACCCCCCCCCCCCTACTCTCTCTCTCTCTCTCTCTCCTCTCCTCTTTAGGACTTAGTCTAAAATTTGTTTTGCCTAAAATTATGGGAAAGTGTCTAATAATTTACGAGTAATGCATGATTTTACTGTCTACTTGTGCATGCGTATTAGTACGTGCTTGTGCGCAAGAAAAATCAAAATGTGTGTCCTACATAGCAATGTAGATAGATCACAAAGTTTTAATCTCAGTTTGAAGCAATAGTCTTTGGGGGTTAAAGAAAAGTTATAAATAATACAAACCTATTTTTAAAAGAATTCCTCACATATGAAAACGATATTTTGTATTTCACATTTCAATATCTTGTGTGAACCTCATTAAAAGAAAAAAATTACTTTTCATCTAATCGATTACAGAGTAAATAATACCCATATTCAAACATATTAATTTTCTTTTTAACTTTATCAAAACGATATAATATCTCAATTGCTGTAATCATATTTTTTTCTTAAGTTTGCTTGACTGTTATTTAACTTAATTATATTCAAAAAACCAAATTATTTTCTTTTAAATGACTATTATCAAAAATTTTACCCCACTTATTATACTAAAAATTTGCAATGAATTAAATAAAATGATTCATTTAGGCAAGTTACTATTTTCCTTTCCCTGTATCTTTCTTTATTAGACAGCTAGTATCCTATACTGAATATCAAATACTTTGCAGATCGATGGACGGATAAAAAGGGGCGTTTTGGACTCAACTTGTAATTTTGATCTTCGTTAAACATACTAAGAGATATCGCTCCTAAGGGAGTGGCCAAATGATTGATTCCTGGAGATTCAGGACTTCACTTTCGATACTAAAAAACTACCAAATGTGAGCGCCTGATTGACAGGTAAGTCAGGGAATGCAAGCTTTGATGCAAAGAGAATAAATTTAACAACAAAAAAATGAGATAATGATCTTATAGGTAAGTAGAAAAACAAAAGGCTTTACCGCCTGGGATTTGTGTTTAAAAATAATGTGAAATATACATAATGAAAATAAATACAGCAATGCCCCACAGATGACTTATTTATTAATGCAACTTAGTATTTTCTTTAATTTATTAATAAATTTAGTATTTTCTTCACGGAGAAAAAATTCTGTAACTGGCATCTAGAATCTAGCTTGTGGTTCTAGTAGAAATACTTCCATGTCATCCATATAAATTCTAGTCCCCTTTGAAAGCGAGTTCTAGAAACCCCAATTAGAGTTTTAGAGCGTTTGTCTATATTTATCAAGGTCAAATTTATTTTAAAATCTCTGTAAATAAGAGGCAAGTTTTAGCAACTATAATCTTGGTTTATGGCCCAATTTTAGAAAATTAAGCGAGAATTTCTCGCAATGCAAAGCATTCAGAATATTTAGAATATTCAGAATGTTGCTTCACCATCTAGAAATGTATACACTAGAAATTCTAGATCATTTTGTCTATTCAGTTTATTAGCGTGCTTTATACTCATGGATCGGAAAGCTATGTTTCTAGTTTAGGGATTTAGAAACTGACCACTTATTCGTTCTAGATGATAGTGGTATATATATATATTTTCCTCAGTGAATTAGTAAAAAAAAAGCCCAAGTTTCCCAAAGTTAACGCTAAAAATTATGTCATAGCTAAAACAAACTATTGAAATAAATAAAATAATTGGAATAAAAAATAAAAGAAGAAATTTTATTCATGGTTTCCATGCTTGGATTGCAACTGAAATCAAAGTCAGAAATCAGGTCCTGTATCCTTCTATATGACTGAAATTACCATGCGTCATGGAATAACCCGATGTGTGCTAATTTTTCAAATGGTGAATTTACTTCGGAAAAAAAAATCATAAAAATACATCAATTAATATATATATATATATATATATATATATATATATGTGTGTGTGTGTGTGTGTGTGTGTGTGTGTGTGTGTGTAAACACCGTAAATATGAATGTCTGTAGGGATTCACCATTGAAAAATTTCCCAAAACAGAAATTGCAATAAAAGTATTTACAAGCGAAAGTTATTATTTTTTGATAGATCCAATCTATATATTACCTAAATGTAAATTGCATTATTTTATTTTGTGTATACACTGTAAAAAATTTTGGTTCAACGTTGAACCAAAATATGGTTCAATGCTGGGTGCATCCATATAATGGTAAAACCTGTCTCCATAACATGGTACTTGCTTTCAGCCATACTTTGGAACTACGTTGAACAATGTTTTGGGAAAAGGTTGAACCATATTTTCAGAAAAGGAAGAACCAAGTTTTGGGAAAAAGTGTAACCATAATTTGGAACTACGTTGAATCATGTTTAGGGAAAAGGTAAAACCATAATTTGGAATTATGTTGAGCCATGTTTTGGGAAAAGGTAAAACTATAGCTTGAAATTACATTGAACCATGTTTTGAAAAAAGGTGTAGCCACAGTTTAGAACTATTTTGAACCTCTATTTGGAATTAGGATGAACCCTACAGTGCATAGCCAAATTATTATACCAAAGCAAAAAACAGATAAATGTATGGAATGTATTAGAATGATCAATTAACTACAATGAGTACAGAAACGAAACTTTGGTTATGTAATATGTATGTATCAGTTCATATTTTCAGTGAGTGTTCAGACAGAAATGCATAAAAGTAGCCGATAAAAATTAGACAGTAACAAAATGTTTTGAAAACCCTATCATTAAATGAAAGAAACGATTTGAAACTTGTTGATCTTGCTTATTATGCACCAGTTTTTGCCTCAATTTTCGTAGAACTGGCACAAATATTTAGAAAGATTTTTTTTTAACAAAAACAAAATTCAGTCTTTATTTCCCTGTTTCCAAGTTTAAAATGAAAGTTCTTTTTTTTTCCAAAAATTTACCAATTTGCGAAACATCTCTTATTATGCAAGGAAATTTTTAAAGTCAAGGAAATGCAGGCGGATAAAAAAAAATCACAGATTGAGAAACGTTGATTAAAAAAATATATATCAATTTCAACATGGAAAAATGAAAAGGAAGAAAAAAAAAAAAAAAAAAAAGAACATTTATATCTTTTTAAATATGTGCTATTCTATGAAAATTGAGGTAAAAATTGGCACATAATAAGCAAGACTAACTGTAGAAGTTCCAAATCATTTCATTGATTTAATGACACAGCGTATTCAAAGTATTTTATTTTTCTTTATCGGTTCCCTATATATATTTTTGTTCGAACTTTCACAGAAAAATATGAACTGATTATTACATAGCCGAATTTCGGTATCTGTGCTCATCATAGTTAGTTGATCATTCTAATAAATATATAATGTATTTCTATCTGTGTTTTTGCTTTGGTCTAATAATTTGGCCAGGAACTGTATGATTCATCCGAATTCCAAATAGTGGTTAAACATATACTCAAAACATAAATCCAACTAGTAGTAAAAATATATATACAAAACATTGTTCAATTACTAACTGGTTTTTGACAACCAAATCAGGTTTTTGCTTTAAATTGTGACAGAATTATTTTTTTCTTTTTTTAAATAAAATAAACAATCACCCACTTATTTTATTCACAGTAGAGTCAATTTCTATTTTTTTTCTTTATATTCGGCCATTTTATGCCCCCAATTCATTATATAATACGTTTTTTGTGAATTACATGGCTTTTCTTTTTTACTTCACTTTTTATGCAAATTATAATGTCCTAAGACAAGTATTGCACTAGAATAAATTTTGCATATATTAATATCTTGGGAGTACAAAAGCTATGTAAGCTCACATTTGTGCAATTAGTCTTAAGTCACTAAAATTAACAGGAAGCGTAATAAGAATCACATGTGTGTATTACATTGCTATTTATATAGCATAAAATTGAAATAATGTCAAAAAATTGATTAAACTGCTCTGAAAGAGCAATGGTGATACAATTTAGAAGCTTTACCCTACGGTGGTGGCAATATATGACTTTAATCTATTTCTTTCCAAGTCCATATTCTTTTAATTTATTCCCTCGCTATTTCTGTTTCTGAAACCAAACTTTAACCACAAGTATATTTCAGTTATAATAATTAAATAGGAAAATTTCCACAGATAAAAATGTTGACAACAAAACAAGATTAATGCATAATTTAAGTGGCATAAAATTAGTTTTAAAAACCAGAATAGAACAAATCTTAATTTAAATTTGTGATTAGCAGCAACTCTGTTAAGCTAAACTGTTTTGTGATAAATATAATTGCAGTCAAACCTCATTAATACATCACTTTTGGGACTTCTTAAAAACTGTGTTAAGCGGTTTGACTTGTTATGCGGAGTTAAAGGAATTTTGGGACTAAGAAAAAGGGGTGTCTTATGTGCAGAGTGATGTATTAACGAGGTTTGACTGTGCAACTATAAATAGAGTTAACTCTTACAAATTAGCATGTATTAAAATTTAAACTAGATTCCACCGTGTTAATTTAAATAGAACCATAATTATTTTTTTAAAGATCAATAACCAAATAAAAGTTCAATATCATAAACAGGGATCTTTTTGATATTCCCTGACTTTTGAAGGTCATATTGGTGCTGAAATTTTTATTAAATATGGGTGTATATCGACCGATAGGTGGCACTGCTATAAATGTCTATAATTTTCCACATTGCTGTATCTCAACACCTATTACTTAAAATTACACTAAACAGTAGGTATATTTAAAACATTTGTTGTGAGAAGCTATGTTAATTAAATTTTTTGTGCATCTAATTAATAGGTGGTACGTGGTACTGTACTGTTATTTAAACTGATATAGGAAAAAAATTTGTAATGGATGCAGCGTACTAGAATGATAAATTTTACATGAAATTTCATAAGTCTTAAATAAAGAGAACATATTTTAAGGATTAAAATAATTTTAAGCACTGCTTAAAAAATAAAATAAATAAATAAATAAAATAAAATAAAATAAAATATTGCACATTCCCCTTTTACAATTCAGAACACATATATTTACAATATTTTCAGGATTATTGTATAAATGCATATTAATCTAAATTGCCTAAATTGTTTTAACAGACATTGTACATTGACTAATCTGTTTATCCAAAAATTTTGCTTCATCTCTTAAATGTGCTTGATTATCATTATTATTATTTCCAATAAAATTGTTAATGCAGTTACTGATGAAAATTTAATCAATGTAAACAGAAATTAAAATTTGCAATTAAAAGAAAATCAAATGGCTATAATTTTAACAACAACAACAACAACAATAAATAAAATCTAAACTAAAATTGGGAGTGTTAGGTTGCTTGCTCTCTTCAGAAAATTTAAATTCATAAACAAGCATTTCAAAAACATTTTGTTTAAGTAAATGATTAATTCAAATTTTTCGATGCCTAAAACCTGTTATCAATATTGTATGAAATTACCCCATATGCACACACTTAGTTCAATAAAACATTCGTAGCTTAATAGTATATATTTTTATATTAAACAGGAAATCGGTTGACTGCTAATGCTAAAGTTTAAAGCTTTACTAGACACCTTTTTTTTTTTTTTTTTTTTTTTTTTTACAAAATCAGTAGAAATTTACAAGAGTATTTATTAATTTAAAAAAGTGTACCAAAATTTTAAACCTAGATCAACACCTAAAAATTAAAGACTCAAATACAAAATTAAAGAAGAAAATAATAATAATAATAATAATAAAACACTCACTTCATTACTGAGGCTTCCTTAAGTAAATATTCAACTTGGAAATACTAGCAGGTACAAAACCCAAAGCCAAAGAATATTAAAACTTTGAGCTTTTAAGGATTGTACCTGCTTGCAAGTGGTAAGTAAAATATCATTTACCTTTCAGGACTACAATGAAACTAAAAGTAGTTTCAGGCTGTGTTTAATCCATTATGATTTCACAAAAAATTGACACATCACTTTTAACAGGATAGAGGATAACGACAACGGTTAACGACAACTGACAACTTCATTCAATTTCAAAATGGTGCGCGCCGTGACGCTTTTGAGGTTTGCCACAATATACTTGGCGATTTCGCAGATGGAGCGGGGAAAAACGTACCAATTTCCAGCAAAGCTATAAGCACTCTTTCGTTAGTTACGGTTTCCGTAGCCTTCCCTTCTTATCTATTAGAAATTCTTTGCCTGAAATATCTTTCTGAAACTACCTGAAACTTTCACAAAAGCTGACCGTCCGTAAGCACCAACAAGAACAAGTCGTCTCGTGATAAGTCACGTGAGCAGCGGAGCAGGCTTCTGAGCGAGCATGCGCAAAGCGGTGTTCTGGAATAAAGGTATTCCCATGGGTTGGTTCAACTTTGAACCATGTTGAAAGTTGAACCATGATCACATTTTTCGAGAAAGCAAGTGTTCCATTGTTTGGAATTTTCTCTTAGCTAGACCCATTCGCTGGTTCAACGTCGAACGGAAATTTTTAAGAGTGTATACTCAAATTATTATATTCATTCATGTTTATATTCCTTTATATTTAATTTTAATAATTCCTTGACGCTGCGGGAAATGTGAAAGAGAAAAAATACTAGTCTACAGCTAGGTTAAGCAGGTACAAAAATAAAGTTGTGTGAAAGTTACATTGAAGGTATATATTTTTCATTAAAATGGAAAGGAAATAAAGAACTGTAATGGCGAAAAATGTAACAAATCAGGGAAATTAGATTCATAGAAAGTCAAAACATGTGGATTTCAGTTAGGGTCGAGTAAATTTAACCCACACCTGACCCGCAAATTCGACCCGTAACCCGACCCGAAAACACAGCTTCATATACCTTAACTCTCAAAAAAGAATGTTAAATTTATCTGATAAGACACTGAAATGGAATTCTATTACACAAAATATAATTATATTAGGTTGTTGCAAAAGTTCGTGCGGACGCGGATAATTTTATTGCCTCCAAAGACGAGAGCTTCTATCGCCGTGGTATACATTTGTTACCCGAAAAATGGGCAAAGGTTGTAGAAAGGAATGTAGAGTATTTTGATTAAAAATTGTCATTTGATTTGATGTATTTTTATGAAATGAAGCAATAAAAAACCGCACAAATTTATGCAAAGACCTAATATTATTCAACAGATTTTTCAGAAAATTGCATGTAATATAAAAAATTACAAGTATATATGTCTAATTATAAACAAAACTTCAGGGAATAATGCAACAAAATTTCAAATATATAAACCATACTTTTTAAAAACCCATAGTTTCAAATATTTTGACTGCATTAAAAAAGAAGTAAAAATGAGGAAGGAAATATAAATAAGACAAATAATTTTCGCACATAAAATTTTAAACGTTAAGTATTGCTATTTATGTAATTGTAATTAAACTCCCGTTATGACGCATGTGTGGTGTTTTTAAATTACTATGGAGGAAGATAAAGTCGTTCATTATCTGCATTCAAAAAGTTAGATTCGTAAAAATTGCGTAAAAATTTTTTTGAAGAAAACATTATTTCTGCCAGTAAACAGTGGGTAAAAAAATTAAAGAAATATGACACAAATCGGATAACCCGTGGATTCCTGCAGGTACCCAAGCTGATGCACGACTCTAGTTCCAATATACGTATAGTAAGTATTTATTGTAAAAATTATATAAAAAATAAGTATCTCATGAATGCATATCGTGCATATATGAGAAGCCAATTGTTTTTTTATCTTCATGAAATTTGTGTTTAATTGAAGTAAATTATATCAATCGGCGCTTCGACCAATAATCATAAATAATTTAACGTCATAGGAACAAGTTTAATACTTATTCACAACTTGATCAATTTATTTCCTATATACCTCACAACTTATTAGATTTTGACTATCTATTTTACAACTTTACGGTAATAAAATTTTCGACCGTACTATCACTGCATTTTTCGACATTTCCTAATCATTAGACATTACTTTTCCAGAGACCACCTCCGATCTCCACATCGACCTCTGACTATTGGAATATTCTTTAGGTCTCAAATGTGATTTCCCACAAATGTCACCTGTCCTCCACCAACGAATCAGTTTATGTTCGGGGCAAAACACAAATCAAGCCGCAAAATCACCCCCCTGATAAAGTTGGCATCCGCAACCATCATCTCTTTTTGATGTTCCTAAGGTGGGGGTGTATGCTTGGCACGTGCGAACAACAACTCGAGCCCTTATCACTGTCTGTCCGTCTTTGTTGACAGCCGACGACTCAATCAAGTTGCTGCTGAAAAAAATCTGGGGGAGTAGTTTTATTGCTTTAGCACTTAGCGACGTCCGTATTTGAATTACACTATTAATTTCAGCGGCATTTTAGACACCTGTATATATATAATATATATATATTACGTGGGTAAAATTTAGCTGTTTGTTTTCAAATTATCTTCTCTTTTGTGTCTTTCTCATTGTTTCATGAGTTACATTAAATCCCCCTAACAATAGAGCCATCATAAAATAAGAATAAAAATTTCGGTGACGCAAATTGTAAACAAGATAGAAAAAAATTACGTGGCTCGCACAGATTATAAAACATTTTGCAACGTCACATATACATTATATCCTTTAATTATCTCTGATGACAAATATATTTTATTTTTTATAGTGGAGGAAAATATCTCACAAAAACTAATTTTACAAATTATCTCTTAAAGTAAAGAAAAAAGTCTGAAGTGACTCCTACTTGGGGCCTCTATAAACAAGTCATTTATGCATATCATACCATCATTTTCTGCAGGAAGTATTAAATCTGTACTGATAAGTATAAAGGATTTAAATCCAGAAATGTCGATTTTGAGTTAAGTACATAGTCAGACTCAGAAAAAAATTCTCTATCGATTGGTATAAAGGATTTAAATCCATGTCATTTAGTCTTTGAGAAAATCCATTGGTAAAAAAAGATTCAAGTCAGAAATTTAGTATTAATGTTTGTATAAAATATTTAATTCAATTTTTTTCCCGTTATTAAATGAAGGTTGACAATATTACTTATTAAACAATTATTGACAATATTACTTATTATTAAAGAAGGTTGACAATCACTGAATGGTATAAAGGGTATAACTCAACGAAATACCTTTTTTTAATCGATTCTTCTGATTAGTTTTTAGTTAGTTTAACTTTATTTTTCGTCTTCTGAAAAATCAAGAATATGGACTTAAATCCTTTATACTTATCAGTACAGAGTTAGGCATCTGGAAATGTATATTAATTTCATCATGTTGAGTGCAGGATTAAATATATAAAAATATGTTTTCAACAAATATTTCTCATAGATTTTAAGACTTGCAGGGCAGTTTTTTTGAGCCCCTGTACACAAACGAGTAGTACCAGTACCATTTAATGATAGTACTTTAGTATTTTTAATTGAGAACAGGGCATAAAAAAACATATCATATAGACCAATTTCAAGGCATTCTAAAAATATTTACAACTAGAAAGTCGATAGACAAGTAGACTAACCAATTTATATTCTCTGTTAGGGAATGATAGAAACACATAACACAACTAAAAACGCAATTCGGGCTGCCTAGTACACAAACCATTGATGCTATATATACATCATTTTCAATAGGAAACATGCCATAATAAACCTGAATAATAATGTCATAGTTTAAAGCAATATATCAATATTTGCAAAAATTAGAGCGCGTACGGACAGCCAGGTGAACAGATGCCCTTAACCATAGATATAGTAATAAGACATAGATTGATCAGCGAGAGGGGAAAAGAGTTTTTTTTACTCTGCCTTTCCCCGAGTAAATCACACACAGGAATACACACGGATAATTTAGTAAATAAAATTTATGAATAATTTATTTACTAAAGGTGAATGAAAAACTCCAGATACAGTTTCAAATTCATTTTTCTTTTTATTATTTTTTTCAATACTCTCTAGTTTCTGATTTTAGAGCTTTTTTTCGGCATCAAAATTTTTTGCTCGATAACATGGGGATGATATATATATTACTATAACTATGCCCTTAACACTTTTAAATTATGTACAAAAATGTGGAAAAAAAAGGAAAGAAAGAAAATATCATATTTTAGTTGATAGATAAATATTTCATTGACAAAATAAACATAAAAAAAAATAGTAATAATAATTAAAAATGAGCACCTCTTACTTTTACTTATATCTAAATAGCCGTAGAAAATTGTCAAAAAGTTATTTAAAATTAAATTATGCTTTTTTTAAATTAAGGTAAAATAAGTCGAAATACAAGAGCTATCACCATATTGAAAATCCAATAAGCTTAAGAGATTTTAACATTAAAGCCTTATTTTATAGAAAATTATTACAGAAATAAAGAAAGTAAAAGCAAAAAAAAGTAAGTTTAACCCTTTTCGCTCGTATGTCCCTTCTGAGGGGACATTAAAAAATCGAGCCACGCCTTAAGGTGTTCCTCTGCAAATGAAATGTTATGTTTCTAAAGGCTGTATTCACCAATAATTTCAACTGTCGGTTGAACACGAAAACTTGAAAATCGTATAAAGTCAGGGCTCAAATTTTCAGCAAAATTTGATACGTTGCTTATGCCATCTAGCGGTATAGTTACTTTAAGAATTTTTAGCGGAAAATAACCAATCAAAAATTATGTGCATTCTTCCTCGCTAGATGGCAGAAAGAACCGGTCAATTTTTTTACCAAGCAGTACCCTGCCTTTAGACGCTTTTCAAGTTTTTGCGTTGAACCGGGAGTTGCAGTTAATGGTGAATACGGCTGTAAAACGTGTAACTATAGGCTACCTTTCGGCTACAGGAAAATTTTAACAAAAAGATTTATTTTATTTAATGACGAAGTAAAATACAACAAATTATTACAATTTTTCGGTAGCCAAAAGGTAGTAAGTTGGAAACTATACGTGTGACGTTTTAAAGAAACGCCAAAAGGCGTGTCTCACTGTTCAAAATAGGAAAATATGCTGAGCGCAAAGGGTTAATGCAAACTTCTATGAAGTTTTATCAATAGTTCTGCAGCTGTTAAATGTTTATATACAAGGTGGTGAGAGGCCTCTTTTTTCTCTCTGATTCTTCCATATTCAGAACTTTTAATTGTAAATTTGCACGATTAATTAAGTACTAAATTATCAAATATATATACTGGTGGAATAATCAGGGGGAAAAGGCGGGGATTTGTGGCAACCCTGATACACATATACTATATATATATATGAGAAAACTCATAGAAAATTACCAAAATTTTAATTGATGGAAAAAGATCAAAATAAAACGAAATTAAATAAGTGCATGAAAGGCTGCTGGTTTGTAACTTTATCTGGGACTAGCTGACCCGTCCTACTTCGCACGGATGAACAAATTTTAGTTAACGATGAATTGATATGCAAAAAATAAAAAAAATATCAGTTTATATGTTGTAGTCAGGCAATATTATCAACTGAAAAGTCAAAATATAATTTTACAATTATTTTTTTCAATCAGTTGTTAAATGTTGGTAATTTTTACTTTATGTTATTTATTTATTTATTTCATAAAAAGAAGCATGTCTTTACTCATGAATAAAAAATATTGAAAAATAAACCTATAACATGAATATGTGTTTGATAAAGTTGACGTCATAATTGCTTTAATTATTATTTATTTGTTCTTATAATATTAATTTCTATTAAACACAGAGCTTATGTGTTTTTAATTTTCTTAAATTTAACGCCCGCAAAGTAATCTGGTTATTGTTTTAGTAATGGTTCTCCATTAGTGATCGTTAATATTTTTTGTGATTTTGGCGGTGAATTAAAAAGGTTATCGCAAATACGTAAAGTCCTTCGAGTGAAACGTCCTAGCTATTGCGTTGCCAAATTTTAAATATCGCCAAAGAAGCCCTATGCAAAAGTAGATTTCTAACGCGAATGCACATTTAATTTATTTTAAATGTACCGTGTTTCCAATCAACATAATGGAACTTCAGGGGTCGATCCAGGTTTTAGTTTTTGGGTCCCTTTTTTGTGAAAAACAAAATATTTTTGTGAAATATAAAATATTTTTGTGAAAAAGTAAAATATTGTGTAAAATCTTCAAGTTTTTACAATCACTTTATGTAATGTTTAATATCAAGTTAATAGAGTTTCGTTGAGCCAATTTAAGGCATAAATTAAAAATAATGCTGAAAATATGAAAACATTTAACAAAAAGATCATTTTTATAAAACAAAATCTTGTGAAGGGACTCATTTTATAAATTTGAATTTTGTGAAGGGTCCCGTTTGCATGGATTTGAATTTTGTGAAGGGTCCCTTTTTATGAATTTGAATTTTGTGAAGGGTCCCTTTTTACTATATGGAATTTTGTGAAGGGGCCGCAAAAGGGACCCAAATTTTGCCTGGATCGACCCCTGAACTTGCATAATCAAATGTCATTTGCAATTCCCTAGCGGCTGTATATTGCGCTACTTGCTTTCGGAAAAGATTTTATATCAATCATACTTGGCGGAAAAAAAAAAATGATTGCCAAGTTATCTCGCAAATATATTTAATTTTTTCCATAACTGATGGTTTTTAATAATGTATACTAAGGATGTACATAATTATCTGTAACTACTCATCGCCCTCTGTCGCTGTTTGGCTAAGCCAGGCGATGTATGATGTAATTTTTTTTTTTTTTTTTCTCAATAAATGTCGGAGCAGCTCACGTGGATTATCCTAGAAGCGCTCAACACCGCTCCTCGAGCGGTGAGCGGGGGCTGCTCCCTGTTAAATGTATATTAAGGGAAAAATCAATAATATGAAACAATATTCGTATATATTGAAATTTAATGTCAAAGATCCGTGGTTCGAGTCCCGGTTCAGGCATTATTTTCACTCAGTCGGAAAAATTAAATTTCAATAAATATGATTTCCTTCCACAGTTTATTGTGTGATTTTATTAAAAAAATTGTATTTCTTTCTCCCATTGTTTAATGGTGTTTTCCATTTCCTGCGGCTTATTTCTGTTGAGCTATCTAAATGATAGACCAGATTGTTTCAGCCTATAAGGTTGTCTGAGTGAGTAATGCTGACCGGGATGTCGGCCTGGATAGCTCAGTTGGTAGAGCCTTGACCTTGTAAGTCAAAGATCCGTGGTTCGAGTCCCGGTCCAGGCATTATTTTCACTCAGTCGGAAAAATTAAATTTCAATAAATATGATTTCCTTCCACAGTTTATTGTGTGATTTTATTAAAAAAAATTAATATTCGTATAATATATACTATTACAAAATCTGGTGTGAAACAACCACACGACTTCCATTACCCACTATTAAACGTATTATATACATTTCTTGGAGATATTAAGTACATGCATTTTTTTTTTAGATTTTCCAGTAAGAGAAACTTGATACACGTATAAAGACACCTACAACAAAGTTTACATAGTGAGTTAAAAAATAAGAGGAAAAAATAGATAGTTATTTTTTTAAACACGAATTACCGAGATCTAAAACTGAACTTCCTAATCAGGATGACCGTTAGTATTCCTGTAATATGCACGTAATACTTGAGAAAGGTTATCTAAATTGAATTAATGAAACAATTTTCAAGAAAATCGTTAGAGCCGTTTTTGAGATACCAACTTTTACCAAAACTTGGCATACTCAATTATTGACCGGAAAACAATAATTACATACAAAAGGATATTTAGTATTAAGTTAACATGGCGAGTTTGAAAAAAATTCGTACAGCCGTTTTTAAAGGAAGGTACTTATGAGATCTGAAATTGAGCTGTTTATAGAGGACGCCTATCAATTTTCCTGAACTAACCAATTATATCATTCGAAAGGACATCTAATAGATTGTTTATATAGCAACTTTGAAGAAAATCGTTAGGGCTGTTTATGAGGTACGGGCTTACGGTCTTTTCGATGACCCAGTTCCGGTTTTTCAATTTTCACCAAAATTTGGAAAATTCATCTGTACATCAGACCTGAATCAATTGTGAAGATTTGTAGTTCTATCTTTATTAATTTTGGAGATATGACACCCGGAAAATTTCACACATTCGTACACACGCACACACACACTGACCAATTGCCAAAAACTACTTTTTTGGACTCAGGAGGCCTTAAAACATATAAATCAGGTGAAACTCTATATCAAATTTTTGGACCGAATACAATACTTCCACTACCTACGGTAGTACGGTAATTGAAGTAAAAACATAGATCTCGTATTTAATACGAAAATATACAGATTTTCGTATTACGTTTTTGATCTCGAAATACAAATCGCCAAGGACGACCGATATCAAATCTATGCTTTGGTTTCAATTAAAATATTGAAAATTTGAATTAAAAATGTATTTTACCAAAATTTATTATAGCCTCTAGCACTTAGAGACAGTGTAACTTTTGATTAGTATAAAAAAAGAAAGAAATAGAAATCGGCTTTTTAGTTCTAGCGATCGTTCTCTACATATACATATAAACCTTTCCTCTTTATATATTAGTATAGAGCATAGATAGATTAAATAGGTTTCTAATCAACATAATGTAACTCAAATAATTAAATGCTATTTGCATTGCAGTAATGGTTGTATGCGCTATGTATATTGAGCTACTTGTCATAACTGTTAGTTGCTAAAAATAGTCGTCAAATAAATTTAAACTTCTCAATTATTCTTTTAACAAATGCATAATGAAATGCAGACGATATTTTTTAATTCACTTTTTATATTATTATTCGCGAGAAAATATATTTTATTATATGTCGAAAAATGAATTAACCCGTAAATTTTTTGGGCAACAATTATAAAATAAATAATTTAATAAAAGTTTAGAAGTAACGCTTAGATCATTACATTATATCATATCATATCAAATTATATTATTAGAAAAATAAATACTTTAAATTTATAATGACGTCAGATTTAACGTGTAAGTTTAACATTTTGCAAAGCTTTATATGAATTTCAATTTAATTCACGTGCAAATATATTTCTTTTCTTTTCATGTCAAGATATTTTAAAAACAAAATGTAAATGTTTCTTTTATGTTGGCAAAAGCTAATTTTTTTAATATTTCATTGTTTCCATTTCTATTATGGCTTTTATGGGGATTTTAATTAAAATGCTCAGATTTTAAACTTAAATTTATTTTATCAAAATTTAATATAGCCTATAACAATCAGGGTTAGTGTAGCTTTTGATCAGTGAAAGAATTTTTTAAATCGGTTCAGTAGTTTCAGAGATTACCCTCCACAAACATACAATTTTTTGCGCTTTATATAATGATATAGATAATACGCAAACAGAGCAAATAAATTTTCTGATTTTCTATAAAGATAAACATAATACTGATGAATTCTTAACTTTTAATGCGCGATTCACAATAACAAAAGTAAAATAATGCGAAAATACAGATATTGCAATGATTGTAAAATGTAAGAAAACAAATTGTAAAATGCTATCATATCCGCAAGGGCAAGAACTAAAAACGTTGATAAAACCAATAATAATTTTATTAGAGATATGAAAATATAAGCAATAACTATCAATTGGATCAAAAAAGGGTGTAATTTTGCACACACATATTAAAAAGTTTTTGGAAAACGATTTCGGGTAATTTACTATTTAAAACTACTTTTGAGTACTAACTTCTATATAAGTTTTATAAATGTTTTGAATGTTTCATTAAAATATATAAACTGTCCCTTTTTTCAGAGAGAAAAGGAAAAAAACTGAATGAGTTATATAATATGTATAATATAAAACTTTTGATACTTATAAAGTTTTATGAACCATTTTTACACTGTAAAAAATAGTTTCTTAAAAATGAGCTAAATTGTCTCAAAATAGCTCCGAAACAATATATACTTAAATTTGAAAACCCATACTCTCATTTTTGAGTATATTGACATGCTCAAAAATGGGGTTGACCAATAAGAATCCCAGTATCCCCATGTTTAACATGCCAATATATTCAAAAATGAGAGTATGTGTTTTCAGATTTAAGTACAGCCGGTAACAAAAGTTTCCAAACACTAACGAAAATTCCTATGTAAAAAAAGTACACTTCATGCGGTTTTGTTAAATAAATCCTTATCGAATCATGGTCTTAGACTGACTAAGAACAAGATTCGACAAGGATTTATTTAACAAAACCGTATGAAGTGTACTTTTTTTATATAGGAATTTTTGCTAGTGTTCGGACACTTTTGTTACCGACTGTATATATTGTTTCGGAGCTATTTTGAGACAATTTAGCTCATTTTTAAGTAACCATTTTTAACAGTGTAATAGTTATTTGTATCTATTATTGTTGTGTTTATTATTTTTACACATAACGTCTTCACAGCAGTAGGAAAAATGTATGTTTAATCATACTCGAGAGGCTGTTCAAGGCAATAGTCGACGACAGCTATGTCGCTAAATAGTTTTTTACCATAACAATTTATCACGACGCTAAGTACGTTCTTCCTCTTCGGGTTTTCTTTTTATCAAATACTTCGTAATTACCTGAATACGTAAGACCTATCAGTTTCGAGACCATTAAAGTCATTAACGAAGCGACATTGGTATTCATCAAGAACTCTCCGCTTTGTGATAGGGACGGCAATTTTGTTGCTTCAGTTAGAAACTGGGAAAGAGATAAATTATGTCTACTATCACTTAACTTCGTAGTCTTCGTGCAGTTTTTTAAGATTATTCTGAAAACTTGGTTCTAGTTAATAAAGATTTAGGTAGAGAAAATTGTAAAATTTCATTGCGTTATTACTATTAGCAAAACCAGAAACAAAAATCATACATTATATATAGATCCTATAACTATTACTGACATTTATCGGCGTAGGAAAGGGGGGATCTTAGAGCTTCACCCTCCACTCCCCCTGCCCCCCCACTGGATATTGGTAAATTTCCTTTTAATGCTAAACGAAGGAGGTATCCATTTAAAAGTTTTTATTTATTAGTGAATAATACTTTTTAATGACTGAACGTTTTGACATGAAACTGTTTGAGCTCCCCCTTCATATTCTTAAGATATTTCTAATCGCTACACCCCAAGTAACACTGGAAACTTCGATGCCCGACACAAGTCAAGCCATAAACAACTATTTTGAGTTTATGTCATTGAAAAATGTGTATTGCAGGTGTGTCAGTTTTATTGTAAGTTAGTCAATCTTTTATCATTATTTTTAAATTGTTTTTCTCAAATATTGCAATTTTCAGTTGGGTAACTTTTCTTGCCAGGATGTGACATAAATTAAGTCATATGCAAATTTTATGTGGTAGCCTAGTTAACAATAGTAGTATTCCAACAATTTTATTATTGTATTTTAACGATTTTAACAATGCTAAAAATTTTATAATCACGCAATAACGCTACTTCTCATCATGGGCAGTCACTGGGTAATTAAATACTTTTTGACACCTTTCAACTAAGTTGGAAAGCTGAACAGGTTGGCGGGAATAATGACGCACAGTCTCTCTGTCTATTCGATTCGGAAGTAGTATCTTGGGCTTTCTTTTTTTTTTAACAGCATAGCTGTAAAACGTTTTTCCTCCATAATTAAAATCTTTTTATACTATTACACATAAAAATATTCTGTAAGTTGTTATGTCTTAAATGAGATATAACTAATATAGATTAATGTGATCAGAGGGCTAACTACTGCACGAGTACTCGTGGCACGATATTCCTAAGACACACAAAATTTTATAGATACTACTACAATAATTGAAAATATCTAGTGCAATAGAATAAAGAGTTGTTTTCAGTTACTAATCTTTTTATATCGATTAGTACTTTGAAAAATTTCCAAAATTTGTGTCATTGATTATATTAGAAAATAAGATAAAACGTTAAAAAATTTCCTCATAATGGAGACAATTAACAAGTTTTAATTAACAACAATTAACAATTAACAACATTTAACAAGTCAGTTCACTCTATTAAGGATTTAAAGAAGGAGAAAGAAAGAAACTTGTAACAAGGGTATTATTATTATATATCAAACAATCTAGATCATTCACCTGGAGTAATACTTAAGGAACCGCATAACTTATAAAACTTGAAAGAATTAATTTTTTAAATTATTATTATAAAAGAAGTCACCAAAATCATTTAAAAACAAGCCAATATCATTTAAATACATTGTTTTAATTCGCAGTTTCCTTAGTATTTATACATATTGTAATGTTTATATGCAAAAATATTATGAAGATATAACAACTTATAAACTGTTTTATCTATTTTCACGCTGATAACCGGTATGAGTCCCGTTACGTACAGTCGGCAGCAAATTATTGCAGCACACATCCACATTTTTCCCACACACACATACATATACACGTATGTATATATATATATATATAGTTTGATCGCTAGTTTTTATCATCAACTTACTTTTTTATAAACAGCATAAAGACTAAAATTATGACTGGACAAATATTTACTTAACAAAACAATATTAGGTGCCCATCTTTTAAATAGGAAATACTACTAGAGCTTCAATAATTTTTCTGCCAACTGTAATTATAAATGAATATTGGTAAGAGATATATTATATTCTTAAATAAAAATATATAATTTTTCAACAATCACTTAGTATGAGGAGTATACAATTCATTTTTGTTTTTGGTTGAAAATTTACTTGATGAGGAGGCACCCGAAAAAAGTTGATTTTTTAATATCCAAATTTGGATATAAAAAAAGTCTAAAATATCTATAATATGTCTAACGATATCTATAATATATCTAATAACATTTATTAGATAGTCTATAGATCTCTAAATATGGTATCCATTCAATGTCTAAATAATGTCCAATTTTTGATATTAAGATACCTATAATATGTCTAACAACATTTATTAGACGCTCAGTAGATCTCTATATTTGGTCTATTATCTCCATTCAATATCTAAGAAAAGTCTAAATAAACACTGTAAAAAAAAAAAAAAAAAAAAAAAAAAACGTTAAAATTACAGGAAAAATCTGGCAGCTGGGGTGCCAGTATTTCTCCGTCAAATACACAGGACAAAACTGTACTTTTAACCAAAAACCTGTTTGATTTACAGGATTCCTGCGTAAAATATACGTCAGTGACACAAACAATTTTACGGTTTTAAACTGTATATTTGACCGGAAAAATACTGGCACCCCAGCTGCCAGATTTCTCCTGTTACTTTTACGGGTTTATTTTCTGCAGTAAAGTCCAATTATTGGATATTTGGAGATTCAGTAGACAATATAATGGGTGTGAAAAAGAGTGACATTTGTCGTGCTAATAAATATCTACAGGATGTTTATAGATGGCTAATAGGTACTCTTATAGTTGTAAGTGACTGTGTAGGTATGTTTTTATTTGGTCGAAAACTGTTACATCTAATATATACTGAAAATATCTAAATCTTGTTTTGATCTAACATCCTACATCTATTAGACATTATAAAAAGGCACGGCTCAATTTCGTCTACATTTAAACATCTAATAGATGTGTATAATTAGTACAGGATATCCAGGACTATTAATTCGACATTGTTTAGATATTTTATACCTTTTATGGATCAATTCGATGTAATTTAGATATCTAATGGATATAAGTGGCTGTGTGGGGTCTTCTCTATACTCAACAAAATAAAAACGCAGTTATATGTAAAACCTTTCTAAATAATAGGTATTTTGTTTATATTTATTTATTTATTCATTCATTTTGAGATATTTTTAATCAATTTCATAGAAAACGTTACATTTCTAAAAATGTCAAAGCTGAAAAATTAAAAATCTGCCTAGTGTATCCACATGTTAGGTTACGCACTTAATCTAATTCAATTAATATATATATATAGATATATATATATATATATATGCAGTAAAACCTCTCTAAGTTGGACACCTACGGTTCCAAGAAAAAGTGTCCAACTTAGAGAGGTGTCCAACTTATAGGGGTTAGACATAATGTTAATGGATACATTCCGTTCCGAGAAAAAGCGTCCAACTTAGAGGGGTGTCCAACTTATAGGGGTGTCCAACTTGAGAGGTTTCACTGTATATATATATATATATTTTTTTTTTTAAGTTTTTCTTAAACTTGTTTTAGCAGCATTAATTAAAGCTCTTTAAAAATTTTAAGGTCACTATTTTTTGTTGCACTCTCAAAATAATTTTTCTTGTTTAATGCATAAAATTTACACACTGCATTATTAATTTTATTATTATTAAAAATAAATAAAAATAAACATTTGTTGTTTTCATTAAAAAACATTTCATTCAAACAACATATATATATATATTAATGTTAACATTTGTGTGTCTTATTTTACAGCTTTTCAGAACATTATAAGTCTTCGATAAAAAATCAATTTTAATAAATGATCGATTATGTTTGTATATATATGCATATAAGATTGAAATGAAGTCGTGAAATGTGTCAGAAAGATTTGCGTTGTCAATCTAGTCAATAACAAATAATATAGTATAATCTAAAGAATCATTCATTGAAACCAATTCATTTTTAAACTGCCTTTTTAATTTCAAATGTGAAAAAGAAGAAGAAGAAAATATCAAAGTTGATAACAATCGCGTGTGTTCGCAAATCCTGTTACTGAGGCAACTCCAATCTGCATGATGTTCACATCGACGGTGATGATTGGTTCGCGGCGGGGGGGAGGAGGCGTGGCAGTGAACAAGTGTCATCTTCCAGCGCGGAAGGTAAAAATGTTGGAGAGTTTAGGAACATCACTGCTGTCACTGTACCTTGATAATCAATCACCCTGCAACGACCCCTCAAGTGAAAAGAAAGAGAGAGCGAAGAGCGCAAAATAAAATAATAGAAACAATAATAAGGAGAATGGAGAGCGAAATCAAAAGATTTACGAGCAACGCTTTTCTTTTCTCCGACGTTAATTATTGGCTGTCATCGTTTCTTGTTTCAGTCTCCAAGTGTTTCAAGTGGCATTTTTATCGCAAATTTATTTCATTCTTTACCTGTTGAATACTTGATGGCATTAAAACGAATCATTAACGAAAAGCAAATATTTATGTGGTGAGTATATGATTGGGGCAGCTGCTTTAGGAAAATTCGATGGAATCAGAAATGGCATATTTCACACGGTTTCACCATTAATTGCCACCACACTCTAAAACAAAATAAGTAATATTTACTACCGTGCACTTTTTTTAATTTGAAAATATAAGTCTGACTTATGTATAACTTGTGCAATTATTATTATACCTGCCAAACATCTCATTAATATGGTTAAAATTTTTACACTCCTTGAAAAAAATGCCCCTTTTCCAAACCACTTTATTTTTAGAGTGATTGTCTCCAAATGTTGTTACAATTAAATAAGAATAAAATTACTCTAAAAAATAACTGGTGTGAAAAAAAAGGCGGGTACTAAAAATTTTACGCTTCATAATGAGATAGTTGGCAGGTATGTATTATTCCTTTTGTAAGACATTACAAAGCTATAATTTTTCATTTAAGTTGAATTTATCATTGAATTAATAATAATAATAATAATAATAATAATAATAATAATGCTTAAAATTGCAGTTACAATTTAACTAAAATGAAATCGTTAATTTATTTGTCATATATAATATAATATATATTTTAAATTAAATGATTAAAAAAAAAAGTGAAGGGCACAAAATAAAATAATAGAAACAATGCTAAGAAGAATGGAGAGCAAAATTAAAAATTTACGAGCACCGGTTTTCTTTTCTCCGAGATTAATTTTATTGCCTATCATCGACTTTTGTTTCGGTCTCCCAATGTTTCAAGAGGCATTTTTATGGTAAATTTATTTCATTCTTTACCTGTTGAATATTTTATGGCATTAAAACAAATCATCAACGAAGCGCAAATATTTACGCGGTATAATTGAAACAGCAGTTTTCGGAAAATAAGACAGAATCGGAAATAACACATTTGACACAATTTCACCATTAATTACTGCACCAAAGCAGAGTGAGTAATACTTACTGCTATAGCCTTTTTTTAAAAATATAAAAAATAAGACTGATTAGGTACAACTTGCGCAATGTCTAGGGAAATGTGTAAGACAATGAGAAAAGATTTTTCCCTTTAAGTTGGATATACAGTAAAGCACCGTTTATACGTCTTTCGCGAGACTGACGTAAAAGGACGTATTAATGAAAAGACGTATAATCGAAATTTTAATAACAACACTTTGATTACTACGAATTTAATGACACTTAAGAAACATTTATATGAAAATACTAATTAATAAAGTTTCTTAAGTTAGTAAATGTATGTTATACTTTTTTTAAGACAATAATTAGTTAAATATATATATATATATATATATATATATATATATATATATTATAAAAAGTGAGAAAAATCATACTATTAATGCATGACTGCGTACTAATTACATATGAATATATTGATTATTATATTACATTTCTTAAGAACTATATGAACACATTTATTAATTATATGCATTGCGTATTTTTAATTATAAGCATTCGATTTATGTCCATACAGATAGTCATTTAATAACATTAAAAATCTTTAATATTGGTCTGATTTGCTGCTTATCTATGAGTATTAGAAATTCTACTGTGAATTCAATTGATTCTTTGATCAGTATTCTTCGATCTTTCCTGCTTTCCTCCATTTAAGATGCTTTCTAGGAAAAATACGACTTATTTCGAATGGAAAATAATGGCAGGTCGAGAAATTTTGCTTATTTTAGTAAAGTGGAAAAGACGTATAACCGATGTTAGCGGCGTGTAAATGAAGAATTTTTGCAATAAAATGAATAGGAATGAATCGGGACTTCACTAAAAGGACGTATAAATGTAAAAGGCGTATAAACGAGAGACGTATAAACAGTGCTTTACTGTATAATATAATATGTATTTTCAATTAAATGATTAAAAAAAAAAAGAGAAGGGCACGAAATAAAATAATAGAAACAATAATAAGAAGAATGGAGAACAAAATCAAAAATTTACGAGCACCGGATTTCTTTTCTCCGAGGCTAATTTTATTGGCTGTCATCGATTTTTGTTTCGGTCTCCCAGTGTTTCAAGTGGCATTTTTATGATAAATTTATTTCCTTCTTTACCTGTTGAATACTTTATCGCGTTAATACAAACCATCAACGAAACGCAACTATTTAGGTAGTATAATTGAAACAGCAGCTATCAGAAAATAAGACGGAATCGGAAATAACACATTTGATACAGTTTCACCATTAATTACTGCACCAGAGCAGAGTGAGTAATACTTACTTCTATAGCCCTTTTTAAAAAATATAAAAAATAAGACTGATTAGGTATGACTTGCGCAATGTCTAGTGTAATGTATAAGACAATGAGAAATTATGATTTTTCCTTTAAGTTGGAGATATATAATTCATTTTAAGAGGTTACTTGGGTTTCTAACACTAAAAGAGCATATTTTCTTTATTATATATATATCAATTAACTTTTTAGATCTCAAAATAATCATTGATAGAAATAAAATTTACACAGATATCTATGACAAACGGCAAGATTTTAGTTTTAAAGTAAACTTATTTACACATTTTAATTTCTCTCTGCATCTTTCGGTATTTAGAAACATCATCATTAACCATTTATTTCGAATTAATAATTTATGCTCTGCGAAGTTTAAAAACAAGAATATTAATAAACTGATCACAGCCACTGCTAAAATGGGTTTTCCTAAAAACTTTGTATTTTTTATTTTATATCCTTAACCATGTCTCTGTCAGTACATTAAAAAAAACTGTGTACACTTTTGTGTAAATTAACAACAACAATATATATATATATATATATGTATGGGTGGGCAGATGTTTGATTACGGAGGTGGGGTGGTGTTGTAAGGATGTATGGTTGGGTGGGTTTGTGAAATTAAATATTTAAAAAAAAAAGCAGAAGGCTTGTTGCATTTACTTTGTATTACTATGCAAACTTTCTTTTTCAAATAAAATTTAAGTTTCTTCTTTTTTGAGTTGTCAAATATTCTTAAAATTTTAATAATACTATTAAACACATTTTAATCAATCAGTGAATTTGATTGTTGCTTCGTGGTTTCATTGATATTCATCTGCTTTAAAATTCTGCTTTTTTAAATCCATATGACTCCTATTCTGGTCTTGGCAGGCTGGGAGAGTGTCGCCGGCGTGAAACTAGTTTAACCCCATAGGCAAGTCACAAGTCTTGCCGCCTGCCTCCTTCCTTCCTATCTTAAGTTTCTTAAATTATTTTTTCATAAATTTTGGTAAAGTTTATGGTTTTTAGTTAAGATTTGTTGTGTTAGTTTACTGATTCGTTTGTTTTGCATGCTGTTAATTAATAAATCTGTTTTTTTTTTTTTTTTTTTTTTTTTTTTTTGTGTATTTTATCCACTGATTCTTTTTTTTTTTTTTTTTTTTTTTTTTCATTTTTCTGAACTTCTCAAAGAAATTTTTAATCTTATTGGTCATTGGTGTTTCAGTGATCTTGTATCTGTTGCTTGGCTTCTACTATGCTTAATAGATCATCATTATTATACATATTTATATATATATACATTATTTCTAATTTATTTAATTAAAAAGAAAAAATAATGAGAACGTAGAATAGACAATCAAATAAATCATCACAGAAACACACGTAGGCCAACAAGGTAACTAGTGACCAACAAGGTAACTAACTTAAATTGATTTCATTTTTAGAAGATTAATAATATTACTTACTTTAATTTTGAAATTATTAGATTACATTACCTGTAGAAGATATAAAAAAGAAGGACCGTGCAATGTAATACTGTAGAAAAAAAGGAATAGTAAAGGATGGTATTATAAGGGAAAATAATCGAACTTACATTAATGAAATTAACCTTTTAAGTTGAGATTATCAAAAGATTTTCGGACCAAAACATAATAATAAGATTGAATTTTAAATAAAAAGCTCAAAATGCGGTAGGACTTCTTCAGAAGCTATCCCTAAAGCATTGAGCAGAGAAATGCAGGCTTTCTGTTTTTGGTAAAAGATAGCTCAAACCCACAAGAAAATATTACCGTAAAATTAAACAAATGAACTAAAGGCAGAATACGTCCTGAAATTTTATAATTGAAATATTCGCCAGAATAGAACTTGAAACCAAAACATGAGTACATATATGTATAATACATAATTATAAATAATTTTTTCATTCAAAATTTGCACATTTAAGCAATATTTCATAAAATCTTCATAAATATATAAATTTTGCAGAATTCAGCCGTGATTTCTGTAGACAACTAACAAAAGCACTGAACATGATTTCTCAAAAATTAATGCACCGTTCTTGAAATTTTGCACATTTCTTCAAAATAAAATTGAATGGTGCTTGAGAAAAAGATTTGAAAAATAAATAAATAAATAAATAAAATAAAATAAATTTGTATTTTTGGCAGAGTTGTATGCATAAACAGTAAAATTGTCGGTACATTTTATTCCACGTATAGCCTTGCAAAATTAATTGTTATACACACATAAAAAAAAAAAATCTTGAGTGACTCCACTCGACTTTCCGAACATTGAGTAATTAACGGTTTTGTAGATAAAGTAAAGAAAGAGGAGTTGTTAAACAAACAAAAGAGAGAAAATTATAGCAGGGTGTTTGAGTATTTTTCTCCATATAGTACACGATATTTTATTTATCGCTTCAGAACTTTGAGCCCATAGATTATAATGATAAAGAATTTTTCGTTGTATCCCTGTAAAAACCTATAAATGCTAGATTCATTAAAATGCTTATACTTAGTGCAACAGTGACTTGATATTGATATAAATTTTCAAATATATTGAATAAGGCGTTTAGACGCTATCAAACTTTTAAAAATTTGGCCCCATAGGCCATAATGATAAAGGATTTTTTATGATAAAGGATTTTTCTTTGTGTCCCTGTAAAAAAACTGTAAGTGCTAACTTCACCAAAATCTATACAGCTCGTGCAACTGTGACCTATAACATGTTTGCTCAGTTTAATAAGGCGTTTAGATGCTATCACACTTTGAAAAATTTGGCCCCATAGGCCATAATGATAAAGAACTATTCTTGGTGTCCCTGTAAAAAAAAACTATAAGTGCTAGATTCATTAAAATCAATAGGGTTCGTGCTACGGTGACTTGCAACATGCGTACCAACTTACTGCTCATTTGAGCAAAGCGTTCAGGCGCTAGCGTGTTCACTCATAAACCTACACACATACATTCATCATCGTGAAAATAGTGAAAACGGACTCAGGGGACCTCGAAACGTATAGAAAAATCAAAATTTCAAATTCGGATTTTTGACATGATTACAATACTTTCCTCACACTATAGTGTGAGGAAAGTAAAAAGCACTAGTTAATTTTATTTTGAAAAAGTGTGCAAAGTTTCAATAAGATCGAGGCATTAGTTTTCTCGTCTCCACCGGCTTTTGTGAAGGGCCTTCAGAAATCAGGACGCTCCGACTGAATTTCTCAAATGAAAATTTTATAAAATACTGTTTAAAGGTTGTTATTCTTATATGCTTAAAATTTTATATAAAAAACTTTATTATGTATAATTAAAACAAAATAAATAAAGTAGAGATAATAAGCTTCTTTATGACCCTTCGAAACCCATGTAACCTCGTAAAATATCATGCACAAGACTCTTAGACTTATTTAAAAAGAAAATATCATAATTTTTTATTCTAATATCGATTTTGATGTGGTATATTTCTCAAAATTTAAAAAAAATAGAAACTTTCTGAGTTTATTTATTCTTCTTCTTATTATTATTATTATTATTATTATTTTGTAGTAGTAGTAGTAATAATAAAAAAATATTATTATTATATGTGAACATACATTTACTTACGCAACTTAAATAAGAAATTTTATTATTTAACATTTAATAATTTATATGTGTTTATTAAATGATCAAAATAAAATAACCGAGGATCACAAAATAACATAATAAGAAAAATGGAGAGCGAAATAAAAAATTTACGAGCACTATTTTTTTTTTTTCTGCATGTTTTATTACACCGCGCTGCAAAAAAACAAAATTCGACCCCTGATACCATTCTTGCTGATTCTTATGTAAAATGACCTCCTGAATCCGAATAGGACTCCCATTTTGCCCAGTCACCCACCGTTTTCTATATACAACCCTCCCCCCCCCCTCCTCCAATTTTTATCACTGTTCAGTAATGTTATGGCCATGAATTTGATTTGCAGAGTGAAAAAGAATTATTTGAACACTTAAAAACAAAAATATATAATGTTTTGTAAATAACATTTATAATAGATTTAAAAATTATAAGAAATGTAATACATAATTTCAGTGGCAAATCATCCCCCCTCCCTAAATTTTCCCCTTGTCGCAAAAGTTCACGTTTTAGAATTTTCCAACTCTGTAGCCCCTCAGAAGATATTTAACAGTTAAAATAATCCTCCCCCCCCCCACTAAAAATCAAATTTATTGCCATACAATTACCGAAAAGAGATAAAAATAGGCGGTCCATCCTTAAAAAACGGTGGGTGATAGGGCAAAATGGACGTCCTATTCGGATTCAGGTGGTCATTTTACATGAGAATTTTCAAAAATGGTATTGGTGGGCAATTTTCATGCAGAGCAGTGTCATTGGCTGCAAATCGTTTCTTGTTTCAGTTTCCAAGTGTTTCAAGTGGCCTATTTATTCCCCATAAATTTTAATTCATTCTTTACTTGTTGAACACTTTATGGTATTAAAAACAAATCATCAACGAAACACAAGTATTTATGTGGTGAGTATAACTGAGACAACTGCTTTCGGAAAATAAGACGGAATTGGAAAATATCCCGTAACTGGAGTCAAAAAGACTCCATTGTTATTGCTTTCCGAACACTATAGTGAGGAAAGTATTGTAATCATGTCAAAAATCCGAATTTGAGATTTTGATGTTTCTATACGTTTCGAGCTCCCCTGAGTCCGTTTCCACTATTTTTACGATGATGTATGTATGTGTGTGTGTGTATGCGTATGTATGTGTGTATGTATGTGTGCGTGTATGTCTGTGAGTGAACACGCTAACGCCTAAACGCTTTGTTCGAATAAGCTGAAAGTTGGTACGTATATTGTAAGTCACCATAGTACGAACCCTATTAATTTTGGTGAATCTAGCACTTATTGTTTTTTTACAGGAACACCAGGAAAAATTCTTTATCATTATGGCCTATGGGGCCAAATTTTTAAAAGTGCGATAGCGTCTAAACGCTTTATTAATCTGAGCAAAAAAAATTGTACACATGTTATAGGTCACAATTGCACGAACTGTATAGATTTTGGTGAATTTAGCACTTACGGTGTTTTTTACTTTTTACAGGGGCACAAAGAAAAAATTCTTTATCATTATGGCCTATGGAGCCAAATTTTTAAAAGGGTGATAGCGTCTAAACGCCTTATTAATCTGCGCAAAAAAGTTGTACACATGTTGTAGGTCACAGTTGCACTAACAGCATAGATTTTGGTGTATTTAGCACTTACAGTTTTTTTACAAGGACACGAAGAAAAATTCTTTATCATTACGCGCTATGGGATCAAATTTTTAAAAATGCGATAGCATCTAAACGCCTTATTCAATTAAGCTGAAAATTTATATGAGTATTATAAATCACTGTTGCACTAACTATAAGCATTTTAATGAATCTAGCATTTATAGGTTTTTACAGGGACACAACGAAAAATTCTTTATCATTATGATCTTATGGGCTCAAAGTTCAGTAGCGTTAAATAAAACATCGTGTAATATATGGAGAAAAATACGCAAACACTCTATTATGGTTTTCTGTCTTTTGTTTGTTTAACAACTCCTCTTTCTTTACTTTATCTACAAAACTGTTAATTACTCAATGTTCGGAAAGTCGAGTGGAATCACTCCAGATTTGTTTTTCTTTTTTGTCTTTTGTAAACAGCATCGGAATTTATTTTAGAAACGCAATGTATTCAGGATATCATGTAATTACCAAAAAATATTATAAATATTAATAATAAAAATATTAAATGTTATATGAACAACGGGGAGTCATTTTGACTCATATCTTCCAGTTACAGATTATATATTTGATACAGTTTCACCGTAAATTATTGCTATACAACAGAGTAAGAGTGAGTGATATTTACTACTGTAGTCTTTCTTAAATTTCTTTCTGCGTTATTTTTTTTTTTTTTTTTTTTCAAATTAAACATAACTGAAATAAAAAAACTGGTGTGGCTAAATTTTGAAATACGCGATGTTTTCTTCTAAAAAATAAGATCAATAAATACCTATAGTATATGTTATCAAATTTTCATATTTATACTGTACGCAATATTAATTTTATAAATCATTAAAAAAAAAAAAAAAAAAAAAAAAAAAAAAAAAAAAATGTTGGAAAACTGCTAACATTGGAAGGATGTGCAACGTACAGTCAGTAACAAAAGTGTCCGAACACTAGCAAAAATTCCTATGTAAAAAAGTACACTTCATATGGTTTTGTTTAATAAATCCTTGTCGAATCCTCTTCTTAGTCAGTCTCAGAAGAGGATTCGACAAGGATTTATTTAACAAAACCGTATGAAGTGTACCTTTTTTACATAGGAATTTTTGCTAGTGTTCGGACACTTTTGTTACCGACTGTACTGTACACTTTGTCCTCACACTGTACTCTGTACTACATTGAGAAATTGTAATTTTTCATTTAAATTCGATATTTATCTCTAAGTTTAAGACATCATGCATGAGATTACATCTCAAATGTATTTTTAAAAAAAAAATATTTTATTCATTTTTATTCTAACATAAATTTTTATTTAGTATGGCTTCCAAGATTTTAAAAATGAAATCTTTGTCAGCAAATATTAGGTTATAAGTAATACGTCGTTTTTCATCTTTCCAAAATTTACAGATTTTGTACTTCAGTACTTATTTTCATGTTCTTCGGTTATTAATTTTCTTAAATTTCTTTAGAAACTGTATTTTTCTGTATGCGGGTTCATGTAAGTTTGTGTGTGTTTGTGTGTCTCACTAACAACGAAACATCCAATAAACATAATTTCGATTAACAATGCTATATTTAATACTCACAGACAATCAAAACTTGAGGCAATTATATATATATATATATATATTTATTTATTTAAATGCCTACCTACATGAACATAAATCACATGTGCATGTGTCGCACTAACGATAAAGCATCCAATAAACTTAATTTCTATTTACAATGCTATATTTAATACCCACAGACACAAAATAAACATTTTGGGCAATTATTTAAAATCTATATTTATTTATTTAAATGCCTGCCTACATGATCATAAAACGTGTGCATGTGCCACACTAACGACAAAACATCCAATAAACTTAATTTCGATTCACAATGCTATGTCTAATCTTTACAAACAAACAACACTTCAGGTAATTATTAAAAAATTCTTGTATTGAAATGCCTATCTGTATCTACATGAACATAAATCGTGTGCACGTGTCGCACTAACGAGAAAAATATCCAATTAACTTAATTTTGATTCACAATGCTATATTTAATATTTACAGGCAATCAACGCTTCAGGCAATTGTTAAAGATTTTTTTTTTTTTTTTAATTAATGGCTACCTACAGGAACATAAATCGTTTATTAAATAATACTTAACCCATGCCCTGTATATTTTACTATTTCTCAAGCATCATAGGTACATAAATAAATTATAAACGCCATTTATTCGCACTTTAAGTAAACAATAATGATTGAATCTTAAGTATGTTATCAAGGGGCAATTCTCCTCACTTTTCTGATAAAAGTTTTATTTGTATACGCATTTATATTTTCAATATAAAAACTTCTATGAAATAATAAATGAATACATACTATCTTATAAAACTTTAAAACTAACGAAATTGAATACGCATAGAGTTAAATTTTTAGGAATCAAAATTATCTATTAAAAACTTGATAATACATCTCAATACGTCATTTTTCGTCCATCCCTTAAATGACGAATAAAAAGTGCTTTGCTGTATTCATTTTCATTATGGTATTTGTGTTCATTCAATCCACTTGTAATTATGGTATATATTATTTTTTTATAATAATTTTTTTAATCTATGTTTTTTATTATAGATTTAATTTTTGTCTATTTATTATTAATATCTTTTCTTTCTTTCTTTCTTTCTTTTTTTTTTTTTTAATATTTTTATTATAAAATTAATTTTTATGTTTTTATTATTATATATTATGTTTATTTATTATGCTTTTTTTTTTTTTCATCTTTGTATTATAAAATTAATTTTAATGTATTTATTATGTGTATGTTATTTATTTATTATATTTTGCTTATTGACTTTTAATTTACTTTTATGTGTTTGCATTTTTATTCTTTTATCATTTAGGGTAAATGCACCAGTGATTGACACTTTTAGAGCAATCTCTGATGTTTTTAAGGTTCTAGTCATCAGAAAATATTTTTTGAAATCTTAAGTTAGTACATATATGGCATGAAAGACATTCAGAACCACATATGTGTTAAAATATATACATTTGATAACAATTTTTTTTTTTTTTTTTTTTTTTTTTATGAATTTTTATTTGACACCCCACTCATTGTTCCAGTAACTGACACTGCCAGTTTTCCATTTTATCAGTAATTGGCATCCTATGTTCCAGTGTTTGACACTGCTAGTTATTCATTTTACCAGTTATTAGCACCCTATGCTCCAGGGTTTGACATAAAATGCTAAAATTTTTATATGTAAAATATATGATTTTATTATTTTTCGTATTGATTAATTATTTCAAGATAGATGTCAATTACTATTACTGGAGCATGCCAATCACTGGAGCATCTACCCTATTTATTCTTTTCTTTTCTTTATATTTTCTACAGTAATTGTTTTCGCAGGTATGAGATTTCTCCTAAGTAATTCAATTTTCATATTATAACCTTACAGAAAACCGTACTTGACTTAAATCTCATTAAAGCTTTTTTTTTTACCTTTTACGGAAGATGAACCAGCCGGATTTAGCTCTTCCCGCCTAATTCAAAATAAAGCCGTAGTGAGGTAGAAAACACTTTACACGGTAATCTGCTCTTATCTTTACGAAGCAAACCTGTCTCCATCGTGAAGAAGGAGAGAGATGGAACGATAAAATCTTCAACTTCTGACTGCTATGAGAAGGAAGCCCACCTTGTCATGCAGTAAAAGAAGGGGAATCTATAACTGCTGCGAAAGCTTTTTTGGCATTATACGTCAAGATTTTGATTACCATACTGACCTCGTTTAGAATAATTTTTTATTTCTTATGAAACTAAAACCACATCCTTAAATTACTGTATGTTTGTAGTTAAGTAAATTTCATTTAAATAAATTAAACAAACATTAGGCCATCACAAAGTTAATTCATTTTAAATTTCGCATATTAAGCAAAGTATTTTATTATTATATATATAAATTTTTTTTTTTTTTTTTTTGTTTCTGATTTCTAACATAAACTTTTCGAAAATGAAAAATAAACTCGTAGTTTAGCTATATCTTTAAAAAACTTATAATAACATTAATTAATTTTTAAAATTCCCATTTATTCTTACAAAGTACTAGATGAAACTTCTCTGATTTCTATAGCAAAAACACTTTGAAAATTTAATATAAGGTCACTATTAAACGAGAATTTTGAAAACCTATCATAACATAAATTCATTAAAAATAATCTGGTATGTCACTCACACGACTTTCACTTACCCTGAAATTTAATACCATAAATACAGGTTGGAGATTAAGAGGAAAGACAATAAATCTATGTTATGTAAATGTATGTTAAACAATTCAAATCAGGCTTCGGAAGTGTTTTATATAATAATTAGTTCTGTGTGAGGGCGGCTACCGCCCCTCTCAACCCCTCGTTTTATTGATGCACGTACGTATATACAGAATTTAAATCTGTTATTAAAATTTAAAGTTCACATATAATTATACAGACAACTTACATACGCAACATTCCTCGAAAATTTTCAGTCTTGCTCAAATTTTCCAGCAACAAACTTAAATAAACTTGAAAATACAACTTTTGGATCTCCTGAAATTATTCTCTTTTAAGTTACTCTAAGAGACACAGACACAGATCAAAGGTTAAAAACTTGACATCGGTAATCTGGAAGCCTCCAAACGTGTAAATTTACAAAAAACAAGCGATGAATATTTAGCTTAAAAGCATACATTATTTACCATATGTCTATGAGGAATTCATTTCAATTCCTGACCAGATTTGATGGAAGTGGTAAAATATTTTAGTAAAGAACTTCCACTAACAATAAAAAAGAATGTTATCGCTTAAGTATTAGCAGCTCTGTATATCATTTGAAGATTATGCACAGACCACACGGTGCACCTATATATAATCCTATGGTAATGATACACGACATAACCTGAAATACATTTCCACCAATTTTCAGCTATTGCCGCACTATAATCTAGTTCTTTCGTGCAGCCCTGTAAATGAACAGTGAAGGATTTCCCTACCATATTCTACATGTGACATGTTTTTATGCATATAAAATATATATATTCATTTCATTTGGTTTAGGGCAGTCTATAGATGTTAAACTATGCTTCCCTGCAATTTTCCCCATAGACGTAATGTATTTGAATTCTCTTGTGTGTACTTATACACGAACCATTTGTTTCCTCACAACGAAAAGCTTAGTGTAGCATCCCCATATCATACACATTTAGAATACAAAGTTTGGACTTTCTTCTACTATTTGTTCTTGAGCTATGTTGATAACAGGCAGACACACACACACACACACAGTCCAACTGCTAAAAACACGATTTTTGCATTCAAGGGACCTCAAAATGTGTAAATATAACAAAAACTCACATTCGGAAATTTGACCCTAAAACAATACTTTCTCTGCCTTATGAGTATGAGAAAATAAAAATGCACATTTCTTTGTAACATATTGCATGACGTTTTTCTGATTTCTTCGAAAATTAAATATAAGTTCACAGTTAAACGATGATTTATAAAAAGCTATCATATCGTTATTTTATTTAAAAATTCCCATTTTATTCAGAATGTTCCATCAAATTTTTCTGAATTCTAACAAAAACACTTTAATAATTCAATATATTATGCGGATTAAAATTTGTACAAAAGATTATTTTGTGCTCATGCGTGTTTTCTACAGCAAAACAAACTTTTGTTCAAGAAAAATATTATTTCGAGATGCAGGATAATCAATAGCTTAATTTATGACAGAAGGAAGTTGGAAATACATTATATTAGGAGATTTGGTCAGTTATAATTTATAAAAATCACTTATTATTTTATGTTTAACGTTATTGTTATATTTTATACGTTATAATATTTCATGTACGTAATGTTATATTGCTATACATTATATTATATGGGTAGTTCATTGTAAAAGTGAATTATCTCCTTGGAAATTGATTTTGAAATAAGGAGCATTTTTCAAATTTATGCGTAGAGAAAAAAAATCAAGATTCATTCAGTGTCATCGATTTTTTGTGTTTAATACAAATCATAGTTATAAGAATTTCTAAATTATATTCAAAATAATTTGAAGTAACTTAGAAACTTCATTTTTATAATGAATATTTAGAAGTTTTAGTTTTCTGAGAAATCATGTACTGCCATTTATGGGATTTTAATGCAATTATTGGAGTTTTTTCAATTTTATAATGAAAGGTGAGACAAAATATGCTTCAATTAAACAAAAATTGGATATGCTATACCTCTTCTTTTATTTCAGTTTTTTATATAAAAGATTATTGCAATATTATAGAACTCCTCATCGTTTTAAGTAACATATATATTGTTTGTTTTCGTACGATGTGCCTTATTGAGCATGCGTCAAGTCTGCTGTGATTTAATCAAAATAAGGGGCAGAAGAGAGAATCAATCTTTACGTCTTATTAGTTACAATCTTCCAGCGCCTGCATAGTTTCACCCATCACTCCTTTTTAAGAGTAGAATCCTCCCTTTTTGTTCACACTTAGCATTCGTGAACGAACGTCAAAAGAAAAAAAGAAAAAGAAAAGAAAAAGAAACATGTATTAAGGATTACTATAAATTTTCATGAATTGATAACCTTAAAAATATATATTTTATATGTTTTGTTTAAAAATATATATTTTATATGTTGATATGTTTTTACTCATAAAACTTTTGAAATTTGAATTTCAAATTTGTTTCAAATTCGATTATTATCTTTTGAAAACTAACAATAATAATAATAATAATAATAATTTAGAAACTGACACATTTCTATGTTTACAATGCCTAAAGTATCCATCTGAAACTACGAAAACTCGAAGCACTCTATTTCTTTCAAGACATTTTCCACACTATTATATAATAATAAACTTCGTTATAAATTTATAGGCTTATTTTATGACAAAAATTGCTTTTGAAAAATAGTGGTGGAAATTGTCCTGAAAATAATGTAGGTACATCGAGCCCTGGGAAATATCTTTCCAAAGAGAAGAAAACCATCGAAACCATATCCACAAAAGTTTTTTCCTCAAATTTTCATCATTAATATTCTCCTCTTAAATAAATTTAAGGTATTTATATCGGGGGAAAAAAAAAATGCACCCTGAAGAGGAATTAATTATATCCTCATTCAGAAGCATATTTTTAGCAAATTTTCCTTACTCTGATATGCAAAACAATTTATTTCATTTAACTTATAACGACATCTAATCATCTCCGGAAATTTCTGGTAAAAATAAAAAATATATATACTACATAATAATAATAAAAAAAAAAGATGTTGCAATAACTACCTAGACAGAGAAGTGTAACTCATCTTAAAACATTCCTGTGTGTCATCTTCTCAGATTGGAACATTCATCTTTTGTCCCTGTCGGAGGCCCTCAGGTAGGTCAGGGGATTGAGGGGGGGGGGAGGTTAGGTGTCGCCCATCACCTGTCCCGTTTCGACCGACGACACTTTGGACCCGGCAGCTTTCGCACGCTGTAATTAGGACTTGAAGAATTAAGCACTATTAAAGCAAACACACTGCAGAACATCCCCTGTGATTAGGAGCACAAACGGGACGATCATCATATTGAGAATCGTTCAGCTCTCGATATGCAACATCAGTACATTTCAAGAAAATCTGAAACTACAATAACATAGCTCAAGAAATTTGTTCTCTAATATTGAAGAAATTTGGAAATTATTGAGCTTTAAAAATTTGGTATTTTCATACATTCTAAAATTACTCTTTAAACAATCTTTTTCTAAATCATGACTGTAAATATTGGATACGATCCTGTCCCATGTAGAAAATCTACGTTATAATACCTACATGCCTAATATGATTTTCAAAAAATCTCATAAATAAAACGGATTTTTTTTTTTTTTTTTTTTTAATAAAAGATAATTAAATTTTTGATATTTGCATTATATTTTCAATTTTACAAAATATTTTTTTCCGTTGCTAAATAAAAAATTCTTAGAATTAAATTAAATTATTGTTATATTAAAAATCAAATATTCCATAAAATTTGAAATAATTAAATTACCATATTTCCATATGCAACAAGAAAATTCCAATCATAATTATTGTATACACAAAAGAAATAAATAAAAAGAAATAACGTTCATTCTATGAATGAAAAATCTAAATATATATATATGTATAATTTTGGCTTTCAAAAAATTGTATCTCAATGAGATGATTTCAATTTGAATCAGTAGATGGCACCATCACTGCTCTGTCGAACAGCCAGTTAATAATGCGGTGCTTAAATAGCTTTAAATTCTTCCAATTCTTCCTAAATTCTTCCAATATCTTTTTAAATATGAAATGTTGAGGCTTTTTTTTTTTTTTTTTTTAATGTAATAAACTATGGATTAGGCTTAACCAGTTCACTGGGCATCGTAATTTGTGGGAGTAATAATTTCCCCGTATTATATAGGGATGGCCGTTGGGATGGTTAAAATCACTTCAAACTGTTGTATAGTGGTGAGTGGCTTCCTTAAGTATAACAGACCTAACAAGAAAATATACATTTCAAATGTATTAAATTAAACTTTTGTGGCCGAAATCTGTACCTGTCAAATTTATGCTTTGAACATTCTTTTCTGGGTTGACCAATCAAATAGCATCTTACGTCACTATCGTATCGTTTCAACAAAATTTAATTGTAACTGGTACACGTTATAGAGAAATATCATTATATAGATAATACCAGCTAGCTTTTATAGTATGATTTTGTTATAATCAAAAATATGTTAGTTAAACTTTGATAATATTCATTACAAATCAGTAACCTTTCTGTCATGGTCGTCATATAAAAGATATTTATAAGTGTATAGACAACAAAATCTTTGCTGGATAATTACGAAATGTTTTGTAGATAGGCTTATTATTAAACATAGAAAATATAACGTGTTCAATTAAATATATAAATGTGGGAAGTTATGTGGAAAGCTTTGTGGGACGCATTCCTTACAGTCAACAGATGGCGCAGTCTCTGATGCTCATCTTTCGACGAGAGGACGAACGGAAGTCAGTTGAGATCTGTCTGCCATGGAAAGATGTTGAGACCATCAGCGCGAATGCTGATATGGTCATTTTCTTCTAATTAGAGCTTGAAGTGCTCTTAATAGTTGGGTAGAGCCATGGAGGGCTCAATACATCAATCTCACATATTTGATAAAGTGCGCGAAGGTACTTTTGTGAATTATAAGTGTGAGTAGGTGCTTAAATGTTGTTTTGTTAAAGTAATTCTGATGAAGAGAGCTTGTTCTGTGTGTTAAGCCTCGAAACCAGCAGTTGGTTAATGATGCAAATTCTGCTATTATCATTTTATCTTTGTGTAAATTGTGTTGTGTATGTTACGTAGTAAATGTTTCGTTATCTAAATCGCATCTCATCATTGCCCCACCTCTAGACACCCAGCCAAGATTCTACATAAATATATATTTCTTTATTATTCAAAATTTATACTGATGGATATGTCACAATTCTTATGATGGGAATTTTTGCCACGAATGTGACGACGAAAATAATAAATTATTATCATTGCTTGCAAAGGCTCATAAAGCATTTTTCGGTCAAATAGTAATCCGAAATATTCAAAACAGATGTTCCTGGGTAGTAAATGTTTAAGCTGAAGTCAAAAATTTTAAGAAATTTTAATTTACATACATTATTATTAAAAAAAAAAAAAAAGCATAATTATAGAGTGGTAATTTTTCGCTACTTCCCGTACGAAGGGTGTAGTTGACAAAATATGTAGTATGATGTTTGGACAGAATCTTAAAGTTAAATCAAGAATTGACATCAACAAATGTACTTTATTATTATTATTATTATTCAAGGGATCATGTCACTAGAATAAAACCCTTTTATTTTTCACATGAAGTTGTAGGCCAATATTAAACGATGTTAATGACAGGGGGATAAATCTCTGAGAGAGTTACAATCTAAACATCACTTTACTGCATGGCAGTAATTTCTAGGTGGGAAGAGTCTCAAAACCAACCATAATGGTCCTAGTGCGTTTTAACCTTAAAAAATATTAATTAATAAATAAACAATTTTTTAGTGAATATATGTTGAGCGAAATCATACCTGGTGACAAGACCGAACTCTATTGCATTTCCAAACATTACGCTTCTTTTCCTAACATTGCTTTATTGTTACTATGTAAGCTATGAGATCTCAAACAATCTCTTTAGTTTTCAAGTGCCCGAAATCACGTCTAGTTGTCCATGGAGTGTTTGGTTGGAAGAGTTAAATTCACTAGTTGTATCTAGCATTAGCTGGGGATGACCAACACCTCCTGTAATAATGCCTCCGAGCGGAACTTTACGTCATGGAAGATCGGCCGATTTTATCCAATCAACACTTCCTATAATATATGTAGGATTGTGGAGATTCGATGTAATCGTCGGATCTTCCGTGACGTAAAGCTCAGCTCGGAGACATTATTACAGGAGGTGTTGGGATGACTCAGGGAAAGTGTCAGGCTGAGCATAGAAGTACTGGGTTGGCGTAAAAGAAGGTTGCCAGTTATTCGAATTTAACTTATCGCATGGTTCCAAGGGAGATATGAAAAGAGTTTAAGGGAATGGCGAAGCTTTTCGTGTCCAGTTGGATAAACGTATTTTTAAGATAGATATTTCAGAGAAAATGAAGTGAATCATTCTCTATGTTATTTCTTTAAAATGAAATTTCTGAATTCAGGAAGTTTGTGTTTGTGAGATAATGTATTTTGACGGCGCTGATATCCAAGGTTCTAGATGTTACTAAAGTGATTCGAAATAATTTCGAAGTTTATCATTTACAGCTGTGATTTTGTGCGAGCTCATTTCTTAGGCTAATTCAAGTGCGAGTGTTATTCAAGTCTAGTGAGTTTGTTACTTTATAGCCTATATTTAAAATTTGCTTAAATTATTAAAGTTCAATATTTGTGTGAAAATCTTAACATTACCCAACATTGAAGTTTAATATAAAGAAAGTTAATTTTTATATGACTTGTCGTCATTTGCATTAGCTAGACATTTAAGTAATTGATGACTGATACAAGTCCTTACATCACTAAGATAGTCCACTTCATCATTAAGAAAGTCCTCTTCACCCGTAAGATATCGTACTATGAATTAAACCTATTGACTTATTCATGATCTTAAAATGCTTGTAGGAACATATTTCATAAAATGAACTAAGGGCAGGAAAGATATTTCAAAATTTACTATTTTCAAATTTATGTAAAACATAAAAAAAAAAAATAAATAAATAAATTAAGAGTTCAAACTTTTTCGAAAAAAAAAAAAAAAAAAAAAAAAATTATTTAAATTTAGTTTTATTCAATATTATTTCATTTTGTAAATATTCTTTATATAAATGTCTGTGCAAAACTTTACAGCAGTATCTGAAGAAGTTTTTACAACATCTTGTGGATAGTGGCAAAAAAAGCCTCTATGTGAAAATAAGCGCTGAAATTTAGAATTGCAATAAAATCCAATATATTGACACCGATTACAATTTTACTCTTAACTTTTCAACCAAAGTACGTAGAAACATAAATGAAGCCTCAAATTGCTCAGAATTGTTCATATTTTAACATTATTGTTTCAAAAATTGGATTTTTTAAAAAGTTAATACTACCTAGTTTCTAAAAAAAAAAAGTTTTTTAACATGAGAAAGAAATTATCAATAATTTTCAAGCAGTTTCTGGATTTAGTGAACAAATTATGAATTCTTAAACTCAAATGAAAAAGAAAAAAAAGAAAAAAAAATCTGGTGGTATGTGACTTTGTTTCCTCCTCATTAGCTGTTGCTGTTAGTAGAATCAAACAATCAAGCAGCAAATTATATTATACAGCTCGTCTGCTTGAATTTAAACGAATATTAAATAATATATTTTTATTAAAGTATATTTAAAAGATGTACTATCTACAGAGTAATATATCTAAATTCCCGTGCATTTACATAAAATAATTATTAAAAAAATGTTATGTGCACAATTTTAACTAAAAATTATGTTAATGATATTTACTTCCATTACCCAACTACCGTAGTTAATGGAAGTATTGTATTCGATCCGAAAATTTGGTATCGAGTTTTCACCTGATTTGCATGTTTTAAGGTCCCATGAGTCCAAAAAAGCAGTTTTTTGGCAATTGGTCGGTGTGTGAGTATGTATGTGGAAATCTTCTGACTATCATATCTCCGAAACTATTGACGATAGAACTACAAAACTTCAGAATTGAGACATGTCTGGTGTACAGGTGACTTTACCAACTTTTGGTGATAATTTGAAAAACAGTGGTGGGACATCGGGAACCGGAAATGGGACCGTAAGTACATATTTAAGATTGGCTCTAACGATTTTCTTCAAATTTGCTATATAAACATTTTATTAGATGTCCCTTCGTATGATATAGTTGGTTCGTTAGAAAAAATGACAGCTGTCCTGTATAAACAGCTCAATTTCAGGTTTTGCAAGTACATTCCTTTAAAAACGGCTGAATGGATTTTTTTTTTTTTTTCAATTTTACTATATTAACTCCTCTTTAGATATCCTTTTGTATGTGATTATTGTTTTCCGGTCAACAATTGAATATAGCAAGTTTTGGTAAAAATATCTCAAAAACGGTTCTAACGATTTTCTTGAAATTCGTTGCATAATCCTATTTTAGGTATTTTTTCTCGTGTATTACGTGGGTATTACAAGGAATTTAACAGTTACCTTGATTAAATACGTCAGTTTTAGATCTTGGAAAATGGTGTTGCAAGGAGTGGATCCAACGACTTCTTCCTTTTTCCTTATTTTTTAACTTGCAATATAAATTCTGTTTTATATGTCTTTACACACATATCAATTTTCTCTTACCGGAAAATTTTTATGCGTCTGCTTTGTTAGGTTAATTTCATGTGTTCTGATTTCATTATCTACAAAACGTAAGGGCATAATACGTGTAATAGTGAGTAATGGAAGTCGTGTGGATGTTTTATCATTATACTTAGCAATATATCAATATATGCTATAAGAAAATATAGCAATTAAATAAAAAAAAACTGTCAAATTCAAGGAAATATTATGTTAAATCACATAGTAAAAATATAACTAAGCTTAAAAATCAGCACAAATTGCTACAAAAAAAATCTATGTTGAAATTTTTTCTTCTTAAAACATCGTTTATACTCAGCTTTCAACTCGTTTATGGTAGAGTCTTCTTCAGAATAACATAATTTAAAAATAGCTTTTCAATGACTATATATATTAAAATATCGAACTTGTATTTTTCTACATTCGAAGATCTCTAGGATAAACGAGTTGAAAGCTGAATAAAAATTATTTTAACAAGAAAATTTTTTAACATAGTTTTTTTTTTTTTTTTTTTTTCGATTTGTACAGATTTTTAAACTTAGTAATCTTTTTTTTTTTTTTTTTTTTTTTTTTAATATTATTACTAGGCAACAGCACACTTATCCATAATACACCCTGTGGATGTCCATTAGATGTACTTTCATCCACAAGATATCATGTGGATGTCCTATGGAGAAAACGTGGTGTTAGGGATGATTTTGTACCATCATAAAAACCCGACACTGCTAAGTATACTTAAAAAAAATCATTAATTATAATCATTAATGATAATATCATTAACCAATCGATTATATATATATATATATTACAATTTAAATATTGAAAATAACAGAAATTTTCTTTCATTAACGAAACTGTCTAGCTATATCTTTCATTAAGCATACATAACAAATTCACCTTTCTGTTCCAAATTATTAGTTTCCTTTTAGAACTTTTCAAAACACAGACTGTATTAAACGGAAATGTTATTATTCATGTTTCTTTATTATTATTTAAGAACACTTTTTATTGCAAACATTATTATTCCTGTGTAATACATTATTAGTTGTCCTTTAATATAATCTAAATCTTAGGTTATATATAATCACAAATATTTAAATTAACAATACTTCACAGTGATCTGGGGATGCAGTGATCTACAGTGCAACTTGTACTCCTTCCCCATAATATTCCATCTTTAAATGCCTCTCGACATTGTGGCCAAAGGATGGATGTTCTGAAATTTGAGAGGTGGGATCAAAGAAGACAACGATTATAAGGCGGGAACATCCCCCTCCACGTGATTAATCGATGCAGGATGGTTTGTTATATCCCCATTTCTTTTGATTGCATTTTTACAAATTGGTTTTTAACGGGGATCTGATATGATTTCTTTTTTTATGAAAAAAAAAAAAAAAAAAAAAAAAAAAGAAAGAAAGAAGAAAGAAAGCGCTTTGAGGAACAGCTGGATTAAGAGGCTGCTCCGAATATTTCATTCGATGATTAAACTATATTTGTAAAATAATTCTGGCTCGTTATTTGGTATCAAAAACTCGAAAAATGCCCTGATCGATGATAAATGAACATCAGGGTAATTTGTTGATTGAATCAGTGTAATAGAGAATATTTACGAGCATATATATATATATATATTTTATATCAATTAAAATGGCTTTTTGACTGCTTGTATACTGCTAATGCATAATATTATTAATTTAATAGTCAGCCAATAACAAGCTCTATTCATAATAAATCAGGAAAATATAGTAATTTTCCGATGATATACAACTTGCAAATGAGAAATTAATGATATACAAATGTGTTTTTGCATTTTTTTTTTCCACTACAAATGTGAATAGTATTCCTCGACTCTTACATATTATACACGCAATACACGAGACTAATGGATCTCTATTATATATATACATATAACTTGGTGCTTAGTACATAAATGGGAGTAAAAGTAATAGCGACATTAAAAGCACCAAAAATTAACTAACATTTCGGCAGACTTAAGTATACTACCATCAGTGTTGCCTTCAATGTAACGTTTGTCTAATTATATAATTGCTCTAATCGACTATTATATAAATATCAAAAATTGTTCTTCAAATTTAATGGTGATTATCAAATAAATAAAATCTCTATATGCTGGCAAGACTGATTGTTATAAGGGGAAAAAAACAGATATAAATCTACTCCTGCTCCTATATATATAAATATATAATAAAAAGATATTCAAAGGATGGATTCACAGCCAGTAAAATCATATATATATATATATATATATATAAACCTTTATAACTGTTATATATTCGATTATCATTTCAATATTTATACATGGAAAAAAGCAATGAATCTTCAATTTTTATAATCCATCATACAGATGAACCATGGGAAAAGTTAAAACTTCCATGAAAAAAGTAAGTGTTATGAATTTATTTAATATTTTTTAATAATGTTCTATAAAAGTTTTTTGCTTTTGGTAAATTTCAGAAAAATATTTCTGAAAATTTCGAAAAAAATATTGATTTTTTGATTAGGTCTTCTCCAAATTTTTTCTTTATCTAAGAAAAATTATTGGACACCTATAAAGTCTCCATCAAATCCAACTTTCTTTCTTTCTTTTTTACTTTCGCTTACCCTTACGGTATAGAAAGTATTGTTTTAGGTTCAAATTTTCGAAAGTGAGTTTTTGTTATATTTACATGTTTTGGGGTCCCCTGAATACGGAAATCATGTTTTAAGCGAATGGTCTATGTATGTGTCTGTGTGTCTATCTGTGTGTCTATTATCAGTATATCTCAAGAACAAATAGTAGCAGAAATTCCAAACTCGGTCTTCTAAATGTGTATCATATAGGGATGCTACAGTAAGCTTTTCGTTGAGATGAAGCAAATGATTCGTGTACAGGGACACTCAAAAATATTCAAATACATTATGTCTATGGGGGAAATTGCCGGTAAGTAGAATCTAACATCTATAGACTGCACTAAACCAAATGAAACGAATATATATTTTTTGTAATAGAGATAGTCAACTGAGAAAAAAAAATTGTGTATGTGGGAGCCTCGCCTCCCCCCACTGTGGGGGACGTACCCCCTCGACGGGAGTAAATTTTCATGATGGGTATCTTTCAAAAGAGATCGCCAATACCTTTAAAACGAATGATTGGACCATCAATGTGTGATAATTTAAAATAAAGTTATCGATTTTTTTCATTTTTAACCAAAAAAAAAAAAAAAAAAATTAATATATCTATCTATCTATCTATCTATCTATCTATATATATATATATATATGTAATATTGAGAATAAATTCGACTTTTTTTCGATATTTAGTGTTATACTACTTCTCTAATATGGAAATCGTCTGCATTATCATGGAAGATAATTTTTTAAATAATAATTTTTATACATATTTTTACTGAGTTTACTGAGTTAATTTGTATAGCAAAATATAGAAGAAAGTCATGTGGTGGCCACAACACACTAGTTATTTGTTGTTAGTGGATGTGCTTTACTAATAATATTTTACCATTTCCAGGAAAGCTGTTCGGGAATTGAAATAAATTCCTCATAGAGATATGGTAATTAATGTATGTTTTAAGCTAAATATTCATCGTTTCTCTTTTGTATACTTACACGTTTTTAGGCTTCCTGATTGCCGCTGTCGAGTTTTTTAACGTTTGATCTTTATCTGCATTTCTTAGAGTGACTTAAAAACGAATAATTTTACGAGATCCAAATATTGTATTTTGAATTTAATATAAGTTTGTTGCTGGAAATGTTTGATCAAGATTGATGTGTTTCAAAGAATGTTGCGTGTGAAAATTGTCTGTATAATTTTAAGTAAACTTTTAATTTTAATAACAGAATTAAATTCTATATAAAAGTAGGTGAATTAATGAAACGGGGGGTTGAGGGGGCGGTAGCACCCCTCACACAGAACTAATTATCATATAAAACTCTTCCGAAGCCAAATTTGAATTGTTTAACATAGGTTTACATAACGGTACTCGTCATCTAACCTCTCAATCTCCAACCTGTATTTATAGTATTAAATTTCAGGGTAAGAGGAAGTCGTGTGAGTGACACACCAGATTATTTTTTAATCTAATTAAAACCAATATTTTTTTCGAAATTAACAGAAATGTAAATATATACCGTGTGATAAGATAAATATTTCATTAAAAGTTTCTATAACTTTTATGAAATGGTTTAATTAACATAAAATATTAACCATCATAAAGACATTAAAAAAAAAAAAATAATAATAATCTATTATATGCAGAATATTAAATCAAAACATTTAAATTGTATTCCTATATTTAAAAGTGCATTTTGAAATATTAGAATAAATACTTTAAATTTTTGATGCGAGGAAATTTAATATTTTATATTTCTTTAGAAGAAATATATATTTAAAAAAGAAAAAAAGAAAGCCTTGGAATAATTATTATTAATTTTTTATTCGCTGTAAACACGTCAATAATTCATTAGAAAAATGCTCGTGTACCTTTTTAAATTATATTCTTGAACAAATTATGACATAGCTAATGCTATAAACTTTCAAACCATTAAACAAAAAAAAAAAAAAAAAAAAAAAAAAAAAAATCTAACATTAAATCGGATGATATTGTATATAAAACGCATTAAGCTCTTCACTTTTCTCCGAAAATTCTATAAATGTCTAAATACTAATTCTGAAGTATTTCATTTCACTCTGGGCTATGTATTATATTTAAAAAATATATAATAAAATAAAAAAGATTACCACACAGTGATAGTTCAATTAATTTAAATAGGTCTTTATTCCTTCCTTTACATCCATGCTATCTGTCACAATTTGAAATATTTATCTCCATTATTCAACGCCACTTATAATAAAAATGTCTGAGGCATTGACTTGACAGCATAAATATTTCTATGCACATCCTACCATGCCTACCTCGGACGTATATTGAGACATTGCTCTTAGATTCTCCTATAATTCCGCCACTTTGGCGGTCGCCAGTTCAAATTTACCGCTTCAAAACTCGCAAAATATAACCTCTATATCTTAAACCGAAAAAAGATAAGGACCCACCAATTGTCAAAATATCCTTCTCTTATCCACGATATCAACGCAGTCTATCAGATAGAGAAGACGTTTATAGAGCATTCGTCGCGGACCGGGTATATTAAGTTCGCGAAAGCGTACAAATCACCCACTTCTCTACATTTGCAGGAGAATTTTTGTTACAAAATGTCACAGTTTCTATCTGATAAGAAATAAAGAAAGATATCGCTTTCTGTCTATCTGTGGAGTCTCTTACTATACTTTTCCTTCCTGCCGCACAGGTTTTGTGATATGTGACTCAGATGAAATCGTCATAATTTGTGTGAATTATGGATCCATTTCTTTTCTTTTTTTTTTTTTTTTCGGGAAACAGAATAAATAGGAGTCTGAGAGTTACTTTAAATATATGAACAAATGACATCAAAATACTTGAGCTTATTTAAAGAGAACAAGGGAAGATCATTGGCAGAAGCAAAGTACAGGGTAAGTCAAAATGAATATAGCGATTACAAACGCAAACGGCTATATAACTATTTATTGGAAAACAAATTATCTATAAGATTAACACAGAATGTAGACGGAACTCCAAAAATTTGTATACATACGTCATATATGTTCTATGTGACTTCCCTTGGTCACACGGATAACATTTAGACGGTTGTCCATTTCACGCCATACATTCTGAAGCATGTCTGCAGTTACCGACGCAAGCGCATTACAAATGCGTACTTTGAGACCCTGCGATCTATGGGTTTACGTGAAAGACAGAGTGTATGTACTTCCCATGCCCAAAACAATTGAAGAACTCAAAGTACGCATTTGTAATGCGCTTGCATCGGTGACTGAACAAATGCTTCAGAATGTATAGCGTGAAATGGACTACCGTCTAGATGTTGTCCGTGTGACCAAGGGAAGTCACATAGAACATCTATGACGTATGTATACAAAATTTTGAAGTTCCATCTACATTCTGTGTTAATCTTATCGATATATTCTTTTCCATTAAATAGTTATAGCCGTTTGTAATCGCTATATTCATTTTGACTTACCCTGTATTTCAAAAGAAAATTAAATAGTGATAAAAATCCGCGCGTCACCCATTCTGAGTAATATAATATTTTATATCATAAATGATTATGATTCAGTGGAAATCTGTTTTATTTGTGTAAGTCATGCTCGAATATTTTCTTTCTGAAGACACAGTAATAGATAAGTGTGAAACTGTTTAAAAAAAACTAGTAAATAAATACAATTTAAGTGGGTTATTTCAGAAAATTAAACAGTGTTCATGTTCACTAAAGTTAAAGATTGCTCGATGAATTTTAATTAAACGTGTTCAGTGTTTTTTTTTTTTTTTTTTTTTTTTTTTTTTTTTTTGGGGGGGGGGAGGGGGGGGAGATTGAAATAGAATTCATACATGTACAGGCTGAGCGGAAAATACCTCCCCCATTGAAAAATATTTATAAGTTTTAAAATTCTAAATCCTTTTTTTTTTTTTTTTCTGAAAGAAGAAGTATTTTGTTCCTACACCACATTTATTACATAGCTTATTTAAATAATTGTCATGTTTACAAAATTTCTGTGAATATTCCAGCGATATATTTGTAAGAGCTTGGCGAGTGTACTGCGCTGTTCCAGGTTATCAATAGTTTTTGATTTTGCGACATAAACTTTATTAATGTATTTTAAGTTTTACTGGATGTCTGTTCGAAATTTAGGACATGTTTGGAGGGTATTAGATTAACGCTTTAATATTGCATTATATTTCAATTGGAAAATTTTCTTTAAAATGAACAATTAGTTAAAAAAAATTGCTGCACATGTTGACAATAATTAATAATAAATTGCAGAAAACTGATTTAATTTTGAAGGGCATTCCATTAACGCTTTAATATTGGATTATATTTCAAATGAAAAAAAAAAAAATCTTTAAAATTAACAATTACAGAAAAAAATTCTTGCTCATTTTAATAATTAATAAAAAAAAAAATTGCCGAAAACTGATTTAATAAAGCATTTTCCAAATTAAAATTGGAATTTTAAACACATGTTGTATAAAAGAAACAGACTCTCTGAAAGTAAGTTCACTACATCGGGAACTTTAAAAAAGTCAAAAGTAAACAATAAAAGTTCTCATTTAAAATTTACCCTTTTAAAAAAAAATTAATTGTGCAATCTTTTTTCCCCTTCTTTCTTTTATTAATAAAGAATTTTTTTTTTTTTTTTTTTTTTTTTTTTTTGTTATTAACGAAACAAATCAAATATTTTCTGCAGTGAAGAAAAATATCTGCAGAATTACTGGAGTTCAAACTCTTGGATTTTAAAGAAATAGCAAGGGGAAAAAAAAAAAAAAGATCTGTATACGTAATGTAGTAAACTTTATGGCATTTTTATATAAAATTGTCCCTTCTATAACGAGTTTTAAATTATATATATTAGTAAAAATATGTTGCAATCATTCAAAGTTTATTACCAAAGTACATTTCCCAACTACATAAATATATATATATTTTTTTTAAACAAAGTTATTATTTTCTTTTTTAAATTACGTAATAACTTTTGGACCACCCTATATATTAAACAAAATTTCAGATTTGCTAATTTGGCTAATGTATTGCTATAAAAAATATATTTCTAATAAAAGTGTTTGCATTTTTCGGTGAACCACAAGAGTAATCAATGTCAAAAGGAAGATTAATTAATCACGACTTTCGATAAAGAGTTATTTGCATTAAATAAATGTATATCATTCTTTTTTCTAAGCATATAGTTTGTACATATATATATATCAGATACACGTAGGCACTTAACAATTACTTTGAAATCAGCCTCGGATTTCTCAAAGGCGGCTGAAGAGTATTAGTTTTCAAGGTTGCGAAACGTCTGACACAATTGGTTTTGTATCTATTTCTAGCTTTAATATAGGAGTTATCAGGCATATGAAAAAAATTACAAAAAAATACAAACCCGAAATGAGCAAATAATACCCAGATAACGAATTTCCCATCCACTGTTTTATTTTTTATTTTTATCTAATCATCGAAAAATTCCATGCCTCGGAGGAGGATTCCTGTCGCAACAAGCCGCTCCTTGCTTCCGATGACAATTAAACCCACCGTCGATTGCTATTTTTTCTATATTTTTAATCATGGTAATCGCCGTTTACGGAGGATCTCCCAGATGATTTACAAGTCGGTGGAACGTCCCCAACGATTAGGGCCCAACGTGTCCAATATTTTAATAGGGCGACACGTGGAGTTGATTCTGTTATTACCTTATCTTCAGGTTTCTTGCCACGACAAATGGGTATTCATCAGGGTCCATCGTGCCCGCGGGACGGAAGGAGGCACGGAGGCGTGTGTGTGAACCCTGAAGTTTTCTGCACAAAATGGCCTTAGACGAGATTCGATTTTTCTTTTCAAGAATATCTTCGCGTGCTTCGTTTAATGCCTCACGAGTGCTAAATGATGGATGGCTTCTATAGAGAATGCTTTGCTTTTTACCGACTTTTAATATACGAGTTACAAGAGAGGGAGGGGAGGGGGAGTTTTATTATAATTTTTATTCGTATTGAGATAATCGTATTTTATTATTATGTAAATATTTGATGTATACTTGTTTAATGTTGGTGAATTGATCAATCAGAGCCCGTAATCATAGATGTTGAAGATGATCAGACTGATGAAGTTTGTTTCTCTTTGATAGATTAAATAAGTTGACAAATGATTTTTCTAATGCACCAACGAAATTAAAATCTTGGATAGAAGAAATAACTTTTAATATGTACCTAAAAAAAAAGAAAACAAGTTCAACGATACAGTATTTCTTTGTGATGCTAGACATTTAAAAACACGTGTATTTCTACCCAGAAGATTTCACGAAATTGCCTTGGATAAGATTTGATTTTTTTTTTTTTTTTTTTCTGAAGAATATCTTCTCGTGCTTTGTCGATGACAGAAAAAGGATAAATGATGATTGCTTCAACATAGATTGTTTCCTCTTTTTACCGGCTTTTAATATACAAATTACAAGGGAGACTAAGATTTTGATTTTCATTCTTATGCGTACTGAGATAATTGTACTTAATTATTATGTAAATACTTGATATATATTTATTTAATGTTGGTGAATTAATCAATCAGAGTTTGTAATCATAGATATTAAAAATGATCTGATAGAATAAGTATATTTTTCTTTGACAGGTTGAATGATTTGTAATTTTCCAGTATTCCAGAGGAATTAAAATGATGTGTAGTTTATACAATATTTATTACAGAAAAATCAGTAATTCACCATTCCAATTTTCCATCTGTTACAACATACTTAAAGATGCTATTAAAAATATTTTTAGAACTAGGGCAAATTACTGATTATCAGATAAAATAGAAAAAGTGTTATGACCTTGGTTCCTCTATCAGTCTTTGTATCTATCTGACTGTCCGTATGTCAGTCCATGTTCTATGTTAGTAGGTAAGAAAGGAGAGTTCTAGCCCAGGCGGGGGAGGCACTGAGGCACCGGCGGAGCGAACGGAGCCGTGCGGGTGCCACACCACCCCCTGAGGGCCTAGATGGGTTGGTATCGTCCTTATGACATCCTCTGACTTAATTGTGAAACGTGATGAGGGTATTAATTAAGGTTATTAATGAATTAATTTTAATGAATGGCGTGAAAGATGATGATGGTTTTAAAAAGATAATTTTTGTGGAGTAAAGTGAAGACTATTGTTTATGAGTAATGAATTATAAAAAATTAAAAAAATTTAAAACATTTAAAAATTGAGAAATAAATAAGAAATCAATAAAAAATATGAATTTTAGAATGAAGGATGTTGATGTGAATATACTATGAAAGAAATAGAGAGATCTGACTGGGGTTCGAACCCGGCACCTTGCAGTAAAAAATATTTCAGCAGTTTTCGCGTATGTGCGAGTGATTTTCCTATTATATACCTGTACAAATCTCTTTAAATCTATGAATGCAATTATTCGAAAAGAATTCAATCGTTTAAATGATATTAATTAAAGAATAATAATTAAAAAAATATTAATTAAGGATTTCCTTGTAAAAATTCACCATATGTTTTATGAAAAAAAAAATGACAATGTACGTGAAAATTAAATAGAATGAAAGAAAGAAAGCGTAGAAACATAGAGGGTGAGTGGTATTCGAACCCAGCACCTGCTTGAAGTAAAGAAACAATAGTTTGCAAGTACTTTAACCACTGTTCTTTAGAAATATGCATACGCAGATCTTTTTAAAACAAAGAATGCTGTATAATTACTTGATTGATAAATATTCGTTTTAAAAATAGTTTTCCCGTAAAGTTTCTTCATTTCAACCCAATTGTATATATTTTAATCTACCTCACAATAGATAATATTTTAAATGGGAGATATTAGATAATTCTAATTATTGATTTTAAACAATTTTCAGCAAAAATAGTTTTTTTACAATTAGTTAATTGTATTTAACAGTTTAAAATAAATTCTTAAAGTTTTTTCACGCCTAACTTTTTTCAACTTGTATCGTGTTGATCTAAAATTTAATGAATTTTTCCCCTTAAGGCTTCTCTAGGTGACATTGGGCGATACAGGAACGGGCAAGCGGAGGGGGAGGCTTTTGTATCTGCTATTCAAACAATGTTACGTTTTTTGGCAAAACACATCGGTTTTCTTATAGAAGTTTCAAATCTTTTTATTTCAAGTCTTATATTATACTACAAATCCTCCAACACTCAAAAAATATCAGTTCATTGAATTCATTTAACTGAGTAATACAAACTTTCCTTTAATATTATTTGACCGTACTTGAAAATTTTTCTTTCACATACAATAAATTCTCTCACACTCTTTAAAAGTATACAAGTTTTCAAACATAGAGATTATTAGAAATTTACATTTTTCGTTTTAAACGCGATCTGCCTGACACTTCCCGAAAATTTTTTGTAATTCATTCCCAACATTAGTTGTTTTAAGCTATATTTCCGAAGAAATATTCAACAATCTATCTCAAAATAAAGAGTTTTTACCACTTTTCACTACTTTCTCTCACTTTAACATAGCGAAATACTCCACCTTTTAAGCTATCTTTCACACAGTTTTTCTTTACAGATAGTAAGTTTGTAAATAATGAAAGTAACTTTGAAAAAATTCAGAGTTGAAAAAATATTAATATATGATTTTAAAAATACGTTCATGTTCACAGATATATACTTAGACTTTACAAATGTATTTAAACATAGTTAAAAAATATTTTGACCAAGTATTGTAGATTACAAACATATAATTATAAACTGAAAAGTTTTCGCACAAACTATTTTACTTGACATAAATTTAACTATCATTTTTAACAAAAATACCATTAAATCACACTCCTTATAGGCTACTATTCATCAACTTACATATATTTTCCTCACCTTTATTAACTTTTATAGTTTAATAATTTTTTATACACTTCCCTGATTCTTTACATTATTTTAGAGTAAAACTGTACAATTTAGTGATAAATATGCAAATATGAAAACATTTAACATAAATTTGGCTTGATTTAAAACAATTTAGTAATATTTTCGAATATATATTACAAAATTTAGAATGTATTTGGTAGAGTTTAAAATATATTTGGTGATTAATTCAGATTTGGCGAGAAACATACGGTATAAATGAGGAGCGAACAAAAATATCATCACTTACTAACTTATTTTTACGGAGTGAAGACGTCTGTTTTTTAACCTGAATTCAGTGAAGTTTATTGATAGTTTAAATTGGGTCAAGAGATGGATCTATCTGCGGAGACACCTATTTCAAATCAACAAACCGCTATATCACAAATCGATGACAAGAAGTTATCTAAACTTTCGATTTGTTCAATTTGTAATAAAACTTTTTCTAAAATGTCTAATTTAACTCGACATGCAATGATTCATTCGGGTGTGAAACCTTTTATTTGCAATGTATGTCAAAAATCATTTAGTAGACCCGACGATTTGAAGAAACATTTAATAATTCATGAAAAGATTCCTACAGAATATGGATGCGAACAATGTAGTGAAAGCTTTAATCACACGTATGAATTACTGAATCATATTAGAAAAAATCATAAAAAGACTACAACTAAGCATACCTGTGAACTATGTAGTGAAATCTTCAGATGGAAATATGAGTTATTGAAACACATGAGAAAAAATCACCAAAAGCCTCCACCACAACATGAGTTGTCAGATTCCATAAGAAAAAATCATCGAAAGTCTTCACCGCAACATTTTTGTGAAAAATGCAGTGAAGTATTTAAATATAAAAAAGATTTGCGTCATCATACTTTAGACAAACATCGGTCTCCTTTAGTACAAGGGCAAATAACAAATTCTTCTGATCAAGATTCACTTAGGGAGAAAACTAAACATTTTAAAAGACAAAATGCTCTCAATGTGTTTATAACCACTACCTTTGACAATAAAAAAATTGATATAGATTTATTATCATTTTTTAATAATTTAAAAACCGATATTTTAAACGAACTGAACTTTCAATTAAATGAGAAAAGAGCATTGAAATGGCATACAATTGTTAAAGTTAAACTTACCCGTACTGTGCAAGAAGGGGGTCAGGAATTTTTTTCTCCCTTTTTTCGATCAAATACTTTAACATCCTTTTCATCAATAAGTATTGATAATGATCTTGAAAAAGCTTTTACCAAGATGATAAAGAGTTTTGAAGAATTTAATGAACAAGGATCAGACTGGACCTTAGAAGAAATTATCGAATTAGAACTCCATATGGCTAAATACACCCCCCTTTTCTTCGTCAAAAAACTAGAATTTCCAGTAAGATTTAATTATTATAGTATCATAAAAGACAAAATTTGGCTAAATTTCAACTAATATTGGCGATAGTTATAAAACTTTGGCATGAAATAAGAGAATTTGGCGTAAATTCTTAAGTAAAACTGATGGATGAAGAAAAAATTTGTATTAGTTACAATCTTTTCTCGCTGTAGAGTTGTCTAAGTTCACATACTTAGTAGTTTTTAAACATTTTTAAAGTCTTACTTTTAGAGTGATTTTTTATACTTTAAGTACAAAATGGATAATACTTTACAGTCTGAGGAGACTCACGTTTCTGTTCAACAACCCCCTTCACCAAGTTTTGAGGATGAGAAGTTATCTAAACTTTTTATTTGTCCAACTTGTAATAAGTCATTTTTAAAAAAATCCTATCTTACTAGACATGTGAAGGTTCACAATGATATTAAACCTAATATTTGTTACGTGTGTGAGAAAGGATTTGTTACTTTACATCGTTTAAAAAGACATATAGAAACCCATAGAAAAATTTCCATAAGATACAAATGTGAATATTGTATTGAAAATTTCAATCGCAAGTGTGATTTATCGAAACATAAGAGATTATTTCATCAAAAAGTCTTACCTGAACATCTATGTATTATTTGTAAAGATGCTTTTAAACACAAGTATGAATTAGAAAAACACAAGAGGGTGCATTATCGTAAACCTGAGTATCTATGTGAGGAATGTTCTATAACCTTTCCAACTAAACATGCTTTTTCAAACCATAAGCGAAAAAGTCATAAAAAGACTTTACATGCATACTGTTGTGACGAATGTACTGACACTTTTTCAAACAAACGACTTTTTTTAAAACATAAAAGAAATGTGCATAAAAAATCTTCAATGCAAACTAGATGTGATGAATGCAGTGAAACTTTTCATTGTAAGTATGAATTATTGCAACATAAGAGAAAGAATCATCCTAAAGACTTTAACATACGTAGAAATTGTAATGAACGAAGTACTAACAATGAATTACCAACAGCTAATAATGAGAGTGAGAATCTGAACTTGTTAAATTTTTTGGATAATTTCCACATTGAATGTGTGAATGGTCAACGTCAACGTAGTTGATTCGGAGTACCTGCAATCGGTCGCAACCGTTGCTTACCTCCATCGGAAGTGCCAAAAACGTAAAAATAATTTTACAGAAAAGAAAATATTAAAAAGCCGAAGTCTTTTTAATTAAAAAATAAATTTGGAATTTAGTCTCAGAACCCCCCCCCCCCCACGTTAGCAGGGAAATTAACCTGAGTGAAGCAGCAGGAGATTTAAAAAAAAAAAAAATTAAATTTAAAATCTCCTTGTAAATATAAGTGCAGCAGAAATCAGCTGCGTTCGTTGACGAAGACAGTCTGGACGGCGAAAAGGAATAAAGAGCTGAGCAGGGCGCCCCAAGGGGCACAGGAAATCGCTCGGAGTCCCGCAATTAATAAAAAAAAAGGGGGCCATACATTTTTTTTTTTTTTCCTAAGAATTCTATCAAGAAATAAAAATAAAAAGGACAGAGGAGGATTAAACAGAAATAAAATGCAGTTTCAGATCGAATCCCGGTTTCCATCCAGAAACTAATGTGTGAAAGGTGTTTTTGACTTACCTTCCAACAACTTTCAGAATGAAAATATAGACTTAGACTTAAAAAATTTTTTGAACAATTCGAATGTGGGATATACAAGTGAAAATAATGTTGATGACTTATCTACCAAAGTTGAAAATGAGGTCTTAAATAATTTTAACCTGATACAAACTGATTTACCTCTAATAAACTATGACAATGAAAGTCTGAACTTGTTAAATTTTTTGTATAACTTTAATCCCAAATGCTTGAATGATCTTTCAGCTAACAACGAAAATATGAATTCGAATAATTTTAGTGCGAAGGAAAATGAGTTAGTGACAGATAACTTTAACAATGAAAGTCTAGACTTGCTAAATTTTTTGAATAACTTTAATACCGAATGTATTAACGATATCCCAACAATATAGATTTGGTGTGTTGTATTATTGTGAATGAATTTCAAATAAAAAGATTTCAATGAAAATGGTTTGTTTTAATTTTTATTACAAAATCACCTTTTATATAATATTTTCTATTAGAATACAAACTTAAGTGTCATCTTTTTGAAATACATGCACATACATGCGCGCAAACACACAATATTTTATACATCTTTAAAAACATTATTGAAAAACATTATTGAAAAAACTAAATTTTTTAAAAATTGTTAATTTTAGATTGTAGAAAATATTTAACAATATTTCAAAATGATTATAAATTTCAGTTACAAGCATGTTTGTGAAAGTGACTTAGTATTTCTTGACAAATTTTAGTGTAATTCTCTTCTTTAATGAAGCACTTAGTAAATTTTACACAATTTTTCGTTTAATAACTGAAAAATATTATGACACTTAGTAAATTTTAGCAAACTAATCTTAAAATACTTTCACTGAGCTTTGCAACTTTGTCAAAATTTAAGATTTTCTTAACATATGATATTCCACATTGTTATGCAAATAGTATTGGATTGCACTTGAAGTACAAACATCTCGAATAGTTTAAAGTCTTTGGGAGAAAAAAATTGAAGATTTTTATTAAAGACTTAGAAATATATACAAGTTATTTTTTGTAAAATCAGAATTGTTTAAATATTATAAAATATACTTTGATATAATGGAAATTAGTGATTTTTAAAACAAATACATATCAATTCATGTTTGTAAGGTATAATTTGATGTTTAGGTAGAAATTTTTGCCTCAAAGTGTAAAAATGTTAAAGTTTTTTACAAGTCGTCAGTTTAATATACAAAGTAAAATAATATAAGTCAAGAATTGTAAGTAAACATAAGTACTTTTTGTTAAATTTGAAATTAGTAAAACATAACTTAGTGCTATGTAAAACTAGTGTATATTAACGAAGATACATATATGTGCACAAGTGTTTACGTATGAACTTAAACAAATTCACACTACTATTTTTCAAGATTAAGTTTTATATTTGAATGATATATAGAAATTTTTTTAATTTATTTATATGGGGTCCCACCTCCGCCCGTCACATTTGTAGAAATATGTGACGCCCCAAATCTTTTTAAGTAAGTTTTGTAGGTAGGTTAATAGAACTATTAGTAACTGAAGGATGATATTTTGCTATTGAGCTAACACCATCATTCAAAATATACCTTTTATCGTCGAAGGGACTTAGACTTATTTTATTTTGGTGGATTGTATACAGTTTATGATTTTCTTGGTCTATTTTTATTTGTTTTTCAATGCTTGTCTTTTGTTGTTGTAAACACTGTAAATAATCTTCATGAGTAATTTTATGTCGCACAACCTGAGTGGATACGCCTTTCGCTCTCTTTTTTTCATCTTTACAGGATTTTATAGAATACATTTTCGCCTTCAGTCCTACAAACTCTAGAGCTATATCACTGCTTAGCTCATCTTTAAATTTCCCAATGACTTTTTTGTTTTCAGTTGGGTGAAACTTCAATGTTTTAAACACATTAGTTTGAAATATTTCTATAGGACAGTGGTTTAAGTCATATCGGGATTTCGATTAATCATAATTTTTTTTATACATGAGAAAAGTATCAACTTTCCTTATACTGAAAAGATGTCTAAAATATATCATTTGATGTTTAGAAGAAAACTTTTTACAACAAAGTGTAAAAAAACGACAAAGTTTTTTTACAGATTATCGTTAATATGCAGAGTAAAATAATATAAGTCCAACAAAGGTGAGAAGTGTGAGCAAAACGGTTGTTTTTGTCACATCATGGGTTCGTGACGTAGTGTATTAGGGGGGGGGGGGACTCATATCCAATGATTATAATCTTCCATCACACGCGTTATGACGTCAGCAACAGGTTTTAGTGTCTGCTCAAGCTTGTTCAACCATGTCTAAACTTGAAACTATATATATTTTTGTTATTACTTCACATATGGTTTTTCATACCTTTTAAGTTTTATCTACAAATTTTCTAACTTAATGCTTTGTGTTAGCAATTCTACTAAAAACAATTAATTTTTCTAAGTGATGTGACATGAAGAAAACATTTGACAAAAATGTTTAAAAAATTTTTGTAAAATTTCACAAACTTCTAAAATTAAGCTTTCACAATTCTTACAAAATATTTTCTTTATTCTAAAAATAAAAAAGTTAAAATAGAATCGTGAAAGTATCTACATAAAAAAGTTTAAGTTGTTACTATAACATTATTTTTACACTCTTTGGAATAGAGATTGTGATTTTAGTTAAAGTACAAATCACTTTGAATATGTATATTCAAAGTAAGATTCAAATATGATACTTAGGAAAATACTAACTTCATAAGTATATCAAAAAAAAAATTTATAAGTTAATTTTTCAGAAAAAATGTTAATAAGACAAATTCATTTAAGATTTTCACAAGTACATTACAGTTGAGTGGTAAAACAATTTTACAAGTTTTTTCTTCTTCGATGTAAGTTTGATAGTTTATAAAACTACTATCGTGTATAATTTTTACTAAGTGTTTAAATATTATACCTAATCAATTCTATTACAGTAATGAAAAAGTATATCTCTAATATCCAAGTAAACTTTTTACATGTTTTATTTCAAAAAGATGACACTTAAGTTTGTATTCTAATAGAAAATATTATATAAAAGGTGATTTTGTAATAAAAATTAAAACAAACCATTTTCATTGAAATCTTTTTATTTGAAATTCATTCACAATAATACAACACACCAAATCTATATTGTTGGGATATCATTAATACATTCGGTATTAAAGTTATTCAAAAAATTTAGCAAGTCTAGATTTTCATTGTTAAAGTTATCTGTCACTAACTCATTTTCCTTCGCACTAAAATTATTCGAATTCATATTTTCGTTGTTAGCTGAAAGATCATTCAAGCATTTTGGATTAAAGTTATACAAAAAATTTAACAAGTTCAGACTTTCATTGTCATAGTTTATTAGAGGTAAATCAGTTTGTATCAGGTTAAAACTATTTAAGACCTCATTTTCAACTTTGGTAGATAAGTCATCAACATTATTTTCACTTGTATATCCCACATTCGAATTGTTCAAAAAAATTTTTAAGTCTAAGTCTATATTTTCATTCTGAAAGTTGTTAGAAGGTAAGTCAAAAACACCATTCACACATTCAATGTGGAAATTATCCAAAAAATTTAACAAGTTCAGATTCTCACTGTCATTATTAGCTGTTGGTAATTCATTGTTAGTACTTCGTTCATTACAATTTCTACGTATGTTAAAGTCTTTAAGATGATTCTTTCTCTTATGTTGCAATAATTCATACTTACACTGAAAAGTTTCACTGCATTCATCACATCTAGTTTGCATTGAAGATTTTTTATGCATATTTCTTTTATGTTTTAAAAAATGTCGTTTGTTTGAAAAAGTGTCAGTACATTCGTCACAACAGTATGCATGTAAAGTCTTTTTATGACTTTTTCGCTTATGGTTTGAAAAAGCATGTTTAGTTGGAAAGGTTATAGAACATTCCTCACATAGATACTCAGGTTTACGATAATGCACCCTCTTGTGTTTTTCTAATTCATACTTGAGTTTAAAAGCATCTTTACAAATGATACATAGATGTTCAGGTAAGACTTTTTGATAAAATAATCTCGTATGTTTCGATAAATCACACTTGCGATTGAAATTTTCAATACAATATTCACATTTGTATCTTATGGAAATTTTTCTATGGGTTTCTATATGTCTTTTTAAACGATGTAAAGTAACAAATCCTTTCTCACACACATAACAAATATTAGGTTTAATATCATTGTGAACCTTCACATGTCTAGTAAGATAGGATTTTTTTAAAAATGACTTATTACAAGTTGGACAAATAAAAAGTTTAGATAACTTCTCATCCTCAAAACTTGGTGAAGGGGGAAACGTGAGTCTCCTCAGACGGTAAAGTATTATCCATTTTGTACTTAAAGTATAAAAAATCACTCTAAAAGTAAGACTTTAAAAATGTTTAAAAACTACTAAGTATGTGAACTTAGACAACTCTACAGCGAGAAAAGATTGTAACTAATACAAAATTTTTCTTCATCCATCAGTTTTACTTAAGAATTTACGCCAAATTCTCTTATTTCATGCCAAAGTTTTATAACTATCGCCAATATTAGTTGAAATTTAGCCAAATTTTGTCTTTTATGATACTATAATAATTAAATCTTACTGGAAATTCTAGTTTTTTGACGAAGAAAAGGGGGTGTATTTAGCCATATGGAGTTCTAATTCGATAATTTCTTCCAAGGTCCAGTCGGATCCTTGTTCATTAAATTCTTCAAAACTCTTTATCATCTTGGTAAAAGCTTTTTCAAGATCATTATCAATACTTATTGATGAAAAGGATGTTAAAGTATTTGATCGAAAAAAGGGAGAAAAAAATTCCTGACCCCCTTCTTGCACAGTACGGGTAAGTTTAACTTTAACAATTGTATGCCATTTCAATGCTCTTTTCTCATTTAATTGAAAGTTCAGTTCGTTTAAAATATCGGTTTTTAAATTATTAAAAAATGATAATAAATCTATATCATTGTTTTTATTGTCAAAGGTAGTGGTTATAAACACATTGAGAGCATTTTGTCTTTTAAAATGTTTAGTTTTCTCCCTAAGTGAATCTTGATCAGAAGAATTTGTTATTTGCACTTGTACTAAAGGAGACCGATGTTTGTCTAAAGTATGATGACGCAAATCTTTTTTATATTTAAATACTTCACTGCATTTTTCACAAAAATTTTGCGGTGAAGACTTTCGATGATTTTTACTTATGGAATCTGACAACTCATGTTGTGGTGGAGGCTTTTGGTGATTTTTTCTCATGTGTTTCAATAACTCATATTTCCATCTGAAGATTTCACTACATAGTTCACAGGTATGCTTAGTTGTAGTCTTTTTATGATTTTTTCTAATATGATTCAGTAATTCATACTTGTGATTAAAGCTTTCACTACATTGTTCGCATCCATATTCTGTAGGAATCTTTTCATGAATTATTAAATGTTTCTTCAAATCGTCGGGTCTACTAAACGATTTTTGACATACATTGCAAATAAAAGGTTTCACACCCGAATGAATCATTGCATGCCGAGTTAAATTAGACTTTTTAGAAAAAGTTTTATTACAAATTGAACAAATCGAAAGTTTAGATAACTTCTTGTCATCGATTTGTGATATAGCGGTTTGTTGATTTGAAATAGGTGTCTCCGCAGATAGATCCATCTCTTGACCCAATTTAAACTATCAATAAACTTCACTGAATTCAGGTTAAAAAACAGATGTCTTCACTCCGTAAAAATAAGTTAGTAAGTGATGATATTTTTGTTCGCTCCTCATTTATACCGTATGTTTCTCGCCAAATCTGAATTAATCACCAAATATATTTTAAACTCTACCAAATACATTCTAAATTTTGTAATATATATTCGAAAATATTACTAAATTGTTTCAAATCAAGCCAAATTTATGTTAAATGTTTGCATATTTGCATATTTATCACTAAATTGTACAGGTTTACTCTAAAATAATGTGAAGAATCAGGGAAGTGTATAAAAAATTATTAAACTATAAAAGTTAATAAAGGTGAGGAAAATATATGTAAGTTGATGAATAGTAGCCTATAAGGAGTGTGATTTAATGGTATTTTTGTTAAAAATGATAGTTAAATTTATGTCAAGTAAAATAATTTGTGCGAAAACTTTTCAGTTTATAATTATATGTTTGTAATCTACAATACTTGGTCAAAATATTTTTTAACTATGTTTAAATACATTTGTAAAGTCTAAGTATATATCTGTGAACATGAACGTATTTTTAAAATCATATATTAATATTTTTTCAACTCTGAATTTTTTCAAAGTTACTTTCATTATTTACAAACTTACTATCTGTAAAGAAAAACTGTGTGAAAGATAGCTTAAAAGGTAGAGTATTTCGCTATGTTAAAGTGAGAGAAAGTAGTGAAAAGTGGTAAAAACTCTTTATTTTGAGATAGATTGTTGAATATTTCTTAGGAAATATAGCTTAAAACAACTAATGTTGGGAATGAGTTACAAAAAATTTTCGGGAAGTGTCAGGCAGATCGCGTTTAAAACGAATAAATGTAAATTTCTAATAATCTCTATGTTTGAAAACTTGTATACTTTTAAAGAGTGTGAGAGAATTTATTGTATGTGAAAGAAAAATTTTCAAGTACGGTCAAATAATATTAAAGGAAAGTTTGTATTACTCAGTTAAATGAATTCAATGAACTGATATTTTTTGAGTGTTGGAGGATTTGTAGTATAATATAAGACTTGAAAAAAAAAGATTTAAAACTTCTATAAGAAAACCGATGTGTTTTGCCAAAAAACGTAACATTGTTTGAATAGCAGATACAAAAGCCTCCCCCTCCGCTTGCCCGTTCCTGTATCGCCCAATGTCACCTAGAGAAGCCTTAAGGGGAAAAATTCTTCAGCTATTGTAAAACCATCTTTTGAAAACAAGTTAGCACAGAACTAGTAAATGTCTTGGTGGGAATCCTTTTTAATTATGTTTTAAATTGGTGCAGTCAGCTAAAAACTTTATTGTTTTATTTACTCATTAAATTTTAGATCAACACGATACAAGTTGAAAAAAGTTAGGCGTGAAAAAACTTTAAGAATTTATTTTAAACTGTTAAATACAATTAACTAATTGTAAAAAAAAACTATTTTTGCTGAAAATTGTTTAAAATCAATAATTAGAATTATCTAATATCTCCCATTTAAAATATTATCTATTGTGAGGTAGATTAAAATATATACAATTGGGTTGAAATGAAGAAACTTTACGGAAAAACTATTTTTAAAACGAATATTTATCAATCAAGTAATTATACAGCATTCTTTGGTTTAAAAAGATCTGCGTATGCATATTTCTAAAGAACAGTGGTTAAAGTACTTGCAAACTACTGTTTCTTTACTTCAAGCAGGTGCTGGGTTCGAATACCACTCAGCCTCTATGTTTCTACGCTTTCTTTCTTTCATTCTATTTAATTTTCACGTACACTGTCATTTTTTTTTCATAAAACATATGGTGAATTTTTACAAGGAAATCCTTAATTAATATTTTTTTAATTATTATTCTCTAATTAATATCATTTAAACGATTGAATTCTTTTCGAATAATTGCATTCATAGATTTAAAAAGATTTGTACAGGTATATAATAGGAAAATCACTCGCACATACGCGAAAACTGCTGAAATATTTTTTACTGCAAGGTGCCGGGTTCGAACCCCAGTCAGATCTCTCTATTTCTTTCATAGTATATTCACATCAACATCCTTCATTCTTAAATTCATATTTTTTATTGATTTCTTATTTATTTCTCAATTTTTAAATTTTTTAAATTTTTTTAAATTTTTTAAATTTTTTTAAATTTTTTAAATTTTTTTAAATTTTTATAATTCATTACTCATAAACAATAGTCTTCACTTTACTCCACAAAAATTATCTTTTTAAGACCATCATCATCTTTCACGCCATTCATTAAAATTAATTCATTAATAACCTTAATTAATACCCTCATCACGTTTCACAATTAAGTCAGAGGATGTCTCAAGGACGATACCAACCCATCTAGGCCCTCAGGGGGTGGTGTGGCACCCGCACGGCTCCGTTCGCTCCGCCGGTGCCTCAGTGCCTCCCCCGCCTGGGCTAGAACTCTCCTTTCTTACCTACTAACATAGAACATGGACTGACATACGGACAGTCAGATAGATACAAAGACTGATAGAGGAACCAAGGTCATAACACTTTTTCTATTTTATCTGATAATCAGTAATTTGCCCTAGTTCTAAAAATATTTTTAATAGCATCTTTAAGTATGTTGTAACAGATGGAAAATTGGAATGCTGAATTACTGATTTTTCTGTAATAAATGTTGTATAAACTACACGTCATTTTAATTCCTCTGGAATACTGGAAAATTACAAATCATTCAACCTGTCAAAGAAAAATATACTTATTCTATCAGATCATCTTTAATATCTATGATTACAAACTCTGATTGATTAATTCACCAACATTAAACAAATATATATCAAGTATTTACATAATAATAAAATACGATTATCTCAATACGAATAAAAATAAAAATAAAACTGTTTTTCCCCCCTCTCTCTCTTGTAACTCGTACATTAAGTACAATTATCTCAGTACGCATAAGAATGAAAATAAAAATCTTAGTCTCCCTTGTAATTTGTATATTAAAAGCCGGTAAAAAGAGAAAACAATCTATGTTGAAGCAATAATCATTTATCCTTTTTCTGTCATCGACAAAGCACGAGAAGATATTCTTCAGAAAAAAAAAAAAAAATCAAATCTTATCCAAGGCAATTTCGTGAAATCTTCTGGGTAGAAATACACGTGTTTTTAAATGTCTAGCATCACAAAGAAATACTGTATCGTTGAACTTCTTTTCTTTTTTTTAGGTACATATTAAAAGTTATTTCTTCTATCCAAGATTTTAATTTCGTTGGTGCATTAGAAAAATCATTTGTCAACTTATTTAATCTATCAAAGAGAAACAAACTTCATCAGTCTGATCATCTTCAACATCTATGATTACGGGCTCTGATTGATCAATTCACCAACATTAAACAAGTATACATCAAATATTTACATAATAATAAAATACGATTATCTCAATACGAATAAAAATAAAAATAAAACTGTTTTTCCCCCCTCTCTCTCTTGTAACTCGTATATTAAAAGTCGGTAAAAAACAAAGCATTCTCTATAGAAGCCATCCATCATTTAGCACTCGTGAGGCATTAAATGAAGCACGCGAAGATATTCTTCAAAAGAAAAATCGAATCTCGTCTAAGGCCATTTTGTGCAGAAAACTTCAGGGTTCACACACACGCCTCCGTGCCTCCTTCCGTCCCGCGGGCACGTTGGACCCTGATGAATACCCATTTGTCGTGGCAAGAAACCTGAAGATAAGGTAATAACAGAATCAACTCCACGTGTCGCCCTATTAAAATATTGGACACGTTGGACCCTAATCGTTGGGGACGTTCCACCGACTTGTAAATCATCTGGGAGATCCTCCGTAAAAGGCGATTACCATGATTAAAAATATAGAAAAAATAGCAATCGACGGTGGGTTTAATTGTCATCGGAAGCAAGGAGCGGCTTGTTGCGACAGGAATCCTCCTCCGAGGCATGGAATTTTTCGATGATTAGATAAAAGTAAAAAATAAAACAGTGGATGGGAAATTCGTTATCTGGGTATTATTTGCTCATTTCGGGTTTGTATTTTTTTGTAATTTTTTTCATATGCCTGATAGCTCCTATATTAAAGCTAGAAATAGATACAAAACCAATTGTGTCAGACGTTTCGCAACCTTGAAAACTAATACTCGTCAGCCGCCTTTGAGAAATCCGAGGCTGATTTCAAAGTAATTGTTAAGTGCCTACGTGTATCTGATATATATATGTACAAACTATATGCTTAGAAAAAAGAATGATATACATTTATTTAATGCAAATAACTCTTTATCGAAAGTCGTGATTAATTAATCTTCCTTTTGACATTGATTACTCTTGTGGTTCACCGAAAAATGCAAACACTTTTATTAGAAATATATTTTTTATAGCAATACATTAGCCAAATTAGCAGATCTGAAATTTTGTTTAATATATAGGGTGGTCCAAAAGTTATTACGTAATTTAAAAAAGAAAATAATAACTTTGTTTAAAAATATATATATATATATATATGTAGTTGGGAAATGTACTTTGGTAATAAACTTTGAATGATTGCAACATATTTTTACTAATATATATAATTTAAAACTCGTTATAGAAGGGACAATTTTATATAAAAATGCCATAAAGTTTACTACATTACGTATACAGATCTTTTCTTTTTTTTGTTTTTTTCCCTTGCTATTTCTTTAAAATCCAAGAGTTTGAACTCCAGTAATTCTGCAGATATTTTTCTTCACTGCAGAAAATATTTGATTTGTTTCGTTAATAACAATATATATATATATATATTCTTTATTAATAAAAGAAAGAAGGGGAAAAAAGATTGCACAATTAATTTTTTTTTAAAGGGTAAATTTTAAATGAGAACTTTTATTGTTTACTTTTGACTTTTTTAAAGTTCCCGATGTAGTGAACTTACTTTCAGAGAGTCTGTTTCTTTTATACAACATGTGTTTAAAATTCCAATTTTAATTTGGAAAATGTTTCATTAAATCAGTTTTCGGCAATTTTTTTTTTTTATTAATTATTAAAATGAGCAAGAATTTTTTTCTGTAATTGTTAATTTTAAAGATTTTTTTTTTTTCCATTTGAAATATAATCCAATATTAAAGCGTTAATCGAATGCCCTTCAAAATTAAATCAGTTTTTTGCAATTTATTATTAATTATTGTCAATATGTGCAGCAATTTTTTTAACTAATTGTTCATTTTAAAGAAAATTTTCCAATTGAAATATAATGCAATATTAAAGCATTAATCTAATACCCTCCAAACATGTCCTAAATTTCGAACAGACATCTAGTAAAACTTAAAATACATTAATAAAGTTTATCTCGAATTCTGATTGCTCTAAAATTTAAATATGTTATATAGAATAATTGTGTTATGTTTTCTGTTGCAAGCTATGGTAGCTTTTGCCGATGTTTCCTACAGATGCAAAAAGAAATTGGTTGACATAACAGTATGTAAATTATTATTAATATGTGATTTATAATGTAAATCGAAAAAAAAAAAAAAAGAAACTAATGTATATATTATAGAAATTTACTTCAGAATGTTTTCTATTACACGTGATCTAAATACGTTTATTACGGAGAAAACTTAAAAGAATTACGATGTATTAACGTTTAGAATGTATTATTATTTGCCCCATAGCGCAGCACTAGTACGATGTAAAACCCAACCAATCAACCAACCAATCCTCATTAATTGAACAGTGTTGGTGATGTTAAACTATGGACAAAGAATTTAAATGCCGGTTGGCATCAAGGTTCGCAACCCTTTACACTATACATCCAAATTATATCGCTGAGGGTCACCGAAGCGTGGAAGTCATCCCCTTCGTGAAGGATCAAAATTGCGATGCAATATCCTCAGGACCATCCTTAGGGGTGAGTACCAGACTGTCGCCAATTACCCATAGCACAGTACTAGAGCGACGTTAAACTCAATAAAACAAACAACCTTTCACTACATAAATTATTAAAAATAAAGTTCAACCTTTCATCAAAAAATGATGTCGATTTAGGCTAATTTAGCTGTAACCAAAATTTTTAGAATTTTGATGCTAAGTTTTTTCGTTTCAATAGTTATTTTTACTAATATGACGCTATAGAAAAATGGACAAACTTAGCACAGAATTTCTAAAATAATTAACATTAGGTTTATTTATTTATTTTTTTTTTATTTACTTACTTACTTATTTATTTATTTATATATATACATATATATATATATTGTGTAGGTGTGTGTGCGTGTATGTGCGTGTGTGTAAAATGCTGATTTTTATTTTCAATGGTCTTTATCCGCGTTACGTAATAGACCCTAGATACGTGACTACTACAGGGGAAAATGCAGAATTATAATGTTAACATTTGTGTGTTCCAGGGAAATGTTTGCATTCTATAGGGAAATATTTGTATCTTTGACGGAAATTCATAGGGAAATGGAGAATCAGAAGTCACATGTTGGGTATGATTTAACCTCGAACCCAAGAAAAGGGATATTGTCTATTGTTTACTTTGTTCTCTAAATGTTAATGTAAAGATTAGGTTTGGATCCACCCTATTAAATATATATATGTACAAGTAAAATTATGTCGGCTATAGGTAACTTTATTAAAAATCTTACAAAATAATTACTAAAAGAAAAAACATGCTCGTTTCATTTGTGAAGAAATATCGCATGTTTTCAAATTCAACATCTGTTCACTTCATAATTTATTATAAATGCGCTGAAATAAAAGACGTTCTTTAATAGAATTTCTACAACTTTAAACAGAAAGAGTTCAGACACGAAATTTATTCCCTCAAATCTCCATAACTATATTTCATGCCGGTTTCATGCTATTTTTCAGATAAAAGCATCAATGAGAATCTGTGTTTGAAATGTTGGTACTCACGACGGTCGATGCTAATTTTTGAGTATGTTAATATACTCAACAATAAATACATGGGATTTTTAAACTTGATTATAATTGCTTCGAAGCTATTTTGAATTTGTGACATGCTCATGTTTAACACAATTTTACTCATTTTGATAATTTTTGTTCTTTTATTTATTTATTTATTTTTTTTTTTTCAGTTTAAATAAGGAAAAAAAAGGTGCGATTATCTCAATTTTGTAGTCTGTGTGTAATTTTATGGATGCCCGTTATTTTCAACTGTCACTGCAAAAGTATTATTTACAAAATGCATAAAGAAACATGTTTGTTCAATTTGTTAAGGAAATTTTCTATAAAAAAATCTCTAAAATGCTATAACAATAAAATATATTTAAAATATATAATAATTAAAGATTTTATAAAAATTAGTCTCAAGAAATCATACTGTATTTTATTTATTTATTTATTTATTTATTTATTTATTTATTTTTTAAGCCAATAAAAAAATTAGTAGAAAAAAAATATTTCTCTCTCTCTCTCTCTTTACATATATATAAGTAATATAAAGGTAAGTAAAAGTAAACATAGCACAGTGAAGTGAAATATTTAAAGTTAGAATTCGATTCATTTAATGACTAAAAAAAAAAAGTGTTTTACTGTATAGTAGATTTATTAAAGAAGAATAAGTATAATAGGTAATTATTAACTAAAGTAAATTCTTAATTAAAAAGTTAATTTGATTGATTTAAAAAGAACACTGCGTTTTAGTCACGAAAACCAGATGAATATAGGTAAATATTAGTTCGAATATTAAAAGATTAATACCAAATATACACAGACAATTATCTATGCTGGTGGTATTATGTCATTCTTCTTTTTATATATAATTATAACTTTTATGGCCTTCTCTACTACATAATACTCTTTCATTCATTTTTAATATTCCGACGTCTCATACCCTAATTTCGTGGAGAACACATAAAAGGCTTTCTTTATAGTCTTTTCAACAGAGCATGTTAAACTCAAGATCTGTGATGATTAGCCAGTGAAACTTATACAATGGGTCGTCCGTCCAGCCACATAATAATTAGTGTTTTACGTGATTTTCCGAGCGTTATAGAAAATAGTGAAAAAAATAAACGCTACTTTTACATCTTGGATTCAACCATGTGAGGTTCAATTGTTGAATTCTTTTTCTTTAATTTTTGGGAAGAGAAGTTAATGAAAAAAATAATATAATGAAGATATCGCTTGCACACCAAAGCAAGAATAAAAAATATTTTTAATTAAAAAAATACATATTTGTTCGTTTTAGAATTGTCTGTAAACATGTAAAAAAAATAATTAAATTAAAATTAAAATTAAATAAATTAAAAATAAACGGCAGAGGGAGAGGAAAAAAGAAAAAAAGAAGAAGAAGAAATGAAAGATGTGATAATTCGACATATTTTTGCAGAAATGTTTTTTGTAGTTTTAAATGTTGTTATTTAACAAATAATCATGTTTTCGGGGGCAAACATTCAGTGTATATTAGACGTTCATTACTTATGTTAATTTTGCGCGGTTTCCTTTTTTAAATTTTATGGCCTGTTCACATGCTTTTAACTACATTAATTTCGAATTTATTCTTATATTAAATATTATTCTTATGGTTAAAGAAAGTTGAATTATGAAGAATTATGTTATGTTATTTCCATGTAACTCCATTATTTTCATTTTGGCAATATATATATATATATATATATATATATATATATACAACAAGAAATTCTATCTGCAAAAAGTGGGAATCCCACAAGGGGGATGTAGCTCCAGTATTTTGGCAGATCTGTACCTTTATTATTATGAAAAACAATTTCGTTATGATGATGTCAGGCTTTATCGTTACATAGATGATATTATTGTATTTTATCTTAACAAAAACTTACAAAATACCTTTTCCTTTAATTATTCAACTAACCTAAAGCTCACTCAAAATACTCTAAATAATCAATCAATTAACATTTTAATTTTTATTTCACATTTTCTTTATTATATATATATCAATTAACTTTTTAGATCTCAAAATAATCATTGATAGGAATAAAATTTACACAGATATCTATGACAAACGACTAGATTTCAGTTTTAAAGCAAACTTGTTTGCACATTTTAATTCCTGTCTGCATCTTTCGGTATATAAGTAACATCATCATTAACCACTTATTTTGAATACATAATTTATGTTCTTCAAAGTATAAAAACAATAATATTAATAAATTGTACACAGTCTCAGCTAAAATGGGTTTTCCTAAAAACTTTGTATATTCTATTTTATATCCATAACCATGTCTCTGTCAGTACATTTTTTTTTAAGTGTACTGTTGTGTATTTTAACCAAAAAAATTACAAAACAGTAAAAGACAATAAAAAAGTGGAGATTGGGTGGGAGATGTTTGATTACGGAGGACGGGTGGTGTTGTTTGGCTGGATGTTGGGTGGGGTTGGGAAATTATATATATATTAAAAAAAGAGCAGAAGGCCTATTGCATTTACTTTGTATTAAAATATATTCTTTAATTTTCCTTAAAATGTTCATTTTCTTCATTATTGAGTTGTCAACTTATTCTAAAAATTAGTAATCCAACACTAAAACACATTATAAACAATCAGTACATAAATATCCATGATGCTGTATAGTATCATTTTTTTTTTCATCTGCTGTACAACAAAACCCTTGAATTATTCTGCTTGTTTTAATCTTTGTGACTACTGTGGATAATGTTTGTTTTTTATGGTTGTTTACTGTTTAATTCTCTGATTTCTTGAAGTAAATAGTTTATTACACTTTATTCTTCCTTTTTAACTTGAATTAATTTCTTGTACGACAGGGTGCCACTTAGCAATTTGCTATTATAGCGAACGAAATCGTACATTGGTGCTCAACTGTGAAAAAGGTCACCCCTCATGAGTTTTCTTCACCGTTCTGAGCTTTTCCTAATTGAAAAAATATTTTGTTTAAAACAATGTCTAAATTGTTTAATTTCTCATTTTGTATCTTTTGATATGAGCTTCATGTAGTTTTTACGTACCGGCAAAATTATTAAAAATGCAACTAACAATCTAGGAATAAATTTAAGGTTAGATTGAAATTAAATTAAATAATAAATCAATAATAAATGTAACAATAACTCCCAATCAGTCTCCACAAGTTGTTTAAATTTATTGTAATTGCATTCTTATTGGTCTGTGTGGTTTCAGTGATATTATATCTGTTGCTTAGCTCGTCATTGGTTTTCATTCCACATAGTACCATGACAAACTACGTTTGTCGCGTGACTAAAGTTAATACTGAATATGATAATAATTAAACTCGAAAACAAAAACACACTTTTAATTTTTCTGCCTTCTGCATTAGAACTTCTTTATTTCTTTGACTAATAAAGTACTCACCGATTTGTCCAAATTACTCACTACTTCTATTGAAGCTTCAGGCCATGGTAGCCTAGTTGAAAGAGTGCCGAGCTCGTAACAGGAAATTGCGAGTTTGACACTCGAACCAAGCGAAAACCGTCAGGTACATTAATATTATCTGGTGCACGCAAAATCTGCTGTAGCTGCAATGCACTATGTGTTTCGAAATTAATATATCTGCGGATTACCGAAGCGCGAGAGTCATCCTCTCCGTAGAGGATCGATCTGGATTTAATCCGTGTTTCATAAAACCCTTCACACGTGATCACTGAAAGGAAAATTACAGCATCATAATGTTTGTATTGTATGAGGATATGGTTGTATTCTAAAGGAAGGTGTTTGTATTCTATGGGAATATTCACAGGGAAATGGAGAATCAGAAGTTACATGTTGTGTATGATTTAGCTTCAAACTCAGAAGATGGATAAAGTCCATTGTGATGGCATGTTTCAGGATCAACTCTAGGGGTTACTTCCAAACCGTTGCTAATTGCCTCCTGCGTATGTATAGTGTGACATCAAATCTAATCAACTCTACTCAACTTGCTGTTTAAGTTTCATAATCTACTAAATCTAAAGCATGCAATTTAAGTTCGATTCTGAAACTCTCTTAAACCTACCAGTATCCAAATTAAAAATTTAGAACCATCAAAGTTTATATTTCTAGGTGTGTGTAAACTCATAATTTCCTTGCAACTTGTGTAATATCACAGATATTTATCAGTTATCACATATCATTTTAAAATAAAAATTAAATGGTTATTTCATGAAAAAAAGTATTTATAATTAAATCGTACTGGGAGGAGTTAAATGCCTAAAATTCCCTCAAATATTTTTAAATAATTTTCTTAGAAAATTTTTTATTAACCTTTAGTTATGATTTCATTAACTCTACGTCGAATCTAAGTTCTCCATCACATTTTGCATATCCCATTGATAACATCCTGCTAGTGATGTAGAATCTTATTTTTACTATCTATCAGAGTTCTGTTTTATATCTACTGCTTGTTTTCCACACTTAAAAATGAGACAGGAAGATTTTTCAAGTAAAAGCTATTTGTTCCATTCTCGTTACGGTAAATTCCGACTTTAGCATCTAATCTTCCAAGACGAATGGTGTGTCTTGATCATGAAAAATATACGCCATCAGCTTACGTGTAAGAAATCCCTTTCATTAAATCTGTTTTAAACCGTTTAATTTGACAACCCTCACCTTAGTTTCAAATTCTTTTTGCCGTAAAGTAACATTATGTATTTAATTTAGATAAAAGGTTAGTCATCATATATTAATGCGATAAAAGCATACCAATTAAATGTTAATCGCCACAAAATTCTATTTTTTATCTTCCAATTACGCCAAACTGATCAAAACGTGTATTACTGTAATATTTTGAAATAAACTTGCGTCAATATTTTTATCAGATTGCGAGAAAGCGCAAAGAACATGGAGCTTCTGTGAAATTACAAAATAAGTATGATTCTCCCCCAAAACATATATTCTAAATTTCAACACCTTGAATTTCTGTACGGCATTCTTACATGATTTTTGATCCATTTAACCCTTCCTTGAACAATTTTGAATCAGAATTTAGACATTGAAGCATCTTGTAAATAACTTTGAATACACAGGGCGATACAAAATAACGGGGTAAAAATGAAAGGGAGAAGCAGGAAAAAGAAAAAACAATCAAATACCCCATTAGAACATGAGATCGAAAACGCTATCCAAAGCCGCTAAAGGGCGTTTGAATCATTTTCTAACATAAAAACAACAAACAAAAGAAATTCTGTATAATTTTATTTTTACAGTATTTCCATACATGTCATAAATTTACGACCAATGATTCTATTGGGAATGCTCAAATTGTTTTCTATACGCAGAAAACACACGTTTTATTGAACGCTATTTGGAATGACGTCAATAATTTTTAAAGGTGCGCCATACCATGGAACATCCATATGTAATAAGTATAGGAAGCAGTTTGAGCATTCTCTATAGTAGTATTTGTCGTGAATGTGTAATATGTGTGGAAATACTGTATGGATAAGATGATGCACAATGATGTTAGTTTATTTATTTATTTTTTAAACGCCCTCTAGCGGCAACGAATAGCGTTTCAGACTCCATGTTCCTGTATAATTTTTTTCTTTTTGTATTCCTGCTTTTCGTTTTCATCTTGGCCACGTTATTTTGAATCACCTAGTATTATACTTTACGTAACATTGTAAAGAAAATTCAATGTATTGCATTCAATTGCGCTGCGATCAGTGTTGTCAGATTGGGGACATTTTTTATTCAATGTCCACCACAAAATTTTAATCGTAACGGGTTCCTAATCACTTCGAAGAGGAATCGTCTATATCAGACATCACTTTTCAAAATTATTTGTGAGAGTTGAATAAAAAAAGAGCCCAATCTAGCAACACTGGCTACAATATATCTAACTTGAATTCACAAAAGCAAGTTATTTTAACCAAAAACTTATGTTTCAAAGTTTAAACTTAGAAAAATTTGCATGCCACATTCAAAGAAGCTCCTTGCATAGAATGACAGGTTCGTGGATATGCACTTAACCTTTCTACAGAATGACTCGACCTCGAACTGTGAAGTCACACCGTTCTTAGAATAACTTCTTCAGAAGAAACAAATCTGAAAGTGAGCATGCTAGTAAAGGTCAAAGAGTACGAATGTAAAACAGAGATTTCCTGTAACATGTCTCATCAGAATTCTTTATGGCATTCACTAAGAAGAAGTACATTGATACCGGCAGAAAGTTTCAACTTTGTGACAACTGCTTATATCTAATGCATGGTTTATTTTTCTAAAATATTAAGATTCACTAAAGATAACGAGAAAATTTTAAAACACAGATAGAATTGTGCAGAAGTGTTTTAAGCATTACTTCATTATTTTTATCTTACATTATTACAACTGTTTATATGATACAATAAATTCGATACGACACGATCAAATAAATCGATACGATAAATAAAAGTGAACATGCTAATAAAGTTCAAAGAGCACGAATGTGAAACAAAGTTTTTCCTGTACCATGTCTCATCAAAATTCTTTATGGCAACCACGAAGAAGAAGAACTTTGATACGGATAGAAAGTTCCAACTTTGTGACAATTGTTTATTTTTAACGCATGAGGTTATTTTTGATTGACTCTAATATATTGCGATATATATACGAAATAAGTGCATTTATTAATAGTTGTATTTACCATCCTTTTTTTTTTTTTTTTTTTTTTTCTACTATGTTATATCATGTATTATCCAAAATAAGTCATTTGGATCAATCAGTTTCAGTCTTTGACTGAGTGTTAACATTTTTGTGTGACCCTGTAAACCCTAATGTTCACCATGCCATAGTTATTCCATATAAAACATGTTTTTATCCATATGGGTAATAAATGTCAATTGTATTGTGTATTGTGCAGTACAAAGGTATTAAAATATGCTTACAGAAATGCCTCTCATAGAATAGGTAACATTGGAATTCTTTTGAGTGTCCCTGTACACAAACCAGTGGTGATATTTGTAGCATTTCCAACAGGAAGCCTGCCATAGTAAACTTCAATAATATATATCAGTTTCAAAGAATTTTATGTATATTTAAGGTAGTTAAAAAGCGAACAGGCAATGAAAAATCATAAATAGTTTTCAATTTATTGAGAAGTGTGAAAAAGAATTAAAAATAACTACTATTTGCATTGTTATTTGCATTGTTATTTTATTTTTATTTATTTATTTATTTATTAGTACAATAGGACTATTTCTTTCAGATAGTGATTTTGCGTTATCGTCATTTATTGTATTACACTTTGAATTGGCCAAGATGCCCGTCAATATCCAATTTTGTCATTTAATTTCTTAAACTGTCTTAAAATATTATGTCAAATCTGCTAAAACTTTTACAATTTTCAAAACTTATTGAAAAGTGAGAAATTCATCCTTTATTGTATGTAAAAAGCAATTGCCGATTTCAGTATCCAAGACCATTACCATTCATAAATTAGATGACTTCTGAATATTTTAAGCAATATCTTCTGAATAAGAATTAATGATGGCTTTTGAATATTTGTTGATGACATCTTCTGAATAGTATTGATGTTGGCTTCAGAAAAATTGTTGGTGATATCTTCTGGATATATATTGATAATGCTTTTTTAATATTTGTTGGCGATATTTTCTGAATACATATTGGTGATGGCTTATGAATTTTTGTTGGTGATACCTTCAAGATATATACTCTATAAATAAAAGAAAAAAAAAAGACGCACCAAGAAGGAGTTATCGAAATGGGACGAAAATTGGTAGATGTGATGTACAGGTGGAGAAAGACAAATGATTACAGTTTCAGGAAATTTGGATAGTTTAATTAAGAGAAATGACCTCACAATATTAAACAAGCCAATAACGCATTGTCCACATCTGACCCTTATGTAAGAAGTTATTCGGCTTGGCATTAATTGATAGGGTTGGCAGATGTGCTCCTGCGAGATATCATGCGAAATTCTGTCCTATTGGTGCATTAGATTGGCAAAATCCCGAGCGGGTTGTAAGACCTTTTTCATGATGATCCAAACGTCCTCATTGGGAGAGAGATTCGGCGACTTTACTGGCCAATAGACAAGCAAGAAAACAAGCAATAGAAACTATCTCTGTGCTTGGGCGGGCATTATCATGCTGAAATATACGATCAGGATTGTGAGAGATGAAGAGGAATGCAACGGAACGTAGAAAATCGTCGACGTGCCGCTGTGCTGTAAAGATGCCACGGATTACAACCAAAGGGATCCTTCTACGAAATGAAATGGCATTCCAGACTAACACTCATGGTTGTCGGGCCGTATGGCTGGAACAATTTATGACCTGGAATCAAAATTTCTCATTTTTAATATCCTGCCAATTGCGCAGTTAAAATGCGCTGCAGCGTCACATGCTCCTTCTATGCCAGCCGAACTTTAAAATTTTGCATTTTCCATCGAAACCTGCATGCATGTCAATTTGTGTCCAGTTTGCATTACTCCTTCTTGGTGCGTCTTTTTTTTTTTTTTTTTTTTTTTTTTTTTTTTTTAACACTTTCCAACAAGGTTGAAAAGTGTTTATGACTTCGGTTTGTCTGTCTGTCTGTCTGTCCGCGCTCTAACTCCCGTAAATATTTATGGAATTTCTTGAAACTGATATATGTTATTCAAGTTCACTATCGGACGGTCCCTATTGAAAATGGAGTTTATACCTCTACTGGTTTGTGTACAGGGACACCCGAAAGTTTTTCAAAGCATTGTGTTCTATGAGAGGTATATCTATAAACCATATTTTCATACCTTTACTGTAGACATATCTTAATGAAATCTTAATGAAATTGAATTATGTTATTCAAGTTCACTATTGGACGTTCCTTATTAAAAATGGAGTTTATACCTCAATTAGTTTGTGTACAGGAACACCCGAAAGTATTTCAAAGCATTGTGTTCCATGAGAGGTATTTCCATAAACCATATTTTCATACCTTTACTCTAGACATATCTTAATGAAATTGAAATTCGTTATTCAAGTTCACAATCAGATGTTCCCTATTGAAAATGGAGTTTATACCTCTACTGGTTTGTGTACAGGGACACCCGAAAGTATTTCAAAGCATTGTGTTCTATGAGAGATATTTCTATAAACCATATTTTCATAACTTTACTGTAGACATAAGTTAATGAAATTGAAATATGTTATTCAAGTTCACTGTCGGACATTCCCTATTGAAAATGGAGTTTATACCTCTACTGGTTTGTGTACAAGGACACCCGAAATTATTTCAAAGCATTGTGTTCTATGAGAGGTATTTCTATAAATCACATTTTAATTCCTTTACTGTAGACATATCTTAATGAAATTAAAATATATTGTTCAAGTTCATCATTCGATGTTTCCTGTATAAAATGGAGGAATTACCACCATCGGGTTATACACAGGGACACTCAAAAGTATTCCAAAGGTTCTATGAGAGATATTTATATAAATCTAATTTTAATAACTTTACTTTCCACGAAGATTTAGGAAATTGAAATATGTTATTTATATGCACAAAAGAATGCTTTGCATAGAATATAGCATGATTAGCATTATATTTACAGGGTGGCTCAAAAATATCCAGTTATATTAAGAGCTATTAATAAAAAATTGCTAGAATTGTACTTTCGTTTACGTTAAGCGTTTTTAACACTTTCTAACTTTTTTTAAGTGTGAATATGATTTCAGTTTTGTTTATCTGCCTCTCTGTCTGTCCGTGCTCTAACTCCCGTAAATATTTATGGAATTTCTTGAAACTGATATATGTTTTTCAAGTTCACTATCGGACGTTCCCTATTGAAAATGGAGTTTATACCTCTACTGGTTTGTGTACAAGGATACCCGAAAGTATTTGAATGCATTGTGTTCTATGAGAGGTATTTCTATAAACCATATTTTCGCACCTTTACTGTAGACATATCTTAATGAAATTGAAATATGTTATTCAAGTTCACTATTGGATGTTTCCTGTATAAAATGGAGGAGAATATCACCATAGGTTTATGTACAGGGACACTCAAAAGTATTTCAAAGTATTGCGTTCTATGAGAGATATTTCTATAAATCAAATTTTAATAACTTTACTTTCCTCGAAGTTTTAGGAAATTGAAATATGTTATTTATATGCACAAAAGAATGCTTTGCATAGAATATAGCAGGATAAGCATTATACTTACAGGGTGGCACAAAAATATCCAGTTATATTAAGAGGTATTAATAAAAAATTGCTAGAATTGTACTTTCGTTTACTTTCAGTGTTTTTAACACTTTCTAGCATTTTTTAAGTGTGAATAGGATTTCAGTTTTGTGTATCTGCATGTCCGTCTGTCTATCTGCCTGTCTGTCTGTCCGAGCTCTAACTCCCGTAAATATTTATGGAATTTCCTGAAACTGATATATGTTATTCATTTTCACTCTCGGACGTTCCCTATTGAAAATGAAGTTTATACCACTACTGGTTTGTGTACAGGGACACCCGAAATTATTTAAAAGCATTGTGTTCTATGAGATTTATTTCTATAAACCATATTTTTATACCTTTACTGTAGACATATCTTAATGATATTGAAATATGTTATACAAATTCCCTATTGGATGTGTCCTGTATAAAATGGAGGAAATACCACCACCGATTTATATACAGGGACACTCAAAATAATTCCAAAGCATTGCGTTTTATGAGAGATATTTCTATAAATCAAATTTTAATAACTTTACTTTCCACGAAGTTTTAGGAAATTGAAATATGTTATTTAAATGCACAAAAAAAAAAAAAAAAAAATTCTTTGCATAGAATGTAGCATGATTAGCATTAGATTTACAGGGTGACACAGAAATATCCATTTATATTAAGAGTTATTAATAAAAAATTGCTAGAATTGTACTTTCGTTTACATTAAGCGTTTTTAACACTTTCTAACATTTTTAAGTGTCAGTATGATTTCAGTTTGTGTATATATCCATCTGTCTGTCTATCTGTCTGCCCGCGCTCTAACTCCTGTAAATATTTATGGAATTTCTCGAAACTGATATATTTATTGAAGTTCACTATCGGATGTTCCACATTAAAAATGGAGTGAATATCTGTTCTGGTTTGTGTACAGGGACACCCAAAAGTATTCGAAAGCATTATGTTCTATGAGTGTTATTTTTATAAATATATTCCGTATAGAATGTTCCCCATTTAAAATGACATTAATAGGTCCTGTACAACTAGTTTGTTTACAGGGACAACAACAACAACAAAAAAAATGCCAATGCATTACGTTTTAGAACAGAATTTTTTTAAAGTTATATTTAAAAGTCTTTCTACTGAAAAAATCATAAAAATATTGAAATGTATTATTTATATTCTAAAATAATATTTTTTATAGAATATGATATGATTAACTTTCTGATTTACAGGGCTACACTAAAATATCCAGATAGATCAAAAGCTGTAATTATGATCTAATGGCTGCATTTTTTTTTTCGTTAAGCCTTTTTAAGACTTTCCAAAATGATTAAGAGTAATTTTAAAGTCAATTAGTCTATCTGTATATTTTTCAGTCGTTCTGTTTGTTGTGTGATAACGTAGGGAAAGAATATTAAAAGTTATTCGATACAACAATTACGTACAGTTGGAAAGTGTTACTAATCAATGCGTACTGCATGATTTTTCTTTCTTGTTTGTTACACAGTAATGAAATAGAAACTATCTCTGTGCTTGGGGGGCATTATCATGAATTATTATCGTTTTAATTGATTATGGCTCCTGAATATTTGTTGGCTATTTCTTCTGGATATATACTGAGGAATATTTGTTAGTTTTAACTTCTAGATATATCCAACAAATATTCCAAAGAGCATTTTTTTTTTAAGGGTTGTACGATAAAAATTAATATCACACATGCCCTAATGAATCTGAACAGCATGTATAATTTTTTTAAGTATTCTAAAACTATCTAAAAATTAAAATGCTGGCAAACAGCTAGACAATCGAAGAGATAAAAAACGTTGAACTTTGTTGGAAAGTGTTGAAAGTGCATAGAACAACTGAAAATGCCTTACGCGGAATTTCTGTTTAGACCACGTAATATATTTAATGTATTTTTGTGTTGTTCTAAACATTAGCCATTTGCTAATTTTACCATACTCTACAGGAAATATGATTTTGTAAATCTGATTTTTTTTTTTTTTTTTTTTTCATTATGTTTAGTATAACAATGATGTAATATGTTTAAAAGAAAATGCATCTAATAGACCATAATATATCTGAATTTTTTTTTTTTTACTCTTTGTATACGAGTCAGTGGAGCTAGTTTTACTATTTTCAATGTGAAATATGTCATAGTCAAACGGAATAACATAAATGTTCTTCCACGAATTCTATAAATATTTATAGATATAAGAATGCGAACAGACGAAACGAGCAGGTAAAATACAAATCTAACTTAGAAACATTTTTCAGCTTGTGATGGAAAGTGTAAAAAAACAAAAAATAAATAAAATAATAAAAAAATAAAATATGATAAACGATAATTTATCATATGTATCACTAATTAATAGCTCAAAATTTTTGTCTAAAGTCTTTTTTTGAACGTTTTTGGAAAGGTTTTTGACTCTTCTTTTTTAATTTGATTTCTTTAATAATCAACAGACTCTACTAACTCTTTTATTTCAAACTAGCGTTTTCTTAAAAAGAAGAAATTTTCAGCTATCATTTTTCAAATATCATAAAATATAACTTATATAATAGCTAAAATAATCTTTTTAAAGTAGATTTTAACCACAACTTATTCATTTGCCGCAAAAAATCCTGAATAAAATTTTAGATGCGGTTGCTGTCAGATATTAATTTTTCTTTTCCTTACTACCTACATCAGCACAACATTAAAAATAAAACGTGAATCAAAATCATATTCCATGAAGTCTCATAATACCCCACTTCTTTTTTTTTTTTTTTTTTTTTTTTTTTGTATTTCAAGCGTCATTCCCCCCCCCCTTTTTTTCTCTATCTATTCTAACAAAAGGTTATATTTCGAGGGCTTTTCCTTTGTTTACTATATGAAAAGTGTGGATGGTTGTATTTTATTGGCAGACGGTCTCAGATTTCCTACGGACGTCAAGCGGCGGTTCTTGAAACGTGTTCGTGACCAAAGGGTCACGAGCTAGGGTCATGATAAGATTGACGCGACTGTCCAAACGTCGGTCGGTTTTTTTACTCTTTACTAGAAATTTTTTTATAGCGTTTACTGTTGCAGGTGATATGACGAAGCGTTGATGGGAAGGGGCAGGAAATGCGAACCTCGGGAGGTATTGAAATTCTGGCCTTCGGTGCCTCAAACAATGCTTGCCACGTTGTTCCATCTTGCTCGTCTGTCGAGTTCATCGCGAACCGATCGTGTCACGAGTACGTGACGGTGTTCCAAAGGCGACGTCTTCCTCAAAAAACAGAAATAGAGTCTCCCCTTTAGATAATAACTAATGATAGTAAAGCTGATCTAATGTAGCTTAAAGAAGAAGCATATTGGTGCTTGAAAAAAAAAAGAAAACCAAAAAGTAACTGAAGCATTTATAATTTTCCATTTAATTATAATCCAACTCTGTGGTGCCGATTTCAATCTCTTTTCATACAAAACTTGATTGCGTTCGTTCGATATTTCAATGAATAGGACGGATTTTAACTACATGAAGCCGGAAACACAAATGAACTTAAACATACATATATATATATATATATATATATATATATATATATATATATATATATATTAGGTCATTGCAAAAGTTCGTGCAGACGCGGATCATTTTATTGCCTCCAAAGACGAGAGCTTCTATCTCCGTGGTATACATTTGTTACCCGAAAAATGGGCAAAGGTTGTAGAAAGTAATGGAGAGTATTTTGATAAAAAAATTGTCATTTGATTTGATATATTTTTATGAAATGAAGCAATAAAAAACCGCACGAATTTATGCAAAGACCTAATATATATATTTTTTTTTAAGCTTATGAACGCATTTGTTGAATGTTGAATAAGTTTCTTTGAATTTACCACTTATTTCACTTAATTTCTTTTGTTCCTCTTTTCGACAACGTTGAAAACTGTTTATGACTTCAGTTTGTCTGTCTTTCAGTCTGTCTGCGCTCTAACATCTGTAACTATTCTTAGAAAGTCTTGATAATGATATATAATATTCAAATTCATTATAGCATGTTTCGTATTGCAGAAGATTTTAAAAGAACGTCTGATTTGTGAACAGGGACACCCAAGAGAATTCTAATGCATGTGCCCTGATAGGTATATATATTTTTAAACTCGCGACAATTATTTCGGGTCGGAAGAAAACACGAGCCTTCATCAGACTAACAAATTACGCACGAGTGCTGCAAACAAAGCAGCTTGCGAGTTCTTGCTTTTAGTAGTTTATATCCAAAGTTTTATACCGATTACTTTTTAACACCAGTTCTGCGGTGTTTTTTTTACAATATTTAATTGACAAGAATATAATGTAAGTTCATTCTAAATAAAAATAAGAGTAAAAACTCTTATAATTTTGCTTATAAAGTACTTTAAATTCAAATAATTCTATTAACGATATCTTTCTAGATTTTTACGATATTTGTTTTATTATATTTTCACACTAACTCCATATGTTTGGTTGATAAATTATGCAAAAGAAACTTTACTGTTCCTTGAGCATGCGCAGTTAAAAATTATTTAATAAAAGTGCTCACATTTCATCAGATATTTAATACTTTTTATATTCTGAATGCAGTTTATTATGTCAAATGGACTATGTAAGTTTGCTAAAAATGACGTTACATTGGTTTGAAAATCCTGCATATTATAAACAAAACAGTTTTCTTTTTCTTTCAATTTCATTAAAAAAACATTTATATATCCCAATGCAATACATGCAACTGACATGTCAATGAATGCACATGATTAAAACATGCCTCATAATCACATTTTATAGATACACTGTTAAAAACTAGTTGGCATAGGTGGACTCTGCTCAGTTCCCCATCAAATATATGTTTTCATAAATTTCTAGTACAGAACATTCTCTTAACATAGTTATCATGTTAAAAGAAATGATTTTGACCAAACGCTTGACACAGTGACAGAAAGAAATCCCCGCCTAATAAGCTATCACACAGCGCCTAAAAACGCTTCACACAGTGATGGAATGAACTCCCCGCCTAATAGGCTACCCACCGTTCACTTCGATATATTTTTCTTATTCTAATCTATTAATTTATTTTATTAGGGTCAATTTCGTAGTTTAGTTTTCATGATATTATTTCCAATGCAACAATCGTATAATGCATATTCTTAATGGAAAAATTTCATTTTTTTTTTTATATTGATAAAATCTTAAATTACGAAATTTTCCTATTAGAATATTTGTATTCAATCATGTTCAAACAAATATCATAAATGTAATTTTGAAGTTGTCTAACGTATTTATGATCCTCAAAATGGAAGTTTATGATCAATTTTGCCTTATTCTGACATGTTAAGTAAATCGTAAATTCCAAATAACTTACGAATTTTTTAAATTGAAAAAATCATAGTCTATGATATTCATGCCAGTATCCTAAATAGTATTTCGAAAGTGGTTTGACATCTTTACAATGAAAATATCCCTCAAGATTGATGTTTATGTGAAACTTTGCTCTATTCTGTCATGTTAAGAAATTCGTAAATTTCCAATAACTTACGAAATTTTTATATTGGAAAATTCATAGTCATTAATATTCATGCCAGTGTTCTAAATAATATTTCAAAAGTAGTCTGACATCTTTACGATGAAAATATCTCTCAAAATTGACGTTTATGTGAAATTTTGCCCTATACTGACATGTTAAGGAATTCGTAAATTTCCAATAACTTGCGAAATTTTCAAAGTAGCATATTTATAGTTACTGATGTTCATTCCGGCATCAAAACTGATATTTTAAAACTGGTCTGATATTTTTACAGTAAAAAGTTTCCATTTAATGTACGTTTAAGTGAATTTTTGTCCTATTCTCCCATGTTAAGAAAATCGCAAATTTCTAATAACTTACGAAGTTTTTTAGTTCGAATGTTGCAAATGAATAGGGTTCTTGCCAGTGTCGAAAGTAATATTTTAAAACTGATTTGACATCTCTGCGACAATTTGTTCTTGAGATATCGTGTACAGAGACTATCAAACTAACGGACTAACACACTAACAGACACCCTACAGACAGACACCATACAAATTTTGTCATTTTCGGATTCCTCACACCTGAAAACGAGTAAAAAAGTCAAAAAACCGAGGTCGAAAATTTTCCCGATTACCTAAGTTCCCCATACCTATAGTGATGGGGAACTAATAATAGTTCAACGTGTCAACAAAAGAATGGGGCTAAATAGGAATATTTAGCTGCAACCAATATTCTGGTGCTAAGTTTCACCGTTTAACTCTTTCAGGGGCGGTGGTTGCATAGTGCAACCACAAATTTTAATTCAAAATTGCAAAAACTGTCCCCGGAATTTTTTTATAAAATTTTTCTTTTATAACTTAGACGAATATCTTCATTTATTTCTTGTCTTATGATATTGTTCGTGATTTCTGGTAGCTGTTGATTTTAACACGCTGAGTGCCACGTCAAACATCGTTGGCTGACACTGAACTTTCTGTTTAGGCTACGTCAACCACTGGTGGCTGACAGTATAAATTATGATATAAAACTGAAAAATTCACATTTTTTTAAAGTAATTACTGAAAAAATATTTAAAATTTACTTAATTTTTATTTATTACAGGATTATATAATTACGGCATTTTAATGGATTTTATTGAAACATGGTTAACGTATGCATTGCTATACTGCAATACCAGAGCTTCTAAGCAGCGCATGTGGCTTGATAGGAATTTCCTTAAGAATTCGCTTGGCGTTCAACGTGTTAATTGGTGCTTACTACTGAAATGGCACCACTAAAATGGCGTACATTGCACCAAATTATTAGTTGCAGCTAATTGGTACCAGTTTTCTTGTGATTTTATTTTTTGTGTACAACACATTTCAAGTTTTAATTTTCTTTACAGGTGTTCCAAAACATTATTATTTTGTTGTTGTTGTTGTTGTTCTATTTCTAAGTGGCCCCCTTTTTACCTTCGGGTTAAAATCTTACCTGAAATATATACTATAACATATTATTTATATCCGTGAGGTTCCAAGAGAATCTACCACTAAATTTTCTAGATATTCGACTAAACGTCTGAATGCGAAAGAGTCACATTATTTTGTTACCCATCTATACCTAACATGCTTCGAAAATTTTACTAAAAAATTTATTTGACAGAAATTTATTTTGCTTTATTTTATTGAAAAGAAAAAAAATAGATGAGCTATACTCATCTAAAATATGACGTTCCGCTTCTGAGACTAAGAGATTTTTATCAGTGTTGCATTTATCCATCGTTAACAGATACCAATCTCTTGTAATGTGCGGCCTTTTGCTTCTTAATCAAGCTACTGATTGAGTGTAACATGATCCTTTTAAAAGTTCTGATGCTCACAATGTGACATGTTCCATTAAAATTCTTTTCAACGGCTAGAAGTTGCAGAGACAGCGCCTTATTAAAAATTCACAAATCTTGCTTTCTTCTTATGGCTTTCTGCACAACTTAAGGTCATCGGAAACGGTGCAAGAACTTGATTAAGATCTCATTATCAATTAAAATATTATTTATCACTATCTCATTGACATCTGTTGATGAATGATTCTGGAAACTTAAAATCGACATATATTACTGAGAAATGTGTCTAAGTTATGCAAGTTATGTTGTAAGTAGTACTTCATTTTTATTATTTTTATTATTATTACTAGCAGGCTTTGCCCGCTTCGCTGGACGTTAAACTTAAATGATTTGTCAAAATGCCATATCTTTATTAATAACCTAAGTTCTCGCTGTGATTGGTAGAGGTTTTCTCGCTCCCAATGTTAGGAGTCTGGGTCCCCACTGTCTTCGGCACAACTTACCCACTTCTTACTTCCCCACCCTCAGCGGGTGAGTTCGAAGTTTTGCAAAATCCCACTAATGTACATAATGCGTACACTTAATATCCACACACCAAAATTCGAATTCTAAGATAATTCAAAGCGAATTCAAACGGAAAAACATGTTTTTACACATGTTTATTGCCATCCGACTCCGAGAAGGGGGGGGGGGGATTTCGAATTTCGTGAAATGCAGTTACAAAAAGTGCCGGATGCCTACAAACAATTTACGAACCAAATTTCGTGACCACAGAAGTCTTTAATAGACAGTATTATAAATAAAAAAAATAAAAATAAAAAATAAAAATTATACAGACACGACATTATTTCATTATTTAAAACATGAAAATCTGACATTGACAGATTTTAATTTAGTGCCAGAGGCCTACTGCTAAACTTGTTAATATCGACAAATTCTTCTTTAGTTAATTCGTGACGATCTAAATTCCATGATAAAGTTTTCATTAAATCAAACCAATGTGAGTAGATATAAAACAGGGATTCTGCGCCAGCGGCACCGCGGCACGGCACGGGCGAGCTGTGCTGCTGCCGCACCGTCTCTTATCAGCATCCTTCCGGTGACGCATGTCGACATGAAAGATAAGGAGGGTTAGAATTAGGATGTTATCTTAAATGATAAGGAATATTATTTTAAGAGAACTTTAATTATTGATTTTTCTCAAACTTATTTTTTCTGTGGTGCTGACATCTATTGAGGAAGTATTGAACTCCTTTATTTTCAAAAATGATGCTTTGCCGTCACTTAGGATCGAACCTGCTACCTGCGGATTGGGAGTCCGCCGGGCTATCCACTCGACCATCATGTGTTGACAGCGTAAATTTTAATTACTTAGTGTTGCGTTTTGCGATGAAATTTATTTTAAATGTAAGCTATTTTCTGATTTAAGAAATGATTGTATTAATATTAGTGAGGATTTTTAGTGCATAATTAATATTTTAATTGTTTTCGTAGATTTTATGTGCATAATTATTATTTTAATGATAATTTGGGATAAAATATTAAGAAATTTTTTCTTGTGTTTGAGTGATTAAAAATTTTCGTTCAAGGGTGTTTGATCAGTGGAAATATATGATTTTCTACTGTTACATGTTCAAACATTTTTTTTTTTCTATGTGAACATATATTAAATTTCTTTTTTATTTAATCTTTGGAACTCTGCTAAAGAGTTACTTTTTTTTTCTGTGAAATTCTCAAAAGAGAATTTCTTATGTATGTTCAAACAGATTTTTTAATCTGCGTGATCATATTTAGACAGTATTTTTAATTATGTAAAATATACGATTTTTCGCGAATGGTTTTCACTAATATTTTTTAAGGAAAAATTGTGGTATAATTTAAATGCGTACAAAATTTAATAAAATGATTACAAATTAAGGAAATTTTCTCTCATCTGAAATATTACCATATGTGCTGCCATCTGGCGATTATTTATTGAAACAGAGAAAAAAAAATTAATATTATTGAAGTAGAGAGTTAGAAAAATATATTCAGGCAGAAATAGAGGTATTTATTTCATTTAGTAATAAAGGATTAGAAAAATTAACTAAGATTTTGTATATTTTAGTGCTCATAGAGATATGAATTTACATTAATTATCAATTTTAAAATTAATTTTAAACTTAGAATAATAATAATAATAATAATAATAATAATAATAATAATAATATTGAGGTAGAGAGTTAGAAAAAATATATTCAGACAGAAATAGTGATAAAGGATTAGAAAAATTAACTAAGATTTTGTGTAACCAATAACATTTTACCACGCAACAGAGTTATAGTACATTTTATTTAACTTATCATAAGCTAAAATCAAACCATGTACTTATTAATCTTATATTCATGTATTTGCATATTTTGTATATTTATGCATCCTTAAGTATTTTAGTTATGTAATATTTTTAAATATTTTGCATTATAAATGTAATTTAAGTTTATGCACGCACACACATAGAAAAATTTAATTATTTATTTTTTAATCTTAATAGATTAAAACGGAAATAATTTTTTTTTTTTGAACTTCCATTTTATAATAAAATAGTTATATTTCAAATAAATAGAGATTCTTCTAAATGAGTTGTCTTAGAAATTTTGTGAAAGAAAATTGAAATAATGTGGTAAGTGTGTATTTTCGGATATATGTAGAAATAGTGATTATCTTTGCATTACAGGAAATGTTTAAACATGAGATCTTGATTATATACTTTTAAATAGATAATGAGTTGTATTAGAAATTATGTAAGAAGATATTTTTATGTACTTAATTGTTAGATAAGTAGTTTTCGTTTAAAAATATGCACCTTAAAGTGAAAATACTATACTACAGAGTTACCATTTATTTAATTCATTAAAAAATATGCTTCTTTTTTACACTTCCAAAGAAACAAATGAGTGATAAGCTTATTTCTTATCGACCATGTTGATACTACGTAATACTACGATAAACTCATTTTGTTTGATTATCTTATATAGTTCTACTAAACTAGTTAAAAAACTTTTTGAATTATTCACCTTAAAATGAAAATACTATACTACAGAGTTACCATTTATTTAATTCATTAAAAAATATGCTTCTTGAAAAATAATGACCTATCTAGAAGTATTTTTTCATTGATATATTTATTTAATAATATTAATTTAAGAACTTTATTTTATAAATTAACTTCTATCAACCAATACCATTTTACCACGCAACAGAGTTATAGTAGATTTTATTTAACTTATCATAAGCTAAAATCAAACCATGCACTTATTAATCTTATATTTATGTATTTGTATATTTATGCATCCTTTAGTATTTTAGTTATGTAATATTTTAAAATGTGATTGAAAAAAAAAATATATATATATTTCGCATTATAAATGTAATTTAAGTTTATGCACGCACACACATAGAAAAATTTAATTATTTATTTTTTAATCTTAATAGATTAAAACGGAAATTTTAAAGTTAAGCATATGTACATTGCGAAATTGATTAAGATTTAATATTACAAACTTAATTATATTGAGTGAAATTAGGATGTAGCTTATTAGAGGAACAATAGTTATAAATATTGCAAAAATGTTGAAATACATTAAGATTTCTTACTTACTTAGTTATATTTTATGTGCATATTTAGTACTTTTGTGATGTAATGTAGCTTATTAGATGTCCAATAGTTATAAATGATGCAAAAATGTTGATGCACATTATGGTTTAATAGTTATATTTTATGATAAACAATACTTATAAATGATGCAAAAATGTCGAAGTACATTAAGGTTTAATAGTTGCACAGTTATATTTTATGTGCATATATAGTACTTTTGCGATGTTATGTAGCTTATTAGAGGAACGATACTTATAAATGATGCAAAAATGTTGAAATACATTAAGGTTTAATAGTTATATTTTATGCGCGTATATAGCACTTTTTGTGATGCGAAACAAAATATTCTCAGGGGATAGTAGTTTTCAAAAAATTTAACCACAGGAATACACTCTATTTAAGATAGAAATAGGTGCACTAGTATTGAACATGGTGGCTTTTTGGGGTCACGTGATTTTTTTCGTCCAATCAGAAGCACGGAATTTTAATGAATAGTATTATAAAATTAAGTGTTTTTTATATACAGATATTTTTGAGGTTCCATAAACCAATCAAAACCAGGGATTTTTAATGAATAGTATTATAAAATTAAGCACTTTGTGGAATTAAGTGTTGATTGTGTACAAATAATTTTGGTGTTTTTTCAACCACATGGATTTTTAATGATTATAAAATTAAGTGATTTGTGGAATTAAGTGTTGATCATATTCAAATAATTTAGGAGTACCATGAACCAACCAGAAGCATGGATTTTTAATAATTGTAAAATTAAGTGATTTAAGTATGCAAGTTTCGGAAAAAACCATGAAAAACTTCAAACGAATAGTCTACAAGCTTTAAAATCTGTGATGCACAAATTATTTGTTTTAACATGTTGATAAACTAGATTACATTAAAAAGTTTGGGTATTAAAATGATATATATTTGCTGTGATTAATAGGGGTTCTAAAGAATTTGGCTGCTTTTCTTGGTGTATGAATTTAGCTTATATTTGGCGTGATTTCGCCAATAATTACAAATTTGGTGGTAAACCTGCAGTATAAATGCATTCGCAAAGAAAATTTTGTCAGTTGCTGCTGTATTTTTGAGGAGTGCGCACGTTTAATTTATCAACTTGTATTTTTTATAACACTTTACTTTTTAGTGAGAGAGATGGATTTATCTGCAAAAATGCCTATTTCAAATGAGGTGTCATCAAGCTTGGATACTAAGAAAGTACCAAAAACTTTTAGCTGTGTTTCTTGCAGTATGGTATTTAAACGAAAATGGGATTTGCTTCGTCACATGAAAATTCATCTCAACGAAAAATCTTTTATTTGCAATGTATGCCAGAAAGCATTTACCAGGTCAGATGAGTTAAAGAGACATTTAAAAATTCATGAAAAGACTTCTATTGAACATAGATGTGGGCAATGTGATGAATCCTTTAATCGCAAGTATCAGTTGCTGATGCATATTAGAAAAAATCATCGAAAACCTTTACCAGTGCATTCCTGTAATCAATGTGCAGAAACATTTAGACAGAAATATAAACTTTTAGAGCATGTTAGAGAAAATCATCGAAAACCCTTATCGCAAGCAACATTAAAGGGAATATCAAATTCTGACCGAGATTTTCTTAAGGAGAAAATTATGCATTTTAAAAGAAAAAATGCTCTTAATACATTTACAATAACCACATTTGATAATAAAAACAAAGATTCGGATTTAACGTCATTTTTTAATAATTTAAGAACTGACATTTTAAACGAATTAAACTTTCAATTAAATGATCAAGGATCATTGAAATGGTATATTAATGTAGAAGTTATTTTTAGTTGTATTTATGAAAATGGAGAGAAGGATTTTATTACACAAAATTTTAGGTCAAAAAGTATAACAACTCTTTTAATAAATGATTTGAATAATGATCTTGAAAACGCTTTTAACAAGATGAAAAAGTGTTTTGATGAATTTAGTGAACAAGGATCAGGTTGGACATTAACAGAAATTTTCAAATTAGAACTTTGTATGACTAAATATGGTTCTTTTCAAATGTAATATCTGATTTTACTATATATATATTGAAAATTGTTAGTTGAATCTTATAAAATTATTGTAAACTTTGTATAAAAATGATGCATGTAAAAATCTTATAATTTGAAAAATAAAAGTATGTGTACAAAAATTGTATTTTTAATTATTTATCTCATATAAAAATTTTATGTAAAAGTTTAAACTATTAATCGGATTTTTAAAATAAATGCACTTATGTAAACATGTTTAAATAGAAATGAGCGATAACGCTATTTCTTATCAAGATCACGTGGTAAGCTTTCTTATCTACTATGTCACGTGACATTGTCTAGTATGTCGTAGTAAGCTACCTACGTCACATGACATTGTCTACTATGACGTATCTAGCACGTATCTACTACGTCACATATACTACATTAGTGTAGGGTTTGTGTTTAGTTTACTACGTCATAGTAGACAATGTCATGTGACGTAGGTAGCTTACTACGACATACTAGACAATGTCACGTGACATAGTAGATAAGAAAGCTTACCACGTGATCTTGATAAGAAATAGCGTTATCGCTCATTTCACACCATGCGAGTAGAAGAGAAGGACGCAAATTAACAACTGTGTTGAGGTAAGTCCAGTTTTTATATCATTTATTTAAACATAAATAAAGAGACCAGTGTTTTATATTAAAAATTTAATCAATAGGTGGGGCTACATTTGGGTACAGAAGATAACAAAAATTTGTTTTTAATAAAGGTTTTAGGCATATCATTAAGAGCTTGCAACAATTCGCCCTGTGCATTGATAGGCACTTTCTTATTCGTAGAAAATATTTAATAAATCAGCAATATTAGAGTTCTTAATTTTACGGTTTTTATAAGTCACTTCGTCCCATTCCAATTTGTTGGGAAAGAATTTCTTTAAAACGAATTAAAATCATCAAGTCTTATTGTATATAAATGTATTAAACGATTTAGTTAATAAGAAAGCAAAAATATATTTATACATGTTTAGATTTTTTTCGTGACTTAACGAATCTATTGTAATATAAAATGGTGTGTAGAAAGTAATTTCATAATAAAAACACAATTTTTGATTAAAATAATTTATTTTACATTATTATTGTCAATATAAAAACAGGTTCATAAAAATCTAAATAGTTGTTGAATCGTTAAGGTTACATTGAGTTATACATTCTACATTAAAATTATCCAAAAATGTCAACAAGTCGTTATCAACACTCACCGGTGAAAAATTATTTTGATTACTCATACACTCTACATTAAAATTCGTAAAGTCCACATTTATATTCTGAAAGTTGTTCGTTGGTGAGTCATAAATATTACTTTGTGTCAAACATTCAGTATTCATATTTCCATTAGCAGTGGTTAAACGTTGTATGCATTTTCATTATTATCCAAAACATTTGATAAGATCACATTTTCACTGGTTGATGAACCGAAAACAATATTTTGATTATCTGAAAAATTCGTTAAGTTCGCATTTACACTCTCAAAGTTGTTGGTTGGTGAGTCAATATTTTGTGTTATGCGTTCGGTATTCATATTTTCATTATTTAAAAATATTAAAAAATACATATTGTTATTTTCATCATGAAAGCTTTTGGCTAAAGAATAGCTGTTGGTTAAAAAAGCAGTATTCAAAAAATTCGTTAAGTTCATATTTTCACTGTCTAAGTTGAGAGTATTTCGTTCATTGCATTTTGTACATACGTAAGCAGAAGAATCTTTACGATGATTTTTTCTGTTATGACGTGATAATTCATACTTATATCGAAAACTTTCGTTGCATTCTACGCATAGATATTCAGGTAAAACCTTTCGATGTACCATTTTTTTATGATTCAATAAATCTTGTTTAGTCCTAAACACTTCACTACATTCATCACAACTGTGATTATGTAAAGTCTTTTTATGAATTTTTGCATTATGTTTTAAAAAATCCCGTTTACGAGTAAAATTTTCCGTACAGTATTCACACCCATATCCTATGCGAGGTTTTTCATGAGTTTTTAAGTGTCTTTTATAACCGTACGATCTACTAAATGCTTTCTTACACACATTACAAATATAGGGTTTTGCATCTTTTAAGTGTAAAGTCTCATCTTCAAAACATGATGAAGAGGCTTGTTGATGAACAGAAACTTGCACTTCCTCAGATAGATCCATTATAAATATAATCAAAGTAAAACTTTAAAAATGCTATATGAACCACGAAAACAAGTTAGCAACTGATTAAATTTTCTACGAGACTGAATTTATACTCTATGTTTAATGCCAAATTAGTATTTATTGCCAAATATATTAAAAAATCTCGCCAAATCATAGCAGATATGTTATTTTAATAGCCAAATCTTGAAAAATATCCCCAATCCCATTAAAAAATCTCGTAAAATATTTTAGTTTATCAACATGTCGAAACAAATAATTTGTTGATGTCTAATTTCAAGCATGCAGAAAAGTTAAACTTTTAAGCAGGTTAGTATTTCCCTAGACTATATGTTAAATGATTAATGCTAAAATTGGAAAGTTCATGATTTTTTGATACAATCTCTAAAATTGGTAAGATTATATTTACTATAAAATATCAATTTATTTATGAAATAACGTTTTATAAAAATATGTAGTTTTAAAATCATATTAAAATATATAGTTTTAAAATCATATTAAAAAAAAAAAATAAATAAATAAAAAATAAATAAAATAAATAAATAAATAAATAAATAAATAAATAAATAAAAAATAAAAAAATTACTTTGATAAAATAAATATAAAACTTTCTATTTAAACATGTTTACATAAGTGCATTTATTTTAAAAATCCGATTAATAGTTTAAACTTTTACATAAAATTTTTATATGAGATAAATAATTAAAAATACAATTTTTGTACACATACTTTTATTTTTCAAATTATAAGATTTTTACATGCATCATTTTTATACAAAGTTTACAATAATTTTATAAGATTCAACTAACAATTTTCAATATATATATAGTAAAATCAGATATTACATTTGAAAAGAACCATATTTAGTCATACAAAGTTCTAATTTGAAAATTTCTGTTAATGTCCAACCTGATCCTTGTTCACTAAATTCATCAAAACACTTTTTCATCTTGTTAAAAGCGTTTTCAAGATCATTATTCAAATCATTTATTAAAAGAGTTGTTATACTTTTTGACCTAAAATTTTGTGTAATAAAATCCTTCTCTCCATTTTCATAAATACAACTAAAAATAACTTCTACATTAATATACCATTTCAATGATCCTTGATCATTTAATTGAAAGTTTAATTCGTTTAAAATGTCAGTTCTTAAATTATTAAAAAATGATGTTAAATCCGAATCTTTGTTTTTATTATCAAATGTGGTTATTGTAAATGTATTAAGAGCATTTTTTCTTTTAAAATGCATAATTTTCTCCTTAAGAAAATCTCGGTCAGAATTTGATATTCCCTTTAATGTTGCTTGCGATAAGGGTTTTCGATGATTTTCTCTAACATGCTCTAAAAGTTTATATTTCTGTCTAAATGTTTCTGCACATTGATCACAGGAATGCACTGGTAAAGGTTTTCGATGATTTTTTCTAATATGCATCAGCAACTGATACTTGCGATTAAAGGATTCATCACATTGCCCACATCTATGTTCAATAGAAGTCTTTTCATGAATTTTTAAATGTCTCTTTAACTCATCTGACCTGGTAAATGCTTTCTGGCATACATTGCAAATAAAAGATTTTTCGTTGAGATGAATTTTCATGTGACGAAGCAAATCCCATTTTCGTTTAAATACCATACTGCAAGAAACACAGCTAAAAGTTTTTGGTACTTTCTTAGTATCCAAGCTTGATGACACCTCATTTGAAATAGGCATTTTTGCAGATAAATCCATCTCTCTCACTAAAAAGTAAAGTGTTATAAAAAATACAAGTTGATAAATTAAACGTGCGCACTCCTCAAAAATACAGCAGCAACTGACAAAATTTTCTTTGCGAATGCATTTATACTGCAGGTTTACCACCAAATTTGTAATTATTGGCGAAATCACGCCAAATATAAGCTAAATTCATACACCAAGAAAAGCAGCCAAATTCTTTAAAACCCCTATTAATCACAGCAAATATATATCATTTTAATACCCAAACTTTTTAATGTAATCTAGTTTATCAACATGTTAAAACAAATAATTTGTGCATCACAGATTTTAAAGCTTGTAGACTATTCGTTTGAAGTTTTTCATGGTTTTTTCCGAAACTTGCATACTTAAATCACTTAATTTTACAATTATTAAAAATCCATGCTTCTGGTTGGTTCATGGTACTCCTAAATTATTTGAATATGATCAACACTTAATTCCACAAATCACTTAATTTTATAATCATTAAAAATCCATGTGGTTGAAAAAACACCAAAATTATTTGTACACAATCAACACTTAATTCCACAAAGTGCTTAATTTTATAATACTATTCATTAAAAATCCCTGGTTTTGATTGGTTTATGGAACCTCAAAAATATCTGTATATAAAAAACACTTAATTTTATAATACTATTCATTAAAATTCCGTGCTTCTGATTGGACGAAAAAAATCACGTGACCCCAAAAAGCCACCATGTTCAATACTAGTGCACCTATTTCTATCTTAAATAGAGTGTATTCCTGTGGTTAAATTTTTTGAAAACTACTATCCCCTGAGAATATTTTGTTTCGCATCACAAAAAGTGCTATATACGCGCATAAAATATAACTATTAAACCTTAATGTATTTCAACATTTTTGCATCATTTATAAGTATCGTTCCTCTAATAAGCTACATAACATCGCAAAAGTACTATATATGCACATAAAATATAACTGTGCAACTATTAAACCTTAATGTACTTCGACATTTTTGCATCATTTATAAGTATTGTTTATCATAAAATATAACTATTAAACCATAATGTGCATCAACATTTTTGCATCATTTATAACTATTGGACATCTAATAAGCTACATTACATCACAAAAGTACTAAATATGCACATAAAATATAACTAAGTAAGTAAGAAATCTTAATGTATTTCAACATTTTTACATCATTTATAACTATCGTTCACCTAATAAGCTACACTACATCACAAAAAGTACTATATATGTACATAAAATATAACTAAGTAAGTAATAAATCTTAATGTATTTCAACATTTATAACTATTAAACCATAATGTGTATCAACATTTTTGCATCATTTATAACTATTGGATATCTAATAAGCTACATTACATCACAAAAGTACTAAATATGCACATAAAATATAACTAAGTAAGTAATAAACCTTAATGTATTTCAACATTTTTGCAATATTTATAACTATTGTTCCTCTAATAAGCTACATCCTAATTTCACTCAATATAATTAAGTTTGTAATATTAAATCTTAATCAATTTCGCAATGTACATATGCTTAACTTTAAAATTTCCGTTTTAATCTATTAAGATTAAAAAATAAATAATTAAATTTTTCTATGTGTGTGCGTGCATAAACTTAAATTACATTTATAATGCGAAATATATATATATATATATTTTTTTTTCAATCACATTTTAAAATATTACATAACTAAAATACTAAAGGATGCATAAATATACAAATACATAAATATAAGATTAATAAGTGCATGGTTTGATTTTAGCTTATGATAAGTTAAATAAAATCTACTATAACTCTGTTGCGTGGTAAAATGGTATTGGTTGATAGAAGTTAATTTATAAAATAAAGTTCTTAAATTAATATTATTAAATAAATATATCAATGAAAAAATACTTCTAGATAGGTCATTATTTTTCAAGAAGCATATTTTTTAATGAATTAAATAAATGGTAACTCTGTAGTATAGTATTTTCATTTTAAGGTGAATAATTCAAAAAGTTTTTTAACTAGTTTAGTAGAACTATATAAGATAATCAAACAAAATGAGTTTATCGTAGTATTACGTAGTATCAACATGGTCGATAAGAAATAAGCTTATCACTCATTTGTTTCTTTGGAAGTGTAAAAAAGAAGCATATTTTTTAATGAATTAAATAAATGGTAACTCTGTAGTATAGTATTTTCACTTTAAGGTGCATATTTTTAAACGAAAACTACTTATCTAACAATTAAGTACATAAAAATATCTTCTTACATAATTTCTAATACAACTCATTATCTATTTAAAAGTATATAATCAAGATCTCATGTTTAAACATTTCCTGTAATGCAAAGATAATCACTATTTCTACATATATCCGAAAATACACACTTACCACATTATTTCAATTTTCTTTCACAAAATTTCTAAGACAACTCATTTAGAAGAATCTCTATTTATTTGAAATATAACTATTTTATTATAAAATGGAAGTTCAAAAAAAAAATTATTTCCGTTTTAATCTATTAAGATTAAAAAATAAATAATTAAATTTTTCTATGTGTTTGCGTGCATAAACTTAAATTACATTTATAATGCAAAATATTTTAAAATATTACATAACTAAAATACTTAAGGATGCATAAATATACAAAATATGCAAATACATGAATATAAGATTAATAAGTACATGGTTTGATTTTAGCTTATGATAAGTTAAATAAAATGTACTATAACTCTGTTGCGTGGTAAAATGTTATTGGTTACACAAAATCTTAGTTAATTTTTCTAATCCTTTATCACTATTTCTGTCTGAATATATTTTTTCTAACTCTCTACTTCAATATTATTATTATTATTATTATTTTTTTTTTTTTTTCTAAGTTTAAAATTAATTTTAAAATTGATAATTAATGTAAATTCATATCTCTATGAGCACTAAAATATACAAAATCTTAGTTAATTTTTCTAATCCTTTATTACTAAATGAAATAAATACCTCTATTTCTGCCTGAATATATTTTTCTAACTCTCTACTTCAATAATATTAATTTTTTTTTCTCTGTTTCAATAAATAATCGCCAGATGGCAGCACATATGGTAATATTTCAGATGAGAGAAAATTTCCTTAATTTGTAATCATTTTATTAAATTTTGTACGCATTTAAATTATACCACAATTTTTCCTTAAAAAATATTAGTGAAAACCATTCGCGAAAAATCGTATATTTTACATAATTAAAAATACTGTCTAAATATGATCACGCAGATTAAAAAATCTGTTTGAACATACATAAGAAATTCTCTTTTGAGAATTTCACAGAAAAAAAAAGTAACTCTTTAGCAGAGTTCCAAAGATTAAATAAAAAAGAAATTTAATATATGTTCACATAGAAAAAAAAAAAATGTTTGAACATGTAACAGTAGAAAATCATATATTTCCACTGATCAAACACCCTTGAACGAAAATTTTTAATCACTCAAACACAAGAAAAAATTTCTTAATATTTTATCCCAAATTATCATTAAAATAATAATTATGCACATAAAATCTACGAAAACAATTAAAATATTAATTATGCACTAAAAATCCTCACTAATATTAATACAATCATTTCTTAAATCAGAAAATAGCTTACATTTAAAATAAATTTCATCGCAAAACGCAACACTAAGTAATTAAAATTTACGCTGTCAACACATGATGGTCGAGTGGATAGCGCGGCGGACTCCCAATCCGCAGGTAGCAGGTTCGATCCTAAGTGACGGCAAAGCATCATTTTTGAAAATAAAGGAGTTCAATACTTCCTCAATAGATGTCAGCACCACAGAAAAAATAAGTTTGAGAAAAATCAATAATTAAAGTTCTCTTAAAATAATATTCCTTATCATTTAAGATAACATCCTAATTCTAACCCTCCTTATCTTTCATGTCGACATGCGTCACCGTAAGGATGCTGATAAGAGACGGTGCGGCAGCAGCACAGCTCGCCCGTGCCGTGCCGCGGTGCCGCTGGCGCAGAATCCCTGTTTTATATCTACTAATGTGTTTCAGCTGCAGATATTGTAACAAATAACGGTGGAAGTCCAAACTGTCTTATAGCCGCAAAACAACGTTTTTTCTCTTTTTCCCAATGAGGGGGAGGTGTGCCTTGGGGGGACTCATGTCAAAGGTGTGCCTTGGGGGGGAACTCATGTCAAAGTTGTACCTTGGGGGGGACTCATGTCAAAGTTGGGCCTTGGGGGGACTCATGTCAAAGTTGGGCCTGGGGGGGACTCATGTCAAAGTTGGGCCTTCGGGGGACTCATGTCAAAGGTGTGCCTTGGGGGGGGATCATGTCAAAGTTGTACCTTGGGGGGGACTCATGTCAAAGTTGGGCCTTGGGGGGACTCATGTCAAAGTTGGGCCTGGGGGGGGACTCATGTCAAAGTTGGGCCTTGGGGGAACTCATGTCAAAGTTGTACTTTGGGGGGGGACTCGTGTCAAAGTTGTGCCTGGGGCGGACTCATGTCAAAGTTGCGCCTTGGGGGGACTTCACTCAATAAATCCCCATTCAATAAAACGACTGAAATAGGCCCTTAGCACTATTAAGAGTGTATTATAAAAATTCGACAACGCTGTACCGACTGAAATAGGGGTACCTTGGGGGGGACTCATGTCAAAGTTGTGCCTTGGGGGGACTTCATTCAATAAATCCCCATTCAATAAACCGACTGAAATAGGCCCTTAGCACTATTAAGAGTGTATTATAAAAATTCGACAACGCTGTACCGACTGAAATAGGGATACCTTGGGGGGGGACTCATGTCAAAGTTGTGCCTTGGGGGGACTTCATTCAATAAATCCACATTCAATAAACCGACTGAAATAGGCCCTTAGCACTATTAAGAGTCTATTATAAAAATTCGACAACGCTGTACCGACTGAAATAGGGGTACCTTGGGGGGGACTCATGTCAAAGTTGTGCCTGGGGGGACTTCATTCAATAAATCCCCATTCAATAAACCGACTGAAATAGGCCCTTAGTAGTATTAAGAGTGTATTATAAAAATTCGACAACGCTGTACCGACTGAAATAGGCCTCTAGCACTAATAAATACAAAAAGCACAGCTTAAGTATCGAAACCCTTTGGTGACTTTAAATATTTTAAGCCATTTTTGCGATGAACTGAATTGGCTATCTCAATTGTGCAATTAAAGATCTTGGCGAGAAACGTCCGAGCTACTTCGGTGCCGAATTTCAAATTTTGCCAAAGGGATCCAATACTAAAGCTGTTCCACATCGAATCTGGGTTGAAAACGGAAAAAGGGTAAAATAAATTAGAAATATCAGACCTATATTTATAAATTTGATACCGAATGAAAGGGGCGATTTTGCTGAATCCAGGGGTTCAAACAGTTTTTCGATGCGACAATTAGATTTTTTAAAAATAATTAAAGTATGAAATTTTAAGTGGCAACGGAAAAACGGATAAAATGAAAAATAAATTAGAAATATCAGACTTATTGTTACAAATTCAGTACCAAATGAAAGAGGTGATTTTTCTGAATCCTGGGGTGTAAACAGTTTTTCGATACGACAATTAGATTTTATAAAATTAGCTAAAGTATGAAACTTAGATGGCAACACTTCATTTCAATCTTTTCATAATTTGTAGTGAAAATCACGCGAATACAAAAGTCTTTAACTTAAAAATTTATTTTTATATTTTACTTTTTCATTCAAAGCATTTTAGTGAAAAGATATTTATAGCGCATGCGCAGGCGTTTTTTACCCACAATTAAAATTTCTATAGATATAATTTCAAGTTGGGTGAAGACCTAAGTTTCTGCCAAGCGCCGTTGAATTCCGTCCAGCCGTTCTCGAGTGATGCCCGGACAAACGTGTTTTAGTCTTTTACCTCCCAGGGGGGAACGGGGTGGAATTTCTGAAAAGTTGATAGATATAATTTTAAGTTGGGTGAAGACCTCAGTTTCTGCCAAGCGCCGTTGAATTCCATCCAGCCGTTCTCGAGTGATGCCCGGACAAAAAAAGCGACGGACACGATGACACACACACACACACACACACACACAGGCAAAATTTTCTGAAGTCATTTTCGGCTTCCATGGGGTGTGAAACGTGAAGATATCGCAAAATTTTTCGATTCCGACAAATTTACAGATAAAAGTATGATTTTATTAATATAGATTATTTATTAACCAGGGCATGTCTTAGATCTTTCGGCCGTGGTTGCTATCGCGTTCTTGTGCCCCTTTAAAATCAGTGAAAAGTTCTTTTAGTTCGAATGCAATGATTTCAATGTTTTAACCTTATTAACAAATACATTTTCTAATAACACTGCTCGGCATGAAAACCGCCCCTGCACCATTTTGGCAAATTCTTAAGTAAAATAACCTCCTGAATCCGAAAATGACGTTCATTTTGCCCTATCCCCTCCGTTTTTTTAGGGACGCCCACCCCCTTTCTTTTTTTATCACATTTCGGTAATTTTATGGCTATAAATTTGGTTATTAAGGGGGGGGGGGGGTATTTTAACTGTTAAATATGTTCTGAGGGACTACAGAGTGGGAAAATTCTATAACATCAACATTTGCGGCTAGGGGAAATTTAGGGTGAGGGGGATTTGCTACTGAAATTATATATTATATTTGTTTTTTGTTTTTTGTTTTATCTGTTATTTATTAAGCAATATATATATATATATATATATATATATATATACACATATATATATTTGTTAAGTGTTAAATTAATTAATGCTTTTTCATTCTCCAAATCAAATTCATGGCCATAAAATTATCGAACAGTGATAAAAATTGGGGAGGGGTTGGTGTCCCGAGAAAACGGTGGGTGACTAGGCAAAATGGCAGTCATATTTGGATTCAGGAGTTCATTTTACTTAAAATCAGCGAAAAATGGTATCAGGAGTTGATATTAGGCAAGTCACAAGTCTTGCCGCCTGCCTCCTTCCTTCCTATCTTGTGTTTCTTAGGTTATTTTTTGATTAATTTTGATAAGTTTATGGTTTTAAGTTAAGATTTGTTGTGTTACTTTATTGATTCGTTTGTTTTGCAGGCTGTTAATTAATAGATATGTTTTCTTTACATTAGTGTATTTCATCCACTGATAACATTTTTTTAAATCTTATTGGTCATTGGTGTTTCAGTGATCTTGTATCTGTTGCTTGGCTTCTACTATGCTTAATAGACCATCTTTATTATATATATTCAGCGCAGTGTAGTTAAGAAAATAATCTGGTGTAGCCTTGCATTTGAATGTTAGGAAGGCCGATTAAAAATTGTGGTGCAAGATAAGAAGTACTTTATATGAACGTATTTTAAAAAGAGCTGAAAAAAGTTTTATTTGAGATATATTTTTCAAAGGGGGTTACACCCCCCGTCCCCCCTCTGATGAAAATATTACATATATTCATAGAAAATTTAGGTTGTTACTAAATTTAAAAATTTATTCCAAATTATTAAAACAACTGTGACACACGTCACTTCTTGAAACTTACCAGCCTTGATCAAACTTTTCAAAGGGCAACCTTCATATGATTTAAAAATGGTAAAGTTATCAAATTTAAAATTATTTATTTTTAAATTATGCTGATAGTAAAGAGCATAATTTAAAAAGCAATTATATTTTATTAAGCAATATATATATATATATAATCTTGTGTTGCTGAATTTATTCGATAAATGGATTAAAAAAACTATCTCATTGTTTTAGGCATTAGTGATATCTACGTCATTTCTCTTCTGTGTAAGTATTTTAACATGATTTTACTAATCGGTGAATTTTACTTAAATGTTATTTGTGACAATAACTTTATAAGTAATCCTTCTAAATATTAATATCATTGTTGGTATTTTCATCTTTCTCTTATTTGCTGAGTATTGTAAAGGAATTAAATTATTTATTATATATATATATATATATATATATATATTTGTTTTTAAGTGTTAAATTTATTAAAAATTAGATCAACAGCTTCAGATCAACAACTTCTATACTCATGTAACATTATTTGCCGTATTCACCATTAACTTCAAATCCCGGTTCAATTCAAAAAACTTGAAAAATGTCTAAAGGCAGGGTGCTTTCAAGTAAATTTCAGCATGCTGTTTGTGTCCTCTAGCGTCAAAATTTTTATATAATCTTTGATTCGTTATTTTCAGCTAAAAAATCTTAATATAACAATGCCGCTAGATGGCAGAAACAACGCGTCAAAAGTAGAAATCCTTTAGTTTACTGAAGGATTTCTAGTCAAAAGACTAGGGATCCTAGATAGAGAGAGACTGGACATTGACCCGCCAGTTTAAACCAGAAATTCGCCATGTTTGTTCACCTGGTCGTATACGACAATGTTAAACTCTGCTAATATTTCGAAAAAAACTTTTATTTATTTGAGTTATTTATTATTTCAAGTTATGTTACACTGTCGATAGATAAGTTATTTTTGCTTAGAGATGCTTTTTACTGCTTGAAAAATGTTTTATTATTTTCTTTTATTCAGTAAATTCTATTACTTCTATTGAACCGCAAGTAAAAATTTGCTTTAATTTCTTTTTTTTTTTTATATATACTTTATCGAAAATTTCTTTCATGCACATTACGTGAACCTAAAAAAAGTGGTAGTTTATAGTTTTACACAGAAAATTAAATTTAGAAGTCAGTATATAAAGTGATAATAGTTAAGATTAAGTAAAGTTAGTCTATCCACCTTTTAAATGTAATGAGACATTTATACATAAAAAAGACTACTTCCACTCACTCACTGATTCATCAAAGCATAGCAAAATCTACTGGAGCCACTGACTTTAAACTGGGTCAGATTATAGAACATATAGTGTAACCACCCCTAAGAAGCGATTTTGCGAAATTCGTCCCCCAAGGGGGTGTAGGGGCAAAATGTGATTTCCCAAAAACCTTCATATCTCAAAGAAAAAAACAGATATCCGTAAAAGTTTTGCTTTAAAATATAGCTAACACAAATACCTAAAAACCTATTTCTGGAATTTTGGAAATTCGGTCCCCAAGGGGGGGAAATGGGCAAAACGTGATATCACATATGCAAAACGTGATTTCCGATACTCCTACATATCTCAAACAAAAATACAGATATACGGGAAATTTTTGCTCTGATATATAGCTAATACAAATACCTAAAAACCAATTTCTGGAATTTTAGAAAATAAGCCTCCAAGAGGGGGAGAGGGGGTAAAATGATTTGAAATAATCCTTTATATCGCAAACAGAAAAAAGATATATGTGAGATTCTTGCTCTAAAATATAGCTCCCACAAATACATAAAAACTAATTTCTTTAATTTTAGAAATTCGTCACAGGTGGGGCGGGAAAGGGGGGCTATGGGGCAAAAAATAAAAATAGAGTTAGACCGTTCAAAATTGGTACATAGATGTTTTTGATACCGAGAAATCGATTACGGATATTTTCGAATTTGTAAAGTTATTAAGAGGAGTGGGAAGGGGGGTCGGAGGGGGAAAAATAATAATTGAGTTAGGTCACTCAAAATTGGTACATGAAGGTTTTTGATACCTACAAATCGATTGCGAACATTTTCGAATTTGTAAAATTATTAGGATATACTGGAAGGGGGCATAAAGGGGTAAAAATGTATAAACAAGAGTTAGAGCACTGAAAATTAGTGTTGTTAGGTTTTGAGACCCGATAACCCAATGCGAATTCGAACTCGATCCAGAAAAAAGAATTCTATAAATATAACACACACAAAATAAATAAATGAATATATAAATAAATAAAATAAAATAAAAATCATCAATCCAACTTAAATACGACATACAGAGGGAAAATAATCAGTTTCTCTTTTACAATATTTAATATAAATTGTACAAAACTTTAAAGTAAATTTATAATGAAAATTAAGAAAAAGAATTAAAACATACTAAGAATACAATTAAATCGAAAATAAATGTAAGCGAAAACTGTCGGGCATTCAGGATTTCCTATCATAGTGAAGCTCTGCCATACAAAACTACATCATATTTTATAACTTGAGAGGTAGAAACTAATAAATATAAAGAAAAGAAAAAACAATGACATGTATTTTATTGCATTTTCTCACAATGTAAATATTTATTAAAACAACGGGCAAGTTATTTTGTTCAAGATATCCCTTTCCACCTACTCTCAGTTGAGCCTTAATAGCACAATAAACCAAAGGACTGTTGTAAGCGATTCCATACTTGAATTTATGGAGCCACCGATATCAAAACGTACGACGTGATAACGATGCTGAAGACAAACCTTCTTTATTGTCTTTCAGAGTCCGGAATACTAAAACGAATCGAGGCTGTAATGAGGCTTCTTTTTAACAGTTGGGGGTAGAATCTCGTCACTCTAAATCTCATCTGAACGACCGGACAAGGTTTTTCAATTTATTTTTTAGTTAGAGGTGTGGGATCAAGATTCCCTATCATGTTTAAAAGTATCCCTACGTTGTCAGATAAGATGCCGGCTAACTTTGAAAAATACTTCGAATGAAGCTGGAAAGTTAGATAAAAGGGAATTCTGGAATTCTGGTACATTACTCAAGATTCGTATCTATGCTAATTTAGTTACACGTAATGCAGGGATGGAACACGGGCGCAGAATTCATACCACTATCAATGTAAAAAAAATTTCTACCTCTTAAATCGACGATATTATAGGTAGAGAAATTTCTTAAACACATTCCGGTATGAATTCTGCGCCCGTGTTCCATCCCTGCGTAATGTTAAAAGTATCAAATTTAAAGAAACTGATAAAATAACTGATAATTTAGATATTTAATTCCAATTTAAATAGAATGTGGCAGCTGTATTATGAAGATTTTTTAACTAAATTTAACAGTACAACATAATAATTTAAATAATAATACTTTTAAATACTTATGTATAGATAAATTTCTGTATATATCCCATATCAGAAAAAGAAAAAAAAAGAAGAAGAAGAAGAAGAAAATGAAAAGAAAAGAAACCTTTAAGAATAACCTTCAAGAAAACTGCAGGAAACCTGCGGGTAGTTCGGACTTCCTGGAATAAACATATATGAAACCTTTAAAAAAACTGAATAATACCTGAAGAAAACCTGCTGTTTTTATATTTCTCCAAATTACCTGTGAAAACCTTTGAAATATCTGCAAAATGTTATAGGAAGTCCGAAATACCTCCTGCAGTTTTTGGCTGATTTTTTACCTGGTTTATATTATTAAAAGTACTTAGTTATACAATAATAACTTAATAATATTGCTTAAAATAAATTGTTGTGTAATTTATGCTTGATAAGAGAGGCCTTTTACAATTTGCATTATCGAAAATATTAATATGAAATTGCTGATGAGATTTATAGGCACAAAATTAGTTACTGGAACAGAAACAAAGCATAATTGAATAGTACAACAATGAATTATATAATAATACTTTTAAATACTTATCTACGCAAAAATATTTATATATATTATAAATACTTAATAATACAATAACAGTAGTGTTTAAAATAAGTTTCTGTATCATTTCTGCATAAAAACAGGAATCTTTTACAAGTTGCTATATAAAACCGCATACAAAACAGTATCAATATAAAATGGCTATTGAAAATTTAGTTTCAAAATAAGTTGCTGCAATAAAAACAAAGCATTATTTTAAGATAAGGATACCTTTAACGCATTGAAATATCTTATATTGAACGTTTTTACGTGATTTCAATATATTTATGTTTAATAAAAATCATTTAAAACTGAAATTCATTAGAATAATTTCCGTATCAAATTTTAAGTATCCTTCCGTTGTCAGATAAGAACTTTAAAAAAATACTTTAAATGAATCTAGAAATAAAGATAAAGACAAATTTTAACTAAGGTTTGATACATTTCTCAATATTCGTATGTATGCGAATTCGATTACACTGTAATATTAATAGTATCAAATTTAAAATAAGCAATAAAAGAAAAAAATATGCTGAATATTTTTAGCTGAAATTAAATAAAAAGATTGATAATAATAATAATAATAAACATAATTATTAAAGGCTTTTAATTTAAATTGGATTTAATAGTAAACTTTTATATAAATTGTAATATAATTCCTGTTTTAAAATTGTAATCTGAGGTGTTTTACAAGTTAAATTATTGAACCATATATACATAAGCGTATCAGCATAAAACTACAGCGGAATGTTTAGTTTGAAACTTAATTGTTTCAATGAAAAACAGAACTTTTTTTTTTTTTTAAGTGATAAAATCTTTTACAAATAGAAGGAGTTTGTGTTGTTATTATTTTGTTAATATAAATTTAACTTTTATCATGTTTAGTCAAAAAGTATCAAACATTATTTAACTCTAATATTCATCATTATCATTGACATTCCTTATTTTAATATTTCCATTAACATAGTTTTTTTATTTCTCTTTCATTGATCCACGTATTTCAATAAAATTTTAGTACAAGAGAATCAAAATATTTAACTTCAATAGCAGACGCACTCAACATCCGATAGATATATATTCCAATTTTCAATTCATGAATTACATTTTTTTTTTTTTTTTTTTCTTTTAACGGAACTCTTTGGTGATTTTATCCTTTTTCTTTTTTCTCTCAAATGTTGACTGTTACTAATAGTTCAATGTTTTTGCAAATTCTCTCATCGTTAGGCTTATGTGTTACGTTAGTGTCATTTCTCTTCTGCATAAGTACTTAAACTTGTTTTACTAATCATTGGTACTCAATTTAATTTTATACTGTGACTAATTTTAATCGACATAAATCTCAATAAAAATTTATTTTATGTTGGTATTTTCATCTATCTTTTGTCTGCTGAGTGTTACAATGGTATTAAAAATTTTCAAATTTATATATATATATATCTTTTTTATGCGAAATGATAAATAAAAACCATAGTTAGGCTCGATTATAATGAGAGGACTTAAAATTAATTGTTTGAAACAATTTGGCATTCATAACGGCAATTTAAATATTAACTAAAATATTTAGAGGAAATGTACAGAATATTTGCAAATTTATGTAATGTTTTAATACTAATTTATGTAATTTATTACATAATTCAATTTAATAATGTAGTTTTTTTACTTTTTCAAGTATCCTACAGAATGTTCAAAATAAACTTAAAAAAAAAAAAAAAATAAATAAATAAATAAAGATTCACTGAGAAAAAAAATATACCGCCTTCCATCTAGAATGAATAATTGGCCATTTTCTAAATCCCTTAACAAGAAATATAGATTTCCGAGCTATTGTTTCTACACATTTCTAGATGGTGAAACAATAGTCTGATTATTATGAATATTCTGAATCTTTTATATTACGAGAAATTCTCGTTTGACTTTCTAGAATTGGACCATAAATCAAGATTATAGTTGCTGAAACCCGCCTCTTGTATTCTCATTTATTTGCAGAGATTTTTAAATAACTTTGCCCTCGAGAATATAGGTAAAAGCTCTAGAATTCTAATACAGGTTTCTAGAACCCGCTACCAAAGGGGACTAGAATTTATAATGGAACTATTTTTTCTAGAGCCACAAAGCAGATTCTAAATGTCAGTTACAGAAGTTTTTCTCAGTGTTTTTTATTACATTAGATTCTTTATTATTGATCCATTCTATTCCAAACTTTTTTTTTTTTTTTTTTTTTTAGAATAAAAATTCAATATGAATCTACTTAATCTTTATATACATCTTAGATTTAAATTAGGATTTTTTTTTTTTTTTTTTTTTTTTTGCTTTTTTTGCTTTGATACTTTTATAGCAAAAGTTTAAAAAAAAAAAAAAAAAAAAAAAAAACTTTTTTCTGTATAATGTTTATGAAATCTGACTAAGTATTACAAAGATTTTTCTTTAACATTATGCAACGGATAAAATCGTTTATAATTGCTTTTGCTTTGCTTTTATATTTTCCCAGCAAATGATTTCACTAAAAATTCCCTGTCCATAATGTTCTCCATATGATTTAGGGAATAAATTCCCTATAACATCATCCATAAATTACCAATCTTTCCGGACTTCAGAAGTGAGCATTTATGGAGCACAGGCGCCTGAACCCGCGGTTGGGGCACAACATTTGGTGTGGCCCACGCAGCTAATACCCCACTTTACGAGATTTTTCTTTTCCTTTTTATTCATTCCGACGGATTAAAAGTTATGAGCCGGTAGCTTACTTGGAGGAGAGGGAATTTTACGTTCAGGATGACCTAAAGGTCTGTAGATTAGGTAGAAAAAAGTTAGGGAATGTGTTTCTTTTTCTTCTTCCTTCAGAATTTGCAGTTAAGGGGAATCTATTCATTGTCTTCATATGTGCAGATCTGATTTTGCATGAGGCACATTAGGCCCAGACTTAGAAGCATACAATTTTTGAGGCATTATTTTTTTTCTTTTAATAGACATTTTATTTATATTCCATTAAAAAAAAATTTTTAAACGCTACTCGTTTTTATTAGGTTCCTTCAGACTTTCTAGGATGATTTCCAATCTCACAAATTATGTAAATATTCAGCCTCCACCCGCCAAGCGACTGATATTTTCGAATAATCATTTTAATTATTTTTTAAGTCCTTCCCTCTTATTTAATATTTTAACTTTAATTTGACGAATTTTCACGGGAGCCGAGAAAGTAAATCATCAAATTGCCAAGTGGCGGTTTTTATAAACCACTGGATCTATTTTTTTAAACACCTTTTTTTATTTTATTTATTTCAAATCATTAGTAAAAGTTATTTTTTCTCAGTACATTGTTCCAATTGTGACGTCATATTTTTCTGTTAAAGCATCCTTCTTCCGTTATTTTATTCATTAGTACTCCAAACCAAAAATAAAAATTTACTATTTGTTTTAATGCATTTATGTGGCGATGACGTCACTTTCGAGCGTTAGTTTCGGAAAACTTAATTTTTTTTTTTTTTTTTTTTTTTTTTTAATTACGCGTGGACAATCCGCGATTGTAATGAAATGCTCGCCCTCTGGTGGGCTACGGTGAAATTACAATAAACATGGTTTAATTCGAATTCCATATAGCCGCCATTGCTAGCCGATGTTTAGTTTCACATATATTTATTGAATAAAAATGAATAAATCCGGTAAAAAAGATAACACATACTTTTGTGTGCCACAGTGTAAATCCAAAGCATCAAGAAATCCAGAATTGAGCTTCCATTTATTTCCAAATGACGAATTTAAAATTTCAGTTGCTTCGGCTAATGGAAGTAAAGAATTAATCAGATGATTTGAAATTAATATTTGTTCAACTTCAGTTAAAAATCTACTTCCGATCGAACTTTGAATAAACTGAAGTATTTTTCCCAAAAGCAATCAATTTTCCATAATGTAATGGCGGAGAAATTATAGTACGAATATTAAGTAGAATAACAAGAACACTATTGGAACACACGTGGCTAATGTTTACTAACAACTGCAGTGTTCACAAAGCGCCATCTATCGATCATTACAAACGCGGATTGACTATGATCGTTGAAGATTTAATCAATTTTAGTGACTTATATGATCTTTATTTTAAAGAAATTAATTTGAAAAGAATAAAAAGATGTGTACCCTATAACATAAATAAATAAATAAATTCCCTATAACATCATCCATAAATTACCAATCTTTCCGGACTTCAGAAGTGAGCATTTATGGAATTTTTAGTGAAACCGACTTAGGTATTACGCGTGAAGCATTTACGTGTGGACTATTGACAATGTGTAGGTCTTAGTTATGGGTGGGAATGCTCTACATGGGGGGGGGGGTCTTTCTAAAAAACAGAAAGTTGAAAACATTTTATAAAGGATTAGTTTTTAAAAAAAGACATATTTTGTGAAAGGACTTATATTTTTCCTAAACATCTCTCTAAATTAAGTTTCAGGGGTCTATCCAGAGTGGATTTAAAGCTTCTTTATATCACGAAAGTGCATTATCGACATATTAACGGAATTTCTCTTTTGTCAACCTCCCAACTTGTCATCTTCATTTTATACATGTATATGTATATATATAGAGTGAACATTTCTGGTTTTCAGCATTTAAAATTCTATTTTTCATTTCATAAATAGTTTTTTACTTTCCTCTATATGTAATATAGAGAAAGTATTGGATTCGCGAAAATTTTCGAAGTCCACTTTTTGATGAATTTACATGTTTTGGGATGTGGAGAACACGAATCAATAGTTTTCAGAAAATGTCTGTCTGTCTGTCCGTCTGTCTGTCTGTCTGTCTGTATCATTTTTTTGTGGACGCTGTATCTCACGAACCAATGAATGAAATTTAACCAAACTTGGTATTTAGTTGCACCCTGACATGAACTGGTGCTGATTAGATTTTGGGATCAATAGCTCAACAGGTGGCGCTGTAATCGCATTTTATGCAAATTTTTAACATGGCAGCATAGGACAAAATACCGTATAAATGGGCATAATGAGAGTTATTTTAAACTTACGATTGTAAAATTAATATGAATTATTGATAATAGTAGTAGTTAACTACGAAACAAATTTTGTGCATGGGGGGGCATCGGTTCCCTCCCCAGGGGGGAAAATCCTCCCCGGGGAAGTAAATTTTCAAGATGGGTATCTTTCGAAAGGTCTCGTTGATAATAGTAATAGTTAACTGGGAAAAAATTTTTGTGCATGTTACCCGACCGGGGGGGCAAAGTTTCAAGATGGGTATCTTTCGAAAGATCTCGTCAATACCTTTAAAACGAATGGTTGAACTATAAATCTATGATAATTTAAAACAAAGTTATCGATTTTTTTTTTACTTTTAACGAAAAAAAACTTAGAAAAAAATCGAATTTTTTTTTTTTTTTTTTTTTTTTTTTTTTTAACGAAATTTAACCAAACTTGGTATTTAGTTGGTCCCCGACATAAACTGGTGCTGATTATGTTTGGGGATCAATAGCTCAACAGGTGGCGCTGTGATAGCATTTTATCTAAATTTTTAACATGGCAGCATAGGACAAAAATTCGTATAAATGTGCATAATTAGAGTTGTTTTAAACTTGTGATTCTAAAATTAATATGAATTATTGATAATAGTAGTATGTAACTAGGAAAAAAATTTTCTGCATGGGGGGCATCGCTTCCCCCCCTGGGGGGGAAGTACCCCCCCCCCGGGGGGATAAATTTTCAAGATGGGTATCTTTCGAAAGGTCTCGTCAATACCTTTAAAACGAATGGTTGAACTATAAATCTGTGATAATTTAAAACAAAGTTATCGATTTTTTTTACTTTTAACAAAAAAAAAAAAAAAAAAAAAAAAAGAAAAAAAATCTTACTTTTTTTTTTTTTTTTTAATATTGTTACTGATTGAATATGTATAGGTAAATATAGAAGAAAGTCTTGTGGTGGCCACAACATACTAGTTTACTTTCTTCTATCTTCAATAGAAGAAAGTATTGGATTCGTAAAAATTTTCGATTTCGAGTTTTTGATGGATTTACACGTTTTGAGAGGTGTAGAACACGATTTTACCATTTTTAGAAAATGTCTGTCTGTCTGTCTGTCTGTCTGTCTGTCTGTCTCTGTGTGTGTGTGTGACAAAATTTTGTGGCAACTGTATCTCTGGAACTACTGCACAGAATTTCATACTAATTGGTATGTAGTTGCACCTTGACATAAATTAGTGCCTATCAACTTTTGGTAAAAATCGTCTTACAGGTTGCGTTACCATCCCGCTTTTTCTAAATTTTCAACAGGGTGATAAAGGCAAAAATTTTCAAGATGGGTATCTTTCGAAAGGTCTCGTCAGTACCTTTAAAACGAATGGTTGAACTATAAATCTGTGATAATTTAAAACAAAGTTATCGATTTTTTTACTTTTTACGAAAAAAAAACTTAGAAAATTTTTTTTTTTTTTTTTTTTTTTTCTCCCCTTAATTTTATCAAACTCCCACGGTTTCCGTGTTCTGACAAACTTAAACTAATTTTTGCTTTTTTCCCCTAATTTTGTCAAAGTCCTGCGGTTTCCGTGTCTTGACAAACTTTAACATATTTTTGCCTTTTTCCCCTAATTTTGTCAAAGTTCCACGGTTTCCGTGTTTTGACAAACTTTGACAAAATTTTGGGTAAAATGTGAAAATTATTCTAAATTTGTCAGAACACGGAAACCGTGGGAGTTTGATAGAATTAAGGGGAGAGGAAAAAAAAAAAAAAGTGGGACTTTGACAAAATTTTGGGTAAAATGTGAAAATTTGTTTAAGTCCCACTTTTTTTTTTTCCTCTCCCCTTAATTGTATCAAACTCCCACGGTTTTCTTGTTCTGACAAACTTAAACTAATTTTTGCTTTTTTCCCCTAATTTTGTCAAAGTCCCACGGTTTCCGTGTTTTGACAAACTTAGAATAATTTTTATATTTTACCCAAAATTTTGTCAAAGTCCCACTTTTTTTTTTTTTTTTTAATTATTGTTGCTGAGTGAATTTGTATAGGAAAAGATAGAAGAAAGTCATGTGGTGGCCACAACATACTAGTTTCTCTTTTCTTTTATCGGATCCTTTTGGTAAATTTATCTCTTTCCATTTCTATTATTTGATGAATGTTTCTATTGGTTTAATGGTTTTTGCAAATTATCTCATCGTTAGGCTTTGTGCTATGTTTGTGTCATTTCTCTTCTGCGTAAGTACTTTAATACGTTTTTACTAATCAGTGTAATCAAATTAATTATCATCGTGACAATAATTTTATTCGAGAAACATCTCATTTAAAATTTCATATGTTGATATTTTCGTATATCTTTCATTTGCTGAGTGTTGCAAAGGAATTAAATTATTTAAATTACATATATATATATTAAGGGGGGGAGGGGCTGTCATTTTTGACGACACTCAAATTTTATAACGCGTTTTAAGGCTGCACATCAATGAGATTCCCATTTTCTCCCTTCTCATGTTACATTATACATAGATGCGAACTTGTGTGGTTTTTTGATACATTATTTCTTTGTTAAAAAACTATTATGACTAATCAAAGAATGCTGCTAAAAACATTATTAAAAATTTCATTAAAAAATATTCCGATAAAAAAAAGTCGTACAAGTTGGCATTTATGCCTATGGGATTTTTGTAGCTTCGTTTTATAATGATATTTCCTTCAAAAGTGATGTTTTTTTTTTTTTTCAAATTCTGTTTTTTGATTTGCATTCTTTAAACATGCCTTTTAACTTAATGAGCAATTTTTAAAAAATAAATTTCAATGTTAAATTTCAATGAGCAAACTTAGGATTTGAATTTTTAATCTATAAAATATTTAAATTTATTTAATATTTAAAATAAAAATTGCTCCCAAACTAAGAAGTGACATGCTTAAAAAGTAATTTTGAAGAAACAGATATCTAATAACTTCACTTTTGAATAAGATATCCTTGAAATATAAAGCAACAAAACATCCATAGGATTACATCGGGAAATAAAAAGATTGAATTTGATTAATGTGCAGCCTTTAAAGGGTCCCATCAACCGAGTTTTGCCTACAAACAAGATTTTTTTTTTAATTAGAACAACCTGCATTTACAGTGCGGCCACATATCCTAAAACTAGCAGTGAGGACGCATCCACAATGTTGGAGGGATGCCAGCGTGACCGACAGTTTGAAATTTGGAAAACATCCAGTAATTCCGCTCTCTCTTATTGCTCATTTTCCCCGAGTCAGATGACTGTCACCCCTATTTTAGCATTGGACTCGTTGAGTTAGCCCTTGCGCAGATGCTTCCATGGTTTCATGAAATGTGGTCGAAGAATATCTACTATATGTATACAGCAGTATCAATTGTACACCTACTTTTCTGATACAAAAAATAATCATATTTATAGTAAATAATTTCTGTTCTCCCTCTCTTTCTCTCTCTTATTTATTAATTTATCAAATTCGTCTAGAAAAAAATATGTATGGTCTTAAAAATTTATTGTGATTATTCCCTGCGAAATTTTGCCGTGTTTTTTCGAGTTCTTTGCAGAGTTCTAAGCAGTTACTAAAGTAAAGCACCGTTTATACGTCTTTCAAAGCACGAACGCAAGAGGACGTATAAATGAAAAGACGTATAATCGAAATTAAAAAATAAAATTTTGATTATTATAAATTTAATGGTACTAAAGCAAAATTTATTTGAAAATGATAATTAATAAAGTTTATAATAGTAACTGGTATATTAGTTTATAGTAGAATCTATATTTGAAGATAATTTAATTGAAAAATGATTTAAATTAAAAAAAATATTTATTATAAAAAGTAAGAAAAATCCTGCTATTAATATATGTCTTGGATACTAATTATATATCTCATATCTTGAGTATTGTATTACATATCTTGAAAATTACACGAGCACACACTGAGTATTAATTATATATACAATATTGCGTAATGTAATCGTAAGTATTATGCGATTTATGTCCATACAAGTAGTTATTTAATTACATTAAAAAATCTATAATACTCGAATGGCACTGTAATTGTCTGTGAATATTAAAAATTACATTGTTAACTGAACTGATTCTTTGATCAGGATTCTTTGATTCTTTCTGTATTCCTCCATTTGAGATGCTTTCTAGGAAAAATTATTTAGAATGCAAAATATTGACCATTCGATTTTTATTTATTTATTTTTTTTTTTTTAGAAAAAGGGAAAAGACGTATAACCGATATTCAGCGGCGTTTAAACGAAGCATTTTTGCGTTAAAATGAATAGAAATAAATCGGGATTTCAAAAAAAAAAAAAAAAAAAAAAAAAAAAAAAAAAAAATTAAATGTAAAAGAAGTATAAACGGTGTTTTACTGTGTTTTGAATACCGCTTGCTTTATAAGGCAATATAAAGATTGGGAAGATATGAAATATATGTGCTACAAAGCTTTGAAAAAAAAAAATATATATATATATACATAAACATATATAAATGATGGTTATCGTAATAAAATTTAACCTTAATATTTAGCAATTAATAGATACGAAACAATACCAACACAACAAAAATGGAACTGATTGTAACATATAGGTAAGACTGACACAAAAATGTTGCGATACAGATTAAGAACCAATAAGAAACAAAAACAATTCGAATTACTTACGCCGACATGAATAATAATAATAATAATGAAGAAAAAAAAAAGGACCCTTAAACTTAATGACGGAGAAAGTAAATAGAGGACCACAGAAATAATAATTGGATAAAAATGCTTAAAATTTGAAGTATAAACTCTTCAGGGGGACTGTACTTCATAAAGCAGTGAAAGCTGGATCGATTTCGTAAAACAATATGGCTAATTATAGAAATTTTTATTGTTTCAGCCCCGATCAAAGCAGCAAAACCATATTGAATGAGAAATTAATTTAAATATTAAATTAACTCTTTATGGAAACCAGAGAAAAAACTAGGAAAAGCATAGTAGCCACATGTAAAATTTTTAACACAAACAGGAGAGAAGGAAGATGTCAACAAAATAATAATAATAATAATAATAATAATAAATAAATAAAAATAAAAGCTTTGCAAACATCGATTAATAAAGAATGAATGACTCAGCATTTTCATGAACGATAAAATACACAGAGTAATATTTATTGAGTTAGTTAAAGTATTTAAAAGTTAATTAAAGCTTAAGCTAGTTAATTGTTAATTTAAATTGTACGTAAATCAAGAAACATTAAAATTTCAAAGAAAGGATTAAAGAAAGGAGACATTAAGTCAGCAATATATATATATATATATATATATATATATAGTTTTGGAAGATATGTGCTATAAACAATTAATGAAGATTATCATTTAAAAAAAAAAAAAAAAGTGGTATTTAAAATAATGACTGATGAGAACCGTTTATGTTTCTTTGTGCCGCTCAGATTTCTCTCGTCAACGCACATAGAGGATTTTCCTAAAAAATTGTTTGCTTTTAAGATTTTCCTAAATTACATAATTATTATTTTACTTTTTATCTGCACTCCAAGTGCTTCCCTCTTGATTCCTTTTGCCTTAGATGAGTCCATTTATGACACAAAATTTTAAGTTTAAATACTTTTGGCTTTTTATTTTGAGAAAAATTTATTTTTATGTTTTGGTTCTTCTTTTTCTTCTTTTTTTTTTATGGAGCTAATTATTGATTGAGATCACATGCAGGTACTCCGAAGCATTTGCGTTGAGTTTGAAGACATTTATTTTAATGTTGAATGATTTATTTCTGACGAATACATATGATAATTACACGTGTTTTCATATAGATTTTCAGATAATATTTTTTTTATTTCTATAAATATTTAATTATACAGATGTTCTAAATCTGTATGAATACAGTAATCATTATACTGAGGCCATCTATACATATTGAAATTTGAATGAACTTTTTTTCGAAATGTAACACCAATTTTTTGACTTCATATTCAAATTTTTGTAATCACCGAACTCCGAAAAAGATATGGTTTATGTACTTTTAATTAATTCTTGGTAGATTTACAAGCAGAAGTAAAAAGGTATCAGGGGAATTCTCCTTAATTAATATATATATATATATATATATATATATGTGTGTGTGTGTGTGTGTGTGTGTGTGTGTGTGTGTGTGTTAAAAAAAATCTGGAGCGACTTCACTCGACTTTCCGAACAAGTAATTAACAGTTGTTTAGATGAATTAAAGTGAGAGAAGTCGTTAAAAGAACAACAACAACAACAAAAAAAAATAATAATAAGATATTTGAAACCCACATAATATGCTGTTTGATTTAACGATATTGCCCTACAAATAATTTGAGGCCATAGATTATAATGATACAGAATTTCTCGTTGTGCCCCTGTAAAAGTTTATAAGTGCTAGATTCATCAAATTCTATAGAATTCGTGCGATCGTTACCTATAACATGTACGTAAATTTTCTGCTTAATCGGATAAGGCATTTAGCCGCTATCGCACTTTAAATAATTTGAGCCCAAAGGGCTTATAATGATAAATTTCTCGTTGTGTTCCTGTATTATATATATATATATATTGAAAACCTTTTCAAACACTGAATAGGTGAAACCAAGAAACATTGAATAAGATGAAACAGAAAAAATACAAAAAAAAAAAAGCACGAATATCAAGCAACCTTAAATTGAAATATGCAAATTCATTACGTTTTAAACGGTATAGAATGAATATTGCATGTAAAATAGGTGTTATTTCTGTCTTGTTGTATGCAAATTGCTGAACATTTATAACAAGCTATACCCAATAACACCCTAAAATAGAAACAGTTTAAACTGAAAGAATAATATGTGAAAAACCAAATGAGAATGAAACTTATTTAAATTCAAGCAGCAATTTCAAAATTATTAATTGAAATACTAATAATAATAGTTAAATGAAATGCTAGTAATAATTAATAAAACTAAAGTTTAACATACATCACACTTGAAAAACTAGTATAAGTAGCTTGATCACTAAACAAACATGTGGTTGTATACAGTTAAATTCACAATTAATTTTGGAATCGTATTAAATAACTGAACGATTAATTTACTCTTGGAATTGTATTTGTCAACTGAACGATAAAGTTGAGTGAACTGTTTGATTTTTAATAATTAACCTAAAAGTGATAATTTAAAAATTAAATTTTGATTAAAAATTCAGATTAATTTGATTTACGAAAATTCGGAAACTCAGAAGTGTCATATTTGTTAAAACATAAAATCAAACTAGTGAGTAAGGAGCACCTATAAGGCAAGTCACAAGTCTTGCCGCCTGCCTCCTTCCTTCCTATCTTGGGTTTCTTGAATTATTTTTTCATAAATTTTGATGTTATTGGTTTTTCAGTGATATTGTATCTGTTGCTTGGCTTCTACTATGCTTAATAGATCATCTTTATTATATATAATATTCTCAAACAAATCTATGACTTAATTAGTAAATCAAAAAATTTCTTTTGCCTTAAAAATAGTTATCAACTTAAAGCCAATGTCTTATCTATGAATAATGTGACTGATATCATGACTTATGATTTTGCTGACCTATTTAATAATATTAATTTAACAGATCTCCATCGTATCATCTTTAACCTTTTTGAAAAATTTAAAAGTCAAATCTCTTTACCAAAATGCTTTTCGGCAACTTCATTTAAGACACTTTTAAATTTTATTATTCATAACAATTACATTCTACACTGTAATAAGATCTATATTCAAAAGGTCGGTATTCCACAAGGAGGATGTAGCTCGAGTATGTTAGCTGACTTATACCTTTACCATTATGAACAGGGATTATGTATTGAAAATGTCTATTTTTACCGATACATTGATGACATTATAATTTTTTATGTCAATAATTTTTCGCCTAATTTATTTAAATTTGAATATCCTTCTCACCTTACCTTAACTTATAATCATCTCAACAATAATTGTATTAGTTTCTTAGATTTAAAACTTAAACTTGATGGTAGTAAAATTTATACCGATCTGTATGACAAAAGACAAGATTTTAGTTTCAAAGTAAATTTATTTACACAATTTACCTCTTGTCTTCATATCTCTGTCTACAGAAATATTATTCTCAATCACCTCTTTCGTATACATAATCTTTGTTCAGATAGGTTTAAAAACAAAAATATCTCTCACATAATTAATGTTGCTACAAAAATGGGTTATCCTAAAAAATTTATTTATTCACTTGTTTATCATAAAGGGTCTCTGTCTAACACACACACACACACACACACACACACACAAAAAAAAAAACTACTAAGGTTTAATTAAAAATTAAAAAATCAGGTGGATGGGTGGGCAGATGTTTGATTAAGGAGGAAGGGTGGTGTTGTTTGGCTGGTTGGCTGGGAGGGTTTGATGCTGAATAAAATTTATATAAAAAAAAAAAAAAAAAAAAAGTGGGGGGATTGCTGTAAGTTACATTCTTATTTTTTCTGGTTGATACTATGAATTTTGAACTCTTTTATCATTAAATTTTACTATGTGCTTCTGGCTACTTGAGGCTTCCCTTGTTAAGTTTGAACCATCCATCTATTTGCATAACAAAAATAAAATCTTATATATATTAATTAAAAAAAAAATCTTTTAAATTTTAATTTTTAATTTTAATTTATGATGACTGCATTATAATGCTTATCCTTATATGTGTGCTCTTTGGCATTATTGCTTTTAATTGACTCTTCTTAAAACTTAACATTTAATACTTTGACTTCAAAATAAAAATATTTTAATTTTAATTTTTAATTTTAATTATTATTGATGACCGCATTATAATGCTTATCCTTATATGTGTGCTCTTTGGCATTATTGCTTGTAATTATGTCTTCTTAAAACTTAACACTTAATAATTTGACTTCAAAATAAAAATCTTAAAAATTATCTTAATCTTGCTGTTAATACTTCTAAATTAACTTAATCTTTCAGTCAATACATCTTATTTAACTGACTTAATGTTTTTATAGCTAACCGAAAGATGGCGCTTGTACTCAGTTGTCTTATACCTTCATTCTTCAGTCCTTATCTTAAACGATTTAATTATTAATATTTTTGGTACGATTTAATTTAGCTCTACTAGTATTAATTTTAACATTATCATTTAATATTTACTCTGTGTATTTTATCTTTAATGTAATTGTTCTGAAGTATTTTCGATTAATCGATATCTGTCGAGCTTTTATTTTAACTTCAATTTAGGTTTTGGCATCAACCATTTTTCCAGTTTGTGTTAACTGTTTTCCATGTGGTTACTCTGATTATTTCATGTTATCACTTTGGTTTCCTTTAAGATTTTAATTAATATTTATTTATTCTTTGTTTTAATTTAATTTTTCACTTTTTTCTCATTCTTTATGGTTTTTTGCTGCATTGATCGGGGCGTGAGATGATATAAATTGCTATGATTAGCAATATCGTTTTACGAAATCGTTGCAGCTTTCTCTGCTTTATGAAGTATGCGCCCCTTGAAAGTATGCTTCTAATTTTAAGCATTTATATCCAATTGATTATGAGGTTTATTATCTTTTTTCTCTTTCACAAGTTTAATGGTCCTTTTTTATTATCCTTCAGGTCGGCGTAAGTATTTTAAGTTACTATGGTAACTCATTGGTTCCTTATCTATATCGCAACTTTTTGTGTCATTCTTTCCTCTATGTTAAATTCAGTTCTATATTTTAGTGTGCTGTTATTGTTTTAGTTCTATTAATTGCTAAATTTTAAGATTAAATTTTATTACGTTATCTATTATTATATATATATATATATATATATATATATATATATATATATTTTTTCAATGTTTCTTGTTTTCATCTATTCAATGTTTGAAAAGGTTTTCAATATATATATATATATATATATATATATATATAGATATATATAAGTAAGTCTCTCCAAAATGCATTCAATTCGTATGATGGTGATCTATAATATATATATATGAATTTTCAGTTCTTTCTAATAAAGCGTTTAGACGATATCGCAATTTAAATTATTCGAACTCATAGGCCATAATGATGAAGAATTTCTCGTTATATCCCTATAAATAATAATAATAATAATAATAATAATAATAATAATAAGTGATATATTCAGCAAAATCTATACAGTTCGTGCGACGGTAACCTATAACATGTATATAAATTTTCAGTTCATTCGAATAAAGTGTTTGGATTCTATCGCACTTTAAATAGTTTTAGCCCATATGCCCTAATGATAAAAAAAATTTCTTTGTGTCCCTGAAAACAATATAAGTGCTAGATTCCCAAAAACCAATAGGATTCGTGCTACCGTGACCTATAACAAACTTACCTAACTTTCAGCTTATTCAAACAAAACGTTTAGACGCTATCATGTTCACTCACACACATACATGCATCTTCGTAAAAATAGCAAAAGTGAACTCAGGGGACCTTGAAACGTATAAATGCACATAATCTTTGTCATACATACAATAATTTCTTTACATATATATGTTCAAAAAGTAATAAAAAACGATCTCACACAAAAAATTATGATATTTATTTAGATAATAACTAGGAAAAAAAAATTTAAATTTTAGATATGAAAACTAAATTAAAGTGTTTGCTATATGAAATAAAATGCTAATAATTAAAATAATAATAATACAGTAAAGCACCGTTTATACGTCTCTCATTTATACGTCTTTTACATTTGAGGAGTAAACATTCAAACCGCGTTTTCTCCAAAAATAAAAATAATTAGAGATATTTTTTTCAACTTATCATAAAAATAGTACGTCCACACATCTTCCTAGGTATGTCTACATATTTTCCTAATATCTAGTAATGCATCTATGCAAACGATAATTAGGTTTTAAGTTCAGTTATTTTTTAATTCGTTAGTTTTTGTGTTGTTTGAAAAATTGTATCCGAAGGAGAAAACACGGTTTGAATGTTTGCTCCTCATTTATACGTCTTTTAAGTGAAGTCCCGATTCATTCTATTCATTTTAATGCAAACATTCTTCGTTTATACGCCGCTAATATCGGTTATACGTCTTTTTCACTTTACTAAAGTTCACTAAATTTCTCGACCCGCCATTATTTTCCACTCTAAATAAGATGGATTTTTCCTAGAAAGCATCTTAAATGGAGGAACACAGGAAAGATCGAAGAATACTGATCAGAGAATCAATTGCATTCACAATAGAATTTTTAATACGCATAGACAAGCAGCCAATCAGACGAATATTAAAGATTTTTAATGTTATTAAATAACTAGGGAAGGACGGGGCACAGTGGACCACCCCTATTTAAATCTATTAATATTCAACTTTTTTAGTTCGTATGGATACACATGTAGGGCAGCATAGTACGAATTGTGTGCAGCAAAAAAAAAAAAAAAAAAAATCACATGGGAAATAGTAAGATAACCATTTTGAGCAATTTTTATGTTTTGAGGTGCTCAAAGTAACATTTTTGACATTGAAGTTTTTTAAAATTTTATAAAGATTGAACTAGTGACTATAAATACTATATAGCTGTTAAAGGATGGCAAGATATTGCTGTTTTTAAATTCCTGAAAATTATTAGCATATTTATAGTCTATATATTATTTTATTATTATTATTTATTTTTCTCTGACACTGGGCACAGTGGACCACCTTCCAATGTGCCTTAAAGTACAAATTAGATTTACTATATTTGTTTTAATTAAATTTATAGATACAAATATAATGTAAAGTATATCTCAAAGTAATAAATATCTTAATGTTATAATAAAATAAAAATAATAATAAATTTCTGAAAGAGTAAGCATTTGAATAGTAATTATCTGAATTTATTAATTATTTGAATTATATAGTATTAATAAAAACAAAAATATTTAATTTAATAAATAGTAGGAATTATTTATTATTTTTGTTGTTCGTAGAGATTACATGTGGAAAGCAAAAGTAGTAGCTTAATATATATTATTTAAATTTATCCTACAAATACAATGTAAATTAATTATATCTCAAAATAATTACAAAAATATTAAATATTTGAATAGTAGTATAATATTTATTGATATTTGAATTAAAAAAAATATTTGATTTATATAATATTAATAAAAAATAAATAAATAACAATATGTATTTAAACTTAATAAATTTTCTTACTGAGATTTGATTTCTTATTTGCTTAATTTAATTTAATTTTGGTTGTTTTATTTCATGAAAATGCTAGAATTATGTTATTTAGACTAGAATAGTATAAGAAACTAATTTTAGAGAGGAAAAAAGTAATTTATATTAATTTAATATAAACAAAAGAGACTGGTCCACTGTACCCCGGTGATGGGGCATAGTGATCCACTTTGTGAGTTCTCACAATTTATTTTTTAATTCAAAATGTATTAGAAATATTGCTATAAAAAAAAATCAAGACATGTTAAGAAGGGCTTAAAAGATTGTTTTCTATTTTTTTTTTCTTTTTTTAAGTACATTGCTTTTCGGTTTTTTGGTGGAAAAAAATTAAGAGTATAAAAGTGGTCCACTGTGCCCGGTCTCCCCCATCTGTATGGGCATAAATATCGTTTTCTTATTATTAAAGGTACGCAATATATATAATTAATATTCAAAATGCGTTCATATAGTTCTTTAGAAATGTAATATAATACTCGATATATGATATATGTAATTAGTACCCAGCCATGCATGATGCATTAATAATATGATTTTTCTCACTTTTTATAATAAATCTTTTTTTTTTTTTTTAACTTAATTGTTGTCTTAAAAAAGTTTAATATACATTTACTAACTTAAGCAATTTTATTAATTAGTATATTGTCCTATAAATTTTGCGTAGGTGTCATTCAATTTGTAGTAATCAAAGTCCTATTATTAAAATTTCGAATATACGTCTTTTCATTTATACGTCCTTTTAAGTCAGTCCCTTATTAAAAGACGTATAAATGGTGCTTTACTGTAATAATAATAATAATAAAATTGTGTTTGTGCCTATACGTACTTGAATAACTATTATACTCACAATTCCTATGTGTACAAGGTGTAAGAAAATTACCTAAATCTTTAAAACTGATAAGTCATTTTACTTTATTTTTAAGTTCGCCCTAAGAAATGTAATTGTTACGCCGAGATTATTGAGCTGTAATTGAATATAGATAATATTACACCTCAACTTTTATTCCGATAAGAGATTTTGTATGCTTAAAAACTTTGAAACACCAAATATACCCCCTCCTCTTATTATTAATGTTATTATTTTATTTTATTTTATTTTATTTATTTATTTATTATTATTATTATTATTTATTCAACAGAAAACTATTTTTGCGTATATTTCTATTTTGAACAGCAATCCTTAACCCGTTTTTTTTTTTTTTTTTTTTTTTTTTTTTTTAATACATTACACCTAACTCTGGGGCTAGGGAGGGGGGGGGGGGGTACGAATTCAAAACTATTAAAATACAGAAATATGGATAACAATATTAAAACAAAAAATTAGTGGGAAAAACTGGGAAAATATATTTAACACTTTCGCGACCGCTGACGTAGATTCACGTCATTTGAAAATCTCTAACTCCACCAGTGGACGTTTCTCTCACAGTTTGTGTGTTATTTATTTCTTAAAAACATACCCAATATTCATATTTGTACTATTAATACACGATGGATATAAAAGCTTTGATAAGAAAGAGTATAACTATAATGTATATCCATTTGTAATATAGATGTGAATACAGAAAATTTGTTTTGAAATATTGTAACTTGGGAGAATAACGCCCACAGGAGGACCGTACTGCGAAAAAGACAAAAACATGCGGTCACGAAAGTGTTAAGATTTAAGTAAAAAGAATTAATTTACTGTCGTTGGTTACATGTCTGTTTTTGAACAGAAAGCCCCGCCTTTACTTGTTTCTCTAAGACGGTACAGTTACTTTGAGACGCGTGAACACTATAACATTCAAATATACAAAGTATGAAAAAAAGATTTTTACAAAACATTAGTCATAAAAAAACGAAAAGATTTTTTAATATTACAAAGAAAATAAATAATCTGGTGTGTCACTCACACGACTTTCTCTTACCCGGAAATTTAATACAAATACAGGCTGCAGATTAAGAGGTAAGATAACGAGTACTGTTATGTAAACCTGTGTTAAACAATTCAAATTAGGCTTCGGAAGAGTTTTATATGATAATTAGTTCTGTGCGAGGGGGCTACCAACCCCCGTTTCATTAATGCAAATACATTTATATAGAATTTAATTCGGTTATTAAAAAATAATTCTGTTTTTTAAAAATAATTTGTTAAAATTATTATTTTAAAAAATTATCTTTTATGATAATGCAGACGATTTCCATATTAGAGGAGTAGTATAACACTAAATATTTAAAAAAAAAAAAAAAAAAAAAAGTTTAATTTATTCTCAATATTATATTTTTTTTTTTTTTTTTTTTTTTGTTAAAAATGGAAAAAAAAAAAAAAAAATGATAACTTTATTTTAAATTATTGCAGATCGAGGGTTCAAACATTCGTTTTAAGGATATTGGCGAGCTCTTTTGAAAGATACTCATCATAAAAATTTACTCCCCTCGAGGGGACTTCCCCCCAGGGAGGGGAAGGTGAGGCTCCTATATACACAATTTTTTTACAGTTGACTATCTCTATTACAAAAAATATATATTCGTTTCATTTGGTTTAGTGCAGTCTATTAGTGTTAAACTCTAATTACCTGCAATTTCCCCTATAGACGTAATGTATTTGAATACTTTTGAGTATCCCTGTACACGAACCATTTGCTTCATCGCAACGAAAAGTTTACTGTAGCATCCCTTTCCCTATATGATACATATTTAGAATACCGAGTTTGTAATTTCTGCTACTATTTGTTCTTGAGATATGCTGATAACAGACACACAGACAGACAGACAGACACACAGACCATTCGCTAAAAGCACGATTTTCGTATTCAGGAGACCTCAGAACATGTAAATATAACAAAAACTAACGTTCGAAAATTTGACCCTAAAACAATGCTTTCTCGACCTTATGGGTAAGAGAAAATAAAAAGGGTTAAGATATTTTTAACAGTAAGCCCCTCCTTTATGAGTTTCTCCATACAAATGATAGAACAGGATGTCCTCCTAACGCTAATGAAAAATGAAATAAGAATAAATGAAATAAAGAAAAACGAAAGAATTTGAAAACCCATGTGTTTGATTATGCTAATTATTTAGTGTAAAAATTAATAAAACTCAATACTTTAAAAATTTCCAGTATAATTTTTAAGAAATTTGAGTAAATATTAATAATGATGATGTATTTTTGATGAATCTATTATTTATTTATTTATTTATTTTCTTTACAGACACAAAAAGTATTTTTATCATATTTTTAAAGTTTTGTTTTATTTTTCTAAAAAAAAATCATGCCACTAATACCGAGAAAACTATAACGCATTTCATATTTTTGTAATCATAAAAATTAATCAATATTTATAATCAGATTCAGGCCTCAAAGGTTTCTCAAAATTTCATTCGCATTTTATTATATTGTCACCTATATAAAACAATACGATTTTACTTAATATTTTAGTATTAAAATCTTCAATAAAACTTACTTATAGACGATAGTGCTGACAGTATAATAAAAGGCGGCAGAAATTTTAGAGATGCTGCAAAATCTGCAGATTCTTTCTGAGAGCAAAATTTTTGATGACAGAAATTTTGTTTACGATACACATACAGGCACAGCAGAGTTCTGCTTTATTATTATCATGAGAAAAACCAAATTATTAAAAAATGCCTCACAATTATCTATCACGAAATGGTTTATGAAAATTACTGGAAGTATGGATGTTAATGTTGACCCTCAGTACAATCACAGATAATCATGACCTCATCCATTATCGACATATAATTGAAAACACTTATCTTGTGTCGTCGATCTTAATTCTGGAGATTTTCTCCTAAGAGCGGAAACATTTCGGATTTTTTTTTCTTCCGAAAAACAGCTTCAGGCAATTGCTGAGTTATTTTTGAGAGTAAATATCTCTTGCAATTCATTCTCATATGTGTCAAGAATCACATAATTTTGGCTACTTCGTTTTTTATCGCTAAATATCATTTTCGCTAGCGATAAGTAAAATACACCAAAAACATATCGCTTCCCCAACGCAATAATTGGCAGAAAATTACATTTCTCTTTCTCTCGCTCAGATTCATGTTTTTTTTTTTTTTTTTTTTCCCTGCTTGAGGGGAGGAGATATGTCCCTGCTGTAAATTTCAACCTCAGCGACCTTTTCGCCCCGCCTCCATTTAAGATCAGCAGTCAGGGGTGCGGAAGATGCAAGATATCCAACAGGTTATTGAAGTAAAGTTTTTCTCCCAAGGATGCATGAGTTTTAGGATCAAACTCGATATGAGAAATAAGAATCTCATACTCATATGCAGTTCTGAATGCACCTATATGTAAACATATATATATATATATATATGTATAGTTCAATATTCAGTTTTTACCAGTATATTTTATTACAAAAATGCATGTGTTTTATATTAAACACATCACATTATTATTATTATCTTTATTATTATTATTTATTATAAATTGCAAGGTATTTTTAATTAACCGCCTGTGAAATAAATAATTAATTTAGAAATTTATTGTTAATGGTACACGTTTACATACCTGCATTATACTTTATTCCGGAATGCTGTTAGTCCCGCCTTTTTTTCCCTTCACTATGATTTTAGAGGAATTTTTAAGATTAATAAGAATAAAATTAATAAGAATAAAATGCTTTTAAAACATACTCGTGTGAAAAAGGGCAGATCTAACAATACTCTGGAATAAAAATTATAAATGTTACATGCTATGCGTCCCTCCCCCCCCCACCTCAAAAAAAAAAAAAAAAAAAAAAAAATTCTTAAAATTAAGAATAATATCTTTTTATTATTTTTTTTTTACAAAGTATCCCGTAACGTTTAACAGAAAGATAATTGACTTCCTGGTTTCCAGTCTGAGTCTGCTCTGCGGGGTAATCCTGGTCGAGCTTAGGACCTATATGCAAACGACTAGTTCAATATAATTACTTTAAATTTTAATATTTTTCGTAGAAAATTATTTTATTAAATTATCTTATGTCAGATAATCCGAAATTCATAATTACTGTTGCATTATTCAACACAGAGGCGTAGCAAGGGAGGTGGATTTAAAGTGGTCTATCATGCCCCGGGCGGCTGTCGCAGAGGAGTACAAAATGGTCCCCAATTGCCTTATATTAAATTTCTTTGTGTTTTTGATGGTAGGAGGTGTCAAAAACATATCATGTCCCGGACAACAGCATAGTTACCAACATTATAATTTATTCCGGAACATTTATAGCCCTGCCATTAATTCTCAGCAATTTATTTATAGAATTTAATTTTCTCCAATATATAACTACAATAAAATAGGAACAAAATTCTTTTAAAAAATAAGTGGTATGAAATAGAGGCGGGACTTAAAGGGCTCCAGAATAAATTAAAATGTGTGCAACTCTGACAGCAGTTATCATACTAGCCAACCTAACTCAGATTGTCAGATTATTGTTAGTTTAGTTCCCGTCCCTTTTTGTGCACTACTTAATTTTTAAAGTAATTCTCTTAAAATATATTTATGATTAAATAAGAAGAAAAGTACTTTAAAAAGAGACTGGTGTGAAAAAAAAAAAAAAAAAAAAAAAGCGGAAAGGGGCGGGACTAACAATCTTCCGGGTTCGGTTGGCAAGTATGAGTTACGCCATAGCCTCCTAAACTAGATGCCTGTCGCGTTGCTCGTAAACTTGGCAACAGTTCAAGCGGTAGGCAGCGCCACCTGGTACAGATTGCGCGACTTTTTTATTCATCAGCCCCCGATAATTTTTAAAAGGGGGAGTTGATATACATAAAAGGCGAATAGAATCGAAGAAACGTCGATTATCTATACCATATATCACTTCTTAAACTTATTGGTGACAGTTGAATAAAAAAGTCACGCAATCTGTACCAGGTGGCGCTGTCTACCGCTTGAACTGTTGCCAAGTTTACGAGCAACGCGACAGGCATCTAATTTAGGAGGCTATGGTTACGCTCGCTGCTCCACTAATTTAACCAGAGTAAATATACTTACTCTGAAGTTTCAATAATGAAAAAAATCTGGAGTGACTCCACTCGACTTTCCGAAAATTGAGTAATTATCAGTTTTGTAGATAAAGTAAAGAAAGAGAAGTTGTTAAATAAACAAAAGAGAAAAAAACATAATAGAGTGTTTGAGTATTTTTCTCCATATATTACACGATGTTTTATTTAACGCTACTCAACTTTGAGCCTATAGATCATAATGATAAAGAACTTTTCGTTGTGTCCCTGTAAAAACCTATAACTGCTAGATTCACCTAAATGCTTATATTTAGTGCAACAGTGATTTATAATATTCATATAAATTTTCATCTCAATTGAATAAGGCGTTTAGATGCTATCGCACTTTTAAAAATTTGGTCCCATTAGTTATAATGATAAAGAATTTTTCTTTGTGTCCCTGTAAAAAAACTCTAAGTGCTAAATTCACCAAAATCTATAGAGTTGGTGCAACTGTGACCTATAACATGTGTACAAATGATTTACTCAGATTAATAAGGCGTTTAGACGTTATCACATTTTTTAAAATTTGTCCTCATAGGCCATAATGATAAAGAATTTTTCTTTGTGCCCCTGTAAAAAAACTGTAAGTGCTAAATTCACCAAAATCTATAGGGTTCGTACTATGGGGACTTACAATATACGTACCAACTTTTAGCTTATTCGAACAAAGCGTTTAGACGCTAGCGTGTTCACGCACAGACACACAGACACACACACATACATACACACATACATACACACACACATACATATATCATCGTAAAAATAGTGAAAACAGACTCAGGTTACCTCGAAACGTACAGAAACATCAAAATCTCAAATTCGGATTTTTGACATGATTACAATACTTTCCTCACTATAGTGTTCGGAAAGTAAAAATATATCTATGACTATATCTGAATAATACCTTGGAGAAATACATACTGAAGTGTTTTAAATGGTTAGAAAAATGTTTTCTTTCTTTTCATATCTCCCTGTTTTCAGTCACAAAAAAATGATTGTGGGCATAAAATTTATATGTTGTTTATTATCAAAACATTAATAGAATTTTAAGATAAGTAAATATTTTTGAAATGATATTATTATTTTTTTTTCAAAGAAAATTTTTCATAATTTTGATTTACTTTCCAATGAATATAGAAGAAAAGCCTAACACATACTTTTATTGCATTTTTACACGCTTAAATAGAAATGGTAATGATAAACCAAAATCTTATCTGAAATCTTCTAAAATGTTAAAAACTTTTTTTGTATATTTCAAATTTTAAGCTAATAATCAGTAGTTTAATTTTCTATAACTTAATCACAAATTTCTTTCAAAATAATCACTGTTATATATATTCTTACTATATTTAATAGGCCCCACCAGTGGTCAAGCATCTCTGCGCGCTCAAAGCTTGAAGGTTAGATAGGCCAAATTTGATACCAGGTCGTATTCATCGACCTATTCGTTCAGTTTTCCGTGGTTTTTCCTGAAACTCGAGTTAATACGAGCTAGAACCTACGGAGGGCAGTCCACCTATAGGCTGAGGATCCTAGAGTAGTCAACCAGCCTTAAACCACTCAACCACAACCATAATCCTGTGTTTAATAAATCATGTTTAATACAGTTATTGGTGCTTAAATAAATCGCATGTATATTCTAGAATTTAATCCGATAAATCAGCTGATCCCAACAGCGGACAAAAATTATACTACACTTCATGTTTATTCATGAAAAATCGTTGTTGAAGTGTGATGAAATTTATTAATAACCACTAATTTTGATGAATGTTTGATATGTAAAATTGTCAGTTGCACAACTGCAATTAGATAAACATTGTAATTAAAAATTATTGATGGATATTGAACATAAATGTTCCGAAAAGTTGTCAATACTGGTGATAAACACAGTAACTTTTTGCTACTATTATTTCAATTCTTAAAAAATTTACTTAAGTCTTAATTTTTACTTAAGGTTGTTTGTTTGTTGAGGAGGAACATATCACAACAGAAAATAAGGCTATTAAAGTAAAACAATGTAACTGCCCACCTCGCTCCAGTACATTCTTGCAAAATTACTCGCAAAATCAAAAGTGGCAGTTAAACAAAAAACAAATTAAAAAACTGAAAGGTTCAGGAAAAATAGGGATCATTTAGCCGCAATCCTAAGAAGGCCGCAATGACAGCCCCCACCGTAAGTAAGCGATCCTTAGCCTCAGGTGACAGAACCATTGGTGCGTCAAAAAAAGCGCAATGGCATACTTGGGATAATTGGCGTCAAGTGGCTTAATCGCACGTTACAATTTTCTTTCCAAAGATCCGTTGTATATTTACGACTAAAAGGAAAATTACAGCCGATTTTCTAAAATGGATTTCGGAAGAGATCATTCCGATTTAAACCGATTTAAACGTTGAACACTTTATGGGGAGAAACTTCATTCATTTTTTGAAACGATTGATAGTATCTGTGATTTTTCAGTACCCGTTAATTAATGAATGTCATATTTAAAGAAGAAAAAAAGAGGTTATATTAACTTGATTCTAGACTAGCTCTATGTGTCAACTTAAATATATTTCTAAAACTAAAACATACCCTAACAGATATTTGTAAAGCTTTATCATCCGGTAATTGCTCAATTTCAGATTATCACCTGTTTCATAAGATGTTCGTTATTTCTTCACGAAGAAAGTTATTTCAATTCTTTTTTTTTTTTACTTATGTTAGCAGATTCGTTATTTATCTTTCTTTTATGAACTGGTAACTGATATCTCAGATTTGAAATTTGAGCCGTAAAGCAAAACTTCTTTAATGTCTTGCAATTATTTACAAATTGGTCACTAGTTATAAATCAGTATCATTAATGTAAATCACATCATTTTCTACAGGAAACATATATTTATTGAAACTGAAAAATATAATGTTGATTTCGTATATTTTTCCCAATATAAGGATGGTGAAATGTGCTTACGTCTTTTAAACCGTAATGTGACCGAATTATTTTGTGAATTTTTATACACAAGCTAATAGTGTTACATGTAAGATTTTTAATATGAATTCTGTACTGATAAGTATAAAGGATTTAAGTCCAAAAATGTCGATTTTGAGTTAAATACATAGTCAGACTCAGGAAAAAAATTCTCTATCGTTTGGTATAAAGGACTTAAATCCATGTCATTTAGTCTTTGATAAAATCCATTGGTAAAAAAAGATTAATGTCAGAAATTTAGTCTTAATCTTTGGTATAAAATATTTAATTCAATTTATTTCCTTTATTAAATGAAGGTTGACAATCACTGAATGGTATCAAGGGTAGAAATCAACGTAATCCCTTTTTCCTAATCAATTCTTCTGATTAGTTTTTAGTTAGTTTAACCTTATTTTTCGTCTCCTGAAAAATCAAGAAGACTTAAATCCTTTATACTTATCAGTACAGAAAAATTTGAAAAACATTTATCAGTTTTATGGAATTCCAAAAATATTTATTGAAATGGAAACGTAGACACGACATAAACACTGTTACATTTTGATGAAAAATTTCAAAAATATTATCTAAACTATTCTTAAGCGGCCAGGTACTTTTGAAATGGGATAATATCAAAAAAATAATTACCATAACTTTATTTACAATAGTTCAAAAAGTAAGCACTTTTAAAACTTGTAAATTTTAATAGGTTTTTCTTTCTGTTAAAGCCATTAAAATAATTCCATAATTTTAACTTTTTTTACTATTATTATTATTATTGTTTATAAAAAATGTCAAAACGAATTCTTTGTCGATGTATAATATTGTGTGCACAATATCTCCGTAATGGTTAGCCAGAATTTAAAGAAAGTTTAACATTTTTTTACATGAGATATAAATAGATGAAATGATGAATAATTAGCTTTTTAACATTAAAATGTTTATAATTGCAATTACGCCAAAAATTGGGATATTCTTTTAATAATAATTATTTAAATTTGTTTTCAAAAGTAAAAATAATCTGGTGTGTCACTCACACGATTTCCTCTTGCCCTGCATTTCGACACTATAACGACATATTGCAGATTATGGCGTAATATCAATGAGGTAAGATAAAAAAGTTCAACCAACCTTAAAGATAATTTAAAATAGGCTTAGGAACAGTTTTGTTTGACATACAAGCCTGTGTGAGATGAAGGGGGGGAGGGGCTACCGCTCCCTTCAAACCCCCTTCAATTACATTACCTACATATATAAAAAAAATAAATTGAAAGCTATTATTACATTTAAAAGATTATTTCAAATTATTCAGATTATTTTCACCAGCAATACATTTTAAAATTCGGTCTTGATCAAACTTTACAAGCGGCAACTTTATACGAACTTCAAAAAACCAAATTTGAATTTTCTGCATTTTTTTTTTTTTTTTAAGTTATGCTAATAACAGACATACATACAGACTTTCATATTCAGAAAACCTCAAAACGTGATATTATACAAAACACCAGAACTAAAAATCAAAATTCAAAAGAAATATTTTGCCTATAGTATATGGTTATGAGAAATTAATTTTCCTTTTTGAGCAGTATTCGTCAATAGAGAAATATGTAGCAAAAAACTTCCATCAACTATACTCAATAGAAATTCACGTTTAGCATAATTTTGGGTATCCCTGTATTGTTAATAAAACGTAAACATACCACACTGTGTACTTAAACACAGTATTATGTATAAACCACACAGCACAGCATGAAATGCATTTCCAGCAATTTTCATGCATAATACCACTGGCTTTCAGTTTTTTGGGTATCCCTGCAAGCGAATGGGGAATGATTTCCATACCATATTCTACATGACACATTCTTTATGGTTATAAAAAATATACATTCACTCATTTTGTTTAGTTCACCCTATAAATGTTACGCTGTAGTTACCAGAAATTTTACCCGTAGACGTAATGTATTTGAATTCTCTTGGATGGCCATGTACTCGATCCATTTGCTTGATCTCAACGAAAAGATTAGTGTAGAATCACTATATGATACATATTTAGAATACCTAGTTTGAATTTCCTGCTACTATTCGTTCTTAAGATATGCTGATAACAGATACAGACACACAGACAAACACACAAATCAACCACTAAAAACATATTTTTCATATCCAAGGAACTTAAAAACGTGTAAATATATCAAAAACTCAATTTCGAAAATTTATCCAAAAACAATACTTTCTCTACCCTACACATGAGTAAGAAAAAGTAAAAATGTTATTAAGTAGAAATATTACTCCCTTCTTCATCCTCTTTATAACTGAGTTCTATTAGATTGCGCATAATATATAAAATTAAAATGTTGCTCGTTTCTTAGCTAAATAATCTGGTATGTTACTCACACAACTTTCTCTTACCCTGAAATTTAATACTATAAATACAGGTTGAGATTAAGAGGTAAAGATAACGAGTACTGTTATGTAAACGTATGTTAAAATATTCAAATTAGGCTTCGGAAGAGTTTTATATGATAATTAGTTCTGTGCGAGGGGGGCTACCACCCCTTTCAACCCCCCGTTTCATTAATGCACCTACATTTATATAGAATTTAATTCTGTTATTAAAATTAAAAGTTTACTTAAAATTATACAGACAATTTTCACACGAAACTTATCAATCTTGATCAAACTTTTCCAGCAACAAACTTATATTAACTTCAAAATACAACATTTGGATTTCCTAATATTATTCGTTTTTAAGTTACTGTAAGAGTAATATGACATTTAATATTAAAAAATGTTGAATTTGTTATCAATATTACATTTAAAAAAAAAAAATCTTTTTTTATTAAAAAGGAAAAAATTGATAACTTTATTTTAAATTATCTCAGATCGATGGTTCAACCATTCGTTCTGAAGGTATTGGCGAGCTCTTTTAAAAGATACCCATCATGAAAATTTACTCCCCTCGAAGGGGGACTTCCTTCCCAGGGGGGAGGCGAGGCTCCTACATACACAATTTTTTTTTCCCAGTTGACTATCTCTATTACAAAAAATATATATTCTTTTCATTTGGTTTAGTGCAGTTTATAGACGTTAAACTCTACTTACCTGCAATTTCCCCCATAGACGTAATGTATTTGAATACTTTTGAGTGTTCCTGTACACGAACCATTTGCTTCATCTCAACGAAAAGCTTAGTGTAGCATCCCTATATGATACACATTTAGAATACCAAGTTTGGAATTTCTGCTACTATTTGTTCTTGAGATATGTTGATAACAGACACACAGACAGACAGACACACACACACACATACCATTCGCTAAAAACATAATTTTCGTATTCAGGGGACCTCAGAACATGTAAATATAACAAAAACTCACTTTCGAAAATTTAACCTTAAAACAATACTTTCTCTAGCGTAAGGGTAAGAGAAAGTAAAAATAAACAATAATTAATTTTATATTTTTACTTTCTGGTATTGTACATAACATACACACATCTCACACATATTACACGTTTATTATATAATAAAATTTAATAATTAATAAAATTTTAGTTTTGTTTTTGAATTTTTAAATACCACGTTCAGTTTTAATGTGAAATGTGTGAAGGTCTAATAAAAGGTTATGTTTAATTATTTATATCCAAAAAAATTGTGTACTTTTGCAACTTATGGCTAATTTTAATTCTTTATCATTCGAAATTAGTTTGGAACATTTTTCTGAAAAAGATTAGGAAAATCAGGATTCATTATATTCCTATTTTATGACTACCTTATATTAGTATCTATTTATAGGTACATATATGATATTTTTCCTCGCCTCTCATCGTAAAGTGACCTTTTGAACTGTGGATAGCAGGGAAGTTTTAGTGATGATTTAAGGCTGTAGAATAACAGAAAGAAGCAGAGTGTTCGAGGAAATCAAAACACTTCAGTTTAAGCGAACTACCTTAAACGGTGGTCGGTGGTTGATACAAGATGCTTTCAAGGGAACTAAACAAGTTTAATACTAGTCTGTCATGTATACATGTATTCGGATTTGACATTTACTTTTTTTTTTTTTTTACACTGAGATTTTATCTTGGGAATTCTCTTAAATCTCAAACATATATATACAGGGTGATCAATTTAAAAGAGTACCTGTTGGTTTTTCTTATTACCTTAAATCTGACGGATGTGGCAACTATTCTAACACTGAAGTATAATTGCTTGAGCCTTGTTTAAGTGTGAGAGACAGTTTTCAACACTGGTGGACTGTTACAACTTTATTTGTGAGGTAAAACAGAAATGGAGACTTACAATGTCGCCACAATCCTGTGATATGCACAATCCTGGGTAGACGCACAATCCTGTGATAATTTTATTTTTGAAAAGCAAAATTTAATTCAATTTTTTTACATTATCATTCCTACATTGCATTTACTTTATCACTGACATTTTTACATTATCATTCTTACATTGCTTTTACATTATCACTGACATTTTTACATTATCATTTCATAGGGTTTTCCAGAGAAATCCTGCAGACATCGGTGAATTAAAACATCATAACTGAAGAAATTCTCGTCAATAACACCGACAATGCTGCGAAGTGTGTCAAAGAATTTGGTTCGACGTGTTCATGTTTGCATTCAAAATGGTGGCGAACATTTTCAACATTTTCTGTAAAAAATGATAATGTAAAAAATTTGAATTAAATTGTGCTTTTCAAAAATAAAATTATCACAGGAATAAGTAACACTGTGCGTCTCCATTTCTGTTTGACCTCACAAATAAAGTTGTAACTGTCCAACAGTGTTAGAAATTGTCTCCCTCACTTAAACAAGGTTCAAACAATTATACTTCAGTGTTAGAATAGTTGCCGCATCCGTCAGATTTAAGGGTAATAAGTAAAACCAACTAGTACTCTTTTAAACTGATGAACCTGTATATATATATATATATATATATATATATACTGGTTGTCAAAACCTGAGCCTAAGGATGGATGACAATAACTAAGCTATCTGGACTTTTTTCAAATACCTAAACAAATATTCATGGATTCATTTGCAACTTTAGATGTAAAAAGAACATGTTATACCACAAATTTCGTCTCGAAGGGTAAAATAGGAACAGTCACAAATTAACTAAAAATATATAATTTTTAGGATAACCCTATAAAAAATAATGAGCCTTTTTTAAATTATACAGGGTGATTATAATTAAAGTTACGATTTCAAAACGCTATCATTTTAAAACTACCCATCAGAGCGATTTGATATTTTACCAGAGCAATCGCGGGGCAATGAAGTTTTGTTTGGGGGAGGAAAAAAGTAGTTCCAACATGTTCCTATAGATGGCGCTGTCAGGGTAATGTCAGGGGAAACGCCTCTCACTAAACGCAGGAATGTTGTTAGCAACACAATGGAATAGCATGAAACAATAGACTTCAAGGGTTTAATACAATTTTTTTAGCAAAAGACAAGAATACGTGTTTACAGCAGAAACAGTCCTAGTGAAAAGAGAAAAAGGGGAGCTTCATGAAACAAATACTTTACGGCTAATTAACGTCACGTTTTAGATCTATTTTTTTTTTCTTTTGCCAAACAAAATTTCATTTCCTCACGATTGCTCTTGTAAAATATCAAATCGCTCTGATGGGTAGTTTTAAAATTTTAGCGTTTTGAAATCATAACTTTAATTATATTCACCCTGTATATATACTAGTTGACAAAACCTGAACCTAAGGATGTATGACAACAACTCAGCTATTTAGACTTTTTTTCAAATACCTAAACAAATATTTACTGGATTCAGTTGCAACTTTAGATGTAAAAAGAACATGTTATACCACAAATTTTGTCTCGAATTGTAAAAGGGGATTAGTCACAAATTAACTAAAAATGTATAATCTTTAGGATAACCCTATAAAAAAAATAATGAACTTTTTTTATATTATAGATATAAATTTTAAATGAGAACTGCACTTATATTAACGTAGATATAAAGATTTTTAAATAACATCAACAATATTTCATTCGCTTTTTGTTTATAAGATGCAGGGTTTTAAAACCAAAGCAATATCACTTATAGAAAATTTTACATGCTACATTAAACACAACATACTGCAATCAGAATATAAAAATGTCAAATATCTGATGAAATATGAGCGTCTTCACTGTATAATTTCACAAATCTACAAAAATGGTGTTGAAAAAATTTGATTTGAGGATTTTAGCTGATCATTATGATTTTCGATGTGCTGAAACCGAAAATGCAGCCCTTTTTTCTCTATCACATATAGATTTTTGTCAATACAGAGTATTTACCGACACAATTTCTTACATATACCATCAAAACAATAGTTTGGTTGGTTGGTATGGTTTGACGTCGCACTAGTGCTGCGCAACAACAAAGGTATCCATGATTAATTAATTTTGGAAACATTCTATAAAACTTCCCATGTAACTATATTGGTGGAAGAGTAATGAAAGAAATTGCATAGGTAGGCACCCTGTATTGACAAAAATCTGTACGTGATAGAGAAAAACTGGTTTCATTTTCGGTTTCAACTCACCAAAAAACATAAAGATAAAATTCTTTGATGTAGACCTGTGAAATGTGCATAAAAAAGCACTTGCGAAACTTCTCTTGCTAATTTTTTAACCAAACGTATAGACTAACTCTAAAAATACCCCCGAGCGAATATATCGGTGAAACTAAGAAAGATATCGTCGATAGAAAAGTTATTTTTAAGTACTTTCAAAAAGTTAAAAAACGCTAAGGGTTTTTAAGTTTTTACCCATATTTTCATTTTGATTCGACAAACAGTCATGTATATAAAAGTGAAGCCACACAATTCATTTTCTCAAAAAATAGAAAATTTGCAGTAAACTTATCAGGTTAACAATACAGTTTTAAAAGTAAGATTATATTTTAAAATGCACCTTTTTAAGGTTATATTTTAAAATGTATCGTTTTAATTCGGCAAATAAATTTAAAAAAATAACTACCACATTTCCATATTGTACTTTTTTATGGTTATCTTACTTAATTCATTGCCTGGCATACTTATAATGAGTTAATTTTTATTTAATGAGTTGCATCATACCCTAGACCAGTGATTCTTAACATTTATTTATTTATGTTTTAGTTCTTGCCGCGGTACAATTGTAATAATTTAGAAATTCGGCAGCGCACTTACAATAACAAATCTCTAGGTATACTATACGTATACTGCCTATTATATCTCGGGGTATTTGCACTAGTACACTTCAAAAATCTCACAAGGAAACATTCAAAAGGTGTCATAGTCAAAAAGTCTTGAAAAAAAAATATATGTGATTCTACTCTTCATGAAACACCAGAAAATGAAAAAAATTATCGGCTGAAATCAATTACAGCGACCACAAAAAATTATCAAAATTAAGCATATTTGGCGATTTAGCGCTGTTAGGCGATACATTTGCTAGCACTGAGATTGCCGTGTACGAACACAACCGTGTTTTGCTTTTCCGCCAAGTACACAAAATCAATCGCCTAGCAGTGTGAAATCGCCAAATATGCTTAATTTTGATAATTTTTTGTGGTCGCCGTAATTAATTTCAGCCGATAATTTTTTCATTTTCTGGTGTTTTAGGAAGAGTAGAATCACATATATTTTTTTCAATAATGTTTGAAGATGACACCTTTTGAATGTTTCCTTGTCAGTAGCATAGTGGTTGAAAATCAATGCCTTAGCCATAATAAACATTAAATAGCTTATGATAACAGTTAATGCAATACCGCGCTATATTATTTTGATACAACGTTTGTTCCTGTATAAAAATTGAATGTGTATTTAACTGTAAAATACGCTTTAATATTAATTAAGCAGTAATATTAATAACATTCAAATGATAATATTATCACTGGCATTACTTTGGTTTATAAGTAATATTGGCTAAAATATATTAAATATATTAAACTGCAGTTTATGTAATTACAACATTTTTTTTTTTTTTTTTTTGTGTGTGTGTGTGAAATAATTGCGTTTATCGGTGGCCACATAAGTTAGAAAAAGAAAAAAAAAATACTCGATACTCTGGTTAATTTCGCGAAATCGTGAATCACGTTAAAGCATTTAGAACAGACCTTACCAAGTTTAACAGGGTTAAAATATCCGCAGATGTCTATCACTGATTTTTTATAAATCAGACTATACTGTAGAGGGTAAAAACATCTGCAAGTGAAGTATTCATCCCTTTTTAACGTTTGAATGCGTTAATGTGACATATTAGAGTTCACGCTAAGAGTTCATAGAAAACAATCATATCTCAAAGTTACTTCGTGTAAAATGCGTACATAAAATAATAATAGTGATAAATAACAATTGTTATAATGATAATACTAAAAATAATGACAATGATAATAATAATAATAATAATAATAAAGTAAATTTAACATTTATGTTTCCGATTCATCAGTTTCTTCGAGTTCTAACTGTCATTGGAAAGTCTGTTTTAAACCTCCTTGGAAAAACAAATAAATAAATAAATAAGAAAATATTCTTATAATTTAGGAATTCTAAATACAAAAATCTGGAGTGACTCCACTCGACTTTCCGAACATTGAGTAATTAACAGTTTTGTAGATAAAGTAAAGAAAGAGGAGTTGTTAAACAAACAAAAGAGAGAAAACCATAATAGAGTGTTTGAGTATTTTTCTCCATCTATTACACGATGTTTTATTTAACGCTACTGAACTTTGAGCCCATAGATCATAATGATAAAGAATTTTTCGTTGTGTCCCTGTAAAAACCTATAAATGCTAGATTCACCAAAATGCTTATAGTTAGTGCAACAGTGATTTATAATACTCATATAAATTTTCAGCTCAATTCAATAAGGCGTTTAGATGCTATCGTACTTTTAAAAATTTAGTCCCTTAGGCCATAATGATAAAGAATTTTTCTTTGTGTCCCTGTAAAAAAACTGTAAGCGCTAGATTCACCAAAATCTATACAGTTCGTTCAACTGTGATCTATAACATGTGTACAAATTTTTTGCTCAGATTAATAAGGCGTTTAGACGCTATCACACTTTTAAAAATTTGGCCCCATAGGCATAATGATAAAGAATTTTTCTTTGTGTCCCTGTAAAAAAACTATAAGTGCTAGATTCTCCAAAATCTATACAGATTGAGTATTTGTGACCTATAATATATGTATAAATTTTTTGCTCAATTGAATAAGACGTTTAGATGCTATTGCACTTTTAAGATTTTGCTCCCATTGGCCATAATGATAAAGAATTTTTCTTTGTGTCCCTGTAAAAAAACTATAAGTGCTAGATTCACCAAAATCTATAGGGTTCGTACTATGGTGACTTACAATATGCGTACCAACTTTCAGGTTAATCGAACAAAGCGTTTAGACGCTAGCGTGTTCACTCACAGACATACACACATACACACATACACACACACATACATACATCATCGTAAAAATAGTGAAAACGGACTCAGGGGACCTCAAAATGTATAGAAACATCAAAATCTCGAATTCGGATTTTTGACATGATTACAATACTTTCCTCACTATAGTGTTCGGAAAGTAAAAATGCAATTTACTGTTTGGTTGATAAAATAAAATAAGTGCATAAAAATAAATGTAATTTATATTTAATTATACACAACGTCCACAGGGAAAGTAAATTTGTAATTAAATTGTATTAAATAATTTGTAATTAAATTGCATTAATTGTATTAAATATTACAGATGAAAGAATTTGCTTGGTTTATATTTTTTCATTTTGCTTTTATTGCGATTTTAATGAGTAGATATGTTTTTAAGTTGAGATGTTATTTAGAATCCCCATTATGCAACAAAGAACAGAAAAGTGTAATGCATGGTATTGGTGAGTGGTTAGTGAGATCAATCTTAACACTTATATACATACATGCGCACATAAACACACACATATATGCACATATTATTATTATTATTATTATTATTATTATTATTATTATCATTAACTTGTCTATTTTTTTTTCATTTCTTACTTGCATTTTAATTCACTATTGATATCTAAGATCTATTGGTAGATGATAATGATTTTATGTTCTCTCATATAACACTGTCTCAGAAAAAATTCACTATAATATTACTTTGCTGCTATAATTGCCTTTGATATAGATATAGCGGTTTTTTGAGAACTTTCACATTTAATTTTTTATTTATTAACATAAGGATTTATCATTATAAAAATCCAACACCAGGAAGGAAGACATGAATTAGCAACAATTACACATGCAGTTATGTAATTTCCACACATGCTTTCTGATATGCATATATTTAAAATAACAATTCTATATATATATATATATATACATATATATATATATATATATATATATATATATATATATATATATATATATTCAGTTATTGGTGGTTTTCTGTTTGGTGAGAAGTTGGGGACTAAGGATAGTTATTAGCTTATAGCTACTGTCCTTTCAGAAACTTCTTGTTCACCCCTACACTGAGGGGCCTCCCTGGTGAAGATCCCAGTGTTTTTGGGGGTTTAATTTCATTCATTTGTTTATATATTTCTACATTTATATATATTCCTACATCTAAGTTTTGCATTTCCTTTCGCTGCAATTTTGCGCATTGGTTTGTAATTCTCCTTTTGCTTTTTCTAATCTGTAAAACTTATATACGTATAAATTCATGTCAATAGTTTTCTATATATATATACATATATATATATATATATATATATATATATATATATATATTGTAAGGGGGGGGGGGATCAAGAGCTAGGCTAAAGCAAAAACAGAAGGCAATGCAATTAAAAAGATTTCTTTCAATAGATGAAAATTTTTTCTAATTTTTACATCATTTAGCGTGGGATTAATATGCTCGTTTTTAACACAGATTATATAGTGAACCCGTTTAACTTATGAAATCTTTTCTAAAATGAGACATCATATACACAAGTGAAAGTAAAAAATCTGTTTACCTAGACGTATTCAAGGCTGACGCAATGTTATTTTTTCTCTACTTAAGATAACAAACGACCAGAAAATATATGGATTATGTCCTCCAATCCATCTATATAGATTATACCTGGCGAAGGAGGCAGTTAATAAATTGCATGGAATAACTTCGCAGGTGTTTCAATCCTTTTTGACACCTACAAGAAACGCTTAGCCATAACAAGTTGGATAGTTCAATAGAAAAATTCATATATAACTATATTTTCCATCCCTTGTCTGGATATTTTACTTTTAGTCAATTCAATTAATAACGCTATTTATAAGCCGGGATATAGACGATATAATTTTTAATAAGGTAATGCATAAATTCATGTTGTAGCATTTGGAGTACATTTAAACAATATTTCAAATGATTTATGTAATTTTCCTATTCTAAAAGATTTATAGAATTTAAAAACTGGGATTTATAAACATTTATGATTTTTTAAATTTTTACAATAAAAGAATTCCGGGTACTATGATTAAAAGAATATACATTTTAGAAAAGAAATTTCAATAATATTTTATAACAATAATATTTTTAAATTAAAAGCAAACACGTTTTATTTATGAGACAAAAATTTTTTAAGTTAAAATACATTTAAAAAACAAAAATTACATATAAAAACAATTAAAATCAGACGTTTCGAAACCCGTCCGGGTTTCCTCATCAGTAATTACAACACATGTGTTGTTACATGTGTGTACACATGTTACACATGTGTACACATGTTACATGTGTTGTAATTACTGATGAGGAAACACGGACGGGTTTCGAAACGTCTGATTTTAATTGTTTTTATATGTAATTTTTGTTTTTTAAATGTATTTTAACTTAAAAATTTTTTGTCTCATAAATAAAACGTGTTTGATTTTAATATATATAATTGAGACGGTTTGATGTTTGTGTACGTTAAAAATTTTTAAATGTTTATTATAAAATATATATATATATATATATATATATATATATATACCAAATAAGAATTGAATCAAATAAAATTTTAGAGAGTTATTGGTCATTTAGTTAAAAGCAAGTAGAATAGTCTATACGCAATTATCCAAACCACAATATCATCACAAATTGTGATTCCCATAATATAGCCATGAAGGCCTGTGCTTCTTCTTATTATTTCAATTTCATTTGTTTGGATATTGCCCTTGTTTCACATACTTTTCAGTTATTATAATAAGTATGTGTATTAATTTCTTATATAAATATATGTATATATATATATATAATTTGAATTATTTAGTACCATGTAACACTCAGCAGACAAAAGGTAGATGAAGATACCAACATACAATTAAATTTTAATTGAGATTTATTTATATATACAGAGTGATCAATTTAAAAGTGTACCCGTTGGTTTTAATTATTACCCTTGAATATGACGGATGTGGCAACTGTTCTAACACTGAAATATAATTGTTTGAACCTTGTTTAAGTGTGGGAGACAATTTCCAACACTGTTGGATTGCTACAAATTTATTTGTGAGGTAAAACAGAAATGGAGACGCACAATTTTATTTAATCCTGTGATAATTTTATTTATGGAAAACAAAATTTAATTCAAATTTTTTACATTATCATTCCTACATTGCTTTTACATTATCACTGACATTTTTACATTATCATTTCATAGGGTTTTCCAGAGAAGTCTTGCAGACATCGATGAATTAAAACATCATAACTGAAGAAATCTCGTCAAGAACACCGACAATGCTGCGAAGTGTGTCAAAAAATTTGGTTCGACGTGTTCATGTTTTCATTCAAAAGGGTAGCGAACATTTTCAACATTTTCTGTAAGGAATGATAATGTAAAAAAATTTCAATTAAATTATGTTTATCAAAAATAAAATTATCACAGGATTAAATAACACTGTGCTCCTCCATTTCTGTTTTACCTCACAAATAAAGTAGTTGTAATAGTCCAACAGTGTTAGAAATTGTCTCCCACATTTAAACAAGGTTCAAACAATTATACTTAAGTGTTAGAATAGTTGCCACATCCATCAGATTTAAGGGTAATAAGTAAAACCAACGGGTTCTCTTTTAAACTGATTACCCTGTATATATATATATATATATATATATATATATATATATGTGTGTGTGTGTGTGTGTGTTGTATTTAACGAAGAAATATATAATAATAAACAGTTAGTCGTAACTAAACATGAATGTCTTTCTCCTACAATAAAATATTCGCTCTACCACTGCGGCAACAGACTTTTTAGATGAAACATTCGATGCCGACTTCTTGCTTAATCTTTATTGCTCATTCTTAAAAGCTTATTCTTAATTGTATATATTCTCGTCAATGTATGATATTTAGTTAATTTAAAGCAAAGAGCATGCCAATTACAGAAGTAAAATTTACAAATTCAATGTAAGATAGAATTGGTTTCCACAGTACATTCAAATAACAGTCACATATTGATCTAGAGAAAACACAAAAAATGAATAAATAAATAAGTAATAAGAATAATAAATAAAAAAAAAATAAATAAAAAGTTGCCTTTATGCAAGAAAGTGTCGGGATTTGGAGGTTGTCTGAGATCGTCAACTCGAGTGTCTCTAATTATGGCTATGACGACTTCCACGTCTTTAGAAATGAACCACTGACAGTTTAATTATATATACAAATTCAGTTTTTAGACACTTTGTAATTTCTTAAATTGAAGCAAGTGGAAATTAATTCATTTTAATAAGGAGAATTATACGCTACATCGTGCTCAATTAATGAACAACTTTGACAATCGTAAACAAATGATATATAGGCAATCTGTTTTTAGGGAATGTTCCAGACATTCTAAAGAAATGCGTTAGTTGGTTAATAAACAAATTATGAAAAGTTTATAAATAACAAATCAATGTACTTATATTTTGAAAAGGAATTCATAATTGAAAAATATATTTAAAGTAATTTTATCTTTTATTTAAAATCCTAATCTAAAGGAATAGGAGAGAGCTAATCCAACGATTTCTTAGTATTTTTCTAAACTACAAGTAATTTTTAAATCCAAACTCATTTAGCCTTTGTGATATTTCAGTAGACTTTGTCTATATGAGAATACATTAGGTACTAATTAAATAAAATACAATTTAAGATTATAAAAATTTACACACTATAATATTTCTCAAAATAAAGATTTTGCAAATGAATCATCTATAATTCTCTTACATAGATATTTAAATTGTAGAATGTACCACTGCGTACGTACGCCCAACAGTGATCGATGTTGTTGTTGTTGTCGTGTGCCACTCGGAAATTCCGAGCCCCGGAAGTTTAAGGCAAGAGGGTTGCGTCTTCCGTTATTAGGAACGCCTCATAGGGAGGAAGTACGACTTCTAGTTCCATAAGCTGGTGAAAGATGGCAGCACCAGCCAAACTCGAATTTTTGATCCGGATCAGAGCGAGTTTAGACCCATGTTCCGGTACCCCCAGAGGTATAATTTTTGATGGGAACTTGGAGGACTTTGCGACCACGACGGAATTTAACGTGCACCAGTCGCCATTAGCGTACACGACGGTCTTCGGCCGGCTCGAGGACCGAACCCGCAATCTTTCGATCACGAACTCGCTGCTCTTACCAACCAGGCTACCGCGGCCGAACAACATTCAAAATACCGGGCTACGAACAACGGGCTACAGTGATCGATAGGTACTGCTTTTAAAACTGATAGACGGAAGATACTGGGATCGAACCCAGGTAGTGATTTTCGCTTTCCCATGCAGAGTTCAAACTCGGGTTGGGGACAAAATCTCGCGAAGACAAACTATCGCCGACGTAAATGAATACAAAGCAAAAATGAGTTGGTAATTATTAGTAATATTGTATAAAATTTCATGACAACACATACCTTAATCAGAGCACTGACATACTGACAAATCTACAACAAAAAATTTTGTAAATTTTACTTAAAATAGTTTAAAAACTATATTTATTAACTTTTGCCAAGATTAGTCATAATGAATTCAATCGTGCTTATCAATTTTAATTTTTTTAATTCAAGTTTGTGAACAGTGTTCAGCTTTAATGTCAGCAGTGATGTACACGATTTTTAAAATGTATTTTGAATAGTGAAAAGATAAAGATAAAATAACTTAAAAATAAACACAGATAAAATAATGAAATTCAACACTATGATTTATTTAATTATTTATTTTAATTAATTAATTAATATTTATGTGGCCCTGTGGTCCCTCCAGAGATCACGCGTGACACAAAATCAAATTTTCAAATAGATCATACTATGTTTTTGACGTGATATTTTGTCCGGCGAGATTTTGTCCCGCGATGTTATGTCCGGATTCCTTTCGAGGGTCTCATATAGTAATATTGGCTTTGCTATGCGGAGTTTTCCGTGGTTTTCTCTGAAACTCGCATGAATGCAGGCTAGGGCCCATTAGAAACATCCCACGGAAGACATCTCAGCCAGTCCAAGATCCTTCATGCAGACATACGATGTTTGCAGTTTCTGATAGATATCACAGGAGCATTTTGGCATCCATCATGTGGAATTTTAAATATTGCAATATACACTGTTAAAAATTTCTGTAAATTTAATGTAAATATTTATCCAGAGTCTCTGTAAATTTACAGTAATTCTTAGTTAAAAGTGAATAATCGAGATTCTCAAACTTTATTCTGTATTTTTACATAATTTTATTATTTAATTTTTTTTATTAAAATTAAAAATGACTGTTTCTACTTTAAAAAAAGCATTCCAAGTCGAAATATATTCACAACAATAATTAATTAAATGAATATTAGATATTAAAACGAATGTACAAAATAAGTTTTTTAACATCTCCGTTTATTTTTCTCTGTAATTTTACGTAAGACTTAAGATAATAGATTATACAGAGTTTTCTGTTGAAATTTTTAACAGTGTAGCCTAAAAGAATTAGTAAAAAAAAAAAAAAAAGTAGAAGAAGAAGAAGAAGAAGAAGAAGAAAGAGAGAAAGAAAATTAGTCATTTGCCGAAAAGTTTAGAACTTTTTCTTCTTTTCCTTTCTTTCTTTCAGATTTCTTTTTCTTTTCTTTTTTAATTATTTTTAAAAACAGAATTTTAAAAGATATTTAACACAGAGTTTCACACTGAAATAAATAAATAAATACGTCATATTTTTTTCAAAAAGCCCCAATAAATAATAATAATAATAATAATAATTTATACACTAGATTTTCAAAAATTTTCAATATGTATTTAATACAGCGTCTTTACTGTATAAAATGGTATAGATTAAAAAAAGTTTTAAAAAGTTCCGATGAAAAAAATTAATCTTACAGTTGGTCAATTACATAGTTTCTAAAGTCATATCTAATGCCATATTTTTATTAAAGCTTTTTAACATATTAAATTTTCCTGAGTAAAGATTCTACAAAAAATAATTTAGAAAACTTAAAAAAGAAAAATATTCACTTAAATGGAAAATAACGATTTAATTGCGTATTTCACTATGAAGTTATATTCTGAGACACCTACTACCCCTCCCTATGTTGAGTTTTAAAATTCACCTCTCTTGGATATCTGTCAGAATCTGTCAATATTTCACGTTACAAACCCAGTGGAACACCCATTGTAAATGCTGTGTGGCAGTCAGCTAATATCTGGAGACTTATTAAAGTACTGTTATTTTGTGATATATTTCTTAGTTTAAGAGAAATTGATATGTATGTGTTATTTTATAAAATTTCGCGTGTTTTATTCAAGTTAAAAATGCCGGGTAACTACACTGAATTGACACAAATCTCAGCATCTGTCTTATACAATATTAAAATATAAATAAATAAATAAAACTTTCAAAATTTTGGCCAGTACTGCACATAAAATTTCTGAAAAACGAAACATTATCATTTGAAACTAAAATTTCCTCAGTTATGCCATACCACTAAAATATTGTACTAATATTTCCTTAGTTTCTGTAAAAGATACAATAAGATATAGTTACCATAAAATACAATAAAATATAATTGCAGTAACCTGTAGTAAAATATATTTATAGTAAAATACAGTAAGATATAGTACACTAAATCAAAGTAAAAATATAGTTGCAGCCAGATACAATATATTAAAATAAAATAAAAAGATAGTTGTAGTAACATATAGTATGATATAGTTTCAGTAAAGTATAGTTAATTATGTATAATTATAGTGAAGCTTAGTAAGATATAGTTACAATAAAATTCAATGAAATACAGCTTCGTTTATATAAAGCAAAAGATAATTTCAGTAAAATGTAGTAAAATATATAAAATATAGTTTCAGTTTCATTCAGTACGATATAGTTTCCTTAAAATAAAGTAAAAGATAGTTGCATTAAAATGCAGGTAGTATAATTGCAGTACAATACACCGAACACTGGTTATGATTAATCAAGGATATGAACTTTGTAAGTAAATGTCATAAACTGTTAAACACTATATTCTTTTAAACATACAATATTTTTATTCCTTATTTTAAAGTGTATTCAAATAATCCATTATTCAGTATGAAAAAAACGAAGTTTTATTTTTCGCACAAATAATTTTTTTCACAGCCATTAAGGTAAGACAAGAAACGAAAAATTTCACTTGCCGTATTTGTTAACCTGCAGCATCCCTTACAAGTCATTCTGAAATTATCCGAGAAGATTTTTAAGAAATTGAATAAACTATTTTATCTACAGACATGTAAAAATTACTGTAATAAACTTTTATTTTTATTTTATTTATTACTTTCTTCTATATGTAATATAGAGAAAGTATTGGATTCGCGAAAATTTTCGACCTCCGTTTTTTGACGGATCTACACGTTTTGGGATGTTCTGAACACGAATTGATAGTTTTTAAAAAATGTCTGTCTGTCTGTCTGTGTGTCTGTCTGTATCATTTTTTTGTGGACGCTGTATCTCACGAACCAATGAATGAAATTTAACCAAACTTGGTATTTAGTTGCACCCTGACATGAACTGGTGCCCATTAGATTTGGGGATCAATAGCTCAACAGGTAGCGCTGTGATCGCATTTTATGCAAATTTTTAACATGGCAGCATAGGACAAAATTCCGTATAAATGGGCATAATGAGAGTTATTTTAAACTTCTGATTGTAAAATTAATATGAATTATTGATAATAGTAGTAGTTAACTAGGAAAAAAAATTTGTGCATGGGGGGCATCGGTTCCCCCCCTGGGGGGTAAGTACCCTCCCGGGAGGGTTAAATTTTGAAGATGGGTGTCATTCGAAAGATCTCGTCAATACCTTTAAAACGAATGGCTGAACCATAAATCTGTGATAATTTAAAACAAAGTTATCGAATTTTTTTACTTTTAACAAAAAAAAAAAAAAAAAAACAGAAAAAAAATCGTATTTTTATTTTATTTTTTTTTTTTTAACGAAATTTTACCAAACTTGGTATTTAGTTGGTCCCCGACATAAACTGGTGCTGATTATATTTGGGGATGAATAGCTCAACAGGAGGCGCTGTGATAGCATTTTATCTAAATTTTTAACATGGCAGAATAGGACAAAAATTCGTATAAATGTGCATAATAAGAGTTATTTTACACTTGTGATTGTAAAATTAATATGAATTATTGATAATAGTAGTACGTAACTAGGAAAAAAATTTTGTGCATGGGGGGGCATCGCTTCCCCCCCTGGGGGGAAGTACCCCCCTCGTGGGGGGTAAATTTTGAAGATGGATATCATTCGAAAGATCTCGTCAATACCTTTAAAACGAATGGTTGAACTATAAATCTGTGATAATTTAAAACAAAGTTATCGATTTTTTTTACTTTTAACCAAAAAAAAAAAAAAAAAAACTTAGAAAAAAATTCGCATTTTTTTTTTTTTTTTTTTTTTTTTTTTTTTTAAATATTGTTACTGATTGAATATGTATAGGAAAATATAGAAGAAAGTCTTGTGGTGGCCACAACATACTAGTTTTTTATTATTATCATTATTTTTTCACTGAAAAAAAAAAAAAAAAGTTTCTTTAAAAGGAGCAAAATTGTGTCAGTTTAGTGTATCTGACATACTTAAAATAACTCTGAAACAAATATACTCTATACTCAAATTCAAAAATCCCGTATACTTATTATTCAGTATATGGATATACTTAAAAATGGCATCGACCATCGTCAATTCCAATATCACAAACACACTAGGTTCTCATTGTTGTATTATTCTTCAGCACACTAGTACAAATCCGCCACGAAATATCGTTCTGGAGATTTGGAGGGAATAAAATTTGTTTTTAAACTCTCTGTGAAAATGTGTAGAAATTCTGTTTAAAAAAAATTTCTTTTAGTCAAGCATATTTATAATGAATTATAAAGTGAACAGCTGTCGATTTACCAAAACATGAGATATTTCATAAATAAAACAGGCATTTTTTTTTTTTTTTTTTTTTTTTTTTTTTTTTATAACTCATTTTGAAATGACGTTTACTTATTTTTTATTATGTTCTCTTTTTTTTTTTTTTTTTTTAAGTATACAATAATTCTAGAAAAATAACACAGGTCGACATGTAAAATTTTGATTTTATAATTTCGGCTAATCTTTTTTTTTTTAGTGTGATGAAACCGAAAATGAAGTCAGTTTTTCTCTATCACGTATAGATTATTGCCAATACAGGGTGACTACCTATACACTTTCTTCCATTACTCTTCCACCAATATAATTATATGGTAAGTTTTATAGAATGTTTCCATGATTAATTAACCATGGATACCTATTGTTGTAATTGCGAAGCACTAATGAGATGAAAAACCATACCAGCCAACCAACCAATCTATTGATATGATGGGTATATGTAAGAAATTGTGTCGATAAACACCCTGTATTGACAAAAATCTGTACGTGATAGAGAAAAAGGAGCTGCATTTTCGGTTTCAGCGCAACAAAAAACATAAAGATCAGCTAAATATATCAATTCAAATTTTGTCAACTTCAATTTTGTAGGCCTGTGTAATTTTACTCATTTATGTAACTTGTTTTGCATTCATTAAAAACAGTTTGGATGAAGTTTTAAAACTTTCTATCTAAATTTAACGATATTTATGACTGTATTTCATCTGTCTGTCTGTCTATATTTTATTCCAACAAACATTTATAAAATTTTAGAAAGCACTTTTTAACTGTATTTAACCGTCAGATCACACATACTAAGTGATATTTTATTTCCAATATTCTTGAAAAGCGTAGCAAAAGTATAATATAACTGAAAATGCACATCCAGCAATTTCCTGTAGTGGATATAAATAATTTTGTGCGGCCCTGTAAATGAACCATAATTGTAAATTACATAATTTTTTATAATAAACATCTTTGATTTTGCATGCTTAGCATAATATAAAGATGTTGATATGAGCGTATAAGAAGTAATTCTTTTAGACCATAATGTATCCGAATTATTTTGTGTGCTCTTGTTCTCAAATTTGTATTGCTATATATAAGAATTTTTATGGGAAACATTTTACTGTAAATCTGAAAATTCTGAATAGTATCAGTTTTAGAAAAATCTAAAAATATTTATTGAAATGATAAAGTAAACGAATTGAAGCTATAAAAAAAAATAATGAGTTTTAATTAAAAAAAAAAAAAAAAAAAAAAAAAAGTATTAAATAGTCTTTCAAACTATTCTTCAAGAATGAGAGCTAAATTACATCAACAAGTGAAGTTATGTTTCTTGAATTATTGCATGCAATAAAAAAAAAAAAGTAAATAAAAAAAAAAAAGAAAAGGTAAAAAAAAAAAAAAGTAAAAGAAAAGAAAAAAATAACAAAAAAAATAGATTTGAAAATTCATAAATATTCTAATAATTTTTATATGTCTGTATCTAAATACAATATGAAACAAAAAGAAAATATGTAAGGAAATAACAAGTTTATAATGCAGCTGTAGAACACAAATTTTGAATACCTTTATGACATTCGTCGTGCATATTTAAGAAAAATGATAATCTACTAGAACGTTACAAACAAATTTTCCATTTTAACTTAATAAAAAGCTTTAGAGTGATGAATCAGCCTACTTGATGACAGTAGAAATATTAATGAAGCAATTTCTATGCAATGTTGATATTAACTTCAAGAAATCAACTTATGAACTTCCATTATTATATGAAGCAGGATTATTTTTCAAAAACAACAAAGTCGAAAGCAAAATCTGTATTAAACAAATTTTCAAGATTGAAAGAGGATAGTTTTCTTTAATATGAAAGTTACACATGATTATTCTTATGTTGAATGATTAAAAAAAAAAAAAAAAAAAAAGTATTTATATCATTTTCGTTAGGTAGAAGGGTAAATGTTATGAATATTTTTCGAAAACTTATTGTCTTGCAGTTAAGAATATTTCTATACACATGCATTGAAATATGAGCATATTAATGCATATAAATCTATTAACTGCATTAAAATATCTTAAAATCTAGTTAAAATAAAACAATAAAATTAAAAAATGATTATTATTTTTAATTCTTTTAAAATGATTCTTTCTAAAATATTTTTTTGAATTTCTTCTCGATTTTACGTTATTATACTCTAACTGTATTCTGAACATTCCTTAATATTATTTTGCAAATTCAATGATAATTCAATAAAAATAAAATAAAATAAAATAAGAATGTGGAAATTTAATGCACAGTTTTAGCATTTAAATATAAAAATATTAAAAAAAAAAAAAAAGAAAAAGAAATAGAAAAGAAAGAAAACGTTTATCAATGAATTCACAAAATAATTATTCAAATTCTTTAATTTAACTTTTGTAGTTTGTAAATATTATATTTATTATTTATTTTATGATCAAAAGCAACATTCGAACTTCTACTCGTTACATTATTTGGATGTCAGAATTTTCAAATAATATCTTTATATATATATATACACTCATGGACAAAAAAATTAGCGCACCAAGAAATAATCGCGGGATCGTAACGAAACTTGGCATGAATGTACATGTCGGGGAGATATGCAAATGATTAGAAATGCAGCGTGATTACGCATTACGTATAGCCGGTAGAGGGCGCTTATTGTCGTTCTCTGTGGAGTATAAAAAAGGTAACCAAAGCTTATTTGAGTGTGCTGACTCGTTTTCAAAGGAAGAGCTGAGGTAGACATGCCATTACGTTGTTTTCGAAGACAATATGAGCAGCTGTCGCAGTTTGAGAGGGGGAGAATCATCGGCATGATGGAAGCTTGGTGGTCAGCTAGGCGAGTAGCTCTTCAATTAGGCCGCTCTGATTGTGTTGTGAGGAGGTGTTGGGATCAGTGGACCCGAGAGATGTCATGTACACGAAGACCAGGCTCAGGACTCCCTCGACAGACCAGTCGTCGAGAAGACCGCCACATCGTAAGAAATGCACGCGTACAGCCAACTGCTTCATCGGCCGCCATCCAGGCAGAGGTAGCACCTTCACTAGGGGCCCCTGTGTTCTCTTGAACCATACGAAGGCGCCTGGCTGAAGGACACTTGGTATCGCGGCGTCCATTACATGTGCCGCCAATAATACCCACCCCCTCTGCTCCGTTTGGAGAGGTGTCACACTCGACGGGGTTGGATAGCAACCGAGTGGAACCACGTCGTGCTTAGCGACGAATCCAGATTCAATTTGGGCAGGGATGACTAACATGTACGTGTGTAGAGGCAACGGGGGGGGGGGGGGAATACCTCAATTCTGCCTTTTCTTTACAGTTGCACACTGCATCCACCGCTGGTGTGATGGTTGTCTACAATACACGGTCACCCCTAGTATTGATCCATGGCACCATGACAGCCCAGCGGTATGTCCATAACATCCTGCAACCACATGTGTTGCCACTCATGCAACGGCTCCCAGGAGCCATTTTTCAACAAGACAATGCTCGGCCTCACACGGTAAGGCTGTCACAAGACTGTCTCCGCACTGTTACTACCCTTTCTTGGCCTGCCCGATCCCCAGATTTGTCTCCAATCGAGCATATCTAGGATCATTTGGGACGGCGAGTTGGGCATCTCACGAGTTTGAGCGAACTAGAGGCAAGGTTACAGCAAATATGGAACGAAATGGCTCAAGACATCATACAGAACTTGTATGCCTCAATGCCCGATCGTATCGCATCGTGCATTCGCGCTAGAGGGGTCCAACAGGGTATTAAATCCTCCGTTCTTTTGCCTTTTTCTCTGAAATAAATTATCCTTTGATTTTCTAATCATTTACTAATATCAAAGTAGTCATTACGTATGTAAAATTTCGTTTCATTTTGACGACTCCTTCTTGGTGCGCTAATTTTTTTGTCCATGAGTGTATATTTATATATATAAAGAATAAAAAAGAATAAAAATAAATATAATAAAAAAAAATTTTATTTATATATATATATATATATATATATATATATATTCCCCGATTCTCCAAATCTAATCATGAAAAAAAAAAATTTTTTCCCTTTCAGGGGCAGTGGTAAAAATCTTATACCTCCTAATTTCAGTTCCTAACTTCAAAAATTCATCCCAGAAATTCTTTATAAAATTTTACTTTTTTACCTTATGCGAAAATATTAATTACTTTTTTTCTAATCTTTTTTCAAACTGTGGTGGCACTTGATTTTAAAAGAAATGAAATTCATTGCCCCTGAAAGGGTTAATTACTATTCGAATATTCTAGCGTCCAAAAAAGTAACTAGTGGGAACCTTGTGATAAGTTTTATAACTTAAAACATTGGAAAACAGTTGATTTAATTAAAAATGAAGAAAACGGGGAAGAAGGCTTAAGTCTATAGTAGTGAAGTGGCTCAGCGTAAGCTCGGCCATGATTACCTCTCTACTATTCTCGGTGATGAAATTTAGCAGTTATTTATTAATTTTGAATTAATAAAAAAGTGTAAAAGAGTAAACATATTGAAAAACTTTTACGGTATGTTGTAAAATAAATAAATAATAACAATATTTTTTCTTGTTAAAAGCTTCAAATTTACACTAAATTTTTAATTTCTAAAGCAGCTGACTATGATACAACACCCAAAATACTTGTGAAGGTCAAGGAATAGCAAAGGATGCTCATTCATAATGTGCATTTATTAACTACTATAATTATTGCAACTAAAACTTAAACTGTTGTGTTATGGACACGTGAAATCATAATTCACATAACATGCGACGCGATTGAAGTGGTCGAAGCCGTTTTAGAATGCTGTATTCTTATACATTAATTCATAAGCAACCCTTTATCATCTAATCCTGAATAATGCGTATTTATCCCATCTTATTACGACGTATTCAACGACGTGTTAATTTTATTTTACCATCAAGTAAACTTTAATACAAATAGCATCACTCTAATACATTAATCACTTATTTGCCCTGGGCACTTCACAATTAACATTTTCTTATAACACGCTCTAATCATCTGTAACAACGCACCTTCTTCGCCGTTTCATCAGCGCTCGGCAGTAGAACCTTATTTAATCCACTCTAGTGTTTGCCCAGGTTAATGACTGAAAGGCCTGAAATGAGGCCCCCTTTGCACCCCCTAACATTATTCCTCCCCCTCCAGCATCTCTGATTTGATGAATGCGTCATTCTAGGTAATGGTTCTTGTGACCTGTGTCTAGGAAGATCCGATTAAATGAGTGAGGGAGGACACATCATTTTAGCCTACAAGAAAAGAAAATAAGCACAGGAACGGGATGTTCAAGAAGATGCTTTAAGATGAAAAGTTTATTATGAATTTCATTATGGCTAGCTGAACTCTGTAAAAGATAATATTCACCAGCATAACTCGTTCATTTAATCAATCCATTGTACTAAAACTAATGAAATCATAACTTGAGATTAAAGGTGGTGTGAGTTTTCTTTAGTATTATAAGATTTTCCAAGAATTATAAATGAAGTTTGGAAATATTAAATTACTTAGTTTGGTTCAATTAATGCAATTACAATAGAGGTTGGCAGATAAAAATGGATGCAAACGGAACTTCACATAACGTAGTATGAATAATATTCCGCTGATATGAAATAAAGCAAGAGTTTATAATATGATAAAAAATTTATTCTTAGAATCTATCTTTTTTTTTTTTTTTTTTTACTCTTTTGAGTTCTATATAATGTTGTAAACAATTTCTTTAAATGTCTAACTGCAGCATGTTATTTAATTATACCCCTATTTAAGCATCTTATACCTTTCTATTTCTACAATTAAAATATTGTCGTAATTAAAATACTCTAATTTTATTCAAAGTTTAAAAAATCAGTCTGGTAGTACAGATGTAAATTTTGTGATAAAAGGATATATGTGTACATAAAGGGTCGATCTATAAAGTTCCCCCCTTCTAAAAAAAAAAAAAAAAAAAAAAAAAAAGTAGAAATTTTTTGAAAACGGTAAAAAAAAACGTATTCAATAAATTCGAATGGTGGATCGCCATTTCTTAATATATATATATATATATATATATATATATATTATGAAAACCTTTTCTAACATTGTAAGAAAGAAATGATATGTCACACGTAGAACAGGAAAATATATATATATATATATATACATATATATATATTTAAGATATATAATGAAAATCTTTATGATAAAGGCATACAACATCAGTACGTTTTCTGAAGCTTAGATTTTGATTAAATATTATACGCAAATAGGTGTAATTTCTGTTGCACTGCATGTCAAGTACATAAACCGAATTACACCAGAAAGGATGTTACAAGTGACGAATATCCATCCGATAAGTAAATTAACACTGAATATGACGTTACAAATGATTTCAGTTGCAAGATTTCAATCAAAAATTCATAAGAACATAAAATAAACCAGGAAAAGTAAAATAAAACTTACAGAATAAAACTAGAGCTCTGAAAAAAAATTAATAATAACAATAATAAAAAAGAAAAAATTCAGAAAAAAAAAAAGAATGTCATGATACAAAAAAAAGCCATCTTGTAATTTTAAAATTACGACAGGGACTATTTCAGCGAAGAATTACAGTTTTAACAAATTTAAGTAAAAAAAAAAAAAAAAAAATAATTATTAATTTTATACCTAAACAGCTAAATAATAATAATAATAATAATAATAATAATAATAAAGAGGTATGAATATCTAATTGTTTATATTTTAATACTTAAATATTAGAACCTGTAGCTGGAGGGAGAGGGGGCATAAAAAGCCAATATAGAAATTTGTTATGCAAAGGAATCTTTTGCTAGCTCTTTGATAAAGCCATATCAAGACAAATATTAAAAAAAAAATATCCTTACATACTTTTTTACAAAAATTAAGAATGATTAAAATTAAAAAAAAAAAAAAAAAATCGGAAAATTAACGTAATTTTCTTTATTACATTAGATAATTTATAAAATTATATTCTTTTATTACTTAAATTAATTCGAAATATGTTTAAATTGGCCCTCTTCCGTTTCTTGGCAATAGAAGAGACGCTGTATTTTCTGTACTTCAGTAATTTAATTTATAATATAAATTACTTATAAAACTTAATTTATAATACAAATTTGATTATATTTACAAACATATATTTTAAATTTTAATCAGGCATAACTTCCTCAAAAAAACATCGCATATTTCTGTCTTTTTTTTATTTTTTTATATTTATGTAGAAAAGACTTTTCCAACGAGGGAGGTAACGAAAGACCCACCCTTTTCCTTTGAAATTTCAATGTGGGCCCCCATTGGGGCCCCTATCCTTCCAGCCCCGATTATTTTTAACAAAGAGACGTTGCTCTTAAATTTATTGTGAAAGCGTTTTTCATAATATTTTGAAATACCTACATATTTCAGCGATATCGGGGGAGGGGGGGGGTACGCATTTAGACGGATTTTGTACAGATATTCATGAAAATAGTCATACGTTTTTACAAAATACACATGAGCACTTGTTACTGTTACGCCAACCTTTTTAACTCCAGTCACTGAAAGTTAGTATTGAATGCACAGAAAAATAATGTTTTAATAAAACAGCAAAAATTGTGTTAACCCTTTATCTACTGACGGTACTTTAAAGTACCATTACTTTAAAAAGAGTTTAAAATCAAATTTATAGAAGAAATGTCAAAGATATTTATAAGAAGGGAACACATGTACCTCCCTTTTTTTATGGAGTGCACTTGCTGTTTTTGCTTGATATTTTTCACGATCTTCATGTGTGTTATAATTAATTCCTATATTATTTCAAGAATATCCCACTAATCTTAGAAAAAATATGAGGAACATAAAGAGTAAATATTTCTCTACACTTTTTTCATGTCGAAATAATTTTTTCGACCTCTATGTACCAGTGGTACACTAAAGTACGACCTCAAATAATTTTAATTAATTATTATGATGAGGTGAAACGCATAATTTTTAACATATATATCTTTAAATAATGCACTTTAGTAACTAAAAATATATGTTTCAAACACAATTTTTATCTGTATCATAATGCAGTAGATAAAGGGTTAAATGAGCCTTATATATATAGCTTATACATAATTGCCAATCATCTCATTAATAACCGTACAATTGTTAACGCCCCTTGATAAAACAGCCCTTTTTACACACCACTTTATTTTTAAAGTAATTCTCTCCAAATGCTGTTACGATTAACTAAGAATAAAATTACTCTAAAAAATGACTGGTGCGAAATAAAAAGGCGGGTACTAAAAATTGTGTGGTTGGCAAGTATGCTTATAGCATCAACAAAAATTTTGTTATCAAAACCTGAATTTTTTTGTTGTTTTAATCAAACAATTTTGTTTATTCAAGTAATATTTATTTATGTCAACGAGATTATTTTGCTATTTTAAGTAAATAATTTTGTTTATTCAAGCAATATTTGTCTATGTCAACAAGATTATTTTGCTATTTAAAGCAAACAGTTTTGTTGATTGAAGCAATATTTGTTTATGTCAACAAAATTATTTTGTTCATTTAAATAAACTGTTTTATTGATTCAGCCCATCACTTGCTCATAGCTGTTTACAAAAAGTTTTGTGATACACAGGTCTACAAAAAGGAAGTTGACAAAATTTGATTTGATGATTTTAGCTGAACTTTATGTTTTTGATGAGCTGAAACCGAAAATGCAGACCATTTTCCTCTATCACGTATAAATTTTTGCCAATACAGGGTTTTTACTGACACAATTTATTACATATACCATCATAACAATAGGTTGGTTGATTGGTTGGTATAGTTTTACGTCACACTAGTGCTGCATACAGCAATAGGTATCCATGATTAATTTATCATGAAAACATACTATAAAACTCAACATATAATTATATTGGTGGAAGAGTAATGAAAGAAATTGTATAGATAGACACCCTGTATTGACAAAAATCTATACGTGGTAGAGAAAAACTGACTTCATTTTCGATTTCAGCACACTAAAAAACATAAAAAATCAGCCAAAATTATAAAATCAAAATTTTACATGTCGACCTGTGATATAAGAACTTGATATGTTACCAAACAGTTAGCCAATCATAATTAATCTTCTTTCAGCCCTGTTCTTTTGGTTAATCGAAGCAAGTTGATTTGAAGCAAAAATTACTTTGTTTACTACATGTGTAAAAGAAATTAATTTTCGTCCCTAATCAGTTTTCGTCGACATGGTAAAGAGTAGTAAAGTACTTCCATCAATTAGAAAAAAATATTTTCGCTTAATTTCGGGTTGTATGTTGCGTATAAACCATATACACACCACATTATGTACTTATATTTACGCCTATATAAAAACTTATAACACAACATTGAATGTAATTCCAACAACTCCCAATTATAGCCAGAATATGTCCAAATCATTTTGTGTAGCCCTGTAAACAAACGATGAATGATTTTCATACCATATTCTGTATGAAACCTGCTATTAAGCATATAAAAATATGTATTCATGTGCAGCCTATAAATATTATAGTATACCTACCGAAAATTTCTCCCATAGGCTTAATGTATTTGAATTCTTTTGAATGTTCCTCTACACGAACCATTTGCTTGATCTCAACGAAAAGTTTAGCATCCTTCTATGATAAAGATTTATAATACTGAGTGTGTACTTCCTGAAAATTTTGGTTTTTTAAATATGCTAATAACAGACACAATTATACATACACAGAGCGACTCACAGACACACTGACCAATCTCTAAAAATATGTTTTTCGGGTTCAGGGTACCACGAGCCCCTGATATAATGTTTCATTCGCGGAACTTTTGTACAGGTATTAGAAAGAGGTATAAATGATCATTTTTGTCTCGTTATTGTAAGTTTTTTAACACGCTTTTATTAGCTTCACCTGTATGTATGTTTGTTTGTATGTATGTTTGTAACCACTCTGGGAGCAAACAAAAAATCTATATTGTAAAAAAAGACTTTCCCTACGTGAACGCCGTGGCTGTGAGGTAAAGTGCCGCGCTACGAACCTAAAGGTCTAGCGTTCGAGCCCAGTCAGGGGAGGTTTTTTAAAAATGGTTTTTGTTTAATTCTAAATTATTTTAATTAAAGTTTTAAATGTATGTAAATATTATGGTGTGTCACTCATACGATTTTCTCTTACCCTGCAATTTAATACTAAGATAGATATTTTGTGCTTTTTAGTTCACATTTCTATAAAAGCGTGTTCTTTAATTTTTTAAAACTATAATATTAAAAAAAAAAAAAAAAAATCCCTGATGATGTATGTATGTAGGCCCTTTTATGTAGGCGAAAAGCTTTGGCTTATACATAAATTTTTACTATTTCCAGTATGGGCGAATGATCCCCATACACACAAAAAACTTTTACTCAGTGTAATATTTCCCCACTTAAGGGCCGGAAATTGTTAATGACCTTTATAAATCACTGTACCTGTTTTATTTATTTACTAGCTGGTTTTGCCCGCTTCGCTGGACATTATACTTAAATGAGTTTGTCAAAATCCCATATCATTATTAAAAACCTAAATTCTCGCTTTTTCGGTAGAGTTTTTCTCGCTGGCAACGTGAAGAATCCGGGTCCCCACTGCCTTCGGGAGCAACTTAACCGGTTCTTACTTCGCTTCCCCAGCGGGTAAGTTTTTTCGGCGTTTTGCGTAATCCCACCTTAATCAACATCCATACACCGAAATTCGCCATTCTAAGATAATTTAAAGCGTATTCAAATGGGAAAACATGTTTTTATACGTGTTTATTGCCCGCCAGCCCCGATGGAGTAAGAGGAGAATTTCGTAAAATCCCGTTACAATAAGTCTCGGATACATATAAACAATTTACGCACCAAATTTCGTGATAGCAGATCCCATAGATTTTTCAAGACAAATTTAGCACTAAAATGGGGGGTCTCTGATTCGCTCGTTCGTAACGCCCCCCCCCCCCCCCACCCCCCGAAGAAAAGAAATTCGAAAAAAAAAAAAAAAAAACGAGAAACGGAAATGTGTTTTTGGAATTATCTTAAAGAAGACACATGTCTGTTTTCTCATGACACCTTTGTACCTTTTTCAGTAGAGCTCTACTCAAAAATCCGGAATTTCTGAATTTTCCCCTGAAAAACGATTTTTTTCCTCTCTCCTGTATGAAGAAAAAATTCCAAAATCATACATAATTTTTTATTTATCTCAATTCTAGTCTCTTCATTGCAATTTCGTCACCGAGAAGTAATTTGGGGCCGAGTTATGTTTACAAACGTCTTTTTTTGCTTCCTGCCCCCCAGGGGGAAAGGGGGGAATTTTAATAAATCTCCTTACTTTAGGGGTCGGATACATATAAAAATCCAAGTATCAAACTTTGTTACCTCAGCTCTCATAAATTTCTCAAGACAAATTTAGAGCTATAAGGAGTGTCTCGAATTTGCCCTTCATAACACGTACCCCTCCCCCCCCCCCAAAAAAAAATATAAATAAATAAATAAAATAAATAAATAAAATAAATAAATAAATAAAATAAATAAATAAAATAAATAAATAATAAAAAAAAAAGTCAAATCACAAAAAATGAAAAACGTGTTTAGGAAATATCCTAAAGAAGTCTCATGGTTGTTTTCAACCTCTTTGTTCCATTTTTGGCAGAGTTTTGCTCAAAAATCGAGAATTTGCAACATTTACCGCCAAAAATGGATTTCCCCTCGCCCTCCCCTTAAAATTCGAAATTTCATAAATTGCAGATAATGTTTTATTTGTACTAATGTGCAGTCTCCCCTTGTGCAAATTCTTCACTGTGAAGTAATTTGGAGCCGAGTTATGTTTACAAAGGTGTTTTTGCCTTCTGTTCCCTCCAAGGGGGAGAACGTGAGTAATTTAATAAATCCCGTTGCTTTAGGTGTCGGATACATATAAACAATCCAAGCACCAAAATTCGTGACTGTAGTTCCCGTAGATTTCTCAGGAGAAATTTAGCGCTAAAAGGGGTGTCTCAATTTTGCCCACTCTTAACCCTTCCACTAAAAAGAAAAAAAAAAAAAAAATGTGTTTTTGGAAATATCTTAAGGAAGTCGCATAGCCATTTTCAAAATCTTTGTTACATTTTTGGTAGAGTTCTACTCAAAAGTCAGGAATTTTCCATATTTCTCGCCAAAAATTGATTTTCCTCCTCCTTTCCTTTAAAAATCGAAAATTCCTGAATCGCAGATAATGTTTTATTTGTACTCATGTCTAGTCTCCCCATGTGCAATTTCTTTACTGTGAAGTAATTAGAAGCCGATTTATGCTCACAAACGTGTTTTTGTCTTTTGTCATCCAGGGGGGAACGTGGGGGAATTTCTGAAAAGTTTACAGATATAATTTTAAGTTGGGTAAAGACCTAAGTTTCTGCCAAGCGCCGTTGAATTCCGTCCAGCCGTTCTCAAGTGATGCTCGGACAAACGTGTTTTTGTCTTTCGCCCCCCAGGAGGGAATGTGGGGAATTTCGAAAAAAGTGATAGATATAATTTTAAGTGGAATATAATCCTAAATTCCTGCCGAGCGCCGTTGATTTCCATCCAGCCGTTCTCAAGTGATGCCCGGACAAAAATAGCGGACAGACATGCGGACACCATGACACACACAGGCAAAATTTTTTAAAGTAATTTTCGACTTTCATGGTGTGTGAAACGTGAAGATATCGCAAATGTTTTGATTCTGACAAATTTACAGACAAAAGTCTGATTTTATTAATATAGATTTAGTTAATTAGTTAGTTAGTTTTTTTTAATGCAACTCTGTAAATGTTCTAAGTATGTCTAAATTAATATGTAAAGAATCAATGTCTAAATTATATATATATATATATATATATAAAGTTAATGTTAGGCGTTTGGAAAGAATAGTTTTTTCTTTTGAATATGAAGCAGACAATAAGGAGAAATAATTTGTTTTCACGCAGTGATATGCCTACTCCCGTGAAACAACATTTACAGGCTACGTTACTCTTAAAAACTGCAACAGGAAAATCATTGTAAATTATTTATCTTAAGCCTTATGTAAAGGTACAGCGAAAAAAGAATGAGAAATCTTAAGAAAACTTTATATATACATACATACACACGCACATTTTATTGGTTAATATTATTTTATTTAATTAATGGGGAGAGTATATTAGTGATTTACAGTACTTTTTTTTTTTTTCTGAAATAGTAGTATTAATTTTTATTTGTATTGAAAAATAAAACAATTAAAAAATACATCGAATAAAAATTAAGAATATCGATTGTTTATTTGTAATTGAAAACTTATGTAAATGTTCTGAGACCCTTCATAAACATATTGGAAAAATTTTACAATGTACACTAAAAGCCATTAATATCGTATTATATAGGCGGGGGTCGTAGTCTCCGCCCTTTTTTCAGGACACTCTTACGATTGACAAATTTTCGAATTTATTGCTGCTAGTATTTTTATAAAATAATCTCTACCCTGTACATTTACGGCACATTACAATAAATATACCAGGAGTATTTCCGCATGAAATTAATGGTGACAAAAAAGGCCGGAATTTCTTGTCTCTGAGAGTGCCTTGAAAAAAGGGCGGAAAGTACAACCCCTGTATAGCGCTTTGGCAAAACTCTTAATGTTTAAATATTTTTTGTCGATTTCGACGAGAAATTATCATTTTTAGAAGGAAAATTACACTTGAAATATTGGAAAATAGTAAGACGTCAACAAGCAATAATATTAATAAGTAATATTTTAAAACGGATCTGACTTCTCTGCGACTATTTGTTCTTGAAATATCGTGTACACAAACTAACAAACTCACTAATGGACTCACTAACGGGCTAACGGACTAACAAACTAACAGACACCCTACAGACGGACACCATACAGATTTTGTCATTTTCGGATTCCTCACACCTGAAAACGTGTAAAAAAGTCAAAAACCGAGGTCGAAAATTTTCACGTTACCTAAGTTCCCCATACCTATAGTATGATGGGGAACTAAAAAATTGTACTATTTGAGTAAAAGATCCCATAATCAGTCTATAAATATAAAAAAAAAATTCACATTTTTATATTTTTCAATATGTTGGAAATATTGGACGGCACGCACAATTTTATTTTTTTAGATAGTGGCACTCTTCCCAAAAAAGTTGGTCACCACAGTTCGATGCATTTTTGTAGAAGCGCGACATCTGTCGCAGTGAAATGTACTGCAGTTTCTTTTTTCTTTCTTTTTTTTTTTTTTTTTTTAAATGTGTTTTAAGTCTTGTATTTTAAAAACTTTTTTTAAAAAATATGTTATCAATAATGTTAAATAAGTATATATGATTGCTAAATTACTGAGCTACCGAGATCTTTTATTTTATTTTATTTTATTTTATTTTATTTTAAGATAAAAATTTGCATAACCACATTAAAATAATTTTTATTTATTTATTTATTTTTAACTTAATGATATAATATTAAATAATAATTATTTTTATAGCTTTATTATGTGGTATTAAATAATAATTATTTTTTTTTAGCTTAGTGATATAATATTAAATAATAATTACCTAGTTTTATAGCTTAATGATATGGTGTTAAATAATAATTATTTTTTTAGCTCAATGATGTAGTATTAAATAAAAATTATTTTTTTAGCTTAATGATATAGTATTAAACAATATCACGCAATTGAGACAAGAGTTCATTTTTTATGGAACCGATGCAAAAAGTAACACTTCTCAAATTATCAAACTTCAATTCCACTTCAAAAATAAAAATAAAAAACGGTTGAAAAACTGAATTATGTACTACAGTTATTTACAAACTTTAATTTAACGCTGTATAAAAACTTAGAGCAACGATATTTTTATTTAAAATTATTTTTTAACGCTGTTCTTCTTTAAACTTGACAATATTTTTAACATACTAAATGCACAGCTAAGTTAAAGCTATTGAAAATGCATTTTGCAAGTAAAGTCACCCAAATTTCCTGTTAGCCTATGAAATTTTTTAAACATTTGTTTATTTATTATTTTTATTTATTTATTTTATTTATTTATTTTATTCTGTTTTTATTTTTATTTTATTTTATTTATTTATTTTGAAGCTTGCAAAATGTGTAATTTCACAAAATTAAAGCTCAAAATAGATTATAAATAAATAAATAAATAAAATAAATAAATAAATAAATAAATCTAAAAAATATTTAAATAAATAAATAATAATAAATCTGTTTTTGGAAAACGAGACCTAATTTAACAGTCCTAAATTTTCTGAATGTGAAAAAAGAAAATAAAAATAAATAAATATGCATTATTTAATGAATAATGATAGGGATTATTTTTTTCCATAGGTTAACATAGAGTTTGTATGACCTTGACGCTGAATCATACTGAGCTGATTTTTTACGTACCACGTTAAATAAATTTCCAAATTTAAGTACTTGTTTAAATTTATATTTTTAAAACATGCTTATTAATATTATTTATAAATATTATAATAAAACATGTAACTTCATAGAATTTTTTTTCTAGATATATATTGTTCTTTGTTGGTATTCATTTCAAATGCTTCTACTCTCCTACAAACTTTGCTCCACCAGTGATCTAGGAGTTCTGTTTTAAAACGCTGATAGATGTGAGATGCCGTTTTGGATCTGAAGTAGAGTTCGTTTGCTTATTCGGAGTTTTCCATGGTTTTCTCTGAACTCTTACATAAATATAGGCTAAGATCCCCGTAGAAAGCCACCTTACGGAGGGCGTGTCATCCAGATGCTTAGACGATTGCCCTTTATCCACATGCCAACTTTAGCTCCTTATACAAAGTTTATTTCTGCAAGTTCTCTTGTTCATGAAAATTCATTTTGACATCAAAACTAATTCTATTTTCTGTTTTGTTGTAAAAGATTATGAAATGTTTATCCTCGGATGTAAACCAAATGCAAAATTGTTTAATAAAAAATAACTATAATAGGATTTTGTTTTACTTCTTAATTTTTCTGTAATTATCTAACTTGTACCGTGTACTTTTCTAAATTAGAATAGCCCACGGTACAATAAACATACGAGAAAAAAAAAAGAAAATTAAATATATAAATTAATTGCATTATACTTTGCAGTTTTCGTCCACACATATTTTGGGACTCTTGTTAAAATGTTAAAATATGCATGATAGCTCCATCTATCGTCAATAATAACATTTAATATAGACTCAGTATTTTTTGACTCACGGATTAAGCAAGTGTTTCTATAATCTGTTAAATAACGATGCGATATGTAATATTTTGCTGAAAATATTCTAAGTTTCTTTAACTATAATTGTCACCTATCCTTTAAAAAACTAAATAAATAAATAAACAAATCGTAATTAAAATTTTTAATGATTTTAATAAGTTAAATTAACATACGACTTTCATTAAAATATTCCCAGAACCGAATTTCATACAATTATTCAATATCATTGAAATTATTAAATACTTTCATTACTTTTAATAATTTAATGAAAAATTCATACATTTTTGCATTTTTCAAATTTGAATGATATGTTAAAATACTTCATTCCAAAGTATAAATAAATTTTAGCAATATTATTACTTTCTTCTATATATATATATATATATACAAGAAAGTATTGGATTCGTGAAAATTTCCAAATTCCGCTATTCGACGGATTTATACGTTTTGAGGTGTTCTGAACACGATTTAACTTTTTTTTTTTTTTTTGCAAAATGCATGTCTGTCGGTGTATATATAAAAAAAAAAATGTGTGGACCACGAACTTTTAGAAGAACACATTTAGAATGAAATTCAATGAACACATCAAGAAGGAAATTTAACCAAACTTCGTAATTAGTTGAAATTCCATCTAAACTGGTGCTGATAACAATCGCTCAATAGGTAGGCTCAGCCATACCATTTTTTCGTAATTTTTAATATGGCAGTAAAGGATAAAATTTCGTGTAAATATGCATAATGAAAGTTACTTTTAATGAATAATTTTAAAATTAATATGAATTATTAATGATAGTAGTTATAAAATAAGGGTAAAAATGTGTATTACGCGATATTTTGTCCTAAACTGCCATATAAAAATTAAAATGTTCATTACGAAAAAAAAGAAACTTTACGTTTCACTATATAAGGCGACAAGCGTGAATTATATTCGTGAATAAAATTAAACTTTTAAAAAATTAAAGAACACGCTTTTAGAGAACTAAAAGGCCCAAAATATCTATCTTTATAGTATTAAAATGCAGGGTAGAAAAAAATCGTGTCAGTGACACACCACAATATTTACATCTTTAATAAAAACAGGTAATATAAATAATTTAGAATTAAACAAAAACCATTTTTTAAAAAATCTCCCATGTCTGGGCTCGAACGTTAGGTTCTTAACCCGGAGCTTTACTTCACAGCCACAGCGTTCACATAAGGAACGTCTTTTTTAACAATACAGATTTTTTGTTTGTTCCCAGAGCGGTTACAAACATACATACAGGTGAAGCTAATAAAATCGTGTTAAAAATTACGAAAAAATGGGATGGCTGAGCCCACCTATTGGGCGATTGTTATCAGCACCAGTTTAGATGAAGCTTCAACGAAATACTGTTTGGTTAAATTTCGTTCATTCGTTCGTGAGATCCAACGTCCACAAAAATTTTTATACGCACTCACAAACACACCGACAGACAGGCATTTTTTTAAAAGAAAAAAAAAAGTAAATGAATATACTTTAAAAACAATTGAAAATAGTTTTAGAAATAGCTTTACTTAGGGGGCGTCCATTAATTACGTGCGGTGGTTTTGACCCCTCCTCCCCCTGGTGAGATTTCATGAGATTTGGCTCGACCCCCTTCCCCCCTCCCCTAATCTTACGTGAGATTTTTCAAAATTCGTACCTTGGCTCGTACGCTGCAACGTTCGTCGAGTCGCGCGTGTGACGGGCCGATGACGCCTAAAACAATTGAAAGGCTACTGTGCTGCTTCGCGCTGTTCTGATAGCCGCGATAAATATTATCGTGTCAGATTTTGCCATATATATGTCAGGAAATATGTTTTACTTGAATTAAACTCAATTTTCTCGCAAATTTACACTTTGCGGAAAAAAAAAAAAAAAAAAAAATCACGTGATATTTGCCGAGACCCCCCCCCCCTTCTCCCCCATGTGAGATTGAGTGAGATTCAGCTCGACCCCCCTTCCCCCTGAACACCTCACGTAATTAATAGATGACCCCTTAGCATGCATTTCTGTGTGAAAAGGGATGGCACCTTCCTCAAACCACCGTTTCAATATTGTACATGAATTCATAAAAAAATTCAGACCATTATTAAATTTGAAATTTTATTCCAAAATATTCAGACAACATTCACACTCACACGCCTTGAAACTTATCAATCTTGCTAAGATTTTTCAAGTAGAAACCTCCTGCAACAATTTATTTCTAAATTATGCTCATAAAAAATGTGCACACATATTAAACCAAAAAATATTCATTTTTCGTATATAAAGGGATTTTAAAACGTGTAAATATATCAAAAAATCAGCGTTGAAAATTGGGCTTCAGACAATGCTTTGTCTATCATTTGGATAGAAGAAAGAAATTATCGTTTCTAAACAGTTTTCAGGAGTTTATTCAAATTTAGTAAAACATTTCTTTCAATTACATTGAACAGAAAAGAGCGTTTCAGCTAAATTTTAGGGAACACTACATATACTCTATAAATTATTTAAGAACCGCATAGTGTACTACATTCATAACAGTAGGAAAAACTGATAACATAACTTCAAATACATTTCTAGCAATGAGACAACTTTCCCTCTCACCAATCCTTTAAAATTGCATATTTCGGTCAAATGTTTCAAGTGACACCTTCATTTGTTCTTCAAAATACCAAATTTAAATTTCCAGCAGTTATTTGTTTTAAAATTATGCTGATATAAGACGTGCCCACATACCAATCCTAAAAACTTGATTTTGTATTTAAGGAGACCTCACAACGTATAATTTTAGCAAGAATGTAACATTAAAAATTTAGAATGTAAACTAATATCTTATTTATTATATAGATCAGGGCTTGAAAAATCTCAATTTTTTTTACATGCCTAATTGGGCATGTTAGTCTGGAGAATACATGCCCAAATGAAATTTTTACATGCCTAAATATTTTAATAAAATGCATATTGTTAAAAACATTCACATATTCGGTGAAAAGAATTTAACAACATTATACTTATATTGACATTTTTTTTTTTTTTTCAATTTAATTTATGTAAAAGTTTTAGACAAGGTATGCTACATCTTAGAATTACTTTTGATTAAATATTTGCATGCCCAGCTGGGCATGTAAGGAGAAAAAAGTACATGCCCAATCTGAATTTTTACATGCCCCGGGCATGTCGGGCAATATAATTTTCGAGCCCTGATATAGATATGAGAAAGTAATTAGCATTCCTTAGCAGTTTCCCTGGACTGGGTAAATCTTAGTTGTTGTAGGTTTTAAAGCCAATTGATACGCTTAGGGTCTTAGGCGTATAGGTGGAGTGCCCTAATTATGGGGGCCTTTATAAAGGATCATAGCCATTATTTATGCGAGTTTTGGAGAAAACAACGGAAAACTCTGAATGGCTAGGTCGATGAGCACGACCTGGGATCGAACCCGGCACTTCCCATCTACCAGCTTTGATCGCAGAACTGCTTGGCCGCTGGTGGGCCGGGTAAAATTTAGTAAATCACTTCCATCAATTACATTCAATAGAAAAGAATGTATTCACACCATATAGTGTACTTAAATTTAACAACGTATGGAAAACACTTAACAAATCTTGAAATGCACTTCAAGCAATTCCTAAGTATAGTACTAGTAATATATCTTGAGTTTTTTGTGCGGCTTTTTTAAACGGATTGTGAATGATTTTCATACCACATCTTATACTAAACATGCTTTTATGTTTTTAATATATGTGCATTTCATTTTATCTAGGGCAATCTATATATTTTGTACCGTAATTACCAAAAATTTCTCCCATAGACTAGTGGTCTTTTGGGAGCCAAAAACTTTTAACCTAATTTATATTGGCTCATTCATTCTTATTAAAATAATTAGAGTATTCCTAAGTCGACGTTTGCTAAAATCTCAAGGAGCGAAAAATCTGCGTGTGGCTCGCGAGCCGCAGGTTGCCGACCACTGCCATAGACGTAATGTATTTGAATTCTCTTGAATATCCGTGTACACAATATAAAGTATAAAATAGCTAGGAGCTCTGCCCCCTGCTCGCTCTGCTCACCCACCCCCGAGGAAGGCTTCATCATCCCCCGATTCGCTTCGCTCATTGACCCTTAGTGGGAAATACCCGCTAATCATTGCTTCGCCTTTCAATGAATAAAGATATTAATAATACATAAAGCAAGCCAAAGCAGAACAATATTATAGAAATCCTCATATTTGATATCACATTGAAATACAGAATATTTAATATTATATCTTTTATAATGTGTTAAAAATCTGTTCTAACGTTCGGCAACTTAATAAAAATTTGTCGTTATTTTGGGTGGAAACATATGCTAAACAGCGAGACGCACAAAATAAACAACGACATCAGAACAGTTCTTTCTTTCTTTCTTTTTTTTTTTTTAGAACAGAGAGAAATTCGTAATATTTAAAGCATTTATCGTTACAGCTTTAGTATATGACCCCCTTCGAGACTTTTAACTTTTTGTCACTCTTTGGCTATGGATTTTTTAATATAATTGCTTGTTTAAAAAATTATGAACTAATTTTTTCTAATGCCTATATTTTTTACTATTGCATTTATTTAGTCCATATAGGACAATACGTAATATTCTATATTTATTTCCAGTGTACAACTATTTTAATAACTGCAAGATAAAATGAAATTTTTAGATACCACGTTTTTAATTTTTCTGTTGAATCATATAAAGTTGACAATTCTATGTATTAATATATACTTTTTTAATTTTCTTTTTAATGAATTATCCCATTAACTTCAAAGAAAATGATCAAATGTGTAATAAAGAGAACAATTATAAGAAATTTTCAAACATTTATTAATTATGAATTCAATTCTGCTTAAAGATGGCTAAAAGTATTAAAAGAATGCATTGTCATCGTGTTCTGAGCTATTCTAAAAGTTTCAAATGTGTAGCTTGTTGGGAAGTTAGTTAGAATTCGATTACAAGATTTGTACTGGACAAAGAAACACAGAAACAAGAAAGATAATTAATGAAAACATGGTAAATTATACTTGCAACAGTAAAAATGCAAATTTTTTAAATGAATTTTTTCTAGAATATGATTTAGTCAGACACATTGAAAATAAATAACTTATGCGATTATTGCAAATATTTTAAACCTTTCATCATCATCATCATCATCATTATTATTATTATAATTATTATTATTATATCTTTTTATAATGTACCTATATTTTTAAGGCATGGCTAGAATTAAAATGGCTATCATGATTGCGGAGATGAATTCCTTGTTAAAATACGTCCCAGCTACTTCATTTCTAAGTTTTAAAAATCGCAAAATTGGTCATACTAAAGATGTTTCCATGTAGCCAATCATTTAAATATGTTTTAAGGTGCCTGCCTACCTTTAAAACGCAATTTTCGGTCAAAACTCCAATTTTCTATTTTGGGTTAATATTAAAGCCTGACATTTTAGCTTTCTAAATCAGTTTGAATTTTGTTTCTGTCTTTCTTAGAACTTGAGTAACAGGCATTTTAATATTAGTCACACACCAGTTTTTGAAACCGGAAGTGACCGGAAATGACTCGTAAATGTTTGCTTACATAAATGTTTTACTCAATATAAGCATCAAAATTTGTTACTGAATATAAAATGAATTTTAAAAACAATAATAAAAAGCTTTGAAATAAATCAGGAACTTATTAAAATTATTTTTTGTTTAATAGGTAAAATCTTGTTTTTAAATTTGTTTTCTGCTTTTTTCTCAAAATGAGATTTTTAGCATTTTGCTTTATCCCAAAACATCATAATTCCAAAAGTTATAATTGAAATGTTATGAAACTTTGACAAAATACTCATTTGTTGGAGTTGTTTTAGGGACTGAACTACGACAATGAATCTGCTATTTTTTTTTTTTTTTTTTTTGTCGATAGAAGTTATGAACTGACATGTATACTCATGATTTTTTCAGCAGTGTAAAAATGTTATCGTCTCTAAAATATTAAATAACTTGGTTATGGTTTTGAGAGTAGGTCACTCCCTTAACGACCTTTCAATAATCTAAATAAAATTTACAGAATAAAAATATCTTTATTTAAACTTGACTTATGATGTTTCGTAAAAGTGCTTTTTTGCGCAAATTTTATGCATATTTATTATTTTGAGCCTAAATATCAAAATATTTTTAATGCATATTTTTTTCAGGTTATTCACTGTTTTTTTACTATATTCTATCATATAATACAAATAAATAGGCAATTTTTCAATTATTAAAACAAATCACCTCCGACGGTAGGCAGTCACCTGAAGTTAAAAAAAAAAAAAAAAAATTAATATAAGTTATTGTCTCTTAAATTTCATTAAAAAAATTTCTAGGCTTATCTTAAAACTCTGTAACAATAACTGTTTAACATAATCATGATATTCCCATAGAATAATAATAAGGAAGAAGGAACACGCCAATACTCTAATGCTTACAAACTCCTTCTAGTGAAATGCCAGCGAAAACTACTTTTGCTCCTCTCAACTTTGAAGTAGGGCACCCATCCTCAGCGCATTTATCGCTGTTTGAGAGGTTGGTTGGTTGGTTGTAGGATTTAAGGCCGATTGACTCCTGATGTGTCCTAGGCCTGAGGGGGAATGCCCTCCGTGGGGGTCTTTCTAAGGGGTCCTAGCCCGTATTTACGCAAGTTTCGGAGGAAACCACGGAAAACTCCGAACGGTTAGGTCGATGAGCGCGACCTGGGATCGAACCCGGCACCTCCCATCTACCAGCTTTGAGCGCAGAACCGCTCGGCCGCTGGTGGGCCGCTGTTTGAGAGAGACGAGACGATTCAAAAATTTTGCCAACAAGTCGCCAACCAATCAGATGGAAGCACTGTTACAACCCTATACCCGGCATTCCTGGATTTTACAAACCGAAACCAAGACACATACGCTCCTTCTTCCTTTATTATTATTCTATGGATATTCCTTGCTAAATCTTTTTCGCGTGTCGTTAAAATAAAATTATTAAATTTTAAACTAATTTTCATTTCATCTGGATTAAATTTTTTCTTAATATTTTTAAAATATCGATAATTTGAAATATTTTTACTATTTTAAATATTTTATTTTCTTCTCTCCAGCATCTCGAAAATGCCAATTTTTCAATTTCTTTTACTTTCTTTTCTTTTTTCATTTTTTCCCCCTTTTCTTCTTCTTTTTTTTCTCTTTTCTTTTCTTTTTCATTTAACTTTCTAAAGGTAGAAAAAAAAAATATCTGCAGACGATAAATTACAATTCTAAAATTTATTTTTTCATTGAAAATACCTAAAATAATGCGTTTTATTTATTTAAAGAAGATGACTTTCTTATCCTTATTATTAGCAATATTGACCTTTATTTAAATTTTTACAGCATTGATAATATTTTCATTTTCCTGAAAAAGTGACGTCAGAAACAGAAAAAAAAAGAAACGTAATAAGAGAAACTATTTGCAAGTTGGCAAATTTTAAAGGAAGTTTGTCAAAGGAAGGTATCAATTAAAAACATTCCTTTGTTAAAGGAAGGTTTTTAATTGATAACTTCGTTAATTAAGGTGATAGAAATTTTTAACCAAGAGGAGTATAGTCTTAATTGGAGTATTTGGAAAACATTGTTAACTCTCATGACGCTGAAGACACTTCCGTTCGCGAGGAAATGCGGTCGTAGTAAAAAAAAAAAAATTGAAACAAGCGACAGTAACTTACTTTTATCTATGTACAGAGAGAAATGTTTGAAAATTTAGCCATCACTGTAAAAAATATGTTCTATTTGCTGCCAGAAATTCTCTGCAATTTGAAAAAATTCGCGTAATTTACGAAAAAGTTACGTTGTCAGAACGTATTTTTTGTAATTACAGAAAATTTCTGGCAGCAAATACAGGGATGGAACACGGGCGCAGAATTCATACCACTATCAATATAAGAAAATTTTCTACCTCTTGAATCAACGATATTATAGGTGGAGAAATTTCTTAAACGGATTCCGGTATAAATTCTGCGCCCGTGTTCCATCCCTGCAAATAGGACATATTTTTTACAATGATTGGGACCAGATTTTTTGAGACCGTTCAGAAAAGCAGTGGACATGATTTTTCAAAAACTATTACACCGATCTTGTTGAAAATTTTCACACTTCTTCAGACTAATATTGACTAGTGCTTGAACGAACGATTTTTTTTTTTTTTTTTTTTTTTTTTAAGAAAAGATATTTGAATTTTTAGCAAGGTTGTATGCAAAAACCATACAATTTTCGGTACATTTTACGCTAGGTATAGTCTACTAAACTTAGTTTTAACCCTTTCAGGGACGGTGGCTAGAGGGTCTATCCACCTACTTTGGAAATTTTTCTCTAGGTTTGCAGTGGCTACTTTTTCTATCCACTTTTATGAAAAGTTAATGTGTACTTCTAAAATTGAAATAGAGATGGCAGCACTACAGTAACTTTAAGCAGGATGTGCCTGTGACTTTTTTAAATGGACAAGTTGCGGGAAAAATTTTTGAAGTTTCTTGTATATATTTTTATGAAAAATGATTTTTTATTCAAAAGTATTTGGTAGTGTAAATATACTGTAATGCACCTTTTAAATAAAACAGATTTACATATTATCTTAGATCATTAATTTAAGTTTGATTTTTAGGAGCATCTTTTAGGTGGATAGACGCTCTAGCCACCGCGCACATATGTCAGGGGAGATACCATAAGACAGGCTCTGCTGGGGGAAAAGAATACCAATTTCTTTTCCTTTGAGATAAACAATTAAAGAGGGTCTTTTGGGGTTAGTGAACTGTGATAAATATAAACAGTAAGGGATAGCAGAATGTAAATACAGATGCAAACAAGCGTGGGAGGATTCTTATAAAAAAGCTATTCAGTATTTCTGTTTACAGTATAGAGAGAGGCTGCTTTTTTCTATTGCTCTTATATCGTGATTTTTTAAAATAAATTTTTATTTCCATAGCTTTTAAATTTAGTTAATTTCTCTATATAATCTTAAATTAAATTTATATATCTTAATTTTTATCACAATAATGCCTAGAAAAGGCTTATCTTTGGATGAAGCTATTGCTCTGTTTGAAGAGCTACCCTCAGATGATGATTCTGCAGTATCTGGATCAAGTGATAATGAGGGATATGTTCCAGATTTACCTGAAGAAGAAATCGTTTCAAGTTCGGAAGATGAACAAACCAGTGAAATAGAAGGTTCTTCTAACTCAAGAGGGCGAGTAAATTGGAGCAAAAATTTTCAAGTTCGCCAATCTGTTCCAGAATTTATTGAAGAAAGTGGTCCTGCACCTGAGGTCCTTGATATTGATAATCCAACACCACTTGGAATATTTTTTATGTTTATGGCAATGAAATTTTGGGAAGATTTAGTTTTTCAAACAAACTTGTATGCTACCCAGTTAGGAAAATCTTTTACTCTAATAAATATAGAAGAATTCTTAAGATTTATTGCTATAAATCTTCTTATGGGAATAAAACGCTTGCCCAGCTATAGATATAAATGAATAACTATAATTTTTATTCCTTAAATAGTGAATAATTTTTTCTTATTACTAATGCATAAAGGTTTCTAAACAAATTTTAAACAGCCCATATATGTGTGTGTATATACATAATAAATCCTTAAAAAAGGATAAAGAAGCATTATAATTTAAGTAATAATTAATTATTGTTACATTGTATTATTATAATTATATTTTCAAGGCATAGTTTCAATTTTGATTCCTTAAATACATAAATATTTATTTCCATACGAAAATTAAGGTACATGACGTACGTGCGCAGTGGCTAGAACGTCTAGCCACCACCCACAAAAAAATCCCCACATGCTGAATTTTTTTCTTTATCAAATATGACTTGTAGGGGATGTTTACTTTATGATATATATATATTTAAAAGGAAATTCAACCATTTTTACTTAGTGCCCCTGAAAGGGTTAATCGAAAGAAAGAAAAAGAAAAATATTTTGTTAAGGCACTAGTCAATTCTATTTTGAAGAAATATGACAAACCTCAATAAAATCGTTGCATTAGGTTTTTAGAAATCGTATCCATCGATTTAAAAAATAGTATTTACAGAAAAAAATTAAAGTTTTAAATATTAATTAAAAAATATGGGAAATTTCCAAAGGCTCTCCCTCCTAGAATTTTTCTAACTTTTCATAAACAAGCATCAGGTATTTTAAAACTGCTGATTACTTCATACATTAAACTTACAAAATCCAATAAACATATGTTAAGTAACGATAATAAAATTATTATTTTTCCTATATATACAGTGAAACACTCTAAATCAACTCACTAATTTATAAATAGTCTTCTATTTGAAAAAAAAAAAATAATAATAAGAGTATCCTAGGGATTTTTGATGATCTGGCTCAATAAATAGCTTTTATAAGGAGTACTTTTCTGCATTATCATTCACAAATTACTAAAGAATCTGAAAACCGGAGAAAATTGATGATAGCCAGACTGGGTGAATTATTCTTCATTTCTATTAAACTTCTATGCAAATAATTATGCGGGCTTGGTCTAGATCTCAATGAAATCCGAAACTTGTAAGATTAGAACTTCTTTTACCGCTAAAATTAAATTTCTTGGAGAAGAAAAATGGACTGAGCAAATGTTTGGCTAAGTGGAGGTGGTTCCATCAACACCACTTCATCATTCCGAATGTTATCATTATGGAGATCTCATCGTTGTTGGGTGAAGCCAGATAACATCTTAATGCCATTACGTACGAGGAGGGCTAAGCTTTGTTTTCTGGTACCTCACAGGGTCAAAAGGGTCATTTCCATTATATCAGTAACCGCCTCCTTTTAACACTTCAAATTTGTTTTGTCTCCAGGTGATAGAATACGGCATCATGTGTGATGAACCTATTAATGAAAGGGTGGGAGTGAGAGAGAGAGATCCGAAAAAGATGAATCCAGAATATAATAGGAACACGTAGAATAAATCTTGTAAGAGATATAGAATTAAAATTCATCTGTTAAAAGCTCTGTGACAAGATAAGAAAGCTAGTGTAGTAGATTGAAAGAGTAAATGTGTTTTAACTGAGCTGAAAGCGAATGAGAATTATAAATTACACAAGTGATATTTCAGAATTTTGACATTGATGTTTGAAAGAAGAAAAATTCTTCGAGTACGTGCATTAATTTTTTATGATAGCGGTTTGTTAGTTCATGTTAAAGGTTGTAAATATGTACTACAATCATTACATATAATCTGAAAATTAAATTTTTACGTACACACTTGAACGATAATATAGTTTAAAACTTTTATAATCTAGTAACCCTAAAATAAAAAGAAACGTGCGCCTAAATTATATACGTGCTTCAAAAACGTGTTCCTTTGTCCTGCAAATGTTATTCTCAATTTTTATTATATATATATATATATATATATATATATAATCAGAACGTACAGTAGAAATATAATATTATCAGTACATACAGTTGGAATTTAATGATTTATTATCTGAATTCAAGCAATTAATATGATCCAAAACAAAGACCACCCAAATCAAACTAAAAATGAAATAAAGTCAAATCTAAATGAATTAAAGCAATTTGGAATAAAAAAAACAGCATTATTTGCATTCTAACGTTATTAAGGGACTGGTAGAATGCAAACATGCTAAATAAATAAATGCTTTTCTGTCACAAAGATAGCAAAAGCTAAGTATTTCTTTGTGCAAAGGCCCGAAACATCCATTGGAAATAAAATTAGAAAAAACGTATATAAAAATAAACTCACCAAAACATATGAGAAACCAATAAATTAGTTAAAAAATTATGAGTGATAAAACACCAAAAAAATTTGTAATTATGCATCAATAATCACAAATAAAATAATCAAGAAATAAGCTAGATTCCAAATCAGTGCTACTAAGAGATAGATTTTCAGGATAATCAACAGGTAAATCTTGATTGGTGTTATGCTTATCCAAATATAATATAATTATATCATCAATATATCTTAGAAATCTAAAATTAGTACATTCAGTGTCAGGCTCATAATAATATAAATATAGATCAGCTAACATACTAGATGCAATACCACCTTGTGGCAACCATAAACGTTGTTTATATAAAGAATTATTGAATGAAATATAGTTATGATTTAGATAAACCTAGCCAGTGTTTTAAAAACTGAAGGAATTATGTTATTATTTAGATTTAGAAAATGCAGATTTTCTACAAAAAGTTTATTTATAATATCAAACATATCTTAATAACAATATTATTAAAAAGGTCGTTGAAATCAAATGTTTTTATACCAGTAATATCAGTAAGATTTTTAAATTTATTTTTGAGTTGAAAACTATTTTTTATAAAAAAAATTATTCTTATTAGTTACAATATAACTATGTAATTTTTTAAGGATATTTAACAACATAATATTTGCATTAGAAGTATAGGAGTTACAGGCAACAGTAACAGTACGAAAATTGATAGGATCTTTATGAAATTTTGGAATTATAACTAAATAAGGATAATTATAGTTCTTATTCTTAGTATTTATTAATTTGTAATAATTAAATATATGCCTATTTTTAATTTCTAGATTATCAGTACTCTTAATAAAATTATTACTTAGTATCCATGGTATCAAAAAGAAGTTGTTCATAATACTTTTTGCAAACAATTGCATAGTTGTTAGCGGCCTTGTCAACATAAGTAATAATGAATTTAGACTGTAAATCTAGAATTGCTGAATCAATTTCTTTGAAATTGCAGTACTTGATATTTGAAAGATGGTGCATATTATATACTAAATCAAGTTTAAATTTATCAAGTAACTTAAATTTCCACGCATTAAAAAAATCCACAGGTTTATTATAATCAATAGCAATTTTGTATATAAAGAGATCCAAGTCCAAATTAAATTGAGTAATGATATCAATAAATTTGTATCTTGAAGGCATACGGAATTTAGTACCATACTTCATCATATATATATATATATATATATATATATATATATATATAAAGTACCATTTTGATCCCACACAAAAAATTTTTTAAAAGTTACTGCGCATAAGAGTCATAGGCTATTTTGTATTTGTTTTAATGGGTTACTGTAAAAATTAACTTCGTGTTTTCATATAGAAATCCATGATATAAAATGGATTAAATGTGAGAATGTGTAAAAGAAATAACACAGATTAAATCGGATTGATCAAGAATAAGAATAGAAAATGGGTTATTTTAGCAATTGCTATAGCTAGAAGACTTCGTCTGCTCTTTGTTTTACTATGTCATGTGACCTCTGACGTCAGCTGGGAAGAGCCCGTGAGTAAATAGAATGAGTCGTAACGAATCATGAATCACTCTAATGACCGTATTCACCATTAACTTTAACTCCCGGTTCAAAGCAAAAACTTGAAAAGCGTCTAAAGGCAGAGTACAGCTCTCCAGTAAAATTTGGCACACTGTTTCTGCCATCTAGCGTCGAAGATTTCATGTAATCTTTGATTGGTTATTTTCACAAAAAAAAAAAAATCTAAAAATAACTATACCGCTACATGGCAGAAACAACGAGGCAAAATTTGCTGAAAATTTGCCCCTCGCCTTTATACGCTTTTCAAATTTTCATGTTCGACCGAGAGTTGAAATTATTGGTGAAAAACAGCCTAAGACATTTGTAACAAGGATCTCTATATGAAAACACCCAGTTAACTTTTACAGTAATCCAATAAAACAAACACAAAATAGTCTATAACTCTTGAGTTCAGCAACTCTGAAATGGTCGTTTTCTCATCTTCCTTGCTTATTACCGAGCAACAAAATTTCAGTAGTCGTCTTGGGTGCTATCTTGGTATCCATGCACTCCAAACTTACAGTATGAAAATTTTTAGTGCTACAATATGTTTGGCCCTGGGTTCCATGGGAACCAACCCACTCTGCTCAATGGTTGCAAGCATCTTGATTATGCAAGTCCTATTCTTGTCCGTAACCACTCCTCAGGTGGAGGTAAGCGGTGGCCTAGACCGTCGTAGATACTCCTCTAAGCAACGTGACGATGATGATGTTTGGTCTCCGAGAAAAGTCTTAAGCAGAAGTTTAAATCATTTTTTTAAGAAAATGGACAAAGGGAGATATCAGATACCTGGACTGCCGATCCAAATTTCTCTTGGCAAAAAAAACAAATTTGTATTTGACGAGGTCTAAATACCCTAAAAACATTGTTTTCTAAATTTTTACATGGAATACTTCTTGTATTGTCCTTTTTTGAAAATGCGTCGGCTCTAAGTACATTGTAAATAAATTCATTGTAAATAATACTGTTATAACTTATCATTTAAATATTATTTAGTGACATTTCAATAGCTTTATCTCTTCTATCTCTTAGGTTTTAGATTTCCAGTATGATTAGAAATATAGTAATTAACCATTAAATATAGGAAAAAAGATGAAATTAACTAATTACTATTAAAATAATTACTATTACAGTTTAATTAATTACAGGTTAATTGGAAATTCTTGATTCCGGATAAGTGAAAATTCCAAACATTTGAATTCATGAAAATTAGAATTAAAAAAAATATATATTAATGCTTTAAAATGTAAAATTTTTATACAGAAACGAAAATAAATTTTATTTTGTCATAGATTTTTTATTAGCACAGTACGTATAAAAATTCTACTTACTTAGTATCCTTGTAAAAGTATTATAATTCATGCAATGAAAAAAATCCACATGGTTTTTACAAAAATGGCTTGTTGTCACATGCCTATTCAATTTGATCCAACCCTCATAGTGTAGAAATTAGGAGGTAACGCAGTTCAAATTATTTGAATCCATATCTGCAATGAAAAAGAATCCTTAGTGCACTTGTAAAACAACTACATTCATGAAAATCTTTGAAGTTCGTGGAACAGGTAGCCTACAACATAGAAACTTTGAGTCAAATCGACAAGAGACGATTTAGATTTTAATTTTCGAGGTCCATTTTTTGTGAAAAATAAAATATTTTTTGTTAAAAGATGATGATCTATAAGAGGGTTTTTTGGTTCTGAAGAATTTTAAGTTCCTATTTTATTATAGGAATGGTTAGACCACTATAAATAAACAGTCGTGCGAATGAACTCCAAAATGTCGGTGCAACTGCTATGAAATAACACATAAAGGCCGGTTTCCACTGGAAGTTTAAAACCAAGGTTCAAAAAAGTCTTTAATCACGCTTCCGACACAAAGAGCCAAATGTCTTGGCATCAGTTGTAGCCCTTTTTTATCAGATTGCGCAGTTACTTCAAAGGAAAGCATGCAAAATTGACAACGATATCTGCCTCTGGCCCCTCAATTATCTCAGCTGGGGGTTAGGACCAGGCACTTTCCCCTTCGAAGCAACCTCGTTGAACCAGGTCCAACGGCTGGACCACATCAAAGGATTCTGAATAGCGCCGTTCGAAACATTTTGAACCTACCCTCAGTGGAAACTGCACTTAAGAGTGTCCATGAGTAGACCCCTCACAGTCGTTGTTGGCTTAACGTTAAATATAAACTCCGCCTCCAGGCATTAATTTTGAAATTTACATAATTTTAGAATAGGATTTATGTTTGCATTACAAATGAATATAGATTATTACTATACATATTTCTAATAAAATATTTATACCCATTGTACCTTAATAGGGTAAAAACTAATATTGGGTATATTCTTAAGAAATGTTTTAGCATACAGATTGCAAAGAAACGTCCGTCTTAGGCAGAGTTACAGATTTTCAAATGTCACAGATTCGACGGTATTTGTAGGATTCAACCCCTGGTCGCGCCTGTCGACCTAGCTGTTCGGAATTTTTCGTGTTTCTCTGCGAAACTCACGTAAGTACGTACTAGGACCCCTTAAAAGATCCGCATAGAGGGCATTCTACCCATAGGGCTACGATCCTAACATTGTCAATTGGTCTCAACCAATCAACCACCCAACACAGATTCGATTTTCTGCATTAGAAGTACTAATATAGTTCAAGATATAAACTGCACAGATAAAAGAGGTTTAGATATTTTTTTAAGAATATTTAGTGACAAAAGCGAAATTTAAGTACGATTAGACAGGTTCTATTTCATCAGTAACACATTCTTCAAACCAATAAGAAGTACTAATATACGTAGTGTTTCCACTGTAATCAATGTCATGTTTTTCTTTCAATTTTAACTCTTTTTATATAGGCTCAATGAAACAAAACTTTTATATTTATGTCTAATTTACGTCACAGTGTACTTTAAAATATATATTTAAATAAGAAAGTGTTGCTCTCTTGCACTCATATTAAATAAAAGTAGGTCAAGTCTCTAAAAATGGCGGAATTTCGGCCCAAATATGCGAAATTGTGAATCTTTGGACCCCTGGTGAACAAACAATTACTGGAATAATATAAATAATATTGATTTAAACTTAAAATACGCATATTTTAAAATAGTTAAACGCAAAAATTTCACACCTGTGATCAATCTGATATTTTCGTCAAATTTCAAGGTAATAAAATCTCCTTATGGACACTCAACCATTGTAACTGCTTTTATGAAAAAGAAAAATATCCTGTAAAACCTTCCATTTTTAATAGTCACTCCGTTACTCTATATAATGCTTAATATCAAGTTAATAAAGTTTCGTTGAGCCAAATACAGGCATTAATTAAAAACTAGCGAGCTCCGCCCGCTAGCGGGTCAGTATTTTCAAATGAATCACTAAAATTAATGAATCACTAACAGTAACTTTTAGTGTTAAGAAAAGAAATTTAAAAAAAAAAAATCATTTCTGATTGGGTAAAAAGTCGGCCCGGGTCCCCACTGCCTTCGGCAGCGCTGACCCATGCGCGCTGCGCGCGCGTATTCCTTCCCTGACCCTTCGTGCCCCCCCCTCAAAAAAAAAATCTGATCGTGTAAAAACTCACACCGGGTCCCCACTGCCTTCGGGAGCGCAGACCCATGCGCGATGCTCGCGCACGTGTGAGGGTATACGTGCGCTGCGCGCACATATTCCTTCTCAAGTTAAATTTTTATTCTTAAGAAAAGAAAATTAAAAAAATCATTTCTCATCGGGTACAAAGTCGGACCGGGTCCTCACTACCTACGGCAGCGAAGTCCCGTGTGCGCTGCGCGCGTTTAAGTTAAGGAATACACGCGCTGCGCGCGCGTATTCCTTCCCTGACCCTTCGTGCGCCCTAAAAAAATCATTTCTGATTGTGTAAAAACTCACACTGTGTCCCCACTGCCCTCGGCAGCGCAGACCCATGCGCGCTGCGCGCGCACGTGTGAAGGTATACGCGCACTACGCGCACACATTCCTTCTCAAATCAAATTTTTTTCTTAAGAAAAGAAAATGAAAAAAAAATCATTTCTCATCGGTTAAAAAGTCGGACCGGGTCTCCACTGCCTTCGGCAGCGCTGTCCCGTGCGCGCGGTGCACGCCTATATCTTCCCCACCCTTTCAGCATTTTCTAATTAACCTACATATATAAATTTTGAACGGTCTAACTGAATTAGCTGAGATGCAAAAGAAAATATAATCAGGGCACCTCAAAACGTGCAATTCTGGTTAAAACGTTCGATAATATAAAAGAACTTTAAAATATCTTTCGAATGATGTATTAAAAATAATTTAATCATAATAAGAAATTGAAATATTGAAATTTTAAAATTTTACAGCGCCATCTGGCGGTAGAAATTTCTGTAATCTACTGTTCGATTCCAAATCAACAAAGCTATCTAATGATGTATTACTTATGAAATTATTTTAATTAGTAGCTGAGGTACAAAAGAAAACCGATTCAGGAGACCTCAAAACGTGTAAATGAAGCGAAATCTGGAATCCCACTTTCGATAATATAAGAGTACTTTAAAATATCTTTCGAATGATGTATTAAAAATAATTTAATCATAGTTAGAATTTGAAATACGCGTATTAGAATAAAATTTTATTTGCAATTAAATTGTAAATTTTTTATTTATTCTCGAAACCCGATGAAATTTGAACTGCAACTTCGTCTTGTGATGTTAAAAGTGTATAGCAAGTTTGAAATAATTTCGAAGAAAATTGAAGCATTTTTAAATTTGCAATTTTTATTTCCAGTACAAAATCAGTAAAGCAGGAAGTAAAATCTATTTATTCTTGCGCCCGGCGCCATGGTAACCGAAATTGCGAAATTAATAAAACTCTTGTGATTTGTTGCCACCTTTTTTTCATACTTTAGTTAGTTTTAAAAAATCTAATTGCCCGATCGATAAGCCGTTTAAACCATCGGATTAAGAAAAAAAAGCCCTTTCCAATGGTATCTTATTTGTAACGATACGACTGATATTTCTAATTTATTTTCCACTTTTTCCGTAAAAATGTCACTTTTTAAGCATTTAATCATGAATTCTGGGTCATTTTTCGGTAGATATGGGTCGACGTTTTAATTAATATCTCTGCTAATTAGGGTCGCATCGCTTAGCGAATTATCGTGATGTCGAGATGAAGAAATTCTGCGTCTGTCGACACCGGTTTCGAGGCGATGCGACCATTAGCGCCGGAGCTTTAGCGATGACAAGGCATTTCTCACAGACAGACAGACAGATGCGCACAGATTTTAATAATATAAGGAGATAATTCTGAAAACAAGGAAACTTTTTATAAAAGGCTTATTGTCCAAAACAAAATCTTGTGAAGAGGCCATTTCAATGAATTTGAATTTTGTGAAGGGGCCCATTTTATGGATTAGAAGTTTGTAAGAAGGTCTATTTTAAGAAACAGAATTTTGTGAAAAAGCAACAAATAGTCCTCATTTCTTGCTTGTATCGACCCCTAATCGAAAATTTCTTTCAAATGAAATCGTTTTCACTCACAGACTTGTACGTACATATACTCATAAACACATAAACTTCAAAATAACAAAGATAAATTCAAGGAACCCCAGAACGCATTACCAAATTCTCGTAATCTAATTTGTACCTGATTATAATACTTTCCTTATATAATATATGTTCATAAAGTAAAAATCACAATGTAGTATCAGAAAAACATTTGTCTCTTTTTTTTTTAGAGGGGTAAAATAAAATTATAGAAATTTGCTTCCGTTTTTGATTTATTTGCCGTCGAACTGGGATGCGCCAAACCTCGTATTATTATTTTTTTTTTTCCAGTTGATATGCTGTTAACCTCTTCTCCAAATATGTATCACCAGGATTTCATCTTTACTGAAGCATAAGTTTGTCCTTATCAATTGCTGGAGATCCTGTGAGGAATTCGAGTGGGCCATATCTCGATTCCTCAATCTTAATCTTAAAGATTAACTTAATTACTTAATTAGATAATAAGAAGAGTTCGAGACAAAGTTAGATATAAAATAACAAAATTTATTAATGACCAATTTCAAGGCGGGTGTTGGACTAACTCAGTTTTAACTCTCAAATGACCTCTGGGAATAACTTCAACAAAGCATAAAATAAAAGGTAACTTATCTCACCAATACTGATCTTGTCGACGGCTTCTCTCTGTTGACCACTAACTATTCTCACACAAGAATCGTCGGCTGGATTCCCTAGGCGCGACAGATTCTTCTCTTACTTTATTCTACAGCGCTACACATCTCTACCATCACTTAACATTCGCATAAGAACTATCATCGCCAGCATTACTCTCCTACTGTCCACTTCACACACACACCTCTCTTTTCTTCACCTCTTCCCACACTAATCCACTACAATTCTCTACCACTACCAATTCACTATTTTCCTCTACCAAAACAATCTCCCTCTTATACTACATTCTACAACTTCCTTTCTCTTCATTTCAATCAAAACCTTACAAATCGTTTTCCATTCATCTAACTCTCAGAACCTAATTCTTTCACTGCAGCACCATGTCGACATAAAACTCATCCGACCAAGACTTTTGCCGAGTCACTGGCGACGAAGTGATTTAACCGTCTCAACTTTATAATTTGCAAGATTCATCTTAATTTCAAACCAACTGTGGAGACGCTCTGTAGTCTCAACCTCACAATCCTTCTGCTTCAAAACCATAAATGACCCACAACACCATATTGCCGTCATTCAAAACTTCATGATAATCCAATTTTGAACCTTTGTTTATCGATTTATTCTGAGCTTCTTTGCCCTTACAGTACAGCGAGAGATTGAGCAGAATGAAGTCTTGTCACTAAATTTGCAAGGTTATCCCAATTTCCTTATTGGGAAAAAACATAACATTCGTTATATTTAAACTTCAAAATTCATTCACACAATAAAACTGAAGAAAGCTCAACCAGTTTCGAAAGGACGTGGCCTTTCTTATTCAGGTGCAAATAACACGTAAATTTTGTCAGCCTTGGAGACAAAAGCAAGACTGAAAGCAGGGCAAAATCCAGAAGAGGAGGAGCAACATAACTAACCAATAGGAAACAACAAACAAGACCAATCAGAGAGGAATACAATATAAAATACCATATACAGAAAAATATAATAAAAATAAAAATATAATAAAGTTAAAAATTAAATTTAATAAAATAAAAATTATTCCTTCTCTCCTTTTTTTTTTTTTTTTTTTTTTTTTTTTTTTGAGGGGGGTTGTATTTCTCTTTGACTGGTCTTGGTGGTTGCTTCCTATTGGTTGGTTGTGTTGCTCCTCCCCTCTGGATTTCCCCTTGCTTTCAGTCTTGCTTTTGCCTCCAAGGTAGTAGCACGTGTTTTTTGCACCTGAAGAAGAAAGGCCACGTCCTTTCGAACTGGTTGTGCTTTCTTTAATTTTATGGTAGGTGAAAAAGTTTTAAAGTTTAAGTATTGAATGTACACCAGTTTTGATTTTAGTTTTGTGATTATCCTCATTCTGGGTTTCTCAAATTACATTTTGTAGTTTCGTAAACATTCCTTATTTCGCTTTTCTTTCCTCTCTGTTTTATTCTAGATTTTATAAGAAAAGTCTAACTTGGTTAATCGAAAGCCAACTGTGTTTTGTTTCTTAAAGCAAATTACTGAAACGAATTTCAACTGTTCCACGGCATGTTTTGTTTATTAATCTCTTCTCATCTCTCATTCTTTACTACTGATTCAGCATCAAGATATGCCTGCTGACAACCAGGATATATGATGAATATCAAAATACAATTTGCTGAACGAAACTGATGAGACTATAAATTAATAAGAAAAGCTTTATTGTAATCCACTACAGGTTGTTGTCGATTAACAGCATTCATAATGTGCCACAATGAGTGGCTTAAAAGAACAATTTAACGTCTATCTTCTCCACATCTTTGATTGTAAACGCCCTGACATGTGAAATACACAGGAGTGGCTCATGCAATGAGTATAAGGGGCGCACGTTTTAGAGGAACATGACAGTTGAGGTCGCATACAGTCAGCCGGACAGAAAGGCAGCACCCACGTGACAGCTGCTTGAAAACTTAGGTACATCCACACCAGACAGTTGACGAGAGAGACTTCGAAATCTGAAAGCCGTCAGTATGTTATGAGATATAGTATTTGAATCTTTCCTGACATGCTATAATGGAATAGAGACGTTTTCATTTTTTTCTTACGTGATTTACATGTGAAGAGTTGAGGGCTGTGTTTTGAAAAGTTTTTGAAACAATAGAAAATTGCTACTGTCATATGTTTTGATGTTTCTTCTGGTTTTATATGTCGTTCGTTTATTTAAAATCATTCTTTTATACCTTGATTTTTTTTTTTTTTTTTTTTTTTTATCATCCAATGCGTAGGTGGAATTTATTGTATGAAAAATTAAGACTTGACCACCATTTTCTGCTGAAAAACCTTTAAGTAAAAAAATAAAATAAAATAAAGCAAAATAAACTTTGTAGTTTGGGTCTGTTTTGTTTATTGTAAATTTTTTTTTTACTACAAAGGTGAGGAATCTGATAGGTTTTTGGATATGATATTAAAATACATTTTCTCCAGGTCATTGTTTTAAATTTTGCAGAGAAGAGTCAATGATTCTTTCAGCATGAGACTTAAAAATCTAAAAATAAAGTGTTAGGAATATGCATTTGTAAAAAAAAAAAAAAAAAAAAAAAAATGAAAGAAAGAGAAAAAAAAAAAAAAAAAAAGAAAGAAACTAGTAGCCACCAGAAAATCTTCTTCTGTATTTTCTTATACAAATTCACGTACATTAGACCTAAACAGTCACCACTGCATTTTATTTTGTAAAAACTTTTTTTTTTCTATTTTCTCTCTCTCTCTCTCTCTCTCTCTCTCTCTCCCCCCCCCCCCCTTAAAAATTAAGAAGATCGATAACTTGGTTTCAAGTTATTACAGGTGTTCAATCATTCGTTTCAAAGGTTTCAATGCGTTCTTTTGAAAAATATTCATATTAAAAATTTGCCCCCCCCCCCGCTTCCGAAGGAGAGGGTAAATTTTTAGTATCTCACATCCTCTAGGAGGCAGCATGCTCCTAGATATATAAACATTTTATCCTAATTAATTAATACTATATTAAAGAAAATTTTTCAGATTCACAATTTTTTGTTAAAAATAATCATCATTGTCAACATTTATCAAAATTTTATTGTATACTTCCATATTAAAGATTCTGTAAAAACTGGGCGACAGCGCCCCTTGTTGAATGATATGCATCAATAGTTGATAAACACCAATTTATATCGAGGTGCAACTACATAAAAAATTTTATGAAAGTCTGTTCATTAGTTCTTGATATAGAGAGAGCTTTTGCAAAATTTTTCTTAGACACAGCAGACAGACGAACCTTTTCTAAAAGTTGTCAAATCGTGTTGAGAACATGTCAAAACTCATAAAACCATCAAAAACCGGAAATCGAAATTTGATAAGTATCTAATATTTTCCTCTGTTTAATATACATGAAAGTAAAAATAGATTTCTATCTGGACACATTTCACATAAAACGGGTTATGTACCATTTCGATAAAATGTATAAATAACAAAAATAAGCACGTTGATTTATGCAAAATTACACCAAAATAAGCTTTTAAAACTGTAGATAAAACTTACTTTCGTTTAACCTCGTATTAAAATAATATAATTGAGATGATAAATCATCTTTCATCTCTTATGAATAGTTCCTGGATCTTCAGGTGTCAAAGGTTATTGGTGAACTTAAACTTAACCGAGTTAAAGGTTGTTCAAACTGAACCCTCCTTTTTTTTTTTTTTTTTTTTTTTTTTGTCTGGTTTTATTTATTATTTTTCAGCATAATGAATATTAAAGATTTACCAAAATATAAATTATGTGTATTTTTTAAAATCAACCAACTTCAGCTAATTTTAAATATTATTATTATTACAAATAATGCTGTTAATCGTGTAAACTTGCTATGAAAATGTATTCTGAAATTTTAATTCTAAAAATTCGTTACCAAAATTTCATTAAAATATAATTTTAAAAATAATATGTTCGTTTTCCTTTCTTTTTCCCCTATTCGCAAATATATTTTTCAATATTTTGTTTTAATATAACAAATGTAATAAACTTGCTAGTTAATAGCGGATTTTTTGGTGTCTACTATTCAATAAAAAAGTTAATTATATATTCAAATGGAAAAGCTAATATGATTTTAAAATTGAATGAAATTGGTGAAATCGCATATGTGAGGTTAAAGGAAAAAGAAACTTTTTTTTTTTTTTTTTTTTTTTTTTTTGTATGCAGAAACATCAGACACATCATATATTTAGGAATAAAAATAGTTGCGCATGTGTAATATAGAAAATAATGATAGGATAGAAAATAATAATAGGCAAAAAATTGTAATGGGTACTAATTGTTAGATGCATCAAAAGTTCAAAAAGCACTCTTATTAAAGAGTAATAAAAGAAGATATTTCAGTTCAGTCCAACATTCAACTTATCAAGTTTTCCTTTTCTTAGAAGTGAATTATTGGATAATAAAAGTTCTGACGAAAAATCTACGAAAAGTAAGCTACCAAACAGAATGTATATAAATATTTTTATGCAGAAAACGTTAAAAAGTTTAACCAAGGGCTAGATCAAAAATTGCCAATATACTCAGAATATATATATATATATATATATATATATATATATATATATATATGTGTGTATATATATATATATAATATATATATACCGCCTTCATCTAGAAGAATAAGTAACAATTCTCTGAATTCCAACACTAGAAATACAGATTTCCGAGTTGTGCATATAAGATAAACAAAATAGACAAAATAATCGAAAATTTCTAGTCTATACTTTTCTAGATGTTGAAAGGATATATTATATTATCAATCCTTTGTCAGAGCATAGCCTCCTAAACTTGATGCCTTCCGCGTGGCTCAGAAACTTGGCAATAGTTCAAACGGTAGACCACACCACCTGGTACAGATTGCGCACTTTTTTAATCAACTGCCAACAATAATTTTAAGAAGTGATATATGATATCACTGCGGTTATTAATTAACGGTGATTATATAATCGGCGATTATATAATCGCCGTTTCTTCGATTCTATTCGCCTTTTATGTATATCAAATCGCACTTTTAAAAATTTTTGGTTGCTTAATAAAAAAGTCGCACAATCTGTACCAGGTGGCGCTGTCTACCGCCAAGTTTCCGAGCCATGCGGAAGGCATCTAGTTTAGGAGGCTATGGTCAGAGTTCGTACAGATCCACCCTTTTGTTACTAAACTCATCGCTTTTCTTCGCATTTATTTGCAGAGATGTTTGAATAGGTTTGACCCCGATAATGTAAGAAAACGCTCTAGAATTTTAATAAGGGTGTCTAGAAATGGTTGTCAAGGAAAACTAGAATTTATAAGGATGATATGGAACTATTTTTTCTAGAGCTACAATTTCTTTTGTAGAAATCAGTCGCAGATTCTTCTTTTTTTTTTTTTTTCAAAGTACAGCAAAATCACTAATAAGTTTTATTGAGAAATAGAAGTATTAAGAATAATATTAAGAAAACATTCATTTTATAAAAATAAAATACTAGCAGGCAACGCCCGCTTCGCTGATCCCTATTTTTAAAAGAATCACTATAATTACTGAATTCTCAAAATTGCATTAATTTTTATCACGTGAAAAAAAAAAAAAGAGAAACAAAATCTGATTAGGAAAAATGTCGCACAGGGTTCTCACTGCCTTCGGAAAAAATTCCCAGAATGCTCTAACTCTTATTTCTATTATTTTCCCCCTTCGCCTCCCCCTCCTATCTATCCTAATAATTTTACAAATTTGGAAATATCCGCAATCGATTTGTAAGTATCAAAAACCTCTATGCACCAGTTTTCAACGATATATCTCTATTTTTATTATTTTTTAGGTATGAATATATGGTTTATAGAAATACCTCTCATAGAACACAATGCTTTGAAATATTTTCGGGTGTCTCTGTACACAAACCAGTACAGGTATAAACTCCATTTTCAAAAGGGAACATCCGATAGTGAAATTGAATAACATATATCAGTTTCAAGAAGATCCATAAATATTTACGGGAGTTAGAGCTCGGAAAGACAGACAGGCAGACAGACACACGGACAGGCAGATGCACAAAACTGAAATCATATTCACACTTAAAAAATGTTAGAAAGTGTTAAAAACGCTTAACGTAAACGAAAGTACAATTCTAGCAATTTTTTATTAATAGCTCTTAATAGAACTGGATATTTTTGTGCAACCCTGTAAATTTAATGCTAATCATGCTATATTCAATGCAAAACATACTTTTGTACATACAAATAACATATTTCAATTTCCTAAAACTTCGTGGAAAGTAAAGTTATTAAAATTTGATTTATAGAAATATCTCTCATAAAACGCAACGCTTTGGAATACTTTTGAGTATCCCTGTACACATAAACCGATGGTGGTATTTCCTCCATTTTATACAGGAAACATCCAATAGTGAACTTGAATAACATATTTCAATTTCATTCAGATATGTCTACAGTGGAGGTATGAAAATAGGGTTTATAGAAATACCTCTCATAGAACACAATGCTTTGAAATACTTTCGAGTGTCCCTGTACACAAACTAGTAGAGGTATAAACTCTATTTTCAATAGGGAGCGTTCGATAGTGATCTTGAATAACATATTTCAATTTCATTAAGATATGTCTACAGTAAAGGTATGAAAATATGGTTTATAGAAATACCTCTTATTTTGAAATACTTTCGAGTGTCCCTGTACACAAACCAGTAGAGGTATAAACTGCATTTTCAATAGGGAACGTCCGATAGTGAACTTAAATAACATATATCAGTTTCAAGAAATTTCATAAATATTTACGGGAGTTAGAGCGCGGACAGACAAACGGACGGACAGACAGACAGACAGACAGACAAACCGAAGTCATAAACACTTTTCAACCTTGTTGGAAATTGTTAAAAAAAATGAATGAATGAATGAATGAAAATGCAGATATTCTAAACATATTTGGAACACAGAACCTGTAGTTCTTGGAAAAAAGAAAATTTTCAGGTAATAATAACATTTTATTCGCTATTTTTTCTGTAGATTCCAAACTGTATTTTTAACACTTTCCAACAAGGTTGAAAAGTGTTTATGACTTGGGTTTGTCTGTCTGTCTGTCCGTCTGTCTGTCTGTCCGCGCTCTAACTCCCGTAAATATATATGGAATTTCTTGTTACTGATATATGTTATTCAAGTTCACTAACGGATGTTCCCTATTGAAAACGGAGTTCATATATCTACTGGTTTGTGTACAGGGACCCCCGAAATTATTTCAAAGCATTGTGTTCTATGAGAGGCATTTCTATAAAAGATATTTTCATACCCTTACTGTACAAAAATCTTAATGAAATTGAAATATGTTATTCAAGTTCACTATCGGATGTTTCCTATTGAAAATGGAGTTTATACCTTTACTGGTTTGTGCACAGGGACCCACGAAAATATTTCAAAGCATCGTGTTTTATGAGAGGCATTTCTATAAACCATATTTCCATACCCTTATTGTACACAAATCTTGATGAAATTGAAATATGTTATTCAAGTTCACTATCGGATGTTCCCTCTTGAAAATGGAATTTATACCTCTACTGGTTTGTGTACAGGGACCCCCGAAAATATTTCAAAGCATTGTGTTCTATGAGAGGCATTTCTATAAACCATATTTCCATTCCCTTACTGTACACAAATCTTAATGAAATTGAAATATGTTATTCAAGTTCACTATCTGATGTTTCCTGTATAAAATGGAGCAAATACCACCAATGATTTGTGTACAGGGACACACAAAAGTATTCCAAAGCATTGCGTTTTATGAGAGATATTTTTATAAACTAAATTTTAATAACTTTACTTTGCACGAACACTTATGAAATTGAAATGTGTTATTTATAAGCACAAAAGAAAATGCCTTGCATAGAATATAGCATGATTAGCATTAGATTTACAGGGTGACACAAAAACATACAGTTATATAAAGAACTACTAATAAATATTTGATAAATGTGTACTTTAAGCGTTTTTAACACTTTCTAACATTTTTAACACTTCCCAACAAGGTTGAAAAGTGTTAATGACTTCGGTTTGTCTGTCTGTCTGTCCATCTGTCCGTCTGTCTGCCTCTCCGTGCTCTAATTCCGGTAAATATTTGTGAAATTTCTTGAAACTGATATATGTTATTCAAGTTCACTATCGGAAGTTCCCATTTGAAAATGGAGTTTATACCTTTACTGGTTTCTATACAGAGACACCCGAAAGTAGTTCAAAGCATTGTGTTCTATAAATCGTATTTTCATACCTTTACTGTACACATATCTTAATGAAATTGAAACATGTTACTCCAGGATTTTTCCTGTATAAAATGGATTAAATACCAACTCTGTTTTACATACAAGGACACTCGAAAAGTATTCTAAAGCATTGCGTTCTATGAGAGATATTCCTATAAATCAGATTTTAATAACTTTACTTTCCACGAAGTTTGAGGAAATTGAAATATGTTATTTATATGCACAAAAGAATGCTTTGCATAGATTATATCATGGTTACCATTAGATTTACAGGGTGAAGCAAAAATATTCAGTTATATTAAGAGCTATTAATAAAAAATTTCTAGAATTGTACTTTCTTTTACATTAAGCGTTTTTGACAGTTCCTAAAAAATAAGTGTGAATATGATATCAATTTGTGTATCTGTCCGTCTGTCTGCCCGCGTTCTAACTCCCGTAAATATTTATGGAATTTCTTGAAACTGATATATGTTATTCAAGATCACTATCGGATATTTCCTATTGAAAATGCAGTTTATACCTCTACTGGTTTGTGTACAGGGACACCCGAAATTATTTCAAAGAATTGTATTCTATGACAGGTATTTCTATAAATCGTATTTTCATACCTTTACTGTACACATATCTTAATGAAATTGAAATATGTTATTCAAGTTCACTATTGGATGTTTCCTATATAAATTAGACTACATACCACCACTAGTTTATGTACAGGGGCACTCAAAAGTACTCCAAAGCATTGCGTTCTTTGTGAGATATTTCTATAAATCAAATTTTAATAACTTTACTTTCCACGAAGTTTTAGGAAATTGAAATATGTTATTTATATGCACAAAAGAATGCTTTGCATAGAATATAGCATGGTTACCATTATATTTACAGGGTGACACAAAAATATTCAGTTATATTAAGAGCTATTAATAAAAAATTACTAGAATTGTACTTTCGTTTACATTAAGCGTTTTTGACAATTTTTTAGTGTGAATATAATTTCAATTTGTGTATATGTCTGACTGTTCTTCTGTCCGTCTCTCTGTCTGTTTTTCTGGGCTCTAATTCCCGTAAATATTTATGGAATTTCTTTAAACCGATATATTTTATTGAAGTTCACTATCGGATGTTCCCTATTGAAAATGGAATGGATACCTCTTCTGGTTTGTGTATAGGGACACCCAAACGTATTCGAAAGCATTGTGTTCTAGGAGAGGAGTTTGTATAATTCATATTTTAATGCCTTTAATGTATAGAAACTTTAATGAAACTTTAATATGTTATTCAATTCCCTATCGGATGTTTCCTATGTAAAGTACAGTACATTTCTAACTGGTTTGTGTACAGGGACACTTGAAAGTACTCCAAAGCATTGTGTTGTATGAGAGTTATTTTTTTAACCCCTTAACGCGCGGCGTCCTCGCTGCGAGGACGCAAAATTTAAGATCCAGTTGCAAAAATTCATCCCGGAAAATTTTTAGCAAAAATTTACGTTTATAAGATATTAGAAAAGGCCAGTTTTTTTAACCTTAAAATTTAAAATTTCTTTTAGTTTAATTTAGTTCATGAATTCCGGTGGCATTATAATTTAAATGATCCGAATTGTCTTGCGCCGCAAAGGGTTAAACCAAATTTTAATAATTTTATCTTACACAAAGCTTAATGCAATTGAAATATATTATTCGTATGGACAAAAAAGTGTTCCTTCTATATAATATAGTATGGTTAGCATTAGATTTACAGGGCCACACAAAAATAATCAGTTACATTAAGAGGTTTTAATAAAAATTTACTGGAATTGCACTTTTGTTTACATGAGCGTTTTAACAATTTCTTATAATTTTAGTGGGAATATGATTTCAATTTATGCATCTGTCTGACCGATTGTCTACCTTTCTATCTGTTTGTCTCCGGCTCCTATCATCTGTGAATATTTTGAGAGTTTTTTAAAAATGATACATTCATGTTCCCCATGGAATGTTCCCTATTTAAAATGTCATTAATAGGTCCTGTACAACTAGTTTGTTTACAGGGACGACAACAACAACAACAATAATAATTTAAAAAAAAGCCAATGTATTACGTTTTACGACAGAATTTTTAAAAAGTTATATTTAAAAAACTTTCTGCTACAAAATATCTTAAAAACATTGACATGTATTATTAATATTCTAAAATATTGTTTTGTATAGAATATGATATGATTAACTTTCAGATTTACAGGGCTACAGTAAAATATTCAGAGAGTTTAAAAGCTGTGATTATAAAATCTAACGGCTGAATTTTCTTTTGCGTTAAGCCTTTTTAACACATTCAAAAATGCTTAAGAGTAATTTTAAAATCAATTAGTCTATCTGTATGTTTTTCAGTCCTTATGTCTGTTGGGCGATAACGTAGGCAAAGAATATTAATAGGTATTCGATACAACAGTTGCGTACAGTTGGAAAGTGTTGCTAATCAATGCGTACTGCATGATTTTTCTTTCTTGTTTTCTTTTTTTTCCAGATTCTATGTTCCAAATATTTCCACTTTATATGCATTTTTCCCCCGTATTTTTTTTTTTTTTTTTTTTTTACTGGGTAATTTCAAATAAATCAATTTAAAAATTCCAAATGCTGCCCAGATTTTTCTGAGGTCAATCAAAATTTTTATACAGACCACTAGTGGTCAAACAGAAGACTGGTTAATGACCTTTGGGCTCTACGTGCGTGACTAATAAAATAGGCTTTAAAAGTCCTAACATAGTTTTATTATTCTGGTAATTTACTAAAAAATATAAAAAATTTTAAAGTGATCAAACAACTACAAACTTTAAAAAAGAAGAATAAGAAGAATTTAAACTTGTGTATTTTCAATGTACAATCTATGATTTAAAAAAAAAAAAAAAAAACTAAAGGCATCTTTAATTTTTAAATCAATATTCATTCGATCTTATTTTTGGAACTTCAACCTTCTACTTACAGATGACGAGGTTAAAACTTAATGGGTTATCTTTCAGCGTACTTTAATTGAATTTCTTCGAAAGAGTATACGTTACTCAGAATTCCGAAATATTTGTTCGTGATTTATTGCCTGTGTCACAATTCTGATCGATTTTGTGGTTTCAATTATTGTAACCTCCTACACGTTGCTATACGTTTCGGTTTCTTATTTTTCCAACTGTCATCATTTGATTTGTTATGTTGAAATACTCAGGTGGAGAAAAACAAAAGTTTCATGTTATTTTGTAAATTAAGGTTAAGGAATGGTTAATGAGGTGTCATTCCATCATGAAGAACGTAACTTTTAGAACAAGTCAACACTACTATTTTACTTATAATCCAAATAAGTGCCAGATTTTGAACTTTTTTTCACTATAAAGCATGTTCAAAAATCGTAAAACAGGATGTCGGCAGTCGAAATTTTTTCCTTGATTCTTCCACCAGTATATTTATTTTAAAAAAAAATTTCTTAGTTAATCGTGCAAACTTACTACTAAAAATCCCAGAAAAAAAAAAAAAAAAAAAAAAAAAAAAAACATATACATAGGGTAAGTGCACCAGTGATTGACAGAAAAAAAAAAAAAACATATACATAGGGTAAGTGCACCAGTGATTGACACTTTTAGAGCAATCGCTTATGTTTTTAATGTTCTAATCATCAGAAAATATTTTTAGAAATCTTAAGTTAATACGTATGGCAGGAAAGTCATTCAGAACCGCATATATGTTAAAATATATACATTTGATAACAATTATTATTTTTTTTTATGAATTTTTATTTGACACCCACTCAATGTTCCAGTAACTGACACTTCCAGTTTTTCCTTTTATTAGTAAATGGCACCCTATGTTCCAGTGTTTGACAAAAAATGTTAAAATTCTTATATGTAAAATATATGATTTTATCATTTTTCTTATTTATTACTTATTTCGGTATAGGTGTCAATTACTGGAGCATGCCAATCACTGGAACACCTATCCTATAATATATATACTCGTAGAAGAATTAGGGGAAAATTTTCGACTCTCGACACTCTGTAAAAAGTATCTATAATCCACGAATTTGCATATAAAGTATTTCCTTCCTCTCTCTGTTTATTCTTACAGATTATTTTATGTTACCATATCCAGGGATCGCGCTCTCCACCTTTTCTTTTAGGACACTAGAAATTTTCACATTTTTTGCTACCACTATTTTTATAGAAAAATATCTATCCTGTTTAATCAAGAGACATTACTAAGAAAATATCATAAAAATTTCTCTATAAAAATAATGCTAGGAAAAAGTTGGAAAATTTTCACCCCTGAAAGTGCCCTAAAAAAAGCAGAGAATGTGATTTCTGCATGTCTTTAGGACCTTCGCATCTTATATTACCATGTTTTTATTCACTTCGATTCTTGTTTGTTTGTTTGTCCGGTACAAATCTTGTAATCGATTTTTAACTAACTTCCCGACTAGCTAGACATTTGAAACTTACAGAATAGCTCAGAACTCAGTGACAACACAATGCTTCGAAGCTTGATTTTCGAATTTTTCATTAGTTTTCTTTTAATTAATTGAAATATGAAAATAATAACCTCCTTATAGCTATAAAAATAGCCATTAAAATATTAACTATAATTTAATTGTTGCCAAAAAAAAAAAAAAAAAAAAAAAAAAAAAATACGAGTTTATTTTCTTTCGACATAAAAATAAATACACTTAATTAAACGTGAACGTTAAAAAATCGTAAAAAGTTAAGTTATGCATCTCACAAAAATGGACGTCAATTATTTTGTCCTATCTTCCAACGTTCATTTATAGACGTCATATTCTTTAATTATCTTTGCCATTGTTTTCTCTTTCATTTTAGTATTCATAACGTATCAAAGCTTCCAAAGTTCAGTATTGCACTTTATCTTTAATAAAATTCAGATGCTGATCTCTTATCTTACATAGAGTTCAGCAGCTGAATTATCTGATTATAATACCTGTTATCTTATATCATATACTCGAGATTTCGTTTCGTTTAAACCTATCACAGTTTTAATTTATTCTACTATTATATTACATTTTCATGTTGTTCCGTGATCAGAGTTTTTCAGCGTATCTTAACAACAACAACCAAAAGTGAAATTTCAACATTTTGAAAACATACACGCATCGATGGGAAATTTGTAGGTCCGATAGAAGGCCATATACAACTTATTTTTAAAAAGTAAAAAAAAAAAAAAAAAAAAAAAAAACCTTTTTTATAATAAAACTGCACTGCAGATAATAATAATAATAATAGTAACTAAAAAATAAAAAATAAAAAATCGACCTCTGATATCATTCTTGCTGATTCATAAGTAAAATGACCTCCTGAATCCGAATATGACTACCATTTTGCCCAATCACCTACCGTTTTCTCGGGACACCACCCCCTCCCCCAATTTTTATCACTGTTTGGTAATTTTATGAATTTGATTTGGAGAAGAAAAAAGAATTAATTTAACACTTAAAAACAAAAAACATATAATGTTTAATAAATAACATTAATAATAGATTTAAAAAATACAAGAAATGTAATACATAATTTCAGTGGCAAATCTCCTCCCCCCCCCCCCACCCTTAAATTTTCCCCTTGCCGCAAATGTTGATGCTTTAGAATTTTTCAACACTGTAGCCCCTCAGAAGATATTTAACAGTTAAAATAATCCTCCCCACCGCAAAAAAATAAAATAAAATAAAATAAAATAAATAAATAAAATAAAATAAAAATAAAAATAAATTTATAGCCATAAAATTACTGAAAAGTGATAAAAATAGGGGCCCGTCCCTTAAAAACGGTGGGTGATAGGACAAAATGGACGTCCTATTTAGATTCAGGAGATCATTTTACAGAAGAATTTGCCAAAATGGTGCTGGGGCCAATTTTCATGCCGAGCAGTGTTATTAATGTTGAAGTTTTATAGTTTTAAAACATTTTTAAAAAAATCTTACCATATGATAGCATGAGATATTTTTAGTTTTGTATCATACTTCAGCTACGGGAAACGTAAATAATCGTAACAATTTTCGGCTTCGGTTTTTCGACTTCAAAAAAATCACAAAATCGACATAGCATTCGTCTCAAGGGTGGCAGTTAATTTGTTAGTATGTTAGTTTGTTAGTGAGTTGGTATGTTAGTTGTTTGTTATTCTGAAGAACAAACAATTCTTTGTACACGATATCTCAAGATGGTTGTAAAGAGATCGAAGTAGTTTTAAAATATCACTTATGATACTGGTAAGAACCTTACTAGTTTGAAACATTTTAATTTAAAGACTTTGTAAGTTATTCAAGATTGATGGTTTACATAACATGGAGAATAGGGCAAATTTTCACTTAAACATGCATTAAAAGGAACGCTTTCACTGTAAAGATGTCACACCAGCTTTAAAATATCAGATATGTTGGCTGGCATGAACATTATTGACTACGAACATTCTACTTCAAAAACTTGCAATTTTCTTTACTTGGGAGAATAAGGCGAAATTCGACGCAGAAACATTCATTTCGAGGGATATTTTCATCATAAAGACGTCAGAGTACTTTTAAAATATCAATTAGGATATTAGCACGAATGTCATTGACTATAAATTTTCTAATTTAAGAAATTCGTAAGCTATTCGAAACCTACGATTTTCTTAACATGGCAGAATAGTGCAAAATTTCACTTAAACGTCCATTTTGAGGGGTATTTTCAACGTAAAGATGTCAAACTACTTTTAAAATACCTTTTTATGATACAGATTTGAACATCATTGACTACGAATATTCTAATTTGAAATTTTCATAAGTTATTCCAGATTAAAGATTTTTTATAATATAGCAGTGAAGAACAATAAATCACATAAACTTGCATTATGGAGTACATTGCACTGGAAATTTATGTAATAGCATGAAAACCGAAATACGAAACTGACTCTAATAAAATTATCTGACAAATTAGAATAAGGTAAATGTATCGAACTGAAAGGTGGGTAACCTACCGATGCCAACTGGTTATTACTTCTCTCTTTTTTTTTTTTTTCTCATTAAGATGTTTCTCAGAATAGGTCTATATTCATTCTATTGCATTCCAGCATAGCTTCAAACCAATTCTGATTTTTTCTTTATTTTCGAATATATATATATATATTTTGATTTTTTTTTTTTTTTTTAAGTACCATTGTAACACTCAGCAGACAAAAGATAGATGAAAATACCAACATTAAATAAATTTTAATTGAGATTTATGTCAATTAAAATTAGTCACAGTATTAAATTAATTTGAGTACCAATGATTAGTAAAACAAGTTAAAGTACTTATGCAGAAGAGAAATGACACTAACATAACACATAAGCCTAACGATGAGAGAATTTGCAAAAACATTGAATTATTAGTAACAGTCAACATTTGAGAGAAAAAAGAAAAAGGATAAAATCACCAAAGAGTTCCGTTAAAAGAAAAAAAAAAAGTGGAATTCATGATTTGAAAATTGGAATTTTAAATGCTGAAAAATAGAAATGTACTCTTCAGGAAACTTGCATTTATATCAGCATTTGCAGGATTTCGTAAGACTGTATAGCTAATTCCAGCAATATACAGCTCAAGTCTTTATCTTGCAGCAAAACAAAAAAGAAAAAAAGAAAATTGAATTCAAATAAAAAAGGAAATTAAATTAATCAATAACACAAAACAAAATTTAAACAAGGAATATGTAGTTTAAGAACTCCACGTGTTAAACGTTACTTACGGAGATAGTAGAAATAGACAGGTTGCCAAACGAACATTAGTAAAAAGAAAAGATTAAAAGTTTAGAAACGATTAATCGATTTAGGTGCTACTGAATTAATTTAATTAATTGCATTATTTGTTAGTTAATAATCTCTAAAAGCTTTTATCAATTTTAAAAAAAGGTAATTTTTAATTTTAACGTTAACCATTTTAAAGTGCAGTTTAATTTTAACTTTCAACGTAGCGTGAACGAACGCCATCTCACGGGGAAAAAAGAGATTTACTTTTAGGTAAATACTTTAAATGTACTGTTTAACTTAGAATTTTTATTTAGTTGAGTTAATTTTTAGTCTTAAGCAACTTCATCCAAAGGCCAACTTGTCATGATTAAGACATTATGATTATTGGTGAATTAATTATTATTATTATTATTATTATTTTGATTTTTGGTGAATTATTATTATTATTATTTTTTTTTTTTTAGGTTGTAATTTTTTTAATGAAACCACCAAATTTGATTATTCATTTAATGAAATCTTAAGTGTGAATAATTAAACAAATATTTAAATATTTTGGATTGTAATTTTTTTAATGAAACCACCAAATTTGATTATTCATTTAATGAAATTCTAAGTGTGAATAATTAAACAAATTTTAAGTAGGAAAATTTGAAACTTTCATAATATCAACCAGAAAATGAATATGTAACATGCAATTGCAATAATACTAAGCTTCCTTTTTATTTTATTTATTTATTTTTTCTATAAATTAAATTCATCATCCCTCCCAACCATACAACACCACCCTTCCTCCCTAATCAAACTTCTTACCGCCACATTTTTTATTATATATATATATATATATATATACACATATAGATATATATTTTGATTTGGGTGGTCTTCGTTTTTGATCAGAATAATTGTATGAATACCGAAATTAAATCATCTCTAAATTTCAAATGTTTGCACTAATATATATTACTACTGAATGTTCTGTTTCACTCTCTCTCTCTCTCTCTCTCTCTCTATACATATATATATATATATATACATACACTAAGCGCCAAAAAAAAAAAAAAAAAAAAAAAAAAAAAAGACGCACTGCAGAAAAAATGACTTGTACCTTTTTTTATTTGTAATAACTTTAAAATTAATGTTTGAAATAAATAAGACTGTCTTATTTGCATAATACCAAAGGTATGAAATTATACCTATATACATTTTCAATTTAATAATTCGCTTTATTACACTCCACGAAGTGTACTTTTTAAAAATCTGCATAAAATGAACATAATGTAATAACCACACACTTTGTATTCTATTATGATTTATTATAGGAAATAAACAAGTTATATTTTAATATATGAAATAAAACTATTTATTTGCTAGATCTAAACAATTTTTTATTAAAAATATGTATTCTGCATTGGGTTAATTCCACCTTTATATTAATTACTGCTTTAATGCACAATGGCATAGTATTATACAGTGTTTTAATATAAATCTCAGAAATCTCAATGTGCCAAATATCACAAATAAATTTTTCTAGTTCTGGCAGAGTTATAGGCTGCAAATTTCGAATCCTCTTCCCTCTCGCCCGCCTTTTTATGGACGAAACATTTAGTAGTGGATCGCGAATAGGACAATTTCCATGCCTGGTAAAGAAGAAATTCTGCTATATCCTTTATGGGATTTAACTTGAAATGAAAAAAGATATGATTACTTACAGAATGATAGGTTCTCATGGGAATGGATAGGAAATTTTGATAATTTGAAGTGAATAAACTTACCACAGACGCCGTGTAGTAAGGTGCATTATCATCTTGAAATACTGTTTGCGGAAACGTCCAGGATACCTCCAAAATAGTGGGTCAGGCACCACTTTTATGAAGATTGTGTTTTTATTTCGAGTTAATTGATCCCTTGAGCATAAAAATTTGCCCGACTGTTTGAAAAGTTATGCACCTCCGTACCATAATGCACGGAGAATGTATCACTGTTTTAAAAGTGCGATTTTCATTAAGTAAGTCATATTTTCGTTGTCAGATCTGCTTGTTTTCTTTAGCTCGAAATAAGTTAAACTTGACTCATCAAAGAGAACCAGTTCATCCCAATAATTAACTAATCATTTTTTAATTTTTTTAGGCATCTGAGGTCTTGCTTTCCTAATTCTCTTCACTAAGAATGGAACTTTTTCAAATTTTCTGTCATTTAAACCTGCTTCGTTTAATAGTTGCTGTACTGTAGTTAAAGAAATTATGCTTCTAATCACTTTTTCTGAATCTTTTTTATGTTCTAAATGTAATACAAACGATTTTATAAGCAATGGCTTTTTAACTTACGGTCATCTCGCTTGGATGAGCAACATGGCCACCGAAAACCAAATTTCCAGTTTAAACGACTAAAAAATTTTATATCTTGCTAAAAACCCTTTTACCAATATTTCGTTAACATTTAATTATTTTGCCATCTCACGTAATAAAATATTTTTTGAGTTTCCTTCAAAAATTAATACTTTTTGTGGCATCGTGAACTGTCTTATTCTTACCAGTTTTGAAATAATTTCTAAAATTACAATTTTCCTGACAATTGCATTTTGTTTTTAACACTGGACTGAAAGCTAAAGTGTATGTGGAGGACAACATAATAAAATCTGTTCGAAAATTTGCTTTTTAAACGATAAAATTGGCGGTTGTAGAAGGCGAAAAGGAAAATATCCAAGTGCGGCTTTTTTTTTTTTTTTTTTTTTTTGTCGCTTAGTGTATATATATTAAAAAAAAAAAAAGTTACTCGAAATCTAATTTTGATTTGAACAAATTTTATAATGTTCTACGTTCTCTCTAATGTTTTTTCGTATTATAGTAGTATGTCCCTACGATGCACGGTTTAACCCTTTGCGAGCCCTAATGCTCTAAAGCGCTCTAAACAGTGTTGTCAAATTTAAATACTCTTTTATTCAACTACTACCAATTCTTTTGAGGACTGATATTTGATATACATAATGGATGAGTAACTTTCGAAGTGATTAGCTAACCGTTATAGTTAAACTTTAGTGGCGGATATTGAATAAAAAAGTTCCTAAATTTGGCAACACTGACCAAAAGAGTGAAATTAAATAGGACAGGAAAAGGTTAAAATATAATCGCTGTAACCCCTATTTTGAACCAACTGTTGTATATGCATAATAATGAATTTTTATGATAGTTACTAGTACGAGAAATACAGATAAAGAATACATACATATATATATTTTTTTTATAGTCAATTTTTAGGATTCGTTCCACCATGTTGTCCTCGTGAATAATTACCTTCTAATCTGTATGGCATTATTCCACGTCATATTATAATTGCTGTTACAAAGGTCGTAATGACTTTATGCAATACATCTAGAGATACAAGCGCTGTGATTTATGACTTAAAATATCCTGCAGGATTTCTGTATAGTATCCCGCTTATTATGGTTCGGTGTTTTAGTCACACTTCTCCAAAATAGACAGTTAGACTCATTTTGCTCCTTGTGGGTGGTCCTTGACCAATGTGGGTGAGTCGTTCAAATTTCACTTATCGCATAAATGTTGCACTTCTACCGGATTTATGATCTCCCACCAAAAATGACATTAATAAGGATATAAAACTAACTGGGATAGTAAAAAAGCGTGAAGGAATAAATATGATGGAGTGCAGCACTAAGAAACGGAAAATGTCCATTATGAAAGATAAAATTTAATAAGAACAAAAACGAATTCAGGTGTGTTTATGATTACAAAAAAGAAAAGATAATACATTAGGTTAAAAATTTCAAAAATGTATTACATGCTTGAAAGTGTAACTAAATGCTGAATAAGAATCCATTCCAATTATAGCATGATTGAATTTTTTTTCTGACATGAGTTAACAACGCATGAATAAAATGTTTGAAAACGGTTTTCTTAACTGAAAAAAATTCTGCGACACTCTCAGAAATTTTACTAAAATTAGGAATGTTGACCGATTAATTATACAGCAAGCTTCCATTTTCGAGAAAAAGGCCTCCATGGAGGACATCTTACCTATAGGTCTAGGACCCTAGAGTAGTCAATCGGCCTTAAGCCACACAACCAACCAACAAACCTTTTTCTAGAAAAAGGTCCAGTGCTCGTATTTGTAAAAAAGTGCTTTAAAATTCAGAAAGTGGACTATTTATTAAAGGTCATTTCCCTTTTCCGAGAAAAAAATCATAATAACACAACGGGCATAACTTTATTTTTACGGTCAGTGATCGGAAAAATGCGTTCAGTTTTTTTACAGTGTACATTATTAATAAAGGTGTACGTACTCAAATTAGAAGAAAGGATATTTGATTAGGAAAAAACAAGTTCTTCTGACAAAATTTTGGCATTATTTTGGTCAAGTTATAAACATACAGGGCGCAAAGTATTATCGTTAGAGTACTTTAATTTTCATAACCATGCTTTGAAAGTTTGCAAAAATGCTTTAATTTGAAGTAACTAACGATGTCATGCTGCGGTGAAATCTACTATATCAATTTTGTAGAGTGTAGAAAAGTCCCTTCAGGTACCTTTAGCTATATTTCGTAAAATAATGTTAACAGTTTCGAGACCGCTGACGTAGATTTACGGCATTTGGAAATCTACAACTCCGCCAGTGGGTGTTTCTTTTGCAATTTGCATGATGTTATCTTTGTTAAGAATATTCCCTATATTCATATTTTTACAATCAAAATACTATGGATACAAATACTTTTATTACAAAGAGTATAATTATTATGTATATTCATTTATAATATAAATATGTATACAGAAAATCTTGTTCTGAAATAATGCTGTTTGCAAGAATAACGCCCACAGGTTGAACATACTATCGAAAATATAAAAACATGCGGTCGCGAAAGTGTTAATACTCTAATATGGAAACAACTAGTATGTCGTGATAATCACAAAAATTTATTCTATACCATTTCATTATGTCAACTATATTACCTTTATGTCATTATGTCATCTATATTATATCATCATGTCATGTCACTGTATCTAACTGCAGGTTAATATGAACAAATATTTAATTCTAATTTATCACTATAATGAAATAACGAATGCAGTTTGGTAGAATTTTAACCAACATTTATTGAGATGATACCAGTTGTAAATATCAGAAGGCGTGCAATAACAGCTCTATCTGTCAACGATATACACCCTAATTAAGTCAACATTCTTCTGCATAATAACCATATCACATACAAAATTTGTTGCCTTTATACGCTATAGAAACTGAGATGTAGCCTACCAACAAACGGTAGAAATTTCAGTATAGCAACGCCACTTCTCAGCCAATATGTACTCAGATTAAATCAGCATAATGTTTCATAATGACCCTCTCACATATGAAATTTTATGTGAATATTTACTAGAGAAGCGGAGATTTAGCTTTCCTGTAAATACAAGAAATTGCATTTGACAGCACCATTTGAAGGGCTACTTGCCCCAAAAATTGATAGAAAGCAATTTAGCCATCTGTAGAAATAGAAATTTTTCAAAAAAAAAAAAAAAAATATATTTGCTACCGAACGTATTTTTTAAAGTATAAAATAGGAAAAGTTTCAGTTTATTTATTTATTATTATTATTAATTATCAAAACAATATTAAACTTATTTCAGAAATATTTTATCGAAAAAATTATTTTACGATAAAATTGAATAATATATTTAATAAAACACACAATATACATTCTTTCGTTGTCTTTGTACTAATATTTAAAATATACCAGAGGATCGTATTTTAAAAAATATGATAAACACTTTTTCAGATGCAAATATACACTTAGACTTATGCACATACAATGATTCAACTGTAATACACTCGTATTTTATTATAATAAAGAAAATGGTTCTGAAGCTGCAGTTTCAATGCCTGCGACGTTTTTGATCCAGTCCAAATAATAAGAAACAAAGGTATAAATTCCTGGTTGTTCTTTACTACCACATATGGAACCACCTGTTGATACTATTCCAGCTAAATTCCATTTATTATCTTCAAAATATACGAGTGGTCCTCCGCTGTCACCCTAAAAATTAAAAATAGAAACAATTTGATTAATTAAAGGAAAATTATATCGAATGTAGTTGTAAAAAAAGGGTAAAAACTCTTTTGTTGTTCACGTTCTGCAAGGGCTTTGCAAGTTTTATTTTATTTATGCCTGCCAACATTCTAATAAATATTCTGTAGTACTGTTAATACCGCCCCTTTTTCTACACCATTTTATTTTTAGAATAATTTTCTTCAAATTTAATTACGATTAAATTAGAGGACAATACTCTAAAAAAAAGGAAAAAAAAAGGGGGGGACTACAGGTCTACGGAATACTAATTAGAATATTGGCAGGTATACTTATACAGGGATCGTACTGTACACCTTTTTTTCAGGACACTTTCAAGGATTAGAAATTCTTAATTTATTGCAACCACTTTTTTTATAGAATAACCTCTATCCTGTTCAATCACATTACATTACTATAAAAACACTATAAAATTTTTTACATAAAATTAGTAGTGGTAAAAACTGTAAAAATTGCTCATTTCTAAAAGTGTCCTGAAAAACAAATACGGAATACGACCCCTAGTTTATATTTTATTTTCCTATTATAGCAGATCATTAGCTATTAAATATAGCAAATATTTATTCTCATCGTCAATGTCCCCACTTAAATCCTAAAAGCTATTGAATAATCAAAGATATCATTTTCTTTGTAAGTTTTTAATTTTTATAAAGTTTTAACTAATTAATTGGATTCAAGCACTATGTCATTAATATAACTAAACTCAATGAGGAAAAATTATGGCTGCCAATTGTTCCGGTTTTTAGATATAAGTGATTTTATTTTAATAGATATTTTTATTTTATTTAATCATATAAAACTGTAATAAAATATTATACGAAATTTCTGCAAACAATAATACAATTACCAAAAATCGAAACATTTTGCAGATATGAAACAGAAAATAACTAACTGGTAGAACTCTTCATCTGCAAAAAGAATATCTGCAAAGAGAATGCACTCACATTATTTACTCTACAGTGCTGTAGTTTCAGTTCATGGTTCTGTAACTGAAAAAACTGAATGTACTTTAAAAATGGTTAGAATAGATTTAAAAATAGCTTTGACTGACAATAATTAAAAAAGGTTAAATGATCACACTCATTCAAAACAGTTAAATTAACAACAAAGATTCGTTAGAAAAATATGCGAACAGTCGTATGCAACACACGATGGTTAAATAATGCTGGTATCGCCTAATGGTAGAAGCTCAACCAATTTGTTTAAGTAAGAATAAATAATAAATAGAGAAATTCGAATTTTCCGTGTAAACAATGTCCTTAGTTATCTCTAACCATCGAAAAAAAAAAAAAAAAGGGAAAAAGAAGAGAGAGAAAAAAAAAAAAAAGAAAGAAAATTAAATTAAAAAAAATTAGATGAATAGATCCCCAATAAGCATCTTTATTTATATAACGATTGACCTTCTCTATCTATTTGCCACTCAGTTCGATCACCTAAAGCTCTTCTTTTGGGCATTTCAATTGCAAGAAACACTAATAAATTAAAAATTAAAAAAAAAAAAAACCACCGAAGAACGTTAAAAAAAAAAAAAAAGACCCAAAACAATCGTTTTGGGTCAAAATAAAACACAACCCTTCATCAGGCAAACACAGTAGGCACGAAAGTTATACACAAAGTGGCGACAATGCAGAAAACCATAGTCAGCGATGAGCCAAAACAAATAAAGCCAAAAGTTAATATAAATGATGGTGAGAAGAGAATTATATAAAAGAAAGGAGAAAAAATCAAAATATAGTAAATAAATAAATAAAAAGCAAGAGAAAAAAAAGAGGGGGGTGGGGGAGAGAGAATTGCGTGAACAATTTCCAAGCATCAAACTGGAAAGGAGTTGAAGAGATGTCAAGGACAAGATTTTTCGAGTTTTTAAATTATATAAACAGCTTCAAGGAAATCTAATTGGAAAGAAGAGATAGGAGAAAAAATGATATTAGATTTAGAAAAGTCAAAACAATGACAATGAAACCCGCAAAGGGAATTAATCGAAGATTATGACATCTCATCATTACGAACATTCCGTCTGTGCTCATTTATTCGATGTTTCAGACGTCTCCTACTTTGATCAATATTACCTAAATTTCACGAAAAACAAAGGATGGAATAAACACCAAAACAGTTTTCGTTAGAAATGTAATATTTAAGAGAAACTAATTCAATTTTGTTGACCAGTGCGAAAATCCAAACTATAAAAGAATTTAAAAAATTTTAAATAATATGTGAACATTATAAAAAATAAAATTATCTTCACTTTTGTTGCCACACATACTTCTGTTGCCAAAAGATGTCTTTGTCTTAAATTTTAGGATTAATAGGAGCCTCAGTCTTAAAATTATTTAATTAATTTTACCTTTTAATGATTCTGTGATTTCAAAACGACAACATGCTTTCATGAATTATTTAATTTTATTATTATTTACTTTTCAGTTCAGATACAAGCTAAGTCTTTGTATTTTAATTAATTTTGTTATTATTTACCTGACAGGAGTCACGACCTCCTTTAGCATGCCCAGCGCATATCATAGATGGAGCAACATCGTAGAACCAGTGCCATTTTCTACATTGTTCTAAAGATACTACTGGAACAGCAGCTTGTTTTAGCTCGTGTTCAAATCCTGTACCTAAACAGTGGAACACTTAAAGTAATAAATAAAGAATTTTAAATATTATTTTTGATTAAAAATGTAATTTTATAAAAAAAAATTATTATTTCTGAATTTTTCTGAATTGTCGATATGATTATTACTATCTTAACTAGGACACTCTAACAAAAGAGGTAAAAGAAAGATGCTTTTTGAATTTACTGTATTTTATTTAGGACTGTTTTTATTTACTGAAAATTTTTCGTTCGAATTATTTCTTATAATAGGCAACGCGATTGGAGCATTTAGAATAAAGCTTAGTAAAAATTCTAAATTTCAAAAGAATTCTCCATATAATTAACGATAAAAAAATAACTTATTCACAATGCAAGCCTTCTCAAAAATGGGAAAAGTTACAATTACCCTTCCCTACGTCCCAAGTTAGCCGATATGCCTCCAAAATAATTCGTATTTAAAAAATAGAGAAAAATCTACTTTTTTTTTTAACTGGAAAATTAATCAAATTTAGAAAAAACGTTTTAATTATTATTATTATTATTATTATTATTATTATTATTATTACTGAAGTTAAATTTTCATTCCAGTTTCTGTCTCCAGTTTTCGATGGATTTACACATTTTCAGAGGTCCTGAACACGATTCGACTGTTTTTAGAAAATATCTGCGTGTCAGTCTGTCTGCGTGTGTATCACAAATTTTGTAGACGCTGTATGAACCAATGAATGAAATTTAACTAAACTTGGTATTTAGTTAGACCTTGACTTAAACTGGTGTCGATTAGATTTTGGGATTAATCGCTCAACAGGTGGCGCTATGATCCAATTTTTTTCTAAATTTTTAATATGGCAGCATAGCACAAAATTTCGCACAAATGTACATAATATTATTTTTAACGTGTGACTGTAAAATTATTACGAATTTTGGATAATAGTAGTAACAAACAAACGCTTCCTCTCCCTTGAAAATTTACACCCCTCGAGGGGGGGAGTACACCCAGGAGGTGTAAATTTTCAATGTAGGTATCTTTCGTAAAAACTAGTTCATACATTTTAAACGAATGGTTAAACCATAGATTTGGGATAATTTAAAACAGTTATCGATTTTTTTTTTTTTTTTTTTTTTTTTTTTTTTTTCATTTTTATCAAAATACAAACAAAAAGAAAACTGCATTTCTTTTAATGTTGACACAAAATTGAGTTTCTTTCGGCATTTAGTATTATAATTCTTTGAGATGAAAATCGTCTGCATTCATCACGGAAAATAATTTTAATAAATAATGATTTAATAAATAATTTGTACTGCATGAAATTGTTTAAAATTATATAGAAGAGAGTCTTGTGGTGGCTACAATATACTAATTTACTTTCATGATTTTCCACACAATGTAATGCAGCGTTTCACATTGATTGTTGGGACGAAAGGAAATTTAGTCATGTCTGAATCTTTAAAAAGCCTTATAGCAGAGAGCTATAAACGTACAGTGAAAACAAAACAAATATTGACAACCCTAACTACTCTAGAAGAGTACAAAAAATGTCCTGTAAGATAAGTACAATTATGATTTTGGATTTATTTGCGATATAAATAGGTACACTTGTTATTGTGGTTTTACTAAATTTTAGATTATTGTGTACATTATACACACAATTTTGAAAGAATGTCTATTGGATTATTTTACGTGGTTCTTAGGCTTTTACAAGATATATTACACAGGCCTACAAAATTGAAGTCGACAAAATTTGATTTGATGACTTTAGCTTAACTTTATGTTTTTTGATGTGCTGAAACCGAAAATACAGCTCATTTTTCTCTATCACGTATAGATTTTTAACCAATACAGGGTGCTTACCGACTCAATTTCTTACATATACCATCATAACAATAGGTTGCTTGGTTGGTTGGAATGGTTTTACGTCACACTAGTGTTGCGCTATTACAACAATAGGTATCCATAATTGATTAATCATGAAAACATACTATAAAACTTACCATATAATTAAATTGATGGAAGAGTAATGGTAGAAATTATATAGGTAGCTATCCTGTATTGACAAAAATCTATACGTGATGGAGAAAAAATGACTTCATTTTCGATTTCAGCACACCAAAAAACATAAAGATCAGTCAAAATTATAAAATCAAAATTTTACATGTCGACCTGTGTTATTGATTCTTTGATTTGTATTTGCAATTTAACATTTTCACCGATACATTTTCAAAAATCACCATCATAATACGTATTATAATAAGATCACCATTAAGATCACCAAAAAATCACCATTATAATAAAATCTTTTGAATAAACAGTCTGAGATCTCATTTGTGAAACTTAAGAAATACAGAAAACGAAAAAAAAAAAAAAAAAAAAGAGATGGAGAGAAAATAGGAAAAGAGAGAGAAGAAGGATTGCAAGATCACAGGGATGGAACACGGGCGCAGAATTCATACCGGAATCCGTCTAAGAAATTTCTCTACTTATAATATCGTTGATTTAAGAAGTAGACAATTTTCTTACATTGATAGTGGTATGAATTCTGCGCCCGTGTTCCATCCCTGAGATCATAAAAATAACTAGAATAGTTTTTTTTTAATTATTATTTATACCATTTAGAATAGAATTCATCTTCGACAGAAGCCTGGTGACAAAGGGAATGTTTTGAAAAAAAAAATTCATTGTATTGTACAAAATTTCTACAATTAATAATTGTTTGCAAAAAAAGTTGTGTTGTATGTTTAATTTTAATCACGTGCTGAAGCATAAGCCGACTTTCCTCTTGAAGGAAAAGTTAATGTCGAAACATCAACTTCTCTGATTATTCGTACATTTTTAATTATTTTTACCCGACCATTAAGAAAATGATTATCACTGTCGTCTTAAAAATAAATATGAAATTTAAAAAGAATATTTATAATTTTTGTTTTTATGGAAAGTGAATTGCAATCATCTTTTTACCAGACAAGGAAACATTCAAAAGGTGTCATCTTCAAAAAGTATTGAAAAAAATATATGTGATTCTACTCATCATAAAACACAAGAAAATGAAAAAATTATCTGCTGAAATTATTTACAGCGACCACAAAAATTTATCAAACATAAGCATATTTGGCGATTTAGCGCTGTTAAGCGATACGTTTGCTAGCACCGAGATTGCCGTGTACGAACAGAATCGTGTTTTGCTTTTCCGCCAAGTACTCAAAATCAATCGCCTAGCACTGTGAAATCGCCAAATATGCTTAATTTTGATATTTTTTTGTGGTCGCTGTAATTCATTTCAGCCGATAATTTTTTCATTGTCTGGTGTTTTATAAAGAGTATAATCATATATATTTTTTCAATACTTTTTGAAGATGACACCTTTTGAATGTTTCCTTCCTTGTGAGTAAAAATTCCTGAGCAAAATATCTTTCTACATTAACTTTTAATTGATCAATTAACTGTTATCAATTAACAAACTTACCATATGTTTCACCCCATCCTGTGACGTAGCAGATTGTTCCAGGCATTAATGAATGATTAGCTGCAGGTAAGCATACTGGAGATATATAATCTGTATACGTTACTGGAGCATTCAGTTTTACTAAAGCCAAATCATGTTGTTTTCTCACAAGCCAGGGTGTTGACCTCTATGCAGAATCGATAAAATAAAATTAAGGAAAACTATAAACTAGAGGTACAAAATCATTTAGAAGGGAAGGCAGTCGTATAGTTGATTAGAATAATGAAGGTAAGTCAATCATAATACAGCTTATTGGAGTACAAAGGGCTATTATCAAGGTAATATCTGTTTACGTATCATATTTCTGGCAAAAAAAGAAAAAAAAAGTGACACAACTCAAAAATGCGCTATTTGAGAAAAAATCAACTTAACGATAAATCATTAGCTAGACTACATTAAAATTGACACAACTACCTCTCAGATGGATAAATTGCGAGGTAGAAAAGTGACGCTTTTCGTACCCATTGGGGCATATCAGACATATTTTTCAATTAGAAAAACTTAAAACTGTCATATTTTGACTTTTGTTGCTTTTCATGACGTGACGGCACTTTTCATGACGATATAAATTCGCAGTTTTTCCTAAATTTACCATTTATAGTTTGGTGTCCAGATGTCATTATTTTCTGAGGATATTTCTCTAATTTGAAGACATTTTTTTCTAAATTTTGAAAAAAATTGCAGCAATTAATTTTTTGCTAAAACTATTATATTTTTGGTCTTCATTTGTAAAGACTAAAATAATACACCCATAATTGGATAATTGTAATAAATTTAACGATTTTCTATAATGAAGATACTCTAATTTGCTGACCACGATTTACAGTAACAAAAATATTTGGCAAGCAGACTACGGGTTAAATTGAGGATTTCTCTCCTTTAGTAATGTGAAGTAGCCCAGATATATGAAAAAAGGCATGAATCTTGGTAACAGGCCTTCATAACCAAATCATTTGTATTGAGATTGAGTAGATCTCTTTACCATAATCAAATGTATGATTGCCTTCACCCCTAAAAGGTTGGGCACCAATACTAAATTAATAGAAGCTGATAGCCCTCGATTAGTGTAGTTAATTGGTGTCACGGTATCAATGCACAAATAAAAAACGCACTAATCGAAACATGCATTCAATATGCAAAACTTTATCTGATTCACAACCAATTTCTTAAAAATCCAGTATATTATATATTTAAGCAATATAATTAGTATTGTCACCGAGTCATAAAAATTTTGCCAAAATCACACGCTAAGAGGATAAAATTGTCGTATAAAATATTTTTATAATACCATTTCATAATTAATAATCTGGTGTATCATTCACACGACCTTCTCTTACCCTGAAATTTAATACTATAAATACAGGTTGGAGATTAAGAGGCAAGATAACGATTACTGTTATGTAAATCTATGTTAAAACAATTCAAATTAGGCTTCGGAAGAGTTTTATATAATAATTAATTCTGTGTGTGTGTGGGGGGGGGGGGTACCGCCCCTCTTAAACCCCCGTTTCATTAATGAACCTATATTTATATAGAATTTAATTCTGTTATTAAAATAAAAAGTTTACTTAAAATTATACAGACAATTTTCCCACGCAACATTCCTTAAAACTTATCAATCTTGATCAAAATTTTCCAGCAACAAACGTATATTAACTTCAAAATACAACATTTGGATCTCCTAAAATTATTCGTTTTTAAGTCACTCTAAGAGACACAGACAAAGATCAAATGTTAAAATCTTGACTACGGTAATCAGGAAGCCTCAAAACGTATAAATATACAAAATACAAGCGATGAATATTTAGCTTAAAACATATATCATTTACCATAACTCTTTGAAGAATTTATTTCAATTCTCGAACAGCTTTCCTGGTAATAGTAAAATATTATTAGTAAAGCACATCTACTAACAACAAAAAAGAATGTTATCGCTTAAATATTTGCAGCCCTGTATATCTTTCGAAGATTATGTGTGCATCTAAATATAATCCCATTGTAATCATACATGGCCCAGTCTGAAATATACCTCCATCAATTTCCAACGATTGTCGCACTTTTATCTAGTTCTTTTGTGTAGCCCTTTAAACGAACAGTCAATGATTTCCCTACCCTGTTCTACATGAGACATGTTTTTATGCATATAAAAAATATATATTCGTTTCATTTGGTTTAGTGCAGTCTATAGACGTTAAACTCTACTTACCTGCAATTTCCCCCATAGACGTAATGCACTTGAATACTTTTAAGTGTACCTGTACACGAACTATCTGCTTCATCTCAACGAAAAGCTTAATGTAGCACCCCTATATGATACACATTTAGAATACCGAGTTTGGAATTTCTGCTACTGTTTGTTCTTTAGATATGCTGATAACACACACACAGAAACACAGGCAGACAGACAGAGACACACACACACACAGACCATTCGCTAAAAACATTATTTTCGTATTCAGAGGATCTCAGAACGTGTAAATATAACAAAAACTCACTTTGGAAAATTTGACCCTAAAACAATACTTTCTCTACCTTATGGGTAAGAGAAAGTAAAAAATAAATTGAAACAAATATATTATGATATTCATAAAATGTCAGTAAACAATTCCTTTCAAAAATCGAAATCCACGTTTTTAAAACAAGCTTTAAGTTCCAAATTTTAAATATTGTAAAGATCTGAATAATCCACATCAAGATTTTGTCCCTGTACTACTTTGAATCTACTACATTGCGTAGCTGCTTGAACTTCACACTTATGTCTTTTTTCACTTCTCTCTGATAAACAGTTGAACTTGAATATTCAGACTTGAAGCAACTATTGTGTGTTTTACAATTTATGGTGTTTGTTTATTTTCTTTAACGCCAGTTTTTGGTGCATTTATGATGCATTTTATCTTTCAACACCAGTTTTATAGTGCATACAAAAATTGTTGTGCATATTTCTCATATTTTAATTTAGATGATGTAATTAAACTTTTCTAAGTTTGAGGGAATTTGTATAAATAAAATAAACACATAGACAGTCATTTTTTAAGATATCTTAAAGTCGCTAAAGCAAAGATGTTTGCAGTAACAATTAGAATAAAAAATCTTGCTCTTGTATATTTATCTATCATTTTTATTTTTGAACCACAGAAATTTTTCCCTTCTGACATGAATCTTATATATAATAATATATAATTTTTATATGTTACTGTTAGAAACTTCATATTACAATTTGATTTGAAACTTTTGATCAAATTAATGAAATTTACACACAACTTTAATTAACAAACATGTGATCTAATTTAATAAATAATAAGACAATAAAAAAATATTAAAACACTCAATTTTAATTCTATATTGCCGAAATAATTTTTAATGTTGAAGTTGCTTTTCACCTGTCATCAACGGCAGCCAAACTCGTGGTATTCTATAGGGGAATTTGTTATCAAAATTATTAATTACCTGATTTATTTTCCACTTTCGAAAAAATTCACACCAATTAAATAATTGCTTATTTTTAAAAAAAATCATCTTTAAGTTTGTATTTTATTTCGAAGCTATAAATTTCCAAAATTGAATTAAGTGCATTTTTTTTTTTTTTTTTTTTTTTTTTTTTGCACTCGATAGCCTTAAAGTGAAGTATCAAAATTTTTAAAAATCGGTTTTGGGAAAACAAAAATTACTTAAAAGTTTGTGGTTGGTTAGTTGGTTGGCTTTTAGTGGCACAAAGTCCACAATGGTTCATGCTGCGCCAAACAAATAAAGGATAAAGAATAAAATTTAGCTTCACCGCCAAATGCTGCCTTTGTCGTTAGCCTTTAGTTCACAGGTGAAGAAAACAGTGAAACGATTATCTGAATTTATTTGGCACATTTTTATTTCATTACTTTATTAAAAATTTATTTTAAATCGAATGAATTATTCGTTTTGCGAAATGATTTTTTCAGTTTTTCGAAATTATTTATGATGTTAGCGTGTTGCACCACCGTCATATGTATAAAACCATTTCAGAGACGGTGGGATATTTTTAATACCCATCTGCAAACGTTCGTCCCGGAATTTTTTAACAAAGTTTTACCTTTAAGAATACAGAGACACTGGAATTGGAACTGGATAGATGCATTAATGGACAGCCTAGTGCAGAGCATTTTACGTCTAGGATATTATTTATTGTCTTGCTATTACGCAAGTCCAGAAAAACTAGTATGTTGTGGCCACAACAACACTTTATTGTATATTTTCCAATACAAATTCACTAAGTACAAATAATTTATTTATACTATTTTTTATTAAAATTATCTAACGTAATAAATGCAAACGATTTTCATCTTAGAGAAAACTAACACTAAATATCCAAAGAAAAATAGTTTTATTGTCTATAAATAACATATTAAAAAATGCGTTTTTATAATGGTTATCTCACATATCAAATTTCGTACAGTTATATACCATAGAAGTTCAGATATAGACTTTCCGTTATCGACAAAATTTGTAGTATAGCAGCGCCACTTATTGACCTATAACATTCAAAATTGGATCAGCATTGTGTCTCATAATGGCCTTCTAACATATCAAATTTTGTTTGATGGTACGCAATAGTATCTGAGATATAGACGTCCCTTAAATTGCGGAATAGCTGTGTAGGAATGGCATCTTTTCAGTGAATGAAACAAAAAGTTGATAGATACTAATTTATGTCAAGTTGCATCTACATATAAATTTATATGCTATTCTGTGCAGTAGTTCCTGAGGTATAGCCTACCCTTAAACTGCGGAAATCGCTGTGTAGCAGCGCCACCTGTTGGCCGATAAACATTCAAATTGAACCAGCACGTCTCATAACGACCTTCTCACATATCAAGTTTTGTTTGATTATACGCAATAGAGCCTGAGGTATAGCCTCCCCTTAAATTACGGAAATCGCTGTATAGCAGCGCCACCTGTTGAGCGATTGACACCAAAAGTCGATAGGCAGTAATTTAGATCAAGATGTATCAACATATAATTTATATATAATTCTGAGCAGTTGTTCCGGAGATACAGTCTCCACAAAATTTTTGTCTCACACGCACACAGACAGACAGACATTTTCTAAAAATGATCATATTGTGTTCTAGAGCTCTGGAAACGTGTAAATCCGTCAAAAATCGGAAGTCGAAAATTTTTACGAATCTAGCACTTTCTTTTTCTTCTACTGAATATATAGAAGAAAATAATAAGGTAAAACTGCAAATGTTAAATTCTGCTTAAGATAAAGTACAGAAGTAATACAGAAGAAATACATTATTTATTTCTTTTCTTTTAAACTTGTTTGTAAATTCTGGAGGTAGTTCATTTTCAACAAGAGAAATTATATTGCCTCTCAAAGGGTTAAAACCAATATTTCATGTAAATAAATTATTCATCTGTTAAAGAAAAAGTATCTTGAATGGACTTGCTTTCTCCTAACGAAATTTTAACTACTAGATTTTTTATTTTTTGGGTATACAAATTTACAGCCCGACAACTTGCTAAAGATTGTTGCAAACCATTAACACATTTCAGTAGATATACATAATAATACACAACTATATATCAACACATTTTGTTGTATATACACCCACAGATATTTTAATATGTAAGTACATACACAAAGAGACACACACGCATTTTCAAATAAAATACTCACTTAAATATATATACACAACATACACATATTTCAATATATGTTATATATTATATATAATACACACACACACATACTTGTTGCACCCATTTTAATAAAAGTACACATTCACACATTTTATTATTTTATACACATATTTCAATTGAAAAGGGTCTAGCAGGATAAGGTAGGGTCAGCGGCCCCAGAAAGGTATTTTGAAAATGACTCGTGTGATAACACCTGCGAGATATAAAACTACCATTGACACAAATTCAGCCTCTCATCTCGCTGAGTTCTGGAGATAATAGAACAAATAGACGCTAAAGGGGGTAATTTTTAAAATTGATTTTTATGAAAACTATTACAGCTATACTAATGAAACAAAAACTGTTCGTTAGACAAAATATTAGTCTACATTATATATTTTTTGTAGAATTTTTCTATCGTATTTACAATTAATAAAAAATGAAAATATTATTTTTCAAGATTTTATTCCTAGTTCATGCAGAGGTACAATCACAGAAAAATTATAAAATGTAGCTTACTACGTCTAGTAATACTACCAAAAAGTGCATAAATGTAAAATGGGTGCAACACTTTAAAAAAAAATTAAAACTTCTTATGACCGTATTAAGTACTAATGACTTTACATTTGACTTTTGATTGAAATTTTTATTACTGTATTAAAAAGTAGTAACATGTTTATTACTAAAAAATATATTAGTTAGTAATTAAAAATATAAGTAAGACGTTGATTTTGACATAAAGAGTTTAAAATTGTTTGTGGAACTACGTTTTTAAAGAACAAGACGCAACTTGTCGTTTTCCAGCTAGTTGCGTGTATATAATTTGTAGTATTTTGTTTATTCCTCAACCTATGGAAGCCTCTGCGCAAGCGCTAATTCAACGAGTTCACTGTTAAAATAGGAGTGACTGTCATCTGGCTCAGAGAAAACGAATGATAACAGAGCGTGAATTATTGGATGTTTTCCAAATTACAAGCTGGCACACATCCAACATTTTGGACGCGTCGTCGCTTGGTGGTTTTAAGGAACGTGGCTGCAATATACCTATTATTCTTCTACCCCCACCAGTATATTAGCTCAACTTAAATAATCTTCTGCGTATTGTTTCAGAGTATTTCAACGTTCAATTTTTCTATAGAAAACTATTTTATTGTGTTTTAGTGAGTAATTGTACACAAAATATGTCTAGTAAATGTAAAAACAGTCGTGGATTTTTGCGTAAAGGTAACAAGTATAGAAAAGGTATCAAAACTGAAAATGAAGCTAAAACATACAGTGATTGTTTCAATAAGAATATCTTGGTAAGTGACGTAATATGCAACAAATGTCGTCTAAGTTTTTATAAAAAGGCAGCCTCAACTTCAAAGCCTACCGTGAGTGATTCCGCGACTGACAGTGATTCTACGATAGTCAAACCTGTAGATACAAACGATGATGATTTTGTGTGTCGCATAACTAGTCCTGAAGAGGATGATTATATTGAAATGCCTTTTCCACAAGTAGTATCAACACATCGGTTCTGTACAATATGTCGAGTAGAAGTAAATCTACGAGTAATATCTCTTGAAACACAATGTGACATTTTCTCAGGAAAAAAAAAAAAAATGTTTTTTATACCCAATGATGATCGTTGCTGCAATGAACATATGACTGGTGATAGAATTTATGAAGATGACTTATCCCGCTTATGCATCTAATAGAAGTAAAATAAAAAAATCAGAATTAGTTAATTTTATAAATGAACTTTCCCAAACATCTAATCTAACATTGTTCGATCGAATAGAAAATGGATTATCAGAAAATCAACTTAAATCCCTGACAGGCTTTACTTGGGAAAAAATTATAGAGCTCAAACATGTGCTACCTTCAATGAGCAATACAAAATCTCGGACTGTGACGCAAGCCTTAATCATTTTTCTTTTCAAATTAAGGACAGGAAATTCAAATAAGACCACTGCAGTTGTTTTGTGTTTGCAATATGAACAATACGTATCAGAATATTTTGACGAGATCGTGAAAGGGTTTGAGAGAGATATTTTACCAAAACATTTTAGTTATGGTGCTATTACACGTCAAGATCTTATTTCTAACACCTCCAGTACAGGCAAGAAGTTATTAAATTTATCTGATAATCAACTCGTTATTATCTGCGATGGTACTTATATACGACATCAAAAAAGTCAAAATAATTTTTATCAAATAAAACCTTTCTCTGGGCAGAAAAAAATTAATATTTACAAACCTTTCACCATCTGCACTACAAATGGTTATATTATAGACTTTGCAGGACCCTTCTACGGCACTCAAAATGATGCTTCCATACTAAAACTTGTTTTACAAGACTCTACAGGTTTACAGACATTACTATCACCAAATGATATTTTTGCTGTTGATCGTGGTTTTCGCGATTCAGTTGATTTCCTACAAAGCAAAGGCTATACAGTATTTATGCCTGCTTTAACCCTTTCAGTCGCAGTGTTCCCGCTGATGGAACACCTAATTTTAACTCTCAAGTGCAAAAACTCATCCCGGAAATTTTTTAGAAAAAATTTACATTTATAAAATAGCAGAAAACGCCATTTTTTTCACGTGCAAATTTAAAATTTCTCCTATTTTAATTATGTTCGTAAATTCCGGTGGCAGTGTAATTTAAATTATCTGAATTACCTTGCGCTGCAAAGGGTTAAAATACTCTGGGATAAATTGTAATGTTGGGATCTATGCAACTTTTACGAGTTTTTGTTGTCGATTATGTTTACTTATAAAGTGATTTATTTATAAAATTTAATAATATTTGAATTGAATAAGGTTTACTTACAGATGTTTCAAACCGAAAATTTCTCGAAAAGGAACAATGCTAATTTTTTATTTTTTAAATATTTATGATCAGCTATGTGTCTAAAAGCCATTTTTAAAATTAGTTTAGTAATTTTTAAAATAAATTAAGTAGTGAACGTTAAAGGGTTAAAAGGAAACAGGGCGCAACTAGCAACGGAAGAGGCTGATGAATCAAGAAGAGTTACAAAATTGAGATGGGTTGTAGAAGCAGTTCATGGTGCAATAGCTCAAAAATATCGCCTTCTACACAATTCTTTGGATAACAAACTTATACCGAAGTTGAAAGTGCTTTGTAAAATTGTTGGATTTCTACAAAACAAGTATGGCGAAAGATTAAATTCTGAAGGCGATAAAAATGATGAGCTGCTTGAGTACATGGAGAGCAGAATGAGTGTTATAAATACTCTTAGTGAAGAAGTCCTTAAAAATTTTTGGAATCGTCGAAAGTCGGGTTTTCAGCAACTTAAATCGTCTGAAATCCTATAGATTTCCCTCAGTAAAATAAAGACCAGATAACTATGTTTTTCACTAGCTCCTACCAACTCTCACAGGCTGTGTCTTATTTAGCGGAGATAATGGACGAAGAATGCAACCACACAGTACAGTTTGTTAAAACCACAACCAGCATATTAAAACTGGAAGTTAGATCAAGGCATGTGAATCGTAAAACTTATCATGTTTATATTGGATATATGTACAGTCACCCAAAAAAAAAACGCCACCCCCCCACCTAATTTCGCCGTAAATTATCGTAGAAACATTTGACTGGTACCGATCGATTTGTAATAACGTCTAGTTTATAACGGTATAGTTAAATTTTGCCTAAGGGGTCGTCTACATATTAAAACTGCCATTAACTTCATTTTTTTCAATGGCAACCCCTATTTTTGACTTCATATTCAGATTGCTGAGATCAAGGCGGTTCGAAAAACCTACCTATTTATATACCTTAAATCAATTTTAAATAGAGTTACACGTGAAAATGTATTAGGGGTCCGTCTATACATTTAGAAAATATAAATCACGATCTACCACCCAGTATACATTATATATTAAGTTTCACACCGGAAAAAAATTTCAGAAATGTTAATTATAAAATAAAAAAAAAATTATTAATTCACAGAACTTTCTGAGTTAGTTTATGAATTAAAAGATTTTTATTGGTTTCTATTGATTAAACATCAGATAGTTCACTTCATTCGAAGAAAATTAAATAGCTTGAATAGATATTAAAATATCTATCAAAAGAAAAAAAAAAGATGAATGGTTTTAAATTTGTTTGAAAATTCAAAATTATTTTAACTCAAGCTGCCGTATAATTGTCTGAAGCGGCGGCACTCAACCTGGTTCCCACGGCCGTTTCACAGTGACAATGGGAGTTTGTTCTGATACTGCAGTACTTTCATTTTCTTTAATTGACTTTTTTAAAATATTAAAACAGATTTTTTTATTTTTATTTATTTATTTTTAATTAATTATTATTATTTTTTTTTTCATGACATTATTAAAAACTTTTACATAAATCTCCACGATATTCTTTTGCTTTTATATTTTATAATGTGTAACAAATTAATATGTAAAATAATAAATCCTACTACTTAATGGGATGTTCTAAAATTCTACACTTTAACACAGATACCGAAGTGGACGGTGGGTGTAGAAAGGCTGACTACCCTTAATCTAAATCTTCACTTGTAAAGGTCAAAATGTTACATAACTCTTTTTTTTTTTAAGGAAAAAAGAAGAAGATAAGGAGGAGAAAGAAAGATCAAAACGAATATAAAGCATATTAAACGTAATTACCCTTTAAACACTGGAAAAAGGCGGGGTTTTGTATTGTGTGTCATTTGGGAGCTGTAGAGTGCCAGACAGCAACATAGCTTCCATATCAAGGCTTAATGTAAATAGCCACGCCTTTTCACAAATTTTCTAAAACTTTATAATATAAAGCAAAATAATTTTGCATATTTGTAATTAAATCATTTAAGTTTTGTCTTCAATAATCGATGTAGTAAATACCATTGTGATTTATGCATACCAGCGTCACATATAGAGTCAAATAGGAATATGCAAATTTGTCTTTTTTTTTAAATAGTGTTTCAGCGAATCAGAGGCGGGGCTTCTTTTCTTTTGAAATTCTTTCACAATTCCTCGCCTACATTGTGATAACTTTACAAAAATATGCCAATTTGTATAATAAACATCGAAATATTGCTTAGGAAACAATAAAAATAACATAAAGGTAAATTAAAATAGTTTTCCGTCAAATTATATACAAACATTTACTTATAGAGGATGCAGATTATAACAAGTGACGGCCCCCTAACAGGAACAAAAAGTGAAATATCACTGTAACTCAAAAAATTATGTTAGGAACGAGCTGTAAATTTGGAAACCTATGTTTTTGATGATGCCCGGTCTATTCGTGCAAAAATTAACATAGGTCATAATTCATAATTTTTTCAAATATGAATTTATTAATAATTTTCATAATTCAAAAAATGTTTTTTTAGCAAAAATTTGCATGGAATATGTTTGGGTTACTTCATTCTAACGAATAAAAAAAACAGAATTTAAATATCATAATTATTTCGGAAGATATGATTTAATGTTTGTCACATTCATTTAACATTAGCACCCCCAAACTTTGACAGCTTATAACTCTATGAAAAATTGAGCGAAATATATAAACTATACCATTTTCCGTGATGATTTGATCCAAAGAGTTCAAATAAATTATAAAAAATGGGGGTTACCATTGAAAAAAATGAAGTTGATGTCAGTTTTAATATGTAGACGACCCCCTAAGTAAAATCTAACTATAACATTATAAACTAGACGTTATTACAAACTGATTGGTACCAGTCGCATGTTTCTACGATAATTTACGGCAAAATTAGGTGGGGGGGTGGCGTTTTTTTTTTGGGTGACTGTACCAATTGGAACGACAATCGAAAGCATATGCCGCTATTGCTGCAACTGTCCTAATGGTCTAAGAACAGTAGGATGTTGTTCTCACATGGCAGCAGTTGTTTATTACTTGTCTTATGCCCTATATCTTTCCCGTATCTTATATCCAGCACAAGTTTTATCTGATATATTTACATCAGAAGAGATTCACGCAGTTATTAATGAGGACAGTGATGAAGATTAATTATACTTTAATAATATATTTTGTATTACAATAAATAATATTTTCTTTGACTTAATTTTTAAATATTCAGCATATTTCTTTTTTAACGTGAATAATAACTGTAATTTAGAGCTTTTACAAAGTTGTACGTTCTTAATAAACATGCTACTTCTTTTAATACAGTAATCTACGACATCTACGACAGTTTTTTACATTTACCAGACATATTTTGTGAACAATTACTCACTAAAACACAATAAAATTGTATTCTGTAGAAAAGTTAAAAGTTTTATCATTCGTTTTCTCTGAGCCAGATGACTGTCACCCCTTTTTAACAGTGAACTCGTTGAATTAGCGCTTGCGCAGAGGCTTCCATAGGTTGAGGAATAAACAAAATACTACAAATTATACACACGCAACTCGCTGGAAAGCGCCAAGTTGCGTCTTGTTCTTTAGAAACGTAGTTCCACAAACAATTTTCAACTCTTTATGTCAAAATTAACATCTTACTTATATTTTTAATTACTAATTAATATATTTTTTAGTAATAAACATGTTACTAATTTTTAATACAGCAATAAAAATTTCAATCAAAAGACAAATGTAAAGTCATTAGTACCTAAGACGGTCATAACAAGTTTTAATTTTTTTTGGAAGTGTTGCACCCATTTTATATTTATGCACTCTTTGGTAGTATTACTGGACATAGTAAGCTACATTATATATTTTTTCTGTGATTGTACCTCTGCATGAACTAGGAATAAAATCTTGAAAAAACATATTTTCATTTTTTATTAATAGTAAATAAGATAGAAAAATTCTAGAAAAAATATATAATGTAGACTAATATTTTGTCTAACGAGCAGCTTTTGTTTCATTAGTATAGCTGTAATAGTTTTTATAAAAATCAATTTTAAAAATTACCCCCTCTAGCGTCTATTTGATCCATTATCTCCATAACTCAGCGAGATGAGAGGCTGAATTTGTGTCAATGGTAGTTTTATATCTCGCAGATGTTACCACACGAGTCATTTTCAAAATACCTTTCTGGGGCCGCTGACCCTACCTTATCCCGCTAGACCCTTTATAGATCATCATATCAAACTATTTCTGCTTTGGCGATAATCTTGGCTCCGAAAGCCAAAAACTTACGTAAGTATTCCTTTTTACCATGTTATAAAATAGGCTTAATTCAATGTATAGATTTCCATGTACATTTTAGAACCTAAGGAATCTAAGAAAATCAATAATGAATTATTTGTTCCGTAACAATCAATATTATTCTGGTGTGTGAACTAGTATTCAGTTTATAAAATCATAAAAAAAAGTGTTTACTTTGGTTTCGTTAAAACCTTTGAAATCAGGATGGACATGAATGGACTCCATGTATCGTAACTGCTCCGTGTCATCGGGAACGAATCGAAAATGCTTTCCCAGGAGTACTTTCCAATTTCTCACATCCAAGTTGTCGCTGCAAGATATATTTTTTTTTTAATTCAGTAAGATTTTTAATAATAAAACGAACATACATAATAGTATACATGATTATAAGGATTATTTGATAAAATTCGGTAAAGCCCTCGCTCAAATATTCTTTACAACTAATAAAGGATGACGTATACATTTTGTTATGCTTAAAAGAGAAACTGAGAAAAAAAAATATATAGTTGCTTTTCAGTTATAGCTAAGTCATAGCCAGGTCAAAAATTTCTCGCCACTTATCAGTATATCAACATAGCTGAAATCCATGTTTTATAAGATAGCTATAGGGTTTGCGTTTGCAGGTGTCACTCTAATGCACAAGAAGGCTCATTAGACCGGGAACTACGGCTTAACGTAGATTCAGAATCACTATGAACACCCATACCTAAATCGGTATTTGTACTCGGAACCTGTCAAAAAAAAAAAAGAAAAACTTGCCATCTGCGATAATTTAGAGCTTAAGCTTCACGACTTTTTTTTGCCCCCCCCCTCGTCCCCTAAGTGAGAGAAGGAGGTTTCACAAAATCCTTTTATGATATGTGTTCAGTACATATGACCAACCCACACACAACAAAATCCCTTTCCTAAAATAATTTGTAACAGAGTTGCGCTCAAAAATGTGTTTTTGCCCCACGACCGCAATGTGGGTAGGAGGGGGGGGGGATATTTAGTAAAAACTTCTATAGCGCATGTTGGGTACATTTAGACAACCCATATACCGAAAATTGTCTTTCTGAAATAATACGGATCAGAGTTCCGCTTGGAAACTTTTTGTCCTCCCTCCACCGACAAAGTGCCGGGATTTCACAAAATTCTGCCACAGTTGGTGTTGTACGCACATAACTAACCCACAGACTAAAATTTGTGACTGCTGCTCCCACTGATTTCCCAAGGGAAATTCAATACAAAAAGAGCGGAAGCCTTCAAATTTGACCTCTCGAAATGCAAAGTATAAGATAGAAACGTAAATAAAAATATGCAAAACAAATAAAAAATTAACAAATGTTGCTTAAAAGATATTCTGGTTACTAAACGAAGTACTTTCTTTTTTTTCTGTACTATTCACTTGAGCACATTTGAAATAATGGTATAATATTGTGCTTTAATTATAACCAAGGTGCTTCACATAAAATTTTTGTAGTTTCAGTATGTGAAAATTTGTAGTTCAGTTGCGAAAATTTCTGTTTCCTCGGAAACAACATCGGGAAGAAAATCTTCATCAACAGTATTTTCTTTATTGACTAATGTAACTATTTCTTCATCAGTTTTTTTTTTTTTTTTTTTTTTTTTTTTTTTTGTCGATGTTTCAACAAAGTGAAGAACCGTTTTCATCATCAGGTATTTCCCATCCGATGTTAAAATCATATGATGTTGAAGTTGCATTTATTTTGACTACTGTAACTACTTTTTCATCAGTAAGTCTTTTTTGTCGGTATTTGAACAAAGTCAAGCATCGACCTCAGCATCAGATATTTCCTATTTGATGTTGAAGTCGAAGTTCCGCTGGAAGTTTAAACATTTCCGTGAATAATTATGGATTTATTTGGATTCTATCTATCAAACATACAGTTTATAATTCTAATCGGTTCAATTCATTTGACTGATTAGAATTACCATCTATAGTTTCATTAGAATCAATCCCTCTAAAACCCAGTCACTCAATCTTCGATTATAATTTTCTCTAAGAATTCACTAATGATTATTTTTTATTTCATCAATGGAAGGCGTAGCCCCGGATCCAATTATTTTTCATGGTTGTAAGTTTCAAAACCTACATAATATCTTTTCCATTATCTAGCCCGTCTATGAAAAATAGCAAAATACGTTTCCTGCAGTCTTTCAGAATGTTTTTGGTCTGATGATTGAATCAGGAAAGTTGAAACTAGGTGAACAAAATTTTTCCAATTTCATTTTTCTTCTTTTGAGAACGTCCCGCTGAAAAAAAATTCTTTCATAATCGATTCAAAATTTCATCCGTTGTCTATGAATCTACTTGAGAACGGTATTAACCAGGAAAAATTTTTAAATTAAGATTCTCTAAAGATCTGGGTTTGGCCAACACCACCTGTAATAATGCCTCCGAGCTGAGCTCTACATCACGGAACATCGGCCGATTACATCCAATCGCCACGATCCAACATGTATCATAGGAAGTGTTGATTGGATAAAATCTTCCAAGACGTAGAACTCAGCTCGGAGGCATTATTACAGGAGGTGTTGGTTTGGCAGGTTTTATATTTAATATCAGACGAAGTTTACGTAATCCTAATTCCAATGATCCTAAATACACAATCCTAGTGCATTCAAAAGGTTTACTCTTTGCATTCAAGATTCAAATTTTGATACCAAGCGTATTTCTTCTATACTTGAAACTAATGTGCTGCCTGACAACATTTTAAAGTTTAAGTCTGTTTTGTTGCAATTATAAATTTGATCAACAAACACAGTTTCCTCACCATCGATCTGAAAATTTCTCCTGGAAGCTTTCCATTTAACCCTTTCAGTGGCAGAGTTACTCATCACATATAAAATCAACAGCGATCGGAATTTACGATTAATCTTAAAAGACAGGAAATATATATATATATATATATATTTCCTCTCATGTAAGTTATAAAAGTAAAATTTCACATTTCCGCCATGAATTTTGCATTTGCATACTTGCCAACATCCTAATTATGAACCCAAAGATACTTAGTACACGCCCCTTTTTCTTCACTAGTATACTTTTAGAGTAATTTTCTGCTAATTTAATTTCTATTTCATACTTGCCAACCATCTCATTATGAACCGTACAATTTTTAGTACCCGCTTTTTTTTTCACAGCAGTCATTTTTTAGGGTAATTTTATTCTTATTGAATCGTTACAATATTTCCAGAGAATTACTCTAAAAATAAATTGGTGTGAGAAAAGGGGACGTTTCTTCAAGGGGCGTTAACAATTGCACGGTTATTAATGAGATGGTTGGCAAGTACTGATAAACCGCGAAAGGAAGATCCCTGGCGTCATCTGCGCATGGGTGAAAAGGACTGGTCCATTTATACAATAGGAATGTCCGTAGTACCTAGGGATGTGTTTGTTTATGGGTGTGAAAAAATTATAAACTCACTGATTGCATTCCTTTTCCTTCTTTGAACTGATTCTTGAATATCTGGTTACATAAATATTTTACGATTAATTAAAAGAAAGAAAAACTGATAATATTATAAAGGGATAATTTTAGATTTCAATATAAATGTTACTCAATTAAAAATAAAAATAAAAGCTTTGTCAATATTTTGAAACTTTTGAAGTGTGTAACACTAATTTAAAAATTATGTCAATTATTATTTACAAACTAGTATATAACCCCGTCAAAAATGACGGAATGTGAAATCAATTAAGGTAGTGAATCAATGAATGCTTTGCCAGCTTCGCTGGTCACTATATTTAAAGGAAACTAATGTGCAAGTTGTACCTGACGGGACTAATGGGCAAGTTGTACCTGACGGGACTAATGTGAAAGTTATACCTGACGGGACTAATGTACAAGTTGCACCGAACGAACAAACTATTTAAAATTGGATGTTGCTTTAAATATTTGACACTTACTTTCATTTTAATATTTATTATAAAAATTCTTGAAGAAATAATTAAAATTCTTCAAACAATAACTTCTCCTTCCAAAGCTTCTTTATCGCAAAACTTAATGACAGTATGTACAATATGCTTCGATTCACTACGGATAGGTTTAATCCGAGAACCCTTACCACATGTATGATCCATTTGTTCCAATATAAACAAACTGTTATACAGAAAGAAATAAAAGAAAACAAAGCAGGAGTATTAATGAGTCTACTCATAACAGAATAAACAAGAATATTAGAAAAATTCCCTCCTCTCTCTTCCTTCCTTTGCTGTGTCTCCCAGCGAGTGAGTGGAATCGTCCTGGCACTTTGCCAACCAGGTATCAATCGTCCGCGGGCGGACAGTATGCATTACATAAGAAGAGAAACATTCCAAAAATATACTGGTGTGTAAGAAGGGGCGTGTACTACAAAATGTTTCAGTTCATAGTTAGGATGTTGGCAAATATGCATTTGTGAGTTACAACTACATGATGTTGTCTGTAGAGGCATCACCACTCATGAAAGGGTTAAGCAAAATACGCAGAAAGTTTAACACATATACGGATTTTATGTTTATAAAAGCGCTTTTTTCATATCAATGCTTTTATATCTAACGAATCTATGGAGATAACATGATTTCAGAATTAAATAAAACTTTTTTTTTTTTTTTTTTTTTTTTACTGTTTCATAGAAATTTTAAACCTTTTATAAAAAATGAAATTTAAAGGGGGGGAGGAAGGATATATTTTTCGGGCACTCAGAACCAGAGCTGCCAGCATCTTAATTAATAATCCAAGGGTCGCATTTTCCGCCTTTTTTTAGTGCACTTTCAAGGATGAAAAATTTTCGACATTTTTGATACCACTGTTTTTATAGCGAAATTTCCATGGTATTTTCGTAGTAATGTGTCATGATTAAACAGGTTAGGGATTTTTCTATAAAAGCAGTAGAAAATACAGAAATCTCTCATAATTGAAACTGCCTAAAAGTAAAGGCGGAAACTGCGCCCCCTGATTATCCGGAGTATTGTTAGTACACGCCCCTTTTTAGAACCCACTAAATTTTTAGAGCAATTCTCTCCAAATGTATTTATGATGAAGTAAGAAGAAAAATACACTAAAAAAAGACTAGTGTAAAAAAAAAAAAAAAGAGAACAGAAAAATGAAAATTAAAGGAATGTAATAACAATACCCCAGATCATTAATTAGGGTATTGGCAGCTATGAAATACTTTTTCTTTTTAACTGCTCAAACTTTACAAAATGAATCATTATACAATATGTATATAATATGTGTTATAACTTAACATAATAATAATAATAAACTGCTAATTTCAATCATATTTAAATAATAAAATGCTTACTTTTTGAAGCAATGTGCAGCTGTCAATATCCATTGGGGATGAATAAGTGACGCACCACACCAGTGACTAAAAGGTTCGTTTGCAATCAACCGTAAAGACACTTGCCATGGCCAACTTCCTGGTACAGCATGTTCTCCGCCTATTATCCTGTCGTTCTCAAATACCGGCGGAATTTTCGAAACGCCACAGTCCGATTTTTCAAAGTTATAGTTTTCTATTCAGAATGAGAAAAACGATATTATAAATTAAGAAGGTACATTGTAAAACAGCAATATAATTCTATAATTGTTGCATATGTTCATTTTATATAACACATGCAATTTTGTTAATGTTGAAAAATGTTAAATATTATTACAGACATGACAGCTTTCTAACTTATTCCAAAGCATTTGTAATAATTTTATTTATTTATTTTCTCATGGAGATTTTATTTATTTATTTTCTCATGGAGATTTTATTTATTTATTTTCTCATGGAGATTTTATTTATTTATTTTATTTTGTTTTACTTATATATTTGTTTATTTATTTTGTAGTGTAGTTTTCTCCAATACGTAATTTCAACTAATTAAGAAGAAAACTAAATATTTCAAAAAAAAGAAAAAGAAAAATGTGTTGGAAATAAAAAATTACTTGTATATATTAAAGTAGCTCTGAAATTAATTAAAAATTTCTTCAACCACGTTTCTTGCAAGAACGGGAGCCTCTGCGCAAGTACTTACTCAACGAGTTCAGTGTTAAAATAGATGTAATACCAGTTTCAGTTACAAAAGTTTAATCTAATCAAAAACTATTCATGGCAACTTCATCATATTTTACAAAGATATGCATCAGTTGATTGTGGTGTGCAGTAAGTAACTATTTTTTTATCCTGGCAAAATTTTAATTTTTGATTATTTTCGAAGCATACGCGTAGTTAGTGTCTAGAATGTTTTTGCTTTCAAATTATAACGTCCCGAAAAGTACGTGAAATAATACTTTGAAACTTTCGTCGAACACAGAAAAAAATATTTTCATAGCTGCCAACTTGTACTTTTTTTGCGATCGAAAATTTTTAATAGAAATTTTTAAAAAGTTTTTTAGCAATTTTCTGTTTTCCCTCCGTCCCAAATTAGTTGTTAGATTTAGGTCGAAAATTTTGTCCCAAATTATTATAGTTGCAACATTTCAAGTAGGTGGAGTAATATAACTTCTAATTTCAGTTTAGTAGATCAACACCAGTAAAATTATACTCCCTCCGTTCGAAATTCATTACTACATTGGAATACTTTTGTACTGATTTATGCTTGCCAACCATCTCATTATGAAGCGTAGTACTTTTAGTCACCGCCTTTTTTTGTACACCAGTAATTTTTTAGAGTAATTTCATTCTTATTTAATCGTAACACTATTTAAAGAGAATTGCTCTAAATATAAAGTGGTGTGGGAAAAGGGGCGTATTTTCAAGGGGCGTTAACAAGTCTACAATTATTAATGAGATGGTTGGCAGTCCTGACTGATTATTAATATTGATTTTATAGTCTTGCATACTTGCCAACCATCTCATTCTGAACCGTACAATTTTTAGTACCCGCCTTTTTTTTTCACACCAATAATTTTTTAGAGTAATTTTAGTGTCATTTAATCGTAACAACATTTGGAGAGAATAATTCTAAAAATATAGTGGTGTGAGAAAAGGGGCGTTTATTCAGGGGGCGTTCACAATTGTACGGTTATTAATGCAGGGCTGCCAACCATCTCATTAATAAGCGTAGACTTGTTAACGCCCCTTGAAAATACGCCCCTTTTCCCACACCACTTTATATTTAGAGCAATTCTCTCCAAATAGTGTTACGATTAAATAAGAATGAAATTACTCTAAAAAATTACTGGTGTACAAAAAAAGGCGGTGATTAAAAGTACTACGCTTCATAATGAGATGGTTGGCAAGCATGTTAATGAGATGGTTGGCAAGTATGGTCTTGTTTGAACATTTTTTAGTGTGCTATCTGCTATGCTATTAAATCAATCAACTACTTATACTTACTAAACATTCTTCCCTTAACCCTTAAATAGACCGTTTATTTGTAGTAAAGATATATTAAAATGTTTTTGGTATTAAGAGTGATAATAAGAAAAGATATCCGTTTAGCTTATTAGGTAAAATTAATTTGACTTTTAATGTTTTATAAGGCCATGTGAAGTATTTTTACCGCCCAATAAGTTAATTTTAAATGAGAAAGGCGTGGTAAGCTCTCTTTCCTCGCCTACTGTTTACTCTAAGCACATATTTTTCTGGTAAAATTACTTACTATGGTCTCATAAACAAAATTTCAGAAAAAAAAAAAAAAAAAAAGGAATCAACACAGAGTGTGACCCTTGTCCTTTTTTTTAATCCTTCATGTATTTTAGCAGAGTAAAAACGGCAGGCGTAGTAAAATTAGCTTACCACGCATTCCCCATATTAATATTGATGACTTTATGGTAGAATATTTACTATAGCCCGTTAAAGGGTTAAATCAGTACCAAATTATTTTTAAAAATTTGCTTCGAAAAATTTGTCCCAAAAAATTTGCTACATTTGTGGATTGTAAAAAAGTGATAATAGTTTTAACCGCAAATAAAACGATTTCAAGTGATGTGTAAGGAATTTTTTGCACATAATATAGCTTCGGGATTACATGCTAGGTTTCGCGGAAGAAGATTTTGACGATGAAGTTTTTCTTTATTGAGATAGTTTATTTTATACGAGTTGCCTCCGCCTGACATCATAATGTTTTCCATACATGTTTGTAAAGTTAAAAATATATATGTGCAAGATTTTCTACTTCCATATTTTGAAAAGCGACTTCAACAGCATCAGGTAAGTTGTCAATATTCTTTGTGGGTATCTGATTTTGTAATGATTCTATTACGTTAAAAAATCCGGGATCAAGTGCATTTAAATCTGGACATTGAAAATTCCATCCATCTTTTACACTTTCTTCTGTGAAATTGGGATCATCCACTGCCGAATGAGGCTTGACATTATCCTGTTGTATGTATATAGGCATAGCTGCCAATATTTTAATTTATTCCGGAGTATTTTTAGCCCCGCCTTTATTTTGTACCACTTTATTTATAGAAAAATTTTCTTCAATAGACTTCGAGGAGGTGCCGGAGTGCCGAGTACCCGGGGTCTAAATAACATGACCCCACACCTCAGCGAACCAGAGAAGTAGGCAACAGAATAAAATAAATTTTACCAGACATTGAAAAAAAGAAAAAAACTGTTTATAGACGCGAGTCAGAACGATAAATAACATATTGATAGACAGGAGAAAAAATAGGTCATTGCAATTGAAAGGGAAAATGGAAAAAGCAGTCTTCCAATTAAGGAAGAGCCTGCTCTCCGAAAACTTCCAGAGAATTTTAATATTTTGGTCATTAAGTTATCAGCTTGTTTCATTCTATTTAGAATGGATTTAAATTTATTGATTAATTCGATGAAATTTGGAACATGAATTTCGTTTGCGATACCATTTAAGATGTTATTTAACTCAGAAAGTTGTGCTAGGAGAGTTCTGCTGAAAGTATATATAAGAGGGTGTGGCTACGTGAGCGAAGGAGATTTCGGATTGGTCGGAGGGTGGAGTCTTAGTAGGGAGCTTATCGAAGTCGGATTTAATAATTTTAGTGGAATTTCTGTTTTCAGGGAATTTAGGACATCCGCGAAAACTCGCGAGATGGTCTCTACCACAATTACAACATTTTTTTCAATAAAAACTTCTTAGCCAAGATTACAATCTTTAGTAAGATGCTCACCTGAGCATCTTACACATCTAGCCTTCATGTGGCAGTTCTTTGCAGAATGAAAAAATAATTGACATTTATAACATTGTTGGGTAACTTCGATAAAATAAGAAAAAATTACTTTTAAAAAATAAGTGGTACGAATTAGAGGCGGAGCTAAAATTACTCCGGAATAAATTAAAATATTGGCAGCTATGTATAGGACACGATTTTTGACTAATTGGAAATTTTTCTCGTGTGGCATGGAAGGCAAAACTTTTTCTGTAATCTTTTTTTGGATTTCAACTTTGTTAACAATTTCTACACCTTTTGTAACAGCAGTTCCTTCCGCACGAATTTTTGATCTTCTTTTTGCATTTTCTGAATAAATAAAAGGCCATATTCTAGTTTTTCCATCAAACATTTCATTTCTATTCGAGTCCTATCTTCGTCTTACCACCGCTGCCATAAACATTACTTTGTTAATAAACCTTTTGCTTTTGCAATGCCTCAACGGTTCTGTTTCATCTAGGGTGATGTAAAACGAATTGCTGGTTTTCGTAATATAAAACCATTTTTCATCGATATGAATCCGATCCGATATTTCGTAAAAGAATCCATTAATTTGAACAAGCTGTAAACAAAATCGTATTCTATCGAGTTAAATGTCTTTATGTTAGATTTAGCTTAATGGTGGATGAAATACGCTTCAAAACTTTTCCCTCCTTCACAATGCTGTATAATGTTGATTTAGGAATACTAACAGCACTTGATAAACTCCGGAGTGATTGTCTTCGTTTTATTGGGATATCTTTGATTTTGCTCAGTTCCTGAGAAAAATCTTTTTTTTTTTCGTCCGCATTTATCAATTCTTTGTGACTTACATTGCAAATTTCATCATCATTTATTTTTTACGTCCTTTTTCAGCTTCTACAAACGGGATATTGTAGTACTACGATAAACACTAAATTCGCTGCAGCATTTATAGCACCATGGCTCAAATTATCATTTTTCATATTTTGCAGCAAAAATTGCATTACAGCGTTACGCTCTGTATTATTCACTTGCTCCTTTAGAGTATTTCCTAAATTATCATTCATAATTACTGTTATCGTCACCTTTTTATTAGGTCGAGTCACATTTAGAGATGTGAGCGGGGAAAAAACCCGGGTTTAAACCAGGGAATGAACCCGGTTTTTTGGGAAGGGAATTTTGGAAGTTTCCAAAACAAGGGAATTTTGAAAGTTTTCACAAGTTGCAAATTTATTTATTTATTTATTAATTTATTTTTATTTATTTTTTTTTCCCCCTTAGATTAGAGATGTTCTAAGGCATTTCAAAATGTTATCTCACATTCAGATGTTTTTTATGATCTTTCAATTTTTAAATAGTGATTTTAACGTCTATAAATTTAAAAAGTACAAGTTTTAAAATTCAAGTTTCAGACTTATTATCTGTTATTGCCGTATATTGATATTTTAGTTCTGACTGTATACACACTGAATTCAATATAACACTTTTTTTTTTTTTTTCGCAATCGCATGTTTCAGTTGTATATCTTTAACATTTTATTTCAAAAGTAAAACAAAAATGCTTCAAAATATTCTGCATTTACTAAAGCTATCAATAATATTACACTGGGAAATATTATTTCAATTAAAATTTCAACAATATTAATATGCAAAAAATAAATGAAGCAAGAAATAACAGCCAAGTTATTGCTTGAACTCTTAATAACCGAAGAACCCATGTTCGATTTTTTTTTTTTTTTTTTTTTTTTCCCGTGCTCTTTGAGCGATTATAACAAAATTTCATCAACTAATGTGAAATTTTGTTCGATGAATTATAACAAAATTTAATAATTTTAAAGTATTCTTACCATAATTTAATTTCATTGTATTATTTTTTATAACATATTTTATTATGGTACTCATTAAAAAAAAAAAGAAAATTTTTTTTTAAGTTATTTAAACTGGCAGACAAAACTTCATCATTCATTATTGTCAATAACGTAAACGTTTATTTATTTATTTTTTTTTTTTACAATTTTCTGTAAAATAATCACATAATTGTTGATATCACCTTTATTTAAGCAAACAGAATAAAAATGGTATTGAAACAAGTTGTTTGGTACACCTAAAAGAAGTGAAATTAAATCTAAACGTTGAATGTTAGTTTCTTCCCATTAAAGTTTCGAAAGTTCGCAAAATTCCCATGTTTATTTCCCAAAAGCAAAATTCCCGAGTTTTTTACATCTCTACTCACATTACTTCACATTCAAGTAAACATTGCTTCTAAAACCTAGTATACCGCGTTATATTTCTCTAACTTTTTCATACAGTTATAAGATGTCAAAATATAATTAAATTACATTAATATTTAAATTACATATTATAGCGGAGTTACATTTTTTTTTATGTGTTAGAATGAGGTGAACCAAACATATTCCATGGATATTTTTGAACAAAAAACATTTTTGGATTATGAAAATTATTAACAAATTCAGATCTGAAGAAATTGTGTAATATATTATATTTGTATTACCTATAAGGAAATATCTGTATAGAACATTATTTATTTACTTTTAGTGTAACAAAGCTAAGAAAATTTTTCTACATATAATATGTATATACTCAGAAAAAAAAAAAAAAGCTGAAAAAATTAAATAAAAAATTAATCATTTTCAAAAAATGGAAAGCAAAGATTAATTTATCTATCTATGTATTTATCTAATTATTTATTTTCGAAAAAAAGAAATCTGAAAAAGGAAAAATTTGTAAATAAATAAAAAATAAACACAATCGTGCAGTTTTATTGAATAATGTTTGTAAAATTGATTTTAAAAAAAGTGCATTACTATACAGGCAGGTATTTTTTTTTCCTCTTCTTCTTCCTTTGCGACCAAAGGATTCGAGATCTTCCCGCAAACGTTAAGAAGATTTAAATTCGATTAAGTTTTTTGTAAAGAAAAAAAAAAGAAAAAAAAAATCTCTTAATACAGAATATAAAGCTTGAATTTTACATAAGATTTTGTTGCTTGTAATTTCTAGTAAGTTGAAACCTACGAATTGTAATCGCCTAAAGCATGTAGAATAATAATATGCCATACTCGCCAACATCCTAATTAATATTCCGTAGTGTTTTTAGTCCTTCCCTTTTTTTTACACCAGTAAATTTCTAGAGTAATAGTCTCCAAATGCAATTACGATTAAATAAGCAGAAATATACCATAGCTGCCAATATTTTAATTTATTTCGGAGTACTTTTAACCCCACCTCTATTACGCACCACTTTATTTATTGAAAAATTCTCTACAATATATAACTTTAATAAAATATAACAAAATTACTTTAAAAAAATATGTGGTACGAAATAAACGCGGAGCTAAAAATACTCCGGAGTAAATTAAAATATTGGCAGCTATGAAATTCTCTAATAAGATACTGGTGTGATAAAGAGGGCGGGGCTAACAATACTACGGAATATTAATTAGTATGTTGGCAAGTATGAATATACGCTTAAAACTTTTGCGACCTCTTTTTTCTTTAAGGTCCGCCTGTGGGCGTTATTCTCCTAAGTTACAATATTTCGGAACAAAATTTTCTACATTCACATTCATATTACATATGGATATACATTATAATTATACTCTTTCTAATCAAAGTATTTATTTCCATAGTACATTGGCTGTGCAAATATGAATATTGTGTATATTTTTAAGAAATAAAGGACATATAAATTGCAAAAGAAACGCCCAGTGACGGAGTTACAGATTTTCAAATGACGTGGAGCGGTCATGAAGTGTTAATTAAAATTAAAAAGTATTCTTTAAAAATAATTCAGTTAACACCAATATTTTTATCTAAATATATATTTTACATAAAAAATAAATACTGCATTTAATACAGTCCATTAAACATTCAATCAGTACGCTGAGTGAACACCTATATGGTATTAAAGTTTCCTCGGAGTGTATTATAACCACCCTACACTAAAAGTGTAATGATAAATAAAATCCAAACAAGCATTAATCGAAAGAGCATAAATAAAAAAATGTTTGGAAGCATAAATAATTACAGAACTTTGAATAAGCACTATAAACTCACAAGAATTGTTTCGGGTTGAAAAAACACACGACCCTTTCCTCAGGTAAATAAAGTATTGTATTTTATGGTGATCTGTACTTATAATTTTAAAAATCCAGTTCTGTGGGGCTTTCTCATTATTTATAAATCAATTGCCCTTATCAGTTCGTTTTTGAGTTACACATTTTAAAATTCATTAACATACTTGCCAACCATCTCATTATGAACCGTACGATTTTTAGTACCCGCCTTTTTTTTCTCACCAATAATTTTTTAGAGTAATTTTTGCCTTAATTAATCACAACAGCATTTGGAGAGAATTATTCTAAAAATATAGTGGTGTGAGAAAAGGGGCGCATTTTTTCAGGGAGCGTTAACAATTGTACGGTTATTAATGAGATGGTTGGCAAGTATGGATTAATGATCGATATAACCACGACTGATGAATGAAATCCAAGTAACCAGTAAGAGAATAGATATTTGCAACAAGTTAAACTGCATCCAAATTTTATTTTCGTAATTTGACATTATTATTAAATATATTTTGATTAGTTAACACTTTCGGACCGCTGACGTAGATTCGTGTCATTTAAAAGTCTGTAACTCCGCCAGTGTGAGTTTCTTTCGCAATTTGTAGGTTGTTTATTTCTTACGAATATACCCAATATTAACATTTGTACAATCATATATACTATCGATACAAATGCTTTGATAAGAAATATTATAATTATAATGAATATCCATTTGTAATATAAATATGAAAACAGTAAATTTTGTTCTGAAATACATAACTTGGAAAAATAACGCCCACAGGCGAACCTTACGGTCAAAAAAACAAAAGCATGCGCTCGCGAAGGTGTTAATTTTATAGTTATCAAATTTAAAGGATTTAAACACGAAAGTCTAAATCCCTTCGTTCAAAACTGTAACGTTTGAGAAGAATGTTCAAAGTCAAAGTACACTTAAAAAAAGAAAACGTGTTGTCTTAAGTGTTAAAACGAAAATTGTTTGCAGAATGTGAATTAAAAATTCACTTGGTTATTTTTCAGGTGACCTAATTTAAACGCTGTTTGCAAATCTGTAAATAAATAAAAATAGTTATAAATTATAAACATAAACATACGAATTTCCTCTTACAGTTTTAAGCACGTGGAATTACCCTCAGCCAATTATTCTTTACTTGTTTATTAATTTTACCTGATGTGTTTATGTCTCATAGTCCCTAAAGAGAAATGATTAATTAAAAATAGTGGATTACACATTCGGCCACACCCCCTTCCCCTCAAAATAATAATAATAATAAACAAACGCATAAATACAAATCCACACTTATTAATTAAGACAAAATCTCGTTAACACCGTATTATTATTATTTATTTATTTTTATTTTTTTAAATTCAATCGTATAATTGGTACAAAAGATTTAAAAAAAAAAAAAAAAAAAAAAAAAAAAAACATTTTACCTCAAGAGTTATTAAAAAGAGAAAAAAATAATTTCAAAAATAAATAAATAAATGTATTTCTTTTTATGTTCAAAAAATTAAAAATAAAATAAAATAAAATGAACATACAAACATTTTTTTTTTTTTTCAATAATTAAAACAAAATTAAGAAAAATCGTGCTAAAGATATGGAAGAGTTTCAGTACATAACCCCTTGGCGAAATTTTAAATTTGGCACCGAAGTTGCTCTTTACTTACACAAGCGCGATAGCCATTTTAGTTCATCAGCAAAATGACAACAGAAACTAAAAACCACCAAGAGGCTCTTGTATGCTACTGCTATGCCAAAGAAATTTTAAGAAATTAATAAACTAACTGATGCAAAGGAAAGAACATAGTTACTGTTTAAGATTCTGTGTAGAAGAATAGATTAAAATACTTCCTGTTGTACTAAATAAAATTCTATTTTGTGCACAGTTTTACATCCATTATTTAGAAAACAAAAATTGGCTTAAGATTTTAATTCAATTTTCTTGTGTTTACAGTACGATAGGACAATCCTATGTATATAAACGTGCTTGTTTCGTAATTTTAGTATTTTCTAGTAATTTTGTTGTTTATTGAACTAATAGTTGTACAGTCAGATACACAGATATCTTCTTTTATTATTATAGAATGTTATTAAAGATTCACGGAATAAAACAGCGTGCGTGCATGCGACATTATTAGTTTAGTAAAGAACTCTCTTACCACATCTTTCTTCATCAGATCCATCTCCGCAATCATCATTACCGTCACATTGATGATCTATAGGTACACACTTCCTTTTGTGCCGGCATATCATTTCTTCGAACTCACACTGCACTAAATGAAAATAAATTTAACAATTTTAACATACTTAAAAAAAAAAAAAACTGTAAATTTTATTTATACTCGTAAAAAAGATACTCCGAAATTCATTGATAATGTATAAAATGTGCATACTCTAGCAGATTATAACCAGATTTTTTTAAAGCAATGAAAAGTGAAAATCCCTGCCACATGGGCATACTTGCCAACATCTAATTAATATTCCGTAGTGCTTTTAGTCCCGCCCCTTTTTTCACACCAGTAAATTTTTAGAGTAATGGTCTCCAAATGCAATTACGATTAAATAAGCAGAAAAATACTCTGAAAAGATACTGGTGTCAAAAAGAAGGCGGGGCTAACATAGTACTGAATATTGATTAGTATGTTCGCAAGTATGCACATGGGGTAAAGTGATTTTTTCATTAAGCCTAATAATGCCGAGCAGTTTCTCTCAGTGGCGATTTCTAAATTAACAGCTATGTCTAAGAAAATTTACTCGGGTAACTGCCAATTCTTACGATTTTCCCACATCACTACTTCTTAAGAAAATTTTTTACTTTGTTTAAATATTAAAATTCTAAAATTTAATAAGGTGAAAAACTATTTTTAAATGGTGGTGTGAAAAATTGGAAGAATTAACAGCTGTGGTCACTGGTGTGCAAAGCTCGGTTCACATCTTTAGTCAATATTTATCAGTCAATCATTAACGATCTTTACAGTCATTTGCAAAAGTTTAAGACCAGTAGCCGATTTTCAGCATTTTAACACATTGCATCATTTGCAAAGATTATTTGCGCCATCTCATGTGCTGATTGCATCTGACAAATTCTACCGCTATAAATAAAAGTGCTTGGGACGTTTACCGCCAGTTGTTTATTGGATTTTGTCGTAGACTGTGCTGTTGTGTAATTATTGTAATGGGTAAAAAGACCCCTTCACTTAATGTTACAAAAAGGTCAGAAATATTGACCCTGCATAAAATTGGATTTTCTGAACGTCAAATAAGTTCGAGGGTACATGTGAAGAAGACAGCTGTGCATCAAGCTATTAATAAATTTAAAATATGGGGTATATTTGTGGACCTTAAGAGAAGCGGTTGCCCTAGAAAAACGAGTGCACATGATGATCATGTGATAAAGCTGGTCGTACGAGGTCCAAGAACCTCCTGCAATACGATTAGACATTCTCTGGCTGCAAAAGGTATCAACATCAGTTTGAGTACTATTTCAAGACGTTTGGACAAAGATTTTGGTTTATCATCCCATAAAACTGCAAGGAAACGTCGACTTACTCCAAGTATAAAAATTAAAGACTCTTAAAGTCCACAAATTTTCCCGAAATTTTAAATTTACTAATAACTTGATGCACAGCTGTCTTGCTCACATTTGCCTTCGAACTTATTTGGCGCTCAGAAAATCCAATTTTATGCAAGGTCAATATTTCTGACCTTTTTGTAACAGTAAGTGAAGGTTTTTTACCCATTACGATAATTACACAACAGCACTGTGTACGAAAATATCCAATAAAAAACCGGCGATAAACGTGCCGGGCACTTTTATTAATAGCAGTAGAATGCGTCTGATGCAGAAAACGCATGAGAGGACGCAATAATCTGCGCAAAATGATGCAATGTGTTAAAATACTGAAAATCGGCTACTGGTCTTAACCTTTTGCCAATGACTGTAGATTAGGGTTGCTGGTGGGCAAAACTCGATCGATATCTTTAGTCAATAGTCAATATTTACAGTATCTAAAGAAACATTTTTTATTTTGTGCTACAATATTTTGAAGTAAGAGTTTTTTTTTTTTTTTTTCTTCCCAGGATATGTAGCCGCAGCTGACTTAAGAAAAAATTTAATCATATGTGTATTGTAAACTCTAATGCTTCAGTATACAATTAGTGTTTAGAAAAATAAGGATTTCCTCTTTTGATGATTTTAAATAACTGTGTATGAATCTAGATTTAATTTCTCATTCCTTATCGAAATTTTTTCATAGCTTAAAAACCTATAGGTGGAAAACAATGTGAGTTAAAGAGAACAGGATCGTCATATGAACAATGAATATCTGTACAATGCAAATAATTCAAAATAATATCACAAGCCTATGTAACATAATTTTTAATTAAATAATTTATTTTTTAATTAATTTTACAATTACCTTTTTAAATGTAAAAGAATGAACTTACCAATGGGTGCAACATGCTCGAAATAAAACTGGAACCCCACATTTCGAGGTATTCTACCACTCACAAAATTGAGATACAATGCGTTCGATTTGGAGCTCATAAGGGATCGAGAAAAATAGCCAAAGAATTTGTCGACTAGTTTATGATTCGGTGGCTCTCCATCATAGACTAATAAAGCATCAAAACTGCAATCTGTATTTAGGGCAAACATCAGTTTTCTCAACTGTATAACCTAAAGGAATAAATGCAATATAACAGGATGGTTACAAACCTACTTTTTTTCCCTGATTCTTCCACCAGACTTAATTAATGGTGCTAATATACTATTGAAAATCCCTGAAGAAAAATATTGGTGTAAGAGTCAGGGAAAAAGTTTGGTCTGTGACCACCTTGTATTAAGAAATATCGCACAGTTTTCAAGAACGTTAAAGCATGTTTGGTATGATTTTTTAATACATACAGTGTCATTGTCAAACAATGTTTTTTATTTGATACTTATTTTAGATTTTTATCAAAGCATCGAACATTTCCTACCTCGATGGAGGTAACCCAAAAAATTGATCTGAGATCGTTGGTTTTTTACAGAACTTTTCCTTTCAAATTTAAATCCGTTGTAACGGTAAATAATTTTCGATATTTTCTGACTAAAATGTTTAAACAACAAACCTTTGAAAGTTTAAAACTTTTTGTGACACAAATGCGCGATTATTTCAATATGAAATCTGCATATGTAACTTTGCAGATTGTTTATTAATATGTGCAGAAAACATAAACATTCATTAAATCTTTATCTGCCGACATTACTTTAAAGCATACCTGCCAATATCCTAATTATTATTCCATAGTGCTGTTAGTTCCGAACTTTTTTTCACACCCATAAATTTAGAGAGTAATATTCTCCAAATACAATTACGATTAAACAAGGAAAAAAATACCCTCAAAAAATACTGGTGTCATAAAAAAAAAAAAAAAAAAAAAAAAAGGGCAATGTAAGCAATACTAAGGAATATTAATTAGGATGTTGGCAGGTATGCTTTAAACTATCATTAAATTAAAAAAAAAAAGTCTAAAATCGACTTTATGAAGTCATGTTAAAGTTACTTATAAGAATCGAAAGTATATACGGTACCTTTCTGTGAATGAATAGACACTTTCGATTTCAGACTTTTATCAAATGTCGCAAAAAGTGCTAAACGAACTGCTTGAAACTTCAGGAGTGTTCAGAACATGTTATACCTCATATATTTCAGTGAGTTTTGTCCCGAAAACAAAAGTAAAGCTGCATAAGCCCATGCTACAGCCAGAATGCATAACATTTAACAAATATTACTTTTTACAGGGTGTTGCCAAATGTTTTCATTTTTCTTTAATGCTTTACTCGTCACCTTTCTATATTCCAGACAAAAATACTACTGAATAATATGAGATGTTTTTTACCCACCTGACATTTCAAGATGATTCATCCAGTATTTTTGAGATATTAGAAAAAATCACTTAACCCTTTCAAGGGGGGTGGTATATATTTTATACCACCTAATTTTAATTCCCAATTTCGAAAATTCACCCCAGAAACTTTTAATAAATTTTTACCTTTTTGACTTAGCTGAAAAAATTAATTTATTTCTTATTATCAAACTCTGTTCTCAAATTCTGGTGTCACATGATATTAAATGAACTTAATCACATTGCCCCTGAAAGGGTTAAATTGAAAGTGTCTATTCATTTAAGAAAAGACGGTGTACTTCCAATTCTTATAAGTATTCATGTTCAATTTGATCTCCTTACATGGCACTAGACGTTCCATGAAGCCGCTTATGTTAAAGAAAAGATTTCGCAACATGTTGTTGCTTTTTATGGCTGTTATTTTTCATAATCTCCTGAATAATTAATTGGTGTATCAACTCAAGAACATATTGCCTGTGTTAGCAAAAATATAAAGATGATACAAAACGAATATTTTTTTTATGTTTTTACTTCCTTCAACATTAAGTGGAAGAAAGTGTGAGATTCGTGAAAAAATTCCTCTTCTAGTTTTAGATTTATTAACACGTTTCGATATTTTTTAGAAAATGTTCGTTTGTCTGTGTGTGAAAAAATAAATAAATGTGCAATTCTTGATCATTGTACAAAATTTCACGAAAAGATACTGCTTAGCCAAGGATTAAAGACAGGTCATGTGACTGGGAGGTAGGGAGAAAAGGAATCTGTACTATAAAATAGGATAGGAGGGAAATGGTAAGAGGATCCTACATAACTTGTTTTGGTGAGAGGATGATTTTTCTCACCCTTTCAATGTATGTTTATTCTCTCCGGAATAATCCACTTTTTTGGCAGCGTGCCAAGGCCAGTCTTTGAAATCTGGCTTAGCATTACTAAGACTACTATATAACAGGCTGAATCATTCGCCGCCATTTGTCCGTCAAATCCGTCATTGCTAAACTTAAGATTACTATATAATCTTAAGTCTATATAATACGAGGCGTGTTTTTTAAGTAAGTACCGTTTTGGAATTAAAAAAAGACGTGCAAAGATATCGCAATAATTTTATTTTTACATGAAAGCCTGTACCTTAATCTACTTTTCTACAAAATTTCCGTGAATATTGAGGCACTTGTCATAACGTGGCACCAGTTTTTGAATACCCTCCTCATAAAATTCTGCCGCCTGACTTGCTAACCACTGTATCACAACTGTTTTGACTTCGTCATCGTCTTGAAGACGCTGACCACCCAGGTGTTTCTTCAAGTGCAGGAACAAATGGTAGTCGCTGGGCGCCAGATCAGGGCTGTATGGAGGATGATCTAGAGTTTCCCATTTAAAAAATTTGATGAGATCTTTGGTCCGATTAGCCACATGTGGACGGGCATTGTCATGCAGCAAAACGATACCCTTACTCAACTTGCCACGTCTTTTGTTCTGGATTGCACGACGCAGATTGTTCAATGTCTCACAATAAGACGCTGCATTGATTGTCTCATTACGAGGCAGAAACTCCACTAGCAATACTCCTTTTTTGTCCCAAAAAACTGTGCATATGATTTTCCGGGCAGAAATTGTTTGCTTAAACTTCACTCTTTTGGGTGATGATGAATGTCGCCATTCCATGGATTGTTGTTTTGATTCTGGTGTGACGTAGGCCACCCATGTTTCGTCACCAGTAACAAGTTGGTCTAAAAAATCTTCACCTTCATTGTGGTACCGCTCAAGGAAAGTCAATGCACTGCCTAAACGTTGGGTTTTGTGCAAATCCGTCAACATTTTTGGAACCCAACGTGAACACAATTTCCGGTAATTCAAGTTCTCGGTCACAATGCGATACAAAACACTACGAGAATATTGAGGAAACCATTCGCACATTGATGAAATTGTAAAGCGTCTGTTTTCTCTCACCTTTTCTTCCACTTTCTGCACCAAATCTTCATTAACGACCGAAGGACGCCCACTCCGTTCTTCATCATGCACATTTGTGCGGCCATCTTTAAATGCTCTCACCCATTTCCTTACCAATCCATCACTCATAATGTTTTGTCCGTAAACTTCACAGATCTCACGATGAATATCGATCGGTTTTACGCCTTTAGCACTAAGAAATCGTATAACAGTCCGTACTTCACAATCGGCGGGACTCACGATTGTCGAAGGCATCTTAAACACTCAGTAAACAACGTATACAATGAAGAATCAGACTGTAATGGCGTCAGTGCTTAGACAAGAGATGTAGGTAACCAGCGCGCATGCGCGGAACGCCGACCGTAGCGCTGCGGCGGCGGAATCGCAAAACGGTACTTACTTAAAAAACATGCCTCGTATATAGTCTCATAATAAAGTCTATATAATATAAAGTCTATACAATACATAAAGTCTATATAATATATAGTCTGATATAATAGTCTTATATTGTAGTCCGTCATTGCTAAACCCAAGACAACTATATAATAGTCATATGTAATCTCATATAATAGTGTTATATGGTAGTCTAAGGTTTAGCAATGAAGGACTTGACAGACAAATGGCGGCGAATGATTCAGCCTGTTATATAGTAGTCTTAAGCATTACATTTAGTTGAACCTAGACATACATTGATGTTTATCAACTTTTACAGCATATTGTTCAACAGGTGGTGCTGCCATCCAGTTTGTTTACAATTTTTAATATCACAGTACAGGACAAAACTTTGTATAAATGTAGACCATGAGGATTGTTTTGAACCAACCATTGTGAAATTGTAAAATTTTGTTTATAATAATAAAATCAATCGGGTTAAAAAAAAATTATATGCAGACCCATCGCTTCCCCTTCCCCCGAGGTATATATTTTCAATATGAGTACCTTTCAAAAGAAATCATGGATGCTTTTAACCTTTTCGCTACCAATGAGACATACAGCCCTCGAAAAGAATGTTAGGGCCAAGCGAAAAACTTAATTTATTTCCCAATGAGGAATTTGCACACAAGGGGGATTTGAACAAAATCCTATTTTTCTGATAGTTTTAGGCCCATAAATTTCAAAAAAGTTATTAAAAATGCAAAAAAAGTTGTCATTAATTTAAAAAATAACTTTAAAATTAACCAAAAATCATGTGACTTCAAAACGCCGCCTGACGTCACATTTTATGATGCTTCAATGTTTACATTTTGTTAGCCTGGTTAGTAAGCAGCAATTCATTTTAAATTTCGTAATTATTAATAGTTTATGTGATTTCTGAACTTTTCTTTTTCATCTTATAATCATTTACTATCATTATCACCATTTTCCATTATCATTATTTTCAATTGTTTTCTTTTCATGGGGATTGTCCAATGTTTTCGTTTAATAGGATCCTGTGGAATAGAGCCCCTATATAAAATAATAGGCCGACGCATCACCGCCATTTTTTTGCCTTCGAAGAGGACAGCATTCCCGCTTGGCGTCCTTTATCACTTCCCTAATGATTTTAAGAAATCTTCATCTGAAGCTAATCCGGCCAAGATAAGAGCAATAAGCAACAATAGTATTCCTAAAAACACGTTTTTTTCACAGTACATTCTCAGGATGTCATTTTATTCTGAGGATATCCTATGGATGTACTGGGGTAAGATTTGTTGTTCGGGCGGATTCTGTTTCTTTTACAAAATGTCGCCAAAACTCAAATACACAGCAATAGAAGGTCTGTGAACACTTTATATTCACTTCTTGAATGATTATAGCAGTTTATCGCTAAACAAACTTCCATATCATAGTTTACTTAGCTAAAATTATGAAATATAATAAAACAAGTAACGTAAGACGATAAAAAAAAAAAATGTTTGTCGTTTGTTTATCAGAGAAACGCTCTGGCAACCCTAAGGCAAAAAAATGCCGGATGCGCCAGCTCGTATATATAGGAGCCTTACTGTGGAACGCTAAAGAATAACTTTTGAGAAGCTTTAGCCGTTGTATTAGTGCAATATGGTACAATACAATATTTATACTACGATTTTTTAATATCCGTCATTATTATATCATACAAAACCTATTTCACCGATTCAAAAAGCAAAGCAAATCACGAAATCGAATGTAAACAACGATTACCTCCGATTGTTGTCATAAAGAGTGACGTTACGATATATTATACTGCGTTTTCTCGATAGAATAAATAGTGCGATGTTAAAATTGTTATAAATCAGCCATTAGATTTCAAATAAAGAAAATGTATGTATTTATTTTTTTACCTTTTAATTTTCTATTATATAAGAATAAAATCAGAAAACGTGCAAATTGTCTATCCGCGATTGTAATGAAATGCTCGCCCTCTGGTGGGCTAAGGTGAAATTATCACACAACTGCATATCCTCATATTATGCCATCGACTTTCCATGATGAAATGGCGGTGAAAGAATAATAATTACACGTGGCTGTTATATTTACTAACAACTGCAGTGTTCAGAGAGCGCCATCTATCGATCATTACAAAAGCGGATTGCTGATATGAGTTTTATGCAAATTTAAATATAACGCAAGAAAAGGCAATTTTACTTATATCTATAAAAATTTAGCAAAAAAATAAATTATTTCTTATTTTAAAATATATTTTCTTTTTTATATATGTAAAAAGCTGGGAAAAAAATAGAAAGGCCACATGAGATATTATTCAAAAAACAGTTAATAATCTGAAAACTTCGCCTTATTTTCAGTTAATTTAAACATTTTTGAAATTATAACATTAAAAAACTTTCAAGTCTGGGAAAAAACTTCAAAATATTTACAAGCACATATTGAAATTTTATGCATTTTCAAACATAGTGTAATGAATGACAATTTTAAATCTGTATATATATATAAATTACGTGTCACGATGTTTGTCCGGGGTAAACTCCTAAACTAAGGAACCGATTTTAATGAAATTTTGCACACTGTGTGCAGTTTGGTCCAACTTGAGAGATAGGATAGTTTTTATCTCAATTTATTGTCACAATATTGTTTTATTGCAATTATTTGTTAATTATAGACCTTTATTAAAGTTGCTCCAAAATATCTGTGAGTTCCATTAATTTAATTGTTGCCAAAAAAAAAAAAAAAAATACGAGTTCATTTTCTTTCGACATAAAAATATATACATTTAATCAAACGTGAACGTTAAATAAAAAATTATAAAAAGTTAAATTATGCATCTCACGAAAATTGACGTCATAATCAATTTAAAGATTTTATACACATTGATAAAGTGCTAATGTAGTTCTATCATAGATATAGTAATATATATAGATCTCTCATCCCCATGTTATCGTACAAAGATTTTTGATGCCGAAAAAAAAAAAAAAATAATAAAAGCTTTGGAAACAGCCATTAAGTGGTGTTGAAAAAAAAAAAGAAAAGAAAAGAAAAGAAAAGAAAAGAAAGAAAGAAATATGAATTTGACACTGTATCTGGAGTCTTCCATTCCCCTTTAGCAAATAAATTATTCATAAATTTTATTTGCTAAAATATTAGTATGTATTCCCGTGTGTATTCACTCGGGGAAAGACGGCCATATTTTGGTAAAAACGTCGTCTTTTCCCAAATGAAAAGGAATAACTTTTTTCTCCCCAATGATCACTCTATTATATATATGCTATACTATATCTATGAGTTCTATACGCAAGCGAAGTGTGACTCACTGACCGTCTGTGCAGCCAAGAAAAAGATTTCCTATGTTAATTGCCCACTGGATTTTTTGTAAGAAATTATTAAAAATCGAGGAAATTTATTTCCCGATTTTAATCCTTATATTTGGGTATAGATATGTATTAGTTATCGCGGGTGTTAGATTGAATTATTTTGCTGTCAAATTGACAAAATTTTAATTTTAAATTTCAAAACTCTGTCGCCCTTGGCTTTTATTATTATTATTATTATTATTTGGCGATCAAAAGCGTAACACGAAAATATATGCCAGATGTATACATTGTACGAAATGTAATATGTATTATTCATTGTACGTATGTATGACATGTAATATGTATTGTACGAAATATTGTTTCATATTATTCATTACTCTATTAATATAAGTTGTTAAAATAACCATGATTTTTGAAAGGAATTAAATATTTTCGCCAGATAATTTGGCGATATTCTTTTTTTTTTCGCCATGGTTGACAGAAATGAAATCTATTCTGCTGCAAAATATTAGTATCTTACATCAGATATTTTATTTAGACATTTGAAAACAAATTTGACTTCAAACTATGATAGAATATTTATCATTTTCCTTTTAATTAGTATATTATTAGTATATTAAAATTTAAAAGCATGGTATATAAAAAGTTTTTTTTTTTTTTTTTTTATCTTATAATTATTCTTATCTTAATCCTCAATGTTTCCCATCTTTATTAACTTGAATTTACTATTAAAATTTTAACATACTCAAAAACTTCTCATCACTTCGTTAAAATACACTAAACTTTTCCAAAATCTTTTTCTATTTAAAATGATACATGTATTTACTTTAAATGTCCAATATTTCATAAGATTTCCAATTTTAAAGTTTTAAAATATTTATCAAATTTACTTATTTTTCTGGTTTAGCCTTATTGTTTTCCTTTTTATAACTACAGCTGTTGCCCTCTTTAAAATATTTAAAATGATGAGGTCATTTTATAGTAAAATTATCCATTATAGCATATATTATATTTCACTCCTCCATAAAAATTGATTTTAAAATCGTTTGTTTCTTTTATACTTTTATTTTAATAGAATTTTAATAGAATTTAATTTATATATTAGTCATTTTAGCAATTTTATCCAAAGTAGCATTAGAAATCATATATATCACTTCTCCATTAAAATTTATAGGACCCTACAATAAAATTAATTTGTGCTTAATATCAACACTACGAAAATTTTTATCAATCGCTTCCAAATTTTGACCTAAGTTTCAAATCTCAACCCTGTGGGTTTTTACATCGGCTACAACGTTTTCGTCTTTGTTCGTAAATAATAATTTGACTGTACTAAATAGTTTACAGCCGTATAATTCAACGTATAACTTAGTCACAGCAACGCGTGGCCGGGTCTGCTAGTAAATCTATAAAAATATTTCAAAAAATAAAATTACTTTTTACTTTACAATTCATTTTTTTTTTCTTTAATACATGTAGAAAACGGAAGAAATGATACACATAAGATAGTATTAACCCTTGAACGTTCGCTACTTAATTTATTTTAAAAATTACTAAACTAATTTTTAAAATGGCTTTTAAACTGATAGCTGATCATAAATACTTAAAAAATAAAAAAATTAGCATTGTTCTTTCTCGAGAAATTTTTGGTTTGAAATATCTATAAGTTAACCTTATTAAATTCAAATAATATTTAATTTAATAAATAAAACACTTTGTAAGTAAACATTATCGAATACAAAAATTCGTAAAAGTTGTTTCAGGTTAAAATAATAGTCCAGATCTTCATTAAATGAAAAAAAAAAAAAAAAAAACTAGAAATGAGTGCATCATCAAACTAGCAATTCGCACTCACGCACACTAAGAAACTTCAAGTGACTTATGCATTTAGCTTCCTTTGAAGCATTATTTGTTAAACTTTGGAATATTGCTGTTAACTACCGAACAGAAAAGGAACAAAAGTTTAAAACCTGATTAAAACAAGGGGGAAATATTAAAAAAACTGCTGCATAAAAATTGTTAACTTATGTCAAATGTTTAGTTTCGCTGCGAAACCAATGAACGTTAAAGGGTTAAAAGAACTGCTAATAATCCAAAAATTTGCCCTTCTTTTCAATTAACTGAATTATTCTCGAGATCATAGATTTAGAAAGTTTCTTCAAAGTGTCTTTTGGTATGCTTTTCCAGCTCTTTTCAATGGCTATTTTCAGCTCACCTATACGGTGCAAGTTTTCTCATTTCCATAAATGTCACCAACCAGAACGCCCCATAAATTTTCTATTGGGTTCGGGTCAAGGCTTCTTCATGGGCATTCAAGCACTTGAACATGATAAGTTTGAAACCAGGATTTTGTGGAGCTTGATGTATGTATTGGTGCATTATCTTGCTGAAATATATAGTCTCCAGATGTTATGAGAAGCGCCTCTGGCAATACATTTTCGGCAAGAATATATTGATAGGCTTCTGAGTTGATCTTTGGTTTAAAAAAAGAAATTGGTGCTGTACCGTTAGCAGCAAAAGCACCCCAAACCATCACGGATCCACCCTTAAACTGACGCTTTGAGAAACAACTTGGTTCTCGCCGTAGATCATGCCAGTAATACCTAAAACCGTCCGATCCACTGGGATTATTTTTTTTTTCATCAGAAAAAACATTTTCCTATTTATCCCCAAAAGTAACATGCTTCTTTGCAAAATCTAGACGTGCCACTTCATGCCTCTTACTTACAAGGAGACATTCAAAAGGTGTCGTCTTCAAAAAATATTGAAAAAAATATATGTGATTCTACTCTTCATAAAACACTAGAAAGTGAAAAAATTATCGGCTGAAATTAATTACAGTGACCACAAAAAATTATCAAAATTAAGCATATTTGGCGATTTCACACTGTTAGGCAATTGATTTTGAGTACTTGGCGAAGAAACAAAGCTCGGTTCTGTTCGTACACGGCAATCAAAGGGCTAGCGAACAGAACGCCTAACAGCGCTAAATCGCCAAATATGCTTAATTTTGATATTTTTTTGTGGTCGCTGTAATTCATTTCAGCCGATAATTTTTCACTTCCTGGTGTTTTATGAAGAGTAGAATCACACATACTTTTTTCAATATTTTTTGAAGACGACATCTTTTGAATGTTTCCTTGTTAGAGGTGGCTGATGCTTCATTTTACTAAATCTTACGTTTGGGTGTTTTGATAACACATTGCGCACAGTTTGGCTAGTACAAGAAAGCTTTAAGACCTTTACATTTTGTGAAGAGGAAATTTTTTTTTTTTTTTTTTTTTTTTTTTTTTTTTGTGTGTGTGTGTGTGTGCTGCTCGGACAACAATAGCTCTCACTTGTCGAGGAGTCATTGCAGATGACCTTCCTGCATCTTTCCATTGAGCGTATAATCATCACTATTTCTTAAAAAGTTATTCCCTACAGTCTTAGATCTCCTTATTATTTTAGCTATTTCTCGATAAGTTAAGCCACATTGTTTAAAACTAAGGATCTTACCTTGTTCAATCATTGTTAATTTCTTACGTCATCCCATTTTGAAAAATTGCAATTTCTCTCTGACATGAACGTTATTCTTTAAAGCAGCTCCGCACACGGCAATAGAGTACTGCAGAAAATAAATGAAATGAGAAAAGCATAAAAAAAAATTTGAGTTTGGTCCTATTATTATTTCCCCGGTTATTCATGCATTATTATTTATTTTTTTTCTCTTTTAAGTAAAAAGTAACTGAATTTGTCGTTATATATTTACATGTTCGAATTAAGCTGTTATTTTCTGCATTATGTTTAAATCATAGATATAGTAATAAGATATAGATTGATCAGCGACAGGGAAAAAGTGATTCCTTTTTTCGCGGGAAAAGTCACTCTAATGGCTATCTCTCCCCGAGTAAATTACGCACAGAAATACACACGAATGATTTTGTAAATATGAATAATTTATTTACTAAAGGTGAAAGAAAAACTCCAGATACAGTTTGAAATTCCTTTTTCTTTTTTTTTTTTTTCTTTTTTTCAATACTTTCTAATGACTGATTTTAGCATTTTTTTTTTCGGCATCAAAAATTTTTGCTCGATAACATGGGGATGATATATCTATACATATTACTATACCTATGGTTTAAATGTGCATTAAATTCGAATGAGTAAATGTGAAAATAATGATGTTTGGAGTCTTAGATCAACTCAATCTTATCAATATTTCCTGAGATTTTAAAGCATATTTTTACTTCCTTCTGTATTCAACAGAAGAATGTATTGGAATCGTAAAAATTTTCAAATTCTGGTTTTCGACGGATTTACACGTTTTGCGAGGTCTAGTACACGATTTGACCATTTTTAGAAAATGTCTGTCGTCTGTGTGCGTGTGACAAAAATTTTGTGGCGACTGTATCTCCGGAATTACTGCTCAGAATTGCATATAAATTTATATGTAAATGCACCATGACCTGAATTAGTGCCTAGCAAATTTCCGTGTCAACTGATCAACAGGTGGCGCTGCTATACAGCGGTTTCCTCAAAATAAGGGGAAGCTATATCTCAGGTTCTATTGCGCATAGTCAAACAAAATGTGATATGTAATAAAGCCATTATGAGATATTACGCTGATTCAATTTGAATGCTTATCGGCTAACATATGGCGCTGCTATACAGTGATTTCCGCAGTTTAAGGGAAGGTTATATCTCAGGAACTATTGCATAGAATTTCATATAAATTTAAATGTAGATGCACCTTGACATAAATTAATGCCTGTCAACTTTTGGAGTAAAACGTTCAACAGGTGGCGCTGGCATACTGCGATTTTCCTCGATAATAGGAAAACTATATGTCAACTTCTATGACATACAACTGTACGAAACTTCATATGCGAGATAACCATTATTAAAACGCATTTTTTAAGATTTTTTTATAGACAAAAAACTGTCTTTCTTTGGATATTTAGTGTTAAGTTTTCTGTAAGAGGAAAATCGTTTGCATTCATCCTGTTAAATAATTTTAATAAATAGTAGTTTTAATAAATTATTTGCAATTAGGGAATATTAGAAAAATATAGAAGAAAGTCTTGCGGTGGCCACAACATACTAGTTTTTGAAATATATTTGAAATATATATAATGAAATATATTTTCACGCGAATAATAAAAGAAATATTAAATACTAGCCTGCGTCCGCTTCGCTGGTCACTAAATTTAAATGAATTTTCAAAAGAATTGAATCGCCGTTTAATTTTTATATCACATTATTAAAAAAAAAAAAAAAAAAAAACATTGGAATGCAGTAATCCTCGTTTCGGGTCACACTGTATCGGGTCCAGGTTCCATTGCCTACAAAAAAGGTCTTTCCTGGGCACTTCAATCTGGATATTTATCGACGATAGGTGGATCTGCTATTATTTAAGAACTACGATTTTAAAGAGAACTGTATCTCAGCATCTTTTAAATATTTTAGTTTTTGAAACATGTATTTTATAGCTCTCGCTGTCTACGCTATTTTACCACATGATTTCGACCAGTATAACAAACAAAAAAAAGTAGATTTTGTTTTAAAAGGAATTAAATAAAAATAAACAAGTAAATTTTAATTAAACTTAAATTTTAATAAGTTTAATCCTTTCTAATATACACTATCATTTTTCGGATAAATAGTATAAATAAATAAATAAAACGATTTCTCTTTCAAAGAATTAATTGAAGAAATGAAAAATAAAAGTTTGTTATGCTATAAAAATTATACATAAACATAACTGTTATAAATACGTTTTTTAAATTTTAAATTTAATATACTTAATTTTTTCCACTTCATTACCATTTGATTTTCAATAAACATAATAATTAAAAAAAGAAGATGATGATGATTTCGCCTTTAAATGAAGGAATTAAATAAAATGTAAATAATATAATAGCCGTTGCCAAGATACACAGACGATTGTAATAAGTTTTAGAAAATGAAACAGAAAAATCTATGGAAAAAATCTACAAAAAATAATTTTTTAAATTTAATTCGAAAATCCAAAATTTACAAAAAATATAATAGCTGTTGATAGGGCAATGAATGGATAAAAATCTAAAACTAGTTGCCATAGGTGGACTCTGCTCAGTTCCCCATCATATTTATGTTCTCATAAATTTCTAGTGCGAGACATATTATAATCATGTTAAAAGAAATGAATTTGACCAAAGCTTGATATTATGACAGAATGAAATCCCCGCCTAATAGGCTATCCACCGTTCACTTCGATATATATATCTCATTCTAATCTATTAATTTATTTTATCGGCGTCAATTCCGTTGTTTAGTTTTCATCCTACCATTTCCAATGCAATAATCCTCAAAATTCATATTTATATGAAAAATTTACAATTTCGCTATGTTGATAAAATCGTAAATTACGAATGATTTACGAAATTTTCCTAGTAGAATATTTGTATTCAATCATGTTAAAACAAATATCATAAATGTAATTTTGAAGTTGTCTAATGTATTTACGATCCTCAAAAAGGAAATTTATGCTCAATTTTGCCTTATTCTGACATGTTAAGTAAATCGTAAATTCCAAATAACTTACGAAATTTTTAAATTGGAAAAATCGTAGTCTATGATATTCATGCCAGTATCCTAAATAAAATTTCGAAAGTGGTTTGACATCTTTACGATGAAAATATCCCTCAAGATTGACGTTTATGTGAAATTTTGCTCTATTCAGCCATGTTAAGAAATTCGTAAATTTCCAATAACTTACGAAATCTTTATATTGGAAAATTCATAGTCATTAATAATCATGCCAGTGTCCTAAATAATATTTCAAAAGTAGTCTGACATCTTTACGATGAAAATATCTCTCAAAATTGACGTTCATGTGAAATTTTGCTCTATACTGCCATGTTAAAAAATTCGTAAATTTCCAATAACTTGCGAAATTTCCAAACTAGCATATTTATAGTTACTGATGTTCATTCCGGCATCAAAACTGATATTTTAAAACTGGTCTGACATTTTTACAGTAAAAAGTTTCCATTAAATGCACGTTTAAGTGAATTTTTGTCCTATTCTCCCATGTTAAGAAAATCGTAAATTTCTAATAACTTACGAAGTTTTTAAATTCGAATGTTGTAAATGAATAGGGTTCTTGCCAGTGTCGAAAGTAATATTTTAAAACTGATCTGACCTTTCTGCGATCATTTGTTCGTGAGATATCGTGTTAACAGACTAACAAACTAACGGACTAACACACTAACGGACTGACACACTGACACACTAACAGACACCCTACAGACAGACACCATAGAAATTTTGTCATTTTCGTATTCCTCACACCTGAAAACGTGTAGAAAAGTAAAAAAACCGAGGTCGAAAATTTTCACGATTTCCTAAGTTCCCGTGAAAAATTTCGACCTCGGTTTTTTGACTTTTTTATACGTTTTCAGGTGTGAGGAATTCGAAAATGACAAAATTTGTATGGTGTCTGTCTGTAGGGTGTCTGTTAGTGTGTCAGTCCGTTAGTGTGTCAGTCCGTTAGTGTGTTAGTCCGTTAGTTTGTTAGTCTGTTAACACGATACCTCACGAACAAATGATCGCAGAGAAGTCAGATCAGTTTTAAAATATTACTTTCGATACTGCCAAGAACCCTATTCATTTGCAACTTTCGAATTAAAAAACTTCGTAAGTTATGAGAAATTTACGATTTTCTTAACATGGGAGAATAGGACAAAATTTCACTTAAACGTGCATTAAATGGAAACTTTTTACTGTAAAAATGTCGGATCAGTTTTAAAATATCAGTTTTGATGCCGGAATGAACATCAGTAACTATAAATATGCTACTTTGAAAATTTCGCAAGTTATTGAAAATTTACGAATTTCTTAACATGGCAGTATAGGGCAAAATTTCACATAAACGTCAATTTTGAGAGATATTTTCATCGTAAAGATGTCAGACTACTTTTGAAATATTATTTAGGACACTGGCATGATTATTAATGACTATGAATTTTCCAATATAAAGATTTCGTAAGTTATTGGAAATTTACGAATTTCTTAACATGGCTGAATAGAGCAAAATTTCACATAAACGTCAATCTTGAGGGATATTTTCATCGTAAAGATGTCAAACCACTTTCGAAATATTATTTAGGATACTGGCATGAACATCATAGACTATGATTTTTTCAATTAAAAAAATTCGTAAGTTATTTGGAATTTACGATTTACTTAACATGTCAGAATAAGGCAAAATTGAGCATAAATTTCCATTTTGAGGATCATAAATACATTAGACAACTTCAAAATTACATTTATGATATTTGTTTGAACATGATTGAATACAAATATTCTAATAGGAAAATTTCGTAAATCATTCGTAATTTACGATTTTATCAACATAGCGAAATTGTAAATTTTTCATATAAATATGAATTTTGAGGATTATTGCATTGGAAATAGTAGCATGAAAACTAAACAACGGAATTGACCCTGATAAAATAAATTAATAGATTAGAATAAGATATATATATCGAAGTTAACGGTGGATAGCCTATTAGGCGGGGATTTCATTCTGTCACTATATCAAGCTTTGGTCAAATTCATTTCTTTTAACATGATTATAATATGTTTCGCACTAGAAATTTATGAGAACATAAATATGATGGGGAACTGAGCAGAGTCCACCTGTGCCAACTAGTTTCTACTGTATGTGTACAACTATTTGATTTCAATAAATATAATAAAAAAAGATTTCTTGGTCAAATGAATTTAAATAAAGAGTTTAACAGCGGTTGCTAAGATACGCAGACTTTTGAAACGAAAGAAATATCTGAAAAAATGAAACATTGAAGCCAGTACGCAGACCCATTGTGAGAGTGGACGGGACAATGGCAACCCTTTTTAGTGGCAAAGATAACTCATAAAAAGGTCACGTGACTGTTGATCTACAGGAAGCCAAACTGGCCAATATTGAAATTCTCTCATCATGCTCTAAACTCTGCTTTTTCTTAAGCAGACGATGTTTTCCCTTTCTCTTTGAAAGTTCTACGAGCTAGAACAAATCATATTCAGTATTTAATATCCTAGTATCTGAAAAAATTTGGTTTTAATTAATATCAGCATTTTGTAATCATTCTAAGTAATTTTCATTTATAGGAATTAAAACTTAATATATACAGGGTGACAAGAAATAACTTGGACACACATGATACATTATAACTTTAATGCTAATTAAAATATTACGACCAAACTTCAATTAATATGAATACATTGTTTTGTCTATTATATTTACAAATTTTCAAAGTGGCTACCTTTAGCCTTAATACAGAGCTTTATTCGTGTCACAAAATTTTCGGCTATGGGCCCGCAACTCACTCACTGATATTTTATCCCATTCCTTGTATAAGAATTCCTTTAGGGATGCGAAAGTTTTATGTGGTTTAGCACACACACACCCTTTTCTCCAACATGGACCAAACAGAATAATCCATTGGGTTCAAATCTGGGAAATACGGTGCTCTATCTTGAACTCCAATGAAGTCAGGAAAATTTGTTTTGCACCAATCTTTAGCTCTGTGTGCAGGTGCGGAATCCTGTTGAAGGTCCATCTTTTGTTTCCAAAGAACTTTTGCGACCAAGGTAAGACAACATCTTCCAAAATGAGTTTGCGATAGTGGTAGTTACATATATTTGGTTTGAAACTTCGTCCAAGTTATTTCTTGTCACCCTGTATATATATGTATATATATATATATATATATATATATATATATATATACATATGCAATGAAATTTAATCTTATACTATTAAGTGAGCAATATTTGTATATATATATGTATATTTCACTGTTCTCGAAAACGGTAGCTCGGACAGTCACGTGATTTAACACAAAGGTGCCCTCCGAAGGGTTACTGTGCACATCGAAGTCAGATTTTCGAATTTTTGATTAGTTTTCTTTTAATTAATAAAAATATAAAAAGAAAACTTCCCATTTCTATAATGGCGCAGAATGGAGAATCTTAGGAGAGATTTGATTGGTTTATTTGATTTTCATTGATTTGAGAGTATTTTACATTGAACTACAGCTACGTTATGAAGAATTACAAAAGATTTGATTAGTTTATTTGATTTTCATTGATTTGAGTGTATTTTACGTTGAACTAGAACTACGTTTTGCAGAATTACGAGTGATTTGACTAGTTTATTTGATTTTCGTTGATTTGAGTGTATTTTAAGTTGAATTAGAGCTACGTTTTGCGGAATTACGAGAGATTTGATTGTCATTGATTTGAGTGTATTTTATGTTGAACTAGAGCTACGTTATGAGGAATTACGAAAGATTTGATTAGTTTATTTGATTTTCATTGATTTGAGTGTATTTTACGTTGAACTAGAGCTACGTTATGAGGAATTAGGAGAGATGTGACTAGTTTATTTGATTTTCGTTGATTTGAGTGTATTTTACGTTGAATTAGAGCTACGTTTTGAGGAATTACGAGAGATTTGATTGGTTTATTTTATTTTCATTGATTTGAGTGTATTTTACATTGAACTAGAGCTACGTTATGAGGAATTACGAGAAAATTGATTGGTTTATTTGATTTTTATTGATTTGAGTGTATTTTACATTGAACTACAGCTACGTTATGAGGAATTACGAGAGATTTGATTGGTTTATTTGATTTTCATTGGTTTGAGGTAAGGGTGTCCAGTGATGCTTTTTTGTTTAAACATGCGGGATAGTGATTGCCGCGAAACCGAGTTTCGTGTGTTCTGAGATTCATGCACTGCGTTGTAGGGCTGTACAGGGATTTTTTTTTTTTCATGTGCGTGAAGCGTACATACGTGCGTTATAGTGATTCCTGCGAAAACGACTTACGTGCATTCTCTGATTCGACAATTCATCGAATAGTGACTTTTACTGTACGAGTAACAGCTTCAACTTTTTCCAGGATATTCGAAGAATTAACATTTCTATTTGACTGTTTTCGAGAATATTCGGTTTAATAATGTTTTGTTGCACAGATTCCAAAAAATGTTTGATATTGTCAAGGAGATCCCATACTAAAACTGTGAAGAAAATAGTCGCCAATCGAAATATATTTATTGAAACGTTTCAATTATTCAATTAAAAAGAAATCTTTTAAATATAGTGCCCAGCGAAGCGGGCGAAGCCTGCTAGTAAAAATAATTCTATTAAGATTTCTGGAAAATATTTAATATATATATATATATATATATAAAGATTAAAATTCAATATTTATTTATTTATTATTATTATTTCAAAAATTAAATAATCCCTGATGTCTAGTTTTTAAAATTTTTCCTGTCTTACTTAGCTTTACAAGTGGCCGAGAGGTTCCGCTAACTATGTTGGTAGAGGGTTGGTGTCTGGTTCAAACCCAGCTCCCGCTCTTTGATCTAGCCGCTGTGCTTTCTCTATGGACTTTTCCAAAACTTAAATAAATGCAGGCTAGAAGAAATCTTTTTCAAACTTAAAAAAATAGTTATGAAAGATCATTTAAAAACTTTTTTCAAAAAACGTAATATAGTTTAATGTTTTCGGTTAATGGTTTAAGGTCCATTGACTGCACTAGGAACCTAGGCCTGGTTATAATGCCTTTTATGGGTGTTTTTTTTTTTTTTTTTTTTTTTTTTTAAGGCGATCCAAACATGTATTTACGCGCGATTTTTGGAGAAGACCATGGAAAACTCAAACGGCTATGATGACGAGCTGCGACATTGGAGTATTGTGATATAGAAAAAAAAAATGTATTAATAAGTTGTTACATATTGTAAATCGCAAATTTATAACGAATTTTGGTAAAAATTAAAATTTTGTTAAAAATAGAGAGTTATACATGCAGGAGGGGGGAGGGGGGTTTACAGACGTTTGATGTAGTTAAGATTCTCGGCCAGATTTTAAACTTTTCATGGATGTTTCCCTAAGGTTATCGAAGCTTGTATTCGCGCGAGTTTCGAAGAAATCCTCGGAAAACTCAGACCGGCTAAGATGACGAATTGTGGAAAACGAATTGCGCTGGAAAAAAAATAATAATAAAATAAAATAAACAAATTGTGACATATTTTAATCGCAAATTCGTAAAGAATTTAGAGAAAAAAGTTAATTTGGTTAAAAGTAGAGAATATGTGTTCAGTCTAAATATTGCTAAATTAGATTGATGGATTGGTTTGAGGGGATTACTGTCATTTGATTACATCAGGATCCTAGGTCTTTGGTGAATGCCCTCTGTGTATGTGTGGTGGGGGGGGGGGGGGGGGCTCTAAGGAAAACTAGTTGGCATTTACGTAAGTTTCTGGGAAAACCACGGAAAACTCAGAACGTCTACGACGTTGAGCATGACCTGGAAATGAACACAGCATCTCCCATCTTCAAGTTTCTACAGCAGAATCTCTAACTGAAAATCACAAAACTCATAGAAAAATAATATTTAATTAAATTTCAGGTCAAAGATTTTATAAAGCTAGATTTACGCTTGTTAATAACATTTCAATTATGTTGCTTATCCCTGACCTAAATTGCGTCACTTTCTTAAATGTAAGTGTCTGTGTGTGTGTCTGTGTGTGTATCTGTGTGTGTGTGCGTGTGTGTGTGTCAGTCTGCTCTCTGGTGCTTACACTACTGATTGCAGAGCTTCCAGATTTGGCATATAGGTGCCTGGGATCCTGCAGGTGTGCACCTCATCGAGATTTTTTCGAATTTCGAATTTGAATTTTTTAAATTAATGTTTTTCCTATTTTAAATATTGGTTTCTTTGTTTCATTTTTCCTAGATTTATTTTTTGGCTTCAATCATCTGCGTATCTTAGCAACGGCTATGACGCAACTTATTTTTATTTAATACATTCATTTGAAGGCGATTTTTTTTTTTTTTTTGTTATATTTATTGAAAATAAAATCGTAATGTAGTAGAAAAAATTAAGTATGATTAGTTTTAAATTTAAAAACTTTTTTATAACAGTTATGTTTAATTTTTTATAGTAGAACAATTTCTTATTTTTCATTTTTTAATTAATCCCTTTAAAGTTTAAAAGAAAAAACTTTTTTTTATTAATTATTTTTATTTACAGTATTTATCGGGAAAAATGGCAGTATAAACATAGTAAAAAGGATTAAATTTATTAAAATTTATTTTTATATACATAGAGAGAGAGAGAAAGGTATTTATTTATTTATTTTTTAATCTACTTTTTAGTTTATTTTATTTTATTACATTGATCGGAATCAAATCGTAATATTGTGTAAATAGCATGTGCTATAAAATACATGGTTCAAAACTAAAATATTTAATAGATGCTGAGATACAGTCATCTTTAAAATCATAGTTCTCAAATAGTAGCAGATCCCCACTGTCGTCGATAAATATCCAGATTGAAGTGCCCGGGAAAGATCTTTCTGCAGGCATGGGAAACCTAGACCTGATGCAGTGCGGGCGGGAAAGGAGCTGCTGTAGACAGAGAATACCCAAAGCGAGGTTTAGAGCAATTTCAGTTTTTTTTTTTTTTTTTTTTTGTAGGTTTTGTCTATATTGTGGTGTAAAAAAAATAAATATTAATTCAATTCTTTCGAAAATTTATTTAAATCTAGTGACCAGCGAAGCGGGCGTAGCCTGCTAGTATTTAATAAAACGTTTATAAAATTGAAAAAAAAAAAAAAAAAAAAAAAAAAGGGGGGGGGCCGTTGTTCAAGTTTTGTCCTTCATAATTATTAAGAATAATTTAATTTTAAATACAAATAACTTAAATGTTAAATTAACAATGTATCATGAAGCGTATGCTCCTTAACAGCAGAAAGCAATGCCGAAATTCTTTCAAACATATCTTTATTTTGTTTATTGGCTATTGCATAACCCGAGTCACATCCAAATACAGAGCATCGAAATTCAGACATATTAATCAGAAAATAAAATAATAATTAGAAAAATAATGATGCGCTCTCATTGTACTCAGTGTTAACGTGGTACATCAACTACAGTCATCGTCACTGTGCGTCCATTTCAGCGCGAGGTCCACTTTTGAAGGAGGAATCCCGTAAAAGAAGTTCCTCCTTGTTATAGGATGTTAGGATGGAATGGTTGGGAGGCACCTGTGACAGCGTCACGCATCCTCCACTACCTAGATGTGGAAGCTAACGGATTGAGAGTCTTGAATAACAATTTTACTGTGAAGGGGAGAAAACTTATGGAAAAAGGAAACACAATATAAAAATGAGTAGAAAGGTTAAGTACAGCATCACACAACAAGAAGAAAGTTTAGGGATAGTAAGAATATTTTCAAGGAGCAAATTTTTTATTTTATTTTATTTATTTTTTATTTTTTTTATAACACAGAATTTTTTATTTTTTATTTTAACAAGAACGACGATATATTGAACACCCCCCCCTTTCTCGCTGTTCCATGTCTTTTTCTAGTTAATTTTGTCCCTTTATTACTTCCGGTGTGAGCCTGTTTTTTTTTTTTTTTTTTTTTTTTTTTAACGCATTTGACATTGTGAGTTTTTTTTTATTTTCTTCCCATGCTATTTCTATGGGTATTTTAGCTTTTTTCCCCTCTTTTTCTACATTCTAAAGTAGCGGTGGTAAAGTAGCTGTACAAAAACAAAACATCACAAAGACAAGGACAGGGTATAATCTCCGAAGAGAAGTCAAAGCCCGAAGACGATAGTAAAGTGAAAAGGCAAACAAGTAAACATAAAAAAGTTTAAAGGTGGGAGTTTAGACTGAGGCCAGCTTTGGGTCTGCGTCTATTAAGAGGATCATTATGGTCATATGTTGCAAGTGTGTTCAAAGAAGAGTTATTTAATGATTCGAGAGCCAAAACGAATTGTATATTTAAGTATTGTATAAATTCATTAAGTCTTGGAGTTTCAATTTCTTTATATATGTGAAAATTTCTAACGTACCAAGGCATATCAAGAATTTGCCGAATAGTTGAATTTTGAGCCTTAATGAGTAACTTGATATGCGATTTGGCAGCATGTGACCATAAGAATGGGTCTTAAGTAGGAAGTGTACAAGAGCAATTTGTTTTTAAAGTTTAATTTACTATTCCGAGCTAAGAGGGGAAGTAATCTACTTTTAGCTGCACGGAATTTATTACGCGTGGTGAGAATGTGTTGTTGAAAAGTGAGAGATTGGTCTAAAATAACACCAAGGTATTTACAGTGATTTGACCATGGTAGGGGGGTGGCACCAAAGCTAATTTGGTATTTATCTCTGTTATCAGAAGTCATTGCATTTCTTCCACGTGAAAAAAGAATAGCTTCAGTTTTGGTGGTATTAAACGCTATTCTCCATTTATAAAACCAGTTAACTAAAATTTTGAGGTAACGGGAAATTGCCGAAATAGCATAAAGCCTGTTGACGCTCGAAGCGGAAATATAGGTATTGTCTGCAAAAGTAGCCAATGAGATATGAGGGTAACGGGGAATGTCATTAATATAAAGTTGTTGTGGTTGTGGTGGGGTTTTACGTCGCACTAATGCTGCGCAGATGGGCAATTGGCGACGGTCTGGGACATACCCTTAGAGGTGGTCCGGAGACATCCCATCACAATTTTGATCCTCCACGGAAGGGATGGCTCTCCCGCTTCGGTGACCCCCAGAGGTATAATTTTTGATGGGAACATGGAGGACTTTGCGGCCATGACAGATTTTACGTGCACCAGCCACCATTAGTGTACACCACAGATTATTATACAGATAGGACACTCCCGTATATTCTTCGGTAACCGGAATTTGACTGCAACGATCCTATTGTCAACGGCTGTAAGTTTCTCGAGCTCTCCAGCTTACGCAATCGCTCGTCTTATTTTTATTGTATCTATGTTCATATCGTAATATTAGTGCAACGTTAAACCCAACATCCAACCGACTAACCATTTATTGATGTTTACATTTGGACTTTGTTATTGTTTACGAATTTGATTGTCGAAAGCAATTTATTTTAAGAAGCAAGTCAAGTACTAAATATTAATCAAATAAATTTCGAAAATATACATAAACCAGAAATATTTTTTTCATTTTAAAGCATTTTGTATTATTTACACCAAGCAATGTTAAATATTTAAGATTTCATACCATACTGCTATTTCAGCATTACAGTTTGTTATATTAATTTGTACTCTTGAACACGAATGTGTTTGGAAAAATTTATTTTCAAACATAATAAAAATTAGTTTTATTTCTTAGAAAATAGCTGTGAATGTTATGATTTTGTAAATTTAAAAGTAGTAGAAAAAGTGAAGGAGAGAAAACTGCACATACGTTTTCGTTGGCAACTTTATTATTGTTTACAAACTTGATTGTCAAAAGCAATTTATTTTAAGAAGCAAGTGCTAAATATTAAGAAAATAAACTTTGAAAATATACATAAAATAAAAACATTTTTTCATTTTTTCATTTTAAAGCATTTTGTATTATTTAAACCAAGCAACGTTAAATATTTAATGATTTCATACTGCTATTTCAGAATTACAGTTTGTAATTTTAATTTGTACTTGAATATGAATATGTTTCACAAAGGATTTTTTTAAACATTATAAAAAATAATTTTTATTTCTTAGAAGAATAGCTGTGAATGTTTTGAGGATAATTTTGTGAATTCAAAAACAATGGAAAGTGAAGAAAAATAAAACTTCCCATACTAACCTGCTACTAACTACTCGCGAAATAGAAAAACAATTTTCGATCAAAGATGCTATTCATGTAGATTTAACACATGTAGTTCCCCTCTGTTGACACTAGTGGTGCTACTATATTTCCGGTTCGCGTTTTAGCTTCACTGTCATATCTGTATGATAATCTGTGGTGTACACGACGGTCTTTGGCCGGCTCGAGTACCGAACCCGCAATCTTCCAATTACGATGCCGGCGCTCTACCGACTGGGCTACCGCGGCCCTCATTAATATAAAGATTAAATAGTTTAGGGCTAATTTTTTAGCCTTGTGGAACGCCGAAATGGGCAAAGAAATTCCGTGGAAGTTCCTGTCAAGTAGGTAACTATGAATTAATTTAATAAGGTGAGGTGGAAAGTTATAATTAATAAGTTTAAAAATAAGGCTGAAAATCCAAACTTTGTCAAATGCCTTTTCAATGTCAAGAAAAACTGCTGCTGTATATTTTTTCCGAATTTTGCCGGTGGTAATGTGCTCAACTAATCTGTAGACCTGATGAGGGACTGAAAGGCCATTGCAGAACCCAAATTGTTCTGGGATCATAATATTATTTTCTGCAATATGAGAATCAATCTGTTGAGCAGTAAAGGCTTCGAATAATTTACTTAAAACATTCAGAAGGGAGATTGGGCGATAACTCGAAGCCCTATCTGGGGGTTTGTCAGGTTTTAGTATCGGAGCATTTACTGAAGTTTTCCAATAGAAAGGAAAATAATTAAATTTAAAGATATTATTAAACAGATGGGTAATTTTTGGAATATTGGTAGATTCTTGAGGGCCATTAGTTATTCCCCTGATGTATGGGGCTTTTTTATTTTTAAGTTTTTGATCTCGCTGATGACATCAGCGTGGGTTACCAAAAAGTCAGAGGGAAGGGGGGAGTTCCTCCTTTCTATATCTCCATGCCCACGGAGTATTATTTAAGAGGAGACGAAAGAAACGATGACATTTTGCGATGTTGTTTTCTAACGTTAAGAGAGGGCGCCAGCGTTCGCTATACCCTGCTTTCCAGCTTCCGTAACGTTATTCAACAGGGAAACGTTTCGTTTTTATTAATTTTTTAAGAATAATATTGAGCTTAAAAAAAATCGGTTGAACGCAGATTTCATTTAATAGAGTCTTTTTGACAACATTTTTTTTTTTTTTTTAAAGAACTATTGTAAGCATTTTACTTAGCGAGAGAACATTTAAAATGACGTTGATCTTTATGTGTAAAACCGAAGCTAAACTACATTGTTATGGATAGATAGGTTTTTTTTTTTTTTTTTTTTTTTTTAAGAATGTTGATTTTTTTTTTTTTTTTTTTTTTTTTTTTTTGGACATCTTATGGCAGTGAGTCTTATAATTTTTCGTTGTTGTTATATTTGACGGTGTAATAAAATAATAATAATTAAAAGAAAAAAAAATTAAGAAGTTGCTAGCGATTTGATTTTTTTCATTCATTTCCTTTTACCAAGATCAAGCTTAAAACAATTCTTTGTTATGCATTTTTTTTTTTTTTTTTTTTCTCTCTGTATAATCTGATGTGTAATAAAATTACATACTGTTTCAATAAATTTTCAAGTGTTGGCATTATATTTTTCAGTAAAAGGAAAAGTTATTTTGGTTTACTATTGGTACGAAATTTCCCAATATAGTCCCGATAAAAAATTACGTTAAAAAAAAAAAAAAAAAAAAAAAAAAAAAAATTGGAATAGACATGTTAAATTATACAGCAGAAACACTCAAGATTATATGCTCGAATGAACTAAGTTAAATTAACAAATCATAATTTGTGATTTGCAGTTTCAATAAATTATTGTCATTAACTCATAAATCACTAGTCTATGTTGAATATTTGAATAAATCATAAACTTGGACATATCTTGTGATTTAAACTTGAACTTTTTATTTAGTTTGGTAATTAAATTTATTTCATGTAGCTTTTATAAAATGCATTTTTTTTTTTCTTTCATTTTCTTTTTCGCACTTTAGAAATTAGTTTTAATAAGTGATTTAAAAAATAAAGTTGTAATTTTATGTAAAGATTTTTCTCTAAAATTTTCACCAATGCATGCGAATTTTGTAATTAAGGCTTTTTTTAAATTTTGCTCTGATATATATATATATATATATATATATTTTTTTTTTTTTTTTTTAATTGAATGTTTGATTAAGATTATGACCAGTTTCAACTGCCTGAGTCATTCTCAGAATCAGAGACAATGAAGAATCTAAGTCTAAGCATTGCTGTATCATGTAGTGCAGCAGTACACTATTTTAACATTATACTAGTAAACCCGTGCGAAACTTACGCAATTGCATAAGTTATTAACATTTCAGGATTTTTTTTTTTTTTTTTAACATACAAAATTAGGTTGAATTTTTGCATAATAATGGATTACCATGAGAATTATTACGTAAAAATAGTACATAAGTAGTTGCATAACATTGAGCCTAATAAAATTAAACAACAAAAACTAGGATAAGGTAAATGTATCAAAGTGGAGGAAGAAAGGATAGCCTAGTGAGTGAGGCATTTCATTCTGAGATCATGCAGGGTTAATAATACATTTCGTTTCTTATAATATTAGTGTAATAGGATACTTGATATTAGAAATTTAAGAGAACAATTAGTGTAACTTTTATGTTTAGCATACTCTAAAAACTTTCATCCAAATTAATTTTAGTAAAATTTTATTAAGTAAATCGTGGCATACAATATGGAATACTATAGCAACGGAAATTAAAAAAAATTCAGGCATAAGGTCGGAGGGAACTGCATAGTTGTAGTGAGAAGAGAAACATTAAATATTATATTATAAGAATCATTTATTTCATTTAATTAGATATACAAGTTATAAAATACTAAAACAAAGTAAAAATCATTTATAATTAATAAGTGAAAATTATCTTGCAATGTCAAATTTTAAATTCTAGTTTTGTGAATTATTAAACACAGAGTGTTTACACAATAATAACAACAATAATAATAATAATTAGTATTATTACAGAGTATTTATAGGTATTATATATAATAATTTTTGATACTTTAAATACTGCACCACATTAGTTTGCATATTGTAAATTAGTAAATGAAAAATTACCTAAAAAAAGTAGTAAAATTAGTAAATGAAAAATTACCTGAAAAATTACCTAATGAAAAATTCTAATTAAAGATGTTACCCATTTTTAACATAAATCATAGAATGTCCTGCAATCGATGTCGCACTTAATAATGAAAGGCCCACCAGCGGTCGAGCGGTTCTGCGCTCAAAGCTGGTAGACGTGAGGTGCTGGGTTCGATCCCAGGTCGCGCTCGTCGGCCTAGCCGTTCGGAGTTTTCCGTGGTTTTCTCCGAAACTTGCGTAAATACGGGCTAGGACCCCTTAGAAAGACCTCCATGGAAGGCACTCCCTTTCAGGCCTAGGACCCAAGAGTAGACTATCTTCCTTATTCAGCAACACCAACACACACTTAATAATGAGCAGGCATTACACGGATCAAGATAATTCATAAGCAGCAAAAACAAATAATAATAAGAGTCCTGCATCGTGTCGGGTAACCCGATTTAACCCGAACCCGACCCGACCCGCGGGTCGGGTTTGAGTCGGGTTGACAGAATTTTTACAACTATGTAACTATGTTTACAACTATGTAACTAATTTAAACATTCTGCACATACTAGACATGTATCGGTTGGTTGTTTGGTTGGAGGATTTAAGGCCGATTGACTCCAGATGTGTCCTAGGCCTATAGGGGGAATGGCCTCCATTTGAGTCTTTCTAAGGGGTCCTAGCCCATATTTACGCGTGTTTCGGAGGAAACCACGGAAAACTCCGAACGGCTAGGTCTATGAGCGCGACCTGGGATCGAACCTGACACCTCCCATCTACCAGCTTCGAGCGCTGAACCGCTCGACCGCTGGAGGACAGACATGTACCGGAGCTCCCTATTCCTATCCGCGGATATCCGCCAGAAAATTAGATCCGTATTTATATCCGTGCCTTGTTTTTTTACTTTCTTCTATATTCAGTAGAAGAAAGTATTAGATTCGTAAAAATTTTCAACTTTCGGTTTATGATGAATTTGCACGTTTTTAGAGCCCCGAACACGATTTGACTATTTCTAGAAAATATTAGTCTGTGTCCCTGTATGTGTGTGACAAAAATTTTGTGTTGACTGTATCTCTGGAACTATTGCACATAATTGCATATAAATTTATAAATAAATGCACCTTGACATAAATTAGTGCCTATCAACTTTTGGTGCCCATCACTCAACAGATAGAGCTGCTATACAGCGATTTCCACAATTTAAGGGAATGCTATACCTCAGGAACTACTGCAGAGAATTGCATATCAATTTATATGTAGATGCATCTTTACATAACCTAGTCCCTATCAACATTTTATGTCAATTTCTCAAAAGGTTGCGCTGCTATACAGTGATTTTTACAGTTCAAGGAAAGGCTATATTTTAGGAACTGCTAAACAAAATTGCACATAAATTTATATTTGGATGTACCAAATACTTCCCACTTTTTTACCAATAATTCAATATGTGGCGGTGTTATACAACGATTTCTTTAATTTAAGGAAAAGAGATATCTCAGGTTCTATTGTGTATAATTATAAAAAAAAAAAAGATATCTGAAAAGACCATAATCAGACATTATGCCGATTCAATTTGGATGCATATCGGCCAATAGGTGGCGTTACTGTCCTGCAATTTTCCTCGAGATGGAAAAGCTATATCTCAACTTCTATGTCTATGGTGTATACCTGTACAAAATTTGATAAGTGAAATAACCATTATGAAAACGCATTTTTTAATATACTATTTATGGAGAATAAAACTGTTTTTTTTTTTTTTTTTTTTTTTTTTGCATTCATCATGTTAAACTTCTTAATAATAGTTTTAATAAATTATTCGCACTTAGTGAATTTGACAGAAAAATATAGAAGAATGTCTTGTGGTGGTCACAAGTCACAACATACTAGTTTTTTTTTATATATATAATTTACCAACTGTGTAACAATGAAAATTTACTTTATTTTATATCATGTTATATCATTTTACCTTATTTTGCATGATTTTTAGATGAATAAGTAATGTTGATTTATTTTTCGGGTCGGGTTCGGGTTAGATAAGTCGGGTCGCAAAAAATTCTCTGTTGCGGGTTCGGGTTGATGAAAATTTTTTTGTCGGGTTCGGGTCGATGAAATTTTTTTTGTCGAGTTCGGGTCGGGTTTCGGGTTGATTTAAAAATCATCTGTCGGGTAAAACCCGACCCGCGCAGGACTCTAATAATAATACTTACCCGTGCCGTGGAGCAGAAAACAAACTCGGGCATTTCTATCCTTGGGCTTTTCTCTTTTTTTTTTTTTTTTTTTTTTTTGTCACTATCATAATCTGTTTTACATCCAGAAACGAAGCATTTACATGAACCCATCTCAATTAAGTAGTTTTAAGCACGTACAAAAATATTAAACTGTTTAAAATTCAAAATTCGAAAAGCACGTCAGCAGCATGAAACTGAAAACAATAGTACTTCGCGCTGAAATATAGGGTAAAGGGACAAGTGTCGCCCCCCAATAGCTTTCAGAAATTCACATCGCAGTTTTAAAGCTTCCTCCCATTGGACTTTCATCTCCTCTTTCAATAATAATTCGTGTCCATGCCTTTATCCTTTAATCACGGATTCTTTAATGCTCGTTGCATACACCACGCCTACGATTATGGCAACCATTCACATGTATCTGCCAAATATGGCGACCATTTACTAGTTGGCGAATCGTGGTACTCCAAATTAAACCCGTCCTGTCCCGTTCTGAAAGAGAAGACTGAACACACATCTATATAACCATACAAAATGGAAAAGCCATTCGTGTGTGAAATATGTTCTATAAGATTTTCCCAACAGGGAAATCTGAACTGTCATCTACGCACCCATACAAAAGAGAGGCCATACGTGTGTGAAGTACGTTCTAAAGGATTTTCTGAAAAGAATCATCTGAATAGGCATCTACGCACTCATGCTGGAGAAAAGCCTTATCTGTGTGAAATATATTTTAAAGGATTTTCTGAAAAGAGTAGTGTGAACAATCATCTGCGCACCCATACAAAAGAAAAGCCATACGTGTGTGAAATATGTTTTAAAGGATTTTCACGAAAGGAACACCTGAATATTCATCATCGCATCCATACGAAAGAAAAGCCATACATCTGTGAAGTGTGTTCTAAAGGGTTTTCTCAGAAGAGAGATCTAAAAATTCATCTACGCACCCATACAAAAGAAAAGCCATACGTGTGTGAAGTATGTTTTAAAGGATTTTCCCAAAAGGGAGATCTAAATATTCATCAACGCATCCATACAAAAGAAAAGCCATATATGTGTGAAGTATGTGCTAAAAGATTTCCTGTAAAGCATAATCTTAATAAGCATCTACGCACCCATACAAAGGAAAAGCCATACGTGTGTGAAGTATGTTCTAAAGGATTTTCTGAAAAGTGTAGTCTAAATAGACATCTACGCACCCATACAAAGGAAAAGTCATACGTATGTGAAATATGTTCTAAAAGATTTTCTGAAAAGAGTAGTCTGAACAATCATCTGCGCACCCATGCAAAGGAAAGGCCATACGCGTGTGAAGTATGTTCTAAAGGATTTTCCCAAAAGGGATATCTAAATATTCACCAACGCATTCATACAAAAGAAAAGCCATACGTGTGTGAAGTATGTTCTAAAGGGTTTTCTCAGAAGGGATATCTAAAAATTCATCTACGCATCCATACAAAAGAAAAACCATACGTCTGTGAAGTATGTTCTAAAGGATTTTCTGAAAAGTGTAATATAAATAAGCATCTACGCACCCATACAAAGGAAAAACCATACGTGTGTGAAATATGTTTTAAAAGATTTTCTGAAAAGAGAAGTCTGAACAATCATCTGCGCACCCATACAAAAGAAAAGCCATACGTGTGTGAAGTATGATTTAAAGGATTTTCCCAAAAGAGAGACTGAAATGTTCATCAAATCATCCATACAAAAGAAAAGCCATACATGTGTGAAGTATGTTCTAAAAGATTTTCTGTAAAGAGTAGTCTGGACAATCACCTGCGCATTTATACGAAAGAAAAGCCACACTTGTGTGAGGTAGGTTTTAAAGAATTTTCTGAAAAGGGAGATCTAAATATTCATTTCTGTAAAGACTAGTCTGAACAATCATCTACGCGCCCTTACAGAGGAAAAGTCGTACGTGTGTGAAGTATGTTCTGAAAGATTTTCTGTAAAGAGTAATCTGAACAATCATCTACGCACCCATACAAAACAGAGGCCATATGTGTTTGAAGTATGTTCTAAAATATTTTATAAAAAAGGAAATCTAACGACACATGCTCGTATCCATACAGAAAAAAAGCCATGCGTGTGTGAAGTGTGTTCTAAAAGATTTTATACGAAAGGAAATCCGAGGAAACATTTACGTGCTCATACAGGAGAAAAGACATGCGTGTTTGAATTTTGTTCTCAACAGCGATGAGATTTTTCAGCTTTTCTGTGTTTCTGCTGTGCATTTGTTACTTAAGCTAATCTAATAAAACCTGATTGAATAATACAGCATGATCATTTGTTCTTATTTTATTGATTAAAAGAAATTTATTATAATAATATAATACATTACATTTTGTCATAAAAATTCTATTATTTCAATTCAATGTTTTGCCTTTGCGTACGGTTTCAGCATTTTTTGTTTTCTTTCTAATCTCGTCCGTGTCTCAAAGATTTTCTGAAAAGGTCACCGTAAATAGGTATCTACTACGCATCCATACCGAAGAAATGCCATAGGTTTTTTTGAAAAAATGCTACTAGCGCACGCACACAGGTGAAGAGCCATATGTGTGTGAGGTGTGCTGTAAATGATTGCTCGAAAGGGAAGTCTGATCAAATATATTCGAATCAGATACAAAAGAAAATCCACATATATGTGTATTATAGCGATACGGACAAAAGCTCCGCCACATCGGACATAATACCCGCTGACAAAAGACCCACTTAACCAGGACAAAGACCCTATGTATCAATGTATTAGAAACTTCTTTTTTCATTTTTATTTAATCAATTTTAATGTTTTATCTCTCTCCATTTTCAAAAAAAGAAAAGAAAAACATTCAGATTTTCTCCTGACATAATCTTGAATTGTTAAGACAGTTCCGCAGACGACAATAACATTACTCTACAAAATTAATAAAATTCGAAAAAGAAATAAAAATTGAGCTTGGCCTTATTATTTTTCCAGGTTGTCACATGCATAAAAAACAAAAATTAATTTTTAAATAAAAAATAACCGAATTTCCAGTAATATTTTTATATGTATAATGAAAATTATCATTTCTTGCATCAAATTTAAAATTACATAAAATTCGAATAAAAAGTTGCGAAAATAAGAAAGTTTATGTCTTGGGCCTTAACCTTTTTTTTCCAGAGCTGTATACACTGCTAAAAATGATTTTTTTTAAATGAGCTAATTGTCTCAAAATATCTCCGAAACAATATATACTTAAATTTGAAAATCCGTATACTCAATTTTTGAGTATATTTACATGTCAAACATGGGGATATTTGGATTCTCATTGGTCAACCCAATTTTTGAGTATATCAATATACTCAAAAATGAGTACATGGTTTCTCAAATTTAAGAATATTTTGTTTCGGAGCTATTTTGAGACAATATAGCTCATTTTTAAGAAACCATTTTTAACAGTGTATGAACTAAGGCCAGTTTAAGATATAATATGAAACTCTTTTTCTGGAGGTTATCTGTTTTTGTCTTTAGGCCTGCAATTGTCGTGAATAGGTGGATAGAATTGTCAGTTGAAGAAATGCACTGTCTGAATGAAACACATCAGATAATTTATTTAGCACTTATTTTACTTTTTCGCAGGGAATAAAAAAAAAAAAAAAAATATGGTAGTCAAAGGGATAAAACGAACGACTGAAACATATCTGTGATAATTTAAAACAAAACTATCGTTTATTATTATTATTTATTTATTTTCCATTTAATATATATATATCTATATATAGATATAGATATATATATAAAGATTTATTCGCATTTTTGACTTTTTCTTCTCTCATTTTTCCATTGTACAATATTGTGATGTCTGTTTTGCTCTAAAAAGCATGAATTTGTATATTTAATAAAAAGCACCACAAAACTGGCGTTGTAAAAAATATTACTTACAAACTTTGAATAAACACCATAAAATGCAATAAACTCGCAACAATTGTTTCGAGTCGAAAAAATACACGACCCTTCATCAGGCGAATAAAGTAAGCACGAGTGTTGCAGTCAAAGCGGCAATGCACGTAACGTTTGCCGCTTTGACTGCAGCACTCGTGCTTACTTTATTCGCCTGATCAAGGGTCGTGTATTTTTTCGACCCGAAACAATTGTTACGAGTTTATTGCATTTTATGGTGTTTATTCAAAGTTTGTAAGTAATATGAATTTGTATAGTATAGAAGAAAATTTTGCGAAGGCCACAACATAGCAGTTTTATGAATCCTGGTCTTTTTCATCATACAGATAGTATAATACAGTTATCACCTCATTAAATCTTACATTATTTACTATAAAGATGTGATAAGGTTAATATTTTTATAGATTATAGGCATTGCTTTGAACATACTAACTAATATTCCGTACTATTGTTAGTCTTACTCTTTTTTTTTTTTTTTTTTTTTTGCATGCCACTATAGATTAATTCTCTCCAAATGTAATTACTATTAAAGAAAAAAGAAGAAATCTCTTTAAAAAAAAATAAATAAATAAAAGACCGGTATGGGGGGAAAAAAGGACAATAAAGTTAGCAACATTACGGAATATTAATCAGAACGTTGACAGCTATGCTTATATGTCATACCTGGTAACATTTGTAATTTACTCTGGGGTATTGTTAGTTTTCGCCCTTTTTTCGCACAATTATTTTTGAATGGCATTTTTCTTCTTATTTCTTCGGAAGGAGAGAGTGAGGAAAATTCCTCAACAAGAAAAATGGTGTGAAAAAAGGCGGATATTAACACTATTGCGAAATTAGCAAATGAAACTTGTCCATTACCATCCTCTTATATAAAAAGTTATTTAAAGAAAAAAGCTATTGCAAGAATGGCAAGATCTCTAGGTGCACTCCTGTAAAGGAAGGTACACCCACGATTTAATACCTAGAGTATCTCTAACTACATGGTCCCTAACTCCGCCTATCAAAGCCTTCCTGTCAGAGCACGGACCATTCGCAAGTTATCTTTATTGCTTTCATTGCTCACGCTCTATTGTGTGTCCTTGTGGTGAAGAGGGAACTGACAGCGGCGGCTCGTGGACTGAAAATACGTGAAGAGGCACTTCACCTAATATTTTACACTGTATTCATCTATTGATTATAAATTTACCTATAAATAAAATAAGTATTTTTGGTTAATTTTTAGTTAACATTATGTTTAGTAAAAATTATGCATTAAAACTACTTTAATATTATTTTTCAGCTCTTCACCTATTTTCAGTTCACAAACCGCCGCTGGGAACTGCGACTCATACTTATTACTCCTGCCAACTATTTTCTTCTTGGTATTTAAACATTCCTCCTCAAAAACAAGTAAATTGGCTCTACAACATACTAACCCACCCATCACTAAGAGCAAAATTAAAAAGAATCTATAGCTACCTAATAGGAATTTCGAATTTTACAGATTAAAGCCTAAATAAAAAATTCAGTAAATAATAAAACTTGTAAATTTATGTCTCTCCCCACTTCCTTCCTATCTTGTCTTTAATGTAAATTAATTACTCTCTCAAATTCAAATAAAATCTTCCCTCATCTGGATAGAGTCAACAAATGGCACATATCTGTAGCACCAACCATTACCATACTTGCCAACCTAACCCAACCTAACCTTGTACACCACTTAATTTTTAGAGTAATTTTCTTCAAATATATTTACCATTAAATAAGAGGGAAAGTACTCTACAAAAAAAAAAAAAAAAAAAAAAAAAAAAAAACTGGTATGAAAAAAACAACAGAAAGGGGCGGTATTAACAATCTTCCGGGTTAGGTTGGCAAGTATACATTACCCATCTTTCAAGCCACAGAGAAACTGAATAGAAATAAAATAATTACGTTTGTAGTTCGTACAGTACTTGAATTTTCTTGATTTTCTACACCAATAATATTATATAGCAATTTTTGATATAAAAGAGCCTTAAACTTGACATGAAAATATGGTAATCTTAGTTTTTGTCGAGTAATTCATGAATAAATGTAAAACTCTGGCAGAAGAACAGAAATTATTTTTTATTATTTTATAAAAATATTTATATCATACTTTTACAAGCTAAAAATACATATTTTATTTATTTCAATTACGCATTATTAATAATAATGACTTATTAAAAATAAAAATTTTATTAATAATAATTTGTAAAAATATTAACTAATATCTTTAGAAATTAAAAAATGTTTTTATTTATTTACATTTGCTTATTTCATTGATTTTTTTTTTTTTTTTTTAATATTATGTAAATAAAAATGATTACTTATTTAATATTGTTTATAAAATTTATTATGGCAATTATTGTTTAAAAGAAATTTATATTTCATATGTTAGCAAATAATATACACCTTATTTTCTTTATTTTTATTAATTTATTTTAAGAAATCTCATACATTTTGCGTGCTAGCAAAAAATCAAAAAATATATTTTTATATAGGTATTTTAAATATGTATTTTAAAATATATCAGAAAAATAGATTGAGATCTAACATATTAAATATATTGCACAACAGAACTTAAAAACTAATAACTAGCAAATAAATAATGTAATTATTTCATATGCTAGGAAATAAATACGTAAAACAGCATGCAATAAGAGAATTCAAAGTATGATGTAAAATAAATAATTATGCATTTTTATCTTTTAAAAGTATTCCAAAATTAAAGCAATTTATCACCCAACACAGTAAAAATGTAATAAATAAGTTCTTTTCCGATTATGACGTAAAATAATCAAAATTTCTTCTCAGCGTAATGGTAAGCAATGGAGCAACTGGCACTAAAATGGAGAATTTCGTCAAAAAGCCGGCGCGCCAATGTTCAGTCTCTCTCTATGGAGGGTCCCTAGAAAATATTAGCGACCCTTTACTGAGAGATACGACAAAGTGTTCATACTTTTTGATTGGTGGAAAGCTCCCTTTGACCGCCCGAGGCGATTTCGCGCATTGCTACCATAGACATAAGGCAGGGAGAATTTGTGACTTTCAAAAATGCTTATAATTCATATTAATTAAATGTAATTAAAATTTTTTGAAGCAAATTTTCATGTTCCTAAATGTTTTTCCTATTAATAGAAATAAAAATTTTCATTGATTTTCGTCAATTTTTTTCTAAATAAGTACTTTTCTTAAAACAGTTTCGTATTTGGCGATAACTTCAATAATTACACAGCCAACCTCTTTCGGAAAAAATCGCACTTTTAACGTGCGGCGCTCGGTTTTTTTTCCCCTTCTTTTTAGAACAATTCTGAAAATAAATTATGTAAGATAGCATTAACTAATATACACTTATTATTATTTTCTTTATTTATCTATTTATTTTTGTTTTACCTGATCTTATTAAAAATTATTTTGATTAATATAACAAACATTTAGATATAAATACAATTGATATAGTAAAGCATATTTTTGGAAATTTTAGTGTTAAAAATACATAACTAATAAATAAAAAGGCCTTTTAATTATTTATTTTATTTTATTTTTAATTTCTTCAGGAGTATATAAATAAAGGCTAGTACATTCATTTAATGCATAAAGCTTAAACTCAATAGGTGCCTTATATTTTTCTTATATTTATTCAAAAATACGGAATACGAGGGGAAAAGAATAAGGTTAAAAGTATTAAAATGCTTAATGTTCTCTTATTTATTAATCTAAAAACATAAAATTATTTTATTCATTTATCTATTTTATTTTATTTTATTTTTTATGGAGAAATCAAGGCATTAATACAAGTAAATCCCTCTATGGTGGCCAAGCGGTTCTGCGGTCAAAGTTGGTAGATGGGAAGTGCCGGGTTCGATCAAAAAACGCGTTCATCGATCTAGCCTTTCGGAGTTTTTCGTACTTCTCTCTAAAACTCGCGTAAATACGAACTAGATTCACTTAGAAAAAAACCCCACCGAGGGCATTTCTCCTGTAGGCCTCTAGGCCCCTAGAGTAGTCAATCAGTCTTAAGCCATACAACCAATCAAGCATTCTTTATGAAATTAACATATGTTAGAATTTTATGTTGTAAAATTATAAGTGCTTATTTCTTTATTTTATTTATTTGTTTATTAATTAATTAATTAAGTGTCATATTTCTTTTTATCATATACGTTATTTTTTTTTTTTTTTTTTTTTTTTTTTATCATACTTTATTCGAAGGTACAAAATACGAAAGATATATATATATATATATATATATACATTTGTATTACATTTGAAGAAAAATAAACTTTTGACATGAACAATAAGGATGTATAAAACTTTTAAAGTTAATAAATATTTTTACAAATATTATTATCAATGATTATGCATTTAACTATAAAATATTGGTATGTTTTTAAGTATTAAACTAATTCAATTTTCCTAAACTGAATTATTTAAAAAAAAAATATGTTGGTGTTAATGTGCCAGTTGCCTACAAAAGAAAGACCGAGGTATGGGTTGAATAACTTAAGTAAGGGGTGGTCTTTTAAAGGTGTTCTAGCCCATATTTACGCTTGTTTCGGAGAAAACTGCAGATAATTTCGAAAAGTTAGCCCGATGAGCGCTACCTGGTATCGAACCTGATATCTCCCGTCTACCTGCTTTGAGAGCAAAGTTAATGTTACAGTCGTAAAAACATTTGACCCCTGAAAAACCTTTTATAAACCAACTAAAACAATTTTTAAACATTTAATGTGCTGAGAATGTATATATTTGTAAGTTATTGCAATAAATAAAATTAATCATAAAGCTAAACGGTCATCTCTCAAACGAATATATCGAATCAAATTAACTGTTAAATCATCAAATTTCTACTAATTAATCTTAATATCGATGAACTTTCTTACCAGTAACTACAAGGAGAAATTTGATAATATAAATTATTTTTTAAATAAATAAAAATAATTTTATTATTATTATTATTTTTATTATCAGTATTTTTAGACTACAGTTGCATATTATATTATTAAAAACTAAAGAGTATTAAAATTCAGAATTTTTGATGTGCAGTATGATAGATAAGATGGTGTAAATTATTTCTATGAATATAGAAATGTAATCTAAATTTAAGTAATAATTATAATAATGATAAAATGAATGTAACGTAATGCATAATGTATCTGAGTTTGATTGCAAAGAAAAATTTTCTTGCTTTACTTTAGAGAATATCTTTAAAAACTTACACCGATAAATCACTTAAATGCGCGATCAGCGCCAAGCATTGTAAAACGGGTTACCGTAGCAAGAGGGAATCTGGACAAGCGTTTGTCCACTGAGCATGCGTACTAAGTACCTGTCGTATCTCTGAGATTATCCAGGGTTTCTAGAAAATATAATATTACAGCGCCATCTATATGTTATTAAAGAAACTAGTACAATAAATATAGTTATTATATCTAAATTTAATCGAAAAATAAGGAATATTTAAAAGGGGAAAAAATCATTTATATTTCAAATGTTTTAAATATTTCTCTATAATATAACTATGTAAAAAAATCCATAGGATAATCATTTTCAACAGCTCTGTTAAAGAAATCCTGAATATTCTTAACTTTGGCATAATAAGTAGAAATTAATCTTTTATTACGATTAAGGTAGTTTAAAATGATATTTCTGTAGATCAGTTTACTAATGTTAGAGTTAAAGTGTATTAATTTAATCACGTTAAAATAAAAATTATTTATTTTATCAAAAATAGTTATAATCATTTCATTATCCATCATACTTATATCCAAGTCCAAGAAATTTGCTTTTAAAGGATTATAATTGGTACTAATACGTTTTAAATAAGAAGGGTAAAAATTTGTTTTTATTTTAGTGTCATTATAAGTACTAGTAAAAGCGATCAGATCATCAATATATCTGTAATTATAATACACTCATTAGGTTTACAATTATTTTCATAAGTATGCAAATACTAAACTCTTACTAGATACTGAGCCCTGAGGAATGCCATTTTTTTTTTTTTTTTTTTTTTTTTTTTAACATAAAGTTTTTCATGATAATTTATATAATTCTCTTTTAACCCTTTGCGGCGCAAGACAATTTGAAAAATTTAAATTATACTGCCACCGGAATTAATGAACTGAATTAAACTAAAAGAAATTTTAAATTTTAAGGTTTAAAAAACCGGCCTTTTCTGATATGTTATAAACGTGAATTTTTGTTAAAATATTTCCGGGATGAATTTTTGCAGCTGATCTTAAAGTTTGCGCCCTCCTGGCGAGGACACCGCGCGTTAAGGGGTTAAAACCAAACTGTATATATTTTTTATTTTTATTATAATTTATAATGTCTTTTAGATTACTTGAATCAGGGATGGAACACGGGCGCAAAATTCATACCGGAATCTGTTTAAAGAATTTCCATACCTATAATATCGTTGATTTAAGAGGTAGAAAATTTTCTTACATTCATAGTGGTATGAATTCTGCGCCCGTGTTCCATCCCTGCTTGAATATATATATATATATATATATACATATACAGAGAATTGATCAAATCCTTTATTTTAATATTGTTAAAAAAAATCTCCAAAATCCCATGTGTAAACATCATTAACCTTCTCACATTTCATAAAATTAATCAAGTCATAACTATTTTTAAGAATCATAGAACATTTAGTTTGACATAATGCATTTTGAATAAGAAGTTGTAATTTTTTATTTGCTATAACATTCTAAGTTTTATAAGCAGAAGTTACAGTTCCAATTTTTATTGGATCCTTATGAAATTTAGGGATAAGAAAAATAAAAGGGAAATTAACATTAGTAAGTTTAATTCCAAGTTGTCGATTTTTAGCTTTAATTCTATTTATCAATTCTATTTCTTTTATTATATGTGTATTATATATATTATATATATATATTATACTATTATATATTATTTATATTATATTATATTATATTATACTATATTATATTATTATATATTATTTATATTATTAATATTATTGTATAGTATTTATATTATTATTATATAAATATTCTTATTAATATTAAATTGTTTATTATCGCTTATGTTTCACTTTTATACGTATTGTTTAAAAATGAATAAACTCCGACAAACAAGGCTTCATACACGACCACATGAAGATACCATGAGCACAAAGTTTTATATATTACGATCACGCCTTCTTACGTTAAAACGCAAATATTTAATAATAGTGGCGGCTCGTGAACCGAAAATAGGTGAAGAGCTCAAAAATAATATTTAAGTATTTTTAATCATAATTTTTACTAAGCATGGTTTTAACTAAAATTAACTAAAAATACTTATTTAAATGTAAATTTATATTCTATAAATGAATACAGAGTAAAATACAGTGTGCCTCTTCACCAATTTTCGCCACTGGAATCATGTCTTAAAAAGAGTAAGTATAATGGAATTGGAAAAAGAAAATGACGATCTAACTTAACATGTAATGGACGGGCCACGTAAATCTACGTTTTTACGTTATAAGTGCCTAAGACCGGCAATGATTTACGTTTGCTGTTTTAAAGGGCGGGATTACGTGAAACATTTATTGACTATGATATGTCAAATATACGTGGTCCACTTCATAAGAGAGGACGTTTTACAAAATATCACATTCATAAGGACTACTAGACGTGTAAATAAAAACATTATACAATTTTATTCAAAATAGTACCTATTTAATAAAACTTCAACGCCAATATCTACTACATACAGTAAGACCCCGCTTAACGCTGTTTCATTTAGCGCTTTTTCGGTTTAGCGCTCTTTTATTTCCCCTGTGGATTCCCCGAAATTGCTCGCAGCAGTACGGGGATTCCCTGAAATTGTGCGCGCGCTGTTTCGCATTACGCTCTACTTTGATGGAACGTATCCCCCACGTTAAGCGGGGTCTTACTGTATTTATTTAATTCTTTTAAAAAATTCCCGTAACTGGGGCAGACAGAGAAAGTACAACCCGTCTGTTAAGTGTAAAATACAAATATATATTTTTAATTAAATCACACCAATCTATATGTTTTGTATACATGTTTTATATAAAATAAGCATGTCACTTCCGAATTTAATTTCGTATAATTTTGCCTTCAAAACTATGCAGGTCCGCCTAATGGCAGGGTTTGCAGTGTAGTGTAATTTTTAAAGTGAAATGGTCTTAAAAGATAGAGGACGCGTTTTAAGTGTTTTAATAATTGTAGGAAAACTCCAGCACTTGCACCGGATAAGCTGTTTAAAAGTCAGAATAATACGGTGACACAGATATGGGTCGTTTTGCTACTGCTTAGATTGCTGAACCCTCGTAATATTAACGATTCTATTTAATCACGACACATTACTTGAAAAGAAAAAAATCGGTAGATATGTGTTTAAAAATGAAACTGTCAAGAGAGAAAGCGCAGTCTTAAAAGAAGAAAAGGAAACTGTATGAAATTAGTGGTAGAAAAAAAGTTAAAAATTTCCCGGAAAAAAGGATGGAGACTTTAAGTTCTGAAATTAGTTTCACAACCCTTTTCTATTTTTAACCGTTTTCAAGATACATGCACTGAAACAGTGAAAGAAATGCAAAACAAGTACTTGCCAAAATATTTAGTCTGCAATTCTGCAAAAACTTTTGAAGCTACAATATTTAAAATTTACTCAAAATTCGCCCATTAAAATAGCTTTTTAATAAGCTTACAATGATATACATAGGTAGACTTGTGTAAGAGAAACTTAGTTATTTGTTTGTTATATACGACTTTTTTTCATCTCTTTAAAAAGTGGAACTCCGCCCATGTTGTTCTGAAACTCCCATTATCAATTTCCCTATGTATTTCACTCATAATCATACTTACTATATGCATAATTTAGAGTTTTTCTAATGACGTAGAAAATAATTGAATGTTTATTTGTATAATAATATTCAGAAATAATTTTATTTAAATATGGGAGGAGTTTATCCATTAAATTACGTAAAACTATCCTCTGAAATGTGTTATATTTACAGGGGTGCCACACGCGACTTCTTTTGTATTTTTTTTCATTTCAACTTTTCCAAAATATAAAACCTATAATATATTTTCTCAGGTAAATCTAGACTTTGACTATATATATTCATTATAATTTTTTTATAACAGTGGTACAATAATAATAACAATAATAATACATATTTATTTAATTCTTTTAAAAAATTTCCGGAAACCAGGACAGACAGAGAAAATACAACTGGTCTGTTAAGTGTTTAAATACAAATTTATATTTATATTTTTAATTAATTCACAGCAATCTATATTTTTTGTATACATTTTTTTTTAAACGGAATAAGCATGTCACTGCATGTGCTTCCTACATTCGGCCGTCTTGACTCTTCAAAACGACACAGGCCCGAATAATGGCAGGGTTTGCAGGGTAATTTTTAAAGTAAACAACAACTACCTAAGACCGGTAACGTAGATTTATGTTTGCTGTTTTAAAGCGCAGAGTTATGTGAAGAAGTTATTGACTATGATACGTCAATTATGCAAGGCCCACTTCGTAAGAGTGGATGTTTTATAAAATATCACAATCAAAAGGACTACTAAATATGTAAATAAAAACATTATACATTTTTACAAATTACAAATTTTAAAAATTACAAATGCAGTGATGTGAAAAGGTGGGACTAACAGCTCACCAGAATAAATTAGAAATAGTGTCAAATCTGCAGATATGCATCTATTTTTAAAAACTACTCTGAATATATGTCTGAAATATAATTTTATCTTTATTTCAATTTGGGGAAAATAAAGGTTTAATTCAGTAGTTCTCAAAATTTTGAAATTGGGGCACATTTAAAACTATAGTTGCCAACTTAGCACCTTTTGGTTACCGGAAAAATTTAATAGAAATATTTATTTTATTTAATCAGGGCACTGCAATGGTTTTTCACTGATAAATTAAAATAAAAAACCTTATTAAAAATTTCCAGTAGGTAAAGGGTACTAAATTGACAACTATATAAAATTCTACGCATAAGTATAAGCGTATAGGCGTGACATGCACAAATTTCTCCGAAGAGTGTTATAATAATTAAGTTGATTTTTTTAAAGTAAAGCTCTTAGTTGTAGAATGGTTTTCGTTATAAAATAAGTCGATACGATTAAGATTAATTTTATTGCTTCCGAATACTGGTGTGAAACTCAGGGAAAAAATAAGGCCAGTACGAACACTGAAACGGGACAGTGAAATAACTTTTACTATACTTCTGACTAGGAAACCATCCCTTACTGTAATAGTAATAAAAATATTCACGTAAGCATCAATCTAAAGAGCATATATAAATATGTTTTTTGACGCATGAAGCAATTGCCATTGCCAGTTCGTTTTCGAGTTTGTCATAAATTCTGAAAGTTTGCAAATACTCGGTGCAACCACGCCTGATTCGATAAAACCACGCCTTTCTGAAATAATGGATGAAATCCAAAACAAGCAATAATTGAAAGAGCATAGACAAACGTGTTGTTTGATGTATAAATCTGTTACTCATTTCAACTTTTAGATACATTCTATCGAGATATAATGCATGAAAATTCGCTAATGTAGAATCTAAAAATTGTTAAAAGTCAATGTTCTGACAGGTTTTATCGGGACTCCTCCCACTCCTTTCTCGTTACTACATTTTTACCCAAGCTTAAATATAGATTTCTCGAGAACGCGCTCACAAGGCAAATAGTTTATGCATGGAAATTCACATTAGATTATGCCCTCTCGAATGAACATCATTTAATTGATTTCTATCATTGTACTATTGGTATGGTTTCCTGTTGAGTAGGAGGCTCCAAGTTTGCTTTCTTTCTGTCATAGTTGCCAATATTTTAATTTATTCCAGAGTATTTTTAGCCTCTCCTCTGTTTCACCCCATTATATTTATAGAATATTTTTCTCTAATATATAACTACTATAAAATAAGGAAAACATACTTTTAAAATAAAAGTGGTATGAAATAAAGGCGGGACTGAAAATTCTCCGGAATAAATTAAAATGTTGGCAACTCTGTTTCTGGTGCTTAACTTTGGGGTTTTAATAACCACCTATTTTAGTACATTTTTCAATATGAGAAATTTCCGCCTTTTTCTTCTCCACTATTTTCATACAGAGGTCTCTATCGTATTTCTATAATAATGTGTCATGATTAAATAGAATAGAGATTATTGTATTAAAAAGGGGGAGGGTGGGGGGCAGATATTTATCATTCCTGAAAGTGTCCTGAAAAAAAAAGGGCAAAGCATACAATTCATGTTGATTTTTGCTTACTTCCAGATCGAGAATGTTAACAGGCTGTTCACAGGACACAATTTTTCCCGGTTCTTCCACCATTATTTTCCTTTCGAAATTTTTAATAGTAAGTTTTCACGATTAATTAAGCAAAAACGTATCATATAAATATATTGGCTTAAGAATCGGGGGAGGGGGAGTTGGGGAAAGCGTACCTGTAGTACCCTCGTAAATATAATATTCCATTTCGAGAAATATATAAATTTATACTCTATAAACGAACATAGTTCGTACAGTCCTTGAATTTTTTTAAATTTCTGCACCAGTATTATTATTTAGCAAATTTTGAGATTAAAAAGGCCATAAAACGTTAAAGGAAGTATATTACATAAAAATACTGGTGGGAGAGTCCTTGAGAAAAGGCGTGGCCGTACGAACTATGATGAATAACAGTGTAAAATATTAGGTAGAGTGCCTCTTCACTTATTTTCCGTCCACGAGCTGCCGGTGATATGGACGCTTGCTTCCATAGAATTTCATATTGCACACCGGAAAATCCTTAGGCCCAAAAGTTGGCTTCGCGCACACTTTAAAAAATTGCACACTTTAAACAAAAGTTATTGAAATAAAAATTATATGCTAAACGTCTAGTAATTTTGTTGCACTAATAAGAAAGCACTTTAAATGTTTGGAGGGAAAAAATCACTCGCCTTTCCTTTGGGTGCTTTTAGTATCCATGTGCAGTTATTGTTGGGTGGATAATAATTAAAATTATCAAAACCAGGAGAAGATACGATACCGAACTTTTGTGTTACAACAAGTGGTTGGTCGGGCCCGCATGCAAGGCTGCTATTCACTGCTGTTATTTCTATAAATAAATAAATAAATAAGAATAAGAATAAAAAAATATGTACTGCAGTGGTGATTATATCGATGTATGCTCGCTTCGCGAGCATTAAATTTATGGATGAAATTCTGTCTATGACAAAATTGAATTTAGTATGACAGGACTACTTATAATTAATAATTAATACCCTTTTGTATTTTAATACCCTTAAAAAAAAAATAAAAAATAAAAAAAAAAAAAAAAAAAAAAAAAATCTGAAAATACTAGTCTAAATAATCAGAAAATATTTAGCCAAGACCCATTGGCTGTATGGTCAGAGTACACGAATCCGAAGGTTGTGAGTTCGAACCTTACTTGATGGGAAGTTGAAAAAATAAAATAAAATAAAATAAAATAAAATATCTGAAAACACTAGTCTAAATAATCAGGAAGTACTCAGCTAAGACCCGTTGGCTCTGTGGTCGGGTCACGAACCCGAAGGTTGTGAGCTCAATCCTCACCGAGGGGAAATAAGCAATATTTATAAAAGTTTTTACGGATTTCACAAAATATTTGAAGACAGAGTAAGAAATTAAATAGTAAAATTGGATATATTGGCAGGCATTTTTGAAGTGGAACACTATAAATTGGTAACGACACAAAATGCAAGATTGAAAGAAATAGTCCTGTCGTACTAATAAGAATAAAATTAAAAGCCCAAGTATTAAGTCAGTTAAAATCACAAATAAAAATATTCCTAAACATGGATGTATAAGAGTATACACTTGTTCTCATAATTATAAGGACACCCGTTTTTTCTATATTAACTAAACACTGAACACTATTATTTAAACAAACATATTTTTTATTAATTTGAATTTCATTAATAGACTATATTTAAAAAGTGTTATCGTTTTTCTATCTTAAAAAACTTTAAATACGGTCAAAAAGATGATTTTTCAGGTGTTCACAATTATAAGGACAGCTCGAATCTTAGTAAAATTTTTTCAGTTATTCTTTAAATTAATATTTTATGGGGTCTCTTTCTGGGGTGAAACAGTCAGACATTCTCTCTGTTATATATATATATATATATATATATATAAATTTTTTTTTAATATTCAGTTTCAATACCATTTCATACAGCATAGATGATATTCTGAATACATTTAAACTATTTAAAATTACTAACCACTTGCATGCACTTTTCTAATACCATAAGTTAAGGTTTTTTTAACTTTTAGGCCACGAGAAAGACAATAATACAGAAGTTTCATTCTTCAAACTATTTCCTATTGCTCTAGAAGTAGAGCAAAAATGTATGTCTTGTTGAAAAAAATATTATTACCCCACCCCCTCTAAAATCTAACAAAAATCTGAGAATTCCACGTTTAAAATTTGCGGATATTTTCTTGATGTTCATAATAATAGAAAAAAAAATTACTAAATTCATTCTGCCTTCAGTAGAAACAGCTCCCCAGAGTACCATAGATCTACCTTTAAAATGCCCGATTCATATCTGCCTTTAAAAAATCTGCTCTGTCTTTCGCTATCTTCAGATCGTGCCAGTAACTGTTAAAACCATTTGGTTAATCAAGAATAAAATATTTTTCATCCGAAAATGCAACATTTTACCATTTAATATTGTCTTTATTCAACTTTAACACAGACGTTCTTTCCCCCATTGAATGCTTATTGATTATTACAGGTTTTTTATTCATTTTAACATATTATTAATTATTTTAAACATGGATAAATGTGGACCCCAACCTTTCGTTAAAAATTACGAGCAAATTCAGCAGCAGTCATTATGAGTAGAACAGTAAGAGGAATTATGAGTTTTCGATCTCCGTAAAACAACTCTGATTTTGCATCAGATTTCTTTCCTATCGAACCAGCAGTTCAATGTTTGATCACATTTCCATCAGCAATTTTAGATCTTCGAATTTCATTAGAAATTCGGCGGATTGAAATTATCCTTCCACTTAAAAAACACATTTATCATACTTCACTACATGAACGTTCTTTTTTTTTCGAGGAATTATCAGTAATGTCCGTCCAAGAAAAATTGAAGGCTTATATATGAATTAATCTAGCCCAGTAGTTAACAAATTCGCATGTCAACTGTAATTTATCCGCTATTAAGTTAAATAAAACGAAAAAATCTTGATTGTCCCTATACTTATGAACATCTAAAAACGTGGAGAAAAAAATATTTTGCATTATTTTTTATTAATTTTGTTTCATATTAAAAAACATTACAGCAATTTTGGTTTTTAGAATACTAGATATATTAAGTGCACTTAGTATAATCTTGTTCACAATTATTTTTACATTAGTTATTTCAAAACGTAAAGTGTCCTTATAAATATAAGAAGGAATGTATTTAACTAAGTGATTAAAAATACATTTTATCATTCTGATAGCTTTCTTCCATATTCAAAAGGATAAAACACTTCATTTATAAGAATTTTCCATTTCCAATTTTTGATGGTTTTATACGTTTAAAGGGGTCATGAAAGTGTTTTCTCTATTTATGGAATAATGTCTTTGTGCGTGCAAACGTTTGTGGCAGCTCCAGATCAAGAGTTATTTCATAGGACTTTTTTTAATTTTATATTTAATTTCATCTTGATATAAATTTTGTCTATCAACTTTCCTTGCTTATCGCCCAATTCTTTTAAATGTGAACATGTCATATCATTTTCGTATAAATGTACACTTTCGTGTACATGGCTCAGTTTTGTAAAAATGTACACCATGCAAATCATTTTGGCCAATTTTTGTGGATTTAAAAAATTTCATTATTTTCTTTTTAAATAAAATTTTAAAATTTGAGGAATTTAAAATTCCTTAAGTTTTAATTCCGTTATGTTCGCAATTTTAATTTAACTATACCTATTAATAGGAATATATCCCGGATAAAATTTGGTATATATTGAGATCATTCCCTCCTCCCTAGATAAAGTACCCCCTCGTGTTTGTAAATTTTTAGTATTTTCAAAATAAATGTCCCATCAATACCTTTAAAACGAATGACTGTATATCTGTGATAATTTGAAATAAAAAAAATGATTTTTTAAGGATTTGACACACAATAAGAAAATTTTGACTTCCTTTTGACATACATATGTAGTTATGCTTTTCCGAGATTTACATTTATTATAATAAATTTTGTTATTTCAATAAATGTTTACATATATTATTATAATAATTGTAAAATAAAATTAATTAATCTGAAAACTGATGCAGTTTTCCTTGTAATATGGTCCCATATGGGATGTTGTTGCTCAATGTTTGAAAAAAAAATGTTTAACTGAATGTAACACAGGGAGTAGGTATCTGTGTTATTGTCTAAATTACATGAATGTTTATACTGTATAGGAATAAATCGATGAAAATTTTGAAGCGACTACAACCTGCTAATTTTTCAAATACTGAAAATTTTTAATAAATATGAACTGCAGTTTCGTAACTTACTTACTATTTCAAATTACTTACATAGTTTCCTTTAAAAAAAGAAATATAACTTATAATGGAAAGTAATTGAAGTTTCTTTTCTTCTCCCTGGCGATATACTTTATTCAACGACTATGATAAAGCAGTTAGTTTAAGGAAATAAAGAGATATATCGTAATTTTAATATAAAAAGTACATATATTAATAAAATAAATAACATTTTACATTTCCTTTATAATTGGAACCGATAAGTATAACATTATAATTCTAAAAATGAACTTAGATATGTTTTCTCTTTCGGCGATAATAGGTCAATTTCAGTCAGGTATTAAAGTCTAACACTAGTTTTGATATAATATCTTTTTTTTTTTTCTTTCTTTCTTTTTACTTGCAGGAAAAAAAAAAAAAAAAAAAACTTCTGCATATACTGTGATTATCTGATTTTTACACTCTAAAAAATTCTCCTGAACATCAAATTTGAAGCAATGAGTGGTTCATTTTTTATAAGTAAAGATATTGTTGGAATAAATCAGTAATTATCAAATATATACAATATATCATTAAAAATACTACTAAATTAAGAAAATTTTATGGAGAAAAAACCGGTTATTATTCAGAAAACTATTCTAAACTTATATATATATATATATATATATATATATATATAAACATTTAGGCGAGGATTGCAGGATTGTTCTTTTTTTTTTTTTTTTTTTTTTCTTTTTATTAGAATATTTTTTTTTTTTTAAATCAAGATTTATATGATTTTAATGATTTTTTAAAACTATTCATACATTATTGTACAACATTTGTGTTTTATTATGTGTATGTGTGTGTATGCACAATATCCACACTATCAATCATTTTACTTAAATTATAAAAATATAAATAATATTTTATTCCCATAGAAAAAATCCATGTAGACATTTATTACCAATATTTTTATTCAACACAGTATCTTCATAATAAGAAATAATTTTATAGCAATTGAAAATGCAGTAGCATGAACCACTCAACTTGAGATTTTGTAACTACAATAATGTAGTGAAATAAAGAATATGAAATCCTACTCACGATATGGAACACATAAAATAATTTTGGAAAAAGATAATTTAACAGGAAAAATGATATCATAACTGCAACGTATTAAGAGAAATAAATTTTCACTCATAGTTTCTAAAAAAAAAAAAAAAAAAAAAAAAAAAAAAGTGAGAGAGAGAGAGTATTATATTGTAAAAAGTTCTTTTTTTAGGTTAAACAAGTATCCCTTGAATGAAGAAAATTTTTTCACACTTTGCTCATTAACACAATTCACATTTTCATTGCCATCTTAATACTTTCACTCATTCTTTTATCTTTTTTATATCGAGTGGGTACAATTCATTAAAATGACAGCTGCCTCGAACTGTATATAAGTGATATGTAATTAAATTAAATGGTTATTTTGGGGGGGCTTTAGGGCTTTTCAAACCTAGAATATAAAATATGCCATTATTTTAAAAATATTATGTGAGCTAATATTAAATGGTACAAACTGGTTTGAGAGCTAAATAAGCAAGAAAATATATTCTTTTCTAAATATCAACCTCAAGGCTGGCAAAGGCGAATTAGCATACATATATTATTAATAAATTAATTCCACACTAACTAAATATTTACTTAATTCATACCCCTGTCATAAGGCTGTGCTTGTATAAATAATGGAAATATAATAAATAATTAAAATATGTGGTAAAACGTATAAATAATTCAGAAAATTTAGGTATAATATTTGTGTTTAGCTTCATCTCTACTAAGCAACATTAATAAAGTCAAGATATGAGAAATATTAGCTCATTTAATGAAATATTTTGTTATTTTTTTTCTAAAAATTATATTTTTAAATTTACATACCAAATATTTAAAAATCTCATTTTTTAAACCTAGATAAACAATTTCATTCCATTAAAACCAATAACTTTGATATTTAAAAGAAGTGATTTAAATCAGTGAATTAAATCAACTGATTTAAATCACTACAACCTGATTTAGGCTATTATAAGAATTAATTTCAAAACCTCTGTAGTAAGTAATATCTAAAGACAGGTACTTACCATTACCTAAAACACAAACAATTGATATACTAAACGCTATTACAATAATAAAGGACATTTTCTTTGCTCTTTTTTTCATAGAAAAATATTTGGAAAAAATTAATTATTATTTGAACTGCCACTATCTTTAGTGGTTTTTTGAACAATTGCTTCTATGGTGTTAAACATTGTTTCTTATCGGGATTTAGCTACATGATAATGAAATTTAGAAATAGCTGTGATATTAATAAAAATGCCATCGCAAATTATATTTAGGTAAATATCCCGATAGTAAAAAAAAAGAAGCATGTGTTAGATGCTTAACAGTATTATTCAAAAATAATAACTTTTAGGATAGGCTAATATTTTAGATGTATTCACTAAACAATCGTATTTACATTAGGGGAAAAAAATAACGAAAGTAAAAAAAAGTTTACTTTTACCCACAATTACATTCCTCTTATCAATTTTATCTTAGAATAATGTTATCACAATCCATTTTTACTTATGATCATTCAATTACAACAGAAGAGCGAAATATGTTTAGAAATTATGTTTAGCTTTTATTATGAGTTTGTTTATGATATATTTTGACAGAAAACTTGTAATACAAAAGTTTAAATATTAAACTTTGCCTAAAAAAATATTTCTTTAATTAAAAAATCTTATTTAACAAAATAAAAAATAAAAAATAAAAATCTTTCTGGCTTATTTAGAAGGGTAGATTGATATCTTTTTTCTTATCCAGTAGACGTCATTTTGAAACAAAATGACTACTACAATTTATTAATGGACGTGGTGGAAATATTGACCTGACTGTGTATACATATGTAGTTTTAATAAAATCTGTTCATAAATTCCTTTTTTATGTGAATTTGAAATTTTTAAATGGACGGCACTTGGAAATAAGATGGCGGATCAAGTTGGCAAACAAACATGTCAAATACATTTCTGAGATAAGTCTATTCTACAAATTTAGTTTGAATTAATTGAGTATTTGGAAAGTTATCTTGTTGACAAATTAAGTGGCCGCCACTTGAAAATTAAATGGCGGAGCAAGTTGTTCAGTCAATTAATCCAAGATATTTGTAAGATAAGTCCACTATCCAACTTTGGTTCGAATAAAATGAGTATTTCAAAAGTTATCGTGGTAACAAATTCTCAAGTGGCAGCGTTCAAGTGGCTGCAACTTGGAAACAAATTTGCGGAGTAACTTGCCCACAAAAATCATTTAAGATATTTGAATGATAAGTCCAGTGCCTAATTTTGGTTCAAATTGATTAAGTATTTCAAAAGTTATCTTAATAACAATTTTTTAAATACCCGCCGCTTGGAAACAGTATGGTAGAACAAGTTGCCCGGTGAATTTATCCAAAATATTTGAAATGTAAGTTCACTGTCCAACTTTGGTTCAAATTAGTTCAATATTTTGAAAGTTATTATGACAAAGTTTTATGTGGTTACAACTTGAAAACAAAATGCTTGGATGATTTCCCAGCGAAATCATCCAAGATAATTGTATTATAATTTCATTGTCTAGCTTTGGTTCGAATTAATTTAGTATTTCAAAAGTTATTGTGATAAGAAATTTTCAAGTGACAGTCTGTTTTTAAGTGGCTACAACTTGGAAACAAAATGATGGAGCAACTTGCCCAGCGAAGTCATCTAAGACTTTTGTATAATATGCTCGCTGTTTAACTTTAGTTAGAATTAATTCAGTATTTCAAAAATAATCGTGATAAGAAAATTTCAAGTGGCACCGTGATTTCAAGTTGCCATCACTTGAAAACAAAAGGGCGGAGTGAGATGCCAAGTGAACATATCTAACAAGGAAGGTCTCCTTATAAAGCATACTCAAAATATTGTGAAAAAAATTACAGGTAGGGGAGAACCGTGTATTATGGACTCCCGCTAAGCAAGAATGCTCATAAAACTTAAATTGTTAAAATAAACAGATTTAATTTGGTGGCTGCTCATTACAATTGCATAGTTACATAGTTTAAACTTGGTAAAGTACTCGGGAACTATTAATAATTGCAGAAAATAATTATTTCATTTACGTATCGGTGGTCCATATTACACGAACGTGTGTGTAATATGGACCAAGTGATCCATAGTAGACCTTCCCGTTCACCAACAGTTGACACAATTGGAATTGTGAAACGAACTGTCCAGCATGTTCCCTCACACACTTGTACATGTCTTGAGAATAGTAGAAATGGACAAAAAAAAAGGGAAGATCTAAAATTTATATTTAATGGGTAGTGTACGAAAGAAGTGATAATTTGATTACCTCTGCTTCCCTAGCCTATTCTATAGCCTCAAGATTTTGAGTATGCGACATATGTATACCGAGCATTAACAAAATCTCTCTGATTTTGTTATGGACCACTGGTCCATATTACACAACGCAGCATGGTTCATATTACACGCGTAAACAGAGCAACGTGGTTTCCAATCAAAAAACGCTATGCAAATTGATGCCCATGAAACGCATGCCTAAATTGTTCATAAAATAAGTACATTTGCTACTATTAACGCGAAAATTATATTACAATTATCTAACAGTAGAAAGTAATACTTTCATTTTAACATACTTGTTACATCAGTGATCATATAAACCGAAAACTCAATTTCATAATCGTCCAAATACAGGTACGCACGTACAAGTCACTTCCTGCTTTAGATAACAATAATATTCACTAAACGCAGTGGGATGGTTTCACCATCTAGTGTTGAACATACAAATTTCCTCATGGTCCGTATTACACAATGGTACAGTCGGTAACAAAAGTCTCCGAACACTAGCAAAAATTCCTATAAAAATAAAGTACACTTAATGCAGTTTTGTTAAATAAATCCTTGTCGAATCCTGTTCTTCGTCAGTCTAAAAACAGGATTCGACAAGGATTTATTTAACAAAACTGTATTAAGTGTACTTTTTTTACATAGGAATTTTTGCTAGTGTTCGGAGACTTTTGTTACCGACTGTACATAATACACGGTTCTCCCCTATATCATCCAAGTATAATTACAAGTATATCATCCAAGTATATAATCCAAGTAAATACTACTTACGTAGGTGATTCAAGATCAGGCAAATGTATGGGCGGAATCCAACTAAAAAGCCACAAAAAAATTAAATACTTTCGAATATTTGACGCAAAAAGGCTAAAAGTGCGCGCGAACACGGACTATCTGTAATCGACTGTTCGTTCACATTTGGGATCATTTTCATATATATACATATGTGTATATAAATATATGTGTGTATGTGTTTCCTTTCTATGTAAAAATTATAAACTACAAAACAGAAAACAGTCGCAGTCAACGTAGTCAAAATTAATATACATATATGTATATATATATATATATATATAGCTACACACATCCTAAATTTTGAGTAAGGTGGTATTAGTTGTCTACTTTCTGCGATAAAAAGCCACCTTTTTTTCTTTTCTTTCTTTTTTTTTTTTTTTTCTCTTAAATCCATATTTGTACAATAGAAGTTTTTTTTTTTTTTTTTTTTTTTTTTTTTTTAATATTTCTGAAAATTATATGTGCCTGATTTTATATCACTTTTATCATTGACTAGTTGTTAATTCTCAAACACACATATATATTTTATTTGTTAATGAAAATAATTAATAGCCATTTATTTATTATATTTTATCTTACAAGCAATAAAAAAATTTATTGTAAGGTTTATTTTTCCAAGATATAAAGTGTACAAAATTATGACTTATTTGTATTATCTATTTTATTTATTTTACGATTGTAAAACGCCATAATGCACAAATTTTATGTTCGAATAAAGGCTTCAGGATAAAATGAAAGAATGTATGTCGTGTATTCTGTCATACTTTCTAATCAACATTTAAAATATATAAGAGAGCCTCTGCCTTAGTAACATTGTAATATGTCTTAGATACAAATATACGTTCAACCTTATATAAATATAATTATTATTTATTCAACTACAATACATTCATATTATAACAAAGAAAATGGTTCAGAAGCTGCAGTTTTAATCCCAGTAACGTTTTTGATCCAGTCTAAATAATAGGAAACAAAGGTGTAAATTCCTGGCTGCTCCTTATCAGCACATATGGAACCACCTGTTGATACTATTCCAGCTAAATGCCATTTATTATCTTCGAAATATACCAGAGGACCTCCACTATCACCCTAAAAAATTAAAGCATTGAAATTTAAATTAATAAGATGAAAGTACTGTAAAATTAATCGTTAAAAAACAAAGGGGAAAATATTAAACGGCATCTATCTATACTCATGGTTTATTATCTATGTTCATTGCAGAGATGCCAACGTTTTTAACTTTTAAATCAGAATTGACACCAGTATTTTTAAATGGAATATGTTATATATATTTTCGACGATTAATATTACGGAAAAACACTATAAAAATTTTCCGGTTTGAAGTCTCCCTTGAAAAACGGGAGACTTGGCACCTATGTCATTGCACCAGTGATTGTGTTGCAGATTAATAACTATCAAATCTAGTAAACATTTATTTTAATTTTACTCGTCTATTTTACTGCATCAATAAGTTAGTCTTTCTCATTATTATATCGATTATTTAAATAAATATTTAAGTTTTAAAGATCTGTTTTAAATCTGTTATTTAAAAGAACAATGGCAAAAAAAAAATTAAATAATGCTAAAATTATTTTATTATTTAAAATTTATTTTCAACAAACTAAGTATTATGTAATATTATATTGTCAAATGTGATAAGTACTTTTAAAATTATACAAAATTTGTTATCACGAAGGGCATTTTGTATGTATATGATCGGCATAAATTTCAACTAATTATTCGAAAAAATATTATATTCTAATAAGTTATTACTGTGCTTCTAAAACATTAATTTTTTTTTTTTTTTTATATAAAAATTAAAAAATTTTATTTATTTATTTTTTTTAATTTTGATGTAATTTAACTTTAAGAAAATTCACTTTTTATTATTCAGTTTAAATCATGACGAAAAATCGATAACTAATTTAACGTTTAGTTGTTAATTTCTAAAAATATTTACGCAGTTGATTTTATCGTTTACTGCACTTTTTGACTTGACAACATCAACTTCTTTTCATAAATTATTTATTTTTTAATTCAGGTACAAGCCGAGTTTTTGTAGTATTTTAATATATTTATATTTATATTTACCTGACAAGAGTCATGACCACCTTCAGCATGCCCAGCGCATATCATGGAGGGAGCAACATTATAGAACCGGTGCCATTTTCTACACTGTTCTAACGATACTACTGGAACAGCAGCTTGTTTCAGCTCGTATTCAAACCCTGTACCTAAATATCAAAAGTATAAATATAGTAAATGATATATATAAAACATATTTTAAATTGAAAATTATAATATTACTAGACAAAATGCCCTTGAACTCAAAGCTGTGCCACTTTCTAAAAGAGAAGAGAAGAAGGCAGAATTTCCGTCCTGTAGTACAATTAGTTGATATTTCTTAATATCATAAATTTACTTCAGATAATATTTAATTCAATGTTATTGTTTTATTTATTATATGAATGCTGAATGAATATTTTTGTGAATTTTAATGAGCTACTTTTCTGAGTAACAGGTAAGCAGCAAGCAGGATTAAAAAAAGAAAAAAAAAAAATCTTAAACAAAAAATTTACAAGTAATCTATTTAAAAACTTTAAAAACACAAATTCTTAATGTACCGTGTCACATAAATCTTTTCGAAGTTAAAATAAAATTTAATTTGGGAAAAAAAAAAAAAAAAAAAATAATTTTTTTGTTTATTAACCAAAATTGATGAAATATGAACTGCAAATTGGTCTTGTGCTGTACAGGCTGTATATTAATTTTTGTGTTCGTGAGAGAAAATTTGAAAAAAAATTGAAAACTGCAATTTTTAATCCTACTACAAAAACATGTGACTTAATGAGTTGCAGATGTTTTCTTTTCTCTCCAAATGGTTTCATGCAATCTTTTGCTATACCACCTAATTTTAATACTTTAGTTAATTTTAAAATATGTAATTGTCCGAAACAGCTTATCGATCAGAAAAATTGCCTGTTTCATTTGGTACCTTATTTGTAACGATACGACTGATGTTTCTAATTTATTTTCCCTTTTTTTCTAGCGGGACATTCACAAACAAACTTACCTACCTACCGTTCCAGATGAGAGCAAGAACATAAGAATTTGGGGGAAATTAAGATTATATTATGCATTATAACCCTTTGCGGCGCAAGACAATTTGAAACATTTAAATTATATTGCCACCGGAATTCATGAACTAAATTAAACTAAAAGAAATTTTAAATTTTAGAGTTTAAAAAGCCGGCCTTTTCTGATAGGTTATAAACGTGAATATTTCGTAAAAAATTTCCGGGATGAATTTTTGCAGCTGGATCTTAAATTTTGCGTCCTCGCTGCGAGGACAGCGCGCGTTAAGGGGTTAATAGTATATGAAAAGGGTTTATTTAATTCCATTATTTTTTTATATTGTTATTTTGATAGAAATGTAAGAAATAAAATCGAAATTGATATGAATAATACATAAAAAAAATATTGTATTAGTTTATTTGATGTACTATTGCGCTGAAACTTATTTATTTTCTTTCTCTTTCGGGTTTTATTTTCGTTAGTTGTATTAATGGGTATCAAAACTTTAAATTGCAAAATTTACTACATTTAAAAAATTCATCATTAAAATCAGTTATATATGAAATTTTCTTTTGCTAACAAAACATGTTCAAAAATACACCTTTTTTTTTTTTTTTTTTTTTTTTAAGGTTTAAAAAAAAAAAAAAAAAAAAAAAAAAAAATCAGACTTTTTGAAACTTTGTATATTGTTTTTCTAAATAATATATAATCAGCAATAGTAAAATTTTTCAACATAAAGAAAAAAAAAGCATATTAATGAACTTTAGATGTATATTAAAAATACATATTTTTAAATCTATTATTATTGGGGGAGTGCAAGAGTTCTACCCGTTTTTATTACCCATGAAGAAAAGCAATTAAACACAAAATGAGCAATATCTATTATTGTGTATAATCCCCACTGCTAATCTATGACCTCTTGCCATCTTTCTGGCAGGAGATGAATCCCACAGTGGTAAAATTCCGGCGGTTTCGAATTAAAAAATCTTGGATGGCAGTTTTCACAGCATCAAGATCATCAAAAATTTTCTGACTGAAAGAATTGTTCAACACACGAAATAGGTGATAGTCAGTTGTTGCCAAGTCAGGAGAATAGGGAGGGAGGGGTAAAACCTCTCAACCAAAGCCCAGTAACTTTTGGCGAGTGATGACAGCAGCATGTGGCCTGGCGGCATCATGATGAAGGATAACACCACGACGATTGAGGAGACCTAGCCGCTTTGTTACCAAATTTCAATGCAGCAGACAGAAGAAGGCAGTATTGATGGTTTGGCCGAGTGGCAGGACCTCCCAGTGAATTATTTCCTGCACATCTCACCGCACCCTCAATAACACCTTTTTGGGATGAATTTCAGCTTTCAAAGTCGATGCAGACAGATCAGAAAGGCGACACACAGCCCTACGACGCTTTACGTTACATTACATAACCCACTTCTCATTTTCTGCCACAATTCGTGTCAAGAATGGGTCATTTTTATACCGAGAAAGCAAGGAAATACAGGTGGTGATTCGGTCATCCTGTTGATTAGATGCCCGGTGTACGTTGAAGGTCTCAGCTAATTCTTGCATGGGACTCGCTCGTTCGGGTTGTTCCTTATGGCTTGGTCAATGTCGTCGTCTTCAACGTTTGATGTCTGTCCACTCCTAGCCTGATCTTGGCAACTTCTGTCTCCTTCCCTAAATTTACGAAACCATCGACGACATGTGCTTTCGTCTACTGTATCCTCCCCCTAAGCTTGACAAACATTGCGACATGCTGCGGCTGCCGTACTCTTTTTATCGAACTCATATAACAAACAATGTCTTATGTGCTCTTTCTCGCTTTCCATGTTACAAAGTTAGTTGCAGAGAATTACTCTGAAAATATAGTGGTGTGAGAATAGGGGCGTTTTCTCAGGTGGCGTTAACAATTGTACGGTTATTAATGAGATGGTTGGCAAGTATGCTTTTTTAACTTGCATATATTTTCAACAGTATAAACTGTTGATCTACCACTCATTCACTCAAATTTCTATTAAATAATGGCGGTTTTCTCTTAGAATAAAAAATCTGTATCCGAGAGTATAGTGAAGCTACATTATACAAAGGTTTTATTTTATTTTTCAGAAATTGCCAGATTTAACAACTTTCTACTTTAAGTATTTTTAAATATAAAAAAAAAATACTTGTATAAAATGAAGAAATGCATAAAAAATAACTGTTTATAATATTAGTATGTTTTTTTTTTTTTTTTTTTGAGAGAGAGAGAGAGAGAATAGCATCATTATTTATAAAATTATATATAAAAAAAAATTGCAAGTATTAATTTTTTCGGGAAGTTTTTTACTTTTAACTAGAATACGTTTTAACATAATTTTGCATAACTGCGTAAAGATTGACAAAACATAAGGAAAAAAGTTTGTTAAACATAAAACACATACATTTATTTTTCAATGAGATATAAGTATTTGCAAAAATAATTTTTTTCTGTTCATGCGCAAAATATAGCACTTATTCTATTACATAATTTGAAATTTAGATATATAGGATAATTGATGCTAAAACTTTATTTGAATCGAATAAAAATTAAGAAAATTGTGAACTAAATGAATGAACTAAATTTTATTTATTTTTTATTTTTTTATTTTTTCTAAATGTTGTAAGCTCTTAAATTGATTATTTTTTATCATGATGAGTAATTTAACATTTACCATATGTTTCACCCCATCCAGTGACGTAACAAATTTTTCCAGGTTCCAATGAATGATTAGCTGCTGGTAAACAAACTGGAGATACGTAATCTGTATACGTTACTGGAGCATTCAGTTTCACTAAGGCCAAATCATGTTGTTTTCTCACAAGCCAGGGTATTGACATCTGCATAAACCCATCAAAATAAACTTATTAAGAAAAGTTCTAAATTAACAGAAGTATTTCACATATGTAGATTTTTAGATACAAGATATTATAGGAAATTTTAAATAGTTTCCTTTTCTTTCGATTTTAAATGCATATTTTATAAGTAATTTATCACTGAAACGATAGAATTTATTAAATGTTATTTTCTATAAGCATATTCTAAATAACGATATGTAACTACAAAATTTTTTAAAACATTCATAATCAGGAAGAAAGTAGTAGCTGCCTTATTTTAGTATAAATAAAATTTTAACATAATTAATCGATATTTCTATACAAAGCTACAAAATAGTATGCTTTTATAAGAAATAATTTTTGTCGTAAGCGCCAAGAAAGCGCAAAAGACCTGCTCGCGATGCAACTTATCAAAACAATTAGAGATATTGTGAGTTCAGATGAAATAACCATGAAAACAATATATTATTATTATTATTATTATCAAAACTGATAGAAAAGAAGTTAAAAAAAAAATATATAACTTCTACAAAGTTGGAAATATGTAAATTTCTCTGTGACGTAGACAACAACGCGTTTTAGATAAAGAGTGAAAAGTGATCTGCAATACTCTTTCTGAAGAAGAGGATTAAAACTAATTGACATCCTTTGAATGTTTTGACACAGCGAATAATATATCTCAGCAATATGATTTAGCTGACTTGGTAAATCGTAAGTCCATACATCGTTTAGAGGCGGTTCAAGCACAATGCGTTTTGACGGAAGCATTAAAAGTTTATGACAGATTTCCAGATTATGAATTCAGCTTTTGTAAAATGGGAAATGGACAAGGTCGTACGCCTATGCAACAGTACAAAGTAGGAATCAACACTAACAGCCAGAAAAAGCAACTCTATCGCAATGGTACTTTAAGAAAGAGCTACTGGTACCAGAATTTTCACACAAACTGCTCGACTGGTTGGCTGGGTTTAACGTCGCACTAGTTCTGCGCGGTAGGTAATTGGCGACGGCACAAACTGCTCGATACGGAATCATAATGCAGACTTGTGGTTTGTACTTCATTTACAACGGACCCCGTGCTGCTCTCAGAAGGAAACATAGATCGGAGCATCCCAAAAGGGAATGCGATGAGTAGCGTAACACGATATTCACGGACGAATCCTGTTTTAGTGTTTAATCTGACAATAGGCGGATTATCATTTAGCTGGAGAGAACCTGGCTCTCCGCGTTATCCTGCATTTGTGCACGAAAGTGTGAGTGACAGTCTTGGCTGTACGTTTATCAATTTCATCACCGATCTGAACATTATCAGGACTAGAGCCCTCACGGCTCAGCGATATAGAGATGATATATTTAGATCATTGTGGCCCGATATGCAACATTTACCTAGGAGCCAACACATTCTTGTGTACCATAACATCAAGCCACATCATGCTCGGGCAGTGGTCAGTTTTCTTTTGAAGGAAGGTATCTTCGAATATATTGGCTAGCATATGGCCTGCAGGTATCCTGTGTGCTAAAACCTGGGTTTAGCGCCTGAACTCTGCGGCCTAACCTCTCTGATGGGGACATTGTAACAACCTGACTTCAATATTTTGTATGTACTAGTGACAGGACCAAATTATCGCCTATGAGCTTGATACGATCAGATGAATGCAGCGCTATCTATCAGGTCTTTTCATAAATTCGTGCGGTTTTTCATTGCTTCATTTCATAAAAATACATCAAATCAAATGACAATTTTTAATCAAAATACTCTCCATTACTTTCACAACCTTTGCCCATTTTTCGGGTAACAAATGTATACCACAGCGATAGAAGCTCTCGTCTTTGGAGGCAATAAAATGATCCGCGTCCGCACGAACTTTTGCAACAACCTAATAATTGCGGCCGGAACGCCTTTACATGATTACCTTTAAAATAATTATATAATGCATAACAGTCTTAATTCAGTAATTCAGAAAATGGAATCCCTAATTCAGAAATGTGTTACGTGTTGTAAAACAAGCAATATTATATTAGTTTTAGGGTATGGTTCAATTATTAAATTTGTATTTAACATTTTACTTTCGTTTCGTTGAAGCCTTTGTAATCAGGATGGACATAAATGGACTCCATATATCGTAACTGCTCCGTGTCATCAGGTACAAATCGAAAGTGTTTTCCCATAAGTACTTTCCAGTTTCTTACATCCAGGTTGTCGCTGCAAGAAAATTTTCTTTCATTAGGTCAACATTTTATTATTTAAAAAATTAAAAATAAAATAATTATTTTACAGTGGATCGATAACACATTTGTAATGCTGTTAAGATCTTGAAACTATGAAAAAAATTATTATTATTTTTTTTTTTTCATATATACACGTGAAATAAGATTATTAGCACATTTCTATTAGCCTGAACCGGTTGTCATCAAGCCATATTTTATATAAAAGTAAATAAATAAATGAATAAATAATCGATATTTTATAAGATAAAAGTTTAATAAAAAGAAACCATTTACGTCTCAAAAAAGTTACTAGAATATTATTTATAAGGGAAGTATAAGTGTGTTAAATTCCTTTTGAAACAATGTTTTTTAATTTAAATCAAAGTTAAATTAAAAAACATTACCGAAAACGCAGGAAGGTATTCAAATTTTGCACAAATGTATCACCTGTGTCGAACAACAAACAAAAAGATTTTTTTTTTTTTTTTAACAAATATAACACAAATTCAGAAGCAGGGAGATGTCAGTTTATAGCAAACTGTTTGATTTGAGGCCGCCATGCATCACGTTCAAGTACCAACTGGGGACAACACTTTTTTTTTTACTTTCCAAACTCATATATATATATATATATATATATATATTTACTTTCCAAACATACATATGTAAGGAATGTATTGTAATCATGGTCGAAACTCCGAAATTGAGATTTTGATATTTCTATACGTTTTGAGGTCCCCTGAGTCCGTGTTCACTATTTTTACGATAATGTATGTATACGTGTGTGTGTGTGTGTCTAAACGCTTTGCTCGAATGAGCTGAAAGTTTGTACGTATGTTGTAAGTCACCGTAGCACGATCTCTGTTGATTTTAATGAATCTAGCACTTAAAGTTCTTTTACAGGGACACCAAGAAAAGGTCTATGGGGCCAAATTTTTAAAAAAGTGATAACGTCTAAACGCCTTATTACACTGAGCAAAAAAATTATACACATGTTATAGGTCTCAGTTGCACGAACTGTTTAGATTTTGGTGAATTTTTTTTTTTTTTTTTTTTTTTTTTTTTTTTTACAGGGACACAAAGAAAAATTCTTTATCATTATGACCTATGGGACCAAATTTTTAAAAGTGCGATAGCGTCTAAACGCCTTACTCAACTGAGCTGAAAATTTATATGAATAGTATAAGTCACTGTTGCGCTAACTATAAGCATTTTGGTGAATCTAGCATTTATAGGTTTTTACAGGGATACAACGAAAAATTCTTTAACATTATGATCTATGGGCTCAAACTTCAGTAGCGTTAAATTAAACTTCGTGTGCTATATGGAGAAAATACTCAAACACCTTGTTATAATTTTCTCTCTTTTGTTTATTTAACAACTCCTCTTACTTTACTTTAGCTACAAAACCGTTAATTACTTAATGTTCGGAAAATCAAGTAAAGTCACTCGAGATTTTTTTTTTTTTTTTTTTTTTTTTTAATAATTGAAATAAATTAATAATTTAAGAGAAAATTATTAGTAAATGTAATCAATAAAATATTTAAATATTGTATAGATATACTCTATATTAAAGATATTAACAAATAATATAGGGAAAAGAATTTAATTATTTCTAAGAAAACTTGCTTCAAATTACAAATTTAATTTCTAGTTAATAACGACTATGTTTACAAGTAATAAATAAAATTGCCAAAGCACATTCATTTTGCCTAATACGCACACCGTGAAACAAAAGAATTGGTCATAATCCCTTGTATTACAATTTCGTAATCTTGCTCTACATTGAAGCATGCGTCACGGACATTCTGGAAATATTGCGTTAAAAAATAGTACCATGCCGATGCTAGAGCTTGATTTCGATATTTCTAATCACGAGTCAAACAGCTTACTGCAACTATACATATCCGTGCCAAGTTTTTGTATGTTTCATAAAAATAGACTATTTTTCATATTTATCAAGTAAACTAATAAACAAGTGAAGCATTCTTTTCATTTATTATTATTATTATTTAAGGAGGACCCCCCTGAAACATTTTGTGGAAGCGCATCCAAATTGTTGACACCGCCACTGGTTGAGACGTTTGTACATTTTCCGTTACAATTCAGAACTGCAGTGGGAAGTTGAAAAATACCATATTATATTGCTCGATAATGACTGAAAACCACAACAAAATTAAACCTTAAGTGAAAAATTAACATTATAACTCAACACATAAATGAAATTTGACAATTTTGAGATAATAAAAGGCTTACTTTTTGAAGCAGTGTGCAGCTGTCAAAATCCATTGGGGATGAATAAGTGATGCACCACACCAATGACTGTAAGGCTCGTTTGCAACCAACCGCAAAGACACTTGCCAAGGCCAACTTCCTGGTACAGCCTTTTGTCCACCTACTATTCTGTAGTTCTCAAATACCGGTGGAACTTTAGGAATGCCACAGTCAGATCTTCCAAAATTATAGTTATCTATTCCGAATGAAGAAAAGAAAAAATATACTGTGATGCATTTTAACTTTTTCAGAGGAGTTGAGATGTATTAATACCACCTCATTTTAATTCCGAACTGCAAAAATTCATCCTGTATTTCTTTTTTCTTTCTTTTTTTTTTTTTTTTTTTTGTTAGTACGACAGAACTATTTCTTTTAATCTGGCATTTTACGTCGTTACCAATTTATAGTGTTTCAGTTCAAAAATGCCTGTCAATATTCAATTTTCCCATTTAATTTCTTACTCTATCTTAAAATATTTTGTGAAATCCGCAAAAACTTTTATATGTACTTTTTTTTTTTTCACTGCATCGATAAGGATCGAACTCACAACCTTCGGGTTCGTAGTTGTGTACTCTGACCATAGAGCCAATGGGTCTTGGCCGAATATTTCTGCTTATTTAGACTAGTGTTTTCAGTTTTTTTTTTTTTTTTTTTTTTTTTTTTTTTCAAGGGTATTAAAATACAAATATTATAAGTAGTCCTGTCATACTAAATTAAATTCTGTCATAGACAGAGTTTCATTCATAATTTTAATGCTCGCGAAGTGAGCATACATCGAGATACTCACCACTGCAGTACAGATTATATATATATGTGGTAGATCGGCATCCTGTTTCTCTCCCCTTACTTGGCTTTCCCATGACTCAGAACCCTAGCTATTTGATTTCTCTTTGCCGTTCCTGAAATCCAAGGCAGTTTAGTTTCTGTTTGCTGATCATGTGACGGAGCGCCAGCGCTTGAGAGGAAATACGTGCTCATGACGTGAATGACGTCTTTCCGGAACGCGCGCCTGCTAAGAGAGCGCTGAAGGAACGACATTCAGTTTTCGACGGGATGTTCAGACGGAACGTAATGACTGTATTCGATGACTTGTTTTCTTTTGAGTTTTCGACGAAGCGTGCACACTAGACGGGTGCAACTACTTCGACGGACATTACCAAAGTAACATTCGATAATGCTTATCAGCATTCCTGTATATATGTAAACTACAATTTAATCTTTTATTAAATTTATAATTAGTAAATAAGTATTAGTTTTTGTTTAACGCCTACAAAAGTGTGCCGTCCCACAAGTTCAGAAGTGGGATAAAGAATAAAATCTACTGGATAAAGAATAAAATCTACTTCATGAACGGATAGAACGCGAATTTTAATTTTAATTTAAATTTTGGATAGAACGCGAATTTTAAGATAAAGAAAGTGTGATTGAACGTTAATTTTTAGTTTAATTTAACTTAAAATTTGATTGAACAAACTATAAACTTTTTTTTGCGAACTGTATTCCTAAAAATGATGATGCGTCTGGACTGATAAAAATAAGTTTATAAACTGAACTGTGTTTAAAATATAAACTGTATAAACATTTGTCGAACTGAACTTTTTTATTCTTAAACCATGATTCAACTAGTTGTGTGTGTTTTTACAAATGAGTGCCGACTACAACTGTGTGTGATAATACTTCGTGATCAACAGAAATGTTTACACCTGTGAAATCAGCTTAAACTTAAGCAACGAAGGATCTGCGAATTCTGTGATATAACCACGGATCAACGAGGGTTTTAAGGATTAAAAACAACAGCTGTTTCGGCTCTACAAAGGTACGTACACTTTATCTTCTTATAAAATGGTATCTCTAGGGGATATTCCTAAAATTGGCAATGCACTGAAGATAGAGAACTATAATAAAATTAAAATTCTGCATCGGTTTTTATTCGATGAGATCGGCGATCGTAAGAACAGATGCAGAATAAGAAAGTTTCAAGGATTCACTTTCGCTATAGGCGACGAAAAATACCTTGAAAAGCAAAAAATAATTGATAAAAATTTTTCATTAAATGAACTAATTACTATTTGTAATATTTTAAATGTCCCTTTTGATGGGAATAAAAACGAGTTGAGAGATCGACTATTGTTAAGCTTGTGTGATACGGAATTACTGAAACAAAGTTCAGAAAATAATTCGGAAGAGGAAGATTCGGAAAACGAATCGTACAGTGAATCCGAAAGTAGTGGCGATAATGATATTGAAAAAACTGACTCCTCTGTGCAATGCCATATCAGCAAAAATAAGTGCTATGATTATTATAATGATGGTAACAATGTTATTAATGATCATAATAAGGGTAAAAAAAAGTATAAATTATAGTAATAATGTGAATAATGGATCACTTGGTGCAATTTCTTTCAATGATTTTGAAAATTCTATGTCAAAATTTAGCGGCGAGCCACATGACAATATCATCGATTGGTTTAACGAATTTGAAGAGTTAGCTGAAATGTTTAATCTAAACGAATTACAAAAAATAATTTTCTGTAAAAGGTCTTTGAGCGGAAATGCTCTGTTATTTGTAAAATCCGAAAAAGGATTATTAACGTATAAGAAACTAAAAAACGCATTAATCGAGGAATTCAAGATCGAAATAAATTCTGCCTCTTTACACGAAATTTTGTGTAAAAAGAAAATGAAGCCAAATGAAACAGTTATAGAGTATTTCTTTAAAATGCGCGAACTAGCAAAAAACGGGCACATTGAAGATGCCGCGTTAATGCATTACGTGATCCAAGGAATAAATGACAAAAGTGAAAACAAACTAATTCTTTATGGTGCAAAAAATATTCGTGAATTTAAAGATAAAATTAAGTTATATGAAATATATAAAAAAGATAATGAGAAAAATAAATTCAGATTTAATAAAGTAGATTATAATGCAAAATTGAAAACTGTACAACATAATGTATATGAAAAATTTAGTCCTAGAAATGAAGTAAATAATAAATTGTGTTATAATTGTGGTGAAAAAAACCACTTATCTAGAGATTGCCCTCATAAGGCCAAAGGCCTTAAGTGTTTTACGTGTAAGCAGTACGGGCATAAAAGTTCGGAGTGTCCAGGTTCAAAACCAGAAGTTGATGCACTGTGTATTAATGTAAATCAAAACATGAGTAAAATTATACAAGTAAATGATATAAATTTTATTGGAATTATTGATACAGGAAGTGAAGCAACATTGTTGCGTAAAAGTTCTTTTGATAGGTTGAATGTAAATAAATTGAATTTAATAAGTACCACTTTGAAGGGGATCGGAAAAAGTTCAATAAAGCCGTTAGGCTCATTCGACGCCGATCTTAAAGTTGATGATTTTAAAAATAAAACTGATATTTATGTTGTACATGATGATTTAATTCCCTATGATGTAATCCTCGGTATGAATGTATTAATGTTAAGTGAAACAACAATTAATGAAAAAGGTATTTTTGTGAAAAATAAGTGTAATTCTCTTGAGGTAAATTTAGTAACAGTACTCCCTGTAGATAAATATCAAAGTGAAATTAAAACGAATGTTGTTGTTGATGCCCCTATGAACTGTAAGAACAAAAATTTTGAAAAATCCCTAGAAATAAATGAAACAGTAAATAGTGTTGAAAAATGTGAAATTAAAACTCCCCAACCTTGTTATGCTGTCAAAAAACCATTAGAATCTTCCGAAAAAGCCATAAGTGAAAATGACGATAAAGACGAAAACGACGAGAGTGATGACGATAAAATGCTTTTAAAGGATGATATTAGTGTAAATGATGACAGTGATGAAGAAGAGGAGCCTCGACGACAGAAACAGAGTCATACGAACATTTTCCAGATAGATGATGATAGTGATGAAGAGGAGGAGCCGCGACGAAAGGGACGAAGCCAGACGAATATTTCCCGAATGAAGTCGCCAAATCCAGAAAACACTTACTCGAAGAAAGATGAAAAACAATTCCTACTTAGAAAAATTTCACAGTTAGCCGAAGAGTTGAAAAAGTTAAAAGAAAAAGTTGACGAAAATTCCAAACTCCTTAAAAGGAAGAAATCCAGAAAAAAGCCATTAACAATAGATTCCACTGAGTGTAAAAGACAGAATTTGCCAAAAAAAGAGACTGCCGGTATAGATCCGAGAAAAGTGTTCATTCCATCACTTCCATTGACGACCACGATTGGTGAAATAGCCATATTGTTTCCCAAAGCTATACAAATAAAATTAGAAGTTTTCCCTGCATATAAGACTGCTATCATAGACTTTTTGACCGAACGTGATGCAACAGACGCCTTAAAAGGCATTAAGACTGAAAATGATCGATTGGAGGGTCTCGAGTTCGAGTCCCAAAATAATTTTGAACCCCAAAGTAAAGATTTAAGTACACATGATAAAAAACAACTTTCTAGAGTCAGAAAGAAAAATAGATTGAAATGCAAGTTGAGTAGACAACCACCAAAAACTGGTGAACTAAGCGGCCAAGTTGCCGTAAACGCAAAATTGACTTCCTTTTGTAACTTTATAACAGCAAAAATGGAAAATGATAATATTGAAAATATTGATAAAAAATATAGAAATGGATGCCATGAAGGCTCCTATTACACGCCTGCAAAAGCTGAATTCCTCAAATGGGGAATAACTTAAAAAACAAAAATTTTTGAAAATTTGTAAATAAGTTGTAAATATTTTGTTTTTATTTTGTGTTGCTTTTGTTTGTTTTTTTTTTGTTTGTATCTTTTCAGTGTGATCGCCTGGAGGTCCAGCCGATGCAGGATGGCCGAATGTGGTAGATCGGCATCCTGTTTCTCTCCCCTTACTTGGCTTTCCCATGACTCAGAACCCTAGCTATTTGATTTCTCTTTGCCGTTCCTGAAATCCAAGGCAGTTTAGTTTCTGTTTGCTGATCATGTGACGGAGCGCCAGCGCTTGAGAGGAAATACGTGCTCATGACGTGAATGACGTCTTTCCGGAACGCGCGCCTGCTAAGAGAGCGCTGAAGGAACGACATTCAGTTTTCGACGGGATGTTCAGACGGAACGTAATGACTGTATTCGATAACTTGTTTTCTTTTGAGTTTTCGACGAAGCGTGCACACTAGACGGGTGCAACTACTTCGACGGACATTACCAAAGTAACATTCGATAATGCTTATCAGCATTCCTGTATATATGTAAACTACAATTTAATCTTTTATTAAATTTATAATTAGTAAATAAGTATTAGTTTTTGTTTAACGCCTACAAAAGTGTGCCGTCCCACAAGTATATATATATAAATTTTTACTTTAATAATGCGAAGAATAAATTTTATTTCTTTCTTTTCTTTTAGACTTTTTCATAAATTCTGGTAGTAGTTTCTTTTAAATAAGCGAAATTTCCTAGTCCCTGAAAGGGTTAAGATGTAGAATTAATCAATTATTGTTTCATATATTCGTTTTATAACAAATAGGACAAATTTTAATTACGTCAGAAAATATTCAACAACACTTTTAAGTCAAATTTTTGTATTTTTAACTGAAAACCTATAAACTATTATTATTTTAATTTTGAACTATTACACATGCGCAGTTTTAATAAATGACGTAAATATTGTGTAATTATCGATAAGCCAATTTCCTATTATATTTAGCTTTTGGTTACTACCATGTGTGTATTTTATTAGTATAACCAAATGTTGCTCAAATATCGGGTGCTTGATTGATCGAAATGGTCAACGTGAAATTTATACAATATCTGTGTCATATAGAGATAAGTATCTGTTTTTATTATAGGTATATAAATATGCACAGTCGGTAACAAAAGTGTTCGAACACTAGCAAAAATTCCTATGTAAAAAAAGTACGCTTCATACGGTTTTGTTAAATGAATCCTTATTGAATCATGTTCTTACACTGACTAAGAACAGGATTCAACAAGGATTTATTTAACAAAACCTTATGAAGTGTACTTTTTTTTACATAGGAATTCTTGCTAGTGTTCGGACACTTTTGTTACAGACTGTATGTATGTGTGTGCACAGAATGCTTTCCCTTGCTATTGGGAGCCTCCGTTTGGTTTTGATCATCCTAGCACGTCTCCATGATGGTTTATATGATATGCTACTGTACAAATATAATATTAAACATAGCTGCAAAATTTTTAATTTTTTTAGGAGATTCTAAGTGTTTAATCTTTAAAGAAAAAAAAAAGACAGAAACGCTGGCAGCAATGCAATGGGTGGGAAAATAGTATAAAATATAAGATAATTTTTAACATCTTTAACGTGTTATGTTTAAGGTTAAAAAGTAGTTTTGAATTCGATTCTTCTGTACACACTCTCATTGTCAAAACTTTTTTCAGTGTAACTTGAAACTGCTCATTGGCCATATTAAGGTAGGCATAAATAGCCCGTCTGTTTTGTGTACAGGGACTCACAGAATAATTAGAATACATTACAGTTTATGAGATGTGTTTCTTTAAAGCAGCATTTTAACAATGATATGATTAGCATTAATAAGTGATTTACAAAGCCATATAACGATATTAAAGCACACTACAGGACGTAACGAAAATTGTTTGAGGAGAATTTTGAACTCTATCAGAAGATTTTACTTTACATTATTCTATTTATTTACTTGCAATACAAAAATTTACTACACTTTTTAGACATAGACTATTAGACGGATTAAAAAAAAAAAAAAAAAAAAAAAAAAAAAAAAAGTCGATTTTATGTTTTTGTTTGAATGTAAAATTATAGAGATAGTTTTTGCGGAGAACTAGTTTTATAAAAAAAAAAAAAAAAAAAAAAAAAAGGGTGGGGGGGAGAAAAAAATCCAACCTAACCTTGAATTTAATTAAATATTGTTTTCCAACAAAATTTGTAATTTTCAAATGCAAGAACGCTGGCTCACAAATTATGAAATATCAAAGCAGGGCTTACTTTAAATCTAATTTAATGCTTTTTTTTTTTTTTTTTTTAAGGTATCCAGTTTTCAATTGAATTCAACGATGTTTTAGCTGTGAACTCACATTCACTATTTTTAGGCAACTTTTAACTTTTATCAAAGTTGCTTAAAAATTTGCGATTTTTTTAAAAATATCTTTATTATACTCTTAAAAAAAAAAAAAAAAAAAAAAAAAACGCATGGCTGACGTGAATTGGAAGACAGACACCTTTGTATTTTTTAAAATATCAATGCAAAGTGGCTTGAAATAATTTTCAACCAAATTTAGAGATTTTCGGACTGTGAACTTATAATTACTAATTACAGTTAATTTTTAACTTTTGTCAAAATCCGTTTACAATTTGTTATTATGTATATTCTTATTTTAATCTAATAAAGCAAGTAACTAATTTGAAATCTCCAAGAGAGTTGAAAGTTCGCAAAATATAATTGTCAGAGTTCATTTGCCAAATGCTAACGATAACATTATAAAATGTCAAAGAAAAATTAGATTGAAAAATAACATTTCAGTCAATTAAAAGAAAAATCTATCATACAATAGTTAAGAACTATTCGATTAAACCAAGATGAAATTCGAAATCGGTTAATTCTCTTCGACGCTACAGTACCACAGACGGACACACAAACAAAGTTTTCAGACTTATAATACTTCTCCTCTTTAGTCGGGGGTTAAAAAGAAGACACATTTAAAGTTTTAATTACCGCACTGAGAAAAAAATATATATACCGCCTTCTACTAGAATGAATAAGTGGCCATTTTCTAAACCCCTTAACTAGAAGTACCGTTTTACGAGCTATGCGCATAAGGCACGCCAATAAACTGAATAGACGAAATGATCGAGAATTTGTAGTGTACACATTTCTAGATGGTGAAACAATATTCTGAATACTCTAAATGTTCTGAATCATTTGTATTGCGAGAAATTCTCGCTTGATTTTCCAGAATTGGGTAACAAACCAAGATTATAGTTGCTGAAACCCGCTTCTTGTAGTCTCATTTATTTACATAGATTTTTAAATAACTTTGCCCTCGATCATATAGGCAAACTCTCTAGAATTTTAATAGGGGCTTCTAGAACTCGCTTTCAAATGGGACTAGAATTTATAAGGGCGTCATGGAACTATTTTTTTTTTTTTTTTTTTTTAGAGCCACAATTTAGATTCTAGATGTCAGTTACAGAATTTTTTCTCAGTGCGAGATAAAACAATGCAATAGGTAAATACTATTGAAAAACATTTTTTTTTTTTTTTTTTTTTTAATCTACATAAACTGAAGGAATTTTTCTTCTTATTGGCACACAAATAAATTTAATTATGCATATTGGTATAAAATTTTATGTCTAGTATTTAAAGAATTAAATATAGTAATCAATGATATTTCATTAAAAAATAAATAAATAAAAAGATTCTAGTGTAGTACAAAATAAATAATAAAATTATTTTATACAGAAAGTTTTAAAATGAGATAGTATTTACTCATATGGCTTGCGCAAAATATGCTCTTTTATTTTTCTCTTTATTTATTTATTTTTTTTTTCGTTCTTTATTTATTTTTTATTTATTTATTATTATTACAGAATCTGAGTCTTATTTCTTTCAGACAGTTAAAAAAAAAAAAAAAAAAAAAAAAAAGCACCGTCGATATTTGCTTGTAATAGACCACCTTGAAATTACATAATAAGAAAGAGTCTGTTATACCACACTCTAAAAGTTTATAAATTTGTATAATGAGCCCAAAAAGGTCGACTCAAGTTCCTAAATCAAATTCTTGTTAAAGAAGATTTTTTTTTTTTTTTCTTATTATCTTTTGCTTAAAAAATAAAATTTTGATATTTTTAAAATATGTAAAATTTTTAGAAAAGTGAATAACTAAAAGAAATAAAGTTGCCCAGTAACTACTATTTGAAATCTAACACTTGTATTATTACTTCTTTTTTTTTTTTTTTTTTTTTTTTTTAGGACTGAGGGCCTATTAGTCTCAGACAGCGATTTTTGCGTTGTCGTTTTCGATAGTTGGACATTTGTCGAAATCATTTTTCGATAGTTGGACATTTATCGAAATCTAAAATTTATCGAAAATATAATTGAATAATCTGAAAGCGATGTTATAATTGGGGGGGGGAAAGAAAAGAAAATTAATAATAATCAGTATCGTTACAAGCGATATCGAAAACGTTTTTTTTTTAATAATTTTGAATTAGGAAATAAATAGTGCGCGTGCAATAATATGAAAATAAAAATTAATAAAAATATGAATTTAATGATTTGATTTTTATATAAAACACGATCGCGTGCTATCTTAAAAAGTAGATGTAAAATTTAAAGTTAAATTTTCTTGGCAACAATTATAAATTAAAATAAATATATATATATATATATATATATTTTACGCTGATTTTTATCATCAATTATAAACAGTATAAAGACTAAGATATGACTCAAGAAATATTTACTTAACAAAACAGTATTACGTGCACATCTTTTAAATATGAATTACAGCTAGTGCTTCAAAAACTTTACTGGCGACTGTATGTGTGATGTGTATTTCAAGTGCTCAAAAAAATGTTTGTAGTTTTTTTCTTTTTTCTTTGTTTTTTTAAACAGCTAAATTACTGTTCAAATTAACAGGAAGAAAAAATCATTTGTAATTCTCGATTTTTAAATCGACTAAAATAAAGATATTTTAAATTTTTTTATAAGATTGCAATACTGTCTTAAAACACTGCAACAACTTTAAAGCAAATCGTTTTTTAAAACATTTTGTAGAGGAGAAAATTCAAGATAAGTTTTTTGTAAAAAAATGAATGTACATATTTCTTGTTATTGATAAATGTATATGAAAAGTGTGTATATAAATTATTCACATAGTATATACTTTAGAAAATGGCAATTGTATAATGTATTACTTAATACTTATGCATAATTACATATGTATAATGTAATTCGCCGGATTTTATGTACAGTAAAGACACAAGTGCTCTTTAAAAAGGAAAACATTCACTACATTTTATTTTATCTTATAAAAATACTTTCAAATGGATTTTTACAAAAATCCAAATGTTCTAATAAAAATCTTAATTTTTTTAATGCCTCCGATATTTCAACTGCTTATATATGTTGCGATTTGTTAAAAGAAAAAAGGGAAAAAAAAAGAAAGAAAGAAAAGAAAAGACAGGAGAAATGAATTTTTGTCACTATTCTAACCAGGAAACCACCCCTTGCTGTAATTATAATAATAATAATAAAATTCAAACAAGTATCAATCGAAAGAGTACATATAAACATGTTGACACATAAAACATTTGCCCTCGTCAGTCAGCTCGTTTGCGAGTTATTACTTCTGAAATTTCGCTAATGATCGGTGCTACCATGCCTGAATTGTTAAAACCACGCCTTTCTTAAATAATAAATAATCTCGAAAACAAGCAATAATGGAAAGAGCATTGACAAACGTGTCGTTTGATGCATAAATCAGTTTCCCTTTGATATACATTCTATCTCGATAGAATGTATAAAAATTCACTAACGCAGTATCTAAAATTGATAAAAGTCAATGTTTGACAGGTTTTTATCGGGACTCCTCCCACCCCTTTCTCGTTACTACAAACATTATTACCCAAATTTAATTATAGATTTCACGAGAACGTGCCCACCAGGGAAATAGTTTATGCGTCGAATCAAGCTACGTTATGCCCCTTCGAATGAATGTCATTTAATTGATTTCTAATATTACATTATAGGGATGACTTTTTGGTAAGGATAAGTATACGCAGAACTGGAAGTTTCCGCCCTTTTTTGAGTGCACTGACAGAAATAAGAAATGTCTGCCTTCTTTTTTACTTCTATTTTTATACAGTAATCTGTATCCTAATAATCGCTATACATGACTAAAAAAGACGGTAAATATTTCGGTATAAAATTAGTGGTAGCAAGAAAGGAGAAAATTTTTCATTTATAAAAGTGTCCTGAAAGAAAGGCGGAGACTTCGATTTCCGGTATAGTGTCAAATTTTCAATACTGTATCCAACTCTAAGTTTGAAAATTAAATACTGACCGTAATGTTAGCAAATACATACATGTCCAGCAATGCTAGAAAAAGAGAATGCTATTAGGATTTGAAGAAAGTTCTTAAAAATGAAGTTATAATGTGAGACAAAGCATAAATTAGTACCCATAATTAACACAGTAACGCAAGATTTTTTTTTTTTTTTTTTTTTTTTTTCCCCCTCACTAAAGAACTAATTTGAAAAACAGAATTCTAAAGAGCAAGAGCAACTGCAGCTAAAGTCATAGCGTACAATGCAATAAAAAAATTAAAATAATTAAAATATATTAAATTTAATAGATATGTATAATTTGATTTTGAATGTTTTGAAGCTTGGAAGCATAAGGGAGAAAAAAAAGGGTTAAGAAAATCAGAAATTAAATTATCTCTCAGAAAGGAAGGAACAGAACTAATGAATTTGAACAAGAATACAAATAACGAAAAAGAAAATAATAATAACGAAAAAAAAAAAAAAAAAAAAAAAAACGTTTATAAAACATGGAGACACAATTTACTAAAAATAAGAACGTTAAGGATAACATTAAAAACACTCAAAGTAATATTAGGGATAGGTAGGATATTTTTGCAATTTTTAAAAGATAAAGAAGAATGATGAAATATGTATAATAAATGGATGGCAACATTTTAATTTGTTCCGGGGTACTTTTTTTCCTCCTTTATTTAGCGCCACTTTATTGAATAAATAATTCTCTGCAATATATATATAATTATGATAAAACAATAAATAATCGTCTTAAAAAAAAAAGAAGTGGTATAAAATAAAGGCGAAGTTAAAAATACTCCAGAATAAATTGAAATGTTGCCATTATTATTTACTACTATAATTAACAGAATAGTGATTCAAAATGTATATTGAAATTTATATGAATGCTACCAGAATATTCTGCAGATATAATTTTAAGTATATATATATTTGAGAAGGCTGCTCGGTATTTAAACTTGCCATGAGTTAAAATACTATTGTCTTGAATTCTGTTCGAGACGAAAGATATTACGTTACAACAGGTCAGGTTTTAACTTGATAGTTTGGAGTGCTATTGGAAGCGGGGAAAAGGTGGTGTTTCAATATGTCATTAAGAAAAAAAGGCTGTAATTTTGTTACACATATTTCATTTAAAAATCAGTGAATTTGTGGACTTATTATTATTATTATTATTTTTTTTTTTTTTTTTTTGTGTGTGTGTGTGTCTCTCTTTACGACGAGAGGACTCCCTTTTTTTTTTTTTTTTTTTTTTCTAGGACTGAGAGCCTATTAGTCTCAATATGGGATTTTTGCGTTTTCGATAGTTGGACATGTGTCGAAATCTAAAATTTATCGAAAATATAATTGAATAATTTAAAAGCGATGTTATAATTTGAAAAAAGAAAAAAAAAAAACTAATAGTCCTCCGTCCTAAACTAAATTCTGCTTTTGTCAGAATTTCATAAAAATCTTTTATTATTATTATTATTATTATTGAAAGAAAAAGAAAAGAAAATTAATAATAATCAGTATCATTACAAGTTACAAGCGATATCGAAAAAGTTTTTTTTAATAATTTTGAATTAGGAAATAAAAAGTGCGCGTGAAATAATATGAAATAAAAATAAGTAAAAAATGAATTTATTGATTTAATGTTTTTGTTTTTCGGAGGCTGCTCATAGCTCATGCATATAAAAAATGCGTATTAAAACGAGTCGAAGAAGGAAGCGAAATAAGTATTGAGTTATATTACGATAAATACGATACGATATATTAGACCTATCGTCCAGGGTTAGTAGGCATTTTCGTTGAAAGAAATAGTTTGTTCGTTGGGTGCAACTTGCACATTAGTCCCGTGAGGTACAACTTTCACATTAGTCCCTTGAGGTACAACTTTCACTTTAGTCCCGTCAGGTACAACTTGCACATTAGTATACCCTTTATATATATATATATATATATATATATATATACATATATTTCATTCAAAGCGTCTTACTGACAAAATCTTTATGGTGCATGTGCAGGAGTTTTTTACCCACAATTCAAAAACTAATCAAAATTTTGAAAATTTCTATAGATATAATTTTAAGTTGGGTGAAGACCTAAATTCCTACCTAGTGCCGTTGAATTCCGACCAGCCGTTCTTGAGTGATACCCGGACAAAAATAACGACATACAGACACGATGACGCACACACACACACACAGGCAAAAATTTCTGAAATCATTTTTGGATTTCATGGTGTGTGAAACGTGAAGATATCACAAAATTTTTTGATTCTGACAAATTTATTGACAAAAATCTGATTTTATTAATATAGATTATTTTATTTTTATTTATTTATTTATTTATTCCTTTTTTTTTTTTTTTTTTTCGGTTATTATATACTTTATGCTTAGTTAATAGTAGTTAGTATATCGAAAAATATATAAATTAATATGTAAACCAGATCATGGTACAGCCTAAATATAGCTCCCCCTGGCGACTTTTGGTCACCGTTTTAGTCCAAAATATAATTTATGCGATTATTGTTCCTATTTCTTTCTATCTTTTCTTTTCTTCTTTTCTTTCTTTTTTTCAATATTTTATAATTTAGTTATATTTTTGATGCACTACTTGGGTTTAAGTGGCTGTTCTTGGCGAAAAATGTCCGATCTACTTCAGCATCAAAATTTAAAAAATTGTTCAGAATTATCAATAAGTAAATACCTTTAATATAATGCTGAATTAGCTTTTATGCCAAGCGTGATTCAACCGTGCTAAAAAAAAAAAAAAAAAAAAAAAAAAAAATCAAAAGTTGAGGTGTATAAAAAAATGCTATGAAATAAAATTCAGAAGAAACATGCCAGATTTGTATTTTTTTTTTTTTTTAAGACAGGATTTAAAAAAAAAAAAAAAAAAAAAAATCGTCACTTTTTTATTTTAGATCACTTTGAATGAAGCAGGATGTCCAACAGCATATCTAACTAAGAAATATATATATGTAAACCTCTTATCCAAAATGTAATTCTGTTAAGGACAGAATTTTAATTTTTTTTCTTTCTGCTTTTTTTTTAACTTTCTCTTACCCATAAGGTAGAGAAAGTATTGTTTTAGGGTCTAATTTTCGAACGTGAGTTTTTGTTATATTTACATGTTCTGAGGTCCCCTGAATACGAAAATCATGTTTTTAGCGAATGGTCTGTGTGTGTGTGTGTGTATGCGTGTGTGTATGTCTGTGTATCTGTATGTGTGTTATCAGCATAGCTCAAGAACAAATAGTAGCAGAAAGTCCAAACTTGGTATTCTAAATGTGTATGATATAGAGATACTACACTAAGCTTTTCATTGATTTTTTATATGCGTAAAAACATGTCTCATGTAGAATATGGTAGGGAAATCATTCACTGTTCGTTTACAGGGCTACACAAAAGAACTAGATAAAAGTGCGACAATAGTTGAAAATTGATGGAAGTGTATATCAGGCTGGGCCATGTATTATTACTAAAGGATTATATTTAGGTGCACCATGTGGTCTGTATATAATCTTCGAAAGATATACAGGGCTGCAAATATTTAAGCGATAATATTCTTTTTTGTTGTTAGTGGATGTGCTTCATTAATAATATTTTGCCATTTCCAGGAAAGCCGTTCGGAAATTGAAATGAATTCCTCTTAGAGATATGGTAAATAATGTATGTTTTTAAGCTAAATATTCATCGCTTGTTTTCTGTGTATTTACACGTTTTGAGGCTTCCTGATTGCTATAGCAAAGATGTTTAACGTTTGATCTTTGTATGTGTCTCTTAGAGTGATTTAAAAACGAATAATTTTAGAGATTAAAATGTTGTATTTTGAAGTTAATATAAGTTTGTTGCTGGAAAAATTTGATCAAGATTCATAAGTTTCAAGGAATGTTGCGCGTGAAAATTGTCTGAATATTTTAAATGAACTTTTAATTTTACTAACAGATTTAAATTTTATATAAATGTAGGTGCATTAATGAAACAGGGGGGTTGAGGGGGTCCGGTAACCCCCTCACACAGATATAATTATGATATAGAACTCTTCCGAAGCCTAATTTAAATTGTTTAACACCGGTTTACAAAACAGTACTCGTTATCTTACCTCTTAATCTCCAACCTGTATTTATAGTATTAAATTTCAGGGTAAGAGAAAGTCGTGTGAGTGACGCACCAGACTTTTTTTTTTTTTTTTTTTTTTTTAGGATTTTTGGCAAAATTGTATGCGAAAAGGTTACTTAAGAGCGGACAATACCTAATCTTACCAATATCCGTGGCCCATATTATTCTGTGGGAAAATTTGTTTCCATAAATCCTTATTACTAATGTCTTTTTTATACTCTGTTTTCACTTTCAGAAAATTCGCAATCTTTAAATGAGTATTTATGCTTCCAAAAATTTATTTTTTAAATTTTCAATATTTTATTTTGTTGCTTCAAGAAAAAAAAAAAAAAAAGCACTTAATAAAAAATTTACAATAATTGAAAGCACACAATTACACATAATTGAACTCAAAATTAAAACATAAAAATTCGAAAAAACAATTTTTCGAAAATGAGTACTAATTTAACGGTTACGAATTTTCTTAATTTGGAAACGGAATAATAATAATAATAATAATAATAATAAATTAGGTAATGAGAAATTGTGGAACAAATTTTGCCTTGTTATTCTATGGCTTTCCGCGGGATTAGGTATTGTCCCCTTTTAATTAAAAAAAAAAAACTGTTAAATTACCGTATTTTCCAGCGTACAACGCGCAAGTCTATTGAGTTACACACCAGAAAATTTAATTTACAAATAAAGCTATATTTGTAAGAAACAAAAGCTTGTTAAAAAATAGCTTTTACTGTAAATTAAAGTTTCCTGTAAAACTGATTTAACAAACCTGCGCGTTATACGCCGGAAAATACGGTATTTTGTTGTAAAAGCATACTTCTACCAGGTTTATCGTTCCTATGGCAACTTAAAAGATTTTTTTGTTTGTTTTTTATAGTCCTTCTAAAGAAATATCTTCCATATTGACGATAGTTGAGTCGCCGTTTTCTTACATTATTTTGAACAGAAATCTTTCTACCTGTACTTGCATACATTTAAACGTCAGTAGATAATATTACTTTCAACACGCTATCTGTAAAATGATATGATAATTGCTTTAGATATTACATTTTGCAATTATCTAAAAGGGACAGATAATTTAAACAATTGTAAAAGCTCTATTTATCTGCATCTATCTCTGGCGTTTTTCTGTTTGTAGAATTTCCTTTAAAAGCATCTTAAAACAAACATTTTATTTTTTTTAATGAAGAGGGAATTTCTTTTATTTAGTTTTTCTTTTTTTAACATTTTGTAACGGCAAGAATTTTATAAAAATAAAGTGATCAAAATATACGTGGTTTTTCAAAGTTAAAAGCCTTGGGGCCGTGCCCTTAGCGACCGTGCCCTTAGCGGAAATCTATAAACCCGTGCCCTTAGCGGAAATGTTATCCCCGCTCAGTAGCGTGCTTTTTTCATACGTGCCTTTAGCGGAACTGTGTAATAAATTTCAAAATAAATAAATAAATAAATAAAAGAACTCTTCAGTTTTCCTTCACACTTTATCCGCATTTAGCACTGGCTGTATTTTGCTTCGGAAGTAACCTGTCGCAAAAACAGGTATGCGTATTGTAGAATATCCGTTACTTAAGAGAACGGTGATCTGTAGTAACCATATAAAGTTTAATGAATCAAAGTACGCGATACAAAAACGTACATTATTGCCATTTTATGATTTTATTTAAGTTTTTGGAAATATAATTAAGCATTACACCTTTTAAAACAAAAACGAAAAATCAGGAGGTACACATTGATTATCAGCACTTTCCAACTGTACTTACTCGTTGTATCGTATAACATTCTATGTTCTCTGTCTATATTATTACACAATGGACAGACATATAGACTAACTGAATTTATAATCAATCTGAAACATTGTTGGAAAGTGTTAAAAATGCTTAACACAAACAGAAATGCTGGTCTTAATTTCCTATTTGCACCCCTTAATGTGTTGTAACATTTTTGGGTAGCTCAGTAAATCTGGAGGTTAAGCATATTATAGTTTATAGAAAACATTTTCTTAGCATAATAACAATAAATGTGAATTTCTTTATGATTTTTTGATGAAGTTATTTAAATGTGATTTACAAAAATGTCTCCCATAAAGCGCAATGCATTGGTATTTTTTGGATGTTCATGTACACAAACCAGTGGCATAGGTTCTGTTAGAACCATTTTATGTAGGGAATATTCAATAATGAATTTCAATAACACATATTATTAAAAGAAAAAAAAAAAGTAAAAATTAGTAAGTTGTAGCCACTACAAGACTTTCTTCTGTATTTTCCTATACAAATTCACTAAGTGCAAATAAATAATTTTTATCTTAGAGAAAACTAACACTAAATATCCAAAGAAAGACAGCTGTTTTATTGTCTATAAATGACATCTTAAAAAATGCATTTTTATAATAGTTATATCACAGATCAAGTTTCGCAAAGTTATGTGCTATAGAAGTTGAGATATAGCTTTCACATTGACGAGGAAATTTGCAGTATGGCAACGCCACCTATTGGCCGATAAGCATCCAAATTGAAGCAGCATAATATCTCACAATGGCCTTCATATACATCATGTTTTGTTTGATTATACGCAATAGAACCTGAGATATAGCCTCCCCTTCAATTGTGGAAACCGCTGTATAGCAGCGCCACCTGTGGAGAGGTTGTCACCAAAAGTTGACAGATACTCACTTAGGTTAAGGTGCATCAACATATAAATTTATTTGGAACTCTGTGCAGTAATTCCTGAGACATAGCTTTCTCTTAAATTGTAGAAATCGCTGTATAGCAGCACCACTTGTCGGTCCATAAGCATTCAAATTGAATCAGCATAGTGTCTCAAGATGGCCTTCTCTCATACCAAGTTTTGATTGATTATACGCAATAGAACCTGATATATAGCTTCCCCTTAAATTGTAGAAATCTCTGTATAGCAGTGACACCTGTTGAGCGGTTGGCATCAAAAGTTGATAGCGCTAATTTAGCTCAAGGTGCACCTACATGTAAATTTATATGCAATTCTGAGCAGTAGTCTCGGAGATACAGTTGCCATAAAATTTTTGTCCCCCCCCCCCACAGACAGGCATTTTCTAAAAATAGTCAAATCTTGTTCTAGACCTCTCAAAACATGTAAATCCGTCGAAAACTGGAAGTCTAAAATTTTTACGAATCCAGTACTTTCTTCTATTGAATATAAAAGGGAGTAAAAAAAAATATATATTAAAATATTTACGGGCGGGCAAACGGACTGTAGAATAGACAAATACACTAATTCAAATCATATTCACATTTTAAAAAATGGTCGAATAAACGCTTAATGTAAACGAAAATGCAATTCAGCAAATTTCCAATAATAACCCTCAGTGTAACTGAATATTTTTGCGTGACTCTGTAAATCTAATGCTAATTATACTACATTCTATAGAAAGCATTATTTTGTGCATTTGAATAACGTATTTCTAGCTTCCACATGCACACCTTCTTATTTCCGCTAAGGGCACGGCTTCTTCTATTCCTCCTTCTTCGATTTCGCCCATTCCGCTAAGGGCACGTTCCGCTAAGGGCACGGTCGCTAAGGGCACGACACCAAAAGGCTTTACAGAAATATATATATATATATATATATATATATATATAATATATATCGCTTTATTTTAAATTATACTTTATAATAAAATAAATATCCAAATCATATAAAACATTTAATACCAAAACAATAATTAAATGTCTATTTATTTATTTATTTATTTATTTTTATTTATTATTATTATTATTTTTTTTTTTTTTTGACGAATTTCTCCCCCGCCCACTCTTTAATGTATCCTGTCAAATTTCGTAACTCTGCGACGAACGATCGCTGAGCCTATAACTGCAGATATATATATATATTAGAATAGATTATTATTTAGAATTACATGGATTGAAAGTTAAAGTGCATTAAGTGGCACTATTACTTTTGTTAATAAATTTCTTACCACATTTTTCTTCGTCAGATCCATCTCCACAATCATCATTACCATCACATTTCTGATCTACGGTCACACATTTTGTTCTGTGCCGGCAGGTGAACTCTTCGTTCTTACAATTCACTAAATAAAAAGAAAGATAACGATTTTAATTTTTTTTTTTTTTTTTTTTTTTAATTTAACGATTCTAACATTTTTTTAAATTATAAAGTTTTACATTAAAATTTCATTCGTAAGATGACCTGAGAGCTGAAAATTCATTTGTAGAATACAAAATAAGCTTATTCTTGCTCATCACCAGTTCTTTTTTTCATTTATTTTTTTCCATACAAAAGGAAATATGTATACTCAGAGTTATCGAAAAGGACAAAGAAGTTAGTAGTTTTCTTAAAAATATGCAAAATAACAAGCAATTCATTTTAATTTTTAAAAAATAATAATAATACATGAATTGTTACATTTCGTACCAACATGTGACTTTTCAGGATTTAAAAAAAAAATGCTCAGCTCTAACTAACAGCCACTGTTCGAATAACGAACTGTTCATTTAAACGAACGATATCTGTTAAACGAAACAATGAAAATAATAATATGCCATTCGTCAAAATAGCCATCAGATTTAAACAAAACTTTTTGCTTCAATGACGAGCAGCAATTCCTATCACATTGAAGCAAATATATTCTTTCACACTGAAAAAATAAATGTGCAACGTTACTTCAAAAAATTATTCTTTGTGTCCCTGTAAAAAAACTGTAAGTGCTAAATTCACCAAAATCAATACAGTTGGTACAACTGTGACCTATAATACGTGCACAATTTTTTTGCCCAGATTAATAAGGCATTTAGACGCTATCACACTTTTAAAAATTTGACCCCATAGGCCATAATGATAAAGAATTTTTCTTTGTGCCCTTGTAAAAAAAACTGTGAGTGCTAAATTCACCAAAATCTATACAGTTCGTGCAACTGTGACCTATAACATGTGTACAAATTTTTTACTCAGATTAATAAAGCGTTAAGACGCTATCACACTTTAAAAAATTTGGCCCCATAGGCCATAATGATAAAGAATTTTTCTTTGTGCCCTTGTAAAAAAAACTGTAAGTGCTAAATTCACTAAAATCTATACAGTTCGTGCAACTGTGACCTATAACATGTGTACAAATTTTTTACTCAGGTTAATAAAGCGTTAAGACGCTATCGCACTTTTAAAAATTTGACCCCATAGGCCATAAGGATAAAGAATTTTTCCTGGTGTCCCTGTAAAAAAACTATAAGTGCTAGATTCACCAAAATCTATAGGGTTCGTACTATGGTGGCTTACAATATACGTACCAACTTTCAGCTTATTCGAACAAAGCGTTTAGACGCTAGTGTGTTCACTCACAGACATACACACATACATATATCATCGTAAAAATAGTGGAAACGGACTCGGGGGACCTCGAAACGTATAGAAACATCAAAATCTCGAATTCGGATTTTTGACATGATTACAATACTTTCCTCACTATAGTGTTCGGAAAGTAAAAATATGTTCTATTTGCTGCCAGAATTTCTCTGTAATTCGAGAAAATACGTGTAATTTACGAAAAAATTACTTTGTCAGAACGTATTTTCTCAAATTACAGAGAATTTCTGTAAATAGGACATATTTTTTTACAGTGTATTACACAAATATGATGCAATGTTTCACAACATTTTGGTATCATGTTACAATTTGTGTAAAACATTACATCAAATGTTATGTAATGCAACACTATAATTGCTGAAATGGACAAAGGCTTAGGTTTTTCGTGTAACAGTTTTCGCAGTACGCATTTTCTTAACAGTGTGAAGAAGCATAGCTGCTTAAACTACACAAATTTTGGTCTGACATTACACAGATATAGTGAAATATTACACAATTTTTGATTTATTGTTACATATGTTTTTAGTTCTGCAACATCACACAACAGTTCTGTACATTGTAAAAAATATCTGTTAAAAGTACAGGAAAAATCTAGCCGATAGAGTATCAGTATTTCTCTGTCAAATATACAGAACAAAACTGTACTTTTAACAAAAAACCTGTGTGTTTTACAAGATTTCTGCGTAAAATATATGTCAGTGATACAATTTTGTGGTTTTAAACAGTATATTTGACGGAGAAATACTGGCACCCCAGCTGCCAGATTTTTCCTGTACTTTTACAGGTTTATTTTTTGCATTGTACATCAAGTTGTTTGTGTATTTTTTTTTTTTTTTTTTCAGTGCAATAAGAATAATAATGTCTGAGATATTTTGTAACCTTTGTTTATTTTAATTAAAGTCTGCATAAAATCACGATGTGCAAAAATCGGTGTACAACTTTAACCAGTATTATTTCTAAAGGAACTTTTTCCGCACTGTACAATAAGATTTATAAATAAAACTTTCTGCCCATAGCATCTAACCATGTATAATGACTATTTTCAGAAAATAATTTTCAATCCTTTCTGCATTGTAAACTAACTCTAGTATATCAAGTACCAGTATACAAATTAATTTTAAGTACAAAATAATCTTTTCACTTTTGATTATTGTGAATTAATGATTATAAAAGCATGAATTTGGATTTAAATTTTTAATTTCTGGCACACTTTTCATACATTGTTTAAAAAAAAAATTATAAGATAAATAAAAACTTTTTATATACCATGTTTTAAATTTTCTGATGAATCATAGAGCTCTTATCAATGTGCATAAAATTTTTAAATTGATAATGATGTCAATTTTTGTGAAATGCATAATTTAACATTTTATAATTTTTTAACGTTCACGTTTAATTAAATGTATTTATTTTTATGTCGAAAGAAAATGAACTTGTAATTTTTTTTTTGGAAACGATTAAATTATAGCTAATATTTTAATGACTATTTTAACGATATTAGGATGTTATTATTTTCATATTTTAATTAATTATAAGAAAACTAATCAAAAATTCGAAAATCGGACATCGAAGTATTGTGTTGTTATCGGTTTCTGAGCTATTGTGAAGGTTTCAAATGTCTAGCTAATAGGGAAGTTAGTTAAAATTCGATTGCAAGAGTTGTACTTGACAAACAAACATACAAACAAGCAAACAAGAATAGAAGTTAATAAAAACATGGTAATTAAAAAAAAAAAAAAAAAAAAAAAAAACTCTTTAAAAGCTATAGAAAGAATATGGAAAGTTTGACGAAAACGGGATCATCTTATGAAAAACTATTACCTATACATTTCGTAATATTGCTCAAAATACTATCAAAGTCGTATATGATTTATAATTTTTAATCTAATAGTTTTCTCTTTTATCATTTAGTTCTACAATTAGCTCTTTAACTTAATAAAATAAAATAAATAGATAAACTTACCAATAGGTGCAGCATGCTCGAAATAAAACTGGAACCCCACATTTCGAGGAATTTTGCCGCTAACGAAATTGAGATACAATGCGTTTGATTTGGAACGCATCAGAGAGCGAGCAAAAAAACCGCAGAATCTGTCGAGAAGTTTGTGATTTGGTGGTTCTCCATCATAAACGGATAGAGTATCATAACTGCAGTCCATATTTAAGGCAAACATCAGTTTTCTCAACTGTACGACCTAGAAAAAATCCAATGTAATATAGTACCATAAAATATTAAACAATTTACAAGGTCACTGAAGCAATTTTAATTGGATTCTTTAGAAAATATATAATACCAACTTATTAAACATCTATATATTTAAAACGAAAAGATTAATTTTTTGGACAGTCTGTGACAGAAAACTACTGTACTCAAATTTAGTTTTTGTGACCACAATTATTGTAACTTGTCATATAAAAAATCTACGAAAAATAAGTCTTGATTAAGAGGAAATATATATTTAGAAAATCTGAATGTAAAAAAAAAAAATAATAATAATAATTTGTACGATTTCATTTCTGTTATATATAGAGAGAAAGAGGGACAGAAACAAAGAGAGAGAGAAAAAAAATAAAAAAGTGGATTTTTTTTTTTTTTTTTTTTTTTTTCAATTAAAAAAAAAAAAAAAAAAGAAAGAAAGAAAAAGAAAAAGAAAGAAAAGAAAAAAGTTATATATTCATGAATATATGTGGTAGCCTCATAAGAATTTATACTGATACTGAGAAAAATCCCCATAATCACATGCTACAGTCAAAACGCTTTTGAAGAATTGCTTTTTACAGGATGATCCAAAACATTTTGACTTTTGTTTAATTTTTTACTGCTCCCCTTTTCCTCTTCAGGACATAACTTTTGCTGAAATATATGAGGTATAACATGCACTTTGCTCTACCAAAGCCTCAAGATGATTCCTAAAGTACTTTTCTGGATATTTAACGAAACGTCTAAATTCGAAAATGTCCAAATACTTACAGCTAGAGAGTGTATATTAAATTGCTAATAATATTTCTTCACAAATATAATTTAAATATTTGAAATATAAAATTTCCTTACTTTGCCTTCCGGTGCTTTTAATATCCATGAGCAGTTCTTGTTAGATGGATAATAATTAAAACTGTCGAAGCGAGGAGAAGAGACAATACCGTATTGTTGTGTGACAATTAGTGGCTGGTCGGGGCCACAGGCAATGCTGCTATTCACTGCTGTTATTTCTATTTAAAAAAAGAAAAAAAAATAGATAAGAATAAGAGTAAACTTAAAAAAGCTTATGTATTAAAAATTTGATAAGAATACTCTTCAAAACATGGGTAAGAATATAGTTAAATGCATTGCTAAAAATGGATTTAAAATTTATGTAAATTTTATTAGTCTTGTTTTCCTCAAATGCAGAAAATGGAAATAATATACTTTTGGTATCCTCAAACCAACACAATTGAATCTTGATTGTTTCAAAAATTAATTACACTGCTTTCTTTACTCAAAAAAAATAAATTTTATATTGCAATTTTTTAGACGTTATATCTTTGTGACCAACGACTTTAAAACAGATTACAATATTGCTTGATAGCCTTAAATACATGTTTGATTTGTCGTTTCTAAACAACTCGGCTCGTTTTCAAGTGTCTTCATTACATTTTTACACAAAGCTAAAAAAAGTTCTACTGATTTTTTTTTTTTTTTGAAAGTCTGAGTAATTATTAATCATTTAATTTCTATTTGATTTATGTTCGTTACTTTATATATAGATTTTTAAAGCATTTTTCTTAACATTACCTATTAACAAATGTCAAGCATGGAATATCTTAATTTCAAAACAAAAATTTAATTCATTATGTTTTCTTTATTTAAATTCGAAAATATACCTGTCTAGTTTTCAATCAGAATTAGCAATTAATGCTAGATAAAGACGCAGTTAAATTCACAAACATTCATTAGAGAATTCTGAAAATAAATCTTTGGGTTTAAACTGCGAATAAAATTAAAATAAACTCAGTATAAACAAAAAAAAAAAAAAAAAAATCTGATATTTAACAACTACATGACTTTATCCACTATTACTAATACTTTACAGGATTCATTACAAAACTATATTGTGCAACTTAACAGTGATGCCAGATTGGGGATTTTGTCCCCATTTTGGGGATTTTTGGGGCTTCTGGGGAAAATTTGCGGACTAAATGTTTGTGCGGACTTTTTGGGGACAAATCTGGGGAGTTCAACTTTCTGTCAATATTAGCAACGTAATGATTTAGCCATACGACTAGGGACTTTCAATGGCTTTATTGTTATTTGGGGATTTTTTTCAAAAATTGCCTGCCTTTGGGGAAAAATCTGAGCTTTCTATGGCTAAAATCTGGTTGATATTTTTTTTTTTTTTTTTTTTTTTTGAAAAAATTTTTATTTTCCCTTTTTAGTAGAAATCAAGTTGGGGATTTTTCGAAAAACAAACCCTGATTTTGGGAAATTTAAAGACCTGTTTGGGGAGATAATTTTCGACCATCTGGCATCACTGCTTAATAAACACATATAAACATAAATTTGGCACTAAAATGTTTTAAAAAGTACAAAGTTTTATACTCTAACCTTTCTAAATGTGCACCATTAGTCACTCGATAGCCACCAAGACGATATTCAATCTCTCTTCATGTCTTGTGAAGCATCTTTAGAGTTACAATTTTAATTGAGACTGATTCGACTTTTTAAGTGACTATATCAATAATTCTAACATTGTACATAATGTGCGTTATGCATCCTTAGAAAAAGTAGTCCACAGACATAAAATCGGAACTTCGTGGAGGCCACGAAATTAAGCCATCTCGTCCAATCCATGAGTTGGGGAACTTCTCACTTAAGACTTCATGCACAACTAGGTTGAGATAAGGAAGAGCTCCGTCTGCAGTAAAATAATGTTATTCCCACTTACAGCTTCCAAACTATTAATTTGTAGAAATGTGCAAATTACCAGCAAATTGTGATAAATGTTTCCGATCATTTTACTCTATAGGAAAAAGAAAGTCCAAACAATAGGATCGTATAGCAGGCCACACCAGACATTCACTTTGGAGAATCACAGACGTACTGGTGAATTTCCGTTGGTTCCTGTGATCCTCAAATGCAGTAATTATGATGATTGGCACACCCATTGATATCAAATGTCACCTCTTCCGCGAAAAGAATATAATTTAAGAAACTTTCATCGTCATCAATTTTCGACAGCATAAAAATATCAAGCTCAGCTTGCTTAGTTTTGTCCTCAGGCTTAATCCCATGCCTAAACTGAATCTTATAGTCATGAAACATAAACGCTTATGAAAGACGTTTTGAATAGTAGTTTTTAGAAATCGTAATGCTAAACTTGGATGAGCAATTGACATTTTAGGACTTCTGACAAACGGCAACCTTATGCGTTCGACATTAACTTTTGAAGTACTTGCTGGTCCTAAAAATGCACCTTTTGCTTATACTGACCAATCGTCCCAATTTTCTGGGGACAAATAGGGACGCCTTTTTTTTTTTTTTTTTTTTTTTTTTTTAAGGCATTTTTTTAGTTTTAAAAAATTGTAGAAACTAAATTATTAATCAGTAACACTTTATTTTTAGTCCTTATTTATTAGGAATGAAAAAATGCACCCATAATTTGATAATTGTAGCAATTTTTTATGCTTCTCTATTATAAAGGTACTTTAACCTGGTCAGTCTACTTTTGCTACGCCTCCAGTTTATTTCAATAGTTTCATCGATAGACTTAAGGCTTTGCCATCTGAAGCTCTTCTTCACGAGAGACGGCTTCTTACGGGTTTTCTTACACTATTAAGGATGTAACTTACACTATTTAATGTCCACTGCTACAATTGATTTTAAATTCTTCACACCATAACATAAATTGTACTTTGTGGTTCGCAGTCCACATCTCACAGCACTTATTTTCAGTTTGGAATAATAGCAGAAAGATTTAAAAAAAAAAAAACCCTGCTGCAATACTAGAGAAGACTCGCAACACCATTTACAGAGCAGAGAAAAAAAAAATCCATTCTTTCGTTAAATTCCAATGCAAGAACTATTTCCACACTTTTTAGAAAGGTTGCTTGTAAAAGCTTGCATTCTTTTTCGATGACATAGTCTTTTTGGAGATAGTATGTTGAGAAGACATAAAATTGACCAAACCAATAAAATGCTTAACAGTTTTATTGTAGCAACAAACTAATAAGCACGTCGTAAAAGTACATAAAAGAGAATTTATATATTGAGGTTAAAGAAAATTTGGTCCATTTTCTGAAACACCAATTTCTGAGATCTAAAACTGAGCTATCTAATCAAGACGTCTGTTAATTTTCCTAAACTAACCAGAAACTTTTGCCGAAAGTTGGTAAAATTATCTGTGCACCGGACTTGCCTTTATTACAAAATTTCGTCGTTTTAACTTTTTTTTTTCTATTCGTTCTCTCGTTTTCCTCTATTCGTTTTATCTTTCGTCGTTTTATTTCAGAAAATTGCATTAATTTGTTTGGTGTGTGTTTGGGGGGGGGGGGGGGGGGAGGCACCAAAAGCATCCTGGGCCTTGGGCCCTAGCAGGCCTCAATCGGACTCTGAAAACATTTACCAACTATCGTAATAAATATTCAATAAATAAAAAACGATTATTTAAAATTTAATTGTGCTTTTACTTCTAATACTCTACTACCGTAGGTAATGGAAATATTGCATTCGGTCCATAAATTCGATGTCGAGTTTCCACCTGATTTACACTTTTAAAGCCTGCTGAGTCCAAAAAAGTAGTTTCCAGCAATTGGTCAGTGTGTGTATACATACATACATACACACATGTATGTATGTATGTATGCGTGTATGTGGGGAATCTACTGGCTATCATATCTCCAAAACTAATAAAGATAGAACTACAAAACTTAACAATTGGTACAGGTCTGGTGTACATATTAATTTTTAAAATTTTGGTGAAAATTTAAAAACCGGAATTGAGCCATCTGACACCGGAAATGGGACCGTAAGTCCATATCTCAAAAACGACTCTAACGATTTTCTTCAAAGTAATAACAGAATACAGTTTTGTAAAAGTTAGTATCTCAAACACGGCTCTAATGATTTTTTTTTTTTTATTGTTTCATTAATCCATCTTAGATATCCTTTCTCATGCATTACGTGGTTATTACAGGAATTGAGTCATCTGACACCGGAAATGGGACCGTAAGTCCATATCTCAAAAATGACTCTAACGATTTTCTTCAAAGTTTCTATAAAAATACTCTATTATATGTCCTTTCGAGTGATATAGTTGGTTAGTTCAGGAAAATTGATAGGCGTCCTGTATAAATAGCTCAATTTCAGGCCTCACAAGTGCATTTCTTTAAAAACGACTGTACGGATTTTTTTCAAACTCGCCATATTAACTCCCTTTTAAATATCCTTTTGTATGTAATTATTTTTTTCCTGTCAATAATTGAGTATACCTAGTTTTGTAAAAGTTAGTATCTCAAACACGGCTCTAACGATTTTTTTTAAAAATTGTTTCATTAATTCATTTTAGATACCCTTTCTCATGTATTACGTGATTATTACAGGAATATAAACGGTCATCCTGATTAGGTAGTTCCGTTTTAGATCTCAGATATTGGTGTTTAAAAAAATAACTCTATTTTTTCCACCTTATTTTTTAACTTGCTATGTGAATTCTGATTTAAATGTATCAAATTTCTCTTACTGGAAAATTCCAAAAAATGCATATAATACGTGTAATAGTGGGTAATGGAAGTCGTGTGATTGTTTCACACCAGATTTTTTTTTTTTTTTAATTAAAATAACAGAATTCGAATAATGAATTGTAATTTAATTATTTGTAGAAATAAACTTCAGAGCAAATTAATTAAAATTGTCGGTAGTTTATTTGTCTACGGGATAATAGTGTCTAAATATCGGAAATTTACTACTTCCCCACTCCCCTCTCACGCTAATTTAAATTGTTTATCATCGATTTATGATATATATATATATATATATATACTATTATTATTATTATTATTATTATTAAAATTTCCTTTATATCCTGTTTAGACCGAAGTACCACAAATTATATGATTATTTTAAAATATAGATATATATATATACATATTATTTATCTTTTCTTTTTAATTAATTTATTTAAAATCACAAATAAAAGAAATTTTATTTATTAATTTTCAGTACATTTTCTGCAGTTTTGACGTCATTTTTTCCTATTCAATTACACTCTTTTTATTATTATTATTATTTAATCATTTGAAAACATCAATAATAATATATTCTCTTTATTTCATTATATTATTCCATCAGCAATGACACAAGTTTTGAGTTTTCGTTTTCAGAAACTTGGGCTTTCGTCATTAAAAAGGTTGTGCATAAAATAAAGACTGGTAATTTCTATTGTAATAAATTATTTACATCATTAAATGTATGATATCTATAAAGATAGAGATGAATATTAAAGGAAAATAACACAAAAGCAATTTATCAACAGGAATCCAGGATGTTCATAATTCTTCTTAATATTACTCAGCAACTGTAACAAAATAACTGATTATTATTTATTTGCTTATTTTTTTACGATAGTCTTAAAACAGTTACTTTAAGAAAATAAGAAAAAATTTTACAATAATTACAAGCGTTGAATGTAAAGGATTTAATATATATATATATATATATATATATATATATATATCACATATCTTTAGGAAACAATTCAACAAATATTCAACAAACATTATTACCGATAGAGTCTATCGGTAATAATGAAGCAATTTCAATCGGAAATTTTGACATCTAACACAACACCAGTTCTGACATGACATTCAACTTTTTAGGGCGATGAGTGGTCAATCGAGAATACTATACACGGATGACATGCATTCTCTGATAACCTTTCTAAGGGTTCTTGGATCGTATTTACACAAATAAAAAAAAATAATAATAATAAAAGGGAAAAGAAAAAAGTGGAAAATTTGGATCGGTTGTATACACGTTCGAATCCAGTTGACTACGACCTGGATTCGAGCTCGATATCTCCCATCTACTCAATTTTTTAGGGGAAAAATAAAACTTCAACATTTGATTTCTAAATTTACTAAAAACAACTTCAAAATTTCTTTGTTAATTATTGTATAACGTTAATTTGAAAGTATTACATAAGTTCTGACGCGATATTCGAATTCTATAATATAAAAGTTAATGTTTCTACGAATGTATATTACATTTACTAGAAATAGCTTTAAAATGACTCCCATAAATATTATCTAAAGACATTCACTCACCTTTACCTAAAACGCAAGCAAATGATAAACTGAACACTGTTATAATAATATAAGACATTTTTCTTTACTGCTATTTAAATAGAAAACAGCTTTAGCAAAAATAATTGTCATTCGAAATTGTCCCTATCTTCTTATATTCTTTGAACAATTGTTTTCATATTGTCAAACATTGATTTTATCAGGGAACGCCTGCCTTATTCAGTTTAGTCATATGATAACAAAATTTGTAAATAGTTGCAATGTAAGCTAGAATTTGAAGTAAAATTTTCAATAATAAAATTCTATAAAATGCATACTTAACTACGTATACTACTACATTCACGTACTTAACTATATTATTAAAATACAAATTAATTTAAGAAAAAACATTTTTTTAATGCATTTATAAAACAGTAAAAAATAAATAAAACAAAAGTGAATAAAACAAAAACATTCAGTAAACCACACAATGTATATTTCTTTTATCAACTGCATCTTAAGATAACGTTATCTAGGACTGTTTTTATTTACGAACTTCAAATCTTGGCCGAAGAGTGAGAAATGTAGTTTACAAAAGATATTATAGCCTTAATTATGAATTCATTCATTAAATTATTTGATAGAAAGACTTTAAAAATATAAATATTAAACTCTGATTTAAATAAAAAATCATTATAAGTTTTTAAAATTTGTTTTAGTATATCCGACAGAAATAAACATTGATTGAAAAGTATGACTTTTCTGAATAATGTAGTAAAGACTAAGAAAAGCAAAATATCGGCCACTATTCCGAAATAACATTATAATGTAAGATCTTAGTTGATACTGTGTGTATGGAAATTTTCAGAAAAAAGTAAGTTATATTTGCGTGTGTGTGTCTGTGTGTAATTGTATACAAAAAGTAGTATTTGTGTTTTTCAAAATACATAATGTACATGGGCTAAAACTTTTTTATTCAAGCTTCGCGAATTATCTCCAAATTTAGCATTAAAGAAAAATAAATCATTAATTTGGCGACATTTTATTGTTTTAGCTATAACATCATTCTCAACGTTGGTTTTGGAAAACTTAGTCTTTCATAATTTTGAACTTAAAAGAAGGTGTCCTTGTGTGAGTATGTGTATCGATGCATTCAGTGAATATATGTAGCCAAATCACAGAGATCGTCATGTGTGTAGAATTAACGTGTGTGTGAATACGCATGAGGGGGTAGTGAATTTTTTTTTTTAATTAGTTACGGAGATATTAATTAAAACATCAATGGAACCGCAATGAAAATCGGAATTTAATTTGGTTTTTCGTTCGAAAGCAGTTCCACAAAAAAAAAAAAAAAAGAAACACGGGAAGAAAAAAAAGCCATATTTAAACTGCCATCCTATCCTTCCATAACGAATAAGCAAATTTCTTCCCGCTACCGAGGTTTAAAAAGATATGTATAAGAAAGACATCACATGTCTTCCTTATACACCTGCTGAAATATACATGTTGTTAGGAAAACATTGACAATTTTTTGTACGATAACTGGTTCGTAAATAAACAGGCAGGTTCCAGGCCATAAACATTCCTGAAAACAAGCCAATAAAACTATTACTTCAACAACAAAAATCCCGATAGTAGGATTATAAACACCTGCAGAGAGTAAACATCGCTTACTCTAAAACAGTATTCTATAGATTATTATTTAAAAATCCCTCATTGGCGATTCATTGGCACAGCTTAGAGTTTAATAGAATCACTAGAGTTCAGATAATGTTAATTTTGTTCTATTTGGCGAGAATGAATGGTGAGAAACGAAGCTTTATACCAAAACCATCAACCCCGCTAAATTAGAGAAAGGTTTTACTGATTCTTGCTACCCTAAAATAATATTTCCCCCAATTTGATTGCTAATCGAGCGAAACCACCACGTTTTTTGCCAACACAAATTTTGGATTTGGGGATTTGGACTTTTGTGGTTTGGGGGCAATATTGGTGACTTGGCAGCCAAATTTTGTAAAAAATTTTAGTTTAGGGTTGCCAGAGTTTGGAAGCTCTAACTTAAAACAGAATAGAGTTCTGGAATTTTCCCGAAAGATTCATTGGTTTCCAGCGCAACACTAACTTTTTCGAAAGTTGTTTACAGAATATTCATGAAATAAAGTGCATTCGTCGACTAGAGCCTGCTTATATCTTTACAAATTACTTTCTACATTCAAAAATGTCGACAATTTTCATAACATTATAGTTACGAGCTCTATCTACAGACTGAATATTTATTAAGTAAAGTGCATTCGTCGACTAGAACCTGCTTATGTCTTTAAGAATTACTTTCTATACACAAAAACGTTAACAACTTTTATAACAACATCATTATGTGCTCTATTATTAGTTTCTTTTAAAATCTCTATGACGGTAGGTCATATATAATAGCCAAATTCTTTGTTTTTTCGGTCATTATGAATATGATTTTCGTAAATATCTCCAAAACCGAAAGTCACAGAAAGACCAAAAAGGGAAGTGCACAAGTAGATGATATAAGAAACCTATATACCAATTTGTAACGTTCTACGTCCAACTGTTTTTAAGTTATGCGAGATACACACATACATATAGACGTCCCGAAAAATCGTGTAAAATCGTAAATAACTCTAAAATGAAAGCTCATCAAAGCAAGATCAAAGTTGGATTTGTACAACTAGATATCATGATAGTCCCAAATATAAATTTACAGCATTCTACGATCATTCGTTTTTGAGCTATCTGAGATACAAAATTCATTTCGCAAATCGAGATTAAAATTCTTCCTTATACTTTGTATAAGAAAGTAAAAACAAATTTTTATATTTTCAGGGACTTTTTTCGGAAAATTCAAAATTTCGGTTTTCATCGACTTTTCTTTCTTTCTTTCTTTCTTTCTTTTTCTTTTTTAATCGTACTGTAGCAAAATCTATGTAGTCTTTTATCTCTTAGTGACAGACATAGTTAAAAGGAGCGTTTTTCCCCTCTTTACAGCCATACCATTTTTACTTCCTTATACAAAGTATTTATTTTGTTCTTTTTTTTACGAGGGTGTGGCGGTGTCTGGTCCTCGTTAATCTGTGCTGCACCCTCAAGTGCTCGATGGGGTCGTTTAGCAGTCATCGGGCTACCAACGCGGGGTACCATCCCCCCGTTGTGGATCAAAATTGCGATGGTCCCTCTTTCTCTTTTCCATTCGGCCTCCCTGCGCACAGTAATTTCCCTCCCAATTAGGATTATTTAGGCCTTGCCACTTCAAAATTTTCGCTATGCGCCCAAAACTATCTTTCATCACCCAGTGGCTTCACGTAATAAACTTTTTCTTTTTTTTAATAATATCATTGTTCTTTCCTCGTTCAGCTTGTCTTTCTCAATTCTTAAGTCCCTTCCCCTTTTCAAATGGCCTCCTCTTTCGGCTTTAATTATTGTGCGCACTACTAATTTTAGCGGCTCCCCCAGCGTTTTTTTTTTTTTTCTCCCTCCCTGCCTAAATTCAAAATTGTTTAATTTTGTATAATTCCGGTTATTTCGACTCTCAGCTAGTAAGTGCACTTATTCCAAATTCCTTAACATTCTGGAGCGTGTGTGAGTTTCCACCGTAGCTATCTTGGAGGGTGTGGTGTACAAATCGAGCTGTGTGTCCAAAGCAGAAGTCGATAACCTGCAATTCCTGAGCTTTGGCGTTCTAGTTACATTGCTGCTCAGCAGCTTCCATGCGGTGATCTGGCGATTATTCGCTCCGGCGGACGGCATCCAACCTGTTAAGCTTGGCCGAGCCCAGGCAGGTAGGGGCCGTCCAAAGGTTTCAAAGGAAGTATTGCAATGTCTGGTCCTCGTTAATCTGTGCTGCACCGTCAAGTGCTCGATGGGGTCGTTTAGCAGTCATCGGGCTACCAACGCAGAGTAGTGGATCAAAATTGCGATGGTCCTTCTTTCTCTTCTCCATTCGGTCTCCCTGCGCATAGTAATTTCCCTCCCAATCAGGTGTATTTAGGCCTTGCCACTTCAAGAACTTCTAAATTTTCGCTATGCGCCCAGAAACTATCTTTCATCCCCCAGTGGCTTCACGTATTCAATTTTTTTTTTTTTTTTTTTTTTTTTTTTTTTTTAGAATCTCATTGTTCCTAACTCATTCAACTTCTCTTTCTTAAATCTTAAGTGTAGAAAAGAAAAAATAACTTTCTTTAAGTGACAACAAGCAGGTGAAGGAATAATCTTCTGGAGGATTTAACGCAAGTGGCAAAATGTCAATAGTCTTTCTAACAGATCATTTAAATGCTTGAAAGTTTCAGAAATAGAGTTTAAATGCCATTAGTTTTTTTTTTTTTTTTTTTTTTTTTTTTGCGGCAGTATTTTTGTATCTAATTATTATAATCTCTGATATTTCATTTCCATACCATATTATAGAAATAATAATAATAATAAAACTTAAAATATTGAAATTTTATACGAGTAAAAATTTACATAGTATAATTTGTTATTAGAAATTTAATAAACAAATTATTATTCTTATTATTATTTAAATAATTTCAGATTCATTTTTATTTTTTTAATAGTACACTTTTGTTGAATTGTAGTATTTTCATAGAATAAAATGTTATAATGCTGAAGAATAGAATAAAATAAAATAAATAAGTTGTTGTGCGTTTCAATCAAAATCAAGTAAAGATGTTATTTATTTTTTAAATAACATGGTCTATTTTCAAGTGTAAATAAAATTGTAATTATAGAATATAAAGAAAACACAAAACACTAATAAAATTTATTTTTTAAAAAAATTGTCTTTTGTAAATTAATGTGATTTTAAAAATGTATCATTTTATAAATCTTTAAAAAAAAAAAAAGAGGGAGAGAGAGAGAGAGATTAAAAAATAAATAAATAAAAAAGATTTTTAGTTTTGCTTGACATTATAGCTCACAGATGACGCCAAAACTGTCGTATTCGGATGGAGTATTATGGATGCTCCATAAGTTTTATTTTCATGCTGCATAGTAAGCTATATTTGGCATTGAAAAATAATTTGCGGTTCAGTGGTATTGACATTTTAAGAACATAAAGAATCATAATTAATATGCCGGATTGCTTTGAAAACAAGAGAATGAATAAAATAGAACAATGCATACTTTTTCTGATGGTTTAATGATTATAATAAATTAAAAATTCTATTTACAAATTAAATACATTATTTACAAAAAGGAATACTTAATGGAACATAATTCCCAAATCTAATTAACTCTCATAGAGAGAAATCGAAACTTCTGTCTTCGAACACAGCCGAAGCATCCAAAAATCTAAAACTAAACTTATTGGCTGTTGCCAAATTCTTTTAACAAAATATAGGTTCTTTTTTCTTTCACTGGCGACGTAGGGCCGTCTAAAGGGAATTGATTTTACTACACAACTCCCCGCCGTGAACTCTTACAGAGTTCACAAATCAAAATCTCATTAAATCAAAAATAAATCTCAGATCCGAACAACTTCTGATAATCATAATTTGTTCAAATTTTTCTAAGTATTCAATTAGTACTAAATCACATAATCATTTTTGTTGGTATAAATGGGTCCACAGAGTGAAAAGCAGAGTCTTTTAAACAATCACAACATTTAATAATATAGAAAAGTAGAATAACATAATGCGGGCATTTCTCGCCGCACGCTTAGCAAAGCTTTCTCGTACAGACTCTTATAAACCTCTCTTTCTCAGAGAAGCGAAGATGCGCTGTTGATTACGTAATACAGTTACGTCACATCTGACGTCATGACAGGTGTCAGCTAGTTAACAGATGATATGAGGAAACATGCATTGAAATCCTTCATTTCCCCCTTATTCAATAAATGTTTCGAAAATAAAACATATTTATGCATTATAATAGCATATTAAAAATTACAGAAAATTATTTTTATGCAAGAGTTACTTAAAATAAGAAAAGTGTTAGTAAAGAAATAGAATTATAAGCAAATAATTATGGTTAATATAATAAAATAAAATACGTAAAACATAAGCAGTTAATTTCTTAATGAAAACACAGTTTAAATAGATATATATATTTTTAAGTTCGTCAGTCCTGAGTATTAAGTCCTATCATATCACAACATTTTTCATGTTTATATGCATTTAAACTTTTTGTTAAAATATCTGCAGGTTGTTCATCTGATGAAATATATTTAATGTCAATTAGTTTATTATTGTAAACTTCTCGCACAAAATGATGACGAATGTCAATGTGCTTAGATCGATTGTGATGAACAGGATTTTTTACTAATCTCAGTGCAGATTGATTGTCGCACATGATCTCAGTTGGACTTGATACAATTTCAGGATCCAATTCTTTTAAGAAATTTCTAACATGAATTGTCTCTTTTGCGGATTCGGACAGAGACATATATTCAGATTCTGTTGTGGATAGAGCAACGGTTCGCTGCTTTCTAGATTCCCAAGAAATAGGTCCACCGGCATATTTAAAGACGTATCCTGTATATGATTTTCTATCATTTATATCCGATGCCCAATCGGCATCAACAAATGCTGTCAATGGTTTATCGTCTCTGTAATACACAATTCCTAAATTTCTAGTGCCATTGAGATATCTTAGTATTCTTTTAGCAGCTATCCAGTGAGGTTTTCCTGGATTGTTATTAAACTGACTTAAATAATTTACAGCATGGGTGATATCTGGTCTGGTAGCAACCGACAGATACATAAGAGAACCAATTAATTGTCTATAAGGAATTTTTGACATGTATGATTTCTCTTCTTCTGTATTTGGACACATTTGTTTAGTTAATCTTACACTGCTATCTAAAGGTGTATTCACCACTCTAGAATCTTCCATATTAAATTTATTTAATTAATCTTCAATGTATTTCTTTTGTGTTATAGTGATGCTGTCCCTATCTTGATTAAATTCAATGCCTAAGCAATAATGCAGAAGGCCCATATCTTTCATTTTGAAAGATTCTGCTAATTTATTTCTTATATCAAAATAGTGCTCTTCACTTTTAGTGAGACAAATTAAATCGTCGACATAGACGATTATAATAGCATCAAAAGGATATTTTGAGTAATAGACACATTTGTCGGAATTCAAAGGGTTAAATTTCATTTTTCTCAATTTCTCATCTAATTTCTTAAACCATTGTCTTCCTGACTGAAGTCCATACAAAGACTTCTTTAATAAACACACTTTATTTTCGTGTATATCATTTTCAAAAAATTCAGGAAGCTCCATATAAATTTCTTCATGTAACATTCCGTTAACATATGCCATAATGAAATCTAACTGGTATGCTGTGAAACCATTCTGGATAGCATACGCGATTGCAGTTCTTATAGAACTTAATCTGGCTACTGGTAAAAAATTTTCCTCAAAATCTATACCTTGTTTCTGTGAACACCCTTTGGCAACTAATCTGGCCTTAAATTTTTCAATTTGACCATCTGGTTTGAATTTTGTTTTTAAAACCCATTTACACCCAATTACCTTTTTATCTTTTGGTCTATCTACAATTTCCCAAGCGTTTTGCTTAACTAAAGAATCATATTCTAATTTCATCGCGTTCTCCCAATTTTTAGCATAATCTCCATTTAGCGCGTCGATTACGCTGGGATTAATTTCACTAAATGAGTTATCAGCTAATTGAGAAGTTTCATCTTTATATTTTGTATCTGTAATACACTCCTTATGAGAGTTTTGAAAGTTCCAACTTTTACTTTTTTTAGGTCTTCCGGGACCACGTTTAAAAATAGGATTGTTTTTATTAATCCTTTCCTCTTGTTTACATATATCGCCAGCACTCTCCTCCCCTCCACTCATATCTTCTACGTTCCCCCCTTCAGAGTGGCTCGCTTCCCCCCCTTTCCAAAAAGAGAAACTTTCTCCGTTGAATTCAGGGGGATAGGAAATCGATCCGCTGTTTTCCCCCCTTTGGATGTCTGCGTTTTGAGTAGGGATAGGAGTTTCATTTTTAATATTACAATCATTGCATTTATTCTCAGACGGAAAAATTAATTCTAATTGATCAGTAGTGGCTGAATCATTTATTTCAAATTCGTCTATAAATCGAACATCACGACTTATGACAATTTTTCTGGTATCCTTATTCCATAATCTGTAAGCGCGTGATTCATTTGAATAGCCAACGAATATATGTTCGTGTGACTTCAAACTTTCCTTTTGATTTTTTATTTAGAACAAAACATTTCTGTCCGAAAATTTTAAAATAGTTAACAGTTGGTTTATAACCGAAAAACAATTCGAAAGGGGTTTTATTTTCTTTAATTCCTTTAGTGGGACACCTGTTTCTAATATATGCAGCGCAATTTACTGCTTCAGCCCAGAATGTATTTGGAAGGTTTGATTGCATTAATAAACACCTCGCCATTTCGCATAATGTACGATTTTGTCTTTCAATTCTAGAATTTTGCTGAGGCGTCATTGGAGATGTAAATTCGCGTTTAATACCGCATTCTTCAATATATTTATTGAATTCTTCGCCACAATATTCCAAACCATTATCAGTATGCAGTATCTTAATTTTTTTTCCTAATCGATTTTCGACTGCTGCTTTATATCTCCGGAACGCGTACTTAACTTCACCTTTTGTTTTTAGAAAATTTACTTCAATGTAACGAGATTTATCATCCAAAAAAGTAATAAAGTAACGTGATCCGCCATGGGATTTAACATTTATAGGGCCACATAAATCAGAATAAACTACTTCTAATAATTCCTTACTATGAAATTTGTTTTCTTTACAAAATGGTTTCACAGTTTGTTTAGACTGAATGCATACTTTACAATCTTTTAAAGAATCTTTTTCATTAAAATTTAAATCTCTTAACATATTTTCAGATTTTAATAATTTTAAATCTTTTTCATTTAAATGTCCTAATTTTAAATGCCATTTATGAAAGTTGCTTACCTGAGTTGTTGCAGCGATATCCACCTGCGGCTGAAAAAAATATAAATCACCTTTTCTCGTAGCACTTATAATTAGAGAGCCGTCCTGCTCCGTAATTTTTGCACATTTTTCGGTAAATACAACTCGGCAGTTGTTTGCAGTAGCTTTTGATATAGACATTAAATTGCATTTCAATTTTGGAACGCACAAAACATTTGTTAACTTTAAATTGGTTACACCGTGATTACCGGGAACTTTTAATTTGACTGTTCCAACACCTGTGATCTCCGCTTTTTCATCTACAGCTAATTTTATAAATGATCCAATTCTGGGTTCGAAATCTATAAACAAATTCTTGTCATGAGCCATATGTGATGTCGTACCGCTATCGAGACACCACTCGGAATGTTCTTGGAAAGAGTTACTGGCTGCCATCGTGAACTCTGTACTATCTTCAACCATGAAAGATCTATCTTTGTATTTATACGATGAAGTGAATTTTCTGTCTGAGATCTTCTTTCTGCATTCTGAGGCTTTATGCCCTACTTTTGAACAGTAATTGCATTTGAAGATTGCATAATTTCTTTCGCCATACGTGTTCTTGTTCTGCACAGGCTTTAAGATTTCTCTTTTGTTCTTTTCAGGAAGATTTTTCTTGTGAGTTGTAAAATACGCATTTGATGATTCTTGATGCTTTTTATTTTTTCTTGACTCATATTCTTCCATCATTTTAATTTTCAGAGCTTCAGGCTGCGGCAATTCATCTCTTGCTTCAATAGCGCAACGAAAATTTTCGTAGCTGTCAGGAATACTGTATAAGAGCAAAATTGATAATAGATCTTTGGCTACTTGAATGTCCATTTCTTTTAGCTTGTCCACTATATCAAAGAAAATATTGAGGTGATCGGACATATTTTCACTGTCAGTCATTTTCTTAAAGAGTAGCTGCTTCAATAGGGTGGCTTTCTTTGCCGGTCCTCTCGATTCGTAAACTTCTTTTAATTTATTCCATACTTCATTTGAGGTGGTACAATGTTTAATATGACACAACTCACTTGGGGTAATTGCTAGGATTAAATCGGCTCTAGCTTTACGGTCAATTTCGAGCCATTTTTCTTCACCTTCGGCGCCTTCATCGGACTTAATTTTCGTTCCGTTAGCATAACTCCAGTGATCATTCTTGATTAAAACAGCTTCTATCTGCAGCTTCCAGGTGTCAAAATTATTTTTGGATAACTTTTCTATATTTAATACTTGCGACATATTTAATCAGCTATAGTAGCTTCTTTATAAAAATAGAATCAAAAATACTTTTGATTTCAGCCCTTAGGCTTAACTGTAAGTCGCACTTTCGTTTTAGCGAATGTTAATTTAAATTTTTAAAAAGTCCGCAGTAAGATGCGTGTCTCTGGGCCCATAACCATTGTTGGTATAAATGGGTCCACAGAGAGAAAAGCAGAGTCTTTTAAACAATCACAACATTTAATAATATAGAAAAGTAGAATAACATAATGCGGGCATTTCTCGCCGCACGCTTAGCAAAGCTTTCTCGTACAGACTCTTATAAACCTCTCTTTCTCAGAGAAGCGAAGATGCGCTGTTGATTACGTAATACAGTTACGTCACATCTGACGTTATGACAGGTGTCAGCTAGTTAACAGATGATATGAGGAAACATGCATTGAAATCCTTCATTTTTTTTTTTTAATATCAACAATTATCTAATATTAAATACAAAGGTAAACAATATTTAAAGTACTATAACTAAATCAATAAAAGATCAAATCAAAATATTAAATATCAATATCAATATTAAACATAAAGCAAACACATTATTATTTAAACAATTAACTCTTAGTTATCAAATATAAACAAAGTTAAATATAAAGATAATAACACATGCAAAAATTAAAATACAGATACTAAATAATACCAATTAAAATTTCAATAATAAACAAAATAGCATACTTATTCAAATTTCTTGCATATTTGAACACCTTATTGTGAATAAACAATCATTAATTACAGATGTAAAGCAAATGCACTAAAATGTATAACAATATAAATGTAAACAAACAGATTATTATTATTTTTTTTTTTTTTTTAATTTGAAAATTATCATCTTAAAAGGATCTTAAATGTAAATAAATAAAAAAAAAAAAAATGATGAGGATATGCAATAAAAATTAAAGTTCCAAAAGAGAAAAGTATTTTTTCCAGCCATAAAGTCTCAAACCACCTCTAAGGGATACAAATGTTGAATAGTTCTTTTCAAAATACCACCATCTGTTCCTACTTCATAGGATCGAACTTGACCATCCCTTCCGACGATTGTTTTTTGGATTATACCAAGTTTCCACAAAAGTTTGTTTTTTGAATCATCACCAATTAACACTACATCTCCTACTTTCAGTTCAGGTTGTGCAGTAGGATTCTTTAAAGCATGCGCCATCTTCAAATCCAATAGGTATTGGCTTTTCCATCTATTCCACAACTGCTTTAACAACAGTGATTGGTATCTTTTATGTCTTAAAGCTGATATTTTGTTTGAAGCACCTTCAATAATGTCAGCAAAATTCACTGGGTAGGTGATTTCTTTACCAAAATTTAAAAAGTGCATAGGAGTTAAGGGGTTCGGTTCTCCAGATTCACTATACACGTAAGTTAAGGGGCGTAAGTTGAGCACTGTTTCTACTTCTATAAAGAGAGTAGACATTTCATCATAATTCAAGAGGGCTTTGCCGATGACTTTACGCAGACAGTCTTTGACGGATCTAACTAATCGTTCGTAGAACCCGCCCCACCACGGGGCCCTTTCTACTATATTTTTCCATATGATTCTTTCATTCGCAAAAAAATCTTAAAAGTGAATCATCAGAAAGAATTTGATACAAATTTTCTAGTTCTTGTTTCGAACGCTTGAACGTTTTGGCGTTATCCGAATATATAACTTTACAGTTTCCTCTTCTCGCTAAGAAACGTCTGAAGGCCAACAAAAAGGAATCAGTTGACATGTCGTGTACAAGTTCTAAGTGTAACGCTCTGGTTACTGCACAAGTGAACAACACTATATAAGATTTTTCAATTTCTTTAGCATTTTTAATGTAGAGAGGCCCAGCAAAGTCAATGCCACATATGGAGAAAGGGGGCGACTCTGTTATTCTGTCACGGGGTAGTGGAGCAGTGATCTGATCTGTTGGTCTGGAAAGGTATTTCTTACATATAATACATTTATTCAGGACCCTTTTAACTAACTGGCGACCTTTGGGAATCCAATATTTAGACCGTATTTTTGACAATGTTCCAGATACTCCTCCATGCATTATTTTTTCATGTTTATTTCGAATAATCAAGGTAGACAACCACGACTGTTTGGGGAGAATGATGGGATGTTTTTCTTCTAGCTGTAAATCACTAAACTCTAATCTCCCGCCGAGCCGCATCATTTTTTCATCATCTAGATAAGGAGTTAAGTTGCTAAGGGGAGAATTTTTATCAATAATTTCTTCATTTATTAGCGAGTGAAATTCATTTTTAAAATACAACTTTTTTTCATTCGATATCAAATGTTTCTCAGCTTCTATTAGTTCTTCGGTTGTCAATGTATTGTTAAGTTCTGGAATTTTTTTTATCCTCTTAATAAATCTTTTTACCCAAGCTGTAACTCTGATTAATTTTTCTAAACTGCTGTATTTTCTGATATCAATGGGGTTTTCTAGCTGTTCTGTCATGCAATTGAAAAGGAGTGTTTCTTTTATCTTTTTTTCTATATTCTAAGCTTTCTACATCTAGCTTTTGTTTATCATCAGGCTTAGGCCAAAGTTCAGGGGGTGAACTGAGCCATTCAGGCCCATTTAACCACAATCTATCATTAATTAATTTTATGATCTTGGCACCTCTGGATACAAGGTCGGAAGGATTAGACGAACCGGGGCAGTGCCTCCAATTTGAAGGAGATGTCAATTCACGAATATCTTGTACTCTATTCTGCACAAACGGCTTAAACTTTTCTGGAGAGCCTCTAATCCAAAAAAAGCGATCATTGAGTCTGTCCAGTAAAACGTGGGTATATCTAATTTCAGAGCTCTCAAAATATTATGACCTTGTTTAGCTGCCAACAATGCAGCTATGAGTTCAAGTTTAGGTAGCGTGAGATTTTTCAAAGGCGCTACTCTATTTTTGGAAGCAACGAATATCGTTTTACATTTTTCATTCGAGATTTCTTTAATTCTAAAATAGGCAACAGTGCCAAATGCTTTGATACTAGCATCTGAGAAAACATGTAGTTGCAAATCACCGATGTTAAATTCTGGAAAATCAGAAAAATAATATCTCGGCACAGAAAATTTAGAAAGATGAGTTACTTCATTGCACCAGTCTTTCCATATTTTTTTCAAATCTTCAGGTAATATATCATCCCAATCAAGACCAGTCTTCCAGATCGATCATCTGCATAAGGCATTTAACTCTTAAAGTGTAGGGCCCTAGGAAACCGATAGGATCATAAATTTTGCCTAGTACTTGTAAAACAAACCTTTTAGTATTTATCTGTTTAGAAACGAGATTTATTAAATCCCTACAATCAAAATAGAGAGTGTCATTCAAGTTATTCCCCCCTAAACCCAAAACTTTATTAGGGGGATCATTTTCTTCAAATATTTTAGAATCCTTGCTAACAACATTTTTTTGTACCCAAAATTCATGTAATGGTATCGAATTTGTATGAAATTTGTGAAGTTGCATACTCGCGTCTTTAAAGATACTAAGTGAGTCTAGACTTGCAGTTAAAGCCCCTTCTCTACTGATGAGTGGCTTCCTATTATGTCATCTACATAAATGTTTTTATTTAAAAAACTAACAGTCTCCCTATGTGTGTCGCTAAAATTTTTCAAATGATGTTTTATCGTCGCAGCTAATAAGAAAGGACTACAATTAAGTCCAAACAAAACTCTAGTGAATCTAAAAATATAAAGGGGAGATGTGCCTTCGTGAGGACTTTCTGTAAACTAAAATCGTGTTACGTCCCTATCTACCTCGTCTATCAAAATTTGTAAAAAAGCTTGTTTCATGTCCGCAGTAAAGGCTACGGGATGAAATCTAAATCTAGACAAAATGTCAAAAATATCTTCATAAAGATTAGGTCCAATATGTAGACAATTATTAAGAGAAAGATTATTGTAATCATGTGAAGACGCATCAAATACGATTCGTAATTTACTTGTTGTACGATCTGTTTTTATTACTGCTCTATGTGGTAAATAAAAGGTTGTAGAATTTTCCTCCAAATCCGTAACGGGTTCTATAATCCCCTCTCTCAAATAATCCTGTAAAACATTGTTGTATTCAAAAAATAAATTTGGGTTTCTACAAAATTTGTACTTAAGTCTCGAAAATCTACTTTCAGCGATTTCAAAATTATTTCGTAATTGCGATTTACTAATTTTCCAAGGGAATTTAACTTTATATCGTTTATTTTCATACTTAATTTCCGATTCAAAATTTTTCATAATTTTATTTTCGGAAAGGTCAAATTTTTCTTTCGGATTAATAAGACCCGAATTTTCCAAATTACAAAAATTTTCTATTTGTTTTGACAACAAATTTTCTTCTACTATGATACTCATGGTTAATGATTCAAGAGAATCGCTTTTAATTCCCTGTAAAACCCAACCGAACACAGTTTTTACTGCTACTAAATTTTTATTAATGCGCCTAATATTACCTAACACAATACCATAATAATAATCGACTCCTATCAAAAGTGTAATGCTTTCTTTACTATTAGGCATATCAGCTAATTCAAAATTCTGAAAATTATCATTTTTCGTGACTTTTCCCAATTCAGGGGGAGGGTGAATGAACGATCCAGAAATTTCATCCGTAACTAACTCTTCAATTTGAATATTATGATCAGGTTTATTTTTATTCACGAGCTTTAATTTAACTATGCCATAGGTTTTTTCTATCGGTGTTTTACTTCCAAATGTGTATACTTTCAATTTTTCATTTCTAATCACTTTTAAATTTAGTTCATTAGCAATAGAACGACAGAAAAATGTTCTACTAGAAGCTGAATCAAGAAGCAAACGGATCGTTTTCTCTTTCGTTTTATTTTTAATATTTACGGAACATGTTTGTAACAAAATTTTATTTTCCTGATTTATAGAAGAAACAGTAGAAACTATTTCCTGTTTGGATTCTGAACCAGAAGGAACATTTATTTTTTCCTGAGGTTTATGTTTAGATTTGTAACAGAGAGTTGTATTATGTTTATAACCACATATTCTGCATTTAATGTCGCTATGGCATTCCGCGATACGGTGCTTTTGTTCCAAACACGAAAAGCAACGGCCCTGAGATTTCAAAATATTCTTCTTCTTTTCAATATCGAATGCGAAACAATTTTCTGACGGGTGGTTCTTTTTACAAAAAATGCATCTCATCTGTTTATTTTCTACCGTAGTGATTAATTCATGCGCAGACGATAATCTGCTGCCGTCTTGATTACTCAATTTATTACTTTTTATTTGTTCGTTTGTTTTATTTTTTGTAGATAATGTTCTTTCCCGCGAAATTATTTCAGTTTGTATGAAATCTAATAGTTCTTGAATTTTAATTCCATGTAAATTAGATGCGTGTTTTCTATTGAATTCTAAATTTAAATCGGACGGTAGTGTCTTTTTTAGAATTACTTCGATCAACATAGCACTATAATTATTCTCGTCAACTTCTAACGAGGATAATGATCTAATATTTATCTCGATTTCTTCATGTAATTTTTTTAATCTAAAAATATCTGTGGATTTATAAACGGGTGCTACATTTAACAAATTGTTCATGTGGTGGTTAATTATCATATCGCGTTGTCCGAATCTTTGTTTAAGAATTTCTACGGCTTTGTCATAATTTTGTTCCGAAATCTCTAACCCGTGTATGGAATTTAAAGCTGTCGAAGTTAAATAACTTTTTAAATAATTAAATTTCTCTACCTTTGACAAAGCTTCATTGTCATGAACAGTAACTTGAAAAGTATTCCAAAAACTCCTAAATTGGGACAATTTACCGCCAAATCTTTGAATAACAATTTTGGTAATTTAACAAATTTGTTATTCTCACTTAACGGTGTACTTCTATTCTATAATGTACTTGAAACATTTGAATTTACACCACTATTTTCGACTGAATTTACTTTTATTTTCTTTTTTGCTCTAAAAATAGCGTTCGCGATTTTGTCTTGATATTCATAACATACGTTTTTTTCATTTTCATATTCCGTTAAAGGAATTATTTTTTCTATTTCCCTATCGGCTTCCTCTAGAAGCCCATTTTTTATAGTTAACTGACTAAGAGTTTCTTCTACATTTTCAACATTTAAATGTTCTTCTTTTAAATTTAATTCTATACTGTTCACTAACTTCGTAACACTTGTTCGCAGAATTTTTCCATTAATTTTAAGCTTCTCCAACTCCATTGTAAATTTTCATAAAATTTCTTACCTTGAGCCGTCTTCGCTCTAAGAGCTAATCCAATATTATGAAATCACAAAAGGGAATTTTAATAATCGAATTTAACACAAGTATCGTTACTTTCAAAAACAACATTCTCTTCCCGGCACTGATGCACCAAAATGAAAAATAATTTGCGGTTCAGTGGTATTGACATTTTAAGAACATAAAGAATCATAATTAATATGCCGGATTGCTTTGAAAACAAGAGAATGAATAAAATAGAACGATGCATACTTTTTCTGATGGTTTAATGACTATAATAAATTAAAATTTCTATTTACAAATTAAATACATTATTTACAAAAAGGTTTGGTTTGGTTTGGTTTGGTTTGGTTTGATGAGTACATGAGATTTATTGCTTGCCTCTAGGGCCGCTTATATCTCGAATAATCCACACCACAAGGGTTTACAAGTTTTTATTACAAGAACAGATACAAGAACAACAAAAAGGAATACTTAATGGAATATAATTCCTAAATCTAATTAACTCTCATAGAGAGAGATCGAAAATTCTGTCTTCGAACACAGCCGAAGCATCCAAAAATCTAAAACTAAACTTATTGGCTGTTGCCAAATTCTTTTAACAAAATATAGGTTCTTTTTTCTTTCACTGGCGACGTAGCGCCGTCTAAAGGGAATTGGTTTTACTACAGCATATTGATTAGCTTGAAGAAAGGAAAGCTTTATTTACATTAGTATGACAATAATCATTTAACTATAATTTTTATTCATTGCACTGTAGTAAAGTTATTTTAACCAAATTCACAGTTTTGCTTATTCCGCATCTTCTATTTCTTTCTTATCTTAACGATTGTATTTTTAACTCATTATCTTGTGTTTCAAAAGGGATGAAGTTTGATTTCTGTCACTTTTGTGATGTCTTCATGGGTTTTCTACATTTTTGTTCTTAAATTTACATGCGGAACATTTTCATAAATTGAATATAAAAAAATTCATAAGAGGAAGGCACAATTTCCTATATGATCCTCCCCCTTCACCCTCCTTTCTCATTATTCAACATCTTTCAGCGCATTTCTGTCTGAATTTTATTTTGAACCTATCATTGTTGTATTTCAAAGATGAACCTTGAAATTGATTTTTATAAAATCTTTACTTTTAAAATATTTTAATTTGAAGATTGGTTTTTAATTTTTGTAATACGTGATAGTTTTATTTGGAAGACATATTTTAAGTTATTTTGATTTATATTTATTTTTAATACGTGATACCGTGATACGCCTTGATATTGTCATTTAATATAACAATTTTGTAAGTGCTTAATTTTTATTTATTTTTTATTATTTTGCAAAACTATTTATGAATTAAAATTACTCTTTTTTTTTTTTTTTTTTTTTTTTTTTTTTTTTTTTTTTCAGTAAAAATATATTTTAAATTTATACCGATTTGCAGTATATTTTTTGCAATGAATTGATATTTTGGATTGAATCCAAATAGTTTTACAAATATGGAAAGAAAAAAAAAATTAGAATCAAAGCTATGATTTTACACTAAAATATATTTATTATTGTCTTGGCAAAATAGAATTAAATTTATATCTTGCAAGTGAGTAAAATCTATTTCTTTCATTCCTTTACTCAAAATCTGTGATCTATTACCGTTGATATTAAGTTAATATAATTAAATCTTTGTATTTTTAATTTTGCGTAAGTAACGATCAGATTGCTTAGTAAACATGAAACGAGTGCAATTCTGTAGATCATAAGTTGATTTGATGAGGTAGGAAGGAATTTTATTATGGGATTAATTTACATGCATGATGCTCTGTTAAGTATTATCACAAATATTGATACTTTCTTATTTAGAATTATTGTTTTTTTTTTTTTTCGATAATTTATATAAATTCTGCCTCTCTTAATTATTACTACCATTCTTTTGGTCATATTTAGAGTAAAATTAGTAAAAGCTTAACATTTTAATTTTACTATGAGGAGTACGTTTAAATTTTGGATATTGACATTTCCTGAAATTCCCCCCCCCCCAATCCAAACAAAACATAATTGATTAAAGGGGTTTATACCGTTTAAGAGCAATGCGAAATGATAAAGGCGGGGTGTTTTAAATTTTATGCCGTGAAAAGATTTAGGTCCTAAATGTATGCATCAGTGATCCGTCAAGTTTTGACGGGTATTAACTAGTTTTCTTTCTTAAATCAGAAGTACGGACTGTCCATGATTCATGTTTCTTAAATAACATGTATTATTCTTGGTTAATATTATCAGTGAAGAAAAGAAATAGAAAACAAAACTGGGAATGACCAAGTTAAGGAAAAAAAAAAAAAAAATCAGCAGTATCCAAAGTATTAAATTAACTTTTAAAAAAACTAAAATGTTGCTTGTGCATTTCAGCTAAAATGTTTAAAAAAAAAAAAAAAAAAAAAAAAAATTGCCCGCTTCCTAAACCCGGATAAAAATATAGTTGATTTATGAATTACAAAATTACAACATTATGCATCAAATACATTTTATAAAAATAAATAAATAAATTCTTGAACCTCAGGAATATTTATGCAAACTAAACCACACCAACGTTAAATTTCTAAATTTAAATACTGGTTTTATACGTAGAACACGTTACATTTACACACTATTTATTATTATGATACCATATAACACAAAGTAAGATTCTTTTAATTTTATCTTCAAACTTCCCACTTAAAGAAAGGCAGAAATTACTCCCTATCGTATGCATAACCGAATGTATATATATATATATATATATATATATATATATATATAAACACATAAATTCTATTTTCTCTCCTATATTTTCTACTAAAGCAATTTTGTAGTTGTCATATAACGGCTATTTCTGGCAAAATTTAAGTTTTTTTCTGCACTTCAGACAAATCAAGCAAGATAAAAACATATATGCTGATGAAGAGTGCACGGTTGTGTTTATTTCTCAATTTTGTTGATTCCGAAACATGTGCAGAGATTTTTGTATTTGACCACATTTTTGAAAGAAATTAAAACAAATATTTAAATTTGAGAAGGTGACCAAATTTTAAAACTCTGACTTGAAGACAAACTAACGTCTGTCCTCGAATTAGGGAGACATTTAAAAGAATATTTGAGGACACATCAGATCGATATCTAATTGTATTATAAAAAAGTTACCTTGATTCATACATGTATGAATCAAGGTAACTTTTTTATTTTGTTTTATTAAGAATCACTCTTATGATATTGTGTATAAATAGCAAATAATGAGGAATTAAGAAGACATCAAAAAGTATTGATACAGCAAAATCCAACTTCCGTTTTTCTTTTCATGATTATAATACTAATGTATATTCTAGAAGCAAAAAGTGGCTCATTAAAGGACCACTTCACTCGCCATCGCAATATAAGCCGAAGCTAATATTATTCTATGGGAAATTTTCTTTATTTATAACTAATTAGCTAATGCATATTTTTAAATTCTGTTTTCACATTCAGAAAATTCCGAACTGTTACACTGATGCTCCTTTTTAAAAAACGTATTTTTTCCATTTTTACTATTTTATTTCGAAGTTGTAAAATACGAATTTTTAATATGTGAAATTTTTCATTTTGCAATTTCAAAATAAAATATTAAAAATGAAAAGAATTTGTTTTTAAAAAAGGCGTGTCAATTTAACAGTTGGGAATTTTCTGAATGTAAAAACAGAATTTAAAAATATCAGTTAATTAGTTATAAATAAAGAAAATTTCCATAGAATAACATTGCCTCGGCCTTCCGACAAGGGTAAGTGAAGAGGGCCATTAAGGTTGCACAACAAATTCCCTGTTTCTTCCTTCCTATGTTATCGTATGGGATTTTTGTTGCTTAGTTTTATAACGATCTGTCATTGAAAAATGAATTTTTTTTAACTTTCTATAATGTACTTGAAGTAATATACATATTAATACTGAGAAATTACTCTCATTAAGGTAAGATGAAATATTTATTAAAAAGACTTCAATGCCGGTCGCAAACTTACTGCAAACGTGCAAGCAAGCTCACATGTAAACATACTTACGACTTGCGGTTACAGCGTGTTTTGTATAACAAGTTGAGTTATTTTCATGTACTACAGTTAACTGATCATAAAATTATTAAACTGAATTATTAAATATATTACAATACCCCTTTTGAAAAAAAAAAGATTAAAGTCATTAATTAAAAGTTTTTAAAGATCAAGTCTTTCTGGTTTTTACCTAATTCGTGATGGGTAGCGTCTGTTTGTGACAGTTGTAACTTGGGTTTCTTCAGTAGGAAGAACTGCAGACTGTTGGGTTTCAGGAGTGGAGGACAGTTCATGTTGGGGTTCTGTATTTGACGAAGTGATGGAAGTTGGTTGATTGGAAGCTTGAGATGAAATAGGAAAATCCACAGGAATGGAAACATCTCTTCGTTCAGGGATTGACGGGCTAGCAGGGCGAATTTGATCAATGTGTGCTAAATATTTCTTGTTGTTTATTTCAATCAGCCAAGTCTTGGAACCTTTTGGTTTAATTAGTCTGCCATAAATCCATTTGTTTGAAGGATTCCTGTGGGATTTTACCCAAACATCCTGACCACAGGATAAATCCTTGTTGCTGGTATGAGATCTGTCAAAGTATTGTTTTTGACATCTTTGTTTTTTTTTCAACATGCCTTGCTGTACATGGATGTAGCAACTCCAAGACAGTTCTAATAGGACGACCAAGGAACAGCTCTGCTGGGGACAAACCAGTTGTAGAATGAGGTGAGGATCTATACTTGTGCAAGAATCTATTCACCTTGGCGGTAACTGTACTATCATCATTAGAGTCTAATTGCATCTTTCTAAGTGATTGTTTAAAAGTCTGTATAGTGCGTTCAGCCTGACCATTTGATTGGGGGTGGTATGCTGGAATGAGTGTCTGTAAAACACCACAGGATTTTAGAAAAGCTGCAAATTCATCTGAAACAAACTGGGGTCCATTGTCTGAAACAACTTCTAGAGGTAGTCCATATCTAGCAAACAGTTGTTGCAATACAGCTATGGTGCTTCCTGCTGTTGTAGATGACATTTTTGCTACCTCCAACCACTTTGAATAGCTGTCTACTACTATAAAGTAATTATTTTGGTCTTTCTGGGCAAAATCTAAGTGAATTCGGTCCCATGGTGCCTCAGGCCAGACCCATGATTGTAGTGGTGTGACACGAGGAGACTTAGCTGTAACTTGGCAAGCTTCGCAATTCGCAGACATGTCTTCTATGTCATGGTCTAAATTGGGCCACCAGAAATGACTTCTAGCAACTGCTTTCATTTTCACAATTCCAGGGTGAGTATCATGAAGCAGTTCAAGCAAGTGCTTTCTATAAACATTAGGGATTATTACCCTCATGCCCCATAATAGACAATTATTATCAACTGATAATTCATCCTTTCTGCTGAAATAAGGCTTAAGATCAGGACTCTCATTTTTAGATGGAAAACCATTTTGAACATATTTAATTATTACTCCCAAAATTTTATCACTTCTTGATGCACTGGCGATGTCAACAGAAGTTACTGGTAATTCTGACAGATGGGAAATTTTATAAATATCTAATGGGTACAGGTCTTTATTTTGATCTTCACTAGGTAATCTTGACATGGAATCAGCATTCTGATGTGCACTACCTTTTTTATATTTAATTATATATTTGTATGACGATAATAGCAATGCCCATCTCTGTAAGCGAGCAGCAGCCATGGTTGGTACTGCCTTAGTGGGCGAAAAGATGGTAACTAAAGGTTGATGATCCGTGTATAACATAAAGTTCCTTCCAAATATATATTGGTGAAACTTTTTGCAAGCAAAAATTATTGCCAAGGCCTCCTTTTCGGTTTGTGAATAGTTCATTTCAGCCTTAGATAATGTTCTAGAGGCATATGCTACAGGTTTTTCTTCACCATTTACAATGTGTGATAAAACTGCACCTAAGCCAACAGGCGAAGCATCACAAGATACTTGTAAAGGAAGATTTTCATCATAATGGGCCAATACAGCATCAGATGTTAGAAGATGTTTACATTGCTCAAAGACATCATTACATTCCTCAGACCATGTCCATGAGACATTTTTGTTCAACAGATTATACAGAGGAGATAACAAAGTTGATGAGTTCTTAATAAATTTTGAATAGTAGTTTAGTAGTCCTAAAAAGGATTTAAGTTGAGAGACATTTTCAGGGGTTTTTATCTTACTAATAGCCCCTAGCTTCTCTTGGGTGGGGTGAATACCATCTTTGTCAATAATATGACCTAAGAATTCAACATTACTCTTAAAGAATTTACATTTGTCAGCATTTAATTTTGCATTGTATTTTTGCAATCTTGCCATCACAGTCTCTAAAGTAGAAAAATGCTCATCTTCAGTAGCTGATGAGATTAGAATATCATCTTGGAAACATATCACATTTGGAATGCCTTGTAAAATTTGTTCCATTATCGACTGAAAGATTGCAGCAGCTGCTGATATACCATACATCAATCTGCTTGGTCGAACCAAACCCATGAATGTATTTAAAGTTAATAACTCTTGAGAATCAGCATCCAATTCGATTTGTTGGTATGCTTGTGAGAAGTCTAGTTTACTAAAATATTTTCCTCCTCTCAAGGTAGCAAAGAGATCTTGCTGTGTGGGCAAAGGATATTGATTCGGGTCAAGGGACTTGTTTACAGTTATTTTGAAATCACCACATAATCTGACAGAATTGTTCTTTTTCGGAACAACAACAACAGGTGTTGCCCATTTAGAATGTTCAACTAATTGCCATATGTTATTATTTACTAATCGTTTAATTTCATCAGAAACAGATTTTTTTAAAGCATATGGTACAGGCCTAGCTTTACAGAAAACAGGTTGACAATTTTCTTTCATTTTAAGGACAGCTTTAAAATGTTTAATTGGCTGATCACTTACCTTGAAAACATCACAATACTTTTTCTTGAGTGCTTCAACACTGTCTACACAATTTGAGGACACTGAAAATATATCATTCCAATTTAGCTTGAACACACATAACCAATTTTTTCCAAAAAGGGCTGGTCGATCACCTTTAACAATAATTAATGGTAAGTTATGACACTGGTTGTTACACTGTACTTCAGCAAGGATTTCACCTACTACTGGGATTTCTTTTTCATTGTAATCTTTTAATTTGGTAGTTGAAGACAATATTTCAGTTTTGGGTAAATTATTCTTCACCCATACTTCTGATGCAATGGAGACATCAGCTGCAGTATCAAGTTCCATGTTCAATGGTTTACCATTTGCAATCACAGAAATTACATACTTTTTCTTGCTTGAGACTTGGTTTATGGATTTCACAGCAAAGAGAGAAGCTTCAGAGTCATACTCAACCATTTCCACCTTTTTTGCTGACGAGGCTTTGTTTTTGCTCATGCACACTGGCAATGACGCCTTGTTTTTGCTCATGCACACTGGAGATATATGCCCACCTTTTCCACAAGCATGGCATTTTGCATTTTTATACTTGCATTTAGCAGGATCATGAGCAGCTCCACATCGGAAACATTTCGAAATTTTCATAGGTTGATAGTTTTTCTTTGCAGCAGTTGAGGAGCTCTGTCGAATTTTGTTGACAACAGGAGTAAGTGTCTTCATATTAGCTGCATCATTTTCAGCGATTTCGATAGCCATCGCTGTTTCCACCGCATCTGATAGCTTCAGATCTTTCTTTGCCAGGAGTCTTTTCTGAATATTTTCATTATTTAATCCACAAACAAAACGATCCCTTAATGCTTCATCAAGGAATGCACCAAAATCACATGTAGAAGCCAGCCGTCTCAATTCCACTAAATACTTGGAAACAGACTCTCCAGCTGTTTGATTTCATCGATGAAAGCGAAAACGTTCAGCAATGATGATTGGTGCAGGTTTAAAATGTTGCTTAAGTGTGATTTTTAACTCGTCATATGTGCACTCGCTCGGCACTTTTGGAAGTAGTAAATTTCGAAGAAGTTTATACGCATTTGAACCAATTGCTGAGATGAACACCGATACTTTCTTCTTGTCTTCCACATCGTTAGCAAGAAAAAAATGTTCAAGTTGTTCAATATATAAATTGAAATCATCTTGTTCTACATCAAATGAATGCAATGTGCCAATTAGGCCTAGCTTACTCATTATAGTAGGTAACGTAACACGTCAATGCAAATGAAAGTTCAAATCAAGTGAGTTCAGATTACTCGTCGCCAATATAATGTACTTGAAGTAATATACATATTAATACTGAGAAATTACTCTCATTAAGGTAAGATGAAATATTTATTAAAAAGACTTCAATGCCGGTCGCAAACTTACTGCAAACGTGCAAGCAAGCTCACATGTAAACATACTTACGACTTGCGGTTACAGCGTGTTTTGTATAACAAGTTGAGTTATTTTCATGTACTGCAGTTAACTGATCATAAAATTATTAAACTGAATTATTAAATATATTACACTTTCAGTTCTTTGAACTTTTTTTTTTAGCTTAATGAGCTAAAAAAATTAAATCAATTGATTAAAAAAAATGCTCATTGATTATGTTCAAAGAGTAATATTTGTTAGTTATAGAATATTACTCAATTCAATAATTATTGAATATTAAACAGAATACGAAAAGCTTCATTGAATGAGATATCCTCATCAAACTAAGCAACAAAAGATCCATTGAATAATATGTGGAAGAATGGTTGAAACTGACTGACATACAGCCATTAATTCTGATGTTCTGATATGGTAGGAAAAAAAAAAAATCATTCAAATCAAAAATCATTTCTCTGAATATATATTCAGATAAAATTCAGATTTCCCAATATTGATATACTTTTTTTGGTGCTATACAGTCGGCAGCAAAAGTATCCAAGCATTAGCCAATAATTCCGATATCGAAAAAGTACACTTAGTACTGTTTTGTTAAATAAATCCTTGTCGGGTAATGTTCTTAGACTGACTAAGAAAACTCGACATGGGTTTATTAACAAGGCAGTATGAAGTGTACCTTTTTTGCACAGGGATTATTGCTAGTGCTCGGATACTTTTGCTGCCGACTGTTTATCACCAAAAAATATATATCAGTACTGGGAAACAATATTCACAAATCTAAGAAATTGATATTGAAAAGTATCATAAAATGTTATTCAGAAATATTTGAAAAAAATATTTTAGAATATCATGAAGTAATATTCAAAGACCTCAAAAATAGATATAGCTGAATATCTAAAAATATTATTCAGAAATATTTGAAAAAAATATTTCTAAATATCCAGAAGCAATATTTGAAAATCTGAAAAATTAATATAGCCAAATATTTAAAAATGTTATTCAGAAATATTAGACAAGTGTATTGAGAAATATCTTGAAACAATATTCAAAAATCTATAAAATAGATATTGCTAAATATTTAAAAATATTATTCAGGAATAACAAAATATAATATCAGGCAATATCTGAAAATGTTATTTAATAATGTTAAAATATAATATTTACAGATGTCTGTAAATATTGACCAACATTAATAAATGTCAAAAAATAATATTCCTGGATATCTTTTAGGGGGAGAGGGGGGGGGGGTCATTTTACGTTGGCCAATATCAAATTTTTATATTGGCCGATATTTTTGTGTTACCTGGGCAGTGCAAAAGTCAAAAAGTACCTTTCATGACAAAAAATCTTAAATTGGAGGATTATTTATACAAATAAAACCATCCCAACATTCAATTATTAAGTTTCGTTATTATCCGAACATAAAACAAGAACAACACAGTTTAATCTCCAGATTTCTCACTCCTCAACTAATTGAAATATAAAAATAAAAAAAAACATCCTAGCTAGCAACTCTAATTTTTTGAGGAAGATCTTCGTAAAATTAACGATGATTGGGTTCTTCCTACTCAAAATAACTAAGAAGTAAGCAAATAATTATATGTGAATATAAAATTATGAAAAGATTATTCTTTTATTTATGAATAATGAAGGACCAGGAAAAAATATTTTAATTTTATGGCAATATATATACATATAAATCCCCTGCTTTTTTACTCTTACATTATTTCACCAATACAATTTGTGTTAAGGATTTAATTGTTACTTCAGAAAAAAAATTACAAAAAATGTTTTTCTCTAATTAAATTCAGCAAGATAAAGACCCATGGCATATATTAATAAGAAGGCCAATGGTATTTATTTCACAGTTTTGCTAACCCTCCCAAAAATGTGCTCAAAGTTTTTTTTTTTTTTGAGGATCCGAATTTCGAAGACGCATGGTCACCTCAGGACATTTACAGTCGGCTGCAAAATTATTCGAGCACTAGCAATAATCCTTGCCAAAAAAAAGTACACTTAATACAGCTTTGTTAAATAAATCCTTGTCGAGTCATGTTCTTAATCAGTCTAAGAACATGATTCGACAAGGATTTACTTAGCAAAACAGTCTTAAGTGTACTTTTTAAATATAGGAATTATTGGCTAGTGCTCGAATAATTTTGCAGCCGACTGTACTTTCCTTAGGTAGTAGGGCCGCGGTAGCCCAGTCGATAGAGCGCCGGCCTCGTAATTGGAAGACTGCGGGTTCGGTACTCGAGCCGGCCAAAGACCGTTGTGTACACTAATGGTAGCTGGTGCACGTAAAATCTGTCGTGGCCGCAATGTCTTCCATGCTCCCATGAAAAATTATACCTCTGGGGGTCACCGAAGCGGGAGAGCCATCCCTTCCGTGGAGGATCAAAATTGTGATGGCATGTCTCCGGACCACCTCTAAGGGTGTGTCCCAGATCATCGTCAATTGCCCATCTGCGCATCACTAGTGCGACGTAAAACCCAGCCAGCCAGCCTTAAGTAGTAAATGCTTTTTCGGGGATCCAAAATAAAAAAGTTCAAAATTTGGGAACAGTCCTCGAATTTCACAGATTCATAATTACCTTTTAGGGCTTAAGGGAGGCATACTATTGTAACAATCCCAACTATCGTAGATCACAAGTCGGATCGTACACTCCGCAGCAAGAATATCCGAGCACTAGCAATAATCCCCGTCTTAAAATGGTACACTTAATACTGCTTTGTTAAATAAATCCTTGTTGATTCATGTACTTAGTCTGTCTAAGAACATAATTCGACAAGGATTTATTTAACAAAGCAGTGTTAAATGTACTTTTTTCAGACAGGGATTATTGCTAGTGGCTAGTGCTCGGATAATTTTGCTGCGGAGTGTACGATCCGACTTTTGATGTACGATATGATGAATGATGATGCGATCCGCGATTGTAATGAAATGCTCGCCCTCTGGTGGGCTACGGTGAAATTACAATAAACATGGTTTAATTCGAATTCCATATAGCCGCCATTGCTAGCCGATGTTTAGTTTCACATATATTTATTGAATAAAAATGAATAAATACGGTAAAAAAGATAACACATACTTTTGTGTGCCACAGTGTAAATCCAAAGCATCAAGAAATCCAGAATTGAGCTTCCATTTATTTCCAAATGACGAATTTAAAATTGCAGTTGCTTCGGCTAATGGAAGTAAAGAATTAATCAGATGATTTGAAATTAATATTTGTTCAACTTCAGTTAAAAATCTACTTCCGATCGAACTTTGAATAAACTGAAGTATTTTTTCCAAAAACAATCAATTTTCCATAATGTAATGGCGGAGAAATTATAGTACGAATATTAAGTAGAATAACAAGAACACTATTGGAACACACGTGGCTAATGTTTACTAACAACTGCAGTGTTCACAAAGCGCCGTCTATCGATCATTACAAACGCGGATTGTTCCCCCCTGTTGGACTTTCTTCCAACGTCACAGACTTTTGGAACCATAGAGGTAAAGGATTAAATATCTACCTCCATGTTTGAAACTCCCTTCAAACCTAAACTGTTCACCGTTAACTGATTGATTGGGTGTTGTTTTATTTCGCGTGGATTTTAAAAAGCTGTAAACATTGCGAAACGCCTCCACTTTGTTTATAATTAAAATGTCATTATTTTCGTTTATTTTGGTAGAAGTGTTTAATAAATAAATAGTTCTCTTTAATTTTTTAATTGCCAGAGGTATTTGTTTTATATAAAGTAATTTAACTTATTCTTTTGAAGTATAATGGAAAAGTAATATGACTACACCTAAAACTGAAGGCACTGTAGGTAATCTAATTGATTTTTCTCCTTCTGAAGAGAAATTGACCGAATTTTTTCCATCCGAGGAGAAATTAACTGAATCTGAAGTTTCAGAGGATAAGCATGGTGCGTTGTGCGAAGATAGTGATGCAGCTCATAATATTTCTACGCCATCTGTTTCCGAAACGAAACTTTACTCTCGCCTATGTGGTTATTTAAATAAATTAGGAAACCAAAAAATTTTAAAAACATTTAGAAAAAGATGGTTTGTCTTTAATGAAAATAACTGTAAGCTGTATTATTATCGATCACCAAACGATCAAGTGCCTCTTGGTGAAATAGATATTTCTCAAGCAACATTTTCATTTGACGTTACTGATAAAGAACGCAGTGGTTTGTTCACAATCAGGTCAACTTTTTATGTTTGTTGTTCTTTACCTTTTCAATAAGAAAATTTCCGAGCGTATTTTGATTTTTAAATATTAATTTTTTTTATTGCAATATTTTCTTTTTCCATATGTATGTTAATTTTGCACTACGCACCTCACATGAACATGAACGTATGCAAGCACACACGAAAAATGAGACTGTCGCTCTGAATATGTAGCTTATTTCTCCCAAGCCTTTTCTAATTTATGTATTTAATGCAGGCGTGGATGTGTTCAGGGTTTACCCCAGATTTCAGGGTTTTTACTCTCATCCATCTGTATTTTCATATTTCCTTATAAGTTATTTTTTGTTCTCATTGGTTCTTCATTTGTTATCCAGGTGATATGTGAATGAAATCTAAAAGGATTGAGGGCTTCTGGCCTAAATAGTTTGAGTATTAATAATTAAGTTAAATACCTTAGTTATGCTTCATTATTCTATGTCAGAAAGCCTTTTCGCAGGAGGATCCGCCGCATCATCTGTGCCGACTACTTGTAGTGTATTGTGACTGTTGACATCTCGGTCTTGGTCTTTATTCACAAAAAGATGGCGCCACACTCTGTCAATTTCGGCCAATTCGTGGTCATTAATCACATTTTTATTATGCGCGATTTTGATGCTCTCTCTAAAAAATGCGTAATTCTGGTTATTGTAGTTTGCTAACTTGGTTACACTGTTAAAAACTATTTCCATATTATTTTCTTGATGGTATCTAGCAAGAGCCGTAGTAGCATCGAAATTGCGCATAATAAAAATGTTATTAATGACCACGAATCGGCCGAAATTGACAGAGTGTGGCGCCATATTTTTGTGAATAAAGACCAAGACGTCAACAGTCACAATCCACTACAAGCATTCGGCACAGATGACGCAGGGGATCCTCCTGTGAAAAGGCTTTCTGCCATGGAATAATGAAGCATGACTAAGGTATTTAACTTAATTATGAATAAGCTTCGTTTTAAAGAGTTTTTGTAAAAGTTTGAGTATTTAATATTTTGGGCTTTTTCTAATTTGAGGCTCTAATTTTCAGGGGTTTTACCTTTGAGTCACAATCACCCCTGTTAATGTAAGTTGATTAGTAGAAAAAAAAGGACATATAATTTAGGTTTTGCAATATAAAACTATTTTTTTTTTTTCTAAATATGAAAACAATATTGCTCTGCTTTAAGTGATATGTTTATATTTCTAATTTGATTGCCACAAATTATTTAATATGCCTACAAACTGGGGATCGGAATTAGAATCAGCAAGGTGGGTGACAAATGGCAACTTAACATTGTTTTCTTAGTTGCCATTATGTTTGCACTAATGTACCATTTTAAAATACAAAAACATGCATAAACATTGTACATAAACTGTAATTACTTTATCTAGTTAGGTTTATTTTATTTATTTATTTTTTTTTAAATGTGTTAGTGCTAATATTTTTATAAGAAAGTTGAGAATTTAATTCTATACTTTGTTGCTAGTGCATTTATTTTCATTGCACATTATAATGGCTCACTGAAGGGAGAAAAGAATGTTAAGTGTCAAAGTGATGACTAGGTATAAAATTGTGGTCGTCAAAATGAAATACTTAGTTGCAAAATACAACTAATGACTGCTAGTTTTGAGCCCTGCTACAAACATTTATTAAGATTTTTTATCAAATTCAAGCTTTATATTTTTTCTGCTATAATCCAGTCTAATTTAGCTTCACATACATTATACATGAATATTTAATTGAGGAGTCTAATCAGGTCTACTGTAATTTAAAAAAAAAATAAAGTAAGAGCAGAGAATTGGTGTGATCATTCAGTACTATTAATTGCATATTTTCGGTATCTGCATATCCATAATGGTTATCCCTTTTAGATCCATCTCTGTTTAGGTACAATCAGGGTTGGCAAGTTTTTCACATACGAGCAATTCTCTGAAAAGTGGTCATTTCATGTCCCAGTAATCTTGAGGGCATATTTTTAAAATCACAAAAACAAAAAGCTGTCAGAACTATCAATATTAATTAGTTATGCATATAAACTGTAATTCTTTGGTTACTGGAATTTAAATATAGTTTTAAAATATTTTTTGAAATGCAAAATATCATTCCCTCACTGTGTCCCCATTCACACATGCAAGTAAATAAAATGGTTTCTATGGTATTAAAGCACGTATATTTAGATTATTTTAATTGAAAATTTGTTAAACATACTTTAATAAATATTTATTCATTATACTACATTTATATATTATGCAATGAAAGAAATTAGAACACACTTTATTGTTGTCCCTGGTATTAGATATCATTCCCTCATCAAACTATAATCACACCCCTACTTACTCCATTAATGGCAGCACGTGCTTTATATAAGTCAAACTTAATTTGTATAGCAGCAAAGTAAAAAGCCATTTTGTGTTCTGTTCGAAACGTTTTACAATGAGTTGCATAAGGCTCTCAAACGTTAGATTGAAATACAGTATTTTTATTATACGTCATTCCCTCATTCATTATAAAGTTAACTAAAAGAAATCAAATTTGCTTTTTTATGTTATTATAGTAATAAAAATAGGTTTTAATAAATATTTAGTGTTTGAAAATACAACTAAACCTAATCATATTTTTATAAAGTAGTTTTTAGAAGAAATTTGTCATTCCCTCACTTTTAATATTAATAAAAATAATACTATTTCAAAAAATTATCAGATGCAGTTTGGTTTATATTATTTTTTATTAACTGTAATGTATGTGTACATGCACAAAAAAAAAAAAAAAAAAATAATAATGGAGCAATTTTATTTGGGCTAACTCTTTTTTTTTTTTTTTTTTTTTTTAAAAGCCCACTTTTCAGAGAATGACCCATATGACAGTTTTTGATGGTTTAAACCGTCACGTCAAAAACCTCAAATTTTATACCTCTTGGCATACTTTAAACAATTAAATTGTTTTTTATAAATTGGGGCTATTAAATTATTTCTTTCTGCATGCATTTAGTGTTTTTACAAGTGTATGAGTGACATTTTTATAACTGTATACTTTAAAAATATTTATAACTGGTGTTTGTGACATTTTTTCACTCGATGCTTTTGGCATTTTTATAACCAATGCTTTTGAAAATTTTAAAACCTGTGTTTGGGTCATTTGTTATTCATATTTTTATAACTAATGCATGTAAAACTTTTATAATCGGTGCTTTTAAAAATTTTATAACCAGTGTTTGACATTTGCTATTGATATTTTTTATAACCAATACTTACAAAATTTTACATCCAGTGCTTTAAAATTTTCTTTTTATAATAGGTGCTTTAAAAAAAATTAAACTAGACAATACTTTAAAAAAAAGTGATCCAGTGATTTTAAAGAGTTTTTGTAACTGGTACTTAAAAAATTTTAAACTGTTGCTTTTAAAAAGTTTTTTTGAATACTGTCATCTTGGCAAATTTTTAAAAAATATGCCCAGGAAAGGAGCAACCATAACTAGATTTTATCCTCTGTTTGCCCTTTAGATTAAAAAAAAGCAAAAAAAAAAAAAAACGAATTGCTCTGCTACTCTCTGATCTTGATCACTGAAACCTCCGACACCTGAAAATGAGTCCTGCAAGAAATAGTTGAAGAATTATAAAAATGATATAGATGCTGTTTTAAACAGTTCTTTCAATAGACAAATAAATACAGAATAAAAATAAAGAAAAAAAAAAATTCCCTCTTTGTACTTTTAGAACCTCCCTGTCTAAAGTCTTGTCTAGGGCACCTATGAGTTCCTGTCTAGAGCAGTAAAAAGTCTCTGTACTGTTTAATAATGATTTCAAAGTTTTTATTTTATCGGTAAAAATAATATAAACATATTTTTTTTTTTTCATATTTTACTTTTTCTTTCAGTGTGCCTGGTAGAGATTATTATTTGGAGGCAAATAATAGGCAGACATGTTTATTTTGGCTTCAAGAGCTTCAAAAATATCGTCGAGCTAACAGTTTAATGCGAACCAAGTTAATAAATGATGAATCATCGTCTGCAAATGACTTAACTGGTGTAAGTATCAATATATTTAAATTCTGAAGAGAATTTAAAAACTTTTTTCCTAATATTTTATATTGACACTTTGAAGTGTGTATATCAGAATATTTTTTTATATAAATCAAAAAGTTTTGTTTTAATAAGTGAGTTCAATGTCACATCATAAAATAGTATATAATTAAGTATTAAAAGTTAAAAAAGAAAAGAAAAAAAATGTTATTAAAATGAAATTAAATAAAAAATTACAGTGTATGTAATATTGATAATTGCGATGAAATATATTTACTAATGTCATAATCTATATATATAAAATCGTTCTTCCTGACTGACTGAGTGAGGGGGTGATTCATCATCGCCCAGACCAAACCCCTGGACCTAGAAGCATGAAATTTTGTGACAATGTTCTTTCTATGACGTAGGCATCCACTAAGAAGCGATTTTACAAAATTCGCCCCACAAGGGGAAAAGGGTGGGGGGCTAAACGCGATTTCACAAAATCCTTCATATCTCAAACAAAAAAACAGATATCCGTAAAATTTTTGCTTTAAAATAAAGCTAATACAAATGTCTAAAAATCGATTTCTGGAATTTTAGAAATTCGGTCTCCAAGGAAGGGGGGGGGAGGAGCAAAACGTGATTTCACATAATCCTATATATCTCAAACAAAAAAACAGATATACGGGAAATTTTTGCTCTAAAATATAGTTAATGAAAATATCTAAAAACCAATTTCTGGAATTTTAGAAATTCAGCCCCCAGGTGGGGCAGCAAGGGGGGGGGCTATGGGGCAAAAACAAATAGAAATACAGTTAGGCCGTTTAAAATTGGTACAGATAGGTTTTAAAGGCCTGCAATTCAAATGGGGATATTTTCAAAAGTGTAAAGTTATTAGGAGGGGCGAGAGGGGGGAGGGCAAAAAATAAGAATAGAGTTAGATCGTTCAAAATTGGTATATAGAGATTTTCGATACTTACAAATCGATTGCGGATATTTTCGAATTTGTAAAATTATTAGGAGGGGCGGTAAGGGGAGGCTATGGGCCAAAACGAGTAGAAATACAGTTAGACCATTCAAAATTGGAACAGATAGGATTTAGAGGCCTGCAAGTCGAATGGGGATATTTTTAAAAGTGTAAGTTATTAGGAGGGTTGGGAAGGGGGGGGCAGAGGGGCAAAAAAAAGTAAAATAGAGTTAGATCATTCAAAATTGGTACATAGAGGTTTTCAATACCTACAAATGGATTGCGGATATTTTCGAATTTGTAAAATTATTGGGAGGGGCAAAAAAAAAAAAAAATAGAGATAGATTGTTCAAAACTGGTGCATAGAGGTTTTTGATACCTGCAAATCGATTGCGGATGTTTTCGAATTTGTAAAATTATTAGGATAGACGGGAGGTGGGGGGGGGGGGGGGTGAAGCGGAAAAAAATAGAAATAAGAGTTAGAGCATTTGGGAATTTTTTCTGAAGGCAGTGGGAAACCGGTGCGACATTTTTCTTAATCAGATTTTGTTTCTCCTTTTTTTTTTTCACGTGATAAAAAATAATGCAATTTTGAGAATTTAGTAATTATAGCGATTCATTTAAAAATGGAGACCAGCGAAGCGGGCGTTGCCTGCTAGTGTATTATATTCTGTGAAAGATTCATAGGCAATTTTTGGAAAAAAAAAAACTGAAAAGCCTTACTGTTCTGGTGGACCACTATAATTTATATCTTACTGATTTGTTGATTGTTTTTGTGGTCCTGGACCAATAGACCACTGTTAATTTTGAGCCCTGAAAAGAAATATTTAAGATATTACTAGTTAGTACTAGTAGATACGATATTGCTACTAGATAGAGTACTAGTAGAGGAGACCTGTGTACCTAGGGATACCCTGCATTGAATACTATTTAGTTTGTTTTACTATTCAGTTGGGTGAATAACAGCACCAGTTGCTATTTTCGCAGTCATTTTGAAATATTTGAGAGGAAAGTGTTGATAATTTATAAGTAGATTTTTTTTTTTTTTTTTTGGTCTAACAAGGAAGCATTTGAAAGGTGTCTTCTTCATAAAACACCAGAAAGTGAAAAAATTATCGGCTGAAATGAATTACAGTGAACACAAAAAATTATCAAAATTAAGCGTATTTGGCGATTTCATACTGTTAAGCGACTGATTTTGAGTACTTGGCAGAGAAGCAAAACACGGTTCTGTTGGAAAACGGCAATCTCAATGCTAGCAAAATTATCGCCTAACAGCGTTAAATCGCCAAGAATGCTTAATTTTGATAATTTTTTGTGGTCGTTGTAATTCATTTCAGCTGATAATTTTTTCACTTTCTGCTGTTTTATGAGGAGTAGAATCACATATATTTTTTAAATATTTTTTGATGACGACACATTTTGAATGTTTCCTTGTAAGATAAAATTATACAGTTAATCTATTTTGTTGTTTTATAAAAATAAGTCAAATACTACCTTTCCTTCATTTCTAGTATATAATTTTGCTTGTTTTATTAAGTATTAAGCGAGATAGTAAATAAGTGTCTTCTTTGTCCAAGTTTTTAAGTAGAAATCATTTTGAATGTAATTACCCAGTCTTGCATCTAGGGCCACATAGCTGCCTTGTACCTAGGGTGCCTTGACCTTAGGTACAGTATTCATCATATTCTTCATGTTGTTACTATTTTATTAAAAAAATTTTCATAATTAAATAGAGGAAAATTGTTTTAATTGATATTGTGGGAAATATTGCCAAATCCTTATCTTTAGCATTTATTTCTATAAACATTCTTACAATCATTCATGTGTCGTATGTATGGTCTGTTAATCAAAAACATATTCATCGATGAGGAATATTTGAGTTCAAGTGTGACTGACGATTAGATTCCTCCCTAAACTGCCAAAATAATGATTTTCCTGTGGAAGAGAATGAGTCAGCAATGATGGAGCTTATCGTTTTTGCATTAAACTCTGTTTCTTTTCCTGTAGAATTTTTGAAACCTTGGACATCTAATTACATCTCATGTTTGATGCCTGAACAAGTATGACTTTAAAAAAAAGTAAAACCTAGTACATTAAAGAAGAGATGTAGAATCCTGACAGACACTCTAGAAAAGCCAGTGTATGCAGCTCACATTCGGAATTAGTTTTTCAAAGTTAAATAATTTATATAACCTCTGTGAATAGTTTTATGCTTTCTGCGACAAGACTTGTTTGCGCGAACCATTTCTGCTAGACAATATTGACATATTTTGTGATTTACACATAATATGTTTATGTACATATAATTATAAAGATATCAATAATTATTTAATAGACTGTTGAAGAATTCTGAAATATAAGACATGAGTTTCTATTTTCTACTGAAATTTAGGAATATCTTTAATTTTTATGAGAAAATCTTTCAGCAAGTGACAATTTCTTTTCTGCGACAATGTTCCTGTGTTGCTTAAATTCTGCCACAGGGTTTATGACAATACTTGTGTATAATTCACCAGTGTTTTGGCCCATTGAAATTTAAATACAGTCAACACTCATTATAGTGACCAAACATTATAAAGACCTTTCCATTATAACGACCAGTTATAAAATCCCCAACTATTTCTCTGTGTACTGTATGATGTTTTACTTCTGGCATAATGACCATTCATTACAGTTTAATTCCAATATATATGGTTTCGGAATTCAGTGAACAAACTTCCAAGTATTTTTCCAGATAGAAAATGTTTCTAAACATCTAACTTGTAATGACTTTTATTATTGTTTTGCTAAGCTTCTTAAAAGTAGAATTTACAGTGTAATGGACAACTATATTTTGCAAAAATCACATATGGAGAAAAGAAAAACAACCATTTGTGATACTTATTTTTGAGAAAATGAATATTTTGTATTTCTATAATAAATAATCTCTAAAAAATAAAGAGTTAAATTGAGCACGTTTCATTTGTATTAAATATATTTAAAACACTTTAAACACACATAAATATAAATTTATTTAAAAGATGTTAAAATTTTTTTATCCAAAGCTTTTCGCTTTAATATTAAAGCATCATCAGGGATTTATGATTCGTTTCCATTGCGCAGTTTTAAATATGTTTTCTTTTTACAGTCAACAGTTAAGACTTTTAATAACGTGATATATTTTAAATATCAGCCAAAAAACTATATGAATTCCAGTAGATGTTGGACCAAGGAGTTAAGAAAATTGAGAGAAGCTGGAACTATTGAATATCATACAAGGTTATTGTAGGAGAAAAAACATCATGAATTAGCATGAATTAGTCTATCAAATTCCCATAGAAAGCAATAAAGAACTTTTCTATTATATTGGACAGACTAAGAGGACTTTAAATAAAAGAATACAAGAACATATACGAAATATCAAAGAAGCAAATAGTTCTACTCTGGTCGACTTCATTTATGCCAACGCAAACGCCAACCTTATATGGGATAAAGCCAAAATTATTACAGCACCATCTACTATCCAAGAACTTTACATTTCCGAAGCTATTCATATAATTAAATGCAAAAATGCAATAAATTCCAAAGATGCTGCAATTTTACCAATAATTTGGCACAATATTATCAAATAGTTAATAGTTTATCTCTATATAATGCTAATTCATGATGTTTTTTCTCCTACAATAACTTCGTATGATATTCAATAGTTCCAGCTTCTCTCAATTTTCTTAACTCCTTGGTCCAACCTCTACTGGAATTCATATAGTTTTTTGGCTGATATTTAAAATATATCACGTTATTAAAAGTCTTAACTGTTGACTGTAAAAAGAAAACATATTTAAAACTGCGCAATGGAAACGAATCATAAATCCCTGATGATGCTTTAATATTAAAGCGAAAAGCTTTGGATAAAAAAATTTTAACATCTTTTAAATAAATTTATATTTTACGTGTGTTTAAAGTGTTTTAAATATATTTAATTTCTATAATACCTTTTTTCTCCTTTATTTAATAATTTAAATTCTGTTTTAGATAAAATTTCAATTTTAGAATCAATGATAAAAAGTAATTTGTGTATTTAATTGGAATCTCTTTAAAAATTGCCTTTTTTTACAGACCTGCTGAGTATGCATGCACAATTTTTTTTTAAATTATTATTATATCCATTATAGCAATCACTCATTAGAAGGATCTTTTGTTATGGGACACAGAGAGTTGTTATAATGAACATAGATTGCAGTTATTATATGATAAATAAATGTATACCTGATATTGTTTCTTTTATAAAATACATGTTTATATATTTGTTTTTTGTTCATTACTTAGTGAAATCTAACTTTAAGGAGATGGTCCTAGGTACAATTAGATCTTGTACCCAGGGATATATACATATGTGAAGTGTATATACCCGGTAGCAGAAATCGTGCAGCACGGCAGCAATGCTGCAGAATTATCTTGAAGCTTGCAGAATGATCTTGAAGTTTGCAGATTTATTTACCAATTTACAAAAACGGAAAAAAAAAAAAAAAAAAAAAAAATCATAAGAAAACGAAAAAATGCGACTGGAAAAAAATCTCGAGTTTGTTTTCGCTACGATCGTTCACCACGCACGCTACGCTGAAGAACCAAAGAATATTGTATAGAAAAATTCCTCTCTCGTTTTCTCTTCGCGATCTGCCTCTCCCACCTGCAATCGAAGTGGAATGATCTTCTTCGTAGGGAGAAGGAGAGAGCTTGGGAAAGAAGCGCTAGTCACACTCGATCGTTTGGTCATTTTTAGATTCCTTATGTTCATAGTGCACATGCTCCATTTTTTTTTTTTTTTTTTTTTTTTTTTTTCTTAATCGTTGATGCGTTAGCACGTGTTATAGATTGAAGTATAATATTTTCTGTGTAATATTTCTTTTATCATGTCATCTAATGAAAAAGTTATTTGTTGTTTATGTGAAACAACAGTAATTTAAAAAAATCTAAAACCGCATTACACTCGATGTAAAATTTTTTTCATTTTGTATGTCAATCCCTGTCTCAGAGGCAATATGTGAGAGTTGGGGGTCAATAATAAGCAGTGTAATGGGAAAAAGACCAAGATGTAATGATGGCTCATTAGAAGATATTGGCACATCAGATATGCGTATCTTTATTATGCTTAATGGTCCTGAAAGTGGATTTAAGCATACATGCAAATTTTTGAAAGCTGCATTAGTTGAAAAGTATGGCATGTCCTACTTTCAACATTTTAAGCATGTCTCAACAAATGTTACTTTTAAACATGCTGTTACTTCAAAAGTAGTTAGCAGAGTTATTAATAACTCTGATTGTTTACCATGTTATAATTTTGAAAGATTGAACTGTGTTTAAGTTACTTTTTTTGCTTTTGTGTTTAAGTTACTTTTTTTTTTTGCTTTCAGGTATTACATTTCTTTTAACTTGCATTAACTGCTGTTTCAATATTAAGCTGTGTAAACATTTATTTATTGTCTGCATGTATTAAAGGCATCTGTCATATATTTTAAAATGCAAATTTTGCTTTAAAAAGAAAGTAATTTATCATGAAAGTAAAGCTTGGCTCGTCGTTCAGAGTCGCAGAAAAATTTTGGCTTCTGAAACTGGTGCTGCAGAATGATACAAAAACATCTGCTACTGGGTGTATATATATAAAAAAAAAAAAACTTTCTATTTATTGGAATTTATATTTAAAAAATAAAATAAGAACAAATTATTTATTAGCATTAAATTTTCATTGCTATGTATCATTAAAAAAATGTAAGTAAAAGCAAATATTTTTTATACGTATGATGTGCAATTATGAAAAAAGTTTATTTTATTTTTCACATGTAAATATATTAATTACCCCTTAACCACAATATCACAGTTCACATTTCCAATGAAAATCAAATAAAATATGTAATTTTCTAAATGTTTATAAATATATGTTTTTTTAACATTAATTTTTCGCATGTAAATAAATATTGCCTCTTAATCATGACATAATTTCCTACTAAATATATTTTCACTGCAGTCTTTTGCATTATAATTGGTATTTTATCATATTTTGGAGCAAAAAATATGTGTAGGTTTAAAAAAGGGGTTGACAAGGAATACTCACAAATTCTACCAATTTATATGCACAATCATTACTTTGGAACAGAAATATTGAAGTTTAAAGATTCAACCATTATTTTGTTTGGAAATTGTAACACCATTCAGTTAATCTGTTTGGTTTTATTTTTATTTATCTTTTTTTTTAAACACAAATTGTTTATTTATTCAAATTGTATTTTATTTTGCTTGTACAAAATACATCTGTAAGTTTTTTTTTTTTTTTTTTTCTTTTTTAGAAATTAGTTTTGAAAAGTGATAAGAAAAATAAAATTGTGCTTTTTTAAATTAAGTTTTTTGTTTTTTTTATTGTTTAGTTGATGAGGGATGAGTGGGTGTTTTGAGATTATTTTCTGACTGAAGAATTTCTCAAACGTCTTTCATGTAAGCAATATGAAATACAGTTTAAATAAAATTAATAAATAAATAAACAGTTCAAACTTTAAAAAATTTTAATAGTCAAGTCAAATAGATAAAGTAACAACTTCCAGCAGGATGGTGGAATTCTTGAACTTTTCTGTTTTGCAGTAACGATTGCTCATATAAATTGACAGGGGTGTATATCTTGACCCTTTTCTGTAAATTATTTTGTTTATGATTGGTATGTTGCAGTTTGTAAATGTTCCTTCGGGGTACTGAAAATCGAAGAAAAGAGAAAAAATTAAAAACATCTAAATTGATTTCTAAATTTTCTAGCTAATGATCTTTACTTCATTGTCTTATAAATCTTATTTTACTATATATATATATATATATATATTCCTAAACATAATTATTCTGTTTCTAAGTTGTAGTATATGTTTTTTTTTTTTAATAATAACTCTAAGTTTATTTCCAAATTGTAAAAAAAAAAAAAAAAAAGATGAAAGTAAGTTGTTTATTTTTAATGGTAAAAACCATTTTATACAATTAATAATTTGTCTATATATTTATTCCACAGCGTCCACAAAGTGGTTTGTTGGCTCAAATTTCTTCTGGAGAAAGTCCAGGAAGTGATGTAAAGAAAGATGTGCCTTTAATGAAGCCAATAGATTGTCCTTCTGATGTCATTGGTGAAGATTCTGCGGCTGGCAGTCAGAATGCTTTATCAAATGCTCATCAGAAGCTAAATCTGATTTATAATCAGCTGAAAACAACTGCAAGTTTTTCAAAATATGACAAATCACCATTGAATTGTAAGTTTTTTAAGTGATATAATATGTAATTACGAAAAACAATTTTTCAGTTAGAACATTCTTTGAAGAGATTAACTTCTTGTAACCTTTTGTTGTTTGCACTCGTTCTTATTTTAAACAGTGAACTCCACCTTTTGATGTTCCTTTAAGAAGTTTCTGTGTTTAACAAAAATAATTTTAAGTATTCATGTTTACATAATTTAAATTTTATCTTTCAATCAATGCAGTTAATGTTACTGATACATATATATAGATACAGTCAAACCTCGTTAACATGAATCTTAAGAAGGATAAAAAATTTATTCATGATATCAGTAACTAATCTTCATATAACTAAACTAATCTTCATTTTGCCAGGGATTGTGGAAACAGTTCATTTAAAAAGTAATTCATGTTAACAGTGTTCACGTTAACCAGGTTTAACTGTATATGTATACACCAATGACATTTGAAGAATTACACATGGACACACAAAATCCTTTTTTTAAAATAATGTATTGTTTTAGAAAAATACCGAACAACTTAATTTTTTTTTTTTTTTTTGGTAATACAGCTGACCAGAAAGAATTAAAATTAAGTAAGTGCAACAAGTTTTGATGGCTAAACAAATGAATCTAATTTTATTTCAATCAAATTTACTTTTTTTAGTAAATTTGTGAAATAATTAATAAATTAATTATAAGTTATTTCCGAATTTTGTGTAACAATATTTATTCATTGAGATTTTTTTTTCTAAAAATTTCTCTTAGCAAGAGAGGGGGGGGGGGATTTTAAAGGTGGAATTTTAAACTGAAAGTAAAAACATTACCTAGATAACATAAAGGTGACTGGGTATTTAGGTTTTAATTATAAAGACATTTACATTTTTGCATAATTAGTAGCATTGATATTTCTTTAAATATCATTGATATTTCTTTAAATATTATATGAACAAAGTCATATTATAACAACTAGGATGAAAACTCATCATTAGAATTCGGTAATTTTCGGATTTATATTCATGTTGTAGTAAAATTAATAATGTCTTTTGAATTAGATCCTTCTCCGTCTAGCCCCGCCAGTGACTGAGTGGTTCTGTGCTGAAAGGGGTAAATGGGAGATGTCAGGTTCGATCCCAGGTTATGCGCATTGATCTAACCGTTTAGAATTTTCTATGGTTTCTCCAAAACTTGCATAAATATGGGCTAGGATCCCTTAGAATGACTCCCATGTATAGCATGTAATTGTTATAACAAAGAATAATTAATGTTTTTAATTCTCTCATAAATTTCTTCTTTTCTTAGCAGAAAGGGGTCATTTGTAATTAGAAAAAAAAAAAAAAAAAAATTATTTTTGCAGTTTGGCTGTTCTCCAGAGAGTCCTCCAAAAGTTAAAAAACATAATTAAGCTCTTTAGGAAGTTGTTTTGGTCACATCAGTACTATATCAAATTTACTTTATGGGATAATCTGTTAACCATAATTTCTGTTCCCAGTAGCAGAAACAGGGCAGCATGACAGTGAGTGCTGCAAGTTGTTTAAAACTCTGAAAATTGATTTTGCATCTTAAAAGGAATGTTAGGCTTAAAAATACTCATATAATTTACATTAACTTGTATATTCTTGATTTATTTTCTTTGTAGATGAAAATTTTGCATATTTTATAAATTGGTAATGCCTCTTGTGATAGATTTGATCTAGAAATTATGGATCACAGGTAAATTTTGTTTTGCTGCAGATAGATACTGAAAATTTTGCTACTGGTTTTGTGTTGTTTATAATCCAAAATAAATTGCAGATGAGATTATACTTTAATGTGTAATGCGTATTTAAGAAATTTTGTATGGCACAAAAAAAAAAAAAAAAAAAAAAAAAAATTAAATTCTCTCTCTCTCTCTTTTTTTGAGCAGCATTTTCACAATTTTATTATAATTTTATGAATGTCAAAAATTCCTGAGCATGTCAACTTTCTTGAGTGTAGAAACTAGATCATAATATAAGTTAACAGGTAGGTTTAAAAAAAGTCAAGTACAGTGGAGCACCTTTTATACGTTTCTCATTTATACGTTTTTCGACTTCGGTCCCAAATCATTCCATTGAATTCTAATGTTAAAATATTTCGTTTATACGACACAAGTAAATTCTTAATTTCACTTATACGTTTTTTTCCTCCTTGTAGAATCCCAAGTTTCAGTTTCATTCCAGGATTAAAAAAAAAAGATGAATGCTCTTTATGTTTTATTCTTATTTTTTCTTAGAACTATGATAACAAAGTGCGTCTATAGAACAAAGTGTGACTTGCATCGACAGCCTGGGGGAAGGGGGGGTTAGAGAAATTTTCAGAGATAAGCAGTTGGCGACTGGGTTGAATGGTAGGTATACAAGTAGCCAGTGACCACTTGAAGACCTCCCACTTTCTCTTTTAATTGATTCCAGGAATGGAGTATGAAAGGAAAAAAGCCTACAACTTTATAGTAATTTTGTAAACTTGAAGATTTATTACTCACGTCCGTTGCGCGACTTGGAAGATTTCATTATCGTGTTTATTTGACATTACGGTTGGAGAACCTCTTTTTTTTTTCTTTCCTTTCTTTTAATCGTTTGCAAAAATGTCATCTTCGTTTAGAGAACAAAAGGCTTTGTCTTTAAAGGTTAAAATCGAAATCATGAAAAATTTTTCTGAATTTCTATATTTTTAATTATCATTTAATTTTTATTCAACCTTTTAAAAATATTTTAAATATAATTAAAAATATATTTTATTCAATTAAATGTAAAGGAAACCATGAAAATTGATTAGACTTTTATTATTAATATAATACTTTATTGTGTATTAATGTTAAAACGAATTTTCAATTGTACGTTTTTTTCAGTTATACGTTTTTGTAGGAACGGTCCCTTGAAAAACGTATAAACGGTGCTCCACTGTAGTTTGAGAATAACTCAAAATAAATAAATGGAATTTTTAAAGATATATATAAATTGGGAATTGGTGACCAGTGTGACTTTTTTTTCTGTTTCATTTTGAACAATTTTTAACTTAGGAATTTAATTAATTTTTAAAATTATTTTATTTAATTTTTAAAATTAAGGGAAAAAAGGTTATTAAAAAAAAAGTAATAATAAAATAAAAAAACTAAAACCTAAAAATCTGCTATTTCAAACAGACAAACTCATTTTTGCATCATATTTGTTTGTCTGGGAATAGCAAGCTTTAGGTTTTTAGTTTTCTTGTTTTTACCTTTACAATTTCATTTGAATTTTTAATGTTTGCCTTTTCATGATTTTATTCTACTAAACATTGATAAAGGAAATTTAGAAGCTTCAAAATAGTCCCATGTACTAGCTTTATAAATCTTGTACTTTTCTTAACGTCTTTATTTGCTTTTTAAAATATTAGTTTGAAGCGTTTGGGAGCATTTTTCAAATTTTTCTCATTTCATTCTAGTAAATTCCAGGATTTACTAGTTTTTATATTTTTAAAGTAATAGGTATATTAAAACCAGTATAACATTTAAATTAAATTTATTTGATGAAAGGAACATAAACGCTCATATAAAACAGGAGATTTAAGATCAAAACGTGTAATCCATTCTCTCAATAGTGATCATATTCCGGATTTTGAAAACTTTAAAATTTTAACTTCTAATGTAAATATCTATGAATCCCATATTTTTCTAGAGGGCGCTTTTACCAAAATGCAACATTCTGCCTTGAACGAGGCTAAAGCTATTCCTCCTGAATATATAATCTTGCTATGATGTATTATGAATTTTTGTAAATGTTGTTTATGCTTGTATGTTTGACACTGAGGAGGGCTAGTGTTCTAGCCGAAACGTCTGTTTTGTGTTTTAATGTTTTTAATTAAAATGTATTTTTAAAGTTTTAAATTTTTGTATTTTTTTTTTAATCTCATTTTAAATGTTATATTGGTTTTAATATATTAATGAGATGCCCAGGAGCAGAAAGTGCTTAAAACTGCGACACACGTCACAGAACAATTGAGGCTTTTGCAGAACATTTTATCTATCCCCTAACTGGATGATGTTGATACAGCTAACATTCTAAAATTAATAAAACCTAGATATGTTCAACTGACCTGTAAATCTGTTAGCATACTAGAAAATTGCTGGAAACAGTCATTGTTTCAATGTATAGACAAAATTTATAAACATTTTGTAAGTAGTATATCCACATTAATGTGACAATATTAATGCCAAAAGCCATTGAAAAAATTGCAAATTCTGGGTGTATTCCTCAGTTTTAGATTACAATAATTTTAAATCATGTTTTATTATAAATGTGTGGTAAATATTTGACTAATAAGTATTATTTTTATGCTTATTTTGCATTTTACTGTGCTTTGACAAATTTGGACAAAATACCTGCAGAACATCTGCAAATTTTAATGTCTCGTTGCAGAACATCAGATATAATTCTGCTCCTGGGTCTTGTACATTTCTTAATGTCTTTATTTGCTTTTTAAAATATTAGTCTGAAATGTTTGGGAGCATTTTTCAAAATTTTCTCGTTTCATCCTAGTAAATTCCAGGATTTACTAGTTTTTATATTTTTAAAGTAATAGTTATATGTTCTGTATCAATTTTAGCTAGTCCAAGTACTTCTAATCCAGACAGTCCAATTAGTCCGGAAAACTTACATGTTCCTGTGAAACCTACTAGGTCTGGTAGTTCATCTTCTAATTCAAAAACAAAATATCAAAATCTAACTTCTTTAAAAGCAAAATTATCATTTCGCAAAGGGCATTCAAATGACGAAAAAGCTATAGAGGAAAATGACCATACATCTGGAAAAGAGACTTGTTCACATTGTTCTCTTGTATGTAATAAAATTTTTACTTTATAAATTATTAATATATGTATTTATATAAATTTTATTATCTAAAAGATTGTATTTAAATTAAATTTTACTGATCAGGTTTGATAGATACAAATTCTTAAAATCTCTACTTTTGATAATTTCTCAATATATTTTATAAAGAGATTGATCATTTTGATACTTTTGTGTTTCTTTTGCAACAAGATAAAATTTGATATCCTTGGTTTTTGTTCACGTCTATTTTAACAACTTTATGTAATGAAAGTTTAACTTTTTTTTTCTTCAGTGGAATTATTTTCCAGTTTTCCTGATTGTTTCTTTTTGGCACTGCATTTCTGTGTTTCAAGGAAACGTGTTAGTTTCTTTGCTGATAATTAGACTAAAACTAATTAAATTTATTCATGCAATTAATATTTATGTATGATTCTTTAACATAATGAGAATCTTTTATTTTTATGGTTCTGTTGAAATATTTAAAACAGTATTTTCTGTCATATATGCATACATGCAGGGTGTCAGAAATGTATCTTTACACTTTTAAATATTAATATAATTAAAAATAAACAAACAAGGATATGCACATACAATTTTTTATGTTACATAAAGTAAATATTACAGTTTATTTTCTAATGTTGAAAATGTGTCAAAAGATTTAAAAAAGAAAAAAAAAACAATCAACAAATTAGGATGTACTGTGTGTTATGTCTTATAAAGAATTTGTTTGCAATTTCTTATTATATAATTTTAATGTGGATGTTTCCCCCATCTAACAGGATTTTCCTGTTAGATGGGGGAATATTAAAATTGAATGATTTTAACACTGATTCATTTAATTAATTTTAATCAGTGTTAAATTATTCAATTTTAACACCAGTAGGAATAAATTTCTTTCTTTTACTTTATATATACATATACTAATAGGCTTTGCCCACTTGGAAAATTTTATTCTATTATTTGCAAGCAACGTATCGAGTCTAACAAGATTTAGTCTAACATGTTTAACAAGAACCGTGTTTAATGAAGTATTGCAGAATAAATGCTAGTATGAATTTCTTTCTTTTGCTTTATATACAAGATTTTCTTGATCCTAATTTAGTGTTTTATTATTATTATTATTGTTTTAAATTTATGAGAGGTAAACAAATCACTTTTACTGCTCCAGTCACTCTGCTGTGTGTGAGTTTGTGAAGTATTGCACAATGAATACTCGTTGTTTTAACACTGATTAATTTAATCAATTAATTTTAAAATCTCTAAAAATTAGTTTGGCTTTGGCAATTAGTTAATTAACTTAAAATGCAGTTCAGAAATAAATTATCAGAATTATATTTACTAAAGTGTTTTATTTGTAAACAAATTAGTGTTTTATATGTAAACAAACCCTAACTCAGAAAAAAAAAAAATTAAAAAATGAATAGCTAAAAGATTTGTTTTACAATTTTATGAATCATTCTTAGTAAATCTAAAAATAATCTATATAATATAAAAGAGTGCTTCCACTCACTTACTCACTCACTCACTCACTGACTCATCAACGCACAGCAAAATCTACTGGGGCCGCTGACTCGAAACTAGGTCAGACTTTAGAACATGTAGTGTAAGCACCCCCTAAGAAGCGATTTTGCGAAAGTCGCCCCCCCAAGGGGGGTGGGAGGGAAAGACGTAATTCCCCAAAAACCGTCATATCTCAGAGAAAAAAACAGATATCTGTAAAATTTTTACATTAAAACATAGCTAACACAAATGCCTAAAAATCAATTTCTGGAATTTTAAAAATTTGGTCCACAAGAGGGGGTGCGTGGCAAAATGTGATTCCGCATGCGCTAAAAGTGATTTCTTAAAAAACATTCATATCTCAAAGAAAAAGACAGATATATGTGAGATTTTTGTTTCATAATATAGCTAACATAAATACCTAAAAACCAATTTCTGGAATTTTAGAAATTCGGCCCCTAAGGGGGTACAGGGGGCAAAACGTGATTTCACAAAAACCTTTATATCTCAAAGAAAAAAATCGGATATCCGTAAAATTTTTGCTTTAAAATATAGCCAACACGAATACCTAAAAACCTATTTTTGGAATTTTAGAAATTCAGTTCCCAAGGGGAGGGGAAGGAAGGAAAACATTCTCTATATTGTATCTTCTATATAATAATATAGATATTTCTTCTATAATAAAGTTTAAAAATAATTATTTTAATTTTTAATTGTTGCCAAAAAAAATTTACGAGTTGATTTATTTTTCGACATATAATATATTTTCACGGGAATGGTAAAAGAAATATTAAATAATAAATGTGCTTAGGCTATGACAAAATGACATCATTATCAAAATTAAATATTAATAATAAAAATCAAACATATTTCTTCAAATTTTGTTCCATAATCTTTTTTAACGTACCACAACTTTAGATTTCTTTTTAATAGCGTTTTTATTTATTTATTGGCACGTATAATACATTTGGCATGAAAGCTAATTCAGCATTATATTCAGATTTACTTATTCATAATGTAGGGTATTTTTTAAAATTTTGATGCTATAGTAGATACAATATTTTTCACCAAGGAGTCTACTTTTGGGATAGCCACTTTAAGCCAAGTAGCCCATAAACAAATAAATTATAAAATATTGAGGGGGGAAAAAAAGGCTATAAAGAAAGAAACAGAAACAATAACTTCATAAATTATGTATTTTTGTTTAAAATGGTGACAAAAATTCAAAAATCACCAAGGGGAGCTATAATAAGCCTGTACCACGATAAGGATAAATAAATATTTATTTCTTTTTGTATGTACGAACCACTGTTAACTAACTATGAAATACATATAGCCACAAAAAGTGAGTTGTCTCGCAGCATATTGTAATATCATATTTGACGTGAAATTGCTGTCAGTTTATGGTCGGCCGGAAAATTCGAATAAATATAGGAAATAATGTAAAAGTAAATATTATGTACAGTACACATAGTGTTGTTCATATGGAATTAATATTCAAATATAAAAGGGCTACTTCAATTTTTTCGATACTGTCTGTTTCGAAATTGTTATCTGATAAGCACAAAAGTGGAAGCCTGCTGGTATGGCATTTTTGCATGCAATAGCGACACACACCCAAAACGAGCTTTTGAGCAATTTCAATTAATTTTATTTTTATTTTTTATCTATAAAGCGATATAGAAAAGAATTTTCTTTAAATATAATGACCAGCCAAGCGGGTAAGATTTGTCCGAAGAAATCCATAGGAGCTGAGGTCACAATTTTTAGTGTGTGCCTTTTTTACGTGTATCCAACATCCATTGCAACGGGATTTTGAGAATTTCCCCCATTTTCCCTCCTTAAGGAAGGGAGAGCTATAAAGACGTTTCCAAGCATAACCTTGCTTAAAATTATCACAGTAAGATTAATTTTTATGTGAGGGTTGGTTATGCATTCTCAACACGCACTATCAAGTAATTTTATGAAATTTCCCTCTGCCTCCCTCCTTTAAGGGCAGAGTAGGGGCGAAAACACGTTTTTAAGAGTAACTCTGTTCCAAAGTACCTCAGGAAAGCGATTTTTTGATATGTCGGTTGGTTACGTGTACTCAACACGCACACTACAAAGGGGTTTTGTGAATTTCCACCCTACCGGTCTTGGGAGGGGAGGTGGGGACAAAAAAATGTATCCATGTGTAACTCTGCACTAAATTATCTTAGGAAGGAGATTTTTGATGTGTGGGTCGGTTATACATATATGTAACTCATAGTATAAAGAGATTTTGCAAAATTCCCTCCGTCGTCCCTCCTTCATGTGCAGGGGGGGGGGGGGAACACGTATTAAAACACAATTCTTTTTCAAATAATCTTAGGATCTCGATTTTTTTTATGTCTGGTTAGGTATGTGTATGCAAGATGGTATTTTGCGAAATTATCCCCTTCTCTTCTGGGGCTGGCAGGGGCAAAAAACAAGCTTAGATATACTCCAGATTACCTTAGAATGATGAATTTTGATGAGTGGGTGTTGATTAAGTGTACACAATATGCACTTTGATGGGAGGAAAGTTTGCAAAACTTTCAACATTACCCGTAAGGGAGTGGGAGTAAACATTAGGTAAGGTTCTGCCGAAGGCATTCGGGCTCGAGAATCAAAAAGTGTGGGGAAGCGGAAAACCGCTAGCAAAGGTAGCGGGAACTTTAACTTACATTTTGACTGATTTCTTTCTTTTTTCTTTTCTTTTTTTTAATTTTTTTTATTATTAATGATATGAAATATTAAGAATTCATTTCGGTATAATGACCAGCGAAGCGGGCATAGCCTGCTAGTATATATATATATATATATATTTTTTTTTTTCTAGCTTTTAAATTTCTCAAACTTTAAATTTTTTATATTCAATAATTGTATTTTTTTTTATATATGTATACTCTAGAATATGATTTGCTATTTGTATGTATGCACCTTTCCAACTTCCTGTCCTTTCATTATTTTTTCTCTGATGGGGGAATATTAAAATTGAATAATTTTAACACTGATTCATTTAATTTTAATCTGTGTTAAATTATTCAATTTTAACATCAGTAGGAATAAATTTCTTTCTTTTGCTTTATATATATATACTAGTAGGCTTTGCCCACTTGGAGGTCATTATATTGAAATGAATCCTCAAAACACCATATCATTAATAATAATAAAAATATCTTAAAAAAAAAAAAAAAAATCATTGAAATCAGTCAAAATTTAAGTTCCTGCTACTTTCTGTAGTGGTGTCCTCGCTCGCCACAATCGAGTCTGGACCCCAATGCCTTCGGCAGTCTCTTAACTGCTTTTTACTCCCCCTCCCTCATGGTTAACCAACCCATACATAAATATTAATCTTACTGAGATAGCTTGAAGCTAAGTTACACTTGGAAACGTGTTTATTGCCCCCCCCATGTCCCCAAGGGGGGTTAAGGGGTATTTCACAAATTCCCGTTACAGTGGATGTTAGATACACATAAAAAAGCCACACACTAAAATTTGTAATCTCAGTTCCTATCAGTAGTGGCACCAGAAATTCCCCAACGGGGGGACACCACCTCCCCGACAGGGGGGCACTACATAAAGAGAGTTTATTATTTAAGTATTTTTCAAAAACTGCAATGCTGTTAATAATATTACTGTTAATATTTGTACCATTCCATTTGTTAGCACTCCTCGGGGTTTTGGAGATCATCGTGCCACAGTCAGACATTTTCTAAAAATATCATGGTCAAAACGTGTTCTGGACCTCTCAAAACGCGTACATTCATGGAAAACTGGAAGCTGAAAATTTTTACGAATCCAATACTTCCTTCTATTGAATGTAGAATAGAAAAACTGGAATGCTCCAAATTTGTACAAGGGAAGAAAAATGCTGCCAAAAATAGAAAAACTGTAAATTTTGTACTTTTCCCCCCGAGAGATTTTAGGAGTATGCCCCGATGGGGGGTCACAGACTCCCCGACGGGGGGGCCTGTGCCCCCTCGGCCCCCTAGCTGGTGCTACCCCTGGTTCCTATAGATTTTTCTGGACTAATTCACCCCCTCGTAACTCCCCCCCCCCTCAAAAAAAAAAATCGCAAAAAAAATAATACTGAGTTTTCGAAAATATCCTCACGAAGATGCGTGGCAGTTTTTATATGTTTGTGCTATTATTGGTGGAGTTCTACTCAAAAATCTATATTTTGCTAAATTTGTCTTCAAAAATCGTTTCCCTCCCTTAGCCCTCTTAAAAATCCAAAATTCCAAAATCGCAGAAAATGATTTTTTTGTATTCAAGTCTGGTCTTCCCATCTGCAATTTCTTAAGTAATTTAGAGCCGAGATGTGCTTATAAAGGTGTTTGTGCCTTTTGCTCCCTAAAAGGGAAGGGGGGAGGGTATTACAAAATTCCGTCTTAGTGGGGCTCAGAGTCCTAAAACCAACTTGGTCACCAAAATTGTGACTCTATCTCAAATAGAATCGTCATGGCAGTATTGAGTCAGTGAATCAGTGAGTTTATTCTTTTATTTATACAGATTTGTTTATATTTTTTATGCACTACTTGATCTGAATTAGCTTTCATTTTATTATTATTTAATTTTTATAATGATGTCATTTTGTCATGTGCCTAAGCAAATTTAATATTTTATTATTATTTGCGTGAAAATATATATTATAATAGGTAGAAGAATAAATAAAGCCATAAACTTCTTTTCAACAATTAAAAATTAAAATAAATAATTTAAAAGCTTTATTATAGAAGAAATATCTGTATTATATAAAAGATATAATATAGATTACGTTTTGCTTCCTCCCCCTCCCCCTGGGGACTGAATTTCTAAAATTCCAAAAATTAGTTTTTAGGTATTTGTGTTAGCTATATTTTAAAGCAAAAATTTTATGGAAATCTATTTTTTTCTTTGAGATATAAAGGTTTTTGTGAAATCACGTTTTGCCCCCTTTCCCTCTTTAGGGGCTGAATTTCTAAAATTCCAGAAATTGGTTTTTAGGTATTTACTTTAGCTATATTTTGAATAAAAAATCTCACACATATCTGTTTTTCTCTTTGAGATAATGAAGCTTTTTTTTTTGTGAAATCACTTTTTGTGCATGTGGAATCACATTTTGCCATGCTATGCAGTTTAAAGCAAAAATTTTACAGATATCTGTTTTTTTGTTTGAGATAAGAAGGATTTTGTGAGATGACGTTTTGCCTTCCCTCCCCCCCTTGGTGGGCGAATTTATAAAATCACTTCTTAGTGGATGTCTACATAACAGAAGGAATATTGTCACAAAATTGCATGCTTCTAGGTTTGGGCTGGGCTATGATGAATCAGTCAGTCACTTACTCACTCAAGACAAACAATTATATATGGTTCCTGTTATGGTTGTGGCAGGCTGGGGGAGTGTTTCCGGCGTAAAACTAGTGTAACCCCACAGGCAAGTCACAAGTCTTGCCGCCTGCCTCCTTCTTCCTATCTTGTGTTCTTGGGTTGTTTTTTCATTTATTTTGATAGGTTTATGGTTTTGGGTTAAGATTTGTTGTTTTACTTTATTGATACGTTTGTTTTGCAGGCTGTTAATTAATAGATCTGGTTTCTTTACATTAGTGTATTTCATCCACTGATGATTTTTTTATTTTTTTTTTATTGGTCATTGGTGTTTCAGTGATCTTGTATCTGTTGCTTGGCTTCTACTATGCTTAATAGATCATCTTTATTATATATATATATATATATATGTACAAGTTTTCCTTGATTCTAATTTAATGTTTTATTATTATTGTTATTATTAAAATTTATATCAGAGGTAAAAAAGTCACTTTTGCTGCTCCAGGCACTCTACTATGTTCCGCATATATTAATGTCATTGCAGAAGCAACAGTCTGGATGGCCATTGTAATTCAAATTTTAAATTCATCATTGTTACAAATTGACATAATATCATCAGGTTTACACTTCATTTAAAATAAGCTTTGATAATTTATGTATGGAACATAAAAAAACGTAAGTACATACTACTGTTTATTTTGATAATGTTTTAAAAGTGTAAAGATACATTTTAAGCATCCTGTATATTTTACTATCTGTGGTTTTATTTTCACTTTAAAAAGATTTAATATAAAACTTTTAAAACTATTATTATAATACTTTAGCAGAAAAACTTTTTATTATTTATAAATCTATTAGGATGACCAAACTGTAACTCGTAATTAACATTGGCAGTATTGTCTGTTCCTATAAGGATCTCTTCTGATATACTCAATTATCAGTTAAGTCAAAAATATAAATAATTAGAATTTAAAAAATTAAAACTCCTAAACAGAGCATTTAAACTATTTAATTTATAAAAATTACCTTTAACTAAGCTCTGTTAATCTATAGACCTTTCAGGGCGAATCCGCCCCCTCTTTAGTAGCTATCGCATGGTCTAAACTAAAGCCATGGTTTCGACTAAAGCAGACCATGAGATAGCTACTGAAGAGGGGGCGGATTCGCCCTGAAAGGTCTATAGATTAACAGAAACTAGTTAAAGGTAATTTTTATAAATTAAACAATTAGAATTTTCTTCTTTTTTTTTTTTTTTTTTTTTTTTTTACTTACCAATATATGGTAGAGGAAATATTGTTTTTAGGTCAAACTTTTGAAATTGAGTTTTTGTTATATTTACACGTTTTAAGATCCCTTGAATGTAAACTTGTTTTTAGCAGTTATGTGTGCTGTTTTCAGCATATCTCAAGAACAAATAACAACAGGAAGTTCAAACTCAATATTCTAAATCTGTATCATGTAGGAATGCTACACTAAACTTTTTGTTGCGATCAAGCAAATGGTTCGTGTACAGGAACACCTAAGAGAATTCAAATACAGGGTGGTCCAAAAATCATGATAGGAAGTATTTTAAGTTTCTGATTTCAAATGTACTGATATAAGTATAATTCTTCCATATTGTAATTGCACATATATTGACATTTAAGGTGAATACTTGATTACCGGAAATAATGAATAACCAATATGGAATCACTGACCTTGGAAGAACGATTATTTATCGTAAGAATATTTTTTGAGGGGCCATTGAGGTACGGAAAATCCTCATCTCAGTGTCATCTCACGACTGTATCCACAAACGAAGCGGGTGAGTGGTCTGATATTCATTGATGATGTATGGTCACGGGAGTGAAGTATCGAGAGTTTCTAGAGCATCACTTTGGTCCTGAAGTGGGCTGTCTCAACATGACGCGCCATTACTGGTTCATGCAAGATAGGGCTCGTCCCCATAGAACTGCTGATGTCTTCCTGTGGCTTAAAACGACGTTTAGTGAGCATTTGATTACATTGGATGCAGAAAAATTCAAGGGGCACAAGATAGAGGGGACCCCATACAGTCCGGACCTAAATCTGTGCAACTTCTTCTTATGGGTTTACACCAAGGACAGAATCTATAGGAATCCCTTGATTCACTTGAGGGCCTGAAATCGACCATTAGAATTGAGATTGATGCACGATTCCAACACACTTCAGCGCTTTATGACAGAGTTTCAGAACTGGCTTTATAAATAACACTATAGTCAGGGACGGTAGACATTTCGAGTACCTTGTATATTAAATGTCATTCATATCTTCATTCAATAACATAGGTTTCATGTTCTTGCATATTTTATTTTTTCCCACAACGATCGCTTACTTTGTATCGTGTTTTTCGGACCACCCTGTACATTACATCTATGGGGGAAATTTACGTAAGTAGAGTTTAACAGCTATATATGCTGCACTAAAGCAAATGAGATGAATGTATATATTTTATATGCTTAAAAGTATGTTTCATGTGGAATAGAGTATGAAAATCATTCATCATTTGTTTGCAGGGCTACGCAAAAGAACTAGAATATAATGAGATAATACTTAAAAATTGATAGAAGTGATTGTGCTGTGTGTTATTAATATAGGATTATATTTATGTGCACCATGTAATATTTATGTAATCTTTAGAAGATATACAGAGCTGCCTATAATTATGTGAAAACATTCTTTTTTATAGAATGTAAATAGTGGAAGTGCTTTAGACATTTTTAAGTCCAGGAAAACTGCTCAGGAATTGAAATTAATTCCTCATACCCATACGTTAAATAAAGCATTTTTTAAAGTTAAATATTCATCACTTGTTTTTTGTGTATTTACACACTTTGAGGTTTCCTGAATACTGAAGTAGAGTTTTATCGTTTGATCTTTGTCTTTTTTTTTAGACTAACTTAAAAACAAATAGTTTGGGGCAACTTAAATGTCGTATTTTTAAGTTAAGATAAGTTTGTTACTTGAAAAGTTTGATTAAGATTGATAAGTTCAGGGGTGGCGCCAGCTATTGGGCCGGGGAGGCACAGGTCCCTCGTCGGGGAGTCTGTGACCCCCCATCGGGGCATACTCCTAAAATCTTTTGGGGTAAAAAATACAAAATTTTCAGTTTTTGTACTTTTGGCAGCATTTTTCTTTCCTTGTACAAATTTGGAGCATTCCAGTTTTTCCATTCTATATTCAATAGAAGAAAGTACCGGATTCGTAAAAATTTTCAGCTTCCAGTTTTCCATGAATATACACATTTTGAGAGGTCCAGAACACGTTTTGACCACGATATTTTTAGAAAATGTCTGTCTGTGGCACGATGATCTCCAAAACCATGAGGAGTACTAACAAATGGAATGGTACAAATATTAACATGAATATTATTAACAGTATTTCAGTTTTCGATAAATACTTATATAATAAATAAACTCTCTTTATGTAGTGCCCCCCTGTCGGGGAAGTGGTGTCCCCCCGTCGGCGAATTTCTGGCTCCACTGCTGGATAAGTTTCAATGAATGGTGCATGTGAAAGTTGTCTGAATAATTTTAAATAAACTTTTAAGTTTAATAACAGATTTAAATTCTAATGTAGATATAATAATCAATCAGGAGGTTGAGGGGGGGGGGCAGTAGCCTTTCCTCTCATAGAATTATTTATTAAATAAAGCCGTTCAGAAACCTGATTTGAATTGTTTTTAACATAGGCTTATATAGTAGTACTCGTTATCTTACCCTTAATCTCCTATCTGTATTTATAGTATTAAATTTCAGGGTAAGAAAAAGTTGTGTGAGTGCCACATCAGATTATTCGTATAACATTTATTAAAACAAAGTTTGATAATTTAAAAATATTTTGTTTTAATTACTTTGACTGTCATAAATGTGTTTTGAAATTAATCTTTAATTTGCATTTTAAAAAAAAAATAAGAAGAAGAAGAAATATTTTACATAAATGTTCATTTAATTCAGCTAGAAAAGAAAGTGGAAAATCTGAGTGAAGAAATATCAAATTTAGAAGATGAAGTTACTGCTAGTCGGGAAGTACTTTCTCTTTTGCAGAGGCAGCTTGATATTGCGTCCAAAGAAAAAGATACATTGTAAGTATAATATTTTTCATTCTCTAATACATATGTTAATCTATCATTAAAAAAAAAAAAAAAAAGTTTATTTCTATTTAATCAGTTTTATGCACACAAAATTCATTGTAGGATCAGGTGGGGGTAGTTCTGACCACTTATTACATTTTTCAACTTTGTGAATTTTTAAATCTTTTTAATGAAAATAATTTTATTTAAAGTAATTAGGAGGTAACAGGGTTCCCACAGTCCTTGAAAGTCCTTAAGAAGTATTTGAATTTCATTTTCTTTTTCAAGGGCCCTTGAAAGTACTTGAGTTTTGTGCAAAGTTCTTGAAAATCCTTGAATTTTCCTCCTCAACAGACAGGCTTAGCGCAAACTCTATCAAGGCTAAACTATCTCCATCTCCATCACACGACGTTGTCTAATATAATAATTTTATCATAAAATTCTCATTTCATTGTCTTGCTTTTGCATATAGTTTCAACTTATTTTTCGTTTTTGCCAATCTCATACCTGTTTGATGGACTGGTCATTAATTTTGAGCAGAAAGTGACCAGACCAGGACTCAAACCTAAAAACTTTGGAATAATCATAATGATCTCAATTCCAAATCCTGAACTAATTATTTTTTGACTCTTGTAAAAGTTAATTTGGTGAATCCATCAAAAATGTATTGTGAAAACAAGCAAAGTTATTCTAATCATAAAATAATAATAATAATAATAATGATGATGAAAATACTAGTTACTAAAGATTTGTGTATATGTCTAGCGTTCTGCTATTTTCCCCTATAGTCCTTGAAAAATTTCAGATGGGCCTTGAAAAGTCCTTGAATTTTTTTCTTTTTTAAGAGTGGGAACCCTGGGTAACTTTTACCTTTCAAGAACACATCATTAAATTTTTTCTTCTCTAGGTTTCTTTATTTGAAATTAATCGGGGTGATTATAATTACTCCATTAAAAGCCAGGGGCGGACTGGGCCGCCGGCCCACCGGCCCTTGGGCCGATGCGCCCTCTTAGGCAATAGGCTGGTGCGCCCTCATGGGCGATAGTCGGGAAATTTTTTACTGATTTTTTTTTATTAGAGGCTATTTTTACGCTTTAGGTGAAGATGTATGAGTATGCAATGCGCCCTGGTCTTTCACCATACACCACGTGCTAACCTATTGCCATGTAAATGCCCTTTGTTAGTCTTACGATGCAATGATGTTCTGATTTATTGATAAAAGAAAATGTTAGTACAAATAATAAAGACATTATTTTATGAAGTCAATAGAAATATGGGTAACACGACGGGACTTGTAGAAATGGCTGGATTAGTCAGCACCCTCTTTGTATTACTCAGAGTTTCATTTGTTAATTAATTATTATTACTTTTTAAATGCAAAAAATAAAGCCATGACATCTGTTTTATTGTTGTTCTTAATGCCAGAGTTTGTCATTTTTAACATTAAAAAAAAAAATAGTTTAGGGAGATCAGAGTTGCCATTTATTGGAATAGAGAGTTTGTGATAAAAATAAATGGATGAGAGTGACGAATTCAAAAGGCGTTATTTGCCTGTTTCCCGTGGCTGATGTATGACTGGAATGACCCCTACTTCTGCATTTCGCAGGATCCGTACACACGATTCCTTTATCCTAATCTCATTGTTTCAGTGCGTGATTTAAAAGAATTTCGCTTTATTAACCTAATAATATTCTTAATTTTTTGTTTAAGAAAACTGCAGGAAAGTTTTCATCTTGTGTTATTTTTCAAAGGTAAATACAAAGTGGTTGGTTGGTTGGTTGATTGGGTTTTACGTCGCACAAGTGTTGCACAGTGGGCAATTTGCGACGTTCTGGAACTCACCGCTAAAGGTGATCCGGAGACATGCCATCATAATTTTGATCCTACACGGAGTGGATGGCTTATCCGCTTCGGTAACCCCCAGAAGTATAATTTTGATGGGAACATGGAGGACATTGTGGCCACTACAGAATTTACGTGCACCAGCCACTATTAGTGACTAGTGTACACAACGGTCTTTGGCCGGCTCGAGTACCGAGCCCGCAATCTTCCAATTACAAGCTCGGCATTCTACCAACTGGGCTACCGCAGCCATAAATACAAACTGTTGAGTCGAAATCTTTACATATATATAAAGAAACAGAGTTTGTTTTTCGCTTTGTAATAATTTTTAATTTTATGCTTTTTAATAACTCAATTCTCCTTGTTTGCGAAAAAACCATGCCTGGATTTATGCATAGGTAAAGTAGCACTTTTTGGGGTGCGGCAATTTTTCAGAAATCAGATACTCGATAGATCAACTATGATCAATCAACCACAATCGTTCAAAGAATCGTATTGTGGGGAAAGAAAAAATCTTTTTTTTTTGGGGGGGGGGGGGGGGAATTTATTATTGTGTATGAGTGGCAAATCCGAGCTTTTATGAAAACAACCGTAATACATACTTTATTCCATGAAAACTACATTACTAGGAAAAGAAACATTGCTTATTTAGCGCGTGGGGTCGTTTAAACCCCCGAAAAGAGATTTTGAGGCGGAGCGGAGGTGCAATACACAAGCCTTATAGATATGCCTTTAAACTTTGCACGATTTCTATCCCATAAGTAAAGAAGGGTGGAGTGCACAAGAGTTTATATCTGAGTGTCGAACCCGTAGCATCAATCAAATAAAATTTTTATAAACAGCATCATTGGAAATATGGAAATAAGACAATTTTTAACGGGAGATTGGGGTGAGTGATTGAAGTAATTTAAATCCTAAATACAAATGAATTTTGGAGATGGGCTAGTATAATTAAATGAAATAACTGAATTGAAACTAACAACATATTCAGCACTGGCACGTTTAGCACACCCTCCCAAATTAGAAATTGGAGATCTTATCTTAATATTTAATTTGCTGATCCTTTGAGATATCGGTTCCAAATCTGGCACACATACTACTTAACAGGTAAGACAGAGAATGATGTGTTTTTAGTTCTTAAAATTTAATTAGCTTTTTTTAAATTTTTAATGATTTTAATATTAGATCTATGGGAAAATTTTCTTCGTTTTTGTTGTTGTAATCAAAAATGAAGTGTTGTATTAAAAGAAGAAACGTCTTCTTTTGACGTAAATCAGCCTTTTGGCGCAAGTCAGCTGCGAAAGGGTTTTTTCTGCCTTAAAGTTTATTAAAATCAGACTAGGATCAATATTATGTCAGTCAAATCTTGAGGCACTTCTTGTGATACAGATCTAAAGGGTAAAATTTGCAGCAATCGATAATGATTTAATAATAAGCAAATTCTGTTATCAAAGCTCTGAAAGACTTTTAGTATTGTTACAACAGATTAAATCTCTTCTCCTGTCTCAATTGTCTCCTGTTGCAGTGAAATTAGTTTTACAGGCAAAGGGGAAGTTCATTCACTTTCAATGAAATCCCCCTTGGCAAAATCTTGGTGACGAATTTAGCTATATAATTTGACAAAAAATAGTAGTTTAGGGTTCCCTAAGTTTCGAATCCGTACTATGCACGGGGGCCAAGTTTTAGAACTTTTCATGGGTTTCTATATTGAAATACCTCGAAATCCCATCGTCAAAAGGTATAAATAAGAGTGAGTTGACTTCTGCGAATGAGTGTGCAGTCACTATGATTCAGAGTTATTCTGAGCGATTGCACTTTGGAAATTGCGCTCTAAGAGACAGAACTTTGTTCGTTAGCTAGCGATAATTTATGCTCTGAAGTATTTGATGTTATTTGCTTTATTCCTGTGGAACAAGAGCAAGTGACTGCTTTCTTGTACAGTGAAAAAAATTCAAGCCAAATTACGGACAATGCCCAGCAGCAGAGATTCCAGGCAAAGCCCGTAAAAAAACATTTGGACCACAAATAATGTATTCACCTGTAATTTTACGTTTTGACAAACATACAACTTTGAATGTATCAATCGCTATTTCCATGAGTGTTTAAATAAACTCTCTCAACCAATAAAACTACAATTATATTTTCAGTTTCAAATACGATGTGATTCTTATATGACGTCACTGAAAAGCTAGCACTTTACATTTTGAAGGGATTAGACCGTAAAAATACAGTTTGATGTACACATTTTTTTACAGTGGGGACTATTCCAGAGCATTCGTCGAATAGTGACTTTTGCGGTACGAGTGGATGTTTCATTGGACTTCTTGCAAAACATTAAAAAAATTAATAGTACAATCGGACTTTTTTCGTTGTAATAGCATTTTGTTGTAAAGATTCAAGAAGTTACGTAAAATAAAGTGCATTCCTCGACCAGAACTTGCCTGTTTTTTACGAACTACTTTCTCACATAAGAAAGTGGACAAGATTTTCGTAACAGTATTTTGAGTTTTATGTATAAACAAATGAAAGTTACGCACTGTTGACATTTATTTTATATTTTGCATTATTGCCTCTATTTCATATGAAAATCAAACACTGCAACAATGAAAAAGAATAAAAATTTCCCATAGAGCTAATGTTTAAATTCTTAAAAATTAATTAAAAAATAGTATGCAGTGGCCATCACTAAGGCTCCTATATATACGAGCTGGCACATCAGGCATTTTGTTGCCTTAGGGTTGCCACATGTACCCAGCGCATTTCTCTGATAAACAAACGACAAACTTTTTTTTTTCAACTCCTTATGTTACTTTAGAGTAACTTGTTTGATTATATTTCATAATTTTAGCTAAGTAAACTATGATATGGAAGTTTGTTTAGAGATAAGCAACTATAATCATTCAAGAATTGAATATAAATTGTTCACAGACCTTCTATTACTGTGTGTTTGAGTTTTGGCGACATTTTGTAAAAGAAACAGAAACCGTTCTAACAACACATCTTATCTCAGTACATCCATAGGATATCCTCAGAATAAAAGGACATCCTGAGAATGTACTGTGAAAAAAATGTGTTTTTAGGAATATTATTGTTGCTTATTGCTCTTATCTTGACCGGATTAGCTTCAGATCAAGATTTCTTAAAATCATTAGGGAAGCGATAAGGACGCCAAGCGAGAATGCTGTCCTCTTCGGAGGCAAAAAAATGGCGGTGATGCGCCGGCCTATTATTTTATTTAGGGCTCTAGCCATCACAAAACTCTAGTTTGTTTTATGGCGACTAAGACGCCCGTTGAAAAAGGATCGTTTCATTTTATTTATTTCTCACTTTAAATAATTCGTTTGCTAGCAAGCCAGTGCGAAATTTTCTCACTTTGTTTATCTCTTCGTCGAATTTAAAATTATTATTTTATAGACGCCATTTTTTCATATGCATGAGCAAATTTATTTTTATTTTATTTTATTTATTTATTTTTTTGGGAAAGCATTATTCATTTTATGCTGAAAAAAATGGCAACAATTAAAATTTTAAATGTATTTTAAAGCTTTTATTTTCATATTTTAATTAATTTAAAAAAATGTAATCAACAATTCGTTACAAATGGTACCAAATGAAAGGGGGAATTTTCCTGAATCCGTCGGATTAAACATGTTAATCGATCAGACAATTAGATTTTTTAAAATTAACTAAAGTATGAAAATTAGGAGTCAGAGTCCAAGGAAATCTCTTAAGCCTAAAGCGTGACAGAATCAGGCACTGATGAGTGTAACTTTTTACCGTGCAGATAACATCCTTCACCAGAAAAACTGCAATATAACCGCGACACCTATGGCAGATATGCACTCAATTTAGTCAGCATAATGTCTCATAATGACCTTTACATATATCAAGTTTTGTTCAATTATACGCAATAGAACCAAAGATATAGTCTTCCCTGACTTTGTGGAAATCGCTGTATAGTGGAATCACCTGTCAAAGGATTGGCACCAAAAGTTAACATAACATAATTTATGTCAAGGTGCATTTGCATATAAATTTATATGCATTTCTCTGCAGTAATTCCTGAAATATATTGCCTTCCCTGAAATTGCAGAAATAGCTGTATAGCAGCGCTACCTGTTAAGCGATTGGCACCAAAAGTTAATAGACATTAATTTATGTCAAGGTGCATCTACATATGCATTTATATTCAGTAGTTCCTGAAATATAGCCTTCCCTGAAATTGAGGAAATTACAGCATAGCAGTGCGACATGTTGAGCGATTGGCACCAAAAGTTGATAGACATTAATTTATGTCAAGGTCATCTACATATAAATTTATATTCATTTCTGTGCAATAGTTCTTGAGATATAACCTTCCCTGCTGAAATCGCGGTATAGCAGCGCTACCTATTGAGTGATTAGCACTAGAGGCAAAGGGGCAAAGGGGAAGTTCATTCACTTTCAATGAAATCCCCCTTGGCAAAATCTTGGTGACGAATTTAGCTATATAATTTGACAAAAATAGTAGTTTAGGGTTCCCTAAGTTTCGAATCCGTACTATGCACGGGCGCCAAGTTTTAGAACTTTTCATGGGTTTCTATATTGAAATACCTCGAAATCCCATCGTTAAAAGGTATAAATAAGAGTGAGTTGACTTCTGCGAATGAGTGTGCAGTCACTACGATTCAGAGTTATTCTGAGCGATTGCACTTTGGAAATTGCGCTCTAAGAGACAGAACTTTGTTCGTTAGCTAGCGATAATTTATGCTCTGAAGTATTTGATGTTATTTGCTTTATTCCTGTGGAACAAGAGCAAGTGACTGCTTTCTTGTACAGTAAAAAAAATTCAAGCCAAATTACGGACAATGCCCAGCAGCAGAGATTTCAGGCAAAGCCTGTAAAAAAACATTTGGACCACAAATAATGTATTCACCTGTAATTTTACGTTTTGACAAACATACAACTTTGAATGTATGAATCGCTATTTCCATGAGTGTTTAAATAAACTCTCTCAACCAATAAAACTACAATTATATTTTCAGTTTCAAATACGATGTGATTCTTATATGACGTCACTGAAAAGCTAGCACTTTACATTTTGAAGGGATTAGACCGTAAAAATACAGTTTGATGTACACATTTTTTTACAGTGGGGACTATTCCAGAGCATTCGTCGAATAGTGACTTTTGCGGTACGAGTGGCAGTTTCATTGGACTTCTTGCAAAACATTAAAAAAATTAATAGTACAATTGGACTTTTTTCGTTGTAATAGCATTTTGTTGTAAAGATTCAAGAAGTTACGTAAAATAAAGTGCATTCCTCGACCAGAACTTGCCTGTTTTTTACGAACTACTTTCTCACATAAGAAAGTGGACAAGATTTTCGTAACAGTATTTTGAGTTTTATGTATAAGTCATATTGTAATAGATGGTAGTGTTTATGTAATTGCAATATTACGTAAGTAAACAAATGAAAGTTACGCACTGTTGACATTTATTTTATATTTTGCATTATTGCCTCTATTTCATATGAAAATCAAGCACTGCAACAATGAAAAAGAATAAAAATTTCCCATTGAGCTAATGTTTAAATTCTTAAAAATTAATTAAAAAATAGTATGCAGTGGCCATCACTAAGGCTCCTATATATACGAGCTGGCACATCAGGCATTTTGTTGCCTTAGGGTTGCCACATGTACCCAGCGCATTTCTCTGATAAACAAACGACAAACTTTTTTTTTTCAACTCCTTACGTTACTTTAGAGTAACTTGTTTTATTATATTTCATAATTTTAGCTAAGTAAACTATGATATGGAAGTTTGTTTAGCGATAAGCAACTATAATCATTCAAGAATTGAATATAAATTGTTCACAGACCTTCTATTACTGTGTGTTTGAGTTTTGGCGACATTTTGTAAAAGAAACAGAAACCGTTCTAACAACACATCTTATCTCAGTACATCCATAGGATATCCTCAGAATAAAAGGACATCCTGAGAATGTACTGTGAAAAAAATGTGTTTTTAGGAATATTATTGTTGCTTATTGCTCTTATCTTGACCGGATTAGCTTCAGATCAAGATTTCTTAAAATCATTAGGGAAGCGATAAGGACGCCAAGCGAGAATGCTGTCCTCTTCGGAGGCAAAAAAATGGCGGTGATGCGCCGGCCTATTATTTTATTTAGGGCTCTAGCCATCACAAAACTCTAGTTTGTTTTATGGCGACTAAGACGCCCGTTGAAAAATGATCATTTCATTTTATTTATTTCTCACTTTAAATAATTCGTTTGCTAGCAAGCCAGTGCGAAATTTTCTCACTTTGTTTATCTCTTCGTCGAATTTAAAATTATTATTTTATAGACGTCATTTTTTCATATGCATGAGCAAATTTATTTTTATTTTATTTTATTTTATTTATTTATTTTTTCGGGAAAGCATTATTCATTTTATGCTGAAAAAAAATGGCAACAATTAAAATTTTAAATGTATTTTAAAGCTTTTATTTTCATATTTTAATTAATTTTAAAAAATCTAATCAACAATTCGTTACAAATGGTACCAAATGAAAGGGGGAATTTTCCTGAATCCGTCGGATTAAACATGTTAATCGATCAGACAATTAGATTTTTTAAAATTAACTAAAGTATGAAAATTAGGAGTCAGAGTCCAAGGAAATCTCTTAAGCCTAAAGCGTGACAGAATCAGGCACTGATGAGCGTAACTTTTTACCGTGCAGATAACATCCTTCACCGGAAAAACTGCAATATAACCGCGACACCTATGGCAGATATGCACTCAATTTAGTCAGCATAATGTCTCATAATGACCTTTACATATATCAAGTTTTGTTCGATTATACGCAATAGAACCAAAGATATAGTCTTCCCTTACATTGTGGAAATCGCTGTATAGCGGAATCACCTGTCAAAGGATTGGCACCAAAAGTTAACATAACATAATTTATGTCAAGGTGCATTTGCATATAAATTTATATGCATTTCTCTGCAGTAATTCCTGAAATATATTGCCTTCCCTGAAATTGCAGAAATAGCTGTATAGCAGCGCTACCTGTTAAGCGATTGGCACCAAAAGTTAATAGACATTAATTTATGTCAAGGTGCATCTACATATGCATTTATATTCAGTAGTCCTTGAAATATAGCCTTCCCTGAAATTGAGGAAATTGCAGCATAGCAGTGCGACATGTTGAGCGATTGGCACCAAAAGTTGATAGACATTAATTTATGTCAAGGTCATCTACATATAAATTTATATTCATTTCTGTGCAATAGTTCTTGAGATATAACCTTCCCTGCTGAAATCGCTGTATAGCAGCGCTACCTATTGAGTGATTAGCACTAGAAATTGATACACTAATTTATGTCAAGCATGGTGCATCTGCATATAAATTTAAATGCATTTCTGAGCAGCAGCTCTTAAGATACAGTCGCCACAAATTCTTGTGACACACACTCAAATACACTTTTTAAATATGGTCAAATCGTGTTCTGGACCTCTCAAAACATATAAATCCATTGAAAACTAGAAATCCAAATTTTTACGAATCCAATTCTCCAATATATTCCATTGAATATAGAAAAAAATTAAGACGCTAACTGAAATTTAATAACTAAAAATACATCATTATGTGCCCCCCCCCCCCCCTGTTAAATAGTGTGTGCAAAATTTGGAACCGATAGCTCAAAGGATAAAGGAATGTGGCACAAACAAACACTCAACTTTAGCAGATTATTATGTAAAATATTACTATTTATCTGTAAAATGCCTAAATCATCCCTTTTCCGTTATATATAACTAACTAATAGCGACTTGCGCCCTCCGAAAATCCAAGGTATGCGCCCTTCCAGAGGACCCAGTCCGTTCCTGTTAAAAGCACAGAATTACAAAAACGTTGGGGGTAATTTTGACAACCAATAGGGAAAATCCTTTTTTACTTACAAATATAAATTTTGCTGTGAGCATTGAGACTGTTATTGTTCTTTTGGTTTGGTTTTAAAGTATTTCTAACTACATATAGTTCTAATATTTGTTGTTTAGAAAATTACCGTAGAGGATAAATACAGAATGAAAAATTTCTATTCATTAATTCAAATAAAAACTAAACATCTTGTACTAGAGGTTAAATAAATATAAATTATTTTAACATTTCGTAATGGGTATCTAGGATTGTTCAGAAATAGCAACTGTTTTTGAAAAAAAAAATATATATACATATATAAATGTTTTTGTCTCCCCCTCTTCTCCCGGTCATTGGCTCGTCTCTATATATTTCCAAAAATAAAACTAAAACACTTGCAGTTTTGTTTTTGGAAACATAGAGAGAGAGACAAAGAAGATGGACTATTTCTAAATCTAAATTCATCTGTGCTTAAAAAGAATGGTTCTTTTCATCGGTATTTAATTTTTTTTCATGATATACAAATTGCTATTTCTGGTACAAATCATAAATAATTTCAGGAGTTTATTGGTTTCCTCTGTTGTTCGAAAGTTATATTCTTACTTTATTAATAATAATGACAATAATATTTAATATATGTACTGTTACTATGTTATACCAGTGTGGTCATAGTTACTTTGCTTTTGAGAAACAATGGGGTACTTATGATCGTACATATTAAAATGTTCATTTATGTTTGAAAGATTAAAAGCATATTAGAGATACATAAATGCATTATAATGCACAATCATAATTTTAAATTATTATCATGCTTTTAAATATAAATTCTCTGATCTCAATTATTTTCTTTTCGGACTAAATAACTTTGAACACTGAGTTGTCACATTTGTTTTTCAAAAATTTTAGTAAGCTGTTAAATGAACATTTGCAAGTGTTTTAATGTGTTTCATATTAATCCTAAAGAATGTCTATCATGCAAAATATATTATAAGCTTCATATTTATAGTTTTGAAATATATATATATATATATATTTATTTATAATTTTCCTGAAAATGGCATGGCTCACAATTACCCCTGTGATTAAAATTACCCCAACTGGCCCTGCTGAGTGTCCCATAAATTCATTGTGATTAAAAAAAAAAAAAAAAAAAAAGAATAGTTGGTATATTGAAATGTAGATCGCGTTTTCAGATGTATCAAGAAATCAGATTTTGTATGAGCTGATATATGGCAGTGTAAGGTAAAATTTTATGAAAATATGTAAATTTTAAGGAGAAAGCTTTAAAAGAGAAAGGTGATAAACAGTTAGCTTCAAATCAAATTTAATTCCAAGATTAGAGTGTGCAAAGTTACTACAATGCTGAAATGGATTGAAAAGGTTCATTTTATGAAATTATATAAACATTGAATCATCAGTACAAGCATTGAGAAAATTTAAAACTACAAAGAAAATAAGAGAAAGCCATGGTCCATTTACTGTAAAAGTATTCTAATTTTAGTAAAACAATTTGAAGAAACTGAATATTCTGAGGATTGTTCATGCAATGGCTGGCCAAAGTTGTCACTAGAATAGTGAACCAGCAGAATAGTAACAGAAATGGAACCTCTTGCAACACAGCATTGTAATAATTCTATAAACTCTAATCTTATGATAGAAGTTCATTTGAAGCTAATTGCCTATCAACTTTAAAAACTGTTGGAACAAAACTATCTCTAAAAATTAGAAATGTTCATATTCAACTGTTCACATCTAAATATTATTATAGAAAATCCCCGGTCAGTTGTTTTACAGATGGTGGATGGCCATCGCCGGACCATGATTCCTCCCCGATAAGGCGATTAGCTTCGGGCATGGTTCGGAGTCTCTGTATCTCTGCCTATCAACTTTTTCTTTTAACTCTTTGTATCCCACCGGGACTTTAAAGTCCCATGAAAAAAATTCCTCAATATAGCCTAAATTTACTACAGGATTTCATTGGGACTTCAAAGTCCTTTCTAGTTTAAGCTTTCCCTATAGTTAAGCTATAGTTTAAGCTAAATTTAATGAGATGTTTCTCATGCATAAAGAAATATAATAAAAAAGTCTCAAACTGTTTTTCCAAAAATAAGGTAATTTTGGATATAAAGGATTAAAGAAACAAATTTTACATATTTTCAAGAAATTTGACTATTGCAAAAAATTTAAACTATTTTCTTTTTCTCAGCTCATACAAAGTCTAATTTCTTTACTAGCATAAAGGTACAAACTGCAATTTCATTATACCAATTAGATTTGCTAATAGGTAATTTTCTGCAGTAATTTGATTAATTTGCTACATAAACTTCTTTTCAAATGTTCTTTCTCATATTATTTGGTTACTACAGAAAAATTCATAGGTATCCTGTCCTGATTAGGTAGGTCAGTTTTAGATCTCAGAAGTGGGTGTTTAAAAAACAACTTTACCGATTTTTTCTTTAAACTCGTTATTTAAACTCTCTTTTATATTTACGATGTTTGTATTAGTATTTTACTGAAGGAAAATTTTTAGGTGTTTGATTAGTTAAGTCAATTATGCTTCTGATTTTGACAATCATACTACCTGCTAAAAAGAACTTATATAATTGTGTAGTATGTATTAGGTAATAGAAGTCGTGTAATTGTTAAACACCAGATTTTTTTTTCTGTTTTTTCCTATTAAATGTGATAGATTGTTATTTTTCCAAGACATTGTGGAATGCTTTGTAGTTTATATTATTTTGCGTTTGTTCCCACTTCATCATTGAATTATTTTTTTCATTTATCTTTAGGAAGCAAATATATGAACTGAAAGATTCTGAACAAAACTTGAAACTTCTTTTAGAAAAAGATCAGAAACTAGTCAACCTTACACATGATCTTCAAGAACATCAACAAGAAGTTGAAAAGCTCCAAAGACATGTTGAGTAAGATGAATAGATATTGTAATCTTCTATTCTCATTTTGTATATGTACATTTACATACATATTATTAAGACCATGATGTTGATATATTTTATATATATATATTATATATTTTATTATAAAAATATAAAATATCATAAAATACCATTCAAGTACCCACTCAGTCTTCAAAAAAAAAAAAAAAGGGATATATTTAAAGAGGGGGCAGATAAATGGTAAAATTTGGCAAAAATATAGAAATTGTAATGTATTTTTCTGCTAAAATTCAGTGGCATAAAACATTTCTTTTTTAAGTTACATAAATAGTAAGTAAATACAGTGCACTCTTCTCATTCTACTAACTGGAAAAATTCAATCCCCCCCCCCTCTTTGCAATAAATTGATTATAAACATTTACCGTTCAAAATATTAATACAGTGCGACTCAAAAGTTTAGACAATGACGTGTTATTCATCTTTAAAATTTAGAATTATGACGTCAGAGTTACAAAAACCTGTATGTATATTTAAAATATGTTTTAAAATGCTATAATCAAAAGACAGTCGTTTGATTTGCTATAATTTTAATTTATTTTTGATAAAAATAAAAATTTACTTGTCGCAAAAGTTTAGACACGATTATGAGTTATTGGGATTTAGTTTCTTTGCTTGCATATCGACAAATTATTTGTAAAAGTCACTGATCTTTTAGTTAACATTTTACACTTGAGGAAATTAGATAAATTTAGCTTAGATTATATCTATTATATTGCAGGTTTCGTGTATAAATGGGAAATACTGAAAATCAGGGATAACTCAGGGAAAATATGATAATCTTAAAATTTTTGTCAGAATCTTAAGAAAAAGTTTGTTTCTCTTTAAATCTTTTTTTTTTTTTTGAGGTACACTGGATAAAACATCCATTCTGAACAGAATTTTGCATTAAAAAAAAAAAAAAAAAAAAAAAGTATGTTTATAAAAATTATTTAAAAATCCCTATAAAAATAGGATTTTGGGAAGAGACATTTAAAAAATTAATTAGGGATTTAGTTATCTGTATGAAGAAAATATTTTAAAATACCAAGATTTAATAAAAGAAAAATATGCATTAAAAAAAAGTTTAGATTGATTTAAAAAATTATTACTAGTCAAACCTTATTAACGGGAACACTTTAACATGAATTACTTTTAACATGAACTGTTTCTACAATCCCTGTCAAAATAAAGATTAGTTTAGTTATATGAGGAGTAGTTACTGATAGCATGAACTACTGATACCATGAACAAATTTTTTATCCCCCTTGAGATTCATGTTAACGAGGCTTGACTATATTATTAACCCATTAGTAGTCGCTGGTTGGTCGATTTGCCGCCCATTTCTTAGTGTTTATTCAACAGCCACCAAAAACTTTTAGGAAGTGGCATTTGATATACATAATCGACGATTATTCGACCGAGTCGATTCGCCTTTTATGTATATCAAATGCCAATTCTAAAAATTCTTGGTGGCTGTTGAATAAACACTGAAGAAATGGGCAGCAAATCGACTAACTAGCAACTATTAACGGGTTAACAAATTTACAATATGGAAGTTTGACTTAACAAGGGTAGAATGTATTTCTTTAATTTTACACAATGCTTCTACCTTTATTGGCTTTCGTAATTTATAATAATAATAAAAAAGAAAATAAATCCTAGTTTCATTAATCACACTACCAATATAAAATGATTTTTATTGTTTGCTTGTTTAGATCTTTAAAAGCTGATGTCAGTGATTTGATGAAGAATAATGAATTATTTCAAGAAATGCTGATACAGAAAGATAAAACCATTATGACTTTAACTAATGAAATTTTTGATTTGGAAACTGAAAGGCAACAAGAGAAACGTAAAAGTAGTTCTGAAAGTCTCAAATCTTATACAGCAACAGCTGTATCAGAAGAGAAAGAAACTATGCTTAGTTTTGATGAGCTTAAGGTAAAGTTACTGAATATTTATTTTAAGTAGTACTTTTTTTTTTTTCAACTTTTTGTGCTCAGCAGATTCATCTGAGCTTAAAGGTACTTTCTATCTGTCCTTGCTGGAAGCCAAAGTCTACATTATTCTATTAAGAAATTTAGTAACAGAATTGTTCATTACCAAATGTAATTTTTAAAATTCTTTTTTCACATTCAGGATCATTAACTTAAATTTCTGTTTTCCCCAAACTGATTTCTTAAACTTTTACTAGTTTATTTTTTTGCTAAAAAAATGTGAAAAAAGAACTAAATTAATTTTTGCACTGTATACTTTTTTGCTTAAAAAAAAAAAAAAAAAAACAATAATAATAATAAAATAATAATAATAATAAATAAAATAAATATTTAGAAAACAAGGATAAATTTATTGACTGTGAATTTTCTGGCTATGAAAACAGAATTAAAACAATCCATTCGTTATGCAGTGAATAATTTTGTTTTCAAATTTGTCAGTTGAAAAAAAAAGAAAAAAAAAATCTTCAGCGAAAATATTATAATGAATCTTTCATGGAAAAAAAATCGCAACATTAATCAAGAAAAATCCATCAGTTCATGCATATAAGAAAAATTAAACGCAGAACTACGCATAAGAATCGCATACAGGAAATCAATTTGTAAATAAATTTGAGGCATTTGTAAAGTGGTCTAATATGAAAGAAAGAAAAATTATAAACCATAAAGCTTTAAATATTAATAAACAAATTTCACTTATATTACTTTTTTTTTTTTTTGTAATGATTTTATTTTCAGATACAGTATAAGCTTAAAATAGTTTTACATGCTATAGTGATAATTGTATCTCCAGAAAAAGAATATAACTTGTATCTAAGATGTTCATATTGCTTTAAAAAAGTTTACAATATAAAGTAATAACCTAGAAAGTTTAATATTTTTCATGTCTGCCAATAAATGTGTTAAAATATATGCTTGTACTATATTCTGATTGATCTGGTTACAGTGGTTAGTTCAATTATTAATTACTTTTTTGTTTTTCATTTCTAATTAAAAAAAATTTACCTTCTGTGTATAACTCTTTAAAGACCTGATTAAAAACTTTTAAGTTTAATTTACAAATGAAAATCAAACATATCGAAGCGTTTAGAATAATGTGTAAACTGATATTCATTTTTTTCTACTGTTTCTGGGATTTTAGCATTTTGCTAAAGCTTTTTTTTTTTCTGATTTTAGCTTTTTTGCTAAAGAAAATTTTTACTCAGTTTAAACCCTGAAACTGAATAAAGATGTCTATGTGCTTGACAATTGAAAGGTTTTAGCAAACATAATTACAATAGCATGATTTCAGTACTTTGAAATGATTTTCAGAAGTCTTTTTTTTTTTCAGCCAAAAACAGGCAGCAAATCAATTGCATAAACATGAAAATAGAACAGTTGACAACCTCATCTACAAAGCTTGGAATTTGAAAAAATAAAAAATAAATAAAATAAAAAAAGTTTTACTTTATAAAAAACTAAACCATGAAGTTAAACATCTAAATTTAAAACATTTTTAAGTATACAACCTTTTTAATTCTTCATGTCACTTGCTGACTAGTTTTGCATGGGGCGCCCCAGCTTGTTCTCCAGCGATATGGTGTTCGAAGTTAGTTGAAACTGAATATCAATATTAAATTCGAACAGGTGTGAAAAATAGCCAATTATCAAAACCACAGTTATGTCACGGTTAGAGAATCAGTAGAAATTTTGTCAAATTTTAATAATTGCAATGGCAACAATGGGGCACTACTTGACCGGCAGTGGCGTCAAGTCTTTAAAAGAGAAGAAGAGGGAGTAAAACGTCAGTTTCAACTAATTTCGAACACCATATCGCCGAAGAACAAGCTGGGGTGCCCCATGCGAAACTAGTCGGCAAGTAACATGAAGAATTAAAAAGGTTGTATATTTAAAATGTTTTAAATTTAAAAGGAGTTTTATTGAATAGTGCTATCATTGGATTTGATTATTTACAGTTACTTAATCACTTTTTGGAACAATACTTCAATTTTATTTAATTCAAATAAATCTTGATTTTTGTTTCGTAGAGTTTTTGAATTATGAAATTTAAGGATCCCCAGTAGTCAGATATCTTCCTTTACTCCTTCTCCATGCAATCCAGTGGGATCTTTATTACTTTGTATTATCAGGATATCTGTTGTTTCAAAAATAAGGTTTTTTGAATTTCATTCTTTGAACATGTCACCTTTTATCTAAGTTAGCAATTTTTTTTTTTTTTTTTTTTTAAAGTAAAGTAAATATTTCATTTGAATATTGAAAAAAAACCCCTTAAGTTTGCCTAATGAAATAAAATATTAAAATTTATTAAAAAAAAAAAATTGCTCACTTGGAAAAGAAAGTGACTTGTTCAAAGAGTGGAAATAAAAAAATTGAAAACTTAATTTTTGGACAAGATATCCGGTTAATACAAAGCAAAAAACAGCCTATTGTATAACATGGGGAAGAAGAAAGGGAGAGTGTCTGTCTACTAATACTCTTAATGTGTATATGTAGATCTTTTTAAGCATATGATCTTATAGTAATAGTTAATATTATTTTTTGTGCAATTTTCTAAATTTGTAAATAGTTAAGTATATTGTAAGTAATGGAGTTATTTTGGATTTTACTGATTTGAATACAATAAACTTTGTATGACTTTATTAGTATTTGTTTAAAATGAGCTTATATATATATATATATATATATTATAAAAAAGGTTCAGTTCTGATTAAGTGACTGAATATTACAATTGTGAAAGTTTTCAGACATTGCCTTTTGAATTCAGGATTTTTGAAAATTTTGCTGCCTCTGTATTTCATGCTAAATTATTTTGCTTTTGTAGAAATTTCTCATTTTGAATGTTTAGTTTGTCTCATAATATATTAAGAACTCCATAAATAACATATTTTATAGACATAAATAAATGCTTATTGTAATAACCCTATGAATATACTGTTAAGTCTCCCTGCTATTCATTCTGAATGCATGCAGCAGTTTTTAGGATTTTTGATTGTTATATACAGTCAGTAACAAAAGTGTCTGAACACTAGCAAAAATTTCTATGTAAAAAAAATACACTTAATACTGTTTAGTTAAGTAAATCCTTGTCGAATCATGTTCTTACACTTACTAAGAACAGGATTTGACAAGGATTTATTTAACAAAACCGTATGAAGTATACTTTTTTTACATAAGAATTTTTGCTAGTGTTCGGACACTTTTGTTACCGACTGTAGTTTTACCCCTAAGTAACAGCTGCCTGTTATGCAAATGTTGATACACATTTGATGATACATTATTATTCTATAATTTCTGTTTTAGATTATGTAAATGCTCCTAATTTAGCACATATTTAATAAATATATTGAAGCAAAACTGTAATTATGCACATAAAATTTTGATGATTCAGTTATTTGCTTTTTTAAATGCTTTGACTAATTGTAACAATAACTACTTGATAAATGTAATAAGAGATTACTTTAATAATTGTAAAAGATGATTTTCCTTTTATAAATTTCAGCGAGGCATTGAATCCTCTTTATCCATTTTAAATCAATTCAGTATTTTTTTTTTTTTTTTTTTACATTTATAAATATTAGCATTGTTGTTCTAAACTTATTATGTTTGATAAAACCGTAAATAAAGTGTTCTTTTTTAATATAGGATGCAGTTCAGGCTTTTGAACTTCAGAACAAATTTTTAAATAATGAAATTTTGGAATTGAATAAGTTAAGGAGCGATTCAGAGGAAAGAGTATGTTTGTTAACTGTGTAAGTCTTCAGTTTTGCTCTTTCTTAGATAGACATATATTGTTTTATGATTCACTCTATATTTATATCCTTAAAATTGCTCAACTTGTAGGTTACACAGGCCTACAAAAATTAAGTTGACAAAATTTGATTTGATGTATAATATATAAAAGGATTACAATTATATATTTAAAAAATTCAATACCTTAAACTTATCCTTTAAAACAACGTATATATATTTCAGCAGTCATCGCAGCCCTCTTCAGCGTTGTAAATGATGAAACTTGTATTGCCGGTACTTCAAAGTAAACAAAAACTCCCCTGCTGACGTTCCACATTCACTTCATTTCTTGATTTTCAGGATCTGTTGACATTCTTCAGGGATTAAACTGCGTTCACGGTCGTTAATAGAGGATGGAGTGGTCAGTATCTCTATGGCTTCGCGTTTTAAGGCATACTTATGATTGTTATAGTGGGCTATTTTTTGAGTGTTAATGGTGTTAAGATTAATGGGGTTATTGTTATGGGTGGTAGATAGTGCGGTAGAAAATTTATTAAGTTTAAGGTCGGAAATGTGTTCTTTTTCGCATTCTCTTTTATGGGTCGCTTGGTCATACCTATATCGCAAGCTTGTGTTTGGTCTTCAAAATTAAAGTCTATTTTGTAGATGCCTGAGGTGTCTTTATAAGAAATAGTGTCTTTTTCATTTCTGAGATGTTGGAAAACATTTTTATTTAGTTTAATTGGGATATTTATATTATGTTTGGTTGCTTCGTATTTGATTTTATTGGCGACCCCATTACAGAAAGGAATAGCGGTAGTGAATTTCATTTTAGTTTTTTGAGCATCAGGAATTTTATTAATAGTTATAGCTATTAACATTATAGTTATAACCAGGGTTTAAACTGCCGTTCGCTTTTTTCGCATTTTGCGAAAGGATATCTTATTTTGCGAAAATATGCCAGAGAGAATTTCGCTAAAAAGCGAAAACAAGATGATTTCACAAAATTTCTCAACATAAAAATCTCTAATTTAATTAAAATAATCCCTGGCAAAAAATTACGAAACTACTAAAAAATATCGGAAATTGTTTCATTTATTTAGTATATTTTGATTTAATTTCGATTTTCAATGGACTAAGTTTTAATGGGGCCGCGCGAGAACAAACAGCTATCGTCTGCTTAAACGAACGAGCAATCTCGCGTGGCCCCAGTTTCTTTTTGGAAGTCAGCTTTGAAGACAGTGCGAATTTCGCCGATTAGCGGCAAAATATTTATATTTTTCGTGGATCGTTGTTGATAAAATTATTTATTTAAAAAAATATTGAGTATTTCGGCAATCAAACATAAGTAGAAGCCATTTTTTGTTTTCGATTTGTGACAAAGGTAATCGCATATTTTAGAAATCAATCTTAAAATGTCGATTATCGGCAAATTAATCACGATTTTTCTGGAATTGACATTGATAAAAATACTTCATTTCAGAAAATATTGCGTATTTCGGCATTTAGAGAAGAAAAAAGCAGGAATTTTGAGTAATTAGCCATGATTAATTTTTTTTCTTCCCAAAAAGCAATGAAATGTTCCAGATTTCGGTAACAGATCACGAAAATGATGCGTATTTCGGAAATTTTATATCAAAAAAGAAATGTCCTTCATTTCAGCAAATATTGCGTATTTTGGCATTTAGAGAAGAAAAAGCAGGAATTTGGAATAATCAGCCATGATTAATTTTTTTTTCTTCCCAAAAAACAATGAAATGTTCCAGATTTCGGCAGCAGATCACGAAAATGATGCGTATTTCGTAAATTTTATATAAAAAAAGAAATGTTGATTTACATTTATAGCTTTGAAAATAGAACAAATTTGGAATAAATAATGAATTTGGGGAATTGGCGGCAGAAAATATAAATAATTCAGTAATTATAGATGCTATTAATCTGCATTTTTCTTTCTTTCTTTTTTTTTTTTTTTTTTTTACAGCAGAAAATAAACCCATATTTTGGCAAATAATCGTGAAATAATCACATATTTCGAATTAATGAAGAAAACATTTAAACACATAGGCGTAGCCAGCTTTCCAAGTGGGGGGGGTGCCCAAATTTTAAACTAAAAGGTACAGTATGAATACATTATGAACATAGTGCGCATATGTATGCATGTGTGCGTTTTAACACGTGTATAAAAGTTACACAAGTTAACACATGTACGTTTTAACATATAAATTAAGTAACTTTCTCTTAGAATAAATAACTAGACTTGACGCAGAACAGAAATATCAATGTTTACGTGACGTTAAAAATGCCAATGTAAAAAAATGTTAAATGCTGACTGCAGTTTCGGTAGCGTAAATCGGTGCATTTGGCTTCCTTTGAAATATCATTTGATAAAGTTTGGACTTTCAAAGTAGCGCCGCTATCCGTCTAACAGAAAAGAAACAGAAGTTTGAAAATTGATTAAAACAAGGAAAGAATGTTGCATAAAAAATATTAAATGGTGTCGAATATTTGGTTTCAGTGCGAAACCAATGAAAATTAAAAGGTTAAATAAAAATCTTAAACCTTAAGTTACAAACGAAAACCTAAAAACTAAACTACGGAAAAACTTATACTATGGAACTTAAATTGCGCACACAAAGTGATAAAGTAGAATTATAATGATATGTTTACTTTATATATAATCTCATTTCATTTCTTTTATTTTACCAGCTTCAAATTATGAACCTATAGAGTTCTAACATATGGCGTCACGAGCATGTTTGCTGAGGGACAGTTGACCTCACTGACCCATTTTATCAATGCGGAATAGTGTTACAAATTTATTGTAACACAGTTTTGTAAATGTATTTGCAAAAGCATAAAAAAAATTCGACTACTACGCTTTCAAAGGCATGGAAAAAGTAGCGTTGTCCTTCAGCAAAGTACCGTTGCTAAGAAGAAAGTCTCGTGGTTGTTAGAACTCTCTCTATATATATATTAATTAAATATATTTATATATATATATTAAATTAAAAAATCTTGTAGCTACTTTTTAAAAATTATTATTTTATTCGTTCCCATATTCATGAATAACATTTATTTACTATATTTTAAAACATTGTTGTATTGTTGTAGTTGTGATGTTAGTTTCAAACAGAATAGTACAAACGGGTACTGTGATCGCTATAAAATTAAAGTGATACTTATTAATAATATTGTAATAAACTGCTGTGTGTACCATAATATAAAAATACGATGTGTGTAAAAGTCGCAAAAAATAAAATCAGCATTAAATAAATGTATCGAATTAGGGAAAGTGTAGAAACACGCCACAGACCGGACCAAGCGCTGACCATTAGCCAAATAAATTTACGAATTACCACTACCACTGTGCATAAGAATTCCATGAAAAATTGCATAAAATAAAATGAAAACATTAAAAGGAACACATACCAATAAAATTGCACTGAAAATCCCCACAAAGTAAATGTATCAAAATGGAGGACAGATAAAAAGTTATAGGGGTGTCTCATTTTTTGACCGTGCACTGGCCATCAGCTGAAAATATTGTCTAGTAACCACCACAATTCAAAATTGCATACATAATCGAATCCAGAAACATTCATTAATAAAATAGCACGAAAAAGCATCATGACATAATGTCGGAAATTTTCTACCCACACAAATAAACGCCTTTGCTATTTAAAAAATTAAAAGACTAAATAATGGAGCATATTTTGCGCATACCTTTCTTTTAAATATTATTCTTTTAAATATATTTTACCACCATGTTTAAGAAAGTGTCTTTCTATTGCATAGAATCATTGGTATTAGTAATAATAATAATGAAAAAAATTAACCTTCAAATCTTTTATTTTATTTTATTTTTCTGTTTTCAATATGTTTTTGGTAAATATACTGAATGTGTGTGGGTGAGCTGGGGGGTTGCCCGGGCACCCAGGGCACCCCCCCTGGCTACGCGCATGAAACAAGCAGCAGATTAGGAAAAACTATTGAATGAATTTCTCAAATGCCTTATTGAAGGAATTAAGGGAGTGGTTTAGAGATATCAAATAAACTATTCTATTTAATATGCTACTTTCAAAAATATTTGTGAAAATAATAGCAATATAGATATAGAATGGAATAGATGAAATAAAGAAAATTTCAAAAATAGTCCTGTATACAAAAATACATTTATTCAAAAACAAATGTTGTCTGAATGGAACGTATTCAAAAAAGTAATTAGAATCAGATGTATAGACAACACTTTTTGCAATTTACAATTTCTAAATGAAAATGAAATGCATGACTTGAGCTTACCTGTACACATAGCAGGCTGTGAAAGAGCTTTTCCTCAAATAAATTTAATAAAAACAGTTATAAGAAATCGTTTAACAACAGAAATTGTAAGTCGATTACTTATGATAGATGTAGAAAGACTTCCAAGCAAAGAATTCAATTTTCAAAAAGCTTTCAAAAATTGGTGTTCTTCAAAGCCAAGGAGAATTGTACCATAAGCCTATTTAGTTTTAACATTTGTAATGCAGCTAACTGGATTTAAACCACAATATTTATTTAGAGGTAAAGTCATGTATTTTAGTTAAAATTATTTTGAAAAAATTCAATAATAACATTTTTTTTCCTCTATGCAGAACAATCATATCCCTCATCAGAGGAAAATAGTGTGTATAAAATTTATGTACAGTCGGCTGCAAAATTATTCGAGCACTAGCCAATAATTCCTATATTTAAAAAGTACACTTAAGACTGTTTTGCTAAGTAAATCCTTGTCGAATCATGTTCTTAGACTGATTAAGAACATGACTCGACAAGGATTTATTTAACAAAGCTGTATTAAGTGTACTTTTTTTTGGCAAGGATTATTGCTAGCGCTCGAATAATTTTGCAGCCGACTGTATGTCAAAATAAAAGTAGCAAATTATAATTTTAGATTCAAGTTCTTTTTTCCCCTTAAAGTATTTAAGTATTTTTTATAAACCCTCCCCCCCCCCTCTTCTTTCCCGAAAAGAAAAAGCTAAAGAACTTTTAAAAAAGCTAAAATACTAATTGGTCATTTTAGCTAAAATGCTAAAGAAATTTTTTCGCCAGGTCATACCCTGGTTATAACTATTAACAAAATTCCTGATGCTCAAAAAACTAAAATGAAATTCACTACTGCTATTCCTTTCTGTAATGGGGCCGCCAATAAAATCAAATACGAAGCAACCAAACATAATATAAATATCCCAATTAAACCAAATAAAAACATTTTCCAACATCTCAGAAATGAAAAAGACACTATTCCATAAAGACACCTCAGGCATCTACAAAATAGACTTTAATTTTGAAGACCAAACACAAGCTTGCTATATAGGTATGACCAAGCGACCCATAAAAGAACGCGAAAAAGAACACATTTCCGACCTTAAACTTAATAAATTTTCTACCGCACTATCTACCACCCATAACAATAACCCCATTAATCTTAACACCATTAACACTCAAAAAATAGCCCACTATAACAATCATAAGTGCCTTAAGGGCGTGCATCCGGAAATGAAGATTCCTATTCAACATGGCCGCCCAGGTTCTAAGAAAAAAATTGGGGTTGGCCTAACTTTAAAAACTGACACCCAACAGCTCCAATCAGTGAATAGTAGAATTCCCCTATTAGTTGAAAAATTATCTTCTTGACTACCTAAGTTATTTTGACACTTCCTTTCCTAGCTGTGGGGTGACAGAGGTGATAAGAGACAGTTTCCCACCTGTATTCAATTATCTACAAGAACGCCGCTAAAAAAAATATACAAACTATCGCATCGCTCAGTGAAGTATTTTGTGAAACGTAAATCACTAAAATAAATAGATTTAAGATTTAAATTCTAATGTCAAGAAATTTAATCTTATTAAATGAATAAATGCAAATTCTTTACACAAAATGTTTCGGAACAGAAGAAAATATTTTTTTAATTATAAATACATGCATAAAATATATGAATATTATAAAAAAATGTTTATTGAATTATTTATACTACATATATAGTTTCAAACAGTACATAAAATAGCTCTCTCTCTTGTCGAAAGATTCAAACCCACGGTAGTGTGTTTTAAAAAATAGTGGTTGATTTTTTTTTTTTTTTTTTTTTTTTTTTTTAAGTTTTAATAGGAAATAATTTTACTCAAGTTTTTTTTCAATTCCAACTATTTACTTTCTTTCACGTATACACAGGGTAAAGAAAGTATTGTTTTTGGGTCAAATTTTCGAAATTGAGTTTTTTTTTTTCTTTATTATATAACTAGCAGGCAACGCCCGCTTCGCTGGTCCCTATTTCTAAATGAATCACTATAATGAATTCTCAAAATTGCATTAATTTTTATCGCATGAAAAAAAAGAGAAACAAAATCTGAGTAGGAAAAATGTCGCACCGGGTTCTCACTGCCTTCGGAAAAAATTCCCAAAATGCTCTAACTCTTATTTCTATTATTTTCCCACTTCGCCCCCTCCCTCCTGTCTATCCTAATAATTTTACAAATTTGAAAATATCCGCAATCGATTTGTAAGTCGGAACTAATTTGAACTATTTGTCAAGTTATTGTGAAAAAAATTTAAATAAAGTAAAGTAAAAAAAACAACAAAAACATCCAAAGTAAAATAATTAATGAATTTTTTTTTTTTTTATAAACGAATATGTCTAGAGAAAAATTAAGTTTTAGTAGCTTTACTAGTAGCTAGTCATTATAATGCAGTTGCGATCGCAACTGTTATTGCTGAATACCAAAACTGGGAGTTTTTCTAAGAGTGGCAACAGCTCATTAAAGTAAGTTTTGTAAACAAAACAACGTCTAGTTAGATCGTTCTTAGCAGGAAACTATAAAATTAAGAAATAAATTTAAAACTTTGGATGTTTAAGGGAAAAAAAAAAGGTAATTAAATATATTTATAAATTGATTCAAACCTTTAAGAGGTAAAAAAAAAGTTGTATTGAATATGCATGGGGAAACAACGAATGTAGAATGCACTGCATCTACAAATGCCTCCCTTTCCCCATACATATTCCATAAAAACTAGAAATCAAAATATATAGAATTTTACAGACGACCTGAACATGTTCAGGGTAAACTTGAATTGAAACTATAAATGCAAAAAGTTTTTTTTTTTTTTAATAAGTCACTTTGTAGTTTAGTCTTTTTTTTTTTTTTAAAGAGTTACTCTATAGCTGGCACTAAATATGCACTTCTTAATCTTAAGAAAATAGTTTTGTTCAGTGCCTTAGTTAGAAGGTCAGCCAAATTTTCTTGTGATCTTACTTGCTGTATATTAAACTCTTTATTTTCATACAGTTCTCTGACAAACATATATTTGATATCTATGTATCGATTCCTAATATTTTCAGATCTAAATTTGATGTATTGAATAGCAGCTGAATTATCGCAGAATAGTATAGGTACTTGAAATTTAACGTCAATGTTCATAGTCAATATTACAGTTTTTATATTGGCCTTAATATACTTCAGGTCTTTTGCCGCTTCTGATGCAGAAATGAACTCTGCCTCCATGGGCGACAGGGCAACAGATGTTTGTTTCTTGACTCTCCAAGTTATGGGCATTCCATTCATAAATATAGAGTACCCAGAAAAGGATCTTCGGTCTGAAGGATCACTGGCCCAACTTGCATCGGCAAATGATGAAATCTGGAGGGTAGAATCTTGGGAATCATACCTTAATCCCAAAGTCTTTGTAGAGGCAAGGTACTTAAGAATCTGCTTGAGACGGTTCCAATGGACTTTAGCTGGGTTTTCCGCAACTTGGGCAAGGGTAGCAACAGCATACGAGATATCAGGGCGGCAGCGTCCAGATATATACAGAAGGCAACCAAGGAGGTTTCTGTAAGGCATCTTCTCCATTGCGGCTTTTGACTGGTTGTCTCTAGGAGATTCCTGTTTGGAGGAAACTGTACCTGGTTGTATAGGAAGAGATATGTTAGTTATCGTAGAAATATCGAATCTTTCAATACAGGAATCTATATATTTGCTACAATTTATGTTAACTGTACCGTCTTTAATGTCGAATTGTATGCCTAATAGTTGAGTGATTGGGCCTAAATTTTCGAGCTGATATAATCCTTCTAATAACTGAATAACTTCTATTAGAGTTGACTTGTCTTTAGCAAAAATCGGGAGGTCATCTACATATACCATAATGATGGCTTTAGTGTTATATCTATAAATACATGTTAGTCCCGGAATTTCTGTGAACCCGTTTGCAATAAGTTTATGATGCAGTTCTTCAAACCAGCATTTTCCAGATTGGTGTAAGCCATAGAGGGCTTTATTTAATTTTAAAACGTAATTTTCTTGGCCTGGTATTATATAATCATTAGGTTGGTTAATATATATATCCTTATCAATATTACCATACAAATATGCACATTTTACATCTAAAAGACTATGTTCCCACTGGAGAATACATATAAAAAGTGCAATGAACAATCTTATTAACATGAAATTAACTACTGGACTGTATGTTTCATTATAATCTAAACCCTCTCTTTGGTTATTACCTAAAGCAACTAATCTTGCTTTAAACTTTCTAGATTCATTCTTATTTTTAAGGGTATAGACCCAACGGGTTCCTATCACTTTCGTATTAGCTGGTCTGGGAACAACTGTCCAAACATTTCTGTCTATCATAGTTTTTATTTCACTGTCCATGGCCCTTTTCCATTCTGCAGCCTCTGGTAACCTTTTTGCCTCCCTAGCTGTTTTTGGAATAATTATTTCTACACAATTTGCTTCATCTTCGACTAATGGTATTTCTTCAGATTCTTGGTCTGAACTTTCTGCGGCTTCATTTAGATTCTCATCTATATCATTAATGGGGGATTTTCTTTCTAGTTTAAATTTGCCAAGGATTTTGCAATTTTTAGAAAAAATATTTAATGAATCGTCATATATGAAGTTATTTTCCTCACAATAATCTTTTAATTCTCTAGAACTCCTTAATACCTTCCCCTCTGGTGTTTTCACATAAATGTCTTCTTTACCTCTACTTTCTCCTGTCTTTCTAATTGCTATATATCTCTCAAACATTAATTGTGGGTCATCTACAGGTTGGTAGGGATTTTCGGATATGTCTAATTCATCATCTGATTCTTCTGCTAATATATAACCTTGTTTTTCCATACCTAATTTCGTTTCATCAAATCTGACATGTTTTGTCTCTATTATTTTGTCTTCAGTGGGTAGCCATATTCGATAACCTCTAGTACTATAACTATAACCTACTAAAATTCCTTTTTGAGCACGAACTTGAAATTTGTTACGCTTTTGGGATGGAATGTGAGCATAAGCTACACATCCATATCTTTTTAAATGACGGAGAGAAGGTTTTCTGCCGAACCAGCGCTTGAACGGTATTTCCCCGGTTGAACTATGCAAAAGTCTGTTTCGTATATAGTTTGTTGTTTGCATGGCCTCAAGCCAAAGTTCTTCTGGAAGATTAGCAGAATTAAGCAAAGTTCTCATTCCATCAAACAACATTCGATTAAGGCGTTCTGCTGCACCATTTGATTGAGGTGAATATATGTTTGATCTTTCATGTTTTATACCCAATGATTCTAATAATTTTTGTACGGGAGTACAACAATATTCTAATCCATTATCGCTTCTTATAGCTTTTACTTTTTTATTGGTTTGACGTTCAACAAATTGGATAAAATTTCTAAGTTTTTCACAAACTTCATTTTTACTTCGCATTGGATAGCAAAAGGCTCTTCTACTATAATCGTCAAGCAAGGTTAAAATATAGCGATAACCATGCTTTGAAAGATAAGGAGCAGGGCCCCAAATATCTGTGTGAATTAATTCTAAAATGTCTTTTGAACGAATACTTTTAAGTTTTGGGTAGGGCTGTCTTGTATTTTTCCCCATTATGCAAGCCTCACAGCAGACCTCTTCCCCTTTTAATCTCACTTGTGGTTCTACTAGGTCATTATTAAACATTTTCTTAATAGTTTGTATATTACAATGAGCAAGTCTTTCATGCCAAATCATAATTTCATTAGTATCTACAGCAAAAGCTTGATTAAATGTTTGCTTTGTATGTTTTGGTATTAGCTTTTTAGATGAGCTCTCAGTTTGTGTACATTGGTTATTAGTTACTTCTTTATGATGGCTATTTTCCAAAGTATCTTTTATTTTTAAAACATTAGGTTGGTTATGAATAGGTAAACCCTGTATAACATAAAAGTTATTTTTCATTTTTGCAGACCATAAATAGTTCCAATCTGGATCAAAAATTTTAAATCCTCTATCAAGTTTAGCATGAAAACCTGCTTTATCCATTCGACTCATACTAATTAAATTTCTATGAATTGTTGGGACATAAAGACAATCATTAAGTGTAATTCCTCTTATGTTTGGACCATCTTTAATTTTAAACTGCACAATTCCTATACCTTTAACTGGATGAGATGTAGTTCCCATTTTTATCATTGAACCTTCTGAAGAAGGTTTTAGGTATGTGAAAAACTCGTGATTTTGACAAATATGTGCAGTCGATGCACTATCTAATGTCCATTCCCTAGTTGGTAATAAATTTTCGCTTTCAAAGCATTCTGAAGTAAACTCGGTTACAAAAGAGGATTCTTTTACATTAGTTTGATTTTTACTATTACCTTTATTTTTAAACCTACAAATATTTTCTGTGTGGTTTGGTTTTCCACAAAAACTACATGTAACTAATCTTGCCGACTCTTGTTTTACAGAACTAAATGAGTCAGGATGTTTGTGTTTTTCAACAGAAAAGCATTCAGTTGTTTTACTAAGCTCATGCAAGTTACGACGATTATATTCTTTAATTATTTCTGCTTTTAGTTTTGTAAAATTAAAATCTGTATCCTTACAATTTTCAAATTCTCGAGCAAGATAATCGTAATCTTCTGGCAAATTTTGCAAAAGCATGTAACATCGATGTTCCTCACTTACAGTTTCCCCTGCATCAGTTACTTTTCTATACTGATGTTCAAATCTATCAATAAAAGTTGGGAGTTCCTCATCTGGATTTGGTTTCATTGTTCTAAATTCAGCTAAACATAGAGATTTATAAGAACGACTGGCCGTCAATAGATTAGTTTTTAATGTATTCCAGATAATTTCTGGTTCTTCCAAATTATCAATCATTAAAACTATTTCTTGACTACAATAGGTTTTAATTAAGCCTGCTGCTTTTGCTTTAGATTGATTTAATTTAAATTGCTCTAGTGGGGATAATTTATCCATTTCTTGAGGATGCTTTTCTGCATCAATCCAAGCAATTAACCCTTCTGTTTGCAAAATTCGTTTCATACTAGTTGACCAAGATTGGTAATTATATCTAGTAAGCAACATTTGGGGATTTATATTGGATGCCATTTTTCAATTGAATTTAAATGCAACTCTAGCTATTACTTTTCGATCAATAAAGACTACAATAAAACATATTACAATACTTCATTCTTCAGGTTAGGGCTGGGCCCATAACCCACTGTTAAACTTAAGTTTATGGATACTTTTAACTTTTAAAAGAAAATTATGAGTGAAAGAATAAATAGTATATAAAGTGGAATACTTAGAAAAGATTGTTGCTTCTGTAATAAACATTTAGTCACACTTGAAATCTTCATTTAGCTATTAGTAATATAAGTTTAACCTTAAAAAATGTAAAATAAGTAAATAAACTTTCACTCATCTAAGCAGCCTGAAGCAAATGAAATCTTGATGTAAAATTGATCATAAGAAAAGTCTTGAAATAAAAACTAAGAATTTGCTATACATTAATTTATTTAAGAATTCTACTTGATCCTTATGGTTACAAAAATATTGTCTTGACAGTAACAAGAGAAATCTTGAAAATAATTTTCTAACATTAATTTAAATAATATAAACTCATACCCAATGCCTTTGCAAAGATAAACAAACATTTGGAAATTTCTATTCCAACACTTGCATCCATTCTAGTAACTGTCATGGCATATCTCCGTCTACTGATGAGTCTGGTAAGGAAAAAAGAAAAAGCGATTTGACAGCAGACGACGTCTGGTTTTATATCTTGCTGATTGGCAGTTAACAGCGAATTTCGCCGTTATGCTAGTTGCGTTATCTATGCAAATGCATTGGTATGAAAAAAATTTAAATAAAGTAAAGTAAAAAAAACAACAAAAACATCCAAAGTAAAATAATTAATGAATTTTTTTTTTTTTTATAAACGAATATGTCTAGAGAAAAATTAAGTTTTAGTAGCTTTACTAGTAGCTAGTCATTATAATGCAGTTGCGATCGCAACTGTTATTGCTGAATACCAAAACTGGGAGTTTTTCTAAGAGTGGCAACAGCTCATTAAAGTAAGTTTTGTAAACAAAACAACGTCTAGTTAGATCGTTCTTAGCAGGAAACTATAAAATTAAGAAATAAATTTAAAACTTTGGATGTTTAAGGGAAAAAAAAAAGGTAATTAAATATATTTATAAATTGATTCAAACCTTTAAGAGGTAAAAAAAAAGTTGTATTGAATATGCATGGGGAAACAACGAATGTAGAATGCACTGCATCTACAGTAAGTATCAAAAACCTCTATGCACCAGTTTTGAACGATATATCTCTATTTTTATTTTTTTTACCGCTCTACCTCCCCCCCCCCCTTTCCCGCCCTCCCAATAATTTTAAAAATTCGAAAATATCTGCAATCGATTTGTAGGCATTGGAAACCTCTATGTACCAATTTTGAATGATCTAATTCTATTTTCTTTTTTTTTTCCCTCTGCCCCCCCCCCCTTCCCGGCCCTCCTAATAACTTTACACTTTCGAAAAAATCCCCATTCGACTTGCAGGCCTCTAAAACCTATCTGTACCGATTTTGAACGGCCTAACTGTATTTCTATTTGTTTTTGACCATAGCCCCCCTTACTGCCCCCCCTTACCGCCCCCCCCCTTACCGCCCCACCTAATAATTTTAAAAATTCGAAAGTATCCGCAATCAATTTGTAAGTATCGAAAACATCTATATACCAATTTTGAACGATCTAACTCTATTTTTATTTTTTTGCTCCCCTCCCCCTTTCCCGGCCCTCCTAATAACTTTACACTTTCGAAAATATCCCCATTCGACTTGCAGGCATCTAAAACCTAACTGTACCAATTTTGAACGGCCTAACTGTATTTCTGTTTGTTTTTGCCCCATAGCCCCCCCCCTTGCCGCCCCCCTTCCCGCCCCTCCTAATAATTTTACAAATTCGAAAATATCCGAAATCGATTTGTAGGTATTGAAAACCACTATATACCAATTTTGAACGATCTAACTCTCTTTTTATTTTTTGCCCCCCCCCCTGCTGCCCCACCTGGGGGCTGAATTTCTAAAATTCCTGAAATTGGTTTTTAGATATTTGCATTAGCTATATTTTAGAGCAAAAATTTCACGCATATCTATTTTTTTGTTTGAGATATATAGGATTATGCGAAATCACGTTTTTATGCATGTGAAATCACGTTTTGCCCCCCCGCCCCCCTTGGGGACCGAATTTTGAAAATTCCAGAAATCAGTTTTTTGACATTTGTATTAGCTATATTTTAAAGCAAAAATTTTACGGATATCTGTTTTTTTGTTTGAGATATGAAGGATTTTGTGAAATCACGTTTTGCCCCCCCCCCCCTCCCCCCCTTGGGGGGCGAATTTTGTAAAATCGCTTCTTAGTGGATGTCTACGTCATAGAAAGAACATTGTCACAAAATTTCATGCTTCTAGGTCCAGGGGTTTGGTCTGGGCGTTGATAGATCACCCCCTCACTCACTCACTCACTCAGGAAGTGTTCTTTTATATATATAGATTATACGTTTTGAAATCCTCTGAATTGGAAAATGTTTTTAGCGGTTGGTTTGTGTGTGTATCTGTCTGTTATCAGCATATATCAAGAACAAATAATAGCAGAAAGTCCAAACTTGGTATTTTAAATGGGTTTCATATAAATATGCTACACTAAATTTTTTCCTTGAGACAAAGCAAATGGTTCACGTACAGGAATATCCAAGAGAATTCAAATACATGATGTTTATGGGGTTCAAAGTTCAAATAAATTATGTTCTGATAAGTACAATTTAGCATCAATAGGCTGATTAAACAAAAGTGAGTAACAATTTTTTTAAAATGCATAAACGCATGTTTTGTGTAGATTGTGGTATGGAAATCATTCATCATTCGTTTACAGAGCTCCAAAGTATTTGGATATATTGAGACTATACTTGGAAATTGCTGGAATTATAACTAATTTTGTGTTAGAAGTTTTTCAAGTAAGAATAAATTTAAATACACAACATTGTTTATCGACAATATGCAGAGCTACCCAAAATTAAGCTAAACGCTCTTTTGTATTGAATGTAATTGATGGAAGTGCTTTGCTATATTTTATTATGCCGACGAACACTTGCTCACGAAGCAAAATTAATTTTTCATATCCATACTGTATGTAAACGAATTACTTTTAGTAGTTTTATTCTCAACTGTATGTTTTTTTTTTTTTTTTTCATATCACATTTTGAGGTTCCCTGATTATAAAAGTCCATTATTTAGCGGTTGATCTGTATATATATCTGTTATCAGAATAACATAAAAACAGATAACTGCAGGAAATTCAAAAGTGGTATTTTGAAGTTCGTATTAGGTTGCCACTTAAAATTTTGAGCAAGGTTGTCAAGTTTGAAGTCAAATTAGTAACAGCCTTGATTATTATTCATTTGTTTATTTTTACAATTATGTATTATAAATAAGTGGGTTTGATGGAGGAGGGGAGTATCCCTCTTACAAAGAAATACATGTGAAATAAAACTGTTCCATATGTTCTAAAAATGTTCTGCAATTTTAGATTTTTTAAGTACCGTATATTTCCGAATATAAGCCGATCCGTATATAAGCCGAGAGTACATTTTTCCCTGCAGAAATTTGCCCAAAATTGCAAACCCGTGTATAAGCCAAATTGAAAAAATACTCTTTTTAAAGTTTGAGTATATCGCCAAAATGGAGAAAATATTGCCAATCTATAGAACCTTCAGGATAATCTGTCCAATTAAATTGCGCGAAATGCGTGATTATCCAATAGAATTCCTTACCTTGCTTAGCCATAACGTAAAACGTTCGCAGATTGTTCGCCAACGGCGATAGTTTTAACTCTGGCAACCCTATCAGAAGGGAGGCAAACACAGACGCGAACGCAAGTCCCGGCAGCTGAAAACGATGGCTACCGTAATACTGGGCCGGGAGACCTAACCCTAACGTCGATGAAGCAATGCCGCCGCTGGATGTTTACATAAATAAGCCGTGTAAAGTCCGATTGCATCGATTTTTTTTTAATGACGTATCTAAATTATTTTGTATATTTCTACTTTTCAGTATTTTTATCAGTGCTTCAAGGCAATCTTCAACAAAATAAAAATACTTCTATAAAAAAAACGAAGCTTTGCCGCTTTTGCTAGTGTAAGCCTAGAAACATTTTAAACAGAGATGAATTTAATTATATAAATTAAAAATATGATCGGGAGTCCAGTTTTTTTCAAGTTTCTCTTATACTATTTCTGAATCAGACAGAGAATTTACTCCGTTCGTGCACTCTGCCGATGACTTCAGTTACCGGCAGGTCAAAAAGAAATGTAAACAAACGTGACTACATCGAGCGTTTCGTGAAATAAATTTAAAATTGCTAATTTAAGAGTTTTATATGTGATAATTATTTAAAAATAAGGTTTAATATAACTATTTTACTTTATATATACTTTTTAAGCTTAAAATATATGTATTCAATCATTGTTTCTGAAGTACGTTTTTTGCTAGAAATGTAGATCCGTATATAAGCCGACCATTATAATACAGCTTCCGAAAAATTTCCAAAAATTCTCGGCTTATACACGGAAATATACGGTACATTATTTTTATTGTATTATGCTATTGATCTTAAAACTTAATATGCAATATATATATATATATATAATGAAAACCTTTTTAAAATTTTCAGTAAATATTCAATATAATTTTCTTTCATTATTTTATTACAATATGACATTTTCCTGTTCCTCCCTTAAAATTTTAGTCTCGAGTCTAAAAAGTTTTAAGATTTAATTAAGTAGAATTACAGTTCAAGGAAAAATTTTATTTATTTATTTATTTATTTTTGGGTCTAATTTTAATGTAATTTTCGAATTTTGATGGATTATAATCCGACACACACAGTGCTGCAAATACTTTAATTAAGAAAACGTTAAAAATTAAAAAGTAAAATAATACGTTCATTTCCTGATATTTTAACTGTGGATCTATGATAAATAACACCTGTGAAGTTGGAATATTTACAAGGTTTTTAGTTTAGAACCTCATCCCCCACCGCCCTTATTATTTCCCAAAATAATTTACATCTCTGCAGAAAGGAAAAGCAATAAATTATAAAACATTTAGGATAACAAAATTAATAATTTCAATAATTTTCTACTTGCAACTTTAAGTAAAATCAATCCTATGCAGGATAAAGGTCCCCTCCTAGGTGATTCTAAACTGCCCTGTTTTCTGCAATTCTAAATTCTGCTCTTCCAAACTTCACAATTTCATCGCTCCAACGGCACTATTATATATTTCCTAACCCATAGTTTTATTTTTCATTCCTTTATTTAATTATTTTTAACAAATTATTATTATTTTAAAGTTATGTCCAGACATTACAATTTACAATTTTTTAAAGTCATAAAATTAGTTTAAAAAAAAAAATATATATATATATTTATGATATTAAAGAAAAAACTTCAAATCAGACTCTTTCTACCGCCTATGTCTCTATGATGGGTTGGTTTGTCTGCTGTTTGACACTGATATAACAAACAAAATCAAATTTGTCAAATCAAATCAAAAATATTTTATCAATTTCACCCACGATAGCTAATTCTTTTAGCACAAAAATGCTGGAAAATCTTTCTTTATCTATGCATATTTTTAATTTATTTTAGTAACTTCCTTTTATATAAAAATCAACCTCTGACTCTTTTTTTTTTACAATATATATAAATGTAATAGTAATGGGGAAAATGTTTTATAAATTATGAATGATGCATGGGTTCTGAAACAGAATTTTTTTTGTTTAATCTGTCTCTCTCCCCCCCCCCCTTCCCCTCGTAAAAACAAAAATTTTTTGCTATTGTTCGTATTTAGAAGTATTTTACAAGAAACAATTAAGAAAAGTGCCCTTTCTTCCGGTATCTTTTTTTCCGCGATCCGGAAAAAAGGGCACTTTTCTTAATTTGCGAATCGAAAAAGTGCCCTTTTTTTCCCCATGTGCCCCTTTTTCTGGGATCCGCATAAACTTGCACCCATTTGGCGCAACTTTTGTGACAACGATTTATACATACGACATAACAGCATACTGCGAATATCCCATTCGAAGCACAGTATAAATATACAAAGAAAAAATTCGCTTATTCGATTTTCATTGAATTACTAATTTAATTAACACATTTTCTTGAATAGCAACCCTACCACTAACCAAAAGATTTTACTCTATAAGCTATCAGAAGTGTTTGGTTCGATTCAAGTCAGCACTCATCAGCCTAGCACTAGGAGTTTTCCATCGTTTTCTCCAAAACACACATTAATATGGATTAGGACACCTTAAAAAGATTCTCACAGAATCCATTCCACCCAGACTTTTTCTAAATTAATAATAATAATAATGAATAGGAATTATAATAGCTTTAATTATAATAGCTTTAATTTTACAGCAAATGCAATACAGGTTTCAGATTCTCTGTTTTAGGTTGGGACGTCATAATTACAACACTATACTATAATAAAAAATTTAATGAAAATTAATATCCATAATTTGAAATGGACACAAATTGAAAAATAAGATAATTATTCCGTTAGAATTTTATGCTTTTGTATTGTTATTATTATTATTTTGCCGGAGATTTGCATTATTTATATCATTTTTAATAGGAAACGTGCCATAGCTACCTTGAATAACATATATCAGTTTCAAAGCATTCTAAAAATAATAATAATAATAATAATAATAATAATAATAAATAAATAAATAAAAATAATGGAATGTTGAAAAGAAAGAAAAATAATAATCTGGTGTGTCACTCACACGACTTTCTCTTACCCTGAACGGGTAACGGAAGGGAGATATATGAAGCCGGAAGTAGGACCCTAAGTCCGTATTGCAAAAACGACTCTAACGATTTTCTTCAAAGCTGCTATATAAACACCATACAAGATTTCCTTTCGTATGTAATAGTTGGTTAGTTCATGAAAATGAATTTGAGGTCTCGCAAGTGCATTTCTTTAAAAACGGCTGTAGGAATTTTTGTACAAACTCGCCATAATAAATCTCTTTTAGATACCCTTTCGTATGTAACTGTTGTCAATAATTGAGTTTGAAAAACTTTGGTGGATTTCGATGTCTCAAAAACGGTTCTTAAGATTTTCTTGAAAATTGCTACATAAATCTCATTTTAAATATCTTTTCGCATATATTACGTGGCTATTACAGGAAAATTGACAATCATCCTCATTAGGTATGTCAGTTTTAGATCTCGGAAATCAGTATTTTTTAAAAGCGGCTCTACCTTTTTTTTTTTAACTTGGTATGTAAACTCTGTATAACTTTACACATGTATCAGTTTTCTTTCGCTGGAAAATTGTTAAGTGTCTAATTTGTTAAGCTAATTTTACGTTTTTTGACCTTACATTATGTCAAAAAAGTGCATATAATAAATGTAATAGTAAGTAAAGGACTTTTTTTTTTTTCACCAGATGTTTTCGAAATGGTAAAATTATCTAACTGTACATTAAAAATATATAGAAAGCATTATATACCGTCCCAAATTAACTAAAAGATTATTAGTAAAAAGTATAGGCATTAGAAAAAGTAGGTAGCCTAGATTTTTTTTTTTTTTTTTAAATGAGAGAGAGATAAGAAGAACAATTACACGAAAAAAATCATCGCTAAATAGAAACAAAAATTTAAAAGTTGCCAATGGGGTCGTATACTAAAGGTGTAACGCAAAATGGTCTAGATATTACGTTTTTTTTTTTTTTTTTTTCTATTCTAAATATATATATCTATATATAAATATATACTTACTGATTTTTAGAATAATATTTCGTAATAAAAAGTTTTAAATAGTACTTATATATTTCAATTAGACAATAAATATGAAGATTTCTTGAATTTCATTTTTCTACTTTTGGTTTATGTTATGCACTAGTAATATCCCTATTCAGTGAAAGGTAAAGCGGCGAATAGACATGCAGAGTGCCGCAGGTGTAAATAAGTGAAGCGAGTAAGGGGCAGAGCACCCTAGTAATAATAATAAAAAAAAAATCTAACGATTGCTCTGCTTAGGAAAAGCTATCACCAAATTGAGAAAAATTTCACAATCAAATCGTACCGGTACATATATATATATATATATATATATGTTTGTATGTATTATCATTACTATTATTATTATTTTATTTTTATTTTTCGCGTGTAAATGAATTTATGCCAAGGACAAAATAAATTAATTAAATTAATTAATAAACTCATAAGTTCATTTGTTTATTTATTATTATTATTTATTTATTTATTTTTATATTTTTAATTAAATATTTAATAATTCTAAAACTATTACAGGGATTTTATTTAATGTCTTTTAATTAATTGAAATCATTTTATTTAAATACTCAATTCTGAGTCTGAGTTATTTCGCATCTTTTTGCGTTCAGATTTCGTAAAGAGGTAGTCGGAGACACAAAAATTTTTTTTGTAATATATATATAAAATAATATTAGATTTTTAAGCAAAGAGTTCTCTCTCTCTCTCTTTTTTTTTTCTTTAATGCATTTGGACTCTGAAAAAGAAAAATTCTGTGTGGACCCAGAAAGTATGTTTTAACGACACCATTATCCCCCTTCCCCTTTCGACATGAACGATATCATCAATCAATCTTAATGACTTCCCGTAAGTTTCGCGGGGCGTTTCCAATGGGAGGCGGAGAAATCTGCTGAAATTGAGGTTTTTCAATTTAAAAATTAAAGTTTCTTATATTCTCATTAATAGAGATTTAAATAAAACAATTTATAAAAACATTAATAAAAAGCTTGGTTTTCTTGAGAAAAAGACTCGCTATACAGATTTCAGATTTTGCAATTTGTTGATAAGTTAGAGGCTAGTAAAGCAACACAAGTGTATTTTTTGCATTTTACAGCTTAAAAATAAAGGGTTAAAAATTAAATATAACAGTTTTTGTTTCACAGGTCTTCAGTGTATGGTTGTGAATTTTCTGATTGTGAAAACAGAATTAAAAAAAATTCATTAGGTAATGTGTAATTCTATAAACAAATTTCGCCATAGAATAACATAGGCTTTGGATGACCTTGACGATCCGTGATGCACCCCCTTAAAACGCGGAGCCATAGAGATACTAACCACTCCATCCTCTATTAACAACCGCGAACACAGTTTAATCCCTGAAGAATGGCAACAGATCCTGAAAATCAAGAAATGAAGTGAATGTGGAACGTCAGCAGGGGAGTTTTTGTTTACTTTGAAGTACCGGCAATACAAGTTTCATCATTTACAACGCTGAAGAGGGCTGTGATGACAGCTGAAATATATATATACGTTGTTTTAAAAGATAAATTTAAGGTATTGAATTTTTTGAAAACATAATTTGATTTGATGATTTTTGCTGATCTTTGTTTTTCGATGTGCTGAAACTGAAAATGCAGCCCGTTTTTCTCTGTCACGTATAGATTTTTGTCAATACACGGTGTTTACCGACACAATTTCTTACACATACCATCCTAAAAAAAGGTTGGTTGGTTGGTATGGTTTTACGTTGCACTAGTGCTGCGCTATTACAACAATAGGTATCCATGATTAATTAATCATGGAAACAAACTATAAAACTTGCCATGTAATTACACTGGTGGAGTAATGGAAGAACATGTATAGGCAGGCACCCTGTATTGATAAAAATCTGTATGTGATAGAGAAAAACTGGCTTCATTTTCGGTTTCAGCACACCAAAAAACATAAAATTATGAAATCAAAATTTTACATGTCGACCTGTGTAATCTAAAATTTCATAAAAAAAAAAAAAAAAAAAATTCTACATAATGGCAGTATAATTACTTTTTTATTAGCAGGAACCCAAGTGACATTGTCAAAATAATATGTACTAGAGCTACAGCACAAGAGTTATTAGAATTCATGTGATAACTAAATGTTTAATAATCTGGTGTGTCACTCACACGACTTTCTCTTACCTTGAAATTTAATACTATAAATACAGGTTCCAGATTAATAGGTAAGATAACGAGTACTGTTATGTAAACCTATGTTAAACAATTCATATTATGCTTCTGAAGAGTTTTATATGATAATTAGTTCTGTGTGAGGGGGGCTACCGCCCCCCTCAACCCCCCGTTTCATTAATGCACCTACATTTATATAGAATTTAATTCGGTTATTAAACAATAATTCTCTTTTTAAAAAATAATTTACTAAAATTATTATTTAAAAAGATTATCTTTTATGATAAGTCAGACGATTTCCATATTAGAGAAGTAGTATAACACCAAATATCCAAAAAAAGTCCATTTTATTCTCAATATTAAAAAAAAAAAAAAAAAAAAAATACGATTTTTTTCTAAGTTTTTTTTTATTAAAAGTAAAAAAAATCGATAACTTTGTTTTAAATTATCGCAGATCGATGGTTCAACCATTCGTTTTAAAGGTATTGGCGAGCTCTTTTGAAAGATACCCATCATGAAAATTTACTCCCCTCAAGGGGGGACTTCCCCCCCCAGGGGAGGAGGCAAGGCTGCTACATACACAAAAAAAAATTTTCCTAGTTAATTATCTCTATTACAAAAAATATATATTCGTTTCATTTGATTTAGTGCAGTATTTTGACATTAAACTCTACTTTCTTGCAATTTTCCCCATAGACATAATGTATTAGAATTCTCTTCATTGTCCCTGTACACGAACCATTTGCTTGATCTTAACGAAAAGCTTACTGTAGCATCCCTATATGATACACATTTAGAATACCAAGTTTGAACTTTCTGCCATAATTTGTTTTTGAGATATGCTGATAACAGACAGACATACACACAGACCATTTGCTAAAAACATGATTTTCGTATTCAGGGGACTTCAAAACGTGTAAATATAACAAAATCTCGTGTTCGAAAATTTGACCCAAAAACAATACTTTCTCTACCTTATGGGTAAGAGAAAGTAAAAAAGTGCTGATTGACATTTCCAACAGGGTTTATATACCTCAAAAGAAACAATATTGAGAAAATTAGGTGATTTTGGTTCCAAATCTCATGAAAAATTAACATTTTCACTAGAATTCTGAAAAAATCATTTGTAAATTGTACAAAAATAAAATTCTGGAGATCACCAAAGCGGGGGGCCATCTCATGCCTCTGGACCACCCTTAGGAACGAGTCCCAGATTATCGCCAGTTGCCCTTAATATAGCACTAGTGCAATGTAAAATTCACCCACTCAAAAATTAAATTTCTCCTTTTCATTCCTACATTTTTCTTGTTTAATTCGATTCAAATGACAAAATATTATGGAAATGCTCAAAAATCAGAGTGACTATCGTGGATAGTGATATAGTGTTATACAATGTAATAATTTTGAAAAAGCGTAATGAAAAATATGCTAATAATCAATTTATTTTGTCTTATTTAAAAGGGAGTAAAGGATAGTAAGTTAACATCAGGTTAAATCTACTCTATGCTGCAAGGGCAGTGGATAGTGCCCATCTGGTTGATTTATTTATTGTTACATTTTGAATATAAACCCTTTACAATTTTATGCTTTCTTTTAAAATTTAATTTATCTTGTAATTTAAATTTATTATTATGGATGTAGTGAAATATTTCTGTACTGACAAGTATAAAGGATTTAAGTCCAAAAATGTCGATTTTGTGTTAAGTACATAGTCAGACTCAGAAAAAAATTCTCTATCGATTGGCATAAATGGTTTAAATCCATGTCATTTAGTCTTTGAGAAAATCCATTGGTAAAAAAAGATTCCAGTTAGAAATAAAATTTAGAATTAATCTTTGGTGTAAAATATTTAATTCAATTATCAATTTTTTCTTTTCATTAAATGAAGGTTGACAATCACTGAATGGTATAAAGGTTATAAAACAACCTAATCCCTTTTTCCTAATCGATTTCTTCTGATTAGTTTTTAGTTAGTTTAACTTTATTTTTCGTCTCCTGAAAAATCAAGAATATGGACTTAAATCCTTTATACTTATCAGTACAGATTTCTTCATTATACGAAATTCCTAGGAATGATCAATTTTCTAGAATTGATAGGGCTTTATTTTGTAAATGAATAAAATGTCAACATTTCTGAAAAAAGTGCTTGGAACAATGCCATGATTTTGTTGCTTGCTAATGGAAAAGTATACTTTGTTGGCCTGTCAATTAAAATCTAAATCTAATTTAACTTTTTTAACAGGAAGTGCAGCGAATGGGAAGCTCGCAGTTACCAGATTCAAAGCAAATTATTGTTTCTTCTAAATGAATTACAACAAAATGGTAAGTTTCATCTTTATTATTATTAAATTATTTTTCGAAGTATTATATTTAGGGCAATTATGTTATTAATTCTACCAAAACTAGTATGTCTACACTTGTCTAACTCTTGATTTTTATACATGTTTCCAAATTTATTTCTCCGTTTCAGTTCTAATTACCAAACATTAGTTTACATGATATTTAAAACAAATGGCTTCATCTTTTATAGCCTGATATTTATATGTTTTGAAGTGCAAAAACCTTCAAGAAATTAAAAATGACATGGAAATCCTTTAATTTTTTTTTTTTTTTTTGGTTGTCGAATTTCCCCCCCCCCCCCCCCAACCAAAGTATGCTTTTCTTCATAAGTGTTGTTTGGAAGAAGTGTTAAAAAGCATAAATGCTCTGTTTTGTCATAATTTAAATCAAAATAGTTAATATTAAGTAATTGAAACAATTCATTTATTGAGGGAAAGATTGATATAAACATGCTCATCGCATTCTTAATGACCCAGGAGTTAATTCAGTACTAGTCCCCTTTTTGCCTTTGGGACAAAATCTTCACAGAAATATATATGGCATAACTTTTGTAGCATCAAATATAAGAATAGAATATATAAAATAACTTCTTACTTAATGCTTCTTTCTGGGTCAGATGTTTACACTTTTCTTAGTTTAATTTCTTGCCGAATTATGATAACTTTCAAATTACTTCATGACTCTTGAAAAAACACAATAATTTAATAAATTTATATACATATTTACAATTTAGTTGACTATAAAACATATTACAATTCTCTCATACGCCATTTCAGAGTTCTATCTTTTCGAACACCATTCTGAATCTACATTAAAAAGTAAAACAAAACATTGCTGTTGCCAACAGTAAAAAAGAAATAAACAATAATAAAAATAAGAGTTCAAAAAAGTTTGTCAGTTTATAAAGTTTATGGATTGAGAAAGTTCAGTTTCGTAACAACTTATACTTAGAAGTTTCAAAAGAATCTCTCGAGTATTTCTCTAGATATGCAATAATGTGTCATGTCACTCATCTGCATGTATACCACAAAGATGAAATATTTTTGACTGTTATGTTTTACACCAGGCCTGTCCAGCCCAAAGTTCTTGGCAAGTCGCATTGGAAATCTATTTTACATAGATTGTATAAAAGTATGAACCATATACCCTATAGAAATTCTTTTTTGATAGGCTCGTGAGGATCTAAAACAGAAAATATGTATACTAAATATATTTTTATTCATAAAATAACTATAAAACAGTCAAAAACTTATGGTCATATATTCATAAGTATGATAGTAAGTATCAGTTATTGATCTGATATTTTATCAGCATCAATGAGTATGATATTTGTTTGTTTAGCTACTTCAATAAGTATTTTCATTAATAAAGTGAGAAACAATTTGTTAATTTTAAATGTGTTTAATCGAAGATGTAAATTTGAAATTTCCTGAATTCTGTGTCGGGCTGCAGAACGTTACACAGCAGGCCACATGCGGCCCATAGGCCGTGAGTTGGCCAACCCTATTTTACACCATGACTTATGACTTATAAAGGAGGGCAGCCCTCAGCAGGACACTGAGAGCTAGGACACATCGACCAGAAGTCTATTGTACCCAGACCCAAACACGTCCTTAAGAGAAAAGCCTCGTAGCTGAAGCAAAGCTCAGCAGACCCATTTTACACCATAGTAGCAATAAATTTAATTTGGATTATTTTTGTAGGTGGACGTAATTTTAACGAAGATATTGTAAATCAACTACTTCAAGAAGCAATAGGGGATGGTACTGCTCATACTCATCTCATTCCATCATGGTCAAGGTAGTGTATGCCTATTTTAATCATCAAAATTATATTAAACATTTGCATTCTGTTTTTGATCTTTCGACAAATGGAAGAATTATATGCATTTTTTATTCAGTTTTTTTTTTTTTTTTTTTTTTTAATAATGTGTTACATTACAAGGTTTATAAATGTTTTTTTTTTTTTTTTTTTTTCTTATTTATATGCAATGAATAAACAAATATTATAAACAATTAAAAAATCTTATCAATGTGTGTATTAAAATTTTATAATTTTTCTGTTTAACTAAAAACTTTTAAAATTAGGTTATTCATTCATAATCTCTATTCATTCAAATTAAAATTCTTACATGCTTGTGTTAAATTAAAATGAATTGATAAAATTGTTGTGCCAAGATATAATAACATACAACACATAAAAAAGGGCAGATGGAATACATTCTTTTAGCAATTATTCTTCAAAAGTACTGTAGGGAGAGTGGAGACAGTGAGGAAAATGTAGAGAGTTTTATAATTATCTATTATCAAAGTTCCATTTAGATAACTAAACAAGGAGCAATAGAGAGATTGGAGAATAATTTATTATGGTGGGATTATAAATTGGTGCCCATTTAACGAATAAAATAAAAAATAACTAATCTGGGGACATTTTGGAATTATCGGAAAATTGTATAAATTTAGCAGAAATGACAATACAGAAAAAGTAGATTAAAATCAAAACTTGCCGTTAAATCCCGAAAATAGCCCCCCCCCCCCTTTTTTTTTTGAGAAGCAAAACGGATCAATTTCAGGTGTGTGTGGGGGTTATAATCAAGATTCTTTAAAAAAGTTATTAAAAAAAAAAAAAAAAAAAAATGAAGGAAAGGGAGGGGAGGTTATATTCGCTGGACGGGGTCGGGATTTTACGGTACTTACTTAAAAGGAAATAAACTCCAAAATCCAAGCTGGTAGGAGGAATTCAATTGCTTGAAGATTGGATGTAGCTTTGTTGGATGGAGAAAAAAAAAAGGGGGGGGTTACTTTCAGGATAACGGAAACATTTCACTTTCAGCGAGAAAAGGGGAGGGGGTTATATTCGATGGGGGGGGGGGGCTACTTAAAAATTAGATTGATATAGGAAATTAAATTTTATTATTGTTGACACACCTACACTATTCACTTGCATCACTCTCTTTTTTTTAAATATTAAAAGTAAATAAGTAATTAGATATTTATTATACATTTGGCATATTTTCAGAGAAAAGAGGTATGATGATTTAGGATTTAATTGGCGTTGGGGAAAAGAAGATCTGTTATCCTTAAAAGCATCTAATTTAAAGCAGAAATCTGAGGACATGACTAATAAAGCTCATGTAAGTTTATTTCATAATGTGCTTTTTTTTTTTTTTTTTTTTTTAATTTAATAAAAATGTTGTTTTAACAAATAATAAATTAAAGCAACTTTTTCAGGCAATATATCTTAAAAAGAATGTTTTAAAATTAATATCCTGATTTTCTTCATACTTGTTTGTATGTAGATAAATTCATCAGGAATTATTTAAACTGTTTTATGCTTAAAAATATTTTCATAAGTTATTCTAACATTTTTTTCTTCTCTGTGTGAAATTTATTATATACATAAAATAAATGAATTGTTTGTGTAAGAAATCCCATAAGTCCCTTTTTTTGCATCCAAATCTTGTTTTTTGGTAAAATATTACTCTTCATAAGTAAGCACATCTTTTAGAAGCGAAACTCCACGAGTCTGGTCATTTCACACTGAGTTGGCTCGTATGAAAATGAATGCTTATTTGAGAAAGTCCATAAAGTAGAAACAGGTTTTTTTTTTTTTTGATTTCTCAAATATTGCTCTCACTTGATTTACAGGGTTTTTCAAACAATGAATTCAAGTAACGTTGAGAAATCAAAACTGCAATTTAACTTTACTTATAAATGCAAATATTTCTATTAAAAAAATCTGGAGTGACTCCACTCGACTTTCCGAACATTGAGTAACTAACAGTTTTGTAGATAAAATAAAGAAAGAGGAATTGCTAAACAAACAAAAGAGAGAAAACCATAATAGAGTGTTTTTTTCTCCATATATCACACGAGGTTTTATTTAACGCTACTGAACTTTGAGCCCTTAGATCATAATGATAAAGAACTTTTCGTTGTGTCCCTGTAAAAATCTATAAATGCTAGATTCACCAAAATGCTTATAGTTAGTGCAACAGTGATTTATAATATTCATACAAATTTTCAGCTCAATTGAATAAGGCGTTTAGATGCTATCGCACTTTTAAAAATTTGGTCTCATAGGCCATAATGATAAAGAATTTTTCTTTGTGTCCCTGTAAAAAAACTGTAAGTGCTATATTCACCAAAATCTATACAGTTGGTGCAAATGCGACCTATAACATGTGTACAATTTTTTTGCTCAGATTAATAAGGCGTTTAGACGCTATCACACTTTTAAAAATTTGGCCCCATAGGCCTTAATGATAAAGAATTTTTCTTTGTGTCCCTGTAAAAAAACTATAAGTGCTAGATTCTCCAAAATCTATACAGATTGAGTATCTGTGACCTATAATATGGGTATAAAGTTTTTGCTCAATTGAATAAGGCGTTTAGATCGCACTTTTAAGATTTTGGTCCCATAGGCCATAATGATAAAGAATTTTTCTTTGTGTCCCTGTAAAAAAACTATAAGTGCTAGATTCACCAAAATCTATAGGGTTCGTACTATGGTGACTTACAATATACGTAGCAACTTTCAGCTTATTTGAACAAAGCGTTTAGACGCTAGCGTGTTCACTCACAGACATACACACATACATACACACATACACACACACATACATACATCATCTCAAAAATAGTGGAAACGGACTCAGGGGACCTCGAAACGTATAGAAACATCAAAATCTGATATTCGGATTTTTGACATGATTACAGTACTTTCCTCACTATAGTGTTCGGAAAGTAAAAATATTTCAGAGTTATAATAATAACAGGAGACTTGTCGTTGGAATATTAAAAGCCGAATAAACTACTACGTCAGAAGCGCCAAAAGAAAAATATTTGCGATGCATACAACTGTTTCAGTAGCCTTAAGCGTACCGTCTTCAGTGCAGCACTGAAGACGGTACGCTTAAGGCTACCGAAACAGCTGTATACATCGCAAATATTTTTCTTTTGGCGCTTCTGACATAATAGTTTATTTGGCTTTTAATATTTCAGAGTTATGCTTTTTAAATTCAAGATTACCTAAACTAATCTTTTATTTTTAGGACCCTGATCTCGTTCTGTGGCGCACAAAATGGGATAATTTTATGGTGGCTTTAGGCAACAAAGAACTGCAACGCTCTCAGGAACTGAAAGCTCTAGTTAGATCAGGTATTCCACATGAATATCGTGGCAGAATATGGAAAGAGTGAGTTACTGATTACATTCTTTTATTTATAAATTTAATTTTTTTTTTTTTCAATTTTCAAATTATTAAACTTTTGTAGCATTATAATTAAATTAACTTTCACATGTTTCTTTTTTAGGTGCTCACTAATGTGGATAAAACACCACAAAGCCTCTTTTGCTTCAAATTATTATAACAGTCTTCTTACTTCAGAAGTGTATAATAGTAAACTTGATCCATATGCTAAACAGGTATAATTATATATATACTTCTATTTATTACTAATAAGCCCATTTGATAAGGCATATTTGAAATTATTACTTAAAGTTATCAGTAGTTATACCCCACGACAAAAAGATAGGTACAAAGGGGTTTTTCTTTGTTTTTTTCATAAAATAACATTATCTAAATTGTGCTTATCATTTATTATTATCATAAAATAACATTATTCCCAGACTAATTTTTGTTTTAAGACTACTTTAGAAAAATTTTAAGACTAAAATTTTTCTAATTTAAGACTACACACCGCGACAAAAAGATAGGAACAAAGATTTTTTTTTTTTTTAATTTTTGAATATGAATATTTTGAGTATGATTCAAATATTTAATATGTTTTTGATATAATATTTTGTTATGGTATTAAATGATCAGCACGATTTAGATAATGTTATTTTAGGAAAAATTAAAAAAAAAAAAAACCTTTGTTCCTATCTTTTTGTTGCAGAATGTAGGCTTAAATTAGAAAAATTTTAGTCTTAAAACTTTTCTAAATTAGTCTCAAAACAAAATTTAGTCCGGGAATAGTGTTATTTTATGATAATAATAAATGATAAGCACAATTTAGATAATGTTATTTTATCAAAAATCAAAGAAAAAACCCTTTGTACCCATCTTTTTGCCGCGGAGTGTATATGTTTTCTGATCAAATACTCTACCTTAATGTTACTTTTCAGATTTTTATGTTTAATCTTGTTGTTAATCATGGTTAAATTTTTTTGATGGTAGAATTTTCTATTCATTTCATAAACACATATTTGGTTCATCAAAAAATAAAATAGAGAAAAAAAAAAGTATCATTTGAAATCATAAAAATATTTAATGATAAATTTCTTAAAATGAAATATTATGTAAAAGTTATTTAAAAGACAGCATTTTGTGATTATCAAATTAACTTCAAAATATTTATTGAACCAAAATCTGGAGGGGCTGCACTTGACTTTCCAGGCATTTAATAGTTGTCAGAAATTTAAACAAATTTGAATCAACGTATAATTTAGTAAATAATTTAAAATATAAGGTATCTGAGTATATTTCCTCAAGTTGGAATATTATTAGTATGATATATGGTAATTCAAATGGTATCATATTTAAATTCTTTTGAGCTTTCTTATAAAAGAGTATAAGTTTTATCTAAGCAATCTCCAGTAATGACTGTTACTGTAATCGATTTCTGAAGCAAACTTTTAAAAAACATATATCAGTTTTAATCTCTTTTTAAATAATTTAATAAATGTTGTATAATTAGCCCCTATATGACTTGATATCTACAAATTATTTCATATTTCCTTGTAAAAGTATTGTAAGTAATGTGCACATCATGTACTATAATAATCATACATTAACAAAACAACATAACATTTGTTATTATTCTGTTTTAAACAATTTGTTGTTATCAAAACGAAATTCAATTAATTTGATTTCATAGACTGTATAGTGTATTTTTTTTTTTTTTGCCTATAAAAAGACTATAAAGCATACACTGTTTATATAGTTCTTGTGACAGTAACCTATAACATGCTCATCTAATTTTATCTTTAAAAACATACACTAAAATATGATGTATAAGATGTTCTCCACATGATCTTATCCCAAACTTTCAGAATAATTTGTCAAGTATTTTTCTAGATATATCAGAAAATATATGAAATTCAAAGAGTAAGGCGTATATATTTCAGTACCATATTTTTAGAAATTCAAGTTTAAATATATATAAAAACCAAATTTTCAAAAAACTATAAAACTATCTTTTGAAACATTTCAGAAAAAGAATGTTGTTAATTGCTTAAAATAATGGTGTAGTTATGCTGAAATATGTTGAGTTTTATCAAGATAGTTGCTATATTAGGGTTGCCAAATTTTTCTTTAAAAATAAAGGGAGATTTTTCTTATTTTTCAACACCTGTTTGTTTTTGTTTATCACAGTATCAAAATTTTTTTAATATCCAGTAAACTATATTCCATTAATACTTCCTTTAAAATTATATGTATATTCTGTGTTATAAACGATACAAGAAAGTAAATTGCAAATACAAGGGTGATCCAAAAGCCACATAAAAAATAAAAGGTTTATTATTCAAAAAGTAGCACTATCCATTAGGGTGGTTCGAAAAAAACTTTTTTTTAAATTTCTGATCGCTATAGTGCGCAAAAGTTGCCATTGGTATAGACATGAAAAAAGCACTAATTATTATTTTTTTATTAATTTGTCTTCCGGTCGCGCAATGACATCGAAGTTAGCAAAAAATTGTGAAAAACCTTAATTTTTCATAATTTTTTTAAGCATGCCAGATGGTTTTAATAGAGTTCCTATCCCATGAATTATCTACTAAAAGTATGTAAAATCAATATATATGCACTTGTTATACATTTGTTTCATACCTTCCGGTCGTGCAACATAGTACAAAATGAGTAAAATTAGTAGTTTTTTCAAAATTTCTCTTGGGAGCCATATTTGTTTAAACTAACTTTTAGTTTTTCATTTATATAAAGTAATGTTAATGGAATACTTTTATATGTTTAATATAATAAGAGTTAACATACTCAATAGTATCTAAAAATATGGCACAGGCCTTGTTTTCACTGCTCCAAAGCAACTGCAAGTGAATTTCGAAATGTAAACAATATAATGTAAAGTGACTAAATCACAGTGATCACTGCTACAGGACTGATCTGTTTTGTGAGAGTGGAGACAACTGGAATGAATTTATGTAAATGTTTTTTTTCGTATTGGCATCAGTCAAAATGTAAATTGTTTACAGGTAAAGAATATAAATGTAGAATGTTTTGAGTAAGTCTCTCTCTTGCCTGTCAACTGGTTGGCACTTTGTTTTTTTTTTGTTGTTTAGTTATGTTTCTTTTTACAGCAGAGTTTGCTGGATATGAAGATAGTTTTATTTTAATGTAACTTTAATTATGATTAATTAAAATAAGTTCGTTTTTTAAATCTGTGTTATTTTTGAAGTCTTCCACACACTCAGACCACTGCAATGTTCAAAATGAACTTTATTCTCCAATAGTGGTTATGGGCCCAGGCCCCTCTAACCTAATTAGGCTTATGTGGTGGAAGTGAAGATGGATTTCTGTTGGCTATGTACCTGTGTTTTTTCAAGGACTATTTTTAGAGTGGACTTTTGTTTTTAGAAAGTTCTCTACTTCTATTTGAATAGTGCAAACTGGAATTAAAAGAAGATGAATTCTGAAACTCCATTTCTGTTGACTGCTGGCAATTGGGAAATATGGAAAGTAGAAATGAAAGTTCTTTTAATGCATCATGGAGCCTGGTGTTTTATAGAGAAACCTGAACTTGCGGAACTTATTCAGAGCAAAGGTGCCACATCTGATAAAGGAGTTGTACTTACACATGAAGAGGATCCCACTTCAGATAAAGGTGCTACAGCTGCAAAAGCCGTGCTTCCAGTTTCTGAACAGTTGACATGGAAGGAAAGAAGTGACTTACAGTTAAGAAAAGACAGAGCCTTTACTTTGATATACCAGTCATTGAGTACTGAATTTAAACCATTAATTTCGTGTACAACTGATGGAGCTAAAGCTTGGAATATTCTTAACAAGCATTTTGAGCCTTCCACACGTGCAAGAATAATTCAACTATTGGATGATTTCTTTAGTACAAGATGTCAACAAGGTGAAAATTTGGGACTTTTTTTATGTAGAGTAAAACAAGCTGCAGAAAAGTTGCGTGAAGCTGGTCATGAGTTGCAGACACTATACATAGGATATCAGATGATAAGAAGTTTGCCTGAACAGTTTCAAGCTATAGTACAGTCAATCTACAGATGGTCAGATAAAGAATTTGTGCCAGACAAGATAGAAAATGAGCTATTGTTAGAAGAGAATCGTTTGAAGATTTCTGCTGGTGGATTAAATGTTGGAGAAGTCTTTAGTTGTGAAACTGTAAAATCAGGTAATTCATGTTATGTTAAAAAATCAAATTTCAATAATTATGGTCGTACTAATGTTAAAAATAGTAATTGTTCTAGTGGTTCCAAAAAATCTAGTAAATTTAAAGATTCTTATACTGGTGATTTTAAAAATGTAACTAATGCAAAAAATTATAAAAATGAATCTAATGTTTCTAAATTTGGAGGTGTTTTTTTGAAAAAGAAAGTTATTGGTCCTTGTTTTAAATGTGGTCAGTATGGCCATTTGAAATCTAATTGTGTAAATAGAACTGCTCATTCCAATAAATTTTCTGAAGTTAATAATGTTGAAATAGATAAATATAACTTTTCTTTCTCTGAATGTAGTTTGACTGAGCTTTCTCCTGAGGCAAATTCCTCAGTTGTAAACGGTGATAGTATAACTTGGGTGTTCGACACTGCTGCGACTGCACACTTCTGTAACAATAAAAGGTTATATTTAGATTTTGAACCAGTAGAAAATGTGCAGATGTCGTTAGCTGTTGAAGAGAAAGGAAGTTCAATTCAGGGAAAGGGAACTATTGAATTTTTAGTCAAATGTAAAAATAATTTAAATAAAGTAACTTTAAAAAATGTTTTGTATAACCCACAGTTAAGAAGAAATCTTTTGTCTGGAGTTAAATTAGAAAAACAAGGAATTAATTTTGTTGGAAGTAAAGGTATAATTAATGTTTATAATAAAAATTGCAATGAGCTGTTCTATGCAGTTAGAAAAAATGATTTATATTTTTTTAAGCCATTTAAATATGTATTGAAAGAGAATGAAATGCACAGTCCAAGTGATCTTGGTGCAAATCAGGTTGAAATGTCACAAAATATTAGCTTGTGGCATGATAGATTTTGCCATATTAATGATAATTATATTATAGATACAAGTAAAAACAATAGTGTTAAAGGACTTCCTAGTTTAAATAGAACATCAGAAGATTGTATACCATGTAAGTTAGCTAAATCTAAACGTGTATCTTTTAAATCAATTGGTGAAATACGTTCTAAAGTTCCTTTAGAATTGTTGCATCTTGATGTTTGTGGCCCTTTGCCAGTGTTGTCTCAGGGTGGAAATAGGTTCTTTTTGACAATAACAGATGATTTCTCTCGTAAAGTAACCGTTTATATTATGAGAAATAAGTCTGATGTATTTGAGAGTTTTCTTAAATTTTCCAGGCGGGCAGAAAGGTTGCTTAATCGAAAGATTGTGTCAATTAGAACGGATAATGGGATGGAATTCTGTAATAAAGAATTTGAAAATTTCCTTGAGAAACAGGGGATTACACATGAAAAAACTAATCCATATAGTCCTGAGATGAACGGGGTCAGTGAACGGTTTAATTTGACTGCTCTTGATGGAGTTAAAGCTTTATTAAATGCTAGTGGAGTTTCACAGAAATTTTGGGGAGAAGCCCTTAAATGCTTTACTTATGTCTGGAATAGATTATGCCATAAAAACAATAAGACTCCTTTTGAACTTTATATGGGTAGAAAACCTTCAGTTTCACACTTGAAACCTTTTGGATGTTCAGCTTATGTGGGTGTGCCTAAACAAACCAGGAAAAAGCTTGATATGCGAGCCAAACTGGGGATTATGTTAGGTTATGCTCAAAGAACAAAAGGGTATAGAATATGGTTAATAGACGAACAGAAACTAATAGAGACTATTAATGTAAGATTTAATGAAACTAAAAGAGCAATAGATGTAATAAATAATCAAAAGGTAATTAAATGTCCTAATTTTTCTTTTTCTGTACCAGACTATTTTGACAATGAAGACATTAGTCCTGTATTGGATGACTTGACTAAAAGTTTAGAGTCACAGACAGATGAAACTGAATGTCATGAAGGATCAGGTTTGGCAGATTGCTCATCTATCTCTTGGGTAAGAAAAGCGGTACCTAGAACAACTGGTAATAGAACAGATATTTATTATGGAATTGAGGGAAGTAAACGCGTTTAAGATCTTTAAATGAAGTTAAAAATTTTTGTGAAAAAAATAAAATTAAATGTGATGAAAAAATGTTTGATTTCTCGGGAAAGAATTTAATACAGGGAAAAATTTCAGATTTTGAATTAAACGAAGCAAATTTGGTAGAAATAAAAATTCCTAAATCCTTTAGAGAGGCAATAAACTCACCTGAATCGTTTAAGTGGGAAGAGGCAATGAAACAAGAAATGCAGGTCATATATGACCGCAATGTTTGGGAACTTGTCGAACCACCAAATGATGTAAAAATTTTAGGTAACAGGTGGGTTTATACCCTTAAAAGGAATGAGAAAAATGAAGTAATTAGATATAAAGCTCGTTTAGTAGCACAAGGTTTTGACCAAATAAAAGGTGAAAGTTATGAAGAAGTTTTTAGTCCAGTTGTGAATTTTTCTATAATAAGATTGTTTTTTTCTATTTTCCTATGTTTTTTTAAATGGTATAATGTACAGGTAGATGTTAATAATGCATATTTGTATGCAAATCTAAATGAAGTTATTTATATGAAGCAACCAGAGGGTTTTGTTCAAGATAAAGATAAAGTTTGCAAGTTGAAGAGGGCTCTATATGGGCTTCATCAGAGTAGTCGCCAGTGGTATCAGGAAATGGACAATGCTTTAATAAAATTGAATTTTCAGAAATTAAATTGGTGCAATTGTGTTTATGTCTTTCAATGTAATATTGTTTTATTATTGTATGTAGATGATTTAGTAATTTTTGGAAAAACAGAAAATGATTTGGAACTTGGAGTTGGTTTGCTGCAAAAAAATTTTGATCTTAAAATTTTGGGGAGGACTAAAAAACTTTTGGGTATTGAGTTTGAAGAGATTGGTGATAAACTTTTTATTCATCAAAATTCATATATTGATAAAGTCTGTGAATTGTATGAAAAATACAAGTTTCCCATAAGCTCTTTACCAATATCTAGGGGAGAAATTTTGTCTAAATTAGATTCTCCATGTAATAAAGCAGAAGCTGATGAAATGCAGCAAATTCCCTATAGAAATTTAATAGGCTGTTTATCGTTTATCGCTGGTCGAACGAGACCAGATATTATGTATGCAGTAAACTTACTTTCCCAATTCCAATCAAATCCTGGAATGAAACATTGGCATAATTTGTTAAAGTTGTTAGGCTATCTTAAAAAGACACGGAATTATAAATTAGAATTATCAAAAATTAAAGAGTTAAGTTTAAGCTGTTTTTCAGATTCTGATTTTGCCAGTAATAGAGATGATAGAGTTTCAATGGGAGGCTATATAGTTTTTTTAGATGAAACTCCCATATCTTGGAAAACTTTTAAACAACAGTGTGTCAGCTTGTCCACAATGGAAGCTGAATATGTTAGTTTAACTGAAGCGGCAAAGGAATTAGTATGGTTAAAAAATGTTTTATTAGATAATAACTTAAATTTAAACTTAGAAAAATGTCTATTATATTGTGATAATCAAGCAGCAATATCTTTTTCAAATTCACCTTTTGAAAATAGTCGTACTAAACATATACACATTAAATATCATTTTTTGAGAAATTTGGTTTCCGATAATTTTTTTGAATTAAAATATGTAAAAAGCAAGTTAAATTTAGCAGATATTTTCACAAAACCTTTAGTTAAGGAATACTTAATGAATTTTTGTAGGAGAATTTTTTCAGACTTAGATTAAATACACTTTTTGTCATTTTTGGTCATTGCATGGCCAGTAAGTTCTTGAGAACCGCTTCTGACCCTGCACTGACTAGATTGACAGTTTTCTTTTTGCCAAAGTTAAAAATTTTTTGCATTGAAATGAGTTTGTTTTTAGTATTTAATTTGTTTTGTAGTTTCGCTGTTGCTGGGGGGCATTTCTTGGGAGCCATATTTGTTTAAACTAACTTTTAGTTTTTCATTTATATAAAGTAATGTTAATGGAATACTTTTATATGTTTAATATAATAAGAGTTAACATACTCAATAGTATCTAAAAATATGGCACAGGCCTTGTTTTCACTGCTCCAAAGCAACTGCAAGTGAATTTCGAAATGTAAACAATATAATGTAAAGTGACTAAATCACAGTGATCACTGCTACAGGACTGATCTGTTTTGTGAGAGTGGAGACAACTGGAATGAATTTATGTAAATGTTTTTTTTCGTATTGGCATCAGTCAAAATGTAAATTGTTTACAGGTAAAGAATATAAATGTAGAATGTTTTGAGTAAGTCTCTCTCTTGCCTGTCAACTGGTTGGCACTTTGTTTTTTTTTTGTTGTTTAGTTATGTTTCTTTTTACAGCAGAGTTTGCTGGATATGAAGATAGTTTTATTTTAATGTAACTTTAATTATGATTAATTAAAATAAGTTCGTTTTTTAAATCTGTGTTATTTTTGAAGTCTTCCACACACTCAGACCACTGCAATGTTCAAAATGAACTTTATTCTCCAATAATTTCAAAGTTTGACTGTGTAGTACATTTTAATCATACGACTTCTAGAAATGCTATAGTTTAATTCTATTACAATAATATATTTAAAATCCAAGCATTGTAGATAAACATGGCTATAAGATAGACGTGGCGTACGTGACGAATGCCAGCGATGCGCGCGCAGCGCTGCCAGTCGCAGCCATTATCGTTTCCCGTTATTTTCTTCAGTCTGCTCATGCCGCTAGCTCTAGTCAGTACTAGATTGTGTTGTGCTTAAGTCCGTATTCTACTTTTGCATTCAGTGTTTGTACTTGAATACGACAGTTATTGATACAATGGATGTACCAATGAAAGTTGGTATAGGTACAATAAATAGAAAAGATTTTGAGTGCCCTATTTTTGGTCGCTCACGAGACTTGTTGCACAACAAGCTTCCTACTCATGAAAATGTCCTTCGCTGCTGCTTTCAACAGAGATTCAACCTAGCTGTGACAATAAACAACAAGAGTGTTTATTGTCCGCGGTTGTTACACACCGCGACATCAAAAAGAGAGCATCCTTTCTCCTTGAAATTGGCAAGTTTAAGTTTGAATGCTGGTTTATCCTTGTCACGATGAAATGACTTTTTGAGTGTACTGTATGATTCGTAGTAAGAACTAATTAGCTAGATGACTCTGTACTCCGTAACACTTGGGATCCAGGCTTTGTCATACAAACCGATAATTTTTTTTGCTACTGTTGAGGTTACTCTTGAAAAAGATACACTCTTGTTGTTTATTGTCCCAGCTAGGTTGAATCTCTGTTGAAAGCAGCAGTGAAGGACATTTTCATGAGTAGGAAGCTTGTTGTGCAACAAGTCTCATGAGCGACCAAAAATAGGGCACTCAAAATCTTTTCTATTTATTTTACCTATACCAACTTTCATTGGTATATCCATTGTATCAATAACTGTCGCATTCAAGTACAAACACTGAATGCAAAAGTAGAATACGGACTTAAGCACAGCACAATCTAGTACTGACTAGAGCTAGCGGCATGAGCAGACTGAAGAAAATAACGGGAAACGATAATGGCTGCGACTGGCAGCGCTGCGCGCGCATCGCTGGCATTCGCCACGTACGCCACGTCTATCTTATAGCCATGTTTATCTACAATGCTTGAATTTTAAATATATTATTGTAATAGAATTAAACTATAGCATTTCTAGAAGTCGTATGATTAAAATGTATTAAACAGTCAAACTTTGAAATTTTGAAAAAACTACTAATTTTACTCATTTTGTACTATGTTGCGCGACCGGAAGGTATGAAACAAATGTATAACAAGTGCATATATATTGATTTTACATACTTTTAGTAGTTAATTCATGGGATAGGAACGCAATTAAAACCATCTGGCGTGCTTAAAAAAATTATGAAAAATTAAGGTTTTTCACAATTTTTTGCTAACTTCGATGGCATTGCGCGACCGGAAGACAAATTAATAAAAAAATAATAATTAGTGCTTTTTTCATGTCTATACCAATGGCAACTTTTGCGCACTATAGCGATCTGAAATTTAAAAAAAAGTTTTTTTCGAACCACCCTACTATCCATAGCTCCATTTGGTTTTCACTGAAATGCCTAGAAAGACATGGGAATTTTTTTAGGTAACAAAAGATTTATTAGCAAATTAGTTTAAAATTTATAATAACAGGAGACTTGGCGTTGGAATATTAAAACTCGAATAAACGACTACGTCAGCGTCCTTTTTGCACTGAAGACGACACGCTTAAAGCTGCCGAAATAGCTGTATGCATTTCCAATATTTTTCTTTGGCGTTTCTGACGTAGTCGTTTATTCGAGTTTTAATAGTTTAAAATTTCTTTATCAGGTGGCACTTAAATTGTAAAATTACTTTTTTACAGTGGCACAAGTACATTCAGCAACCTAACTAGGACTATAAATGCTCAGTGTGGCGGCCATCATTCATTAGATTAAGCATCAGACATTGTGCATTGGAAATTCTCTTAAAAAAATATTCAGCATTCTAAATATGGTGTGATTTGATCAGGCGAATCTATTTAAAATGTGAGAGGATACTGCAAATTCAGCTCGATATATTGGTGAAAAATGTAACTAATATTTTTTCTTATACATATAAAAAAAATCTTAGGCTTTCCTGTACATCTCAGTGAAAACCGCATAGGAAGTACTTCATAAAAAATAATTTTTTCTGCGACTTTTGAATCACCCAGTATAATCTAAAAATATTAACAAAAATGACAAAAATTCCATTACTAGTAGAAACGGAAGAAATCATTGTATAGGAGTGTTTTAAACATATGAAGTAAAATAAGTGTGAAAAATGTACAACTTACAGGGAAAATCTACAATCTGACACCCTATGTTATATAAATATTCAAAAACTAAATTACATATTATTAATTGTATTAATCCTGTTAAATAAAATAAGTGTGAAATAATTATAAGATAAAAAAATATTTTATATACCATGTGTTTAAATTTTCTGTTGAATCATAGCTGTAGAACTACATTAGCACTTTATCAATGCATATAAAATTTTTAAAGTGATAATGACGTCAATTTGTGTGAGATGCATTACTTAACTTTTTACAGTTTTTTAATGTTCACGTTTAATTAAATGTATTTATTTTTATGTTGAAAGAAAATGAACTCATAATTTTTTTTTTTTTGGCAACAATTAAATTATAGCTAATATTTTAATGGTTATTAGGAGGTTATTATTTTCATATTTTAATTAATGAAAAGAAAACTAATCAAAAATTCGAAAATCGGTCTTTGATGTATTGTGTTGTCATCGGGTTCTGAGCTACTCTGAATGTTTCAAATGTCTAAGAAAGTTAGTTAAAAATCGATTGCAAGATTTGTACCGGACAAACAAACAAGAATCAAAGTGAATAAAAACATTGTAAAATATACAGCTTATGGAAAAAATGTACAATGTGGCAACCCTATGTTATATATAAATATTCAAAAACTGAATTACATGTTGTAATTGTATCTATATGTATTTTGAACGATAAAACATAAGGATAGATATATCATTTAAATATACAAGACATCAATTTACCATAAAAATCAGATTTTCATTTATTTAACATATATCTTTGTGGTTTCAGTGATCTTGTATCTGTTGCTTGGCTTCTACTACGCTTAATAAATCATTATTATTATATCTGTACTGATAAGTATAAAAGATTTAAGTCCATATTCTTGATTTTTCAGGAGACGAAAAATAAAGTTAAACTAACTAAAAACTAATCAGAAGAATCGATTAGGAAAAAGGGATTATGTTGACTTATACCCTTTATACCGTTCAGTGATTGTCAATCTTCATTTAATAAAGGGAAAAAATTGAATTAAATATTTTATACTAAAGATTAATGCTAAATTTCTAACTTGAACCTTTTTTTACCAATGGATTTTCTCAAAGACTAAATGACATGGATTTAAATCCTTTATACCAATCAATAGAGAATTTTTTTCTGAGTCTGACTATGTACTTAACTCAAAATTGACATTTTTGGACTTAAATCCTTTATACTTTTCAGTACAGATACATAATATCCACATTTAAATAGCAGACTAGTATTTCAGTAAGTTTTTTTTTTTTAAATTTTAGTATGCTTAATGATTTCTTAGTAAGCTTTAAAACTCTTTTGTAATATTTATTTATATCATTGTTATTTTAAGTGATTTTAGTCTTGAACTGTAAATTTTTTCTTTCACAACTAAAATATTGTTTAATTTCATTTTATGGCTTCCAAGGAGGTAAAAAATTTATTCTAGGTAAATTAAATTTGAGAAATTATTGATGAATAGATATTTTCTTATCTTAATATTATTTCTGTAATGGTAGTATGCTTTATATTGCTCATATTGGCAGATTAAAAACAAAAGTACAAGAAATTTAACAGTAGGTGTAAAAAGAATTCATTTACAATATCCCATTAATAAGTATTTATTTTACTCTCTGAAAAATTATTTATATACATATGATTTTTTTATTTTTTTATTAAATTAATTAAAAATTGCTGCTTTTATTGTAATCAACATATGCATATGTTGTAGCTCAAAGTGCAGTTAAGTAAATCATTTTATTTATTTATTTTTTTAAATGAAAGAATAAACGCTTAACAAAGTATGATTTAACAAGAGGCAATTATGTATGGGAATAAACACTTAATAAAGTATGATTCAACAAGAGGCAATTATGTATGGGAATAAACACTTAACAAAGTATTATTCAACAAGAGACAATTATGTTGTATGAAGTTTGTAATTTATGATTAATTCAGGGGTGTTTGTGTTCAGGGTTTACCCCTGATTTCAGGGTTTTTACTCTAACCCTTCTGTATTTTCATATTTCTTATAAAAAAAATTTTTGCTTTCATTGGTTGTCCATTTGTTATCCAGGTGATATGTGAATGAAATGTAAAAGGATTGAGGGCCTAAATTGTTTGAGTATCATTTGATATTTTGGGTCTTTTCTAATTTGAGGTTCTAGTTTTCAGGATTTTTACCTTTAAGTCACAATCACCCCTGTTAATTTTATATATTGTTAGTTAGGAAATTCTTTAAAAATATTTTATTTTATTTTTCTTATTTTAGTGATATCAGTTCATTTTTAAACATTTTTATAAATTGTTTAGTAACCCATAAGAACAGTGTTTCAAATTCAAATCAATTTCATGATTTTTAAATTAGATTAACTTCTGTGTAGTAATATAAAAATATATTTATATGTAGAAATTATTTACATGATGAAGTTATAAATTTTTAGAGATTTGTTTCAGGCTTATATTAACATGTATTATTAAAAATTACTTTTTATAAGTTATTATTTACATATTGTATTTGTTTTCTGAACAATAAAAAATGTCCATTTATACTTATAAGCACATAATATTTAAAATTTTCTTTTATGAAATTGTTTAATTTCATAGATAAAGAAGTTGCATCAAGCATTTTTTGAGGTTTAAAAAGTTTCTATATTTAACCACTTCACCAGCTATTCCGAGATAACTTGAAGAAATTTAGCTTTCCACATAAAACTGTGGCCATTGAAGTGGTTAATAAAGAACTGTAAAATAACTTTTATATCTTAAATATTTAAAAATAATAATAATAAATTGAATGAAGTATTAATTGCACTTATAATTTCATAAAATTTCAGTAAAGGTTTCTGCCATGAAATTTACTAGGTGTTGTTATACATATAAATATAATTTTTCCCCCTTTATTCCACAAGCACAGTTTCTAACTTGCAATATTTTAGAATAGAAGACTGAGCAGAAAATCTTCATTTAACATCTTATGAATGCTGAATGGGCTCTTCCCACCTGACGTCAGGTCACATGATAGATGAAAAACAAATAGCAGACGAAGTCTTGTATATCTATAACAATTGCTGAAATAACTTATTTTCTATTCTTATTTTTGATCAATCGTATGTAATCTGTGTTATTTTTTTTATACATCATCATTTTTAATCCATTCTATATAATTATTCATTATCTTTTGTTTGCCATATACATTTACAATCATAATTTAGTTTATATTTGTTATTGATGTTCATGGAGAACATGTTAAATACTCTGATTTTTGGTACTTAAATCATTTACAGTGTAACATCATGCGGTGTAAATACATTTAGACCAGTAACTAAATTAATTAACTTGTTGTAACACCTTCATGCAATTAAATTTAATGAAAACATTTTAAAATTTCAAATTCTAATCCATAAACATTCCACAAGAACAAGCTATTATTTATTGCTAGACCAGTTAATGTAACAGTTACACTAGAACTTACAAAAATAGATTCTTACAGTTAAAAACAAATAAACATATAAAGTGTCTTTTAAAAATTATTAAATTTACAAATACAACTATTCTACTGTTTACGAATGTACACAATAGAATACACAATAGTTACACAATATTACTTTTATTTTATATTAAATATTAACTCATTTGTTCCTAAGAACAATATTTAATTGAATCCGATTCTTAGTTTTCATTTATCACATGATTGAGCAGATGACGCTGGGAAGAGTCCATTGGATTATAGTTGAATTAACATGCTGGGTACTGTATGGGCTTAATTCAAAACTCCAGAAAGTCAGTTTTATGGAAGAAAACTCTGTGATATTAACAGGGTTGTTACATTACCTTGAGAACCTGAAATACACGGTGAATTTGAAAAGTGCAATAAAAATAAAGGCAAATGCAGAGAAATTGAAATTTTTCCTTACAAATTAGGAAAATATATTAATTTTTTTAACATTTTCTGTCAGAAAAACATTCAATCTGCACAATACAGGGAAAGAAAAAAAAAAAAAAAAAAAAACTTGATAAATTTTAGGAATATAAAATCGTAAACCTAAAGGGAAAAACAGGAGGGGGAACACTGCAGAAAAGGTGGAAAGACAAGCTTGTGATGTTAAAAACATCACTTCTTTCTAAATTTTAAAATAAGATCGTTTTTCTGCACTTAAATGCATTGTATCTCTTAGCTGGCTCAACTCACCCTGTAATGTTTGCTTTACTGCAATTCACACACAGGAGAAAATTTGGTTCTTCTTTCCTAGTGGTGATGTCATCTCACACCATTCTGAGAACCAATTTGGGTGATGGTTCTGACCCCACCTTCTGTTATCCCAGCAATTTTAAATTCAGTTGTGTTTGAGCAGGACTCTAGAGAGGAGTCATGGGTAAGAATGGGTTTTATGTTCTGTTTTTTTTAAAGGACTTTGTCCAGATTATGATTTGGAGAGAGAGTGCCTACTTATTAAATATATATATATGTTATCAGCTGGGATGGATGGATATTCAAATTTTAAGAGCAGTCTATTTTTGTATCCTGCTTGTTTTGGATTTGCTGGTATTGATTGGAAAATAAAAGAAAGGAATTTTGATGCAATGATTTGATTTTCTTGCAAATAGTATTGTATTCTGCATTTTTCCTTTTACAGCATTCTACCAATTAAGTAAGTTTGTTCCTATTTTCTCTTAAGTAAATAAAAATATTTGTATATATATATTTGACCTTTTTACCAAAAGAAAAAAAAGGGTTTGTGGCCAAAACGCAATGTACGATCATGTACGCCATGAGGTTTTTGATTCCTCAATAACGAACTTCTATTGATAATTAAAATTAAAAATATTAATAAAATAAAATAAAAATATGAAAATATAAAGTAAATGAATATATTAACACACCACTTTGTAAAGTAAATGAATATATTAACACCACAAAGCTTATGAGGGACATGACAGAGAAAGATGGAGACCAAAACTAAAGGCTGTTTTGGGTTAAAAGGAAACCTCAGTAGTGAGGAAATTCTTCAACAAAAAAAATATAGGTATATATATTTATTTCAAAAATTGAAGTTTTCCTTTGTTTGCCTTTACTTGTTTTCAAACATTGGTTTAACTTCGAGTATATAAAATTATTATTAATGGTTACAAACTGTCATATATTTTTTTCTACTCAATTACACTTTTTTTAGTTCCCCATCATACTATAGGTATGGGGAACTTAGGTAATCGTGAAAATTTTCGACCTCGGTTTTTTTACTTTTCTACACGTTTTCAGATGTGAGGAATCCGAAAATGACAAAATTTGTATGGTGTCTGTCTGTAGGGTGTCTGTTAGTCCGTTAGTTCGTTAGTTTGTTAGTCTGTGTACACGATATCTCAAGAACAAATTGTTGCAGAGAGGTCAGATCAGTTTTAAAATATTACTTTCAACACTGGCAAGAACCCTATTCATTTGCAACATTCGATTTTAAAAACTTCGTAAGTTATTAAAAATTTACGATTTTCTTAACATGGGAGAATAGGACAAAAATTCACTTAAACGTGCATTAAATGTAAACTTTTTACTCTAAAAATGTCAGACCAATTTTAAAATATCCATTTTGATGCCGGAATGAACATCAGTAACTATAAATATGCTACTTTGAAATTTTCGCAAGTTATTGGAAATTTACGAATTTCTTAACATGGCAGTATAGGGGAAAATTTCACATAAACGTCAATTTTGAGCGATATTTTCATTGTAAAGATGTCAGACTACTTTTGAAATATTATTTAGGACACTGGCATGAATATTAATAACTATGAATTTTCAAATCTAAAAATTTCGTAAGTTATTGGAAATTTCAGGCTTGAAAGTTTTCCGCCTTTAGGCGGAAATCCGCCTTTTTTTAATCCATTTCGGCTGTTTCTGAGATCAATGCAAATCCGATGAGAAATCGCGACCAAAATTTATGGGGGGGGGGGGGGTAATCGAACGACACTATGCTTAGTACCGGGAACGCAAGCGGCTTTTCACACTGCTATTTTCCGATTAGCAATCCATCGCTCGCGAGCGTTTCACCCTTTGTTGCAATTGGCGAAGCTTACGGAGGAAGGCGGAGCTAATTTCGTGACGCACACGATATACACGCAACGCGCTGCTTCCTCCCTGCAGCGAAAGAGCATCAAAGAACTTAACTACAACTTTCAGCGTTTTGTTTACGTTTTCAAAGGAGCGGTAGCGGAATTGGCTAATCCTATCGTATCGGCAATTTATTGAACACGTGCTTTCGTTACTTTTTTTGTAAGTTACATCGCAGAATGTTGTTTTGAAAATGGATATATTGACTATTAATGACGAGCATAAAGCCCGTGAAATCGATAGTAAGGAAAAAAATAAATTTAAATTCGCGTGGCTGAATGAGACTGTTATAATTAAGGGAAAAGATGATGAAGAATGTTCAGTGACCATCGGAGATTCAATTGTGAAAATCAATGTGAGTGGAAAAGTTAAGTGCACATTGTGCGCGGATTTTATTTATTATGGCTCCAAAGGTTTGACAGCGATTAAAAATCACATTAAGAGAGACAAGCATGCTGAAAAAGTATTTATAAAGAAAAAGAATTTCACTTTGCCTTCGGACTTTCTTGGAAATACTCAGCAAAATCAAGAAACAGTTGCAGTTTGCCAAAACATCTCTCTCCCTGACAGAGTTGCTAGTCTGGAAGCAATGTTGCTTGGAGTGTTGGCACAGAACAATATCCCTTTTACTGCTGCACCTGTGTTAATTAACTTAAGCAAAGCCATGGCATCTGACAAAAAAGCTTTGTCACGTTTATCTATGTCGCGCACTACAGCTTCATATAAAATGAAACTTGGGATGGCCAAAACTTTTTTTGATGACACCATAAATAATTTAAAAAACTTTAAATTTTCATTGAACATTGATGAGGCTACAAGCACCAACAAAATGAGGGTGCTATGTATTTTAGCTAGCTACTTTTGTCCTAACAGCAAAAAAGTTGTTATAGATCATTTAGCTTCAATAAGTTTGAGCAGAGTTACTGCTGAACAACTGTTCACAGAAATTATCAACCTATTTGAAAAAAATGGAATTCCATTTCAAAACTTGGTTTCCATTTTAATGGATTCCTGTAGTGTCATGAGGGGATCCAAATCTGGTTTAGAGACCAGAATTCGTCAAGGAAAAGCGCCACATTTATTGGATATAGATGGTGACTCATGCCATCATATCCACAATTCATCTAAGATCTTTTGCAAACCATTTTGTGGATTTGTTGAAAGTTTTTATAAGGATCTTTACACTGATTTTAAATGGTCTGCAGATCTCTGTGAAAAGCTTCAAGAGCTTTGTTTGATTTTAGGCATTAAGTACTGTGCTGTTGAAAATCTTATAAAGCATCGTTGGCTGTCCGTTTATGACGTTACTCTCAATACTTTACAAATGTTGGATTGCTTCACAATATTTTATTTTTGTTTTTTAAAGGAAACGGATAGACTATCTAATTTTAGTGTATGTGTGAGCATTTACAAACAAAGAGATGTGACTTCTGAGGGAAAACAGCAAATTAAAGACATTCATAAATATCTGCAAAAAAAGAACCTCACGGAAGATGGAAAGAAAAGAAAAGACCGAATTGCTGCAAAATTATTTTCTTTCAGGAAGAAACTACTCTTAATTATGCATTTTTATGCATCTTCTCTTCCTATGCTGAAGAAATATGTGTGTATTTTCCAAATGAAAGAACCTCAGATACATAAACTATATGACGAACAAAGACAACTTTTTATAGATTTTCTGTCACTATTTGTTAAACCGCAAATATTACAGACTAAGCAGATGATCGAAATCTTGAACTTGGATTTTGGAGATGACTGCCTTTTGCCCACAGTCCAAATGTACTTGGGCAGTTATGCCACATCAATCATCTCAAAAAAAGCTAGTGACATTTACATTACGGAATTTTTGCAAAATGCTAAAACAGCATTTATTCACTGTGCAAAGTATTTGCAAAAAACTTTGCCCCTTAGAAGTCCTGTTCTGAAATGCATGTCAGCCATTGACCCTACTGCAAGAGGTCACCACACAACATTAGCCCGGTTTAAAAAACTCCCTGAATTAATTAGAAATGTTTTGGATGCTGATGATAGATCACAGTATGATTTAGAAGTCCATCGATATCAAGTGGACAATAATTTACCTTCTCCATCAAATAATGGTGAATTAATTAGGATTGATATGTGGTGGGCATTTGTTTTTCAAACTGGCAAGTATCCAGCCTTATCAAAAATGATAAAAACTATTTTAAGTTGCTTTCATGGCCCTCAAGTAGAGAGCGCCTTTAGCTCAATGAGTGCTATACTGGATCAAGAATCTGGCCGTATGAGCATAGAGACTTTATCTGCTTTGCAAACTGTAAAATATAGACTTTTGAAAAGTGAAAAGTCTGCTGTGGACTATTTCAAGCGTGATGATTGTTTACATACTCCAGTGCAGACATCATTATGCAGTAATTTAAGGAGTTCCTATAGACGGTATAAAGAAGAGTTGGATATTAAAATTAAAGAGAAACTGGCCAAAAAGGAAAAGTTACAAATTTTGGAAAGACAAGAGATATCTAGAAAAAAGGCTATTAATTGTGTTAAAGCTGCTGAAAAAAAACTAAGACTTGCTCGTAAGAGGAAATTAGAACAGTTGGCAGAAAAAATTGCTAAAAAGAGAAAAAGAAAACCATAAATATTCTAAAAAAATACTTTTATTTTGATTCAAATATTTAACAGTATTGAAATTCTCTTCTTTTATTATTTTTTGTTTTTTTTACTTTTTTATGTATATAAATTGTATTCATTATTTTTACTTAAAATTTGCACACATTTCTTACAATTCTTCAAATTTAGCTAAAATTATTTATAAATAAATAGTTAATTTATAAATAGTTTCTCAGATATATCTTTATTGTAGATAAAATATGTAGCTTTTTTTTCTGCCATTTTATGAAAATATTTAATTTTAATTAAGGATTTTTGCTATTGCCTGTAGCTTATTTTTAATTTCAAGCTCATAGAAGAAGGTTTAATTTTTTTTTTTTTTTGCCTTTTTAAATTTGTAAAAAAATATATTAAGTATTTTAAGTTTTAAGGAATTTTGCATGCATTAAATATTTTGAAATCGTTTCAATACTTGAACTAATCTTTATTTGAGTAATTAAATAGTTATAAGCAATTTATATTATATCGCAATCTTTATTTCTAACAAAACTATTGTCATATTAAAAAAAAACCTTTTTTCAAGGAATTTGGATATAGTGAACCATTGGTTATAGTGGACTTATTGCCATGTCCGCAGACAGTTCACTATATTGGGGTTCGACTGTATATTAATTAGTCATACTTACAACTTATACATGTCGTGTACACAGTTATATTGCGGTACTTTTGTGTCGCGCAGAAGTTCAGCCTTTTTGACCAATTTGCACTTTCATGCCTGAAATTTACGAACTTCTTAACATGGGAGAATAGGACAAAAATTCATTTAAACGTACATTAAATGGAAACTTTTTACTGTAAAAATGTCAGACCAGTTTTAAAATATCAGTTTTGATGCCGGAATGAACATCAGTAACTATAAATAGGCTACTTTGAAAACTTCGCAAGTTATTGGAAATTTACGAATTTCTTAACATGGCAGTATAGGGAAAAATTTCACATAAACGTCAATTTTGAGAGATATTTTCATCGTAAAGATGTCAGACTACTTTTGAAATATTATTTAGGACACTGGAATGAATATTAATGACTAAGAATTTTCCAATATAAAAATTTCGTAAGTTATTGGAAATTTACGAATTTCTTAACATGGCAAAACAGAGCAAAATTTCACATAAACGTCAATCTTGAGGGATATTTTCACCGTAAGGACGTGAAACCAATTTCTAAATATTATTTAGGATACTTGCATGAATATCATAGACTATGATTTTTCCAGTGTAAAAAATTCGTAAGTTATTTGGAATTTACGATTTACTTAACATGTCAGAATAAGTCAAAATTGAGCATAAACTTCCATTTTGAGGATCGTAAATACATTAGACAACTTCAAAATTACATTTATGATATTTGTTTGAACATGATTGAATACAAATATTCTAATAGGAGAATTTCGTAAATTATTCGTAATTTACGATTTTATCAACATAGCGAAATTGTAAATTTTTCATATAAATATGAATTTTGAGGATTATTGCACTGGAAATAGTAGCATGAAAACTAAACAATGGAATTGACCCCTGATAAAATAAATCAATAGATTAGGATAAGATAAATATATCGAAGTGAACGGTGGATAGCCTATTAGGCGGGGATTTCATTCTGTCACTGTATCAAGCTTTGGTCAAATTCATTTCTTTTAACATGATTATAATATGTCTCGCACTAAAAATTTCTGAGAACATAAATATGATTGGGAACTGAGCAGAGTCCACCTATGCCAACTAGTTTCTTTTTTTAATACGTCTAGGCATTTTAATAAAAAAGAAATTTTGTACGTTCTTCTTTTAGATATTTTTTAAGTACCCTGTGTCTGCAACAGTAATATTATTTGAATGTCAGTTCCTACCCCTGTTTATTTCAGGGATAAAAACAATGGGGTGTATATATATATATCAGGGCTCGAAATTTCAACTCAGATTACACTTGTAGAAAAAAAAGTTTGACTCGCCGCAAAATACTGTTGTCACTTTTTTTTCTTTTTTATACATTTTGGGCTTTTTATTTTTCCTAACTATTTGAAATGCTTCTACAAATATGCTTAAAATTATAGATATTTAAACATTAAAAGTGTGCCGTATATCATGTCTCATAATCATCTTTAATCAAAAATCACTGTAATGTATTGTATTTGAGATTTGAAAGAAATTAAATATCTAATAACATAAATGCAAATGGCTTAAGGAAAAAAAACTCTATGTCAAACAATATCCTGTGAAAAACTTTTTATTATGAAAGATTAAGCTTCCTTATTTACCTATTTATTTAACTTTTTACATCGAAAATGTCTTTTTCGTTCATTTTATTTTTGTAATCAGACGAAATGTCATTGGATATAACTTGTTCATTGTTGTCATTTGAAATAGCCATTTCAGAATAACTTTTTTGTTAAAATCGTTGCTTATAAATCATTACAAGTGAAAATCCTTGACATTTCAGTAAAAAATTGGAAAATGTGAACTGTTTATTGATCATTATTCAACAAAATAAACATAGGCAATATCTTTAAAAGGTCTCAGGCTCATTTTCATGCACCAGTATCGCATAGGTAAACTTTTGTATTTCTCTTCTCTTGGATAGTGGGTGAGGGGCAAAGAGGCTCTCTGCTCTTCTATTCTCACTCTGCTTGGAGAAATCACAGAGGGATAAGTGAAACTGCCGAAGTGATTAAAACTTTTATGCATGCATTAGCATTTTTCCTTTCCCAGGCTGGGGCGATCGTCAGGCAGCGCACACATAGATTCGGCACTCCGAAAAAAGAAAAAGGAGAGGTTAAACACGAGGTTATAAGATGGCAAGATTTTGCCATATTTAAATCTATAAGAAGAATGTTTTCTGTTACCATATCGTGTAAGAATTCTATCTATAACTAAACCAAGTTTTTACTCGCTACAGGAATTTGGCGAGTGGAAATTTCACACCCTGTATATATAATACAAGTAGTATGTTTTTCGGATATATCACATTTATGTGTCAACATACATACCTCAGAATAAAGGGAAAAAAAAAAAAATTTCAAGGTTTTTATTTTTTTCTGGATTTGACTTGTAACTTTGAGTGTTATTATATATTAAAATTGATGTATCACTGATTCTCCAATATATGAAAAAGCAGTGAATTCCATAAGTTTTTCTTCAAAGTCCATTCTCTCAAATTGGGATACCAGATGCGATAAATGATTTTAATATTCATCTCTGTATTTATTACCATCCAAGCCTCCTGCTCACCACCTCATTATTTAACCATAGCATTGTGCTTGGAAATACATGTATTTTTTCTTAAAATTCAGTAATAGTAAAATTTGTTTTGATAGTAGAAAGCAGGTCAAAATAAATCCAATTTGTGAATTCATAGTGATTTTATAGATGTAACTAGATTTTGTTGTATAGCAATTCAGAAATGAAAGATTTTTTAATTGTCAAAAATTAAATATATGCTGCATGTCTATTTGCTGAGAAGATGTTTGCATATCATGTATCACTATGCAATCTACTTTCTAAAAAATATGTCATCTAAAAACCTGAAAATTTCTTATTTTATGATATGAAATAAACCCATTCCTAAGACACAGAATTTGGTGTAGCAATCCTAATTTTGGATACAAACAGTTCTATATGGTTTAACACTATTTATGCAATTTTATCATGCTAAATTTTAATAAACTTTTATTTATGACTGAAAGATTTTAGTTCTTTTGAGCTATGATTTTATTTATTATTATTATTATTTTAGTATGTATGTCATTAATGTAAGTGTTCCTTTTAAGGTATTGGTGTGTGTCTGAAAATTAGTTTTATAGTCTTTTAAAGAGAAGTGACTAAATATTTAAGTGACTAAATTGCCATAATGAAATGTCAGGTAATCAATGACATTTTATTGTAAGGTGGTACTTTAGCAAAAGTTTTCAGTAAAATTGTTTGTTCACAGTCAACATTAAATCTGTTTAGTACTAGAGTATGCATTAACTTTTAGGCAAAGGATATAATGCTGTTACAATATGATTTATTGTTTCTAATTTGCTTAATAACTTTCAGTTTTTCTCAAAAAATTTCTACTAAAGTGACCTTCAATAAAATTTACTATCCCAAGGTTCTTGATGTAAAAAATGTTTGACCTTTTCATTCTGTGTTGAAATTTCTTGTAACTTAGCCATGGTATAAGAGTACATTTAAGGAACAATTAATGTCTATTTTAGATTAAAAAAAAAAAAAAAAAAAAAAAAAAGCTGCAATAGTTTGAATGCTCTAAGCAGATGTAACAAAAATAACTTTTTATTTTAAAATGGCAAAAATAGTTTATTCTTTAAAAAAATAAATAAATAAGTAAAATAAAAATAAAAGGTGATTGCTGAAAAATACAATATCAGTTAGGAAACTACATATGTACATGATCTAATATAGTTCTGATGTGTAATTTGTTGGCATTATACACATCTTAAAAAATATTGGAATTTTTTTCCTACAAATGTTAATCTTAAAACTATTATTTCTATTCCTTCCATTTTTTAAACTTATGCAGGGTTCACATTAGGAAATAAGTACATAAATAAAAATGAGTCAGATTTTTTTTCCACTTAAACAAAAAATTTAAGTGGGATTTTTTTTAATTTAAGTAAACAATTACATATTTTACATTTTGCATAAATTGTTTTTTCAAAAATTACAAATGTTCAAATGCAAATCAAGTAATTCTAAAATAATCAAGCATGAAAATTAAATACCCCCCCCCCCCTTTTTTTTTTTACAAAAAATCTTTTCTGGTTAGACTTCAGAGTTCCTTCAAAGTCAAAATATTCAAAATGTAAATGGAATTGCTTAAAATCTGTAGATGGAATTGCTCAAAATCTGTTTTGAAATTTATTTTTTTATTACATTTTAAATACTCAAAAATATTTTATAAAATATTTTGAGTTCATCATTTCTGTACTGATAAGTATAAAAAATTTAAGTCCATGTTCTTGATTTTTCAGGAGACGAAAAATAAAGTTAAACAAACAAAAAATTAATCAGAAGAATTGATTAGGAAAAAGGGATTATGTTGACTTATGCCTTTATACCATTCAGTGATTGTCCACCTTCATTTAATAAAGGGAAAAAATTGAATTAAATATTTTATACCAAACATGAATGCTAAATGTCTGACATGAATCTATTTTTACCAATGGATTTTCTCAACGACTAAATGACGTAGACTTAAATCCTTTATACCAATCAATAGAGAATTTTTTTTCTGAGTCTGACTATGTACTTAATTCAAAATCGAAATTTTTGGACTTAAATCCTTTATATTTATCAGTACAGATTTCATATGTTATTTAATGGACATACTTCATTTATGTATCTGAAAAATATGCAACACTAACTTTCAAACAATAAAATATACACATCTTCATATTCTCTTCACAAATCTCAGAATTAAGAAGTGCTTTGAAATGATTACCCAGTTTTCCATTATTTTTTAAATTAAGGAGTTCTGGAATAGCTGAAGAAAGGACACCATAGGCTTCAAAGCAACTTAAAAAAAAAAAAAAAAATCTGGAGTGACTCCACTCGACTTTCCGAACATTGAGTAATTAACAATTTTGTAGATAAAGTAAAGAAAGAGGAGTTAAACAAACAAAAAAGAGAAAACCATAATAGAGTGTTTGAGTATTTTTTTCCATCTATTACATGATGTTTTATTTAACGCTACTGAACTTTGAGCCCATAGATCATAATGATAAAGAATTTTCCGTTGTGTCCCTGTAAAAACCTATAAATGCTAGATTCACCAAAATGCTTATAGTTAGTGCAACAGTGATTTATAATACTCATATAAATTTTCAGCTCAATTCAATAAGGCGTTTAGATGCTATCGTACTTTTAAAAATTTAGTCCCATAGGCCATAATGATAAAGAATTTTCCTTTGTGTCCCTGTAAAAAAACTGTAAGTGCTAGATTCACCAAAATCTATACAGTTAGTTCAACTGTGATCTATAACATGTGTACAAATTTTTTGCTCAGATTAATAAGGCGTTTAGATGCTATCACACTTTTAAAAATTTGGCCCCATAGGCATAATGATAAAGAATTTTTCTTTGTGTCCCTGTAAAAAAACAATAAGTGCTAGATTCTCCAAAATCTATACAGATTGAGTATTTGTGACCTATAATATGTGTATAAATTTTTTGCTCAATTGAATAAGGCATTTAGATGCTATCGCACTTTTAAGATTTTGCTCCCATAGGCCATAATGATAAAGAATTTTTCTTTGTGTCCCTGTAAAAAAACTATAAGTGCTAGATTCACCAAAATCTATAGGGTTCGTACTATGGTGACTTACAATATGCGTACCAACTTTCAGGTTACTCGAACAAAGCGTTTAGACGCTAGCGTGTTCACTCACAGACATACACACATACATACACACACATACATACATCATCGTAAGAATAGTGAAAACGGACTCAGGGAACCTCAAAACGTATAGAAACATCAAAATCTCGAATTCGGATTTTTGACATGATTACAATACTTTCCTCACTATAGTGTTCGGAAAGTAAAAAAAAAAAAGAAAAAGGAAAGTGTAAAGAAGAAAAAGAAGTGAAAAGAAAAAAAGTGAAAAGAAAAAAAGAAAAGTGTTTGAATGATCAGTGGGAAAAGTTACCATGTGACACATTTTTTGAGTAGGATTTTTCAAAATATTAGAGAATTCTCACAATGAAATATAAGTGGAAAGTCCTTTTTATGTGACAGAGGATAAAAGTAGTTTATTTAATCATCTGTATTTATGTAATGTAAAAGTTGAATTATTTTTTAATTTTTCCTGCATTATTCTACTGTATCTAATATAATGATTCTTTTTATTATTATTATTATTATTATATTCTTATTTTAATGATTAATAAAATAATTTTTTTTTTTTTAAATAGATTGAACTTGATTTACTCAGAACTTTGCCAAATAATGTGCATTATGAAAATCTTGATTCTGATGGTGTACCAAAGCTTAGAAGAGTTCTTTTAGCATTCAGCAGGCACAATCCAGATATTGGATATTGTCAAGTAAGTTTCAGTATTGATATTTACAAAATAATAATAAACAATTGTTTTCTTTTATAAGAGAAATAGACATTATTTTGAAATATTTTCTATTTATTTACTCATTTTTCTTTTTCTTTCTTATTCTTCTTATTATTTTTTTTCTGTGAATATGCTTTGGTTAAGTAGTAAATAAAGGGAAAATGATAATAAATCATACATCTTAAGTCTTTCAAATCTGGTGTCCACAATTGAGGACACATTGCCAACATAATTGTTTAGGGCGAATGTCCTTATTTATGCACATGAAAAAAGACTGGTTTTCCTCAAAAACTACACTACAGTTGAACCTCGTTAACATGAACACTGTTAACGTGAATTACTTTTAGCATGAACTGTTTCCATAATCCCCATTTCAAAATGAAGATTAGTTTAATTATATAAAGATCAGTTACTGATAGCATGAACTACTGATAACATGAACACATTTTTTATCCCCCTTGAGATTCACGTTAATGAGGTTTGACTGTATTAGGATTTTTTTTTTTTCTCCATACTAATTTTAGTCCAAGTTAACCCTAAAAATTAAATTACATTAGTATGAGAAAAAAAGAATAATTGAGGTCTGAAAAGGTTAATTTAAACCTTGTACATAATGCAAGGTCCCTTAGATCATTATATAATTTGGGAGAGAAGGGGGGTTCATATTTATAAAGTTTTAATGAATCTATCATTTAATACACTCATTGTATGTTGATTTAAAAATTTCCTACTTTCTGATGGACTTATATAACGACTGCTGATTCTAAAAAAAAATTAATACTTTTCTTTATTCAAATTCTATTTCATTTGAAATAAGGTGGTAAGATATGCCTACCTGTATCTTTTCATCTGTTTAAAAATATATAGTGTAGTAATCGTCTTTATAGATAATGAGTTTGCTTTCTTTAAAATAAAGTTTATTATGGATTATTAATGAATATAGAACAGTTATATGTACAATGCAGCTGTATACATTTCCAAATATTTAAAATTTCTTATTATTGAGTCACATTTTACCATTTCGTAATGATAATTCTATTTTAAACACATGAATGTGGATATATATATTATCAAAATGGGCCAAAAGGCTTAACAGCTTGTCGCTTTTACGTTATGGCATGCTCATTACTCACTCTAATTGAAAACTGAAGTCCCACATGAGAACAAAAATACGTATTCTAAATAATTGGACCCTCTGACATCCTCTGTCGAGGAAAAAAAATATTTTAGCCAAAAAAATAGCTAATTTTTAACAGAATCTTAATCTTGATTTCAAATTTTCAATTAAAAAATTATTAATAAAAATACTGCTTTTTTAAAAGTCTGTTTTTATTTTATTTTATTTTTACTAAAAATCCCAAAAGTTAACAGTTTTTATTTAATTAATCTATATTAATTGAAAACTTCCTTTGTCAGTTTTTAGTGCGAAGCATAACATTTATGAAAAGTAAAAATTATTCACTATGTTTCTTCTGATAAGCTTTTACTTATTTATTTATTTAAATAAAATCATTCATTAATTTGACTCCAATTTATGTTTAAAGTGTTATCTATGATCTTCTTGCTAGAAGATTCACTTTTCAATAAGTATATATCAGGACTCAAAATTAGCAGTGGTCCATTGGTGTGGGACCACAAAAATATTGAACAGAGCAGTAAAATTTAAATTCTAGTAGGCCACCGGACCAGTGAAGCTAATTTTTTTTCTTCTTTTCTCTAACATTGCCTGTAAATCTGTCACAGAATAATGCGTCATAAAAATAAGTGTATTATAATTGTCAATATCACCTATTCTCTTTAATTTTTCATTTAATTTCACTTTATATATGTATATATATACCGGGTGCGTCAAAAAAAAAAAAAAAAAAAAAAAAAAATGTATACACACTTTGAACTGTCATAGAAAATTTATGTTCCATTCTGCAAGCTTCAATTGCAGGAAATGCAAAGCTTAAAGTCCAATTTGAAACATAAATGCACTTTCTGATGCAAATGTGATTACTGTTCAAAATGGCGGCCTTCAGCATCAGTGCATTACTGAGTACCATGGATGAGAATTTTCATACTTGTAGGAATTTCAGACTTTTCTTAATTTTTTGAAAACAATTTTCAGGTTTTTGCTTCTAAATATTCTTATTTTTGTTCAATTTTCTTTCTTTTGACTTTTCTAAACAATTTATTTTCATATATTCTCCAATTTTGCTTATACCCCATAGCAGGAAATGTGAGACGCGCGACGTACGTCGCAGATTTTTCTTTAGTCTGCAGATTATTTTCAAAAAAGTATTGTGTAGAAATTTCATGTTTCCCGATTTTGGTCGGAAATATTGCAATTTCCAATCCTTTTCCATCCACAACATAAATGCCAATATTCATTTTTAAACGCACTTTATTAGATTCTATAATCTACAAAGAGGTAGAATTAGTCAATATTTTTCACTTACGTATTTATCCACCTTCCCCCCCCCCCCCCCCACCTCTTCTGTAACGATTGGCAATTAGACATCTTCCAGAATCATTGTGATTTCCAATCTTTATTCACCCGCAACATAAATGTCAATATTCTTTTAAATCTTATTTAATTAGATTCCAGAACTTATAAAAAAGTACAATTGTCCAGTATCTCTCGCTTCTTTTTTGCTACTTTCCCCCCTTTTCCCCCTCTCCCGCTAATGAATAGCAAACAATTGCTATGTAAAAGTATTCTGATTTACAATTTTTTTTCAATTTACTATGTTAGATTCTAGAACCTATATTGAAGTAGGTTCAATATCTCACTCATAATAATTTTTTGTGATTTCTCCCCCCCCCCCCCCCCATGCTAACAATCAGGGATCAAACAGATAGTTGTTTAAAGGATTACCTAAAGTATTTGGATAGGTTGAGTCTATACTTCAAAATGGCTGAAATGTATTTCATTTTATGTTCCAAGTTTTTCGTATAAAAATAAATTAAAGTGCACTATGTGATGTGCATATAGTTTATAGACAATATACAGGATACTCAAAATTAAGCTAAACGTTCTTTTCTGTTGAATTAATATAATTGATGGTAATATAAGTGATTTGCTACATTTTACTATGTTGATGAACACTGCTCTGGAAGGATAATTATTTTTTTTACACCTACAAAGTATTTTTTTTAAGTTTTAACAAAGTACTTTTTTAAGTTCTATTTTTTTTTTTTTTTTTTTTTTTTTTTTTTTATAACATCATGTTTTGAGGTGCCCTGAATGTGAAAGTCTAATTTTTAGCAGTTGATCTGTATTTATATCTGTTATCAGCATAATTTAAAAACAAATGGCAGCAGTATATTCAAATTTAGTATTTTTAGATTCATACTGGATTGCCACTTGAAAATTTTTATTAAGGTTGGCAAGTTTGAATGCAAACTAATTACAGCCTTTAAAAATATATATAAAATAAAATGAAGTAAATGTAGGCATTATAATTAAACAGGGGGCTGTGTTAAAAGGGGATTCAGAATGTGAAATAAAACTGCTCCTAAATCTATTTTAGATTATTTTAAAAATGTATTGATTTTTATTACCGCATTGATCTCACAACTTTATCTGCAATCTATCTTTTTTAGTATTGAAATGCAGGGTAAGAGAAAGTCTTGTAAGTGGCACAGCAGAATATTTTTCATTTAATTAATTCATTCATTTGAAAGGAAATCTTTAAAGAGAGATATTTTTCTGTTTGTCTGTGTGTTGTTGCCACCAGCTTTTCATACTTTAGTTAATTAAAAAAAATCTAATTGTTCGATCGATAAGTTAATTAAACTGATGGATTCAGAAAAAATGCCCCTTTCATTTGGTACCTTATTTCTAACGAAATCTTGATTAGATTTTTTAAAATTAATTAAAAATGTGAAAATAATAACCTGGTAAAAGCTTTAAATGTGGACATTTAAAATTTTAATTGTTGCTAAAAAGAAAAAAAAAATACATTTTTTTTTTTTCCCCAAACATAAAATGAAATATGCTTTCACGCAAAAAATTATAAAATGTTTTACTCATTCTCATGAAAAAATGAAAATGGAGTAAAAAAAACAATTTAGATAAAGTTGCACGAGAGTTTCAAAAATTAATCCGCGTTTGTAAGGATCGATAGATGGCGCTTTCTCAACTGCAGTTGTTAGTAAATATTGCCACATGTATTTATTATTGTGCTTTCTTGTTGTTCTATCATTGTTTCAGCGTGAAAGCTATCAGTGGTATGATAATTTCACCTTAGCCCACCAGAGGGCGAGCATTTCATTACAATCGCGGATGGAAATATAAATGAATGTTAAATAAATAGTCGTCGGCTCAATCACGTGATATTGAAAACAAAGAATCCAATTCAGTAAATATGGAAAGGAAAGGAAAACGAAAAGAAACAAACAAACAACAAAAAAATAATAATAACATAAACCAACGAGAAACCAAAGCGGGCTTTAAAGCAATTTCCTTTAAATATAGCGACCAGCGAAGCGAGAAAAGCCTTTGTTGATTCACTACCTTCATTTATTTCATGAATTAAAAAATTGTTTTGTTAATAAACTTTGATCTATTGGCACGCAGGCAGCATCAGGCCGAGTTTTGTACATTTTGAGTTTGATTTTGAAATTTTTCCAGCTATTGGAATTCGGTTCGTTCCCGAACCGGGGCTTTGCTAGTATAGTAGAAATGACTAAACTGATTACAATTTAAGTTTAATTAAAATTCATTTTATTTTTATTTTTAATTTTTTGCTTATATAATTCATTTGAAAGGAATAGCTTCTCTCTCTCTCTTATTTATTTATTTTTTTTTTTTATTGTAAGTCAAAGTCAAATAATCAAATGATAATATAGTAGAACGAGCGAGAAATATAAAATACATGGTGCCAATAAGTGCTGAGATACAGCCAAATCTTAGTTCTTGAATAATAGCAGCTTTTGTTGTCCGATAAATACCCAATTTAAAATGCTCATTGAAGATGCTACCTGAACTGAGGTAAAGAATGATTTTAAAGAATTTTTTAATAAAATGATTAAATAAAAATAAAATAAAACAGTGATTTAAATTTTTTGAAGATTTATTTAATTATAGTGACAAGCAAAGTTTACTAGTATTACATAAATACGAACTTCTGACAGAAATACTTACTGAATCTCGCAAGCTTTTTTTCTGTTATTTACAGTGTTGCAGATTATTTTCTGATGCCTAAATAGTTGTCGCAGATTGACAGAAAATTTTCTGCTACTGGGTGCTTATAGAAAGTATGTTTTTGTGTATCTGTTTCTACTTTTATTACTAAAATTAAATTATCTTTGAGTTTTGCTGATACTTTCAGATTTTTTGTCTATTTCCCACTCTCATCTCTGGAGTACGAATCACCACTGATTCTGTACATCGTACCAACGTGTCCAATGGGATTTCTGCACACACTGCTTGAATCTCATTCCAAAGTGTTCTGTACATCGTACCAACGTGTCCAATGGGATTTCTGCACGCACCGCTTGAATCTCATTCCAAAGTGTGTCTAGGTTATGTGGTTTGCGTTTGTACACCTCATCTTTTATTGTGCCCCATAAGTAGAAATCCAATGGTGTAAGGTCTGGAGAGCGTGGAGGAAACTCGATTGGCCCCCTGCATCCTATCCACTGGCCTGGCAAGTTTTGATCCAGGTATGCTCGTGCGTCACGATGATAGCGCGTTGGGGCGCAATCTCTCAGAAATTGAACCTTGTAGTACGGGAAACACAGTTTCTATGATGGTTCAAAGTGTGTATACATTTTTTTGACGCACCTGGTATATATATATATTTAACTTTTAAACATGATTTATTTTCTTTCACAAATTTTTAAATATCTTTAAAAATATAATAGAATTGGTAAAAGGACCAGAGAAAGCATATGCAGATCAGTAAAATCTTAAAACTACTGGTCTTGCAGATCAATAACTTAAATTTCTTAATTTCTACCCCTGTATGTATGTATATATTTCTTTTTATTTCATGCTTCTAATGTTCTTCAATTATTTGCTGCATTTTCTTTTTAAACGTAGTTTCTGTTTTTTTTTTTTTTTTTTTTTTTTATTATCCCTCTCTCTATGGCTGTATGGTAGATAGTGATTATTTAATAAATAATAATTTTACATTGCCTTTTACATAGTTTTTCATAGAAAATAAAGAATATGCCAAAGTTTGTGTATGATTATAATGGTTGTACTTTCATTTTAATTTTTGTAATGAGTTTATTTTTAATACTCATTTAATGTTTAGGGCTTGAATCGCCTTGCTGCCATTGCCTTATTGTTTATGGAAGAAGAAGATGCATTTTGGTGTTTGATAGCTATTACCAAGAAAATAATGCCAGAAAATTACTACAGCCAAACTTTGATAGGTTCTCATGTTGATCAGGTAATATATTTTTGATTTCTCATGATATATATATATATATATGCAGTTGAACTCTGTTACTACCGTCATCCAAAGCAGAGGTAGCCAAACTGCAGCCTGCCATGTCATACTTTACGGCTCGCGATGGAATTCATGAATTTTATAACGTTAAATCTTTGATTAACACTTTCAAAAATTAATAAATTCATTCTGAATCGTTGGAATTAAAATAGCAGTTTTTCCAGCTAGAGAACCAAAAATTATTGTGCTAATTATTGTTAATAAAATATAGCAAAAACATAATTAATTAAATATAAAAACCTTAACAGATACTTCATATTTCATCGTTAATATTTTTGGCTGGGCGCACAGCTCTTTTCAAACGATCTTCATCTGTGTTGGATCTCTCAGAGTTGTGGTCTTTTATAGACTTTATAAGTTGGTTCCATATCCGGTCAGGAGCCATTGCACACATCCGGGGTAGTTGCTATTTCTATGGCTTCTCTAAACATCGCGTATTTATAATTATTGTAATTTGATATCTTTTTAGTTTTTTCAAAATTTATTTTAATTTCGTCATTATCGAAAGTTTTGGCTAAAGCTGTATTTATTTTCCCCATTTTTATATCGTTTTTATGTTCTTTTACTCTGGTTTTTATCTTCCTTTTTTGTTACACCAATGTATGAACCTGGTTTATTGTCTTGATTTTTTGTGAAAGGTATTTGGTAAATTTCAGCAGTTTCCAAAGGGGGAATAGGGTCTTTATCATTACGTAGTAATTGAAAGATATTCGGGTTAGGCTTTATAAGGATAATTACGAATATCTTTCAATTAATACGTAATGATAAAGACCCATCCCCCCTTTGGAAACCACTGGAATTTACCAAATACCTTTCACAAATAATCAAGACAATAAACCAGGTTCATATATTGGTGTAACAAAAAGGAAGATAAAAACCAGAGTCAAAGAACATAAAAACAATATAAAAACGGGAAAAATAAATACAGCTTTAGCCAAAACTTTTGGTAATGAAGAAATTAAAATAAATTTTGAAAAAACTAAAAAGATAGTGAATTACAATAATTATAATTATGCGATGTTTAAAGAAGCCATAGAAATAGCAACTACCCCAGATGTGTGCAATGACAGCGGCACATTGGCTCCTGACCGGATATGGAACCAACTTATGAAGTCTATAAAAGACCACAACTCGGAGAGATCCAACACAGATGAAGATAGTTTCAAAAGAGCTGGGTGCCACCCGAAAATGTTAACGATGAAATATGAAGTATCTGTTAAGGTTTTTATATTTAATTAATTATGTGTAAAGTACTTCATTATAATTATAATTTTATTTATAGCAAAAACACTTTTTTATTCTTCTTTTTCTTTTTAATAGTCATAAATGTTTGGTAATTCTGTTGTTATTTTATGAAAAATAAATAAATTTAATATTAATGTATTCTCTTACAAATCTTAACTGCCCCTTTTACATTAAAATCGTGAAAATCTTAAACTGCTGTTATGTATTTGTGTGTGTGTGCATAGCATATGTACGTTATGTACATCATTAGGTTTCCAATGTGGCTGCCAAGTGTTTTGGGTTAGACAAGCCTGATCCAAGGAGCTGAAAAATTTCTAACACTGTTGCAAAATGAAGTAGTAACACAGTTTTATCTAAAAGCAAATGAAATCGCTGTATATAACTGATATAACATTTAAAAGTATGAACATTTTTATTAGAATATGTGAATGTTATTGCTGTATTAATAAAATACACTTATACAATTAAAATCTTTTTTACCAGAGAAAAAGCAAATTTAAAATAATTTTGGTTAGGTATCTTTATTAATTTTAAAATTACACATGATAAACATATTGTGTGTATTATTTTGTTAAAACGTCTGATATTTTGAAAAAGTAACATAAAAAGTATCTTCAATTTGTGGTTTTATTTTTTTGTTTTCTTCTTGAATGGGAAAAAAAAAAAGTTATTAAATGTGTGTATATTTTTTAATATAAAAACCGAGGTCATATTACCTAAGTTATTTTAACATTGAAATCTATGAATGATTAAAGGGACAAATATTTTTGAAGAATATGAAAGCAAGTTGACGATATAACTGAGGAAATGTAACTGACTAGGAAACATTCAAAAGTTATCTTCAAAAAATATTTAAAAAAAATATGTGATTCTACTCTTCTTAAAACACCAGAAAGGGAAAAAATTATTGACTGAAATGAATTACAGTGACCAACAAAAAATTATCAAAATTAAGGATATTTGGCGATTTTATACTGTTAAGTGATTAATTTTGAGTACTTGGCGGTGAAGCAAAACACGGTTCTGTCCGTACACGGCAATCTCAGTGCTAGCGAACTTATTGCCTAACAGCACTAAATCGCCAAAAATGCTTAAGTTTGTAATTTTTTGTGGTTGCTGTAATTCATTTCAGCCGGTAATTTTTTCACTTTCTGGTGTTTTTATGAAGAGTAGAATCACATATATTTTCTTCAATATTTTTTGAAGACGACACCTTTTGAATGTTTCCTTGTGAGTTTAACTGTATATATATTTAATACTATAAAGCATCAGAAGTTCATTTAATTTTTTCCTCATAAATTTCTGCAATTTTTAAAACTTACATATTGCTGTCATTTTATTTTAGAAAGTCCTTAAAGATTTGATGGCTGATAAACTTCCTCGGCTTCATTCACATTTGGAACAGAACAATGTTGATTTATCACTTTTTACTTTTAATTGGTTTTTTACTGTTTTTGTGGACAACATTCCAGTGGACACATACCTTCGGATTTGGGATGTATTTTTATATGAAGGCAGCAAAGTAAGGATTTTTATTTAGCCACTTATGTTGCTTTATATATTTTCATTTCTGTTTAAATTTATATTAAGATATTTTTTTTTTATTTTATTTATTTTTTTTTTAATTGACATACTTTTTAATTTGCGTCCATTTTTATTGTTTGCTAACTTACACCTGAAGATTTTTGACAGAATTACTATTATCTTAATATATTAAAATTTTATCTTCCCACCCAAGTTTTCTGTTACAAAGTGAATCATTTTTATGTAAGATGTTTTTCTTATATTCTATTATAATGCATATTTTTTTATTCTGCAGGTTTTATTTCGTTATGCATTAGGTATTTTAAAGTTGTATGAGAATGAAATTCTTCAAAAGAAAGACTACTTGTCTATAAATAAGTGCCTTAGAAGTTTGTCTGATCATGTCATAGATGCTAAAAAATTGACTCATGTAAGTAATAAAATTTCTTTCCAATTGATTATTAAATATATATATATATTAAATATTTTGCTATTAAAGGTTAATATTATCATTTTCAATAATTACTTAACTGATGTATTGGGATTTTTCTTTTCTTTAGCTTTTAAAGCTCTACCTGCATTTTTAATTCTGCAGCTTTGCTTTCTTTAATTAGTTTGGAGTAATATATTTTGGTGTACATTAGTTTGGAGTATATAATCTATTTTCAAATATTAAGGGATTATATGGGTTTCAAAGTCATTGTCAAAAAAAAAAAAAAAAAAAAAAACTTTTTTTTTTTTTTTTTTTATAAATAAATAAATAAATATACATATATACAATAAATGAAATTTTTTATTCAAAATTTTGAGTGTGCATTATTTAAGCAATATTTAAAAAAAAAAAAGGTTTCATTATAAAGTTTAGAAAATTGAATCAGTGGGTCCTGATTTTTCGGGAACTCTTCAGAAAAGCATTGTAGATGATTTCTCTTTAAACTAATTACTGAACTTGTTAAAATTTGTTCATTTCTATAAAATAGAATTAATTACTGCTTTAACAAAGGATTTTTTTTTTTTTTTTCGCCGATTACAACTAATAGGATTGGTGAATTAATTTTGGAGAAATAATTTTTCGGAAGGATTTCTGAAATCCAGGGACCATTGGCTGATATTTTCAAGTTTTTTAATGACAATTTTATAAAATGTTGCTCTTTTGTATGATCAAAATTTTGAATGAAAAAAAATTTTTTTTTTCATTATGTAAAAATAAACCTGTTTTAGAAAAAAAAAAGGGGGGGGGGGGTCAATCTATTTCATAAATTAAATATGTTCTTGAAGGCTGGCTTTTAAAAGAAGTAACAAATTAAAGTTATTTAAAATTCAATTCTATTTGTATGTATTATTTCCATTTTAATACAACAAAGCTGAAGAAAATTATGTTTTTTATGAGTGTACCTATTAATTAAATAATTTTACTTCAGTTTCAAATAAAATAATTAATTCTATTCAATAAAGTATTTCATAGGTTTATTTTTATACCACAAATTTTTTAAACTACATTAAATTTCATGTTATGCTTGGCTTCCAATGTTTATTTTTAAACTTGGTTTGTTATATACCAGGCTCTTAAACTATATATAATACATACTTTGAAGTATCATAGAAAATTTATTTTCCATTCTACAAGGTTAAATTTCTGGAAAACAGGGTTTAAGCTGAGTAAAAATTTTCTTTAGCAAAAAAGCTAAACTCAGGAAAAAAAAAGGAAAAAAGCTTTAGCAAAATGCTAACATGCCAGAAATAGTAGAAAAAATATATCAGTTTACACATTACTCTAAACGCCTCGATATGTTTCATTTGTAAATTAAACTGAAAAGTTTTTAAGAGTTATACAGAAGGTAAAATTTTTTTAAATTCGAAATGAAAAACAAAAAAGTTATTAATAATTGTACTAACCACTGTAACCAGATCAATTAGAATATAGTACAAGCATATATTTTAACACATTTATTGGCAGACATGGAAAAATATTAAACTTTTTAGATTATTACTGTATATTGTAAACTTTTTTAAAACAATATGAACATCTTAGATACATTATAAAAAAAAAAAAAGCAAGTAATGTAAGTGAATTTGTTTATTACTATTCAAAGCTTTATGGTTTATAATTTTTCTTTCTTTCATATTAGACCACTTTACAAATACCACAAATTGATTTACAAATTGATTTCCTGTATGCGATTCTTATGCATAGTTCAACGTTTGATTTTTCTTATATGCATGAACCAATGGATTTTTCTTAATCAATGTTGTGATTTTTTTTCCATGAAAGATTCGTTATAATATTTTTTCCGAAGATTTTTTTTTTTTTTTTTTCAATTTGTGTTTAGTAAGATGCTTTAGCAAAAAAGCGAAAACATTGTTATTTCATTTTCGCATTTTGGATAAGTCTTTTAGCATTTCGCGAAAATGCTACAGTAGCGGAAACACTGCTGGAAAAAGTTAAGTTACAGTCCAATTTTGTAAAATAAGTGGTACTTTTTGGTCAAACTGACTGCTTCAAATGGTGGTTAAACTAAATGTTCAGATTAGTGGCTAACACCAATATATTTCTCGGTATGAGCCACCACTGATTCTGTACATCGTACCAAAGTGTCTTCACTCACTTCTCTGCTATCTTTGAACTGCAGCAACATTCTCAAACTTCCAGCACCACTTGATTACTTGTTTCCACACTTCAAAGCTCAAACGTACATCTGTCATGTTGAAATTATTTCCTTGCCACTGACTGAGTTGAGTAGCTAGAGCAATAATTCTGCTGCCATCTGTTGAAGAAATATAACATTACTTTCTCCCAGAAATTTAATCTTATAGAATGAGAAATAAATTTTCTATGACAATTTCAAGCTTTCAAGTATGTATATATTTTTTTGATACACTTGTTAAAATTTGGTTATTACTCCTTTTATAAAGTGTTATTTCAGGGGTCGATCTAGGTGAAAATTGGGTCCCTTTTGCTGCCTCTTCACAAAATTCCACATCATAAAAGGGGACCCTTTACAAAATTCTAATTCATAAAGAAGAACCCTTCACAAAAATCAAATTTATGAAATGAGCCCCTTCACGAGATTTTGTTTTACAAAAGTGATCCTTTTATAAAATGTTTCCATATTTTCAGTATTATTTTTAATTAACTGGTTCGACAAAACTATGTTAATTTGATATTAAACACTATTTAGAATGATTGTTAAAATGGGAGGTTTTATATGCAGAATTTTTATTTTTATTTATTTATTTATTTATTTTTTTTTTTTTTCACAAAAAGGGGACCCAAAATTTAAAACCTGGATCGACCCCTGAGTTTAAGAGAAGTTAGATTACAGGAATAATGCAAGATTTAATTTGCTCTTTTGATTCGTATTGAAAATTTAATTAAAATTAATAATTGTCTTTAATATTATATATTATTTCATTTTTGAAAGAATAAGTACTATAAATTGAATGCTAAGTGCAATAGATTTTATCCACTTAGTAAAGTATGAATTATGTAGTTGCCTTGAGTTGGTGTATCCAGTTGCGTGTATCAGATTTTGATATCCTGAATGTTGCAGCCTGAGATTTCTGTGGGACGTTATGACTCCTTGGGGGTATAATCTCTACAAACATGGGTTTATTAACATAATATAGTAATGATTCTCCATTTTGAAGATTTCCTTAGCTTAAAAGCTAACTTTGTCAATTTCTTAGCACTTAAATTTCATAGTAATTATCGAGGAATGTTGGAAAATGTTATTAATGTGTGCATAATGTTATAAATTTTGTGATTGTTATTCTTATTCTATTTTTTATTGTTACAGATTGCTTTCACTGAATTAAATCCATTCTCTATTAAGACAATTGCTTCCAAAAGAGTACAGCATTATCCTATAATTGAAGTATGTTTGTTTGATTGCTTCGCTATTAATCAACTTTCAAAACTGTCATGTAATTTTCCAGATTGGCTTTCCAGATTTTTACACTCTGTTTTACATTTCCAGTTTCCCTCCATTGTTTTAATAATTGTATTAGTTGTATGATTTTATTTCTTTTACTCTCTTCCCCTCCTCCCATCTTTTTTTTTTTTTTTTTTTTTTTTTTTTTTACATTATAATATTGCTTACAATTATTACTGAAACATATTAAAAATTTAATTTAATTTGATTTTTTTTTAAATTTACAAATTAATAAAATTATTTGTTTGTAGTGTAGTTATAGCCTGCATTAGCCCATTTTCCCTTCATTTCTAAAACAATGGGCAGACGATCAGCCTATTTTTTTCTTTATCTGTGTTTATCTTCAAAGGTGTGCATTCGAAACTACTGAGAAATACAGTCTGCTAATTATCACAGCTGTCAAACTCAGCATTGAACTGGACCGCCACAAAGAGGCATCATTAGTCGAGCGCAGATGAGGGGGGAAGGGAGAATAGATTAAAGCAAATATGATCTCTTCACACCCTCCCCTACTACTCTTCAATGTCCTTGACTGAATAATTTTCTGATGTTCGATACCGAAAAATGATTCTGCCTCTTTGGAGATGACCTTATTTGAACTTTCATCTAATATTTATCATTTGATTTGTGCCAATTTGTTTTCCACAACATTTTGAAAATAGCTTCATGCCATAACGATCATACTGGTTATTTGCTAACTATTAAATGAGCAGCTTCAAAAGTTTGTATAAAAAATAAGAAATTGTAGGTTGGATTGACTCCATTTTTTTTTTTAATAATAATTCACATTAAGTTTTTATTACTTTTTTTTTTTTTTTTTTTCGCCATATCAATAATATATTGCATGTTACAAGACAGGATATACAAAATTATTCAAAAGGTTTTATAATTTAAACAGAAAAAGAAAAATATAAACAATAATTAAAAGCAGAAAAATTCATTACTTCAGTACTTCTTGACTCTCCCCTCCTTTTCCCAATCTTGTTCAAATTTCGACACACTCAACTATCCGCATTTTTCTTTTTTAACTGGCAAGTGGTGATTAACAATCATGCTGGTTAATCAAATTTACTGCAAATGTTTTATTTAAAAATCACCTTTTATGCCACTAATTTTAGCAGGAAAATACATGTCCATTTCTACATTTTTGCCAATTTGTACCGTTTATCTGCCCCTCTCTGAAATATATCCCGTTTTTTCTTGAAGATTGAGGGGGGCCCGTGTGCTTACCTGTTTTTGCCTGAAGAAGTGCCGTGCTTTTTTTTAATCCGAAACAACTGTTGCACGTTTGCACATTTGATGGTCTTCATTTACAAACTTCTCTCCCTTCGTTATTCAATTACTTTCTTTTAATTGTCAGCATAAGCCTATCATAGCAGGAAAAAAAAAAAAGAAAACTCTTGTACCTCTTTTTCTGCAAGATTCAAAGTCATTTCAAGATACTATAAACGGAACTCGGAGAAAATGTTATATTCCAATGTATGCTTCAAAGTCAAAGGTCAGTTTAGTGGTTGAGAGAGAGGGTGAAAAGAAGCAATTACAGTTTCAGCTAAAAGAAAGTTTTTGTTTATCGTTCCATTTTGAGTACAGAGATAACAGAATTGTGTGTTTTATCTTTGTAATTAGAAGTATTTGAGCTTTTTTTTTTTTTTTTTTTTTTTTTAATTTAAGGAATAATTTAATAGGATTAAATAAATGAAGCTTTGCACTTTCGGATCTATCATGTGGCCCACATTATAGCCTGTTTAAAAAAGCGATATTTTCACTGTACTTGGAATCCTGTTCCTTATTTATTTATTTCTGTTTAACCACCATAGTTTTATAATAAATTTTTTAATTATCGTTCACATGGCATAAAGTTATATTGGAATATGTCAGTTATTATTTCTTTTCTTTGGTGTTTATAAGGGTTGGACTAAAATTGGGAAAATGTCCGGAATTTCAAGGTCTGGAATTTCCAAGGTTCAACTGTCCAATGAATAAAAACAAAATGATGATAACAAAAAGAATTTTGAAGTACTTAGATATTCTGAGGGTCGCAGTTGTGCAATTATTCTTAGTGCATGGTGTTTTTCTGGGTGGAATTTTTTTTTTTCGATATTTTGCCCCATGTATAAGTCAACCTCTCAAGTTTGTAACACGTCTTTTTGTGCTAAATTTTTCGACTTATACGCCAGTATATATGGTATTGTTTTCAGACTTAATTCTAATTAAATCGATATTTTTTTTTTTGAAAAGTTTCTAAAATCTGGAATAGCATCGATCCCACAGTTTCCGGATTTTCGGTCCTATACTCAGGGTTGCCATGCTACCTGGGAAACCTGGAGAACCTAAAATAGTCAAGGAATTCGAAAATTGACTATAAAAATCAGAGAAAAGTCAGGGAATTTCATACGATGATTTACAAAAAAAAAAAAAAAAAAATCTGCCATTTTAAGGTCATTATTATTTTTTTTTCCCTCCTTTCCTCTTAGCTTCCACATTTTGTTTTAAACACCCCCATCCTTCGTTTATGCTCATGAAAAAATTTCTTATCTCGCTTCTAAGCGACAGATGCTATTTTTTATGTAACTCCTCTGTCTTCAAATGGTACAATAATTACTTTGCCCTCAACAGAGCTAATGCTCAAAAGGTTAGACTGGAATTTTCTTAGAATATTTCTGGAAAAAAGTCAGGGAATTTCATTCTCCCGTTTGAATGGCAACCCTGTATACTGTATCAGTAACTAAAAATGTAAGCTAGAAAATATATAATGTGTATTTCTAAAACATTAGTGCATTTCCCCCTGCCAGATTCAAAATACTGTGTCACTTATTTAGACTTGTAAAAGATCTATTTTGTAGAAATACTGTAAAAGACTTATTTTAGATATATTAAAGCTTAAGAAATAGAACAATCAGAAAGAATAGGAATCGTAAGGAATTAGAAACAGCACATCAATAAAAACATTTTTAAAAAAAGCTAATTATATGGGATTTGGCACAATTGATTCGGTAATCTACTAAAACAGGTTACACTCCCTGTGTTATGATTAAAAAAATATGATACATCTATTCTAAAAAAAAAGTTACTGCTGTTCATTTTATGTGTCTGTGGCCCTGTCTCCACGTTAATGAGATAGACCTCAACATGACATGAAATACCAATGTATGTAAAAACAGAGGTTAATCCAGAACAGATTTAGTGCCGCATTGAGGTACTTTCACAAAGTCAACTTTTTGCAATGAGGTACCTTCACAAAATCAACTTTCACCAAAGAGGCACATTCACAAAGTCAATTCTCTGCAATATATCTGCACACTAAAAATTTTATAAGCTTCGCTGCATTTTAATACATAAAAATATCCTCAGTTTGTATATTTCTGGAGATAATTGTAAATATCTAAGTAAACACCTTCTTATCTTACATATAAGAAATAAAATCAACTTGGCCACATATATATTTATTTTACAACTGCTCCATTTTATTTTTTAAATGTATTTTTAAATTAAAAAAACTGCTTTGCGCATTTCGACTAGTTATTCTGAAGCATTATTTGTTTTCACAAACTTACTTGATGTTTTCACAAATTATTTTATAAATTCACAAATGGGGTACCATTTTTAAAAAGCTGGATTAAACCCTGAAAAATAATCCAAGGAATTTGTTTGTTTGTCTGGAATTTCTGTCACCTTGGAAATAGTTTCTCATAATAATTGGTTTTCAGTCTAAACCCCCATTCTGAAATAGCATCATTGATATAGTGGACTATTCCTTATTTTAAAATTTATATTCTTTCTTAGTGGAAAATCTTAACTGAATCAAACTAACAACAACAAAAAAAAAAAGTACCATTTTGTTGCACTAATTTCTTTTAATTTTAATACTAAGAATTGATAATTTATAACCAAGGACTTCATTAATATGTACTTATTCTGCAAATTTCATGAAAAGGGAAAAAATAAAAAACCTTCCAAAAACTTTATTATTTTGATTATTGGAGAATGTTTAAAAGAAATCTTAATTTATAGTCACTGTTTTTATTGATTATAAAAAATGTATGTTATAAGATAATCTAAAATTGCTCAGGATAACTGCTCAGTGAAAGCAACATAATAATAAATAAATATAAATGGGTATGTTTTTGATCACTTCTGTGATGTCCCTAATTATCATAAAATGCCCTCTGTGCAGTGAAACAAAAAATCAGAGCTTTTTTTCCTTTTTAGCGGTATACATTTGCTCACAGAAATTCTACAGCTGTATTTTATGTTCATTGGTTTTAGAAAAAGATGTAGTCATGTAGGTAAGGTATCTTTATCCCAGACATATGTAGTAGATGCTATAACATGCTTATTGGATTCTTTGCCCTCTACTCTCTTCATTTTAAGCTTATCATTCTTTAACTCGAAACAAAACTTTGCTTCAATATTTCTTCTCTCACTTATGTTCAAATAATTTTAAACTAATCTACAATTACTGCTGAAAAAAATAACTTTATATAATTTGTTATAGATAACAAGTATAGATAACAATACTCACAGGGGATATAACCCATTATGTCATTAATTTTTTTTTTTTAATGAATGGTTTAAAATGTTTTAACTGGTTTAAGGTTTCCTAATTTAGGATAATTAATAAAATGCATAACATGAGATAATTAAATCTCCCATTACAATATTTTATGTCTTATTTTAAAGTAGTTTCATTGATTTGGTGTATTAGAGAACCCTTTGAACCTGTTTAAAGTTTCTACGGAAACTAAACAATCAATTTACAGAAGGTTATTCACTCTTTATAGAAATGATATTGATAGTTAATTTTCATATATAAATGACATAATTTTTATGACGATTTGTTTCTATCCGATAACCATTGTTCTTCACAACAGCTTTACCTTGAATATTTTTTATGAAAGTAAACACTTTTTCCAAAGTCAGTTCACCGATTTTGGATACAGTTTTCTTAAAGCTCATTTTAATACATCAAAATCACTAAAGTTCATTGGAAAAGTGTCAGGGGATTTTATAGGTATACATTAAATGAGATATACTTAATTCCTATACCTAATTCTTTCTTTGCTAAATAAGCAGGAGTTAACTTTGATTATTAGAGACTTTGTCCTTATGAAACTCATTTTTAAAAACATGCTTTCTTCATTAGGCGGGAACTTCTTCTACAAACATTGGTTCTAAAATATTTAACTGTGATAGTAGAGTCAATTAATTTTGATTTTACTTGAGAATTTTCTTTATTTTTAATTTTCCACAAAATCCTGAAACTGTCATGAATTCCTTAGGGAACTTTTCTCTGCACTGACAAAGCCATTTTAGAGAGTCATTTTTATCTGTTAAGCAGTAGAAAATTGCACTTATTATTATTATTACTGTCACAAAAATAAATCTATGCCTCATCACAGAGATGAAACTGTTCAGGGGCTACCCCTGAAATCAGAGTTTTTGAAATTTTTGCTCTCTCTAAATTTCATGTTAAATTATTTTGTTTTTATAGAAATTTCTCTTTCTAAATGTTTAATTTTCCTGGTAATATATTAAGAACTCTTAAAATATCATTTATTATATGTTACATTATGATATATCAGTCTCCCGTGTCTGCATGCAAGTAGTAGTTTTCAGGGTTTTTGCATGTTAGATATTTCCACCCCTGTCATCAACTGTTACCACAAATTTTCACTTCTTGACCAGCTAGATGATTTTCATATAATTTTGTACAATATGATTTTCTTTCAGCAATGTACAAATAAATACCTTGGCAAAAGCAAATGGACTTTAAATTCAGATATCTTTATAGCTTCGAATCTTTATCAGTAATTTTTCTTACTACAAGTATCATAACACATTCATAGTTTTGATGCAATGGATCTTTGAGTCGATGGTTTTCTTTTTAAGATCAAAGACTTCATTTTTCCGATTCCCGTTTTTTTTTTTTTTTTTTTTTTTTTTACCTGTACTCAAACAGTCTTAGTATACGATTTTATGGTCTTTTTTTAATTTTTATTTTCTGCCAGATGTTTTTTGCCTTTCAAATTTAATATATATATATATAAGTGAAACCCAACTTGGTTTCACACATAAACAATATAGATAGAATAATAAACAAAATGCAACATATTAATTTATGTAAATAATCCCCGTTGCTGTTTGCCATTCGATGTAAGCATCTGGTCCAACTTAGACAATTTTCCATTATTACGTCCTTTCTTATTTTCTTTACAGCTTGTTTTAGTTCTGAAATGAGTATTTTTTAAAATTGTATTTTATTCCAGTTCATCTGCTGTACAAATTCATCTTAAATAGAGTAGTCCAGTGAATTTAAATCCTTTTTTAATCAGAAAAAAGGATTATCTTAGTCTAACCTTTTCTGAAATTGTGTCACACCCAATTAGCGAATTTGATTCGTTTCTGCTTTTGAATTTCTATGAGTTTAGGTTGCATTCGTTTTTTGTAAGGTCTTAATCCAATGTCATTTTTAAGTATTCACTGTACAGATGATTTTGATACTTTCAGTTCCCTAACAAGTTTCCTTACGGATATGCTCTTTTTACGTGTCAAGCAACTCTTCACTTTTTAAATCAGATTTTTGGTGCAGACAATGCGTGGACAGTCTGGAGGTTGAGATGTTTTAATATTGTCACTCTTTCTAAGCATATTACACCACTTAAAAACAGTGGCACAACTTAAAACACCTTTCAAATGACAAAATATTTTGCTTCTGGATTCTCCACTTTTGAATTTGGAAAGTACCAATTCTTGTACTTCTTTGCTCTTCATACTGTCCTGTAATTGCAATGTAATTTTTGCTTTTGAGTTGTTGCACAGATTTTACCAATGTAATTGGAAAACTATGAAAAACGTATAGGTATATATATAATATAAAATTTCCATGCATACATACAAATAGTAATAGTCTATTTTATTCTGGTACACCCGTTATATATGTATTTTTTAAATGTGTCATTACAATATTTACATTGTTTTATAATGTCTTTCAATGAATATTTCTTCTAGGAAAGGGTAGTTAGGTAACCTTCAAATTATCTCTCAGTTTTAGAAGACATTTCAAAATAAATCATTTATTCTACATTGCAACCAAAACAAAATAGTAGCAGACGATTATTCTGAACTCCGTAAATTTTTACCTCAAAATGTAAAAAAGAAAAATAAATGCAAAATCATTCCTATTATGTGTGAATGACCTTCTGTAGTTTTGTTTCTTAAGAATTATCAGATTCCTTCAAGTCATTTAAATGCAGAGTATCAGTGTATTAAATTATTTAGTTGCTTTGAGGGTAAGAGAGAATAAAAGAGTACAAGGAATAATTAAAAAGAGAATCAATTTAAATAATAATTGCATGGTTTATCTCAAACTGAACTAAGATGTCTGCAAAATTTCACAGCTTTGGGTCGCATGGTTTCTGTGCTAGATCTTTGGCATGTATGTAATTCATGCACAGAATCTACTTGCTTTATTTATTTATTTATATATTTTTAAGTAATAATTTAGGACAATGAAGAAAAAATCTTAATGAACAAATTTTTGAAGTGTATACTGAAATAGCTTATTTCTATTTAGTATTAAGCATATAAAATATTGCATGAATAAATAGCTGCAAAAGCAATTCTAGTATTTTTTAAAGAAGTATCTATCATTCATAAGTATATATAAATGTTAATTTTGTGTGATAACTGATGACTTTTAGCTTTATGAGTTACCTGTTAAAAAATGAATAAAATTTGTAAAAAATTTTAGTGTTTAGAAGGAACACTATTCTTGAAAATTTTTAGCACAACACATGGAAAAAAAATTATATATATTAAGGGAGTTACGACTAGTTAGCATAAAATTTTGTTTTTGATTTTTCTAGTTTTTGTATGCAATACTTGAAGAAATTATGGGGAATGTGGTAGATAGCTTAACTTTTCAACTGCAAAATCATGTAATACCCATTAAATGATCATAGAGGTGAGTTGCCAATGAGATATAGATAAGGATTGCTTAGGCAAAACACAACAGTTTTGGAGGAAAATTATTTTAAATTATCAAAACATTTGTTTTAATAATACTTTAACAATAACATGCAATTCTGCTTAAACGTATGAACAAACAATGAATTCTTTAAAAAATAGTAAATTCTAATAATTGTTATTGTACATATAGTTGTTTAAATCAAATTTGCTCAAAGTTTAAAAATTAACCTTGAACACCCAACTACAAGTGCTCATTTATTTCAGCAGCTGAGCTCAATTTTTGCACAATTTTGCTTTGGTCGTACCATGTTAAATAATCCTTGTCTGGTAATATCCAGATTTTCCACTTTTGACCATGGTGACCATGCAGATCTCATTGCCATCATTTTTTTGACAATTTTCCCGAAGTATTGGTGAGCTTAATATTTCACCGAAATGAAGTCATTTGTATGGTTTTCAAGGTGATCAGAAAGCCCTTGGTATTCAATGTGATCTGCAAACATCTTTTTGATGTTCTCCTGGGTTTATGAAAACTATCAAATGAGAACCCTTAACATTATCTTTGCAGGAGGCAAGAAGTGAAAGCTTCTTTCCAGATTTTTCTTCAACCTTTGAACTATCACCAAAAAATACAAAATGTGCCATAAATAATAAGAAAGCACCATAGAACTGACGTTTAAAAGTAATAAGTACAAAACTTTGAATAAACACTATAAAATGCAATAAACTTAGAACAATTGTTTTGGGTAAAAAAAAACATGATCCTTCGCCAGGCGAACAAAGTAGGTGCCATGGGCGTCGGCACAATGGGGCAAGGGGGGACACTTGACCCCCCCTGGAAAATTCTAGTAAGCGTTTTTTTCTTTAACTTTAAAACTATGCTATCAGAATTTTATTAAAAAAAAAAAAAACTTTTTTCAGTTGTGCCCCCACTTGAAATTTTTTCTGGCGACGCCACTTGTAGGTGCATGCTGCAATCAAAGTTATTTAAAGTTTTGTACTTACTACAAGAAAAGTCATAGCTATGCCATAACTATGCCAAATGACCACATATCTATGCTAGCTGACCTGATAAGGATATTCAGAACAAGATAGCTAACACATAATGCGGCATAGGCTAAATCGTGATCGTAAACTAAATTTATTTAAAAATGGAAAAAATTAAAATATAACTTGAAAATTAAGATATTCTGATTAATTGATTAAATATTGAAGTAATTGTGATAAAAAAATTAAAGTTTTGGTTTAGTTCTACATGAAAAGTGTGGTTGGCTCCCACTCACCCAACCCCGCCACCGCCGAGTTTTATACTAGTATATACCACATCTATTCTAAAAAAAAAAAAAAAAAATTACTGCTGTTCATTTTATGTGTCTATGGCCCTGTCTCCATCTGAATGAGATAGACTTAGCATGACGTGAAATACCAATGTATGTAAAAACAGAGGTCAATCCAGAACAAATTTAGTTCCACATTGAGGTACTTTCACAAAGTCAACTTTTTGCAATGAGGTACCTTCACAAAATCAACTTTCGGCAAAGAGGCACCTTCACAAAGTCAATTCTCTGCAATATATCTGCACACTAAAAAATTTTATAAGCTTCGCTGCATTTGAATACATAATATCCTCAGTTTGTATATTTCTGGAGATAATTGTAAATATCTAAGTAAACACCTTCCTATCCTACATATAAAAATAAAGTCAACTTGCTCGCATATATATTTATTTTACAACTGCTCCATTTTATTTTTTAAATGTATTTTAAAATTTTAAAAAACTGCTTTGCGCATTTCGACTAATAATTCTGAAGCATTTTTTGTTTTCACAAACTTACTTGATGTTTTCACAAATTTTTTATAAATTCACAAATGGGGTACCATTTTTAAAAAGCTGGATTAAACCCTGAAAAATAATCCAAGTAATTTGAGTCATATTAAACCGTGAGTCATATTAAACCGTGAGTCATATTAAACCGTCGACGATAGATTTAATGCCCCAACCCTTCCTCTGCTTGTCGATGTTTTTTTCCAGTCAATTTTGTCCTTTTATTTCTTCCAGTGTCAGCCTTTTTTTTTTTTTTTTTTCACACTTGATATTGTGAGTTTTTTTTTTGTTTTACTTATGCTTTTTCTATGGATTTTTAGGGTTTTTTTTCCTCGTATTCTACATTCTAAAATATGGTGGCTCCCACTCACCCACCCCCGCCACTGCCGAGTTTTATACAAAGCGAGTCGTATTAAACATTCGACGATAGAGTGTAGTGTTGTTATATGCAGTGTTGCACATAATATTTTCCCCCTTAGTTATATATATAATCATTATATATATGCGTTGTATATTAAAATATTGGGGGGGGGGGGAGACGACCACAGCAAAATGTGCTTAGGGCACAATATAACTTAAATTCACCTCTATATATCTAGCAGTTTATTTTGTCATGAAAATAGAAAATGAAGGATAGTTAAATAAGGGTTAATATTAGTGTGTTAAACTTGTATATTATGGCATTTTTCTAACCTTTGTTAACTTCAAAGTGAATATCAAGGACATTATTTTTTCACACAAAAATATAAAAATAGTGTATAATAAATACTAAAACATAGTTACAAATGTGAAATGCTGGATATGGACGGACTGTCTGCTAATGGTCAAGACACTCATTCAGGCAAGGACCATTTATAACTGTTGCCAGCGAAAAGAGCCAATGTAAACAGTTGTTTCAACATTGGTTCATATATATTTTGTTTGTGGGAAGAATGAACAAAACAAATTCATTTCTAGAAACATACTCCTTGATATTGAAAAATACTTTATTAGACGATGTGACCTTAATCCCTACTAATCCCCTTAAAAATAAAAAAAATACAGTGAACTCTCGTTAAGACGGCCCCGTTTAAGATGGATTTCTCGTTATTGCGTACAAAAACAGAATTCCCGGGTAAGGCCTATAGGAATTGCATGTAATAAACATAGCTTTATACGTACAATTCATTCGTTAAGATGGAAATTTTTTTTTCCCTCAAAGCTTACTTTCTTCGAAAAGGAGTCAATTCCCAAAATCTTTTCAAATTCAATATATATATATATTTTTAAACATGAAAACGTTCAATAATAAAAGGGTTAATCTCTTTCACTCTGTGGGAGGTAAATAGTATTGATTGACAGTGATAGTTGAGGTCAACAATTTGCACCTGTCTCCACTTCTAGAGACATAGCAAAGGATTTTGTTATCAAGTTGTACTATATGAAGAAAAGAAGTTTTGAAAATAAGTATCGGTTTTCATGCTTTTATATTTTTAGTGAATATAAAAGAGCTTGAAGAAACAAATTTTCATTCATGTTATACTGTGTATGTGTACATAATAGTGATTTTAGAGTTCATATAGAACTTCAGTTTATGAACTCCTGTTATAATGAACTTTCGTTAATATGGACAAAAACTGCTGTCCCTTGATTGTCCGTTTTAACGAGAGTTCACTGTATATATATTATATTGTATTATTTTTATTTTTTGAGGGGAAGGGTGCAAAAGGACACTTAAAAAAAAAAAAAAAAAAAAACCTTGATTTTGGTTGATGTACAGACAACTTTTCTGCTTCTGCAGCCAAGTTTATTCATCGACCATAGTCTAAATATTTCATTTAAACATTTAAGTGTTTTTGAGATTAGTATTATATACTTGTTTTATTGATTTGTATGTCTATGTTTAAAATTATAATTTTATAATATTTTTTTTTTTTTAAGAATCAAATCCAAGAGCTTGTGACAATGAGAAATTCTCTCTCAAGAAATCGAGACAAAATCACAACTGCTGATTATTTGAGTGAAGAGGACTAATAAATATTTGTTTTAAATAAATGCCTGTGATTACTAAGTTGTTAATATATTGTTCTGAATTTTATGTAACATACTTTTGATAATTATATTTTATATATTTTTTTATTGTATTTTTCCACAAATTTATATAATTTTATTCTTTGAAAGTTTTTATAGTATCAGTATATAATTTCTATTATTTTAATAAAAGCACACAGCAGAAGAAAAGGAAAGACAAAAAACATTAACTTTCAGTAGATGGCAGCCTCATCAAATGGAATGACCTCTTGTTTTAATAGTTAAATTTCGGTGATTTCTTATGAATCAGGATTTTTCTTTTCGTTACATATTGCTTGAGCAGAGATTTTATTTTAAATACATTACAAGAATAGATTATTATACAGTATACTTGCATATAAAAAGATAAAAAGGTTTAATATTTTAAACGAAAATTCGTTTCAAAATTTATAGATCAAAAATAATTTTTAAATTGTCCTGTAATCTTAACTTTTATGGAAAACATTTTATTCTGGAAATTCTTAGTGCCTGTAAGTACATAATCAGGGTTGCCACGGTACCTGGAATTCGAGAGGAAAATCAGGAAAACTCAGGGAATTAAAAAACATCTATTAAAGTACAAAACTCATTGAATTTAAAAATTTATTGTAAAAACAGAGAAAATTCAAGAAATTTAGAATTTTTTTGAAGCATCATAAAAAAGCTTTTCGTAATAAAATTTAATTTTAGGCTTTTAACTGTAAATTGTCTATTTTTGTAGTCTAGGAAAAAATCTTTAAAATTTAAGTACCCTATAGCGAAGTGAACTCAATTATAATTTTTGCCAACTATATAATAAGTTAATAAAATTAATGTACTCTAGATATATTCAATTGATTTGTAGAGATGTTAGATTCGAAGGCTGCATGATTTGTGCATAATCTTCTTTTACTTTAAAAAAGAGACAGGTTTTTTTTTTTTTTTTTCCCTCAAGATTTCTGTAGCAAATTTGGTAGTATGTGTGTTGTACCATGACAGAATGTAATATTTTACACAGAAGGATGAGATTTCTACTTTTATTACTACCATTACATACTTGCCAACATCCTAATTAATATTCCGTAGTGTTGTTAGTCCCACCCTTTTTTCCCTCACCGGTAAATTTTTAGAGTAATATTCTCCAAATGCAATTACGATTAAATAAGAAGAAAAAATTGCTAAAAAGATACTGGTGAGAAAAAGAAGGCGAGGCTAACAATACTACAGAATATTAATTAGTATGTTGGCAAGTATGCCATTATTATCACACTACAAAATCTTTATTGTAGTTTTACAGCATATTCGTGATTAAATAGGATAGATATTGTTCAAAAATAGTGGTGGAAGTGGAAATATCCCTGTGTGTAACTGACACTGCATTTACCATGGAATTACCTGTTTACCTATATATATATATTGCTGAATAGTTTCATTATTCTTTATCAGCTATGAACCAATAAACCTTGCACTTTTATGTTTTACCCCATGAACAACCAAACCCCTAAATTATTTTGCTTTCTTTAATCCATGTGACTCCTAATGTATCATCCTGAGAGTATTGTTTGTTTATTATGGTTGTTTTCTTTTAGATTCTCTGTTATTTTGTACTTAATCGATTATTCCGCTTTAAATGTCACTTCAATTATTTTCATGTACGGTAGGGAGCCCGCTAGTGATTTGCTATTATAGCTGCTAGTGAACGAAATTGTACATTGGTGCTCAAAGGGGAAAAAGGTCTCCCCTGATGAATTTTTTTTTCACCTTTCTGAGCTTCTCCTACTTGAAAAATATTCATTCTTATTGGTCAATATTAGGCTATATTAAAATATTTTTATACTATTATGCGGAAATAAATTATTTTATAATTATTGAAATTTATAAACTAAATTTATATAAACTAAATCAATCGTATATATTTTAAAGTATTATCAACTCTGTACAGCTATACTGAATGATGACCAAATCAAAATCATAATATATATTTGTGTTACTATGAAATTGGAAAAATGTCTATGTATAATCATAGGCAACCAAGAAAGTGTTCAAGTACACCTTTTAAAACTTTACTGTGATTTTTCTCTTTGGCCTAAAGAGCCACGTTTGGATAATGGTGCTGCATAAATTTTATTATGATTTAAAAATGTGTTTCTTTTTCTTTTCAGAATTTTTTTAATAAATGAAATTCATTTCTTTGTGTCTCATTTAAAAAAAAAATAAATATTAAAAATGTTATTTATATAAACATGATTTTAAATAGTAACTAATTTAGGTTATGTGCAGTAAATACACATGATAAATAATCGTCAAATTATGAAAGAAACGTGGGCTGTAGCATTATTTATTGGTTGATAAGTAAATAACAGCATTGTTTGTTTACTTTCGCTGTAATTATTTTTTATAACATTATTAAATAAATAAAAGAAAAAAAAAATGTGCTCATAAGGTATTAAAATATTAAAGTAGGGTAGGTGCTCCAGTGATTGGCATGCTCCAGTAATTGACATCTATCCCGAAATAATTAATAAATAAGAAAAATAATAAAATCATATATTTTACATGTAAGAATTTTAACGTTTTATGACAAACACTGGAGCATGGGGTGCTAATAACTGGTAAAATGAATAACTAGCAGTGTCAAACACTGGAATATAGGGTGCCAATTAATGATAAAATGAAAAACTGGCAGTGTCGATTACTGGAACATTGAGTGGGTGTCAAACAGAAATTCATAAAAAAAAAAAAAAAAAAAAAAAAAAAAAAAAAAAATATCAAATGCATATATTTTAACAGATATGTGGTTCTGAATGTCTTTTATGCCATATGTATTAACTTAAGATTTCTAAAAGTATTTTCTGATGACTAGAACATTAAAAACATCAGAGATTACTCTTAAAGTATCAATCACTGGAGCACTTACCCTATGTAAAAAAAAATCTGAATATCTTGTTTACTTTGAAAACTAATAAAATACTGAGGTTAATTTTGTAAGTCTTGATATAATTCATCTAGTTTTTTTTTATCTTTTGTGATCTGCCCTATATAAACATTATTAAAAAAATATTTTAATGAATTTTAATCACAAATACTAATTATGAATTATTTGCTGAACTTTGCTTTCTAACGAGTTTTATGTTTTATAGCACCCAATGCACAGTTTTGTGTACTGTAAGTCACTTATAGAAAATTTTAACAATGCAATTTTACATTTTAGTCATATATATTGTGTATATATTTTGAGCTGTAGTCTAGTCTTTATCTAATTAAATACTGTGTTATATTGAGCCTATTTATTTTTGTAACTTTTCTTTTTCTATTAATTTTTAGGAATATTGGAATTATTATTACACAGTTTAATGAAATAAATAATCTGTGTTACTTATGTGATTTAATTTTAATATGGGTATGTTCTATAAAATTAATTCTGGATTTCTGTTTATTGTATTATGCATTCCTGTTTTATGTTTCTTTATGTGTATATGTTGCAATTTGAGTATTTATTGTACCTGATAATTATCAGTATAAGTTTTATAATTATATGAAAATGAATTTTCTTGTATTAACAGGGTTGCTACAGTACCTGGAAAACAGGGAAAACTCAGGGAAGTTGAAAATCTATTAGAAAACAGGGAAAATTCAGAGAATTTTGAAATTTTTTGGAAAAGTTTTTCATAATCAAATATTTTTTTAAAATATTAGTGCTTTATAATGAATTATGGTTTTTTCCCCAGCTATAGTAAGTTAATAAAATTAATATACCTTAAATATGTTCAATTGACTTGTAAACATATTAGATTCTAATTCTATATGGTTGTGTGTCATCTATTTTACTTTTAAAAGAGACATGGAAAACTCAGGGAATGTTTTCTCCCGATTTCTGTAGCAACCCTGATTAAGTATAGCACTATTATTATTATTATTATTATTATTCTAAGTTGCACTTTTAATTAAAAAAATATTTTATGTGTATTAATAATCTGTTTGTATTAGTTAATTCAAGGTTTTATTTTAAAGCAAAATTAACATATTTTTTTATTAAATATTAGCATGTAGTATTTTTTTTCTCATCCTGTGTGTTTTAGAAACTTTTCATCCTGAAATTATAGCTGAAAAAATCATATGACAAAGTATTTTTAATCCTTCTTTTTCTCTCTCTGTCTGTCTCTCCTCCTCTCTCACTCTCTCTCTCATTTTCTTTTTACATGATTATAAGTATATAGAATATTTTTTTAGCGTGTTAAATTTCTAGGGCAACTCCTTTTTCATTTTTTATATCGCAGACATTAACATTTTAGTAAATAATAGGACAGTATAATAAAATTAATAATATAGTAATACATAATATATTAAACCTTTGTTTGTACATCTCTTTTTAAGTCCTTTATTTTATCTTATTATAAATAATTAACCTTTTTTTCTTTTCTTTTTACCTAATACAATAAGTAAATTTTTTAAATCGATAAAACGTCCTAGGAGCTTTTAAACTAAAAAAACTAAATAATTTTAATAATTATTTCATCATAGTAGTTACTTGTTACAGTTCTTACCCAACACATTGTTATTACAATAATGCTTTATTGAATTTATACTAATTAATACTGAATTATATGCATATTTTCTGTTTTAGTTTTTATTTAAATAATTGCTTCTTTTATTAATTTTCCATCATTACCCATGAAAAAAAGTTTGTTGTACATTGATCATTTTTCTTGTATTGCATGAATAATTTATATGTACAGGGTATTAAAAAAATCTTGGTCTTGGCTTTAATTTCTTAACTATTGATCTTAGGTATATAACATAAATTGCAAAGCTGCATAAAAAAAGGTATTGAATTTCATAAAATAAATTAAAGATTTCAGGTGATTAAATTTTGAAAATTACAAAATTTAAATTCTTATGACTTTCATCCCCAAATAAGGAACTTTTCTTATGTTTAAAAGTGTCCCTTCCTTAATAAGGCCATCTACAAAATTTCACCTTTGTAACATAAAATGTCTTTAAGATGTGATTATTCAAAAAAGCTGACACCATTTTTTATATCTTCAAAAAATGAGATATTAACTGATCTTTTTTCAGGAGTTCTACTCAAATTATGGGTGAAAATGATAATCAGGTTAATAATAATAATGATAATAACATATTTCTTTTTTAAATTTGTAGCTTATCCATCAACAACTTTTCTCAAAAACTTTTTTTTATATACTGCTGAAATTTTTTACACAATTTGATATTTTGGCATAAAGTACATTTTACTCGTTGGAAGTTTTTATTTAATGCCATGCGGATTATATAAAAATTTCTATTTTTGTTGAAATTGAATTTCCTGAAATAGTTTGATTGATTTTATGAAATTCGGTATCTTTTTAATTATAAATAATTCTTAAACACTTTTCAACATTTTATTTTTGTAATAATCTGTTAACAAATTACTTTTATTATCAAATATGTATGCCTGTCTTATAATATTTGAATCAAGAAATTTAGCCCCTCCCTCCTTTTTTATTGCAAGTATTGGGTTGGTAAGAAAGTTCTTTCGATTTTCAAAAAGAGATAACATTGTGTTTGCTTTGTTATTTTTCTGTCAGTGTTGTAATTTATGTGTGCAAGAGTTTGTGAAAAAGGTTAAACATAACAGGTAAAAGGTTGTTATGGTGGAATTAAACATACATCTTTATTTTCAAAATGAAGAAGTTATTGGTATTATTATCTCTGAAAACTGAAAGTACTTTTTCGTCAACCCAATAGTAATGCATAATTCTTATAAATATTATTTTCATTGTTATTAACCATTATGGTTTCCCCCTCCTCCCTCTGTTATAGAGAATATTTGGTTTTTAGTTTTCAATCATTATAAAATAATACATTTAAATGACACCTTTTTATTAATTGTATAAAAATATAATTTATTTATTTTTTAGTTTCTCAACCCCATCCTCATCAAACTAGAGTTAAACTGTAATATTCTAACTGTTCAGTGCTTATGTATGAGGATAAAACTATAAAGAGTGAGGCATTTTTAGGTGAATAAAAAACAAGCTGTTTGCAACTGATATTTTACCTTGGCAATTACTGCAATTGTTAAAAATTTTTAAGTTAAAAAAGAAAAAAAAGTTATATATAAATAATTTTATAGCAAGAAAAATGATATATAATATATTTGAAAAAAAAAAAAAAAAAAAAAAAAAAAAAAAAGATTTATTGTATATTTTTTATACCATCTTTGAAAAGTTGCTCTATGAACACCTCTTTAGATTTTTTTCTCATGTGAAATAGCTATGATATAGTAACATCCTAGTTTTGTTTTTAAGCTAATACTGTCAAGAATGAATGACACATCTGATCATATGAAGCTATTTTTAATGGGAATGTGGCAGATACTACATTATTATTAAATTTCAAAGTAATGTAATCATTTTATCTAAGATTTTATGTTTTTTTTACAAATGTAGTTACTAAGGCTAACCACCATCCATATGAACTGTTGGTTAACACCTTCGGATTCGAATCCCAGACGAGAAATCGATATGTTGACCCTGTCAGGGGTAGAAATGGCCGCCCATTGAATGCTCCTTCACAGATTAGGCGTCAATTCAGCAACACTCAAAATGCACACTCACAAGTAATGCACCATTGTTAATAATAATATTTACTAAGGTAGCCCATAAAACAGCCATATGTCAAACTTATATTCTATTCTACCTGAAATATAATAGCAAAACTTAAAATAAGTCAAATAACATAACTAAAATTTGTTTACATCTCTCACTTTCTGGTATACATTTCATGCTTTTTTCTTCCGTCTTTTATTAGCTCAGTTTTTAAATGATTCTTGAAAGACATTCTTCACTTTCAGGGATTTTAATAATTGCCATTAATAGATTATATCTGTATTGATAAGTATAAAGGATTTATGTCCAAAAACGTCGATTTTGAGTTAAGAAAAGGGTTATACTCAGAAAAAAAAATTTCTATCGATTGGTATAAAGGATTTAAGTCTATGTCATTTAGTCTCTGAGAAAATCCATTAGTAAAAAAAGATTCAAGTCAAAACATTTAGCATTCATATATGGCATGAAATATTTAATTCAATTTTTTCCCGTTATTAAATGAAGGTTGACAATCGTTGAATGGTATAAAGGGTATAAGTCAACAAAATCCCCTTTTCCTAATCGATTCTTCAGATTAGATTTTAATTAGTATAACTTTGTTTTTCGTCTCCTGAAAAATCAAGAATATGGACTTAAATCCTTTATACTTATCAGTACAGATATACACTGTTTAGTGACAATCTCTTTCACAATTAAGTATGCATTGGTATTCCTTAAGTAAAAAAGTAAAAACTTCTTGTTTAAATTTGGCATTTTTGGAAACATTGTGCACTTTACAAAAAATGCGACCATAATGGAAATGCTGAGCTCTTCTGAAATTAAACATATATGCATAGGTATCCGTACTTTCAAATATCAGTCTAATGCTAATCAGATATCATTTAATAGAAAATATTAGTTGTCATTAAAGACACAAAAGTGAAAGAGAAATTATCTTTAAAATATATTTTAATTGGTTATTCAAAACTTTTATATCTAATTTTCTCTTAATTACTGGAATTTATAAGTTTTAGTAAAGAATATTAAAGGATTACAACAAATTTCAAGCGGTTAAGTGTACTAGTATGGATTGCTCCATTTATGGGACAGTGGCAGAATGCACTGTCGAAAACAATAAAAAAAAATCTGGTGTGAAACAACCACACAACTTCGATTACTTACTATTACATGTATTATATGCATTTTTTTGAGATAATATGATCAGAAGACATAAAATTAGACACCTAATATTTTCTGGTAAGAGAACACTTATACACATGTTAAGATATATAAAATATATTTACATAGCAAATTTAAAAATAGGAAGAAGAAAAAAATTGTTTTAGTCATTTTTCAAAACATTAATTTCTGAGATATAATAGCCAGAAGATTCCCCACATACATACATACACACACACATACACACTGACCAATTGCCAAAAACCCTTTTTTGGACTCAGGAGACCTTAAAACCTGTAAATCAGGTGAAATATCGATATCGAATTTTTGGACCAAATACAATACTTCCATTACCTACAGTAGTCGGGTAATGGAAGTAAAAATAAATCCTCAAACTATGGATTGTGGTAAATAATGGGTTAAATACTGAAACATAATCATTTATTTTTGTTTTTAATACACAGAAGATAAAGTATTTATTACTCGAATATAATAAATTTTGTTATGAAAATTTTCGTATTTTATTTCAACATCTTTCCTTTACATGCAGTTTTAGATTGTCTTTTTTTTTTGTCTTTTTGCCAATCTCATCCCTGATTTTCTTAGAGGAAGATAAAAATGAAAGTGGAAATAATAATCCAAATTTAAAAAAAGAACATTTTTAATGCTCATAAAATATAAACTAACAGCTGTATTCTCGTGTTATACTGTGTACTTATTCTCTTAAACTCTTATTTCACACAATAGGATTTGCATAATGTAATAGATTCTTGCATTATTTTGAAGGAAATTGTAGAAGTCTGAGGGCATTTTCTACATTCCTATATTAAAGTAATGAATGATAAGCTATTAATTAAATGTGTCAGATTATACTTATATTGCAATTTATGCATTTTGTTATAAATATTTTTAATGTTTGATTTTATACAAATTCAAATAAATTTAATTATTATAGTTATGTGTTCATGTGTGATTATTTCTTAAAAATATCTTAATTTAAATAGGCTTTTAAATGGAGCATGTCAAATTATAATTATTAAATCTTTTAAAGCTCCATACCTGTTTATCTTTCAGTGGCGGATCTGTCCCGTCCTCAGCAAGGACGTACCCAGGATTTTATTTCAGGAGGGGTCCAGGATCAGCGTTTAATTAATGCACATTAGGTGCTAGACTAGCTAGAGGTAGTCTTTTACAAGGACCCCCTTATAAGTAAATTTAAAGTTGAGCATAATTTTTCCCCCTTGCATAATTTCTTGTCAATTGTAATTAAAGCTGTCATTAATACTTATGCAAGATTGAAGCTTTTTCTAGAATTTGATTTTAAATTCAGTTTTTTAAATATATCGATTTATAATTCCAACTCTTCCCTTATTAACTTACACATACTGTATTCATGTGAAAAAATTATACATTGTTCTAAGTATTTTTTGTAAGTATACAAATAATAATACAGATTTTATTAAAACTGTTTTTAAATACAAGACAAATTTCTGTTACAATTCTTATTTTTTTTTTTCTTTTTGTAAGCACCTGAAATTTGCAGACATTCTAATTCAGACACCTTAAAAGAAATGTTGTTTTCCATTTTTGTATAAAACCAAAAGAATGTTCAGAAAATCGAGTAAAAGTGAGAATGTTTACCTAATTCATATTCTTGAGTGGTACATATTACCGATCTGTCAAAGGCACAAATAATTTAGTACGATAGGACTAATGTGTTACAATCCTATAAAAAAAAAAAAAGTGTTTTCGAATATTTGTTGGCTACATATAGCCAACAAATAATATTCAGAAGCCATCATCAATACATAAATACTTATCCAACATCCAGAAGAAATAACCAAAGAATATTCAGAAGCGATAATCAATGTAGTATATTATATCCTGAAGATATAGCCAACAAATATTCAGAAGTTATAATCAATACACATCCTGAAGGTATCGCCAGCAAACATTTAGAAGTTACCCTCAATACATATGCAGAAGATATCATGAATATATATACAGAAGATATCGCCAACAACTGTTCATTGAGAAGCCAACACCAATACTTATTCAGAAAATATTGCCGATAAATATTTAGAAGCCATTCAATTTATGAATGGTGATAGTCTCTGATACCAAAATCGGCAATTGGTTTTTACACAAAATCAAGAATGAATTTCTCACTTATCAGTAGTCTTTGAAAAATGCAAATTTTTTACAAATTTGACATAATAAAATTGGATATTGGCAAACATCTTGGCAAATTCAAGGTGTAGTACAATAAATGGCGACAAAGCAAAATCGTTGTCTGAAAAGAAAATAGTCCTGTCTTAGCAATCCCCTTATATTATAATAATAATAAAACACGTAGCTCTTTATAATTTGAACAATAACTCTTGTGAATTTCGTGTATTCTTGTCTACAAATAATTCTGGAAGTGTAACAGAAAGTTTCATGTTGTCAAGCGAGATATATTTTTTGAGAACAGCCTTAATTAGAGTACATTGTATACATTTATAACAGAGCTGCAACAACTAGGTTCAGGATTTCAAGTCCACCTCTCTAATTATACTTTTTTTTTTTTTTTCGATAATTTTTTCTGAATATTCTGATTGGTGAGTTGTTTTCATTTTTTTTTTTTCTTTTGTCCATGCTCTTTTCTATGAATTTTTGAGCACCACCCCTACTTCCAATTGTGTATGATAAAAACTTCAATTTTAATCAGAAATCAGTTCATTTTTGACATTATTATTTCCATTTATAAAACATCAAAAACACCATTTGGAACATCTGTGAATTTAATAGATTTACAAAAAAAATTTGCTTTGAAAAATATGTCAGAATCATGTTAATTTGGATTAAAATAGTCTTTAAAATTCCATCTGGGTGTCGCTGTGCTAAAACGTGAATAAAAAAATATGTAAAAAAAAAAAGTTTTTTTTTTTTTCCCCCCCCTTCAGAATTTTTGAAAAGGAAAGTGAGTGGCATTATGTGAAATGAATAAAGCACATCATGTAAGTATAGTTATGTAATTTGTTAAAATAGTGGTGGCACAAGAAATTATCTGACAAAATTGGGGAGTACTGACTCCGATAAATTAATAAAATAAGCCTTAAAATTTTGGAAAAATAACTAAAAGATGCTCGTGAATAAGAAATAGCTATTAAAACTCTTTATTTTCTCCTGATACATTAAAAAAATGTGTCCAATTGAAGAGGTCAGTGCCCAATCCTTACCCCCTGCTAACCTTTTTCTGGATAACTAATCTGACCATAAAAAAAGACCATTTCCTTTTTAAAGTTATATTGTTATAAAACAGTTTTCTAATTCAGAAAGGCATATTTATTAAATTATCTTTTTTTGAGTTTTATTTCGGGAGGGGTCCGGACCCCATGGACCCCCCCTTTGGGTACGTCCTTGGTCCTCAGCAACCTTCTTTGTGGCTTGCAATGACACCTGTGTCACAAGGGATGGTTCCCGAAGACGGGACGGATCCGACACTGAAAGCTGCTACGTCTCTGTAATAACCAAAAGGCTGCTACAAAGTAGCAAATTTAAGACCCCCTCGTTTTAGAGCTAAATTTGTCTTGGGAAATCTATAGGATCTGCGGTCATGAAATTTGGTGCACAAGCTGTTTATATGTATCCGACACTTATCGCAACGGGATTTTATGAAATTCGCCCCCTTACCCCTTTGGGGTGGGGGGGGGGGCAATAAACACACGTAAAAACATGTCATCTTGTTTGAATTCTCCTTACATTATCTTAGAATGATGAATTTTGGTGTGTGAATGTTGATTAGGTGTACGCATTATGTACTTTGGTGAGATTTCGCAAAACTTCTAACTTAGCTGCTGAGAAGGGGAAGTAAGAAGCGGGTAAGTTGCTGCCGAAGGCAGTGTGGACCTGGTCTCCTCACGTTGCGAGCGGGAAAAACCTCTACAGAACACAGAGGAAAGTTTAACTTAGGTTATTAATAATGATATGCAATTTTGACAACTCATTTAAATATAGTGCTGAGCAAAGCTGGCAAAGCTTGCTAGTTTTAAATATGAAGATAATATCGCTCTCCAAAAAGCAGCTGAATATATTCTAACATGATGGAGCATTGTAAATCATATTTTATTTTATGAAAAACACTTCTTGTTAAACTTACTTTAAAGTTTGAAGATACTTAGAGACATTTTGTGCTGTTGCCTTTCAATTATTTACATTCTCTTTATTACATATTCTGTATAAACAAATGTATAACAACTTCTTTTGAGAGGTCTTTTTTTACGTCATTTGATGGAAGCTTTTAGAAAGATATGTGAAAAAATATTTTGTACGCAGAACTGCATTAAATTTTTTTCTTTAGCTTTGTAGTTTGAAAATTTTAATTGGATTTTTGAAAATTGTAATCGAATTAATTGCTGTGATTAGCAAACGTGATTGAAATAATTGACCAGAACTAATCATTAATAATTTAATTGGCACAGCCCTATGTAGTCCAGCCAAATGGTAGTTTGAAATAGAAAGTTCTATTGTATTAATTTTTACTGGTTTATTTTGTTTCTTGGAGTGCTGAACGTGCTGATAAGTTCAAAAAATTTTCTTTCGGCAAATATGAAAAATCATTAAAAAAAAAAACTAAAAATCAAAGTTATTTTGATTTTTAGTTTATAATTGCAAAATAAGCATTTTATGCAAAAGATGATGATAAAATAAAAACAAGGTATTTTCCTACAATTGACAATTCATATTCTAATACTTTTTTTTTTTTTTTTTTTTTTGTACAACATATAGCTTCCTCAAAAAGAGAAATTGAGAAATCAAACAAAATCCCTTAATTTTGGGGGGAAAAAAAACTATACTACTTTTTAATTTGAAAAGTAAGCTTTTCGCTGTAAACATTATCCTATACATTGAGAATTTATTGAGAATACATTTTTCTAAAATTGCATTATCCTATACATTGAGAAAAGCAGATAAAATTCTTCACAAATTATAAGTAAGTATATTTTTTGGATCTTGAATTATCACGAGAAAAGCAGTGATAAATTCATGAAGTAGTCAGTCACCTCCTTATTGAAGACATATAACGCAAATACATCATTATATATCTGCACTGATATGTAAAATGTTAATATTAGGTTTGAAAATACAACAAAAAATCAAACGACAATTCAATGGATCATAAGAATGAAAATTGTGTAATACAAAAAATGATAGTAATAAAGTAAGTAATTTTATAAAACACTTATTAATGTAGGTGGAACAAAATAATAAACAACAATGCATAGTTGATAAATGTAATGATGTAAAACAATATAATAAGATAAATAGGTAAGTATTTTATGAAACACTTATTATTAAATTATTGTTGAAATTGAAGTGAAACTCATCAATCAAACCTAACCTCTCAATTTGCAAGATTACATGACAACACTTTCATTAGCCTGCTTGATGATGTAGATTTGCTGGTGATCATGATTGGCCGCTGCATAGGTGTAGATTCAAATGTGTGCTTTCTAAAGCTAGAAAAAAGAAGAGTTCACCACTCTTTTTTTTCCCCCGTAACTGCATGCTTTATCGATCAATTGCTAACATATTGTTTTTGTGCCATGGGCGTTTATGATTCTGTTTCTGCTTCACTTCCAAGGAGGAAAGATAAGGTTTCTTCACAGACTCTCCATCAAAAATCTTTCATTGGCAAAGACCATGAAGGTTTTCAAAGACCCTATGGCAAATGCTAATGCAGTTACTGATGCTAACCTTTTTCAATATAAAAAATTGTTTGAGAAGGAAGCCTAATATTAACCAAATTCAAGTATAAATGATACATTAGGGCTGCATACAAGACACCAATGCATTTAGCACCTCTACCTCTTCTTGACGTTTCAACTCAGGAACATTTCTATAGTGTGTAATCAATGCCATAACAAACTCATGAAATTTACAAATTTTCAAAACATTTTGTGAGTATGTTTCATTTTTAACACTTAACAAATATGTATTAAAGTTTTGATTCCCTCCGAAAACTTTTTCTGGCTGCAGCCTTGCATGTGTTTCCAAGCTCAATGAAGGCTTGGAAATGAAAAAGATTTTGAACAGTGGTGTTGGAAAAAACAAAACAAAGATAGTCTGTAGCCAATAGCTATGTTGCAATCATCAGCATCTCAAGCTGTTTTGAAATTTATTTTTGCAAAAGCAGGAAGACCCAGCAGAAAAGCAGGATGAAAAAAAAAAATAAATAAATAAATAAAAATACCTTTAGAGCTATAATGATGTCAATTTTACCTTGCAAGTTTAATTTTTCACAAAGTTTTTCATTTAAAAAAAAATTTAAAATCAACTCCTAAACTTTTTTGGCAACAATTAAAAATTAAAATAAATTATGTATTTAAAATTTAAATTTTTAATCAGAGCACTTAAACTATTATCAAAAACATATATCCATCCTAAAAAAGCCTTATATACTCCATAATATGTGTGAACTGCAAAAGCAGTTTTAATAACATGCCATTTACTAAAATTGAAGAAGACAAAATGATCCAAAATTACCTGAAATACTTGAAGGTAACTATGCATAAATAATTCCATTTCACCTTTGTTTTTTCACTCGCTTTTTGTTTGTTGAAAATATATTATATTGCAAAATAGCATAACTATCCAGTTTTCAAAAATTAGATGTCCCCAATTATATAAATATATTTACAATATTTAAGGGTCTTTAGTTGTCAGATATCTTCCTTTCTCCTTCCTTATGTAATCCAGTAAGATTTTTGTTGCTTTGTATTTATTGGAATATATCAGGCTATCTTGTTCAAAAAATAAGAATTTTCAATTTCTGTTTTTTTTTTTAATTCTACTCTTTGAAAATATCTTTTATCATAAGAAGCAATATTAAAAAAAAAAAAAAAAAAAAAAAAAAAACTTAAATATTTTTTTCCGAGATTGAAAATTATACCCTTAAGTTTGTTTAATGAAAAATATTTAAATATACTTAAAAAAAAAAAAAAAAAAAAAAAATGCTCGAAAAAAGGTGACATGTTCGAAAAGGGGAAATAAAAAAAACAGTATTCAAAAGACTATTTTTGAATAAGATATCCTGATAATACAAAGCAACAAAAAATCCCATTGTATTACATGGGGAAGGAGAAAGGGAGGATATCTGACTACTAAGAACCCTTAAGTGTAGCAGAACTGAATAACTCTGCAGAAATCGTGGGACCTTTGACCTTGAGTCGGTTTCACTAATGAGTTTCACTTTAGTGTCAAAAACTTACCTTGTTTATTACTGTTTTATATTATTTATCAACTATTTTGTTGTACCTATGTTAATAAGTTTTTCAAAAAAATACCTACCTATCTATTTTATTGTTTTACATTACAAAGTTTGATATTTTACCACCATCTGTTTCCACTTTAAATGCAATATCATACAGAAAGTAGCACATAAAGAAATAGACAAGTTCTAGTCTATAATCTTCAATAATGGCTTTTTTTTTTTTTTTGTATAGTCTTGTTAGTTATTTGTAGAACTTTCGAAGAGCTTAGTTCTGCACTAGAAACCAATGAATCTTCCTGGGAAATTCTAGAACTCTGTTCAAGACCCTCGCGGAGGGCACTCCACCTGTAGGGCTAGGACCCTAAAATAATCAATCGGCCTTAACCCACTCAACCCAAAACTCTGTTTTAAACTATGTCAACCTTAAACTACAAATTTTCTCCAAATTTTGTCACCAAATTGCCAAAATTCATGCCAAGACCAAAATCTGTGTTCTCAAAAACTTGGTGACTTGACAAGATTATTGATGAAATTTGACGAGAAATATTTCAGTGTAGCCAGAATTATCAGTTTTGTTTTAACAAAATTGTTTCGGTATAATGTATCGTTTTTCGCCTTTAATTTTTGCTAAAGAGAACAAAAGTAGACTATCTACACTCAAGTGAATTCTATTAAACTTTAAGTTGTGCGTGTGTATTTGCCAATGAAGAACTCTCTAATCATCTGTGAAATACTATTGTAAAACAAGTTATATTCATTCTCTGCAGTGTATATAATCCTGTTATCGTTACTTTTGTGGTTGAAGTAATAGTTTTCTTAACTTGTTTTCAGGAATATTTATTTATGTCTGTTTATTTACAAACCTACCTAACTCTAATCTCACACAAAAATGTCAATGTCTTCATAATTAACATGTGTATTTCAATGGGTGTATAAGGAAGACATGTGGTATCCTCACCAGATTTTTAAATTTATGTAACATGGAGATTATTTTACTTAGGCACATGGGATTTGTTTTGTTTTGATTCTTATAACAAGGGTAACATTTTTCTAAATATGACTCGCAGAAAAAGAGGGATTTTATAAAAATTAAAATTTGTATTTTAATAAGTATACAATCTCTTGCTCAAAAAAATGCCATAGCTGAAAACTACTGTTTATTTGAACCAATTTTGTAATTGAAAGTATGCATCTAGGACTAACAGTTGGGAAAATAAAAAACTCAGAAGGGCTTAGCTGACGAGTACGATATGGGTTTGTACTTGATACTTCCCAACTAGCAGCTTTGACAGCGTGTTATGCTGTAGGATTTAAGGCCCATTGTCTACATTTTGGATCTAGGCTTCAGTAGAATACTTTTTGTGGAAGTCTTTCTAAAATGTCTTAGTCTGTATTCTTGCAATTTGTGAATAAAATCATGATAAACTTTGAATGGCAAAGCGTATGAGTGTACCTGGATTCGAACCTGGTAGCTCTTATCTACAAGCTTTGTGAGCAGAATCTAACTTTTACAGCTGGACTTCTCAGCCACCAATGAGACTGTTTCAAATAGTTGAAATTCTTAAGGAAATGAATAACTTATCAAAATTACTTTATATGCCTCTTTAAATGAATTATACAGAACTTTTAATAAAAGGTTTTTTTTTTTTTTTTTTTTACATTTATAATACTTTTAATTTATTTCATAATCAATTTATATGTATAAGTTAACTTGTATGTTACAACACAACATGGACGTGCTGACAGATAGAAAAACGAAAACATTTTTTCAACAGTGTTTGGAAGTATTAAAACAAACGTCAATTTTCAAAGCACAAAATTTTGGTTAATTGAAACACACCACACATTTAAGGCTTTGTAAAACACACTGGACTACAAAATAGAAGTACAATAGCACAAACCTGTAAACCATGTTATCAGCAATAAATGATGTGTGTGTCAAAAATAGTTTTCATACAGAGTACCACTTGTAGAAGACGATTCTTTTACTATTTTACTGAGAATTACAAAGATTCAAAAAATGACTAAATTATCAAATTTCATTCTCTTTGTTGTATTGATTATAAGAAATCACCTTGTTGGTACTTCCCATACAGTTGCAAGAATAACAATGAAGTATAATCATTAAAAATTAAATGAACGCAAAATTAACTCCACATAGATATTAGTATTGGAAAATGATTGTGAAAGGAAATGTTGTGGGAAATTTCCGGCAGAAACCCTTTATTAAGTTGATTTCTTTCGAAATCTACCAAGATTGCATCATTCACTTGGTTTATCTGTCTCACTTTATATATATGTATACTAGCAGGCTTTGCCTGCTTCACTGGACATTATATTTAAATGAATTCTCAAAATTACATATCATTATTAATAAAATCTCAAAAATAAAAGCACCAAAATCAGTCGAAACCTAAGTTAAAGTTTCTGCTGCATTCTGTAGATGTTTTCTCGCTGGCAACATAAGGAGTCTGGGTCCTCACTCCTTCGCCAGTGATTTACCGGCTTTTACCTCCCCTCCCCTCTCTGCAGTAGGTAAGTTAGAAGTTTCGAGAAATCCCACCAGAGTTCATGATGCGTACTCTTTATCAACAGTCACATGCCAAAATTCGCCATTCTATTAAAATATGAAGCATATTCAAATTTGAAACAGTGTTTTTTGCCCCGTCAACTCCAGTGTGAGTGTGTGTGTGGGGGGGGGGGAGTAATTTTGCAAAATCCCTATAGAGTGTGCGTTGCATACGCATAGCCAACCGATACATCAAAAAATCGGTTTCCTCAGATAATTTAAAGCAGAGTTTTGCTGAAAACCTGTTTTTGCACACACACCCCCTCCCGATAATAAAGGATGGAAAGAGGGGGACTTTTGAATAATCTCTTTATACTACGTGTTGGGTATGTATAACAGACCCACACATCAAAAATTGCTTTTCTAAGATAATTTAAAATAGATTTAAGCTTGAAAACTTTTTTTTTTTTTGCTTAACAATAGATGTAATCTATTTAAGTTCCTTGGTTGTCCCTGTACACGAACCATTTGCTTAATCTCGACGAAAAGTTTGTGTAGCATCCCTATATGACACAGATTTAAAATACAGAGTTTGAACTTCCTGTTGTTATGTGTTCTTGAGATATGTTCATAACAGATACACACACACAGAGACTAACTTCTAAAAACATGTTTTTCGGATTCATATAACCTAAAAAAGAGTAAATATAACAAAAATTCACTTTAAAAATTTGACCCAAAAATATGATACCTTTTCTATCACATATATGGATAAGAGAAGGTAAAAAAATCATAAATAACTGCATTAAAACACTAACGAGTTGTAATCTTTACAATTTTTTCTTCTATATCATTCTATATATGTAATAGTGCCACTTACGGGTTAACACGAACAGATATATAATCCCATCTGTTTACAATTAAGTATTTCCTTATGCAATTTACTGCTTTTTTTACAAATAAATTCTGTTACGTCGTATCGGAAATTACAGAAAGTAATTAATATCAGCATTACTTGTCGGCCGATATACACACCCAAATTAAATCAGCATTATTTTCAAGGCCATCTCACATAAAATTCGATACATTTTTATGGCATAGAGGCGGAGATATAGCTTCCCGTACCCATAGGAGAAATTTGCAGCGTAGCGGCGCCGTTTGTCTGCCAATATGCACCCTAAAGTGAATTAGGATAGTGTTCCATAATCACTCTCTCACATATCAAGTTTGTGCAGTTTTACTTAGTAGAAGCTGAGAGGTAGTCTTCTTTTAAATATGAGGGATTGCAGCATAGTAACGCCACCTGTTGGACAATATATATATATACACCGAATTAAGTCGGCTTTCTTTTTTCATAATGGCTATCCAGCATATCATGTTTAGTGCAATTATACACTTTAGAAGCTGCTGAATAGCCATCCTGTACACGAAAAAAATTGCAGCATAGCTGCGTCAACATTTGGTCGGGCACCTAAATTTAATCAGTATATTGTTTCCTAATGGCTCACTAAAATATCATATTGTATACAATTATACTCAATAGAAACTGGGATATAGTCTTGCTGTAAATGAAAAAGATCGATGCATGGCGGCGCCATCTGTCAGGTGATTTGCACCAAAAGTCGATATTTATCAAATGAAGCAAAGTGTTACTAATTATAAAATACCAAAAATTATGTACATTAGTTATAGAGCTGAAAGTGCCACAAAATATTTTACACAGACCGATGGTTTCTAAAAACAGTCAAATCATGTTCAGGAAATCTCAAAACGTGTAAATCCATCGAAAACAGGTCTAAATTTTTTACTAATTCAAGAACTGTTTTCTATGAATATAAAAGAATGTTAAAGGAAACAAATTGATTATTGACACTTTCCAATAATTACGTACTTCTTGTATGACTTTCAATTGTCTTTGCTTACGTTATCGCACAACGGACAGACAGAAGTACTGAAAAACATGCAAATAGATTAATTAATTGTATTAAAAATCACTTTTAAACATTGTTGGAAAGTGTTAAAATTGTTTAACGCAAAAGAAAATGCAGCCATGAGTTTCTAATTACAGCCCTTAATGTATCTGAATATTTTAGCGTAGCTCTGTAAATCTGAAGGTTAACCATATCATATGCTATACAAAACATTATTTTGGCATATTAAAAATAAATGCCAATTTATTTATAATTTTTACAGCAGAAAGTTATTTAAATGTGATTTATAAAAATGTCTGTCTAAAACGCAATGCATTGGAATTTCTCTCAGTGTCCCTGTACACAAACTAGTGTTACAGGACCTATTAGAGCCATTCTAAAAAAGAAACATTCTATAGTAAACTCGAATAACATATATAATTTTTTTTAAATTCTGAAAATATTTAAGGTCGAGTGGGACGGGCCAACAGATAGATAGAAAGATGGACAGACAGATACACAAATTGAAATCATATCCACAGTTAAAAATCATTTAGAAAGTGATAAAAGCGTTAAATATGAACGAAAATACAATTCCAGTGAATTTCCAGTAATAGCCCTTACTTTTCGGATCGCCCTGTAAATCTAATGCTAATCATACTGTATTCTACAAGAAAGCATTCTCTTGTGCATATGAATAGCATAATATAATTTCATTAAGATTCGTGCAAAGTAAAGTTATTAAAATTTTGTTTATAGAAATACCTCTATGCAATGCTTTGGAATGCTTTCGGGTGTCCCTGTATACAAACCAATGAGGGTATTTACTCCATTTTTAATAGGGAACATCCGATAGTGAACTTGAATAACATATTTCAATTTCATTAAGATTTGTGTAAAGTAAACCTATTAAAATATGGTTTGTAGAAATACCTCTCATAGAACACAATGCTTTGGAATACTTTCGGGTGTCCACGTATACAAACCAGTACAGGTATTCACTCCATTTTCAATAGGGAACATCTGATAGCGAACTTGAATAACATATATCAGTTTCAAGAAAGCCCATGGTTATTTACGGAAGTTAGAGCGCGGACAGACAGACCGAAGTCATTAACACTTTTCAACCTTTTAACCTTTGGGAAGTGTTAAAAACGAAGGAATAATGGAAGACTAATTCTTCATGATAAATAAAACAAAGAAGATATATTAGGGTCTGATTTTGACAGGGGCACATTGACTCGAACAGCTTTTCAGACCTCTTTTTTTGTTTATTGCAGAAACGTCTGTGAAGAAATCCATGTGGAGACTAAAAAATCTGGAGTGACTCCACTCGACTTTCCGAACATTGAGTAATTAACAGTTTTGTAGATAAAGTAAAGAAAGAGGAGTTGTTAAACAAACAAAAGAGAGAAAACCATAATAGAGTGTTTGAGTATTTTTCTCCATATATTACACGATGTTTTATTTAACGCTACTGAACTTTGAGCCCATACATCATAATGATAAAGAATTTTTCGTTGTGTCCCTGTAAAAACCCATAAAACCTATAGATTCACCAAAATGCTTATAGCTAGTGAAACAGTGATTTATAATATTCATATAAATTTTCAGCTCAATTGAATAAGGCATTTAGATGCTATTGCACTTTTAAAAATTGGGTCCCATAGGCCATAGTGATAAAGAATTTTTCTTTGTGTCCCTGTAAAAAAACTGTAAGTGCTAAATACACCAAAATCTATACACTTGGTGTAACTGTGACCTATAACATGTGTACAAATTTTTTGCTCAGATTAATTAGGCGTTTAGACGCTATCGTATTTTTAAAAATTTGGCCCCATAGGCCATATGATAAAAAAATTTTCCTTGTGTTCCTGTAAAAAAACTCAAAGTGCTAGATTCACCAAAATTTATAGGGTTCGTACTATGGTGAGTTACAATATATGTACCAACTTTCAGCTCATTCGAACAAAGCTTTTTGCCTCTAGCGTGTTCACTCACATACACACACACACACATACATACATCATCGTAAAAATAGTGAAAACGGACTCAGGGGACCTCGAAACGTATAGAAACATGAAAATCTCCATTTCGGATTTTTGACATGATTACAATACTTTCCTCACTATAGTGTTCGAAAAGTAAAAAGTTTTTGGGTTTTGTCATGTTTATAGAACTGTGGGTCTGTGTCGCGATAAACGCTCAAAAATCACCCTATTAACTTAATTCGTACACATATTCATGAGCCACACGGAATTAGCTGTATAGTTTTGGATGCGTATGCTATTTGTAGTTCGTGTACCGGGACACCCAAAAACTTTCTTATCATTACGGCCTATGGGCAGACTATCATGTAAGCGCATTTTAACATGGTTACACTGCATTCAATAAATCGAAACTAACGTACATCATTGAGGTGCTTAACAGTGGCGGATCCAGAACTTGACTTTTGGGGGGGGGGGCTAAGATTTTTCAAAGTGTTATTCTAGACGAATAAAAAATTTACAATTGTAATATTCAATTGTGAATGTCAGTGTTTTTTTTTTTTTTTTTTTTTTTTGGGGGGGGGGGGGGGGGGCTTTAGCCCCCTAGCCCTTTCAGCCGCCCCCCTTAAATCCGCCACTAGTGCTTAAAAGCATGTTTTCTGTAGAAAAATGTCTGCTTAGACTTAGTAATCAATGTACAGTGCCTTACAAAAGTTTTCCGACGATGTCACGCAATCATCCAAATTCTGTCAAATTTCAAACAATTATGAGATACATAGAATAAGTTGAATAGTTTTACTGGTGTATTTAAATGTTTATGGCTCCTTTACAGGGACACACAAAAGTATTTCATGACATTAGAGCCTATGGACAATTTTTTATTTAAGCGCATTTGAACGTGTTTATAATGTATTCAACAAAATGAAATATTCATTCAGATAATTTGGCGGTATATATATAAATTTTTTATTTATTTATTTATTTTTATTTTTTTTCCGCCAAGTATGACAGATATGAAATCTATTCCGCTGCAGCATATGAGTATCTTATTTCAGACACTTTATTTACACATTTGAAAACAAGTTTGACTTCAAATTATGATAGAATATTTATCATTTTCCTTTTAATTAGTATATAAGTTGGTTATTTATTGTGTAAATATAATCCTTTGAAATGAAATGTTTATGTTTTCAATCGAATATGGAAGTTTGCCATTTCTTTTTCTAGAGTTTTGAAATTTAAAATTCAAATTTTATCAATTTTACAGCAAAAACAACTTAATCTAACGCATGCACACGATAACTGATACATATCTATACCCAAATATGGGGATTAAAATCGGGAAATAATTTTCCTCGATTTTTAATAATTTTTTACAAAAAATCCAATGGGCGATTAACATAGAAAATATTTCTCTTGCATCCCCGGATGGCCAGTGACGTCATCACTTCTCTTGCGTATTCATGCATTAAAACCAAAATCTCTGTGTAGAAAGGGGGGAAAATGAAACATATTTATGTACTGACATGTTTTTTGAACAAAAGAAAAAAGAAATATATATATATAAGTACCCAAACCAAACAATAATTTTTTTTAGTTTTACACGTTCGAAATGGACAATATCAGTCTTTTTGGGTTCGAGCCTAAATCATACCCAATATGTGATTTCTGATTCTCTATTTCCCTATGAATTTCCCTATCGGATACAAATATTTCCCTATAGAATACAAACATTTCCCCAAACAATATAAACATAAACATTATAATGTAGCCTTTTTCCCTACAATGGTCACATGTCAAGGATTTTATGATGTGCCACGGATAATGTCCATTGAGCTATCGATTTAACAATACTACTTCAAAACAACTGCAATAGTTTTGTAGTACAACTGGTGGCAACAACAATTTAAATATTTATTAGAAATCGAAGTTCTAATTTATTTCTCACATTTTCTAGCTTGATTTACTTGCAGAAATTCGTTTGAGAAATGGGTTTGAAACGCTTTTTATCTTTCGATTCCTTTTTCTTTGCAGGTTCTCGAAACAAGAATGCATTGAAAACTGATTCATTCTATGAGAAACGTGGATATTCATCGGATGCAATGGAAAATGGTGGCCAAAAAGAAGACAGGATTAAGCAGGTAAGATGGGCTGACGAACTGGTCCAAGTGATCCTCGTCAGCCCTGCTCCAACACCCCCTCCTTGGCCACCAATAAAGGTAAAATGGTGGCAGAGGGCTTTGGCCTTCTGCTGCATATGTTATGAGGCAGATTTTTAAATTATACAGATTCATTTATGGTAGTTATTCTTTTCGGTTTTATAAATTCATTTTGAAATAGTCTTCTTATTTTTAGTGTTTTTTTATTTAAATTTAATTTTGATCCAATCATGTTTATGTAAATAAGCATACGTTAATTTTTTAAAAATAGATACATGCATAGGCCTATGTTGACGTGGATAACGGTAACTGATCGAAATTAGAGTTTCTCTTTTTGAATAACGATAAAGCGACGTTGATAAAAGTAAATTAATTCAAAAATGATTAAATTTAATTAACTCGCGTTATAGCGTAGTAGAATATTAAAATATTTCTGAATGGATATTCAATGCTGAGTGACTAAATTAAGAGAATATATTTGTCACTAAAATATTAAAAGGCAATTCAAAGAGATGTATTCAGTTGTTTAATGGTTTTCAATGATCATTAATGTATCGTGTTAAATTTGATTGCATTAATGATAACAAAAGTTGATTCCTTGGACAGATATGAATAGTTTTGATTAACTTGCACATATAGTATAGTTTACAGTTCTACGAAATTGCTGACATTGAGCCTTGCATGAAACGGTAAAATAGAATTATTTCCTGTATAATTTTTTATCAGCCTCGTAACATATATTTATTTTATTTATTTATTGGGTCTAGTCAAGAATAAACGACGGCCTTGGCGAAATTTCAAAATTGAACGATGCCAACAGGACATCGTATTGTTTTCCTCGTATGCAATTTGGCGGGAATCACCACCACCATTATCGTCCATTTGGCGACGATCGCTTATTCTTGACTAGACACTTATTTTTAAATGAGTATTGAAATTTTTAAATTTGTTTCATAATATGTGTAATTTTTAAAAAATTATTAATGCCTAGTTAAGCGGCTATTTTCTGTATATATCTAAATTCTAAATTGTATATATTTAAATATATCCAAATTTTATAATCTAAATTTTATTTCTTCTATGTAGTTTTTAAGCACAACCTATGAAAATATATGAATTTGGCTTGTTTTTTAAATCGAAATTATAAACTGTTGCAATAGAATGAAAATAGAAAAACAACACACATACAACACAAACAACGCAAACAACACAAACAACAACAAAAAGATAAAATCTTCATCTTCTTCGCATGCAGTAGGCAATCACAGTAGACTTATTTCCCCGTTTCCCCATTAAAATCTACCAAAACTTCACCTGAATAATAGCAGCTGAAAATGTCTTTCCGAAATGTCACTGGTCGGTCCCAAACTCCTCTCCAGTAAAGAAAATTATTTAAGCAAACGTATATCAGTGATGGCTTCTCCTTCCGGCACGTTCTCTTTCTTTGGCATCTTCTACATCAAACATCTAGCCATTAACATCTGGCTATAAAAGTGGCTTCTCTTTTCTTTGGCACATTTTCTATCAGCATCTAGCCTACAACATCTGGCTATTAGGGTTCTTTATTATCTTGGCATCTTCTTTTGTAACATCTATAGCCAAACAACATCTGGCTACTAAACTATCGCTCCTCCTTCTCTTGACATCTTCTCCATCAACGGCATCAACGCCAATTCCATCAGGCTAAAAGATGACAAAAGTGACTTCTTCTCTTCTTCTTTCCTTTTTTCTTTTCTTTTTTTAAAATAAGCTGTTTTACAACATTTTATCGATTCCTCATAGTTTTCATGTATTTATGAGAAATCGATATGGGTTTTATGTAATAAAGAAAAGTACAATAAAGCTGTTTAAAAGCTTCGCGCGCGTGTAAAAGACGAGCTGACCAACTTAACAAATTTCTTAATTATAAATCAATGCTTTCAAATCTAATCTAAACGCGAATTGAAATAATGAAAATATATAAAGTTACCATATAAATTTCTCTTTATCACTGAAAGAAGTTAATTATAGTTTATAACACTATAAATAAATTATCTAATCAATAATACATATATAACTGCATTTAAAAATATAATTTTCCGTTCTTTTAAAAATAAATGTATAAAAAAATTTATTTACGAAGTTCTTATTCAGTGATATTAAATAATTTTGACGATTATATTGAGGCAATATTATAATAAATAAATAAATAAATAATTTAATGTTGATCTGATTCTTCTTAGCTAAGTTTAATTGTTTTTTAACATGAAACTTTAGTTTGATGAATTTTCCTTCATTTTAAATAAATCCACATCAAAAATCCTCTTTAAATTTCAAACTGAAATGGAAAAATGCAACAACTAATACTCTTTATAATTGCGAACCATTTCAATAAAATTTATTATACTTTTTCTGACTGTATGTTTATCCTTTGATTTATGAGTAATTGGCAATGCTAAATATTAAAGCTTCAGATAATACGTGCTGGTCAGCTCGTCTGTGGGGGGTCCCCTTCGACGAGGCTCCACCTTACCGTGGTGAAGGGGTTTAAGAGTTCCACTTCAATTTCCATGCAAATGGTCAAAAATGGAAATGCCATTTTTCTGATATAAAATTATGCTTAAAGCAGACAGAAAAAATAAGAACGATAAAAGAAAAGCCTTTTTTTTTTTTTTTTTTTTTGGAAACGATTTTTAAAAGTATAGAATAAAAATGAATGTTCACTGTTTGGATATGGATTTGAATAAATAACTTGCATGAAAAATGAAGTGGTACTCGAACTAAGAGAGCCTTAAAATAATATTTAGAGTTGTTAAAATATTTTTTAATTTCCGAACATACATATGTATTGAAAGTACTGTAATCATGACAAAAATTCGATTTTCAGATTTTGGTGTATCCATACGTTTTGAGGTTCCTGAGTTCCTTTTTACTATTGTAGCATTTATAGTTTTTTCTTTTCAGGGACACAATAAAAAATTTTTTATCATTAAGAGCTGAAATTATTTAAAGTGCGATAGCGTCTATCTGCCTTGTTGATTGAGCTTTAAATTTATATACATGTTGTAGGTCACCCTGGACGAAGTGTATAATTTTTGGAGCATTTAGCACTTATATATTTTTACAGGGACACAACGAAAATTTCTTTATCATTATGACGTATGGGGTTAAATTATTCAAAGTGCAATAGCGTTAAACATATTGTTTGGGAAAAAATACTCAGATACCTATAAAAATTTTCTCTTTTGTTTATTTAACGGCTTCTCGTATTTTAATTTATTTAAACAATCGTAAATCACTTAACGTTATGCTTAATATCAAGTGGAGCCACTCTAGATATTACCATGTTTTTATTAAGTTCGATTCTTGTTTGTTTGTCCGGTACAAATCTTTCAATCGAATTTTAACTAACTTCCCGACTAGCTAGACATTTGAATCTTTCAGAATAGCTCAGTATCCGATGACAACACAATCCTTCGAAGCCCGATTTTCGATTAATTTAGGTATGGAAATAATAAATTCCCAATAGCTTTAAAAATAGTCATTAAAATATCAGCTATAATTTAATTGTTGCCAAAAAGAAATATACGATTTCTTTTTTTTTTTTTTTTGACATAAAAATAAATACATTTAATTAAACGTGAACATTAAAAAATTATAAAAAGTTAAATGATGTATCTCACAAAATTTGACGTCATTATCACTTTAAAAGTTTTATATGCATTGATAAAGTGCTAATGTAGTTCTATAGCTATGATTCAATAACTAGTTCTATAGCTATGGCTCTTTATAGGGCCATTTTTTTTTTTTAGTAATATTATGTTAAAATATTTTTAAGATTGAGATTGATTTATAAAAAGAAATTCATTTAGCTTATTACCCCTAAAATTAATTTGATTTTTAAGATTTTTTTTTTTTTTTTTTTTTTTTTCTGGTAAGTATGTTTCCCACCGCCCACTGGGAGCTATTCAAAGGTAAGACATCACATATTTTACATTTGTTTTTATTTCGCATTGTATTATATATTTTTTGTAAAGTTGACATATGGTCGCCATTTTTAGTCAATCGTACGTCATCTGGAACAGTTTTGTTGCTGCTCAGGAAACTTACAGACCGGCCTTTGCGTTTACGACTTGAAAATCCAGAAATCAATTGTTGTGCTAGCCGAAGTAGAAAATTTAATTGGTCTCTAGGTCCCGAATCTCTTCTGCTTATTTTCCAGAGAATGAAGGCATTTACAATTGCCAGATCAATTAGGAAGTATAGGATTCGACATTTAAAAATTAATAAAGTTGGTGCGAAGTATGCTTCCCACAGCCTTATGAAGGGTTAAATGACGTATCTCATAAAAATTGATGTCGTTATCACTTTAAAAATTTTATATGCATTGATATAGTGCTACAGAAAATTTAAAAGCATGGTATATAAAAAGATTTTATCTTATAATTATTTATCGTTTTCTTGTAAATGCGTGCATTATATTACAACTTCTGTCACACTAAGCTAAAAGAAAACTAAGTATGTTATGGGCATCACAATGCAATTTTAATGAACAGATGCTCAGATGTAGCCGCATAAAAAATCACAGCAGCGCCCCCTGTTAAACAATATATACCAATCTTTTTCATAATGTCCATCTTACATATCAAATTTAGTGCATTTACACGCTATAGAGTTTGAGATATATTCTTATTGTACCCAAGTTAAACGCCACCTGTTAAACGATATTCACCTAGATAACACCGTTCATTTTGAAAAGGGTTTTTACACGCTTCAATTTTGATGCATTTATACGCAGTAGAAGCTGAGATAAAGTATACAATACAGAAAAATTGGATCATAGCAGCGCCACTTATCGGCCGATACGCACTGAAATTGAATAAGATTATTGTTTCATAATGGTTTGCTTACACATTAAGTTTTATGCAATCAGACTCAATGAAAACTGAGAACCTGTATATGAGAAAAATCGTAAAATAGCCGCGATACCTTTGGAGTAATTTGCACCAAAAGTTGATAGGCTATAGGCTCCAATATATGCCAATGCGCTACTAAACATGTTTTTATGAAATTCTGACATTAGTTCTTAAGGGTTCTTGGTAAACAGACACCCTTCCTTTCTCCTTCCCCATATAATTCAATGGGATTTTTGTTGCTTTTGTATTATGAGGATATCTCGTTCCAAAATAAAGTTTTTCCAATTCTGTTTTTCCAATTTCACTCTTCAAACATGTCGCGTTTTTTTCTTAGAGAGTAATTAAAATAATAATAATAATAATAATAATTAAAATTAATTTGAATATTTCATTCCATTAAACAAACTTAAGCGTCTCAATATTTCAATCTCAGAAAGAATTATATTTTACTTATTTTTATTTATTTATTTTTTTTTAAGTTGCTTCCTAAGGTAAAAGTTGATATTTTCAAATAATGGAATTTAAAAACAGAATTCGAAAAACTTTATTTTTGAACGAGATATTCTTATTATACAAAACAACAAAAATTCCATTGGATTACATGGAGAAGGAGAAAGGAAGGTATTTGACCACTAAAGATATTTAAGCTAAAGTTGCCACGAAATTTTTGTCACATATATTAATATAAATATTTTCTAAAAATAGTCTAATCGTATTACGGTTTTTACAAAACATGTAAATAAATCGAAAACCAGAAGTCGGAAGTTTGTACAGATTCAATACTTTATTCTATTGAATACAGAAAAAAGTATAACTTTAATAGATTTCATTAACTTTTATAGAATATAATTTCATTTAATTCGACTTATTTCCAGTCAACCGTATACAGAATTTAATTAATTTAAAGCGACCTAAATATAAACTAATATATTCTTCCGTATAAATAAATTACATCCGGCGAGACGGGGAGAAAATTAAATTTCTCATTTCTGTATTTCCTCTTGATGAAAGGAAACTTTGTAGAACTAGGCTACGTCAAGCTAGGTATGTAAAACTGATTTGCCAAGAAAATTTAGCTGTCTTCTATTCTGAACTAAAATTGAACATTTGGAAATTGTTCCGTCAAAATTTTACAAAGCTTAGGAAAATTAAACCTATTTAAATTTTAATTGAAAATATGATTTTATCTGAACTTTAAATGGATTTGAAATTGACGTAACAACTAATATTACAACCTGTTTTGTAACTGGCAATATCTGAGAAATTTAAAGGTTCTATTTTTAAATTCTTATTTGAAGATTCTATTTTTATTATTAAAGATTTGTAATTTTGTATTAATTTTTGTGCTATACATATATTATTATTATTTTAAAAGAATTCATTAAAGTATGCAAGTAATAATACATTTTTATTTAATTAAGAATTAAATTTTGTATTATTTAATGAATAAAATCTTAATTTTATAGATATGGCCTATGTATTTTATCGTGGATTGTGTAATTTGAATTTCTACTGTAATAGAGTAAAATATAAAATAATTCTAAAACTTCTTTTTAAAATAAAATAGTTTATGTTGCATTAACGGCCCTTTTCATTTACCGTCGCGGGAAGCCCGAGCCAATGTTATTCTATGTGAAATTTCTTTTAACTACAACTTATTAACTAATACATATTTTTAAATTCCGTTTTCACATTCAGAAAATTCCCAACTGTTAAATTGTCGCACCTTTTTTTAAAAACGTATTTTTTTTTCTTTTAATTTTTAATATTTTATTTTGAAATTGCAAAATGAAAAATTTCACATATTGAAAATTCGTATTTTGCAGCTTCAAAATAAAATATAAAAAATTATAAAAATACATTTGAAAAAAAAAAAGTCCGTCAATTTAACAGTTAGGAATTTTCCAAATGTGAAAACAGAATTTAAAAATATGTGTTAATGGGTTATAAGTAAAGAAAATTTCCATAGAATAACATGAGCTTCGGCTTCCGGCGACGATGAGTGAAGCGGGCCCTTAGGCTAAAATTGACAATAGGCAAACTGAGAAACACATAGATGAGAGGAGGGTATTATGGAAAACCATTTACATTTCTTAAAATAAATTTACTTGTTTTTAATAAAAATCCCCAAAATCATGAGGAGTACATAGTGCAATTATTTGTAATGAATTGTCAATGAAAAAAATCCAAAAAAACTTTTTTGTTGTTATGAAAAGTTTACTTAAAAAAAAGTTACATATGGAGGTTAATATGAAATAGTCGAGCTGGTTTAAACTGTTTAAACCATAGAAAAAATTAATTAGACTTCATAAAATCATCTTCGGAGAATTTTCTGTGACAGAAGATACATTCGGCATCTTTATTTTCTATTTCTTTAGTTGAATACATGAAGTCAATTTCAGATGATACTATGAAATACCTAGTATTCCATAATACCCGACACGCCATCTTTAAAAATGAACTTTTAAATGGATGGACAAAATATTTTCAGCTAAAAAACTACCAATGTATAACAAAATACAATTCTTTGAGCATACATTATGCTTAACAACAATGTTCAAATCACATGTGTACTAGTAAGTTTAAATGTTTGAAAACTTACCTGGAAAAACTTTTAAAAATCACAAAACATACTTTGTTCTATAGAGAATGGTACGACAGCAACAAGCGGTTGCTTCTTACTGTATTGCTTCATATGAATCCTTCTTGAGTAATGCATAGTATATTGAAGAGATAGCACCATTAATCAGAGCCGAAACCTTGGTATTCCATATTTCCCGACTATTCCATAATACCCCCCCCCCCCTCCTCTATTATAAATTACTAAAGAAATTTCATTTAAAATTGTAAGGTAAAAGTCGAAAAAGTTTTTAAAAGCTTACAGTTAAGCATTAGGCTATATAATGCGCCAGGGAGATTGCTTGGCCCAATAAAGTGCACAAATTTCTGCGTAATGGAGTATTCTAGAGAAGGTAACATTATGCTCTAGATGTGCACTCTTGTCGCAAGCAGTTTCTTCTCCCTCTTCCAACGATAAAATGAAATAAAATGCATCAGGGATTCTGAAAGTACGTCTTCAAAATAAGAAAGATTTTAGATGTGGTTTGTGTTTATATTATATATTCAGAAACAAAAACTTTGTGAGCAAACACCATAAAATGTAAAAACGCATAAGGCCTTGGAAAAAATTATAAGGTCGATTAAAAAGACAGTTAAACTATGATTTATGTCGTCAAATGTTTTGGAGGGACATGCAAATTTTCTGCTGTCTGAGAATGCAAGAAATAAAAAAGGTAACTTAACAACAGTGTTAGGCATAATTGATTAAAAAGTAATTGAATTACAAATGAATTATAATTAAATTACAATTATAATTATTTTACTGTCAATCAATTAACAAGTAATTGATTACAAATAAATCGAATGACTTATTCAATTTATTTGTAATCAATTACCTGTTAATCGATTGACAAAAAAAAAAAAAAAAAAAAAAATGCATTCAGTTGTAATTCAATTACTTTTTAATCAATTATGCCCAACACTGCTTAACAACTCAATTAGGGTTCTTTGTGCTATTAGAAACGATGCTGAGGCAGAAACAATTGTCCGATGCAGAACGCGGTAAAATCCTTGGAATGAAAGCGAGTAGAATGAGTGATGCAACTATTTCCAGGTCTATCGGTTAGTCTAAATCGGCAGTCAATAATTTTTTTAAAAAAATCTTTAAAAATATAACAAACTCAATCGCTCAAGAAGACCAAATGCACTTTCAAAGCGTCGAAAATGGACCATTTTTCGATGGACGTGCGATTAAAAAAAAGTCTTCTTTTGAAATAGTTCGTGGTTTAAGTCTACCATGTACTAGCCGAACTGTTTGGAATGTTTTAAGTTCCAACGCGAAGGCACAGTTTTTTAAATTACAACCTCGACAACACTTGGCAAAGAAGCATAAATTAGCTCGCTTAGAATTTGCTATAAAATATATTTCGCTTGGAGATAAATGGAAATATTTACTTTTTTGGATGAGAGACTTATTTTGATGGGCTAGACGGCTTTAAAAAATAATGGCATGATATATATATATGTGTATATATATATAACATACTTTTCAGAATGCAATATGGTGGGGGGGGGGAGGGTTAGTAATAGTATGGGGAGCGTTTGCTGGTAAGGGCACGTTACCAATTTTATATCTAAATGAATGCAAAAAGTATCAAGATATGCTGGGTGATAATTTGCTTCCGAATGCCACTCTAATATATCAGGAGATTGGATATTTCAGCCAGGATAATGCCAGTATACATGCTGTTTATTCAACAAAAGCTTGATTTGAAGCAAATGAAACATGAAGATCTCAAATTTAAAAATTATCTTTAAAATGGTTATTTTAAAATACAAAATAAATAAATAAGTAAATAATAATAAAAAATAAAATAAATAATTTGGTTGGCCATCCTGCATTCCACATTTAAACCCATTGGAAAATATTTTGAGCATACTAGCGCAATCTGTTTATAAGGACATATGATACCATCGAGGGAAAGGCCAAACTCATCAATGCGATCAGGTAAGACTATTGGAGGAGCTCTACGATCAGGTATACATGAGAAAATATCAAAAAAGAAACTTCATCTCAACTTGATAAAAAGATTACTGATTGACTGAGATAAAAGTCAATGGGGAAAAAAAAAAAAGGTCAATTTGTAGGATGTTGATTTTATATTTTCATTCGCAATTTCTCGACATTATAATTTTTTCCAAGATGGAGTGCCATCAGATTTCTAAATTTTCATTTAGTTCTTTGACTATATATTACATACAGTTCATAACCTATGTTTATGTTTTTAATTTCCTTTCTAAGAAAGAGTGATACTAAATTTTTCGTATTTTACTATGTTTCATACTTTTTTTGTTAATATATTTTGCGACCTTATACTTTTTCCCAAGGCCTCATTAAATGCAGCACAAAAGTAGCAATATACACATACTGTTCTTGTACCCAACTTTATTTTGCCTGGTGTAGGATTGTGCTTAATTATTTTGACTCGAAATAATTGTTGCGTGTTTTTCTAATTAACATTATTTTCTTTACGATCAAGTTTTTTTATTCATGACCATTCAAAACTAGTATTTAGGTAAAATTAAAAAAAAAAAAAAAAAAAAAAAAAACTTTGTAGATATTTTTTATCTTTATATACAGTCCGTTAAGAAATTATAAGACCACTTTAATTTTGTAAATTATAAGAAAAATAAAGATTCTAATCATAATTTAAATACATAAAATAACATATTGCTCTACATTTTTTTTATAATTAGTTTGCAATAACTTGGTATAATGCAATAAATATTTAATTAAAATATATATTAGAAATAAGTGAAAAATAACCTGTTAAGAAAATATAAGACCACATGTCAAAAAACAAAATTGTATAAAAAATTAATATGATATTGGTCCTCCATTTTTCCTGATGACTTCAAACATGCTGTTTTTCATTGAAGTAACCAGGTGATTAAGTTCAGTTATAGAAATATTGTACCATTATTTTACAATGGCTACTTCCAATTCATTGGCAGATGAAAATTGTTTATTATTAGCATAAACTTTGCGAGATAATATACCCCATAGGTTTTCCATGGGGTTCAAGTCTGGACTTCGACTTGGCTATGGCAAAACATTATTCTTTTCTTTTTTAACCCACTCCTGTGTGGATTTAGATGTATGACAAGCAGCATTGTCCTGTTGAAACTTCCAGTTAGCACCACCTAAAAGTTCCAAACGGTATCATATGATCATATAGCATAGACTGATATTGTGTAGAGTTCATATGACCCGAAATCCGTTGTAAATCACACAACCCCCTCATAACTGAAAGCTCCCCAAATCATTACTGATCCTCCACCCATTTGTCGACTGAAGCATTCTTTTGGTTCCTTCCTCAAGTCATGCCAATAGTGTTTGTAACCATCAGGACCATCAAGGTTAAATTTCTTTTCATCAGAAAATATAATTTGTTTCCACTCATCATTCCATGACATGGCATTTTTAGCCCATTTTAACCTTTTCTCTCGATGGCATTTCAATTACTTTGGTTTTTTCTTCAATTTCATAAATTTCGTATTAATATTTAATTTAAGACTCTTCCAGACTATTACATGTGAAGTTTTCTTGCTGAAACGTTTCGAAATTTCACGAGTTGATCCGCGTTTGTAATGATCGATAGATGGCACTTTCTCAACTGCAGTTGTTAGTAAATTATAATAGCCACGTGCATTTATTATTGTTCTTGTTTGTTGTTCTATCATTGTTTCAGCGTGAAAGCTATCAGTGGTGTGATAATTTCACCTTAGCCCACCAGAGGGCGAGCATTTCATTACAATCGCGGATAGACTTTTTTTAGTTGACAGTCGAAAAATTTGTGTATTATCACGTGCTATCAAAATATTTTTTCTACCAGATCGTTTTATTTTGTTTGAATAATCTTTTCTAACCATGGCATTATGAATGGCAGTCTTAGAACGGTTCATTAACCTCGCAATATGTCTTTCAGATTTACCAGAACCTTTAAAAAATAAAATTTTTCCCATTTCGCACTCCGATAATTCTTTACCTCGAGGCATCGTCAAATTAGTCGTAGATAACACATTTAAAACCTAAGCCTTTGCTTCTTAGGTAATGCTTTTACGAAATATTGACGCATGCGCTTTATATTGAGTTTGACGTCATGTATAATATGCTAATTTTCTCAGGTGGTCTTATAATTTCTTAACAGTCACATTCTTTAATTTTTAGAAAAACCAATAAGTTTTAATGAAATTTAATTTAATTTTTTTTTATTTATTTTTTGGTTCAATCGGATAATTGTTTCAAAGGATGTTAGGTGAAAACCCCAGTTAATATAATTGTAATAGTTCATGTAATTAGAAAAATATTTTTTATGAAAATTACCTTTTTTAACGTCCTTTTTTAACCATTTGCGAGACCTGAAACTGAGCTATTTATGCAGGACGCCTATCAATTTTCCTGGGCTAACCAACTATATCATTCGAAAGGACATCTAATAGAGTGTTTATACAGCAACTTTAAAGAAAATCGTTAGAGTCGTTTTTGAGATATGGACTTAAGGTTTCACTTCCGGTTTTCGATGCCTCACATCCGTTTTTCCAATTTTCACCAAAATTTGGAAACTTCATCTGCATACCAGATCTGTCTCAATTCTGAAGTTTCGTAGTTCTCTCTTCATTAGTTTCGGAGATATGATAGGCAGATCATCCCCCCCCCCCACACACACATTTACCGATTGCCAAAAACAACTTTTTTGCACTCAGGAGACCTTAAAACGTGTAAACCAGGCGAAAACTCGATATTGAAGAAGAATATAAGTAATCTTGAAAATTTTCGACCTCGTTTTTTTTTTTTTTTTTTTTTTTTGGGGGGGGGGGACATTTAGGGTGTATCCGATAACACTGCTCAACATGAAAATTGCCCCCAACACCATTTTTGCAAATTTTTATGTAAAATGACCTCCTGAATCCGAATATGATGGCCATTTTGCCCTATCATCACCTTTTTTAGAGACGGCCTCCTATTTTTATCGCTTTTCGGTAATTTTATGAATATAAATTTGATTTTTTTTTTTTTGGGGGGGGGAAGGATTATTTTTAGTATTAAATATCTTCTGAGGGGCTGCAGAGTTGGAAAATTTTAAAATATGAACATTTGCAGTAAGGGGGAAATTTAGGGGGAGGGGATTTGCCACTGAAATTATGTATTGCATTTCTTATGTTGTTTTATCTATTATTAATGTTACTTATTAAACATTATATTAGTTTCAGGTGTGAGGAATCCGAAAATGACAAAATTTGTATGGTGTCTGGCTGTAGGGTGTCTGTTAGTGTGTCAGGCCGTTAGTCCGTTAGTTTGTTAGTCTGTTTACACGATATCTGATGAACAAATGATCGCAGAGAGGTCAGATCAGTTTTAAAATATTACTTTCGACACTGGCAAGAATCCTATTCATTTCTAATATTCGAATTAAAAAACTGCGTAAGTTATTAGAAATTTACGATTTTCTTAACATGGGAGAATAGGACAAAAATTCACTTAAACGTGCATTAAATGGAAATTTTTTACTGTAAAAATGTCGGACCAGTTTTAAAATATCAGTTTTGATGCCGGAATGAACATCATTTACTATAAATATGCTACTTTGGAAATTTTGCAAGTTATTGGAAATTTACGAATTTCTTAACATGGCAGTATAGGGCAAAATTTCACATAAACGTCAATTTTGAGAGATATTTTCATCGTAAAGATGTCAGACTACTTTTGAAATATTATTTAGAACACTGTCATGAATATTAATGACTATGAATTTTCCAATATAAAAATTTCGTAAGTTATTGGAAACTTACGTATTTCTTAACATGGCAGAATAGAGCAAAATTTCACATAAACGTCAATCTTGAGGGATATTTTCATCGTAAAGATGTCAAACCACTTTTTAAATATTATTTTGGATACTGGCATGAATATCATAGACTATGATTTTTTCCAATTAAAAAAAATTCGTAAGTTAATTGGAATTTACGATTTACTTAACATGTCAGAATAAGGTAAAATTGAGCATAAACTTCCATTTTGAGGATCCTAAATACATTAGACAACTTCAAAATTACATTTATGACATTTGTTTGAACATGATTGAATACAAATATTCTAATAGGAAAATTTCGTAAATTATTCGTAATTTACGATTTTATCAACATAGCGAAATTGTAAATTATTCATATTAATATGAATTTTGAGGATTATTGCATTGGAAATAGTAGCATGAAAACTAAACAACCGAATTGACCCTGATAAAATAAATTAATAGATTAGAATAAGATAAATATATCGAAGAGAACGGTGGATAGCCTATTAGGCGGGGTTTTCATTCTGTCACTGTATCAAGCTTTGGTCAAATTCATTTCTTTTAACATGATTATAATATGTCTCGCACTAGAAATTCATGATAACATAAATATGATGGGGAACTGAGCAGAGTCCACCTATGCCAACTAGTTTTTTTTTGTTTTTAAGTGTTAAATAAATTCTTTTTCATTCTCCAAATCAAGTTCATGGCCATAAAATTTTCGAACAGTGATAAAAATTGAGGGAGGGGGTGGTGTCCCGAGAAAACGGTGGTTGACTGGGCAAAATGGTAGTCATATTCGGATTCAGGAGGTCATTTTACATAAGAATCAGCGGGAATGGCATCAGAGCTTGAAAATTTTTTTTTTTTTTCCAGCGTAGTGATTACATGTTGAAATTAGCATTCACTTTATAATTAGTTAAGATGTTAATTAAAATTATTAATTAATTGTCATATACCAAAATGCTTCTTGCATATTAATTTTTAACTTAGACTTCCAATTTTTTTTTAATAGGTAGTGTTAGATGTTTTTTAACAAAAGCTAGTTGACATTTTTTTATTTACAGTCATAATAATGTGAAAAAAAAAAAAAATTTCGAAAAATTTAATAAATTTATTTTTAGTTTCAAAAGTTTGAAGTTTTAAAAAACGAAAGTGGAAATTTTTAATTCAGTTTTGTGTCAAGATATATAAAAATCCTTTAAGTGAAATTTCATGAAGATTCAATAAAAAATAAAAGGCATGGGCCATTTTTATATTTGACACAACTACGTAAAAATTAGTTTTGAGAAATAACGTTTAAAGATTTTATGTTACAACGTATTCAGTATTACAGTCGGTAACAAAAGTCTCCGAACACTAGCAAAAATTCCTATATAAAAAAAGTGCACTTAATACAGTTTTGTTAAATAAATCCTTGTCGAATCCTGTTTTTAGACTGACCAAGAACAGGATTCGACAAGGATTTATTTAACAAAACTGTATTAAGTGCACCTTTTTTATATAGGAAATTTTGCTATTGTTCGGAGACTTTTGTTACCGACTGTACTTAGTTAACGCTAAAAACTCAGCACAGAATGACTGGATTTTGCATACATTACTATTTCATTTAGTGTAATTTTGCGATTTTCAAAGTCTAACGTCGCCTTAAAAAAACAGGAAGATATACAGTTGATAGATTTTAAATGCGGGCGACAGAAGGATCACAACACGAAATTTCGAAAAATAAAATGTCATATAATGCACTCCACCCCCCCCCCCCTCAATTATAGACATCTTTTGTATGCTTTGAAAAATTATAGTTTAGTTTAGAATTTTTATAGGTAGCATTCATTTGAGAAAGGTTCTCGTTATGAAATATCCATATCTCATAAAGAAAATCAACTGTAAGTTAATTGAAAAATTGAATTTAAACTAATATGCAATTATTAAATAATAAATTAATGAAAATTTGCAAAATAAATAATTAAATTTAAAAATTTCTTCACACACCATAAAATTAGTGTAAGCACTGCCAATTTCGAAAGGACGTCGCCTTTCTTCTTCTTGTGTAAAAAGGAGGAGGCGGAACGCAGTCTTTCTTTTGCCTCCAAGATAGTAGCACGTATTTTTCTGCACCTGAAGAAAAAAGGCCACATTATTTCGAAACCGTTAGTGCTCACATTAATTTTATGGTGCGTGAAGAATTTTTTAAAATTTAATTATGCAATTATTATTTCTTTTCATGAAGTATTTTTCTATTATTATTGTTATTATTATATTTACTTCTTTCAAAGAAATTATCATTACAGACACATTCTTTATTTTGATTCTGTTGTTTTAATAGCTGCAATTTTTTCTAATAATCTCCTTTTATTATTAAAATCTGTACGCGTGTGTGTGTGTGTGTGTGTGTGTGTGTGTGTGTGTGTGTGTCTGTCTGTGAGAAACGGCTTGACGCAGCAAAAGCTCGGCCGCTAACGGTCGCACGGACTTCGAACAGGTACCGATCGACAGAGAATTTATCGCAGATCTGGGTTATCTAATTTGCTAAACGATGCGACCCTAATAAGCGGAGATATTAATTAAAACGTCGACCATTGTCTACCGAAAAATGACCCAGAATTCATGATTAAATGCTTAAAAAGCGACATTTTTACGGAAACAGTGGAAAATAAATTAGAAATATCAGTCGTATCGTTACAAACAAAATACCATTGGAAAGGGCTTTTTTTTCTCAATCCGATGGTTTAAACGGCTTATCGATCGGACAATTAGATTTTTTAAAATTAACTAAACTATAAAAAAAATGTTGGCAACGAATCACAAGAATGTTATCTTTGCAGCCATTAAGTCTACAGCAGTCTTCAACGGAAACATATCTGGTATTTAATGGAGTCACGTGTTTCGTAGTGCGATTAAAAATTACAATTTTCTATTTTCTTCAATTTTTCAAATTTTACACATTTTATTTAGTATATATTATTTACACCACAAAACAAACTTGCATTTCAAATTTCATCGATTTTCGTCAATAAACAAAAGATTTACATTTTAATTGCAAATTAAATTTTATCTTTACACGCCGGACATTTTTGCAATATTCTAATACGCGTATTTCAATTTCTAATTACGATTGATTTATTTTTTATACATCATACGAAAGATATTTTAAAGTTCTTTTACATAATTCAAAGTTTTCAACAGATTTACACGTTTTGAGATCTCCTGAATCAGTGTTCTTTCATGGCGCTGTAATATTTTCAAATTTCAATATTTCAATTTCTAATTATGATTAAATTATTTTTAATACATCATACGAAAGATATTTTAAAGTTCTTTTAAATTATCGAAAGTTTTCACCAGAATTACACGTTTTGAGGTGTCCTGAATCAGTTTTCTTTTATGGCGTTGTAATATTTTCAATTTTCAATATTACAATTTCTAATTATGATTAAATTATTTTTAATACTTAATTCGAAAGATATTTTAAAGTTCTTTTACATTATCGAAAGTTTTCACCAGATTTACACGTTTTGAGGTGTCCCGAATGAGTTTTCTTTTGTATCTCAGATACTAATTATAATAATTTCATAAGTAAAACATCATCAGAAAGCTTTTCTGATTTGGAATCGAACAGTGGAATACAGAAATTTCTACCGACAGATGGCGCTGTAATATTTTCAAATTTCAATATTTCAATCTCTAATTACGATTAAATTATTTTTAATACATCATTCGAAAGATATTTTAAAGTTCTTTTAAATTATCGAAAGTTTTCACCAGATTTACACGTTTTGAGGTGTCCTGATTACGTTTTCCTTTGCATCTCAGCTAATTGAGTTAGACCGTTTAAAATTGGCATACGTAGGTTAATTAGGAAGGGCTGAAAGGGTGGGGAAGAGATAGGCGTGCACCGCGCGCGTATCCCCTAACTTGTGCGCGCAGCGCGCACGGGACTGCGCGGCCGAAGGCAATGGGGACCAGGTCCGACTTTTTAACCGATGAGAAATGATTTTGTTCATTTTCTTTTCTTAAGAATAAAAATTTGATTTGAGAAGGAGTATATGCGCGCAGCGCGCGTATACCTTCACACGTGCGCGCGCAGCGCGCATGGGTTTGCGCTGCCGAAGGCAGTGGGGACCCGGTGTGAGTTTTTAGCCGATTAGAAATGATTTTTTTTTTAGGGGGCACGAAGGGTGAGGGAAGGAATACGCGAGCGCAGCGCGTGTATCCGTGAACTTGTGCGTGCGCAGCGCGCACGTAACTGCGCTGCCGAAGGCAGTGGGGACCCGGTCCGACTTTGTACCCGATGAGAAATGATTTTTTAAATTTTCTTTTCTTAAGAATAAATATATGACTTCAGGAGGAATATGTGCGCGCAGCGCACGTATACCTTCACACGTGCGCGCGCATGGGTCTGCGCTGCCGAAGGCAGTGGGGACCCGGTGCGAGTTTTAACCCGATCAGAAATGATTTTTTTAGGGGGCACGAAAGGTCAAGGAAGGTATACGCGCGCGCAGCGCGTATACCCCTTAAATTGTGCGCGCGCAGCGCGCACGGGACTGCGCTGCCGAAGGCAGTGGGGACCCGGGCCGACTTTTTACCCAATCAGAAATGATTTTTTTTAATTTCTTTTCTTAACACTAAAAGTTACTTTTTGTTTCTGTTACTGTTAGTTTTCTTTTCTTAAGAATAAAAATATGACTTCAGAAGGAATATGTGCGCGCAGCGCACGTCTACCTTCACACGTGCGCGCGCATGGGTCTGCGCTGCCGAAGGCAGTGGGGACCCGGTGCGAGTTTTTACCCGATCAGAAATGATTTTTTTAGGGGGCATGAAAGGTCAGGGAAGGTAAACGCGCGCGCAGCGCGTGTATCCCTTAAGTTATGCGCGCGCAGCGCGCACGGGACTGCGCTGCCGAAGGCAGTGGGGACCCGGGCCGACTTTTTACCCAATCAGAAATGATTTTTTTTTAAATTTCTTTTCTTAACACTAAAAATTACTGTTAGTGATTCATTAATTTTAGTGATTCATTTGAAAATACTGACCCGCTAGCGGGCGAAGCCAGCTAGTAATAATAATAATAACTGTGAACATTTTTATTTAGGCTTTGTAAACTAGATAAATAGCGATACGAGGATAATTGACGAAGATACATTAAATTGAAAATCCCTTGTTACATAGTTTAAATATATCTTTGGTTATCAGCATTTCTTTCTTTTTTTATCTTAAAAGGAAAACTGGAGAAGATAAAGCGTTCCTGAAATTTCACGGAAAAGAATTTATTAAGAATAATCCATCACAAGCTCTTTTGGATAACTTTAGAGTGTTTAAATCCCTTAAGAATTTTAAAAAGCGCAGCTATATTCTCACGTTCTACCTCTTTAATTATAAAGTTTTGTTTTTTAAGAAGAGCATGTGGAATCATTAATCAAACAAGAAACTAAATTCTGAATTACGCATAGATTGTGTTACATAGTATATTATTTAATACGTTTCGAATTTGCTCATTACAAAAAAGAAAAAAAAGAAAGTTTAAATAAATTCACAAACAAAGAGAAATTTAAAACAATTAAAAGATTAAAATACTTTTATAAAAGATGAAATTAAATAATATGGAGAAAATGTGTCGAATATACGTTTCAAATGTAAAGATTTCTTTTATAATATTTCATTTACACTAAATCTAAATATCGATATTAGAATTTTTTTTCCATATTGAAATATATTACATAATATACGTAGATGACTTTATCTATTTCAATTTCACAACAATCTACAAGATTTATAAAAATAAAGGTGCGATAATATAGTTGAAACAATTGATTGAGAAGGTAAAAAAGGTAAAATAATCTGGTGTGTCACTCACAAGACTTTCTCTTACCCTGAAATTTAATACTATAAATACAGGTTGGAGATTAAGAGGTAAGATAACGAATACTGTCATGTAAACTTATGTTAAACAATTCAAATTAGGCTTCGGAAGTGTTTTATATGAGAATTAGTTCTGTGTGAGGGGGGCTACCGCTCCCTCAACCCCCCGTTTCATTAATGCACCTACATTTATATATAATTTAATTCTGTTATTAAAATTAAAAGTTTACTTAAAATTATACAGACAATTTTCTCACGCAACATTACTTGAAACTTATTGGTCTAAATCAAACTTTTCCAGCAATAAACTTATATTAACTTCAAAATACAACATTTGGATCTCCAAAATTATTCGTTTTTAAGTCACTCTAAGAGACACAGACAAAGATCAGACGTTAAAAAACTTGACTACGGTAATAAGGAAATCTCAAAACGTGTAAATATACAAAAGACAAACGATGAATATTTAGCTTAAAACATACATTATTCACCATATCTCTATGAGGAATTTATTTCAATTCCCGAACAGCTTTCCTGGAAATGGTAAAATATCACATCCACTAAAAACAAATAACTAGTGTATTGTGGTCACCACACGACTTTCTTCTATATTTGCCTCTACAAATTCACTCAGTAAAAATAATCTATTAAAATTATTATTAAAAAAATTATCTTCCATGATAATGAAGACGATTTCCATATTAGAGAAGTAGTATAACACTAAATATCCAAAAAAAAAGTTGAATTTATTCTCAGTATTACATTAAAATATATATATATATATATATATATATATTATTATTATTATTATTATTATTATTTTTTAAAGGAAAAAAATTGATAACTTTATTTTAAATTATCGCAGATCGATGGCTCAACTGTTCGTTTAAAAGGTATTGGCGAGCTCTTTTGAAAGATACCCATCATGAAAATTTGCTCCCCTCGAGGGGGGACTTCCCCAAGGGGGGGATGCGAGGCTCCTACATACACATTTTTTTCCCCCAGTTGACTATCTGTATTACAAAAACTATACATTCGTTTTATTTGGTTTAGTGCAGTCTACAGATGTTAAACTCTACTTACCTGCAATTTCCACCATAGACGTAATGTATTTCAGTACTTTTGAGTGTCCCTCCCTGTACATGAACAATTTGTTTCATCTCAACGAAAAGCTTAGTGTAGCATCCGTATATGATACACATTTAGAATACCGAGTTTGGAACTTCTGCTACTATTTGTTCTTGAGATATGCTGATAACAGGCACACAGACAGACACACACACACACATACCATTTGCGAAAAACATATGATTTTCGTATTCAGGGGACCTCAGAACATGTAAATATGACAAAAACTCATTTTCGAAAAATTGACCCTAAAACAGTACTTTCTTTACCTTATGGATAAGAGAGAATAGAAAAATATATTTGGGCAACACATCGAATTTACTTAAGCTTGAATAGCACAAACATTATGAAAGATCTTTTAAATTTTGCTTTGTGGAAGACAAAGAATTTGAGTTATTTAATGCTGTAATATAGTACAATGTAAAATAATAATAGATTATCAACACGACATTTATATAAAAGCGGTATATAATATAAAACATACATTGAATTCCCCTCCCCCCCCCCAAAAAAAAAAAAAAAAAAGTTTAAATCCCGTAACAATCTACTTATAAAAAATAAGGACATGATTAGACAAACGTATGGGAATTTGAGAGAAATTTAAAAAAATCCTCAAAATAATGTATGGGAGAAGGGGGGAGGGGGATTAGATGAGTGGAGTAACTGGGTGTAAATTTGGAATTTTTGTAATTTCCGGTAAAAGGCTGAAACTACAATTTAAACAATGATACCCAGTTACAGGTATGTTAAATACCTACTGATTGTTACTAGTGATTACTATTACAGTGTTCAATATGCTTGGTGTATTGTTGCAGCAAAGTGTCACATACGGATAATTTCGTAGCGAAATCATTTTGAAACTTCAGTTTCTTCTTCACAAGTGTTTATGAGCACTGAAACAAATCAATGTGATTTTTTTTTTTTTTTCCTGAGAAGCATGCATCTTAAACAACTCCTATACAAGTTTACGCTTTTGTACACTTAAGTGTCAGTTCTTGGTACTGATTTATTTTTCTCCCTTCCAATTAACCCCATCTGGAAAATTGGGTGAAAAATTTATTTATACTGTTTCTCCCTCATTAACAGAAAAAGATGTGAGGCAACAAATGAAAAAGAAAAAAGAAGCAACAACAAAAAAAAAAAAAAAAAAAAAAAAGAAGAGTTAAAGTAAAGGTAAAGCACCAGCAAAAGAATAAAAAAAGGAAGAAGAAGAAGAAGCCGCAGAGTAAACAATATATTCCTGCAGATGATTCATTTGATCCCTGTAATGAAGAAAATTCGGACAGGCCTAGATCAATAAATGAAGACGTTCAGTCAATGCAAGTACCTAAGAACGATGATTTTGTAAAAGCAGTATATAATGAAATGTGGCATATTGCAAGTGCAGACGATGTTGAAAATAATGGAAAAGGGCCTCTGGTTACATTAAAGTTTATGGAATGCAAGGATAGCAACGAATTCGTGTTACCCTTGCACGAATGTCAGATAAGGATGACATTTTAGATGTAACTCAAAAGGAAATTCTGTTCAAAGTTAAAAATCCAGTTCCTGTTTCAACAAGATACTTAGGACTGCAACGAGACTATGTTAAAAAGACATTATACTTATGCTCAGAATATCAGGAGAAAAAACTGTAAAAAGTTTCACCAAAATTTGCCTCTTTTTTAAACTTTAAAATGTGTGGTGTATTTTCCCATGTTCCTTTTTCCTTTTTAAAAAGTTTTTGCTGTTCTTAGTTTTTTTTTTTGTCAAAATGAAAAATATTTAATGATTTTAAAATTACAGCTAATAACAAATGTTTTCACAAAAAATCTGATGTGGACACCACATGACTTCCTTGTACACCCATTGAAATATATATATTGTTTCGAAAACACTTTTGTGAGAGATAACTGATTCGTAAATAAACAGGCAGGTTCCAGTCCACGAACATTCCTGAAAACAAGCCAACAACAACAACAAAAAATGCGTTTAAAACCCTATCATAATTACAGTTTAGAAGATTATATAATCATTAAAAATGCGATTATTATCATAAAACTTTTCATAAATACAATTATTGTATCTAATATTTATATTATTTATTTGAATTTATATTAATTCCTTGCATAACTTGATTTTGCAATGCTTGCACCTTATGAACGTATTAAAACTTCCAACTTTTTTGATTTCGTGATTCACTTACGGGTCCAGTTATGCATATACAATTCGTCAGAATATTCCATATCACTTTGGTCTTGGAAGTTATGCCCCCCCCCCACCACACACACACACTTCCCTCAATCTCTGTAACAAAGAAGCTTGTGCATTTCAGTGCTTGTTAAAAATTAGTAAGACGGTCACTGTAACAGGAACATCTACATTGTGTCTATACACCTAAACGCTTCTGGAGTGTGAAGTTTTGAGTGTGAGACTTTTAGCCTCACGCGTTTTACCTCTATAAATATTTTGTACGGAGGTTCATAAGGAAAGATTAATCAGGTGAGTAGTTAAATATGACAATAATAATAAGAATAATAACGAGTTTGAAAAGAAATACACTATCTACCGATAAGTATTTCGACACTTTCGAATATAGACGTTTTGACAAATATCTAGAAAAGCTCCTTAGGAATCCAAAGTTTCAAGATGATTCCTAAAGAACTTTTCTAGATGTTTGAGAAAACGTCTAAACTTGAAATTCTCCAAATACTTATTGGTAGATAGTGTATTTTGATATCATAAATTCACCATATGAAATTTAACATGATTTTATAAGTAAACCCAGAAAATAATCTGGAACGCCAAAGAGTAATATTGAATAGGAGGCATATCTGTTTCGGTAGCATTTAAAACCGTGTCTTTAGTGCATAAAGAAATGAGAGAGAAAGGTTTCTTTAAATAGGAAAAGAAAGAGATGCTGCTCGACCTATATACAGGGTGAGTTTGACATAATCTGTCAAACGAAAGGAGGTGATAGAACAACCCATGGGGAGCATAAAACACCATAGAAACCCTATCGTATCTCTAACCGTTTCCGAGTTATGGTAGATAGAAGAAAAATCGTTTTTTTTCCATCCCGTCTGAAAAAACCGAAATTTGTGATCTTTCTGAAAGACTTACACGCATATTTGGAAAGAGCAGAAAAAATCCTATCAGGTGACACCATTTACTTCAGGATACCTTAATTTGACGGCGAGCTACAAGCGCTAAAACATTGGCAAAGTTTAAAATCGAGTTGTCACCAAATTCTTTAACCGGCAATTCTGCAAACACCGCTCAAGCTCCAATCGGTCAAATTTACCAAAAACCTCTCCATTCCACAAGCTTTAGAATGAGCCCACAATAAACCATATCGGTGTTCTAGTTCAGGAGAAATTTAGCCTTTTCCTTGAAATAAGGTCACTAAAATCGACGTTCGTCGAGAAGGAGACTCACGGGGTGCCATGGTCGTTCCTGATTTCATGTCCGCCTTCAGCCCGCTGTTTTGTCAAATTCAAAAAAGAAAGTTTTAAAGACAAACAAGAAAAGCAGCAGTTGTATTAAGTTTACAAACACAATGGAATGGAAACAAAAGAAGTATGACGTTTCTCACGTCTTTCCCAAAGGAATATGCAAAAAGAAAAATGACGAATCTCACGTTTATGATTAAAGCACATATGCATTCGAAAGGATGTGTGAAATTTAGTGCCGCTGCTGAAATTGGTCACCCCCACACCTGATACATGCCCTTGCCAGCTTACGAACGGAAACCACAGTATCTCTTTGCGAAAGCTCATCCTCAGTTTTATTATTGCATCATCGAGCCGGCTGCTTAAATCTTGCAAGCTGGCAACTTCTGTGCTGTAAACTTCTTGCTTCAGGAAACCCCAAACATAGAAGTCCAATGGAGTGAGATCTGGCGATCTAGGTGGCCAAGGAGTTGGTCCATTACGACCAATCCATCGTGGATACTGCTGAGTCAAGAATTCCCGAACGGCATTGGAAGAATGTGCAGGGGCCCAATCGTGTTGGGAAATGATTTCCGCTCGTTGGGGTAGAGGAATGACATCCCAGAAACTCCAAATATGTATTGCTTGTCAGATGACCTTGGAACACATGTGGACCTATCAAGCGATCGCCAACAACTTCAAGCCAAACATTTAAGCTGAATTGCGTCTGGAACGATGAGTTTCGTACTACAAATGGATTTTGTTGAGCGTAATGATGCCAATTATGTAAATTTAACATGCCATCCCGAGTGAAAAGTGACTCATCTGTCCACAGTATCTTTCTAAGGAAATGGTGTTCCTCAATATCTCGCTCTAAAAGCCAGCGGCAGAATGTTACCCGCTTTTGGAACTCTGAGCGGCGTAATTCTTGTACCGGTGCGAAATGGTATGGATGATACTGGTTTTTGCGCAAAACATTCATCACTTTGGGAGATTCCACCTTCTCTCGCAACTCATATTTGAACTCATATTTGGATTTTCCTCCACTCGGTCGAGTACGGACTCCTCAGCGGTGGCGGAGCGGCGACCATGGCCCCTTTCGTACACCCTACCGAACTACCCAATCTCCCTAAGCCTTCGATGACTTGCTGCAAATACAGCACGGTTGGGCGCACGACGATGTGGATAACGTAGACGGTACTATTCTTCGGCTCTCCGAGAGTTACCATCGCAAAATCCATACACAAAATGCATACCCGCGTACTCTTCATATGTAAAACTAAGCATATCTGTTTACAGGTTGGAAAGTATGACAATTTGATCCTTGTGATGACTTCATTTGAAAATAAAATTCAGAAGGGTAAACAAAAAGGGATAAAATTTCAATATTAATTTATAAAAGTAGAAGAAAAAAAAGTGCTACGGAATGAGAACCAACTTGGTTAATTCGTACCATTGTAGGAAAACATACTAAGTATGAACTAAGAGAGGGCTAGTAGACGTGAGAGCAGCGTGAAAAGAATCGGCCGAGCTCAGGCAATGTCCAGAAAAGGCTAAAGCAATAAGCAGCATAAAACGTAAAAGAAGCTGACGAGCTAATGAGCCGTTACAGATTGACCCGCCTTTTGTAACCGCGAGTGGGATGCGCTCGCAGGAAGGTTGGAATACATCTGCATATTACTAAGAGTCCATATGCAGATAGTCACGAATTTGCATACCTTCCATTTACTCACCATCGTTTTGTTTGCCGAATTTCGACGAACGCCGTTTTCAGTGATGTATTTCAAACAAAAGGCTATATTTCTCCTGAACTAGAACTCTGATATGGTTTATTGTGGGCTCATTTTAAAGCTTGTGGAATGGAGAAGTTTTTGGTAAATTTGACCGATTGTAGCTTGAACGGTGTTTGCAGAATTGCCGGTTAAAGAATTTGGTGACAACTCGATTTTAAACTTCGCCAGTGTTTTAGCGCTTGTAGCTCGCCGTCAAGTTAATTTATCCTGATGTAAATGGTGTCACCCGATAGGATTTTTTCTGCTCTTTCTAAATATGCGTGTAAGTCTTTCAGAAAGCTTACAAATTTGTTTTTTTTTTTCAGACGGGATGGGAAAAAAAAAAAAAAACGATTTTTCTTCTATCTACCATAATTCGGAAGCGGTTAGAGATAGGACAGGGTTTCTATGGTGTTTTATTCTCCCCATGGGCTGTTCTATCACCTCTTTTCTTTTGGCAGATTATGTCAAACTCACCCTATACAGGAGCATTTCCCCCTCATTCTTTATGCACTGACGACGATACGCTAAATGCTACAGAAACAGCTATTCAGTTTTCCTCTTTGGCAATCAAGAAGTTAAAGATGTTCCTTGGGTTTAATAATCTAGCTCCAAGTCTCCTGTTACTGATGTCTATGAAATTTGGAAGATTTTAATGATATTTTGAATGTTTACATAGACTTACTCGTAAAAGGTAACTTTTCTATATTAATCATGTTTTAATGCAGCTATCTTAAATACTATTCTAAGAGTTTACAAATTTAGCTATCAGACATTAAAGTTTCATTAATATAAAACGGGTTATAGTACTCATGATATATACCAGACGTAGGTCTAAAATAAAATTAGGGTACATTTAAATTTACTATATTAATTAATATATGTAGACTTTCAGTTACTTTCAAAGTATGTGTAAGGTTCTAGATGCAGTATATTTATCACAGTTATGTACCGAATCACATTTAATCATTTACACATTATAATTAAACAATAGTTCGTACAATAAATTAATGTTGTATTTTATACACTTTTGCTTTAAAAAATCAGTTGAAGTGACTTATTTCATTTTATATATTTAATAGAATTTTATCTTATTTAATTTTTTTTTGTTATATATATATAAGTATGTGTATATTATTCTTATCATCCAACATTCTATTTGAGTTTAATAATTCAACTTTTAGAAGACACATAAAATTTTTCTAACACCTGCCATTTTCCTCAAAAATGTTTTCCATTTTTCATTTTTTTTTCCCTCGATGCAAAAATTTTTTCTTTAATTTTCATTTCTATATATATATATATTTTCATTTTTTTTTTTTCCACACAATGTGTAACCATTTATTTTTCATTATGGTGAACTTTTCAAACGAAATTTTTCTAACCCGCAGTTGGGTATAAATACACATTGTTATCAATCAGAACAAATTTTTTCTATGCACAATTTTTATATAAAAACAATTAATTATTTTTTTGCACGACTTAATTCACTATATTTACAATCGCAAATAAATATAAATGCAAAATTTATCAGAACTTTTTAAATAATTTTATATTCTAAATATATGATTTTAACAAAGAAGGCATGTGGTATCAAAACAATAAAATCTCTTTTCTGAAAAACTAGAGGATGTAAATATTTTTCTGCAATAAAAATCGAATTATACCTCCACATTATGCTAATTAAATAGTCTTGGAAGAAACACTCTTTTTTATTAAATAGAATATTTGACTTGTGTGCGTGAGCTTTATAAAACTCGATTGTTTCTCCGGCTTTTGTGTTTTTCTACTTAACTGAATTATATATTTATACGAAGCTGAGAATTAATGTGGTCTTTTTTTTTTATCAGTTTTCTAGGAATTAATGTTTATTTATTTTGTAAGTTTTTCGATATCTGTTTATTGTAAAAAGCAACAGACGTGGATGATGATAAATATGATTTTATGAATACCAGTAGAACAATAAAATTGTGAACACCAGAACATGCATACGAAACATTTGCACTCCCCACTCTTTTATTTCTTTCAGATAAAATAGACCAAATAAAAATGGTTTTTTATATTCTTTCTCTTCTTTTAACATGAAGTTAAGAAAAATAATTTAGAACTGATAGTAAAAGGAAAAACGTATGAAATGCATGTTCTTCAACATGCAGATTTTTCTTTTTAATTTTATTACTCCAATTATTTGGAAGTGCAATAACGTTAAATTAAAGAACATACTATATGGGGGGAAATGCTGATAACTGTTATAATTTTCTCATTTGTTTATTTAACGACTTCTCTTGTTTTAACTTATGTAAACTACAGTAAATTACTTAAAGTTCGGAAAGTCGAGTGGGTTCACTTCAGATTTTTTATATATATACTTTTTACGTTGCATATTCTTCATGTTATGTCACACGATTTTTTAGATTCAATTCAGAAAAATCCTGTAGGACAAATTTTTGAAATACTATAATTTTAATTTAAAAATGTATTCATCAAACCTTAAAGTTCATTTCAGAGAATTTTGGAGTGGAAGGCTGATTGTTTATATCAACTATGTGAGAAATACCAGAGCCGGGAATCGAACCCGGGCGTTCCGCTTCACGTGCGGATGGTCAAACCATTGAGCTACCCTGGCTGATTCTGAATTTAGGCATGAATCAGAGTAAAATATTTTTGCAACAGGAGGAAGATTTTGCTTCTTCATCAGTTTGAGAAATGCTGAGGATTTCCTAATTGCAAAAATTCTGGATATGATAACCCAGCCCGTGAAATCATGCTGAAACCGAAACAAGTTGCAGCTTTCACGACCTCATAGAGATTGCATCTTAAGTACAGTCGACAGCAAAAGTATCCGAGTACTAGCAAAAATTCCTATGTAAAAAAAGTACACTTAATACTGTTTTGTTAAATAAATCCTTGTCGAATCATGTTTTTAGACTGACTAAGAACATGATTCGACAAGGATTTATTTAACAAAATAGTATTAAGAGTACTTTTTTTTCATAGGAATTTTTGATAGTGCTCGCATACTTTTGCTGCCGACTGTATATTATACATTGGATTTGGAGTTCATCCATGTAATACATTGGCACGATAGTACAGTTTGTGCTATTCTTTGCGTGGTAAAGAAGTAAAATCAGCAGATTAGTAAGTTTCTTTATCAACGTGGTATGGACACGTTTAGAAAATGAGATTATGGAACGAACAATATTATCTACATCAGCATCGCCATCTGCGTTATGAACAGTACAGCCTTGTAGTTTTAGCAACTCACAAAACCAGGGCAATTATGGCTTGTTTGATAGTACCATTAGCTAGGAATTGTTCCGTTTTGCTGACAAACTTCATGCATTAAAATTAACATCCCTACTGATTTTCTCGTCTGTGAGCCGCATTGTTGATCGCAGGAGATGCAATGTAGCCATCGATAACAACGACAGCTTTTCCATATGTTTTAAGGATAAAATGAACGTAAGTCCCCAACAAAACCTGAATTGATGGAGAATGAAATGTTGTGGTTATCGTCAACGTATTTTCAGGTAGGAAGAAGGGCTTGTTATTGCCTCTTCGTTCGTCAGTCGTCCATTACTGAAATTTTATTGTCAGAGCAATATTCGAAAGGAATATTTTTCTCAGTATGAAAATTTATATTATTTGATTGATGGTAAGCACAGTATGCAGCAATTAAATCGCATGTATAATACGCCAATCGTCCTTTTATTTAAATGACCATTCATCGAAGCAGGGCTCACAGTATTGCTTTATACCTTCAGCACATTTTATTATTCTTACTTTCACACGTTCTGGTTTAGGTTTATACTTGGAAGAAAATTCAACAAATTTCTTGCAAAACAAAAAGTGAGTAGCACAGGAAAATTGTCTGTTAACTAAACGAGAACGTTTCCTTGGTATTTTGTCGTAGCCAATGGGTGAAAGTGCTCCGTCTAACGACAGAACTTTTACAACGGTATTTTTTAAACAATAATCTCTGTTCTATTTAATCAAAAGATATTAGTGTAAAAATACACTGAATTTTTCTAAATAAAAATAGAGATACTGAAGACGCTGAACGTTTTGACCCCAGGTCACAGCTTGCCTTTCCTTTTACAATGTTTTTTATTTATTTTTTTTTTTAATTAGTAAAATATTTCCTTTACGAAGTATAAACTCTGATTTCAGCATTTTTCAACTGCATCACTTTTACGGTTTAAGCTGGCTGCATTTATATCATATGATCTTATTTTTTTGCAAAATTTTAATTTCGTTTTGTTTATTGTCTATTTTTTGTTTACAAATCTCACAAAATTGAATAATTCCCAGTTCTATACAAAAAATTCATAATATATATATATATATATATATATATATATAGTTATAATGCTATAACTACTCAGAAGAAACATAATATATATATATATATATATATATACATATACAGTACATTATAAATAAGAACCAAGTACAACACTGATACATGACTCAATTCACCATTTTGAAATCCATTTTTCGGGGTGTTCCGGTATATAGACGGATTTTGTCCGATTTTGGATATATTTTCCAGTAAAGATTACTGATTAAAAAATAATTTAAAAGCTTCTGCTGCAGTTTTCTCACATTTATGGTATTTTAAGTTTGGTTTACTTGTCTAATATTAGCTTTATGCATATGAATAATGCATGTTAATTTCATTATATAATATAAAATATTAAGATCTTTAATATCTTCAAAAATTATTTTTCTTAAAACATAATGCACCCTATATGTTTGTAAAGTCCCTGTACACTATCAAGTAGTCACATTTGCACCAATTTCTATAAAAACCTAAAGAGAATATATCAGTTTAAAGGAGCTTGAACAATTTTTACGGAGAGGATAACGCAGACAGACTGACACAGGTAAACCAACAGACGAACGAAGTTATAAACACATTTTAACTTTGTTAGAAAATGTTAAAATCACATAACACAATTGAAAAAGCTTTTCGTGCAAATATTGCATGTTAATTTTGTTATGTTATTAATGTATTAAAATGCACTTTAAAGAAATGGCTCTCATAGACCGCTATGCATTGAAATTCTTTAACGAGTCCCTGTACACAAGTACAATTTATACTGTTTTCAATAGGAAAATGTCATAGTAAACCTGAACGACAAATGTCATTTTTAAAACATCATAAGAACTAGTATGTCGTGACCACCACGTGACTTTATTCTATATTTTCCTACATAAATTCACTCAGTAAAAATAATTTATTAAAATTATCTTCCATGATGAATTCAGATGACTTCATCCTAGTGATTTCATCCATAAAGTCGATTCCATCCTAGTGAAGTAGTATAACACTAAATATCCAAAGAAAAACAACTTTACTGTCTAAATGACACCTTCAGAAAATGCGTATATACATTTTTTTTTTCTTTGTTAAAAATGAAAAAAATGATAACTTTATACTCTATTTAATCGATAACTTTAGTTTGCTGGGGAACTTACCTTGTTACATTGTTTCCAAGTGGCGGTAGCTTGAAAATTTGTTATCCCGATAACTCTTGATATACTTAATCAATTCAAACCAAAGTTGAAAAATGGATTTATCATTCAAATATAATATCATTCAAATTCTAGGATTTCGGTGGGCAGTTTTCTCCGAAATTTTGTTTCCAAGTTTCGTTCACTTGAACGCTGCCACTCGAGACTTTGTTATCGCGATAACTTTTGAAATGTGTTCGAATACTGAATTTATTCGAACCAAAGTTTGACAGTGGACTTATCTTACAAATATCTTAGATTCGTTCACTGAGCAACTTCCTCCGCCATTTTGATCCAAGTGGCGGCCACTTAATTTTTCAACACGATGATTTTTAAGATTCTGAACTAATTCTAACGATATTTGTACAGTTTACTTATCTCACAAGTGCATTTGATATATTTGTTTGTCAAACTGGACTGCTATTTTATTTTTAAGTGCAGGCCCCTTGAAAATTTTAAATCCACATAAAAAAGTATTTATGAAGCGATCTGCTTAAAACTCCACATATACACAGCCTACATCAATATTTCTACCAAGTCTATAATAATTTGCAACCTACCCTTCCGAATGAGCCGGAAGGACTTTTTTTCTCAGTTCATTATCACTATAATAAATAATTCTTTTTAATTTTTGATTACTAAAAAAAAATTTATCTTTATGTACATTTATACGAAATTTCGCCCTACACTCTGCCATGCTAAAAATTTAGAAAAAGCGGCATGGCAACACCACCTGTTGAACGATTTTCACCAAAAGTTCATAGGCACTAATTTATATCAAGGAGCAACTATGTATCAAATTTTATGAAATTCTCTGCAGTAGTTCCTGAGATACAGATGCCACAAAATTTTGTCACAGACAGAGAGACATTTTTTAAAAATAGTCAAATCGTGTTCTTTTCTCTCAAAACGTGTAATTCCATCGAAAACCCCAGGTAGAAAATTTTTACGAATTCAATACTTTCTTCTGTTGGATATAAAAGACTAATAATTACGGATATAAAAGGGACGAAATGATATGTACAGACAGACAAACGTATAGAAATCATAAACACTCTTCAAATTTGTTGGAAAGTATTAAAAATTGTATCGATTCAGAATTTACTTTTGGAAGAAATACTTTCATATACCTTTCTAGAATTTTTATAGAAATATTAGTTGTTTAATTCGGATAATCTTCTTCGTTGTTGAATTTCAATAACGTATAATTTTAACTTTTTAAACTCTCTCTCCAGAAATTTATCTTACTTCTTTTCATTTAAATCTTTTTTTTTTTTTTTTTTTTTTTTTTTTTTTTTTACTTTTAATGGTTGTAGCAACATGACTTCCATTGATCTCGAAAGGTAATTGAATTCAGTGTTTGTTTTTCTTTTACTTCTTCCCGATCTAACAAAAGTTTTTAATTAAGTAAACGATTTCTTATCAAATGGATTCAACAAATTTACTTTCTAATTCTTCTTTTTTGTTTTTTTTTTTTAATCTTTAACTCTTTTTTTCTTTCTTTTTATTATTATTATTATTATTAATTTTTGACTAGAATTTTAATTAACCTGTTTTATTTTGAAGCATCGGATTTTTTTTTTTTTTAATAAGAAATCACTCATGTAGTACTCTGATTATGAAAAATAATTAATTTTGTGAAAGGAAATGCATAGAGCAGTTAAGAGGGGAGAGAGAGAGAGTAAAGGAAAGAACAGTGTGTTCTGTCAAAAGTTTAAAGCAGTAAATTTGTCACACACAGCAGCAGCTTTAAACCAGTGTTACTGACTTTTAAAGTATTTTTTTAATTACCCATACAGCACAGAATGTTTCAGTTATGTTACAAAAAGCTTACAATCTTTCAAAAACGTAAAACGTTTCAGTATGCTCTCTGATACCTTTCTGAAACATTCGTCCTTTTTGATTTTCTATCTGTTAAGAGATTGTAACGTTTTTGTTACTATCTGATTTTTTGTTACGATCGCGGACATTTCTACGTTTTTGAAACTAATCGGAAAGTAATCTGAACGTTTTTAAACGTTTCGGAAATGTTTATAATCTTTCAATGTTATATGATTGTTACGTTTCTGGTACATTTTGTGCTGTTAGGGTAATAATTACCTTAATTTTATGGAAGCTAGCTTGATATATTAGATTAGACAAACATGCAATTACACATACATTACAATTGAAAATTACGGGTGGATATTAAATATACAGGGTGATTATAATAAAAGTTGATTTTAAAGCGCTATAATTTTATAATTACCGATCAGAATGACTAGATATTTCACCAAAACAATCGCGAGGGACTGAAATTGTGAAGGAAAAAAAAAAAAGTTCCAAACTGTACCGTTAATTATCCGCAAGATGTTTGTTTCATCGTGAAAATTTTTGAAATCCAGTTTTCGATGGATTTGCACATTTTGAGACCTCTTGAAACGATTTGACTTTTTTGGAAAACGTCTGTGTGTTTGTTTGTGTGCTTGGATCACAAACTTCGTAGACGCTGTTTTTTACAAACCATTTCACAGTATTTAACCAAACTTGGTCTTTAGTTGGACCCTGGCATAAACTGGTGCTGATTAGATTTGGGAATAAATCGCTTAACAAGTGGTGCTGTGATCCCAGTTTTTCAAAATTTTTAACACGGCAGTATAGGACAAAATTTCGTACAAATTTCATTATGAGAGTTGTTAATATGTGATTGTATAGAATTTTTTGATAACCGCAATATTAAACTAGGAAAAAAAAAGTTTGTGCATGTGGGAGCATCACTCACCCCCCCCTGAGTGGAAGTACCCCCTGGGGGTGTAAATTTTCAATATGGGTATTGTTCAAAATATCTCGTCAATACCTCTAAAACGATTTGTTGAACCATTGATTTGTGATAATTTAAAACAAAATTATCGATTTTTGCATTTTTTAACGGAAGAAAAAAATCTATTGTATTTCTTCTATTATTAATACAAAATCGACTTTCTTTCTGCAATTAGTGTTATAATTCTGTCAGATAAAAATTTTCTTCATTTATCATAATTTAATAATTTAATAAATAATTTGTACTGCATGAATCTGTGTAAAATTATTCAGAAGAAAGTCTTGCGGTGGCTACATCATACTAGATTTTTTACCCTTGTACATTCAAATGACAAGCAATTGCAATCGACAGACGAACTTAAAACTGCAATTTTGAAAGCCTGATCCAAAATTGATGCAAAAACCACAATTAACATGTGCAAAGCATGAATAATCGCATTTTTCAATCAATTCAGAGAAATGGAAATGTAATTGACTATGGAAGATGTGCTACGTTTCATAGTAACATGTTTTCAAACCTCTTTTTTGTTCATATATTAAAAAAATCTGGTGTGAAATTACCACACGACTTCCATTACCCACTATTACACGTACAGGGATGGAACACGGGCGCAGAATTCATACCGGAATCTGTTTAAGAAATTTCTCTACCTATAATATCGTTGATTTAAGAAGTAGAAATTTTTCTTACATTGATAGTGATATGAATTCTGCGCCCGTGTTCCATCCCTGCACGTATTATATGCACTTTTTGCAGATAATGTTACCTGAAGACATAGAATTGACCTAATGAAACAGACACCTAAAAATTTTCCGGTAAGAGAAAGTTAATGTACGTGTAAAAACACAAAACAGAGTTTACACAGCGTTTCTTTTTTTTTTTTTTTTTGAGAAGAAGAAATGAAAAGAAAATTTGTAGAATTATTCATTTATTTATTTTTGAAACACCAATTTTCGAGATCTAAAACTGATCTATCTGATCAGGATGACTATTAATTTTCTTGTGATAACCAAGTAAAGTACGAGAAATGAATATCTAAAATGGGTTCATGTAACAATATTCAAGAAAATCGTTAGAGCTGTTTTTGAGATACCGACTTTTACCAAAGCTTGGCGTAATTAACTGTTGACCAGAAAACAACAATTACATGCAAAAAGATATTTAAAAGAGGGTTAATATGGCAAGTTTGAAATAAAATTCATACAATCGTTTTGCAAGGACCTGAAATTGAGCTATTTATACAGGGCGCCTGTCAATTTTCCTGAACTAACCAACTATATCATTCGAAAGAAAATCTAATAGAGTGTTTATATAGCAAATTTGAAGAAAATCGTTAGAGCCGTTTTTGAGATATGGATTTACGGCCCCACTTCCGGTTTTCCAATTTTTAGCAAAATTTAGAAAATTTATCTGTACACCAGACTTGTTTCACTTCTAAAGTTTCCGAGATACAACAGCCAGAAGATTCCCCCCCCCCCCACACACACATACACACACACACACATACACACACACACACACTGACCAATTGCCAAAAACCACTTTTTTTTTTTACTCAGGAGAACTTAAAACATGCAAATCAGGTAAAATCTCGATATCGAATTTTTGGACCGAATACAATACTTCCATTACCCACGGTAATCGGGTTATGGAAGTAAAAATTCTAGGTAAATAAGAAAGTAATTACTATACCAAAAATGCGGTATTAGTTTTCTAATCTATCATTACTCTCATATAATAGTAATCTTCCAATTTAAACTCTGAATTTCTGTTATGGAGTGTGGCTTGACCTGATTCAGTTTGCCGAGGTACGCATTCAACTAATTATGCAAATAATATATTTAGACTATATTTCGCAAAGTGAAGAGATTCCAACTGGATTTATACACTGGACTTAACCTAATAAAAATCATTTGTGTTACTGAGTAAGGAAATTTTGAGCTCTTTATACAACCAACCTACTCTGGCTGCACGCCACAAATTGTTTACTACCAAATTTAATTATAAATTCCTTTATTTTGTAGAAAGCGCAAACATACAATTAATTTAATTAAAAAAGATAATTTTAATTAAATTAATAGTTACTATTAATTTAATTAAATAATAAAGAAACCGGAATTGAAAACAAGAATTTTTACTTTATCTGCTAACTTTAATTATGATTTAGAATCTACTTAAGACAGTTCTTAATTGACTGTTTCCTTGTATCATAGTCTAAAAATCTGATACCCAGAAAGTTTTGGGAAGGAGGGCATGTGCTTCCTCGTGTCCCTACAACACTGCATCTACGTATGTGTTTGATACTATAAAAGTCCTATACGCAGGGTGTTTTAAAACTCAACATACAAAACTTTTGAGGGAGGTAGGGCGCATTATAAGAAATAAAAATTGCACCGAAACTAATGACCTCAAACGTAATTTTAACTTTGCGGCTATGATTTTCTATGAGATTTTAAATCCTCATGACGTCCCTTACGTCCTCTAAAAGTTTATACATTAGGTTTTAAGTACTCTATATAGGTCAATCCGCGATTGTAATGAAATACTCGCCCTCTGGTGGGCTAAGGTGAAATTACAATTAACATGAATAGCTTTCGGCTTTCGTCGAGACGCCATTGCTTGTCGATTTTTAGTTTCACATATATTTATTGAATGAAAATGAATAAATTCGGTAAAAAAGATAACACATACTGTTGTGTGCTACAGTGTAACTCCAAAGGATCAAGAAATCCAGAATTAAGCTTCCATTTATTTCCAAATGACAAATTTAAAATTTCAATTGCTTCGGCTAATGGAAGTAAAGAATTAATAAGATGATTTGAAACTAATATTTGTTCAGCTTCAGTTAAAAATCTACTTCCGATCGAACTTTGAATAAACTGAAATATTTTTTTCCAAAAGCAATCAATTTTCCATGATGTAATGGCAGAGAAATTATAGCACGAATATTAAGTAGTAATACAAATGGAACAATAATAAATACACGTGGCTATTATATTTACTATCAACAAAAGCTGAAAAAGCGCCATCTATCGATAATTACAAACGCGGATGGCTCTATAAAAGACTTAGCTATACTCAAGCGAAGTAATGACGTCACTGGCCGTCCGTGAGCCAGATAAAAGATTTCCCATGTCAATTGTCCATTGAATTTCTTGTAAAAACTTAATAAAAATTAAGGAAAATTATCTCCTTATTTTAATAGTTATATATACGTTACAGTCTACATCTGTTAGATTGAGTTATTTTTGCTGTAAAATTGATAAAATTTTAATTTTAATTTTTGAAACGCTAGAAAAAAAAATGGCTAACTTCCATATTCGATAGAAAACACAAACGTTTCATTTCAAAGGGACATTAGACATAAACATAGACATTTATGAAATTATGAACATTTGTTCTTAAGGGCTCTTGGTAATCAAATACCCTTCCTCGTGTAATCCAATGGGATTTTTGTTACTTTGTATTATCAGGAGACCTCATTCAAAAATAAAGCTTTTCGAATTCTTTTTTTTTTTAATTCCACTCTTCAAATATGTTTTTTTTTCTTAGGGAACACTTTGAAGTAATAAAAGTAAAAATAAAAATAAATGTTTCATTCCATTAAGCAAACTTAAGGGTAGTTTCCAATCCCGAAAAGAAATGTTTCGTAAAATTTGCTTTGCTACATCAACTTGAAGTCTTTCTTTCTTCATGACTGTCAGTAGTGTAAATAGTAATGGATTGAACCAGATACTTTATCACATTAACTTTTATTTTAACTTATAGAAAAAAGGAAGGGCTCGGGACGTGGAAGAACTCGTAAATAGACTCGATTATACAATAATGCAATTTAGAATATATCAAAACTTTCCTCAACACTGTAGCAGATTGCGCTATCATCAGCTCTCACTCAGGAACTTTAACCCTTCACGAAAAAGAATTATCGCCGGCCGAGACACTTTTTAGGTCGCTTTCTCTTAAAAGAACACTCCACAAAAAAAAAAAAAAAAAAAAAAAAAACTCCAACACACACCAAGTTTTCCGTTAAGCGCTCTCTTTAAAGTCCTTAACTTAAAAAAAACGATTCACTTCATTTTGTACTAAAATACCTCTCCAAAAACTACTCACATTCAATTTCTACCCACCTTTTGCAATCTACGTAGATCCTGTTCTTAAATTGTCAAACTACCTAACCAATAACTAGAGACACTCCATGCCAACTCAAATGCACCTCTACTCGACACTTCTAATCAGATATCTCTCGCAGAGCATCGCCCAAATATCCTGGATCCAGCTATGGACCTTCCCATTCTCAACCGAACATTTTATCTCGACTCGACATTATCACTTAGACTACTTTCAATACTAAATTCAACTGGCGACCTTTATCTTCTCAACCCAATATTCTAACTCACCTCCATCATTTGCAACCTCCTCCAATACTGAATTCCATTGGCGACCTTTACTTTCTCAACTCGACGCCACTCTTACCTTACAGTTTAATTTATTATTATTGTTTTTTTTTTAATTGCTTCCTAAGGTAAAAGGTGACATGTCCAAAGAATTGAATTAAAAAAAAAATAAAGAATTCGAAAAACCTTATTTTTGAAAGAGATATCCTGATTTTACAAATCAGCAAAACTCCCTTTGGATTACATGGGAAGGGAGAAAGGAGGGTATCTGTCTTCGAAGGATCCTTAAGCTAAAGCTGTCACAATTTTTTTTCTCACATACTAACATAATTATTTTCTAAAAACAGTCAAATCGTGTTCTGGTTCTTCCAAAACATGTAGATCCATCGAAAACCGGGAGTAGAAAGTTTATATAAATCTAATACTTTATTCTATTGAATACAGAAAAAAGTATAACTTTTATAGATTTCATTAACTTTTATAGAATATAATTTCATTTAATTCAACTTATTTCCAGTCAACCGTATACAGAATTTAATTAATTTAAAGCGAGCTAAATATAAACTAATATATTCTTCCGTATAAATAAATTACATCCGGCGAGACGGGAAGAAAATTAAATTTTTCATTGCCGTATTTCTTCCTGATGAAAGGAAACTGTAGAATTATGCTCTGTCCGGCTAGATACGTAGAATTGATTTGCCAAGAAAATTCAGCTGTCTTCTATTCTGAACTAAAATTACACATTTGGAAATTGTTCCGTCAAAATTTTACAAAGTTCGGGAAAATTAAACCTATTTAAATTTTAATTTAAAATATGATTTTATCTGAACTTTAAATGGATTCGAAATTGATGTACTTACAACTTATTCTAAAACTTGTGTTGTAACTGACAATATTTGAATAAATTTAAATAAAGATTCTATTTTTATTACTAAAGATTTGTAATTTTGTATTTATTTTTGTATTATTTACTACTAGCAAACCCGTGTGAAATATTCGCATTTTATTTCTTTTCTTATTTAACTTTAAAAGTTGAAACTCATAAATGTTATACCAATTTCACCACCTAATTAAAATTCTAATTTACAAGAAGCCAAGTTATTATTAAAAGCAAATTAATATTGTACAATAGTGAAGCCAAAATCATTCAAAGAAAGGTTTCCAAATAAAATTCATGGTCTACGACCCAATTTTCATACTTCAGGCAGTACAGTTTTAATATAGGACTCCCACGACGCCTTTTAAAGTTTTGTCGTCATGTTGACGTCATGCTGGCTTTTTATTTGTTTTGTTTTGTTTGTTTAAAAATAAATAAATAAAATAAAATAAAATAATTCCTATTTTGATTATATTTCTTATTATTGTGTTTTTTAGTCAATTCTTAGTCAACAAAAGTTCATACTTTAGTCAACAAAAGTTCAACTTTAGTCAACAAAAGTTCATATTCTGTATATATCTTTAAAATATCGCTAAGTTTAAAAGGACGCTTGCAAAGATTCTGAAGAAACAACTGTTAAAAATATATTTTTTCGTAAAATAATCTCATCAGACGAATGTCGTCATTTTTTCTTATTAGTCCATTGAGCAAAGTCCGCGTGCTTAAATATTGTCCATGTATAAATATTATTTTTTTTATTCTCGCGTATCGTATCGTATCGACAAAAAATAATTGAAACTGGTCCACGTTAGAGAAATATTATATAGATTATTATTATTATTGTTTTAAAGAACATTTCTTTGAATTCATTTTGTTAAAGAATAATTTGTCGTTGAAGTATATAAATATTCATATAATTTTCTGCGGTTCAGAATTAAATTTTGTAATATTTAAAGATTAAAATCTTAATTTCATATATCGTAAATGTATTTTATCGCGGTTTGTATAAATTTGAATTTCTATAAGTGAATGATAAGTGAAATAGAAAAAAAATCTCAAAATCCGTATTTTAAGTCAAATAGGCTATGTTATATTAAGTTAAAATTGACAATAGGCAAACTGAGAAACACATATTATAAAATTACTAAACAAATTTCAGTTAAAATTGAAAGTCCTCAGGTCAAAATTTTTAAAATTTGTAGCGTTTGTCTATGTCATGCATGCAGAGATATTCTGACCAAATAAACTGCACAAATTTCCAAGTACTGCAGTACTCCAGAGAATGTAACATAATGCTTTATACGTGCACTTTTGTATCAAGCAGTTCTTTTTCCTTCTCCCTGAGATAAAATAAAATAAAATACAGGGACACCGACAGTATTCAAAATAAGAATAATTTTAAATATTGTTTGCGTTTATATTGTATATTGAGGAATAAAAACTTTGAAAATAAACACTATAAAATCTAAAAGCACACAATAATTGTTTTAGTTAAAATAATTATTCATTAGGTGAAAAAAGTAGGCATAAATGTGGCATGGAAGCAACAATATACACATACTGCACTTGTATCTATTTTATCTCGCCTAATGTAAGATTGGGCAAATTTAATTTATTTTGGCATAATATTTCGGTAAATTTTAAGAAATATTTTTGTATATTTAGAATATGCATGTTTACATATTATTCTAAAAACTAAAGCAGATATATCACTCGAGTTTCAGAAATTATTTTAAGAACTGTGAGTAGGTTATTGACAACTTTAATGTTATCGTATATTATTTATTAAAATTGTTTTACTTATTTGGCATAAGTTGAAAATTTGAATAGCAATATTTTATGTATTTAAAAACTGGAAAAAATAAATAAATAAAATTATCACATACAGCTATGATTCAAGGCATCATGCCAGATATACTGTATTTGATTTATGTGATGAAAACTAGTTTATTGCATGTATCTGAATAAATTACAACAAAAAGTAGTCATCCTTCTCCAAAGAAGCAATAAATGAAATCATGCTATATAAGACAGTTAAGATTTAAGAATTTAACTAGAAATGTCTGCACATAGTAAAGATTAATAACGCATTATATTTATTAAGTTTATACTACTAAGTAAGAGCATCTTTCGAGTTGAATTTAAAGATTTATTAACAAACACATATTACGATGCCTGAATAGAATTTTATAAAAGCCTTGGTAAAACTTCTGCTTCAATTTGTGCAAAATTTTAAGTCTGCACATAGTAAAGATTAATGACATATTATATTTATTAAGTTTATATTACAAACTAAGAGCATCTTTCGAGTTGAATTTAAAGATTTATTAATCAACACATGGTATGATGCCTGCATAAAATTTTATAAAAGCCTTGGTAAGACTTCTGCTTCCTTTTATGCAAAATTTTATGCAAATTACTTTTACAGTACGTATATCTAATAAACTACTGAAGTTCTTACCGTTTATTAAATTCAAAAATTTAAGGACATTTTCCAGGCAATCAGCTCATGCGTAAATTTAAATTATAAAGAATAAAAACATATATAAGTAGATTAAACTATGGATTTTATGATGAGATAAATGAAACCTATCTATATGAATAAAGCAAAGAGTTTATCGGCGGAACACGTCCAGGCGGACCCCTTCTGTTTTTGATTGGTGTAGATTTAATTACTTTGGTGATGAAAGTTGGCCATTTGTTTTAGTAAAAACTGATGAAGTTTTTTAAAAGGTACTGCATAGATGTTATACTTTTTTAAAAGAGCTCTAAAAATTGTTATTTTTTTGTGCGGACACTATACACATCAAGTTATTAAATTTAAAGATATTACGTGGCAAAGTTTCACAACGCGATATCATTCAAATGCTTTTGATGAAGGTTGGCCATTGTTTTAGTAAAAACTGATGATTTTTTTGAAAAGATATTGCACAGATGTTGTATTTTTGCAAAAGAGCTCTAAAAACTGTTCATTTTTTGTGAGGACACTATGTACATCAAGTTATTATATTTAAAGACATTACATTGCAAAGTTCACAACGCGATATCATTCGATTGCATATATCTTAAAATAAGAGTTTAATATTAAACAAAAAATAGTCTAATAGTAAAGAATAATGGATACATTTTTAAAAATTATCTGTTTTGAAATTCTAAAAGCTGCAGTTTTTAAATTACAGCGTAATTATTTTCCATACATAATACATTAAATTTGTAAACAATTGTTCATTCATTCTTGAGAATCATTCATATAAGACCATAGAGCAATGTAGTAAAACGAGTGCGAAACGGGAGAAATATTTAATTTGATTTAATTTGCAATATGTTAGTTTGAATTTTTGACCTTGAAAGGAATTTTTAATTATGTTACAAAGCCCAAAATGTGATACAAAAAATAAATAGTGATTCAATTCTTTTGAAAATTCATTTAAATTTAGTGACCAGCAAAGTGGACGTAATCTGCTAGTCATAAATATGTAAAATAATGGATTGGGATCTAATACGGTCAAGCGTATACGTTCAAGCGTCTAGTGAGGTCTAATACGGTTTTGAGTACAGAAGAAAAAAAAAAAGATATAGCACAAAAAAGTGATTTATTAGAAGGATTTATTAAAGGGGAGGGCGGAAAGAAAAATTTACTACACTTAAAATTTTTAATTAACTTACGCAGAAATGTCAAGTACAAAATTGACATTTGTTTGTAAAATTTTAATACTTTTGTGTAATGTTTATAACAGTTAGTCTATTAAATTGTTTTACAGAAAACTGTAAGTCAATCAAATATGAATCTACGATATATCAAAGAATAAAATACTTGTGAAACACTTTCAGTGTCACTTTCAATTACAGTTTCAGATAGGTTTCATTAAATTTCTTTAATAAAGAAAACAACTATGTGATAGTTCATATAATTAGAAAAAAAAAATTGTGAAAATTACTTTTTTTGGCATTTTGCTTAATGTTTTTAGTGCATTAAAAGAATAAAAAATAAATAAATAATTTTTTTTTACATTAAAATTAGGATATGCAATGAAAACCTGCCAATATTGCATATTTATTGTAGCCTTGCTAGTACCCGCCTTCATTTCATGTCACTTTTTGTCGAGAGTAGTTTTCTTCTTATTTAATCGTTATTGCAACCTTGGAGAAATTTACAAAAAAAATGTGGTGTGAAATAAAATGCAAGTAGTAAGCGTTCTACTGAATACATTAGGAAAGGTGTTATAAGAACTTTGTAAATTGTACTTTTGCAAGTATTTTCAATTTTTAATGTATATTTTTCTTTTCTCTCTTTTTTTTTCTCCGTGTAGGATCAAAATTGTGATCAAAATAGGAATAAATAGGATAGGTCAAAATAGGGAGGTCAAAATAGGATCAAAATTTGTATTAACAATGTCTCCGGACCACCTCTAAGGGTGAGTCTCAAACCATCGACAATTGCCCATTGCGCAGTACTAGTGCGAAGTAAAACCAAATCAACCAATCAACCTATTCTTTTTTTACCGAACATACATATGTAAAGAAAATATTGTAATCACGATAAAAATTCGACTTTGAGGTTTTGATGTTTCTAAACGTTTTGAGGTGCCATGGGTTAATTTTTGCCATTTTTACGGATATGTATATGTATGTATGTATGTTTGTGTGCGTTTTTGTCAGCGAACATGATAGCTTCTAAATGCTTTGATCGAATGAGCTCAAAGTTGCTACGTAGGTATAGATCACCGAAAAACCCTACTGATTTTGGCGAATCTAGCACTCATAGTTTTTTTTTTTTTTTTTTTTTTTTTTTTTTTTTTACAGGGACACGAAGAAAACTTCTTTATCATTATAGTCTGTGGGCTCAAGTTATTTAAATATCGGTAGCGTCTAAACGCCTTATTCGAATGAACTGAAAATTTATACACTTATTATAATTCACAGTGGCACGAACTGTATAGGTTTTGAAGAATCTAGCATCACAGTTTTTTTACAAGGAAAAAACAAAAAATGTTTTATCACTATGACCAATGGGCTCAAATTATTTCAAATGGAATTGTGTTAAATTAAAGAGCATACTATATGAAGAAAACTACCTTAGCACCCTATTGTAATTTTCTTTTTTGTTTACTTAATGACTTCTCTTGCTTTAATTTATTTATACAACCTTTAATTATTTAATGTTCGGAAAGTAGAGTAGAGTCTCCAGATTTTGTAGATAGAAATTTATTTTGTTGTTAATGGATAAATAAATAAATAAAATATGACATTCAAAAATTTTTTAGACAGATGATTTCATATCAAGAATTATTGGCTAACAAAAGAAACTTTTAAAAAATAAATACTTCATAATTTTATTGGGTAGTATGTTATTTAATTTATGTGTATATCACTCATTTATCTAGTTTGAGGAATTTTACAACCATCACAAGTTTTCAATCTAAAAATATCTTCAAACTTTAAGCCGAGATCTATAAAATCTATACTTTTCCATTTAAAATAGACTCTCCCCACTCAAAAAAAAAAACAAACAAAAAAAACAAAAAAAAAAACCTATTCAACATACGTATCTATCTCAAATCTTTTATGTTCTCTTTTTTTAAAGGTTTTATTGTTCTTATATCTCCATCAGATAATCTTCTTTTAAAACTGTAATGAAAGAAAAAGTTGTTTTCGCATTTCGGCTAATTTATATCTTTTTTTAAGAAAGTGGATAAAATTTTATTTTTCTTTGTTATTACTTTCTTCTATATTCAATAGAAGAAAGTATTGGATTCGTAAAAATTTTCGACCACGGGTTTTTGATGGATTTACATGTTTTGAGAGCTGTAGAACACGATTTGACCATTTTTAGAAAATGTCTGTGTGTGTGTGTGACAAAATTTTGTAGCAATTGCATCTCAAGAACTACTGCACAGAATTTCATACAAATTGGTATGTAGTTGCACATTGACCTAAATTAGTGCCTATCAATTTTTGTTAAAAATTGTCTTACAGGTTGCGTTGCCATCTCGCTTTTTCTAAATTTTTAACATGATGGTATAGGACAAAATTTTGTATAAATGGGCATAAAGAAAATTATTTTTTAATAATCATTATGAAATTTAAAAGAATTATTTATAATAGGGATAATAAACTGGATTTTTTTTTTTTTTTTTTTTTTTTTTTTTTTTTTTTTGTATATGTAGGGCATCGAATCCCCTCCTGGGAACGGAAGTCCCCCCTCAAGGGGCATAAATTTTCATGATGGGTATATTTCAAAAGAGCTCGCCAATATCTTTAAAATGAATGGTTGAACCATCGATCAGAGATAATTTAAAATAAAATTATCGATTTTTTTTTCATTTTTAACAAAATAATAATAATAATAATAATAAATAAATAAATAAATAATAATATTCTTTAACCACATTTCTTGCGACCATGGAAGCCTCTGCGCAAGTGCGGATTGAACGAGTCTAGTGTTAAAATAGGGGTGACTGAGAGAAAACAAGCGATAAGGGAACACCGAATAACTGGATGTTTGCCAAATAACTATCTCTCAGCCAATTTTGCATCCCTCGAAACTTTTGGACTCGGCCTCACAGCTAGTCGTAGGAAACGTGGTCGCACTATAACAATAATATATATATATATATATATATATATATATATATATTTAAATGTAATATTGAGAATAAAATGAATTTTTTTTTTGGATAGTTAGTGTTATACTACTTCTCTAATATGGAAATCGTACTGCATTGTCATGGAAAGTAATTTTATTAAATAAGGATTTTAATAAATTATTTTTACTGAGTGAATTCGCATAGGAAAATATAGAAGAAAGTCATGTGGTGGCCACAACATTCTAGTTCTTAAATGGTATAGTTTGAAAAATTTTAAATATTTTTATTCTTAAAAATGAGTATAAACAATTTCTTTTAAATGATTTAATTTATTGATAAAATTCCGTTAAGCTATTTAGATGTTTATTCATTTTATTTTTATTTTATTTTACCCATACACAGGGTAATCGAAAAGTCACAGAAAAAAATAAAAAAAATTATTATTCAAAAAGTAATGAACGTAGCACTATGCGATTTTCATTAAAATGCGAAGAAAAACATGGGATATTATTTTAGGTAACAAAAGATTTATTAGCCAATTAGTTTTGATTTTCTTAACCAACCGCCTTAATTATAAAATTAAATTTTTACAGTGGCGAAGAGCATTCAACAGCGAAATTAGGACTATAAATGCTCAATGTGATGGCCGTCATTTATTAGAATGACCGTCAAAAGTTGCGCACTGGAAATTCTCCTGGAAAAGGCTTCAGTATTCGATATATGCTGTTATTCGATCAGGTGGATCTGTTAAAAATGTGAGAGGATACTGTGGAAACAACGCGATATATTAATGAAAAATTCAACTAATATTGTTTCTTATATATATATATATATATATATATATATATATATATCCCATGCATTTTTGTACATTTTAGTGAAAACTGCACAGACCTACTGTCAGTACTTTTTGAATAGCATATTTTTTTATTTTGTCTTTGATTTTTGGATCACCCGGTATAGGGTAGAGAAAGTATTGTTTTTAGGTGTGACATTTTTTAAAAAGAGATTTTGTTATATTTACACATTTTGAGACGCACTGATTACGAAAGTCCAATTTTTTTCTGTTGATCTGTATGTATGTATGTTATCAGCATAACTTAAAAATAATAAACTCCAAGAAATTCATATTTGGCATTTTGAAGTTCGCATCAGGTTGCCACTTAAAGGGGGGGGGGGGGCTCAAACAGAATTATATATCAAATAAAACTGTTCCTAAATCTATTTTAGGTTATTTTAAAAGTACATTCAACTTTATTATCTTACCCTATTGATCTTTAAGACTTAACACACAATCTATCTTTTTACAGTACTAAATTTCAGGGTAAGAGAAAGTCGTGTGAGTGATACACCAGGTTATTTTAGTACTATTAATATATTTGTTGAATTTATACTTTCTTCTTAAATTTAATTCTGTTTTATGCAGAATTTTATATCTATATTACTCAGAAAATAAAAATAGGCTTAGGGTTATTATTATTATTATTATTATTGTTATTATCATGTTTTTTTTCAATGAAACCATCATTAAAATCACATATTATTTTGATTCTGTTGTTTTAATTGCTGCAATTTCATCTAATAAAAATAAAAATATATAAACTGCGATTTTTTTTTTTTTTTTTAATTTACGATTTCTAAACTAGATAAATAGCGACGCAGAGATAATTTACGAAGATACATTAATTTGAATATCCCTTGTTACATAGTTTAAATATATCTTTGGTTATCAGCATTTCTTTCTTTTTTTATCTTGAAAGGAAAACTGGAGAAGAGAAAACGTTCCTGAAATTCACGGAAAAGAATTTATTAAGAATAATCCATCACAAGCTCTTTTGGATAACCTTAGAGAGTTTAAATCCCTTGAGAATTTCAAAAAGCGCAGCTATAGTCTCACGTTCTACCTCTTTAATTATAAAGCTTTGTTTTTTAAGAAAAGCACGTGAAATCATTAATCAAACCTGAAACAAAATTCTGAATTAGGCATATGTCGGGGAGGAGGGGAATGGAGAAGGTGCGCACATCTCAACTGATTAGGAACGGCGCTGAGCAGTGTTGTTTCAGTCGCCTTTCGAATCCGGACGAGGTACGAGGTATCTCAAGACTTTGAAATAAAATCAGAACTATTAAAACATTCTAATCGTATTCATAATAGTTCCAGTAATCATTCTTAAATATGAATAAAAATTCGTAATTAAGTATTCAAGTCAAATAAAACGATTCTTCAAATGTCGAATTATAGTCTACTAATTTAGTGGTGTGTCGTTAATATTCGGAATACTGGCAGAGGGGGTAAGTAGAATTAAACTTATTCTCATTTAATTAATATGCATGTTACTCTGATTTGTAATAAAGTAAAAGTTGCAGAATTTGAATTTAATATAAATTCGTTAGAAATTCTTAATCTGAGTTTCTAAATTTAATCAACCCTAATTCGAAATTCATAAATTGATACTTAGTCGAAATTCTTTAGTGGCTTCAAAGCCATAGTGGTCCGTCGATTCACGGAGGCTTAATTACCTATTAATTAGATAATTAATCGTAATTCGTTAAATTTAAAAAAAAAAAATTGTAAATTGAAAAAATTCTTTTGTTTACGTAGGAATAAATTATCTGTATAAGAACTTTAAAGTAAATTAAAATTAATTTGTTGAAATAAGTCATTAATACAAGGTTAAATTGTTTTGATGTAAAACGTAATTCAAAGTAGTTTCGCTTTCATGCTTACGTAGAAGTTTTGTTTTGAGAGAAAACGTAATTCAAAATAGTTTGGTTTTCAAACCGAAAGTTTCGGTTTGGAATTTCAGAAATAAACTTTCATGTTAAATAATTGTTGAATAAATGAGTGTATGAGAATGAAAAGGGTGCATTTCATATTTTATTAGTTTATTTATTTCAGTAAAAAAAAAAAAAAAAATCTATTCTATTATGAGTTGTTTCTTTTCATTTGTTCTTATTTTTTTTTTTTTTCATATTTTACTTCCTGGTCTGCAGAATAATTTAATTCGATCGATTAATTCATATTTAAATTTAATTAATTGTAATTACTTTGCTCAAAATATGGGTAGAAAGGGAAGAACAAGGGCGAATGACGCCGAACAGAGTGCGTTGTTCCCAAAATCTAATGAAGTGATAAAATTTGAAAATGTAATTAAAGAAATAGAATTTATAAAATCGAAAGTCAGTGATTGTGATAAAGGCGATCAAGCCAGATTAAAAATCTTAAAAGATAAGGTAAATGCACTGGAGGTTAAATTCGAGGAAATAGTTACAAATTTTTCCGAAGAGGAAAACGATGAAAACTCTGAAGAGGTGTTAAAGAATAGGGACACTCTGTTAGAATTATCCGTTGTATTAGAGGGTAAATCGCAATCAAATACTCCAAATGTAAATAATGATGCACGTACCAAACCCGGGACTTCTGTTAATTCGCATATTAGTCTTCCCAAACTTGAAATTCCTTATTTTTACGGGGATAATGAATCTTGGTTGTCATTTAAAAATTTATTTAAATCATCTATTCTGGATAATGACAGCCTTAGTGAGGTTGAAAAGCTACAATACCTCCAATCGTGTGTAAGAGGTAGTGCATCAAAACTTATTCGTGGATTTTCGTTACAATCGGAAAATCTTAAACACTGTTGGGAAATTCTTACTCAGCGCTACGAAAATAAACGTCAATTAGCTATAACTCAAATAAATAAAATCTTTTCAGTAAAAGTAAACAAAGCGGATGATCCTAAATCGTTTTTCAATTTAATAGATACTTGTAACGAAGCGGTGCGAAATTTATCGACCCTCGGATTGGAATCTAATCCTCTTAGCGATCTTATTCTTATAAATTTCATGATCTCAAAATTGGACTCATCCGTTAGGCATAGGTGGGAGCTCAGTCTAGAGAATACGCAAACTATTCCCGATTTAAATTCGTTTCGTACATTCATTGAGAGGGAGGCGTCGAGTCAAACAAAGCTTGAAAATAAACCAGGGATGTTTAAGAAGCCAGTTGAAGGTAGTAGTGTAAAAAAATCTTGTGTCAATAATTCAATAATAGTCAAAGAAAATAAATGCGTCGCCTGTTCTCAAGTACATCAATTGTTTAAATGTCCCAAATTCAATCGAATTAGTGTTCAGGAGCGATGGGACTTAGTTAAATCAAAATCACTGTGTGAAAATTGTTTGCGAACTAATCATCAAGTGCGTCAATGTAGAATTAATATTAAATGTAAAGTATGTGCAGGTTCACATCACACTCTTCTGCACATTTATACACAGAATTCTGCAGATCAGGGAGGCGGCCTTGTTACTACGTCGGTGGCCAATAGTTCCCAATCTAATGCAAATTTTAGTAACCAAAAGGTGTTATTGGCTACTGCCCTTATAAAGGTTAGGTCACCTAACGGTAAAATTATTCAATGTCGGGCGTTAGTTGATAGTGCCTCACAAAATAGTCTCATAACAAAGGAGTGCGTTGAGAAGCTAAATCTGCCTTTGTTTGGCACTTCTCATCGACTTATAGGCATAAACGGTCTTTCCGCAGAAACTGTTTTGAATTTTACGGAATTCTCATTCTCGCCATATTTCGCTAACGAGTATAGGAACCTGAAAGCGCTAGTAGTAAATAGGGTTACTACCCCTCTGCCAAATTTCCGGGTGAAAACGACGTCTTGGCCACATACAAAAAATCTGCAGTTGGCTGATATGAATTTCTTCAAGCAACAACCAATCGAAGTATTATTAGGCGCAGATATTTTTGCGTCACTAATTTGTGGCACACCAGTATCGGGAAGGCCAGGAGAACCATCTGCCATTCCCTGTTCACTTGGGGTACTTACTCAGTGGCCCCCTCTCAAGGGATGGAATGGAACCAAAATCAACATATAGCTCCTCGTTACACTGCCTTAACTTGAACGATTTTTTTGACAATCAGCCCATAATATCTTCTAAGAGTGAAACCGAAGCCGATCCGGCAGAGGAACTATATAAATCTTCCACCAAGCGCAACCCCGAAGGTCGCTATGTGGTGAAATTACCCCTCCATGATGAGATAGCTTTAGGTGAAAGTGCCAATTGTGCACTAAAATTGTTTAAACGGCTTGAAAATCGATTTATTCAGAACCCTAATCTTAAACAGGAATATTGTAAGTTTATGTGTGAATACTCAGACTTAGGTCATATGACTTTACTAAGGGCTGAAGAACTTAATCGCCAACCCAATTATTATATGCCCCATCATGGAGTTATAAATGAAAATAGTAGCACTACGAAACTACGGGTAGTGTTCAATGCGTCGGCCGTAACTACAAATGGCAAATCCCTGAACTCTAACTTGCATAAAGGGCCCAAACTCCAATCCAGCATTTTTAGCAATCTAATTAGATTTCGTTTAAATAAAGTCGCCCTCTCGAGTGATATCGAGAAAATGTTTCGACAAATTCTAGTCGCAGAGCCTGATACAGACTTTCAAAGAATATTTTGGAGGGCCAATGTTTCAGATCCACTCAGAGTGTATAAATTGAATACAGTTACTTATGGCACAGCCTGTGCTCCATTTTTAGCCCTGCGTACCATATTACAGCTATTAAACGATGAAGAACCCAATTTTCCCGTAGCTGTGCAGGCTGCCCGCAACAACCTGTATATGGACGATTTCCTTGGAGGGGCTGAAACAATCGAAGCCGCTCAATCTTTGGTCACAGACCTTCAGGCATTATTTAATGCTGGGGGCTTCAAGCTGCGAAAATGGGCTTCAAATTATGTGGAAGCTCTAGTTCAAGTCCCAGAACCTCTAAAATCAACAAATCAGGAATTATCCTTAAACCCCGATCAATCCCAACGTATTTTAGGACTAAACTGGAATTTAACATCGGATACACTGCAGGTTGACGTCAACACAGAAGAAAACGTCAAAACCAAAAGACAATTATTGTCCGTAATTGCACGCATCTTCGAACCTTTGGGTCTGTTATCCCCTGCCACTATTCTTTTAAAATTGCTTCTACAAGATGTTTGGAAGCTAAAACTTGGTTGGGATGATCCTTTACCACCAGACATTCAAAACAGGTGGAACGAATTTTATGAAAAAATTGCTTCCTTTAAGGCCATGTCAGTACCCAGATTTTTAGACCTGAAATCCGAACCTATGTACCAGATTCTGGGATTTTGTGATGCGTCAACAAAGGCATATGCTGCCGTAATTTATATACGCCCAAGTCAGAACTCATCTTTAAGATTGATTGCAGCTAAAACCCGTGTAGCTCCTTTAAAACCCATTACCTTGCCTAGGTTGGAGCTATGCGCGGCTGTATTACTATCGGAACTTTTGTCAGTCGTCCAGAGCTCGCTGGATTATCAGGTTGAGGAAATTCTCCTATGGACAGACTCAACAATCGCCCGTAGTTGGATCTTAAATCCGCCCTTAAAGGGCAACACATATGTCCTACACCGAGTAAACAAAATTAGAGCTCTCACAGACACAACATCATGGTATCACTTACCAAGCAAACATAACCCAGCAGACTGTGCAACCCGTGGGCTGTTACCCGACAAATTAAACCACTTTAACTTGTGGTGGTCTGGACCTGATTGGTCAAAGATTCCGGTCTCAGATCACGAGTCCAAGATTGCTACCTCAGTCCCATGTACAATTGTGGGAATTCCTGGACTAATAGAGTCAACTCCAATGCATGAATCCGTTATAGAGGATTTGGTTTCAAAATTTTCATCAAGTAATAAACTTTTTCGTGTAATTGCATTTATGAAGAGGTTTATTTATAACAGTAGAAATGCTACAAAATTGAAAGGACCAGTCTCAGTACAAGAAATTTCAGAGGCTAAAAACCTTGTGATTAAATGTGTACAACAAAGGTCCTTTGCTTCAGAAATCGCCCTTTTGCAGCGTGGCAAACCCGTTGCAAACAACAGTAAATTGACAACCCTCAATGTGTTTATTGATTCCGAAAATCTATTAAGAGTGGGAGGTAGAATTGACAAAAACATCACTCTGCCCTATGATACTAAACATCCAATACTCATACCTAAAAATCACCCTTTTACATCGACATTAATAAGACATTTTCACACGTATAGTCTTCATGGAGGTGTCGACCTAGTATTAAATCTCATTCGCCAGTCTTACTGGATTCCTGATGGTAGATCCACTGTGAAAAAAGAGCTTCGTAAATGTGTCACTTGTGCCAAAATCCAACCGACCCCAATTCAACCAATGATGGGTGACTTACCCAGTGCAAGAGTCAATCCTTGTAGACCCTTTCAACATGTCGGAATTGATTATGCAGGCCCTATTCAAACAAAATGTGAACATAAACGAACAAAAACAAAATTTAAGTCCTATATTTGCCTATTCATCTGCATGAGCACCAAGGCAATTCATCTCGAATTAGTCACGAGTTTATCAACTGAACATTTTTTATATGCCCTACAAAGATTCATAGCGCGTCGAGGCTATCCTTCGGACATATACTCTGATAACGGGCGCAATTTTGTGGGTGCCAATGCCCATTTAAAAGGGCTAGTAAAGCTTTCAAAAACCAATACTATTCAAGACTTTGCCACAACTAGACAAATTCATTGGCATTTTATGCCACCTTACGGGCCTAACTTTGGCGGCCTATGGGAATCTTCGGTTAAATTGGCCAAACGCCATTTACTTAAAGCGTGTAAAGGCAGTTGCCTATCGTTTGAGGAGTGTGCTACGATTCTCACAACTATTGAGTCTTGTTTAAATTCACGACCCTTAGTCCCACTTTCCACCGAGCCCAATAATTTCTTAGTACTTACACCAGGACACTTCTTAATTGGGGCTCCGCTTCTCCAGCTTCCTGAACAATCTTTTAACCAAACTAATGCATTTTGTACCAGTTTTTCTTCCAGATGGAAACTCCTTCAGCAGATCAAAAGGTCCTTTTGGAGCACCTGGGCAAAGTCTTATTTGACTTCACTCCAGTCAAGAGAAAAATGGAAGAGTGGTAATACGCATCTGCAACCTGGTCAGCTAGTCCTGGTGTTGGAACCTTCTATTCAGCCAGCTCAGTGGAAGTTAGCACGCCTTCTGGAAGTCCATCCGGGTGAGGATGGAATTATTAGAGTGGCTACCCTGAAGACGCCATCGGGAATCATCAAGAGACCCGTGAATCGAATCGCCAGTCTGCCATGCTCAGCCCCCCCCCCGGAGGATGTCGGGGAGGAGGGGAATGGAGAAGGTGCGCACATCTGAACTGATTAGGAACGGCGCTGAGCAGTGTTGTTTCAGTCGCCTTTCAAATCCGGACGAGGTACGAGGTATCTCAAGACTTTGAAATAAAATCAGAACTATTAAAACATTCTAATCGTATTCATAATAGTTCCAGTAATCATTCTTAAATATGAATAAAAATTCGTAATTAAGTATTCAAGTCAAATAAAACGATTCTTCAAATGTCGAATTATAGTCTACTAATTTAGTGGTGTGTCGTTAATATTCGGAATACTGGCAGAGGGGGTAAGTAGAATTAAACTTATTCTCATTTAATTAATATGCATGTTACTCTGATTTGTAATAAAGTAAAAGTTGCAGAATTTGAATTTAATATAAATTCGTTAGAAATTCTTAATCTGAGTTTCTAAATTTAATCAACCCTAATTCGAAATTCATAAATTGATACTTAGTCGAAATTCTTTAGTGGCTTCAAAGCCAGCATAGATTGTGTTACATAGTATACTAATTATAAAATACGTTTTGAGTTTGCTTATCAGGAAAAAAAAGCGGTTTAAAGAATTTGACAAGGAAAGAAAAATTTTGAAAATTAAAATGTTTAAATATTTTTATAACAGATGCAATTAAATTATATGGAAAAAAGGGTTTCAAATATAAATTTTAAATGTAAATATATATTTTTTTATTATAATATTTCATTTAGACTAAATCTAAATATCGATACTGAATTTTTTCCTTATTGAGATATATACTCTATAGCAAAAAAAAAAAAAAAAAAAAAAAGAAAAGAAAAGAAAAGAAAAAGTGACGCACCAAGAAGGATTAATGCAAACCGGACACAAATGGACGTGCATACAGGTTTTGATGGAATCAAGCATCAATTAATCATTATCGTGGATCCTACGTGCAACTGGTATTTCAGTGACTTCAAATACCCTTAATAGGCGGCTCAGTTAAATGGGGTTGAGCTCAGTCCCTGGATCTCTCTTCCACTGAGGACGTTTGGAGCATCATAAAAGGGGTCCTACAACCAGATCGGGATTTTACCAATCTAACGCAACAATTGGACGTAATTCGGCACGATACTTCACAGGAGCACATCTGCCAACTCTATCAATTAATATCAATCCGAATAACTGCGTACATAAGGGCCAGGAGTGGACCAACGCGTTATTGACTTGTTTACTTTGTGAGGCCCTTTCTCTTGATTAAATCTTTCAAATTTTCTGAAACTGTAATCAATTGTTTTTCTCCACATGTACCAATTTTTGTCTCATTCAGACCACCCATTCCAACCCATCTACCAATTTTTGTCACCACTTCTTCTTGGTGCGTCGTTTTTTTTTTTTTTTTTTTTTTTTATTGTTATAGAGTGTACGAGGGTGAATCAAATATAAACGAGACTTTTGGACCTGCGCGCGCAATAGTGATGGAAGAACGTTCCGCTGTTATTGGCTGTTAGGTTGGTTAGTCAGGAGTGGGGGAAGCACGTGACTCATCATCATAGACTCGCTCAGTGTCCATCGTTACGATGTCCGAGCAGGAGGTACCTCCCTCTATTGCGCAACGTATTGTTATCAAGTTTTTAGCTGCAGAAGGTGTAAAACCGGCCGAAATCTTGAGAAGATTGACTGCACAGTTCGGGGAAGAGACGCTGTCGCGAGCTAGAGTGTTTGCTTGGCATAAACAGTTCGTGGAGGGCCGTGAACGTGTTGAAAATGAGAGCCATGACCGCAGACCCCGCACCAGCATTACAGCGGGCAACATCGACAGTGTTCGTCAACTTGTTGAAGGTGATAGGCGTCTAACAACTTCGGATATTGCAAAAGACGAGACCTTCCGATGAGAAAAGTGATTCTCCTCCATGACAATGCTCGCCCCCATACAGCAGCCCTGACCGTACAAAAATTGGAGCAACTGGGTTGGGAGACACTGGAACACCCTCCATACAGTCCAGACCTGTCTCCCTGCGACTTCCATGTCTTTGGTCCTCTCAAGGAAGCTTTGGGAGGGCAAAAATTCCACAGCGATAATGAAGTTGAAGCATATGTGCGCAATTGGCTACAAACACGACCTGACTCTTTTTACCTGGAAGGAATTAAAAAATTACCTATACGCTGGGAAAAATGTGTTTCTAAATCAGGAGATTATGTAGAAAACTAAACTATGATTGTTCGTGCGTTTAAAATCAAAATAAATATTTTAAAAAATAAGTCTCGTTTATATTTGATTCACCCTCGTATATTACATAATATACGTAGATGACTTTATCTATTTCATTCTTACAACAAAGTACAAAGTTTATGAAAGTAAAGGCACGATTATATAGTTAAGGCAGTAGTTTGAGAAAGCATCAAAATATTTCGCCAACATCTGGAATTTCCTTAAGCTTCAATGTCACAACAACTAAGAAGAATATTATATGCCGCCAGCGAGCATTTGTAGAAACTCTTTCAGGTTTCTAATTCATTGGCCAATGTGTGTATAAAGCATATATTAAATCGCACAGAAATATAAAGTTTATATTCCGTAACAATCTATTATAAAAAAAGGGCATGATAAATGCGTGAAAATATATGGAAAGTTTAGAGGAATTAATAAATTAATCAAAATAATGTATTATAATTAAATCCAAAATAAAATTTAAATTCCTGCCTTTAAAGGATAAAATATGTACTGGTACTAATCATATGCATTTTTTTAAACTAGTTTTAATCACTTAATAAATAGGGGAACATCTTCAGTTACAGGCATTCTCCGGTTGTGGGCACCCCACCTTATCTTTTAACAAAAAGCAAATATGGTGGATTTGAGTACTGACAAACATGTGTTGTGACAGTACGCAATTATTGCGCTAACACCGAATTGAATAGATGCATTTGCTTAGTAAGTGCAAGCATCGAAAAAAAGAAAAGCAACACAAAAGAAATTTCTGAATGTTTTCAATTTGCGATAAATCAAAGTGAATTAATTAAAAAATGTGAGTGTAATATATGCAGTATTGTCATGCAGTATATTCAATATATTTTGTGATGCAGTATCGAATTAAGAAAAAATTTAAAACGAAAATAGTTTTTTTCTGTCGTTATAAAAGTGATTGTCATTCCCGGTTGTGGGCACCCATTTTTCTTTCATTTAAAGCGTGTTTTTGACTTACAAATTGTCAAATATGGTCGTTTAAAACAATATAAGATGCTTTATTAGTGTTTTATGTATTTTTAGGCTTTTTTAGCCATGTCAACCCCGGAAAAGTCAATCAATCCAAAATAAATGCATTTTAAGGCGATAGTTAAAGCCATTTAGTATTGCTTAGTATATACGAAATCCATAAAATCGACTGCCTGAGAATATGGACCTCCTCGCAGCTTCTGTGTCCCTACAGAAAAAGCCTAGAAAAAGTAAAGGAACTCCACCTGTCAAACTGCTGACCAAGCGCGCTAAAAATAGGAACATAAGAGATGATGTCGATTTCTGCATTATTTGTTCGGAGCACTTGCTACCATGTCGAACAAGAGCAAATTCAATCAAATGCAACGAGTATGATCGTCTGGTACATTTGAAATGTGCCAATATGTATGAAAATTGTTTTATTTACAAGCATTGCACTTCTGATTTGAAGGATGAAGAAGATGACGAATAAAATTGGAAAAATGGCATTTTCTGTTATTATTTCGGCCACTGAATCCTTAAAAAATGAATAAATTTTGTTGTTTTCTGTATTTATGGTGGTTTTTCTTATTATTTTCCCACTTTTAGCGGATTTTTCAAGTGTGCCCACAACCGGGTACAAAATTTTTTTTTGCAAAAAATGATCACTTCACAAAATAGGTAATAATTTTTTTTTGGTTGATGGAATCAATAAAGTTACTTTATCAAACGTTAGCTAATGGTTCTAGCTTTCCATTGGTATGCATATATTTGCATAATATCTATTCTTTCAAAAGTTATAAGCTAAAATCAAAACTGCGCCCACAACCGGAGATGTTCCCCTGTATATTAACCATTTCAATAGTAATTAACTAGTATGCTGTAGCCGCCAGAAATTTTGTTTCATTTGCATTCCCGATTCAAAGTTAAATTTTAATATTTTCATTCATATTTCCTCAAATTATTATTATTATTAATGATATTTCATTAGAATCCAGTATTTTACTTACCTCAATTTCAAGAGTTTATTTTTATATACATATACAGGATGTTTAAATACCACGTTCCAGAACTTCTAGCAGAAGTAAAGTACATCCTGGCGATTCGGATTCATATAGCAATACGCGTTTGGAAATGTTTTCCTCGCGCGGTGGTATACAAAGAAACATCAGGAAAAAAAAAAAAAAAAATGCACGTTAGTAAATATTCGTTTTAATAAATAATGTACAACATTTAAATTTAATATATTGATTGGTTTCCATAGGTGATATTTATTAGTTACTTTGGAAGTATGTGTAAGGCTCTAGGGGCTGTATATTTATCGCAAATATGCATTGAATCACATTTTATCATTGACACATATATATTGTAACGTTTCTAAAAATGTTTCCCGTTTTTTCATTTTTTCTCGATGCCAAAATATTTTCTTTAATTTTCTTTTCTTTCCTTTTTTTTTCCCCTTACACCATGTATAATAATTAATTTTCCTTTGTGGCGAATTTTTGACACGATACTTTACCTACCCGCAGTTGGGTATAAATACAAATTGTTTTTGACAAAAAAGATTTTTTTTCTACGCGGGAAAAAAAAATCGCATTCAGTATATAGTTATAATCACTAATAAATACCAATTCAAAAATATTTCAGAACATTGAAATAATTTTATTTTATAATTATTATATAATAGAAGTTTAACAAAGAAGTTGTGTGATATCAAAATATTCAACTTTCTTTTCGGAAAAACTAGACGATATAAACATTTTTCTAAAATAAAAATTGAAATATACATCCGCATTACGCTAATTAAATAGTCTTGGCAGAAACACTCTTTGTTATTAAATAAAATATTTGACTTGTGCGTGTGTGCGCTTTTTCTACAGCTTTTGTTTTTTTCCACTTAACCAAATTAGATATTCATACCAAGTTGAAAATTAATGTGGATTTTTATCAATTTTCTAGGAATTTATTTATTTGTAGAACAATAAAATAATGAAAACTAGAACATGCACGCTAAACATTTAACATCCCCCCTCTTTTATTTCTTTCAGATAAAATAGATCAAATGAAAACTCTTTTTTTCTTCTTCCTTCTTCTAACGTCAAATTAAAACTAGTATGTTGTGGCCACCACAAGACTTTCTTCTATATTTACCTATACATATTCAATCAGTAACAATATTAAAAAAAAAAAAAAAAAAAAAGTACGATTTTTTTTTTCTAAGTTTTTTTTTTTTTTTTTTTTGTTAAAAGTGAAAAAAATCAATAACTTTGTTTTAAATTATCACAGATTTATAGTTCAACCATTCGTTTTAAAGGTATTGACGAGACCTTTCGAAAGATACCCATCTTGAAAATTTATCCCCCCCGGGGGGGTACTTCCCCCCAGGGGGGGAAGCGATGGCCCCCCATGAAGAATTTTTTTTTCCTAGTTACATACTACTATTATCAATAATTCATATTAATTTTACAATCACAAGTTAAAAACAACTCTAATTATGCACATTTGTACGAATTTTTGTCCTATGCTGCCATGTTAAAAATTTAGATAAAATGCTATCACAGCGCCACCTGTTGAGCTATTGATCCCCAAACATAATCAGCACCAGTTTATGTCGGGGACCGACTAAATACCAAGTTTGGTTAAATTACGTTAAAAAAAAAAAAAAAAAAAAAAAAAAATTGCGATATTTTTCTAAGTTTTTTTTTGTTAAAAGTAAAAAAAATCGATAACTTTGGTTTAAATTATCACAGATTTATCGTTCAACCATTCGTTTTAAAGGTATTGACGAGATCTTTCGAAAGATACCCATCTTGAAATTTTGCCCCCCCCGGGTGGGAACTTCCGCCCCCGGTGGGGGGGCAACCGATGCCCCCACATGCACAAAAATTTTTTCCTAGTTAACTACTACTATTATCAACCTGATCTTTCGAAAGATACCCAATGTGAAAATTTACCCCCCCTGGGGGGGTATTTTTCCCCTAGGGGGGGGAAGCGATGCCCCCCCATGCAGAAAATTTTTTTCCTAGTTACATACTACTATTATCAATAATTCATATTAATTTTACAATCACAAGTTTAAAACAACTCTAATTATGCACATGTATACGAATTTTTGTCCTATGCTGCCATGTTAAAAATTTAGATAAAATGCTATCACAGCGCCACCTGTTGAGCTATTGATCCCCAAACATAATCAGCACCAGTTTATGTCGGGGACCAACTAAATACCAAGTTTGGTTAAATTTCGTTAAAAAAAAAAAAAAAAAAAAAAAATTGCGATATTTTTCTAAGTTTTTTTTTGTTAAAAGTAAAAAAAATCGATAACTTTGGTTTAAATTATCACAGATTTATCGTTCAACCATTCGTTTTAAAGGTATTGACGAGATCTTTCGAAAGATACCCATCTTGAAATTTTGCCCCCCCGGGTGGGAACTTCCCCCCCGGTGGGGGGGGGAACCGATGCCCCCCCATGCACAAAATTTTTTTCCTAGCTAACTACTACTATTATCAATAACTCATATTAATTTTACAATCGCAAGTGTAAAATAACTCTCTTTATGCCCATTTATACGGAAATTTGTCCTATGCTGCCATGTTAAAAATTTGCATAAAATGCGATCACAACGCCACCTATTGAGCGATTGATCCCAAAATCTAATCAGCACCAGTTTATGTCAGGGTCCAACTATACACCAAGTTTGGTTCAATTTCATTCATCGGTTCGTGAGATACGGTGTGACATACGAAATTTTGCGATCACAGCGCCACCTGCTGGACGATTGATCCCCAAATCTTATCAGCACCATGCCCCGTCAGGTTCCAACTATATACCAAGTTTGGTTGAATTTCATTCATTAGTTCGTGAGATACGGTGAAAAATACGAAAATTTGTCCTATACTGCCATGTTAAAAATTTACATAAAATGCGATCACAGCGCCACCTGATGGGCTATTGATCCCAAAATCTAATCAGCACAATGCCCCGCCAGGGTCCAACTATATATCAAGTTTGGTTGAATTTCATTCATTGGTTCGTGAGATACGGTGAAAACACTAAACCACAGACAGACAGACAGACAGACAGACAGACAGACAGACAGACATTTTTTAAAAACTATCAATTCGTGTTCAGGACACCCCAAAACGTGTAGATCCGTCAAAAAACGGAGGTCGAAAATTTTCGCGAATCCAATACTTTCTCTATATTACATATAGAAGAAAGTAAAAAAATCGATAACTTTGGTTTAAATTATCACAGATTTATCGTTCAACCATTCGTTTTAAAGGTATTGACGAGATCTTTCGAAAGATACCCATCTTGAAATTTTGCCCCCCCGGGTGGGAACTTCCCCCCCGGTGGGGGGGGAACCGATGCCCCCCCATGCACAAAATTTTTTTCCTAGCTAACTACTACTATTATCAATAACTCATATTAATTTTACAATCGCAAGTGTAAAATAACTCTCTTTATGCCCATTTATACGGAAATTTGTCCTATGCTGCCATGTTAAAAATTTGCATAAAATGCGATCACAACGCCACCTATTGAGCGATTGATCCCAAAATCTAATCAGCACCAGTTTATGTCAGGGTCCAACTATACACCAAGTTTGGTTCAATTTCATTCATCGGTTCGTGAGATACGGTGTGACATACGAAATTTTGCGATCACAGCGCCACCTGCTGGACGATTGATCCCCAAATCTAATCAGCACCATGCCCCGTCAGGTTCCAACTATATACCAAGTTTGGTTGAATTTCATTCATTAGTTCGTGAGATACGGTGAAAAATACGAAAATTTGTCCTATACTGCCATGTTAAAAATTTACATAAAATGCGATCACAGCGCCACCTGATGGGCTATTGATCCCAAAATCTAATCAGCACAATGCCCCGCCAGGGTCCAACTATATATCAAGTTTGGTTGAATTTCATTCATTGGTTCGTGAGATACGGTGAAAACACTAAACCACAGACAGACAGACAGACAGACAGACAGACAGACATTTTTTAAAAACTATCAATTCGTGTTCAGGACACCCCAAAACGTGTAGATCCGTCAAAAAACGGAGGTCGAAAATTTTCGCGAATCCAATACTTTCTCTATATTACATATAGAAGAAAGTAATAAACAATTTATAACTGATAACAAACAGAAAAACTTATAAAATGCTAATTTTTTCACATGCAGATTTTTATTTTATCTTTACGTTTTGAACATTGAGGAAAGCATTTTAAGGAAAGTATTATAATCATGAAAAAATTCGACTTTGAAATTTTGGTTTATCCGTACGTTTTCAGGTCCGTACGTTTTTGGTACTTTTATGGGTGATGTATGTGGGTATGTGATTATGTATGTGTGTGTATGGATGTGAGTGAACACGACATCGCCTAAGCGCTTTGCTCGAATAATCTGGAGGTTGGCATATATGTTATAGACCACCGTTGCATAGAAAAATTCTTTATCATTATGGCATATAGTTCAAATTATTTAAAGTATGATAACGTCTAAATGTCTATTTCGAATAAACTGAAAATTTATATACACTTTATATAGAGCCCCATAAATAAATAATATTCCGGCGCATCACCGCCATTTTTTTGCCTCGTAAGAGGACAGCATTTCCGCTTGGCGATTTTATCGCTTCACTGGTGGTTTTAAGAAATTTTCATCTAAAAATAAAATCGACCAAAAATGATAAGCAACACAAGTAATCTGTTTCTGTTTCTTAAATAATTCATAACATTTGAAAGGGGGAAAAAAAAGAGCGTACCAATTAAAGTTGGAAAGTTTTTTCAACGACCTAATACTATCAGGACACGGAAACAAGACAACTTTGGCGAACCAAAAAAACGTCGCCAAGACTCTACAAACACACAGTAAAAAAGCGTTTCTTAAAATAATTTATGGTTATTAAAATACATATTTATATTTAAATAATACTTTTTTTTAAATTTTTTACTTTATAAATGTCAGAAATGCAAAGAAAAGTGTAAGTGAATAACAATAAAACTTACTATGCAAAGCTGTGCATTAAGTCCCGGGATCCAAGAATCTGGACGACAATTCGCAGCCCATTTTCTCCTTCTTGCATTATCCGAAGGAAACCTAAACATTTTGTATCCTTTTCTGGAGTGTTTACAGCAGTTTATTGCTGAACAACCTCCCATATTGCAGTTTATTTCACTAAAATTACGAGCAAGACGGTAGAAACAATGGATGCCGTTTGTTTATCACGCTGGGTACATGTGGCAACCCTAAGGCAAAAAAATGTCGGATGCGCCAGCTCGTATATATAGGAGCCTTAACTTTATAGGCTACCGTCTCACCCATTGTATAGATTTTGATGAATGTAGCACTCATAGTTCTTTTAAAAAGGCACAAAAAGTAATTATTTGTCATTACGGATTATAGAGAAAATTCTTTGAAATGCACGGGCGCTAAACTTTGCATTCTGTTAAAACCCTTTATCTACTGACGGTACTTTAAAGTACTATTACTTTAAAAAGAGTATAAAATCGAATTTATAGAAGAAATGTCAAAGATATTTAAAAGAAGGGAACAGATGTACCTCCCTTTAATCTCACTACAAATCATTAGACGATACATATAGCCATTTTTGTTCCATAAGGGATTTTATGGAGTGCACTTGCTGTTTTAGCTTATATATATCTTTAAATAATGCACTTTAGTAACTAAAAATATATGTTTCAAACACAATTTTTGTCTGTATCATAATGCAGTAGATAAAGGGTTAAAGTAGAAATTGGTAGGCATGTTATAGGTTTTTTTCGCAATAATCATACAGATCATATTCAGGTTTTTATTTTCTTTTTTACCGTTGTATAAAATAGAATTTTTAAACACTGCTATGTATGGGCTCAAAATTTTTAAGCTCTCTTTAGCAATGTTGAATTGTTTAAAACGCCTTATTCGAATGAACTGAAAAGTTGTATACATATTATAGGTCACCGTTGCATAAACTGTATAGATTTTGGTGAGTCTAGCTCTTATAGATCTTTACAGGGACAAAAAGTAAAAGTCTTTCTCATTAGGACCTATGAGTTCAAATTATTTGAAGTGCAATATGTTAAATTAAACAACATACTATATGGGGGAAAATACTGAAACATCGCTATAATGTTTCTTTTGTATAATTTCCGACTTCGTTTACATTAATTTGATTAAACAACTGCTAATTTCTTAATGTTCGGAAAGTCAAGTGGAGTCACTCCAAGTTTTTTTTTTTTTTTTTTTTACAAATCACATAAAATAGCCCCCAATTCCATACAAGAAATTCAATCTGAAACAAAAATTTAAATTATTTCTTATATTGCTATAACTACACAGAAAAAAACGAAAAAAAAAAAAAAATTATAGCACAATATAAATAACAACATAATGCTACACCGACAGTACCTCACTCAGTCCGCCATTTTGAAATCCATTTTTTGGGGTGTTTCTGTAGGAGAATTTTGTCCGATTTTGGATACGTTGTTTAGTAATTATTATTGATAAAAATTAATTAAAAAGCTTTTGTTGCAATATTGCCCGTGTTCATGGTTTGCCTGGAATAAAAACAACTTTATGCATCTGAATAATAAAATGTTAATTTCGTTAAAGAATGTGGAAAACTCAGATCTTAAATATCTTCAAAAATTATTTCTCATAAATCATAATACATTCTATGTATTTGTAAAGTCCCTGTACACATTCTAGTAGTCACATCTGCACGAATTTCTATAAAAACATAACATATTGAAGCTGAAAAGTATAAATCAATTTCAATGGATTTGAAAAATATTTATGGGAATGAGAAAGCGGACGGACTGACACAGGTAGACCGGCAGACAAACAAATTTATAAACACATTTTAACTTCTTTAGAAAATACAGTCGAACCTCGTCAATATGGATCTCAAGGGAAATAAAAAATTTGTTCATGTTATCAATAGTTCATGCTATCAGTAACTCAGAAACTAATCTTCATTTTGACGAGTATTGTGGAAACAGTTCGTGTTAAAAGTAATCCACGTTAAGCGCGTTTTCACGTTTAACGAGGCTCGACTGTATTAAAAACGCATAACGCAACATACAATATTTGCTCTATGTTGATTTTATTACATTTATAGTACGTTAATTTTATACACTTTAAAGAAATATTTCTTACAGACATCTATGTATTAGAATTTCATGGCGTGTCCCTGTACAGAAATATTATTTATACTATTTTGAATAGGGAATATGCTATAGTAAATCTGAACATTTGTCAGTTTTAAAACATCATAAAGATAATTACGGATATTAAAAAAAAAATCTAGAGTGTCTCCACTCGACTTTCCGAACATTGAGTAATTAACAGTTTTGTAGATTAAGTAAAGAAAGAGGAGTTGTTAACCAAACAAAAGAGAGAAAACCATAATAGAGTGTTTGAGTATTTTTCTCCATATATTGCACGATGTTTTATTGAACGCTACTGAACTTTGAGCCCATAGATCATAATGATAAAGAATTTTTCGTTGTGTCCCTGTAAAAACCTATAAATTCACCAAAATGCTTACAGTTAGTGCAACAGTGATTTACAATATTCATATACATTTTCAGCTCAATTCAATAAGGCGTTTAGATGCTATCGCACTTTTAAAAATTTGGTACCATAGTACATAATGATAAAGAATTTTTCTTTGTGTCCCTGCAAAAAACTGTAAGTGCTAAACTCACCAAAATCTATACAGTTCATGCAACTGTGACCTATAACATGTGTACAATTTTTTTGCTCAGATTAATAAAGCGTTTAGACGCTATTGCGCTTTTAAAAATTTGGCCCCATAGGCATAATGATAAAGAATTTTTCCTGGTGTCCCTGTAAAAAGACTATAAGTGCTAGATTCACCAAATCAATAGGGTTCGTACTATGGTGACTTACTATATACGTACCAACTTTCAGCTTATTCGAACAAAGCGTTTAGACGCTAGCGTGTTCACTCGCACACACACACACACATACACACATACATTCATCATCGTAAAAATAGTGAAAACGGACTCAGGGCTCCTCGAAACGTATAGAATTATCAGAATCTCAAATTTGGATTTTTGACATAATTACAATGCTTTCCTAACTCTAGTGTTCGGAAATTAAAAAAATAAACATAGTGTATAATTTTAACTATTTTATCTTTCCCTCCAGAAATTTATCTATTTTTTTTTTCCCATACCTTTTTTACTACAAATGGTAGTAACAACATGACTTTCATTGATCTTGAAAGGTATAATTGAATTCAATGTTTGTTTTTCTTTTACTTCTTCCGATCTAACAAAAGTTTTAATTAAGTAAACGATTTCTTATCAAATGAATTCAACAAGTTTACTTTCTAATCTTTTTTTAAAAATCTCATACTCATTTTTTTCTTTCGTTTCTTTTTTTTTTATTATTATTATTATTAATTTGATTGGAAGTTTAATTAACCTGTTTTATTTTGGAGCATGAGATTTTCTTTTCAGAACAAATCACTGATGTGCTGTGATTATGAAAAGTAATTAATTTTTTGAAAGAAAATATATAGAGCAGTTGAATGTAGAGGGAGAAAAAGAAGAGAACACTGTGTTCCGTTAAAAATGTAAAGCGTCAGTTATTTTTCCCGTCGCCCAAGGGCATCCAACGGCATCTTGGACATCTTTAAGATGTATCACTTTCTGGTAATTTTATGGCTATAAATTTGATTATTAGTGGGGGAGGGAGAGGATTATTTTAACTGTTAAATATCTTCTGAGGGGCTACAGAGGTGGAAAATTCTAAAATATTTGCCACAAGGGAAAAATTTAGAGGGGGAGGGGTGATTTGCGAATGAAATTATGTATTACATTTCTTATATATATATTTTTAAATCTATTATTAATGTTATTTATTAAACATTATATAGATATATTTTTCTTTTTAAGTGCCAAATTAATTCTTTTTCATTCTCCAAATCTAGTTCATGGCCTTAAAAATGTTTTTATGAACTATGTGTCAGACAGTCTTAATTAAAAAAAAAAAAAAAAAAAAAAAAAAAAAAAAAACTTATGCTTTAATTTGTTTAATACGGGAATGAAAACACAAGAAAAATTATTATCAATTTACTTATAGAAGAAAAATTAACATCAATAAAATGTAAATTTTCTTTTTAACACTTTTTTTTATGCTTTTATAAACACTGTGTAAGGCAGTCCTAATGAAAAAAAAAAAAAAAAAAAAACACGAAAACTTATTCTTTCATTTGTTTAATACGAGAATGAAAACACAAATAAAATGTTACGTCTTTCAAAAAAAAAAAAGCGAACATTTAGGAACCAAAAGTACATTTTTTACCCTTTTAGAACAACAAAAAGTATCTTAACCTCTCAAAGGAATATTCAACACTGTAATAAAAAAGGCCGTGTAGAAGAATAATTAATTAAATCTGGATATCATGCTGTTACATCTAATGACATAATCTTGTAAATGAATAATAAAAAAAATTGTTATTTTATCCCCTTGAAAATAATGAACATGCTAAAATGGTGCTAACTCTTTTTAAATCTAAAATAAAATCTAAATTTTTAGAAAAGTAGTTTATTGTAACATATATGGGCTACAATATATATATATATTCAAATACAAGTATTTTATGAATATATTTTTTTTCTTGATTCCAGAAACTAAATATGTTTTAAGCTCACTGAAACTAAATTTCTCATACTTTTAATTTCTGTGAAAGTAATATTTGATTGTGCATAAATTGTATTTCAAATAATGCTAAAATGGACATACGATGTGTTACCAGTCTTTTTGGCACGGATATTGCAAACATGATGTGAAAGAATAAATAAAATAAATATGAATTAAGCCATGCTCACGCTTTAATCAATAAACAATTACATATGGAAATGTAGCCATATATAAAGTTAATTGAAGAAGCTGATATTCAAAAAGTTAATATGTATTGTTTCACAATGGCTCAGAATTGATGTATGAGATCATATAAACTGCTGTTTGTAAAAAATGCAACACCATGAAGGAATGCGAATATCGCAATGATATTTATTGGGCTCATACATTATAGTAAGAAGAACAATTGATTAAAATTTCAGGAAATTTGGGTTTATATGTACTGAGAAAACAGTACATAAAGCAGCGACCTCTGTGAGCAATAACTCCACTTATGTACCTAGGCATTGAATCAAACAGCGATTGGATGACATGTATGGATAAAGCACTTAATGAAGTTTCAACACGATGCCATAATTCATCGATCGTAGTTACTGGTGAATGGTGGGGGCCAGTTGCTTTTCAACGATTAAACAGTCATTTTCATTGGTGCAAGATCAGGAGAACGCACAGGCCAGAGCAACAGTCGAACATAACCTGCATCAAGGATGATCCGGACAATATTTACAACTTGCGGTCGTGCATTGCCCTGCTTAAGTATTGCGCTTCGTAGGTCTTGAATTTAGGGCACAGCGAAGGGCCTTAACTCGTCAGAAATGTAATGGCTGGTATTCAGTGTGGCGGGAATCAAAACAAGATGTGATCGAAACGTGTATCCAATGGTACCACATACCATCACTCCAGGTGGTGACCCAGTATACATCTACCAAAATTTTGATTACCCTCAAAACTGCATCACCGATACGGGCGCCTTTAATGTGTGATTAATGACAAACCTGGACGCAGGGATGGCGTGAAGTCGCCTTTCAGACAAATCACAATCCTCTTTACAGCATCAAGATTGCCTTATCCGTATTTAACGTCATTGTCCATAATGCACAATGCCAGCTGGGATTCGACATCGTCACACTGTCCACCACATGCAGTGATGGTATGGGGTCCCATTGGATACACGTCTCTAATACTTCTTGTTCTCTTTCCCGGCACTCTGAAATGCGGTCATTAAATTTCTGGTGAGTTAACGCCCTCACCTCCTCTCTATATTCAAGACCTCCGCAGCGCCACATTTAGGCAGCATAATGCACGACCGCAAGTTGTCAGTATAGTCCAGACCTTCCTTAATACATAATGTGTTCAACCGTTGCTCTGGCCAGCGCATTCTCCTGATCTCGCACCAATGAAAATGTCTGCTTAATCGTTGAAAAGCGACTGCCCCCCCCCACCACTCACCAGTAACTACGATCGATGAATTGTGGCATCGTGTTGAAGCTTCGTGAAGTGCTTTACCCGTGCATATCATCCAATCGCTGTTTGATTCAATGCCTAGACAGATAAGTGCTCTTATTGCTCACAGAGGTCGCTGCTTTATGTACTGCTTTCTCAGTATATGTTACTCCAAATTTTCTGAAATTTTAATCAATTGTTCTTCTTACTATAATGTATGTGCCCAGTAAATATCATTATGATATTCTCATTCCTTCTTGGAGTTGCATTTTTTACAAACAGCAGTGTATAACAAATATATATATTTATGCCAACCGACTGAGGTTACCCCACTCTCCTAGGTCTGTTATTCTAACTCTCAAACCACTAGGATTTGTCTCTGCGGACCGGTTGCTCCATTACAGTACAAGATTTCTCTGCTAAAAGTGGCAACAGCTAAAATGTTGAAGAAACCCGCCAAAGAGATCGACAGTGTGAGTTGAGCAAGGGAGGCGAATTCTGTTTTGCAGCTGAATGCTGACTGAGTCTATTAATATTCTGATCCATTTAAAATAATGATCATCTGATTGAGGGCCCCTCTGTAGTTAACTCCATCCCCTCCCCTTATTAAAAAAAAATAATAATAATCTACTTAGCCTCCTCCTTCTTTTATATATATAAATATGTACACTAAGCGCCAAAAAACAAAAAAAAAAAAAAAAAAAAAAATGCCGCACTTGGATAGTTTTCTTTTTGCCTTCTACAACCACCAATTTTATCGTTTAAAAAGCAAATTTTCGAATAGATTTTATTATGTTGTCCTCTTCATACACTTTAGCTTTTAGTCCAGTGTTAAAAACAAAATACAATTGTCAGGAAAATTGTAATCTTAGAAATTATTTCAAAAATGCTAAGAATAAGGCAGTTAAAGTTAAAGGCCACAAAAAGTATTAATTTTTGAAGGAAAATAATAATAATAATAATACGTGAAATGGCAAAATAATTAAATGTTAATGAAATGTTGGTAAAAAGGTTTTTAGCAAGATATAAAATTTTTGGCCGTTTAAACTGGAAATTTGGTTTTAGACGGCCATGTCCTCATCCAAGCGAGATGACCGTAAGTTAAAAAGCCATTGCTTATAAAATCGGTTTGTACTACATTTAGAACATAAAAGAGATTTAGAAAAAATGTTTAGCAGCATCGTTTTTTAACTACGGTACAACAACTATTAAACAAAGCAGGTTTAAATGGCAGAAAATTTGAAAAAATTCTATTCTTAGTGAAGAAAATTAGGAAAGCAAGACCTCTGATGACTAAAAAAATAAAAAAATGGTTAGTTAATTATTGGGGTGAACTGATTCTCTTTGATGAGTAGAGTTTAACTTATTTCGAGCTAAAGAAAACAAGCAGAACTGACAACGGAAATATGACCGACTTAATGAAAATCGCATTTTAAAAACAGTGACACATTCTCCGTACATTATGGTACGGAGGTGCATAACTTTTTAAACAGTTGGGCAAATTTTTATGCTCAAGGGATCAATTAACTCGAAATAAAACACAATCTTCATAAAAGTGGTGCCTGACTATTTTGGTGCCCGACTATTTTGGAGGTATCTTGTACATTTCCGTAAAAAGCATTTCAAGATGATAATGCACCTTAGTACAAGGCGTCTCTGGTAAGTTTATTCACTTCAAATTGTCAAAATTTCCTATCCATTCCCACGAGAACCTATATTTCTGTAATTAATCATACCTTCTTTCACTTTAAGTTAAATCCCACAAAGGATATAGTAGAATTTCTTCTTTACCAGACATGGAAATAGTCCTAATCGCGATCCGTTCGAAAATGTTTCGTCTATAAAAAGGCGGGGGAGAGAAGAGAGGATTCGGAATTTGCAGCCTATAACTCTGCCAGAAATAGAAGAAATTATTTGTGATATTTGGCACATTGAAATTTCTGAGATTTACATTAAAACACTGTATGAAAATATGCCATTGCGCATTAAAGCAGTAATTCCATATAAAGGTGGAATTAACCCATTGCAGAATACACATTTTTAATAAAAAAATTGCTTAGATCTAACAAATAAATAGTTTTATTTCATATATTAAAATATAACTAGTTTATTTCATATAATGAATCATAATAGAATACAAAGTGTATGGTTATTGCATTATGTTCAAAAAGAAAGTTTTATGCAGATTTTTAAAAAGTACTTCGTAAAGTGCAATAAAGCGAATTATTAAATCAAAAATGTACATAGGTATCATTTCATCCCATTGGTATTATGCAAAGAAGACAGTTTTATTTGTTTCAAACATTAATTTTAAAGTTATTACAAATAAAAAATGTGTAAGTCATTTTTTCTGCAGTGCGGCTTTTTTTTTTTTTTTTTTTTTTGTCGCTTAGTGTATATATATATAAATAACAGCAATAAATAAATAAATTAAAATAAATTAAATAATAATAACTAGAAGAATTATCATATATATATGCATACTGTGTGACACAAATTTGCAGAAAAAATAATAATTATAAAACTATAAAAAGAAATATAAATTAAAAAATATTGACCGTAGTACTATACAGTGTTCAGTGAAATGCACATGGAAACATGGGAATATATATATATATATATATAAACAAAAAAATACGAATTACATTTTCATCAAAAAATGTATTCGTATTATCTTCTGGCATTTTAAACAGATCCGTCGACTCAAATTACGCCTTATTGATAATACTGATTGTTTTCACTTTGGCGTGTTGCATAGTATTTCAGATGTTAGCGAATATTTAAATTAAACATTTATTGCTTATTAAAGCTATGAATCGTTCTATAAAGAAAATGATAGTATTGTTTAAAAAAATCTAGTGTGAAACAACCACACGACTTCCATTACCCACTATTACATGTTTTATATGCATTTTTGAGGGAGAATGTGATCAAAAAACATAAAAGTGACCTAAAGAGAAAATCGTTAGAGCCATTTTTGAGATACCAACTTTTACAAAAAATCAATTATTGACCGGAAAACAATAATTACATACAAAAGGATATTTAAAAGTGAGTTAATAAGGCGAGTTAAAAAAAAAAAAAAAAAAAAAAAATAGTTGGCATAGGTGGACTCTGCTCAGTTCCCCACCATATTTATGGTCTCATAAATTTCTAGTGCGAGACATATTATAATCATGTTAAAAAAATCAATTTGACCAAAGCTTGATACAGGGACAGAAAGAAATCCCCGCCTAATAGGCTATCCATCGTTCACTTCGATATATTTATCTTATTCTAATCTATTAATTTATTTTATCAGGGTCAATTCCGTTTTTATGTTTCATGCCAATGTTTTCATTTCCAATGCAATAATCCTCAAAATTCATATTTATATGAAAAAATTACAATTTCGCTATGTTGATAAAATCGTAAATTACGAATAATTTACGAAATTTTCCTATTAGAATATTTGTATTCAAATCATGTTCAACAAAATATCATAAATGTAATTTTGAAGTTGTCTAATGTATTTATGATCCTCAAAATGGAAGTTTATGCTCAATTTTGCCTTATTCTGACATGTTAAGTAAATCGTAAATTCCAAATAACTTACGAATTTTTTAAATTGGAAAAATCATTGTCTATGATATTCATGCCAGTAACCTAAATAATATTTCGAAAGTGGTTTGATATCTTTACGATGAAAATATCCCTCAAAATTGACGTTTATGTTAAAATTTGCTCTATTCTGCCATGTTAAGAAATTCGTAAATTTCCAATAACTTACGAAATTTTTATATTTGAAAATTCACAGTCATTAATATTCATGCCAGTGTCCTAAATAATATTTCAAAAGTAGTCTGACATCCTTGGGATGAAAATATCGATCAAAATTGACGTTTATGTGAAATTTTGCCCTACTGCCATGTTAAGAAATTCGTAAATTTCTAATAACTTGCGAAATTTTCAAAGTAGCATATTTATAGTTACTGATGTTCATTCCGGCATCAAAAAGGATATTTTAAAACTGGTCTAACATTTTTAGAGTAAAAAGTTTACATTTAATGCACGTTTAAGTGAATTTTTGTCCTATTCTCCCATGTTAAGAAAATCGTAAATTTCTAATAACTTACGAAGTTTTTAAAATCGAATGTTGCAAATGAATAGGGTTCTTGCCGGTGTCGAAAGTAATATTTTAAAACTGATCTGACCTCTCTGCGAGAATTTGTTCTTGAGATATCGTGTACACAGACTAACAAACTAACGAACTAATGGACTAACAGACACCCTACAGACAGACACCATACAAATTTTGTCATTTTCGGATTCCTCACACCTGAAAACGTGTAGAAAAGTAAAAAAACCGAGGTCGAAAATTTTCACGATTACCTAAGTTCCCCCATACCTATAGTATGATGGGGAACTAAAAAATCCGTACAGCCGTTTTTAAAGAAACGCGCTGGCAAGACCTGAAATTAAGCTATTTATACAGGACGCCTATCAATTTTCCTGAGTTAACCAATTATATCATTCGAAAGGACATCTAATAGAGTGTTTAAAAAGGAAATTTGAAGAAAATCGTTCTAGCTGTTTTTGAGATACGGACTACGTTCCCACTTCCGGTGTCCGATGTCCTACTTCCGGGTTTTCAATTATCACCAAAATTTGGAAAATTCATCTGTACACCAGACCTGTATCAATTCTGAAGTTTCGTAGTTCTATCGTAATTAGTTTCCGAGTTATAATGGCCAGAAGATTCCCCCCCCCCCCCACACACACACACAAACACACTGACCAATTGCCAAAAACCACCTTTTTGACTCCGGGGACCTTAAAATGTGTAAATCAGGTGAAATCTCGATTTCGAATTTTCAGACCGAATACAATACTTCTATTACCTATGGTGGCAGGGTAATGGAAGTAATAAAGAATGTTAGTTAATTTTTATTATGAGAATACTCAATGCGTAACGTCTGAGGACATTTTTTATAAATGAAGGTCATCACATTGAACATTTATTGTCCTAGTTGCGTTATTGAATGAACTGCGCTACTGTAAAAAAAAAATCTGGAGTGACTCCACTCGACTTTCTGAACATTGTGTAATTAACGGTTTGGTAGATAAAGTAAAGTAAGACAAGTGATTAAATAAACAAATGAGAGAAAATTATAATAGGGTATTTCAGTATTTTTCTCCATATAGTACACCATGTTTCATTTAACGCTACTGAACTTTGAGTCCATGGATCATAATGATAAATAACTTTTCGTTGTGTCCCTGTAAAAACCTATAAATGCTAGATTCACCAAAATGCTTATAGTTAGAGCAACAGTGACTTATAATATTCGTATACATTTTCAGCTCAATTGAATAAGGCATTTAGACGCTATCGCACTTTTAAAAAGTTGGTTCCATAGACCAAAATGATAAAGAATTTTTCTTTGTGTCCCTGTAAAAACACTGTAAGTGCTAAATTCACCAAAATCTATACAGTTCGTGCAAGTGTGACCTATAACATGTGCATAATTTTTTTGCTCAATGAGGCGTTTAGACGGTATTACACTTTTAAAAATTTGGCCCCATACGCCATAATGATAAAGAATTTTTCTTGGTGTCCCTGTAAAAAAATCTATAAGTGCTAGATTCACCAAAATCAATAGGGATCGTAATACGGTGACTTACAATATACGTAACAACTCTCAGTTCATTCGAGCAAAGCGTTTAGACGCTAGCGTGCACACACACACACACACACACACACATCATCATCATTGTAAAAATAGTGAAAATGGACTCAGGGGACCTCAAAACGTATAAAAACATAAAAATCTCAAATTCGGATTTTTGACATGATTACAATACTTTCCTTACATAGTATGTATGTTCGGAAAGTAAAAATTAATTTCGCAAGTAAAGCGACGCCTGGTGGAGAAAAATTAAACTATTTTGGGAATGAACCTTAATATTTATTAAATATATGAAAAATCAAGTACTAAAAACATAATAAGTAGTGAAAAGGCAGATAAATTTCGATAAAGCACTTGTATGCAAATGTACGTATATTTTCGTTAATTATCCAGTTAAAAAAAATTACGTTGATGTGATTTTTTTCAACACCCTAAAATACTCGTAAAAATTATGACACTAACCGACAAATGTTGAAAGTACAGATATTTCATATCTGAACAGCATAAAAAAATAAGGCAAAATATCTTTTTTACAGTTTAATAATAATTTTTGCCTTCTAAAATATGCATTTGTTGTAATGTTCGTTAAAACATGCATACGCGATAATTGATCAAATTTTATCGAAAACTGAATTTTAACTATAAAGAAAGTACAATTTTATATCCTGACAGAAAATCATAATCATACATTCACCTTTTTATCAAAAAAGGAAGATAAACCTTTGAATTCAGACCTTTTTTAGCATAGGGAAATTAGAAACTTGACGAGTTTTTAATACAAAATCATGTTTTTCTTTTATTTTTTAACTAGAATATTTAATTAATAATTAATTTGTTAATTCCATGAAGTTTACATATAAATCCATTTTCTCCTAAAAAATACAAAATGTTGTGCGATAAGCCAAACTGAATCTGTACTTGCTGTAAATTAATACAGAGTTTGGCGAATAAGTACCATGGGTTGTATGCAAAGAGTTAAAGTATTATTTATTTTTTCTGAATCTAAATAATATAGAAGAAAGTAGAAAGATAATTTCATGTGGTTCGCATGCATATAAATCAACTTCTTACTGTATTTACATCTGTAATTTGTCTGTAAAATAATTATTTAACCTTCAATGTATTTTATTTCCGTAGTAGCACCTTAAAAAATGAGTTTTGGTTTTAATTAAGAAAGAAGAAATGTTATCAGAAATATATTTATAACTTTACTTTTATTGAAAAAATAATAATAATATATATTCTAAAATTTAAATGAAATTGAAAATTTGGCTTACGTATACAGTGTAGCCACTTTCAAACTGAAAAATTTGAATAAAGATTTTGCACTGAGAAAAAAAAAAAAAAAAAAAAAAATATATATATATATATATATATATATAGATACTGCCTTCATGTAGAACGAAAAAGTAGTCATTTTCTGAATCTCTAAATTAGAAATTTAAATTTTAGATTTATGAGTTTAATGTAAACAAATAAACTGAATAAACGATGTGATCGAGAAGTTCTAGTCTATACTTTTTTACACTGAGAAAAAATTCTGTAACTGACATCTAGAATATTAATTGCGGCTCTAGAAAAAGTAGTTCCATGTGTCATCCTCATAAATTCAAGTCCCCTTTGAAAGCGAGTTCTAGAAACCCCTATTAAAATTCAAAAGAGTTTGTCTATATTATCGAGGTCAACCTATTTGAAAATATCTCCAAGTAAATGCGAACACAAGAGGCGGGTTTCAGCAACTATAATCTTGGTTTATGACCCAATTCTAGATAATTAAGCGAGAATTTCTCGCCATACAAAAGATTCAGAAGATTCAGAATATTGTTTCACCATCTATAAATGTGTTGACTAGAAATTTTCGATCATTTCGTCTATTCAGTTTATTGGCATGCCACACATATATGCACATAGCTCGGAAATCTATATTTCTGGTTAAGGGATTTAGAAAATGGCCACTTATCCATTCTAGAGGAAGGCGGTATACCTTTTTTTCTCAGTGTAGATGGTCAAATAATTTTATGAATATATGAATATTGCGAATCCTTTGTATTACGAAAACTTCTCGCTTGGTTTCCTAGAATTGGACCATAAATCAAAATTATAGTTATTAAATCTCGCCTCGTGTGCAGAGATTTATTTGCAGAGATATTCAAATTAGGTTGACCACCATAATAAACGGAAACGTTCTAGAATTCTAATAAGAGTTTCTTAGAGCTTGGTAGCAAAGGGAACTAGAATTTATAAAACTGACACGGAACAATTTCTACCAGAGATGCAATTTATTTTTCTACATGACAGTCAGATTTCTTTTTTTTTTCAATGCGAATTAACAGAAAACATTCTGCAGTAAATTTTAATAATACAAATGAGTTTTAACAAATATATATATATATTCGTTTATATATAAATAAACTGTAACAAATCACAAAATATATATTATCTAATATTATGTTCTAATGAATCAAAATATATCGCACGTTTGCACAAAAATAAATACATGCAAATAAATCACATAATATATTTTTTTTTTTGTCATAGGAAAAATATATTTTCATTTCAAATATATAAAATTAAGAAAATATATATTATCTAATATTATAGTCTCACTATTTAAAATGTATGTACGCTTGAAAATGAAATAATTACACGTAAATAAATCCCAAAATATATTTCTTTCATAGAAAAGACATATTTCTATTTCAAATAAAGAAAATATTTACTGTCTAATATATTTGCTTAGATTAAACTGTATGCATTTGCACAAAAATAATTGATTGTAAATAAACCACGAAATATTTTTTCATCCATACAAAAGACATTTCTATTTCAAATATATAAAATAAAGAAAACATTTATTATCTAATGTTATATTCTCATGATTTAAACTGTATGCATTTGCACAAAAATAATTGCTTGTAAATAATCACGAAATATTTTTTCATTCATGCAAAAGACATTTCTATTTCAAATGTATAAAATGAAGAAAATAGATATTATATGATATTTATATTCTCATGATTAAAACTGTATACATTTGCACAAAAGTAATTGCTTGTAAATAATCACGAAATATTTTTTCATTCATACAAAAGACATTTCTATTTCAGATGTGCAAAATAAAGAAAATAAATATTATACAGGGCCTGTTCGCACATTTTTTAGACGATTTTGATGGAGTTTACTGAAACAATTTCACTCATATTTCAATGTTTATTTGTTCAGTTTGATAGACCCTGTTCTTAACTATCATTCTACACCGTAATTTCTATGATAATAATGCTTTTTATAATATCGGAAGAGGTATATTTTTCTACTCCTCTTGAACGGCTTTTCAAAGTCCACAAAGCGTTGTAGGTCGGTGTTTGGATAATGCTGATTTTAAGAGTGGAAAAACACAAAAATCCAACAGTGATTCATCAGGAGATTTAGCAGGAATATCAGTGAAGGGTATGGTTTTAATTCCCGTTTTTTGTTCCATTTTTTTCTAGAAAAGCAATTGCGGATTGTGATGTGTGGCTGCTTGTTTTGTCTTGATACAGTTCAACCGATTGATAGCATTGTGGATAAAGATCTGGATTTTCATTTTTAAAAATTGGAATTAAAATATGTTCTTGATAGTATTTAGAGCTGATTTGGACATTTTTGTCACATTTCTTTTGCTTTTATCTTGCGCTTGTATGAAAAACCAGTGACAATCATAAATCCTTTCGAAAAACCTTCTTTTGATTCTTTGAACCATGTAGAAAAAAAAATCTCCACTTTTGTGATAATAAATTGATCTTTTTTTATTGCAACCACTTAAATAGACCCAAGATTCATTTACTGTTGCGACATTTTCCCATTTTTCTCCTGATAAATGCTTTTCATAAAGATTTCACTAAAACCTCACTTTGGAAAGAGCGGAAACGCATCTTTCCATCCACTGCCTTCTTAAAAGCGCATTTTTCCATCTAAACAAAAATTCTAAATATCAGAGGATAAATAAAACTTCCAAAAATATAACTGTTGTGAAAATAAAATTCTCCATGCAAACGATTTTTTCTTACTGCGAAATAAAATCGTCTAAAAAATGTGCGAACAGTCTCTGTATAATGTTATATTCGCATGGTTTAAACTGTATGCATTTGCACAAAAATAATTGCTTGTAAATAAATCACAAAATATTTTTTTTATTCACAAAAGACATTTCTATTTTAAATACATAAATAAAGAAAATATATATTATTTAATGTTATATTCTCATAATTTAATAAATACATTTTCACAAAAAATAATGACATCTAAATAAATCACAAAGTAATGTTTATTTCAGAGAAAAGATTTATTTCCATTTCAAATATTTCAAATAAAGAAAATGTCTTTCGTCTAATATTATATTCTCATTATTTAAACTTCATGCATTTGCACAAATAAATTATATGTGAATAAATCACGATTTTTTTTCATACATAAAAAAGACATTTCCATTTCAAATATATAAATAATAATCTGGTGTGTCACTCACACGACCTTCTCTTACCCTGAAATTTAATACTATAAATACAGGTTGCAGATTAAGAGGTAAGATAACGAGTACTGTTATGTAAACCTGTGTTAAACAATTTAAATTAGGCTTCGGAAGAGTTTTATATGATAATTAATTCTGTGTAAAAGGGGCTGTCGCCCCCCTCATTCCCCCGTTTCATTAATGCACCTACATTTATATAGAATTTAATTCGATTATTAAAAAATAATTCTGTTTTAAAAAAATTATTTATTAGAATTATTTTTCAAAAAAATTATCTTTTATGACAATGCAGACGACTTCCATATTACAGAAGTAGTATAACACTAAATATAAAAAAATGTTGAATTTATTCTCAATAATACATTAAAATATATATATATATATATGTATATATATATATTGCTAAAAATGAAAAAAATCGATAATTTTATTTTAAATTATCGCAGATCGATGGTTCAACAATTCGTTTTAAAGGTATTGGCGAGCTCTTTTGCAAGATACCCATCATGAAAATTTACTCTACTCGAGTGGGGACTCCTCCCCAGGGGGGGGGGGGGGGGCGAGGCTCCTACATACACAAAAAAATTTTCCCAGCTAACTATCTCTATTATAAAAAATATATTTTCGTTTCATTTGGTTTAGCGCAGTCTATAGATGTTAAATTTTACTTACCTGCAATTTCCTCCATAGACGTAATGTGTTTGAATACTTTTGAGTGTCCCTGTACACGAACCATTTGCTTCATCTCAACGAAAACTTACAGTAGCATCCCTATATGATACACACTTAGAATACCGTGTTTGGAATTTCTGCTACTATTTGTTCTTGAGATATGCTGATAACAGACACACAGACAGACACACAGACAGACACGCAGATCATTCGCTAAAAACATGATTTTCGTATTCAGGGGACCTCAGAACATGTAAATATAACAAAATCTCACGTTCGAAAATTTGACCCTAAAACAATACTTTCTCGACCCTATGGGTAAGAGAAAGTAAAAAGATACTTATTATGTAATATTGTTTTGTTACAATTTAAAATGTACATTTTCATAAAAATAATTACACCTAAAGACGTCACAAAATATTATTCCTGTCATACAACAGACATATTTCCATCTCAAATATTTCAAATATTTCAAATATTTTTTTATAGAATATTATATTCTCATGGTTTAAACTTCATACGCTTGCATAAAAATAACTACATGTAAATAAATCACAAAGTATTGTTTCTTTCATTAAAAAAGCCATATCTCTATTCCAGATATATAAAATAAATAAAATATCTATATTATATTCTCATCACTCCAAATGTATAATTCTTATTTGCACAAAAATGATTCTTAGCCCGGGATAAAAGCATTTTCTTTTAAGACATATCTATGTATCTTACCCTTTTGTTTCAAACATCTTTCTTAACTTCGAAAAGCAAATATTTGAAGAAGTTTGTTTGAAATATTTTATCTATCCACGTCATTCGGATGGTCGTAATGGGATTTCATATCTTCTTTAATAATATTCTGGTAAGGAAATATCTTGGGTTCGGTTACGTTAAGATAAACGAAATAAAAGCATTATCGTTACTGCTTATTTAATATTAAAGTAGAACAAAGCTATAGTGAAACTTTATTGCATTATTCAGAAGAAAGCTTTTCCCACAAAATTTTCTCTTGGCTATTCTCAAAGTAATTCTCATTTATTTTCTATAAAATTTTATTAAAAATCCGGAGAAGTTTTTCATGTTTTAGTCATATTTTGTTATTTACCCATTTCTAAAACATTAGTTTATTTAATTTACCGATATATATTTAAAAGTAAAAGTTCAAAAGTAATTTTTGATCAGATGCTTTGATTTTGATAATAAATGGAAACGTTCTGGAATTCTAATAGGAGTTTCTTAGAGCTTGGCAGCAAAGGTAACTAGAATTTATAAAAATGTCATGGAACAAATTTTACCAGAGATACAATTTATTTTTCTACATGACAGTCATAGATTTCTTTTTTTTTTTTTTTTTCAATGTGAATTAATAGGAAACATTCTGCAGTAAATTTTAATAACACAAATGAGTTTCAAAATAAAAAAATATATTCGTTTATATATAACTAAACTGTAACAAATCACAAAATATATATTATCTAATATTATATTCTAATGACTCAAAATATATCGCACATTTCCACAAAAATAAATACATGCAAATAAATGACATAATATTTTTTTGTCATAGAAAAAATATATTTTCATTTCAAATATATACAATTAAGAAAATATTATTTTTAATTTTTGTTGAGTAGGAATATAAGTATAAATGTTTTGTGCCAGCAATATAAAATATGCTATTAGTACTTTTTATCATGAAGAATAATGCTCAAACACGAAACAATTGTATTGAATCGAAATGTTTAAACACGATTCTTTATCAAGCGAAAATTATGTGCACAGTACATCATAAAAGCCGCAACATTTCATGTGTCAATTTGTATATTTCCTCTTATTTCTATTCAATACCAGTAATGCTTATTATATTGTTAAAAACTAGTTGGCATAGATGGACTCTGCTCAGTTCCCCATCATATTTATGTTCTCAAAAATTTCTAGTTTGAGAGATATAATCATGTTAAAAGAAATGAATTTGACCAAAGCTTGATACAGTGACAGAATGAAAACCCCGCCTAATAGGCTATCCACCGTTCACTTCGATATATTTATCTTATTCTAATCTATTAATTTATTTTATCAGGGTCAATTCCGTTGTTTAGTTTTCATGCTACTATTTTCAATGCAATAATCCTCAAAATTCATATTTATATGAAAAATTTACAATTTCGCTATGTTGGTAAAATCGTAAATTACGAATAATTTACGAAATTTTCCTATTAGAATATTTGTATTCAATCATGTTCAAACAAATATCATAAATGTAATTTTGAAGTTGTCTAATGTATTTATGAGCCTCAAAATGAAAGTTTATGCTCAATTTTACCTTATTCTGGCATGTTAAGTAAATCGTAAATTCCAAATAACTTACGAATTTTTTTAAATTGGAAAAATCATAGTCTATGATATTCATGCCAGTATCCTAAATAATATTTCGAAAGTGGTTTGACATCTTTACGACGAAAATATCCCTCAAGATTGACGTTTATGTGAAATTTTGCTCTATGCTGCCATGTTAAGAAATTCGTAAATTTCCAATAACTTACGAAATTTTTATATTGGAAAATTCATAGTCATTAATATTCTTACCAGTGTCATAAATAATATTTCAAAAGTAGTCTGACATCTTTACGATGAAAATATCTCTCAAAATTGACGTTTATGTGAACTTTTGCCCGATACTGCCATGTTAAGAAATTCGTAAATTTCCAATAACTTGCGAAATTTTCAAAGTAGCATATTTATAGTTACTGATGTTCCTTCCGGCATCAAAACTGATATTTTAAAACTGGTCTGACATTTTTACAGTAAAAGGTTTCCATTTAATGCACGTTTAAGTGAATTTTTGTCCTATTCTGCCATGTTAAGAAAATCGTAAATTTCTAATAACTTACGAATTTTTTAAATTCGAATGTTGCAAATAAATAAAGTTCTTGCCAGTGTCGAAAGTAATATTTTAAAACTGATCTGACCTCTCTGCGACAATTTGTTCTTGAGATATCGTGTACACAGACTAACAAACTAACGGACTTACACACTAACAGACTAACAGACACCCTACAGACAGACACCATAGAAATTTTGTCATTTTCGGATTCCTCACACCTGAAAACGTGTAAAAAAGTCAAAAAACTGAGGTCGAAAATTTTCACGATTACCTAAGTTCCCCATACCTATAGTATGATGGGGAACTAATAAGTTCAACGTTTTACTAAAAATGGCGCCAGTTCAGCTCCGAAATATACTTTAACGAATACCATCTTAAAAATTATTCAAACGTTTTCTAAGAAATTTTTCCGGTGTCAGTTTTTAAATTCAAAACGACAGAACTTTTCAGCTCACCTTATAGTTAACAAATTGTGTAATAAAGGCTGTTGCTACTTTGAATCCTTCATTTAGCAAAGATGAGTTCCGCCTTTTTTTTTTTTTTTTTTTTTTACCACTAGTATTTTCCTACAAAAATTTCTACACTATAAAATAACAAAAATAACTATAAAGATATGATTAAAATTACTGCGTAGAAATACTGGTGGCAGAAAAAGCTGGGCTCTTGCATTTTTGATTTAGGCTTTAAATACGAACAAAACCTTATTTGTGCTAATTAGTGTGTCTGCTGTTGAGTAATTGAGTTTATTGTATTTTTAAAGGATTTGAATTTAGTGAGTCTCAGAGGTGTATCTAAGTTGCGTTTTAAAAACAAGTACAACTGAATTGAACATTTTAAATTTGTGTCAGTAGTAAAGCACAAGACAAATAATATGAAAATTCTTTTTATTTAGCGGTGCACTGACAATCACTTTTGATTACCGTTTGAAAAAAATATTAATAATATTTTTTTTTAACATTTAGAGATTTCATCATTTAGATAGCGTACTAGAAAAACTTTGATACACTTAGAACATCCAGCATCTTTTTACTTACTTTATAACTTTGAATTGCCGGCGGTGATGTCTAAAATTCTTTTGTTTATTTTATTGACCCACTCATTCTTAGGCGATAGCACTGCCCTCTCACACAACCATTCATCATTACTTATATTAACATCCAAATCGGGAAAGACTTACATGATAAGTTCGTCTTCTGTTGCTACTGGATGGGAAAATTCTTCGGAAAATTGAATTTTCCCATCTGCGTCCGTTTCTAGACGACCCTCACCAATTTTCAAAAGTATATTTGCAAAGACACCTGATTCTTGGTCGTTGTACAGTCGGACGCGCATGTTGCATGTAAGATGGAGCTTTTCAATCCTATACCAGAGTGGCGACGCCTTGAGACATGCGTTTATTTCATCCGCCGGTGTGCCCTTCTCAATAACTGGTAGTGTCTGTCTAAAGTCGCCTGCGAGCAAAACGACAACGCCGCCCATCAACGTATGGTTGCTGCGGATGTCCTGCAGGCTGCGGTTCAACGCCTCTATTGCATGCTTGTGCGACATTGTGCACTTGTCCCATACTATCAACTTGCACTGTTGCAAAAGGACTCCCCGTCCGCTGTTTTTGGTGATGTTGCATGTTGGGGTACCTTCGCTTGCAAGATTAAGCGGCAATTTGAAAATGGAATGTGCAGTCCGGCCACCGTTAAGCAAAGTTGCTGCAATGCCCGAGGAAGCTACAGCCAGAGCTATTATTGCGGTCCTTGCGGATTTGGGCAAGCAGAAGATTCAGCACAAATGTCTTCTCCGTACCCCCTGGTGCATCAAGAAAGAATAATCCCTCCTCTCCACTATTTACTCGGCACAAAATCGTTTCATAGACTTGACGCTGTTCAGGAAGTAATCGTGGTACCATTTCATTGACCTGCGCTTCTAAAACCGCGATATCGTAGTTTAGCTCCTTTACAACATCGCTTGACAATTCCCCTCTTCTCTGAGGTGTGGGTAGGCCGAAATCAGCAAGACATTTTCCAGATATGGAAATCATTTTATCTTCAATCAATACTAAAGCTTCGTTAATGATTAGATCATTGTGAGTGCCATCCAGCCTATATGCAATATCTTCTGATAAAGCGTCCTTGTATTTATCCCACAGCTGGAGCGGGTTTGATAGTCCGCAGGTGCTCACTAAAATCGCAAACAGGTCCCTAACTTTGGCTGCTGAGCGACAAAGGACGGCTTCCGCCATAGTTGCGTCCCACTGGTTGTCATTTTCTAATAGTCCGCGAGCCTCACATGCTTCCCTAAACGTTACTCGCTCTTGACTGTCTACGGTTTTAAGCCTCAGAAAACTTTTCGGGCCCCGAACCTGATTCAGCAGCATTCGCAAGCAAAAACATTCAAAGTTGCCGACGTGCACAGTATATATCCGACCCAATGCGTCTCCTGCCTTCACACCTGGCCAGTTTTCAACCGGTGTTCCCTGTACACGACGCTTCCATTCCTTCCTAGATGCATTCCACGTATAGTACCGTGGTACATCAGAGTAGAGTAGGGTTTTCGCAAAGTTGTCATTTTCGCACAGTTCGAAGAATGCAGTCAGTGTTGTTTTCGGAGGTGTAGCCACTCTGTCTAGAAAATTCTGCTCAGTGAAGTATATTCGCTCGCCATTGGGTAAGTGAATTGCCAGGTGGGTGACAGTGGGGTGCCTCTCGTGCAGCGGTAAGCCCAAGATCCTCCATGCTGCTTCGTTGCTGCTGACGTATCTACCTGCCCTAAATGTTTGCACTTCATCTCTGAGGGTAATACCGGCGTTATTTTGTTGGACACTAAAAACAGCTTGGTCATTTCCTTTGCAAATATATTTGCAAATGTATTTAATCGTTTGCACAGAACTACAATATTCAACATTTAAATGTGCATTAAATATTTTAGACAACAGGGGCGAATACGGCACAATCCAACTATTGTCCACTTCAACTTCCACAGGACCGCCACGAATTTTAATTTTAGTAGTCCTACCACCATGATCGGGTGCTCTCCGCCTGTATAGGGGATATCCATTGTTATTTGTCTGCGTATCCTTCAATAGTGCCCGGGGATACCGTTTTGTGCATTTTCTGTCCTTCATGCAAGGAAACAATTGGTTTTCTATGCCGCAGGGTCCGTGAATCATGTTTTTTACAATAATTTCATGTAACTTTTTATCCGTACTCGGGTCAGAGATCTCGGCACTAATAATGTCGTCATTTGGGTGGGACATATTTTTTCTTTAAGCCACAGCAACAAATGTACGTGGGGCAATCCACGTTTTTGCCACTCAATCGAGTACAAAAAGCATTGAGCCTCTCCATATATTTGGCCTTTAGTAAGTAGAGCTACTAATTTATGGACCTTTATATTGAACACTCGAGCTATGAGATCATGTCTGTCGTTTGCCGTCTGGCCAGGCATGAGCGCTTCAGTTATTTCTGTCCAGGCAGGGTTGCACGTGAACGTAATAAATAGGTCTGGTCGCCCGTAGTTGCGAACGTACGCAAATGCGTCCTGTGTGTACTCGTGAAGGTATCTCGGGCTGTTTACAAAAGATGAGGGAAGGATTACTATTTTCCCTAAATTGTTGGGGTCGACATTACCATCGGTTCTTATGGCGTCCTGTAAATGTACGTAGCTCTCTGCTCGCAGTCTTGTCTGATTAAGAGCTATGTATCTCAAGCGCTCACTTTCTATTTTGACATACATATCCACCAGAAATTGGTTCAAAAGTTGCCTACATCGCAGTAGTAAATTAAAATCATTTCGCCGGAACATCATATGGAACGCGTAAAAGTCCATGCAGGATACCTTTTTGTTTGATATTGGACGGCTAGTAGCTGGATTAATTAATTGGGTGTCAAAGTGATATCCCTCCTACCCTTTCCAAAATATGAGTGGGTACTCTAAAGCATCGTAGAACCGGTGCGTGTCGGCGATTCTAGAAAGCGTGCCGTCACGCGCTCGTAGAACAATGTCTCTTGCTGTGGTCTGCTCGCTGCCTGAAATCACGACTGCTATTTCGTTGCTAGTTGGAGCATTGTAGCGTCGCTCGTGTTGTCCGCGCGGCACTCTGTCGTGGTGGACTTCTAACTTACAGTTTGCATCGGGCATGTTGTCAAGTGCCGTTTTAAATTCCCTGACTAAGGCGTTATTGTCGTGCAGTACTCGTTGTATTTTACGGACCGTCTCTTTATGAACTCCTGTAATTAGCCTTGACCGTCGCTCAATTTCGGCTTCCTCGTCGCCCATGAAATAGACCTGTAAGAACTCTGGCTGCGTGTTCGAAGTAGGCAGTAGAGACCCAATTCTATGATACACTTGACTTTGAATGGTAAAAGTTGGTAAAAATCCTGGCATTGAGATCACTCTGTCAGCACCAAAAGATGTCATATGGAAACATAAATTATATTTTCTAATATTATTCAGAAAACGCCGTGATTCCACTGTCTCGTAAGAAAATAAATGTTTTAAAGGCTCCACCGGTTCCTCTATTAAAGGAACGGAAACTTTTCCTCCAGGACAACACATTCCTGCAGTTTCTTCCTTCCATTTAAGTGCCCTGCAAAATTTACACTCTTTACTTATCTTCTCCACTTTGATAAGCCCGTGGCTGGCGTAATCAAGAGTTGAAACATATTCAAACGCAGCTTTATCAAATACGGACCACGTGTTTCTTGTAAACGTTTGCCGTCGCTGTACCCTCCGCTCAGCAATGGCTCGCCGTCGATTTTCTGCCTCTTCAAGCGATTCATTAACACGTTGGGTTGCCAAATATTCAGCGTGTTGTTGCCGCCTCAGTTGTGATTGCTCCAGAGTTTCAGCAGCGCGTTGGGTTGCCAAATATTCAGCGTGCTGTTGCCGCCTCAGTTGTGATTGCTCCAGAGTTTCAGCAGCGCGTTGGGTTGCCAAATATTCAGCATGCTGTTGCCGCCTCAGTTGTGATTGCTCCAGAGTTTCAGAAGCGCGTTGGGTTGCCAAATATTCAGCGTGCTGTATTCGCCTCATTTCTGAATACTTCGGTTTTTCAGCTGATCTAGAAATAGTCTGTCGCTCCGCTTGTTCAATTCTTCTAAGCTCCGCTTGAGGAGTCGTCTCTTGACTTCTAGCTACTTTCATAGCCCGAGCTTTATTATTTCTGTTGGAAAGATTAGATTTGCGTTTCCCGGGCATTTCGAAAAACTATCAAATAATAATAATAATAATAAAACCCTTAAAAGGGAACTAAAACCTAAGTACTACTATGAAATAATAACAAATCAAAAGAATTAAAACTACTAACAAATAAAAAGTAAATTATAATTCAGAAAAGTAAGAAAACGCACGTTAAATGACAAAGTGAAATAAAAAGTTAAAAATGAGAATAGTAATTAACCAAAAATATTGAACGTGTGATGCTTTCTACTTATCTATATAATATTTCTTTAACGTGGTCCAATTACGATATACATGGGGATAAAAAATAATATTTATAAATGGACAATATTTACACACGTGGAATAAGCTCAATAATTTAATAAGAAAAAATGACGACATTTGTCTGGTAAGAGTATTTTATATACTTCATGCTTATTTAATAGTAGTTGGTATATAGAAAAATAAATTAATTAATTAATGTGTAAACTTGATCATGGTACAGCCTTAATGACCTTGGCGACTTTTGAATTTTTGTTGCCGTTTTAGACCAAAATTTAATTTATGCGATTATTGTTCCTATACGCAAGAGAAGTGTGACGTCACTGACCGCCCGTGGATGCAAGAAATTGATTTCCTATGTTAATCGCCCATTGGATTTTTTGTAAAAAATTATTAAAAATCGAGGAAAATTATTTCCCGATTTTAATCCCCATATTTGGGTATATATATATATATGCAATTAGTTATCATGTGCATGTGTTAGATTGAGTTATTTTGCTGTCAAATTGACAACATTTTAATTTTAAATTTCAAAACTCTGTCGTTCTTGGCGCTTATTGTATTTGGTGATCAAAAACGTAATACGAAAATATACACGCCAGATGCATATTTTCGTAATATGCATAGTACGAAATATTGTTTCATATTATTCATTACTATCTTAATATAAGTTGCTAAAATAACTATGATTTTTGAAAGGAGTTAAAATATGTTTGCCAGATAATTTGGCGATATTTTTTTTTCTGCAAAGGATGACCGATATCAAATCTATTCCGCTGCAACATATTAGTATCTTTATCAGACACTTTATTTAGACATTTGAAAACAAATTTAACATCAAATTATGATAGAATATTTATCACTTTCCTTTTAATTAGTATATTAGTTGGATATTTATTGTGCAAATATCATCCTTTGAAATGAAATGTTTGTGTTTTCAATCGAATATGGAAGTTTGCCATTTTTTTTTCTAGAGTTTTGAAATTAAAAATTCAAATTTTGTCAATTTTACAACAAAAATAACTTAATCTAACGCATAGCCATGATAACTAATACATATCTATACCTAAATATGGGGATTAAAATCGAGAAATAATTTTCCTCGATTTTTAATAATTTTTTACAAAAAATCCAATGGGCGTTTAACATAGGAAATATTTTTCTTGCATCCACGAACGGCCAGTGACGTCATCACTTCGCTTTATTTTAAAATTATAAAGTGTCATTTTCTCATCGACCAATTTAACATTTAGTAAGTTTTTATTTTTCGCGTGAAAGCATATTTCATTTTATGTTGAAAAATAAATAAATAAAAATACCTCGTAAACTTTTTTGGCAACAATTAAAAATTTAAATGGCTTATTACCGGTCAATTACCGGTTTATTATTTCCAAAATTACCGGTTTATTTTTTAAAAATCTAATCAAATTTTCAGTATAAATAGTAGCTTATGTTCTATTCCAGACTATTCTACATCTCTGTACCAAATTTCATCCAGATCCGTTTAGCCGTTGTGGCGTGATTGAGTAACAAACATCCATCCATCCATCCATCCATCCAAACTTTCGCATTTATATATTAGTATATATATATATATATACACATAATTATCAAGTTTCCCAATTTCAGATAGAATTTTCATACAAGAAATTTTCTAGAACAATAAATCCTAAAAAAATAATAGGACATACTTCTGTTAAAAAATAGTGTTGGTAAATCTGATTTTAAAAAACAAAATGCTAGCAAGTAACAATTATTATTATTTTTATTTATTTATTTATTTTTTTTTTTTTCAGAACAAAAGAATAACTTTTTTACAAATTTAATATTTTAGTATATATAAAATATTCTTAAAGTAAGTATAACAAAAGTATATAATAAATAAATGCTTAAGGAAACTGATTTATTAAAATAAAGAATTCAGTATGGCAATCAACTGGTAAAACCTTTCAGGCATACATTTTCATTTATAGCGATTATAATGTGCAGATGTAACTCTGATTAAACATAATGGTAAATGTATCACATTTTAGTTTCCTTTATTATGAAAATTCAGAATGGCTGAAAAATAAAACTGAATACAATTTAAAAAGAGATTTATAGAATTATATGGAAAAAAAAAATCGTTTCTATTCGAATTTTTATTCATTGGTTTAAGTTTTCTCTCGATGAAGCGTGATATTTTATTATTCAGAATATTGAAAATGCATTTTGAACGTTCTCTTTTCTCTTTATTTATTTTTAAATTTAACAGTACAGTTATTTTGAAAAAAAAAAAAAAAAAAAAGATAGATGGATGCATAATTCAAAAAACGAAGAATAATATTTCTGAAGCGGAATGAATATTATAATGCAATATCTTCTACGAAAATATTTGCAAACCTAACAAAGAATTTAAATATAAAAATTATTTGAAAAAGTATATTTATCTTCCCCAGTCATACTTAATTTTCTTTTTATATATAAACTGTCAGTCTTGACAACCGTAAATTATATATATATATACATATATATATATATATATATATCTGTAAATATATCAATTCTGCATTTTAAGTTTTCTATTAGTTTTATACATATGTTTTTAATGGCAGAGACAGAAAGAGAGGGAGAGGAAGAGAGAATATAGAATTGCCAAACTTGAGTTTTTTTAAATTTCCAATTTCAATTTTTATTTTGTACATTTTATTGAAACACATAACTATGAAGCATCATCAGATGTAAATATTGCTTTTTCTTATAGTCCCTTTTAGAGACATTAAAAAATATATCAATAAAACATTTATTAATTATTCAGAAAAAAAAAAAAAAAAAAAAACTAAAATAAAAGTAATCAGTAATAATTTTAATAAAGACAAAAAAAAAAAAAAAAAAAAAACCTTTAGTATAGGACTCTTTTGGCGAAATTTGAAATTTGGCACCGAAGTAACTCGGACGTTTCTCGCAAAGGTCTTTACTAGCGCAATTACGATATCCGCATTTTAATTTATTAAAAACAATTTACAACAAAATGTTACTATATCAACGGCATCCTTAAATTACTAACTCAAATTCAAACTTTTTCTTTCAAAAAATAATAAAATAAAATAAAATAAATAAATAAATAAATAAATAAAAATTTCATGAAATTCTGGCAAAAGCTCGTTTAGGACAGAGAACTATTGGTTATTTTTTCTTTTTTTTTTCTTTTTTCAAATTATAACATCGCTTTCAAATTACTCAATTATATTTTCGATAAATTTTCGATTTCGATAAATGTCCAACTATCGTAAAACTGGTATCGTAAAAATCCGCAGATTGAGACTAATAGTCCTCAGTCCCCCACCCCCCACCCCCTCAAAAAAAAAAAAAAAAAAAAAAACTAAATTCTGAAGCTTCTACATTACACGTATAAAAGAAATAAAGAGCATGTTCAATCTGACTTTTGACTAAAATCTACCTTTACTGAAAGAGAGAGACAAATTTTTATCTAATAAGATAAATTGTTTTAAATTACAACTAACACGGCGTTTTATTTTTTAACGATCCTATTTAAGGAATTCATCTATGTAAAAAAAATTTAACATAATTAGTCTAAATGTTAAACTAGGGAAATATAATTTTTAGACATAACTTAAAATTTCATAAATGTTAAAATACACGATTTTGAAACAACTTTGAAAAAAAAAAAAAAAAAAAAATTCATTCATTTGTATATTTATTTTTATAAAAAAAGTATTAAAAAATCTAAGTTATTTTGTGGAAAGTTTTTAATTAATTTTTTATAACACTCACTCATCACATAGGGAAAAGTAGCCTATTTTTCCCTTATTGGGTAATAGCAAAAATTCGTGCTTTTGAATGTAAATTTGAAATTTGCCACTTGAAAACGAAAGGCGGAGCAACTTGGTTAACGAACTCATCCAATATATTTATAAGTTCGCTGTCCAAATTTGGTTCGATTTGCAATATTATTTCGGGAGTTATCGTAATGACAATATTTTCATTATAGATAGATAGATAGACAGATAAACGAAGTGATTGCAATTGGTCGATTTCTAAAGAAATCCACCTAAAAAAAAAATGGTTCAAAGAACAGGATTTTTTTTTTTTTTTTTTTTTTTTTTTAAATAGTTCGATGAGCTTCACAATATTATTACATATCTTTATAAACAGTCAATCAGCGAGCAATATGCTGAATCAACAGAACTATTTGTTTAAACCAACAAAGTAATTTTGTTCATTTTAAAATATGGTGATTATATCGCAAAACTATTTGGTTAAATGAACAAATAATTTGAGTAATTGTAACTAAATTTTTGCACAGATTATATATATATAAAAAGAAAAAAAAAAAAAAAAAAAAAAACGATTTGGTTCAAATAATAAAAGTTTTATTTTTTATTTATTTTTTTTTTTTTTTTCGAAGAAAGATTCTTTTTTTTCTTTTCTGTGTGAACCCCCCCCCTTTTTTTTTTCTCCATATTACTCTTCTTAAAAAAATCTTATACGTCTAACACAAAGCATTTGCTTAAAACTCATTTGAAAATTTTAATTTTTTTAAAAATATTATTTATTAATGAAATATATGTTATTAATTACAGATTTTTAGCATGCGTTTGGGATTATAACTTTTCTTCCTTTAAGCTAGTTAACCCTTTCATTCCCCGTGATGCCAATTGGAATCATAACATTTCAGCGTTTCTTTCTTACCATCTAACACTCCCGCTGGTTCAAAATGAACAATATTAAAATCTATACACATTTTCCTACCGAAAAATGTGTATATTAGATGATTTCACAATCCTTGTCGATAATTGAAAATATATTTTACTCTATTCTGATAATAATATCAGAATCAGTTTCCTTTTTTGGGCAAATTAAGTAAATTAACTGTTTGAAATATTTTTTATTTTATTTTTTAATGTTTATATTTTGTATTTTAATTAACTGCTATATGTATTTCTTCCAAAATTTTGATATTTTTATCTATTGAAAAGTTATGGTTTTAAATGGCATCACTGGTTATATTAAACATAAACAAACACCTCTCAGTTGCTCTGTTAGCTATATTAATTCGTACTCTGCTATTACTCCTATTAAAAATAAATATTTATCTATATTACCTTTGGAAAAAAAATTATGACTAAATATAAGATTTATTGTTTTATGGAGGGAAAATCTTGGGAATGAAAGAGTTAATTAAATTATTTAATTATGATTTCATATATCCTCTAAATTTACCCGAGAATTTTACATGTTACTTATACACAAAGTATTCATTTATTTCTTCTCTTCTAACATTGTTCGCAAACTCTGTTGGCTGTTGATTTTAAATTAGTAAAATTTTCTGGCACTTCAAAGGGTTAAATATTTGAATTAAATAATAAAACTGTCTAAGAAATATTTAAAGACATTTATTACTTAATTAGAATAACATTACATCTTATGCATACACACTGAGAAAAAATATATACCTTCTTCATTTAGAATGAATAAGTGGTCATTTTCTAAATCCCTTAACTAGAAATATAGATTTTTGAGCTATACGCATAAGGTACGCCAATAAACGGAATAGACAAAATGATCGAGAATTTCTAGTCTACACATTTCTAGATGACGTAACATATTGTCAATATTGTGAATCTTTTGTATTGCGGGAAATCCTCGCTTAATTTTCTAGAATTGGGTCATAAACCAAGATTATAGTTGCTGAAACTCGCCTCATGTAGTCTCATTTATTTGCAGAGATTTTAAATAACTTTGCCCTCGATAATATAGGCAAACGTTCTAGAATTCTAGTAGGGTATTCTAGAACTCACTTTCCAAGGGGACTAGAATTTATAAGGATGGCATGGAACTATTTTTTCTAGAGCCACAATTTCGATTCTAGATATTAGTTACAGAATTTTTTCTCAGTGAATATTTTATTTATTTGTATATTTGAAATGGAAATATCTTTTCTATGAATGAAAATAAAATATTTCGTGATTTATTTACATGTAATTAATTTTTGCGCAAGTGCATAAAGTTTAAATCATGAGAATATAATATTCGATAAAAAAAATATTTTCTTTATTTGAAATAATTGAGAAATGGAAATATGTATTTCGCCTGAAAGAAGCCACACTTTGTGATTTATTAACATGCAATTATTTTTTTGAAAATGTATATATTAAATTATGAGAAAATAATATTACATAATAAATATTTTCTTTATTTTATATATCTGAAATAAAAATGTCTTTTGTATGAATGAAAAAAACATTTCATAGTTTATTTACAAGCAATTATTTTTGTGTAATTTCATACAGTTTAAAGCATGAGAATATAACATTAGAAAATATATATTTTCTTTATTTTATATATTTGAAAGAGAAATGTCTTTTGTATGGTGAAAGAATATTCTGAATATTCAGAATCTTTTGTATTGCGAGAAATTCTCATTTGCTTTTCTAGAATTGAGTAATAAACAAAGATTATAGTTGCTGAAACCCGCCTCTTGTATTCACATTTATTTACACAGAGATTTTTAAATAACTTTGCCCTCGAGCATGTAGACAAGCGCTCTTGAATTCTAATAGGGGCTTCTAGAACTCACTTTTAAAGAGGACTAGAATTTATATGAATGACATGGAACTATTTTTTCTAGAGCCACAATTTAGATTCTAGATGTCAGTTACATATTTTTTTCTTAGTGCATATAATATAAAACAAGCGCAAATAAAAATTTGTGTATGTGAGCACTTTAATTAGGAGTTATTAATTATTACACACATATCGTTCAGTAGTGTCAGCAATGTTAATGGGAACATTTTTAGGATCTGTTATTATTATTATTATTATTATTTTACTTCATATAGCAATTATTTTCTAAAAGAGATTCTAGTACTTTTTGATCTTATTTTACTCAATTAACATTTTTTTTTTCAAACATATACATACATTCTATTTTTTTTTTTTTTTTTTCAAACTTCAAAGATACTGATTACTAGAAAAAAAATATATATCAAAAGATCACCTACTTAATTTTCTCTTCAGAGGTTGTTTATAATTAACATTTCTTTTAAAATTAAATTTTTAAAATTAAATATTTTTCTATCTTTAAGTACTTATTATCTTCTTCAGTTAATTTATTACATGAAACATCCCTTCCTTTTTTTTTTTTTTTTTTTTTTGCAGATTAATTTACTTTAATTAAGTTATTAAGGAGATAAAGTAAAACTCTTTACTTGTAATTTTGCATTTAGAACATTTGATACTATTTTCCGGTTACATGACGTGGAAAGAAAGATTACGTAATATTTTGAAGATTAAAAAAAAAAAATGTACTTCATGTTGTTAATCATTAAAAATATTAATAACTAATAATTGTAAAACATTTCTATTCCCTAAAATTCTGGATATTAGAAAATAATCTATTAATTTAAATTTTGAATTACAATCTCATCTAATATTGATTAATGTATGTTTTTAATACAATATAATGCAATAACTAAGAATAAAAAAAACTTAGTACCTCCGTTTTGGCTTGGAAAAATTCTCTACAATATTTAAAAACATTATAGGAATTTTGATAATTGATTAATGGAAGATGCTGTTTATTTTATTTATTTATTTATTTTTTCAAAGTGATAACGGCCTACTTTTATAGATTTACTTTTTATAAACTGGATACTTTGTAAAATGCTATGGACAGTTTGAAATAAAAATTAGTCTAACGCCGTGGTCGACAAATTCATTATTCAACAAAGCCAAATGTTAACAGTACAATATTTAAAATTTCTTTTGACAGCCAATTTTTTAAAACTTGCTTTATATTGATCAGTAAATTGTTATTAACTTAATTAGGTTACTCCTAAGCCGACTTTGCTAGAAACATCCTCAATCTGATTGAGGTACAGTCGGTAACAAAAGTATCCGAACACTAGCAAAAATTCCTATATAAAAAAAGTAGAGTTAATACTGTTTTGTTAAATAAATCCTTGTCGAATTATGTTCTTAGACTGACTAAGAACAGGATTCGACAAGGATTTATTTAACAAAACAGTATTAACTCTACTTTCTTATATAGCAATTTTTGCTAATGTTCGGATACTTTTGTTACTGACTGTACGTTCACTCAGGTTAACCCCTTCCAATTCTTCCATCCACACTAGTTTGGTACAGTCTCACACACCTATAGGCACATATGTATCCGTATTTTTCCACTTGTATACGTACCTTCATCTTTTATATACCTTTTTCAATTCTCCAAACTGCATTTTCTTTCACTTCAAAATACTTCCTATTATTATTTTTAAAACAATTTCCCAAAATTTAAGTTAAACTATAGGTAAGTAAAATAAAACTTGATATCATGACAAATAAAGATATTAATTAATTTTTATATTAAATTGTAAGGTATGCATAAAATTAAATCACGCCAGTTACTGGCAAACACTGATATGAACAACATTAATGTCTTGCATCTCTATGGAAAGTTTGGGAAACTCAGGTTTGTATATTTAATTTTAGGCACAACTCCCCCGTTCTCATCAATAAGAAGGTACCTAAATTTACTCTTGATAAGGTTCATGCTTCAAAATTAATTTTCACATAAATATATAGACCCAAATAAAGAAAGAATAGCAAACTTATAATTTTTTTCAGCTGATTACAGGAGTCAAGAATTCTCTTCCATTTGCTAAAAATCAACATACCTTTCTTCTCTACGTCTTTCAAAACAAATCACTTGGGCTATGAGCTAAGTTTTCATTTGTTTCTCTAAAATATTTCTATATCAGTAAAAAGTTGTTCAAATTTCGAGCTTCGCAATTCTTTATTTTTTAAATTCAGCAACTGCGTTTCGAAGTTGCCAATGTCAATATTAAAGAGAGAAAAAATTAATTCTGTTACAGTAAGAAATATTTTAACAAATAATAACGTTATTTTGCTATTTTTAAATTCCTGAAACCCATTGAAATAAGACTTTTCTCATTTTTAAAAGTGTCGAGTTATATTATAGAAAGTCAATATATGAATTTTTTTCTTTGTGATGTTCCAACAGGCTTAGAAAATGGAAGTTTGTCTTTCAAAATCGTGATCAAAGAAAGAGATAATTTGATTTCGAATGAAATATCTTAATATAGCGTCTAAAAGCCTTATTAATCAGAGCAAAAAATTTGTACACATGATATAGGTGAGAGTTGCACCAACTGTATAGATTTTGGTGAATTTAGCACTTACAGTTTTTTTACAGGGACACAAAGAAAAATTCTTTATCATTATGGCCTATGGGACCGAATTTTTAAAAGTACGATATCCTCTAAACACCTTATTCAATTGAAAAATTTCAATTCAGCTGAAAATTTATATGAATATTATAAATCACTGTTGCACTAACTATAAGCATTTTGGTGAATCTTGCATTTACAGGTTTTTACAGGGACACAACGAAAAAATTCTTTATCATTATGATCTATGGGCTCAAAGTTCAGTAGCGTTAAATAAAACATCGTGTAATATATGGAGAAAATACTCAAACACTCTATTATGGTTTTCTCTCTTTTGTTTGTTTAAGAACTCCTCTTTCTTTACTTTATCTACAAAACTGTTAATTACTCAATGTTCGGAAAGTCGAGTGGAGTCACTCCAGATTTTTTATCAATAGGAAACAAAATATTTGTTAATAAGAAACAGAAGTCGCTTCTTTTAAAAGATGTTCTTGATAATTAAAGCACTTTTTTATGCAGCTGAAGATCTGCGTGCTCACTAAAAATTTCAACTACAATTTTTTTTAAACTGGTGATGATTAAGGCATTCAGCTATAATGGATTATCTTAATCACCAATTCCAAAACATCGTAAATTTCTTCTGGAGCACACAAATCAGATCCTGATTAATGATGCATTGGTATGTAAAGATCTCTTGATTAATTTTCTCTTTCAAAATAGCAACAAACCCATTTCTTACGTCGGTCATACTTTTCGTCCTATCTGTTGAAATTGTCGTAAATTTATTAAGTGGAATATATGATGTTTTTGAAAGTACTCAATTACAGCATTTGAATATACTCTCTACGTGTTTGAACTTTGAGTAATAATAATCTTAAATTTTCTTTAGGACCTGTAAATGAAATGAACTGTACAAAAACTGGAACTTACGTTGTATCATTTATGTCTCAAGATTAGTCAACTACTATTGATATAATTTTTGACTGTGCCATATTTAACAGTCCTAGAAAACAACAGAAATTCTTTAATTTTTTAATTTTTCTTACCCATAGGGTCGAGAAAGTATTGTTAAAAAGGGTCAAATTTTCGAACGTGAGTTTTTGTTATATTTACATGGTCTGAGGTCCCCTGAATACAAAAATCATGTTTTTAGCGAATGGTCTGTGTGTCTCTCTGTCTGTGTGTCTGTTATCAGCATATCTCAAGAACAAACAGTAACAGAAATTCCAAACTCGGTATTCTGAATGTGTATCATATAGGGATGCTACAGTAAGCTTTTCGTTGAGATGAAGCAAATGGTTCGTATACAGGGACACTCAAAATTATTCAAATACGTCTATGGGGGAAATTGCAGGTAAGTAGAGTTTAACATCTATAGACTGCACTAAACCAAATGAAAAGAATTTTTTGTAATAGAGAAAGTCAACTGGGAAAAAAAATTTGTGTATGTAGGAGCCTCGCCTCCCCCCTGGGGGGGAAGTCTCCCCTCGAGGGGAGTAAATTTTCATGATGGGTATGTTTCAAAAGAGCTCACCAATACCTTTAAAACGAATGGTTGAACCATCGATCTGCGATAATTTAAAATAAAGTTATCGATTTTTTTTTCATTTTAAGAAAACATATATATATATATATGTATATATTAATGTAATATTGAGAATAGATTCAACTTTTTTTTTTATATTTAGTGTTATACTACTTCTCTAATATGGAAATCGTCTGCATTGTCATAAAAGATAATTTGTTTAAATAATAATTTTAATAAATTATTTTTTTAAAAACGGAATTATTTTTTAATAACCGAATTAAATTCTATATAAATGTATGTGCATTAATGAAACGGGGGTGGAGGGGGCGGTAGCCCCCCTCACACAGAACTAATTATCATGTAAAACTCTTCCGAAGCCTGATTTGAATTGTTTAACATAGGTTTACATAACAGTACTCGTTATCTTACCTCTTAATCTCCAACCTGTATTTATAGTATTAAATTTCAGGGTAAGAGAAAGTCGTGTGAGTGACACACCAGATTATTTTAGAATATCTGCTAAAATCTCGAATTTGAGGCATATATAAAGTATTACTTTTTGTACTCGCCGTCTGTATATATTTTACTTCTCTTAGAAATCCCTTGACCAACTACAAAACCTGCAACATTAACATGGCTGGAAGATTGCATCTCCTTATATTATTAAAATCTGTGCGCATCTGTCTTTCTGTCTGTCTGTGAGAAATGCCTTGTGACCGCTAAAGCTCCGGCGCTAATGGTCGCATCGCCTCGAAACCGGTGTCGACAGACGCAGAATTTCTTCATCTCGATATCGCGATAATTCGCTAAGCGATGCGACCCTAATTAGCGGAGATAAAATGTCCACCCATGTCTACCGAAAAATGACCCAGAATTCATGATTAAATGCTTAAAAGGCGAAATTTTTACGGAAAATGTGGAAAATTAATTAGAAATATCAGTCGTATTGTTACAAACAAGATACCATTGGAAAGGGCTTTTTTTTCTCAATCCGATGGTGTAAACGGCTTATCGATCGGACGATTAGATTTTTTTAAACTAACTAAACTAAAAAAAATGGTGGCAACAAATCACAAGCATTTTAACTTGGCAGACGATCTTGAACGGAAAGAAAAAACATCTGGTGTTTAATGAGGTCATGTGTTTTTGTACTGCGATTAAAAATTGCAATTTTCTATTTTCTTCAATTTTTCAAAATTCGCACATTTCAATTAGTATACAATCTTAACACCACAAAACAAACTTGCAGTTCAAATTTCATCGATTTTTGTCAATAAACAAAAGATTTACATTTTAATTGCAAATTAAATTTTATCTATTTAAATCAAATTGGAGTGTAAAGGTTGATATTTTTATTTATTACCAACTATGCGAAAAATACCAGAGCCGGGAATCACGAGTGTAGTCACGAGTATTTTTCGCATAGTTGGTAATAAATAAAAATATCCACCTTTACACTCCAATTTGATTTAAATAAATATTCACGGTTGATGAATTCATGAATAAAAATTTCTAAATTAAATTTTATCTTTACACGCCTGACATTTTATCTGTCGAAAGAGGATACCAGTTTCAAAACGACACAAATACACTTAAGGTAAAAATATTTCTTTTTCTATTTACTTCCATTAACCGACTACCGTAGATAATGGAATTCGAAATTTCACCTGACTTACACGTTTTGAGGTGTCATGGCGCTGTAATAATTTAAAATTTCAATATTTAAAATTCTGTTTAATTTTTATTTTTATTTATTTATTTATTTTTTTTTTAATATGTCATTCGATACACATTTTAAAGTACGGTTACATTATCGAAAGGGGAATTCGAGATTTCACCCGATTTACACGTTTTGAGGTCTCCTGATTAGGTTTTCTTTTGCATCGCAATAGTGGAATTAGAGATTTCAGCTTATTTACACGTTTTGAGGTCTCTTGAATGGGTTATCTTTTGTATATCAGCTACTAATTAAAGTGTCGAAAGTGGAATTAGAGATTTCACCTGATTTACACGTTTTGAGGTGTCCTGAATGGGTTTTCTTTTGTATCTCAGCTGCTAATTAAAATAATTTCATAAGAAATACATCATTTGAAAGTTTATTAATTTGGAATTGAATAGTAGATTACAGAAATTCGATATTTCGACATTTCTCCTGATTTAAACGTTTTGAGGTGTCCTGAATGGGTTTCTCTTTTGTCTCAGTTACTAATTAAAAAAATTTCATAAGTAATACATCATTTGAAAGCTTTGTTGAGTTGGAATCGAACAGTAGATTACAGAAATTTCTACCGCCAGATGGCGATGTAATATTTTTAAATTACAATATTTCTATTTCTAATCATGATTAATTTTTTTTTAATGCGTCATTCGATACACATTTTAAAGTACTTTTACATTATCGAAAATGGAATTCAAGATTTCACCAGATTTACACGTTTTGAGGTCTCCTGAATCAGACTTTTGTATCTCTTTCTTTTGTATCTCAACTACTAATTAAAATAATTTCATAAGTAATATATCATTAGAAAGCTTTGTTGATTTGGGATCGAACAGTGGAATACAGAAATTTCTACCGCCAGATGCCGCTGTAATATTTTCAAATTTCAATATTTCAATTTCTAATCTTGATTAAATTATTTTTAATACATCATTCGAAAGATATTTTAAAGTTCTTTTATATTATCGAAAGTTTTCAGCAGATTTACACGTTTTGAGGCGTCCTGATTAGGTGTTCTTTTGCATCTCAGCTAATTGAGTAAGACCGTTCAAAATTGGTATACTTAGGTTAATTAGAAGGGACTGAAAGGGTGGGGAAGAAATAGGCGTGCACCGCGCGCGTATCCCCTAACTTGCGCTCGCGCAGCGCGCAATTGACTGCGCTGCCGAAGGCAGTGGGGACCCGGTCCGACTTTTTAACCGATGAGAAATAATTTTTTTAATTTTCTTTTCTTAAGAATAAAAATTTGATTTGAGAAGGAATACGTGCGCGCAGCGTGCATATCTCTTCACACGTGCGCGCGTAGCGCGCATGGTTCTGCGCTGCCGAAGGCCGTGGGGACCCGGTGTGACCCGGCGTGGGGACCCTAACCCGATCAGAAATGATTTTTTTAGGGGGCACGAAGTGTCAGGGAAGGAATGCGGGCGTGCAGCGCGCGTATTTTTTAACTTGTGCGCGCGCAGCGCTCACGGGACTGCGCCGATCTTGTACCCCATGAGAAATGATTTTTTTTTCTTTTCTTTTCTTAAGAATAAAAATTTGATTTGAGAAGGAATATTTGCACGCAGCGCACGTATACCTTCACATGTGCGCGCGCAGCGCGCATGGGTCTGCGCTGCCGAAGGCAGTGGAGACCCGGTGTGAGTTTTTACCCGATCAGAAATGATTTTTTGGGGGGGGGGGCACGAAGGGTCAGTGAAGGAATACGCTTGTGCAGCGCGTGTATCCTTTAACTTGTGCACGCGCACCGCGCACGGGACTGCGCTGCCGAAGGCAGTGGGGACCCGGGACGACATTTTCCCCGATCAGAAATGATTTTTTTTTTTTTTAATTTCTTTTCTTAGGACTAAAAGTTACTGTTAGTGATTCATTAATTATAGTGATCCATTTGAAAATACTGACCCGCTAGCGGGCGAAGCTCGCTAGTCCAATAATTAAATACAGAACTTGATTTTTTTTCTTTACTCTTCTAAAATGCCTCAACAATTTTTTTTTTTTTTTCAATCATTGACAGGATATTTAGTGGTAAATGACACTCGTTTACTCGTACAATCAGTACTCTACCAATTTGAAGAGACAATTTTGTAAATTCACCAATAACCTACAAAATAACTATAAAACTACAATAAAAAAAAAAAAAAAAAAATAGGATACAAATTTCTGTATAGAAATACTGGTGGTAAAAAAAGCGGAACACTTTCATCCTTGATTACTATGAAAAACGGTAAAAATATCTGTATAGAAATAGTGGTAGTAAAAATTGCGAAATTTCCTCGTCCCTGCATGAGTTTTGTAATTTTTTTCTAAATCTAATGTATGAGTTATGGTTTCGTCAAAAGCTTATTTATTACTTACACAAGAAATAAGTTATATGAAAAGTGTTTCAGAAAATTTGGCTTTGATATTAATTACACATACACACACACAGACATAGATATATACATATAGAGAAAGAGCAAAGAAAGAAAAAAACGATCATAAGTTATAGATTATAATGATATCAAGTCGAGAAAATCATTAAATTGCTCTAAAACCACACTCTTATTTTACATTAATTTATCACGCACTTCGTAAATTTGATCCTCTATAAAAAATATGACACCTTATTTTTTTTTTTTTTTAATGAAAATTAAATTTATAAGAATGATTAAAAGGACACATTTAGATACAATAAAATTTTTTATAAGAGTATAAAACTTTCTAATTTCTTAGAATTTTTCTGTATACAGTGCTAAGATTTTCGTCATATTTCGTAATTATTTCTTAACTATCAAAAGTTTTTATTAATTGTTAAACTATTTTATGCAGAAAAAAAATAAATAAAAATGCCTAATTAGTCATTTTTTTCTTTTTCTGTGCAACTCTGTTATTTAATTCTCTTTACAAGCAACACTTTTTAATGAGTGCACAAAAAAAAAAAAAAAAAAAAGATTTTTTTTTTAATTAGAATTTAAAAAAAAAAATCTTAATGAGTTTATAATTAAGTGTCATTATACAATTAAAATTCAGCATTAAACACAAGTTATGCTATTAAATCTTACATTAACAAATAAATATCGAGATAGAATGTTTTATGAACTTTAAATATGACATTAAGTATCTTTAAAATAATTCTATTCTGCGCTATCTACCAATAAGTATTTGGACACTTTTGAATATAGGCGTTTTGTTAAATATCTAGAAAAGTTCTTTAGAAATCATCTTGAAACTTTGGTAGTGTAAAGAACATGTTATACCTCATATATTTCAGCAAAAGTTGTGTCCTGAATAGGAAAAGGGGACCAGTAAAAAATTAAACAATAATCAATAGGATTTGGAATACCCTGTAAAAAGGAATGCTTTAAATCAGTTTTCTCTGTAGCATGTGATTATGAGGATTTTTCTCAGTATCTGTAATAAATTTTTATGAGGTTACGACATATATTCATGGAGATATAACGCTTTTTAAAAGTAAAAATGCAAAACACTTTTCCATGTTTTTTTTTTTTTTTTTTTTTTTTTTTTTTTAAGCGGAAGGCCCGGGTTCGATTCCCAGCTCTGGTATTTTTCGCATAGTTCGTATAAAATTCAACCTTCCACTTCAATTATCTAAAATGAATTAAGGTTGATGAATAAAGATTTTCTAATTTAGATTTTCTAATATTTTTCCATATTTTACCTTGTTTTTATTGACTACTATTCTTGTTTGTTTGTTTGTCCGATACAAATCTTGCAATCGAATTTTAACTAACTTCCCTACTAGCTAGACATTTTAAAATTTCACGGTAGCTCAGAACCCGGTGACAACGCAATATTTCGAAATCCGATTTTCGAATTTTTGATTAGTTTTCTTATAATTAATTAAAATATGAAAATAATAGCCTCCTAATAGAATTAAAATCGCCATTAAAATATTAGCTATAATTTAATTGTTGCCAAAAAAATTTACGAGTTCATTTTCTTTCGACATAAAAATAAATACATTTAATTAAACGTGAACGTTAAAAAATTATAAAAAGTTAAATTATGCATCTCACAAAAATTGACGTCATTATCAAATTATAAAAATTTTATGCACATTGATAAGAGCTCTATGATCAAATAAAAAAGAAGCAGCATTAGAATATATCCAGGGTTTTTTTTTTTTTTTAATAATTTATTGTTTTTTATTTTAAAATTTCATGCAAAACGTTCTGCATTGAAAGATTGTGAATTAATTTATTAAAATGTAAAAGAACTAGAATGTTGATGAAGTCAAGAAGATGACATTAAAAATTTTACTATATAAGTATTGAAAAATGGTTGCAATAATTCTAATAGTGAGAGTTTGTTTTCTTCTTATAGGGTTGTACGATTAAAATTGTATAGCAAAATTAGTTTCGAAAAAGCTATAAAACTTGTAATGCTATTTAAAATATTAAGGGACGTATTCACCAAACTTCATTGATCGAGGATTAAACCATGGATCAGAAAATCCGAGAATCAAAGCTAACACTGGATTAAATTCCTACGGTATTTAACATCAGCTGATTACGTGATCCATGGATTAACTGGAAAAGAAATAAAAGCTTCGTTTTGATTGGCCAAGAACGAAGATAGCCTTTATTCATCCTTCGGCTTCAATTAACTAATCAATCGGATTAGAATATTAGAAAGGGTAAAAAGCAAATTGGCAACACTGATACACGCTTTGCTCTTGTTTACTTCGCTTTTGTTTACGCACGGATTAAGAATCAGTTTTATTTTAGAGCATTTTTAAAAAGAATAATCACGCAAACGACAACTGTTTACGCTACGATTTAAAATTTTGATTGTGTTATGATTAAGAGAATCTTAAAGCTATTAAAATATTTTTCTGCCGAAGTTAATGCATTATTCTTTTCTGTCGCAGATGACAGCCTATTATCTAACATTAGTATTAGAGATTACACGGAATCTTTATTTAATCGATAGCGATATCGAAATGCCACATTATCCAAACAATCCAAATCAGTTAATGCACCGTCCTTTTCCTTCTTTCAAATGTTTCCAATAGTTCTAAGCTTTCAATATCATCTAGTGAGAATAGATCGTCAACGTCAGCCATGTTAGTTATTTGTTTAAGAAGCTGAGCTGCGAAGTGCGCATGCGTTACGAAAAGATCCGAGAATTAACTATGTTAATCCTCCGATATTCGAGGATCAAAAACGAAGTGTTAAAGTAGCTGGTGAACTGCGGATTTTCGTTGGAGAATGCCGATTTTCGTATGATCGAGCGATTACCGCTGATCCGAGGTTTAATCCGAGTGTTAAGAAGTTGGTGAATATGGCCCTAAATGTGAATTGTGTTCAATAAGCAATTTTCAAACGAATTGTAATATCCCATTACGTAATCCTAAAATGTAACTTTTTCTTAAATCTCTTCCCATAAATCTTTTTCACTGTTAGTACGACAGATCGTGCTATTCCTTTCAATCAGCAATTTTGCATTGTCGTCATTTATTGCATTACGTCTTAAATGAATCTGCAAACATTTTTTCTTTTATTTAAAATACATAAAGCTAAAAGGTGTAATTGTAACTGTTTGGTTAGGGGAAGCCGGGGTTATAAGAGATAGGGGTTATAAGAGACACAGTCAAAAAACCAACCAAAAAATATGCTTAGACAACATTAAAAATATGTAATATTAAGTATCATATGTATTCTTCACTACAATACACTTATTGAGATGTTTATAACACATTTTGAATTCTTTTTATACGACGGAAAAATACTTTATCTTTACTTTTCTTTGTAGGTAAGATGTTTGGGATTTATTAATGTATAACCTTTTGACTAAGACTATGAATTTTGATGTACAATTTTTTAAAACATTGAAAGCATTCTTTATTTACATGTTCTAGGCATGTTTCCTATCACCCCATTTTTATTTTTTGTGGGGGTAATAAGAGACATGAGTCTCTTATTACCCTGTGAGGTATAGCAATATTAGCGTAACGCTACAAACGAAGTTCGCACTTTATGAACAACACGTGAATGTGAAGAATTTAGGATTCAGTTGATTAATAGAGTTAGTTCCTATGATAAATGATAAACGAAACTGTAATTCACATTATGCTAATATTTTGGAAAGGGAATTGTATAAAAGGAGAAGGAAGATTGTTTCTGGGAGTTAGTAGAAGGAGTTTAGTTGGAAAGAGAGTTAGCGGCTAGAGGTTAGTAGGTAGCTGCTTGGAAGGAAGTTAGTTGTTAGCGGCTGTAGTAGGAGATAGTAAGTCGAGTAGTATAGCGGGTAAGGGAATCCTCCCGCTATCGAAAGATTACTAAGTCGTGAGAGTTAATGAATTTAAATGAAGTAGTTGAGATTATTGGTGGTTAATTAAGTAAAGTTAAAAGTATTTATGAAGGCTGCCCTTTAAGTTATAAAAGTGCTAAATGTGATATAGTCCAACGACCACTTTTTTCTTTAAGCTCAAAATAAAAGCTCTATATTTATTTTATAAATCTGACTTTGTCATTATTTCATTATCTAATTCAGTAAAGTCAAATAAGCATAATTCAAGTCTCGTGCTCACTGTCATAATTTCATTAAGTAATTAAGCTAAAAGCCTAAGTTAAAGAAACATGACGACCTTTCGTTCGTCACAACCCCCACTGTTAATTCCTGTGTCTCCCCCATTGTAGTTCTTCTTAATTCTGCCTGACTAGTTTACGAAGAATTTACCTAGCGTTAGGCCTAGTCTAAGTTTACCAAGAGAAGACTTTTTTTTCACTTTAAATCAAAATGCAGTTTTACTCATTAGTCTAGACCATATTTAGTTGTTACGATTATCTAAATTTATGTTTAGAATGTGTATAAGTTAGTATTTAGTCATTAATACTTCATTACATAGTAAATAAGTTAATTTATAATAACTAGAAAATTTTTTATAACATTTTGTTTGCTTGTATACACTTCAAAGGTACGTTTTTTTGCCTATTTTCGACTACACTTTAGAAAATGCGTAAAATATTTTCTGCCCATTTTAAAAATTATATTGATGTTTTGAGTTAATCCCTAGGTTATGTTGATTATGTAGAACTATCATTAAGTAGAATATTATATTATTTAGGACCTAATATTAAAAGAAATGAATTTCACAAACACATTCATGACAGTAAATTTCCGAGAAAACATATTTTTTGAATGGATGCAAATAATAAAAATTAAAAACTATTGGCTGATTCAGAATTGTTTCCAGATGTCTTTTATTACCCCACATGATTTTACATTGCTATATCTGGACAGTTACAAGCCTGGTCTTTTATTACCCGCGTGGGGTTATTAGAGACAAGGATTTAATGAAAAAAGAAAAAAAAATTAACAAAAAATTTAAGGTAAAAATCACCTAAAAAATCAAGAGGAGTTCATTTAATCTTATACTATTAAGTGAGCAATATTTGTATGTATATTTCACTGATCTCGAAAACGGTAGCTCGGACAGTCACGAGATTTAACACAAAGGTGCATCCCGAAGGGTCATTGTGCACATAGAAGTCAGATTTTCGAATCTTTGATTAGCTTTTCCTCAATTAATTAAAATGTGAAAATCATAACCTTCTAATTTCTGATGAAAAAAACCATTTAAATTTTAACATTTTATCCATAATTTAATTGTTGCCAATTTTTTTTTCGACAAAATAATAATAATAATTAAAAAAAAAAAAAAAAAGTACATTTATTTAAAATGAGGAAAATAAATCAGAAAGATTAGAAAATAAATTAGGAATATCACTCGCATCGTTACAAATAAGACACCAAATAAAAGGGAAAATTTTTGTAAATCCGATGCATTAAACAGCTTATCAATCGGATGATTAGTTTTTTCTTAATTAATTAAAATGTGAAAATAAAAACCTTCTAATTTCTGATAAATAAGACATTTAAATTTTAAAATTTTATCCATAATTTAATTGTTGCCATTTTTTTCGACAAAATAATAATAGTAAAAAAAAAAAAAAAAAAAAAAAAACGTACACTTATTTAAAATGAGGAAAATAAATCAGAAAGATTAGAAAATAAATTAGAAATATCAGTCGCATCGTTACAAATAAGATAGCAAATGAAAGGGAAAATTTTTTTAATCCGATGCATTAAACAGCTTATCAATCGAACAATTAGATTTTTTAAAATTAACTAAAGTATGAATTTTAGGTGGCAACAGCAGAAGATTGTATGGAAACCGTTAGGAGAAAAAAAATGAAAAATCTGCTTCACATTAAGTCACATGATTTTTGAAAGGGATTAAAAATTGCAGTATTTGAAAAAAAAATTGAAATATTTGAAAAATTCAAATTAATATTTAAATAAATAAATAAAAATATGTTTAATGGGAAATATATATAACCATAAAAAGATTAATTGTCTAAAATACGGCAGAAATAGCGCTCATAGCATATTGTTACAAGGGATTAAGTCTTATTGTTACAATGGATTAAGTCTAAAATGGTGACAAAAATTCAAAAGTCGCCAAAGAGAACTATATTAAGGCTGTACTATCAGTTTTACAACCCATGAATTATATATAAACACAAAAAATTAATTGTCTCATGCGACAGGCGTAGCCGGTCACAGCATATTGTAATATTTGGCGTGAAATTGCTGTCATTTAATGGTTGATTGGATAAACAAAAAAAAAAAAAAAAAAAAAAAAAAAAACATATGAAATAACGTAAAAGCAAATATTATGTTGTCTAAACCCAGTTACGTTTGAGTCCAGTCCGAGTTACATGTGAACAACACGTATAGTGTTGTTCACATGTAACTGGGATTCAAATATAAAAGGGAAACTCCAATTTTTTCGATACTATCTATTTCGAAACTGTTATATAATAAGCACCTAAATGGAAGCTCATTGGTAAACTATTGTCGCAGGTAATAGGGACAAGCGCCCGAATTGCAGTGGATGACCAAATCGCTGCTGAATGCAGCAGGGACCTGGAGCGAGCTTTTGAACAATTTCAGTAATTTATTTTATTTTATTTTTATAAGGCTATATAGAAACGAGTTTCCTTTAAATTTAGTGGTCAGCGAAGCGGGCAAAACCTGCTAGTGAAATTAATACGAGACATTTATTTCAAGTTATTTAGATTAATAGTTTAGATTTTATTAATATTTTTTGTCTCTTACTACCCCTTTTGTCTCTTATTACACTGGCTTCCCCTAATTAAATTTTATCAAAAATTGGTATACTTATTAATAAGGAGAAAATCTAGCAAACATTGTATTTTTTAGTTCAATCGGATAATATATTAAAATAATCTAGTGTGTCACTCACACGACTTTTTCTTACCCTGAAATTTAATACTATAAATACAGGTTAGAGATTAAGAGTTAAGATAACGAGTACTGTTATGTAAACCTATGATGAACAATTCAAATTAGGTTTCGGAAGAGTTTTATATGATAATTAGTTCTGTGTGACCGCCCCTCCTCAACCCCCCGTTTCACTAATACAACCACATTTATATAGAATTTAATTCGGTTGCTAAAAAATAATTTATTAAAATGATTATTTAAACAAATTATCTTTTATGATAATGCAGACGATTTTCATATTAGAGACGTAGTATAACACTATATATCCAAAAAAAAGTTTAATTTATTCTCAATATTACATAAAAAAAAAAAAAAAGAAAATTGTTAAAAATGAAAAAAATCGATACTTTTATTTTAAATTATCGCAGATCAATGGTTCAGCCATTCGTTTTAAAGGTATTGACGAGCTCTTTTGAAATATACCCATCAGGAAAATGTATTCCCCTCGAGGGGGATTTCACCCCCCCCCCCAGGGGAGAAGCGAGGCTCCTACATACACAAAATTTTTTCCCAGTTGACTATATATCTCTATTACAAATAGATATATATTCGTTTCATTTGGTTTAGTGCTGTCAATAGATGTTAAACTCTACTTGCTTGCAATTTCCCCGATAGACGTAATGTATTTGAATACTTTTGAGTGTCCCTGTACACGAACCATTTGCTTCATCTCAACGAAAAGCTTACTGTAGCATCCCTATATGATACATATTTAGAATACCGAGTTTGGAATTTCTGCTACTATTTGTTCTTGAGATATGCTGATAACAGACCATTCGCTGAAAACATGATTTTTGTATTCAGGGGCCCTCAGAACATGTAAATATAACAAAAACTCACGTTCGAAAATTTGACCCTAAAACAATACTTTCTCGACCCTATGAGTAAGAAAAAGTAAAAATAGTAAAAACCTCATTTTAACTTTAAAATTATTTTAAAAGAAAAAATATATATATATGCTTCATTCAAGACAGGAAGCAAACATAAATGGCAGTGAGGCATCAAAACAACAGCGAATCTTTAAAATAAACAGAAACAGAACTCAGCGCCAGCATATGACGAATGCGCGGAATCTGCAAAAAAACGTGCGAGTTGCTCATCTCGTTGGAAGCCAGGTGCAAATTTTTCTAACACTTGTAGATATAGACCCACACTGCAGACCCTGCTTCCAAAAGCGGATCTGCTTGGTTTCAAGCTATTTGTATTTACACAAGTATAACACTAGGATATGAAGCTTAGTTATTTTATTTTTAAAATAAGGAATAACTATTGGCTGGTGTCAAACAATTAAAAATAGAGAAGTTTACAGCTGATATTTTTAATAACAAGATGAAAGAATTAGGTTCACAAAGGGTGTTTTCGGTGCTAAATTCTAGAAAATATCAGATTTATTAAGAGTAAACATATTTTGTGTTTAATTATTTTAGAACATACGTATTTTTCCATCAATATTATTTATACTTTTCTAGTACCTGTTTTCCTCCGAGAACCCAAAGATTCACAATTTTGCATTTAATTCGGCAATTTTTTTTTCCATTTTTAGAGACTTCATCTATATTTTTTATAAAAGTACAAAGACGCATCACTTTCTAATTGAAATATATTATGAAATACAGTATATCACGAATTATACATAAAAATGAAAGTTTTGTGCCTCTGCGTTCGTATAAAAAAAGTTAAAATAGAACATTGATAACAGTGGTTACATTGCGAATGCTACTACTTCTCACTAGTCGAAACTGATATAATCGAATCTCACTAACTGAATTCAATTTAAATATACTTTTGCAATATTAAATATTTATAAAAGAAGTAAGTTTTTATCCTACACTTTATATTTTAAAGAATATTAATAGTTTTAATGCTGAGGGTAAAATATACGTCATTTGAAAATTGGTAACCCCGCCTGCGACTTTTTTTTTTTTTTTTTTTTTTCCAATCTTTAAGCTATAATATTTCTTGAGAATATTAGCCTTTCTACATTCAATGTACTATGGATACAATTATTTTGATTAGAAACAGAAAAGTATAATATGTATCGATTTATAATATAGTAAATATGAATACAAAATACCTTCTTCTAAAACTATGTAATTTGCAATGATAACGTCTTTAGGCGGAGCTTACATTTAACGGTTTGCCAACTGTGACTTTTAACAGTTTCGCAATCACATGTTTTTGTCTTTTTGCCAGTAAGGCCAGCCTGTGGGCGTTATTCTCTCAAGTTCCAATAATTCAGAACAAAATTTCCTATATTCACATTTATGTTTCAAATGAATAAACATTGCATCTATGCTCTTTCTTAATCAAATTATTTATACCCATAGTATATTTATTGTACAAATATGAATATTGGGTATATTCTTAAGAAATAAATAACATACGAATTGTGAAAGAAACGCCTACTGGTGGAGTCACAGATTTTCAAAGAAGGAAATCTATGTCATCTGTCGCAAAGTGTTAATTTAATGGATCAAAACCAAATGAAATATTGAACTTTTCGAATTACTCTCATCGGTTTTTTGTTTAATCTAAAATTCACATGAAAGGGAATATCTGAGAGGGAAGCTAAGTCCATACGCATAGCTGACAATATTTTAGTTTATTCTGGAGTACTTTTAGCCCCTCCTACATTTCAAACCACTTTATTTATCGAAAAATTTTCTCCAATATATGACTTTGATAAAATAAGAAAAAAAAAAGTACTTTTAAAAAATAAGTAGTACGAAATAAAGGCGGGGCTAAAACTACTCCGGAATAAATTAACCCTTATCGCTCGAACCTATTTTCCTATTTTGAACAGTATGACACGCCTTTAGGCGTTCCTTTAACACGTCACACGTATAGTTTCCAACTTACTACTTTTTGGCTACCGAAAATTTGTAATAATTTGTTTTATATTACTTCATCATTAAATAAAATAAATCTTTCTGTTAAAATTTTCTAGTAGCCGAAAAGTAGTCTATAATTACACGTTTTATAAAAATACCATTTCATTTGCAGAGGGACACCTTAAGGCGCGGCTCGATTTTTTAATGTTCCCTCAGAGGTAACATATGAACGATAAGGGTTAAAATACTGGCAGCTATACATATGTATACTCAAACAAATGTTTTCGATCTCGGTGGAAAGTTACACACTCTCTCGATACAAGATACTTGAAGTTTTACGCGCCTTACACCGCTAACGGACCTGCGTTGTTTTAAAGTTGCTGTTAAAGAATGTACTATGCTTTTTCGGCTTTGTTATTTTATTCTCAAAATAAGCAATAAGTATTTACTGATGTTTAACAATTAAAAATAGATATTTACAGCTGATAAGGGGGAGTTATAAGGGGAGTTTTCGGCGCTAAAATAGAGAAAAATATTAGGTTTATAAAGTGTAGGAATATTTTATATTTAATTGTTTTAAAACATACGTATTTTAATAAGTACAGAACATTGAATAAACACCATGAAATGCAATAAACTCGCAACAATTATTTCGGGTCGACAGAAAACACGACCCTTTGTCAGGCGAACAAAGTAGGCACGAGTGCTGCAACCAAAGCGGTATCGCAGGATTGTAGCACCCATGCATACTTTGTTCACCTGACGAAGAATCGTGTGTTCTTTCGAACCGAAACAATTGTTGCGAATTTATTGCATTCTATGGTGTTTGTTAAACGTTTTATTCTTATTACTTTTAAAACGCCAGTACTCTGGTGCTTCCTTAATATTTATAAGTGTTTTAAGTTTCTACCAATATAAGTTATATTATTCTAGTAACTATTAGTTTTCCAAGAGCCTAAAATATTAACATTTTTACATATAAGGCAAAAATTCTCCCAGTTACAGAGAACTGATCTACAATTCTTATTTCAGCACAAAGGCTGAACACTTCGTAGTGGAAATATATTATGAGGTACAATATGACACAAATTATACATAAAGATTTACGCCCCATCGCTGATATATATAAAAAAAAGTTAAAATAGAACATTGGTAACGTGAATACATTGTGGACGCTACTACTTCTCACTAGGGTTGAAAACTGATGAAATCGAATCTCCCTAAATGAATTCAATTTAAATAGTACTTTTGCTACAATAAATAAATAAAACAAAAGTCTGATTTTATCCTATAGTGTATATGTTAAAAAATATTAATATTAACAATTTCAGTAAGGAGGGTAAAACATATGTCATTTGAAAATCGGTAACTCCGCCTTCAGAGCTTTCTGTTTTCAATCTTTATGCTATAATATTACCTTAAGACACTGCCCACTGAATACGATTAGTTACGTTTTCCAGTCAACAAAAGCAGTGACATCTAGTGGATAAAGTCCGAATTAAGCCAAAACAAGCTTCTCAGGCAACAAGACAGGCAGCTAGTATTCAGTGGGCAGTGCTTAAGAATATACCTAATATCAGCCTTTCTACATTTAATGTACTAAGGATACAATTATTTTGATTAGAATTCGTTAAATATAATGTATATCGATTTGTAATATAACCATGAACCCAAAAAACTCTGTTCTATAATTATATAATTTGCAACGACAGCGTCATGGGCGGAGTCTACATTTAACATTTTGCCAGCGGGGACTCTTCGTGTAAGGGGTCAAAACTAAATTAATACAGAACTTTTCAAATTATTCTTTTCGTTTTTTTATGTATAGTAATCTGAAAAATACTCAATTGTATTTTAAATTCTTTTTGTTCGGTCGAAAAAACCTCTGATAGACCTTCTTTTAGGAAATCACAGTAAATGAAATGTTTGCACTATGATTTACTTATTTATTTTTCATTTATTTTTATATTATCAGCTCTGTACTTTATTAACATTTTCGCAACCCCGTGTTTTTGTCTTTCTGACAGTAAGGTCCTCCTGTGGGCATTATTCTCCTAAGTTACAATACTTCAGAACAAAATTTTCTCTATTCAGATTCATACTATTCATATAGGAGAGACCCGTGTACCTAGGGCCGCTTTTTTTAAATGTCCGAAAACAGAGCCCTTGACCTGTTTAAAATTATGAAATTGATATTTACATATCTTTAGGATTATTTACTTCCAATTAGGATTAATATAAATACGTAAAATAATAAATCCTGACAAACAGAAGGTTTTAAAATAAACTTCACTCATGGCCCTAGGTACAACACCCTCATTGTACCTAGGGCCGCTTTTTTTCAATTCCCAAAAACAGAGCCCCTGACCAGCTAAAAATCATAAAACTGATATGTACATATCTTTAGAATTGATTTCTTTTAATTGAGATTAATATAAACACTTAAAATAATAAATTCCGACAAACAGAAGGTTTTTACATAAATTTCACACATGGCCCTAGGTATAACACGCTTATTGTACCTAGGGTCAGACCAAATTGTACCTAGGGCCAGACCTCAACGAACCGAGGGCCAGAGCTCATTGTCCCTAGGGCCTCAGTGTACCTAGGGGCATTCCCTTGGAACTAGATTTCACTTTGTAATGAATAGAAAATGAACATATAAACATATATTTTATAAAAGAAACAATATCAAGTAACATATTTATTTATCATATGATAATTATCATGATGTTGCCTTATTTTGAAAAACCGAATTTTTCACTCTTTTTTTCATTGAGATATATTCTAAAAGCATATATATATATATATATATATATATATTTCAATTTCTTTCCTTTTTTCTGGAATGTTTCTTAAATTTCTAGATCTTCCTGGTTTACGGCCACATATTAGTTTTTGTACGAGGTTTTGCTTCAGTAAAAGTTGTACCTGTTCAAGCATGACACACGAAAATATGTTAGATGATGATTGTTTCGTGAGCTTATTTCTCAGCCACATTTGAATTTAAATATTCGCTCTCACCAGGAAACCATCCCAATAGTGTACTAATAGATCTCAATTAAATTATGTTCATTTGAGTGGGGCCTAATATAACATGATTCTTGATGCACAAACTGTTACTCCTCATAAATCCGTTCTCGAGAAATCTGTATTTGAGCAAAAATTTAGTAAAGAGGAAGGAGTGGGAGGAGCCTCATCAAAATCTGCTAGAACCATGTTTTTTATCAATATTTAGATTCTATTTTAGAGAATTTTTAGGCATTATATCTCAATTGAATATATCTCAAAGCTACAAAAGGCAACTGTTGAATGCATCAAAGAACAAGTTTACCTATGCTCTTTCAATTTCGGCTTGTTTTGGATTTCATTCATTATTTCAGTAAGGCGTGGTGTTATCGATTTAGGCGTGGTTTTACCGATTATCAGCGAAATTTCAGAATTTATAACTGGAAAACGAGCTAACAAGGGCTAATGTTTATACATAAGAAACATAACACAAGAAACATATTCATTGTTTTTTCGATTAATGCTTGTTTGTATTTCTTTTTTTTTTTTTATGATTATAGTATGGGATGGTTTCCTAGTCAGTGAATATGTTTTGATTCGCTGGCTATATGCCAGTTACACGAAAACCTGATAGAATGTTCACAAGAGTAAAGACCGACGGATAGGACTTGCCAACATTTTCAGCAACGTCATATATAGTGATCGGTTTGCCAGGGTTTGCCAGCATCCAATTACTACAGGCTGTATTGTGGCATGCTTATGACTGATGGTGGGTTGAATCAATGTCCCTCATACAACATTATCCTTCATTTAATTATAAAAGTTTTTCAATTAAATTGTAACAACATGAAGAACAAGATTGCAATTTTACTTAGGGCCATGGATGGCCCTAGTTACAATTCAGCTATGTGGCCCTTGGTACAAGTTTCGGTAACTTCATTCAAAATACCTTCCACTAAAAAACCCACACACATTAAGTATCTCATGTATTACTTAATATAACAAGAAAAATTATACACTAGAAATAAAAGAAAATTATTTGACTGACTTTTGGAAAATAGCAAAAGTGATGAGCTGCAAAATTTTACTTCAAATCATGTAAATTCTTTTTGCACATTAACTTGTAAAAACTTTCTCCTGAATGGTTTCAAAGTGATTGTAAATGTAGCAACTGGTGTTGTTACTCGTCCAACTGAATATTAAAACTTAAAACTAAGTAATTATTCAAATAAAGTGGGGTGGACCTAGGTACAGGATGGCCCTAGGTACACGGGTCTCCTCTACATTGATTATACTCTTTCTAATCAAAACATTTATATCCGTAGTATATTGATTGAACCAATATGAATACAGAGTATATTTTTGAGAAATAAATGACATGCAAATTGCAAAAGAAACGCCCACTGGCGGAGTTACAGATTTTGAAATGACGAGAATCTACGTCAGCGGTCGCGAAAGTGTTAAATTAACTATCGACATTTCTTATATACGTTCACAGTAAACTTACAGAATTAAAACTTAATTTTAACAACTTAGCAACAAATAGAAGAGTGGTTGATGCACTTAATGATGACGCCAGAACTATGCCAGGATATCGAAAAGAAAATACTGCTTGAAAAAAAGAAAGAAAGAAAAAAAAAAATATATATATTTACTGAAATGAAAACAAACACATTCTGTAAAAGTGCAAAATAAAACACACATTTGCTGTGATATAATACACTTATGAACAGTTTGTATCAATACTGTGTTTAATACAGAGCTTCAAGCTCAAAGTCGCTGCTTTATTTTTTAGGGCTGAAATGAAATGAATTTTAGGATGACAACTCTCAGGAATGAAAAATCCCGCATCTTTTGTTTGTTAGGTTACATTTATTTTCCATTACCAATGCCTCTTGTATTTACCCTCCTTCACTGTATAATAGATCTTTCCAATAACGACTGGCGCGCCACCACTTGGACTGTTTTTCGTACGGCGCATCTTTTTTTACCTGTACCTTGTTGAATTTTTGTTTTCTCTGTATGTACCATGTGATGTGAGTGTTCGTCTAATTAAAAGTGTTTCGTGTTAATATGGACTCATTAATATGCATTATAATTTGCGTGCTCTGCCTTCTAAGCCCAATAGGTTATGGGCCCAGAGCAAATTAATTTTTATTTACGATAAATAGACTTTTATCTGTTAGATAGACGACCACGTTTAAAAATGGCGTCTTATGGAACACTACGTATTAAAACTTTAAACAAAGATAATTACGAGACATGGAAGATACAAATGAAGGCACTCTTAATAAAAAATGAATCCTGGATTTATGTATCTGGCTCTAAACCAAAGCCAGAGCTCGTGGCAGGTGATGCGACATCACAAGAAACGTTCGATAAATGGACTGATATGGATGAAAAGGCCAAAGCCGACATAATTTTGTGTATATCGCCTTCTGAACTGAAACAAATAAAAAACTGCGAAACATCCTTGGATATATGGAAAAAATTAGAAGAAATATATCAATCTAAAGGCCCCGCTAGAAAAGCGTCACTGTTAAAATCGCTTATTCAACATAAAATAGCAGATTCCTCTTCTGTGAGCATTCGAGATCATCTTCGAAAGTTTTTTGACATAGTCGATAAACTATCTGAAATGGACATTAGAATAGATGATGACTTGTTAACTGTGATGTTGTTATACAGCCTACCATCCAGTTATGAAAATTTCAGGTGCGCAATAGAATCCAGGGATGAGCTACCAAAACCAGAAGTACTACGAATAAAAATAGTAGAAGAAAACGACGCCAGACGCCATGATGACAGACCGAACGATGGAGCGTTCATGACTGGGAATTTCCGAAAGAAACCTGTTCCGTGGAATAAAAATAAAAGAAATCCTAAGATTACTGAACAGTACACTCAGAATGAAAGAGATAATTCAAAAATTACTTGCTGGAAATGTAAACGTATCGGTCACCGTGCAAATCAGTGTGAAAAAGATAAATCATTTAAATATCGACAAAACAGTTTAGGACTACTGGCCAGCACAAATTCAACGAATACGAACATATTATTCAAAGAACAATCCGAGAATCTTTATTGTGTTGACAGCGGCTGTACTCGACACATGGGGAAGGATGACTCCAATTTTCACGATTTAAAGGATACGGATATAAAATCTGTAAATTTAGCGAACAATGAAACAACTGATGTGTCCGGTGTTGGTAAAATATTAATTAAAACAAAAGTCAATTCAAAACTTCAAAATGTAGAGATCAACGACGCTCTATTGGTTCCAGGATTGAAAACGAACTTATTGTCCGTGTCACAAATGTGCGACAAAGGTTTCACTGTAACTTTTAAAGACAAATGTACTGTTATAAATAACAGACAAAAAAATGTGACTCTAATTGCGGACAGAAAAAATGAACTTTATTATCTGCGGGATAATAATGCAAATATAAATAATGCAGTTAATTTTTCGAGTGAATCAATCGATAGTTCTAAAAATATTTTCGCCGATGTGGAAAGATGGCATTGTAGAATGGGTCATCTAAATGTAAAAGATTTGATTGACTCTAATTTAAAAGGTCATATTAGGGGGTTAAATATTAAAAAGGTATCCGACTTCAATTGTGAAGTTTGCGCGTTAAATAAAATGACCCGTGCTCCTTTTCCTAAGCACTCAGATCGTGTTACAAAAATGTTAGAAATAGTGCATTCGGATCTTTGTGGGCCTATTAGGGTTCCCTCAATAGGTAAGTCCCTTTATTTTATTACTTTTATTGATGATTATTCTCGTTATTGTGCAGTAAAATTCTTAAAAACTAAAGATGAAGCATTAAATGCTTTTAAAGAAATCAAACTTCTTTGGGAAAATGAAAAATCTATAAAAATAAAAAAATTCATGAGTGATAATGGGGGCGAATTTATTGGGACTGAATTTGAAAATTTCTTAAAAGAAAATGGTATTCAGCATAGATTAACAACCCCTTATTGTCCGGAACAATCAGGTGTTTGTGAAAGGAAGAATAGAACTCTCGTTGAAATGGCCCGTTGTCTATTATCACAATCAAAATTACCCTTAAATTTATGGGCGGAAGCTATTAATACTTCTAATTATATAAGAAATAGATGCCCAACAAAAGCTTTAAATGGAAAAACCCCATATGAATTATGGAATAATATAACACCTAACGTTAGCTATTTTAAATCTTTTGGCTGCACTTCTTATTTTTTCGATAACCATCCTAAACATAAATTTTCCCCACGGTCTAAAAAAGGGATATTTGTGGGTTATTCAGAAAATTCTAAAGCATTTCGTATTTATCTTCCTGAATCAAAAACAATAATTATTTCCCGTAGCGTAAAATTTTTTGAAGAGAAATCTAATGATGTTTCAAAAATAGGTCAATTGTATCCAGATATTTCTGAAAGAGAAATACAATTAAGCGAATTGAAAAAAGGCTCACACATGCAGCCGGCAGAAGAGAAAATTTCTCCTCCTGAAATAAAAAATGAAAAAGATGAGCTGTCACGTGACTCAGATTCGGCGCTCGAAGATAAAAACATATTGTCATTGCGTAATCGCGAAATAATTAGAGAGCCGGAATCATTTTCGAATGCTGTTTATAGTTTTAATTCGGAAATAGAAATAAATAATGCCTTAAAAAGTCCGGAAGCTTCGAATTGGTATAAATCAATGAATGACGAAATAAAAGTAATATTAAAAAATGATACATTCGAAGTAGTAGAAAGGCCCCAGAAAAAATGCATAAAAGGTAGATTTGTCCTTACAAATAAATATGATCAACATGGATCTCTTTTGAAATATAAAGCGAGATTAGTAACTCGCGGATTTAGTCAAAAATTTGGTATAGATTTTCGTGAAACTTTTTCTCCGGTAGCAAAAATGGGATCTATTAGAATCTTAGCAGGTTATGCTGCTAAATTAGGAATAAAAATACATCAATTTGACATAACGTCAGCATATTTGAATGGAAAATTAGATGAGGAAATTTTTATGGAAGTTCCCGATTACTTTAAAGAAATACTTCAAATAATTATAAATGAAAATTGCGATAGGGACATATCTAATAAAGCAGCCGAGATTCTTAAATATCTAAATGTAGGGAATAAAGTTCTTTTGTTAAAAAGATCTCTCTATGGCCTCAGGCAGGCCGGGAGGTGTTGGAACACTAAATTAAATAAAATTTTGAATGATTTCGGAGCAAAACAAACAAATGCAGATCCATGTTTATATTATATTAAAAGTGATAAAGGGTTGACTCTTATAATGATTTACGTTGATGACATATTGTTTATGTCACAGGACCCTGATATGTTAGAAAACTTCAAAATTCATCTTAATGAAAAACTAGATGTTAAATATTCAGGCATAGTTAAATATTGTCTAGGGATAAATTTTCAGTTAGAAAATGGCCTTATAACAATGAGTCAACATAGTTATATTAGAGAGCTCTTAGAGCGTTTTGGCATGACAGAAGCCAAGCCCGTAGCTTGTCCTATGGATACAAGCATTCGATTAAAAAAGGCCGAAAAATGTTGTGAAAACGAATATCCCTACCGTGAATTAGTTGGAAGTTTGATGTATCTTGCAACTTCCACCAGGCCGGACATTGCAAATTCCGTCAGTCAATTAAGTCAATTTCTAACTTGTTTTGATAAAACTCATTGGACTGCCGCTAAACGAGTTTTACGATACTTAAAGAAAACAATAAATTTTGGACTTGTATTTAGAAAAAGTAATGAGCCTTTGTTCGGTTACACTGACGCGGATTGGGGAAATTGCCTCGATGACCGTAGGTCATATACAGGTTACTGTTTCATTTTTTGCGGGAGTGCAATTACATGGGAAAGCCGTAAACAGTGTACCGTAGCTCTCTCATCAACGGAAGCCGAATATATGGCTTTATCCGATGCCACTAAGGAAGGGATATATTTATGTAAATTACTAAATGAGTTATCTGAATGCAAAATTGAAAAAGTGAGTATATTTACAGATAACTTAGGATCTATTAAATTAGCTGAAAATCCGATCTTTCATAAGCGCACCAAGCACATAGACATCAGGCATCATTTCATAAGGGAAGCACTGAAAGATGGAATCATTGATTTAAATTTTGTGTCTACTGAAAATATGGGGGCTGATATTCTTACAAAAGCATTAACATCATCAAAACATTACAACTGTTGTAAAATTATGGGATTGGAAGATGTAACATTGTTATTTAGGTAAATACGTCGACATTGTGGGGGGGTGTTAGGTTACATTTATTTTCCATTACCAATGCCTCTTGTATTTACCCTCCTTCACTGTATAATAGATCTTTCCAATAACGACTGGCGCGCCACCACTTGGACTGTTTTTCGTACGGCGCATCTTTTTTTACCTGTACCTTGTTGAATTTTTGTTTTCTCTGTATGTACCATGTGATGTGAGTGTTCGTCTAATTAAAAGTGTTTCGTGTTAATATGGACTCATTAATATGCATTATAATTTGCGTGCTCTGCCTTCTAAGCCCAATATTGTTGTCACTACACTCGCCTTGACACGATGTTTTTTTTTTTATGATTTTAATTAAATATATTTTATACGTGTTTTACAGTGAATTCTTTTATAAATTGTCGTTTACTACACTATGGCCAGGATATCGAATGCGTATGCGCGGAATCTGCAGAATGATGTGCGAGTTGCTCATCTTTATTTCGTTGGAATTGGAAAACAGACGCAAATTTTTCTAACACAGCAGACCCTGCTTCCAAAAGCGGATCTGCTTTGTTTTAAGTAATGATATAATCGAAGATATAATGATATACTCTGTTTAATCTCTACATAGACGACATCATCCGAACATGGAAAACTTCAGCCGCCCCAGGAATTAAGCTAAAAGTAGACATGTTCATTAACATGCTTCTGTTTGCGGATGACCAGGTTATCATTCAGGAATGTGAAGTCGATCTACAGAGATCAACGTATAGCCTTCACAAAATTTGTCAAGACTATGGAATGAAAATCTCGATAAAAAAAACCAAATCTATGGCTTTCAAAGGGAAAGAACCTATTCGTACAAAAATTGTCATTGAAAATGAAGTCATAGAACAAGTATCACACTTTACCTATCTAGGTTGTGATCTCACTTATGAATACGAGAATGAGGTACAGTAGAAATTGCACAAATTCCAATACATCTGTGGAACTTTGAGAAAAACCCTCAGGAAGAAGACACGAAAAGAAACACAGCTTAAATTCTATAGGGTCATGGCCACACCCGTCTTACTTTATGGTTCAGAGCATGGTATTAGAGGGTAAGGTATAGTATCGCCATATTAGAAATATGGTACCTAAAATCGAGTTTTCAGCTACGCTTCCGTCATAAGTAACGTCTGAAGCGCCGCCTGTCGCTAGCAATAGAAAACATATTTCTAAACAAACATGGCTGCATGCGAGCCGCGATCTTAGTAGCGGTAGCAACAGTATGGTTCTAAATAAATATTCCATAAATATTTTATTTAACTTGCAATTTTTTGTTGCAAATCAAATGAATGATGAAAAATATTAATAATCAATTCAGGAAATTGTTGAATATATGTGAAAGATCCTAAATACAATTGAAATAATTATTGTAAAAAAATGTAATTTAAAACATGTATTTTTTTTTTCTTTCCAAACTGTACATTCGGCAGCAAAATTATTGAAACGCTAACATAATTCTTATGGAAAAGATTGGCACCTAATACTGTTTTGTTAGGTAAATATTTGTCGAGTTCATTAACTTAATCTTATGCTGTTTCTAAAAATGCAATATGATAAAAACTAGCGATCATGTTTTAAAAAAATGTATATGAAATTTGTGTATGTGTGCTTCAATAATTTTGCTGCCAACTCTATAATTTCAAACAAATAAGCATTTAAAAAAAAACATGGATATCGCTTCCGTTTTCAAGCTTTTTATTTTTACATATTTTGAAATTCAGTACAAACATCAGAAATTTAATTAAGATCTATGATAATAAATAAGTTATCAATGACTTCCTGTATTATGAGCTAGAAGTAAACCCTGGCTACTTAAATGTTCTACCCCCTGCACATAAATTAAAACATGAATTGATATCTATGTATTGAAATTGATATGAACTGTAACTAACGTGTGTATAATGAAATAATGAATACCTAAAAAAAATTTATATATATCTTCTTTTATTTAAAAAACAAAACAAAAAATTGAGAAATACAACTTAACTTTAATTTATTCTTCTCAGAAATTTCATTTATTATTTTTAAGAGGGAATGTGTGTGTGTGTGGGAGGTAAGAAATGTATTTTAAGGAATGTACTCATCTTACAATGTCATGAAAAAAAAATTCTAGATATATTCTGTAATTCTGTTTTCTCTAGGATTTTGAGTAGCTGAGTTTCTTATCCTGAACAAGGTTCTAAACAAAAAGTACCAGATCACACTCATCAACATAGCCCTTTGAAATTATCTATAGTTTTTTTTTTTTCCTTTAATCAAACCTCGAACACAAGTTAATACTCTTTAGGAAAACCCCCACAAGGGTAGTATTAAGACTTTCATGTAGTTAATTGGCCAATGACAAATATATCTAGAATCTCACGTTACAATTGATACATTTTCCTATGCAGAAATGTAAAGTTTGTTATTGAATTTTCATATCTGATATTTAATGTTATTTATACAATACATACATACAAAAAGAAAAAAAAAATCTGGTGTGAAATAAAATAACCACACGACTTCCATAATCCACTATTACACGTATTAGAAGTATTTTTTATTTTTTTTAAGATAATGTGATCAGAAGATATAAAGTTGACCTAACAAAGTTGACGCCTAAAAATTTTCCTGTAAGAGAAAGCTGATAGACTTTAAAAATAGAACTTATATAGCGAGTTAAATATATATATATATATATATATATATATATAGTGGTGCCTTTTTTTTTAAAAACCAATTTCCAAGTTTGTTATAGAATTTCAATATATTGTCTTTATAGTGGTATGAAATTGATCTTTTCTTTTAGCAATAACTTGTCATCTCTGTTTATACCGCACACACACACATATATATATATAAACATGTTGAGCTTTTATTATAAATACCTTACTTATCGATTTAGCCAACAGGAGTTTTCCACGGTTTTCTTTGAAACTATAGTACAAGTTAGGTGCCCTTAGAAAGACCCTCTCCCTTTCCCCACAGAAGGTCCTAGGACCTTCATGTAATCAAATGGCCTTACTCCAACAAACTTAGATTTATGTTACAATTGATGCAATTTAGTTTGTCAGAAATTATTTATATCTGACATAAAATGTTTATTTAACACATGCATATAACTATTCACATGTTGAGCTTTTATTATATGTATCTACCAGTGGCGGATACAGAACTTGACTTTTGGGGGGGGGGGGCTAAGATTTTTCAAAGTGTTATTCTAGACCAATAAAAAATTTGCAATTGCAATATTCAATTGTAAATGTCAGTGTTTTTGGGGGGCTTCAGCCCCCTAGCCCCCCCCTTAAATCCGCCACTGGTATCTACCCCAGCCTTGCGCTTTACTCGTATACCAATTAGGACCCCTTCTTTCTTACAGAACAGACTAGAACCTTCGCACAGTCAATTTGCCTTAACTCTAATGCCCATGTCATATGATAGATTTTTGCACAATATTTTACAAAACACAACACAGCAGTGTATGGAGAAGATTCAAGTTCAGCATGTAATCAACTTGTTCAACCATCTTTTGGAAAAGTTGAGCATGTTGTGTCTAGTAAAAAGCTAAATGAAATTGTTCGTGTGATATGGCCATAACACATCTAGGATCTTATTTTAGAAATCATACTTTTTCCCATGCATAAAGTGTGTTACTGAATTTTGATATCTGACATGTTATTTTTACCACACACATACTACCCCCCCCCCAAAAAAAAAAAAAAAAAGGTTGAGCTTTCATATGTACCTACCTCATTGACCTACTTGTCTAGAATTTTCCATGGTTTTCCTTGAAACTCGTGTACAAATCAGGACCCTTTAGGAAGACTCACTCCCCTTTCCCACAGAAAGTCCTGGTACTTTGATGTAGTCAATTAGCCTCAATTTCAACACACCTAGGATCTTATATTACAATCGTTAAAATTTTTCATGCTCAAATTTAAATTTTGTTATAGAATTCTCATAATTTGACATTGAATATTATTTATAACACATACGGAGTTTTCGCTCAAAACTCGTGTTCAAGATAGTACTCCTTAGAAAGACCCCACTTCCTACAGAAGGCACTAGGACTTTTGTGTAATCAATTGGCCTTTATTATAATACACCTATATTACAATTAATATACTTTCCCATGCATAAAGTTTGTTATTGAATTTTCATATCTGACATTAAGAGTTATTTTTACCACACACACATATCCCCCCCCCCTCCAGAAAAAAAAAAAAAAAAACACGCTGAGATTTTATTATAAGTACCAGTTAATGGCTAGGTAAAAACTGAATGCAGCATTCATCATTTGAAAAATTCATTTGTTTCATATACTATTTCCTACAAGGCAATTTTTTCATAGAATTACCATAAAAACCGGCAGATGAACTGCTACAGATACAAAAAAAAAAAAGTTGTATTTTTTCTATCTGCAGCTCTTATGCAATTTTTTTTTTCTTTTCCACCCTCCTCCCTTGACACATTCTGAACTTTTCTCCAATGGTGTGCAAGAGAGGGAAAAATGGCAATTTTCAAATTTTCATTCACCTTACATTTTATTTAATATTTGGCCTAGACAGCATATTATAAAGCTACAGTTCAATTTTCATGAAAATATGTGAATGAACAAAAAAGTTACATTTTTATTGGGAATTATATTTATCACGACTCACATCACCAAAAAAAAAAAAAAAAAGTTAAGATTAAGTTTTCTTTTTATTTTGTAGTATTTTAAATTGAGATATGCCATTGAAATTTCTTAATATTTGGTTTTAACGCCCGATAATTCAATTGTGAATATTTTTGAAAGTGTAGAATTATTAGGAAGGGCTTAAGGAGGGGGGATGAAGGGGCAAAAAAGAAAGAAAGTTACTGCATTTAAAATTGGTATTATTAGATTTTAAGGCAAGATAAATTGATTGCAGATATTTTCAAGTGTAAATTTATTAGGAGGGACGGAAAGGTGGGGGTAAAAATGTAGAAAAGGAACGGGAGTTTTGGAGAAAACAATGGAAAACATAGAACGCCTATATTCTTTTATATTTTGCAGAGTTTCGAATTTCAATTTCCGCTCACATTTTGTACTAAGGATGTTTACCATTATATATCCCGGAATTACGCAAGTTTCGGAGAAAACCTTGGATAAATCAAACACAAATCTTTTTATAAAAATGTTTTATATTATCTTTGTATCTCAGCTTCTAATTAACATAATTTCATAAGTAATGTATCATTTTAAAAGTTATTTGAATTGAAATTGAAGAGTGTATGTTGTAAATCTCTGTCGCCAGAGGGCGCTTTAATGTTTTAATAATTCAATATTTAGAATTCTAATTATGATTAAATTATTTATAACACATCATTTAAAATTTTGAAGACTTTTAAACTTATATAAGTCGTTAAATTCAGTACGGGGGTGTCAGGACCTGAAACGGGAAAAAGGTGCCGCACTCGCCACCGAGCGGGAATTTTGTAAAATAGGATTTTTCAAGGATCACAAAACAGCTGGTCACCGAAGGCGGCTAGTATAAATTAAAAATGAATTCGTTTTCATTTAAACAATCTTTATATTTCTTATATATTATTTTTATTATGAAAGAACTGGAGCGGATTTCTGGCATCGCACCTTCATAAGGGCCGAAATAAAATAGTGCAGCTCTCACGAAGGTGTGGCACTTCTGAAAAACTTATCATTTCATTACCTAAGATTGTGTTGATGCGGCTCATATGCGAATGTGGACGATCTGCCAGTTTTTACGGTATAAGATTAAATTGCTCTTCTGTTTGATATTCATCCTTTTTTCGCATGTAACCGCATTTCACAAAACAATTTTCTGGTTTACTAAAGTGGTTATTTCCCGCCATGCTGAAATTGCAAAATGAATAGATGGTCCAGAGACAAAAGCATCCCAATTTTGATCCTCAATGGAAATGGGGGGAAAAGTTATTTTTGGAAGAAAAAAGTAATTCCAGTTTGTATGCCATATGGAAACGCTTGAGCTTCAGGAGAAAATGTTTACGAGGTCAGGAGAAAATTTTTACAACAATGAATGTGGAAAAATGACTTTTTTAAGCACGATACATGTGGGTTTTGTTAACATTATTTAAATAATATTTGTGCAGGGACCATAAAAATAAAAAAATCAATGTGGGAATGATAGATCGGGGTTTCACTGTAAAGAAAATTTTGAAAAATCAGTTTTTAGAAAATGATAACCAGTTTCAACAGTTGTGAATTTCCTGAATGTGAAAAATGAATTTAAAAACCTGTATTAGTTAGGGTTGTAATAGCGATTAATTCCCCATAGAATAACATTGGCTTTAGCTTTCAGTGATAAGTATAGTTTCAAAGGCTAAAAAAAGTATTTTCTCTATATGTTTATTTAAAAAAAAAAAAAAAAAAAAATTAAAATTTTGAGCACATAAAAGAACAACATTTAAATAATATGTAAAATTTTCATTAAAAAATTTTATAAAAATTCAGGCAGCAGGTTCTGGTTTTCGGAGACTTTTAGAAAAGCACTTGACATGATTTCACAAAAACTAATGTATCAGTCTTATTGAAATTTTGTACACTTCTTCGGAATAAAATGTTCTTGAACCTTTTTTTTTTTTTAAAAAAAAAGCCATTTAAATTTTAAGAGAAGTTCTATGCAAAAACAATAAGATCAGTGCTTCAGTTTTTAGGAAATTTTGTTGACTACTTTCCTGAAGGGTGAATGGAAATCAGGACATGTCGGCTGAATTTTCCAAATTTTTTAATACAAAATTTAGAATGTATTGTTTAAATATTGCTCTTTTAACTGCTCAAAATTATAAACAAAAATCTTATTTATTACATTAAAAAAAAAAAAAAAAAAAAAGACAAAATATGCTTTAGTCTTTGAACCCATGTATCCCCTTTAAAGCGGTGTTAAAGTATTTAAGTCTTATAATAACAGGAGACTTGGCGTTGGAATATTAAAACCTCAATAAACTACTACGTCATTCCCACCTTTCCCATAATCCTATTGGTTGAACTAAATTCAGTCCCTCTCCTATATATACGAGCACTTCTCCAGATCCAGAATTCTTTTTACACTGAAGACTGTATGCTTAAGGCTACCGAAACAGCTGTATGCATCTCAAGTATTTTTCTTTGGCGTTTCTGACGTAGTAGTTTATTCGGGTTTTAATATTAAAGTCTTCTTCATTTTTGTTAGTATATCATAGTACTCTGTTGTTTTGCCTAGCAAATCATTAGTCACTTATACACAGAACCACACAAAATACATAAAAAAAAGAAATATATATATAGCTAGCAATATGTGACATCAATCAGTTTTGAACTATATATGTGTGGGTGGCTGGAAAAAAACCATTAACATAAAGAGTTTATTTATCTGATGATTAACCCTTAAATGCCTTAAAATCAATTTAATCGTTTGAGTTCCAAGCAGCGTGATTGCGCTGTTGAGATTTTACGTCGAGAAAACCCAGTACATTTGTATGCATAAAGTAGTGAATTCTTGTAATCGAAATTGAGAACACAAATTCCTTTGCTAAATCATTTTGAAACACACAATTATTAACAATGAGAAACACTTGCGCAAGAAAATGTCTGATCGCTTTTCAATCTGCAATAAATATGACGGAGCGATGAGAAAAAGACGAGAATCGCATTACCTAACAAATACAAGAAGCGCTATTGCTCCAATTGGGATTCATCAATGTAAAATAAACAAAGTGCTATCGCGCCGTTTGGTATTTCTCGACATAAAATAAAACAAATGCTATCGCGCTGCTTGGGTCTTTTCGTACTTACTTAGAGAAAGCGCGGTTGTGCTGTTTGGGATTCTTCGACAGTGTTTTTTCAATACCCCCTGGGACTCAAATGGTTAAAAATGTACATACTTTACCATGTACCTAATAATTTTTAGCACTAGTGTTGCCGAAGGAACATGATGAAATTTTATTTAATAATACTATCAGTATGTAATTTATTGGCTAACATTAGGCATTAGAGCTAGAATATTACTCTAATAATATTTTAGAAGACAAAATTGAATATGTTACCAAAAGGCAAGGGTTAAAATGTCATCATATTTACATTGTATTGTTTCTTGAAGTAAATGAATTAACTAATAAACAGTGATGACGCTAGGCTTTCAAAATCATGGGTCCTCACATAAATTAATTGGCTAAGCTTTAGTATACGGCACCCATTGCTTATTGCCGTTGCCGATGTTTTGATCATGTGATATGATGGTGATTCGAAACCCGAATCAGAGTATCGATACTTTTTTCCGTTGTATCGAAACGTAACAAAAAGATCTTCAATTGTTAAAGATCGTTTATATCTTCTCTTCTACTTTTTTTAAAGCCGCCGCGGTATATGTAAGTGAGATTAATTCTAGATTTTATTGTTTTTAAATGATTTTACAAAGTTTAAAGCAAAATTTTTTCAGTGTATTTATATATATTTTTTTTTAATAAATTTACGAAGAAAAAAAGGGTAGGGCATAATAGTCATTGCTTCAGTACAGATTTTTTTCATGCATCGTGATTTAATTAGGTGCATTCAGTGATTATTTATTTATTTATAATGCTTGCGTAGCAATCTACCATCGGAATACTCACCGTTACAGTAAATATTTCATGCATTTTCTGATTCATGCTCCTCGAAATAGGGGTGTCCAGTGATGATTGTTTTTGGTTTTAATGCTTGCGAAGCAAGCATACAGCAGCTAGTGTACTAATCGCAGCTTATACAAATTTTCATGCATCGCTAATTAGGGGCCGTCCAGTGATGTTTTTTTTTTTTGTTTTTATGCTTGCGAAGCGAGCAAACAGCAGAAAACATAGTGACCGCGGCTCCATGAATTTTCATGCTTTTACTGATTCATGCTCCACGAATTAGGGGCGTCCAGTGATGTTTTTTTTTATTTTAATGCTCGCGAAGCGAGCAAACAGCAGAAAACATAGTGACCGCGGTTCCATGAATTTTCATGCTTTTACTGATTCATGCTCCACGAATTAGGGGCATCCAGTGATGTTTTTTTTTTTTTTGGTTTTAATGCTCGCGAAGCGAGCAAACAGCAGAAAACATAGTGAAACATAAAGAAAATGTTTCATAATAATGAAAAGTATTGTTTCATGACATTTTGATTCGATTCACGGCGTTGTGAAACGATTCGCGGTACCAACTCACGAACTGAATCAAAACACCATCATACCACGTGATCAAAACATCGGCAACGGCAATAAGCAATGGGTGCTGTATAGTAAAGCTGTTCCAATTAATTTATATATTAAAGATATAAATTGAAATTTTATCTTATTGTAAATGAAAAACAGTTTTTTATGAATTTTTAACCAGCTCTTTTTGAGATTGTCTTAAAACTAATATTATGTAGGAAGTGGTTGCTGTTAAGAAACAATTGCAATAATTTTAAGAATGAAAATTATGCGTCCCCTGGGACACGCCACAATAAATTTTCCACGTCCTGTCTTCGATTTTCCACACAATAACAGCATCACTGAATACAACAAATAAATACTCCATCTATCATTTCCAGGCACCTGTGCCGAGACTGCCAAAAAAATCATTCATGAAACGCCACAGCTAACAATACATATAAAAAGGTATTTCAGCAGTTAGTTGTGATTAAATATAATTTATTTTGATCAGCGATGAAATATCTATAAAACCATTGAGATATACAACCTTTTACTCATCTTCACGTTACATCTTTGGTAGACTAGTTTCATCTGGGGCGCCCCAGCTTAGTCACTACCTTGTTTGGTGTTCGAAACTGTGGTCTTCCTGTCTTCTTGTTCTTTTAAAGACTTTACGCCATTGGCGGTTAAGGATAGCACCCTCGTTGCCATTACAACTGTCAGAATTTGCCAAAATTTCAACAGACTCCCTGATCGCTGCGTATCCGTGGTTGTGGTAGTTGGCCAACTTTTTTACTTCATCAAATTTAATATTAATTTCTTCGTTTTTGTTTACTTGGGTTAAGGCTGTGGTTAATTTACCTGTTTTTATATCGTGTTTATGTTCTTTGATACGGGTCTTTATTTTTCTTTTTGTTTTTCCTATATAACACTTTTCTTTATCTTGTTCGTTAGTGTATGGTATTTTATATATTCCTGCAGTTTCTAAAGGTTTAGTTTTATCTTTGTCACTTCTTATTAATTGAAAAATGTTAGGGTTAGGCTTTATGGCCCATAAAATGGCCCGCTCACATTTTGTACTAAGGATGTTTACCATTATATATCCCGGAATTACGCAAGTTTCGGAGAAAACCTTGGATAAATCAAACACAAATCTTTTTATAAAAATGTTTTATATTATCTTTGTATCTCAGCTTCTAATTAACATAATTTCATAAGTAATGTATCATTTTAAAAGTTATTTGAATTGAAATTGAAGAGTGTATGTTGTAAATCTCTGTCGCCAGAGGGCGCTTTAATGTTTTAATAATTCAATATTTAGAATTCTAATTATGATTAAATTATTTATAACACATCATTTAAAATTTTGAAGACTTTTAAACTTATATAAGTCGTTAAATTCAGTACGGGGGTGTCAGGACCTGAAACGGGAAAAAGGTGCCGCACTCGCCACCGAGCGGGAATTTTGTAAAATAGGATTTTTCAAGGATCACAAAACAGCTGGTCACCGAAGGCGGCTAGTATAAATTAAAAATGAATTCGTTTTCATTTAAACAATCTTTATATTTCTTATATATTATTTTTATTATGAAAGAACTGGAGCGGATTTCTGGCATCGCACCTTCATAAGGGCCGAAATAAAATAGTGCAGCTCTCACGAAGGTGTGGCACTTCTGAAAAACTTATCATTTCATTACCTAAGATTGTGTTGATGCGGCTCATATGCGAATGTGGACGATCTGCCAGTTTTTACGGTATAAGATTAAATTGCTCTTCTGTTTGATATTCATCCTTTTTTCGCATGTAACCGCATTTCACAAAACAATTTTCTGGTTTACTAAAGTGGTTATTTCCCGCCATGCTGAAATTGCAAAATGAATAGATGGTCCAGAGACAAAAGCATCCCAATTTTGATCCTCAATGGAAATGGGGGGAAAAGTTATTTTTGGAAGAAAAAAGTAATTCCAGTTTGTATGCCATATGGAAACGCTTGAGCTTCAGGAGAAAATGTTTACGAGGTCAGGAGAAAATTTTTACAACAATGAATGTGGAAAAATGACTTTTTTAAGCACGATACATGTGGGTTTTGTTAACATTATTTAAATAATATTTGTGCAGGGACCATAAAAATAAAAAAATCAATGTGGGAATGATAGATCGGGGTTTCACTGTAAAGAAAATTTTGAAAAATCAGTTTTTAGAAAATGATAACCAGTTTCAACAGTTGTGAATTTCCTGAATGTGAAAAATGAATTTAAAAACCTGTATTAGTTAGGGTTGTAATAGCGATTAATTCCCCATAGAATAACATTGGCTTTAGCTTTCAGTGATAAGTATAGTTTCAAAGGCTAAAAAAAGTATTTTCTCTATATGTTTATTTAAAAAAAAAAAAAAAAAAAATATTAAAATTTTGAGCACATAAAAGAACAACATTTAAATAATATGTAAAATTTTCATTAAAAAATTTTATAAAAATTCAGGCAGCAGGTTCTGGTTTTCGGAGACTTTTAGAAAAGCACTTGACATGATTTCACAAAAACTAATGTATCAGTCTTATTGAAATTTTGTACACTTCTTCGGAATAAAATGTTCTTGAACCTTTTTTTTTTTAAAAAAAAAAAGCCATTTAAATTTTAAGAGAAGTTCTATGCAAAAACAATACATTTTTGATGCATTTTACCCCACATATATACTTATAAGATCAATTTTAATAATAATAAAATTGTTCGTTCAAGCCCTAGTCAATTCTAATTTGAAAAAATGTACAAAATTTGAATAAGATCAGTGCTTCAGTTTTTAGGAAATTTTGTTGACTACTTTCCTGAAGGGTGAATGGAAATCAGGACATGTCGGCTGAATTTTCCAAATTTTTTAATACAAAATTTAGAATGTATTGTTTAAATATTGCTCTTTTAACTGCTCAAAATTATAAACAAAAATCTTATTTATTACATTAAAAAAAAAAGAAAAAAAAAGACAAAATATGCTTTAGTCTTTGAACCCATGTATCCCCTTTAAAGCGGTGTTAAAGTATTTAAGTCTTATAATAACAGGAGACTTGGCGTTGGAATATTAAAACCTCAATAAACTACTACGTCATTCCCACCTTTCCCATAATCCTATTGGTTGAACTAAATTCAGTCCCTCTCCTATATATACGAGCACTTCTCCAGATCCAGAATTCTTTTTACACTGAAGACTGTATGCTTAAGGCTACCGAAACAGCTGTATGCATCTCAAGTATTTTTCTTTGGCGTTTCTGACGTAGTAGTTTATTCGGGTTTTAATATTAAAGTCTTCTTCATTTTTGTTAGTATATCATAGTACTCTGTTGTTTTGCCTAGCAAATCATTAGTCACTTATACACAGAACCACACAAAATACATAAAAAAAAGAAATATATATATAGCTAGCAATATGTGACATCAATCAGTTTTGAACTATATATGTGTGGGTGGCTGGAAAAAAACCATTAACATAAAGAGTTTATTTATCTGATGATTAACCCTTAAATGCCTTAAAATCAATTTAATCGTTTGAGTTCCAAGCAGCGTGATTGCGCTGTTGAGATTTTACGTCGAGAAAACCCAGTACATTTGTATGCATAAAGTAGTGAATTCTTGTAATCGAAATTGAGAACACAAATTCCTTTGCTAAATCATTTTGAAACACACAATTATTAACAATGAGAAACACTTGCGCAAGAAAATGTCTGATCGCTTTTCAATCTGCAATAAATATGACGGAGCGATGAGAAAAAGACGAGAATCGCATTACCTAACAAATACAAGAAGCGCTATTGCTCCAATTGGGATTCATCAATGTAAAATAAACAAAGTGCTATCGCGCCGTTTGGTATTTCTCGACATAAAATAAAACAAATGCTATCGCGCTGCTTGGGTCTTTTCGTACTTACTTAGAGAAAGCGCGGTTGTGCTGTTTGGGATTCTTCGACAGTGTTTTTTCAATACCCCCTGGGACTCAAATGGTTAAAAATGTACATACTTTACCATGTACCTAATAATTTTTAGCACTAGTGTTGCCGAAGGAACATGATGAAATTTTATTTAATAATACTATCAGTATGTAATTTATTGGCTAACATTAGGCATTAGAGCTAGAATATTACTCTAATAATATTTTAGAAGACAAAATTGAATATGTTACCAAAAGGCAAGGGTTAAAATGTCATCATATTTACATTGTATTGTTTCTTGAAGTAAATGAATTAACTAATAAACAGTGATGACGCTAGGCTTTCAAAATCATGGGTCCTCACATAAATTAATTGGCTAAGCTTTAGTATACGGCACCCATTGCTTATTGCCGTTGCCGATGTTTTGATCATGTGATATGATGGTGATTCGAAACCCGAATCAGAGTATCGATACTTTTTTCCGTTGTATCGAAACGTAACAAAAAGATCTTCAATTGTTAAAGATCGTTTATATCTTCTCTTCTACTTTTTTTAAAGCCGCCGCGGTATATGTAAGTGAGATTACTTCTAGATTTTATTGTTTTTAAATGATTTTACAAAGTTTAAAGCAAAATTTTTTCAGTGTATTTATATATATTTTTTTTTAATAAATTTACGAAGAAAAAAAGGGTAGGGCATAATAGTCATTGCTTCAGTACAGATTTTTTTCATGCATCGTGATTTAATTAGGTGCATTCAGTGATTATTTATTTATTTATAATGCTTGCGTAGCAATCTACCATCGGAATACTCACCGTTACAGTAAATATTTCATGCATTTTCTGATTCATGCTCCTCGAAATAGGGGTGTCCAGTGATGATTGTTTTTGGTTTTAATGCTTGCGAAGCAAGCATACAGCAGCTAGTGTACTAATCGCAGCTTATACAAATTTTCATGCATCGCTAATTAGGGGCCGTCCAGTGATGTTTTTTTTTTTTGTTTTTATGCTTGCGAAGCGAGCAAACAGCAGAAAACATAGTGACCGCGGCTCCATGAATTTTCATGCTTTTACTGATTCATGCTCCACGAATTAGGGGCGTCCAGTGATGTTTTTTTTTATTTTAATGCTCGCGAAGCGAGCAAACAGCAGAAAACATAGTGACCGCGGTTCCATGAATTTTCATGCTTTTACTGATTCATGCTCCACGAATTAGGGGCATCCAGTGATGTTTTTTTTTTTTTTGGTTTTAATGCTCGCGAAGCGAGCAAACAGCAGAAAACATAGTGAAACATAAAGAAAATGTTTCATAATAATGAAAAGTATTGTTTCATGACATTTTGATTCGATTCACGGCGTTGTGAAACGATTCGCGGTACCAACTCACGAACTGAATCAAAACACCATCATACCACGTGATCAAAACATCGGCAACGGCAATAAGCAATGGGTGCTGTATAGTAAAGCTGTTCCAATTAATTTATATATTAAAGATATAAATTGAAATTTTATCTTATTGTAAATGAAAAACAGTTTTTTATGAATTTTTAACCAGCTCTTTTTGAGATTGTCTTAAAACTAATATTATGTAGGAAGTGGTTGCTGTTAAGAAACAATTGCAATAATTTTAAGAATGAAAATTATGCGTCCCCTGGGACACGCCACAATAAATTTTCCACGTCCTGTCTTCGATTTTCCACACAATAACAGCATCACTGAATACAACAAATAAATACTCCATCTATCATTTCCAGGCACCTGTGCCGAGACTGCCAAAAAAATCATTCATGAAACGCCACAGCTAACAATACATATAAAAAGGTATTTCAGCAGTTAGTTGTGATTAAATATAATTTATTTTGATCAGCGATGAAATATCTATAAAACCATTGAGATATACAACCTTTTACTCATCTTCACGTTACATCTTTGGTAGACTAGTTTCATCTGGGGCGCCCCAGCTTAGTCACTACCTTGTTTGGTGTTCGAAACTGTGGTCTTCCTGTCTTCTTGTTCTTTTAAAGACTTTACGCCATTGGCGGTTAAGGATAGCACCCTCGTTGCCATTACAACTGTCAGAATTTGCCAAAATTTCAACAGACTCCCTGATCGCTGCGTATCCGTGGTTGTGGTAGTTGGCCAACTTTTTTACTTCATCAAATTTAATATTAATTTCTTCGTTTTTGTTTACTTGGGTTAAGGCTGTGGTTAATTTACCTGTTTTTATATCGTGTTTATGTTCTTTGATACGGGTCTTTATTTTTCTTTTTGTTTTTCCTATATAACACTTTTCTTTATCTTGTTCGTTAGTGTATGGTATTTTATATATTCCTGCAGTTTCTAAAGGTTTAGTTTTATCTTTGTCACTTCTTATTAATTGAAAAATGTTAGGGTTAGGCTTTATGGCCCATAAAATGGCCCGCTCACATTTTGTACTAAGGATGTTTACCATTATATATCCCGGAATTACGCAAGTTTCGGAGAAAACCTTGGATAAATCAAACACAAATCTTTTTATAAAAATGTTTTATATTATCTTTGTATCTCAGCTTCTAATTAACATAATTTCATAAGTAATGTATCATTTTAAAAGTTATTTGAATTGAAATTGAAGAGTGTATGTTGTAAATCTCTGTCGCCAGAGGGCGCTTTAATGTTTTAATAATTCAATATTTAGAATTCTAATTATGATTAAATTATTTATAACACATCATTTAAAATTTTGAAGACTTTTAAACTTATATAAGTCGTTAAATTCAGTACGGGGGTGTCAGGACCTGAAACGGGAAAAAGGTGCCGCACTCGCCACCGAGCGGGAATTTTGTAAAATAGGATTTTTCAAGGATCACAAAACAGCTGGTCACCGAAGGCGGCTAGTATAAATTAAAAATGAATTCGTTTTCATTTAAACAATCTTTATATTTCTTATATATTATTTTTATTATGAAAGAACTGGAGCGGATTTCTGGCATCGCACCTTCATAAGGGCCGAAATAAAATAGTGCAGCTCTCACGAAGGTGTGGCACTTCTGAAAAACTTATCATTTCATTACCTAAGATTGTGTTGATGCGGCTCATATGCGAATGTGGACGATCTGCCAGTTTTTACGGTATAAGATTAAATTGCTCTTCTGTTTGATATTCATCCTTTTTTCGCATGTAACCGCATTTCACAAAACAATTTTCTGGTTTACTAAAGTGGTTATTTCCCGCCATGCTGAAATTGCAAAATGAATAGATGGTCCAGAGACAAAAGCATCCCAATTTTGATCCTCAATGGAAATGGGGGGAAAAGTTATTTTTGGAAGAAAAAAGTAATTCCAGTTTGTATGCCATATGGAAACGCTTGAGCTTCAGGAGAAAATGTTTACGAGGTCAGGAGAAAATTTTTACAACAATGAATGTGGAAAAATGACTTTTTTAAGCACGATACATGTGGGTTTTGTTAACATTATTTAAATAATATTTGTGCAGGGACCATAAAAATAAAAAAATCAATGTGGGAATGATAGATCGGGGTTTCACTGTAAAGAAAATTTTGAAAAATCAGTTTTTAGAAAATGATAACCAGTTTCAACAGTTGTGAATTTCCTGAATGTGAAAAATGAATTTAAAAACCTGTATTAGTTAGGGTTGTAATAGCGATTAATTCCCCATAGAATAACATTGGCTTTAGCTTTCAGTGATAAGTATAGTTTCAAAGGCTAAAAAAAGTATTTTCTCTATATGTTTATTTAAAAAAAAAAAAAAAAAAAATATTAAAATTTTGAGCACATAAAAGAACAACATTTAAATAATATGTAAAATTTTCATTAAAAAATTTTATAAAAATTCAGGCAGCAGGTTCTGGTTTTCGGAGACTTTTAGAAAAGCACTTGACATGATTTCACAAAAACTAATGTATCAGTCTTATTGAAATTTTGTACACTTCTTCGGAATAAAATGTTCTTGAACCTTTTTTTTTTTAAAAAAAAAAAGCCATTTAAATTTTAAGAGAAGTTCTATGCAAAAACAATACATTTTTGATGCATTTTACCCCACATATATACTTATAAGATCAATTTTAATAATAATAAAATTGTTCGTTCAAGCCCTAGTCAATTCTAATTTGAAAAAATGTACAAAATTTGAATAAGATCAGTGCTTCAGTTTTTAGGAAATTTTGTTGACTACTTTCCTGAAGGGTGAATGGAAATCAGGACATGTCGGCTGAATTTTCCAAATTTTTTAATACAAAATTTAGAATGTATTGTTTAAATATTGCTCTTTTAACTGCTCAAAATTATAAACAAAAATCTTATTTATTACATTAAAAAAAAAAAAAAAAAAGACAAAATATGCTTTAGTCTTTGAACCCATGTATCCCCTTTAAAGCGGTGTTAAAGTATTTAAGTCTTATAATAACAGGAGACTTGGCGTTGGAATATTAAAACCTCAATAAACTACTACGTCATTCCCACCTTTCCCATAATCCTATTGGTTGAACTAAATTCAGTCCCTCTCCTATATATACGAGCACTTCTCCAGATCCAGAATTCTTTTTGCACTGAAGACTGTATGCTTAAGGCTACCGAAACAGCTGTATGCATCTCAAGTATTTTTCTTTGGCGTTTCTGACGTAGTAGTTTATTCGGGTTTTAATATTAAAGTCTTCTTCATTTTTGTTAGTATATCATAGTACTCTGTTGTTTTGCCTAGCAAATCATTAGTCACTTATACACAGAACCACACAAAATACATAAAAAAAAGAAATATATATATAGCTAGCAATATGTGACATCAATCAGTTTTGAACTATATATGTGTGGGTGGCTGGAAAAAAACCATTAACATAAAGAGTTTATTTATCTGATGATTAACCCTTAAATGCCTTAAAATCAATTTAACCGTTTGAGTTCCAAGCAGCGTGATTGCGCTGTTGAGATTTTACGTCGAGAAAACCCAGTACATTTGTATGCATAAAGTAGTGAATTCTTGTAATCGAAATTGAGAACACAAATTCCTTTGCCAAATCATTTTGAAACACACAATTATTAACAATGAGAAACACTTGCGCAAGAAAATGTCTGATCGCTTTTCAATCTGCAATAAATATGACGGAGCGATGAGAAAAAGACGAGAATCGCATTACCTAACAAATACAAGAAGCGCTATTGCTCCAATTGGGATTCATCAATGTAAAATAAACAAAGTGCTATCGCGCCGTTTGGTATTTCTCGACATAAAATAAAACAAATGCTATCGCGCTGCTTGGGTCTTTTCGTACTTACTTAGAGAAAGCGCGGTTGTGCTGTTTGGGATTCTTCGACAGTGTTTTTTCAATACCCCGTGGGACTCAAATGGTTAAAAATGTACATACTTTACCATGTACCTAATAATTTTTAGCACTAGTGTTGCCGAAGGAACATGATGAAATTTTATTTAATAATACTATCAGTATGTAATTTATTGGCTAACATTAGGCATTAGAGCTAGAATATTACTCTAATAATATTTTAGAAGACAAAATTGAATATGTTACCAAAAGGCAAGGGTTAAAATGTCATCATATTTACATTGTATTGTTTCTTGAAGTAAATGAATTAACTAATAAACAGTGATGACGCTAGGCTTTCAAAATCATGGGTCCTCACATAAATTAATTGGCTAAGCTTTAGTATACGGCACCCATTGCTTATTGCCGTTGCCGATGTTTTGATCATGTGATATGATGGTGATTCGAAACCCGAATCAGAGTATCGATACTTTTTTCCGTTGTATCGAAACGTAACAAAAAGATCTTCAATTGTTAAAGATCGTTTATATCTTCTCTTCTACTTTTTTTAAAGCCGCCGCGGTATATGTAAGTGAGATTAATTCTAGATTTTATTGTTTTTAAATGATTTTACAAAGTTTAAAGCAAAATTTTTTCAGTGTATTTATATATATATTTTTTTAATAAATTTACGAAGAAAAAAAGGGTAGGGCATAATAGTCATTGCTTCAGTACAGATTTTTTTCATGCATCGTGATTTAATTAGGTGCATTCAGTGATTATTTATTTATTTATAATGCTTGCGTAGCAATCTACCATCGGAATACTCACCGTTACAGTAAATATTTCATGCATTTTCTGATTCATGCTCCTCGAAATAGGGGTGTCCAGTGATGATTGTTTTTGGTTTTAATGCTTGCGAAGCAAGCATACAGCAGCTAGTGTACTAATCGCAGCTTATACAAATTTTCATGCATCGCTAATTAGGGGCCGTCCAGTGATGTTTTTTTTTTTTGTTTTTATGCTTGCGAAGCGAGCAAACAGCAGAAAACATAGTGACCGCGGCTCCATGAATTTTCATGCTTTTACTGATTCATGCTCCACGAATTAGGGGCGTCCAGTGATGTTTTTTTTTATTTTAATGCTCGCGAAGCGAGCAAACAGCAGAAAACATAGTGACCGCGGTTCCATGAATTTTCATGCTTTTACTGATTCATGCTCCACGAATTAGGGGCATCCAGTGATGTTTTTTTTTTTTTTGGTTTTAATGCTCGCGAAGCGAGCAAACAGCAGAAAACATAGTGAAACATAAAGAAAATGTTTCATAATAATGAAAAGTATTGTTTCATGACATTTTGATTCGATTCACGGCGTTGTGAAACGATTCGCGGTACCAACTCACGAACTGAATCAAAACACCATCATACCACGTGATCAAAACATCGGCAACGGCAATAAGCAATGGGTGCTGTATAGTAAAGCTGTTCCAATTAATTTATATATTAAAGATATAAATTGAAATTTTATCTTATTGTAAATGAAAAACAGTTTTTTATGAATTTTTAACCAGCTCTTTTTGAGATTGTCTTAAAACTAATATTATGTAGGAAGTGGTTGCTGTTAAGAAACAATTGCAATAATTTTAAGAATGAAAATTATGCGTCCCCTGGGACACGCCACAATAAATTTTCCACGTCCTGTCTTCGATTTTCCACACAATAACAGCATCACTGGATACAACAAATAAATACTCCATCTATCATTTCCAGGCACCTGTGCCGAGACTGCCAAAAAAATCATTCATGAAACGCCACAGCTAACAATACATATAAAAAGGTATTTCAGCAGTTAGTTGTGATTAAATATAATTTATTTTGATCAGCGATGAAATATCTATAAAACCATTGAGATATACAACCTTTTACTCATCTTCACGTTACATCTTTGGTAGACTAGTTTCATCTGGGGCGCCCCAGCTTGGTCACTACCTTGTTTGGTGTTCGAAACTGTGGTCTTCCTGTCTTCTTGTTCTTTTAAAGACTTTACGCGATTGGCGGTTAAGGATAGCACCCTCGTTGCCATTACAACTGTCAGAATTTGCCAAAATTTCAACAGACTCCCTGATCGCTGCGTATCCGTGGTTGTGGTAGTTGGCCAACTTTTTTACTTCATCAAATTTAATATTAATTTCTTCGTTTTTGTTTACTTGGGTTAAGGCTGTGGTTAATTTACCTGTTTTTATATCGTGTTTATGTTCTTTGATACGGGTCTTTATTTTTCTTTTTGTTTTTCCTATATAACACTTTTCTTTATCTTGTTCGTTAGTGTATGGTATTTTATATATTCCTGCAGTTTCTAAAGGTTTAGTTTTATCTTTGTCACTTCTTATTAATTGAAAAATGTTAGGGTTAGGCTTTATGGCCCATAAAATGGCCCGCTCACATTTTGTACTAAGGATGTTTACCATTATATATCCCGGAATTACGCAAGTTTCGGAGAAAACCTTGGATAAATCAAACACAAATCTTTTTATAAAAATGTTTTATATTATCTTTGTATCTCAGCTTCTAATTAACATAATTTCATAAGTAATGTATCATTTTAAAAGTTATTTGAATTGAAATTGAAGAGTGTATGTTGTAAATCTCTGTCGCCAGAGGGCGCTTTAATGTTTTAATAATTCAATATTTAGAATTCTAATTATGATTAAATTATTTATAACACATCATTTAAAATTTTGAAGACTTTTAAACTTATATAAGTCGTTAAATTCAGTACGGGGGTGTCAGGACCTGAAACGGGAAAAAGGTGCCGCACTCGCCACCGAGCGGGAATTTTGTAAAATAGGATTTTTCAAGGATCACAAAACAGCTGGTCACCGAAGGCGGCTAGTATAAATTAAAAATGAATTCGTTTTCATTTAAACAATCTTTATATTTCTTATATATTATTTTTATTATGAAAGAACTGGAGCGGATTTCTGGCATCGCACCTTCATAAGGGCCGAAATAAAATAGTGCAGCTCTCACGAAGGTGTGGCACTTCTGAAAAACTTATCATTTCATTACCTAAGATTGTGTTGATGCGGCTCATATGCGAATGTGGACGATCTGCCAGTTTTTACGGTATAAGATTAAATTGCTCTTCTGTTTGATATTCATCCTTTTTTCGCATGTAACCGCATTTCACAAAACAATTTTCTGGTTTACTAAAGTGGTTATTTCCCGCCATGCTGAAATTGCAAAATGAATAGATGGTCCAGAGACAAAAGCATCCCAATTTTGATCCTCAATGGAAATGGGGGGAAAAGTTATTTTTGGAAGAAAAAAGTAATTCCAGTTTGTATGCCATATGGAAACGCTTGAGCTTCAGGAGAAAATGTTTACGAGGTCAGGAGAAAATTTTTACAACAATGAATGTGGAAAAATGACTTTTTTAAGCACGATACATGTGGGTTTTGTTAACATTATTTAAATAATATTTGTGCAGGGACCATAAAAATAAAAAAATCAATGTGGGAATGATAGATCGGGGTTTCACTGTAAAGAAAATTTTGAAAAATCAGTTTTTAGAAAATGATAACCAGTTTCAACAGTTGTGAATTTCCTGAATGTGAAAAATGAATTTAAAAACCTGTATTAGTTAGGGTTGTAATAGCGATTAATTCCCCATAGAATAACATTGGCTTTAGCTTTCAGTGATAAGTATAGTTTCAAAGGCTAAAAAAAGTATTTTCTCTATATGTTTATTTAAAAAAAAAAAAAAAAAAAAATTAAAATTTTGAGCACATAAAAGAACAACATTTAAATAATATGTAAAATTTTCATTAAAAAATTTTATAAAAATTCAGGCAGCAGGTTCTGGTTTTCGGAGACTTTTAGAAAAGCACTTGACATGATTTCACAAAAACTAATGTATCAGTCTTATTGAAATTTTGTACACTTCTTCGGAATAAAATGTTCTTGAACCTTTTTTTTTTTAAAAAAAAAAAGCCATTTAAATTTTAAGAGAAGTTCTATGCAAAAACAATACATTTTTGATGCATTTTACCCCACATATATACTTATAAGATCAATTTTAATAATAATAAAATTGTTCGTTCAAGCCCTAGTCAATTCTAATTTGAAAAAATGTACAAAATTAGAATAAGATCAGTGCTTCAGTTTTTAGGAAATTTTGTTGACTACTTTCCTGAAGGGTGAATGGAAATCAGGACATGTCGGCTGAATTTTCTAAATTTTTTAATACAAAATTTAGAATGTATTGTTTAAATATTGCTCTTTTAACTGCTCAAAATTATAAACAAAAAATCTTATTTATTACATTAAAAAAAAAAAAAAAAAAAAGACAAAATATGCTTTAGTCTTTGAACCCATGTATCCCCTTTAAAGCGGTGTTAAAGTATTTAAGTCTTATAATAACAGGAGACTTGGCGTTGGAATATTAAAACCTCAATAAACTACTACGTCATTCCCACCTTTCCCATAATCCTATTGGTTGAACTAAATTCAGTCCCTCTCCTATATATACGAGCACTTCTCCAGATCCAGAATTCTTTTTGCACTGAAGACTGTATGCTTAAGGCTACCGAAACAGCTGTATGCATCTCAAGTATTTTTCTTTGGCGTTTCTGACGTAGTAGTTTATTCGGGTTTTAATATTAAAGTCTTCTTCATTTTTGTTAGTATATCATAGTACTCTGTTGTTTTGCCTAGCAAATCATTAGTCACTTATACACAGAACCACACAAAATACATAAAAAAAAGAAATATATATATAGCTAGCAATATGTGACATCAATCAGTTTTGAACTATATATGTGTGGGTGGCTGGAAAAAAACCATTAACATAAAGAGTTTATTTATCTGATGATTAACCCTTAAATGCCTTAAAATCAATTTAACCGTTTGAGTTCCAAGCAGCGTGATTGCGCTGTTGAGATTTTACGTCGAGAAAACCCAGTACATTTGTATGCATAAAGTAGTGAATTCTTGTAATCGAAATTGAGAACACAAATTCCTTTGCCAAATCATTTTGAAACACACAATTATTAACAATGAGAAACACTTGCGCAAGAAAATGTCTGATCGCTTTTCAATCTGCAATAAATATGACGGAGCGATGAGAAAAAGACGAGAATCGCATTACCTAACAAATACAAGAAGCGCTATTGCTCCAATTGGGATTCATCAATGTAAAATAAACAAAGTGCTATCGCGCCGTTTGGTATTTCTCGACATAAAATAAAACAAATGCTATCGCGCTGCTTGGGTCTTTTCGTACTTACTTAGAGAAAGCGCGGTTGTGCTGTTTGGGATTCTTCGACAGTGTTTTTTCAATACCCCCTGGGACTCAAATGGTTAAAAATGTACATACTTTACCATGTACCTAATAATTTTTAGCACTAGTGTTGCCGAAGGAACATGATGAAATTTTATTTAATAATACTATCAGTATGTAATTTATTGGCTAACATTAGGCATTAGAGCTAGAATATTACTCTAATAATATTTTAGAAGACAAAATTGAATATGTTACCAAAAGGCAAGGGTTAAAATGTCATCATATTTACATTGTATTGTTTCTTGAAGTAAATGAATTAACTAATAAACAGTGATGACGCTAGGCTTTCAAAATCATGGGTCCTCACATAAATTAATTGGCTAAGCTTTAGTATACGGCACCCATTGCTTATTGCCGTTGCCGATGTTTTGATCATGTGATATGATGGTGATTCGAAACCCGAATCAGAGTATCGATATTTTTTTCCGTTGTATCGAAACGTAACAAAAAGATCTTCAATTGTTAAAGATCGTTTATATCTTCTCTTCTACTTTTTTTAAAGCCGCCGCGGTATATGTAAGTGAGATTACTTCTAGATTTTATTGTTTTAAAATGATTTTACAAAGTTTAAAGCAAAATTTTTTCAGTGTATTTATATATATATTTTTTTAATAAATTTACGAAGAAAAAAAGGGTAGGGCATAATAGTCATTGCTTCAGTACAGATTTTTTTCATGCATCGTGATTTAATTAGGTGCATTCAGTGATTATTTATTTATTTATAATGCTTGCGTAGCAATCTACCATCGGAATACTCACCGTTACAGTAAATATTTCATGCATTTTCTGATTCATGCTCCTCGAAATAGGGGTGTCCAGTGATGATTGTTTTTGGTTTTAATGCTTGCGAAGCAAGCATACAGCAGCTAGTGTACTAATCGCAGCTTATACAAATTTTCATGCATCGCTAATTAGGGGCCGTCCAGTGATGTTTTTTTTTTGTTTTTATGCTTGCGAAGCGAGCAAACAGCAGAAAACATAGTGACCGCGGCTCCATGAATTTTCATGCTTTTACTGATTCATGCTCCACGAATTAGGGGCGTCCAGTGATGTTTTTTTTTATTTTAATGCTCGCGAAGCGAGCAAACAGCAGAAAACATAGTGAGCGCGGTTCCATGAATTTTCATGCTTTTACTGATTCATGCTCCACGAATTAGGGGCATCCAGTGATGTTTTTTTTTTTTTTGGTTTTAATGCTCGCGAAGCGAGCAAACAGCAGAAAACATAGTGAAACATAAAGAAAATGTTTCATAATAATGAAAAGTATTGTTTCATGACATTTTGATTCGATTCACGGCGTTGTGAAACGATTCGCGGTACCAACTCACGAACTGAATCAAAACACCATCATACCACGTGATCAAAACATCGGCAACGGCAATAAGCAATGGGTGCTGTATAGTAAAGCTGTTCCAATTAATTTATATATTAAAGATATAAATTGAAATTTTATCTTATTGTAAATGAAAAACAGTTTTTCATGAATTTTTAACCAGCTCTTTTTGAGATTGTCTTAAAACTAATATTATGTAGGAAGTGGTTGCTGTTAAGAAACAATTGCAATAATTTTAAGAATGAAAATTATGCGTCCCCTGGGACACGCCACAATAAATTTTCCACGTCCTGTCTTCGATTTTCCACACAATAACAGCATCACTGAATACAACAAATAAATACTCCATCTATCATTTCCAGGCACCTGTGCCGAGACTGCCAAAAAAATCATTCATGAAACGCCACAGCTAACAATACATATAAAAAGGTATTTCAGCAGTTAGTTGTGATTAAATATAATTTATTTTGATCAGCGATGAAATATCTATAAAACCATTGAGATATACAACCTTTTACTCATCTTCACGTTACATCTTTGGTAGACTAGTTTCATCTGGGGCGCCCCAGCTTAGTCACTACCTTGTTTGGTGTTCGAAACTGTGGTCTTCCTGTCTTCTTGTTCTTTTAAAGACTTTACGCCATTGGCGGTTAAGGATAGCACCCTCGTTGCCATTACAACTGTCAGAATTTGCCAAAATTTCAACAGACTCCCTGATCGCTGCGTATCCGTGGTTGTGGTAGTTGGCCAACTTTTTTACTTCATCAAATTTAATATTAATTTCTTCGTTTTTGTTTACTTGGGTTAAGGCTGTGGTTAATTTACCTGTTTTTATATCGTGTTTATGTTCTTTGATACGGGTCTTTATTTTTCTTTTTGTTTTTCCTATATAACACTTTTCTTTATCTTGTTCGTTAGTGTATGGTATTTTATATATTCCTGCAGTTTCTAAAGGTTTAGTTTTATCTTTGTCACTTCTTATTAATTGAAAAATGTTAGGGTTAGGCTTTATGGCCCATAAAATGGCCCGCTCACATTTTGTACTAAGGATGTTTACCATTATATATCCCGGAATTACGCAAGTTTCGGAGAAAACCTTGGATAAATCAAACACAAATCTTTTTATAAAAATGTTTTATATTATCTTTGTATCTCAGCTTCTAATTAACATAATTTCATAAGTAATGTATCATTTTAAAAGTTATTTGAATTGAAATTGAAGAGTGTATGTTGTAAATCTCTGTCGCCAGAGGGCGCTTTAATGTTTTAATAATTCAATATTTAGAATTCTAATTATGATTAAATTATTTATAACACATCATTTAAAATTTTGAAGACTTTTAAACTTATATAAGTCGTTAAATTCAGTACGGGGGTGTCAGGACCTGAAACGGGAAAAAGGTGCCGCACTCGCCACCGAGCGGGAATTTTGTAAAATAGGATTTTTCAAGGATCACAAAACAGCTGGTCACCGAAGGCGGCTAGTATAAATTAAAAATGAATTCGTTTTCATTTAAACAATCTTTATATTTCTTATATATTATTTTTATTATGAAAGAACTGGAGCGGATTTCTGGCATCGCACCTTCATAAGGGCCGAAATAAAATAGTGCAGCTCTCACGAAGGTGTGGCACTTCTGAAAAACTTATCATTTCATTACCTAAGATTGTGTTGATGCGGCTCATATGCGAATGTGGACGATCTGCCAGTTTTTACGGTATAAGATTAAATTGCTCTTCTGTTTGATATTCATCCTTTTTTCGCATGTAACCGCATTTCACAAAACAATTTTCTGGTTTACTAAAGTGGTTATTTCCCGCCATGCTGAAATTGCAAAATGAATAGATGGTCCAGAGACAAAAGCATCCCAATTTTGATCCTCAATGGAAATGGGGGGAAAAGTTATTTTTGGAAGAAAAAAGTAATTCCAGTTTGTATGCCATATGGAAACGCTTGAGCTTCAGGAGAAAATGTTTACGAGGTCAGGAGAAAATTTTTACAACAATGAATGTGGAAAAATGACTTTTTTAAGCACGATACATGTGGGTTTTGTTAACATTATTTAAATAATATTTGTGCAGGGACCATAAAAATAAAAAAATCAATGTGGGAATGATAGATCGGGGTTTCACTGTAAAGAAAATTTTGAAAAATCAGTTTTTAGAAAATGATAACCAGTTTCAACAGTTGTGAATTTCCTGAATGTGAAAAATGAATTTAAAAACCTGTATTAGTTAGGGTTGTAATAGCGATTAATTCCCCATAGAATAACATTGGCTTTAGCTTTCAGTGATAAGTATAGTTTCAAAGGCTAAAAAAAGTATTTTCTCTATATGTTTATTTAAAAAAAAAAAAAAAAAAATTAAAATTTTGAGCACATAAAAGAACAACATTTAAATAATATGTAAAATTTTCATTAAAAAATTTTATAAAAATTCAGGCAGCAGGTTCTGGTTTTCGGAGACTTTTATAAAAGCACTTGACATGATTTCACAAAAACTAATGTATCAGTCTTATTGAAATTTTGTACACTTCTTCGGAATAAAATGTTCTTGAACCTTTTTTTTTTTTTAAAAAAAAAGCCATTTAAATTTTAAGAGAAGTTCTATGCAAAAACAATACATTTTTGATGCATTTTACCCCACATATATACTTATAAGATCAATTTTAATAATAATAAAATTGTTCGTTCAAGCCCTAGTCAATTCTAATTTGAAAAAATGTACAAAATTTGAATAAGATCAGTGCTTCAGTTTTTAGGAAATTTTGTTGACTACTTTCCTGAAGGGTGAATGGAAATCAGGACATGTCGGCTGAATTTTCTAAATTTTTTAATACAAAATTTAGAATGTATTGTTTAAATATTGCTCTTTTAACTGCTCAAAATTATAAACAAAAAATCTTATTTATTACATTAAAAAAAAAAAAAAAAAAAAGACAAAATATGCTTTAGTCTTTGAACCCATGTATCCCCTTTAAAGCGGTGTTAAAGTATTTAAGTCTTATAATAACAGGAGACTTGGCGTTGGAATATTAAAACCTCAATAAACTACTACGTCATTCCCACCTTTCCCATAATCCTATTGGTTGAACTAAATTCAGTCCCTCTCCTATATATACGAGCACTTCTCCAGATCCAGAATTCTTTTTGCACTGAAGACTGTATGCTTAAGGCTACCGAAACAGCTGTATGCATCTCAAGTATTTTTCTTTGGCGTTTCTGACGTAGTAGTTTATTCGGGTTTTAATATTAAAGTCTTCTTCATTTTTGTTAGTATATCATAGTACTCTGTTGTTTTGCCTAGCAAATCATTAGTCACTTATACACAGAACCACACAAAATACATAAAAAAAAGAAATATATATATAGCTAGCAATATGTGACATCAATCAGTTTTGAACTATATATGTGTGGGTGGCTGGAAAAAAACCATTAACATAAAGAGTTTATTTATCTGATGATTAACCCTTAAATGCCTTAAAATCAATTTAACCGTTTGAGTTCCAAGCAGCGTGATTGCGCTGTTGAGATTTTACGTCGAGAAAACCCAGTACATTTGTATGCATAAAGTAGTGAATTCTTGTAATCGAAATTGAGAACACAAATTCCTTTGCCAAATCATTTTGAAACACACAATTATTAACAATGAGAAACACTTGCGCAAGAAAATGTCTGATCGCTTTTCAATCTGCAATAAATATGACGGAGCGATGAGAAAAAGACGAGAATCGCATTACCTAACAAATACAAGAAGCGCTATTGCTCCAATTGGGATTCATCAATGTAAAATAAACAAAGTGCTATCGCGCCGTTTGGTATTTCTCGACATAAAATAAAACAAATGCTATCGCGCTGCTTGGGTCTTTTCGTACTTACTTAGAGAAAGCGCGGTTGTGCTGTTTGGGATTCTTCGACAGTGTTTTTTCAATACCCCCTGGGACTCAAATGGTTAAAAATGTACATACTTTACCATGTACCTAATAATTTTTAGCACTAGTGTTGCCGAAGGAACATGATGAAATTTTATTTAATAATACTATCAGTATGTAATTTATTGGCTAACATTAGGCATTAGAGCTAGAATATTACTCTAATAATATTTTAGAAGACAAAATTGAATATGTTACCAAAAGGCAAGGGTTAAAATGTCATCATATTTACATTGTATTGTTTCTTGAAGTAAATGAATTAACTAATAAACAGTGATGACGCTAGGCTTTCAAAATCATGGGTCCTCACATAAATTAATTGGCTAAGCTTTAGTATACGGCACCCATTGCTTATTGCCGTTGCCGATGTTTTGATCATGTGATATGATGGTGATTCGAAACCCGAATCAGAGTATCGATATTTTTTTCCGTTGTATCGAAACGTAACAAAAAGATCTTCAATTGTTAAAGATCGTTTATATCTTCTCTTCTACTTTTTTTAAAGCCGCCGCGGTATATGTAAGTGAGATTACTTCTAGATTTTATTGTTTTAAAATGATTTTACAAAGTTTAAAGCAAAATTTTTTCAGTGTATTTATATATATTTTTTTTTAATAAATTTACGAAGAAAAAAAGGGTAGGGCATAATAGTCATTGCTTCAGTACAGATTTTTTTCATGCATCGTGATTTAATTAGGTGCATTCAGTGATTATTTATTTATTTATAATGCTTGCGTAGCAATCTACCATCGGAATACTCACCGTTACAGTAAATATTTCATGCATTTTCTGATTCATGCTCCTCGAAATAGGGGTGTCCAGTGATGATTGTTTTTGGTTTTAATGCTTGCGAAGCAAGCATACAGCAGCTAGTGTACTAATCGCAGCTTATACAAATTTTCATGCATCGCTAATTAGGGGCCGTCCAGTGATGGTTTTTTTTTTTGTTTTTATGCTTGCGAAGCGAGCAAACAGCAGAAAACATAGTGACCGCGGCTCCATGAATTTTCATGCTTTTACTGATTCATGCTCCACGAATTAGGGGCGTCCAGTGATGTTTTTTTTTATTTTAATGCTCGCGAAGCGAGCAAACAGCAGAAAACATAGTGACCGCGGTTCCATGAATTTTCATGCTTTTACTGATTCATGCTCCACGAATTAGGGGCATCCAGTGATGTTTTTTTTTTTTTGGTTTTAATGCTCGCGAAGCGAGCAAATAGCAGAAAACATAGTGAAACATAAAGAAAATGTTTCATAATAATGAAAAGTATTGTTTCATGACATTTTGATTCGATTCACGGCGTTGTGAAACGATTCGCGGTACCAACTCACGAACTGAATCAAAACACCATCATACCACGTGATCAAAAAAACGGCAACGGCAATAAGCAATGGGTGCTGTATAGTAAAGCTGTTCCAATTAATTTATATATTAAAGATATAAATTGAAATTTTATCTTATTGTAAATGAAAAACAGTTTTTTATGAATTTTTAACCAGCTCTTTTTGAGATTGTCTTAAAACTAATATTATGTAGGAAGTGGTTGCTGTTAAGAAACAATTGCAATAATTTTAAGAATGAAAATTATGCGTCCCCTGGGACACGCCACAATAAATTTTCCACGTCCTGTCTTCGATTTTCCACACAATAACAGCATCACTGAATACAACAAATAAATACTCCATCTATCATTTCCAGGCACCTGTGCCGAGACTGCCAAAAAAATCATTCATGAAACGCCACAGCTAACAATACATATAAAAAGGTATTTCAGCAGTTAGTTGTGATTAAATATAATTTATTTTGATCAGCGATGAAATATCTATAAAACCATTGAGATATACAACCTTTTACTCATCTTCACGTTACATCTTTGGTAGACTAGTTTCATCTGGGGCGCCCCAGCTTGGTCACTACCTTGTTTGGTGTTCGAAACTGTGGTCTTCCTGTCTTCTTGTTCTTTTAAAGACTTTACGCCATTGGCGGTTAAGGATAGCACCCTCGTTGCCATTACAACTGTCAGAATTTGCCAAAATTTCAACAGACTCCCTGATCGCTGCGTATCCGTGGTTGTGGTAGTTGGCCAACTTTTTTACTTCATCAAATTTAATATTAATTTCTTCGTTTTTGTTTACTTGGGTTAAGGCTGTGGTTAATTTACCTGTTTTTATATCGTGTTTATGTTCTTTGATACGGGTCTTTATTTTTCTTTTTGTTTTTCCTATATAACACTTTTCTTTATCTTGTTCGTTAGTGTATGGTATTTTATATATTCCTGCAGTTTCTAAAGGTTTAGTTTTATCTTTGTCACTTCTTATTAATTGAAAAATGTTAGGGTTAGGCTTTATGGCCCATAAAGCCTAACCCTAACATTTTTCAATTAATAAGAAGTGACAAAGATAAAACTAAACCTTTAGAAACTGCAGGAATATATAAAATACCATACACTAACGAACAAGATAAAGAAAAGTGTTATATAGGAAAAACAAAAAGAAAAATAAAGACCCGTATCAAAGAACATAAACACGATATAAAAACAGGTAAATTAACCACAGCCTTAACCCAAGTAAACAAAAACGAAGAAATTAATATTAAATTTGATGAAGTAAAAAAGTTGGCCAACTACCACAACCACGGATACGCAGCGATCAGGGAATCTGTTGAAATTTTGGCAAATTCTGACAGTTGTAATGGCAACGAGGGTGCTATCCTTAACCGCCAATGGCGTAAAGTCTTTAAAAGAACAAGAAGACAGGAAGACCACAGTTTCGAACACCAAACAAGGTAGTGACCAAGCTGGGGCGCCCCAGATGAAACTAGTCTACCAAAGATGTAACGTGAAGATGAGTAAAAGGTTGTATATCTCAATGGTTTTCTTAATTAAATTGCTTCATGGATAAAATGTTTCAAGAAATATCTATATTTTAGAAACAAGCCGCAAGAATGTTAAATTTTATTTGACAATCAACCACAAAAATGTGCAAGTTTCATTAATTGATTATTAAAAATTGACATTTTACAGAGTCTATGCAGAAATTTTTTTAAACGAAAACAGACAAATTTATATTTAAATTATCAAATTAATTCATATTTCGAAATACTCACCTGATTCTTGTGTAGAACTGCTAAATAATTGAGTATTGAAAAACTATACAACTTGAAAAGTAAAATACTTACAAAAATAAATAGGACAATCCAAAGTTTTCGCAATTCCTTTTCTTCTTAAGCACTTCTGTTTATTATATACTAAAGCTGTCTCTTCAAATTATTCCAGCATAATAGCCCTCATTCAGCTTCAAATACTTGTGAACACTATCCAGCTACATGGCAATTGATTTTTCTTAGTCATTTTTCTTCAGTTCTTGAAAAAGTATTTTTGGAGGGAGCAGACACAATATATATAAATCCGAAAAAGAACCTAATTTGTTACGTCAATACATCAAAACTAACATAACAAATCAGTTCTCATTCAGACAAAGCCCACTTTAAAAATTAGAAATTCTCTTTCTTCTTCATCTGGTCAGGCTTTCGTTACAGATAAAATCTAAAAAAAACTAATGAGCTAATCGAAGTACAAAACTTTATATTACTTACAGTTATACAAAAATCAATATTCTATATATTTATTTCTAGCGAAATTTTTAAAAAGTAAATAAAGTGATTAAAAAATAATTACACTACTGTTAATTTTCTGAATGCAAATTCGGGCAGCATTTTAAATAACACTGCTCTGCCAAAAAAAAATTGTGTCCTGATACCATTCCCGCTGATTATTATGTAAAATGACATCCTGAATCCAAATATGATCCTTATTTTGCCCAAACTAAAATTCAGTAGATAGAATAATAATAAAAAAAAGGGCCTAATTTCATATTATCTAGAATGATTAAGAAATTAATGTAGCCGCTTTTTTACTCTGTTACTAAATACATAGTACTCATATAAAGCCAGACCTTGATATAGGGTATATAAATATAAAATTCTCAAACGTTTAAACATATAATTTCATTTTTTAAACTCTCTGATAAAAAATAAATTATAAAAATAACAAATTTGTATTTTAAGTAAAATATTGTATAAAAATGAAAACAATGCATTGAAATGACTTATTGATATAAATTATTAAAACACATTCCACTTATATTTATAAATTTTTTTACTCCCTATATTAGAAATGTTTAAATAAAAGATTTCCATGCAAAGTACACATTACATAATCAATTTAAATTATTTTTAAGATTGTTTCTTCAAATAAAGATGAACTTGGCAAAATTTTCAACATAAAAAATAAATAAAATACGATTAATGAAAATAAAATTTTGTAGGTAATTGTTTACAAAAGGTAATTATACAATCACATGTTCATAAAAACTTTCATTGAAAATAGTCTCTTTCCTTTGTTTTTAAACTTTAGGTTATAGAACATGAAATATATATACATATTTACATACCCCCCTCTTTAAATCTACATGATAATGCAATAATAATAATCAGCAACAGATTTACTTAGGAAACTATACAATACACTATGTAGTTAGGTTTTTTTTTTTTTCTTTTAATCGATAAATAAAATGACATCTACTTTTCAAATTATTAATTTAAGGGAAAATATATCGATTGCAAATTTAAGATCGATTGCAAAGATTAAAGTACAATTTATTGCTTTGACAGAATAATCTCATAAATTATTTATGCATCAAGCATAAATAATTCATTCAATTGCTTATATTATGTCCAGATTCGTCTATTTTTAATTTAGTTTTGTCTAGTGAAAGGACAATTTATAAAAAGTAGGAAAAACAACGATCCTTCCTGCAAAATTTACTACGGCCAAATTACTTAATAATTTAAGTCATTTGTAAAAGCAATAAAAATATAACTACAAAATAATATATAAAATGAAAGACGTAAATATCTCTTTAATCGTTCGCACTAAAAACCATATTTACACATTTTAATCCCTGGCAATATTGTTTAAGAATTCTAATGAAAATTTAATAAGACATTTCAACATTACACTCAAAATACCCAAAACTTTCTTTTCTCATGCAGAAAACATTTTTTAAATGTAGTACATTTTTTTTTTATGATTGCATGACAAACGTAAACAAGACCTTTCAGATGTAGATTTAAAAGGCTTAGCAATCCTGTCAGTTTTGTTATGCAGTTTTTAAGCGAAATTTGATTGAAGGCTCTTCAGTAAGACTATTGGAAAAAATCGAAGCATAATAATTTATATTTACCTTGCTTATTTATCAATATTCATTCAATTTAAATTTAATATTACGTAAATATTTACTCAACAACATTCATCTAGCTCGCTTACCTTAGGAGCAGAAAACATTGATGGATTCTTTAATTCCTGTTCTTTATTTCTCTTCAAGGCTTTCCTATATCCTGTGTCGCACCCATACACAAAACATATTCTAGAGCTGGACATATTGCGATCAAATAATTAATTTAATATTTTAAAAAATGTAACTTTCACGAAGATGCTAATACAAAAACGGCATAAGAACTCACATCAGCGCCACTATGCGGTGGTTTGCGCGTTAGGCCCATTTTTGCGGGAAATCGCCGTAGAGGAAATTCCTCCTTCTCTCTACCTTCATGGTTCAGAGACATGGACCTTGGGGAGCCGGGATCTATCGAGAATCCAAGCAACAGAAATGCGACATTTGAGACCTATAAAAGGCTGCACAATCTTCGACAAGATCCGGAATGAAGACATCAGGAAGGAGTTAAAGATCTTTAACTTATGTGATAGAATACAAGAATATCGTACTAAAAGGAAAGACCATGTACAGCGTATGGCGACAACACGGTTCCCCAGAGCTGCCCTCGACTACTCCCCAAAGGGCAGGAGAGATCGAGGACGACCGAGAAAGCGGTGGACTGAACAATGAAGCCGGAACATGCACTATGCCTAATCCTTGAAGTGGATGATGATGATGATGATGATAATCGAAGATATATGATATTTTGGCTTAGTTATTTTATTTTAAAAAATAAGCAATAAGTATTGACTGGTGTCGAACAATTAAAAATAGCAAAATTTACAGCTGATATTTTCTATAACAAGATGAAAGAATGAGGTTCACAAGGGTTTTTTTCGGTGCTAAATTTTAGAAAATGTCAGGTTTATTAAGAGTAAATATATTTTGTGTTTATTTATTTTAGAACATACGTATTTTAAGTTTCCATCAATCTTTTGTATACTGTTCTCGTACCTGCTTGTTCTCCGAAAACCCAAATATTCACAAATTTGCATTTAATTCGGCAAAAAATTTTTCCATTTCAGAGACTTGATCTTCAGTTTTTGTATAAGTACACAGCCGCAACGCTTTCTAATTGAAATATATTATGAAGTACATTGTAACACGAATTATACATAAAAATAAAAGTTTTGTGCCTCTGCGTTCGTTTAAAAAAGTTAAAATAGAACATTGATAACAGTGGTTACATTGCGAACGCTACAACTTCTCACTGGTCGAAACTGATGAAATCGAATCTCACTAACTGAATTCAATTTAAATATACTTTTGCAATATTAAATATTTATAAAAGAAGTAAGTTTTTAGTCTAAACTTTCTATTTTTAAGAATATTAATAGTTTTCATGCTGAGGGTAAAATATACGTCATTTGAAAATCGGTAACCCCGCCTGCGACATTTTTTTTTAAATATATTTCTTTTTTTTCAATCTTTAAGCTATAATATTTCTTGAGAATATTAGCATTTCTACATTCAATGTACTATGGATACAATTATTTGGATTAGAAACAGAAAAGTATAATATATATCGATTTATAATATAAATATGAATACAAAATACCTTACTCTAAAACTATGTAATTTCAATGATAACGTCTATAGGCGGAGCTTACATTTAAAAGTTTGCCAACTGTGAGTTTTAACAGTTTCGCGATCACATGTTTTTGTCTTTTTGCGAGTAAGGCCAGCCTGTGGGCGTTATTCTCCAAAGTTACAATAATTCAGAACAAAATTTTCTATATTCACATTTATGTTTCAAATGAATAAACATTGCATCTATGCTCTTTCTTAATCAAGTTATTTATACCCATAGTATATTTATTGTACAAATATGAATATTGGGTATATTCGTAAGAAATAAATAACGTACGAATTGTGAAAGAAACGCCCACTGGCGGAGTCGCAGATTTTCAAATGACGTGAATCAACGTCAGCGGTCGCGAAAGTGTTAATTTAAGGGATCAAAACAAATGAAATATTGAACTTTTCAAATTACTCTCATCGCTTTTTTGTTTAATCTTAAATTCAGATGAAATGGAATATCTGAGAGGGAAGCTAAGTCCATACGCATAGCTGACAATATTTCAGTTTATTCTGGAGTACTTTTAGCCCCTCCTTCATTTCAAACCACTTTATTTATCGAAAAATTTTCTCCAATATATAACTTTGATAAAAAAAAAAAAAAAAAAAGTACTTTTAAAAAATAAGTAGTACGAAATAAAGGCGGGGCTAAAATTACTCCGGAATAAATTAACCCTTATCGCTCGAGATATTTTCCTATTTTGAACAGTGTGACACGCCTTTTGGCGCTCCCTTAAAACTTCACACATATAGTTTCCAACTTACTACTTTTTGGCTACCGAAAATTTATAATAATTTGTTTTATTTTACTTCATCATTAAATAAAATAAATCTTTCTGTTAAAATTTTCTGGTAGCCGAAAGGTAGTCTATAATTACACGTTTTAAAAAAATAACATTCATTTGCAGAGGGACACCTTATGGCGCGGCTCGATTTTTTAATGTTCCCTCAGAGGTAACATATGAGCGATAAGGGTTAAAATATTGGCAGCTATGCATATGTATGCTCAAGCAAATGTTTTCGATTTCGGTGGAAAGTTACACGCTCTCTCGATACAAGATACTTGATGTTTTAAGCGCGTTAAACCGCTAACACAGGCCCTCAAGCGGACCTGCGTTGTTTTAAAGTTGCTGTTAAAGAATGTACTATGCTTTTTCGGCTTTGTTATTTTATTCTCAAAATAAGCAATAAGTATTTACTGATGTTTAACAATTAAAAATAGATATTTACAGCTGATAAGGGGGAGTTATAAGGGGAGTTTTCGGCGCTAAAATAGAGAAAAATATTAGGTTTATAAAGTGTAGGAATATTTTATATTTAATTGTTTTAAAACATACGTATTTTAATAAGTACAGAACATTGAATAAACACCATGAAATGCAATAAACTCGCAACAATTATTTCGGGTCGACAGAAAACACGACCCTTTGTCAGGCGAACAAAGTAGGCACGAGTGCTGCAACCAAAGCGGTATCGCAGGATTGTAGCACCCATGCATACTTTGTTCACCTGACGAAGAATCGTGTTTTTTCGAACCGAAACAATTGTTGCGAATTTATTGCATTCTATGGTGTTTGTTAAACGTTTTATTCTTATTACTTTTAAAACGCCAGTACTCTGGTGCTTCCTTAATATTTATAAGTGTTTTAAGTTTCTACCAATATAAGTTATATTATTCTAGTAACTATTAGTTTTCCAAGAGCCTAAAATATTAACATTTTTACATATTCGGCAGAAATTCTCCCAGTTACAGAAAACTGATCTACAATTCTTATTTCAGCACAAAGGCTGAACACTTCGTAGTGGAAATATATTATGAGGTACAATATGACACAAATTATACATAAAGATTAAAGATTTACGCCCCATCGCTGATATATATAAAAAAAAGTTAAAATAGAACATTGGTAACGTGAATACATTGTGGACGCTACTACTTCTCACTGGTTGAAAACTGATGAAATCGAATCTCCCTAAATGAATTCAATTTAAATAGTACTTTTGCTACATTAAATAAATAAAACAAAAGTCTGATTTGATCCTATAGTGTATATGTTAAAAAATATTAATATTAACAATTTCAGTAAGGAGGGTAAAACATATGTCATTTGAAAATCGGTAACTCCGCCTTCAGAGCTTTCTGTTTTCAATCTTTATGCTATAATATTACCTTAAGACACTGCCCACTGAATACTAGTATTCAGTGAGCAGTGTTTAAGAATATACCTAATATCAGCCTTTCTACATTTAATGTACTATGGATACAATTATTTTGATTAGAATTCGTTAAATATAATGTATATCGATTTGTAATATAACCATGAACCCAAAATACTCTGTTCTATAATTATATAATTTGCAACGATAGCGTCATGGGCGGAGTCTACATTTAACATTTTGCCAGCGGGGACTCTTCGTGTAAGGGGTCAAAACTAAATTAATACAGAACTTTTCAAATTATTCTTTTCGTTTTTTTATGTATAGTAATCTGAAAAATACTCAATTGTATTTTAAATTCTTTTTGTTCGGTCGAAAAAACCTCTGATAGACCTTCCTTTAGGAAATCACAGTAAATAAAATGTTTGCACTATGATTTACTTATTTATTTTTCATTTATTTTTATATTATCAGCTCTGTACTTTATTAACATTTTCGCAACCCCGTGTTTTTGTCTTTCTGACAGTAAGGTCCTCCTGTGGGCATTATTCTCCTAAGTTACAATACTTCAGAACAAAATTTTCTCTATTCAGATTCATACTATTCATATAGGGGAGACCCGTGTACCTAGGGCCGCTTTTTTTAAATGTCCGAAAACAGAGCCCTTGACCTGTTTAAAATTATGAAATTGATATTTACATATCTTTAGGATTATTTACTTCCAATTAGGATTAATATAAATACGTAAAATAATAAATCCTGACAAACAGAAGGTTTTAAAATAAACTTCACTCATGGCCCTAGGTACAACACCCTCATTGTACCTAGGGCCGCTTTTTTTCAATTCCCAAAAACAGAGCCCCTGACCAGCTAAAAATCATAAAACTGATATGTACATATCTTTAGAATTGATTTCTTTTAATTGAGATTAATATAAACACTTAAAATAATAAATTCCAACAAACAGAAGGTTTTTACATAAATTTCACACATGACCCTAGGTACAACACGCTTATTGTACCTAGGGTCAGACCAAATTGTACCTAGGGCCAGACCTCAAAGAACCGAGGGCCAGAGCTCATTGTCCCTAGGGCCTCAGTGTACCTAGGGGCATTCCCTTGGAGCTAGATTTTACTTTGTAATGAATAGAAAATGAACATATAAACATATATTTTATAAGAGAAACAATATCAAGTAACATATTTATTTATCATATGATAATTATCATGATGTTGCCTTATTTTGAAAAACCGAATTTTTCACTCTTTTTTTCTTTGAGATATATTCTAAAAGCATATATATATATATATATATATTTCAATTTCTTTCTTTTTTTCTGGAATGTTTCTTAAATTTCTAGATCTTCCTGGTTTACGGCCACATATTAGTTTTTGTACGAGGTTTTGCTTCAGTAAAAGTTGTACCTGTTCAAGCATGACACACGAAAATATGTTAGATGATGATGGTTTCGTGAGCTTATTTCTCAGCCACATTTGAATTTAAATATTCGCTCTCACCAGGAAACCATCCCAATAGTGTACTAATAGATCTCAATTAAATTATGTTCATTTGAGTGGGGCCTAATATAACATGATTCTTGATGCACAAACTGTTACTCCTCATAAATCCGTTCTCGAGAAATCTGTATTTGAGCAAAAATTTAGTAAAGAGGAAGGAGTGGGAGGAGCCTCATCAAAATCTGCTAGAACCATGTTTTTTATCAATATTTAGATTCTATTTTAGAGAATTTTTAGGCATTATATCTCAATTGAATATATCTCAAAGCTACAAAAGGCAACTGTTGAATGCATCAATGAACAAGTTTACCTATGCTCTTTCAATTTCGGCTTGTTTTGGATTTCATTCATTATTTCAGTAAGGCGTGGTGTTATCGATTTAGGCGTGGTTTTACCGATTATCAGCGAAATTTCAGAATTTATAACTGGAAAACGAGCTAACAAGGTCTAATGTTTATACATAAGAAACATAACACAAGAAACGTATTCATTGTTTTTTCGATTAATACTTGTTTGTATTTCTTTTTTTTTTTATGATTATAGTATGGGATGGTTTCCTAGTCAGTGAATATGTTTTGATTCGCTGGCTATATGCCAGTTACACGAAAACCTGATAGAATGTTCACAAGAGTAAAGACCGACGGATAGGACTTGCCAACATTTTCAGCAACGTCATATATAGTGATCGGTTTGCCAGGGTTTGCCAGCATCCAATTACTACAGGCTGTATTGTGGCATGCTTATGACTGATGGTGGGTTGAATCAATGTCCCTCATACAACATTATCCTTCATTTAATTATAAAATTTTTTCAATTAAATTGTAACACTATGAAGAACAAGATTGCAATTTTACTTAGGGCCATGGATGGCCCTAGGTACAATTCAGCTATGTGGCCCTTGGTACAAGTTTCGGTAACTTCATTCAAAATACCTTCCACTAAAAAACCCACACACAAAGAGGGCTAATTAAGTATCTCATGTATTACTTAATATAACAAGAAAAATTATACACTAGAAATAAAAGAAAATTATTTGACTGACTTTTGGAAAATAGCAAAAGTGATGAGCTGCAAAATTTTACTTCAAACCATGTAAATTCTTTTTGTACATTAACTTGTAAAAACTTTCTCCTGAATGGTTTCAAAGTGATTGTAAATGTAGCAACTGGTGTTGTTACTCGCCCAACTGAATATTAAAACTTAAAACTAAGTAATTATTCAAATAAAGTGGGGTGGACCTAGGTACAGGATGGCCCTAGGTACACGGGTCTCCTCTACATTATAATTATACTCTTTCTAATCAAAACATTTATATCCGTAGTATATTGATTGAACCAATATGAATACAGAGTATATTTTTGAGAAATAAATGACATGCAAATTGCAAAAGAAACGCCCACTGGCGGAGTTACAGATTTTGAAATGACGAGAATCTACGTCAGCGGTCGCGAAAGTGTTAAATTAACTATCGACATTTCTTATATACGTTCACAGTAAACTTACAGAAATAAAACTTAATTTTAACAACTTAGCAACAAATAGAAGAGTGGTTGATGCACTTAATGATGACGCCAGAACTATGCCAGGATATCGAAAAGACGATACTGCTTGAAAAAAAGAAAGAAAGAAAAAAAAATATATTAACTGAAATGAAAACAAACACATTCTGTAATAGTGCAAAATAAAACACACATTTGCTGTGATATAATACACTTATGAACAGTTTGTATCAATACTGTGTTTAATAGAGAGCTTCAAGCTCAAAGTCGCTGCTTTATTTTTTAGGGCTGAAATGAAATGAATTTTAGAATGACATCTCTCAGGAATGAAAAAATCCCGCATCTTTTGTTGTCACTACACTCGCCTTGACACGATGTTTTTTTTAATGATTTTAATTAAATATATTTTATACGTGTTTTACAGTGAATTCTTTTATAAATTGTCGTTTACTACACTGTGGCCAGGATATCGAATGCGTATGCGCGGAATCTGCAGAATGATGTGCGAGTTGCTCATCTTTATTTCGTTGGAATTGGAAAACAGACGCAAATTTTTCTAACACAGCAGACCCTGCTTCCAAAAGCGGATCTGCTTTGTGTTAAGTAATGATATAATCGAAGATATAATGATATACTCTGTTTAATCTCTACATAGACGACATCATCCGAACATGGAAAACTTCAGCCGCCCCAGGAATTAAGCTAAAAGTAGACATGTTCATCAACATGCTTCTGTTCGCGGATGACCAGGTTATCATTCAGGAATGTGAAGACAATCTACTGAGATCAACGTATAGCCTTCACAAAATTTGTCAAGACTATGGAATGAAAATCTCGATAAAAAAAAACCAAATCTATGGCTTTCAAAGGGAAAGAACCTATTCGTATAAAAATTGTCATTGAAAATGAAGTCATAGAACAAGTATCACACTTTACCTATCTAGGTTGTGATCTCACTTATGAATACGAGAATGAGGTACAGCAGAAATTTCACAAATTCCAATACATCTGTGGAACTTTGAGAAAAACCCTCAGGAAGAAGACACGAAAAGAAACACAGCTTAAATTCTATAGGGTCATGGCCACACCCGTCTTACTTTATGGTTCAGAGACATGGACCTTGGGGAGCCGGGATCTATCGAGAATCCAAGCAACAGAAATGCGACATTTGAGACCTATAAAAGGCTGCACAATCTTCGACAAGATCCGGAATGAAGACATCAGGAAGGAGTTAAAGATCTTCAACTTATGTGATAGAATACAAGAATATCGTACTAAATGGAAAGACCATGTACAGCGTATGGCGGAAACACGGTTCCCCAGAGCTGCCCTCGACTACTCCCCAAAGGGCAGGAGAGATCGAGGACGACCGAGAAAGCGGTGGACTGAACAATGAAGCCGGAACATGCACTATGCCTAAACCTTGAAGTGGATGATGATGATGATGATGATGATGATGATAATCGAAGATATATGATATTTTGGCTTAGTTATTTTATTTTAAAAAATAAGCAATAAGTATTGACTTTTCTATAACAAGATGAAAGAATGAGGTTCACATTGAGGGGTTTTTTCGGTGCTAAATTTTAGAAAATGTCAGGTTTATTAAGAGTAAATATATTTTGTGTTTAATTATTTTAGAACATACGTATTTTAAGTTTCCATCAATCTTTTGTATACTGTTCTCGTACCTGCTTGTTCTCCGAAAACCCAAATATTCACAAATTTGCATTTAATTCGGCAAAAATTTTGCCATTTCAGAGACTTGATCTTCATTTTTTGTATAAGTACAAAGCCGCAACGCTTTCTAATTGAAATATATTATGAAGTACATTGTAACACGAATTATACATAAAAATAAAAGTTTTGTGCCTCTGCGTTCGTTTAAAAAAAGTTAAAATAGAACATTGATAACAGTGGTTACATTGCGAACGCTACAACTTCTCACTGGTCGAAACTGATGAAATCGAATCTCACTAACTGAATTCAATTTAAATATACTTTTGCAATATTAAATATTTATAAAAGAAGTAAGTTTTTATTCTAAACTTTCTATTTTTAAGAATATTAATAGTTTTCATGCTGAGGGTAAAATATACGTCATTTGAAAATCGGTAACCCCGCCTGCGACATTTTTTTTTTAATATATTTTTTTTTTTTCAATCTTTAAGCTATAATATTTCCTGAGAATATTAGCATTTCTACATTCAATGTACTATGGATACAATTATTTGGATTAGAAATAGAAAAGTATAATATATATCGATTTATAATATAAATATGAATACAAAATACCTTACTCTAAAACTATGTAATTTCAATGATAACGTCTATAGGCGGAGCTTACATTTAAAGGTTTGCCAACTGTGAGATTTAACAGTTTCGCGATCACATGTTTTTGTCTTTTTGCCAGTAAGGCCAGCCTGTGGGCGTTATTCTCCAAAGTTACAATAATTCAGAACAAAATTTTCTATATTCACATTTATGTTACAAATGAATAAACATTGCATCTATGCTCTTTCTTAATCAAATTATTTATACCCATAGTATATTTATTGTACAAATATGAATATTGGGTATATTCTTAAGAAATAAATAACGTACGAATTGTGAAAGAAACGCCCACTGGCGGAGTCACAGATTTTCAAATGATGTGAATCAACGTCAGCGGTCGCGAAAGTGTTAATTTAAGGGATCAAAACAAATGAAATATTGAACTTTTCAAATTACTCTCATCGCTTTTTTGTTTAATCTAAAATTCAGATGAAATGGAATATCTGAGAGGGAAGCTAAGTCCATACGCATAGCTGACAATATTTCAGTTTATTCTAGAGTACTTTTAGCCCCTCCTTCATTTCACACCACTTTATTTATAGAAAAATTTTCTCCAATATATAACTTTGATAAAATAAGAAAAAAAATTACTTTAAAAATAAGTGGTACGAAATAAAGGCGGGGCTAAAATTACTCCGGAATAAATTAACCCTTATCGCTGGAGATATTTTCCTATTTTGAACAGTGTGACACGCCTTTTGGCGCTCCCTTAAAACTTCACACATATAGTTTCCAACTTACTACTTTTTGGCTACCGAAAATTTGTAATAATTTGTTTTATTTTACTTCATCATTAAATAAAATAAATCTTTCTGTTAAAATTTTCTGGTAGCCGAAAGGTAGTCTATAATTACACGTTTTAGAAAAATAACATTCATTTGCAGAGGGACACCTTATGGCGCGGCTCGATTTTTTAATGTTCCCTCAGAGGTAACATATGAGCGATAAGGGTTAAAATATTGGCAGCTATGCATATGTATGCTCAAGCAAATGTTTTCGATTTCGGTGGAAAGTTACACGCTCTCTCGATACAAGATACTTGATGTTTTACGCAGGGCCTGATTAAGGGGGAAGCTCGCTCTTCACACATTATTTATACTTACACCGTTATTTTTTAACAAATACTTTCCTCCTATAATAAACAGAAAATTTTCATTAAAAGTTATTTTAAAAGAATTCTGGTGTCTAATACCGGTGAGTAAATTGGATTGTTTTACACCGTTCATTTTTTATAAAAAATATTTCCTCGTCAAAGCGTGGAATTTCTATGACATGAAGTAAAAAATAATTGTAAAAATATTCCGGTATGAGCGAGCTTCCCCCTTAATCAGGCCCTGGTTTTACGCGCGTTACACCGCTAACACTGCCCTCAAGCGGACCTGCGTTGTTTTAAAGTTGCTGTTAAGGAATGTATTATGCTTTTTCGGCTTTGTTATTTTATTTTCAAAATAAGCAATAAGTATTTACTGATGTTTAACAATTAAAAATAGATATTTACAGCTGATATTTTTAATTACATGATGAAAGAATGAGGTTCATAAGGGGAGTTTTCGGCGCTAAAATAGAGAAAAATATTAGGTTTATAAAGTGTAGGAATATTTTATATTTAATTGTTTTTAAACATACGTAGTATTTTAATAAGTACAGAACATTGAATAAACACCATGAAATGCAATAAACTCGCAACAATTATTTCGGGTCCACAGAAAACACGACCCTTTGTCAGGCAAACAAAGTAGGCACGAGTGCTGCAACCAAAGCGGTATCGCAGGATTTTAGCACCCGTGCCTACTTTGTTCACCTGACGAAGAATCGTGTGTTCTTTCGAACCGAAACAATTGTTGTGAAGTTATTGCATTTTAAGGTGTTTGTTAAACGTTTTATTCTTATTACTTTTAAAACTCCAGTACTCTGGTGCTTCCTTAATATTTATAAGTGTTTTAAGTTTCTACCAATATAAGTTATATTATTCTAGTAACTATTAGTTTTCCAAGAGCCTAAAATATTAACATTTTTACTTATTCGGCAGAAATTCTCCCAGTTACAGAGAACTGATCTACAATTCTTATTTCAGCACAAAGGCTGAACACTTCGTCGTGGAAATATATTATGAGGTACAATATGACACAAATTATACATAAAGATAAAAGATTTACGCCCCATCGCTGATATATATAAAAAAAAGTTAAAATAGAACATTAGTAACGTGAATACATTGTGGACGCTACTACTTCTCACTGGTTGAAAACTGATGAAATCGAATCTCCCTAAATGAATTCAATTTAAATAGTACTTTTGCTACATTAAATAAATAAAACAAAAGTCTGATTTTATCCTATAGTGTATATGTTAAAAAATATTAATATTAACAATTTCAGTGAGGAGGGTAAAACATATGTCATTTGAAAATCGGTAACAACGCCTGCAGAGCTTTCTGTTTTCAATCTTTATGCTACAATATTACCTTAAGAATATACCTAATATCAGCCTTTCTACATTTAATGTACTATGGATACAATTATTTTGATTAGAATTGGTTAAATATAATGTATATCGATTTGTAATATAACCATGAACACAAAATACTCTGTTCTAAAATTATATAATTTACAACGATAGCGTCATAGGCGGAGTCTACATTTAACATTTTGCCAGCGGGGACTCTTCGTGTAAGGGGTCAAAACTAAATTAACCCGTTAGTAGTCGATATAGACAGCGGCGCCACCTATCAGAAGCAGTTTACTTTTTATTTAACTGACACCAATAATTTTAAGAAGTGATGTGATCGACGTTCCTTCGATTTTATTCGCGTTTTATGTATATCGAATGCTATTTCTAAAAACGTTTGGTGGATATTGAATAAAAAAATCTGGCAACACTGATGGATGGGCGGCAAATCGACCAACTAGCGACTATTAACGGGTTAATACAGAACTTTTCAAATTATTCTCTTCGTTTTCTTATGTATAGTAATCTGAAAAATACTCAATTGTATTTTAAATTCTTTCTGTGCGGTCGAAAAAATATCTGATAGACCTTCCTTTAGGAAATCACAGTAAATAAAATATTTGCACTATGATTTACTTATTTATTTTTCATTCATTTTTATATTATCAGCTCTGTACTTTATTAACATTTTCGCAACCCCGTGTTTTTGCCTTTCTGACAGTAAGGTCCTCCTGTGGGCATTATTCTCCTAAGTTACAATACTTCAGAACAAAATTTTCTCGATTCAGATTCATATTATTCATATAGGGGAGACCCGTGTACCTATGGCCGCTTTTTTTCAATGTCCGGAAACAGAGCCCTTGACCTGTTTAAAATTATGAAATTGATATTTACATATCTTTAGGATTATTTAATTCCAATTAGGATTAATATAAACACTTAAAATAATAAATTCCGACAAACAGAAGGTTTTTAAATAAATTTCACACATGGCCCTAGGTACAACACGCTTATTGTACCTAGCTGTCAGACCACATTGTACCCAGGGCCAGACCTCAACGTACCGAGGGCCAGACTTCATTGTCCCTAGGTCCCCAGTGTACCTAGGGGCATTCCCTTGGAACTAGATTTCACTTTGTAATGAATAGAAAATAAACATATAAATATATATTTTATAAAAGAAACAATATCAAGTAACATATTTATTTATCATATGATAATTATCATGATGTTGCCTTAACTTGAAAAACCGAATTTTTCACTCTTTTTTTCTTTGAGATATATTCTAAAAGCATATATATATATATTTTTTTTTTTTTTTCAATTTCTTTCTTTTTTTCTGGAATGTTTCTTAAATTTCTAGATCTTCCTGGTTTACGGCCACATATTTTCTTTGAGTAATTTTTGTACGAGGTTTTGCTTCAGTAAAAGTTGTACCTGTTCAAGCATGACACACGAAAATATGTTAGATGATGATGGTTTCGAGAGCTTGTTTCTCAGCGGCATTTGAATTTAAATATTCTCTCTCACCAGGAAACCATCCCAATAGTGTACTAATAGATATCAATTAAATTGTGTTCATTCTTGAGGGGCCTAATATAACACAGTGGCGGATCCAGAACTTGACTTTTGGGAGGGGCTAAGATTTTTCAAAGTGTTATTCTAGACCAATAAAAAATTTACAACTGCAAAATTCAATTATGAATGACAGTGTTTTGGGGGGGGCTTCAGCCCCCTAGCCCCCCCCTTAAATCCGCCACTGATATAACATGATTCTTGATGCACAAACTGTTACCCCTCATAAGTCCGTTCTGGAGAAATCTGTATTTGAGCAAAAATTTAGTAAAGAGGAAGGAGTGGGAGGAGCCTCATCAAATTCTGTTAGTACAATGACTTTTATCAAGATTTAGATTCTATTTTAGCGAATTTTTAGGCATTATATCTCAATTGAATATATCTCAAAGCTACAATAGGCAACTGTTGAATGCATCAAAGAACAAGTTTATCTATGCTCTTTCAATTTCGGCTTGTTTTCGATTTCATTCATTATTTCAGTAAGGCGTGGTGTTATCGATTTAGGCGAGGTTTCACCGATTATTAGTGAAATTTCAGAATTTATAACTGGAAAACGAGCTAACAAGGGCTAATGTTTTATGCGTCAAGGAAACATATTTATTGCTTTTTCGATTAATGCTTGTTTGGATTTCTTTTTTTTATGATTACAGTATGGGATGGTTTCCTAGTCAGTGAATATGTTTTGATTTGCTGGTATATGCCAGTTACGCGAAAACCTAATAGAATGTTTACAAGAGTAAAGACCGACTGATAGGACTTGCCAACATTTTTAGCAACGTCATATATAGTGATTGGTTTGCCAGGGTTTGGCAGCATTCAATTACTACAGGCTGTATTGTAGTATATCTTATAAGGTCCAAACACAACTCTGTTCAATGGTTGAAGCTTATGACTGATGGTGGGTTGAATCAATGTCCCTCATACAACATTATCCTTCATTTAATTATAAAAGTTTTTCAATTAAATTGTAACAACATGAAGAACAAGATTGCAACTGTACCTAGGGCCATGGATGGCCCTAGGTACAATTCAGGTATGTGGCCCTAGGTACAAGTTTCGGTAACTTCACTCAAAATACCTTCCACTAAAAAACCCACACACAAAAGGGCTAATTAAGTATCTCATTTATTACTCAATATAACAAGAAAAATTATACACTAGAAATAAAAGAAAACTATTTGACTGACTTTTGTAAAATAGCAAAAGAGATGAGCTGCAAAATTTTACTTCAAACCATGTAAATTCTTTTTGTACATGTAACTTGTAAAAACTTTCTCCTGAATGGTTTCAAAGTGATTCTAAATGTAGCAACTGGTGTTGTTACTCGCCCAACTGAATATTAAAACTTAAAACTAAATAATTATTCAATAAAGTGGGGTGTACCGAGGTACAGGATGGCCCTAGGTACACGGGTCTCCTCTACATTATAATTATACTCTTTCTAATCAAAGCATTTATATCCGTAGTATATTGATTGTACCAATATGAATACAGAGTATATTTTTGAGAAATAAATGACATGCAAATTGCAAAAGAAACGCCCACTGACGGAGTTACAGATTTTTAAATGACGAGAATCTACGTCAGCGGTCACGAAAGTGTTAAATTAACTATCGACATTTCTTATATACGTTCACAGTAAACTTACAGAAATAAAACTTAATTTTAACAACTTAGCAATAAATAGTCCGTGTGAAAGAGCGTTTCTCTTAACCTGATGGATGCTTTTCTCTAAAAAGAGTGATTGATGCACTTATTGATGACGCCAGAACTATGCCAGAATATCGAAAAGAAAATACTGCTTGGAATAAAGAAAAAAAATTATTAACTGAAATGAAAACAAACACATTCTGTAATAGTGCAAAATAAAACACGCATTTACTGCAGGGATGGAACACGGGCGCAGTATTCATACAACTATGAAAGTAAGAAAATTTTCTACCTGTTAAATCAACGATATTATAGGTATGGAAATTTCTTAAACAGATTCCGGTATGAATTCTGCGCCCGTTTTCCATCCCTGTTACTGTGATATAATACACTTATGAACAGTTTGTATCAGTGATTTTAATTAAATATATTTTATACGTGTTTTACAGTGAATTCTTTTATAAATTGTCGTTTACTACACTATTGCCATACAATTTTCTACAGTAATTATTATTCACTGTATACAATACACTGTTGTCTTAAAATATCGTACATTTACCATATTTTTGTAGTAATTTTTTGTGATAAATAGGTCGATATTATTGTATCGAAATAATAATTGTAAAAAAGCAGAAATTTATCATTCTGATTTCTCACTATCCAGGGAAAAACGGGTGCGGTCTTCCAACATGTTATTATAAAGGATGGGCGGATTTAAGGCGGTTAGGGGGCTGAAGCCCCCCCCCCCCCCAAAATAAAAGTACTAACATTTCCATTTGAATAGTACAATTGCAAACTTTTCATTGATCTGGAATTACATCTTGAAACATATTTTCCTACAAACTTTACGGTGTCAAAAAAGAGCGGGGCTAACAGCATTTCGGAATAAATTAAATAAAATTGGCAGCTATGGATACAGTCATAGGGTCGCAGAATAATCGCTTAAAGAATCACACCGAAGTGCGTTTTTATTGAACCTTTGTTAATAATTATACTCAAAATTTACGGAAATATTTAATGGTATATATATATGTATTTTTTTCATTGACATAAAGTTGTAAAACATATATAATTTAAAAAGTGAGAGAGATACGGTATTGAAACACTTTTCACAAACGTTAAATTAAGTATATCAGACTTAATACTGAATATCAGAGGAGGTTTTTTAATAATTATTTAATCCGATCAAAAAATTGAGTGTAAAAAAAAAGTTTAAATATTGTTTAAATTTCTATAACATCCAACAATTCTTTTTCAGTCAGAAGCAATTTAGCTTTCGATAGTACTATGAGAAGTAATTATTTTGTCTGCATTGCTGGCAGTGATAAATTTCATAAAAATACGACTTACCCTAGCAGTATTAATCAATCGTATTTTGCTCGGTCTTTCATCGATTCCTCGAAATTTGCTCGAGCAATAAAAAGGATATACGATATCGAGCAGTGTCTAAGATCGGTTTTCGATGAGGAAAAATTCACCGAAAAAGGATATCGAACCGATGACAAATCACGTGAAAATTCAATAGAAATCGTGTCTTTCCATCGGATTAACTTCTAAAATTCATCGGATTCAACTATTCCTTATGAAACATTTTAGATGAACTCCCGATGAGATTCATCGCTCTTGATGAGATTTTGAGCATCGGCCGTTCACACTTTCATCGGCTTTCATCATCGAGAAGCCGTTCAACGGCCGATTAAATTTGCAACTAGGGTACTAACTTAGTATTAGTCAGCGTTTTGTATATTTTTTACCATCTATACTTCTCGAAACCTCCACAATTTTTTTTTCAGGTCACTTTGAATATGAATATCCCCTCCCCCTTTTTTTCTACCCTTATTTTTATACAGTAATCTCTATACTATTTCATCCCAATATTACTATAAAAACATGGATAAAAGGCTTAAATTTCTCGTCCCCGAAAAATGTCCTGAAAAAGGTCTCGAGACTTTGAGTTCGCTACCGCCTAGTTCATAGAGGTATTCCCTCCCTCTACAGCTCTTTCTGATCGATTATAAATTTTAGGAAAAGGATATAATCATATCTGTCAACCATCTTATTAATATGCGTAAAATTGTTAACGCTCCTTGAAAAAATGCCCCTTTTTCCACACCACTTTATTTTTAGAACAATTCTATCCAAATGTTTTTTTTTACGATTAAATAAAAATAAAATTACTGTGAAAAAGGACTGGTGTGAAAAAAAAGGCGGGTACTAAAAATTGTACGCTTCTAATGAGATGGTAGGCAGGTGTAGATACAATTTTTCTGATCGATTATAGCTTTTCCTAAAATAAGAATTCTGTTGATTACATTTCACATTTCCGATTGACTTGATTATATTTCACAATCCCTTCTGCACGGAGAAATCCTTACGCCTGGCAACACATCTAGAAACGCATGTTCATATTTAACATCATCCTAATTAATATTCCATAGTGTTGTTTGTTTCGCTTCTTTTTTTTACACCAGTAAATTTTTAGTGTAAATGCAATTACGATGAAATAAGAAGAAAAATACTCTAAAAATATACTGGTGTAAAAAAGAAGGCGGGGCGAACAATACTACAGAATATTAATTAGTATGTTGGAAAACATGCATGTTCAACAGGTTTCCTGCGATCCTGCCTTTTCTTCAATGACTCTTCCACTACTATTATTTAAAAATATTTTTTTTTTTTTTTTTTTTTTTTTTTTATAAATGTTAACAATTAAAAAGAAATGGAAAAATTTGTCCTTGGAGAAATTCGGGTCATGGGATGCGGGGTTCAACTCCCATTGGCCGTGTCTGAAATATCTTCTACATTAAAATCGCACAGACAGTGGTGCCGCCCGCAAGTTCATAAAAAATATTGCTGCAACCCTAAGATAAGTGTCAACACTTGGTGATTTATTGCTTCTTCGCCAAAAAAGCGATAAATCACCGACTATTGGCACTTGTTTTAAAGGTAATTTATTGGATAATCTAACCGAGTTATAAAAACATAACAATCGAAATCCCACCCCCACCCCGCCCCCTGAACATTTGTGCAATAATAATAATATTATTATACAGTAGAGCGCCGATTATCCGAACACGTCGGGATAGACCCTAGTTCGGATAAGCAAAAGTTCGGATAATTGGACAGACAATTTAAGGGATATTGTGACAATAGAAAAACCTTCACACTTTATCCAGACTTAGGACTAGCAGCAACAATTTGTGCTGCTAATCGCCTTTTTTAAGTCTTTCCAATATCTTTACTTTTTCTTCCAATGAAAGAACAATTCTATTTTTGCTTGCCAGACATCTTATTTTCAGTTTAGTTCTAAATGAAATAAACCAAACTGTATCAGATCACGAGTGCAGTTAATCAACTCTTCAAAGAAATCTTTCTTTCAATAAGCTGGACTGGAATGGCTTGTTTGGTCTTTCTTTTACATTGTTCTTTAAGCTGTTACTTTTCCGTAAGAAACATACCTCAATAGTTAAATTAATGAGTACTGAAAATTCTCGAGTAAAACGACTGATAACATAGTTGTTTCCTTCGACTGTTCACAACTCTCGATTGCTTAATTCCATCCATCACTATAATCCATCATTCCCTGCGATTTTAAGGCATACGGCTATGCAGGGCTTTTATGGGGTAGAAAGAATTATGAAAGGGTCACTGCGAAAGGGACAAAAGAATGATACAATGCGAAGAGGAGGTGATATGAACAGGAATTTTATGCTTTGATCTTGATTATATCCCCTTTCACCAATCCTTTATTCCCTTGTAACTGGGTGGAAGGGAATTGAGAAAATTAGGGTGATAATTGGAAGTTCGGCTAGGAGTTTTTTTGGGGGGAGAAATGGGCTGTTCGGATAACTGGAAGTTCGGATAAAGAAAAATAAATAGAGAAATAAGCTGTTCGGAGAATTGGAAGTTCGGTTAATTGGAGTTCGGATAATCGGAGCTCTACTGTAATTCGAAAACGATGACAGTAAATTTCCTTTTTCGATTATTTTATATTTTCTAGTTTTAACTTATTTTTATTTTAAAAATTAATGATGAATTAGATTATAAAAAAAATAAAAAAATAAAGAAATAAATAAAGAATGCTAGATGCACTATTCCAAGAAAATTTGAATAATGTTAAAATATTTTTCCTTGTTATACATTATTTGTACTTATACAGTTTTTATTTTATTTTATTAGAATTCTTGTACCTGTTTAATAAATCATTAATAAAAATCACGCGAAATAGGCACTTGCAATAAATAGAATAAGTAAAATCAGAAGTATAAAGTTATTTAAACAGTAAATTTATATCATACTCATAGTTGCCATGTCTCCGCTTTGTCAACAGAGACGTCATAACGGAAAGTTTCTTTTTTTTTTTTTTTTTAACGTTTTCAATTAATTTAATTTTATTTCATAACCGAAAGTATATGTAACAGATTCCTTTTTAAAAACTAGTATGTTGTGGCCACCACAAGACTTTCTTCTATATTTTTCTATACAAATTCATTCAGTAACAATTAAAAAAAAAAAAAAAAAAAAAAAAAAAAAATACGAAGGTTTTTTTTTTTTTTTTTTTTTTGTTAAAAGTAAAAAAATCGATTACTTTGTTTTAAATTATCACATAGTTATAGTTCTACCATTCGTTTTAAAGGTATTGACGAGACCTTTCGAAAGATACCCATCTTGAAAATTTACCCCCCCCCCTCCCAGGGGGGAACCGATGCCCCTACATGCACAATTTTTTTTTCCTAATTAACTACTACTATTATCAATAATTGGTATTAATTTTACAATCACAGGTTAAGAATAACTCTCATTATGTACATTTATACGAAATTTTGTCCTATACTGCCATGTTAAAAATTTAGAAAAAATACGATCACAGCGCCACTTGTTGAGCGATTGATCCCCAAATCTAATCCGCACCAGTTTTTGTCAGGGGACAACTAAATACCAAGTTCGGTTAAATTTCGTTAATATATATATATATATATATATATATACTAGCAGACCCAGCCACGCGTTGCTGTGGCTATGTTATACGTTGAATTATATTGTAATAAAATATTCAATACATTCAAATTATTATTTACGAATAAAGACCATCCTTGATAACATCCTTGATCCTAGCAGGCTTAGCCCGCTTCGCTGGTCCCTATTTTTAAATGATTCACTATAATTAAAGAATTCTCAAAATTGCATTAATTTTTATCATGTGAAAAAAAAAAAAAAAAAAAAAAAAAAAATCTGATCTGGAAAAATGTCGCATCGGGTTCCTATTGTGCTCTGCGCGCGCGCATTTATGTTCGACACTCATAATGAATCCCTATATTATCGAAAGGGAAATGATATAAAATACAAAAAAAATTCTTCTCTCATTGGTGGAATAATCTGTCCGGACCCCCACTGCCTGCGCCAGCGTCTACCTGTGCGCACGGCACGCGAGTTCCTTCGCCCACCGTTCCCGCCCTTCTTAATAATTCTACACTTTTGAAAATATCCACAATCGATTTAGCGGGCCTTAAAATTTATTATTTTGTCTTGATGCCCTCCCCACTCCCGTCTATTCTAATAATTTTACAAATTCGAAAATATCTGCATTTTTTTTTTTTTTTTTTTTTTTTTTAAACAAAAACCTCTATGCACCAATTTGAACGATCTAACTCTATTTTTATATTTTGACCCTACCCCCCTTTTCCCCCCTCCTAATAAATTTACAAATTTGAAATATCCGCAAGAGATTTGTAGGTATAAAAAATTCCATGCACCAATTTTGAACGATCTAACTCCATTTTTATTTTTTGCTCCTCTGCCCCCCCCCCATTTCCGCTCCTCCTAATAATTTTACAAATTCGAAAATATCCGCCCCTTCTAATATCTTTACACTTTCGAAATTATCCTTATTCGATTTCCAAGTCTCTAAAACCTATCTGTACTAATTTTAAACGATATAACTCTATTTTTAGTTTTTTGCTATTCTTCCCCCCCCCCCTTCCGTACCTCTTAATAAGTTTGCAAATTCAAAAATATCCGCAATCGATTTGTAGGTATCAAATACCTCTATGCACCAATTTTGAGCGATCTAACTCTATTTTTATTTTTTTGACCCTCCGCCCTCCTTCCCGCCCCTTCTAATATCTTTACACTTTCGAAATTATCTTTATTCGATTTCCAAGTCTCTAAAACCTATCTGTACTAATTTTAAACGATCTAACTCTTTTTTTAGTTTTTTGCTCTTCTGCCCCCCCCCCTTTCCCTACCTCTTAATAATTTTGCAAATTCGAAAATATCCGCAATCGATTGGTAGGTATTATCTCTATGCACCAATTTTGAACGATCTAACTCCATTTTTATTTTTTAGCCCCTCCGCCCCTCCTATTAACTTTACACTTTCGAAAATATCCTCATTCGATTTGCAGGCCTTTAAACCTATCTGTACCAATTTTGAACGGTCTAACTGCATTTCCTTTTTTCTTTCTTTCTTTTTTTTTTTTTTTTTTTTTTTTGTTAAATCACGTTGGGCCCCCCTCCCCCCTTGGGGGGCAAATTTTGTAATAAAAACTATCCTATCTCTCAAGTTGGACCAAACTGCACATGGTGTGCGAATTTTATTATAATCGGTTAAGTGGTTTAGGAGTCCATTGAGGACAAACATTGTGACACGAGATTTATATATATTAAGATATATATACGATTCTTTTTTCGTTAAAAGTAAAAAATATCGATAACTTTGTTTTAAATTATCACAGATTTATAGTTCAACCATTCGTTTTAAAGGTATTGACGAGACCTTTCGAAAGATACCCATCTTGAAAATTTACTCCCAGGGTGGGTGGCGTGGTTCCTACGCATACAAATTTTTTTTCACAGTTGACTATCTCTATTATAAATAATTCTGGTAAATTTCATAATGATTATTAAAAAATAATTCTCTCTATGCACATTTATACAAAATTTTGTCCTATACCCCATGTTAAAAATTTGGAAAAAGCGGGATGGCAACGCAAAACAATTACAAATATTGACAGCTATGCAGATTACAAATGAGAATGTAAATAAATAATAATAACAAAAATGGAATACCACGAGCCGTAATTTATTCGAAAGTTGTATCTATAATTTTGATCTTGTAAAGGAAATGATATCATCAAGTTAATATTTTCAAGAATAGGAGATATTTTGTAACATAATAAATATCTTATTTAAAACTACAAACATAAGATTTTAAGAGGGGCACTTAATGAACAAGGGCAATTTTCTAAACAGAGAATGATTTCTGTCAGGCACTATACTTGCCAACATCCTAATAAATATTCCGTAGTGTTGTTAGTCCCGCCTTTTTTTCCACTCCAGTAAATTTTTAGAGTAATATTATCGAAATGCAATTATGATTAAATAAGAAGGAAAATACTCTAAAAAGATACTGGTGTGAAAAAGAAGGCGGGGCTAACAATACTAAGGAATATTAATTAGGATGTTGGCAAGTATGGTCAGGCACACATATGGAGAAGTAGGGAGGGGGGATGTTTCATTGCCTCATGTTATAAGAATATTTGGTACGGTATTTACTATGTTATCAATGGCAGTCTGTTTAGTCATCTTCCATGGAAAAGTTAAATGAATGTCTTTATTTTCTAATAAGGACAAAATATTAAATGTAGATTAAAAAAAAAAAAAAAAAAAGTTGCTGAATGGTTATTTACTAATAAAAATATTGACGGTGAAAGAAGAAAAAATAATTTTCCAAGGAATTCTTCCAATTTTCCAACACCATCCTCAGCCTTGTGCCTCTCAATGTAACAATACATAGTAAAAATTTCTTTCAACTAATTTTTACTTTCTTCAATATGTAATATAGAGAAAGTATTGGATTCGGGAAAGTTTTCGAACTCCGGTTTTCGATGGATTTACACGTTTTGGGATGTCCTGAACACGATTTGATAGTTTTTAGAAAATGTCTGTCTGTCTGTGTGCATCACGAATTTTGTGGGCGCTGTATCTCACGAACCGACGAACGAAATTTAATCAAACTTAGTATTTAGTTGGAACCTGACATGAACTGGTGCTGATTAGATTTGGGGATCAATCGCTCAACAGGTGGCGCTGTAATCGCATTTTTACTACATTTTTAACATGGCAGTATAGTAATAAATTTCGTATAATTGTACATAATGATACTTATTTTAAATTTGTGATTGTAAAATTAATATGAATTATTGATAATAGTAGTAGTTAACTAGGAAAAAAAATTGTGTATTTTGGGGCATCGCTTCCCCCCTGAGGGGGAAGTACCCCCTCGGGGGGTGAATATTCAAGATGGGTATCTTCAAAAGGCCTCGTCAATACCTTTAAAACGAATGGTTGAACTATAGATTTTTGATAATTTAAAACAAATTTATCGATTTTTTTTTTTACTTTTAACAAAAAAAAAAAACCTAAGATTTTTTTTTTTTTTTTTTTTTTTTTTTTTTTTTTTAATATTGAGAATAAAATAGATATTTAGTGTTATACTACTTCTCTAATATGAAAATCGTCTGCATTATCATGGAAGATAATTTTTTTTAAATAATAATTTTAATAAATTATTTTTACTGAGTGAATTTGTATAGGAAAATATAGAAGAAAGTAATGTGGTGGTCACAACATACTAGTTGTAATAGAAATTCAATTTATTTTCTGTTTCAAAACATATAATTTTACATTTCATTTTGTAATTTCCATGCCAAAGTTAGTCACAATATTTATTATTATTTAGGAGTAAGATTAAAATGGATCAGTTAGTAGAGGTCTGCACGGGCCGAAATTTTCAGGCACGGGCCCAGCCCGTCCCGGTATGAAATCGAAAAATTCGGCCCAGGCCCGGCCCGGCCCGGATAAAAAGCGATAAAATCAGGCCCGGCCCGATTCAAAAATATGTAAAATTACAAAAAAAAAAAAAAAAAAAAAAAAAAAAAAAAAGTGCCTTTCTACGAAAAAGATTTTTAGCATGTGTTTTGCTGAGGTTTTATATAACTAAGCAATTGAAATTTCGGTAACAAAACTGCTGAATGTTTACAAGATATTTATATATAAACAGTATTTCATTATTACAGACAGGCAGAAAGTCAAATCGAAAATATTAACATTCTCAAACAATACAGGAAAATATTTAAAATGGTTAGTAGTACTAAAAATACACTTTCAACCACTTCCTGTTATATACCGTAATGTATCCAAATCTTTCATGTGATCCGTTAAAAAAAAAAAAAAAAAAAAAACTTTAATGCTAATCCAACCATATACAGAAATTTTTACATCAAGAGAAAAGATGCTTTTGCACATGCTAAAAATGATGCTACTTTCATCCAGTGCCCCGGAGAAAAGAAAAAGAAGCCTTAGAGGAAAAGTTACAGTGGAAGGATTTTTATAGCCTTCATACCACCTAAACACTACAGACCATAGAAAACAAAGCCTTATATACAGTAACGTATCTAATTTCTTTTGTTTGTTACATGTACGCAAACTGGTAATAACATGCATATTATTTTGAAATGGAAACCATCTAATATTACTTTAAATAAAGTACAGTGATTTCGATACATGTTTAAAATGTTTGGGTAAAATCAGATCACGAACAGACAAGCTGACAGACAATTAAATTGAAGTTACAGACATCTTTTAACAAAATAAAATTTTATGTGACATACCAGTCTGTAAAATTATGTAAAATAAATGACTGAAAAAGTACTTTATCATTTTCCTTTTTCGTTGATTAACGAGGAATCTAGAAAAAGATTCGGGCCGGGCCGGGCTCGGGCTTAAAATTACACACAAAAATATTGAGCCCGAGCCTACAAAAAAATTTTAAGCCCGAGCCCGGCCCGGCCCGAGAGCAAATTGAAAATTTCGGCCTCGGGCTCGGGTCGAAAGCCCGGCCCGTGCAGACCTCTATCAGTTAGCACTGTGAGCCAGTTAGAGATAATCTGCAACTATACCAAATTGTAGAAGGGTACACATTTATTTTAAATTGTAATTAAATGTTTACATTTAGACTAGCTTTGAGACTTTAGGTTGAAAACAATATTATCTCTTATATTATTAAAATCTGTACGCGCGCGTGTGTGTGTGTGTGTGTGTCTGTGTGTATGTGAGAAACGGCTTGAAACCGCAAAAGCTCCGCCGCTAACGGTCGCACGGACTTCGAACAGGTACCGTCGGACAGAGAATTTATCACAGATCTGGGTTATCTAATTTGCTAAACGATGCGACCCTAATTAGCGGAGATATTAATTTAAATGTCGACCATTGTCTACCGAAAAATGACCCAGAATTCATGATTAAATGCTTAAAAAGCGACATTTTTACGGAAAAAGTGGAAAATAAATTAGAAATATCAGTCGTATTGTTACAAACAAGATACCATTGGAAAGGGCTTTTTTTTCTTAAACCGATGGTTTAAACGGCTTATCGATCGGACAATTAGATTTTTTCTTCAATTTTTCAAATTTTACACATTTCACTTCATATACAACCTTAACACCACAAAACAAACTTGCAGTTGAAATTTCATCGATTTTCGTCAATAAACAAAAGATTTACATTTTAATTGCAAATTAAATTTTATCTTTCCACGAATCACATTTTATCAGATCGTATTACGTGTTCATTGCCGCTTTTCGTTACCATGGGAACCACTTCAAGGTTGAGAAGAGGTTCATTTCTCTCTCGACGGAAGCGAAGAAAAAAAAAAAAGGGGTCACGTGTTTTGGTTCTGCGATTAAAAAATTACAATATTCTAATACGCGTATTTCAATTTCTAATTACGATTAATTTATTTTTTATATATCATTCGAAAGATATTTTAAAGTTCTTTAATATTATTCAAAGTTTTCAACAGATTTACACGTTTTGAGGTCTCCTGAATTAATTTTCTTTTGTATCTCAGCTACTAATTAAAATAATTTCATAAGTAATACATCATTAGAAAGCTTTTTTGAATTGGAATCGAACAGTGGAATACAGAAATTTGTACCGCCAGATGGCGCTGTAATATTTTCAAATTTCAACATTTAAATTTCTAATTATGATTAAATTATTTCTAATACATCATTCGAAAGATATTTTAAAGTTCTTTTAAATTATCGAAAATTTTCACCAGATTTATACGTTTTGAGGTGTCCTGAATCAATTTTCTTTTATGGCGCTGTAATATTTTCAAATTTTTATATTTCAATTTCTAATTATGATTAAATTATTTTTAATACATCATTCGAAAGATATTTTAAAGTCCTTTTAAATTATCGAAAGTTTTCACCAGATTTACACGTTTTGAGGTCTCCTGAATTAGTTTTCTTTTGTATCTCAGCTACTAATTAAAATAATTTCATAAGTAAGACATCATTAGAAAGCTTTTTTGAATTGGAATCAAACAGTGGAATACAGAAATTTGTACCGCCAGATGGCGCTGTAATATTTTCAAATTTCAATATTTCAATTTCTAATTATGATTCAATTATTTTTAATGCATCATTCGAAAGATATTTTAAAGTTCTTTTAAATTACCGAAAGTTTTCACCAGATTTACACGTTTTGAGGTGTCCTGATTACGTTTTCTTTTGTTTCTCAGCTACTAATTAAAATACTTTCATAAGTAATCCATCATTAGAAAGCTTTTTTGAATTGGAATCAAACAGTGGAATACAGAAATTTGTACCGCCAGATGGCGCTGTAATATTTTAAAATTTCAATATTTCAATTTCTAATTATGATTAAATTATTTTTAATACATCATTCGAAAGATATTTTAAAGTACTTTTATATTATCGAAAGTTTTCACCAGATTTACACGTTTTGAGGTGACCTGAATACGTTTTCTTTTGCATCTCAGCCAATTGAGTTAGATCGTTCAAAATTGGTATACGTAGGTTAATTAAGAGGGCATGAAAGGGTGGGGGAAGAAATAGGCTTGCACCACGCGCGTATCCCTTAAGTTGTGCGCGCGCAGCGCGAACGGGACTGCGCTGCGGAAGGCAGTGAGACCCGGTCCGAATTTTTACCCGATGAGAAATGATTTTTTAAATTATCTTAAGAATAAAATTTTGACTTGAGAAGCAATATGTGTACGCAGTGCACGTATAACTCCACACGTGCGTGCGCAGCGCGCACGGGTCTGCGCTGCCGGAGGCAGTGGGGACCCGATGGGAGTTTTTACCCGATCCGATTTTTTTTTTTTTTTTTTTTTTTTTAGGAGCCACGAAGGGTGAGGGAAGGAATACGCGCGCGCAGCGCGTGTATTCCTTAAGCTGTGCGCGCACAACGCGCACGGGACTGCGCTGCCGAAGGCAGTGGGGACCCGGGCCGACTTTTTACCCAATCACAAATTATTTTATTTTTTATTTTTTTTTCTTAACACTAAAAGTTACTGTTAGTGATTCATTAATTTTAGTGATTCATTTGAAAATACTGACCCGCTAGCGGGCGAAGCCAGCTAGTCTCTGATTATAATCAGTTTTAACCATTGCAAAAAATACCTTTTCCCCCCCTTAATAATTAAATAAATCTATCAATTTTTAACATCATAAATAGTTATTACAGATATGAAAACAAAATATGTGATTATAGTACATATTATATTTTGTCATAGTGTATTTGGTATACTTGTAAGATTTTGTAGCTGAATTATTGTTATTATTATTTTTATTAATATTATTATTTATTTATTTGGCGGAGGGGTTTAAATTAGAACAGAAAAACTATTTCTTATGCAATAAATACAAAAGTTTGCAGTAATAATAAAAAATAAGTATAATGGAAAACTAATTTATCTTTGTTAGACAAATTGCATAACTGAAAAAGTTGTTCTCATTTTTTACTTTTATTCAAAACTGAACTAAGAGGTCTTTAAAAACTGGATAAATGTTATAACACGGTAATTAAAATTAATAACAGCCCTTATTCTTGTCTATATACTAAATCCAAAAGCAAGATATCCTGATTTTGAATTATCGAATAAAAAAGAAGCAGCATTATAATATATCCAGGCAGTTTTTCTCTTACACAATTTATTGTCTTTGATTTTGAAATTTCATGCAAAATATTCTCCATTGAAGGATTGTTAATTAATTTATTAAACTGTAAAAGCACTAGAATGTTGGTAAAATCTAGAAGATAACGTTAAAAATTTTAATATCTAAGTATTTAAAAATGGTTGAAATAATTCTAGTAGTGAGAGTATGTTTTCTTCATATAGGATTGTACCATTAAAATTGTCTCTATATATTAAAAAAAGGTAACTGTCGCTGGCGTCATTTTTTTTTTTTTTTTTCATAGTCTCAGAATTATAAAAAAAAAAAAATCTGTATGCATTAGTGGGGGATCTAGGAGGAGGGGGGGGGTAGAGGGCTGAACCCCCCTCCCCCCCCAAAAAAAAAGCACTAACATTCACAATTGAATGATACAAATGTAAATTTTTCACTGATCTGGAATAACATCTTGAAAACTCTTAGCCCCCCCCCCCCTCCCAAAAGTTAAGTTCTGGATCCGTTTCATTGCATTGGCATTGCAATGAAACAATATTACGTATATTAAATTTTTACTAGGACTATTTAAATTAAATAAAATTTAAAATTTTTAATATTTAAAAAATTTTTCCAACTAACAAATTTTTCTTTAATTCCTTCGGTTTTAAAGTATTGCAATTTAAAATTATGTGGTTGTGTGGCCTAAGGCTGATTAATACACTTGGGTTCTAGGCCTCTGTAGTTGTCATTGTAACGGGGGAGACCCAGTCCGTATTTATGTTAGTTTTGGAGCAAACCACGGAAAACTCCGAACGTGTCCTGGGGAGACTGAGACCTGATCGAACACGGCACATTAAAAAAAAAAAAAAAAAAAACATAAAAATATCAAAGTATGTTTGGAATATATTGTTAAAAACTGTAATAATGTAAAATCCAGTGAAAAAAATTATAAATTAATAAGCAGGCAGCATTAAAAGAAGATAATATATATATATATATGTTACTGTTAAAGCGCGAAACCCGTTAATCTGAAGATTACCTAGCTAATCTGCAGATTAACTAAAATGACCCGTTAAAGTGCGGAATAAAGAGTTTTCCTCATTTTAACTAGGTAATCTGCAGATTAACGACTTCTGTGTCGTTAAAGTTCAAATGTTTGTTTTGAGCCTTAGTTTTTTTTACATTCACTATGACGTCAAACAGTCATGTGATACAGATACGCGAATCCCAGATTAGTCTGTGACGCGATTGACCTTCAAACACAAACCGAAACTTTTATCCCTTCCTCTCCTCTGTGATAAACAGTAAGCGCAAAACGTGGATCATCGAAGCTATGACATTAGATTTCTTATTATGACCAAGACAAATTTTAAAGTACAAGTAAGTTATAATTGTTTTGAGTTTATTTCTTCTCTTTTTTAATTCTGTCAATATAAGTTTGATAAGGGACTGCATTTTAATAATGAAATATAATCTAAAATAAAAGCTCTCTCTCGTGAAACTTCATTTTAAATTATGAATCTTAAATATACAGCACAGTAATTATTTTCTCCCGAAATAAAACTATTAAACCACAACTTTTTAAAACTATTTTATTTTAAAATTGATTTAAATTACTATTACTTACTGAAAAAAAGAACGCATGTATTATTTTTTAACTCTGGAAAATATGGCATTATTCAATAAATACTTAAAATGAAATTTTTATGCATTTTTTAGCATTTCATTACAATTTTTCTCTTTTGTTTCTTTCAATTTCAAGTCCCCTTTATATATTTTATATATCATGATTATATTTTTATTTTTAATTTTGTTCGCTTTTTCAAATAATTTCGTTGTAGTTTATCACATAAAATGTGTTAATAAAGTTATTTTTTTTTTTTTTTTTTTTTTTTTTTTTTGTAAAATTAATATATTTCCTAAACTTGTACAGATATATGTATGCTGCAAAATATAGTTTAATAAGGCATTGGAAAACTGTCATTTTAATTTTCATGCGTTCTAAAAATTATTAAAGCAGTTTTAATTGTTTGAAGTACTTATTAAAATGCTTCTGATTTGTCTAATTTAATATTTCTTTAGCTAATTAAAAATTGGTGCATATTTTTTTTTAAATATAGTGATAGCAATATAAGTTGTTAATAAAACTTTTTTTTTTTTTTTTTAATTGTTAAATATTTTTATTTGAAAAGAAATCGTTACTGTATTACAATTCTAACATTCATTTTTAATAGACTTTATTGTAAGCTGTTAAAGATATTATATTTCATATTAAAAATGCATAACATCTTCAAACTTATATTGACAGAATAAAAAAGATGAAATAAATAAAACAAATATAACTTTAAAACACATAAAAATTAAAATACATACAGATTAAAATAAGTAAAGAAAGAAAGGAAAGAAAAGCAAACTAATCTTTTTTTTTTCTTTTCCCGAATGATAAAAACAAATACAACACAGCGTGCAGTAAAATTATACCACCAGAGATCTTATTTTCACTTTAACGAGTGCCTAGTAGGTAATGTGCAGATTATCTAGGTAATTCGCAGATTACCTAGATAATTTGAGAAATGAAACAATTTTCCTCACTTTAACGGATCACCCTAGTTAATGTGCAGATTGCCTAGCTAATCTGCAGATTAACTGATTTCTGCACTTTAGCGGTAACATATATATATATATATATATATATATATATATATATATATATATATAATTTTTTATTTAGATAGTTTTCAAGAAATTTTCATATACTTATGCAAATTTTCATAACTGTAATGCTGTAAATAACAAACGTATATATTTAAAAAATTTACTATCACCATAAAATTGTGTGAGATGTTTGAAGATTCTCGTATTTTGACACGATTAAAAAAAAAAAAAAAAAAAAATCCTTTGCATTTACAAAGAAATACTAAAATGCACTCTATTTTATCATTAAATATATATATAGTACATTCGAATTTAATTCGTTCATTAAAAAGGAGTGGTTCTAAAAAATATTAATATGCATTAATATTTCAAATCATCATTAAAGGGTGCGAATATCACGATGAACAAACAATCTTTTATTGAATTTTTTATGATGAAAACATTTTGACAAACATGTATGATTCTACATACATTGATATAATTATTATGCACATTCAAAAATTTTTTCGACATTTTAATGAGATTCTCGCGTGAACTGCAAATGCATATATGAATTGTTATTCTTGGGACCGTACCTCTAAATTAGCGATGAAGAAACGATTTTTTTGTTATATTTTTTGTGGTGAAAACATTTTGACAAACATAGAATTCTACATGCACTGATATTAATTATTATGCATATTCAATTTTTTTCCCGCATTTTAATGAGTTTACAGCGTTAATTACAAATGCTTCTGTATAATGTTATTGCTATGGCTGGGCCTTTAAATCAGAGTAAATCGAGGATGGTATACAGCGCCAATTGTTAGGTAGCGGTAAAAAGTTTAATTTCTCGCTGTACGGTCTTTCGCCTCGTCTGCGCAGACACGAAGAGAAATACATTCACATCACACTGCCGAGCCAGCATCAAGTGGATCTACAGTGGTTACATTATACTAAGACTACTATATAACAGGCTGAATCATTCGCCGCCATTGTTAAAACTAAGACTATTGTATACGACTATTATATGAGATTATATAAGACTATTATATAATAGTCTTAGGTTTGGCAGAACGAACTACCATATAAGATTATTATATGAGACTATATAAGACTATTATATAGTAATCTTAAGTTTAGCAATGACGGACTTGACGTACAAATGGCGGCGAATGATTCAGCCTGTTATTTAGTAGTCTTACATTATACGTGTGCGTTGAAATCAGCAGGAGTGCCTTAGTTATTTTAATGTTAAAATAAGCAATAAGTATTGGCTGGTGTCGAAAAATTAAAAATTAAAATTTACTTCTGCTATTTTAATTACATGGTGAAGGTTCACAAGGAGGTGTTTCGGTGCTAAATCTGAGAAAAATATCAGGTTTATCAAGCGTAAAAATATTTTGTATTTAATTAATTTAGAACATACGCATTTTAAGTTTCCATTAATATTATTTATACTGTTCTAGTACCTGTTTGTTCTCCGGGAGTCCAAAGATTCACAATTTTGCATATTCAGCAAAAATTCTTCCATTTTTAGAGATTTGATCTACATTTTTTGTAAAAGTGCAAAGGCGCAACGCTTTCTAATTGAAATATATTATGAAGTACAATTATATTATGAAGTACAATGTAACACGAATTATACATAAAAATGAAAGTTTTGTGCCTCTACGTTCGTATAAAAAAAGTTAAAATAGAACATTTATAATAGTGGTGTTACATTGAGCTCGCTACTACTTCTCACTGGTCGAAACTGATGAAATCGAATCTCAGTAACTGAATTCAATTTAAATAATACTTTTGCAATATCAAACAGTTATAAAGGAAGTAAGTTTTTATCCTACAGTTTATATTTTAAAGAATATTAACAGTTTTAATGCGGAGGGTAAATATACATCATTTGAAAATCGGTAACTCCGCCTGAGGCATTTTTTTTTTTTTTAATCCTTATGCTATAATATTTCTTGAGAATATTAGAAACAGTAAAGTATAATATATATTGATTTGTAATATAAATATGAATACAAAATACCTTGTTCTAAAACTATGTAATTCGCATTGCAATGATAAGGTCGATAGGCGGAGCTTACATTTAACGGTTTGCCAACTGTGACTTTTAATAGTTTCGCGACCGCATGTTTTTGTCTTTTTGCCGGTAAGGTCAATTCTCCCAAGTTACAATAATTCATAACAAAATTTTCTATATTCACATTTATGTTTTAAATGAATAAACATGGATACTATTTCTTAATCAAATTATTTATATCCATAGTATATTTATTGTACAAATATGAATATTGGGTATATTCTTAAGAAATAAATAACATTCGAATTGTGAAAGAAACGCCTACTGGCGGAGTCACAGATTTTCAAATGACGTGAATCCACGTCAGCGGTCGCGAAAGTGTTATTTTAATGGACCAAAACAAATGTAATATTTACTTTTCTAATTATTCTCAACGGTTTTTTATTTATAGTAATCTAAAATTCATATGAAATGGAACATCTGAGAGAGAAGCTAAGTCCATAAGTATGGTCAAGCAAATGTTTTCGAATTCGGAGGAAAATGGAAAGCTACGCACTCGATCGTCCCAAGACGATTGTTGTTTTACACTAGCATCTAGCCAGCGACGAGCAACTCGCACACTTTCCTGCAGATTTCGCGCATGCGTCGTATGTCGGCGCTGAATTTTATTTATGCTTATTCGATGTGTTTATTTCCCATTTTCATCCAAGACCCTCTTTGGTAGTGCTTCCATCTGATTGTCAACAAATCAAACAAAACTGAAAATTTTCAACCTTTAAGATTTCAACAGAAATTCTGGGAATCATTCTCATTAACGTTATAAAAGAGAGTATATTTTCTAATTTTTATGTCTCATTGGATTTTCGTATAATTAATTTTTAAATAAATAATTTTTTTTAAATAAAAGAGAGAGAATAACATTGCTTGGTTTGTGCAAACTTAAATTTCCCAATTTCTACCTGGCATAGAGGATTGTTTGAAACCTCATTTTAAGGAGAATTTCATGAGGTCTATTTTAATACGCATCTTACCTATGCTTGCTAATTTTTTTTATTTTTAAACTTATATTAAGTTGGCAATTTTTAAAAAAACTTTCAAAAAAGACTTTTATTATATCATTAGCTACAAATCTTAAAATTTGTAGAGTGGAATAAAATGGATTATGGCAAAAATTCCATTATTTTTTAATAGTTACAATAAGCTTTTTACTATAACTCCTGATTTCACTGTTATACTTTTTACTTCCTTATACAAAGTAAGAAATGAAGTATTGTAATGGTATTATAATAGTTATGATATTAAATAAATATATATACATATATTTTTTTTAAACACCAGCTTTTTTTTTTTTTTTTTTTTTTTTTTTTTTAAGTGGAATGATCTTTGGATCACTCCATGTCAAATAAACTAATCATTCATCCTGACCATTTTAGATTTAAACAAAAATTACAATATTTAAATAATTATAAAAACATTGTTATTTATATCTGTTTGAGGTTTCAGGTAATAAATTTTTTAAATCTTGTAAAATCTTTTATATATATATATATATAAATTTTATAAGGTCCACACCACTAAATAATTTTCAGTTTGAAAGTTGGTTGTCTAATTAACACTCCAATCATCATAATGCACAATCTATAGAAAATATGCAGCATTTAGAATATTAGCCATAGGGAAAATATATTGTATTATTTATATATTAAATTACACGCCAGTTAAATAATTTATATATTGCAGTTTAGGAGATATTTTGTAACAGAATAAATATCCTATTCAAATCTTTTAACATGATTTTAACTGGGGCATTTAAAATCAACAAGGACATTTTCTAAAATAGAATGTTTTCTGTCAAGCACACATATGGAGGAGCAAAGGGGAGGGGGGCGGGGGGTATTTTCTCATTTTTTATATTATTAATGGCATTCATTAGTTTGTTTAGTACTCCTCCCTGGGAAAAATTTAAAACCGACAGCCAATATTTTCTGATAAAAACAAAATATTAGAAGTAGATTTTTTAAAACTTGCCATACTATTATTTAAGTGTGTGTGGGGGAGGGGGGATAAATTAGAATAGAAAAATTATATCTTATGCAATAAGTGAAAACGTTTGCAGTAATAATAATAAGAATAATGGGAAAACAATTTATTTCAGACAAATTAATGTAAGGTAAAAATTGTATAACTGAAAAAGTTTCTCTCATTTTTTAGTTTTTTTCAAAACTGAATTAAATGGTTTAACAGAATTAACTGAAAAAGTGGATGTAAGCTAAAACATGGTAATTAAAATTCATAACAGCTCATCTTCTTATCTATATACTAAATCCAAAAGCTAGATATCCTGATTTTGAATTACCAAAGAAAAAAAAAAGCAGCATTAGAATATATCCAGGCAGTTTTCTTTCTTTTCTTTTCTTCTTCTTACTTTTATTTATTTATTTATTTTTTGTACTATTTATTATTTTTTATTTTAAATTTCATGCAAAATGTTCTCTATTGAAGGATTGTGAATTAATTTATTAAAGTGTAAAAGTTCTAGAATGCTGATGAAATCAAGAAGTCATTAAGAATCTTACTATCAAAATACTGAAAAATATTGAAATAATTCTAATAGTGAGAGAGTGTTTTCTTCTTATAGGGTTATACGATTAAAACTGTGTAGCAAATTTAGTTTGGAAAAGCTATAAAACTTGTAATGTTATTTAAAATATTAAATATAAATTCTGTAATTAATTATACTTAATTAAAAATTATACTCTGGTTTGTAATATTCTATTACATAATAGTATAATTTTTTCTCTAAGTTTCTTCATATAAATATTTTTCACTGTTAATACGACAGATCACACTATTTCTTTCAGATAGCGATTTTGCTTTGTCACCATCTACTGCATTACTGAATGAATGTGCAAACATTTTTATTAAAAACATATAAAACTGGAAGTTTGTTATTGTATCTGTCCAGATTATTAGATTTTATTAAAAATTGCTACACTTATTAATAAGGACAAAATGTAACTAATGCTGTATTTTTTAGTTCAGTTGGATAATTAAGGGCCGTTTTGCTTCGTTCATAACAGAAATCGAAGGGAGGCAGCAAAACAACCGCGAATCTGAAAATAAACAGAAACAGAATTCAGCGCCGGCACATGACGCACGCGCGAAATCTGCCGGAAAGTGTGCTAGTTGCTCGTCGCCGGCTAGATGCTAGTTTGTTTTACTCGCATCACGATCACATTGCTGATCCTGCTATCAAGCGGACCTGCGTTGTTTTAAAATATCTGGTCACGAATGTTCAATGCATTGTCAGCTTAGTTATTTTATATTGAAAATAAGCAATAAATATTTACTGGTGTTTAACAATTAAAAATAGCTAGATAGAGCTGATATTTTTAATTACATGATGAAAGAATGAAATTCATAATGGGAGTTTTCGGTGCTAAATTACAGAAAAATATCAGGTTTATCAAGTGTAGAAATAATTTGTATTTAATTACTGTAAAACATACGTATTTTGATAAGTACAGAACTTTGAATAAACACCATGAAATACAATAAAATCGCAACAATAATTTCGGGTCGAACGAAAACACGACCCTTCTTCAGGCGAACAAAGTGGGCACGAGTGCTGCAATCAAAGCGGCATCGCACGATTGCAGCACTCGTGTTTACTTTGTTCAGCCGACGAAGGGTTGTGTTTTCTTTCGAACCGAAACAACTGTTGCGAGTTTATTTCATTCTATGGTGTTTATTTAACGTTTTATTCTTATTACTTTAAAACGCCAGTACTGCGGTGCTTTCTTATTATTTATACGTGTTTTAAGTTTCTACCAATATAAGTTATACTACTCTAGTAACTATTTGTTTTTCAAGAGCCGAAAAAATTAACATTTTTACATATTCGGCTGAAATTCTCCCAGTTACAGAGAACTGATCTACAATTCTTATATCAGCCCAAATGCTCAACGCTTCCTAATAGAAATATGCTATGAGGAACAATATGGCACATATGATGCATACAGATAAAAGATTTATGCCCCTGCGCTGATATAAAAAAATAAATAAATAAAAAAAGTTAAAATAGAACATTGGCAACATTGTGGACGCTACTACTTCTCACTGGTTAAAAACTGATGAAATTGAATCTCCCTAAATGAATTCAATTTAAATAACTCTTTTGCTACATTAAATACATATAAAAAAAAAGTCTGATTTTATCCTATAGTTTATACTTTAAAAAATATTAATATTAAAAATTTCAGTGAGGAGGGTTAAGTCATTTGAAAATCGGTAACTGCGCCTGCAAAGCTTTCTTTACTCAATCTTTATGCTATAATATTTCTTAAAAATATACCTAATATCAGCCTTTCTACATTTAATGTACTATGGATACAATTATTTTGATTAGAATTAGTTAAGTATAATGTATATCGATTTGTAATATAACCATGAACACAAAATACTCTGTTCTAAGATTATATAATTTGCAACGATAACGTACATGGCGGAGTTTACATTTAACATTTTGCCAGCGGTGACTCTTCGTTTAAGGGGTCAAAGCTAATGTAATACTGAACTTTCCAAATTATTCTCATCGTTTTTTAATTTATAGTAATCTGAAATTTACTTAATAAATTGAGTATTTTAAAATCTTTTCTGTTCGATGGAAAAATCCTCTAATAGACCTTCCTTAGGAAATCACAGTAAATAAAATGTTCGCACTATTATTTTTTTATTTATTCATTTTTTTTATACTATCAGCTCTGTACTCTATTAAAATTTTCGCAACCCCACGTTTTTGTCTTTCTGACAGTAAGGTCCGCCTGTGGGCGTTATTCTCCTGATTCACAATATTTCAGAACAAAATTTTCTCTATTCAAATTCATATTACAAATGTATATACATTATAATTATACTCTTTCTAATCAAAATATTTATATCTGTAAAATATTCGCTGTACAAATATGAATACTGAGTATATTTTTGAGAAATAAATGAGATGCAAATTGCAAAAGAAACGCCCACTGGTGAAGTTACAGATTTTGAAATGAAGTGAATCTACGTCAGCACTCGCGAAAGTATTAAATTAACCATTCAAATTTCTTTTATACGTTCACAGTAAACTTACATAAATAAAAGTTATAATTTTAACAATTTAGCAATAAACAATATGAAAGAGTGTTTGTCTTATCCTGATTGATGCTTCTCTCTGGGAAGAGGGATTAATACACTAAATGATGACGCCAGAACTATGCCAGAATATCGGGAAAAAAAAAAAAAAATACTGCTTGAAAAAAAGAAGGAAAAAAATATATATATATATTAACTGAAATGAAAACAAACACATTTTGTAATAATGGAAAATGAAACGCAAATTTACTGGGATGTATTACACTTATGAACAGTTTGTATGAACAGTACTGTGTTTAATACAGAGCTTAAAGCTCGAAGTCCCTGGATTTTTTTTTTTTTTTTTTTAGGACACACTCAGGAATGAGAAATCCCGCATCTTTTGTTGTCACTACACTATTGTCATACAATTTTCTAACCTATTTACTATTCACTGTGTGCAATACACTGTTGTCTACACTATTGTCTACCCTATTGTCTTCAAATATGGTACATTTACCAAATTTTTATAGTAATTTTTTGTGATAAATACAAATAGGTAGATATTATTGTATCGAAATAATGGTAGTAAAAAAAACGGAAATTTCACATTCTGATTTTTCGTTGTCCAGGGAAAATCGGGCGGAGTCTTCGAGCATGTTAATGTAAAGGATGGGCGTATACTACAGGCTGAGAAATGTGGATGTAAACAGTTGAAAATTTGGAAAAATTTATTTAGCATCATTTATCTTCCAAATTATTTTAAGGTTTTAATTTTAATTTTATCATATATATACAAGAGATTTTCTCTGATGGTTAAATATATATAATAATTCAATCATTCGTTGAAAAGAGGCACATAAAAAACATGGTATTAAAGAAGAAATGGTCATAATGTATTGCTAACAACATGTCTTTTACGACTTTGTACTTCTAAAAGAAAAAATATCAGTCAGACAGAACAAGACTTAATTTTAAACACACAAACACAAAATAAAACTAAAACTAAAATAAATAAAAATATAATAATAAAATAAAATAAATAAATAAAAATAATAAGAAGAATCTGTTTTTGACAGAATTTAATTTAGTGCGCCAGGACGAAATTATATATAACATCCTTGAACAACAACAACAAAAAAGTTATTAGCCACACTGGCTAATATCAAGCCCGACATTTCTCACAATGTCTTATAAGGACTGCAATGTCTATAAGGACTTTTCATTTATGTAATTGATATATTTGAAGGCGTAATCTAAATCCTACTGTGCAAATAGGATCAGTTTTCGGCAGTAGTACCACAATTTCAGCATTTTTATGAGAACAGAGTTATCCGTCCTCATCCTCATAAGCATATAAGTGCAAGAATGTAGCGGAGTCATTAGTGCAAAGCAGCACATTTATACAATTTAGCTGTAACAATGTTTATTCCGGTTTGTATATATTTATTTTTCGAATATGTTTCAGCGATTTTCATGCCATTGTAGGCTGAATTTAGGTATGCTTTTAGAGAGGTATATTTGTACTATAGGTATATTTGTATATAGGTAAACTTTTTAATATTTAAATGACTAAAAAATAAATTATCGAAAACGGGCAAAATATAATAAATATTCGCGTGATACGATAAAAGATAAATAACAATTTGATACAATATACGCAACCCCCTCCCCCCCCCCACTCCCTAAAAAAATATAAATAAATATATAAATGAAATAAATAAATAAATAAATAAATAGCTAAATAATAAATAAAAAATAAAAGGTTTTATTTATTCCGAGATAAAATTTATTTTCTTTTTCATCTATTTGTTAGAGATCCTTACATTTTTGCTGATATAGTTCGCGCATTATGATAGTTTCTTAATCTTTCCAGGGAAAACTCTAGTGAACTAACAAATATTGCTTTTAAAAAATTGTTAAATAAATAAATAAATAATATTCATATAGATTAAAAAAAAAAGAAAAAAAAGTTCTCATCGTCAATGCTGGTTACATTAGTGCGTCACTTCGGTGTGTGTGTATATGAACGCGATCAATAACTAGCTCCATCGAAAATAATTAAAAATAATAAAATACTCAAAAAAAAAAAAAAAAGGAAGTTTTAGTTATGGAAAGAACTCTGAAGAAAAAAAATTCCATATCTTTGAAACACAATAAGTACGAAAATCATTAAGGAAAAACTTTTAAAGAAATCTGATGGAGGCGTAGACCTGGCCATTATTCTAATTTATTCCATAAAAGTTTTAGGACCCGCCTTTTTCCAAACGTGATATTTTTAGAGTAATTTTCTGGAATGTGTGCTTACATTTAAATAAGAAAACTATTCTAAAAATATGGTAGTGTAAAAAAAATTCGTGTCCTAACGCTATTGCGGTATAAATTTGAATAATTTTTTTTTCGAGATATGATACCATTCTTGCTGATTCTTATGTAAAATGACTTCCTGAATCGGAATATGAATCCCATTTTGCCCAGTCACCCACCGATTTCTAGATACACCACCCTCTTCTTCTTTCCCTGTTCGATAATTTTATAACCATGAATTTGATTTGAAGAATGAAAAAAAAATAACACCTGAAAACAAACTATATTTCTATATATATATATATATATATATATATAATTTAAAAAAATAACATTAATAACAGATTAAAGAAATATAAGATATGTAATGCATAATTTCAGTGGCAAATGTCCCCCCAAAATTTTTTCCTTGCCGCAAATGTCCATGTTTTAGAATTTTCAAATTCTGTAGTCCCTCAGAAAATATTTAACGGTTAAAATAATCATCCCCCCTACTAAAAATCAGATTTATAGACATAAAATTGCCGAAAAATGACAAATAAATAAATAAATAAAAGGGGGCCCTTCCTAAAAAATGGTGGTTTATTGGGCAAAATGGACGTCTTATTCGGATTAAGGAGGTCCTTTTACATAAGAATATGCTGAAATGCTGTCAGAGGCAATTTTCATGCCGAGCCGTGTAATTGGCAGGTTCAACGAGACTAAACACGTAGGACGCAAATATTTTTAACACTTTCCTGACCGCTGACGTGAATTCACGTCATTTGAAAATCTGTAACTCCGCCAGTGGGCGTTTCTTTAGGTTACGTAATTTACATTATTTCTTAGCAATATACCCAATATTTACATTTGTACAATCAATGCATGATGAATACAAATACTTTGATTAAAAAGAGTATAATTGTAATGTATATTAATTTATATTATAAATATGAATACAGAAAACATCGATTTATAGCAATGTAATATACAAGATTAACGCCCACAGGTGGAGTTTTTTATCAAAAAGACAAAACATGCGGTTGCGAAAGTGTTAAGAGGAAAAGAAGTGAAACGGAGTAAACTGTCCTTAGATCCCAAGATAAAAAAAAAAAAAAAAAAACGAGTCTTACAAAATTATATGTAAAAGTAAATGAAGAAGAGATTTCTAAATATACTTTGGATAGGAAAGATAATTTTAATGACAAGCGCGCAAACGCAGGTTTTACTAAGAGGGCCAGAAAATTTCCTAATATGTTATAGATTTAATTAATGTAACTGTAACGAAAACTGGTATTACATTATTAAGTTACCGAATACGAACTACTTAACTTTTATACTATTATTTAATCAAGTGATTCTGAACTGGTCAGGGTTGCTAAGGCACCACTTTTTTTCCCTGACCTTCTCACGAGAGCATTTATACAGCATTTTTAAGCTTAATTTGTTGGTTAAACCAGTAAAACCATAGCCTCCTTAAGTAGATGCCTGTCGCGTGGCTCGGAAACTCGGCAACAGTTTAAGCGGTAAACAACGCCACCTATTTGCCAATCTTTTTTAATTCAACTGCCACCAATAATTATAAGAAGTAATATAATATCTATATAATCCACGTTTCTTCGATTTTATTCGCCTTTTATGTATTTCAAATCCCGCTTTTAAAAATTTTTGGTGCCTGTTTTATAAAAAAATCACAAAATCTGTACCAGGTGGCGCTGGCTACCGCTTGAACTGTTGCCAAGTTTCCGAGTCACGCGACAGGCATCTAGTTTAGGAATTTTTTTAATAGATTATAAAAAAAAAAAAAAAAAAAAACTTGTGGAAAAAAAAAGGAGAGAAAAAAAAATGAATGAAAAATAAAATAAAATAAAATACAGCCCAAAGAGATGCCAACATTTTAATTAATTCCGGAACATTTTTAGCCCCGGCTTTATTCCATGCCACTTTTTTTTAAGAGAAAATTTTTCTTATTTTATCGTAATTATACACTGGAGAAAAATATTCTAAAAATAAAGTGGTACGAATTAGATGCGGAGCTAAAAATGTTCGAGAATAAATTAAAATGTTGGCAACTATGAGTGCATCGCAACTCTGTGAGGTAGGACAATCCTAGCAGGGGGCGTGACTGAAATTAAATTGGGAGCATCCATGAGCATATCGAAAAGAGAATGTATTAAAAAAAAAAAAAAAAAAAAGAAGAAAGAAAAAGAAGAATATTAGTAAAAGGAATACAAGGATATAAACATTTTGAAATGCTAAAATATAAAATATGAAAATAAATTTATAATTTAAATTTAATTATTAATGTATGTTTAAAAAAAAATGGATGCACTTTATTGAAAGTTATTCGTTTAAAAATTAAATTAGAATAATTTTGTTTACCCAGAAGACGAAGTATGTAAGAAGAGTCATCATAACAAGACATTTTTTTTTTCTTTTCTTTTTTTAAGTATCATTCTATTACATTATTTGATTAGTAACCTTTTTGGTTAAGAAGGTAACAACTGGAAAATCTATTATTTATTTATTTATTTATTTTTTTAATGAAAATCCAGCTTTTTGTGTGATTTATGCAGGGTTCTTCCAAGTGGAAATATGGATACTGCAACTTCCATATAGTAATTTTTTAAAATAAATATAAAGAGATATCAACGATTAGTCAAGTCTCAAATTATTTTATATAAATAGTGGTATTTAAATTTCTATTTATCAGAATTCTGGGATATAGCCTTAGATGTAATACACTTGCATAAGTCTTTGGTACAGTTTTTGTTTTAACTAATGCCTTTAATAGCTGCTGAATTCTTTTAAAATCACATTTACAGGTATTTCCCATCTATTTAATGAAACAGAGAACAAAAAGAAGAAATAATTATTTTTTTAAACATATTTTATTAACATTTCTGTATAACATGACCATCATTTTATTATTTCGTAGGACCTCCTTTTGTCTGGACTAAATGTCTGATTCGAAACAACATTGATTGAATATACTATGCGGAAAGCTCTGAGGTTTCTGAATCATTGGTTGCTGGGTCGTATAAGCAATTTCGTATAAAACACACACACACACACACACACACACACACATATATATATAATTAAATAAATAAATAAAATAAATAAATAAAATAATAAAAAAACCTCTTAAATAATTTTACTTGTTGGTCGATACGCCATACTTGCCAACATCCTAATGAATATTCCATAGTATCTTAAGTCCCGCATTTTATTCACACCAGTTTTGTGGAGTAATATTCTCCGAATTCAATTACGATGAAATAAGAAGATTATTCTAAAAAAACATTGGTGTGAAATACAGGGCGTGGCTAACGATACTACAGAATATTAATTATGATACTTGCAAGTATGGACATGCACTCAAATTGGACAAGCCTTGTGATATCCAATAGATTTCGAATAAGGTTACAATGAACTGTTGTTGAACTTGAATAGAAAACCGATTTGATTGTCTAGTTCAGGGGTCGGCAAGTGATTGCAGATGGGGTCTGGATAGTAATGAAAATTTTTATCAAGCTCCAGAAAAAAGAAAGAAAAAAATTTTTTACATTTCTTACTAATTTCTTAATTTTCCAAACAATATGAAATATAATAGATAGGCATATTTGTCTTCAAAAATCTAGGGGAGAAATTATATTTGTAGTATTCAGACAGGTTACTAGAGTTAGTTTCATGCAGGGAGCAGCCTACCAGTTTCCGATCGATGGACTAGTTCAGAAGAAAATTATCTGTACCATCTCATTATGAAGCGTAAAATAAAAATAAAATTACTCTAAAAAATGGCTGGTGTGGAAAAAAGGCGGGTAGTAAAAAATGAAGCGTAAAATTTTTTACTACCCGCCTTTTTTTCACACCAGCCATTTTTTAGAGTAATTTTACTTTTATTTTATCGTTACAACATTTGAAGAGAATTACAGAGCTACCAACCTAATCCGGCAAATTGTTATTACCGCCCCTTTTTCTACACCAGTCATTTCTTAGAGTTTTTTCTTCTTAACTTGCATTAATGGGGGGCTAAGACCCTTAAAATGGACTTTTCAACAGGCATAGGACTCTCATGCAATTAATTGGTCTTAATCACTTCTAATTATAGACATATTTATGTTCTGGATTTCTTCTTAATTCATCGCAAATATATTTGAAGAAAACTACTTTAAAAATTAAGTGGTGCAGAAAAAGGAGCGGTACTAACAATTTGCCGGATTAGGTTGGAAGCTCTGGAATTAATCTAAAAATAAAGTGGAGTGGAAAAGGGGTATTTTTTCAAGGGGCGTTAAAATTTTACGTTTATTAATAAGGTGTTGTGCTGGTATGCATAATTATTTTCCAGATTTATCAAAAAATGCGGTTCCGCCCATTACATTTTAATTACTCTTAGTAAAAGTTTACTTATCACCATATTATATAATATAAATTAATTTACAACAAATTTATTATGTATATAATAAATATAAAATGTATATTTATCTGTATTATATAATATTATGATATACGGGTATCAGTTTTCTTATGCATCAGAAGATTTATATTTATATTTTAATAACATGGTCATATATATTTTAATAACATGTATTGACTATTTAATCAGTTTTTTCTTCTTTTTTACATTTACTCTTTTTGTTTCCATTGTGTTGTGAAATTAACACATTTTATGCATAAATGAGTACCAAATTTGGCAAAACAGTTTTGAGCGTTAAGGCCAGCAAAGGTTTAACTATCTCTTCTTCCCTGAATCTATTTTATTTATCTAATTTTTTCTTTTTCAGACTATATTGCAATTATAGTTTATTTTTGAATTAAACTATATATATATATAATGATTGATTTTGGTTTGTTAACTTTCCTGAATTTTGCATAAAAATCACACCTTGTTGGTCTTAGTGTTATGATCCTAAATGCTAACATTAGCATAAGTAATTTAAAATGAATTTATCTATTAACTGATACTGTATATATATATATATATATATATATATAATATGGTTCGTTCTTTGTATGATTAGGCAATCATTTTATTGGTGGAGTGCCAAGTTGTTAACGACCAGGAAGCTCAGTAGCACCTCGCCTGTTACCTGTATGATTAACGCATTTTATCTCATTGTCCTATTTAAAGCACAGCTGAAAAATAGCATATAGAAATCAGAATTTGCTTGGTGCGAATATTTTGCCAGTTGGAATACATAATGGTATATATAAGCTTCTGCTGGCGTGTTATGTGTCTCACCTTCTCCTCCTCCTCCATCTGGAATCTTTGTTTAATCATTACATAAGGGGCGTTGTTTATCTTCTCTTTGCGGTTGAAAATTCTTTCTGGAGAACGATCATGTAAATAGGAAAGTATTATACAGATAAAGCAAAACTTTATACTCGGAAAGCACTTTTCACTATTGAAGAGAGCACTAAAACATATAAGTGCAGATTTCATCCTCTTTATTTCAATGTCCTGCGTACAAGGTGGATAAGATTTCTCATACAGAATATATATATATATATATATATATATATATATATATTCAAATTTTGTTGTATTTAGTTTATTTAGGTTTAATTAACCCTAAAAAATATAATTTTTATCACATTTGAGCAAAATAAATAAATTGGGATAAAATGGGTTAAAGAACGTAAAAATTTCTATAAAATATCGGTTGATAGCAATGGTTTTTTTACTGATTCAGTAGTTGTAATTTTTCATCATTAAACTTAGATATTGTAATTCAATAGATGTAATTTTTATAGCAATTTTTTTTTTTTAAATCTTTATTAATATGTGCTTATTAACTAAAGGAGGCAAGGAATTATCAATCCTACATTTTTTTTTACCTCTAATCAAAATAAATGAAATTTAACTGCAGTTTTGTAAATTTTTAGACTATATTTATTTGAAAAGTATGTTTATTCCTCCAATTACTTAAATAGACACTAAAAATTCATTTTTATATAGCTATTAGACACAAAAGTATAGGTTTAAAACAATCTTTATTTATGACTTAAAAAATAAATTATTGTCTTCGCTATTCAGCTAAATTGGTATAATTATTCCGGGAAAAAAAGTACTTTAAACTTTTTAAATGAAAAATATTGTTACATCGGTGGTCGCCTTTTTCACCAAAATATTATTTTTAAATAGAAAAATTTAAAAATAATTAACTGTTTTCGATAGTTTTCTTCGATTAAACAACAATAAAGAGATAGCTTTATAAAAAAAATGTGGTACTGAAAAGAGTAGCCTTGCAGACCCATTTTGCCTATTTTTAAAATGGTTTAGAGTAAAAAGCTTATTTTTCTGACATGTAAATAGGGTACGTGCACCTTTAGTGGACACTGTGCACGTCGTAGGTGCTTTGAAATTAAACCCAGCAAAGATGATTTCTACTTCTTGCATACTTTCGAGCAGCCATCAGGGTTTATGACTGCACTACTATTATTGTCTTGAATTGCAGATATATCAAGGCATTAGTTTTAAAATAAGATTTTTGAAATTTATGTCATTTTGCCTTTTTTCTTTTCTTTTCTTTTTTTTTTTTTTTTTTTTTCCAGTTTTCAGTAAAGAAATAAAGTATTGTTTGCTTAGTTTTTGCTATTTTTAACTACTTTTTTGTATCCGCTGCTTCAGTTAGGCAAAAATCAGAATGTAAAATAAATTTATTGTGCTTTTTTTTTTTTTTTAAATCAACGCATAAAATTTTTATAATGAAGCACAAAACGTCAAAATGACTAATAGTGGACACCCCTGCTCACAACTGGCTCATTTTGATTTTAAGAAGACTTTAAAAATATTGTTTTCTTAGTTTTTGCTATTTTTAACTGCTTTCTTGTACCCGCTGCTTTCATTAGGCAAAAATCAGAATGCAAGATAAATTCATTGTGCTAATTTTATTATTATTATTATTATTATTATTATTTATCAACGTGTAATATTTTTATAATGAAGTTCACTACTAGAAGCACAAAACGTAAAAATGACTAATAGTGGACATCCCTGTCCACAACTGGCTCATTTAGACTTTTAACAGAATTGTCAACCATTAATTTCTATTTCGGACTATTATTAGTCCCACTTTTATTTCGAATCATTTTATTCGCAGAGCAAATTTTCTCTAACATGTAAATACGATAAAATATATAATTATATATATATGTCCAGATGGTTTTTCTATTGGAAAAGGCACCAAGAGGTTTAAAGCAAAAATAATTTTCTCCTCCTCTTTATTTCAAACAATAATATCTATGCGTACACTAATGAGAAAAAAAAGCTAATGCTATTTCCAGTAATTTTGAAACTCAATTCCAAGGTAATCCTGTTTTCGAACTTGAAACTGAGAGGGAAATCAACACTTCAGCTAGAAGAATCCTAAATTGAAATTCGATGTCCCACCTACTAGGATTACCGACGTTGATGTCATTAAAGAATTCCTTAAGCCTCATAATAATAATGACATATTTGTCCACTAGTTTTGATAATACATTGATCCTAATGATATTTATTAGATATTTTTTACATATCATATTTGGGAAAAGAAAATTACGTATAAATCGTATCATATTTTATAAATTTAATTTTAGGGTTCAATAAATTACATATATATTTCAAAATGTATCTTAATGTTATGGAATCCCTCATATGCGCTTTAAAATTTTATATTATGTATGAAGGCTTGTATTATAATTTCGTATTCAAACGATGTTGTTTTCTCTGTATTATCGACATACAAAGCTTTTCATTTATATATTAAGTTATCATAAGTGTATTTATTTTATTTATTTATTTATTTATTTATTTTTTAAAGAATTTACTTGCCTGAATTTGCTTTTAATATTATATTTACAGCAATGAATTAAAAGTTTATTGTCAATAACATCAAATACTAAGTTAATATGTGTTACTTTTTAAAAATATATCATTTTAGTAATTTATGTAAGGTCATTGTGCCTAAATGCGATAACCCATAAATGCGACAAAGTTCTTCTACTGAAAATCTAAATGCTTAAATCACAAACTTATAAATCATAATGGAACATACACATTTCAAGAACGGTTCTCGAAACTTTTCATTAAATTTTAAAGGTTTTTTTTAGTAGAATTTTCTTTTGCAGTAAACATTGTCCATTATGGCTTTCCGACGTCTTTTCCTAATTGCGATAAAATATTTTCAAATAGTAACTGTAATTTTATCCTTTCATCTTTCAAGATCAAATAACCACTGTTACGTCATGTGCTTGAATACCCTTCATACCTACCAGAAGAAAATAAAAAAAAATACTACATTTTTTTAAAAAGAGGGGTTTAAAATTTTTATCGCATTTAAGGGTCTGTTTACACCATTTTCCTAAATGCGACAAATTTTATCCCTTAAATGAGGCGAATTTTACAGTTGATATATTAAGGGAAGTTTAAGCATTTTTTTCCTTTTTAACACTTTCCAACAAGGTTTAAAAGTGACTTAGACTTGTCTGTCCCTCTGTCCGTCTGTCTGTCTGTCTGTCTGTCCGCGCTCTAATTCCTGTAGGGACACACGAAAGTATTCCAAAGCACTGTATTCTATGAGATTTATTGCTGTAAACCATATTTAATACCTTAACTGCATACAAATCTTAGTGAAATTGAATCATGTTATTTAAGTTCACTATCGGATGTTTCATATATAAAATGGAATAAATACCACCACTAGTTTGTACACAGGGACACTCGAAAGCACTCCAAAGCATTGCGTTCTATGAGAGGTATTTCTATAAACCAAATTTTAATAACTTTACTTTCCACAAAGTTTAATGAAATTGAAATATGTTATTCATATGCACAAAAGAATGCTTTGCACAGAATATAGCATGATTAGCATTATATTTACAGGGCCACACAAAAATATTCAGATACATTAAGAGGTATTGTTGGAAAATTGCTTGAATTGCATTTTCGTTTACAATAAGCGTTTTTATCACTTTCTAAATGTTTTTAACTCTTTCCAATAAAGTTGAAAAGTGTTAATGACTTAGATTTGTCTGTCTGTCCGTGCTCTATCTCGCGTAATTATTCATGCAATCAGAATTACACATACACTACTCAGAAAAGAAGAGTTAAACACGGAGTTACACACTCTGTTATAAAAAGGCAAAGTTACACACACAATTACACACAAACTGTTAATAAAAATGCAGAGTTACACACACAATTACACACAAACTGTTAATAAAAATGCAGAGTTACACACACACTGTTAGCAAAAAATTAGCGGTACACACAGCGTTACACACAGCGTTACACACATTGTCAAAAAAAAAAAAAAAAAGAGATTTACATACGGAGTTACACACACTGTTAATAAAAAGGCGGAATTATACACAGCAAAAAATCAGTGATACACGCAAAGTTACACACATTGTTCAAAAAAAAAAAAAAAAAAAAGAAAAAAGAAAAAAAAAGAAATGAACATTGAATTACACACACTGCTAATAAAAAGGCAGGATTATACACAGAGTTACATGCACTGTTAATAAAAAGGCGCTGTTAATAAAGAGTTACACACAGAGTTACACACACAGAGTTAATAAGAAGGCAGAGTTGCACACACACATTTAATTACGTACAGGGTTACGCACACTGTTAGTTACACATAAGTAAAATTACACACGTTTTTTGCTAAAAATCAGCGATACACACAGTGTTACACACACAATGTTAAAAAAAAAAACTGTTAATAAAAAACAAAATTACACATGGAGTTACACAGACTGTTAATAAGAAAGAAGAGCTACACACACACTGTTAATTGCATACAGGGTTGCACATACACAGTGACAGTTTCACATAGCGTTACGTACACTGTTAGAAAAGTTCAGCAATACACACAGAATTACACACACACTGTTAAAAAAAAAGAAGAGTTACACACTGTTAACAAACAGCAGATTTAGACACAAAGTTCCACACACTGTTAATATAAAGGAAGAGTTACACACACTGTTAAAGGCAGAGTTGCACATAGAGTTACACAACATTTTATCTTGAAATAGTTATGCGGTATTAAGTATTTTATAAACTATAAAAAAAGAACGAAAAATCATGCATTACGCAATGATTATTAACACTTTCCAACTGCACGTAATTGTTGTATCTTATAACTTTGAAAGTTCTGTACCTACGTTATCACACAACAAACAAACAGTAGTGTTCTGAAAGGCATACAGACAGACTAATTGAATTCCTAATCATTCTTAAACACTGTTTGAAAGTGTTAAAAATGCTTAAAACAAAAGAAACTGTCGCCCTTCGATTGTAATTCCAGCCCTTAATCTATCTGAAAATTTCAGTGTAGCCCTGTAAATTTGAAAATTAACAAAATCATATTTTATACAAAACATTATTTTAGCAAATTAACAATAAATGCCAATTTCTTTATGATTTTACAGTTAAAATGACAGCATGAAAGTTCTTTAAATGTAAATTATAAAAATGTATGTCCTAAAATGCTACGCATTGGCATTTTTTGCGCGTTCTTCTACATAAACATGTTGTACAGTATCTATTAATGCCCTTTTTATTTGGGAACATTCAATAGTGAATATGAACAACATATATATTTTTTTAAAAATTCCGAAAATATTTCGGGACGCTAAGTGCGGTACACGAACAGATAGACAAATGGAGATTCGGGCACATAGATACAGAAATTGAAAACACGTTAAGACTTAAACAAGAAAGAAAAATCATGCAGTACTCATTGATTAGTAACACCTTCCAACTGTACGTAATTGTTGTATCGAATAACTTTTAATATTCTTTGCCTACGTTGTGAGGTTGAGACGTCAGAAAGTCACCACAGTTGTTTTAATTAAGCTGGATCCAGCAAAGTAGAAAGTGGGGACGGTTAAAATCGCTTCATCGCCAGTGACTCGGCGAAAGTTGAGGTCGAGTTAGCTTTGTGTCGGCAGGGGGCTGCAATGAAAGACTTAGATTTTAAATGTTAGATAAATTAGAAGTGATTTTAAAAGGACGGATTGAAATGAAGAGAGAGGAGGATGTAGGAAGAAGTATAAAATGGCGATGGTTTTAGTAGATGGGAGTGGATGTCGGAGCATATTATAGTGTGGATATTGGAGTATTATAGTGGATTGTTGAAAGTCTTATTTTGGCGAATATTGAGTAGTAGAAATTTAGAGGAGTGAGGAATAAGTCATGATGAGTGTTAGTACGAGTATTTGCTAGCGCTCGTGAAAGTGAATTTCGATCTGTAGGAAATCCTCTGATCGAAAGTGAAGTCGCAGCAGTGGAGTTACGAGTGCAACCGTCGCTACACCTTCAATTGCTTGCTGGGGTGAGATATTTAAGATAATCTAATTTAATTGTTGATATATATATTTTGATTGAGTAATACACTGACTGAGATAGTTTAATTGCCAGGCCACCCTCCCCATTAATCTGCTCAAATGAACTTTAGTTATTGTTAATTCAAGTCTTGTGTTCTCTTACTTATCCATTTAGTGATCTAATTAAGTTAAGATGGAGTTTGCGTCAACGCAAACTTTACAACGTTATCACACAACAGACAGAAGGACTGAAAAATATACAGATAGACTAATTGATTTTAAAATTACTCTTAGGCATTTTGGAAAGAGTTAAAAAGGCTTAACACAAAATAAAATGCAGCCATTAAATTATAATTACAGCTTTTGATCTCTCTGAATATTTTAGTGTAGCCCTTTAAATCAGAAAGTTAATCATACCATATTCTATACAAAACATTATTTTAGAATATTAACAATTCATTTCAATATTTTTATGATTTTTGCAGTAGAAAGACTTAACTTTCAAAAAATTCTGTCCTAAACCGTAATGCATTTTTTTTTTTGTTGTTGTTGTCCCTGCAAACAAACTAGTTGTACAGGACCTATTAATGTCGTTTTGAATGGGGAACATTCTATAGGGATAATGTTTATAAAAATAACACTCATAAAACACAATGCTTTCGAATGCTTTTGGGTGTCCCTGTACACAAACCAGAAGAGATATTCACTCCATTTTCAATATGGAACATCCGATAGTGAACATCAATAAAATATATCAGTTTCGAGAAATTCCATAAATATTTACAGGAGTTAGAGCGCGGGCAGACAGACGGACAGACAGATGGACAGATACACAATCTGAAATCATATTCACACTTAAAAATGTTAGAAAGTGTTAAAAACGCTTAATAAAATGAAACCTGAAATTTTTGTTTAACAGTGTTTACATGGTACTTTACAATTAACCATCTTATAAGTTACCTAAGAATATCTTAATTTTTATCCAGGATAAATTTCCGATGTCAGTATTTTAATTCAAAACTACATTATTTTCCTGTCCCCCTAATATATTTTCATTTAGAAATTGCAATTTTGCTCATATTTAAGGTTAAATAGTTCACTTCCTTTTGGTATTTAAATTCATTGTTGATAATTCTTTGAGTTGTCGGGCAATGATAGTAATTTCATATAATCTCATATATAACTGTTTTAAAAATAAATCTCACTAATTTACCTTACAGCTATAGCCCCTCCCCCTGAAAAATATAAAGCTGTCTTTCGGTTAGTTTCGAAGTCAATTTTTCACCATTTCCTAATTTGATATACTTTTTTCACACACACATATATATATTAATAAATAAAACACTTTAAAACACGTATATAAGTTTTGAAAACATATATTTAATTAAAAGCCGCATATTTCAAAGCTTTTCGCCCTGAAAATCAGGGCATCATCAGGAAGTCTACATGGTTTTACACAATGTGCAGCTGTGTTACAAATATATATATCATAAATCAGGTTAAAGCTACAGTTACATCGCTGCTTTAATACAAAATTTTTTTTAGTTCATTGGTTGGAGACATTCTACATTAACACTGAGGCAACACTTGATTACTGCAACTTGCCTCAGTGTTAATGTAGAATTGCTCCAACCAATGAACTAAAAATTTTTTTGTATTAAAGTAGCGATATAACTGTAGCTTTAACCTGATGTATTGTATATATATATTTGTAACACAGCTGCACATTGTGTAAAATCATGTAGACTTCCTGATGATGCCCTGATTTTCAGGGCGAAAAGCTTTGAAATATGCGGCTTTTAATTAAATATATGTTTTTAAAACTTATATACGTATTTTAAAATGTTTTATTTATTAATTTAAAACGTTACACGTGTTTTTAAAAGTGTCTCTATATGAGACATATTTTTTCTACACACACACACACACATATATATATATATAATTATTTTAGTTGATATGTTGTTATTTACAATTAAAAATATGGCAAATAAAGGTTTTCATTCCTCATTAATTTTAACAAGAACGAAATGTGTCCATGTCAGTACGTTTGATTCTAATACACACTGAACACAACTGAAGCCGCGGTAGCCTGGGCAGTAGAGCGCCGAGATCGTAATTGGAAGGTTGCGAGTTCGATACTTTATCCGGCCGAAAACTGTCGTATACATTAATGGTGTCTGGTAGACTGGCCGCAATGTCCTCCATGTTACGAATTTAACACAACCCTTCGTGGTTAACGAAGCGGGAGAACTAATTCCTCTGCAAAGGATAAAATTTCTTGTGGTGTTTCTCCGGTTCACTCCTAGGAGTGCACCCTGTAACGAATCTCTCTCTCCAACCCCCTGGAATTTGGAAGGAGTGCCCGTTCCTCCCACTCACCCCCCTTTCCATCCTCCGGACCGCACGAGGGGCGATTTGAAAATGAGAGGGAAGAAGAAGAGAGAGACTGGTGGATAGAGATGCACGATGGACATGAGGCAATCTGCTTCCGAAGATGTTTTTTTTTTTTCTTTAAAAGTGATTCTGTTAAATTAATAACTAAGCTCAAATGTAAATATATTATGTAAATAGTCTTTATTAAATGGTCAATCATATAAGGATTCATTTCATTGACACCAAGCTTATACACGCTACGCTACCACAGTGTCAAGACGTTACAGCTTAGTGATATTAAATCTGGTGCCAGCGGTCGGATGACGCTAGAACACCGTTGAAGTTTTGATGATTTTCTTCGTTCGGAAGATTCGCTCTTTTTTTCCCGAGTCATCCAAACTGGATGTGAAGAATACTGATATCTGGCTAAACTAGTCAGCTCATCTTTATTTTATATTATTGAAGCAAGCGGCTTCGTTTTTTGTCTGAGTCATCCAAACTGGATGTGAAGAATAGTGATATCTGGCTAAACTAGTCAGCTCATCTTTATTTAATATTATTGAAGCAAGCGGCTTCGTTTTTGTCTGAGTCATCCAAACTGGATGTGAAGAATAGTGATATCTGGCTAAACTAGTCAGCTCATCTTTATTTAATATTATTGAAGCAAGCGGCTTCGTTTTTTGTCTAAGTCATCCAAACTGGATGTGAAGAATAGTGATATCTGGCTAAACTAGTCAGCTCATCTTTATTTTATATTATTGAAGCAAGCGGCTTCGTTTTTTGTCTGAGTCATCCAAACTGGATGTGAAGAATAGTAAGTGATATCTGGCTAGTCAGCTCATCGTTATTTTATGTTATTTTGATATTGAAGCAAGCTGCTGTTATTATTTTAACCAATCTGGATATAAACATATTAGTGTCTAAGCTTTAAAGTTGTGGGTCAGTTGACCGAAGATATTTTGCTGTCAAACAAGACTTGGGTGAGTACTATTTTCATTTTTAAGTTGCATTTTAAATGTTTGTTTGGCTTTTAAATGATAATAAGTATTCTAGATGCATTAAATGCAAATTAGTATCAGTGCATTTAATAGGTAAGGGAAAACTTTCTTTCTTTTATTATTGTATTTGAAATGTGTTTTCAGGTCTATAATATTTAAATTGTGTTTAAAATAGTTACCCGTGTTTGAAATTGAAATTTACAGTGAAGTATTATAGATTAGTGAAAACTATTTAAAATTATTGAAGTGTTATTAGATAGGAATTTGATAAGAAATGCAAAAAAATTATTAATTTTGATCTTTTTAAATTATCTATTTTGTTGTTTTAAATTTAGTAATTTTGTTATTTTACAATTAAAAATAATTATTTTTGGAAGAGTTAGATAAGATTTTTAAATTATGGCTTTTTTGGGTAGAGCGAGAAAAGCAAATTTAAAATTGCTGGCTGAAGAGTTAGGAGAAGACGTCTCTGTAGATTGTAATGTTATTCAGTTAATAGCGCTCATTAAAGCTAATAAAAATTATGATGAAGAGCTTGTTAAAGCTATGCTGGGAACTATTAATGAAAACGAGAAAGAGCGAGAAGAAAGAGAAAAGGCACGGGAGCGGCAGGAAAGGGAACAAGAAGAAAAAGAAAAAGAGCGTGCGTATGAGTTAGAAAGATTAAGGTTAGAAGCAGAGTTGAGGAGTAATCCGGAAGTTTCAGGTAACTCTCAGAACGGGAGAAAAAGTCATTCCGAATTTCAAAAATTAATACCGAAATTTGAACCAGAAAATTCAGATATTAGCTTATATTTAGTTCTATTTGAGCGGCAAGCTAATAGGGCTAAACTTGAGAGGAATGAATGGGTATCGATATTATTAGGATTGCTTCCAAGCGACATCGTGCAGTTAATTGCTAGAGAATCTGATGAAAATGCAGAGGATTACGATCATGTTAAGCAAATGCTTTTAAAAAAATTTAAACTGAGCCCGGAAAAATTTAGGCAAAAATTTGTTCAACATCAAAGAGATGCCAAAAACACCTGGAAAGATTTTGCGTTTGAAAGTAAAAATTATTTGGAAGAATGGTTGCAGGGTCTAAAAGTCGAAAGTTTTGAGGCGTTATAGGAGTTGATGGTTGTCGATCAGATAAAAAAAAGGGTTAGTCCGGAGATTAAGGAACAGTTTTTAGATACTTGGTCCTCTATAACATCCGTTTCCAAATTAACAGAAATGCTGGATAATTATGAGGACGTAAGACGACAATGGAAGAAAGCTCTTGAGAAATCTATAAATGAGAAAAACCATATCTTCGCGCCAAAGCGTAGAGAACACTATTCTATCGACAAACCCACTAACTCGCGGGTTTACTCGGACAAGCGAATAAATGAGAAAAACATTTCTAAATTTGATAGGCCAAAGAAACTTCGCTGTTACGAATGTGGAAGTACGGAGCATTTGAGACCCAACTGTCCTCGAATTGTTCGTGTTAACCAGGAGAGTCTAAATAATATTAATAGCGAACAACACGAATTCTTAGTACCGTATCTCACACAGGGATATGTTAATGAGCATAAAATTAAAATATTACGCGATACAGGTTCAACTTTAGATGTTGTATGCAAAAAATATGTTAAATCGGGTGATTTTAATGGAGAAATCGTATGGTTAAAACAACCTCTAGACATAAACCAAATATGCTTGCCATTAGCAGTAGTAGAAATAAAAGGGGATTTCGGAGTTTTCAAGACAAAAGCAGCGGTGTGCGCCGATAATTTAGATGAAGGACGGTATATCTTGGGCAACAGAACTGCGGCAATGATAAAAGAGAAAACGGGGTACGATTTTATTAATAGTGAAAAAATAAATGCGGTTCAGACTAGGTCTCAGACCAAAGCAGATAGGGAAAACAACCTTGATGGTTTGGAAAAACCCAATTGTGATTCTGAAATTTCAAAGGGGATTGAAATTGAGGGAAAAATTAATGATATAGCAGACATTCCCATGGTGGAAGAAAGTTCATCCGAATAGACGCTCTTAAACATCAATCAAGATGATTTTCGGAGCGCTCAAGAGGCGTGCTCTGGTCTGAGCGAGCTTTTCGAAATTGCTAAGGCTTGAGGGGGAACTTCCAAAAGGGAAAAGTATATTATTGAAAATGGGATTTTGCTAAAAATTCAAACAGATAAATCAGGTATAGTGCGAAAATTACTCGTAATACCCAAAAAGATAAAAGAAAAAATTATGTCATTATGCCACGAAGGTACTTCGGCGCATTTAGGAAGTACGAAATCAAAGGATAAATTGTCCAGATATTTTTACTGGCCAGGCTGCTATAAAGACATGGAAAACTTCATAAAAGCGTGCGATAGCTGCCAAAGAGCCGGAAAACCGAATGAAAAAATTAAAGCGCCCTTAAAATTAGTACCAGTAATTCAGGAAGTATTTTCTAAAATAAATATTGATGCATGTGGACCCCTTCCTATAACCACCAATGGAAACCGATATCTGATAACTGCAATTTGCATGGCCTCGAAATACCCAGAAGCAATTCCTGTCCCTGATATAGGATCTCTAACTCAGGCTCTATTAAATATTTTTAGTCGAACGGGTTTCCCTAAGGAAGTGTAATGCGATCTCGGAACCTCCTTTACGAGCGCCTTAACTTCGGAATTTTTCGAGCGTTTTGAAATAAAAGTATCGCACAGTTCGGTGCATCATCCCCAGTCCAATCCTGTGGAGCGTTTTCACCGAACGATTAAGCGGTTGTTGAGAGCGCTTTGTGTAGAAGCGGGACAGGACTGGGAGCAACATCTTCCATCTCGCTATTTGCCTTACGAACGGTAACGCATGAAATTACCGGATTCACCCCTTCGGAGCTGCTGTATGGGAAAAACTTGAGAAGTCCGGAAACGTTAATATACGAACATTGGGTTGAAGTAGAGGAAGAAAATCTGCCTGTGACGGAGCACGTTTTCCAACTTATAAACAGGTTAAAAAGGTGTCAAGAGGTAGCCGTCTCGACTATGAGATCAAAACAAGAAAAGAGAAAGCTGTGGTATGACAGAAATGCCGTGAAAAGGGAGTTCAAAGAGGGGGATTTAGTACTGGTATTGGCCACTGCAAGACCAAATAAATTATCCGTACAATGGGTTGGGCCTGGAAAAATTATAAATAGAATGTCCGAAACAAATTATATTGTCGACATACCAGGAAGAAAAGACAAAACAAAAATATATCATATAAATATGCTCAAACCGTACTATAAAAGACCCGAATGTATAAATTTATTAAATTTAGAGGAGGAAGAAATTTTAGTTGAGGAAGATATTGAATTTCCTCATATAGAAACGGATCCGACTGTTTATAATTTTGAAAATTTGATCCAAACGAATAATCTGGAAGAATTACTTGATATCAAACAAATTACGCAATTACAGCGCCTATTAAATCGATATACAAACATATTTTCGAACAACCCCGGCCTAACAGATTTAGTGGAGCACGATATAGAATTAATTAGTGATAAAGTAATCCGAACTAAGCCATACCGTACTTCTCATAGGCAAAATGAAATTTTAAAAGTTGAAGTCCAGCGTATGTTAGATTTAAAAAAAGTCGAAATTGGAGAAAGTGATTACACATCTCCTATGATATTAGTTGAAGTACGTGGTAGGGATCCCCGAGCTTGCGTCGATTATCGTCGTTTAAATGAAATAATTCGAACGGAATATTTTTCATTACCCAATATAGAGGATCGTGTGGAACAAGTCGCTGCCGCCAAATTTATTACTACTTTAGATATGGCGAAAGGGTACTGGCAAATCCCTTTGAGCCCGAGAGCCCAGCGATTAGCTGCGTTCTGTACGAGTTTCGGGAGTTATAGACCTTTACGAATGACATTTGGTCTAAAGAATGCTCCATACTTCTTTAGCAAACTTATGGATAAGGTGCTGAAGGGATGTGAATCATTTGCAGTGCCATACCTAGACGATATTGCAATTTTTTCGCATGATTGGGAACAGCATTTAAAAAATTTAGACACTGTCTTGGAACGTATAAAATCAGCTAAATTAACTATCAAACCCTCAAAGTGTCGATTTGCTCAAAATCACGTTCAGTATTTGGGGCATATCGTCGGACAAGGGTTTCGCTCTCCTTCCGAAGCTAAGATAAATAGTATAATAAACTTTCCTACTCCATCCACGAAGACTCAGATTCGTGCTTTTCTCGGCACAGCAGGTTATTATAGCAGATATATACCCATGTATTCTGTTCTTGCTGCGCCACTTACGAATGCCTTAAAAGGTAAAATGAAGAAAGAAAAAATTCTCTGGTCGGAAGAGTGCGAGAATTCTTTTCAGAAGCTGAAAGAAAAACTTTCAGAAAAACCTGTGTTACAAGCGCCAGACTTCGGAAGAGAATTCATAGTACAAACAGATTCATCGGACGTAGGAATGGGGGTAGTACTATCTCAAATAGATAATAGCGGTGAAGAGCACCCGGTACTATTCTTAAGCAAAAAATTCTCACCAACGGAGCGTAAATACAGCACTTCGGAAAAAGAGTGCGCTGCTATAATTTTTGCAATTAAGAAATTGCATTATTATCTAGACGGAAGAGAATTTACGGTAGTTACCGACCATAATCCTTTGGTATGATTGCAAAAACATGCGAGTACTAACTCGCGTTTGATGTGATGGGCACTTGCTCTACAGCCATACAATTTTAAAATTGAGCATAGAGCGGGAAAACTACACATGAATGCAGACGGACTCAGTAGAGCGTCTGTCGAATAAATTGTTTATGAAATAATTTTTATTTTCGATTTCTTAACGAATATTTAAATGTTTTTATTATTGTATTAATATCCTATTTAATCTATGCCTTTTTATGTTCCAAGTGTTTAGAATGAGTTTTCTTTTGCAACTATGATGTGCATGCTATTTAATATGTTTTTATATACTGTTTAATATGTTTTTATATACTGTTTAATATGTCTTTTACAGACTGTTTAGTTTACATGTTGAAAAAAAAAAAATAGATGTGTGTTGCTTTGATTTCAAACATAGCAGATTAATTTGAAAGGTTTACATTTCTCTTACCATTAACTGCACTGCAACAATTCTAAATTCATGAGAGATTTTTTAGTTAAACATTTTCAAAATTTAATTTTTTTTTCTTTTTCCCAAATTGTTGAAATTGCAACTTAGGAGTGGAACATAGTGCAAAATATATTCACAGATAATCATTATGTGAACGTGATTTTCTGATGAACTTACTAACTTTATTTATGTACATTTATGTCACGAATTTTTCATCTGCTATGAAAAATTCCCTTCGAGGAAGGAGGGATCTGCTGTAACGAATCTCTCTCTCCAACCCCCTGATTTTTGGAAGGAGTGCCCGTTCCTCCCACTTACCCCCCTTTCCATCCTCCGGACCGCACGAGGGGCGATTTGAAAATGAGAGGGAAGAAGAAGAGAGAGACTGATGGATAGAGATGCACGATGGACATGAGGCAATCTGCTTCCGAAGATGTTTTTTTTTTTCTTTAAAAGTGATTCTGTTAAATTAATAACTAAGCTCAAATGTAAATATATTATGTAAATAGTCTTTATTAAATGGTCAATCATATAAGGATTCACATTCATTTCATTGACACCAAGCTTATACACGCTACGGTACCACAGTGTCAAGACGTTACAACCCCAAACCGTCGCCAATAGCACACAGCATAGCTATTGTGCAACCTTAAACACACTCAACTCAATTGAACATAACTGTTGAACAATACAGAATATCCATTAATCATTATTTAAATAAAACTAATATATATGTATATATATGTATATATGTAAGGATGTTGTGGAACATTCGTTTATTCTATAGCAATCGTGGCTATAATAAAGTAAATTCAATAATTAGAAGAAATGCAGAAAAACTTGCCATATTAATTTTCATTATTATAAGCCGGGGTTAACACGTAGTAGAGCAGCCAGTAAATATTTTAAAAACTACATTGTACGAGCAACGGCAATACGAAAAAGGATCCAACACATGTTTATTTAGCAATGACAAGACGATAAAAAGCCAGATTTTAGGGATGTAACATATGTACTTTTATATGAGGGAAAAATGAGAAGAGAGACCGGATCTTTTCCCCTACGTAACGATACGTCACGTGATTAAAAGGGCGTAGTTTATTGCTTTTTAATTATTCAATTGGCTCTCTCCACCATGACTGGGCTGTAAACTAAGTCTGGAAGGAATATTTTTTTGGCTGGAGGGAAAACCATCACAAGGACTGAGAGTTATACAGGAACCCAAGACCGCAAACGACATTTTAACCCGTTATGAATCGCATATTTTTGCGTGGATATGGGTATGGATCTCAAATGTTGCATTAAAAAAAAAAAAAAGAAAAAAAAAAACTTTTTATATGCTGTTGTTCACATAAATAGTATATTTCTGTTTTTTATTAATATATTTTATCGTACGTGATTGCATTAATACGAACACTGTACACAATTTTGTGAAATAATGAAGCATACAAGATTTTAAAATTTACACATTAGGCAGAGTTAGTAGTACACAGTAGCCAAAAACATCCAGTTCTTAAAGGGTTAAAAGGACGTTTGTGGTAATAGATTATTCTACCATTCTCAATCCTTGTGATGACTCTGAATCCTCCTACGTCCCCTCTAAGTTTGTTCCATGACCAAAGAATCACCCTGTATATATATATTCTTTTAAACTACTCTAAACGAAATATTTAAACGGATAAAAAAAAAAAAAAAAAAAAAAAAAAAAAGAATCAGTGAAATGCCAGCATTATATATATATATATGTTACCGTTAAAGTGTGAAATCCGTTATTTCATAGAATAACTAGGTATTTCATGAAATAACTAGAAAAGTCAGTTAAAGTATATAAAATTATTGAATTCTACGATTTAACTAGGTATTCTATAGAATAACGATTACTTGATCGTTAAAGTATGAAATATTATGTATAATATATTATGTATTCTACCATTAGTTATTCAATAGAATAACTAGTTATATCATAAAATAATTAGGTAAAGTATGAAAATTTTTCATCTATTATATACTTTAACTGACTTGTCTAGTTATTTCATGAAATAACTAGTTAATCTATGAAATAACTGAATTATATACTTTAACGGTAACATACCGTAAAGTGTGAAATCCGTTATTTCTTAGAATAACTAGGTATTTTATGAACAATTTATTTATAAAATAACTTTGAAATTCTTTATTTTGCACTTTAATGGTCTATCATTAGTTATTCAATACAATAACTAGTTATTTCATAGAATAACTAGATAAAGTGTGAAATTTTTTATCTATTATATATTTTAACTGACTTGTTTAGTTATTTCATGAAATTCCTGGTTATTCCATGAAATAAATGAATTATACACTTTAACGGTAACACGCATATATATATATATACGCACACACACATACACACATACACACATATATATATATATATATATATATATATATATATATATATATATATATTTTTTTTAAATGCGTAATTAATTAATTTTAATAATACATACATATTTTTTTTGTAGTTTATCAAAAGGCAAAAATAGACAGTAAATATGGGAAGAAATATAAAAAAAACATTGTAACAAATTTTCCTGATAACTTCCATTAATCACTTTTTTTTTCTCTTTTGGTATTGTTAATAATGAAGTATTTCCGAAACAATGAGAAAAATCTGCTTATACACCGCTTACCAGATTACTTTTCTTTCCATTTCCCCCCCACACTGTAGCTGTTTTTAGCCTGCTACATATCGACTGTACGTGCAATTTTTTTTATGCTAACAATACTAAAACATATTAAAAAAGACAAAAAAAAAAAAAAAAGAAAAAAAAAATCTAATATTCAGTGGTTACACATTCGAAATAAGATTTCTCCTATATTTATACTAAATTGGATTCTTATTAGTTACTTAATCTGATGTTTAATTAGTATTTCTGTATTTTTTGTAAGATGTGAATTTATTATCCAGATTATTATTATTTTTTTTTTTTCAATGTAATATAAAAATATTATGCGTTAATTCTAAAAGAAAGTTAGTTATAATTTTTTAAACTTATCGAATTTGTGTAGTAATTAAAAAAAAAAAAAAATATATATATATACATATATATATATATATATATATACATATATATATATATATATATATATATATATATATATATATATATATATATATATATATATATATATATATAATAAATAAATAAATATATTTAAAATAAAATGGCAGTTTAATAACAACATGAACAAATATTATGTTTATGGCAATTTGTTTACTAATTACAATACGAAAATACATAAATATATGATAAAATTAAAAGCAGTAATCATTTATATTATTCTAATATATATATATATATATATATATTAGAATAATATAAATGATTACTGCTTTTAATTTTATCAGATACTTTTTGAAGACATATATTTATTACTTTTAAACACATTAATCGTTGTTTTTTAGTGTTTAATTATTGATTCAAATTTATTGTAAGCTGTACTGCAAGATATAAGTATGTAGATGAGTATTAAGATTAACGAAGGTTTAAGAATTTGCGTTTATTTATAGAATTTATTCGATATTTGATTGAAACACACACACACACACACATATATATATATTACATTTTAAATGATAATTGAAAATGTTATTCTATGTTTCCTTTTATCATTACTATTATTATTATTATTTATTTTTGGCAATATTTTTATTTATTTTTAGCTAGATATCAATAAAATATTACACATGGAAATAAAGCTTTATGAAAAGTAAGAAATATTGAAAAAAAAAAAAAAAATCTTTGACATCTCCCAAAAATCTCTATATTTTTATTAAGGGCAATTGTAGCAGCAAGATAAAATATAGTGTGTTGTTTCTGAAATACTGCTATGTGAGATTACATAAAATGGCTATTATTCACTAACAACTCTTAGATATAAACAATAAATTAAAATGTAAATAGTCTTTATTTTATTTTATTTTATATATTTTTATTTTTATTTTTAGAAAAGTAAGATATCTATATAAATAAAGAGAAGTGTCTGTGTGTGTGTGTGTGTCTGTGTGTCTGTCTGCGCTCTGGTGCTCACACTATTGATCGCAGAGCTTCCAAATTTGGCATATAGGTGCCTGGGAACCTGCAGATGTGCACCTCATCGAGATTTTTTCGAATTTCAAATTTGATTTTTTTTAAATTGATGTTTTTTCGATTTTAAATATTGGCTTTAATGCTTCATTTTTCATGAATTTATTCTTCGATTGTAATCGTCTGCGTATCTAAGCAACGGCTATTATGCAATTCATTTTTTATTTAATACATTCATTTGAAGGCGATTTTCTTTTTATTTATTTCTTTTTTTATTATTATTATATTTATTGAAAATCAAATGGTAATGCAATAGAAATAAATTGTTACGTTTATGTATAAGTTTTATACTATAGCAACTTTTTATTTTTCATTTTTTTAATTAATTCCTTTAAGAGAAAAATCTTTTATTATTATTATTATTATTATTTATAATATTTATTGGGTGAAAAAATGGCAGTTTATAGTAGGAAGGATAAACTGATTAAAATTCGTTTTTCATGTATTTAATTCCGTTTAAAAGAAAATCTACATTTTTATTTTATTTTATTGCACTGGTCGGAATCAAATCGTAATATAGTGTAAATAACGGGGGCTATAAAACACATGGTTCAAAAACTAAAATATATAATAGATGCTGAGATACAGTCATCTTTAAAATCGTAGTTCTTAAATAACAGAAAATCCACAAGTCGTCGATAAATACCCAGATTGAAGTGCCCGGGAAAGACCTTTCCCAGTGGGAAACTGGACCCGATGCAGTACGGGTAGAAAAAAGAGCTGCCTTAGGCAACGGGTACCCAAAGAAGCGAAACCTAAAGCGATTTCAGTTTTTTTTTTTTAAGTTTTTATTTGTAATGTGATGTAAAAAATAAATATTGATCCAATTCTTTTGAAAATTCATTTAAATATAGTGACCAGCGAAGCGGGCGTAGCCTGCTAGTTTTATAAATAAGTAAACAAACAGCATCCACTTGCACGTTAATTTACTCAGAGCAAGACTAATGTAAGAGTTAATGATATTGTAGATACATAAAAATTGGTAGAGTATTAATTAAGAGGTCGGTAGAATGTTAAGTATTGAGGTATATTAATAAGCGATGTCCAATGTAATGCAGTACCATCATATTATAATAGAAAAAAGAAATAAAATTGGTAATAAAGGGGAAATGTATATGTATTTTTTTAATTACCACCAGCAAGTGTATTTGATAATTTAAAGCTATTATGATGTCAGTATTTTCAAATATAACAGTCATTTTTATTGGTGCGAGATCAAGAGAATGAGCCTGCCAGAGAAACAGTCCAGTGTTTTTCTGTATAAATGAAGGTCATAACAACACGGACAAGTTATGGTCGTGCATTGACCTGCTTAAATATTGCGTTACGGAAGCCTCGAATATAGGGTAGAGTGACAGGCTTTAACTCACCAGAAATCTAACGGCTGCTATTCAGAGTGCCGGGAATGCCAACAAGAAGAGACTGAGATGTGTATCCAATAAGACCCCAGACAATCACTCCAGGTAATGAGCCAGTATGACGATGTCGAATGCCAGCTGGCAATGTGCATTACTCACAATGCCGCCAAATATTGATGCGGCATTCTTGATGCTGTAAACAGGATTGTGATTTGTCTGAAAAGGCGACGTCACAACATTCCTACATCCAGGTTCATAATTGATCTCACATTAAAGGTATCGATGTCAGTGATGTAGCTTTTAAGGTTACCGACGCTTTGGTAGCCGCATACTGGACCCCCACCTGGAGTGATGGTATGTGATATCATTGGATAAACGTCTCGATCACCTCTTGCTTTCCTTTCTAGCACTCTGAATAGCAATTATTGCCTTTCTGACGAGTTAAGACCCGTCACTCTGCCCTGTATTGGAGGCGCACATTTAAGCAGGACAATGCTCGACCACAAGTTGTGTCCATATTGTTCATACCTTCCTTGATACGGAATGTGTTCGATTGTTGCTGCGGCTAGAGCGTTCTACAGATCTCCCACCAATGAAAATGACTGTTTAATCGTTAAAAAACGATTGGTACGCCACCACTCACCAGTAACTACGGTCGATGAACTGTAACATTGTGTTGAAGTTTCATGAAGTGCTGTACCCCTACATGTCATCCATTTGCTGTTCGATTCAATGCCTAAGCAGATAAGTGCTGTTATTGCTTCTAGAGGTCGCTTCTACGTGTGTAATTTCTAAGGATATATTTCGCCAAATTTCCTGAAGATAATTTAATTATTTAATATTCCGACTATAATATATGTGCCCAAGAAATATCATCCTGATGTTTACATTTCTTCATGGTGATGCATTTTGGATGGCCAGCACCATCTATCTATCGATTATGATACAGGTTTAACTTTTCATTGTTTTTTATTCAGGCGTAAATAATGTTTCTTTTTATGTTAAAAAACGTTTAAAATAAAAAGTTGTAAGCATTTCATTTATATCGGAAACGGCATAAAATTACACCTCAAAGAAAAATGTCCGAAAAAAAAAAAAATCATATGGACATATATATATATATATAAAAAAAAAAAAAAAAAAAAAAAAAAGGAATTTTAAAGGTATATGACAAAATTACATACATTTCTTTATTTATAATCTTTTTTTTAGAGCTGTACGGGTCATAGGCTTTTTTGTACATCGCACACGAACAAACAAACAAATACTTTTTATTATTTTTATTGGTACAGATACATATATGAGGTTCAGGTTCCATTATAATAAAAGCAATTCAAAATTTCTTTTTGTTTGTTGCTGAAGAGTTCCATAAATTCAAAAGCCTTTTAGTGATGATAATTTATCGCATGAACAATACCTCTTATAAGGTGTTTAAAATAGCTTTTTAATAATTATCTTGTTTATAGTATCTTTTCTTGAATGGCGTGTTTAATTTAATATTTCCGAGTATCTCATTCATTAAAGATTAATGCTTGAGCTATAAATCTCAATTATGTCTTTTGTTAAGGCTAATTAATTCCTGACAAAGGTTTATAATATCTTACATATTCGTTTTCTGCGATGCATAATCTAGAAAAATATTTCATCCTTTTATTCGTTAAGGAAAAAAAAAGTCTAAGCCATAGTTTTTAAAATATCTATTTAATGAATAATATGCTAAATATGGTGCCAATAAATAAAAAATAAAAATAAATTAAAATCTTTAAAGAAAATTTTATGGATGATGCAGCATAAAAATTTTCCAATAAATTCTTGCTTTATGAAAAAAAAAAAAAAAACTAACAAAAATATTTTTAATATAAAAAAATATGAAATATCTAAACAATATAGTAAATATTCTGGTGTGTCACTGGCACGGCTTTCTGTTACCCTGAAATTTAATACTGTAAATACAGGTTGAAAATTAAAGGTAACATAACGAGCACTGTTATGTAAACCTATGTTAAAATAATTCAAATTAGGCTTCGGAAGAGTTTTATATGATAATTAGTTCTGCGTGAGGGAGTCTACCGCCCCCTTCAACCCCCCGTTTTATTACTGCACCTACATTTATATAGAATTTAAATTGTTATTAAAATTAAAAGTTTACTTAAAAATATACAGACAACTTTCACACGCATCATTCCTTGAAACTTATCAATCATGAAGAAACTTTTCTAGTAACAAACGCATTAACTTCAAAATACATCATTGGGATCGCGTGAAATTATTTGTTTTTTATTTACTCTAACAGGCGCAGTCAAAGATCAAACTATAAAACTTGACTTCGCTATTCAGGAAGCCTCGAAACGTGTATATATATATATATATATATATATATATATATATATATATATATATAACAAGTGATGAATATTTATCTTAAAAAAATACATTATTTACCATATTGCTTTGAGAAATTAATTTCAATTCCTGAGCAGCTTTCCTGGACATGGTAAAATATTATATGATATAATATATTATAGTAAACACTTCCATTAACAAATAAAAAAGAATGTTACGGCTTAAATTTTGGCAGCCCTGTATATCTTCTGAATGTTATCTACAGATCACATGGTGCACATAAATATAGTCCTATGTTAATAACATACGGATCAACCTGAAATACACTTCCATGAATTTTCAAGTATTGTCGCATTATAATCTAGTTCTTAGCGCTGTAAACGAACAGTGAACGATTTCTATACCATATTCTACATGAAACATGTTTTTATGCATATAAAATATATATATTCGTTTCATTTGGTTTAGTGCAGTCTATAGATGTTAAATCTACTTACCTGCAATTTTCCCTATAGACGCAATGTATTTGAATTCTCTTGAGTGTCCCTGCACACAAACCATTTGCTTGATCTCAAAGAAAAGCTTAGTGTAGCATCTCTGTATGATATACATTTAGAATACTAAGTTTAAACTTTCTGCTATAACTTGTTATTGAGATATGCTGATAACAGACAGATACACACACACACCCAGAGAGACACACACATACAGACCAACTGCTAAAAACATGATTTTTGGATTCAGGGGACCTCAAAACGTGTAAATATAACAAAAACTGTATTTCGAAAATTTGACCCAAAAATAATACTTTCTCTGCCTTATGGGTAAGAGGAAATAAAAAGGCAGAAATATTTCTGAAAAAAATTAGTAATTTTTGTGTTTCTCTAATAATATAACTAAAGTGTCAACACCATCAAATTTTTATCATCACATCACTCAGAAGAAGTTTTTTAGTTAAAGATTTATGAATATGTTTCTCAAACAAATATAACATTAAATGTAAAAAGAAACAAAAATGTTTTAAAAAATAGTCTGCCTTAAGAAGACATTAAACTGGTAAAAGAATTTTTAGAAAAATTATTCATCTTTCTTAATTAAATATAGGAATTAATCGAGAACAAATCTAGCTCCATAAAGAGAAATTATTTAATAGGAATGCTTTTCAATGAAAAGTATGAATTTTATTAAAAATTTTAGACTTAAAACAGCTTTACAGGTTACAATTTTTGCACATAGAAAATTTAATAAAATTTAATAAAAAAAACTGTAAATTATGAAATTACTTAATCTGTCAAGTTAGCACACAATTTAAAGCTGATTTTCATCATATAAATATTTTCTAAAGATATGAGTGCATAAAATTAGCACTTAAGGAAAGAATGAAAACGATAGTACGTTTGAATAAAGAATGAGAATTATACTGAATGAAATAATGACTACTTTTTTTGCTTGATGAAGGCCCATGCTTAATTATTTTGAGCAAAAACATTTCCTATATGTTTTATGACATTTGTTTACAATATTATTGTCATTATCTTTAAATAATTTCATATTAATGAATATCATTTTAATATGATACTTACAGTCCTAAAAAAATAAATAAGTCTGTTTTTAAATTTAAGGGTCCACTTTACTTACCATCGCCGGAAGCCTAAACCAATGTTATTCTATAAGAAATTTTGTTTACTTATAACTCATTAACTAATACATATTTTTAAATTCTATTTTCACACTCAGAAAATTCACAACTGTTAAATTGCCGGACGATTTTTTTAAATTTTTAATATTTTGTTTTGAAACTGCAAAATGAAAAATTTCACACCTTGAAAATTCATATTTCACAGCTTCAAAATAAAACATTTACACACTTCCACACAAACAACTCCTTGAAATTTACTAACCTTGGTCAAAATTTTTTATCACCGCGTTTTACTACAATGCAATTAAATGCGTAAATCGAGTAATTTAACTGAACATGTGCACTATATACACTAAGCGACAAAAAAAAAAAAAAAAAAAAAAAAAAAAAAAAAAGCCACACTGCAGAAAAAATAACTTAAATATATTTTTTTTTGTAATAACATTAAAATTAAGGGTTGAAACAAATAAAACTGTCTTGTTTGCATACTATCAAAGGGGTTAAATTATACCTATGTTCATTTTCGATATAATAATTCGCTTTATTACTCTCTACGAAGTACTTTATAAGAATCTGCATAAAACTTTCTTTTTAAACATAATGCAATAACTATACACTTTGTATTCTATTATGATTTATTATATGAAATAAACAAGTTATATTTTAATATATGAAATAAAACTATTTATTTGTTAGATCTAAGCAATTTTTTATTAAAAATATGTATTCTGTATTGGGTTAATTCCCCTGTTATATGGAATTATTGCTTTAATGCACAACGGCATAGTATTATACAGTGTTTTAATATAAATCTTAGAAATTTCAATGTGCCAAATATCACAAATAATTTTTTCTAGTTCTGGCAGAGTTGTAGGCGGCAAATTTCGAATCCTCTCCCCTCACCCCCTCCTTTTTATAGACGAAGCATTTTTGAGCGGATCGCGATTAGGTTATTTCCATGTCTGGTAAAAAAGAAATTCTACTATATCTTTTGTGGGATTTAACTTAAAGTGAAAAAAGGTATGATCACTTACAGAATTATAGATTCTCATGGGAATGGCTAGGAAATTTTGATAATTAGAAGTGAATAAACTTGCCTCAGACACCGTATAGTAAGGTGCATTATCATCTTGAAATGCTCTTTGTGGAAATGTCCAAGATACCTCCAAAATAGTCGGTCAGGCAACATATATTGTGTTTTATTTCAAGTTAATTGATTCCTTGAGCATAAAAGTTTGCTCGCCTGTTTGAAAAGTTATGCACCTCCGTACCATATTGTACGGAGAATGTGTTACTGTTTTAAAAGTGCGATTTTCATTAAGTCAGTGATATTCTCGCTGCTTGTTTTCTTCAGCTTAAAATAAGTTAAACTTGACTCATGAGAGAGAACCAGTTCAGCCCAATAATTAACTAGTCATTTTTTATTTTTTTTAGTCATCCGAGGTCTTACTTTTCTAATTCTCTTCACTAAGAATAGGATTTTTTCAAATTTTCTGTCGTTTAAACCTGCTTTGTTTAATACTTGCTGCACTGTAGTTAAAGAAATTATGCTGCTAAACATTTTTTTTTAAATCTCTTTTATGCTCTAAATGTAATACAAACCGATTTTATAAGCAATGGCTTTTTAACTTACGGGCATCTTGCTTAGATGAGCAATATGGCCGCCTAAATCACAATTTCCAGTTTAAACGGCCAAAGTATTTTATATCGTGCTAAAAACCATTTTACAAATATTTCGTTAACATTTAATTATTTTACCATCTCACGTATTAAAATATTTTTTGATTTTCATTCAAAAATTAATCCTTTTTGTGGCATCGTTAACTGCCTTATTCTTATCATTTTTGAAATAATTTCTAAAATTACAGTTTTTCTGACAATTGCATTTTATTTTTAACACTGGACTCATTGCTAAAGTGTATGTGGAGGACAACATAATAAATTCTGTTCAAAAATTTGCATTTTAAACAATAAAATTGGCGGTTGTAGAAGATGAAAAGGAAAATATCCAAGTGCGGCTTCTTCTTTTTTTTTTTTTTTTTTTGTTGCTTAGTGTATATGAATAAAATATTAATGGAAAACAGTTTAAATAAGCAAATTTTTATTAATAAAAGAATTATGTATGAAACAAATTTTTATCAAACCTTTGCTAAGAACCATCCCGATTAAATTATTGCTTTGAAAAAAAAAAAAAAAAAAAAAAGAACTATTGAAATAAATCTATTTGTTTGAAAGCTACTGTTCCACAGATAAACACACACACGGGCAAACAAATGTTTTAAATATATAACATCAAGGGATAAAAAGTTTGAATTAAAAAAATATATTAATTACATAATTGAGCTGAATTTCTGGAAGGAATATTTATGTTTCAAATTAACTGCAAAAATGTAAATAAGTCATTTTAAAAACTAGTGTAATTTTATTATATGAAATATGAAGCATAAAATTAGTATTTGAAAAAGAATAAACTATTGCTTGCAATAATATTTAATGCATTCATTTTCTTCAGGTACTTTTTTTATCGGATAAGACTAGGATAGATGGCCATAGTTTTCAAAGATTGAAATAAAAATTCTAAGAATGCAAATATGAGAAATATTTATGCATGTTTAAAATTCTTATACATATGCCCATCATATTTTGGGCAAAAAGTAATTAAATATTGAGAATAAAAAGTGGTAAACATAGTTTGAAATTAAAATGGCATACGGCCATCTCTCTTTCTAGCCGAGGATAGATGGCCATCTAACTGAAGAAAGGAAAAACGAAGTTAAAATAGAAAAAATTAACACATTTTATATAATTAATGAAAAACGTATAGCAATTTATAAAGGTGCAATTATATCGAGGAAAATGAGTGAATACTATTTGAATAAGCAGAATTTGAAGTATAACTTCAATCCTTTAACTTTAGTAAAATTGCAATATTTTTGGCAAAAATCTTGATAGTTTGTACACATTTCATAGAACCACTTCATGCACCCTGTATACATTATATCCTGTCTGTCATTTTGGTTGTGGTATTGTATTCATCTCCACAATCAATACAGTGATTTTCGTTAAATTTTGTTCTCTTAGAATCTATTCAATTTGATAATTTCAGATACATTTCATCTTCTTCGCTGTTGGAAGTGTCGTTTCTTTATTTTTTCTTGCGTTATTTATCTTGGATTTTTGCTCGGTATTAAGCATTTTCATCAACTTTTCTGTTTCTGGGAGAAAATTTTACGGAGTTTTTCTATATTTTCTGGTGATGCCGAAAGAATAGTTACCTATTTGCCATTTAACTTGCCTTAAATACCATTAGTACATTTCCTAACTGTTCTTGTCATGCTTACATCGAGAACTAGTGTAACATAATAACGTACTTTTGATAGTGATGAAACAGAATGTGTTTTTGATGTTTTAAAGGTGACCATCTCTGTTCGATTTGATGTGGTCATCTCTTCTGTAACTGAATGACAGATATTAGCCCAATTTAAAGCGTCACTCCACCATTGTATGTCCGCCATTGTATGGCTTAAAAGCAAAGATTCGATTGTATATGTGCCTTAAAAGTCCGTATAATTAAAAAAAAAAAAGAAAAAAAAAAGTAACTTACATACTGTAAAACATTCATATACTTAAATCAACAAAAATATTCAGCCACTAAATTAAAAAAATCTGGTGTGAAACAACCACACGGCTTTCATTCCCTACTAACACACGAATGAACTTTTGGGAGATAATGTGATCAGAAGACATAAAAATAATATAACAAAGTAGATACGTAAAATTTTCCAGTAAGAGAAAGCTGATACACGTATAAGATACATAAAACGTATTTTACATAGGTAGTTAAAAATAATAGTAGAGCCGTTTTTTGAACCACCAATTTCAGATATCTAAAACCGATGTACCTAATCAGGATGACTGTTAATTTACTCGTAATAACCACACGGGAAAGAATATCTCCAATGGGTTTATGTAACAATTTTCAAGAAAATTGTTAGAGCCGTTTTTGAGATACCGAATTTTATTAAACCTTTGCATGCACAATTGTTGACCGGAAAACAACAATTATATATAAAAGGATATTTAAAATGGGGGTTAATATGGCGAGTTAAAAAAAAAAAAAAACTCGTACAGTCGCTTTTAAAGGAACGCACTTGTGCGACGTGAAATTGAGCTATTTATACAGGAAGCCTATCAATTTTCCTGAGCTTAACAACTAATTCCTATGAAAGGAAGTAGAGTGTGAAAAATGAAATTTGATGTTGCAATTTTTCTTTGTAGCATTTTTAATTATTCTTTTGATTGATTTAAATGATACTTCGCAGTTATTTGATTGTAAAATCTTTGTTCCCTTTTTTGCCAATTTGTCGGCGCATTCATTTCCTGCGATTCCAACATGAGATGGAATCCATTGTAAGATGACATTCATTCCCTTTAAGGCTAAGAGTCGAAGATTCTGTCTACATGATTCAATCATTTTTTAATCTGCTACTTTATGAGCTGCAATTGCTTGAATGGCTGAAAGGGAGTCAGAAAATATAACTACATCTTTGAGTTCAATCTTTCTACTAAGTATTTGTTCAGTTGTAATTCTAATGGCCTCTGTCTCTCCATCAAAATTGGTTTGGAATTTACCATAGTTGGTATAGAATGAGAATAATTCTGAGTGCATACCAGCACCAACCCCATCAATCGTCTACTATCCATCTGTGTATATATGGAACCAAATATTTTCAGGATATCTACATTGTTTCCAATGCAGCTGCCTGAATTTCATCATCATGGAAGTAGAAAAGATAAAATTTCACTTACTCGTGCGGTGCAGACAAAGAATGGAATAATTCAGCCGATAGAGCGTTGGGAAGGTCCCATGATCAAATCTTGACATCGTTGCTTTTCGCTCTTTTAAAAAGTAATTCTGTTAGTCAATCGAACATTTTAATATAAATGGTCAAAATTATTTTGCCTAATTACTTTTTTCTTAATGTTTTACTATTTGTTCAGATATTATAAAAGTTGCAAATATTTCTCATTATGTTATTCGAAATTTGAAGCTAACTTTATTAATTTTTACGCAAAATATCGCTTAATATCGTTCTAAATATTTCGTATGTATGTTATATATGATTTATTTTTTAAATTTATCTACAGATATTGATTAACTCATAACTTTGAAATAAAGTTAAGTTTCAGGAATTTCAATTAAAATAATCAATTTCTCACAATCAATTTTTATCGCAAAATTTAATTGCAAATATAGTTATTTGCCTAAACTTTCTATTACTATACATTAATGATGATATTGCATTCAGTAAAATGTTTCACTCATGCCTTCAGGAAATACTCGTTCAGAGTTATCGAAGCATGACAAGTATAGCCTCAGGGTGTATGAGGTCATACCTGATCATTTAGTTTAATCGAACATGGTTATTAAAGATAAACTAGTATTGATATACTGAAACAATTTTTAGATTTTTCAGAAATTCAGCATTAAAAATTAATTATTTTTTCTATTTTTTTTTTCTATTTTTAACTTTCTGAAGCAGATTTTGTGTCACTGACTTTAAATTTAATGTATAAAATTGTGTCCGCTACATTATATAAGAAATATTTATATTTTATGAATACTGAACTTTTTATCATCTAAAAATCGAAGTTTCAGCGGCATGAGATATTTCATGTTAATTTTAAAGGCGCATATTGCGTATTATACATTAAATTGTAAAAATTTTCGATGGACATTAATGTACAAAATAAAACGAAGAATTACGAATAAAGAACATCTAGTTTAGATAAAATGGTTGATTCCAAGTATCGTTTCCATAGTTACCGGTGGAAGACTTTCATACTATAAAATTTCTACATCAACCTCTATTTTATTTAGTCGTAGAAAAATAATAGCACGTACTTCTATTCAAATATAGTGGTGTCAAATCTGATTTAAAATTTTAAAATGTTGGCAAGTATGAGTTTCTATATAAAAGACATTATTAAATTTTCATATTAATCCATATTCATCTCAATTCAGACAGTAAAAATGAAACAGAAGAAATCGCTATCTCCAATTTTCTTGCATTTATAATATGTAAAAGGTATGAGAGAATATTAGAAAAAACATATATTTTAGTTTTTCCTTAAATTTTTTATACCTAAGGTATAGATGTTCAAAATTGGCCTCGTAGATGACATTTCTAAATACTGTTTTTATTCAAAAATTTTCAAATTTAATAACTTTTTAATAGATGCAGTTATAATGATGCAGCTTTTTTTTCTTGAAGTATTCTGGAATATTGTAATTTATAAACTGGCCAAGTGAGATCCATATTTGAATCTAATATATATGTAGGTAATCAGAATGTACAGTTGAAATATAATATTATTAGTACGTACAGTTGAAATTTAAAGATGATTTAATATCAGTATTCAAACAATTAATATGATCAAAAACCAAAGACCATCCAAATCAAACAAAAAATAAATAAAGTAAAATCTGAATGAATTAAAGCAAATTGGAATAAGATAACAGCAATATTTGCATTCTAACGTTATCAAGGGCCTGGTAGAATGCAAACATGCTAAATAAATAAATCTTTTTCTGTCACAAAAATAGCAAAAGCTAAGTATTTCTTTGTGCACAGGCCCGAAACATCCATTGGAAATAAAATAAGAAAAAATGTATATCAAAATAAACTCACCACAACATGTGAGAAACCAATAAATTATTTACAAAATTATGAGTGAAAAAACACCAATAAAATTTGTAACTATGCATGAATAAGCAACAAATGAAATAAGCAAGAAAGAAGCAACATAAAAATATAAGAAAAGTGTGTCACATGTAAAACTTAAAAACCAGAGAGCCGTTAAAAGTACAGTTAATCTCAGTACAGAAATGACAAAGAATCATGGAGTTATATATATAAGTTAGTATGTAGTTCTTAAATTTTAATTTATTTTTCCTTTCAAATAAATTGTTTAAAAAACGGTGCGTTATGAAGGACGCAAAAAATGATACATCAACCATGTAGTCTTGCATTTCCACAAATATATTCACATTTTATCGTTCATTAAAGAAACAAACAATTCGAGATTTGTTATTCCGATGCTCAGTGTAAGAATTAATGCTCATTATTTGGTTTGAAGTTTGTGCTCTTATTATGGAATACTATAACAAACCGGCTATTTAGAGTTTTTCTATTTTTCTTGTCTTTAATTATTGTTTTCGGTAACAATAAATATACTGAAATAATAACAATAAATGTACTGAAAATTTTGAATTTATCCAAAGCAATGAATTATATTTTGGCCGATAAATACTTTTATACGTTTATTAATGAATTATTGAAAAAAGTCAGAAATCCGTTGAAAAAACTCCCACAATTATCAGCGTGGAAAAAAAAAACCTAACACCAGTTAAAAAATGCAGAAAAAATGGACAAGAAAAATAAACCAGGGCTCGGGAAGGATGGGCACAGAAGCTCTACGCTTAACTACGTCTCGCGTAATATGCTTAGAAATACATAAATTAATACTAATGTAGCTTCCAAATATAAGCATTTTAATATTTACCATTTACAGTTGAATACGAAATGAAGCATTTTCTTTTAAATCTGTATAAAAGCGACACAATATTTTAAAAATAGTAATCTTTTCAAATGTACATTATTAAGACGAAAATAAAATTTGCATAATCTATTTATTGTTCAAAACAAAGAGAAAAAGAATAAATTGTACGATGTAAACTTGTAGACTTTATACTCGGTTTATGTATTTATTTCGTGTTAAGAGTATAATTCGAAATTTTTTAGATTCAGTTCTAAATGTGGTTTTTAACACATTGATGGCAATTAACGTTATCAGAGAAATTTAGAAAACGCAAGAAAGTAATATTACTAAAACTTTTACCATTAACTGTAAAATATTATTGCGGTCTATACTTTGCACGTTATATGAACTATCGTTAATTTTCAAAGCAAAGCTGTCAGTTGCGAATCTTTTCTGTAAGTCTAAAATGGAATTAAAAGGAGTTATGTAGATTTAATAAAATTATTCTCGTCACGGAATCTATTATGTTAATTTAAATATTTTCAAGTTGATAGTTCATGATTAATAAACAGCTTACTTGCTAGACTAAATGTCTTGCATTTAACATTACAGGTTTAATAGAAACAATTTCATTTCGAGTGAAAAATCTGAAATATTAAAATGATGTTTAGTGTAAATTGTAAACTAAATGCCAAAAAATATTAGGAAGAATCTAGAAAATGCTTAATAAATCACAAATATAAAACAAATAAAATTATACTTTTAAAAAATTAAAGAACACGCTTTTATTGAAATGCGAACTAAAAAGCCCAAAGTATCTATCTTTATAGTATTAAAATGCAGGGTAAGAAAAAATTGTGTGAATGACACACCATATTACAGGGTGATTATAAAATAATTTAGAATTAAACAAAAACCATTAAAGAAAAATCTCCCCCGACTGGGCTCGAACGTTAGACCTTTAGGTTCGTAGTCCGAAGCTTTACCCCACAGCCACAGCGTTCACGTAGAGAAAGTCTTTTTTCACAATATAGATTTTTTGTTTGATCCCAGAGCGGTTACAAACATACATACAAACACACATACAGGTGAAGCTAATAAAAGCATGTTAAAAAGAAAATTAACTCGCATGGTGGAAAAAGCATGAAATTAATGCAGAGTAAATGCGTCGGGGAAATGAGTCAGGCAAGGTAGTGAACTAGTTGGACAGCTGGTTGTAGCTTTCTTCTATTACAATTTTTAACACTTTTCAAGAATGTTGAAAAGTGATAATGACTTCGGTTTGTCCGTCTGACCGTCTGTCTGTCCGCGTTCTAACTCCCGTCAATATTCATGGAATTTCTTGAAACCGATATATGTTATTAAAATTCACTATCCGATGCTCCCTATCGAAAATAGCAGAGGTATTCACTCCTATTAAAAATGGAGTGAATACCTCTACTAGTTTGTGTACAGAGACACCCGAAAGTATTCCAAAGCATTGTAATCTATGGGAGGTATTTCTATAAACCATAGTCTAATAACTTTACTTTGCACAAATATTAGTGAAATTGAAATATGTTATTGAAGTTCCTTATCGAATGTTTTCTGAAGAAAATGGAATAAATACCACCAATAGTTTGTTTACAGGGACACTCAAAAGTATTCCAAAGCATTGCAAGCTGTAAGAGATATTTCTATAAAACTAATTATAACAACTTTACTTTGTACAAACCTAAATAAAATCGATTTCTGTTATTTACATGCACAACAGAATTCTTACTATAGAATATAGTAATTATTCTACCTGTAAATCTAGTGTGATTAGCACTAGATTTACAGGGCCACACAACATTATTCAGTTACATTAAAGACAATTATTGGAAATTTGCTGAATTTGCATTTCTGTATACATTAAGCGTTTTTAACACTTTTTAACAGTTTTCAGGTATAAATTTGATTTCAATTTACGTATCTCTCTGTCCAACTGCCACCTTTTTATCTGTCCGTCGACCCGCCCCCAGCGTACGTAAATATTTTCAGAAATTTAAAAAATGATATATATTATTCATGTTCACTATACAGTGTCTCTATTTAAAAGGGCATTAATAGGCCTATACAACCTTTTTATGTACAGGGATACCCAAAAAAATGCCATTGCATTGTGCTTTGTGGTAGACATTTTTATAAATCACATTTAAATAATTTTCTATTGTAAAAATGATAAAGAAATTGACATTTATTGTTAATAAGCAAATATAATGTTTAATATAGAGTAGGATACGGTTAACCTTCAGATTTACAGGGTTATACTAATATATTCAGTCACATTAATGGTTGCAATTAGAATTTAGAAGCTGCATTTTCTTTTGAGTTAAGCATTTTTAACACTTTCCAACAATGTTTAAGAGTGATCATGAGATCAATTAGTGTATCTGCATGTTCTTTCAGCGTTTCTGTCAGTTGTGTTATAACGAAGGCAAAGAACAATGAAAGTTATGCGATACAAGTGCGTGAAGTTGGAAAGTGTTAATAATCAATGCGTACCGCCTGATTTTTATTTCTTGTATTTCACTGATTCGTATTTAACAGGGTTCCTACAGTCCTTATTTTTCGGCACCAGTGTAATTTTATAGGAATTTTTGTCTTAAAATTAGCTTATACTTTTAAGTAAAATTCTACTAAATAACTATTGTGGTGGCAGAAGATTTGCAATGGGCTCTTCCCACCTGACGTCAGAGGTCACATGATAGAGGAAAAACAAATAACAGACGAAGTCTTGTTTATCTAGAGCGATTGCTGAAATAACATATTTTCTATTCTTATTTTTGATCAATCGTATTTAATCTGTGTAATTTTTTTTATACATCATCATTTTTAATTAATTTTATATCATTATTCATCATCTTTTGTTTGCTGTATACATTTGCAATCATAATTTAGTTTATATTTGTTATTGATGTTCATGAAGAACTTGTTAAATACTTTGATTTTTGGTACTTAAATCAGTGACAGTACAATATCGCACTGCGTGAATCCATTTAGACCAGTAACTTAGTTAATTTACTTGTTGTAACAACTTTATGCAATTAAATTAAATGAAAACATTTTAAAATTTCAAATTAAACATTCGACAAGAACAAGCTATTATTTATTGCAAAATCAGTTGATGTAACAGTTACACTAGAACATACAAAAATCGATTCTTACAGTTGAAAATAAATAAACACATAAAGTGTTTTTAAAAAATTATTAAATTTACAAATACAACTATTCTACTGTTTACAAATGCACAATATTACTTTTATTTTATTTTATATTAAATATTAACATTTTTGTTCTTAAGAACAATACTTAATTGAATTCGGTTCGTTTTCCTCTATCACATGATTAGGCAGACGGAACTTGGAAGAGTCCATAGGGTGGATACGTATGAACCCTGTTTAAGGTGGAGAAATCAACTTTTTAATTTATTAAGTGATAAAGCATTGAAAGTTTGACCATTTGTTGTAATGGTATGAAATTATAATACACAATCCCAATTAAATGTTAAAAACAAGGCCGACAACAACATCTAAAACTCCAAATAAAAATAATAGGAAAGCAGACAGCTGTTTCGGTAGCATTTAACGACCGAAATGCGACCTACGCTAAATGCTACCGAAACAGCTCTCTGTTTTCATATTATTTTTATTTGGCGTTTAAGACGCTGCCGTTGGCCTTGTTTGTATAATCCCACGCCAAGTTTTCCATAAATAAATGTTAAAATCTTAGCAAATAAATAAATAAACAATAAATAAATACAGTAGACTCTCGTATAACGCGGGTGATACGTTCCGCGTAATAGAAAATCGCGTTATAGGAGGCATACATTGAGCAGACGATTTCATTCCGCAATGAGACCAAAAGCGTCGGGTGTTGGCATAGTAACGGACCAATCCTTCCTTGAACAGGTTGAAAGTATAAAAGATGTCGTCACGTGCTTCCTTTATTTCACGCGTTATACGAGATTCTTTATCGCGTTGTATGAGTAATAGTCGCAGATTTTTCGTCGCGTTGTACGAAATCGCATTTTGTGGGAGTGCGTTATACGAGATTCTACAGTAAATAATAGATGTCTCTAGTGTTTAAGTCTGGAGTACCTTGTTTGCTAAATTTCCAAACTCACCAGGTTTAATTAAAAATAATATGCACAGAATAAAATGAAAGTTATACAAATAATACGATGTTTGAAAGAAAATACTTAAATGAAAAGAAATATTGGACCTTTTAAACGTAATACGTGATTTTTTTTATTTTATGTTTTAAATAAAATATGCAAGGAAAAATGACATATATATAAATTATACATATTTGCTTTCTGTAAAAACATTTTTGAGCTTAAAGGAATAATATGCAGATAGATATATTTTTTAGGTAGATGACGTTTTCCTTCTAAAATGTGTTCAAGCGAAGTTGTGCAGGTGTTACAGGAAGATTGCATTAAATTTAAATGTCATGTAGAAGCATTTCGTTTTTTATATTGCATAAGGAAAAGTACTGGAACAGAGATAAATTTTTGCCATCCAATTTCGTTATAACTGAAATGTGGTTTTGCTTTCGAATATTTATCTCTTTATCTATCCTAATTTGAAACAGAAAAAAAAAAAAATATTTGAAACATACTTTTTTTTAGTTACTTAAGAGTATGTTTTAAAGATATATGCAATAAAAAATATGCATATCACCTCAACATACTAATTAGTGAGGATTTTGTGAGGTAATACCACTGGTATATATAAAGGTAGAAAAAAAAACTCGCCCTTAAAAAATTGTAAAAAATGTATTTACGTTTTATGTCCCTTATACATTTTACAACAACTGGGGGAAGATTCTTGAGGTAATGCAGGAATTAATTTTAACACACGTGAAGATCGTGAAAAGTGCCTAGAAAAAACAGCGATAGCAGTCTATAAAATCTTTTTTGGAAAAAAAAAAAAAAAAAAAAAAGCTACATATAGAGTCTAGTGCCATGTACTGAGATTAAAGTAAGAATATATGTTCTATTTTTATAAATATCGTTGATATTTCTTATATTAATTCCTTTTTATACGCTTTTTAAACTAATATTACATTAAAGTATCGTCAGTAGATAAAAGGTTAAAATGCACAAATGTTAAAAATACCGAATTTTGTTAAATCTTATTACAAGTTCTAACTCTTTAATTCTTAATCAATTTCTACCTTTGAATTGTTTCAGATAATAGGATACGATTTCTTCGATTTTATACGCTTTTTAAACTAATATTACATTAAAGTATCGTCAGTAGATAAAAGGATAAAAGGCACAAATGTTAAAAATACCGAATTTTGTTAAACCTTATTACAAGTTCTACCTCTTTAATTCTTAATCAATTTCTATTTTTAAATTGTTTCAGACAATAGGATACGATTTCTTCGATTTTATACGCTTTTAAAACTAATATTACATTAAAGTACCATCAGTCGATAAAGGGTTAAAATGCACAAATGTTAAAAATACCGAATTTTGTTAAATCTTATTACAAGTTCTACCTCTTTAATTCTTAATCAATTTCTACCTTTAAATTGTTTCAGATAATAGGATACGATTTATTTGATTTTATACGCTTTTTAAACTAATATTGCATTAAAGTATCGTCAGTCGATAAAGGGTTAAAATGCACAAATGTTAAAAATACCGAATTTTGTTAAATCTTATTACAAGTTTTAACTCTTTAATTCTTAATCAATTTCTACCTTTAAATTGTTTCAAACAATAGGATATGATTTCTTCGATTTTATACGCTTTTAAAACTAACATTACTTTAAAGTACAGTCGGTTAATAAAGGGTTAAAATGCACCAATGTTAAAAATACCAAATTTTGTTAAATCTCATTACAAGTTCTACCTCTTTAATTATTAATAAATTCCTACCTTTATATTGTTTCAGACAATAGGATACAATTTATTTGATTTTATACGCTTTTTAAACTATTACATTAAAGTATCGTCAGTAGATAAAGGGTTAAAATGCACAAATGTTAAAAATAGCGAATTTTGTTAAATCTTATTAAAAGTTCTCGCTCTTTAATCCTTAATCAGTTTCTACCTACAAATTGTTTTAGACAATAAGATACGATTTTTATGCTATTAATATAATAATTTATTAGTTACTAGCTTTATACTGTTAAAAATCAATGTATAATTTATTTAGTCTAACAATTTTAATTTTTTGAGATATACAATTGAAAAAACAATTTAAAAAATAATAAATGCGTGTGTTTGAGACATGTCTAAACCCCATGTGTAAGATTTATAAAATATAGAAAGCAAAGTTTTTATTTTCCAATAAATTTAAATCTGAAAGCTACTTAGAATTTCAATTTAAAATTGAGAGAAACATCATGACTACATTACTATATTTAGATGCCAGGAACAGACGTTTTTGTATTAGCATCCATTTGAATTTTAAAACAAGATTTTTTTTACGTTATGAGTGTTATTTTGAATTATTTAATAATAATAATAATAAAAAACTCTGAACCATTTTGCATTTGATTATTAAACAGCAAAGTCATTAAAAACAATTAAAAATTGTTACATAATTGATACAAAATATGTACTTAAAAAGGAAAACAAGTACCTGCTTATTTTGTCGAAGTAATTTTGACTTGAAAATGAAAATTTGCTATTCTCTATTTTAGATGCCGATAGGTTCTATAAAATTACGTATCTAGAAAAATGAGAACTGTTATGATAAGTGGAATGAAGTAAGGATTTATAGATTAATTTTATGTACCATAAAACCACCGGATTACTTATTCAGAAGGAGGGAGGGGGGGGGAGGTTACAGGAATCAAAAAGAGTAAAATGATGTAAGTCGTTCTTGACACTGGTTTAGTGAAATAATGGAGACGCGTCTTATCTTTTGTGGACATAGTACAGTCGGTAACAAAAGTGTCCGAACACTAGCAAAAACTCCTATATAAAAAAAGTGCACTTAATGCAGTTTTGTTAAATAAATCCTTGTCGAATCCTGTTCTACACGACTGAACGCGATTTGACAAGGATTGGATTTATTGAACAAAACAGTATTAACTCTACTTTTTTTTATATAGGAATTTTTGCTAGTGTTCGTACACTTTTGTTACCGACTGTACGAACTATGTCCATTACTTCATTAAAACAGTGCAAAGGCGATTTTTAATTATTTTAGCGTTCTGGCTTCAACTAACCCCCAAGGTACAAGTACATTTACACACTATAAATAATAATGATAATGAAATAAATATTTAATAAAATTATCAAAATTTGTGAAAAATAATTTTATGCATTTTAGATATACACTCATTTCCAAAATATATTTTTTACGCATTCTCTTTTATTTCCATAGTATGCTTTTGTAATTTATCTTATATAGTGTTTAAATTCGACTTATCAGTAAAATTGTTATAGGAACTGGTATTACAAAATTAATAACATTGAAATAATATGAGAATAGTTTATTTAAAATTACACACATTTGTTTTTAAAGAATTATTTTGTGAGTGATTGTAACAATGATACGCTTCAAGGAATATATATATCTTATGCACATACGTTCATTATATTAATGATGTATGTACAACTTTTACATTTTCTATGAACTGAAAAAAAAAAAAAAAAAAAAAAGTGGGAAGTAAAACATTAACAGTTTCCATTCTTCTTCTTAAGCTACAGAGTTTTAACAATAAAATTAATGATTAATGATAGATTTCAGTTTTTTTTTCCTTCATTGACATGATTGGATACGGTATTGCTTTTAATGAAAATAAAAACGCAGTGACTTACAGAATATAATTTAAAAGTAATTATACTTCTATTTTTTTTTTCATATTTCTTTTATTTTTTGGGATTGGTTTGCGGAACGCAATGTAAAACATTAATTATTTTTACATTTTCAATAATTTTTCATCGGTTTTGAGATTACTACATATATATTTTTTTTCCAAACTTGCTTCAAAACACAATACAAATTGTTAATGGTGTTGTTTTTATTTTTATTTTTTATTTTTGTTTTCCTTTTTCAAGAATATTTTCAAATTTTCTCCTAAAAAATTGCCAAACGCTAATTATATTTTGGTTGTTTAATTAATATATTTCCTTCTGCTAAGCATATTATTTTTTTTGTTCTGCAGTATATATTCTTTGATTACTGGAATTTTTATGCTGAAAATATTTTATTTCTTTTTTAATTTTTTGAAAAAAAAAAAAATAATAATAACGCTAAATTAAAATAATAATTTTTTTTTTTCTTTTTATAGATGAGCATTTACTGAGACAAGTTTGATTTATCTTTAAGTACTTATAAAGAAATATAGTTTTTATCGGAAAAATAACTCTGAATAAAACACAAAATTAAAATAATAATTTTAACTTTTTTTAAAAACCCTTTTAAACAAGGTTGAAAAGTGTTAATGTCTTCAGTTTCTATGTTTGTCCGTCTGTCTGACCGCGCTAGAACTCCTGTAAATATTCATGGAATTTTTTGAAACTGATATACACCCCGCGACAAAAAGATAGGTACAAAGAGTTTTTTCTTTGATTTTTCATAAAATAACATTATCTAAATGGAACTTATCATTTATTATTATCATAAAATAACACTATTCCCGGACTAATTTTTGTTTTAAGACTAATTTAGAAAAGTTTTAAGACTAAAATTTTTCTAATTTAAGACTACACTCCGCGACAGAAAGGTAGGAACAATAGGACGTTATAGGTATAGTTATAGGTTTGCAGATTATTTTAACAGAATTAAAGTCTAGAGTAGGGGAGCGTGAGGTACAATGAACCAATTTTGGAAATTGTGTTTACTCACAAAGTAATAATTTCTCGCTATTGAAAATATGTGTGCATATTACCTATACATTGGGTCTTATGTGGCACTCAATTAAAAGCAATAATTATGTTTACTTTATTTAATATAATATTTGTAATAACAACTGACAAAATGGACCATTGTACCCTGACCGCGGGGTACAATGGTCCGTGACATGGGGTACTATGGACCACAGGTCAAATATAAAAAGCATACTAATGTAGTATGTTTTTTAATAGTATAGAACGTAGAATATATTATATTTGTTTATTTATGTCCTCGATTCATACAAATAATGCAAATTGATGAACATTAAAATTAGAAAATGATACGCTAAACAATTTTTGTGTCACTGAAAATCTGCTGTTTCTTGTGAAGTTGTAGGGTCTGGAAAACTACTCATTACCTTGAAAATTTACAAGAAATATAGCAACACTCTCAGGAAAAAATGTAGAGATCTTAATTAAGTTTTCGTTGCATGAATCTCACAAGAAAAGATTCTTTATCTTTTATTTCTGTGATTAAACCAACAAAATGTAAAACCGTCTTTTTCATCAAATTTATTTGTAATATTATTTTTTAATTGCAATATTTTATTCAGTTTGTTATAGCTGTATGATATTTGTAAAAATATAAGAATGCAAAAGTAACTGAATAATTATTAAAATAAATAAGAAGAAACCTCTTATTTATTTTAATAATTAAGAGGTTTCTTCTTATTTACTTTTGCAAGTAAGTAAATTGCTTTCTTATTCATCTTTGAAGACATAATAGATCTAATTAAGGTTAACTCTGAAATTTTTATGCATAATTTATAGTTAACACTTAAAAAATGCATATTTCGTAAATCAGTTTGTTATGACAGAGAACTGAGGTAAACGCACCATGGCCCATTGTACCCCGTTCCTTAGTGGTCCATTGTACCCTGTCAGGATCTCTGACAGCAAATGATTAAAAAGAATAAAAAATCCTTTAAAAAATATTTTAATGAAATTAAACATAATAATAGATGAACGTAGCTCTTTGTTGTGCTAAATAGCTTGTTCCAGATCCTTATTCCTGGAAGACGAAAAGAAAAAATATTTAACTAAAAATGTTTACTTTTGGCTACTTTAAAGTAAATATCTACCTTCACGAATAAAATGGCTCAATTGTTAGTTAGGCATGAAGCGGCTGGCTAAGTTTCATCATTGCAGTGCTGCTATCTATGTACCAAAATACGAACCATATAAATAAATAAATAAATAAATTATAGGGAGCGGTCCATTGTACCCCACTCTCCCCTATAGTTTTTCTTTCAGCAATGTTTAACAATAGACGATTTGCTGATTACTTGTTTTCAAAAATGAGCAATATTATTATTTAGTTGGCGGTTAATTTCTCCAATATAAGACAAGCCATATATGTCATGAAATACTATAGACACATCAAGAGCTATGTGTACAAATAGAGCCTTTTAATATAGCAAAAGTGAATTTGTTAATAGGTGAGAAAACTATTTTGACTCTTACTGTTTGAGAAATTAAGCAACGGTAAAATTTTATTTCAAAGTAGGGTAAGTGCACCAGTGATTGACACTTTTAGAGCAATCTCTGATGTTTTTAATGTTCTAGTCATCAGAAAATATTTTTAGAAATCTTAAGTTAGTACATATGGTATGAAAGACTTTCAGAACCACATATATGTTAAAATATATACATTTGATAACAATTTTTTTATGACTTTTTATTTGACACCTACTCAATGTTCCAGTAATTGGCACTGCCAGTTGTTCATTTTTTCAGTAATTGGCACCCTATGTTCCAGTGTTTGACACTGCTAGTTATGCATTTTACCAGTTATTAGCACCCTATGCACCAGTGTTTGACACAAAATGTTAAAATTTTTATATGTAAATTATATGATTTTATTATTTTTCTTATTTATTAATATTTCGGGATAGATGTCAGTTACTGGAAGATGCCAATCACTGGAGCACCTGCTCTATATGGTAAAAGAGAATTGATATTGGAATAGGAAATAATATATTTAAAATTACAGGATATACTTAGAAACTGAATTTAAAAAAATGTCTTATGCATTACGGAAAGATTGTAATCTCTGTGAATGTCAATGGCTTTAAATTCTGAATTGAGTAATTTAGGATCTCAACAAATGATGATAGTAAGGTTAAAAACAAGTGTAAAAAACAAACAATTTTTAGGTGCGCGGATGACATCGACAGACAGGTAATTATGCTTTGAATTGTCATCACGTTGTAACAATTATGACTTCGCTGTACCCCTTATATCTGAATGTTGGGAATCCGGCATAAAATTAACATTTCCCTAAATGTATCTACAGTTTTCCTAGCACGCATTTCTCAATTTTCTATAGGCTTATTTTATATCCCAACAATCTAGTAAGATGTTATTTCGCCTGTAGAATATTCTTCTCTTTCGCATTTAGGAACATGAATCTTTTTGGCTATTTTTCATCGATACCAGAATAATTATTGTTATATTATTTATTATTTTGGTGTGTTTAATATTAATTTCACATTACTCTCCTACATCAATTCAGTTTTCTGTCATAAATTTTGTTAGTGTGTGAGTAGTATGATTCAGATACCGAACAGGTAGTTCAGGTGAAACAGCTGATGCATTTTGCCAAAGAACCAGATTCAGTACTTGGAACAGCCAGTTCTTAAATATAAAACTTACATTCTCAAAGATAGAAATCCTAAAAATATTCTAATCATATAGCAATACATTATACACTCTTATACACACACACACACACACACACATATATATATATATATATATACATATATAATTTATTTAATAATTACAACTTTTTAATACTTATAATGAATGCTTGAAAAAATTACACACAGTTGAGAAAGTATCCATAAATAAGTAAAATTAATATCAAAATTAATGTCTTGCAAAACTAGAGTTGGTTGTCCTACTAGTTTTGGAATAGCCTTTAGTAGCCAGGTGCTGGTATCGAGACTAGGTCCAATCATGCATGTTCATATCGGTTCAGAATGCACTTTATGTGATTGGTTTTGGTATTACCCTAATGCTATAAAAACAAATAGTTAAAGCCACACCCATTATTGGATTAGAAAGTCTAATCTTGATATTCTTCTTTTATTTATTGCATTTTGTTTTTTGCCAGAATTTTAATCGTCAATTGTCGTGTCGTATGTATAAAAACCTTTTTGAAAAAGATTAAAAAAAAAAAAAAAAAAAAAAAAAACCGGAAAATATGATTATGCACAACCTATAATGAAAGACGATAAAAAAAAATTACATTTATAATTTTGTTCAGATAGCGCTCATGCCGTGTTACTCGTCAGATAATATAAATTGTGTTTTTTAAAAATTTATAATTCACTTATATAAATAGTACACATATAAAAAGAAGCCTATTTAAATTTGTGTGAAAATTTATCACACAAATTTGTGTTAAATTTGTGTGATAAAAAAGCAATCGGAGAAATTCCGTAATTCTCATTTTCAGTATTCTGAATAAATATTTAAGAGATTTTCAGTTGATTAAATCTAAATCTAACAAGGCATTTTGAATACACTTAAAGAGAACGACTTAAATAACACATGCCTGCAACCGAAAAAGTGTTTAGAAGTGATATATTAGAAGTGATATATATTTAGAACTGATATATTTTTTGACGCTGATTTCAGGAAAAATAGTCCCAAAATTACATGACCTACTAGTTTTTCAAAAATTTAAAATTAAAAAGATGTAAACGTAGATACCGAGGTAGCGGGAACGTCAATATAATGGCGGACTACTGTTGGATGGTACATAGAGAAGTTCCCCACACTGCCTACAACAGACTAAGTGCCTAAAAGTACTTTTAGGGCGAAAAAGAAAAGAAAGCGTTAACGATACATGTATTTAGAATACATTAAAGAATCGTAAACCATTAACTGTAGTAATTAATATAATTTCCAATAATTATAAAATCAATATATATTTAGCAAATCATTTCCAATTGTTTGATATCTATATATTAATAGGCAAGCATAAAATTTGTTGTCCCTTTTTAACATATTAATTATGGGAGTAGAAGGTTGAAAATGGTATCATTCGAAAGGTATGGTTAGCCGGAAGGTGCGAATACAAATATTATTTTCTTACGATGTCAAGAAGGTATTTAAAAATACTTTTATTTTTTATGCATTTTCCCCATTTTTCCCTTTCATACACGTATTCCTTTCCTTTACACTAAAAAATACCTAAAAGTGGAAAGTTGTTAAATCTGGCAATTTCATAAAACTCAAATAAAACCATAGACACAGTAATTTGTATAGCATCCTTATACGCAAGCGAAGTGATGACGTCACTGGCCGTCCGTGGAATCACCAAAAAGATTTCCTAAGGATTTGATTTAAGAGAAATCATTTAATTTATTTTCTAATTTATTTATGATCTAATTTCTTTCTTTTTTGTTTTATGATTTATGTCAGCTGTAGTTTAAAGAGATATTAGCCGTACGATAAATTTCATGTTTGTGTATTAATATGTAAATAATATATATCATTTAATTTTTGAAACTTCAAATGTTCTTTGTTATTTGTCTTTTGGCAACAAAAAGTGACTTTATTTATTTATTTAAATATTTGGTTCTTTTATCGTTTGGAATTGACTTTTTTTTTTTTAAGTGCATTTATTGCTAGCTTTTGCGGGTATAAGAAGCAAGTAGAAGATACGGAAAAACTTTTGATCTCCGGTGTTCGATGAAATTACACGTTTTGAGATTTCCTTGCATTTCAATTAACTGAAATTGACTACTGATTTTTATTTTTTAAAAAGTTGATTTATTATTCTTTCCTTTGTATATATAAGTATAAAATATAAGATTCAGAAAATTTTAGATTTTCGGTTTTCGATAAAAATACACGTTTTGAAATTTCCCGAACTCAATTCGACCATTTTTGCAAAATATCTTTCTTTTTGAGTTCAAACTCTGTACTTTATGAACCAATCGAATTAATTTAACAGAATTTGATATTTGGTTTGACCTTGGTTTGACATGGTACCAATTGGCTTTTGGGCTGTATTACCCAACAAGGGGCGTTTTCACGTTGCGATTTTCTCTCATTTCAGGAAAGACGGAAAGACTAACATCTACAGAGAGAAATAGTTATATTAAGTAAAACTCTGTTGATTCAGTTAGAGTGCATATCGGCAAACAATTGCCGCAGCTGTGTTGCAATTTAATTGAGTTTAGGACAAGGCAATAACTTTGCTTTGCCTTGCTTTGCAAAAAAATGGTCGAGTTTCGACCACTGGGCGATACTAGTATTAATTAATTTGTAAATAAAACATTTAAAAATATTTTGAATAGACTTTCTTTTCCCCAGAATATGTACAGCCATTCTTCTCCACATATTTACGGTCATTTTGTGAAAAATCATTCCGTGATTGAGAAAATTGGATGTCATATTTGAAACCAACGCACCAAGTAATGTAAAAATCAATCATTATTTAGCAAACACTTTTTCATTACTCCAAGTAGGAAGGCCTATGTAAATCATGCACTACGTCATTTGTCGTCAATTTGTCATTATTTTTTCACCCTCAAAATAGGTTTAAACTTGACAGGAAAATAAGTAAAAATCTCTTTTTTTCCCTCTGCTTAAAAATATTAAACATTTTTAAGAGGATTATATTGATATGATAAGATATTTTTTTCCTAGAATATGACTTTCTTACTAGTTTTACAACTCAAAAGTTTAAAAGATTAATTATATTTAATACATTTTTCAAAGTTCAGCTGCTGCAGATAAAAACAAAACAAAACAAAACAAAAAATATCACAAGCAACGAATAAGCAGGTTTTATTTTTCCCTTTTAATGATTTGGTCATTAACAATGACAAGCAAGAAAAATAAATTAATGAAGCCATTAAGAAAAACATCGTTATATTTTCTTTTGTTGTAGATACATCTTTTTTTATGTTTTGATTCGTTGAGAAAAAGTGTAGTAGAAACAAAAATAACTAAAAAAAGCGTTGTTACTACATTATAAATGAGTTTGATTTTTTTCTGTTTAAAGCAGTTTTTAAATATCGTAACTTAATGTTCTAAAACAATTAAAATTAGATTTATTTAGTAGAAACATGAAGTAATATTATGAAGCGTTATGGAAACTAATTATTCGCAATTTTTGTTTAAAATAAAAATATGTTGTAAAAATAATTTTTTATTATGTCATTCAAAATAAGAGAAATAATATTTATCATTTTAAAGGTGACTTAATAGTTATCTTTATAATTTCCATCTTAATTTCGAAGGATATTCAATATTACCTTAATACATTTCAATAAAGTTGAAAAGTATTTATAACTTTGGTTCGTCTATCCGTCTTCGCTCTAAATTCAGTGTGAGGAATACTCTACAGTGGGTGATCAAATTATTAGAAATTATTTTTTATTTTGACATTTTTTTTCGATTATCAAAAAAATACTAGCCGAAATGACCTGAGACTTCATACATGTGTAAAACATTTAAAAACTCATAATTTTTCCTATCGATTTAGTCCAGAGTGCAGTTAGGGGACCAGTCACAAATTGAAGAAAAACGAAAACATTTTGGATCACCCTGTATTACAAAAAGCAACAAATGATTTGTCACTTCAATGCGTTGTTGCACATACTAAGTACAATATTTATATGTTTTGGTGCGGGAATCGCAGAACTATTGAGGCAGATATAATTTTTTTTTCAATAATTACTAATTTTTTGACAAAGATTTTGCTTATAACTAATACGGATTTCCGTAAAATTGTACAAAACTTGCTGAAAAATTGACAAAACATCAGAAAACACTATTATGAAACATAAAATTCACACGTGTAATACTCGTTGAGATATGAACATTTTTAGTAAATAATATTTTACTGCGCAGAGATTAAAAAAAAATATATATATATATATATATATATTTCATGGGTTGAAAGCTAAATATATTGAGCAACTTTTATCAAAAGTTTATTTGAATAGAGTAAAAATTAAGTAAATTGTTGGCAAAAGAACGACCTAGATTTTAGGTACTTTCCAGAGGTGAAATTTCATAAGGAGTTTCTCACATGCTGCATATTTAATTTAAAGATCCAATTATTTCAATCACGGTGAAAAAGTTCTTTTTTGTGAAAAACTCCTTTATGAACTCACAAGTCTTAGTAAATAAATAAAAATATGTTAAAAATTTCAAGCCTATTAAAAAAAAAAAAAAAAAAAAAAAAAAAAAAAAAATCTAATATTTTGATCACCGAAATTATAAATGTGTATTTAAATAAAAAAATTAAAAAAAGAAACTGTGTTTACATGTTCTTTTTACATGTTCTTTATATATATTCTTTACATACATATTTTTTTATTTTCTCTTATCCATAAGATAGACGAAGTATAATGTCGTTAGGTCGAATTTTTGAAATTGAGATTTTGGTACATGTGCACGTTTTGAGGTGGCCTGAATTCATAAATCACATTTTTAATAGTTGTCTACATGCTTCTATGTCTCTCTATCTGTTTCTCATTAGAATATCTTAAGAACATGTAACAGCAGGAAGTTTATACCCGGTTCCCTGAATATGCTTCGTAATCACACAAAATATATTCTTCGCAGAAAATTTCTCAAATCATTTTCTAAAAATACTTTGAAATTTTTTTTAAATACAGTAGAAATTTTCAGTTACAGTACTTCCTATGTGTCGATCGTAACTAATGTCAGTTAAGAGAAAGTATTGCGAGTACCACACCAAATTATTTTACTTTTGTATAGAAACATACAATAAAAATTTTATATACTTTCATTAAAAATTTTACAATGTAAATAAGATAAAATAAATCTTCATTTTCAGGATTTTTTATTATATTAATTAGCAATTCATGACTGTGTTTATTTATTAATTATTAAACTAAGGAATTAAGTAAAAAGTTTGTTATGATGTAAACCACAAAATAACGTTTATTACAATATTTACGACGTATCTCTTATCATTTCTTATTATATAAGCATATTTAAAGCATTAAGTGGATTTTTGTAATTCAGTGTAAGGACAAGGAAAATATCAACAAAGAAAATATCAATTTGGCAACGACCCCCCGAAGAGAAAACCAATTTCGGGAAATAACTGAAAAACTGCTTACTCTTTTGCGTACCTTTTTTTGAATTTCAATGATATTGGACAATGCTGGTGGTATGTGGTAAAAGGTTTTTTAATTATTATGTTTATCTTTCGCACACGCGCAGTTAAAACAGTCTTCATAAAAATGCTCATATTTCATGAGGTACTGAAGATATTTGTATTCAGATTGCAATATATTGTTCCAAATGTGTTTTTTCAGTTTATCTAAAAATGAAAATATTTTTCAGTTAAAATAATTATAAATGAAAAACATGCTGACTTTTTTTTGAAGCTTTAATATAAATGCTTATATTTTCTTTATTTAGCATGCTATAGTTACACAAATGCATTCATCAGTTGTACTGGCTCTACTATATTAGCATACCCTATAGTTACAGATCCTTTCGTTCATTTAATGACACAGGATACTCTGTAACTCAGACAACATGTCTATTTTAATCTTATTTCTTTCTTTCTTTCTTTCTTTCTTTTTTTTTTTTTAATTATCATTTATTTGTTTATTTTTTACTTTCTCTTACCCATAGGGTTTAGAAAATATTGTTTTAGGGTCAAATTTTCGAACGTGAGTTTTTGTTATATTTACATGTTCTGAGGTCCCCTGAATACGAAAATCATGTTTTTAGCGAATGGTCTCTGTGTGTGTTTGTGTGTCTCTTATCAGCATATCTCAAGAACAAATAGTAGCAGAAATTCTAGACTCAGTATTCTAAATGTATTTCATATAGGGATGCTACAGCAAGCTTTTCGTTGAGATGAAGCAAATGGTTCGTGTACAGGGACACTCAAAAGTATTCAAATACATTATGTCTAGGGGGAAAATTGCAAGGTATGTAGAGTTTAAAATCTATAGACTGCACTAAACCAAATGAAACGAATATATATTTTGTGTAATAGAGATAGTCAACTGGGAATAAAATTTTGTGTATGTAGGAGCCTCGCCTCCCTCCTTGGGGAGGAAGTCCCCCCTGGAGGTGAGTAAATTATCATGTTGGGTATCTTTCAAAAGAGCTCGCCAATACCTTTAAAACGCATGGTTGAACCACCGATCTGCGATAATTTAAAATAAAGTTATCGATTTTTTTTTTCATTTTTAACAAAAAAAAAAAAAAAAAAAAAAAAAAAAATGTAATATTGAGAATAAATTCAACTTTGTTTTGGATATTTAGTGTTATACTACTTCTCTGATATGGAAACCGTGTGCATTATCATGAAAGATAATTTTTTTAAATAATAATTTTAATAAATTATTTTTACTGAGTGAATTTGTATAGGAAAATATAGAAGAAAGTCGTGTGGTGGCCACAACATACTAGTTAGTGGATGTGCTTTGCTAATAATATTTTACCATTTCCAGGAAAGCTGTTGGGGAATTGAAATAAATTCCTTATAGAGATATGGTAATTAATGTATGTTTTAAGCTATATATTCATCGCTTGTTTTTTGTGCATTAATGAAACGGGGTTTGAGGGGGGCGGCAGCCCTCCTCACACAGAACTAATTATCATATAAAACTCTTCCTAAGCCTAATTTGAATTGTTTAACATAGGTTCACATGACAGTACTCGTTATCTTACCTCTTAATCTCCAACCTGTATTTATAGTATTAAATTTCAGGGTAAGCGAAAGTAGTGTGAGTGACACACCAGATTACTTCATTTAATATCACGAATAAAAATTCCACAGTGAGAGTGTTACAGTTGTGATGTCGCATTTTCTGTTAAAAAAACTAAAAAAAAAAATATTTACTCGCTTTAAAATACGAATAAAATTTTATTTTCCTTATTTCAGTGCATTGATCTAACAGCTATAATTTCAGTTTTGAGCATGATAGCCATGAAACTTATGATTTTACTTTAGAGAAGATTATTATTATAAGTCTTCTTACAATACTTTACAAATTATTTCATCATTTTAAAAGTAATACAAGGAAATTTTCTAATTTTCAAAGAATATTGTAAATATTTTACAAAAGTATTTATACTTTTAAACAGCATCTAAATAATCACTTTTATCATAATCATTTTGATAATCTCTTTCAAATTTAAACCAGTAACCAGAGATATGAAATTGATCGTGAAAGGAAAACTCCATTTTAATGATGAGTTTTCGGTGTCTCGCCTCTCAAAGAGATTTTAAGCACGTGTGTTAAGTAATGCGTTATGTATTTATGTGATAGATATAAAATAGACGCGAGACAGATATAAATGGATAGTTTAAATTAGACTTGATTCATTTAACATTTAGAAAACTCATTTTTAAGGAAAAATAAATATCTAATTGTAAATATAATATTGGGTTGTTCAGAAAATAATTTCGTATTTTCCTTTGAACATGAAAGAATTATATTGTATAAATATTTCTTATATTGTATAAATATTTTATTGAATTATATGTTCTCCACTTTGATCGGTTTCTTAGTGACCTCACGATTTGCTACTTGGCAATTTTCATAAATCAATACTTTATTTTGTCTTCATTAGCATAAAGTGGTTTCCCATAACGTAATGCATCTTCAACGTCAAAATTGCCTGAATAAAATTTGGTAAACCAATTTGTACACTGGCGTTTTTAAATAAAATTTCTGTATATACATCGTATACCTTTTTCCTTGTTTGAACAGTATTTTCGCCTTTTCGATAGCAAAAACAAAATATGCCGAAAATGTCGCTTCCATTTTTCTTTATTTGATAGGGCACTAATCAAAATCTATTAAGCAGAATAAAACGAACTTTTTCATAAGCAAGCCTTGCTATATCAGATGTCACAATATATAATGGTAGAGCAGCTTAATTGTGAAGATGGTGTGAAAAAAAATACAATTAAGTTCTCTGCTGAGAAAAGCGAAATTATTTTCCGAACAACCCAATACAATTTGTTGTCTCCTGCATTTGGAATAACAAAATTACTTTTAAATAAGTTAATTTTACTGAGTCTTGATTATTTAGAAACCTGAAGCTATGTATATAATATGTGTTTTATATTCGCCCTACGTTATTTTAATTCTTTCACTGAGAAAAAATTCTGTAACTGACATCTAGAATCTAAATTGTGGCTCTAGAAAAATAGCTCCATGTCATTCGTATAAATTCTAGTCCCATTTTAAAGCGAGTTTTGGAAGCCCCTATTAGAATTCTAGAGCGTTTGCCTATATTATCGAGGTCAAATTTGTTAAAAAATCTCTGCAAATAAATGTGAGTACAAGAGGCGAGTTTTAGCAACTATAATCTTGGTTTATGACCCAGTTCTAGAAAATCAAGCGAGAATTTCTCGCAATACAAAGGATTCAGAATATTGAGAATATTGTTTCACCATCTAGAAATCTATAGACTAGAAATTCTAGATCATTTCTTCTATTCAGTTTGTTGGCGTGCCTCATACGCATATAGCTCGGAAATCTATATTTCTAGCTTATGAATCTAAAAAATGACCGCTTATTCGTTCTAGATGATGTCGGTATATATATATATTTTCTCAGTGTTGTTTAATGCATCATGAAACAGAAGAAAAATTTATATGAAATCCATTTTTTTTCAGTTACTTAAGAGTAATTTCTAAAGATATAAGCAATAAAAATTTAAATACCACCACATAATAATACTTACACTGAGAAAAAAAATATACCGCCTTCATCTAGAATGAATAAATGGTCATTTTCTAAATCCCTAAACTAGAAATATAGATTTCCGAGCTATGCGCATAAGGCACGCAATACACTGAATAGATGAAATGGTCGAGAACCTACACATTTCTAGATGGTGAAACAATATTCTGAATACTCTGAATCTTGTATTACGAGAAATTCTAGCTTGATTTTCTAGAATTGGGTCATAAACCAAGATTATAGCTGCTGAAACCTGCCTCTTGTATTCACGTTTATTTGGAGATATTTTCAAATAGGTTTGTCCTCGATAGTATAAGCAAACGCTCAAGAATTCTAATAGGGGTCTCTAGGATTCGCTTTCGAAAGGGGAAAGAAAATTTTTTATAAGAAATTTATAAGGATGACATGGAACTATTTTTTCTAGAGACACAATTTAGATTCTAGATGTCAGTTATAGAATCTTTTCTCAGTGTATTGGCGTGCCTTATACTCACAGCTCGGAAATCTATATTTCTTGTTTAGGGATTTAGAAAAGGGCCACCTATTCGTTCTAGATGAAAGCGATATATATATTTTTTTTTCAGTGTAATGAGGATTCAGTAAGGTGCCACTTTAGCGTACCATCAGACATAGGGGTCGAAAAAGAAATAAAAACTTTTGAAATATGTAAATTATGAATTTTTGCGTCTTTTATATTTTGACTAAGACTGATAGTAGTTTCTTAAAGTAACACAGGAATTAATGGTCATACACGTACGTGAAGATCGTGAAAAATGGAAACAAAAAATAGCGACATCACTTTATAAAATCCCTTCTTGAACAAAATCGGCTGCGTGTAGTGTCTTGTGCCATGCAATGAGATAAAAAGGGGATATTATGCGTTCTGTCCTTATCAACTTTTGACATCAACCTTTGACATCAACCTTGATATCAACCTTTTTCAACATCTTCCGTTAATTCGGTGATTTTATATGCTTTTTAGGGAGGCATACTATTGTAACAATCACAGCTATCGTAGATCACAAGGCGGATCGTACATTCGACAGCAAAAGTATCCGAGCACTAGCAATAATCCCTGTCTAAAAAAAGTACACATAATACTGATTAGTTAAATAAATCCTTGTCGAATCATGTTCTTAGTCAGTCTAAGAATATGATTCGACATATTGTGTGCGCTTATATATTGTGTGCGCTTATTTCTGTGAATTTCTGTAAAAATATGGACCAATCGAGACAAAAATCATTGTAACTATAGGTCTCAAAGTTGTCAAATAAATGTCCAAATGATTTTTATTTGTTTGCTCTGTTTTATTTATACTTTCATTAAATATAATTAGGATTTAACGATTAAAGCAACGAACTTGCAAGTAATTTTATAATTCTATAATTTGTATTTTATTCTGTATCACGAAACTAGGATGAAAATATGTATCTTTACTTTTGACGAAATTCTTATGTTCAAATAAGTGATGAAAGTAATTTTCTCAATTTGACGAAATATGAAGAAGAAAATATTTTTATTTTTTATTTTTGACGAAATTCGTATTCTCAAAAAGGTAACGAAACAAATTTCGTCAATTTGACGAAATGTTCGCTCGGAGCATATCCCTAGAAACACTTTCGTCAAAAATGAAGAAATTTTCGTGAAATTTGAGTATCCATTTCTGAAAATGAGTAGATTAAAGATTACATTTTGATAGGTTTACCAATGAATCCAAAATAATTTACAATTTTTAAAGAACATCTAAATATTTTACATTTTATTTATAAACACTAAAATAATGACTTTTGTAGTAATCACTTTGAAATTCTCTCTCTAATTTAAGCCAGTAAGCTGAGATAGGAAATCGATCGTGAGTTTAAAATCCCATTTTAATGATGAGATTTCGGCTTCTCACATTTCTAAGGGATTTTAAATAAATGTGTTATGTACTTTGCTGAGCATTTATGCGAGATATATAAAATGGGTGTCAAATGGAAGTTGTTCGATTAGATTTGCTTTATATAACATCCAGAAAACTTATTTTTAAGATAGCGTGAGGATAATTTCACGAATATTATTAATTTGTCAAACGTCTAACACAACGACTTTAAATTTGGAGCAAGTTAAAAATGGTTTCAATTTTAAAATTTTGCATAAGTAGTTAGTTCATTTTTAAAACTGCTAAATAATAATTTTATGTAATAAAATAATTCGTGTCACATTCCACTTATATCTAATATATGAAAAAGATTTATGTCTCCAGGCTGAAGCCAGAATTTAGTCGGAAACTTCCACAGTATAAACTCAAAAACATTTCTTCTATATAACTCAATACAATAGAGCCCCAAATCATTTTACTTGAACAAAAATTTAATCAATTACAGTTTCTTTGAATAAAAATTTTACATATACAATTTCATACACATTTAGCCATCAGATGGTAAGATGTTGCCAACTGGAACTTCTCAAAGAGTAATTGTATTATCCTTGTTGCTGATATGATATATATACAGTCGGTAACAAAAGTCCCCGAACACTAGCAAAAATTCCTATATAAAAAAAGTCCACTTAATACAGTTTTGTTAAATAAATCCTTGTCGAATCCTGTTCTTAGTCAGTCTAAAAATAGGATTCGACAAGGATTTATTTAACAACACCGTATGAAGTGTACTTTTTTAACATAGGAATTTTTGCTAGTGTTCGGAGACTTTTGTTACCGACTGTACCCAAATTATATCAACACAGCTTCTCAAAATAAAAATCTCACGTTTCAAGATTGGTTGACTTGCATTGTGTAAAAACTGAATTATGGCCTTTCTATAAATTGGGAAAAAATGAAGCATAGGAGCGCCATCTATCAATGGATATATTTCCAAGTATAATCATCAGCATATTTTTTCTCGAATAACCATTTGTACAATCAAGTTTTGTTCCCGTATATTAAATACATTAAGGGACGAAAAAAAAAAAAAAAAAAAAAAAAAAAAAAGCCGCTCTGCAGAAAAGTTGACTTATACCTTTTGCGTTTGTAATAACTTAAAAACTAATGACTAATGATTGAAACAAATAAAACGATTATGTTTGTATAATACGAAAGTCATAACATGATACCTATGTAAACTTTTGATTTAATAATTCGCTTTATTATACTCTACGAAGTAGTTAATAAAAACCTACAAAAATTTTCTTTTTAAACGTAATATAATAATCATATACTTTGTATACTATTACGATTTAATATATGAAACAAACACGTTATATTTTAATGTATGAATAAAAACTATTTATTTGTTAGATCTAAACAATTACTTAATGAAAATACGAATTTTGCTGCATTGGAGAGTTCTACCTTTATATGAAGCAACTGCTTTAATGCGCAATGACATAGTATTTTACAGTATTTTAACATGAAGCTCAGAAATTTCACTGTACCAAGTACCATAAATAATTTATTCTACTTCTTGCAAAGTTGTAGGCTACAAATTTCGAATCCCCACCCTCTTTAATAGACTAAACATTTTCGAATGGGTTGAGATTAGGATTATTTTCAGGTCTAGTAAAAAAGAAATTATATGATATTCTTTGTGGGATTTAACTTTAAGTAAAAAAAGTTATGATAACTTACGAAATTATAGATGCTCCTGCGAATGGATAGGTAATTTTAACAATTTGAATCAAATAAACGTACCACAGGCGCAATGTAACAAGGTGCATTATCATCTTGAAATGCCGATTGAAGAAAAGTCTGAAATACCACCAAAATAGTCGGTCAGGCACCAATTTTTTAATGTCCGAGTTTTATTTCAGGTTAATTGATCCCTTAAACATAAAAATTTGCTTGATTCATAAAATACAATAGAAAATTCTTTCGTATCATAATGTACGGAGAACGTGTCACTGTTTTAAAAGTGTGATTTCCATTAAGTCAGACACATTTTCGTCATCAGACCTGCTTGCTTCCGTCAGCTCGAAATAAGTTAAACTTGACTCATCAGAGAGAAACAGTTCAGCTCAATAATTAACTAACCATTTTTAATTTTTTTTAAACCCTCTGAAGTACTATTTCTTAATTTATTTCGTTAAGAATGGATTCTTTTCAGATATTCTGTCATTTAAACTTGCTTTGTTTAATCGTTGTTGCACTGTATTTAAATAAATTATGTTACTAAAAACATTTTTTCTGAAACCCTTCTACGTTCTAAATGTAATACAAACTCATTTTCTAAGCACTGGCTTTTTAACTTGAGGTCATCTCGATTGGATGAGCTGCGTGGCCACCTAGAGACAAATTTCCTCTTTAAATAGCCAAAAAATTTTATATCTTGCTGAAAACCAGCTCACCAATATTTCGTTAACATTTAATCATTTTGGTTTCCCGCGTATTAAAATATTTTTTGATTTTCACTCCAAAATTAATATTTTTTTGTGGTATTGTTAATTGTCTTATTACTGCCATTTTTGAAATACTTTAAAACAGTTACAATTTTTCGAACAACTGCATCTTGTTTTTAATACGTGGCTCAAACCTAAATTGTACCAATGAGCTAATTTAACCAAAATTGGTGTTTAGTTGGACCTTGGATGTAAATTGGTACTGATTTGATTTGGGGATTAATCGCTCAACAGCTGTGATTCCATTTGTTTTTGTAAATTTTTAATATGGCAGTATAGGATAAAATTTTGTATAAATGAGAGTTATTTTTAAAGTACGGCTGCAAAATTAATACGAATTATTGATAATAGTAGTATTAAACAAGAAAAAATCTTGTAGTTGTAGGAACATTGCTTTCCTCCTTGCCCGGAGACGTACCCACCAGAGGGTGTACATTTTCAATACAGGCATCTTTAGAAACATCAATGAAATTTTAGTTTTTTTCTTTCTTCAAATGTTTTAATAATAATAATAATAATAATAATAATAATAATAATAATAATAAAAAATAGTTTTTATGTTGGCAAAATAATAAATGTGTAGAAAATTATATAGAAGGATGTCTTGTGGTGGCCTTAAAATACTAGTTTCAATTATTACAACATTTACCATTCTTTAAAAATCAGTTTTCTGAGTGTCATATGTAATAAAGGAAATTGAACATTTTCCATTTATATATAACTGAATTCTATTTTATCTCTCTAATATAAATAAGCAGGATAATAAACAAAACTATACTTGAGATCAGCGTTGGGCGTAATTGATTAAAAAGTAATTGAATTACAATTAAATTACAATTATAATTATTTTATTGTCAATCAATTAACAAGTAATTGGTTGCAAATAAATTAAATTATTTATTCAATTTATTTGTAATAATTCAATTTATTTGTAACCAATTACTTGTTAATCTATTGACAGTAAAATAATTGTAATTGTAACTTAATTGTAATTCAATTGTAATTCAATTAATTTTTAATCAATTATGCCCAACACTGCTTGAGATCACTTTAGGAAGAGGTATGCCTAAATCTTATCATTAAAACGAGATTCTCTACTCACAATCCATTTCATATATCAGCTTACAGGCTTTAAAGTTCACAACATATTTCCTTTTGAAGTTTGTGAAATAAATTTAAAAAAGGATTTTTAGACGCATCACTGATCATAAATATACAAATCCTAAATTTAAAATGCTCAGAACATCTGTTTCGAATCTAAGTAATGCTGCCATCATTCACCAATAAAAATGTAGCATGAGTACAGCATGTACCTTGCCGCTTTCATGCTTTATTCTTTCCTTATTATTTTCATGCCTGATTAAGAGTTGCACTATCATTTCGATCGAAAATTTTCTTTTACGACTTTTCATAATTTAAAACTTTTGCTTAAAAGTTTCTTTTTTTCTTTTTCTTTTCTTTTTTCTTTCTTTCTTTTTTTTTTTTAAATATTTATATACATTACAAGGAAACGTAACTTAGATACGTTACTAATTAAATGCATATACATTACTACGGAAATTTTTAACTATTCTCAGAAATGTTTTCATTATTTTTTAAAGATTAGCACCTAATTTTTACGACTCTTTACGGGAGAAACAAAGTGCTGCAATACAAGAAATAATTTTTCACTGATTTTCTTTTGGATCGATTTTTACGGGTTACTTCAGATTTGAATGCCTAACATACTCTAGTCTGCAAATGTATTTCATTATTATTAAATTATTTCCAGTTAAAACAGGCAAAGTAAATGAAAAACCTTCTAGGCATTAAAATTTATATTTCTACGTAAGATCGGAAAAGAATTATTGAAAATTTTCAACAAATGTGCTTTTTTCTTTCTTAATTGCATGGTTTTATTACCATTTTAGGTTAAGGCATCAGGGATGAAAGTTTTCCGACTTTCGGCGGAACTCTTCCACCAGAACTTTTTACAATAATGTGTATCCTATTTAATCAAAGGATATTAGAGTAAAAATACGCTCATCTTTTCTAAATAAAAATAGTGGTGCCGATAACGATAACCACTTTCATCCCTGGGTATGTGCCTACATATGAAGCACATTTTTTAAAAATACATAAAATTTTAATGAAACACGCATATATTTAATTATGATTGGATACAAAACTATGAATTCTACTCTGAAACTACTCCCTCTCCAAATTTAAACGTGTTGATAGACTTTTATAAACTATCTATATTTTTGAATTATTACAGTTCTCAGATTCCTTTAAAAATAGTTTTCTTAATATTATAATAAGTAAATATAATTAAACACCTTCCATTTATGTCTACACGACTTCCACTTTATCTCTCTTACATAAATACACAGTTGAATATATAATACATATACAGAAAATCCTTTGAGATTTGAGTTGCCGAAATCTCATCATTAAAATGGGATAGTCTAATTCACGATCGATTTTATATCTCAACTTACTGGTTTAAATTAGAGCTAGATTTTCAAAGTGATTACGATGAAGGGGATGACTTAGCTTCTTTATAAAAGTATACATAACTTTGTAAACTGTTTACAACGTTCTATAAATTCTATAAAATTTGTCGGGTTCATTTTCAAATCTATATTGTAACTGTTTTGAATAATAAGATTTTTTAATAAATGTTGTATTTGAGAATAAATATATTGTTCTAGATACAAAAAACAAAGAGATGCAGCAGAGTTGTAAAGTTCCTTAATTTATTCTGGAATACTTTTAATCCCGCCTCAGTTTCACACCACTTAATTTATAAAATAATTTTCTATAGTATATAGCTACGATAAAGTAAGAAAACAACATTCTTGTAATAAAAGTGGCATGAAAAAAAGGTAGAGCTAAAAATGTTCCGTAATAAATTAAGGAACTTGGTAACTCTGGATGCAGTTAAAATAAGGATTTTTCTTTTCTTTTAAAAACGAGTTTTCTTTCTTTCTTTCCTTTTTTTTTTTTTTTTTTTTTTTTTTTTTTTAGTGTTACATGAAGTACCGTATTTTCCGGCGTATAACGCGTAGGTTTGTTAACCCTCACTTTCCTAAGATGGGGTCATTTTGACCCCATTTTGAGGTTGAAATTTAGTTAAGCCCACCTCATTCAAAAAATGCGATAATTCGCCGGATATAGCAAACGTAACCAGTGGAATGTTGCAACTTCCAAACGATACAAAAAGGCGCGGTGCTAGTGATTTTCGCCAAACGTGCCAAGCCGCACCTGAAAGCTATTTTTCTGCAGTAACGCCTTGATCTTGGGAAAGCGAGGTTTAAATGTGTTATACACCAAAAATTTAAATTTGCAGTAAAAGCTATTTTTCAACAAGCTTCTGTTTCTTACAAATATAGTTTTATTTGTAAATTAAATTTTCTATTGTGTAACTCACTTATTTGACCTGCGTGTTATACACCGGAAAATACGGTAAATATGATTGAACACCATTCCTTTATGTCTATGTCACATTCATTTTATATTTCTTTCACATAGATACACAGCACAGTAAATAACACATATGCTTCAAATCCCTATGAGAAGAGATATGAAATCCCATAATTAAAATAGGATTTTATACTCGCGATCGATTTCGTATCTCAGTCTATTCGTTTAAGTTAGATAGAGTTTATCAAAACGATTACGATGAAAGTAATGATTTAGCTGCTATATAAATGAATAAATAAATTTTGTAAAATATTGACAGCGTTCTTTAAATATTGCATAATTGGACGGATATATTTTTAAAACTATCATATAAGTTTAAAAGTATTTTAAGGAGAATAAAACACATGCGTATAGATGTTTGAAGAAACTGCAGACCTTCATAACATCATTAGATTTACGAAGAAATTGTTTCTACGAAGGAATTGTTTTGTACAAAGCAAACGAAGTTTAGAAGTCTGCTTTGCGAATAGGGTTTTTCTTCTTTAAATGTAATAGAAAACAATATATATTTTTTAAAAGCTTTCTATTATTATCATAAGAAGAAAGTTTTGGATTGGTAAAAAGTTTTGGATTGGTTTCTACATCCGTTTTTTAACGGATTTATGCGTTTTAAAAGGGACGAGATATGGCCATTTGTAGAAAAATGTATGGATAAATTAAATGTGACTGTGTTATTGTTATTATTATTATTATTGTGCTTTTGCCTCCATGGCAGTAGCACGTGTTTTTTCGCATCTGATGAAGAAAGGCTACGCCCTTTCGAAACCGGTTGTGCTGGCTTAAAATTTATGGTGTGTAAAGAAGTTTTAAAATCTATATATTTTTATTATTATTGTAAACATATTTTATTGCAAAGTTATAAAAATGATATGCAAATTTTTGAAATTGAAATTATTTTCTGCGGCTTAAAGTTTAAACGATTTTTAGATTTTTTACAACCTAGCATTATTTATTAAATTATAACAATTTTTTGCTTTAAAAAAAAAAAAAAAAAAAAAAAAAAAAAAAAAAAAAAAAGAAAAAAAAAAAGAACTAGTTTTCATAGTTTTATGTACACTGTTAAAAATAATCCCGCAAGATTACGGGGGAAGCCTGGCATCAGAGCTTCCAGACAAAGCACATAAAAACATGTTTTTTTACGGGCAGAATGTTTTTATACGGAAGCTCGTAAAAAATGTTTTTTATGGGCAGAATGTTTTTTACGGGCATGTGATATAATCTGAGGTCGTTATATACTTAATTTACGGTGTACGGGCTTTGTCTGGTATCTCTGCTGCCGTGATCTCTCCGTAATCTTACACATTAATTTTTTTTTTTTTTTTTTTTTTAATAGTGTAAAGTAAAATTGATAGAACATATTTTACTCTTGCCTGGCTAACTTTATCTTTCTCATAAAAAATGCACAGTACAGTATACAATACATATGTTTAAATTCCTTTAAAAAATAATGATGCCAAAATCTCATTATTATAATGGGATTTCATACCTCAGATTACTGGTTTAAATGAAAGAGAGATTTTTAACATTTGAAATAAAGGTGATGATTTAGATCTTTATAAAAGCACAAATAATTTTGTAAAATGTTTGCAACATTCTTTAAAAATTGTAAAATTTCTCCGATTAATTTTCAAACTCACACACATATTATCTAAACATTATAAGGAGAATAATAATTAGTAAAAGCGGCTTTTTTTTTTTTTTTTTTTTTTTTTTTTAAATAAAATTTTGGATTTACGAATAAATATCTTTCTTTTGCATTAATAAAAAACTAAGTATTGACCTGCCAAAATTTTCGACATTCATGTTTTGACGATTTTATACCTTATAAAATGTCCTGAATGCGTTTTGGTGATTTTTTTTATTTATTTATATCTGTGTATAATAAAAATTTGCGTAGCTTTAAATGAAGATATATTGCACAAAATGTAATGAAATTTTATTTTTAGCTAAACTTTGATAGAAATTTTCGTCTATCAAATCTTGGTGCATAACACTCAGCAGGTAGCACTGTTGTATCGTTTTATCATAATTTTTAATGTTGTAACATAGTCGTTCTTAGAAAATTTCGTGTACGAATATATGGAAATTCGTATACGAAACTTTCGTATACACAATGAGAATTTTTTTACCTAACAATTGCGGAATAAAAAAAAATGTTTTAATTATCAATCGTTTTAATTTAAATCGTCAATTGTCGTGTCGTACGTATAAAAACTTTGTTGAAAAAGAAAAAAAAAAAAAAAAAGATGATCCATAATGATCCATTAATCCATAAGGAAAAACGATAAAAAAATTTACATTTATAATTTTTTTTCAGATAGCGCACGTGAAGTGTTACTTATCAGATAATATAAATTGTGTTTTTTAAAATTTTATAATTTACTTATATAAATAGTACACATATAAAAAGAAGCCTATTTAAATTAATGTGAGTAAATAGAAAAGCAACCGGAGAAATTCTGTAATTCTCATTTTGAGTATTCTGAATAAATATTTAAGAGATTTTCAGTTGAATAAATGAAAATCTAACAATGCATTTTGACTAAATTTGAAAAGAACGGCTGAAATAACACATGCCTGCAACCGAAAAAGTGTTTAGAAGCCAATAGCTGATACTGATATATTTTTGAACGCTGATTTCGGGAAAAACAGTCCAAAAATTCCAGGACATATCAGTTTTGCAAAAAACTGAAAATTAATAATATTTAAAGCGTAGATACCAAGGTAGATGGAACGTTAATATAATGGCGGACTACTGTTGGATGGTACATAGGTTCCTCATACTGCCTACAACAGAGTAAGTGCCAAAAAGAACTTTTAGAGCGAAAAGGAAAAGAAAGCGTTAACGATATATATATTCAGAATACATTAAAGAATCGGGAACCATTAATTGTTGCAATTAATATAATTTCCAATTAATCTAAAATTAATATGTATTTAGCAAATCATTCCCCATTGTTTGATACATTAATTAATTTGTAAATAAAGCATTTAAAAATATTTTGAATAGACTTTCTTTTCCCCAGAATATGTACAGCCATTCTTGTCGATACATTTACGACCATTTTGTGAAAAATCATTACGTAATTGAGAGAAAGGGATGTCATATTTGAAATCATCGTACCAAGTAATGTAAAAATTAATCATTATTTAGCAAACACTCTTTCATTACTCTAAGTAGGAAGGCCTATGTAAATCATAAATGTAAATCATGCCCTACGTCATTTGTCGTCAATTATTCATTATTTTTTCACTCTCAAAATAGGTTTAAACTTGACAGGAAAATAAGTAAAAAATTTTTTTTTTCTCTGCTTAAAAATATTAAACATTTTTAAGATTATTATATTGATATGATAAGACATTTTCCCCCCTAGAATATGACTTTCTTACTAGTTTTACAACTCAAAAATTTAAAAGATTAATTATATTTAATAAATTTTTCAAAGTACAGCTGCTGCAGATAAAAACAAAACAAAATATATCACAAGCAACGAATAAGCAGGTTTTATTTTTCCCTTTTAATGATTTGGTCATTAACAATGACAAGCAAGAAAAGTAAATTAATGAAGCTATTAAGAAAAACATCGTTATATTTTCTTTTGTTGTAGATACATCTTTTTTTATGTTTTGATTCGTTGAGAAAAAGTGTAGTAGAAACAAAAATAACAAAAAAAAAGCGTTGTTACTACATTATAAATGAGTTTGATTTTTTTTCTATTTAAAGCAGTTTTTAAATATCTGAACTTAATGTTCTAAAACAATTAAAATTAGATTTATTTAGTAGAAACATGAAGTAATATTATGAAGCGTTATGGAAACTAATTATTGGCAATTTTTGTTTAAAATAAAAATATGTTGTAAAAATAATTTTTTATTATGTCATTCAAAATAAGAGAATTAATATTTATCATTTTAAAGGTGACTTAATAGTTACCTTAATAATTTCCATGTTAATTTCGAAGGATATTCAATATTACCTTAATACGTTTTAATAAAGTTGAAAAGTATTTATAACTTTGGTTCGTCTATTCGTCTATCCGCTCCAAATTCCGTGTGAGGAATACTCTACGGTAGGTGATTAAAGTATTAGAATTTTCCCCCCCCAAATTCTTTTGTTCTTACTGTCATTCATTATGGTATGTTTGTGAATCTCAACCAAATAAAAAATGCGCCTCTATTTTAAGGTAAACACAACCTTTTCATTTGTCTCTACGTTGCGCAGGTGGTTGGAGCGCCATGTTAGTAATACGGTGGACCCGCGTTCGATACCCTGAAGGTCCGGAGTGTTAATTTTTGCAGACAATTAGTAGAAAAGATTTCAATTGATGAAAGAAAATTTATCGTTGACTACACAGTATGCTAAGAATTTTTGAAGAGTATTTTTAAGAAGCCTTTTACTTACATCTCTTTTAGAAGCAAAAAAGAGTTTTTTGTGGACTACAAGCGCTCTCTATCGGGCGGAATATTCACTAAAATGTCAATGAAACAATTAACAATACAAAATAAAAAATATTAGGAAAAACACATAATTATTAACCAAATCAGTAAAATGTTAAGTTATAATAAAAAAATATTAATAAACTAAAATAATAATAAAAAGGTGCCTCAAACGAATAATTAAATTGCAGATATTGGCCCTTAATCAGAAAATGAAATCACAAAACTTATAGGCAATTGTGTGGTGCTGCCATCTGTTGTGAATTTTAAGAAATAATTTCTCTCTTTTTTTAACACAGTTCAAATTTCCCCAATTTTGGTTAATAAACAAAAGTTACATTTTTTTTTTTTTTTTTTTTTTTTTTTTTTTTGTAAATTAAATTTTATTCTAACTTCGGAAAGGTTTATATGATACGCTGTAATAAGAATTTGGGTTTTAAAAGTTTTTTTAAATAGATTATTTTGACATTTTTTCGATTATCTGAAAAAATACTAGCCGAAATGACCTGACACTTCATACATGTGTAAAACAGTTAAAAACTCATAATTTTTCCTATCGATTTAGTCCAGAGTGCAGTTAGGGGACCAATCACAAATTGAAGAAAAACGAAAACATTTTGGATCACCCTGTATTACAAAAAGCAACAAATGATTTGTCACTTCAATGCATTGTTGCACATACTAAGCACAATATTTATATGTTTTGGTGCGGGAATCGCAGAACTATTGAGGCAGATATAAATTTTTTTTCAATAATTACTAATTTTTTGAGAAATATTTTGCTTATAACTAGTACGGATTTCCGTAAAATTGTACAAAACTTCCTAAAAAATTGACAAAATATTAGAGATCACTATTCTGAAACATAAAATTCACACGCGTAATATTCGTTGAGATATGAACATTTTTAGTAAATAATATTTTGCTGCGCAAAGATATATATATATATATATATATATACATATATATATTTCATGGGTTGAAAGCTAAATATATTGAGCAATTTTTATCAAAAGTTTGTTTGAATAGAGTAAAAATTAAGTAAATTGTTGGCAAATGAACGACCTAGATTTTAGGTATTTTCCAGAGGTGAAATTTCATAAGGAGTTTCTCACATGCTGCGTATTTAATTTGAAGATCCAATTATTTCAATCACGGTGAAAAAGTTCTTTTTTGTGAAAAACCCCTTATGAACTCACAAGTCTTCGTAAATAAATATATATATATATATTAAAATTTCATGTCTATTATCAAAAAAAAAAAAAAAAAAAATCAAAAAATTGCCTCCTCCCCCCCCCCCCCCCCAAAAAAAAAAAAAAAAAAAAAAAAAAAAAAAAAATCTAATATTTTGTTTACCCACTGTATGTTCCATGTCTGAACGAAATTATAAATGCGTATTTTTCAAAAAATAAATAAAAATAAAAAAATAAAAAATAAACTGTTTTTACAAGTTTTTTTTACATGTTCTTAATACATATTCTTTACACACACACACACACACACATATATATATATATATATTCTCTTATCCATAAGATAGACGAAGTATAATGTCGTTAGGTCGAAATTTCAAAATTGAGATTTTGGTGCATGTGCACGTTTTGAGGTCGTCTGAATTCATAAATCACATTTTTAACAGTTGTCTACATGTTTGTATGTCTCTCTGTGTTTTCCTCATCAGAATATCTCAAGAACTTGTAACAGCAGGAAGTTTATACCCGGTTCTCTGAACATGCTTCGTAATCACACAAAAAAATTCTTCGCAGAAATTTTCTCAAATAAATCATTTTCTAAAAATATTTTGAAACATTTTTTTTGAACACAGTAGAAATTTTCAGTTACAGTAGTTCCTATGTGTCAATCGTAACTAATGTCAGTCAAGAGTAAGTAGTGAGAGTACCACATCAAACTATTTTACTTTTGTATAGTAACATACAATTAAAAATTTCATATACTTTCATTAAAAATTTAACAATGTAAATAAGATAAAATAAATCTTCATTTTCATGAAATATTATTATATTAATAAGCAAATCATGACTGTTATTAATTATTAAACTAAGGAATTAAATAAAAAATTTGTTATGATATAAACCATAAAATAACGTTTATTTCAATATTTACGACGTATCTCTTATCATTTCTTATTATATAGGGATAGTTAAAGCATCAAGTGGATTTATGTAATTCAGTGTAAGGACTTGACAAAGAAATCATTAATATGGAAACGACCCCGTGAAGAGAAAACCAATTTCGGGCAATAACTGAAAAACTGCTTACATTTTTTGCGTACAACTTTTTGAATTTCAATGATATTGGACAATGCTTGTGGTATGTGGTAAAAGGTTTTTTAATTATTATGTTTACATTTCGCACATGCACAGTTAAAACAGTTTTCTTAAAAATGCTTATATTTCATGAGGTATTGAAGATATTTGTATTCCGATTGCAGTATATTGCTTAAAATGTGTTTTTTCAGTTTCTCTAAAAATGAAAACAATTTTCAGTTAAAATAATTATAAATAAAAAACATGCTGACTTTTTTTTTGAAGCTTTAAAATAAATGCTTATATTTTCTTTATTTAGCATGCTATAGTTACACAAATGCATTCATCAGTTGTACTGGCTCTACTATATTAGCATACCCTATACTTACAGATCCTTTCGTTCATTTAATGACGCAGGATACACTATAACTCAGACAACATGTCTATTTTAATCTTCTTTCTTTCTTTCTTTCTTTTTTTTTTTTAATTATCATTTATTTGTTTATTTTTTACTTTCTCTTACCCATAGGGTTGAGAAAATATCGTTTTAGGGTCAAATTTTCGAACATGAGTTTTTGTTATATTTACATGTTCATAGGTCCCCTGAATACGAAAATCATGTTTTTAGCGAATGGTCTGTGTGTGTGTGTGTCTGTCTGTGTGGATGTCTGTTTGTCTGGATGTCTGTATGTCTGTTAACAGCATATCTCAAGAACAAATAGTAGCAGAAATTCCAGACTCGGTATTCTAAATGTGTATCATATAGGGATGCTACAGTAAGCTTTTCGTTGAGATGAAGCAAATGGTTCGTGTACAGGGACACTCAAAAGTATTCAAATACATTATGTCTATGGGGGAAATTGCAGGTAAGTAGAATTTAACATCTATAGACTGCACTAAACCAAATGAAACGAATACATATTTTTTGTAATAGAGATAGTCAACTGGGAAAAAAAAAAATTGTGTATGTAGGAGCCTCGCCTTCCCCCCTGGGGTAGATGTCCTCCCTCGAGGTGAGTAAATTTTCATGATGAGAATCTTTCAAAATAGCTCGCCAATACCTTTAAAACGAATGGTTGAACCATCGATCTGTGATAATTTAAAATAAAGTTATCAATTTTCTTCATTTTTAACATTTTTTTTTTTTTAATGTAATATTGAGAATAAACTCACCTTTTATTTGGATATTTAGTGTTATACTACTTCTCTGATATGGAAACCGTGTGCATTATCATGGAAGATAATTTTTTTAAATAATAATTTTAATAAATTATTTTTATTGAGTGAATTTGTATAAGAAAATATAGAAGAAAGTCATGTGGTGGCCACAACAAACTAGTTATTTGTGGTTAGTGGATGTGCTTTACTAATAATATTTTACCATTTCCAGGAAAGCTGTTCGGGAATTGAAATAAATTCCTCATACAGATATGGTAATTAATGTATGTTTTAAGCTAAATATTCATCGCTTGTTTTTTGTTATTAATGAAAGGGGGGTCGAGGGGGGCGGTAGCCCCCCTCACACTGAATTAATCTATATACATAAAAGAGCAGAGTCTTTATCATATAAAACTCTTCCTAAGCCTAATTTGAATTGTTTAACATAGGTTTACAAAACAGTACTCGTTATATTACCTCTTAATCTCCAACCTGTGTTTATAGTATTGAATTTCAGGGTAAGAGAAAGTAGTGTGAGTGACACACCAAATTATTTCATTTAATATCACGAATAAAAAATCCTCCGTGAAATTGTTACAGTTGTGCCGTCATATATTCGGTTAAATTAAACTTTTTAAAATTTATTTACTTGCCTTAAAACACGAATAAAATTTTATTTTCTTTATTTCAGTGCATTGATCTAACAGCTATAATCTCAGTTTTGAGCATGACAGCCATGAAGCTTATGATTTTACTTTAGAGAAGATTATTATTATTAGTCTTCTTACAATATTTTACAATTATTTCATCATTTTAAAAGTAATACAAACAAATTTTCTAATTTTCAAAGAACATTGTAAATATTTTACAAAATTATTTATACTTTTATACAGCATCTAAATAATCACTTTTATCATAATCATTTTGATAATCTCTTTCAAATTTAAACCAGTAACCAGAGATATGAAATTGACCGTGAAAGGAAAACTCCATTTTAATGATGAGTTTTCGGTGTCTCGCCTCTCAAAGAGATTTTAAGTACGTGTGTTAAGTAATGCGTTATGTATTTATGTGATAGATATAAAATGGACGTGAGACATATAAATGGATAGTTAAAATTAGATTTAATTCATCTAACATTTAGAAAACCCATTTTTAACGAAAAATAAATATTTAATTTGAAAATATATTATTGGTTTGTTCAGAAAATTATTTCTTTTTTTCCTTTGAAAATGAAAGACTTAAATTGCATAAATATCTGTTATATTGTATAAATATTTTATTGAATTATACATTCTTTACTTTGATCAGTTTCTTTGCGATCTCACTAGTTGTTATTTGGCAGTTTTCATAAAACAATGCTTTATTTTGTCTTCATTAGCATAAACTGGTTTTCCAGAACGTAATGCATCTTCAATGACAAAATTGCCGGAACAATATTTGGTAAACCAATTTTGACACTGGCGTTCTTTAAATAACTTTTGTGTGTACGCATCGTATGCTTTTTTCCTTGTTTGAACAGTATGTTCGCCTTTTGGATAGCAAAAACAAAATATGCCGAAAATGCCGCTTCCGATTTTCTTTATTTGATAGGGCACCAATAAAAACCTATCGAGCAGAATAAAACGAACTTTTTCACAAGCAAGCTTTGCTATATCAGCTGTCACAATATATAATGGAAAAGCAGTTTAATTGTGAAGATAGTGTGAAAAAAAATTACAATTAAGTCCTCTGCTGAGAAAAACGAAATTATTTTCCGAACAACTCAATACAATTTGTTGTCTCCTGCATGTAGAATAACAAATTACTTTTAACTAAGTTAATTTTATTGAGTCTTAATTATTTAGAAACATGAAGCTATATATATATATATATATATATCATACGTGTTTTTTTATTCTCCTTACATTATTTTAATTCTTTCACTGAGACATATTCTTTCACTGACATCTAGAATCTAAATTGTGGTTCTAGAAAAAATAGTTACATTTCATTCTTATAAATTCTAGTCCCATTTTAAGGCGAGTTCTAGAAGCCCCTATTAGAATTCTAGAGCGTTTGCCTATATTATCAAGGTCAAATTTATTTAAAAATCTCTGCAAATAGATGTGAGTACAAGGGGCGAGATTTAGCAACTATAATCTTGGTGTATGACCTAATTCTAGAAAATTAAGCGAGAATTTCTCGCAATACAAAGGATTTAGAATATTCAGAATATTGTTTCACCATCTAGAAGTGTACAGACTAGAAATTCTCGATCATTTCTTCTATTCAGCTTGTTGGCGTGCCTTATACGCATAGCTCGGAAATCTATATTTCTAGCGTATGAATTTAGAAAATGACCACTTATTCGTTCTAGATGATGGCGGTATATATTTTTTTTCTCAGTGTTGTTTAATGCATAATGCAACAGAAGAAAATTGTATATGAAATCTATTTTTTCAGTTACTTAAGAGCAATTTCTAAAGATATAAGCAATAAAGATTTTACATATCCCCACATAATAATACTTACACTAAGAAAAAAAAATATACTGCCCTTCATCTAGAATGAACAAATGGTCATTTTCTAAATCCTTAAACTAGAAATATAGATTTCAAGGCTATGCGCAATAAGACACACCAATAAACTGAATAGACGAAATGATCGAGAATTTCTAATCTACACATTTCTAGATGGTGAAACAATATTCTGAATATTCTGAATCTTGTATTACGAGAAATTCTCGCTTGATTTTCTAGAATTGGGTCATAAACCAAGATTATAGCTGTTGAAACCCGCCTCTTGTATTCACATTTATTTGGAGATATTTTCAAACAGGTTTGTCCTCGATAGTATAAACAAACGCGCAAGAATTCTAATAGAGGTCTCTAGAATTTGCTTTCGAAGGGGAAAAGAAAATTTCTTATAAGAAATTTATAAGGATGACATGGAATTTTTTTTTTTCTAGAGCCACAATTTATATTCTAGATCTCAGTTATAGATTTTTTTCTCATTATATTGGCGTGCCTTATACTCACAGCTCGGAAATGTATATTTCTAGTTTAGGGATTTAGAAAAGGGCCACCTATTCGTTCTAGATGAAAGCAATATATATATATTTTTTCAGTGTAATGAGGATTTAGTAAGGTACATTTAGCGTACCATCGGTACATAGAGGTCGGAAAAGAAATCAAAACTTTTGAAAAATGTAAATTTATGTATTTTATACGTCTTTTATATTTTTACTAAGACTGATAGTAGTTTCTTGAAGTAACGGAGGAATTAATGATCATACACTTACGTGAAGATCGTGAAAAAGGAAAACAAAAAATAGCGACATTACTTTATAAAATCCTTTCTTGAACAAAATCGGCTGTGTGTAGTGTCTTGTGCCATGTAATGAGATAAAAAGGGGGGGGGGTATTATGCGTTCTATCCTCATAAATACCTTTGACATTTCTTCCATTAATTCGATGAATTTATATGCTTTTTAATCTTATATTATTTTAAAATACCATCAGCACTCTCAGAAATAAAATACTCAATTTTAATGATTCAGACATCCTCGGGCTTCGTTGTTTTTGACAACCATTTCGTCAAGCGATCACGTGATTTTTGAGGAAACGTGAACTCTCAAATATTTGACGAAACTGTTTACTCACAATAACACGTGCTAGCTTTCACTACCGCCATATTGGTTTTTTTGCTGTGTTCTTTGGACTTTACGTTACAATGACTTTTATTTGCCCGCCTGATGGTTCGGTCGGTAAGGCGCTGCCTTCTGGATTCCTACGTCCTGGGTTCGAATCGCGGTGCGTGCATGAATGTTTGTGATCATATGTCTACAATATATTGTGTGCTCTTATTTCTGTGAATTTCTGTAAAAATATGGACCAATCGAGACAAAAATCATTGTAACTATAGGTCTCAAAGCTGTCAAATAAATGTCCAAATGATTTTTATTTGTTTGCTCTGTTTTATTTATACTTTCATTAAATATAATTAGGATTTAATGTCTCAAGCAACGAACTTGCAAGGAATTTTATAATGCTATAATTTGTATTTTATTCTGTATCACGAAACTAGGATGAAAAAATGTATCTTTACTTTTGATGAAATTCGTATGTTCAAACAAGGGACGAAAGTAATTTTCTCAATTTGACGAAATATGAAGAAGAAAATATTTTTTTTATTTTTGACGAAATTCGTATTCTCAAATAGGTTACGAAACAAATTTCATCAATTTGACGAAATGTTCGCTTGGAGCATATCCCTAGAAACACTTTCGTCAAAATTGAAGAAATTTTCGTGAAATTTGAGTATCCATTTCTGAGAATGAGTAGATTAAAGATTACATTTTGATAGGTTTACCAATGAATCCAAAATATTTTACAATTTTTAAAGAACATCTAAATATTATACATTTTTTTTATAAACACTTAAATAATGACTTTTGTAGTAATCACTTTGAAATTCTCTCTCTAATTTAAGCCTGTAAGCTGAGATAGGAAATCGATCGTGAGTTGAAAATCCCATTTTAATGATGAGATTTCGGCATCTCACATTTCTAAGGGATTTTAAATAAGTGTGTTATGTACTTTGCTGAGCATTTATGCGAGATATATAAAATGGGTGTCAAATGGAAGTTGTTCGATTAGATTTGCTTTATATAACATTCAGAAAACTTATTTTGAAGATAGCGTCAGGATTGTTATAATTTCACGAATATTATTCATTTGTGAAACGTCTAGCACAACGAATTTAAATTCGGAGCAAGATGAAAATGATTTCCATTTTAAAGTTTTGCATAAGCAGTTAGTTCATTTTTAAAACTGGTAAATAATAATTTTATGTAATAAAATAATTCGTGTCATATTCCACTTTTATCTAATATAAGAAAAATATTTATCTCTTCAGGCTGAAGCCCGTATTTAGTTGGAAACTTCCACAATATAATCTCAACAACTTCTTCTGTATAACTCTATGCAATAGAGCCCCAAATCGTTTTACCACAAAAAATTATTCAGTACCGTTTCTTTCAATAAAGATTTTACATATACAGTTTCATGCACATTTAGACATTAGACTGTAAGATGAATCCAACTGGGACATCTCAAAGAGTAATTGCAATATCCTTGTTTGCTGATATGATATATATACCCAACTTATATCAGCACAGTTTCTCAAAATAAAAATCTCACGTATCAAGATTGGTAGACTTGCATCGTATAAAAACTGAATTATGGCCTTTCCAAAAACTGTTGGAAATGAAGCATAGGAGCGCCATCTACCAATGGGTATATTTCTAAGTATAATCAGCATATTTCTTTTCGAATAACCATTTATACTACCATGTTTTGTTCCCGATATTATATACATTAAGGGACAAAAAAAAAAAAAAAAAAAAAAAAAAAAAAAAGCCGCACTACAGAAAAGTTAACTTATACCTTTTGCGTTTGTAATAACTTAAAAACTAATGATTGAAACAAATAAAACTGTTATGTTTGTATAATACGAAAGTCATAACATGATACCTATGTAAACTTTTGATTTAGTAATTCGCTTTATTACACTCTACGAAGTAATTAATAAAAATCTACATAAAATTTTCTTTTTGAACGTAACATAATAAACATATACTTTGTATTCTATTGCGATTTAATATATGAAACAAACACGTTATATTTTAATGTATGAATAAAAACTATTTATTTGTTAGATCTAAACAATTACTTAATAAAAATACGCATTTTGCTGCATTGGAGAATTTCACCTTTATATGAAGCAACTGCTTTAATGTGCAATGACATAGTATTTTACAGTTTTTTAACATGAAGCTCAGAAATTTCACTGTACCAAGTACCATAAATAATTTATTCTAGTTCTTGCAAAGTTGTAGGCTTCAAATTTCGAATCCCCACCCTCTTTAATAGACTAAACATTTTCGAATGGGTTGAGATTAGGATTATTTTCAGGTCTAGTAAAAAAGAAATTATATGATATTCTTTGTGGGATTTAACTTTAAGTAAAAAAAGTTATGATAACTTACGAAATTATAGATGCTCCTGCGAATGGATAGGTAATTTTAACAATTTGAATCAAATAAACGTACCACAGGCGCCATGTAACAAGGTGCATTATCATCTTGAAATGCAGATTGAGGAAAAGTCTGAAATACCACCAAAATAGTCGGTCAGGCACTAATTTTTTAATGCCCGAGTTTTATTTCAGGTTAATTGATCCCTTGAACATAAAAATTTGTTTGACTCATTGAAAAATTCTTTCGTATCATAATGTACGAAGAACGTGTCACTGTTTTAAAAGTGTGATTTCCATTAAGTCAGACACATTTTCGTCATCAGACCTGCTTGTTTCCGTCAGCTCGAAATAAGTTAAAGTTGACTCATCAGAGAGAACCACTTCAGCTCAATAATTAACTAATCACTTTTGAAATTTTTTAACCCTCTGAAGTCTTGTTTCTTAATTCATTTCGTTAAGAATGGATTCTTTTCAGATATTCTGTCATTTAAACTTGCTTTGTTTAATCGTTGTTGCACTGTATTTAAATAAATTATGTTACTAAACACTTTTTCTGAATCCCTTCTACGTTTTAAATGTAATAAAACTCATTTTTTAAGCACTGGCTTTTTAACTTGTGGTCATCTCGATTGGATGAGCTGCGTGGCCGCCTAGAGACAAATTTCCTCTTTAAATAGCCAAAAAAATTTATATCTTGCTGAAAACCAGCTCACCAATATTTCGTTAACATTTAATCATTTTGGCCTCCCGCGTATTAAAATATTTTTTGATTTTCACTCCAAAATTAATATTTTTTGTGGTATTGTTAATTGTCTTATTCTTGCCATTTTTGAAATACTTTAAAACAGTTACAATTTTTCGAACAACTCATCTTGTTTTTAATACGTGGCTCAAACCTAAATTGTACCAATGAGCTAATTTAACCAAAATTGGTGTTTAGTTGGACCTTGATGTAAATTGGTACTGATTTGATTTGGCGATTAATCGCTCAACAGCTGTGATTCCATTTGTTTTTGTAAATTTTTAATATGGCAGTATAGGATAAAATTTTGTATAAATGAGAGTTATTTTTAAAGTACGGCTGCAAAATTAATACGAATTATTGATAATAGTAGTATTAAACAAGGAAAAATCTTGTAGTTGTAGGAACATGGCTTTCCTCCTTGCCTGGAGACGTACCCACCAGAGGGTGTACATTTTCAATACAGGCATCTTTAGAAACATCAATGAAATTTTAGTTTTTTTCTTTCTTCAAATGTTTTAATAATAATAAAAAAAAAAGAAACTAATTGTATTTTTACTTTCCGAACACTATAGTGAGGAAAGTATTGTAATCATGTCAAAAATCCGAATTCGAGATTTTGATGTTTCTATACGTTTCGAGGTCCAACGAGTCCGTTTTCACTATTTTTACGATGATGTATGTATGTGTGTGTGTATGTATGTGTGTATGTCTGTGAGTGAACACGCTAGCGTCTAAACGCGTTGTTCGAATAAGCTGAAAGTTGGTATGTATATTGTAAGTCACCATAGTACGAACCCTATAGATTTTGGTGAATCTAGCACTTATAGTTTTTTTACAGGGACACAAAGAAAAATTCTTTATCATTATGGCCAAGGGACCAAAATGTTAAAAGTGCGATAGCATCTAAACGCCTTATTCAATTGAGCAAAAACTTTATACACATATTATAGGTCACAGATACTCAATCTGTATAGATTTTGGAGAATCTAGCACTTATAGTTTTTTTACAGGGACACAAAGAAAAATTCTTTGCCAAATTTTTAAAAGTGTGATAGCGTCTAAACGCCTTATTAATCTCAGCAAAGAATTTGTACACATGTTATAGGTCACATTTGAACCAACTGTATAGATTTTGGTGAATCTAGCACTTACAGTTTTTTTACAGGGACACAAAGAAAAATTCTTAATCTTTATGGCCTATGAGACCAGCGATAGCATCTAAACGCCTTATTCAATTGAGCTGAAAATTTGTATGAATATTATAAATCACTGTTGCACTAACTATAAGCATTTTGGTGAATCTAGCATTTATAGATTTTTACAGGGACACAACGAAAAATTCTTTATCATTATGATCTTATGGGCTCAAAGTTCAGTAGCGTTAAATAAAACCTCGTGTGATATATGGAGAAAAATACTCAAACACTCTAGTATGGTTTTCTCTTTTTTGTTTGTTTAGCAACTCCTCTTTCTTTATTTTATCTACAAAACTGTTAGTTACTCAATGTTCGGAAAGTCGAGTGGAGTCACTCCAGATTTTTTTTTTATGTTGGCAAAATACACTGTAAAAAAAAAAAAAATCTGTATTACTACTAGAAAATCTCTAGGAAACTGGTATTCCATAAGATTTTCTAGTAATCAATGCTATTTCTTCTTTTGTTTTTGTTACATGTGGTTATTTAGCATGTTTTCTAAGAAATCTTTTGTAATGTTACACATACTTCTCTTGCAAATTCACCAAGATATCATTAGTTACTGTTACATGAGGTTATTTAGTATGTTTGCTAAGAAATATTTAGTAACGTTACAGAAACTTCTTTTGCAACTTCACTAAGATAGCATTAGTTACTGTTGCGTGTGGTTATTTAATATGTTTGCTTAGAAATCTTTAGTAACGTTACAGAAACTTCTCTTACAACTTCACTAAGATATCATTAGTTACCGTTACGGGCGGTTTTTTAGTATGTTTGCTAAGATATCTTTAGTAACGTAACACGTTCTTCTCTGCAAATTTACTAAAAAATGGTTAGTTACCATTACAGGTGGTTTTGTAGTGTGTTTCTTAATTTATCTTTAGTAATGTTGCTAATACTTCCCTTGTACATTCATTACGTAAATGTTAGAAAATATACTAAAAAATAACGTAATATATACTGCAACAATCTCTACCTTTTTGCCTACTTAAAATATTGCTTATGTTACAAAAATAATTTAATGAATATTAAATGTAATTATAAGCACACACACACATATATATAATGCATTGCTAAATATAACATTTAAATTTTTCTGTGAAATTTTTATTCTTGTAAAATATATTTAATATATTTAGATCTGTTTAAATTGACACTTACTTGAAAATTAGGAATAGGAAATCCTTTTAAATATAAATTTAAAACGCCTACACTTTAAAATTTTGTACATGCAAGAATTTGATTTTTTGTACATACAAGCATTTTATCAAACATAATTTAATAAATATTTTCATATCAAAGATTATAAAAGAACAAACTGATTTTTTAGAATTACATATTAAATGCAAGTTTAAAATAATCTAGGCTTTAAAATTTTCGTATTTGTAAATATTTTATTTTATCATAAAAAAAAATCTAATATATTATACTATATTATATTAAAGATATGATGTAGCAAACAAAAAATAAATTTTACACTTTATAAACATATCCAACTAATATACTACGGAATTTTTAAAGTTAAATTTAACCATTTTAAATAAAATTTAACACATAAAAACCATTGAAATAATTGAAAAATCTATTATATATTTTTATCTTTTCCTATATTTTGTAATTGTTTTTGAAGAACTTTGTTAATATTTATCTTATTTCTGAAAGAAATGCAGGATATGTCTATTTCTAGCAGATAGTTACAAAAAATTCTAAATATCTTACGAAATATACATATATTTAGAAGTAAAACAAGGGAAAAAAAGTTTTTAAAGCGCTTATTTAAAACTTGAAGCAATTTACATAATAAGATAATTTTATATTCAATTATCAATCATGAGGTGAGATATAGATATTTATTTTACAAGCAAAGTAAAAAAAGGGCTATTATTTCTAATAATAACTGCAAGAAAATTGATTTAATATGATTTTAAAATTTTATTTGTTAAAAAAAAAGTAAATAACATAAACATCTAAAAACTCTTTTGAAATTTTTATTTTCTTTCTGCTTATGCTGCTAGATTCATGAACTTTTTCAGTATTCATCTTGTTTTATTAAAAAAAAAAAAAAAAAAAAATCAGAAATACATATACAACACACAGATACAGAAATTTCTAAAAAAAAATTTCCTAAAAAGGACAAAAAAATAAGCTATGCTTTAACAAGTTAAAAATAAAACTAAAAGAAATAATCATCTGTTGAAAAAAAGCAATATTACAAAAATACAGAAAATGACCACTACTTTTTAAAAATTTTCAGATAACGCAGGCTAAAATGATATTCACCATTACTAAAAGTGAAATTTCAATTACTATAAAAAAAAAAAAAAAAGAAAAAACTAGATTTTAAAGCAATCGCTTATTTAAATTTTAAGCAATTTACATAATGAGATAATTTAACATTGAATTATCAATTATTATGTGTGATGTAGATATTTATTTTACAAGTGCTATTTTTGCCCTAATGATAACTGCAAGAAAATTGATTTAATATGAGTTTCAACTTTTATCTATTTAATAAAAATGCAATAATAGTATTAAAACATTTTAAAGCTACTTTGAAAATAGTTAATTTTTTATTTTTCTTCTGTATTATGCTGCTAGATTTCATGAAACGTATAAGTTTTTATCGTATTATTTTATTAAATATATATATATATATATGTTAGAAATACATATATAGCACATAGACACAGATATTTCTAAAAAAATTTCATAAACTGGGCAAAAACAGCTATGTCTTAACAAATTAAAAATAAAACTTAAATAAATAAACTTAAATAAATATTGTTTGTAATTTGATGCAAAATTTTTTACAGTGTAATAAATGTGTAGAAAATTATATAGAAGGATGTCTTGTGGTGGCCTTAAAATACTAGTTTCAATTATTACAACATTTACCATTCTTTAAAAATCAGTTTTCTGTGTGTCATATGTAATAAAGGAAATTGAACATTTTCCATTTATATATACCTGAATTCTATTTTATCTCTCTAATATAAATAAGCAGGATAATAAACAAAACTATACTTGAGATCAGTGTTGGGCATAATTGATTAAAAAGTAATTGAATTACAATTAAATTACAATTATAATTATTTTATTGTCAATCAATTAACAAGTAATTGGTTGCAAATAAATTAAATTATTTATTCAATTTATTTGTAATAATTCAATTTATTTGTAACCAATTACTTGTTAATCTATTCACAGTAAAATAATTGTAATTGTAATTTAATTGCAATTCAATTTTAATTCAATTAATTTTTAATCAATTATGCCCAACACTGCTTGAGATCACTTTAGGAAGAGGTATGCCTAAATCTTATCATTAAAACGAGATTCTCTACTCACAATCCATTTCATATATCAGCTTACAGGCTTTAAAGTTCACAACATATTTCCTTTTGAAGTTTGTGAAATAAATTTAAAAAAGGATTTTTAGACGCATCACTGATCATAAATATACAAATCCTAAAGTTAAAATGCTCAGATCATCTGTTTCGAATCTAAGTAATGCTGCCATCATTCACCAATAAAAATGTAGCATGAGTACAGCATGTACCTTGCCGCTTTCATGCTTTATTTTTTTCCTTATTATTTTCATGCCTGATTAAGAGTTACACTATTATTTCGATCGAAAATTTTCTTTTACGACTTTTCATAATTTAAAACTTTTGCTTAAAAGTTTCTTTTTTTCTTTTTCTTTTCTTTTTTCTTTCTTTCTTTTCTTTTTTTTTAAATATTTATATACATTACAAGGAAACGTAACTTAGATACGTTACTAATTAAATGCATATACATTACTACGAAAAATTTTAACTATTCTCAGAAATATTTTCATTATTTTTTAAAGATTAGCACCTAATTTTTACGACTCTTTACGGGAGAAACAAAGTGCTGCAATACAAGAAATAATTTTTCACTGATTTTCTTTTGGATCGATTTTTACGGGTTACTTCAGATTTGAATGCCTAACATACTCTAGTCTGCAAATTTACTTCATTATTATTAAATTATTTCCAGTTAAAACAGGCAGAGTAAATCAAAAACCTTTTAGACATTGAAATTTATATTTCTACGTAAGATCGGAAAAGAATTATTGAAAATTTTCAACAAACGTGCTTTTTTCTTTCTTAATTGCATGGTTTTATTACCCTACTAGGTTAAGGTATGTGCCTACATATGAAGCACTTTTTTAAAAATACATAACATTTTAATGAAACACGTACAAAACTATGAATTATATTATGAAACTACTCCCTCTCCAAATTAAAACGTGTTGATAGACTTATACAAACTATCTATATTTTTGAATTATTACAGTTCTCAAATTCCTTTGAAAATAGTTTTCTTAATATTATAATAAGTAAATATAATTAAACACCTTCCATTTATGTCTACACGACTTCCACTTTATCTCTCTTACATAAATACACAGTTGAATATATAATACATATACAGAAAATCCTTTGAGATTTGAGTTGCCGAAATCTCATCATTAAAATGGGATAGTCTAATTCACGATCGATTTTATATCTCAACTTACTGGTTTAAATTAGAGCTAGATTTTCAAAGTGATTACGATGAAGGGGATGACTTAGCTTCTTTATAAAAGTATACATAACTTTGTAAACTGTTTACAACGTTCTATAAATTCTATAAAATTTGTCGGGTTCATTTAAAAACCTATATTATTGTAACTGTTTTGAATAATAAGATTTTTTAATAAGTGTTGTATTTGAGAATAAATATATTGTTTTAGATACAACAAACAAAGAGATGCAGCAGAGTTGTAAAGTTCCTTAATTTATTCTGGAATACTTTTAATCCCGCCTCAGTTTCACACCACTTAACTTATAAAATAATTTTCTATAGTATATAGCTACGATAAAGTAAGAAAACAACATTCTTGTAATAAAAGTGGCATGAAAAAAAGGTAGAGCTAAAAATGTTCCGTAATAAATTAAGGAACTTGGTAACTCTGGATGCAGTTAAAATAAGGATTTTTCTTTTCTTTTAAAAACGAGTTTTCTTTCTTTCTTTCCTTTTTTTTTTTTTTTTTTTTTTTTTTAGTGTTACATGAAGTACCGTATTTTCCGGCGTATAACGCGTAGGTTTGTTAACCCTCACTTTCCTAAGATGGGATCATTTTGACCCCATTTTGAGGTTGAAATTTAGTTAAGCCCACCTCATTCAAAAAATGCGATAATTCGCCGGAGATAGCAAGCGTAACCAGTGGAATGTTGCAACTTCCAAACAATACAAAAAGGCGCGGTGCTAGGGATTTTCGCCAAACGTGCCAAGCCGCACCTGAAAGCAATTTTTCTGCAGTACCGCCTTGATCTTGGGAAAGCGAGGTTTAAATGTGTTATACACCAAAAATTTAAATTTGCAGTAAAAGCTATTTTTCAACAAGCTTCTGTTTCTTACAAATATAGTTTTATTTGTAAATTAAATTTTCTATTGTGTAACTCACTTATTTGACCTGCGTGTTATACACCGGAAAATACGGTAAATATAATTGAACACCATTCCTTTATGTCTATGTCACATTCATTTTATATTTCTTTCACATAGATACACAGCACCGTAAATAACACATATGCTTCAAATCCCTATGAGAAGAGATATGAAATCCCATAATTAAAATAGGATTTTATACTCGCGATCGATTTCGTATCTCAGTCTATTCGTTTAAGTTAGATAGAGATTATTAAAACGATTACGATGAAAGTAATGATTTAGCTGCTATATAAATGAATAAATAAATTTTGTAAAATATTGACAGCGTTCTTTAAATATTGCATAATTGGTCGGATATATTTTTAAAACTATCAAATAAGTTTAAAAATATTTTAAGGAGAATAAAACACATGCGTATAGATGCTTGAAGAAACTGCAGACCTTCATAACATCATTAGATTTACGAAGAAATTGTTTCTACGAAGGAATTGTTTTGTACAAAGCAAACAAAGTTTAGAAGCCTGCTTTGCGAATAGGGTTTTCTTCTTTAAATGTAACAGAAAACAATATATATTTTTTAAAAGCTTTCTATTATTATCATAAGAAGAAAGTTTTGGATTGGTAAAAAGTTTTGGATTGGTTTCTACATCCGTTTTTTCACGGATTTATGCGTTTTAAAAGGGACGAGATATGGCCATTTGTAGAAAAATGTATGGATAAATTAAATGTGACTGTGTTATTGTTATTATTATTATTATTGTGCTTTTGCCTCCATGGCAGTAGCACGTGTTTTTTTGCATCTGATGAAGAAAGGCTACGCCTTTTCGAAACCAGTTGTGCTGGCTTAAAATTTATGGTGTGTAAAGAAGTTTTAAAATCTATATATTTTTATTATTATTGTAAACATATTTTATTGCAAAGTTATAAAAATGATATGCAAATTTTTGAAATTGAAATTATTTTCTGCGGCTTAAAGTTTAAAAGATTTTTAGAATTTTTACAACCTAGCATTATTTATTAAATTATAACAATTTTTTGCTAAAAAAAAAAAAAAAAAAAAAAAAAAAAGAACTAGTTTTCATAGTTTTATGTACACTGTTAAAAATAATCCCGCAAGATTACGGGGGAAGCCTGGCATCAGAGCTTCCAGACAAAGCCCATAAAAACATGTTTTTTTACGGGCAGAATGTTTTTATACGGAAGCTCGTAAAAAATGTTTTTTATGGGCAGAATGTTTTTTACGGGCATGTGATATAATCTGAGGTCGTTATATACTTAATTTACGGTGTACGGGCTTTGTCTGGAATCTCTGCTGCCGAGATCTCTCCGTAATTCTACACATGAATTTTTTTTTTTTTTTTTTTTTTTTTTTTTTATAGTGTAAAGTAAAATTGACAGAACATATTTTACTCTTGCCTGGCTAACTTTATCTTTCTCATAGAAAATGCACAGTACAGTATACAATACATATGTTTAAATTCCTTTAAAAAATAATGATGCCAAAATCTCATTATTATAATGGGATTTCATACCTCAGATTACTGGTTTAAATGAGAGAGAGATTTTTAACATTTGCAATAAAGGTGACGATTTAGATCTTTATAAAAGCACAAATAATTTTGTAAAATGTTTGCAACATTCTTTAAAAAATGTAAAATTTCTCGGATTAATTTTTAAACTCACACACATATTCTCTAAACATTATAAGGAGAATAATAATCAGTAAAAGCGGCTTTTTTTTTTTTTTTTTTTTTTTTTCAAATAAAATTTTGGATTTACGAATAAATATCTTTCTTTTGCATTAATAAAAAACTAAGTATTGACCTCCCAAAATTTTCGACATTCATGTTTTGACGATTTTATACCTTATAAATTGTCCTGAATGCGTTTTGGTGATTTTTTTTATTTATTTATATCTGTGTATAATAAAAATTTGAGTAGCTTTAAATGAAGATATATTGCACAAAATGTAATGAAATTTTATCTTTAGTTAAACTTTGATAGAAATTTTCGTCTATCAAATCTTGGTGCATACCACTCAGCAGGTAGCACTGTTGTATCGTTTTATTATAATTTTTAATTTTGTAACATAGTCGTTCTTGGAAAATTTCATATACGAATATACGGAAATTCGTATACGAAATTTTCGTATACACAATGATAATTTTTTACCCAATAATTGTAGAATAAAAAAATGTTTTAATTATAGTAATAATAAACCAGGTTAACATTCTTATATATGCAGGCCTCGTAGAGTTCTTAAAATTTTGCACTAATTTTTTTATATTGTCACCACTAATTTAAAATAGTACTTTTTTATTTATTGTTTATATATGTTTTAGCATTAAATCAATCAATTTTTTTTTTTTTTTTTTATTTTATTGATGGCAGTGGTGACAATGCAATAAAACGTAGGTGAAATTTTAAGAGCGCTGCAAGGCCTGTATATAAGTATGTAGGAGCATTTGGGGTTTACTTTTAGTTATGGGAATTTTTCATAGTACCTCGCCAATATCTTTAAATCGAATAATAGTTAATACAATATTTTAATTTCCGAAACCTCAGTGGTAGCCTCAGTGGTAGAGTAAAAACGTTTTTGTGTTCTGTGGGCCTCTGGGTCTGTTAGTTTGTATGTCTGCTTTGATTAATATAGAAAATGTTATTATTAATACAGAAAAGATTGAATTTAGATAACTAAAAATGAATAATATTTTATATTTAATACTTAAAATACTGAGAAAAATTCGATTCTGCTTTTGAAAAAAATGTTAGAGGGAAGTAGAAAGACATAATGTATTGGCCATAGTAGAATAAAAAAGTGTATTTTATTAGTTTAACAAACTGGTATGTATAAAATATATATAATATTTAAAATAACATTTCTTTGTAACTAAATAACATTTCTAAAGTTCAATATTTTCAAATAACGTAAAGAGTGTAGTTTTAAAATTTAACGGAAATTTGAGTATGAATAATGGTATTTATTAGCCTTACGATTACTAACCCAACTTTTATAATTCATTCACGAGCATTTTTAGTCCCGCCTTCTTTTCGCACCAGAAATTTTGTACATTATTTCTCTTTAATATGTGACAACGATTAAATAAGAAGAAAATCATTTTTGAAAGTTTCTGGTGTGAAAAAGAGGCGGGGCTAAAAATGCTCGTGAATAAATTATAAAAGTTGGGAACTCTGATCAGAACGGCCGTGGTATGATGTACAGTGGCCGCGTTTGCAACACATGGAACTTACAATCAAGATTAACAAAAACATTGCTTTATTCTAAATTTTAAATATGGTTAAAATATTCCCAAGACCTAAGTGCATGAGGAATTATTTTCAGAACTATTATTATTATTATTATTTTAATGTGCTTTAGACACTCAGGAAAAATGGGATATGAGATATAGATGTAACTATGGAATAACCTCTTGAGACCCGAGAAAAAACTAAACATCGTTTTAAAAAAATCTAGTATTATTTTGATTAAATTTCAATATTAAAAAAGAAAAAAAGAGAGAAAAAAATACTTTTCAAAAATTTTAAACAACTTAATTTAAGAAATTTTGTTCACAATTAGCTAAATTGCAAACAAAATATTTTCAACAAAACACAATCTAAAATTCTTAAAATTACCTCAAACAAAATAATTATACATCTTTTAATATAAATTGAAGTCTAAAACATTCAAAAATGTTATTTATTTTATTAAAAAACATAAAGATATATTTTTCTTTACTTTTCTCTTTATCGACAAATCGATGTGTTTTGCTTTTACACCGATTAAAGCTACGACAAAGTTGATCATTTCACAATTTAGTACTGCAATCTCTTGAAAAACTTTTAGAATAGTCTTTTTCCAATTGAATATCATGAATTTGAATGCTAGTAAACATAATCCATTCATTTTACAGACATTTTGCGAAAGTACCCAATTGCATAGCTGCCAATATTTTAATTTATTCCGGAGTAATTTTAGCCCCGTCTCTATTTCATACCACTCTTTTTTTTAAAGTAATTTTTTCTTATTTTATCGAAGTTATGTATTGAAGAAAATTTTTCTATAAATAAAGTGGTGCGAAATAAAGGCGGAAATAAATACTCCGGAATAAATTAAAATATCGGCAGCTATGCAATTGGTATTACTTGCCAACCATCTCATTAATAACCGTACAGTTGTTAACGCCCCTTTTCTCACACAAGTATATTTTTAGAGTAATTCTCTCCAATTGTTGTTACGATTAAATAAGACTAAAATTACTCTAAAAAAATATTGGTGTGAAAAAAAAGGCGGGTACTAAAAATTGTACGGTTCATAATGAGATAGATGGTTGGCATGTTGGCAAGTATGAATTGGGTACCAAGGGATCCAAGAGGATAACATAGCTCCCCGCGATTTTTAAGTCTATCACATTTATTTTCTACGATTAAACAAACTCAAAATTATTTATAATATGAAAAAAATCTAGAATGAAGTCGCTCGAAAAAGACAGGAGAGTTTCTAGCTTTATTAAATTATTATGGGGTATAATATTCAATTTTCTAACAGTTAATTGAAAAAAAAAAAATAATAATGATAATTTTAAATTTACAGCAACATATATGAGTGAAATAAAAGCTTTAATTTTAATGGATAACTTGAAAAGTACAATAAATCTCTTTAAATAAATCATTGACTTGAATCTTTCTCTAAAATCCCAAATTTCAAGAAAGATATCAAATGAGTAATAAACTTTGTGCGCTTAGAGCGTACGTCGAGCGAGTTTTATGAGCTAATGCGATAGAAATAAATCTTTTTATGTCCATTTTAGAGGATTTAAAGATCAAAAAGTGGCAATATGTCATTCTATATTACTTTTGTTGAAGTCAAAGAACAATTAGAAAGAAAAATTCTTTTATACTGTAAAAACGAAAATTATATATCATATTTTAGAATAAAATTTGATAGTATTTTCTTCTTTTAAAGCCTGCTTAAACAAATATATATATATATATATATATATATATATATATATATATATATATATATATATACTTGCAAAAATAAAGTAAATTAAAATAAATAAATAAAATTATCAGTGTTTTTGAACATAAAACGTATTGATTAAACTTGCACATATATATTTATTTAATATAAAATAGATTTAGAACTAAAAATCAGTTTCGTGTAATGGAATATTAAAATAGTAGCAAACCCGTGCTAAATTTTCACACATTATTTCTTTTCTTATTTACCTTTAAAATTTGAAACTCATAAATATTATACCAATTTCACAACCCAATTAAAATTTTAATTTACCAGAAGCCAAATTATTATTAAAGCCAAATTAATATCGTACAATAGTCAAACCAAAATCATTCAAAGAAAGGTTTCCAAATAAAATTCATGGTTCACGCCCCAATTTTCATACTTCCACAGGCAGTACAGTTTTAATATAGGACTCCCACGTAAGGCTCCTATATATACGAGCTGGCGCATCAGGCATTTTGTTGCCTTAGGGTTGCCACATGTACCCAGCGCGTTTCTCTGATAAATAAACGACAAACATTTTTTTATCGTCATACGTTACTTTAAAGTAACTTGTTTTATTATATTTCATAATTTTAGCTAAGTAAACTATGATATGGAAGTTTGTTTAGCGATAAACTGCTATAATCATTCAAGACGTGAATATAAAGTGTTCACAGGCCTTCTATTACTGTGTATCTGAGTTTTGGCGACATTTTGTGAAAGAAATAGAAACCGCCCTAACAACACATCTTACCCCAGTACATCCATAGGATATCCTCAGACTAAAATGACATCCTGAGAATGTACTGTGAAAAAAATGTGTTTTTAGGAATATTATTGTTGCTCTTTGCTCTTATCTCGACCGGATTAGCTTCAGATCAAGATTTCTTAAAATCATTAGAGAAGCGATAAGGACGCCAAGCAGGAATGCTGTTCTCTTCGTAGGCAAAAAAATGGCGGCGATGCGCCGGCCTATTATTTTATTTAGGGGCTCTACTCGTTGTTTTGAAGAAGCAGCTGTTAAAAATACATTTTCCCGTAAAATAATCTCATCAGACAAATGTCGTAATTTTTTCTTATTGGTTCATTGAGCTAAGTCCGCGTGCTTAAATATTGTCATAAATATTATTTTTATCCTCGCGTATTATATTAATTACACCACTATCGTATCGTTTCTACAAAAAATAATTGAATTTGGTCCACGTTAGAGAAATATTTTATAGACAGTACTGATCGAATTTCTCTTTTAAACGATTTCTCTTTTTTTCTGCTTTTACACATGTATCTAAGAATATATAAATTCTTAAGTGCTTTAGAATTTATAAACAAATACAAAACACTTTCAACAAATTAAATTGAAATTTACGAGTATAATAATGAAATATATATATTTTTTTAACTCAGCTTAATTTGTTTATTTAAACAAATAATTTATTTAAACACAACTTTATTTAAACAAATCGTACAATTACTCTTGCAATTTTTTAGTTCTTATGCATCAAGGGAGAAAAGGTTTACGATCTATATAATCATTTCTATAATATGGACCAGTTACGATTAAATGTCGTCGAAATGATACGATAGTGACACAATTAATAAAAGGCGCGAGTATAAAATAAATAATATTTGTACATGGACAATATTTAAGTACGCGGACGTAGTTCAATTATACAATCAGAAAAATGCTAACATATGTCTGATGAAATCATTTTATTGAAAAATGTATTCTTAAACATTGCATGTTTGCAATCTTTGCAAGTATCATTTCACACCCAGCAATATTTAGATCGCAATATTGAGCACGAAATAATAAAAAGTATAATCAAAATAGGTACAGTCGAACCTCGTTACATAAATCTCAAGGGGATAAAAAATTGTTCATGTTATCAGTAGTTCATGCTATCAGTAACTAATCTTTATATAACTAAACTGATCTTCATTTTGACGGAGATTGGGGAAGCAGTTCATGTTAAAAGTAAGTCACGTTAACGAGGTCCGACTGTACTAGGTTTTCTTCGAACAAGAAATTATGCCAAAATAATTAAAAAGACATTGCGAAAATGGCGACAGAAATTTACAAGTTGACATGGAGGTCTTATACTAAAGCTGTGCTGCTTAGGGAAGTACGAAAACTGGACATTTCTTCGAACATGAATTTTATTTTGAAACCTTTCTTTGAATGATTTTGGTTTCCCTATTGCGCAATATTAATAAGGTTCAAAAAATAATTTGGCTTATGATGAATTAAAACTTAAACTGGGTGGTGAAATTGGTATAAGATATATGAGTTTCAAATTTTAGAGATGACTTAGAATAGAATTAATGCACGAAATTTCGCAGGGGTTACATGCTTTAAATATTGAAGGTTACATTACATTAAAGGTTTACATGGGTTTCGAAGTCTAAATAATCTATTTTGAAAAAACTTTTAAAACCCAAATTTTTAATGTATCATATCACATAAATCTTTTCGAAGTTTTGATTTTGCAAAATTTTTTGTATTAAGGTGAAATGTATCATTTCACTTTATTGGTCATTAGTTATTGCTCTGGTTGTACCATCTATCGGTCATTGCAAACGTAAATATGCATATATATATATATATATATATATACTATATGTATATATATATAATTTTTTTTGTGAATAACTGCATAATTGTTTTAGAATTATAAAAATATGCATACAATGTTGCTCTCTGCAAACAATTTTTTAATTTTGATTTTTAAAAAATATTTTAAATATGTTTGCGTTCTACTTTGTAAATTTATCGATGAGTTAATTTTTATAAAACATTTTTATGTTTAAATACTAAATTTTTGCCTTAAATTTCAGCATTCGAACATAAAAAAAGGCTTCTTAAAAAACTCTTCAAAAATTCTTAGGATACTGTGTAGTCAACGAAAAATTTTCTTTTATCAATTGACATCTTTTCCACTAATTATCTGCAAAAATTAACACACCGGGGTATCGAACACTCGTCCACCACATTACTAACATGGCGCTCTAACCACTTGAGCCACGGAGAGACAAATGAAAAAGCTTATATTTACCTTAAAATGGAGGCGCATTTTTTATTAGCTTGAGATTCACAAACATACCGTAGTGAATGACAGTAAGTACATAAGAATTTGGGGAAAAGCATATTCTCTCTCTTCCTCTTTTAATATTAAAAAATAAAATATTTTATTAAAAATTTCGCTGAAGATTTTGTTGGTCAAGAAGACGCTGCTGAACGTAGCTGGGACCCGAAGCGAGGTTTTGAGCAATTTTAATGGATTTTATTTTTATATTTTGTTTATAAAGCGATATAAAAATAATGATTCTGTTTTTTAATACATTTAAATATAATGACCAGCGAAGCGGGTAAAGTAGTCTAGTCTCTAGATATAATTTAAATAATTACAGAAAGTACAAATTATATATCAATTAATATGAAAACGACAACCGAATGAAATAAGTATTCTTAATTGTCACTAAACGTCGTACTATGCATTACCCAGGGATGACTTCAGAGCCCCAAACGAGAGAAAGAAGAAAAGCGATAAGACAGGAAATTAAAAGATTTATTTGCTATTCGGCCGATTTAATTTTAATGGAGATAAATTTGCTTGTAAATAATTTTCTGACATCTAATTAATTTTATTTCTCAAAAAGATTGTAAGATAGAATAGAAATAGCAAAAACATTATTTCAATGTATAATGTATTGCAAAACGAAACAATGGATTATTTATGCATTTAAGAAATATTAGTTTTATAATTATTTTAAACTAGTTGTAATTATGTCAATTAAAGTTTACTAAAAATAATTGTATAATTGTTATTGTTTAATTATTCTGTTTTACATTTGTGAGCATCGGATTAGCCTGATTTTCAAAACTATAATTAAATAAATTAACATTAAATAAAAAGGGATCAGTCTATTTAAAAAAAAAAAAAAAAATAGTATGTTGTGGTCACCACAAGAGTTTCTTCTATATTTTCCCATACAAATTCACTCAGTAACAATATTAAAAAAAAAAAAAAAAAAAAAAAAAAAAAATCCCTGTTTTTTTTCGTTAAAAGTAAAACAAAATCGATAACTTTGTTTTAAATTATCTTAGATTTATAGTTCAACCATTGTTTTTAAAGGTATTGACGAGACCTTTCGAAAGATAGTCATCTTGAAACTTCCCCCCCCCCCCCGGGTCCCTCCAGGGGGAAACCGATGCCCCACATGCACAAAATATTTTTCCTACTTAACTACTGCTATTATCAATAATTCATATTAATTTTACAATCAGAAGTTTAAAATAAGTCTCATTATGCACATTTATACGAAATTTTGTTCTATACTTCCATGTTAAAAGTTTACAAAAAAAAAAAAAAAAAAAATACGTTCACAGCGCCACCTATTGAGCGATTGATCCCAAAATCTAATCAGCACCAGTTTATGTTAGGGTGCAACTAAATACCAAGTTTGGTTAAATTTTATTCATTGGTTCGTGAGCTACAGTGTCCACAAAAATCGTGATACACACAGACAGATAGATAGACAGACAGACAGACATACAGACAGACATTTTCTAAAAACTACCAATTCGTGTTCAGGACATCCCAAAACGTATAAATCCATGAAAAAATGGAGGTCGAAAATTTTCACGAATCCAATACTTTCTCTATATTACATATAGAAGAAAGTAAAAAAAAAAAAAAAAAAAATTATAATCAACAATGGATTTCATTTATAGAAGTAATGGAAAAACAGAAAAGATTATGGAAGATAATCAAATTGATAATTATTTTTGATTTTAATAAAAAAAATCATAAGTATCATTAAATAACTGTATGAATGAATGAATTATATTTAAATCAAACGATTCTGAACAAAGCACGAAAGAGCGATTTGATTCAACTATGCCAAGAATGTTGGATAAACCTACCAGGAAAAGTAACTACTTCGTTGACGTTCGAAGGGATAAAAGGATGGAAAATGAATAGGAAAACTACAACGAAGAATTTATAAAAAAGCAGCTTTAATCGCACAACATTGTCAAACAGCAAAGAGCAGGGAAAAAAAAAAAAAAAAAAGAGTAGGAGGAAAGTAAAATTACAGAAAATTAACTTATTAGGGGGACCGAATATATAGATATTCGTTTAATTTGGTTTTTTACAGTCTATAGATGTTTAAACTCTACTTAATTTAAAATACCAATACTGAAAGAAACTACACGGCACAACCTGAAGTACACCTCCATGAATTTTCAAGCATTATCGTACTCTAATCTAGTTCTTTTGTGTAGCCCTGTGAATGAACAGTGAATCATTTTTATACCATGTTCTACACGATACATGTTTTTACACATATAATATATATATATATATATATATATATATATACATGTTTCATTTGGTTTAGTGCAGTCTATAGATGTTTAAACTCTATTTACCTTTAATTTCTCCCATAGACATAATGTATTTGAATTCTCTTGAGTGTCCCTGTACACGAACCATTTGCTTGATCCCAACGAAAGGTTTAGTGTTGCATATCTTACACCTTATATCATGCACATTTAAAATTCCAAGTTTGGACTTTCTTCTATAATTTGTTTTTGAGAAATACTGATAACAGACACATAGACACACAGACAAACCGCTAAAAACATGACTTTTGGATTGAGAGCACCTTAAAACGTGTAAATGTAACAAAAACCCAATTTCGAAAATTTGACCCAAATACAATACTTTCTCTACCTTATGGGTAAGAGAAAGTAAGAAAAAAAATATCTCTATGACAGATACATTACCGTCAAATTTTTAGTTTGATTATTATCAGTGTTTTTGTGATTTTACGATTTTTTAATGCAATTTCTAAGCTCCGCATGAAGAAATAATGTTATAAATCAACTCAGATTATTATTGAAATCGCCCATCCTTAGACTGCCCTCCTCGTGCATAGATATGTTTTTCTTATTCTCAACTTGCCTTTTAATTGAATGGGTAAGTGTACTGCGGCTTAAAAAACCATAAAAAAAAAAAAGAAGTGTTTACAATCTCTACTATTTAAAAAAGGCACTAACACCAAATATATTAGAAAATAAATTAGAATAAGTAAGAATGTCGAAATTCGAGGATGGTAGTAGAAGGAATATTTCAATTGTCCTTTTGAGTCTAATATTAGCTTTTAAATTTGCTAAAAGGAATCTTGACCCACCGCATACGGTGCCCGTGATTTCGACGGGCAAAAGAACTTTTTACATTAAATTTCATTTAGACCACAATTTCTGAAATACTATTTTTTACAGATAAATTATTGAAAAATATTATCCCACTAAATTACATTTTCACCATTAATTGTAAAATGCAATGTTTGATATTTATAAATCCTGAAAACTAATTTAACATGTTTTTATTTAAAAATAGTGGTATTAAAAAATAAGACTATTTGCAACCTTTGTATGTAAACACAGTACATTTGGAAAACACAAAGTGGTCGACATAAAAGAGGCCACTGAGAAAAAAGAAGGCGCGGCCTTCGTAAAAATAAACTAATATTATGCTCTAGCATTTCATTACGCGGCCAGAATAACATAAGGACAGCCAGATCTTATATTAAGCTAGATTAGATTTAGCTAGAGTAGCTAAAAGGCGGAAACTACGAACCCTGCTGTACTTCTATATTTTTGAATAGATCTCTTACGCAATTCTAATTCTGTTCTCAAGCCACGCCCTTTTAAGAAGCATTTTCTAGTAAGAAAAATTATTCCATGAGAACCGGAAAAATTAGGAAGTTTTATATGCGGATCACCAAATATCTGGAAAATATGTTCGAGTTGTTGGTTTACCCGTGCGAAAAAGACTTCGAGAGCAAACGGTTAATAATCTTAGAATTTATTTCTATTAGAGATTTATTTTTCCTTTTCTTTAACTAAAAAGTTCATCGTTATTTTCGGTATTAATAAGCCTACATAGATATTAAAGTAATGTATTAATAATTTTCTTAATATAAAAGTATTTAATAATAGGATTTATCTCCAAAAATTTGAGTATGTAACACAGGATTTTATGTTCTGCCAAACTAACATATTTATGGAGATCTAGATCTTTGATAAAGTTATTCACAATATTATAAAGGCAATGTGCTCGATGATGAGGGGTGTAGAGGTTAAGACTAATTGACTACGAAAGGGTCTTATGTCAGGGTAGAGTGCTCTTAGTGGCCGTCTTTCTAAGGTGTTCTAGCCCGTATTCGCAAGAGTTTGGGAGAAAGCCATAGAAAACTTCAAAAGCCTCGACAGAAGTGCATGATATGGTATCGGATCCAGCCCTTCCAGTCTACCAATTTTCATAACGTAACCTCTCGGTCACTGGTGTAACCTGACAACATGCGCTAAGATGGTTTAAATTACACTGCTGTGGAAAAAAAAAATTGAGATCTGATACCATTCTGATTCTTATGTAAAATGACTTCCTGAATCCGAATATGACTTCCATTTTGCCCAGTCACCCACCGTTTCCTAGATACACCACCCTCTCCATCAATTTCTTTTCCCTGTTCAATAATTTTATGACCATGAATTTGGTTTGAAGAATGAAAAATAATTAATTTAACACCTAAAAACAAAAATATATAATGCTCAAAAAATAACAGTAATAACAGATATAAAAAATATAAGATATGTAATGCATAATTTCAGTGGTAACCCCCCCCCCCCCGCAAAAAAAAAAAAAAATCCCTTGTCACAAATGTCCGTGCTTTAGAATTTTCACCGAAAAATGATAAAAATAGGGGGCGAATCCCCCCAAAAAAACGGTGGGTGATAGGGCGAAATGGGCGTCATATTCGGAGGTCAGGAGGTCATTTTACATAAGAATGAAATGGTGTCAGAGGCCATTTGCATGCCGAGCAGTGCTATTTGTAACGTTGATTTACGAGTATAATGTTTCGAAAAAATATTAAATTTGGTTAATTAAATTAAGAATTAATCGACTAAAAAAGCTTAACCTTGTAAAATCTTATAATTCATAATTTTAAATACTTTTTATGCCTATTTTGTTTATATAAATTATTTTTTTGTTTAAATAACGGATCAACGGTCGCTTTTTTATAAACAAAATTATAATATTTTTGTCTGACATGTAAAAATATTAAAATATCGTTCAGTATAAATAGCTCAATTTGTACTGCACTTTTACACAGACAGAGTTTTGAAAAAGGTATATTTTATCATGTTTTTTTTTTTTTTTTCCTTCTCAATTATCGTAATAGCAATTTTACATTAAAGATCTATTAACACAGATAAATTGCAATAAAACGTTATGCAAATTTAGATACTAATTTTGCAATAAATATACCATTCTCTCTTTAAAGTAATAAATTTATTTGCATAAAATTGAATATTTTTATAAAGAAATCAGTAACTTGAGTATTTTCATTAAAACGCAACATATAGCAAAGAAATGAGATACATATTTAAGTTAATGGCTTTCAATTAACGTTAACGTTTTTAATGTATGTTATTATAATTGAATGTCATTTTTATTAACTCCAATGTTAAAATATTTTGTTTATTTTCCTTACATTCACTTAATTTAAATATTTAGCCTTTCTAAAATTAAATATGCTATGTTAATTTTTTTTTTTTTTTTTTACTGCAGCTATAATTCCGTTTATGAAACCTTACCCTTTATCACGCAAGTTTATTTTTATTATATATATATATATATATTTTAAATTTACAATAAAGCGTTTATTCCAGATTTAATTAATTAACATTTGTTTTTCTAGATTCGTGTTTTCATAATTATTCTTATGAGATTCTAGCAGCTTGAGTTCCAATTTTTTGTTTTGTTTTTGGTGAGGAAGAAAATGGCATTTTCCTTTTTTGTTATGAACATTTTCCCTTCCCATTTTCTTTTTTAATTAGCAATTCCGTTTTGAAATGATAACTTTTAAATTTGCCCATATGTAAGTTCAAAAGTATATGGAAATTAGAGAAAAATAACTTATCAAAATAACATAAATCTTAAAACTACGTAGTGAATTAATTTCAAAGCTGCCATAGGCAAAATTTTTACTTTTCGAACACTATAGTGAGGAAAGTATTGTAATCATGTAAAAAATCCGAATTTGAGATTTTGATGTTTCTATACATTTCGAGGTCCCTTGAGTCCGTTTTCACTATTTTTACGATGATGTATGTATGTGTGTGGGTATGTATGTGTGTATGTATGTGTGTGTCCATGTCTGTGAGTGAACATGCTAACGTCTAAACGCTTTGTTCGAATAAGCTGAAAAATGGTACGTATATTGTAAGTCACCATAGTACGAACCCTATTGATTTTGGTGAATCTAGCACTTATAGCACTTATAGTGAATATAGCACTAAAGTTAGACTAACTTTCTAACTTTCCTAAATTCTTATTGGCCACTCTCCTCACCTTTCCCGTAATCCTATTGGTTGAACTAAATCCGGCCCCTTTCCTATATATACGAGCACCTCTCTTGATTCAGAATCCATATTTGCACTGAAGACGGTACGCTATAGGCTACCGAAACAGCTGTATGTATTTCCAATATTTTTCTTTGGCGTTTCTGACGTAGTAGTTTATTCGGGTTTTAATATTCCAACGCCAAGTCTCCTGTTATCATTATAAATCACTGTTGCACTAACTATAAGCATTTTGGTGAATCTAGCATTTATAGGTTTTTACAGGGATACAGCGAAAAATTCTTTATTATTATGATCGATGGGCTCAAAGTTCAGTAGCTTTAAATAAAACATCGTGTCATATATGGAGGAAAATACTCAGACACTCTATTATGGTTTTCTCTCTTTTGTTTGTTTAACAACTGCTCTTTCTTTACTTTATCTACAAAACTGTTAATTACTTAATGTTCGGAAAGTCGAGTGGATTCACTCCAGATTTTTTTTTCTACCAATATTTCCATAAAATAAAAATTATAATTTATTTATTTATTTATTAATTTACAAACTACTTATTCACCTGCGTAAATATTTTATAAATTTTATTTTTTAGTGGAATAGTAGTACGAAAAGAACAAAAAAAAGAAAAGAAAGAAAGAAGGAATAAAAGTCGCCTGGAGTAGCCCTGTAATTTGCATTAAAAAAATAGCATTCTTAAAAAAAAAAAAAAAAAAAAAAAAAACATAATCTTAACTTTTAAAGACATGCAGAAAATATGTTATCTAAAGAATTTTTAATAAACTTACGTTAATATTGCCGCTATATATTAAATGAGTTGTGCATAATTGTTTTTAAAGAGATTGATTGAAAATACAATGTTCATTAAACATACAAAACCTGATTTTTTTTTTTTTTTTCGCCTGCAACAAATATATATGATGACATTAATGATCAGCAGTTACTGAAAAAAAAAAAAAAAATCATAGCCAAATATATACTTGTCAACATTCTAATTAGTATATTCTGTAAAATTTTTTGTCCGTCCTTTTATTACACACCAGTCTTTTTATAGAGCATTTTTCTTCTTATTTAATCGCAATTACATTTAGAGAAAGTTTTCTTAAATATTAAGTTTCGTCGAAAACGGGACAGTACTGACAATATTACAGAATATTAATTAGGAATGAAAATATTGTACTACGAAATTAATTGTGAAACATTTATAATGTGGAACATTCATAAAAACACGAATTTCTAATACGTAAACTACAGTAATACAGGAGCTAATATAATTCTGCAATATAAACCACCCTTCCTGTGATAAAATTCTTTTTTTACATAGGTGCAAAGTTATACAGTTTTTTAATACCACTATTTCTTTGCAAAGAAAAAAAAAATACATTTAATCGTAGAAAGTGTTGAAAAGTTACTAAACATTTTTATTAAAAATATCCGGTACCAAAAAAAAAAAAAAAAAAAAAAAAAAAGTACCAGTTGGCAGTTATGTTTTTATTTTATGTTCTAAAGCCCTGCTGCATCAGCTACAGGCCACATGACAATGGCATTTATGGTTTTCAATATATCCAGCCTTTTGCGAGATTATACTTTAAAATAAGAATCCAAGTATACATGCCGTTCTCTTAAATGACTAAATTTGTCAGGATGGTTTAACGTTAACCTTTTGGTTTGACGTGCCGAAAAATGAAAACTGTATACATCACCCAAGCAATAACGAGGAATACAAAACTCAACAAATTTATTCTAAATTTTAATAAGGGAGAAGACGATCCCAATATATTAATATTAAGTTATAATGCGTGCCACAAATGAATGTATGAAACACGTATGTGCCCTAAAACAGTTAACGACAATTGACAGTTAATTGCACAAACAGTATACCTCTTAGCTTGAAGTAACTTGCTTGTAGAAAAGCACACATCAATTTATAAAGCAAGCCGCCGCATACCAAAAGCTGCCGCAGAGCTCTACCCAAACTATCTGAAATTAAACATCCCCAAACTCAAATCCGGGAACCAATTCCTAACTGATCTCGCTGGAAGAAACTTTCTTATCTTGAAAATCTCGCTTCTTAATTAGGTCATTACTGGAGTGTCACTTTAAATATCTGCTATAACAAAGTTTCTTAAAAATATCTCCTGATTCAACCACACGGAAACTTCACCAAAATATAGACTTCATAACTCCCATTGTAACTACCAGAGCAAGTTTATCCAATTTCAACTAATATCTTGCTTCAACTGATAAAAAATCATCCAAACCAAGTAAATCAATTTCAAAATTTCGCAACGTTTGAGATTCTTTCGAAATACAACTCTCCTCTCACGAAAAACAAAATTTTCTTGAAGACTTACGACGGGTATTAAAGAAACTCTCAAGTTTTAAATTAACAATACAGGTAGACAAACAGATAGAAAGAGAAACAGATAGACTGATTCCAATCATAATTACTCTTAAACATTGCTAGAAAATGCATAGCTGAACTGCGCGAAATTTATTATAAAAAAACTTCAAATGTAAATTATAAGTGATGCGTCAACTATATTAAGTAAGAGATCTAAAATGGCGCAACTGAAGTTTGCAAAGGAATATGCTGATTAGCGAGCATAAAGAACTAAATAATGTTTTTTTCAAAAAAAAAAAAAAGAAAATCTCGATTGGCCAGACGGTTGTAGATAATACTGGCATGATCTTTGGAGTGAACAATCTTTTTCACAAAGTATGAGTTTGGTGGCGACTCCGTAATGATTTGAGGCTTTTTAAATGCTAATGGAACAATACTAATCGCTTATCTGGAAAAAAAAGAAAAAAAAAAAGACAAATTCGAAAGTCTATTAAGATAAAATTTGGGAAAATTTATTGCCAGAGGTACCTTTGATAATATCTAGTGAGTACATATTTCAGCAGGACAATATATTCACAATTCAAGTTCTTGAAAGTTTTGGTTCCAAGGTAATCATATCTAATTGTATGAGTAGTCCATCAAGAAGTCTTATCTTGAACCCAACAGAAAATTTATAGAGCTTTCTGGTGCAGGATGTGTCTAAAAATGATAAAACTTACAAGAGAAAAAATGACCATTGAAAAAGCTGGAGAAGACATTCTGAAAAAAAAAAAAAAACTTTTTAAATTCAATGATCTCGAAAATGATTAAATTAATTGAAAAGAAAGACACGTTTCTGGAGTATTAGCAGTTTGTTACATAACATCTTATTTGGCCTAATATTTCTTCCAGCTTTCTACATGAATAACGGAAACAAATAAAGTTTGATATACGATATAGTTTAAGGCTTCGTAATATTTTTATATAGGTAATTGAAATTAGCTTTTTTTAGTGCTAGAGGCCTATTTCAGTCGGTACAGTTGTCGAATTTTTATAATACACTCTTAATTAGTCCTAAGGGTCTATTTCAGTCGGTTTATTGAATGGGGATTTATTGAATGAAGTGCCCCCAAGGCACAACTTTGACATGAGTCCCCCCCCCAGGCCCAACTTTGACATGAGTCCCCCCCCCCCAAGGTACCCCTATTTCAGTCGGTACAGCGTTGTCGAATTTTTATAATACACTCTTAATTAGTGCTAAGGGCCTATTTCAGTCGGTTTATTGAATGGGGATTTATTGAATGAAGTGCCCCCAAGGCACAACTTTGACATGAGTCCCCCCAGGCCCAACTTTGACATGAGTCCCCCCCAAGGTACCCCTATTTCAGTCGGTACAGCGTTGTCGAATTTTTATACGTCACTCTTATTTAGTGCTAAGGGCCTATTTCAGTCGGTTTATTGAATGGGGATTTATTGAATGAAGTCCCCCCCAAGGCACAACTTTGACATGAGTCCCCCCCAGGCCCAACTTTGACATGAGTCCCCCCTAAGGTACCCCTATTTCAGTCGGAACAGCGTTGTCGAATTTTTATACGTCACTCTTATTTAGTGCTAAGGGCCTATTTCAGTCGGTTTATTGAATGGGGATTTATTGAATGAAGTCCCCCCAAGGCACAACTTTGACATGAGGCCCCCCCCCCAGGCCCAACTTTGACATGAGTCTCCCCCAAGGTATCCCTATTTCAGTCGGTACAGCGTTGTCGAATTTTTATACGTCACTCTTAATTAGTGCTAAGGGCCTATTTCAGTCGGTTTATTGGATGGGGATTTATTGAATGAAGTCCCCCCAAGGCCCAACTTTGACATGAGTCCCCCCCAGGCCCAACTTTGACATAAGTCCCCCCCCCAAGGTACAACTTTGACATGAGTCCCCCCAAGGCCCAACTTTGACATGAGTCCCCCCCCAGGCCCAACTTTGACATGAGTCCCCCCAAGGCACAACTTTGACATGAGTCCCCCCCAGGCCCAACTTTGACATGAGTCCCCCCCAAGGTACCCCTATTTCAGTCGGTACAGCGTTGTGGAATTTTTATAATACACTCTTAATTAGTGCTAAGGGCCTATTTCAGTCGGTTTATTGAATGGGGATTTATTGAATGAAGTCCCCCCAAGGCACAACTTTGACATGAGTCCCCCCCAGGCACAACTTTGACATGAGTCCCCCCAAGGCCCAACTTTGACATGAGTCCCCCCAGGCCCAACTTTGACATGAGTCCCCCCCAAGGTACCCCTATTTCAGTCGGTACAGCGTTGTCGAATTTTTATAATACACTCTTAATTAGTGCTAAGGGCTTATTTCAGTCGGTTTATTGAATGGGGATTTATTGAATGAAGTCCCCCCAAGGCCCAACTTTGACATGAGTTCCCCCCCCCCCCAAGGTATAACTTTGACATGAATCCCCCCAAGGCCCAACTTTGACATGAGTCCCCCCCCAAGGTACAACTTTGACATGAGCCCCCCCCCAAGGCACACCTTTGACATGAGTCCCCCCCAAGGCACACCTCCCCCTCATTGGGAAAAAGAGAAAAAACGTTGTTTTGCGGCTATAAGACAGTTTGGACTTCCAACGTTATTTGTTACAGTATCTGCAGCTGAAACACATTGGTTTGACATAATAACTTATACTTTAACGAAGTTAAATATACATATTAAAAAGAAATTGATACCTCACATATCAGTTCGTTCATGGCAGAAAAGCTTTTTTCGAAGGGGATCCCCTTCGAAAAAAGCTTTTCTGCCATGAACGAACTGATATGTGAGGTATCAATTTCTTTTTAATATGTACATTGGTTTGATTTAATGAAAACTTTATCATGGAATTTAGATCGTCACGAATTAACTAAAGAAGAATTTGTCGATATTAACAAGTTTAGCAGTAGGCCTCTGGCACTAAATTAAAATCTGTCAATGTCAGATTTTCATGTTTTTTTTATTCTGATTGAGTTTTTATGTTGTTTCTTTTATTTATTTCTGTATTATATTAGGTGTACAGCGTTCCAGCACGATGCATTTCTCGCACATTTTGGCAACATACGTAAATACCTGAACAATGCCTGTCCAAATACATGGATTAGTCGCTGTGGATCCGTTCAGTGAGTTAATTGGCTTACCCGATAATTTTGCTTTGGGGACAATTAAAAAGTGTCGTTTACGAGACATTCTTAGAAGTAATAGAATATATTGTGGCCCGAATTACAGGGGTGCTTGCGTTCCGGATTTTTTATTTTATTGCCCACCAGTAATTAAGAATTAATTGTATTTCGAGCTATTTTCAATTGCTAAGCTTTACTCGAAAACTACTAATAATATCACTATTAAATAATTATCGGTGGGAAATAAAATAAAAATTCCGGAACGCAAACACCCTTGGAATTAGCATAACGAACTATTTAATATTTTTAATTATAACAATAAAAATATAACTCAATGACTTATTGATTTTAAATTACGAATTATTGCCTCAACAGGTTGAGAAAAATAGTTATCTAAAATCTGAACCGCGGAAGTACATTTTTTAGGAATGATGTTGATGATGTAATGAAATAAAATTGTTATGAATAAAGGAAATGGACATGTTTTTATTTTCCATTATCCTATCTCCTTCATAAAAACTCAACATAGTGTGTAGCTGTCAATATTCTAATTAATATTCCGTATAACAATTTATGACCGCTCCTTTTTCCACACCAGTTTATTTCTAATTTTCTCCAAATGTGTATGATTAAATAAGAGAAAAATGCACTTATAAAAGACTGGTGTGAAAAAAAAAAAAAAAAAAAAATAAATAAATTAATAAATTAATAAATATATAAAAAAGGCGGGTACTAACAATTTTATGAAATATTAATAAGAATGTTGGCAAGCATTATAGTACTTAATATCTCTCTATAATTATATATATACACATAAAAAACATGGTATTTTTGCATAAAACGTGTATGGTGTTCTTTACCCCTGGTGTACAAAAATATAAAAACCCATTTTAAAAATATAGTTTTAGTCGAGTTTAATTAAGAAATATTGTTTTAAGAAATTTAAAATACATTTTTTTTCTGAGTGACATTGGGTTTCATTATATAACCAAGTTTTACAAATTTGCTAAGCAATTGAAAAAAAAAAAAGTCTAATTTTTTAATAAAAACTGGATTTTTAGAGGTTTTTTTAAACAAAGCTTTTTATTTCACTTAATGTTTCTGAAGTTCCAGTAGATAATATTTTTTCTACAAAAGTTTAATTATCTGTCAGAATCAGATATTTTCATTTAAAACTTTCTGACAAGATCAAACACTTGAGTCTTTTTACACAACAAATTTCAGTCTTGCGTCATCTCGTCGGATATTCGATTTCACTTCTAGAGATTAAAAATGAAATGAGATATGTTGTAACTTGAGAGATAAAGAAAAATGAGGAAACTTTAAAATAAAACTACCATAAAAAGTTTTAAAATTATTCAAAATCTTATGAAAACAGGCAAAAGAAAATTCTGGGTAAAAAAAAGGCTGCAATTTTTTTTGGGCATCTAATTAGAAAGACAAATAAAAAATATTAAAAATGTATAATAATTTTTTTTTTTTTTTTTTTTTTTTTTTTTTTTTTTACAAATTATATTTTTAATTTAGTACGTGTTCTGAAGGGAGTTAAGAAAAATTCTATAAAGAAATAGTGTAGTATAAAACTAAATTATTTTTTTGCTCTGATTATATATATATATATATATATATATATATAATATATATATTTAGTAAGAAAGATAGTAAAACTATTTGAAATATATAGTTTGAGAAATGAATATTATAAAACCCTAGAAAAATAACGAAGTATCAATGTAGATTTTATAATTAGTAATATACCCTTAAAAAAAAAAAAACAAACAGATAAGTTATTATTATTATTATTATTATTATTATTATTATTTTAATGTTACAGAGTCGTAGTAGTTTGTATCAATAGATATAATTTTCTGTACCTGCACAGAATAAAATACAAAAACAAAAATCCATTCAATTTCAAGGAGGAATATTTATCCTATTAGATTCAATTGCTATAAAGCGGATTAGTATCCTTAAGGTATAAAGTACTATACTTACCAGTAAATGTAATTATAATTCCGTACTCTTAAGAAAAAATCATTTTTAATTTAATTTATTATATTAGAACACTCACCACTTTTTTTTTAATACCGGGAGAGGGTTAGCATTTTAAATTTTAGTAGAGAAGTAAGAAATCTAAGAAGTAAACATTAAAATACAATACAATAAGACTTTGATTGCAGTATGCTGTGTCTAATATAATATGTCAAGTTTCTCAAAAATGGCTTTTCACTAAGTTTAATAGCTTACACGTTATAGTAGAAGAATGGATGTATATATATATATAAATTTTTTAAACAATCTTTTATATAAGAAAATTGTAGAGTAGAAGACTGATTTTTTTTCTTCCGCTTTACGTGCGGATGGCCCAGGTTCAATTCCCGGCTCTGGTATTTTTCACATAGTTGGTATAAAAAATCCACCTTCTACTCCATAATTTTCTGAAATGAACTTTCAGGCTTGATGAAAAAATTTCTAAATTAAATTCAACCTTTTATATTTGCACGAATATATCTGTCAGACTCATAAAAATTTATACAGATAATATAAAATGTATACACATAATATATAGCCTCATGCTACAGACAGAACGAATTTCAAGCTTTACTTTTTACAAGGTGATACCAAACATTTAAATTTTTATTTAATTGTGTACTGGTCACCTTTTTTGCTCTCGGAGCAAATCGTTCCCTGAAATATATGCGGTTAAACATGTTATTTACACTCTTAAAGTTTCAAGATGATTCATCGAGTACTTTTGAGATATTTGACAAAATGCCTGAAAGCGAAAGTTCCCGGTGATTTATGAAAAATTATTGTATCTCAAACTTCTTTATGTTCCACACTAATATAGCAGTTTAGCATTTTTAATTCCCCAGTTTTCTTTTCATGAGATGCAAATTCCTCGAACCCTCTTTTTAGTGCAAACTGTTATTTATTAAGTTCCACTTATAAAATTGAAAACATACAATCACTAATTTTTTTTTTTTTTTATTATTATTATATGATTCCATTTTTTACTTTCTCTTATCCATAAGGTACAGAAAGTAATGTTTTATTGTCAAATTTTCGATCGTGAGTTTTTGTTATATTTACACGTTTTGAGGTCCCCTGAATCCGAAAATCGTGTTTTTAGAGGTTAGTCTCTGTGTGTGTGTGTCTGTGTGTCTGTATGTGTTATCAGCATATCTTAACAAATAGTAGCAGAAATTCCAAACTCGGTATTCTAAATGTGTATCATATAGGGATGCTACACTAAGCTTTTTGTTGAGATGAAGCAAATGATTCGTGTACAGGGACACTCAAGATTATTGAAATACATTGCGTCTATGCGGGAAATTGCAGGTAAGTACAGTTTAACATCTATAGACTGCAATAAACCCAATGAAATGAATATATATTTTTTGTATGCATAAAAACATGCCTCATGTAGAGTGTGGCAGGGAAATTATTCACTGTTCATTTACAGGGCCACACAAAAGAACTAGATTATAATGCGACAATAGCTGAAGATTGATGTAAGTGCATTTCAGGCTGTGCCGTATATTATTACTACAGGGTTGTATTTAAGTGCTCTATGTGGTTTGTACATATTCTTGAAAAGATATACAGGGTTGCAAATGTTTAAGCGATAACATTCTTTTTTATTGTTAGTGGAAGTGCTTTACTATAATATTTTACCATGTCCAGGAAAGCTGCTGAGGAATGGAAATGAATTCTTCATAGACATATGATAAACAATGCATGTTTTAGGCTAAATATTTATAGCTTGTTTTTTGTGTATTTACATGTTTTGAGGTTTCTTGATTACCAATGTGAAGTTTTTTAAAGTTTGATTATTGTCTGTGTCTCTTAGAGTAACTTAAAAATGAATAATTTCAGAAGATCCAAAAGTTGTATTTTCAGATTAATATAAATTCGTTGCTGGAAAAGTTTGATTAAAACTGATAAGTTTCAAGTGTGAAAGTTGTCTGAATAATTTTAAGTGAACTTTTAATTTTAATAACAGATTTAAATTGTATATAAATGTAGATGCAGTAATGAAACGGGGGGTTGAGGAGGGTAGTAGCCCTCCTCACACAGAACTAATTGTCATATAAAACTCTTCGGAAGCCTAATTTGAATTATTTTAACATAGGTTTACATAACAGTACTCATTATGTTAGCTCTTAATTTCCAACATGTATTTATAGTATTAAATTTCAGGGTAATAGAAAGTCGTGTGAGTGACAAACCAGATTATTAAAGTGTTTTTAGTGTTAACAGATGAAAGGATTTATTTGTCATACTCTAGCAAATTAAATCATTTTCGGTTTTTTCAGTCTCAAAAATAGTTCTCACGATAAAAGCATAATTTATATGATTCCATTAAAAAAATTTTTTTTAGTGTTAACACATAAAAAGGATTTGTTTGTCATACACTAGTACATTAAACCATTTTTGTTTTTTTCATTCTCTAAAATAATTCTCACGATGAAACTATGTCGATGCCCATCTGTAATCTAAATAAATGTCCCGAACATCTTTATCTTCATTTCACTTATGAGCAGTTTGTCATTTCACTTTATTCTGTGTTAACGTATTTAGAAAAGCTCCAGTTTCCTTTTCTCAATATTCAAATTTTTCTTCTCCTCATCAGAAAATTTCTCTAATTCTTTTTCTAGATTAAACTGTTATTTATTAATTTTCATTTATAAAATTGAAAAAATAAAATCATCATAACTTGTTTTTAATTTATATAACATTATTATTTTAATTTAATTTTTTTTTTTCAGTAATAATAGATAAAAAGAATTTATTTGTCATATAATAGTAAATTAAATCACTTCTTGTATATTTTGTATTCTGCAATATAGTTTTTACGATGAAACTATATCGATGCCCATCTGCAATCTAAATAAATATCTTAAACTTTTTTATCTTAAACTTCTTTATCTTCATTTGTAATAGAGAAGTTTAGCATTTCACTTTATTCTGTGTTAACGTATTTAGAAAGGCTCCAGTTTCCTTTTCTCAAAATGCAAATTTTTCGGCTCCTCATCAGAAATTTTCTTTAATTCTTTTTCTAGAATAAATTTTTATTTATTAATTTTCATTTATAAAATTGAAAAAATAAATCACCATTTTATTTTATATTACTCTATTTATTTAAAAATTTATTTTAGTATTAACAGATAAAAAGGATTTATTTGATATATACTAGTAAATTAATTCACTCTTTGTTTATTTTAGTCTCCAAAATAGTTTTTACCATGAAACTATGTCGATGCACATATGTAATCTAAATAAATATCTTAAACTTTTTTTATCTTAAATTTCTTTATCTTCAACTCTAACAGAGCAGTTTAGAATTTCAATTTATTCTGTGTTAACTTATTTAAAAATGTCCTCTAAATTCAAATTTTACTACTCCTTATCAGAAAATTTAATCTTATCCTTCTGAGTGTAAAATTTATCGCCCGGATACTCTTTGATACTGAAATTTTAAAATACCCGGAGAGAGCATTGGGTAGTCCAAAATTGTATTGTAGACACTTTTCCTGTAAAAGCTAAAAACATATTTGACATGCTTGTTTTTCGGAAAAATATGCAGATTTTTTTTAAATTAATTTTTCTATTGCCTGAAATTGCATTTTAGATACTTCTATGAAAAAAAGAAAAAAATGTCTTTTACCAAAATATATGCAGACTTCACTCACTTTTTTCTAGGTTTTTAAACAGCAATACATAAATACAGAGCTGCCAACATTTTTAACTTTTAAAGCAAAATTGATACCAGTATTTTTAAATGGAAAATGCTATATATATTTTCGACGATTAATATTACCGAAAACAGCTATAAAAATTTTCCGGTTTGAAATCTCCCTTGAAAAACGGGAGACTTTGCACCTATGTAAATCTGAAACAGCTATATAACCATAGCCTCCTTAACTAGATGCCTGTCGCGTAGCTCGAAAACTAATTCAACAGTTGAAACGGTAGACAGCGCCACCTGGTACAGATTGCGCGACTTCTTTATTCAAGATCCACCAAAATTTTTTTAAAGTGGGATACGATATACATAAAAGGCGAATAGTATCGAAGAAACGTCGATCTTATATATCATGTATCACTTCTTGAAATTATTGGTGTCAGTTGAATAAAAAAGTCGCATAATCTGTACTAGGTGGCGCTGTCCACCGCTTTAACTGTTGCCTAGTTTCCGAGCTACGCGACAGGCATCTAGTTAAGGAGGCTGTAATATAACAGCAAAATATGATTAATTAAAACTATTAACACCACTTTTAATCTATGATTTTTTTTTTTTCATGTAAATCGTTATTAATTTTCATTTCTAAATAAAAAAAAAAAAAAAAAAAAAAAAAAAATCACTCAAACACGTTTTTGTTTTATATATGGTTCTAATTTTTTAAAGTTTGTCCAATGTTAACGGTTGAAAAACATCTGTTTGTGATATAATATTAACATATATCATATTCGTTATTGTAATTCTCCAAAATATTTTTTGCGATGAACTATTTCGACGCACATCCGTATTTCAAATAAATATATCAAACTTCTTTACGTTTCATTGTAACTCGGCAGATTAGTATTTATAATTTGAATCTTTCCTAATTCAGTGCTAACGTATTTAGAAAGGCCCTGGTTTCTTTTTTTTGTAATGCAAATTCCTTTACTCAACATCAGAAAATTTAATCTTATCCTCTTGAGTGTAAAATTTATCGCCCGGATACTCTTTGATATTGAGATTTCAAAATGCCTGGAGAGAGCATTAGGTAGACTAAAATTGTATTTCAGACACTTTTCCTGTAAAAACTCTATTTGTTATACCTGTTTTTCGGAAAAATATGCAGAATATTTTCTATTACCATATCTGTTTTCATTATCTAAATAACAATAGATAAGTGTGAAATGATTGTAAAACAGTAAAATGTAATTATTTTATTGATGAAGTTAAAACCAGAAACCCATCTTTTAATTTTTACCTTTTTTAATCGTAAATATTACTTATTAACTTTATTTTTTTTAAATGAAAAATAAATCATTCTAAAATGTATACATTTTATATGATTTTAAAGTTTTTTTAAGTGTATTGATTGATAAAGAAAACAAGAATAGAAAATATAAAACCCATAAAAGTTATTTCTGTAAGAATACATACATACATACATACATACACACACACATATATATAGACACTTCATCAGACGAAAAATGTTATGCACGTGTGTAGCATGTAATCAATAAGGTCGAATCGATTTTCCTTGTTTTGAAAAAGGTCACAAGCAATCTTATTTTTTAGTTTTCATCACCAATTTTTCTGCAAATTCGAATACAATAAATGCAGATATTTAATTATTATTATTATTATTTTGTGAGTTCTTGTAAACCTATCATATATACGTGAATTTAAACTTATTTGTGCATTGAAGTTTTAATCAGGAGTATGTTAGTTATCTAATAAAATATGCAACATGCTGTCTCAAAATAAACATTTCTCTTACAATCTATCCTTAACCCCTTCCGGTACGATTTAATAATGAAAAAGTGTGCATGAAATAACCATTTAATTTTTATTTAAAAAAACTTGTTTCATTTTATAATTCTTACATATTCAAATTAATATTCATTTTTACATATTGTTAAATGACATTAAAAACGGTAAAATTAAGAAAAAATCAGAGCAAAACTTTAATAAGGTATATAGTTAATAGTCTTCAAGCGTGTGGTACTTTTCAAAACACTCTGGTAAGTGCAAAGGAATCCTGCATTGTATACACTGCCAGGGAGTCTCACTTCTAATTTTATTCTTGTAACACACACGGCACCTCTTAGTAAGTTTTCTTTTATTCTGAGTTGAAGGAATGTATTCTGGAAAATGTCCCCATCTTTTAGCCTGCAAGCTAGCCGGGGTGTCACTACATGAAGGACGTCCACGGGTTTTATAATCCGGTAGTGTAACTTTTTGTAGGATTTGTTCTGCTATGTCCAGTCGAAAGCTCCCAATTCCGATTTTGTTGGCATTATTGATTTTGTTATATAAAACATATGAATTGTAGAGTGTAATGTCAAACATGTAAAAAAATATTTTCTTATATCCTTTCATATATTCTTATGATTCTTCATAATCGCTCCAATCACCTTGACCTTCATAGTCTGCAAAACTCTTATCCATTATAGTATTTACTATACAACACGTTTCTCCTTTACAGAAATATATATTGACCGATGCTCACACTAAATTTTTACAAGAATTAAATCTTACAGACTAACAACAATTCGGCCGTGACTTGTACCAAGAAATTCTGGTGGTAAGCAATATGTGATAGGGATCTGTGATATATTCCACAAGTAAAAAAGGTGTTGCTAAATTCAGTATACTAGAAATTTTAAACTAAATTAATTAACATATTCAACAGTAAGCATGACGAGTGTAGCTCGTCATTGTGCGATATGGCATGAAAAACCAATGACGAGCAAGATTCGTCATTTTACCGGAAGGGGTTAAAAATGGTAAGGTTTCTGATCCTTTAGGGCGTTAAAGAGATTAAAAAAGAATGTTTAGCTACATTTTTCTGAATTCTGAATAATAATGAATTCTGAGATTTAATCAGTAAATTATCTAAAAACATAATAATTGTGTTCTTGTATGATACTTATCATTTATGTGCCATTTTGAATTAAAAGCATATAAGATTACTTTTAAGGCGACGATAGACTTTCAAAATGGAAAAATTCGACTAAGAATTAAATATTTCGGTTTTTCTATAATATAAAACTACATACCAGTAGTAATGTGTGTCAAAAAGGATTTTTCAATTCTCATTACTCTATGCTGACTTATAAACATTTAATTTTGTAAAGCAACTCTAAATCTACTGTAAAATGAAATCTTTAAACATCATTTTCTTAAAACTAATTTTTAAGTAGTTGCGTCAAGTTTAAAATGTTCTACGTCTTATTTTTTATTGAATCTTTATGAAACTCCATTTAATGGTCTTTTATACATCTTAGCACAAAATTTAGTTGCAATTTTCTATTTTTGAGTTTTGAAACTTTAAAAATTTGAAATTAAAATAAAAAATAACAAAATGTTTTGAAAACAAAACCTGAGGTTTTTTTGCCGCATAATTATGATTGTAAATAAAAAGTTTCAACTAACTTTTGTTAAAGTAATCCAAAAGCTACCTGTAAAAAAAAAAAAAAAAAAAAAAAAAAAAAACATTTAGAAATTTAAGACAAAAATGAATGCGCAAGGGGCATTTTGATATTTAACAATTAATAAATAATTCTAATTAATATCTTAATTAATTATCACGTGAATGTTAATTTCAATATGGAATCTTTCATCTCTAAATAAGACTATATGAAATTATAACTTTTTCCAGTAATATATTTATAATTGAAGTTTTTATTTTTATTTTGAAAGTCCACCATCGCCTTTAACATTTGAAACTCTTTACAGGATTGTTTGAGTAATTTAATATATACTTGTTCTAAAGCAGCGGATTTAAATTTCATTAAAACAAGATAGGATCTGTTCAAAGGAGAGAAAAAAAATTATTTATAGACATATTCTAAATATTTCTAAAAAAGTATTAAAATAAATAAATAAATAAATAAATACTAGAAAAAATTTAATATTTCTAGCTTTATTTTGATTTTATGAAGGTATGCGCCAATTAATCATAGAATATAAAATGGATGAAACTAATATTTATACCCAATTCGAGATCAAATCCATAATACATAACATTACAAATATATAAATTGTTATATTATGAATTTGAGAGATGAAAATGCAGAATTAATAGTTATCCATATATATGAAATAAGTACGGTAGGAGCTTCTGTTTGAATTTTTGAACAAATTTTATAAACTGCTAAACAAGTTTTAACTATAAAATATTTATTCCAGAGGAATACTTTTAAAAAGAAGAAGAAGAAAAAAAAAAGGAAACACTACACACTGTTTAAAGCTACTTTTTTAATGTAACTTAGTTTTCACAATTGTAATACACAATGTGTTAACTATTTACTTTGGTTAAAATATAACATATGCGTCTAAAACCATTTAAAGAAAAATAACTATGAATTACAAATTGTACCACAAATGTTAAAAGTTAAACATGTTAAAGGCCCTCTTCATTTACCGTCGCCGAAAGCCCGAGGCAGTGTTACTCTATGGGAAATTTTCTTTACTTAAAACTAATTAACTAATACATGCTTTTAAATTCTGCTTTCACATTCAGAAAATTCCCAATTCTTAAAATGACGCACCTTTTTCAAAAAGGTACTTTTCAAATTTTTACTATTTTATTTTGAAATATCAAAATGGAAAATTTCCATATTGAAAATTCGTTTTTTACAGCTTCAAAATGAAAAAAAAAAAAAAAAATAAATAAATAAATAAAATAAAATAAAATAAAAAGGTGCATTTATTTAACAGTTGAGAATTTTCTGAATCTGAAAACAGAATTAAAAAAATATTTATTACTTAATGAGTTATAAGTAAAAAAAAATTTCCCATAGAATAACATTAACTTCGGCTTTTGATAACGGTGAGTGAAGCGGGCCCTTAAGGGAGTATTTTGATTTAGAGGCATACATTTTGGGCATTTTTTCGAGTTCGTTAAAAAAAAGAATACTGTTTATTTTTTTTACAAAATATTTATTGATATTTTAAAAATATGAAAAAAAAAATTCCGAATAATTGAAAAGAGAATCTGTTAAAGTGGAGAGGGGATATATAATAATGGAGTGTTTTGGTTAGCACTCCTTCTGGTCGTCAGGAAAAAAAAAAGTTAATTAGTAAGAATGTCGTTATAGCCCCAACCTAAGAAAAAAAAAAAAGAAAAAAAAATTGCAAAATGGAGACTGCCTGAAAAAATAGCCATGTTTCGATTATTTATTTATTTATTTATTTTGTATTTTAATTTTTAATTTTTTAAAAATAGTTAAAGAAAAAAAAAGATACGAAAGTGGTAGGACTGATGAAAGATTATATGTTAAAGGTTGATACAAAATTTTAAACCAAATTGGTTGACTAGAAATTGTGATTCCATGTCAACCATGTTGAAAAAAGCTATTTTCAGAAACACGCGTTTAAAGTTTTGAGTAAAAGTTTCAAGCAACCGTAGAAGTCTAAATCATAGAATGCAACGATATATTTATATTTTTATGCGATTCCTACAGTTCTAAATTACATGAAAAAAAAATAATAATATATATATATATATATTTTTTTTTTGAAAATTCTAGGCTAGGATATCTTTTTAAGTGATTCATATTACAAAAGATTTTCATGGGAAATAAAGTGTAATTAAAAACTGTATTATTATTTTCATTCGCATTACTTGACATTGTAATTAGTAACTTAAGAAAATAATAACAATTTAAAACTACAGTTGCCGTTAAGTAAAAGAAAAGGTGCTTTATGAGAGAGAATTTTTTAAATAAATGTTATGTTGATGATTAAATAAATAGCAGCACGAGTCGTTATTACCTCCAAAAGCATTGAATTGCGTTAAATTTGTGGCAGTACAAGCTAATTTCAACAAGCTAATTTTAATGGGTAAAATTCACTCTGACATAAATTCTCAATTTAATATATGAAAAATGAAATACTGCAAGGGTTTAGGAGTGCACCATGTATGTTTTGTTTCACTTAACATTGCGTCAAGCATTATGTGTATATAGGAGTATTCGTTACGATATTGGTGAGCACATAATAATTAAATAAGTATTTTGTAAATTTAATATAACTATTTTATTCAGTATCTCTATATTTATAATTTATCATTTCTGTTACAACTGCTATCAAAATAAATTGCACGCTTATTTATTTATTGTCTTCTAGAACTTTTAAACAACAACAACAACAAAAAAGTTTTAGAGTGGTTATACTATTTCAAAAATACTTTAAAACAGTTTCCTGAAATATAATTTATAGAATAATTGAAAATAATTAAGAAACTATAAACGAAATTAAAATTAAATTACACGATGCAGAAATAAGCATTCCACTGAAAAAATAAAAGAAAAGAAAAGAAAAAAATAAAACAAAACTTTCAATGAGACTTTCATTTATCGGAAATAGTAAAAACATTCATAATGTCAGAGAACATATAAAAATTTCCAATTAAAACGGGAAGAGAAAACAAATTATTTATTGTTTATAGTTTATACATATAATTGTTTTGTATACTTGACCCGAAGCTCGTTTTACAGTCTTCTGCGAGATATAGCAACACCTCCTGTAAAAATGCCTCCGAGCTGAGCTTTACGTCATGGAAGATCGGTCGATTTTATCCAATCAGCAGTTACTATGATACATGTTGGATCGTGGGGATTGGATGAAATCGGCCTATCTTCCGTGACGTAGAGCTCAGCTCGGAGGCATGGATATAGACAGTTAGCAGAGATTAGGATGACGATGAAATGGAATTAGGCACCTCAGGATCCATAGACCATGCGGAGCAGTATCTATATATTCATTTCAAACGGGACCCTGATTTTAAGTTATTAATCTTTTTTAAAAAGAAGTAATAATAAGGAAATTTGATGTCTTAAATTAGTACTATTTTCAAATGCAATGCTACTCAGGTTAAAAAAAAAAAAAATACTGTATTTAATTCTTTAATTAATAGTTGAGCACTTATAAACTAAATAGAATTACACATGAGACAAAAACAGATTTCCCATTCTTATCTAAGAATTGTAATTTTATTGAAAAAGCAGAATAAAAAGCAGAGTTAAAACAAAATTATTCGTATTGTCAGACATTTCTTTATTGTAATGAACAGAATGCATGCTTTTATCACTTTTTGTAATTTTAAACAGCTTTTACTACTAACATCAATTTTAGGAAAACGAAAAAAAAAAAAAAAAAAAAAAACCTTTTTTAAAAAAACGTTTTTATTTACGTTTTATTTTCAGCAATGCTTAGAAGTAAATTCAATGAATAAAAGTAAATATTTTTCACAGGACAGGTATCTCAGGAAAAAAAAAAACCTTCGCAAGAATTTTATCCTCCAAACATTTACTTAATTTCATGAATAATGCAAATTTTTTACTATTGAATATACTCAATGCTGTTTTATTCCATCATGCTAATGTAATTTCCATGTTTTATAAAACTAGAGGATAAAATTCTTTAGAATCATACATGATATCGAATTGGATGATGTTATTGCATTTACTGTTTTCGTTAGCATTTCACATTATAATACAAATCAAAAGAAGCTTCCAAATAATTCTGTATGCTAAAATATTGTTTGAATTTATTTTTATTTAAATTTCAGAAAATAATAGGGATTGAGTGAAATAATATTGTTTTCCGATGAAAAAAGGAAACAGAAGTGATATTGAAGATTTCTCCAACTGTTTATAATGTATTTATTTTTTTATTTATTTAATTTTTTACTTTCTCTTGTTTATATATGTAATAGAGAAAATATTGTTTTGGGACAAAATTTTCGAAATCAAATTTTGTTATATTTACACGTTTTGTGGTCCCTGAATCTGCAAATAATATTTTTAGTAGTTGGTCTGCGTGTCTGTTTGTGTGTGTGTCTGTTATCAGCCTATCTCAAGAACAAATAGCAGCAGGAAGTCCAAATCGGTATTCTAAATCTTTATCATATAGTAATACTATACTAAACTTTTCGTTGAGATCAAGAAAATGGTTAGTGTACAGCAACATACAGGAGAAATAAAATATTTTACGTCTATGAGAAAAATTTCTGATAAATACAGTATAAACATCTGCAGACTGCTTTAAACAAAATGGAATGATTTTTTTTTTTCATGCATAAAAGCATGTTTTGTGCAGATTGTGGAATGGAAACCATTCATCATTCGTTTACAGGGCTACTCAAAATATTTTGATATAATGGGGCTATACTTGGATATTGCTGGAAGTTTTTTTTTTCTTTTTGTGTTAGGATTTTTCCATATAAAACTAAATTGAAATGGATAATGTGACGTGCAGATAGTTTATAGACAGTTGATAATTTTGTAGTAACTTCGAGATTAAAGTTGATAAATTGTTAATTAAATGGAAAAAATATTATTAAATGGAATATTTTTAATTAAATGGAATTTAATTTAAATAGGTAATTTTGAATCCTTGTGTTATTTCACACTTTTTGGTACATTCCGAGTAATTTTGCATTCACCGGTTCGTGCGGAGATAGCTGGAGAGTCGGATATAATCAGATACATACAATCATAGACACAATCAGATACATACAATAACACATACAATCATACTATTAAAAGTCGAATATATACAATGAATCTTTGATAGTATGATTTTTAAATGCTGAAATTTATAAAAAATTGCCAGTAGAAAATAATTTAAATAGCTTAGTAGAAAATAATTTAAAAACTTTTATAATATCTGTTGCAAATCTAAAGCATGTAATTTTATGAACATATTTATTTAGTTATGTTTAAAATAAGTTGCTTATGATTCTTCTTGTTTTTCTTTTTTTCTCTTGTTCTTGTTCTTTTTTTTTTTAGAATAAATAATATCAATTGGCGTTACTATGCGGAGCATTTCAATTTATTTGCGTATTTTTTAGGTGCATATTTCTCACACTCCACCACCAATTAAAAAGAAAAAGAAAATCAAAGAGATTTACACAGGTTGATGTTTAATGCGTCATTTTATCATACAGTTTTTTTCATCATTTAATTTTGATGAAAAACATAAACTATCCTATTTTTTTTTTTTTTTTTTTTTTTTTTTTTTTTTATCAATATATTTTTATTAATGTTTATTATTTTCTATCTATCTCATTATATCTTAACAATGTCATAGCAATCTAATTGGTGCATGTTTAATAGTTATTCATATTAACATTGATATTATGAATGTAGAATATAATCACGAAATTCTAATTCGAAAAATCTAAAGCATGTATTGTAATAAAATTCTAACCAGTAGATATTTTATAAGAAAATAAACTGAGTTACTTGATTTATGAATATTATTCGGTTTTTAAGTTTTTGTTTAAAATATATTGCTTTTTTCAAAAGCCTTTAAATTACATACAAAAAATAGTTTTGTTTACTGCTTTAGAGTGCGGAAATACTTATAAATAATCTCCAGGGGTATAAATTTCAGAATGAAAAATGTCTCTAAAGAAACCATATAGCAAGAAATATGATTCTCTTTCATAAGAATGGTAGACGAAAGATGTACGTTGCGCAAAAACCTATTATATACGTAAAACCAATATAAGAAAAATTTTCCACTGAGGTTTAAAACTTCAAAATAAAAAATATTTAGTTACTATAAATAGATATAAATATACTAAAAGTTTTTAATGTATAAGCATATTTCTTCAAGTATGTAGTGAGTGTAAAATTTATCATATATGAAAAATGACACATTATAATATTGAAACTGCAATCTCTTGTTACGTATTTATACTTTTCCCATAATGGATATAAATATTTCTGATAATTTTTATGAAGATTGTTACGCTGTAGATTAACCAGATGAAATTGCTTGTAAAATAGCAAAGATCAGGTTCTATGTTTTCAAACTAAATTGGAGGTAAAGAATCTTAATTCTGAAATAAAGAGATAAAAACATTTTTTATTTAGCAGACAAAATAGACGAACATCAGAAAACAAGTACAGTGGTTCCATAGTAATTAAAAAAAAAAACAAAAAAAAAAAGAGTACGTTCTGTTGCACATGCATGTAAAGAAAAATTATTATTAATTAAAAATGATAACTTTTTATTAAAGTTAGTATGTTTATATGTAACTGATTACTGAAGTGTACTTAAGAGCAATGTTGCAAAATTCTGAATTACATATGGCCGACGTTATCAATAAAAACATGAAAATGTCCCATTCATCTCCATTCTCCCCTTCATTAAAAAGTATATAAACCCACAGTTTTAATGCACAAAGATGCGAATGTTAAGATACGAATGTTGTATATTTCTGTTTATCTTAGAAAATTAAGATAATCTTTATAAAGAATGACCTAATATCTTTTATTTTTTCGAATACATTTCTTTTTGTAATTCCTTTCTTTGCATTTCATCAATCAAAATATGAATTCTCTTCTTTTTGTATAAAGATCTTTAGAAGATTTCAAATTTATTCAAACTATTAATGTTAAAGAAAAATCTTTTTTCTTTAACATGAAAAATGACTTAAAATCATTGATAACTAAATTAAAGAATTGCATATTGCTTTCAAACTGAGTAAATCTGTTTAAATAAAATTTTCTTTTTGAAAAATTCTTTAAATTAAATCTTCTTTGTTCACATTCCCTTTGTATGGTACCTATTGTTAATGCGATTTTCTTTTATTCTGCAAACTTATGAATGTAAATATTGAAAGATTTGCTCTTCAATTTATTTAAACAAACAAGAGATATTTTTTGGTAAATATATATCGTGATTATATAAATTAAAAATACATACAACCAGTAGCGAAGATAAAAGGGAAGGTTTGGGAATAAAATATTACTCCAAAATGTTCTGAATTTTTGATTACGTCAAACAAAGGAAATAAAATTATGTCGCATATCTAGATTATATATATATATATATATATAAATATATATATATAATATATTAGAGTGTCCCTTAAATGGGGGAAAATATTTTGTTTTTCTTGGTTTTTCTTTTCTTCTCTGAAAATTGATACGCATATAGTGCAGCCACGTTTCCTAAAACTACCAGCGACGACTCGTCCAAAATGTTGGAGGTGTGTCAGCTGGAACGGCAGGTTGTGATTAGGAAAACATCCAATAATTCGAGCTCTATTATTATTCATTTTCTCTGAGCCAGATGACTGTCACCCCTATTTTAACAGTGGACTCGTTGAATTAGCGCTTGTGCAGAGGTTTCCATGGTTTTATGAAATGTGGTCAAAGAATACCGTCTAATGTTTTTCTGTTTGGTCCTAAAAAATTTTTAGCAAAATATCAGCTCTCTGGGATAATGTTAACACTTGCCGAATTGGCGTGAAAATCCTAATATTTATAATATTAAATATTGTGTGTTTTAATTTGAGATCAAATATGTGGATTAAAAACTCTAATGAAAGAAAGGCATAACTGCTTCAAGTGGATAGAAATCCTGCAGGAGTTGGTACATGAAGCAAATCAGTTTCTGGTCCCTGTAGTTTATAAAAAAAAATCGCAAAGCCACTACAATTTTCTGGATCTTATTTTGGTTTAAAAATATCTTTTTAATTAAATCAATAGTACTTAGATATACATCTATTTACTATTATATGCAAACAAAACACAAACAATAAACGGACAAAGAATGGCGTACAGGAACTGTGGAGTAAAACAAAAATCAACTGTAAAAATTAGTTATGCCAATGCTCATTCATTCTCATCAGGTCTCTGGCTTCCCAGTACTTACCATAATTACAGTTACTAGATAGTGCAGAACACAGTAGAAAGTGTTGTGCATCCAAAATTATTTAATAATTATTAATTTCCCTAGCGAGATTTTAGAATAAAATAACATTAAAGATGTATTTTATATAAATACTTTGTGAGTGTTATGCGCTTTATACTGGGCGCTTTATATTGAATTACTTTACTAAGCAAGACGTACAACTAACGCTTCTGTAAACTATGGGGGTTCTACTTGCATCATCTTAAAAAAAAAAAAAAAAAAAAAAAAAAAACACCCTTTTTGAAATTATATCCCTATATTTTTCTTAATGTAGAAAGTACTTTATTATCTACCGCAGTTCGGGATTGGAGAGACTTTGGAAAAAATGAAAGTTGGTTTACTCAACTGAAGTACTAATGTGATAGCCAAATTTCTTACGGATATCATCAATTTCTGTTTGAACAGCTTTATGACAGTTTAAACCGCCCACGTTTACCTCCTGTTTGATAAGTACAGATAAACGCAGGTGTATGAAGAAGCATGATTCTCGTAGTTTAAAAAGAAATTCAGTTTAAATATATATATATATACAGTTGAACCTCGTTAACGTGAATTGCTTTTAACATGAACCTCTTCTACAATCCCTGTCAAAATGAAGATCAGTTTAGTTATATGAAGATTATTTGCTGATAGCATGAACTAATGATAACATGAAATTTTTTTTATCCCCCTTGAGATGCACGTTAACGAGGTTCGACTGTATATATATATATATATATATAGATATAGATATAATAATCCAATTGAAATATTTTGAAAAATAGGGCCGTAAATTAAGTAATATACTACCAGGCTTTGCCTGATTCGTTGATAATTACTTTTAAATGTATTTAAGAATATTGAATAAAAATTTTCGTTAATTTTATAGATAATAAAATCTTTTTGTAAAAAAATAGAACCGACTCCAAAAAGCAACTACTCTTCAAACAACTAAAAAAAAAAAAAAAAAAAAAAAAAAGAAAAGAAAAAGAAAAATATGAAATATGCACAGTGTAGGAAATTGCGAACAAACAACTGCACGTTTTAAGCGTTCTATTTTTAGTAATAATGTCTAAAAACTGTCTTTTCGTAGTAAATCGATGATGCTCTACAACTTCATAATTAACTTTTCTCCCTTCTTGAACCGTTTTTGAGATAGGAGCGCTAATTCTGCTGTTTTTCACCAGATGGCGGTTTATTTTCTTTATATTGTAAAGATATTACAATGGGACCTACTTCAGACCAAGATCTTTACAACAAAACAAAAAGTATCAAGTAACCCTATTTTGAACTATATAGCGTATGTCTCACCAGCTACGCTACAACGTGTGCAATGTAGCTTAAGTTTGCATAGTGTAAGAAATTGCAAACATACAAATGCACATTTTTTGCATTGTACTTTTAGCATCAATGTCTAAACTATCTTTTCGTTCTAAATCGATGATGCTCTGCAATTTTAGAATTCACTTTTTCCCCCTGTCTTGAACCGTTTCCGATATAGAAACACTAGCATGAATGTCTAAACAATCTTTTTGTACTAAGTCGATGATACTCTTCAACTTTATAATTCACTTTTTTCTCTAGAACCGTTTTCGAGATAGGAACACTAACTCCTCTATTTTCCACCAGGTGGCGCTGCAAGCGGTTTAATCTTGTACTGCATGGCCACTTTGCTATACTAACATACCATTTTTATCACTATAGCTGTAGCCGTTTAGCAGTTAAAAGAGTTGGGGTTGTTGTTTTTTTTGGGCACCCTGTATTTTCTTTAGATCGTAAAGATATTACAATGGGACCTATTTCAGACCAAGACCTTTTCAACAAAACAAAAAGTATTAAAATCGGAGTATCCGTTGAGAAGTTATGAGCTAACAAACATAAAAAAAACATACGGTTTGAATTGAGAACCTTCCTTCTTTTTTGAAGTCGGTTAAAAACTAAAAAGAATTACTGAACACAATTAAATTGCTGATAACATATAACTTTTTGTGTTTTCTCTAAGCTATCTTGTTGCCATTGGTTATATTTTGCCGTTCACCCACTTTAGACTGTTGGTAGTGTTGCAGGCTGATAATGTTTTTAGCAGTACGTTGAGCTGCTTATTTTGTAATCACCTTGGGTTTTAAGTTCATATCTTTTAAAGTAATTAGAATGGTTTAATTTTAATTGTCAACTTAGAATCCTTCGTTTATTTCGCATTTTTTAGTATTTCTCGCGTCTTTTTCCATTCATCGATTTAGGAACAAATATCGAGAAGTACAGTCGGCAAAAGAAAAAAAAAAAAAAAAAAGTTCACTTCTCAACTAATTTTTTCGCGAATCGTACTGTAAAAATGCGGCTGGTGTCAATCAATTAGTATTAACGTCTTGTTTATAGCAGCATAGTTAGATTTTGCTTAGGGGGTTGTCTACATCTTAAAATTGGTGTCAACTTCATTTTTTTCAATAGCAACCCACATTTTTGACATTTTTGGGGGGTTATTTGGGTTAAATGAGTCCAGAATATTTTATATATTTCTCTCAAATTTTCATAGAGTTATAATTTGTGAAAATATGCGAATGTTAATGTTAAATGAATTTGACAAACGTCTCGAAAATTTATTATATTCAAATTTCCCCCTTTTTTATGCGTCAGAATGAAGTGACCGAAAAATATTCCAAGCATATTTTGCATTTAAAATCATATTTTGAATTATGAAAATTGCTAATAAATTATATTTTGTAAAATTATGAATTATGTGACCTATATTAATTTAAGCACAAATAGAACGATCATCATAAAAAATATGGGTTTCCTAATTTACAGCGCATTACTGTCATTGTTTATTGCTGTTAGGGCAGTGATGCCAGATTAGGGATTTTGTCCCCATTTTGGGGGATTTTGAGGTTTCTGGGGGACAATTTTTGGGACCAAATGTTTGTGGGGACTCTTTTTGGGGCACTCTAAAATTTTTGGGGACAAATCTGGGGAGTTCAACTTTCTGTCAATGCTGGCAGCATAACGATTTTTTAAATAATTTATTCCTACGACTAGGGACTTTAAATAGATTTTCATTGTTATTTAGGGATTTTTTTTTCAAAAATTGCCTTCATTTGGGAAAAAATATGATCTTAAATCTGCTTGATAATTTTTTTTTTTTTTGAAAATTATTTATTTTCCCTTTTTAGTAGAAATCAAGTTAGGGATTTCCTTGAAAAAAAAAAAAAAAAAAAAAAAAAAATCCTCATTTGGTGAAATTTGAATACCTGTTTGGGGAAATAATTTTCGACCATCTGGTATCACTGTCTTAGGGGTTATTCTGTCACTTGTGTGATGCATACATATGTGTCTTTGTGTCATGTATACATTTGCATACACATGATTTAAAATAATTATTCAAGTAAGTTTAGAGGCACATATCGTTTCTTAATTAGCATTACTTTATTTTGTTTTATATTCAAAATTGTCATACTTCTTTTTCGGTTATTATCTGAATGGACATACTATGTTTCTGTGTGAGATCTTATTTTTTTTTATTTTTAATATAGGTATTTATCCCTAAGACATTTTCGTTTGTAATTCTATCAAAAATTAATTTAAAGTATATAAACCGAACATTTTTTCAAATCGCCTTAATCTCAGGTATTAGATTATGCACTCAAAAATGGGTGTTACTATTTAAAAAAATGAAGTTGTGGTAAAGTTTTATAAGTAGACGACCTCTAATCAAAATTTAATTATTGCATTACTAGCTGGACGTTATTACAGATAGATCGGCACCATTCGCTTATTTCTACGATAATGTGCTTCAAAATTAGTCGTTAGGTGGCTTTTTTTTTCACTGTACATACAATTTATTTTAATACACAGATCTCTACCTTTGTTCTATGAAAAATTGAGAATAATTTTTTGAACTTCTTGAGAACCGTGAATTCAAAAACAAAAGTAATCTGAACGTGAACTACGTATGCTCTGAAAAAGAAAAAGGAAATCGTAGAAAATATCAAAATAAAAATTTTTTATATACCGCACGACAAAATTAGCTGATATATACATTGGGAAAATATGGTAAGCTGACGTTAATAGTTTTGAATTTTAAAGAACTCTTATAACTGAATGTTTTACCTTATTTAAATATTAAATGTTACCTAAAGTAAACTTTTGAAATCTTCTTGGATTCTAGACAATGTTCGTTTACCGAAAAATATTTATTTTATTTAATTTTTCATAGTTAAATTCGTAACAAAATCAAAAGTTATGTTTGCTACCATTTGCGTGGTTGCGTGCTTGAATGTAATATAAATATGAGATTGAATAAAATTTAGTAATTAACTGTAAGAGTTTTTCTTGCGCTAATGTTTCAAGAAAATGATCCAGATGTTGTTTTCTCATATTTCTTTACGAAACAGTTAAAATAAGTTAATTTTTAGATTTAAAAAAAAAAAAAAAAAAAAAAAGTAATTATTTTAGCATTTTTTTCGTAAAACGTATAACTATTATGGCGGATTTTTTTTTTTTTTTTTTTTTAACAGAAAGAAGATTTATCTTTCTACCAGCATTAATTGATTAAAAAAAACAAATCCATTTAATTTAAATAGCTTTTTATTTTTGTTATTGTATGAAGATACGTATTGACATTTGTTATTGGACACAATATAAGGAAAAAAAAAACTGTTTGATATGAATCTTTTACATATTTAAATTTACCAAAGCTACTAACTTACATTCATAAAAATATACTTCGAAAATTACTTTTCCTATATTCATAAAAGTGTTTGTTTGTTTGTTTATTGATAACATATACATCAGATTTGTGTGTCTCAAAGCAATTTACAAAATGCCATAAAAATACTCAAAATTTTATGTTAGCAGATATCTAAATTAATTCCACATGGCTACAAAAGTGATATTTATTCAATCGTTAAGTTTTGAGTTAGTGCTAACTATGGTTGCCTCACCTGTATCCATATTGACTGTAAACTTAGATTAAATCAGTATGACAAGATTCAATTAAAAATTAAATGTATATTTATTTGACTTAGAATTGGTGGCAAGGGCTAATCGCTATTACTTAAATAGGAGTGCTGTGAACTGTATGATGTGCAGCTGTCCAGTGCCCCGAGCTCTATTCTTCACGCTATTCGATGTCTTTAATATATATATATATATACATATATGTATGTTTAGATTAATGTAAGTTCATTTTCGAGATTTTTCCCCACTTGTGATTGCACAGTTGTTTTTTATTGATGAGCCGAATTCACTAGAATTCATCCACCACCGCGGTTTAGCTTGGGAAGGGAAAAATTAACACACATTCAGAAGCGTGAGAAATCTACTCCCGGCAAATTTAACTAAAAATCTTCACAAAATAGATATTACCAAGAAAAGATAAATGTTTCAGGAAGTTACTTTCAACAAGAGCACACGAATGTTTGTGGAAAAAAAAATATTCGAGCTTAACTTTTCAAAAATATCGAATTAGAAGAAATGTTATACTTTTAAGTGAAAAAAATACCTATTTCAATAAGATTTTTATATACTTTTATATGTCCTAAACATAATTTGACCATTTAAAAATAAGTCTGTCTCTTTGAACGTATGTGTGTGCGTTACCAAAATCTTGTGTCTGCTGTATCTAACGGGTGAACTGAACAAAATTCCGCGAAACTTTATATTTAGTTGGATTAGACAAAAATCGGTGCTGATTCAATTAAAGTAGCTTTCGTCTACAAGTGGGACTGTTACTTTGCAAATTTCTCTATTTACAACAAGGTTATATAAGATATTATATAGTCTAAAAATGCGAGAAATTGATAGGTGAGATGGTCATTGCGAAAAACGTATTCTAATATAATCGGTTGAGTGGTGACGCTGTTTTGTTGAATTTTTCTCATTTACGGTAAGTTATATCTCAGCTCCAAAGAATAGAAATGAACCAAATTTGATAGGTGAGATGAACATTATGAAGATTTATGGCGATTCGATTTTTCAAAATTCCCCATTTACAGGAAGATTGTACCTGACCTTCTATAGTGTAAATGTACACCAAACTTCATATGTGAGATGCTTTTTGTGAAAACTACGCTAATTCAATTTAGTTTTAATGGGAGAACCAAAATACATGGGACAAATTTTATGAAGTGATAGTATGCATTAATAAGAACAATATGCATCGAAGAATGCATAGTCTAAAATGAAATGCAAACTTGCAACAGGGCAACATAGTAAAACCAAGTTATAGGTGGAGAAAGCAAAAGAATATCCCATGCGTTACAAAATCAGTTTTAACCCTATAAGAGTGAAGCCCATCTTTTTCCGATATGCTTAGTCAAAATAAAAGGCTAGTGTAGCTAAATTTTGAAACATATGTTGATTTTTTGAAGAAAATGAGATTAATAAACATGTGTAGTATACAGTATTAAATTCTCATATTTATACTGTGCGTAGTATTAATTTTTTGAATCATAAAACATATATGCGAAAAAACGGCTAACGCTGAAAGGGTTAATAAATAAACATAAAAATTACAACATTTAGAAAGTTCATAATTATTTATAATAAGTGTTCGTAAGAGCGACTGCCAACGTCGACAAAGAGAGAGAGAAAAAAAAAAAAAAAATAGAAATAGAGTCAAATTAGGGATTGGTCAATTCTCAAGAATGTTCTAGGCATATCACGAACCTCACCAGCAGCTACTAAAAGTTTTCTGATTAGGTCCTCTTCCAGATTCAAGAGCAGTCAGTCTTTTATTCCGGTTTTTCTTGTATAGGTAAAGTGTGCCAGTATCCTGTATGTTACAACAGTTACAGTCGGCAGCAAAAGTATCCGAACACTAATAATCAATGTCAAAAAAAAAAAAAAAAAAAAAAAAAAAACTTAATACTGCTTTGTTAAATAAATCCTTGTCGAATCATGTTCTTAGTCAGTCTAAGAATATGATTCGACAAGGATTTATTTAACAAAATAGTATTAAATGTACTTTTTTCATATCGGAATTATTGGCTAGTGCCAGGATACTTTCGATGCCGATTGTACTGTACACTCTGGAATTTTACTCTGCTACTCTTTCATTCTTAATTGTTACTCTCTCAACATTGCCACCCTTTATTAACTGTCATGATTTGCATACAGTGTCATCTTTTTTCCAGTATTTTTTTCACGTAATCCGATCATTTTTCTTGATAAATTCGAACAGGAATGCCGTTTCAATAGCGCAGTTTCGAAACACGCTAGCTCATTTGCGTTTTTATTTTTGTCCATGCAGTTTTTGATGAAAATTGTTTGTATTGGTGTGCTGAAGTTTGTAAGATTTTTAAAAATAATCCTAAATATTGGTTGATGAGGGAACACAATTATGCAGCCTTTTTGGTGAGTTGAGGTGTTTTCTAACCAATTACTGTGATGTAAAAACAATTTTGATGAAGACAGTGTACTCGGTTATATTATTAAAGAATTATAATAGACAATTTGCACGTTTTCTGATTTTATTCTTGTATAATAGAAAATGAAAAGGTAAGAAAATAAATACATACATTTTCTTTATTTGAAATCTAATGACTGATTTATAACAATTTTAACATCGCACTATTTACTCTATAGAGAAAACGCAGTATAAAATATCGTGACGTCCCTCTTTATGACAACAAACGGAAGTAATCGTTGTTTACATTCGATTTCGCGCTTTGCTTTGCTTTTTGAATCAGTGAAATGGGTTTTGTATGATATAATAATGACGGATATTAAAAAATCGTAGTATAAATATTGTATTGTACCATTTTGCACTAATACAACGGCTAAAGCTTCTCAAAAGTTATTCTTTAGCGTTCCACAGAATCCTATCAAACGAAAACATTAGACAACCGCCATGAAAAGAAAATAATTGAAAATAATGATAATGGAAAATGGTAATAATGATATTAAATGATTATAAGATGAAAAAGAAATGCTTAGAAATCACATAAACAATTGATAATTACGAAAGTTAAAACGAATTGCTGCTTACTATCAGGCTAACAAAATGTAAACATTGAAGCATCATAAAGTGTGACGTCAGGCAGCGTTTTGAAGTCACGGAATTTTTGGTTAATTTTGAAGTTATTTTTTAAATTAATGAGAACTTTTTTTTGCATTTTTAATAAACGTTTTGAAATTTATGAGCCTAAAACTATCAGAAATGTAGGATTTTGTTCAAATTCCCCATGTGTGCAAATTCCTCATTGTTCATATAAGTATTACAACATTTCACACACGCACACACACACACACACACACACACATATATATATGTATATATATATATATATATATATTATTTCTGGAATGAACTGAAAAAAAAAGCAGAAAGAAATACAAAAAAGCATACAATTAAGCCGATTAAATTTATCTTTTAGCAAAATAGGTTATTAATGAGACATACTAATAAAACGTTTTTAACATTTTAAGAAATATATAGAATACAAAATTAACGAGTTTTCATTTTATAAAGATGTTACATCATTTATCAAAAAGAGTAAAGTTCTGTTAAAGGAGATTTTTATATTTATTCTTGAAAATGAAAAAAAAGAGAATAATGTTACTGCCAAAAACATGCCTTTTAATTTTCTTTTAATTATTGAGTTCAAAGATTGGGAAATACTTTTAAGAAAAAAAATTAAAAATGGAAATTATCTTCGAGATTATTTAGTTATGCAGAATTTTTTTCTAAAGTTCATTTTTGATCTATGGTTATTAGCTTTAGAAAATGAAAAAGGTAATTGATATTTTCGTCGCTTCTTCGATGTTTTTAAATCGGCAAAAAAAATTTATACGCAGCCATTTAAAATTTAAAATGAAATTTAGGAATTAATATTTAATTTAAGGATTATATCATATCATGAATTAAAATATGATTATTTATACATTTACATGTTTCATTTAAATTTTTGATTTTGTAAGGATAAAATTGTAAAGAAACATTAATTTTTTGAAGATTGAACAATGATAAAGCAGTTCTGAAAATTTCGAAATAGAAACTGACATACCAATTATTAATTGATTTATAATCTTTTAGCTGAAATTTTTAAATAATGTAATTATTTTTTCTATAACTATAAAATGTAAAAAAATGTAAAAAAAAAAAAAAAAAAAAAAAAAAAAAAGGATTTCAAAAATCAGAGAAAATATGCATCATCCTATATTTCTACTACCACTATTTTTTAATAACAATCTTTGCTTTTATAATTTGTCGAATTTCAGCAGATATATACAGAAGGAATTATTATAAACAAATAGTGGTCCCAAAAATGTAAAATGCTAGAACAAATGCTTTATGGTATTGTATATTTTCTAGGTGTATTGTCGATTTTTGCGCACTTATTAGATTGAGACCTACTACATAAAGTGAATTCCTAACCACAGCGAACACCCATGTTTGAACACGGACTCGAATGCAGCAGTTACTCAGCATCTGGAAACTGTAGGAGAAGACCATATCTAATCGGCGTATCTATCTAGTATAAGGGTATGTAATATTTATAAACAAAAATGCGTTTTACGACTTCGTTGTGGTCAAAGTATGATTGCAACTTAAAATGTAAAAAACGAGGGGGAAAAAAAGCTAAAAATCCATGGAAAAAGCATGGGATGAAGACGAAAAAACTCACAATATTAAGTGTGTAAAAAAAAAAAAAAAAAAGAAAAGTAAAGAAAAAAGGCTGACACCGGAAGAAACAAAATGCCAAAATTGACTAGAAAAAGTCATCGAAGAGACTTTTGGGGCCCTGAAGCTATCGTCGTGGATTTAATAAATCTTGCTTATTATGTGACTCGGAGGTGGCGGGAATAGGTAAGTAGGAGCCACCACACCTCAGAATGTAAAATACGAGGGGAAAAAAATCTAAAATTGCATAGAAAAGCATGGGATGAAAACGAAAAAAATCTCACAATATGAAGTGTGTAAAAAAGATCAAAGTTGACTAGAAAAAGTCATCGAAGAGCGGGAAGGGACTCGGGTTTAGGGCCCTGAAGCTATCGTCGAGGGTTTAATACATCTCGCTTATTATCTGGAATTTAGAGGTTGAACTACATTGGGCGTTTTGGGTGGTGGAGCAAAGGCAGAGATCAATAGTAACAAAGTTTCTTACTTCTGATAGAAAAAGAGACTTTTACACCAGTATTTCTTAACAACAATTTCTATAATATTTGTGCAGTAATTTATTGTGAATGAATCTGATAGAAATTTTTCATAAAACGTACTGTTGTCAATATTCAGTCTCGAAAAGGATACTCTTGCGCTGCGCCCCTGTCAGAGATTCATTTGGGCATATCACGTAAGGGGAGAAATAAATTATTTATTTCGTAGATGAGAAAGGACATTTTAAAGTAAGCTTGCATTTTACATTACAATGCAAAAATTATTTCGTATGTATGTGTAAAAAGAACGGTACTTTTTACAGATTTATTTTAATTTAATTAATTTATTTTTTTTTAGGCAAAAAGCTCCAAGAAACAGACAAAATGTATTCACATGTGAAATTCATTTCTTTTTTCAAGTACACAGGAATGGAACACGGGTGCAAAACTCATACCACTGTCAATGTAATAAAATTTTCTATTTCTTAAATCAACGATATTATAGGTAAAGAAATTTCTTAAACAAATACCGGTATGAATTCTGCTCCTGTGTTCCATCCCTTAGTATATTAACACTTTGTCATTGAGGTATTTTCTTACTTTGAATCGTAAGACCCGCCTTCTGGTATTCTTAAAAAAAATTACATTATTTAATAAAATGATTTTATTTATTGGTGTTTAAATAGTTTAAATTTTTATCGTGAGCAATCGATGCGTTAAATGTATATATACTGTTTAATATAAATATACAAACGACACTTGAGGGGTTGAAAAACGGATACTCAAATACATTTTTTAAATTAATGTATTGTTTTAGAGGAACGCTTATAGAAGGGCATTTCATGTTATTATTCTTTATGTTATTATAATTATTGTTAGACGCGAATTGTCATTTCATGCTACCGATGATAAAAACAATAGCTGCATTATCACGGAGAATTTGGCAGTCTTATATATCATAAATATATCATAAGTATCATAATCTAAGAAACGCAAAATTTCTTTCATTGAAGATTGTATCTTATAATGTTATTGATAATTATATTTTTCGAAGGCAGTGCATTTTCTGCCGGAGGAATGCAATAATTTTGTATCCTAATTGCATCCATTTTTCTGAATTAGCTTCTATTCATAAGAGTAGCATGGTTTAATAAATTATTTAGATTAATAGATTAATAGATTTAATACAAAATTAAAAAGATAACTCGATTGATGATTTAGTTGTTTTGAAAGAAACTATATGCTTCGGTAAGCATATATTCAACATATGCGATTAATATGTAATGAGTCTAATCTAAATTAAATGATGAAATACAAATGAAAATTTTCATATTAGTATTAGAGAAAAAAATGAATTAAGTTTTTCATATAATTAAATCACAATGATTAAATAATTAATATTTATTTTGCAATTTGTTTTGAAAACTGAAGAAATTGAAATTAATGCTTGTATACACTTACCGAAACGATTTAAAATGTGTTTTAAAAACTAAATCACCTTAGTTTATGATATTTTATAAAGAGTTTTATGAGCGAATCTGTGAAATGCATTATAATTATTTTTTTAAAATTACGCACTTTTAAATTCAAGATTTAGACTGATACTAGCAAAGCCGCAGTTCGGCAATGAACCGAATTGCGAATGCGGGAAAAATTTCAAAATCAAACTCGAAATGTACAAAACTCGGCCTGATGCTGTCTGCGTGCAATAGATCAAAGTTTGTTAACGAAGCCATTTTTTAATTCATGAAATCAATGAAAGTAGTGAATCAACGAAGGCTTTTCTCGCTTCGCTGGTCACTGTATTTAAAGGGAACTCTTCTCTATATCGTTTTACAAACAAAAATAAAATTTAAAGAAATCATGAAATTTCTTTAAAGCCCGCTTTGGTTCTCCGCTGACTTCGACTGCGACCCACTCATTCGCAGACTCTCGGGTGTCTGTCCCTATTGCCTGTGACAATAGCTTACCAGTGGGCTTCCATTTGGGTTCTTATCAGATGACAGTTTCGAAACGGACAGTATCGAAAAAATTGAAGTAGCCATTTTATATTTGAATCCCAGTTACATATGAACAACACTATACGTGGTGTACATAATATTTTCTTTCACGTTATTTTCTATATTTATTTGATTTATTCGATCAGTCATAAAATGACAACACTTTCACACCAATTATAATATTACAATGTGCTATGATCGGCTACGTCTATCTCATGAGACAATTATTTTTTGTGGTCATAATAGTAGTTGAGTTAGTTAATAGTAGTTGGTATATAGAAAAAATAAATAATGAAATAATGAAATATGTAAACCTGATCATGGTACAGCCTTAATGTAGCTCCCCTTGGCGACTTTTGAATTTTTATCGCCACTTTAGACAAAAATGCATAATTTATGTTATTATTTTATTTGTTTCTTTCTTTTCTTTTCGTTTTCCTTTCCTTTATTTTCTGTTTTTCAATATTTTATAATTTATTTATATTTTTTATGCGCTACTTGGCTTAAAGTGGCTTTTACGAAAGTGGAGTCCTTGGCGAAAAATGTCCGATCTATTTCATCATCAAAATTTATCATAAGTAAAGCTCTTGGGCAACAATTAAAAATTTAAATGTCTTTTTTTAAAACTTTTACCAGGTTATTATTTTCACATTTTAATTAATTTTAAAAAATCTAATCAAAATTTCGTTACAAGTAAGGTACTAAATGAAAGGAATATTTTTTATGAATCCGTCGGTTTAATTAACTTATAGATTAAACCATTAGATTTTTTTTTTATTAATTAAAGTATGAAAAGCTGGTGGCAACTTGCGTCAACACACAGACAAACAGACTCAAAAATCTCTTAGCCATTTATATAGAGAGAGATCTAAATAGCACGCGAAATTCCATAACTTGAGAAAATATATGAGTAAATATTAGTAATATACACTACTCAAAATAATTATGTGAAATTGTAAATTTGGACGAGGAAAGATTTTGATGACTGATATAAGACGATAGTTGATATAAGATATGTAAAAGAAAAAAGAAACAACGAATAAGGAATAAGGAATAATTAAATTTTATTAATGACATTGCAATCATTGACTTTATCAATATGAGAGATTTTTCTCTCCCACGCCTGTAGAAGAGATTTTTGCAACTGATGAATTGTTTTTGGTATAATGAACTACTAGCAACTGATTTCTTTAGTATGTCCGAAACGTTTTATTGTATTTATACCCGAGAAACATTCTGTCTAATCCATTAGAAAGGTTCCTTTGTCAAAAAGGAAATCGCCCACTAGTTGAGTACAATGTGGCCTGGCGTTGTCATGCATAAGAATTACTCCCCGATTGCTGCAACGTGAAGGACCAAAATCGGTCTGATGATTTCATCCCTGCATTGATAAATAGCTAATGCTCTATTCCTGATAATGTATAGGTCGGTGCGACCATTGATAAAAATACTGTCTCAGACAATCATCCCTCCTCTGCCAAATTTCTGCCTGTAGTAACTTTCATGCACAAAGTAATGTGCATGAATTGAATGCACCTGGTACTCGGGATAATTAAAGATTACTCTGAGTACCAGGATCTGCAGATAGCATGTTAGTTCACGTATAAAACACAAACCATAGGTCTGCAAGCATATAAACGATCATGGTGGAGGTAGTTTCGAACTGTCTGCATCGGAACTCTGGTATTAGTAGCTCTCTGAAGGTGCAATAAAGTGGCGTTCATAACGCGGTTTCTTCTAGCCGTTAGTATTAAATATTAATCCTCAGTTTGTGTTCATGTAGGTGTACATCTTGTAACGGTCTTCAGCGAACATTTTCTGTTTCTGAAAAAAGGTTCCCTAGTCTAGAATTGTCACTTTTCAAACTTTAGTTCTTATGTTACAACAAACTCCGTTTGACCCGCCTCTAAACTGTCAGTGGCCTTCCAGGCTACATATTTAGATAAGTCGTGCTGCTCAGACATCGCATTTGCTGTTTCAAAACATTCAAAGCGTATTAGTTGTTTTTAATCTTCTCCTACAGAAGGAACGCTGCAGGTCGCTTTTCCTTTTTTATCTCCAACGCGTCGTTTTCTACGTCATAGACATAATTTGCATATTCCCAATTTTGTAGATTTTATAAATTTGCCTTTTAATCTCCTTTCTTTCATTTTTTGTTAAAAGTTGTCAGTTTCATATTCGATTTTTTACTAAACTCACAATAGCACACTCATACATGTTTTGAGTAGTGTAGTTGGAAATTACTTTTATAAGTAATTTTCATTAAAATTTCTTTTTTAAATAATTTTAATCTTTTTTAAGAATCTTTTATTAAATGCCAAACATTATCTTTTTGAAAAAAAATTTCTGCCAGCGTTTCCATTTGCAAATATCCTGCACACATCGGAATACACATGCATGATGGCACATGCATGTTAAATGTAAAGTTTTGCGAAAGGTATTTGTTAGAATGCTAAAATCCAGACGATCACTGTCGTTCAACAAAACCTGACCTATCTTCTTCCTTTCCCTCTTATTCTCTTCTTCTTCTTCTTTTTTTCTCCATAATATTTAGAAATAAGATGTCGGAAAACTCTGCAAGAAAATCTTATTAATATGATCCTATTTTTTGCATATGTTTTGCTATAAATACAAAATTATAAATTTGTAAATATAAATCAATTAATAAAGAAGATATCTTTTTAATGACAATGAACCATGAAATAATATCATTGTGTATATATGTACTCAATAACTGAACTTTTATAAATCCATTTAGCATGTATATTATTCATTTTGTAAATGTATCCAATACCACTATTGTTCCTTCCCTTTATTAATTTAGTGGCCAAGAAGTTCTGCTTCCAAAGCTGGTAGACGTAACTTTTGTCGGGATATTTGTTGTTTTCTCCTAAACACACGTGAATGCGGAATAGGATCCCTAAGAAAGACACCCCTGGAATGTCACTTCACCCAGTTCTATGTTCCTAGCACAGACGATTGGCGTTAATCGCTATACCAGTCTCCCCTTATTTCCGTGCGTTGATCTGTTCCGAAAAAAGTGAGATTGGCATTAGCACGTAGGTTCTCGATCAGTACTGATAAACCCTATAAAGATTTTCAGCTTCGGTCATGACTGAATGTTCTCATGTACCAATAACTGCGCGACCTTTTTATTTATCTAAAAAGTTAAATTCAAAATAATATTATTTTGAGTAGCTGAACTACTTAAAAAAATAAACATAAATTATGTAATTTTGTGCATTATTTAAATATATAAATTGAGATACATAATAATATGAGAAAATTTTTAAAACCTGTATCACAAATCACAAATATTACAGATTACTTAGATGGTAAGAAAATCTGTCAAAACTTATTTTTAAACCATTGAAAAAAATTAAAATACTCTTTTTGTGTTTACTTCATGTGAGTTTTCGATAAAAGTATTTTCGAATTTAGTATAAGAAAAAATTCAGTATTTTGTTATGAAGTAACGGGGCGTAAATATTTACTACTGCAATGTGTGAATTGAGAAAAAAAGAATTATGACTTTTTTGAAACAAATTCAAATTTTAAGCTGCATATGTAACTTTCATATGATTTTCTATTAGAATTGAAATTTAAATGTTTAAACTAGAAATAATCAGTATAGTTTTATTCATCCTAAATTTTTAACTTTACGATGTTCTATGAAAAAAGTTGGAGTATGAAAAATAAAAATAAAATCGATATTCTTACGGATCTTACATATTTCAAAAACTGCTGTTCCAGGCTATGCAAATTAGGATGCCTGTAGATTAAAAAAAGACAAAAAAATATTATGTTATACTCTTGAGACTAAATTTTGTCGCTTGAATGCATCTTAATATTAAAATTTCAAGACGGCCGCAAATAATGTTCAGCAGGCAGAAATTTTATTTTTTATGTTTTGACTTAATCAAAGTAAGAAAAATTAGTCTAGTGTAAAACTAAATATATTCAAAGTATTTATAGCTAACGCGTTAGCTTCGCAAGCTTAAAAATAAAATTTAAGTATATTTTGATAATTTATCAAGCAAAATAATTAATTTGATTTGATGATGTGTTTTAGTAGTTAAATATACCTGTAGAAAAAAAAAATCAATGCGGGTTTTTAAATAAGAAATCTTTTTAAGAATAGTATACTTAAAATATTAATTGTAAATTGTTTTAATTTGAGTTTTGTAAAATACATTTAACGACTGTTATTAGCAAAATTGGTAAAAAAATATTATTTTAATCATGTCAATTTTCTGTGATTTCAGTTGACAAAAATGTAACTCAATTCTAATGTAGAGTTCAAGATTGAATTTCATGCGAAATATTGAATTTATACTAATCTTGTCTGTTTTGGTTTCTTTGTTAGCAAGTAGTTATTGGTGCTAATGCAATTATTTTTTATGACGTTGCTGTTAGCAGAATATATATATTTTTTTTTCACTCAAGTGGAAAAATGGACATCAACATTTTTGGAAAATTCTTCTTTAATGTTAAAAGATCAATTTATAGTTATCTTGTCCAATATGATGTCCTTATTTGAAATTGTTAGTAAGCTAATATAATTATTTTTATTACGTTTCATTACAGCGTTGAATAGCGTTGTTTTACACGATGGAATTGAAGACATATTCTTCTTTAAACCGTTTATCAACCGTTTAACTTAACCGTTTATCAACCGAATTATAAAACAGGCAAAAGAAAAAAATATTTGAAACATATTATTTTAGTTACTTAAGAGAATTTTTGAAAGATAAAAGTAAGAAAAATTATGCGTATCACCTGATTATAACAATTAATGAGGATTTTGTGAGGTGGTATTTTAATATACCAGTGGTACATAGAAATCGAAAAAAAAATATTTGGATTTTAAAAAAAGGTAGAAAACTATTCACTTTTTAAGTACCATATGTTTTTTCTAAAATTGATGGCAGATTCTTGAAGTAATACAAGGTTGGTTGAATGGCTGGGTTTTACATCGCACTAGTGATGCACAATGCACAATTGGCGAGGGTCTGGGACTCACCCCTGGGGGTGGTCCGGAGACATGCCATCACAATTTTGATCCTCCACGGAAGGCTCTCCCGCTTCCGTGATCCCCTGAGGTATAATTTTTATGGGAATATGGTGGACATTGCGACCACGATAGATTTTACGTGCACCAGCCACCATTAGTGTACACGACGGTCTTCGGCTGGCTCGAGTACCGAATCCGCAATCTTTCCAGTTACGAGCCCGGTACTCTACCGACTGGGCTACCGCCGCCCACTAATATAGGGATTTATTATATATAAGACACGTGAAGATCGTAAAAAAATGCCAAGCAAAAACAGCAAGAGCACTCTATAAAGTCCTCTCTAGAGCAAAAAATGCTACATGTAGCTTATAGTGCCTGGTCATGAGATTAAAGTAAAGTACATATGTTTGAGTTAAAGTGAGGTAAACATGCTAAATTGAGGTACACATTTTATTAGTTATTTAAATTACCGTAAGTAACTAAAGGGTTAAAGAATGGATGAACATTACTTAAGAGTACAGTCGGTAACAAAAATGTCCCAACACTAGCAAAAATTTCTATGTAAAAAAAGTACACTTCATACAGTTTTCTTAAATCAATCCTTGTCGAATACTCTTCTTAGTCAGTCTAAGAACATGATTCGATAAGGATTTATTTAACAGAACCGTATGAAGTGTATTTTTTTTACATAGGAATTTTTGCTAGTGTTCGGACACTTTTGTTACCGACTGTATATAAGATTTTGCAATCACCTGTCAGCAAAATTATTTCAGCGAACATTTCATTAGCCTATCGATTACTTCAAACATTTTCTTACAAAACAGAATTAAAAGGCATGTTTTTGTCAGTTTTGTTTTACTTTTCATTATAAAGATTGTTGAATGATAATTATCAACAATGTCAACCGTGGTTGTTATATAAAATGGCGAAAATTCGTGTCCTCGCTTTCTGTTTTGAGTTTTATCTCGTTATTTTGGGGATACATTTCAAGCAATAACCCAACGCTACTAACGTTATTATGTATTTACTAATGTTATTAAACACAAATAAATCGTCTTAAACAACTTTTTAATCTTAGTTCTAATATTTTTAAATAATAGCATGTTAGACAAGAATAAACGCATAAATGTGGGATTAAATGTAAATTTCGTTAAATATTACCGTACATAAATTGATGTAAATTAATAGGTATAGTTTGTTCTAACGAAAAAGGGGGATAATGAAATACATGATTCTATTTTTTTTTTTTTTTTTTTTTTTTTTTTTTTAATAGAAATATTAATGGAATATCTTCGGTTTATTTTGTTCAAACACGGATAGTTTTTCTATAAAATAAAATTGTTTTCCGAAATCGATTTTAATAATCTACAACTAATTTGATATATATTAAACTTTTTCTAAAAGTTATTATATCTCTATACGAAATTAAACTTTAGAATTTTTTTTTTTCTGTTTTGTCGGAATTTTATCACTAAATTGCAAATGTAATGCTAAAAGTCAACGAAATCAAATTAATAGGAATCGTTGTTATCGTTGTAAGATCTTTAATTTGAAAGAGACCATTTCTATTTTTATCGTTTTCTAAGGAAAAGATAATTACTTTTTCATTTCCATTTCAAATTTCCCTGAGACATTTTTAAAAAACAAAATATATTTCGAATAAGATGCTTGAGTTAGTTTCTAAGGTGAATATGAGAATGGAATTGATGTTTATTCTAATTAAAAAAATATTTAAAGGAAAGGAAACACTTTAATTACATCTTTATTAAAATGTTCATAATTTGATACTTAGTAAAATTCAAGAAATAACATTGTGTATGTGGGATCTATTTTAATAAAGAAGTGACTTCTAATAATTTACTTTAATTTTTTTTTAAATAAGAAGTTACAAAAATGTATGAATGTTTTTTAGTTATATTCCTTTCATAAAAATGGTTATATTTATCGGCATATTTATTACCATTAACAAGTCATTAACCCTTTACAGGGCCATTTTTTCTAGTAATGTTATGTTAAAATATTTTTGGGATTGAGATTGATTTACAAAAAAGAAATTCATTTAGCTTATTACCTAAAATTAATTTGAATTTTAAGATATTTTTTTGGGGGATGATAAGTACGTTTCTCACCGCGCACTGGGAGCTATTCAAAGGTGAGGCATCATATATTTCGCATTTATTTTTATTTTGCATTGCATTACATATTTCTGTAAAGTTGGCATATGGTCACCAACTTTAGTCAATCGTACGTCATCTGGAACAGATCTACATTTTTGATAAACTTATTTTATCAAGGCAATGTGCACGATGGTAATGGGGTGTAGAGGTTAAGACTAATTGACTACGAAAGGATCTTATGTCAGTGTAGAGTGCTGTTAGTGGCCATCGTTCTGAGAAGTTCTAGCCTGTATTCACGAGAGTTTGGGAGAAAACCATAGAAAACTGCAAAACGCTCGACAGAAGGGCATAATATGACATCGGATTCAACCCTTCCAATCTACCAATTTTCATAACGTAACCTCTCGGTCACTGGTGTAACCTGACAACATGCGCTAAGATGGTTTATATTACACTGCTCTGCAAAAAAAAAAAAAAAAAAGAAAAAAGAAAAAAAATCGAGATCTGATACATCTGATACCATTCTTGCTGATTCTTATGTACAATGACTTCCTGAATCCGAATATGACTTCCATTTTGCCCAGTCACTCACCGTTTTCTAGATACACCACCCTCTCCACCAATTTATTTCCCTGTTCGATAATTTTATGACTATAAATTTGGTTTGAAGAATGGAAAATAATTAATTTAACACCTAAAAAAAAAAAAAATACATATATAATGTTTAAAAAATAACAGTAATAACAGATTAAAAAAATATAAGATATGCAATGCGTAATTTCAGTGGGAACCCCCCCCCCCCAAAAAAAAAAAAAAAAAAAAAAAAAAAAAAAAAAAAAAACCCTTGTCACAAATGTCCGTGCTTTAGAATTTTCACTGAAAAATGATAAAAAAGGGGGGGGGCATTCCTAAAAACGGTGGGTGATAGAGTGAAATGGGTGCCATATTCGGATTCAGGAGGTCATTTTACATAAGAATATGTTGAAATGGTGTCAGAGGCGATTTTTATGCCGAGCAGTGTTATTTGTAACGTTGATTTACGAGTATAATGTTTCGGAAAAATATCAAATTTGGTTAATGAAATTAAGTATTAATCGACTAACAAAGCTTTACATTGAAAAATCTTATAATACATAATTCTAAATACTTTTTATGTCTGTTTTGCTTAAGTATTTTTTTTTTTTTTTTTTGTTCAAACAACGGATCAACGGTCGCTTTTTTATAAACAAAATTATAACATTTTTGTCCGGCATGTAAAAATATTAAAATATCATTGAGTATAAATAGCTCAATTTGTACTGCACTTTTATACAGACAGAGTTTTGAAAAAGTATATTTTATCATGTTTTTTTTTTTTTATTTCCTTCTCAATCATCGTAATAGCAATTTTACATTAAAAATCTATTAACGCAGGTGAATTGTAAAGAATCATTATATAAATTTAGATACAATTTTTGTAATAAATATACCATTCACTCTTTTAAGTAATAAATTTATTTGCATAAAATTGAATATTTTTATAAAGAAATCAGTAACTTTGTGGAGTTTGCGCTCCTGCAAACTCCATCTTAACTTACTTAATTAGATTACTAAGAGAATACAAGACTTTAAATAACAATAACTAAAGTTTATTTGAGCAGATTAATGGGAGGGTGGCCTGGTAAATTTATATAGCTCAGCCAGCGTTTTACTTAATCAAAATATATGAATCAACAATTTAAGTAGATAATCTTAAATATCTCACCACAGCAGATAGTCGAAAGTGTAGAGACGATCGCACTCTTACTCCAATACTACGGCTTCACTACGGGACAGAGGATTCCCTTCTATCCCAGCTTGAACTTCCGAAAACTAGTAGACACTCACCAACACTCAACACTACTTGCTTCACACAACTAAATCTCCTCTACGCTACTTTCGATATTCACCAAAATAAGAATCATCACATTCGCTATAATATCCTCCAACATCCACTATCGATCCTCCAACATCCACTATACGATCCTCCAACATCCACTCCATCTACTAAAACCATCTCTATTTTTATACTTCTTCCTACACCCTCCTTTCACTACATTTCAATCCGTACTTTTAAAAGTCACTTCTAATTTAACTAATATTCAAAATCTAAGTCTTTTAATGCAGCACCCTGCCGACACAAAACTATCTCGACCTCAACCGTCACCGAGCCACTGGCGACGGAGTGATTTTAACCGTCCCCACTTCCTACTTTGCTGGATCCAGCTTAATTAAAACAACTGTGGTGACGTTCTGACGTCTCAACCTCACAGTCCCCCTCCAAGAAAAAAAATTTAGTCGGGAAAATCCCCAACGGGTTTGATCGATTAAATTTAAATAGCTTCATTCCATCTCTAACTATCTCAAATCTCTGAAGTGTGAGTGCAGCCGTCACTTAAATTTTAACCGGGTGAGAAAAACTTAAAAATTTGTTAAGTCCCTGAGCGAAAACTCAGGGACGCAAAATAAATTAATTTAAAATTTTAAATAAAAGGCGTACATTTACCCCGAGTACTCCGGGACTCTGACTGAGCTAAAATCAGGCTTACAGTAGGATTTACACACGTCTCCCTGTTAGGCCAGGAAGGCAATATATTAAATTCAAACTTGATGTTGCGTGTCTTTACATAGTAAGTCGCTTGGGACAAATGCGACATTTAAAGTTTGTTATAATCACAAGAATAATTGTTCTTTTTAAAGAAAAACATGAGAAAATCTTTATTAGTATGAGTGTACTGGCTGGACTGGTATCTGGGGCGTTACGTCTGCAAGGGAGATGACTAAACGAAGAATAGGATGAACTTTCTTCATACTAGAGCAGACGTCGGAATGGGCAGGCTGTCCACATCCCGAAAAAAGAACTTTTTGACATCAAATTAAGAGATCTTTCACATAAAAATACTTTTAAACATCAGATTAAGAGGAATAGTCCATCAGAGTGTGTCTGAAATGGGAAAACTTTTACAGTATGCTTAGTAAAAAAAATAGTTAGAATTCATCTCTGGAAGAAACTGAGACATGTTCGTCTCTATTAACATAATAGATAGGTTACATACAGAAATATTTCTCCCTCCTTAGCTAAAGCATAAGCGGAAAAAACTGAGTTGTTAGTCTTTTTAATGTTATATAGTTAAACACGACTTTTATGCTTATAGCTAAAAAAAAACAGTTTTTTCCCCTCTAAATGTACATACAGATAAACTTTTAGACAAATATTCAAAAGTTTTACAAATACAAATATGCAGTTTATAAATACATCATTTATAGAAAGACAAAAGAAAAAGGGGGGGAAATTTACAAAGGGGCCAAAAAAACAGTTTATATTACCAGCTTTCTGCAGGAGATGGCTACAAGGTAAAAGACTTAATACATACATAAAATATATATTTAAGAGAGAACAAAAATGTTGACATTGAAGCAGAACATTAATTTTGATTTGAAAGTTCATGGCTAAGTTAAATTTTGTATTTTTAGTTTGGGAAAGTCCATAACTTTCGTAAGAGTTCTTAAAATATAAAGTCCCAAAAAGGCTTCAAGGTACGTCGAACATTTTGTACAGCTCTGACAGAAATGCACTTGTAATAGAAAAAAAAATAGAGAACGGTATCACCTGATGTGAATTTGCAGCTGTAACCTCAGCGAGGGTAGAGGTCTTGGTGAATGTTCTCGATGCACTCGTCAGCTAGGCCACAGGGTTGGAGGCTTTCAGACCGGGGTCTAGGGCTATCCCAAAAGGCTTGTACAAAGGCTTGCTCGGCAGGTGATTCATATGGCTGAGCCTGTTGTCGGAGTCTGGCTTGACGCCGAGTATTAAATCGGTGGTGTGAAGAGAACTCGTCTTTGCCGATCGAGTCAGGAGCTGCTAGGAATTTCTCCATGTGCCATCCGCTAGCTGATGAAGAAGGTGGAGGTCTTTTTCGAACCCTTGCCTTTCTCTTAGGTCGGAACGAGTCGGTGTGCACTGAATCTGGAACTGCTAGTACCTTCTGTGGGCGATGTGTTCCAGAGGACTTTGAGGAGGGGGCTTGTGGCCTTTTTAAATTTTTATTCCAAGCTTTTTTCTTTTTTATCTGCGGTATAAAAGAGCCATTAGTAAAAGAATAGTCGCGTTTGCGACTAGTTTGCCGAGGAAATTTCACATTAGAATGGTTTGATGACCCACTACGAGCTTGCTTTTGTGCGACGGGTCTGCTAACACTAGATTGGTCAGCGGAAGTGCCCTGAACAGATTGTTCGGGTGTTGTAGGAGTAGGTAGTTCATCAGCTGTACAAGAATCAGGAGCAATAGGCTGGGGAGTGAGGTTAGGCGTAAGGACGGACTGTTCGTCAGGTGGGTTTGAACCCGGCACGCTATCACTATCAAGAGTTTCAGTACATGATTGAGTGCGCTCTTTAAAAATGCGTATCTGGTCAACATTTATTGTAGTTGGGGTGCCGTTAAAATCGATTGTCAGATTATTATGTTCTACCTTTAAAACAGAGAAAGGCCCAATGAATTTTGGCCCAAATTTTGCTACTTTAGAATGTTTTTTAGAGCTAAGAAAATGTGATTCTAGGAGTATTTTATCTCCCACTTTTACTTCTAAAATTCTACGTTTTAAGTTGTAATATACAGCCTGCTGCTCTTGAGCTTTTCTCAAATTTCTCTGAACTTCTGGTAGCAATTCTTCAATATTTCGCGTAATAAATTGAAATGCGTTTTGCTGTACTAATACCAGTTTTTGAAAGGGGGTCAGAATCTTTCTACCCAAAAACAATTCAGCAGGAGTTTTTCCTGTTGCATCACTTACCGCTGTACGAATCGCATAGCCAAAATGATAGAGAAACTGATCCCAATTTTCATGATTTTGACCAATGAACGTCGCAATCATATTGATTAATGTTCTATTAACACGTTCGGTCTGATTAGCTCGCGGCCGATATGGAACCGTGAAGACATGTTTAATTTCGAGTGCATCGCAAAGTGCCTGAAAAACATTACTTATAAATTGAGGACCATGGTCCGTTACAATTTGAAGGGGGGCACCGTAACGAGAAATAAAATTATTAAAGAAGGCAGTGGCCACTGCTTGTGCCGAAGCTTTACGTAAAGGCACAAATTCAACCCATTTACTAAAATAATCCACCATAACTAACACATAACGAAATCTATTTGGTTTAGAGAGGGGGTAAGGACCGATTAAGTCGAGTCCAAGAATTGGATTTGGAAAGTCAACTTTAATAGGAATTAATTTACCGGCCGGCTTTACATTTTTATAATTATATTGCTGGCACAAGCAACAACTCGAAACATATTCATTAACAAACTTCCTCATTTTAGGAAAGTAACAGGCATCTTTGAGCTTTTTATAAGTTTTCCTAATGCCAAAGTGCCCCGAAATTGGAGAGTCATGAAACTCAAATAGGATGGCTTGACGAAGAGATTGGGGAATTTCAACTCGTAATTCGCCATAAGATGATAATAATTTTGAATAAAAAAGCAAGCCATCGATTAAAGAAAAAGATTGGGACCAGTTTAAGGCAATGGCTAATTCAATTAATGAAACTGACTCAGGATCTTCTAAATACTTATAGATTAATCCAAATTCGGGATCATTTTTTTGTTCTTGGATTAATTGATCTTTCGAATTTAACACAGATGCTGGCATAAGCGCTAAAGCTACTTTTTCCTGATCAGATACGAATTTATTGTTTAAAGTAGTGACTAGATCTGTAGAAGTACATGGGTTAACTTGTTGACTTTCAATTTCCTTTACACGAGTTTCAGTCACGTCTACTAATATTTCGGATTGAACCGGTTCAGCCTTTAAATGCGAATGATAAATATATGAGGCTTTAACAGTAGAATTTAACTGATCATTCTTTTTATTTAAAGCAAGGGATTGATTTGTAAAATTAGATTCAATCTTATTTTCTTGAGTTTGAGCAGTACGTGAAAGAACGTCAGCTACGATATTGTCAGTACCAGGTCGGTGTTCGATGTTTATATTAAAGTTAGATAACTTAAGAGTCCATCGAATCATGCGAGGGGAGAGGTTCTTTCCAGTTGTTAACCGAGTTAATGCCGCATGACCCGTAACAACTGTTACTGGAAGTTGCGTAAAATATAAACGAAATTTTTGCAGTCCCCAAAGCACTGCTAAACATTCACGTTCAGTTACTGGATAATTTCTTTCTGCAGTGTTAAGCGTATGGGACGCATATGCTATTGGGCGGCCTTCTTGGCTTAAAACGGCACCAATGCCGTACGAAGAAGCATCAGTAGCTACTTGAAATTTAATATTATAATTAGGATGAGCTAGTACAGGAGGACCGCTAAGTATAGTTTTTAACTTATCAATTGCTTCTTGTGCTTCATTTGACCAGTGAAATTTAACTCTTTTCCTTTTGAGTTTAAAGAGAGGCTCGCATATGCGAGCAAAATTAGGTATAAATTTCCCATACCAAGCACACATGCCTAGAAATCTCGAAACTTGCTTGGAAGTTGTAGGAGGGGGCATGTTTAAAACTGGCTGAACTTTTTCATTATCTACAGAAATACCAGCAGGCGTTATTTTGACGCCTAGGTACTTAATTTCCTGTCGTGCAAAATGGCACTTAGAGGAATTCAAAGTTAATCCTGCATTTTGCAGTAGAGTAAAAACAGTTTTTAAATGATCTAAATGCTCATTGTAAGATGAGGACGTGATTATTATATCATCGAGATAAACATGTACAAATTTATTCAAAACAGGTTTAAGAATAGTTTCCATGGCTTTTTGGAATGTCGCCACAGCACCTGAACATCCGAAAGGCATTCGTTTAAAACCAAACGTGCCATTTTTAGTTATAAACGCTGTTTTTGATATATCAGCGGGTTTCATTGCAATTTGAAAATAACCCGATGTCAGATCAAGAGTAGACATATAATTTGTCGTTGTTATATGTGCTAGCAAATCATCAATTATAATCAAGGGATACTGAGGATATTGTGTAATAGAATTTAGCCTACGATAATCGATTGCAAATCTCCATGCCTCAGGGTCAGTCATAGGTTTACCATTTTTCTTACGACATAAAACAACAGGAGATGCATAGGGAGAGGTTACAGGCATAATAATATCATTTTGCAACATTTTATCAATATGCCAATTTATAATATCTTGTTTGGCTTGATCATATCGATAAGGCTTACTAAAGACTGGTTTATTAGTTCCAGTGTCAATTTCATGGCAAACAACATGGGTTAAGCCAGGTATATCAGAAAATAACTGTTTAAACTGATTAAGAAAATTAACAAAATCAATTTTTTCAATATGAGTGAGGGCACTTTCCTCTAAATTAACAATTAACTCTGTCGGCTCGACAGGTTTAGAATTTGACTTAGAATCATCAATATGTAAAGATTTATTGGCAAAATTAATTTCAACATTATTTGCTTTCATAAAATCTAACCCTATAATGCAGGGATGCTGAAGATTGTCGATGACATAAAAAGGCCAATTAACACTTAAAAGTCTGAATTTTAACATTCAGGCTGACTTCGCCTCTATTAACACAGGACTTGCCTTGAGCCGTTGTAATATTTAAATTTGTCCGCTTTAAAGGTTTAAAGTCAAAATACTTGTTATAAGTTTCATATGCTAGAAAGGAGCGTTCAGCACCAGTGTCCCAATAAGTAGGTATGAAAATATCATGAATTATTGCATTTAAATTAGGTAGGTCCACCGGACTGATACAAATTGTGTCTAAACATATGGAGGTGTGTGAGTTATTCAGTGGCTGTTGACCCTCCTCACAAGAGTCACTTACTCGTTTAACTGACGACTCTGGTTATTACGGGTGTTACGAAAATTTCTGTTATTTCTATCAGCTCCAGAAAAGTTTTGAGACTGATTTTGATTAGGACGATCGTTCCGAGAATTTTGAAAGTTATTACGCCTTGGCTGCGGCGATTGACGTTCTTGTTGATAGCGATTGAAATTTTGAGGGAGGGTGAAATTTTCACGCCTAGAATTTTGCATATTTCCATTACCCCGTTGGCGATTAAAGGTGTTTTCCGCCCTTGGAGGGTATCGTTCTTGATATTTAGCTAAGGTTTGAAACAGACTGTCGTAAGAGGTAACAGGTTTCAGATCAAGGTAATCTTGAATAGGAATAGTCAAAAGAGGGGTTATGATTTCCATTGCAGCGGCGAAAGATAAAACTAAATCCAGCTGCTTTATAATGTCGAATTTACGTAATAAAAATGTTGTAGGTTTGTCATAAAACGACATCTTTGTCGTATAAAGTTCTTGACGGAGTTTGGTTTTATCCACAATAGAAGAGAATGAATTTTTAATTTTGAGCTTCAAATCCTCATACGTAGGATTTTGGCCTAGAGCTCTAAAGGCAATGGTGTCATACCAGATTTTAGCATCTCCTTTTAATGAGTATTTTAATAAATTAAATTTATCATCCTCGTCAATTTTACATATATCAAAATACTCTTCAAGATCTTCAAAAAATTTAAGTACATTGTCTGAGCCAGTAAAATAAACACGAGTGGGGGGGGGGGATGTCGAACTGAGTTGGGCGCCACTGTGGAGGTTGCGCTCCTGCAAACTCCATCTTAACTTACTTAATTAGATTACTAAGAGAACACAAGACTTTAAATAACAATAACTAAAGTTTATTTGAGCAGATTAATGGGAGGGCGGCCTGGTAAATTTATATAGCTCAGCCAGCGTTTTACTTAATCAAAATATATGAATCAACAATTTAAGTAGATAATCTTAAATATCTCACCACAGCAGATAGTCGAAAGTGTAGAAACGATCGCACTCTTACTCCAATACTACGGCTTCACTACGGGACAGAGGATTCCCTTCTATCCCAGCTTGAACTTCCGAAAACTAGTAGACACTCACCAACACTCAACACTACTTGCTTCACACAACTAAATCTCCTCTACGCTACTTTCGATATTCACCAAAATAAGAATCATCACATTCGCTATAATATCCTCCAACATCCACTATCGATCCTCCGACATCCACTATACGATCCTCCAACATCCACTCCATCTACTAAAACCATCTCTATTTTTATACTTCTTCCTACACCCTCCTTTCACTACATTTCAATCCGTACTTTTAAAAGTCACTTCTAATTTAACTAATATTCAAAATCTAAGTCTTTTAATGCAGCACCCTGCCGACACAAAACTATCTCGACCTCAACCGTCACCGAGCCACTGGCGACGGAGTGATTTTAACCGTCCCCTCTTCCTACTTTACTGGATCCAGCTTAATTAAAACAACTGTGGTGACGTTCTGACGTCTCAACCTCACAACTTGAGTATTTTCATTAAAACGCAACATATAGAAAAGAAATGAGATACATATTTAAGTTAATGGCTTTCAATTAACGTTAACGTTTTTCATGCATGTTATTATAATTGAATGTCATTTTTATTAACTCCAATGTTAAAATATTTTGTTTATTTTCCTTACATTCACTTAATTTAAATATTTAGCCTTTCTAAAATTAAATATACTATATTATTTTTTTTTTTTTTTTATTGCAGCTATAATTCCGTTTGTGAAACCTTACCCTTTATCACGCAAGTTTATTTTTATTATATATATATATATTTTAATTTACAATAACGCGTTTATTCCAGATTTAATTAATTAACATTTGTTTTTCTAGATTCGTGTTTTCATAATTATTCTTATGAGATTCTAGCAGCTTGAGTTCCAATTTTTTGTTTTGTTTTTGGTGAGGAAGAAAATGGCATTTTCCTTTTTTGTTATGAACATTTTCCCTTTTCTTTTTCTTTTTTAATTAGCAATTCAGTTTTGAAATGATAACTTTCAAGTTCTCCCATTTGTAAGTTCAAAAGTATATGGAAAAATAACTTATCAAAATAACATAAATCTTAAAATTAGGGAATTAATTTCAAAGCTGCCACAGGCAACATTTTTCTTTTCTTTCTTTCTTTCTTTTCTTTTCTTTTTTCTTTTCTTTTTTTTTTTTTTTTTTTTGTACCGCTATTTCCATAAAATAAAATTTATAATCGATATATGCACTACTTATTCACCTACGTAAATATTTTATAAATTCTATTTTTTAGGATGGATAGTTGTACGAAAAGAACGAAAAAAAAAAAAAAAAGACAGAAAGAAAGAAAGTCGCCTGGAGTAATCCTGCAATTTGCATTAAGAAATAGCATTCTTAAAAAAAAAAAAAATAATAATCTTAACTTTTAAAAACATGCAGAAAATATGTTATTTAAGGAATTTTTAACAGACTTGCGTTAAAATTGCCGCTAATATGTTAAATGAGTTGTGCATAATTTAAAAAAAAAAAAAAATGATGGAAAATACAATGTTCATTAAACCTACAAAACCTGATTTGCTTTTCTGTTCCTGAAACAAATATATATGATGACATTAATGATTAGCAGTTGCTGAAAAAATAAAAATTAATAAAAAAATCATAGCCAAATACGTACTTGTCAACATTCTAATTAGTATATTCTGTAAAATTTTTAGTCCGTCCTTTTATTACACACCAGTCTTCTTTTAGAGCATTTTTCTTCTTATTTAATTGCAATTACATTTGGAGAAATTCTTTCTAAATATTAAGTGGAGTTGAAAACGGGGAGGTACTAACAATATTACAGAATATTAATTAGGAATGCAAAAATTTTTTCTACGAAATTAATTGTGAAACATTTATAATGTGGTACATTCATAAAAATACGAATTTCTAATACGAAACAAAAAGTAATATAATTTTGCAATATAAACCAGTCTTCATGTGATATTTTATTTTCTTTCATAGGCGCAAACTTATACAGTTTTTTAATACCACTATTTCTTTGTAAAAACAATTACTACGATTAATCGTAGAAAGTGTTAAAAAGTTACTAAAAGTTTTTATTAAAAATTTACGGTAGCAAAAAAAAAAAAAAAAAGTACAAGTTGGCAGTTATGTTTTTACTTTGTATTTTAAAACACTGCTGCATCAGCTACAGTCCATATGACATTTATAGTTTTTGACATATGGTTTTCAACCAGCCTTTGCGAGATTATACTTTAAAATAAGAATCCAAGCATACATGCCGTTCTCTTGAATGGTTAAATTTGTCAGGATGGTTTAACGTTAACCTTTTGTTTAGACGTGCGGAAAAATGAAAACTGTATATAGTGACAAGAAAAAACGAGTATTCCTCTTTGTATACCTCTTTGTATACCTCCAGTATACCTCTTTGCTTCAAGTAACTTGTTTGTAGAAAAGCACACATCAATTTATAAAGCAAGTCGCCGCATACCAAAAGCCGCCGCAGAGCTCTACCCAAACTATCTGAAATTAAACATCCCCAAACTCAAATCCGGGAACCAATTCCTTTACTGATCTCGGTAGAAGGAAACTTTCTTATCTTGAAAATATCGCTTCTTAATTAGGTGATTATTGGAGTGTCACTTTAAATATCTGCTATAACAAACTTTCTTAAAAATATCTCCTGATTCAACGACATGATCACTTTACCAAAATCTAGACTTCATAACTACCATTGTAACTACCATAGCAAGTTTATCCAATTTCAACTAATACCTTGCTTCAGCTGATAAAAATTATCCGAACTAAGTAAATCAATTTCAAAATTTCGCAATCTTGGACATTCTTTCGAAATACAGCTCTCCTCCCACGAAAAATAAATTTTTCTTGCAGACTTACGATGGATTTGAAAGAAATTCTTAAGTTTTAAATTAACATACAGATAGACAAACAGATAGAAAGAGAAACAGATAGACTAATTCCAATCATAATTACTCTTAAACATTGCTAGAAAATGCACAGCCGAACTGCGCGAAATTTTTTATAAAAAAACTCCAAATGTAAAATATAATTGATGCATCATCTATATCAAGTAAGAGATATAAAATGGCGCAACTGAAGTTTGCAAAGGAATATGCTGATTAGCGAGCATAAAGGACAAAATAATGTTTTTTCAAAAAAAAAAAAAAAAATCTCGATTGGCCAGACGGTTGTAGATAATACTGGCATGATCTTTGGAGTGAACAATCTTTTTTCACAAAGCATGACTTTGGTGGTGATTCCGTAATGGTTTAGGGCTTTTAAATGCTAATTGCTTATCTGAAAAAAAAAAAAATAACAAATTTGAAAGTCTATTAAGATAAAATAGGGGAAATTTATTGCCAGAGGTACCTGTAATAACATTTGGTGAGTACATATTTCAGCAGGACAATATGTCTATTTACAATTCAAGTCCCAGAAAGTTTTGGTTCCAAGGTAATAATATCCACTTGCATGAGTGGTCATCAAAAAGTCTTACATTGAACCCAACAGAAAATTTCTAGAGCATTCTGGATCAGGATGCTTATAAAAATGGTAAAACATAAAAGAGAAAAAATTACCATTGAAATAGCTGGAGAAGGTCTCAAATGACATTCTAAAAAAAAAAACTTAAATTCTATGATCTCGATAATGATTAAATCAATTGAAAATAATGACACGTTTTTGGAGTATTAGCAGTTTGTTACATAACTTATTTGACCTTAATATTTCTTCGAGCTTTTTACATGAATAGCAGAAACAAATAAAGTTTGATATACGATATAGTTTAACCCTTTGCGGCGCAAGACAATTCAGATCATTTAAATTATACTGCCACCGAAATTCATGAACTAAATTAAACTAAAAGAAATTTTAAATTTTAAGGTTGAAAAAACAGGCCTTTTCTGATATGTTATAAACGTGACAACGCGCGTTAAGGGGTTAAGGCTTCGTAATATTTTTATAGAAGCAACTAAAATTATCTTTTTTTTTTTGCATAATATTTCATTTTGAATAAAATTTAAATTTGAATAATTAAAACTAATGCTTTTTTTTTAGCTGTCCTAAAGTATTTTTTCAGAACTGTAGTAAATTCAAACATTATACATTTGATGCTGCCACCAAATATTCTCCGTTAATGTGCGAGTGGATTTATCTATGTCCACTTAATTGATCTGTTTATTTTACCAGGTAAATGACCAAATATATTAATTTTCCATTATAAGCTCTTGCTTGATTTACAACAAAATGCATCAGAAATTTCGTGAGGGGTACAGGGTTACAGCAAGTTTCATTTCTCGCACATTTCTGCAATAATATACGTAACTAACTGAACAATGCCTTTTCAAATAGATGGATTAGTCGCTGTGGATCCGTTCAGTGCGTTAATTGGCTTACTAGATAATTTTTCTTTTGGGACAATTAAAATGTAGTGTTTACGAGACATTCTTAGAAGTAATAGAATATATTGTGGCCCGAATTAGCATAACGAATTATTTAATCTTTTTAATCATAACAATAAGAATAAACCTCAGTGACTGATTGATTTAAAATTACGAATGATTGCCTCAACAGTTTGAGAAAAATAGTTATCTGAAATCTAAACCGCGGAAGTAAATATTTTAGAAATGATGTTGATGATGGTGTAATGAAATAAAATTGTCATGAATAAAGGAAATGGAGATGTTTTTCTTTCCACTATCCTATCTCCTTCATAGTAACGCAACATAGTGCGCAGCTGTCAATATTCTAATTAATATTCCGTATAACAATTTATGCCCGCCCCTTTTTCCACACTAGCTTTTTTTAATTTTCTCCAAATATGTATGATTAAATAAGAGAAAAATGCATTTATAAAAGACTGGTGTGAAATAAATAATTAAATAAAAATAAATAAAAATAAATAAATAAATAAATAAATAAAAAAGGCGGGTACTAACAATTTTATGAAATATTAATAAGAATGTTGGCAAGTATTATAGTACTTAATGTCTCTCTATAAATATATATATATACACACATAAAAAACATGGTACGTTTGTATAAAACGTGCATGGTGTTCTTTACCCCTGGTGTACAAAAATATAAAAACCCATTTTAAAAATACAGTTTTAGTCGAGTTTAATTAAGAAATATTGTTTTAAGAAATTTAAAATACATTTTATTTCTGAGTGACATTGGGTTTCATTATATAACCAAGTTTTAAAAATTTGCTAAGCAATTGAAAAAAAAAAAAAAAGTCTAATTTTTTAATAAAAACTGGATTTTTAGAGGTTTTTTTAAACAAAGCTTTTTATTTCACTTAATGTTTCTGAAGTTCCAGTAGATAATACTTTTTCTACAATATTACAAAAGTTTAATTATCTGTCAGAATCAGATATTTTCATTTAAAACTTTCTGACAAGATCAAACACTTGAGTCTTTTTACACATCAAATTTCAGTCTTGCGTCATCTCGGCGGATATTCGATTTCACTTCTAGAGATTAAAAATGAAATGAAATATGTTGTAACTTGAGAGATAAAGAAAAATGAGGAAATTTTAAAATAAAACTGGCATAAAAAGATTTAAAATTATTCAAAATCTTATGAAAACAGGCAAAAGAGAATTCTGGGAAAAAAAAAAGGCTGCAATTTTTTTGGGCATCTAATTAGAAAGACAAGTAAAAAATATTAAAAATGTATAATAATTTTTTTTTTTTTTTTTTTTTTTTTTTACAAATTATATTTTTAATTTAGTACGTGTTCTGAAGGGAGTTAAAAAAAATTCTATAAAGAAATAGTGTAGTATAAAACCAAATTCCTTTTTTTGCTCTGATTTTATATATATATATATATATAATATATTTAGTAAGAAAGATAGTAAAACTATTTTAAATATATAGTTTGAGAAATGAATATTATAAAACCCTAGAAAAATAACGAAGTATCAATGTAGATTTTATAATTAGTAATATACTCTAAAAAAACAGATAAGTTCAGGGATGGAACACGGGCGCAGAATTCATACCACTATCAATGTAAGAAAATTTTCTACTTCTTAAATCGACGATATTATAGGTAGAGAAATTTCTTAAACGGATTCCGGTATGAATTCTGCGCCCGTGTTCCATCCCTGTAAGTTATTATTATTATTACTATTATTATTATTATTATTATTATTATTTTAATGTTACAGATTCATAGCAGTTTGTATCAATAGATATAATTTTCTGTACCTGCACAGAATAAAATACAAAAACAAAAATCCATTCAATTTGAAGGAGGAATATTTGTGTTTTTATTTTCCTTTTAGATTCAATTTTTATAAAGCAGATTAGTATCCTTAAGGTATAAAGTACTATACTTACCAGTAAATGTAATTATAATTCCGTACTCTTAAGAAAAAATCATTTTTAATTTAATTTATTATATTAGAACACTCACCACTTTTTTTTTAATACCGGGAGAGGGTTAGCATTTTAAATTTTAGTAGAGAAGTAAGAAATCTAAGAAGTAAACATTAAAATACAATACAATAAGACTTTGATTGCAGTATGCTGTGTCTAATATAATATGTCAAGTTTCTCAAAAATGGCTTTTCACTAAGTTTAATAGCTTACACGTTATAGTGGAAGAATGGATGTATATATATATATAAATTTTTTAAACAATCTTTTATATAAGAAAATTGTAGAGTAGAAGACTGATTTTTTTTCTTCCGCTTTACGTGCGGATGGCCCAGGTTCAATTCCCGGCTCTGGTATTTTTCACATAGTTGGTATAAAAAATCCACCTTCTACTCCATAATTTTCTGAAATGAACTTTCAGGCTTGATGAAAAAATTTCTAAATTAAATTCAACCTTTTATATTTGCACGAATATATCTGTCAGACTCATAAAAATTTATACAGATAATATAAAATGTATACACATAATATATAGCCTCATGCTACAGACAGAACGAATTTCAAGCTTTACTTTTTACAAGGTGATACCAAACATTTAAATTTTTATTTAATTGTGTACTGGTCACCTTTTGTGCTCTCGGAGCAAATCGTTCCCTGAAATATATGCGGTTAAACATGTTATTTACACTCTTAAAGTTTCAAGATGATTCATCGAGTACTTTTGAGATATTTGACAAAATGCCTGAAAGCGAAAGTTCCCGGTGATTTATGAAAAATTATTGTATCTCAAACTTCTTTATGTTCCACACTAATATAGCAGTTTAGCATTTTTAATTCCCCAGTTTTCTTTTCATGAGATGCAAATTCCTCGAACCCTCTTTTTAGTGCAAACTGTTATTTATTAAGTTCCACTTATAAAATTGAAAACATACAATCACTAATTTTTTTTTTTTTTTTTTATTATTATATGATTCCATTTTTTACTTTCTCTTATCCATAAGGTACAGAAAGTAATGTTTTAGGGTCAAATTTTCGATCGTGAGTTTTTGTTATATTTACACGTTTTGAGGTCCCCTGAATCCGAAAATCGTGTTTTTAGAGGTTAGTCTCTGTGTGTGTGTGTCTGTGTGTCTGTATGTGTTATCAGCATATCTTAACAAATTGTAGCAGAAATTCCAAACTCGGTATTCTAAATGTGTATCATATAGGGATGCTACACTAAGCTTTTTGTTGAGATGAAGCAAATGATTCGTGTACAGGGACACTCAAGATTATTGAAATACATTGCGTCTATGCGGGAAATTGCAGGTAAGTACAGTTTAACATCTATAGACTGCAATAAACCCAATGAAATGAATATATATTTTTTGTATGCATAAAAACATGCCTCATGTAGAGTATGGCAGGGAAATTATTCACTGTTCATTTACAGGGCCACACAAAAGAACTAGATTATAATGCGACAATAGCTGAAGATTGATGTAAGTGCATTTCAGGCTGTGCCGTATATTATTACTACAGGGTTGTATTTAAGTGCTCTATGTGGTTTGTACATATTCTTGAAAAGATATACAGGGTTGCAAATGTTTAAGCGATAACATTCTTTTTTATTGTTAGTGGAAGTGCTTTACTATAATATTTTACCATGTCCAGGAAAGCTGCTGAGGAATGGAAATGAATTCTTCATAGACATATGATAAACAATGCATGTTTTAGGCTAAATATTTATAGCTTGTTTTTTGTGTATTTACATGTTTTGAGGTTTCTTGATTACCAATGTGAAGTTTTTTAAAGTTTGATTATTGTCTGTGTCTCTTAGAGTAACTTAAAAATGAATAATTTCAGAAGATCCAAAAGTTGTATTTTCAGATTAATATAAATTCGTTGCTGGAAAAGTTTGATTAAAACTGATAAGTTTCAAGTGTGAAAGTTGTCTGAATAATTTTAAGTGAACTTTTAATTTTAATAACAGATTTAAATTGTATATAAATGTAGATGCAGTAATGAAACGGGGGGTTGAGGAGGGTAGTAGCCCTCCTCACACAGAACTAATTGTCATATAAAACTCTTCGGAAGCCTAATTTGAATTATTTTAACATAGGTTTACATAACAGTACTCATTATGTTAGCTCTTAATTTCCAACATGTATTTATAGTATTAAATTTCAGGGTAATAGAAAGTCGTGTGAGTGACAAACCAGATTATTAAAGTGTTTTTAGTGTTAACAGATGAAAGGATTTATTTGTCATACTCTAGCAAATTAAATCATTTTCGGTTTTTTCAGTCTCAAAAATAGTTCTCACGATAAAAGCATAATTTATATGATTCCATTAAAAAAATTTTTTTTTTAGTGTTAACACATAAAAAGGATTTGTTTGTCATACACTAGTACATTAAACCATTTTTGTTTTTTTCATTCTCTAAAATAATTCTCACGATGAAACTATGTCGATGCCCATCTGTAATCTAAATAAATGTCCCGAACATCTTTATCTTCATTTCACTTCTGAGCAGTTTGTCATTTCACTTTATTCTGTGTTAACGTATTTTGAAAAGCTCCAGTTTCCTTTTCTCAATATTCAAATTTTTCTTCTCCTCATCAGAAAATTTCTCTAATTCTTTTTCTAGATTAAACTGTTATTTATTAATTTTCATTTATAAAATTGAAAAAATAAAATCATCATAACTTGTTTTTAATTTATATAACATTATTATTTTAATTTAATTTTTTTTTTTTTTTCAGTATTAATAGATAAAAAGAATTTATTTGTCATATAATAGTAAAGTAAATCACTTCTTGTATATTTTTTATTCTGCAATATAGTTTTTACGATGAAACTATATCGATGCCCATCTGCAATCTAAATAAATATCTTAAACTTTTTTATCTTAAACTTCTTTATCTTCATTTGTAATAGAGAAGTTTAGCATTTCACTTTATTCTGTGTTAACGTATTTAGAAAGGCTCCAGTTTCCTTTTCTCAAAATGCAAATTTTTCGGCTCCTCATCAGAAATTTTCTTTAATTCTTTTTCTAGAATAAATTTTTATTTATTAATTTTCATTTATAAAATTGAAAAAATAAATCACCGTAATTCGTTTTTATTTTATATTACTGTATTTATTTAAAAATTTATTTTAGTATTAACAGATAAAAAGGATTTATTTGATATATACTAGTAAAGTAATTCACTCTTTGTTTATTTTAGTCTCCAAAATAGTTTTTACCATGAAACTATGTCGATGCACATATGTAATCTAAATAAATATCTTAAACTTTTTTTATCTTAAATTTCTTTATCTTCAACTCTAACAGAGCAGTTTAGAATTTCAATTTATTCTGTGTTAACGTATTTAAAAATATCCTCTAAATTCAAATTTTACTACTCCTTATCAGAAAATTTAATCTTATCCTTCTGAGTGTAAAATTTATCGCCCGGATACTCTTTGATACTGAAATTTTAAAATACCCGGAGAGAGCATTGGGTAGTCCAAAATTGTATTGTAGACACTTTTCCTGTAAAAGCTAAAAACATATTTGACATGCTTGTTTTTCGGAAAAATATGCAGATTTTTTTTAAATTAATTTTTCTATTGCCTGAAATTGCATTTTAGATACTTCTATGACAAAAAGAAAAAAATGTCTTTTACCAAAATATATGCAGACTTCACTCACTTTTTTCTAGGTTTTTAAACAGCAATACATAAATACAGAGCTGCCAACATTTTTAACTTTTAAAGCAAAATTGATACCAGTATTTTTAAATGGAAAATGCTATATATATTTTCGACGATTAATATTACCGAAAACAGCTATAAAAATTTTCCGGTTTGAAATCTCCCTTGAAAAACGGGAGACTTGGCACCTATGTAAATCTGAAACAGCTATATAACCATAGCCTCCTTAACTAGATGCCTGTCGCGTAGCTCGAAAACTAATTCAACAGTTGAAACGGTAGACAGCGCCACCTGGTACAGATTGCGCGACTTCTTTATTCAAGATCCACCAAAATTTTTTTAAAGTGGGATACGATATACATAAAAGGCGAATAGTATCGAAGAAACGTCGATCTTATATATCATGTATCACTTCTTGAAATTATTGGTGTCAGTTGAATAAAAAAGTCGCATAATCTGTACTAGGTGGCGCTGTCTACCGCTTTAACTGTTGCCTACTTTCCGAGCTACGCGACAGGCATCTAGTTAAGGAGGCTGTAATATAACAGCAAAATATGATTAATTAAAACTATTAACACCACTTTTAATCTCTGATTTTTATTTCTCATGTAAATCGTTATTAATTTTCATTTCTAAATTAAAAAAAAAAAAAAATCACTCAAACACGTTTTTGTTTTATATATGGTTCTAATTTTTTAAAGTTTGTCCAATGTTAACGGTTGAAAAACATCTGTTTGTGATATAATATTAACATATATCATATTCGTTATTGTAATTCTCCAAAATATTTTTTGCGATGAACTATTTCGACGCACATCCGTATTTCAAATAAATATATCAAACTTCTTTACGTTTCATTGTAACTCGGCAGATTAGTATTTATAATTTGAATCTTTCCTAATTCAGTGCTAACGTATTTAGAAAGGCCCTGGTTTCTTTTTTTTTGTAATGCAAATTCCTTTACTCAACATCAGAAAATTTAATCTTATCCTCTTGAGTGTAAAATTTATCGCCCGGATACTCTTTGATATTGAGATTTCAAAATGCCTGGAGAGAGCATCAGGTAGACTAAAATTGTATTTCAGACACTTTTCCTGTAAAAACTCTATTTGTTATACCTGTTTTTCGGAAAAATATGCAGAATATTTTCTATTACCATATCTGTTTTCATTATCTAAATAACAATAGATAAGTGTGAAACGATTGTAAAACAGTAAAATGTAATTATTTTATTGATGAAGTTAAAACCAGAAACCCATCTTTTAATTTTTACCTTTTTTAATCGTAAATATTACTTATTAACTTTATTTTTTTTAAATGAAAAATAAATCATTCTAAAATGTATACATTTTATATGATTTTAAAGTTTTTTTAAGTGTATTGATTGATAAAGAAAACAAGAATAGAAAATATAAAACCCATAAAAGTTATTTCTGTAAGAATACATACATACATACATACATACACACACACACATATATATAGACACTTCATCAGACGAAAAATGTTATGCACGTGTGTAGCATGTAATCAATAAGGTCGAATCGATTTTCCTTGTTTTGAAAAAGGTCGCAAGCAATCTTATTTTTTAGTTTTCATCACCAATTTTTCTGCAAATTCGAATACAATAAATGCAGATATTTAATTATTATTATTATTATTTTGTGAGTTCTTGTAAACCTATCATATATACGTGAATTTAAACTTATTTGTGCATTGAAGTTTTAATCAGGAGTATGTTAGTTATCTAATAAAATATGCAACATGCTGTCTCAAAATAAACATTTCTCTTACAATCTATCCTTAACCCCTTCCGGTACGATTTAATAATGAAAAAGTGTGCATGAAATAACCATTTAATTTTTATTTAAAAAAACTTGTTTCATTTTATAATTCTTACATATTCAAATTAATATTCATTTTTACATATTGTTAAATGACATTAAAAACGGTAAAATTAAGAAAAAATCAGAGCAAAACTTTAATAAGGTATATAGTTAATAGTCTTCAAGCGTGTGGTACTTTTCAAAACACTCTGGTAAGTGCAAAGGAATCCTGCATTGTATACACTGCCAGGGAGTCTCACTTCTAATTTTATTCTTGTAACACACACGGCACCTCTTAGTAAGTTTTCTTTTATTCTGAGTTGAAGGAATGTATTCTGGAAAATGTCCCCATCTTTTAGCCTGCAAGCTAGCCGGGGTGTCACTACATGAAGGACGTCCACGGGTATTATAATCCGGTAGTGTAACTTTTTGTAGGATTTGTTCTGCTATGTCCAGTCGAAAGCTCCCAATTCCGATTTTGTTGGCATTATTGATTTTGTTATATAAAACATATGAATTGTAGAGTGCAATGTCAAACATGTAAAAAAATATTTTCTTATATCCTTTCATATATTCTTCTGATTCTTCATAATCGCTCCAATCACCTTGACCTTCATAATCTGCAAAACTCTTATCCATTATAGTATTTACTATACAACACGTTTCTCCGTTACAGAAATATATATTGACCGATGCTCACACTAAATTTTTACAAGAATGAAATCTTACAGACTAACAACAATTCGGCCGTGACTTGTACCAAGAAATTCTGGTGGTAAACAATATGTGATAGGGATCTGTGATATATTCCACAAGTAAAAAAGGTGTTGCTAAATTCAGTATACTAGAAATTTTAAACTAAATTAATTATCATATTCAACAGTAAGCATGACGAGTGTAGCTCGTCATTGTGCGATATGGCATGAAAAACCAATGACGAGCAAGATTCGTCATTTTACCGGAAGGGGTTAAAAATGGTAAGGTTTCTGATCCTTTAGGGCGTTAAAGAGATTAAAAAAGAATGTTTAGCTACATTTTTCTGAATTCTGAATAATAATGAATTCTGAGATTTAATCAGTAAATTATCTAAAAACATAATAATTGTGTTCTTGTATGATACTTATCATTTATGTGCCATTTTGAATTAAAAGCATATAAGATTACTTTTAAGGCGACGATAGACTTTCAAAATGGAAAAATTCGACTAAGAATTAAATATTTCGGTTTTTCTATAATATAAAACTACATACCAGTAGTAATGTGTGTCAAAAAGGATTTTTCAATTCTCATAACTCTATGCTGACTTATAAACATTTAATTTTGTAAAGCAACTCTAAATCTACTGTAAAATGAAATCTTTAAACATCATTTTCTTAAAACTAATTTTTAAGTAGTTGCGTCAAGTTTAAAATGTTCTACGTCTTAATTTTTATTGAATCTTTATGAAACTCCATTTAATGGTCTTTTATACATCTTAGCACAAAATTTAGTTGCAATTTTCTATTTTTGAGTTTTGAAACTTTAAAAATTTGAAATTAAAATAAAAAATAACAAAATGTTTTGAAAACAAAACCTGAGGTTTTTTTGCCGCATAATTATGATTGTAAATAAAAAGTTTCAACTAACTTTTGTTAAAGTAATCCAAAAGCTACCTGTAAAAAAAAAAAATAAAAAAAAAAAACATTTAGAAATTTAAGACAAAAATGAATGCGCAAGGGGCATTTTGATATTTAACAATTAATAAATAATTCTAATTAATATCTTAATTAATTATCACGTGAATGTTAATTTCAATATGGAATCTTTCATCTCTAAATAAGACTATATAAAATTATAACTTTTTCCAGTAATATATTTATAATTGAAGTTTTTATTTTTATTTTGAAAGTCCACCATCGCCTTTAACATTTGAAACTCTTTACAGGATTGTTTGAGTAATTTAATATATACTTGTTCTAAAGCAGCGGATTTAAATTTCATTAAAACAAGATAGGATCTGTTCAAAGGAGAGAAAAAAAATTATTTATAGACATATTCTAAATATTTCTAAAAAAGTATTAAAATAAATAAATAAATAAATAAATACTAGAAAAAATTTAATATTTCTAGCTTTATTTTGATTTTATGAAGGTATGCGCCAATTAATCATAGAATATAAAATGGATGAAACTAATATTTATACCCAATTCGAGATCAAATCCATAATACATAACATTACAAATATATAAATTGTTATATTATGAATTTGAGAGATGAAAATGCAGAATTAATAGTTATCCATATATATGAAATAAGTACGGTAGGAGCTTCTGTTTGAATTTTTGAACAAATTTTATAAACTGCTAAACAAGTTTTAACTATAAAATATTTATTCCAGAGGAATACTTTTAAAAAGAAGAAGAAGAAAAAAAAAGGAAACACTACACACTGTTTAAAGCTACTTTTTTAATGTAACTTAGTTTTCACAATTGTAATACACAATGTGTTAACTATTTACTTTGGTTAAAATATAACATATGCGTCAAAAACCATTTAAAGAAAAATAACTATGAATTACAAATTGTACCACAAATGTTAAAAGTTAAACATGTTAAAGGCCCTCTTCATTTACCGTCGCCGAAAGCCCGAGGCAGTGTTACTCTATGGGAAATTTTCTTTACTTAAAACTAATTAACTAATACATGCTTTTAAATTCTGCTTTCACATTCAGAAAATTCCCAATTCTTAAAATGACGCACCTTTTTCAAAAAGGTACTTTTCAAATTTTTACTATTTTATTTTGAAATATCAAAATGGAAAATTTCCATATTGAAAATTCGTTTTTTACAGCTTCAAAATGAAAAAAAAAAATAAATAAATAAAATAAAATAAAATAAAAAGGTGCATTTATTTAACAGTTGAGAATTTTCTGAATCTGAAAACAGAATTAAAAAAATATTTATTACTTAATGAGTTATAAGTAAAAAAAAATTTCCCATAGAATAACATTAACTTCGGCTTTTGATAACGGTGAGTGAAGCGGGCCCTTAAGGGAGTATTTTGATTTAGAGGCATACATTTTGGGCATTTTTTCGAGTTCGTTAAAAAAAAGAATACTGTTTATTTTTTTTACAAAATATTTATTGATATTTTAAAAATATGAAAAAAAAAAATTCCGAATAATTGAAAAGAGAATCTGTTAAAGTGGAGAGGGGATATATAATAATGGAGTGTTTTGGTTAGAACTCCTTCTGGTCGTCAGGAAAAAAAAAGTTAATTAGTAAGAATGTCGTTATAGCCCCAACCTAAGAAAAAAAAAAAAAGAAAAAAAAATTGCAAAATGGAGACTGCCTGAAAAAATAGCCATGTTTCGATTATTTATTTATTTATTTATTTTGTATTTTAATTTTTAATTTTTTAAAAATAGTTAAAGAAAAAAAAAGATACGAAAGTGGTAGGACTGATGAAAGATTATATGTTAAAGGTTGATACAAAATTTTAAACCAAATTGGTTGACTAGAAATTGTGATTCCATGTCAACCATGTTGAAAAAAGCTATTTTCAGAAACACGCGTTTAAAGTTTTGAGTAAAAGTTTCAAGCAACCGTAGAAGTCTAAATCATAGAATGCAACGATATATTTATATTTTTATGCGATTCCTACAGTTCTAAATTACATGAAAAAAAATAATATATATATATATATATTTTTTTTTTTTTGAAAATTCTAGGCTAGGATATCTTTTTAAGTGATTCATATTACAAAAGATTTTCATGGGAAATAAAGTGTAATTAAAAACTGTATTATTATTTTCATTCGCATTACTTGACATTGTAATTAGTAACTTAAGAAAATAATAACAATTTAAAACTACAGTTGCCGTTAAGTAAAAGAAAAGGTGCTTTATGAGAGAGAATTTTTTAAATAAATGTTATGTTGATGATTAAATAAATAGCAGCACGAGTCGTTATTACCTCCAAAAGCATTGAATTGCGTTAAATTTGTGGCAGTACAAGCTAATTTCAACAAGCTAATTTTAATGGGTAAAATTCACTCTGACATAAATTCTCAATTTAATATATGAAAAATGAAATACTGCAAGGGTTTAGGAGTGCACCATGTATGTTTTGTTTCACTTAACATTGCGTCAAGCATTATGTGTATATAGGAGTATTCGTTACGATATTGGTGAGCACATAATAATTAAATAAGTATTTTGTAAATTTAATATAACTATTTTATTCAGTATCTCTATATTTATAATTTATCATTTCTGTTACAACTGCTATCAAAATAAATTGCACGCTTATTTATTTATTGTCTTCTAGAACTTTTAAACAACAACAACAACAAAAAAGTTTTAGAGTGGTTATACTATTTCAAAAATACTTTAAAACAGTTTCCTGAAATATAATTTATAGAATAATTGAAAATAATTAAGAAACTATAAACGAAATTAAAATTAAATTACACGATGCAGAAATAAGCATTCCACTGAAAAAATAAAATAAAAGAAAAGAAAAAAAATAAAACAAAACTTTCAATGAGACTTTCATTTATCGGAAATAGTAAAAATATTCATAATGTCAGAGAACATATAAAAATTTCCAATTAAAACGGGAAGAGAAAACAAATTAGTTATTGTTTATAGTTTATACATATAATTGTTTTGTATACTTGACCCGAAGCTCGTTTTACAGTCTTCTGCGAGATATAGCAACACCTCCTGTAAAAATGCCTCCGAGCTGAGCTTTACGTCATGGAAGATCGGTCGATTTTATCCAGTCAGCAGTTACTATGATACATGTTGGATCGTGGGGATTGGATGAAATCGGCCGATCTTCTGTGACGTAGAGCTCAGCTCGGAGGCATTATTACAGGTGGTGTTGGATATAGACAGTTAGCAGAAATTAGGATGACGATGAAATGTAATTAGGCACCTCAGGATCCACAGACCATTTTGAGCAGTTCCTATATATTCATTTCAAACGGGGCCCTGATTTTAAGTTATTAACCTTTTTTAAAAAAAAAGTAATAATAAAGAAATTTGATATCTGAAATTACTACTATTTTCAATTGCAATGCTACTCAGGTTAAAAAAAAAATACTGTATTTAATTCTTTAATTAATAGTTGATGGTTTATAAAATAAATAGAATTACACATGAGACAAAAGCAGATTTCTCCCATTCTTATCTAAGAATTATAATTTTATTGACAAATCGGAATAAAAAGCAGAGTTAAAACAAAATTATTCTTATTATCAGACATTTCTTTATTGTAAGGAACTGAATATATGCTTTTATCACTTTTTGTAATTTTAAACAGCTTTTACTACTAACGTCAATTTTAGGAAAACGAAAAAAAAAAAAAAACCTTTTTTTTAAAAAAAACGTTTTTATTTACGTTTTATTTTCAACAATGCTTAGAAGTAAATTCAATGAATAAAAGTAAATATTTTTCACAGGTATCTCAGGAAAAGAAAAAAAAAAAAACCTTCGCAAGAATTTTATTCTCCAAACATTTACTTAATTTCATGAATAATGCAAATTTTTTACTATTGAATATTCTCAATGCTGTTTTATTCCATCATGCTAATGTAATTTCCATGTTTTATAAAACTAGAGGATAAAATTCTTTAGAATCATACATGATATCGAATTGGATGATGTTATTGCATTTACTGTTTTCGTTAGCATTTCACATTATAATACAAATCAAAAGAAGCTTCCAAATAATTCTGTATGCTAAAATATTGTTTGAATTCATTTTTATTTAAATTTCAGAGAATAATAGGAATTGAGTGAAAGAATATTGTTTTCCAATGAAAAAAGGAAACAGAAGTGATATTGAAGATTTCTCCAACTGTATATAATGTAATTATTTATTTAATTATTTATTTTTTTATTTTTTACTTTCTCTTATTTATATATATAATAGAGAAAATATTCTTTTTGGATAAAATTTTTGAAATTAAATTCTGTTATATTTACACGTTTTGTGGTCCCTGAATCTGAAAATAATATTTTTAGCGGTTGGTCTGCGTGTCTGTTTGTGTGTGTGTCTGTTATCAGAGTATCTCAAGAACAAATAGCAGCAGGAAGTCCAAATCGGTATTCTAAATCTTTATCATATAGTAATACTATACTAAATTTTTCGTTGAGATCAAGTAAATGGTTAGTGTACAGCAACATACAAGTGAAATAAAATACGTCTATGAGAAAAATTTCTGATAAATACAGTGTAAACATCCGCAGACTGCTTTAAACAAAATGGAATGATTTTTTTTTTTTTCATGCATAAAATCATGTTTTGCACAGATTGGGGAATGGAAATCATTCATCATTCGTTTACAGTGCTACTCAAAATATTTTGATATAATGGGACTATTCATGGATAGGGCTGGAAGTTTTTTTTTTTTTTTCTGTATTACGATTTTTTCATATAAGACTAAATTGAAATAGACAATGTGACTTGCAGATAGTTCATAGAGAGTTGATAATTTTGTAGTAACTTCAAGATTAAAGTTGATAAATTGTTAATTAAAGGAAAAAATATTATTAAACGGAATATTTTTATTTAAATGGAATTTAATTTAAATAGTTAACTTTGAATCCTTGTGTTATTTCACACTTTTTGGTACATTCAGAGTCATTTTGCGTTCAGCGGTTCGTGAGGAGATAACTGGGCAGTCGAATATAATTAGACATACAATCATAAACACAATCAGATACATACTTACAGTCATACATACAATAACACATACAATCATACTATTAAAAGTCGAATATATACAATGAATCTTTGATAGCACGATTTTTATGTTTAAATGCAGAAATTTATGAAAAAATTGTCAGTAGAAAATAATTTAAATAGCTTAGTAAAAAATAATTTAAAAACTTTTATAATATCTGTTGCAAATCTAATGCACGTAATTTCATGAACATATTTATTTAGTTATGTTTAAAACAGTTGCTTATGATTCTTTTTTTTTAGAATAAACAATATTAATTGGCGTTACTATGCTAAACATTTCAATTTATTTGCGTATTTTTTAGCTACGGTCCCACAAAAGAAAATCACACCATACTTAATTGAAATATCTTTAAAATATATGCTTATTTAATTTAAATGCAAGCTTGAGAGAGATTGTGTATTCTTGTCCTAAAATTTTGCACGTGGTTAAATGTTATACAAAAAACGATGACAGGAATGTTAAACAAAAACAAAAGTGAAATATTTCGCACACTCCACCACCAATTAAACAGAAAAAGAAAAACAAGGAAATTTACACAGGTTGATATTTAATACGTCATTTTATCATACACTTTTTTTCATCATTTAATTTTGATGAAAAACCTAAACTATCTTATTTTTTTTAAATATCAATATGTTTTTATTAATGTTTATTACTTTTTATCAATCTCATTATATCTTAACAATCTCATTAATATATAGCAATATGATTGGTGCATGTCTAACAGTTATTAATATTAACATCAATAGTATGAATGTAGAATATAATCATGAAATTCTAATTCGAAAAATCTAAAGCCTATATTGTAAAAAAATTCTAACCAGTAGATATTTTATAAGAAAATAAACTGAGTTACTTGATTTATGAATATTATTCAGTTTTTAAGTTTTTGTTTAAAAAATATTGCTTTTTTCAAAAGCCTTTGAATTACATACAAAAAATAGTTTTGTTTACTGCTATAGAGTGCGGAAATACTTTAGAAATAATCTCTAAGGGTATAAATTTCAGAATGAAAAATGTCTCTAAAGAAACCATATAGCTAGAAATATGAATCTCTTTCATAAGAATGGTAGACGAAAGATGTACGTTGCGCAAAAACCTATTATATACGTAAAACCAATATAAGTAAAATTTTCCACTGAGGTTTAAAACTTCAAAATAAAAAATATTTAGTTACTATAAATAGATATAAATATACTAAAAGTTTTTAATGTATAAGCATATTTCTTCAAGTATGTAGTGAGTGTAAAATTTATCATATATGAAAAATGACACATTATAATATTGAAACTGCAATCTCTTGTTACGTATTTATACTTTTCCCATAATGGATATAAATATTTCTGATGATTTTTATGAATATTGTTACGTTGTAGATTAACCAGATGAAATTGCTTGTAAAATAGCAAAGATCGGGTTCTATGTTTTCAAACTAAATTGGAGGTAAAGAATCTTAATTCTGAAATAAAGAGATAAAAACATTTTTTATTTAGCAGACAAAATAGACGAACATCAGAAAACAAGTACAGTGGTTCCATAGTAATAAAAAAAAAAAAAAAAAAGTACGTTCTGTTGCACATGCATGTAAAGAAAAACTATTATTAATTAAAAATGATAATCTTTTATTAAAGTTAGTATGTTTATATGTAACTGATTACTGAAGTGTACTTATGAGCAATGTTGCAAAATTCCGAATTACATATGGCCGACGTTATCAATAAGAACATGAAAATGTCCCATTCATCTCCACTCTTCCCTACATTAAAAAATATATAAACCCACAGTTTTAATGCACAAAGATGCGATTGTTAAGATACGAATGTTGTATATTTCTGTTTATCTTAGAAAATTAAGATAATATTTATAAAGAATGACCTAATATCTTTTTTTTTTTTCGAATACTTTTCTTTTTGTGACTCCTTTCTTTGCATTTCATCAATCAAAATATGAATTCTCCTCTTTTTGTATAAAGATCTTTAGAAGATTTCAAATTTATTCAAACTATTAATGTTAAAGAAAAATCTTTTTTCGTTCACGTGAAAAATGACTTAAAATCCTTGATAACTAAATTAAAGAATTGCATATTGCTTTCAAACTGAGTAAATGTGTTTAAATAAAATTTTCGTTTTGTAAAATTCTTTAAATTAAATCTTCTTTATTCACATTTCCTTTGTATGCTATCTATTGTTAATGCGATTTTCTTTTATTCTGCAATTTTTTGAATATAAATATTGAAAGATTTGCTCTTCAATTTATTTAAACAAACAAGAGATATTTTTTTGGTAAATATATGTCGTGATTATATAAATTAAAAATACATACAACCGGTAGCGAAGATTAAAGAGAAGGTTTGGGAATAAAATATTACGCCAAAATGTTCTGAATTCTTGATTACGTCAAACAAAGAAAATAAAATTATGTCGCATACCTAGATTTTATATATATATATAAATCTATTGAAATGAGTTTATATATAAATATAAGTTTAAAGATTAGAAAAACCAAAAGGAGAATTACAAGCCAATGCGTAAAATTGCAGCAAAAGGAAATGCAAAATTTAAATGTAGAAATATATAAATGTAGGAATATATAAACAAATGAATGAAATTAAACCCCAAAAAACACTGAGATCTTCATCAAGGGCGATATTTAAGTACCGACGAGTAGCCCCCGTCGGCCGAAGTGGGTTTGTTTATAAGGTGAAGGGTTTTATTTTATTTCATTTTATACTTTCTTGTTTACTTTCAGTAATTCGTTATATTATTGTATATATTTTTTAATGAATTGATGTAATTTTGTAACTTTTGCAATTTTGTAATTTTATAAATTTTTTAGTATTTTTATACATTATATATATGTTTGATTTCTCTTCAGTTATTGGTGTTTTTCTGTTTGGTGAGAAGTTGGGGGCTAAGGATAGTTATTAGCTAATTGCTACTGTCCTTTCAGAAACTTCTCTTTCACCCGTACACTGAGGGCCTCCCTGATGAAGACCTCAGTGTTTTTTGAAGTTTAATTTCATTCATTTGTTTATATATTCCTACATTTATACATTTCTATATATATATATATATATAATCTAAGGTATAATATTATATATATATATCCATATTTTAGCATATTTGCATTCTACCAGGCCCTTGACAACGTTAGAATGCAAATATTGCTTTTTTTTCTAATTCCAATTTCCAATATTTATTTCGATTTTTCTTTAATTATTCTTTGATTTGATATGGGTAGTCTCAGCTTATGATCCGAGGAATTGTTTTGATACTGATGTTGAGTCATCTTTAAATTTCATAAAAACATTTTGGCACTGATTATATTAATGTATTTCAATATATATATATATATATATATATATATATATATAATATATATTAGGGTGTCCCTCAAATGGGGGGAAATATTTTGTTTTTCTTGGTTTTTCATTGCTTCTTTGAAATTCGATACGCATACCGTCTAATGTTTTTCTGTTTGATTCTAAACAATTTTTAGCAAAATATCAACTCTCTGGGATAATGTAAACACGTGCCGAATTGGCGTGAAAATCCTAATATTTATAATATTAAATATTGTGTGTTTTAATTTGAGATCAAATATGTGGATTTGTATAAAATTCTTCTTGTCTGATGTTGTGCTCTCTTAATAACTGTAATGAAAGAAAAGCATAACTACTTCAAGTGGATAGAAATCCTACAGGAGTTGGTACATGAAGCAAATCAGTTTCTAGTCCCTGTAGTTTATAAAAAAAATCACAAAGCCACTACAATTTTCTGGATCTTATTTTGGTTTTAAAATATCTTTTTAATTAAATCAATAGTATTTATATATACATATATTTTTATATGCAAACAAAACACAAACAATAAACGAACAAGAATGGTATACAGAATCTCTGGAGTAAAATAAAAATCAACTGTAAAAATTAGTTATGCCAATGCTCATTCATTCTCATCAGGTCTCTGGCTTCCCAGTACTTACCATAATTACAGTTACTAGATAGTGCAGAACACAGTAGAAAGTGTTTCCAAAATTATTTAATAATTATTAATTTCCCTAGCGACATTTTAGAATAAAATAACATTAAAGATGTATTTTATATAAATACTTTGTGAGTATTATGCGCTCTATACTAGGCGCTTTATATTGAATTACTTTACTAAGCAAGACGTACAACTAACGCTTCTGTAAACTATGGGGGTTCTACTTGCATCATCTTAAAAAAAAAAAAAAAAAAAAAAAAAAACACCCTTTTTGAAACTATATCCCTATATTTTTCTTAATGTAGAATGTACTTTATTATCTACCGCAGTTCGGGATTGGAAAGACTTTGGAAAAAATGAAAGGTTGGTTTACTCAACTGAAGTACTAATGTGATAGCCAAATTTCTTACGGATATCATCAATTTCTGTTTGAACAGCTTTATGACAGTTTAAACCGCCCACGTTTACCTCCTGTTTGATAAGAACAGATAAACGCAGGTGTATGAAGAAGCATGATTCCCGTAGTTTAAAAAGAAATTTAGTTTATATATATATATATATATATATACAGTTGAACCTCGTTAACGTGAATTGCTTTTAACATGAACCTCTTCTACAATCCCTGTCAAAATGCAGATCAGTTTAGTTATATGAAGATTATTTGCTGATAGCATGAACTAATGATAACATGAAATTTTTTGTATCCCTCTTGAGATGCACGTTAACGAGGTTCGACTGTATATATATATATATAGATATAATAATCCAATTGAAATATTTTGAAAAATATGGCCGTAAATTAAGTAATATACTACCAGGCTTTGCCTGATTCATTGATAATTACTTTTAAATGTATTTAAGAATATTGAATAAAAATTTTCGTTAATTTTATAGATAAAAACTAAAAAGAATTACTGAACACAATTAAATTGCTGATAACATATAACTTTTTGTGATAACTTTTTGTGTTTTCTCTAAGCTATCTTGTTGCCATTGGTTATATTTCGCCGTTCACCCACTTTAGACTGTTGGTAGTGTTGCAGGCTGATAATGTTTTTAGCAGTACGTTGAGCTGCTTATTTTGTAATCACCTTGGGTTTTAAGTTCATATCTTTTAAAGTAATTAGAATGGTTTAACTTTAATTGTCAACTTAGAATCCTTCGTTCGCATTTTTTAGTATTTCTCGCGTCTTTTTCCATTCATCGATTTAGGAACAAATATCGAGAAGTACAGTCGGCAAAAAAAAAAAAAAAAAAAAAAAAAAAAAAAAGTTCACTTCTCAACTAATTTTTTCGCGAATCGTACTGTAAAAATGCGGCTGGTGTCAATCAATTAGTATTAACGTCTTGTTTATAGCAGCATAGTTAGATTTTGCTTAGGGGGTTGTCTACATTTTAAAATTGGTGTCAACTTCATTTTTTTCAATAGCAACCCACATTTTTGGGGGATTATTTGGGTTAAATGAGTCCAGAATATTTTATATATTTCTCTCAAATTTTCATAGAGTTATAATTTGTCAAAATATGAGAATGTTAATGTTAAATGAATTTGACAAACGTCTCGAAAATTTATTATATTCAAATTTCCCCCCTTTTTATGCGTCAGAATGAAGTGACCGAAAAATATTCCAAGCATATTTTGCATTTAAAATCATATTTTGAATTATGAAAATTGCTAATAAATTATATTTTGTAAAATTATGAATTATGTGACCTATATTAATTTATGCACAAATAGAACGATCATCATAAAAAATATGGGTTTCCTAATTTACAGCTCATTCCTGTCATTGTTTATTGCTGTTAGGGCAGTGATGCCAGATTAGGGATTTTGTCCCCATTTTGGGGGATTTTGAGGTTTCTGGGGACAATTTTTGGGACCAAATGTTTGTGGGGACTCTTTTTGGGGCACTCTAAAATTTTTTGGGGACAAATCTGGGGAGTTCTTTCTGTCAATGCTGGCAGCATAACGATTTTTTAAATAATTTATTCCTACGACTAGGGATCATTGTTATTTAGGGATTTTTTTTTTCAAAAATTGCCTTCATTTGGGGAAAAATACGATCTTAAATCTGCTTCATAATTTTTTTTTTTTTTTGAAAATTTTTTTATTTTCCCTTTTTAGTAGAAATCAAGTTAGGGATTTCCTTGAAAAAAAAAAAACTGATTTGGTGAAATTTGAATACCTGTTTGGGGAAATAATTTTCGACCATCTGGTATCACTGTCTTAGGGGTTATTCTGTCACTTGTGTGATGCATACATATGTGTCTTTGTGTCAAGTATACATTTGCATACACATGATTTAAAATAATTATTCAAGTAAGTTTAGAGGCACATACCGTTTCTTAATTAGCATTACTTTATTTTGTTTTATATTCAAAATTGTCATACTTCTTTTCCGGTTATTATCTGAATGGACATACTATGTTTCTGTGTGAGATCTTATTTATTTTTTTTTTTAATATAGGGATTTATCCCTAACACATTTTCGTTTGTAATTCTATCAAAAATTAATTTAAAGTATATAAACCGAACATTTTTTCAAATCGCCTTAATCTCAGGTATTAGATTATGCACTCAAAAATGGATGTTACTATTTGAAAAAATGAAGTTGTGGTAAAGTTTTATAAGTATACGACCTCTAATCAAAATTTAATTATTGCATTACTAGCTGGACGTTATTACAGATAGATCGGCACCATTCGCTTATTTCTACGATAATGTGCTTCAAAATTAGTCGTTAGGTGGCTTTTTTTTTTTTTTTTTTTTTTTCTTCACTGTACGTACAATTTATTTTAATACACAGATCTCTGCCTTTGTTCTATGAAAATTTGAGAATAATTTTTTGAACTTCTTGAGAACCGTGAATTCAAAAACAAATGTAATCTGAACGTGAACTACGTATGCTCTGAAAAAGAAAAAGGAATTGTAGAAAATATCAAAATAAAAATTTTTTATATACCGCACGCCAAAATTAGCTGATATATACATTGGGAAAATATGGTAAGCTGACGTTAATAGTTTTTAATTTTAAAGAACTCTTATAACTGAATGTTTTACCTTATTTAAATATTAAATGTTACCTAAAGTAAACTTTTGAAATCTTCTTGGATTCTAGACAATCTTCGTTTACCGAAAAATATTTATTTTATTTAATTTTTCATAGTTAAATTCGTAACAAAATCAAAAGTTATGTTTGCTACCATTTGCGTGGTTGCGTGCTTGAATGTAATATAAATATGAGATTGAATAAAATTTAGTAATTAACTGTAAGAGTTTTTCTTGCGCTAATGTTTCAAGAAAATGATCCAGATGTTGTTTTCTCACATTTCTTTACGAAACAGTTAAAATAAGTTAATTTTTAGATTAAAAAAAAAAAAAAAAAAAGTAATTATTTTAACATTTTTTTCGTAAAACGTATAACTATTATGGCGGATTTTTTTTTTTTTTTTTTTTTTTTTTTTTTTTTAACATAAAGAAGATTTATCTTTCTACCAGCATTAATTGATTATAAAAAAATATATATATATATTTAATTTAAATAGCTTTTTATTTTTGTTATTGTATGAAGATACGTATTGACATTTGTTATTGGACACAATATAAGGAAAAAAAAAACTGATTGATATGAATCTTTTACATATTTAAATGTACCAAAGCTACTAACTTACATTCATAAAATATACTTCGAAAATTATTTTTCCTATATTCATAAAAGTGTTTGTTTGTTTGTTTATTGATAACATATACATCAGATTTGTGCGTCTCAAAGCAATTTACAAAATGCCATGAAAAAACTCAAAATTTTATGTTAGGAGATATCTAAATTAATTCCACATGGCTACAAAAGTGATATTTATTCAATCGTTAAGTTTTGAGTTCTGCTAACTTTGGTTGCCTCATCTGTATCCATATTGAATGTAAACTTCGATTACATCAGTAAGACAAGATTCAATTAAAAATTAAAGCAGATTTATTTGACTTAGAATTGGTGGCAAGGGCTATTCGCTATTATTTTAATAGGAGTGCTGTGAACTGTATGATGTGCAGCTGTCCAGTGCCCGAGCTCTATTCTTCACGCTATTCGATGTCTTTAATTTAATATATATATATATATATATATATGTTTAGACTAATGTAAGTTCATTTTCGAGCTTTTCCCCCACTTGTGATTGCACAGTTGTTTTTTATTGATGAACCGAGGTGATCACCAGAATTCATCCACCACCGCGGTTTAGCTTGAGAGGGGAAAAATTAACACACATTCAGAAGCGTGAGAAATCTACTCCTGGCAAATTTAACTAAGAATCTTCACAAAATAGATATTACCAAGAAAAGATAAATGTTTCAGGAAGTTACTTTCAACAAGAGCACACGAATGTTTGTGGGGAAAAAAAAATACTTATTCGAACTTATCATTTAAAAAATATCGAATTAGAAGAAATAATATACTTTTATTTAAGTGAAAAAAAAAAAAAAAAAAAAAAAAAAAAAACCTATTTGAATAAGATTTTGATACGCTTTGATATGTCCTAAACATAATTTGACCATTTAAAAATAAGTCTGTCTCTTTGAATGCATGTGTGTGCGTTACCAAAATCTTGTGTCTGCTGTATCTAGGGTGAACTGAACAAAATTCCGCGAAACTTTATATTTAGTTGGACTAGACAAAAATCGGTGCTGATTGAATTTTGGCAGCTATCGTGTACAAGTGGGACTGTTACTTTGCAACTTTCTCTATTTACAGTAAGGTTATATAAGATATTATATAGTCTAAAAATGCGAGAAATTGATAGGTGAGATGGTCATTGCGAAAAACGTATTCTAATATAATCGGTTGAGTGGTGACGCTGTTTTGTTGAATTTTTCTCATTTACGGTAAGTTATATCTCAGCTCCAAAGAATAGAAATGAACCAAATTTGATAGGTGAGATGAACATTATGAAGATTTATGGCGATTCGATTTTTCAAAATTCCCCATTTACAGGAAGATTGTACCTCACCTTCTATAGTGTAAATGTACACCATACTTCATATGTGAGATGCTTTTTGTGAAAACTACGCTAATTCAATTTAGTTTTAATGGGAGAACCAAAATACATGGGACAAATTTTATGAAGTGATAGTATGCATTAATAAGAACAATATGCATCGAAGAATGCATAGTCTAAAATGAAATGCAAACATGCAACAGGGCAACATAGTAAAACCAAGTTATAGGTGGAGAAAGCAAAACAATATCGTATGCGTTACAAAATCAGTTTTAATAAATAAACATAAAAATTACAACATTTAGAAAGTTCATGATTATTTATAATAAGTGTTCGTAAGAGCGACTGCCATCGTCGACAATGAGAAAAAAAAATAGAAATAGGGTCAAATGAGGGATTGGTCAACTCTCAAGAATATTCTAGGCATATCACGAACCTCACCAGCAGCTGCTAAAAGTCTTCTGATTAGGTCTTCTTCAGATTCAAGAGCAGTCTTTTATGCCGGATTTTCTTGTATAGGTAAAGTGTGCCATTATCCTGTATGTTACAACAGTTACAGTCGGCAGCAAAAATATCCGAACACTAGCAATAATCAATGTTAAAAAAAAAAAATACACTTAATACTGATTTGTTAAATAAATCCTTGTCGAATCATGTTCTTAGTCAGTCTAAGAATATGATTCGACAAGGATTTTTGTAACAAAATGGTATTAAATGTATTTTTTTTTTATATCGGAATTATTGGCTAGTGCAAGGATAATTTTGATGCCGATTGTATACTCTGGAATTTTACTCTGTTACTCTTTTATTCTTAATTGTTACTTTCTCAACATTGAAACCATTTACTCACTGTGTGATGATTTGCATACAGTGTCATCTTTTATTTACAGTATTTTGTTTCATGTACTCTGCTCTTTTCCCCCGATAAATTTGCACAGGGATGCCTTTTCCATAGCAGTGTTTCGAAACGCGCTAGCTCATTTGAGTTTTATTTTAGGCCATGCATTCTTTGATGAAAATTGTTTGTATTGGTTTGTTGAAGTTTGTAAGATTTTTTAAAAATAATCCTATATATTGGTTGACAAGAGAACACAGTTATGGAGCAATTTTGGTGATTTGTGGAGTTTTCTAACCAATGACTGTGGTGTAGAAAAAATAATTTGGATGAGGACAGCGTACTCGGTTTCATTATTAAAGAACTATAATTGTTCATATAAGTATTACAACATTATATATATATATATATATATATATATATATATCTATATCTATATCTATATCTATATATATATTTTTTTAATTTCTAGAATGGAAAAAAACATAGCAGGAGGAAATACAAAAAAGTATACAATTAAGCCGATTAAATTTATCTTTTAGCAAAATAGGTTATTAATGAGACATACTAATAAAACGTTTTTAATATTTTAAGAAATACATAGAATACAAAATTAATGAGTTTTCATTTTATAAAGATGTTACATCATTTATCAAAAAGAGTAAAGTTCTGTTAAAGGAGATTTTTATATTTATTCTTGAAAATGAAAAAAGAAAAAAAAAAAAAAAGAGAATAATGTTACTGCCAAAAACATGCCTTTTAATTTTCTTTTAATTATTGAGTTCAAAAATTGGGAAATACTTTTAAGAAATAAAAAAAGTAAAAATGGAAATTATCATCGAGGTTATTTAGTTATGCAGAATTTTTTTTTCTAAAGTTCATTTTTGATCTATGGTTATTAGCTTTAGAAAATGAAAAAGGTAATTGATATTTTCGTCGCTTCTTGGATGTTTTTAAATCCGCAAAAAAATATTTATACGCAGCCATTTAAAATTTAAAATGAAATTTAAGAATTAATATTTAATAATAAGGATTATATCATATCATGAATTAAAATATGGCTATTTATACATTTACATGTTTCATTTAAATTTTTGATTTTATAAGGATAAAATTGTAAAGAAACATTAATTTTTTGAAGATTAAAAAATAATAAAGCAGTTCTGAAAATTTCGAAATAGAAACTGACATACTAATTATTAATTGATTTATAATCTTTTAGCTAAAATTTTCAAATATTGTAATTTTTTTGTTCTATAATTATAAAATGGAAAAATTGGAAAGAAAAAAAGATTTAAAAAAACAGAGAAAGTATGCAGCATCCTATATTTCTACTACCACTATTTTTTAATAACAAGCTTTGCTTTTATAATTCGTCGAATTTCAGCAAATATATACAGAAGGAATTATTATAAACAAATAGTGGTCCCAAAAATGTAAAATGCTAGAACAAATGTTTTATGGTTTTGTGTATTTTATAGGTGTATTGTCGATATTTGCGCACTATGGCTTATTAGATTGAGACCTACTACATAAAGTGAATTCTTAACCACAGCGAATACCCATGCTTGAACACGGACTCGAATGCAGCATTTACTCTGCATCTGGAAACTGTACGAGAAGACCTTATCTAATCGGCCTATCTATGTAGAAGGGTATATAATATTTATAAAAAAAAAAAATGCGCTTTACGAATTCGTTGCGGTCAAAATATGATCGCAGCGTGAAATATAAAAAACGAGGGAAAAAAAGCTAAAAATCCATAAAAAAAAGCACGGGATGAAAACGAAAAAAACTCACAATATTAAGTGTGTAAAAAAAAAAAAAAAAAAAAAAAGAAGACTGACACCGGAAGAAACAAAATGCTAAAATTGATTATAAAAAGTCATCGAAGAGACTTGGGTTGGGGCCCTGAAGCTATCATCGTGGGTTTCATACATCTCGCTTGTTATGTGACTTGGCGGTGGTGGGAGTAGGTGGTAGGGGCCACCGTACATTAGAATGTAAAAAACGAGAGAAAAAAAAGCTAAAATTGCGTAGAAAAGCATGGTATGAAAACGAGAAAAATCTCACAATGTGAAGTGTGTAAAAAAAAAAAAAAAAAAAAAAGGGGGCTAACACCGGAAGAAAAAAAAGACCAAAATTGACTAGAAAAAGTCATCGAAGAGCAGGAAGGGAATTGGGTTGGGGACCTGAAGCTATCGTCGAGGGTTTAATACATCTCGCTTATTATGTCGCATTTAGAGGTTGAACTTTATTGGGCGTTTTGGGTGGTGGAGCAAAGGCAGAGATCAATAGTAAAAGAGTTTCTGACTTCTGATAGAAAAAGAGACTTTTACACCAATATTTCTTAACAATAATTTCTATAATATTTGTGCAGTAATTTATTGTGAATGAATATGATATAAATTTTTAATAAAACGTACTGGTGTCAATATTCAGTCTTGAAAAGGAAACTATTGCGCCCCTGTTAGAGATTTATTTGGGCATATCACGTAAGGGGAGAAATAAGTTATTTATTTTCGTAGATGAGAAAGGACATTTTAAAGTAAGCTTGCATTTTACATAACAATGCAAAAATTATTTCTTATGTATGTGTGAAAAGAACGGTACATTTTACAGATTTATTTTTATTTTATTTATTTATTTATTTTTTTATGCAGAAAGCTCTAAAAAACAGACAAAATATATTCACAGGAGAAATTCATTTCTTTTTTCAAGTATACAGGAATGGAACACGGGCGTAAAACTCATATCACTGTCAATGTAATAAAATTTTTTACTTCTTAAATCAACGGTATTATAGGTATAGAATTTTCCTAAACATATACCAGTATGAATTCTGCTCTTGTGTTCCATCCCTGAGTATATTAACACTTTGTCATTGAAGTATTTTCCTACTTTGAATCGTAAGCATTTTGTTATTCTTTAAAACAATTACATTATTTAATAAAATGATTTCATGTATTGGTGTTTAAATAGTTTAAATTTTTTCGTGAGCAATCCATGCGTTAAATGTATACATACTGTTTAATATATATACAGACGACGCTTGAGGGATTGATAAACGGATACTCAAATACATTTTTTAAATTAATGTATTGTTTTAGAGGAACGCTTATAGAAGGGCATTTCATGTTATTATTCTTTATGTTATTATTATTATTATTGTTAGACTTGAAATGTCATTTCGTGCTACCGATGATAAAAACAATAGCTGCATTATCGTAGAGAATTCGGTAGTCTTATATCATAAGTATCATAATCTAAGAAACGCAAAATTTGTTTCATTGAAGATTGTATCTTATAATGTTATTCATGATTATATTTTTCGAAGGCAGTGCATTTTCTGCCGGAGAAATGCAATAATTTTGTATCCTAATTGCATCCATTTTATGAATTAGCTTCTATTCATAAGAGTAGCATGATTTAATAGATTATTTAGATCAATAGATTAATAGATTTAATAGAAAATTAAAAAGATAACTCGATTGATGATTTAGTTGTTTTGAAAGAAACTATATGCTTCGGTAAGCATATATTCAACATATGCGATTAAATGTAATGAGTCTAGTCTAAATTAAATTATAAAATGCATATGAAAATTTTCATATTAGTATTAGATAAAAAAGTGAATAAAACTGAAAGAAATTGAAAAAAAAAAAAAAAAAACTGAAATTGATTGAAATTGATTGAAAATTGATTAAAAACTGAAGAAATTGAAATTAATGCTTGTGTACACTTACCGAAACGATTTAAAATGTGTTTTAAAAAAACTAAATCACTTTAGTTTACAATATTTTATAAAGAGTTTTATGAGCGAATCTGTGAAATGCATTATAATTATTTTCTTTAAATTACGTGCTTTTAGATTCAAGATTTAGAGTGATATCTAAATAGCACGCGAAATTCCATAAATTGAGAAAATATATGAGTAAATATTAGTACTATACACTGCTCAAAATAATTGGGGGGGGGGGATTGTGAATTTGGACTTAAACTACGAACGAGGAACGATTTTGTTGACCAATATAAAACGATAGTTAATATGTTATGAAAAAGAAAAAAGAAACAACGAATGAGGAATAAGGAATAATTAAATTTTATTAATGATATTGCAATCATTGACTTTATCAATATGAGAGGTTTTCTATCCCACGCCTGTAGAGGAGATTTTTGCAACTGATGAATTGTTTTTGGGATGATAAAATACTAGCAACGGATTTCTTTAGCATGTCCGAAACATGTTTTATTGGATTTATAACTGGGAAACATTCTGGCCAATCCATTAGAAAGGTTCCTTTGTCAAAAAGGAAATCTCCCACTAGTTGAGTACAACGTGGCCTGGCGTTGTTATGCATAAGAATGAATTCCTCCCCGATTGCTGCAACGTGAAGGACCAAAATAGGTCTGATGATCTTATCCCTGCATTGGTGAACAGATAATGCTCTATTCCTGATAATGTATAGGTCGGTGCGACCATTGATAAAAATACTGTATCAGACAATCATCCCTCCTCTGTCAAATTTATGCCTCTAGAAACTTTCATGCACAAAGTAATGTGCATGAATTTAATGCACCTGGTACTCGAAATAATTCAAGATTACTCTGAGTACCAGGTTCTCACTAGATGAGTATCCGCCTAGTGTGAACTTGACTACTAAAACGGGACTCGTCAATGATAAGCCCGTTACTTCACTCATCTCGTCCCTATCTCCTAAGCTCCTGTGCCTACCTTCTGAAGGTAGCACGTTTGTTTACGTATAAAGCACAAACCATAGGTCTGCGAGCAATAAATGCTCATGGTGGAATTGGTTTCGAACTGTCTGCATCGGAACTCTGGTATAAGTAGCCCTCTGAAGGTGCTGTTGCAATAAAGTGGTGTTCATAACGCGGTTTCTTCTTGACGTTAGTATTAAATATTAATCCTCAATTTGTGTTCATGTAGGCGTACATCTTGTAACGATCTTCAGCGAACATTTTCTGTTTCTGAAAAAAGATTCCCTAGTCAGGAATTGTCACTTTGACAAACTTTAGTTCTTATGTTACACGGATTCCGTTTGATCCGCCTCTAAAGTCAGTGGCCTTCCAGGCTACAGATTTAGATATGTTATGCTGCTCAGATATCGCATTTGCTGTTTCAAAACGTTCAACGCGTATCAGTTGTTTTTAATCTTCGTTTCATATTTGTTTTTATACTAAACTCATAATATCATACTCATACATGTTTAGATGCGGTGTAATTGAAAATTACTTTTATAAGTAATTTTAATCTTTTTTAAGAATCTTTTATTGAAGGCCAAACATTGTCTTTCTGAAAAACTGTTCTGTCGATGTTTTCATTTGCAAATATCCTGCACACATCGGAAAGCGGATAAATCGAACTACGCGCCATAGGCAAACCTGATAGATTTCGTGCAGTTCTTTTTTTTTTAAATAAACTATGATAACGTTCGAACAGAACAAATGATGGCACATGCATGTTAAATGTAAATGTTTGCGAAAGTTAGATTTGTTAGAATGCTAAAATCCAGGCGAACACTGTGTGCCAAGAATCACTGTCGTTCACCAAAACCTGACCTGTCTTTCTTTTTCTCTTATTCTGTTTTCCTTTTTCTCATCCCCCCCCCCCCCATACTTATAAATAAGATGTAGGGAAACTCTGCAAGAAAATCTTATTATTATGAGTCTATTTTTTGCAGATGTTTTGCTATAAATACAAAATTATAAAATTGTAAATATAAGTCAACTAATAAATAAGATATCTTTTTAATGACAATGATCCATGAAATAATATCATTGTGTATATATGAACTCAATAACTGAACTTTGTAAATCGATTTAACATGTATGCTATTCATTTTGTAAATGTATCCAATACCACTATTGTTCCTTCCCTTTATTAATTTAGTGGCCAAGAAGTTCTGCTTCCGAAGCTGGTAGACGTGAATTGTTGGGTTCATCCCAGGTAACTTTTGTCGGGATATTTGTTGTTTTCTCCTAAACACACGTGAATACGGGATAGAACCCCTAAGAAAGACACCCCTGGAAGGCCACTTCACCCAGTTCTATTTTCCTAGCGCAGACGATTGGCGTTAATCGCTATACCAGTCTCCCCTCATTTCCGTCCGTTGATCTGTTCCGGAAAAAGGGAGATTGGCATTAGCAGGTAGGTTTTCGATCAGTAATGATAAACCCTATAAACATTTTCAGCTTCGGTCACGACTGGATATCCTCATGTACTAATAACTACGCGACCTTTTTATTTATCTAAAAAGTTAAATTCAAAATAATATTATTTTGAGTAGCTGAACTACTTAAAAAAATAAACATAAATTATGTAATTTTGTGCATTATTTAAATACATAAATTGAGATACACAATAACCTGAGAAAATTTTTAAAACCTGTATCGCAAATCACAAATATTACAGGTTACATAGATGATAAGACAATCTGTCAAAACTTATTTTTAAACCATTAAAAAAAATTAAAATACTCTTTTTATGTTTACTTCATGTGAGTTTTCGATAAAAATATTTTCAAAGTTTAGTATAAGAAAAAAAATCAGTATTTTTGTTATGAAGTAACGGGGCGTAAATATTTACTGCTGTAATGTGTGAGTTGAGAGAAATAAAAAAAAAAATAAAAATTTTGACTTTTGAAACAAATTTAAATTTAAAGCTGCATATGTAACTTTCATATGATTTTCTATTAGAATTGAAAAGGAAATGTGGAAACTAGAAATAGTCAGTATAGTTTTATTCGTTATAAATGATTAAATTTACGATGTTCTATGAAAAAAGTTGGAGTATGAAAAATAAAAATAAAATCGATATTCCTACGGATCTTACATATTTCAAAAACTGCTGTTCCAAGCTATGCAAATTAGGACGCCTGTAGATTAAAAAAAGACAAAAAAATATGATGTTATACTCTTGAGACTAAATTTCGTCGCTTGAATGCATCTTAATATTAAAATTTCAAGATGGCCTCAAATAATGTTCAGCAGGCAGAAATTTTATTTTTTATGTTTTGACTTAATCAAAGTAAGAAAAATTAGTCTAGTGTAAAACTGAATATATTCAAAGTGTTTATAGCTGACGCGTTAGCTTCGCAAGCTTAAAAATAAAATTTAAGCATATTTCAATAATTTATCGAGAAAAATAATTAATTTGATTTAATGATGTGTTTGCGTAGTTAAATATACCTATATATATAAATCTGTGTATGTTTATAAATAAAAACACTGAGAAAAAAATATACCGCCTTCATCTAGAATGAATAAGTGGCCGTTTTCTAAATCCTTTAACTAGAAATATAGATTTCCGAGCTATGCGCTTAAGGCACGCCAACAAACTGAATAGACGAAATGATCGAGAATTTCTAGTGTACACATTTCTAGATGGTGAAACAATATTCTGAATCTTTTGTATGGCGAGAAATTCTTGCCTGATTATCTAGAATTGGGTCATAAATTAAGATTATAATTGCTGAAACCCGCCTCTTGTGTTCGTATTTATTTGGAGATATTTTCAAATAGGTGTGACCTCGATAATATAGACAGACTCCCTAGAATTCTAATAGGAGTTTCTAAAACTCACTTTCAAAGGGGACTAGAATATATAAGGATGACATGGAACTATTTTTTCTAGAGCCACAATTTAGATTCTAGATGTCAGTTACAGACTTTTTTCTCTGTGAAATCTTTTTAAGTGTAGTATACTTAAAACATTAATTGTAAATTGTTTTAATTTGAGTTTTGTAAAATACACTTAACGACTGTTATTAGCAAAATTGGTAAAAAATATCATTTTAATCATGTCAATTTCCTGTAATTTCAGTTGACAGAAATGTAATTGAATTCTAATGTAGGGTTCAAGATTGAATTTCACGCGAAATATTGAATTTATACTAATCTTGTCTATTTTGGTTCCCTTTTTTAGCAAGTAGTTATTGCGCTTATGCACGTATTTTTATTTGACGTTGTTGCTCTTAATAAAATTATTTCTTTTCATTTAAATGGAAAAATGGTCATTGAACTTCTTGGAAAATTCTTCTTTAATGTGAAAAGATCAATTTATTGTTATCTTGTCCATTACGATGTCCTTATTTGAAATTGTTATTAAGCCAATATAATTATTTTTATTACGTTTCATTACAGCGTTGAATAGTGTTATTTTACATGATAGAATTAAAAGAAGACATACTTTTCTTTTAACTTAACCCTTTATCAACCGAATTATGAAACAGGCAAAAAAGAAAAAATATATATATATATATATATTTGAAACATATTATTTTAGTTACTTAAGAGTATTTTTGAAAGATAAAAGTAATGAAAATTATGCGTGTCACCTGATTATAACAATTAATGAGGATTTTGTGAGATGGTACTTTAATATACCAGTGGTACATAGAAATCGAAAAAAGTATTTAGACCTTAAAAAAATGATGTAGAAAACTATACACTTCTTAAGTACCATATGTTTTTTCTAAAATGGATGGCACATTCTTGAAGTAATATAGGGTTGGTTGGTTGGCTGGGTTTTACGTCGCACTAGTGATGCGCAATGGACAATTGGCGACGATCTGGGACTCACCCCTAGAGGTGGTCCGGAGACATGCCATCACAATTTTGATCCTCCACGGAAGGGATGGCTCTCCCTTTTCGGTGACCCCCAGAGGTATAATTTTGATGGGTACTTGGAGGACATTGCGGTCACGACAGATTTTACGTGCTCCAGCCACCATTAGTGTACACGACAGCCTTCGGCCGGCTCGAGTACAGAACCCGCAATCTTTCAATTACGAGCCGGGTGCTCTACCGACTGGGCTACCGCGGCTCAGTAATATAGGGATTAATTATATATAAGACACGTGAAGACCGTAAGAAAATTCCAAGCAAAAACAGCAAGAGAATTCCATAAAGTCCTCTCTAGAGCAAAAAAGGCTACATGTAGCGTCTAGTGCCTTGTCATGCGATTAAACTAAAGTATATATGTTTGAGTTAAAGTGAGGTAAATATGTTAAATTGAGTTACACATTTTATTGGCTATTTAAACTACCGTAAGTAACTAAAGGCTTACAGAATGGATGGACAATACTTAAGAGTATATAAGATTTTGCATCCACCTGGCAGCAAAATTATTTCAGCGCAACGTTCATTAGCCAATTGATTACGTCAAAAGTTTTCTTAGAAAACAGAATTAACAGGCACGTTTTTGTCAGTTTTGTTTTACTTTTCATTATAAAGTTTGTTGAATGATAAATATTGTCAACCATGTCAAGATTAAATTGCGTTACTGATTGATTGATTATTGAGTTGATTGAGTTCATTAATGAGTTGATTAAATTGAGTTGTTATAGAAAGTGTCAAAAATTCGTGTCCTCACTTTTTGTTTTGAGTTTTATCTCAGTATTGTGGGATACATTTCAAGCAAAACCTCAACATTACTAATTTTATTATGTAATTACTAATGTTAACACAATGTTATTAAATCGTCTTAAACATCTTTTTAATCTTAGTTCTAAAAATTTTAAATAATAGCATGTTAGAAATAAAACATGAATAAATGCATAAATGTGGGATTAAATGTAAATTTCGTTAAATATTACCGTACATAAATTGATGTAAATTAATAGGTATAGTTTGTTCTAACGAGAAAGGGCGATATTGAAATACATGATTCTATATTTTTTTTAAACATAAATATTAATGCAATCTTTGGTCTTATTTTGTTCAAACACGGATAATTTTTCTATAAAATGAAATTGTTTTCCGAAATCAGTTTTAATAATCTACAACTAATTTGATATACATTAAACTTTTTCTTAAAGTTATTATATCTCTGTACGAAATTAAACTTTTGAAACAATTTTCTTTCTCTGTTTTTTCGAATTTCATCACTAGATTGCAAATGTAATACTAAAAGTCAACAAAATCAAATTATTAGGAATCGTTGTTATCGTTATAAGATCTTTAATTTGAAAGAGATCATTTCTATTTTTATCGTTTTCTAAGGAAAAGATAATTACTTTTTCATTTCCATTTCAAATTTCATTGAAACGTTTTTAAAGCTTTTAAAAACAAAATATATTTCGAATAAGGTGCTTGAGTTAGTTTTTAAGGTGGATATAAGAATGAAACTGGTGTTTGATTGTAATAAAAAAATATTTAAAAGAAAGGAAAGAATTTAATTATATCTTTATTAAAATGTTCAAAATTTGATATGCAGTAAAATTCAAGAAATAACATTGTGTATGTGGGAACTATTTTCATAAAGAAGTGACGTCTAATAATTTACTTTAATTTTTTTTAAATAAGAAGTAAAAAAAAAAATGAATGAATGTTTTTTAGTTATATTTCTTTCATAAAAATGGTTATATTTATTACCATTAACAAGTCGTTTTAAAATAATAATAACAGTTTCGTACGAAAATGTCTAAAAAGTATCTTTATCGACATGTTTATTACCATTATCATTTACACAAAAAAAAAAAAAATAAATAAATAAATAAATAAATAAATAAAAAATAATAATAATAATAATAATAATAATTAGAAGTTTCGTACGAAAGTGTCTAAAAAGCCAAAGCCTTCAAATAATTGTCTTGAAATTACCCATAAAAAAAAAATACACATAAAATTCTGCAAAAAAAAAAAAAAAAAAAAAACGCGATTTAAGTACTAGCAAGAATTTTTTTTTCATAAAGAAAAAAAATGAAGTAAAAGATTGTGTTTAGCTGTAATACTTTTCAGTATTTTAATTTAACCCTAGTTGTAAATTATGAAGAGGTATATACAACAGAATTACAATTAAAAAAAATGTTTTAGTATAATTGATAAAAGTAATTTTCTCTATATTACATTTTGCATGAAAGAAAGCTTAAAAGTTTCCTTCTTTCAAGTAAAATTGTACACTATATATCAAACGAAAACAAATCTGGGGTATTATTATAACTTTATTGGTAAAAGAAAAGAAAACAAACGTACAAAATTCTGATTCGTGGTAAGAACATAATTGATTCATATACTTAAATTTATCATAAAATGTTTCAACTAAATATTACTTTTTAACTAATAATTTGAATTTCTTTGTAATCCTTTATTAGGCACAAAATTACTGTAGGAAAATAAGTATTACATTTTAACATTTGTAAATTTTTAATAAGCTTTCAGCAAAATAAAAGTTAGAAAAATTCAAAGAAATGTATACTTTTTCTGTTCTAACACAGAGAGAGAGAGTGTGCGTGCGTGTGTGTGTGTGTGGGGGGGGGAGGGTAGAAGAGGAGAAAAAAAGAGGAGTAGTAGTTTTGAATATGAAAAAAGTAAAAAGTTTAAGTATCGTTTTTTCCATTTAAGATTAAACATGTATAAAAAAAATAAAATAAATAAAACTGTACTAAATATTTGCAAGTCAGTTATGTATTTATGTCTTTTCGGATAACAATTTCAATTCTTTATATAAATTTTGTTTACTAATATTAATTGATATAATAGTTTTTTAATTCACTCACATTAATTCGGTCTTTTTATCATTGGCACAATTAATCAATATGTATTACAACATATACAAAGGATTTTTCTAGATAGAGTAATTAAGCACCGCATTTTGTTTCTTTTAAAAAACTACTAAAAACATTTTAATTGTAGAGAAAATACAAAAAGAAAATTAATTATAAGAACGCCTAATAGTTAATATAATAAATTTAAAAAAATAAACAAATAATATTTCGCCTTCAAATGAACGATTTAAATAAATAAAAAAGTAAATAAAGTGTTTAATAGTCATTGGTAAGATAATCAGACGATTGAAATGAAAGAATAAATTTTAGAAAATGAAACAGAAATATTCGAACACGTTATTGAGGTTTTTTTTTTTTTTTTTTTTTTTTTTTTTTTTTGTCTAATTTCTGAACGGTTTAAATTTTTTTCCTCTGAAATAGGATAATTTTGTTATGGTGGCAAAATACACCCCTGTTAAAATTTGAACGAAATTCAACAAACATTTTTTGAGTTATCCTGAAATAAAGAATTTAATATTCATCGTAGCTATAGAGGATCAGGTAACACAGACCCAGGTAAATATGTTGTGTAACAATGCTGTGTGTGTGTAAAAAGGCTTTGTATCGCTCACACTAAGAGAATTCTGTAACTGACATCTAGAATGTAGATTGTGGCTCTAGTAAAAATAGTTCCATATCACCCTTATAATTTCCAGTCCCCTTGGAAAGTGAATTCTAGAAACCCCTATTAGGATTCCGTTTGCCTATATTATCGATGTCAAATTTATTTAAAAATCTCTGCAAATAAATGCGAACACAACTGGCGAATTTTAATAACTATAATCTTGGTTTATGACCTAATTCTAGAAAATCAAGCGAGAATTTCTGGCAATACAAAGAATTCAGAATATTCAGAATATTGTGTCACCTGCTAGAAATGTATAGACTAGAAATTTTCGATCATTTCGTCTACTCAGCTTACTGGTGTGCATTATGCGCATAGCTCGGTAATCTATATTTCTAGTTAAGGGATTTAGAGAATGACCACTTATTCGTTCTAGATGAAAGCGGTATATATATATATATATATTTCTCAGTGCACAGAATTATGTATAACACACGTGAAGATCATGAAAACTGTCAAGCAAAAACAGCGACAGCACTCTATAAAATGCTTTCTAGAACAAAATAGGCTATATTATGTCTCTAATGCCTTGTAGTGAGTTTAAAGTGAGGGACATATGTCCTACTTTTGGAAATATTCCTAACATATCTTCCATAAATTAAATTTTATGCGTTTTTTAAACTAATGTTACTTTAAAGTACCGTTGGCAGATAGAGGGTTAAAGAATGGATGGACATTACTGAAGAGTGCATAAGATTTTGCATTCATCTGCAGTAAAATCATTTCAGCACAACGTTCATTAGCCTACTGGTTACACTACGCTGAGGGAAAATACAATATATATATATATATATATACGAGCTCTGATATCATTCCTGCGGATTCGTATGTAAAATGACCTCCTGAATCCAAATAAGATCCTCATTTTGCTCCACCACACACCGTTTTCTTAGGATGTCACCTCCTCCCCCAACTTTTACCACTTTATGGTAACTTTATGGCCATGAATTTGATTTGGAGAATGGAAAATAATTATTTTAATTTAATATATATATATATATATATATATATATAATAAGTGATAAGAATAATTGATTAATAAAATATAATAAATGTAACTTAAAATTTCAATGGTAAATCCCACCCCTAAATCTTCCTCTTGCTGCAAATGTTCCTGTTATAGAATTTTTTAACTTTTTAGGCCCTCAGAATATATTTAACAGTTAAAATATTTCTTTTCCCCACTATAAACCATATTTATAGCCATGAAATTACCGAAAAGTGGTAAAAATATGGGGAGGGGGGGGCTTTCCAAAAAACGGTGGGTGATAGGGCAAAATGGATTCAGGAGGTCATTTTACATAAGAATTTGCAAAAAGGGTGTCAGGGGCAATTTTCATGACGAGCAGTGTTACTTGAAGAGTTGTCTTGCAAAACAGGTTAAAAATCTATGTTTTTGTCAATTTTGTTTCACTTTTTTGTTTTAAAGATTGTTGAATGTTAAATATTATCAACCGCGTCAAACTTGGTTGTTATACCGAGGGTCAAGAATTCGCGTCCTTCTCGGTATTTTGTGGAAACATTTCAATCACTCCCCAGAGTTACTAATTATACTCATTGCTCGACATGAAAATTGCCTCTGACACCATTTCCGCATATTCGAATGTAAAATGAACTCCTGAATCCGAATATGTCGCTCATTATGCCCTATCACCTCTTTTTATCAGTTTTCTGGCTGTAAATTTGATTTTTAGGACGGAAGAGGATTATTTCAACCGTTAAATATTTTCTGAGGGGCCACAGAGTTGAACATTTGCGACCAGGGAAACGGTTTTTTTTTTTTTTTTTTTTTTTTTTTTTGGGGGGGGGGGGGGGGGGATTTGCCACTGAAATTATGCATTACATATCTTATATTTTTTTTTATCTGTTATTAATGTTATTTTTTAAACTTTATATATATATATATATATATATATATATATGATTTTAGGTATTAAATTAATTATTTTTCATTCTTCAAATGAAATTCATGGTCATAAAATTATCGAACAGGGAACGAAATTGAGGGAGGGGTGGTGTATCTAGAAAATGGTGGGTGACTGGGCAAAGCTGGAGTCATTTTTGGATGCAGGGGGTCATTTTACATAACAATCAGCAAGAATGATATCAAAGTTCGAATTTATTTTATTATTATTATTATTATTATTATTATGCAGAGCTGTGTTATTAATGTTATTAAATACAAATAGAACGACATAAATAACATTTTAATCTTTGTTCTAATATTTATAAATGATAACATATTTGAATTAAAAACATGGAAAGATGCATATATGTGTGATTAACTGAAAATTTCGTAAATTATTACTGTACATAAATTAATACAAATTAATAGTTGTAATTTGTTGCTAAAAAGAAACTGCAATATTTAAAAACATGCTTCAATCTTTTTTTTTTTTTTTTTCTTATGGAAATATTAATGAAATTTTTTCCTTATTTTGTTCAAATACGAATAACTTTTTTAAAAAATGAAATTGATTTCTGATATCGATTTTAATAATACACAACTAATTCGATATATATTGAATTTTTTTATAAAAGTTATTATACATCTTTACGAAATTAAACTTTTGAAATAAATGTTTTTTCTCTTTTGTCGAATTTCATCCTTAGATTGTAAATGTAATACAAAGAATCAACGAAATCAAATTATTAGGAATCGTTGTTATCGTTGTAAGATCTTTAATTGCCGAAACGTCAGTGGAGGCCCTCTGTTGAGACTCAAAACGGTTTTGGGCTGTGTCTGTCTGTTTGTCTGTCGCGCGATAGCGGCCGCAAAAATAGCGCTATAGACTTGAAATTTGATACACGTGTTCATGAGCCCCACGAAATCAACTGTATAGTTTTTGGTATGTACTCCATTTGTAGTTCGTATACAGGGACACGCCAAAGTTTTTCTTATCATTACGGGGTATGGGAGGAATTTGTATGTATCGCGATAGCGGCCACAAAAATCACGCTATTGACTTGCAATTTGGTACACGTGTTCATGTGCCCAACAAAATCAGCTGTATAGTTTTGGGTGTGTATTCCATTTGTAATTCGTGTACAGGGACACGCCAAAGTTTTTCTTATCATTACGGCCTATGGGAGGAATTTGTATGTACCGCGATAGCAGCCACAAAAATCACGCTTTCGACTTGCAATTTGGTACACATGTTCATAAGCCCAACGGAATCAGCTGTATAGTTTTAGGTGTGTATTCCATTTGTAGTTCGTGTACAGGGACACGCCAAAGATTTTCTATCATTACGGCCTATGGGAAGAATCTGTATGTACCGCGATAGCCGCCGCAAAAATCAAGCTATTGACTTCAATTTTTGCCGAAACGTCAGTGGAGGCCCTCTGTTGAGACTCAAAAGGATTTTGGGTTCCGTCGGTCCGTCTGTCTGTCTGTCTGTCGTGCGATAGCGGCCGTAAAAACCACGCTATTGACTTGAAACTTTGTACACATGTTCATGATCCCCACGAAATTAGCTGTATAGTTTTCAGTGTGCATTCCATTTGTAGTTCGTGTACAGGGACACGCCAAAGTTTTTTTATAATTACGGCCTATGGGAAGAATTTGTATGTACCGCGATAGCGGCCCCAAAAATAACGCTATAGACTTGCAATTTGGTACACATATTCACGAGCCCAACGGAATTAGCTGTATAGTGTTAGGTGTGTATTCCCTTTGTTGTTCGTGTACAGGGTCACGCCAAAATTTTTCTTATCCTTACAGCCTATGGGAAGAATTTGTATGTACCGCAATAGCGGCCGCAAAAATCCTTCGATTGACTTGCAAATTGGCGCACACATTCCAGCTTTCCATATAAGTAGCTGTATAATTTTCATTGCTATATTTTGTATAAACTGTGTACAGGGACACGCCAAAATTCTTAACATTACGGCGTATGGGGTGAATTTCGTTTAAAAGCATTTTAATATCATTACTTTGCAATGAAGAAAATGAAACTAGAGTACGTGAGTAAGATGCTTAAACTTATGTTGCTTGAAGAAAATATGTGCTCTTAAGCTTTCTAATTAATGTACAGGACCTTACAAAATTGTTCTGACAATGTCACTTAGTCATCCAAACGATGTTAAATTTGGAACAATTATTAATTTTAAACGCAAAATAAGCTGAATAGTTTTTACTGGTGTATACAATGTTTATGGTTCGTTTACAAAGACACACGAAATAATTTCGTAACATTAGAGCCTATGGACGAATTTTTAATTTAAGCGCGCACTTTAATGCGTTTATGCTGAATTGAACTTAATAAAGTTAACATACATTATAAAGATGCTTAAAATCATGTTTACTCTAAAAAAAAGTTATGTATAGACTAAATAATTTATGGGACCACACAAAATAATTCCGAATATGTACCGTAATCATCCAAATGATGTCAAATTAGTTTGAAAGATTAATGAGTTATAATTAATTAGATTTATTCTTATTATTGGCGTTTATAATGACTGTGGCTACTTTTCCGGGATACATAAAGGAATTTCGTACTTTTATGGTGTATAGTCGGTATTTCTTAAAAGTGTATTTTAACATGGTTACACCAAATCAAATATAATGAAATTTTATTAGAATTTTAAAAGCCTTTTTTCATGTTGAAAATTGTGGGCATAGAATTGATAATTAGTTTAAAGGTTTCGCAAAATATTTCCGATATGCTATGTAATTTTTTTTGTATGAAAATAGGTATTTATGAATTTCCGGGAAATAATACAAGACCGTCGTTTAATAAGAATGCATATTGTTGCGTACTTGGGGGTTTGTAAGTTGTCCGAGAATGAAAGGCGAAACTTGCAAAAAATCAGTGATTTATTCACAGAAAGTTCCAGAAGAATACAGGTCTATAAACCAAGTATCAGCTTCAATTCAACCAGTAAACATAGCTTAAACAACAGCCGTTAACAGCAAAACAACAGTACAAACTGTTTAGCAATAACACATAAAGCAAGTCTCAATCAAAGAGGCTCAAAGCAAAGCAAGCATTTGACGAAACCGACACAGATCTGAGATTGGAAGCCTTGGCTAAAAAAATGCTCCTTTTATACTATTCTATCGAACACAGACTATTCTGGAAAATTATCGTATCTCATCAGCCAATGAGATTAGAGCTTCCATATTTGGTATATTCCTAATAAGGATTTTCTCGCCAAGGTCGCCAAAAAAATCGCCAAGGAGGGAAACAGTCGCCAAATTTGGCGCCAAATCCATTTCTTCCCTTATTGGAGCTTTTCAATTCGTTTTTAAAGGAAAATTAGGCTATTTTAACGCTAAAACAACTAGAAATGCACAAAATTAGCATTTTATCGACATACTAAGCCTCTTTGAAAAAATTTATACAAAAATAAATGCAATTATTTACAATTCCGTAACGCTTTATATGATATACAAATAGGTATAGAAAGAGAGATACAGCGGGGGGTTGAGGGGGGCGGCAGCCCCCCTCAGGAATGTATCTGATTATGGTAATAAGTCGATCGAATCAATATATACTATTATATAATAAGAAATAAATAAAAATGACCTATTGAAAAAAGTCTGATGCAAATAGGACGTTGAGGCTCCTGATCTGCAGATCCACTAGTTTAAAAGAGATCATTTCCGTTTTTATGCTTTTCTAAGGAACGTATAAGGACTTTTTCATTTCCATTTCAAATTTTATTGAAATATTTTTAAAGCTTTCAAAAACAAAATGTATTTCAAATAAGAAGCTTGGGTTAGTTTTTAAGGCAGATTTGAGAGTGAAAGTGGTCATTATTCTAATTAAAAAATAATGAAAAGAAAGGAAAAAAAATTAATTCCATCTTTATTAAAATATCCTTAATTTGATATGAAGTAAAATTCTAGAAATAACATTATAGGAGCTATTTTCATAAAGAAGTGATTTCTAATATTTTGCTTTAGTTTCTTAAAATAAGAAGTCACAAAATGAATGAATGTTTTTTAGGTATATTTCTTATATATAAATGTCTGTATTTATCGACGCATTTATTACCATTAAGAAGCCATTTTAAAATAATAATTAGTAGTTTTGTACAACGATATCTAAAGAAGCCAAAGTCTGTAAATAATTATCTTGAAATTATTCTTAAATGCAACAAAAGAACATCGATAAAATTTTACAAAAATTTTAGATTTAAACATTGACGAGAATTTCTGTTTATTAATAAAAATAAAAAATAATAATTGAGATAATACTTTGATGTAATATTTTTCAGTGTATTAATAGCACTAGTTGTGAAGTATAAAGAGGTGTAAAACCACAGCAGAATTAAAAAAAAAAACCTAGAAGTATAATTGATAAAAAAAACTTATTCTATTACATATTGCGTGAAAGAAAGCTTGAAATGTTTTTTTCTTTCAACTAAAATTGTACATTATATAATAAAAGAAAGCAAATTTTGAAGTACTATTACAACTTTATTTGTGATACAAAAGAAAAGAAAAGTACAAAATTCTTAACTACATATAGTTTGTCTGCCCAGATTTTTAGTCGGCTGTATAAATCTATACCGTTCAACCAACAATTACGAAAAATGGCACGCTTATTACTCAGGAAGAAATCTAGAAAAAACCGTATTTTTAGCTCATTCGAATAATTGTATCAAAAGGTATTAAATAAAAACCCCTTTTTAAACTTTAAAATGGATTAAAAAGGAAGAAACATTTGATGCCAAAATAAGGAAACAAAATACACGTTTATTTTTTTCCTTCGGAAATAAAATGAAATCTATATAGTAATAGGCAAGTATTAAAATTGTGGAACACTTTTAACATATTAATTATGGGAGTAGAGAATTGAAAGGGGTATCAATCGAAAGGTATGATTAGCCAAATTTGCAGAATACAAAAATTATTTTCTTACGATGTCAAGAAGGTATTTAAAAATACTTTAATTTTTTATTTAATACTTTAATTAATTATACCAGTAATCTTTTGTATTTAAAATTCCTTTCATTTCAATAGTCTGCATTCCAGTAGCAACGGCTTGAAATTTTAAATATTGAACATATACGCAAATTAAAAAGGATTCGTTTTATGAAAGTTTTATTATTTATTTATTTTCTTTTTCTTTTTTATGATCCAATTTCTTTCTTTCCTTTTTTTTTTTTTTTTTTTTTTTTTTTTTGAAAGATTTACGTCATCTCAAATTCAACGAGATATTAGCCGTACAAAAAGTTTCATGTTTGTGCATTAATATGTAAATAGAGAGAGTGAGGGAGGGGGGTGGAGAGGAGGTAGAAGAGAAGAAGAAGAAGAAGAAGAAAAAGAGAGAAAGAGAGGGAGAAAGAGAATCAATGAAGTTTTGAATTTTAAAAGGTAAAATGTCTGATTATTGATTGTTCCATTTAAAATTAAATATGTAAAAAAAAAAAAAAAAAAAAAAAAAAAAAAAAAAAAAAATGCAAAGTTAAATGTGCTTTTGTTTTTGTAGTAATTAAAAAAATCTTTTATATATACTAAATATTTACAAGTCAGCTTTGTATTTATGTCTTTTCGGATAACAATTTTAATTCTTTACAAAAATATTGTTTATTAATACTAACTGGGATACTAGTTGTTTAATTCAGTCATATAAATTCGATTTTTTTTTTATCATTGGCACAATTAATCGATATGTATTACAACATATATGATGCATTTTCCAGATAGAGCAATTAAGCATCACATTTTTACTTTATTTTTATTTTAATTTTTTTTAATAAATATTAAAAGTATTTTAATTGTAGAGAAAATACAAAAAGAAAATTAATTAAAATAGAGCAGTATGGTATTTTTTCAGAAAGAAAATATGCAATGTGAAGGGTGCAAGATTTGATTCAAACAATTATATGATGTCAATGTTATAACAATAAGTTTTACAACTGAAATCTCCATTACTGGTAGATGACATTGTATAACTTATATATATTATATATATATACATTTGAAATGCATTTACTTTATATTTTCTGCAATTTTATTGCTTTCTTTAATTTACTTAATTATTATTTTTTTTAACACTTTAGAGCAAATTTAAGTATTTTTTATTTAAACACCGGTTTTATTTGTCAGTCTGTGGCCACGTCTTATTAAAAATTATTTCAAAGATTTGAAATTTATTTTGTTATTCACGTATAAACGACAACAGCATTTTTTCTATCGAAAGTAATATAAAATAAGCACCATTGATAAATTTGTGTACATTGACTCACAAAGGAATTAGGATGCATTGTATTCTATGAGTGGTATTTCTTCTTTAAAGCATATTTTAATAAATTTATGCTTCACAAAACATATCGGAATAAATATACATTATTCAAATGCACAAATGAATGCCGTATACATTGCATATGGTATAATAGAAGTTAAGGGTTAGTTTACAAAGACACACAATATATTTATCTACATTATTCAATATAAATGAAAATAAATCAATATGATTTTTCCATTGTAATATACATTTATTTTTTTCCGATAATTTGAACGATAATTACAATGAATAAATATTGTTAGAATATATTCTATAATCTATGTGAAATTAATTTTTTCCAAGCTATTGTCATAAATTGATGTAATAGAATTCATAAAGGAAAAATTAATCTCCCTACAATTTTCTTTCCATGGTTTCTCTCTTTTTTATTTTTTATTTTTTTATCGTTATTTTTTTTTTTTTTTTTAAGAAAACAATGAATAAAGTATAATCTAACATAGTTCCCAAATATATGAAATTTTTCGTGAACGTTATATTTAATAAAATATTTGTGTAATAAATACAAAAGCTTATTCTGAAGAATATTCCATTGATCTTTCTAGCTCAAAGTAGTTTAGAAGAATTTTATATTCTTGTAACATGGCTTTTTTTTTTCCGTAATCAAATCCAAAATACGTAATCAAAAGTCAAATACTTCTATAAAATAATGTGTATTATCTAAATCATACATAATTGCACATTCATATATAAAATAATAAAAAATTCATAAACCTTCATAATAAACCTTTCTAAATAAACAACGAAAAAATTTATTTTATTTTTTATTAATTTTAAATATTTATTTATTTATTTTTTTATATTGCTAATAAAAGTTTCTTAAATGCAAATTTATAGTTAATTATAAAAATATTTTTTAATCTGTAACAAAATTTATAAGATAATTTATTTTTTTACTTCTATCTTTGCTTAATATTTTTTGAATCTGTAACTACGAAAATTTAAAATATATTTATATTTACAGAGGCTTCTTAAAAAAGTATATTATAAAAAGTAAATATTTAAAATAAAAGTAACTATTTTGCAGATAATAAAATATCAAAAGAAAAAATTGCGATTAAAAGAAAAAGAAAAAAATATATACATATATATTTAGTATTAATATGCAAGTAGTTACAAGTGAAAAAGCTTTAATCGTATTTTAATTTGAAAATAATGAGTGATTTCTTTTCATAAATGTTTATCATTTTTTATTATTTATTCTGTATATTTTTTATAATCAGAGTTGAAGAAAAATTAATGACGTGTTTTGTATTAGAAGCAATAGAATTGAAAAATATAAATTTTGATATTTTGTTGGATGGCATATTTTTCTGTTTATTACTAGAAATATGTTTATTGCATATTATAATAACATGGATATAAATAACGCATATGTATATAGAAACAACATACATAAAAGGAAATGAACAAAAACTGGAAAAAATATTATTCCCATTTCTTAATTCTACATATTTTGCATATATAGGAGGATAAGATTCCAGTGAGTAATAAGTATTTGTACTTATCTTTAATAAAATTGAATCCTCAATTTGAAGAATGGAACAAAATAAAAACCAGAGGATTTTCAGAAAAACAAACAAACAAACAATAAATAAATAAATAAAAAATACCACTTTTTTTTTCTTATAGAAATAAATTCGTAAGACTAAACCATTTTGCGTTACAGCTTTAGTATATGATCCCTTCGGAATTTTTTTAATTTTTTTCACTATTTGGTGATGAATTTTCATGAACAAAAATTATGAATAAAAAAAAAAAAAAAAAAAAAACCTAGTACCTAAATGTCGTGATCTTTTCGAGGACTAAATATTTTTCCATTATCCATTATAGGCAAGTGTTTAATTTGGTGATATTTTTTATATTTACATTTGTATTATAACTTTTTTTTTTTTTTTTTTTTTTTTTTTTTAAGTAACTGAATTTCGGCTGGAAAATTTGATACCAAAAATAGCTTTACTTATTATTAGTTTTTTTTTTTTTTTATTATTATCATCCCTATAAGCGCTCATAGCACTATTTTGAGGGAATGTTAAACAAAAATTTATATTAAACTTTTTTCTTGAGAAAAAGTTTCTAATACCTAAATATCTTGAAAGAGAGAAGAAAAAAAACTAAATTAAATAATATCGGTATAATTGACTGCATTTTATTTTGTCTTTACTGTTCTTTTTTTTTTTTTTTTTTTTAACAACATATTTTAAAATACTTCGAATATATTTAGCATAAAAATAAATTTAAAGTCAAATTCAAACTCATATATAAATTACAGCATCTTTTAATTTGGCATTGATAAATTTTACCATTACAGAATTAAACATTTCTATGATACATTTCATTTTTCTAATTATTGGAAGAAAATAAAATCACTTAAAACTCTTATAGACAACCGAGTATATTTTATCCTTCATTATATTAAGATATAGGCTGTAGAGAATTAAAATTGAAACTGTAGGAGATTTTTCCAAATTAAAATAATAATAACAAACTATTTTTCTTTTCAGATATTTTCGAAAGTGTAAAATTATTTTATACACAGATACCAGTTATGACGGTAAATGCAGATTCCGTAAATTTTTTTAAAATAAATTTTAAAATATTACATTAGAGAGAAAAAAAAAATTCTATATCATACACAAAGCCACAAAAAATTCGGATGCGTTATGATCTACGGATTTTAAAAGTGTAAATTATTTTTAAATTACATTATTTGTTATAATGTGAGACTCCTGTAAAATGAATTACTTTCTTATCTTTAACTTCAAAATTAAAAACGGCCAAGGAAAATTTTAACTTGAAATAAGTAAATTAATTTGAATCTCGATAGTCATACGATGATAATTATTATTTTAAGCAATTTTTCAACTTTTCTCGTTAAATGCAAAATTTTCGTGTAAGCAAATGCTTTATTACAAGAATACATTTTTAAGTTTTCTAACCCTAATAAATTCTAGTTAATGAAATTTGAAGAGATTTTATGATTTATACTTCTCTTACTCACTAAAGAATTTAATTATATTACACTTACTCCAGAAATGTTTATGCATTTTTTATTATCTTGAAATTAATGATCATGAAACAAAACGATGAACTTTTTTTTTTTTTATGAAAACTTAATAAGTGGCAACTGAATAATAAATCACTCGGTCATCCGACAAACACGTTATTATTCAGTTTCTATTTATGTAGCCCAGAATAAATTATTATCTCGAATTTCATTTAAAGTTTACTGGAAGTTGAAGATTTGGGAAAGTTTTCATTTAAGATTATCTCGTAATATATTTCCTCAAACTTTTAAAATTTAAAATTCATTGCAATATTTTAAAGGCACGTTTATCTCAATTCAGAAAATTTTTATGCAGATATTTTTATCTTTGAAAAATTCATTTATGTAAGTAAGAATAAGAAATCATTTTTAAGGATATCTCGAAATATTTTCCCCCGTTTTAAAAATCAAATAAAATAAGTAATAATTGTTTTTTTATTTATTTTATTTATTTATTTATTTATTTGTGCGAAAATTCCTTCTGATGATTTTCTGCTATATTTATAAGAAGAAAGTATTAGATTTGTAAACAATTACGACTTCCACATTTTGATAGTTTCATACTGTTACAAAAATGTCGACTTTCTTGTGTGAAGAAAGTAGTTCATAAAGAAACAGGCAGTTCTAGTCGATGAATGCCCTTTATTTATTGAATTAACATATATTCAATGTATATTCTCGAAAGAGTTCAATAAAACTATCAATTCGGCGAATAATCTCGAAACAATTTTATTGTCAATTCAATGAATAGTCTAGATTCCGTTAAATAAAGCACTCAATCCAATGAATATTTTTGAAACAGGCATATAAAACTGCCAATTGAACGAATATTCTCAAAACGGTCTAACAAAGCTGTAACTCATATCACAAAAGTCACTATTCAACGAATATTTAGGAAACAGTTCGATAAAACAGTCATTTGAAGGAATATTCTCAAAACGGTCTAACAAAGCTGTAACTCATATCACAAAAGTCACTAATCAACGAGCATTCAGGAAACAGTTCGATAAAACATAATTTGAAGGAATATTCTCAAAACGGTCTAACAAAGCTGTAACTCATATCACAAAAGTCACTAATCAGCGAACATTCAGGAAACAGTTCGATAAAACATAATTTGAAGGAATATTCTCAAAATGGTATAACAAAGCTGTAACTCATATCACAAAAGTCACTAATCAACGAACATTCAGGAAACAGTTCGATAAAACATAATTTGAAGGAATATTCTCAAAACGGTCTAACAAAGCTGTAATTCATATCACAAAAATCACTCTTCAACGAATATTCAGGAAACAGTTCGATAAAACAGTGAATTCAACGAATATTCTCTAAACGGTCAAACAAAGCTGTAACTCATATCACAAAAGTCACTCTTCAACGAATATTCAGGAAACAGTTCGATAAAACAGTAATTTGAACGAATATTCTCAAAACGCTCTAACAAAGCTGTAACTCATATCATAAAAGTTACTATTCAACGAATATTCAGGAAGTAGTTCAATAAAACAGTCATTTGAACGAATATTCTCAAAACGCTCTAACAAAGCTGTAACTCATATCATAAAAGTTACTATTCAACGAATATTCAGGAAGTAGTTCAATAAAACAGTGAATTCAACGAATATTCTCTAAACGGTCAAACAAAGCTGTAACTCATATCATAAAAGCCACTATTCAACGAATATTCAGGAAGTAGTTCAATAAAACAGTCATTTGAACGAATATTCTCAAAACGCTCTAACAAAGCTGTAACTCATATCATAAAAGTTACTATTCAACGAATATTCAGGAAGTAGTTCAATAAAACAGTCATTTGAACGAATATTCTCAAAACGGTCTAACAAAGCTGTAACTCATATCACAAAAGCCACTATTCAACGAATATTCAGGAAATAGTTAAAAAAAAACAGTCATTTGTTTCTTAAAATGGCTCCGACATGCAATGTTTATACAGTTATTAATATAACAGCAAAAAGATAAAAATTTGAAGAAGGCAAATTTTTGAGAAATAATTGTGAAATAATATATATATAATTGTAATAGACAACCGATTTCACATTTTAATAAATGTAGAACACTACATATCCCCTTCTGGGGTGGCAACAAAACTTTTAAAAGGAGTGGTTAAATGATTCATCAGTAATAAATTGAAAGAATTGTATAAATTTTTCCCTTTTAAAGAACATTTACTTGGCAATCGAACGGTTAGTGCTCTCCTCTTTTGTTCCCAGGTACTGGTATCGAGTCTCGGTCAAGCATGAATGTTCGTAGTAGTTCAGAATCCTGATTAATAAACCTCAATGAACACAAAATGACCGTAGAGCAATAACCCCAAACGAACCAATAAACAACAGCAAAAATTTGATTAAAAAAAGTGCATTTGCTTTATGTAGTCAGTATGGCAGAAAATTTAGTTTCTTTCAAAATTGAGAGTTATACTTTTCTGAGACGAAAATCTACTGGACTCACTACACTGTAAAAAAAAAAAAAAAAAAAAAAAAAAAACGGTAGATTTACAGCATAATATGCTGGAAATATGGGTGCATGGAGGTAGGAAACTGAAAAAAAAGTAATTTACAGCAGAAACAGCCGTAAAAGAGTATCTCTTTGCAGATGTTTCCGCTGTAAATTGCCTTATTTAACAGCAGAATGTGCTGGCAATAATGGTGCCAGCACATTTTGCTGTAAGAGCTTCCGTTTTTTTTTTTTTTACAGTGTATGGAAAATAAAAATTTTGATAAATGATTTGCACTACGTGAATTTGTATAAAAAAATATAGAAGAATGGCCACAATATACGAGTTTATATTTATGAGAGAAAATACGTTCGACTAATGAAACATTTTTATGGCTTTAAATGGCTCAACACGATTTGCAGTAGACCGAAACTATTTGATTGCAATTAGATTAATGTCTTACGTCTGTTTTTGTGTATTATACAAATTTTTTATAAAACAACTTAGGAAATAACGCTCGGTATTTCACGAAATTTCGTATTTAGATAAATATTAATATAAAATTATATTTCCATGTTTTTATTAACTTCTATTCTTTTTTGCCCGGTAGAAAACTTGCTAGACATTTAAAACTTTCAGAATAGTTCGGAACCCGATGACAAAACACAATACTTCGAAGTCTGATTTTTGAATTTTTGATTAGTTTTCTTTTAACTAATTAAAATGTGAAAATAATAACCTCCTAGTAGCATTAAAAATAGCCATTAAAATACCCATAATTTAAATGTTGCCAAAAAAAAAAAAATTCATTTTCTTTTGACATAAAAATAAATACATTTAATTAAACGTGAACATTAAAGAATTGTAAAAAGTTAAATGATGCATCTCACAAAAATGGACGTCATTATCACTTTAAAAATTTTATACACATTGATAAAGTACTAATGTAGTTCTATAGCTAAGATTTAGCAGAAAATTTATGAACATCGTTGTAAAAGGAAGTTCTTGTGCTAAAGTTCACATGGAAATTGTTCTTAAGCAAGCAAGATGAATAACCGCAATACACCAGGAAAATAGATGAAGGAGGCCGTAAATAAAAACAATCTTCTTAACTGACAGCACTTTATTTTCGAATTAAACATCACAGCTATGGGTTAAAAATTATTCTATAGTTTAATTTACAAGATACATAAAAAATATTGTCTTTGAGACAATCAGGTGGTGTAAAACAAATTTTCAAGTAGAGAGAGAGAGCTATTTGATTACGTGTTATTCAAGTCAGATTAGGAACGAAGTCTGAAGTCGACTCAGTCGCAATCCAGATCAGACTCGTGAATTACGCCAAGATTTTTGAAATAGTGCCAAATTTTACAGCCAAAGATATTCCATTGTTTGTAGAATAAATTAATATAAATATTTTGAATTTTGCAAGTTCGTTATAACAGTTTATGCCAATGCTTGTGCCAAATATTATCGCCAGAAAACTGTTACGTAAGGGAGACACTCAGACTAGGATTTATTGCACATCCTGTCATTAAACAAAAATAAATTACCCTTTAATGATACTACAACGGAAATTATAGCCTAATTTATTTATAACAAAGTGGACTTGCGCAATTTTAGAAGAATGAAAATGTAATTATGTATCCAACGGTTTATAAATGAAAATAATATATTTTTTTTATATTTCATTTATTAAATGACTTAGGAGAAATTATAATTCTGAGAGATGTCATTTAAAAAGAATATGTTTTTGTTCTCAGAAGATTTGTTAATAGCATAAGGGATAAAGTATTATTAGAATTAAGATATTTATTATAGACAAAAGCGAATAAATATAAAAGTAATTTAGAATTTCGTTATCTACTTTATTAGCCATTTAATTTATTGAAAATATAGTAATTAATTATTGCCTTTATCTAAAGTTGTAATTAAAATCATATATGTGAAGGAACGACTTCACAATCGTATGTATATATATATTTTTTAATCTTATAATTATTGATTCAAAACTGTCAATTTAATACACGTAAACCAGGCATTACGCGCTGCTCCATTCCCGTATTCTCACGAATCATTTTACTTCATAAAAATACCACGTCACTTAAGTCATGAAATTACATGAATTTACGCTGAAGAAAAATCTGTGATTGACATCTAGAAACTAAATTGTGGCTCTAGTAAAAATAGTTCCATGTCATCCTTATAAATTCTAATTTGTTTTGCTAGCGAGTTCTAAAATCCCTTATTACAATTCTAGAGCGTTTTCCCATATTCTCGTGGTGAAACTTATTTAAAAATATCTGAAAATAATTGAGAATACAACAGGCGTATTTTAGTAACTATAATTTTAAATTATGATCTAGTTCCACGAAATCAAGCGAAAATTTCTCAAAGGATTCATAATACTGTTTCACCATCTAGGAGAGTATAGATTAGAAATTCTCGGTAACTTCGTCTGTTTAGTTTATTGGCTTATACCTTATACGCATAACTCGGAAATCTATATTTCTAGTTTAAGGACTGAGAAAATGGCTACTTATTTGATCTAAATGAAAGTGGTGTATACAGTCTATAACAAAAAAAAAAAAAAAAAAAGACGCACCAAGAAGAAGTTATCCGAATGGGAGAAAAATTGGTAGATGTGATGTACATGTGGAGAAAAATAATTGAATACAGTTTCAGAAAATTTGAATGATTTAATCAAGAGAAAGGACCTCACAAAATAAACAAGCCAATAACGCGCTTGTCCATTTCTGACCCTTGTGTACGCAGTTATTCGACTTGGTATTAATTTATACAGTTGACAGATGTGCTCGTGTGAAGTATCGTGCCAAATTCTGTCCAATTGGTGCGTTAGATTGGCAAAATCCCGATCTGGTTGTAGGACCCTTTTTATGATGCTCCAAACGTCTTCAGTGGAAGAGAGATTCGGGGACTGAGCTCAACCCCATTTCACTGAGCCGGTCTTTTAAGTCACCGAAGTACCAGTTGCACGTAGGATCGACGATAATGATGAATTGGAGCTTTGAGTACCTCTTTGCGATTGACTGGTTCTCACTTTCGGTCCTCTCTTTAGGCCCACCGCTTCCTCCCTGACGCTGTGTTCGGACATGGCTCACCCATTGTTGTCAATATCATATAATAGTGGTCCCGGTCCTATCCAATTCTCAAAAAATTCGCAGATTCGGCCAACCGACTTCTTTGAGCCCAACTACACACCACACTCAAATGCTGACATCTGCGCATGTTGCTTGTGCACCTGTATGCGAGGCATAGTTACTGTCTTTCTGAGTAGACGGAATAAAATTCTCGAAGAATTTATGACCTGGAATCAAAATTTCTCCTTTTTAATATTCTGCCAATTGCGCAGTTAAGATGTGCTGCAGCATCGCATGCTCATTCGATGGCCGCTAAACTTTAAACTTTTGCATTTTCCATCGAAAGCTGTATGTATGTCAATTTGTGCTCAGTTTGGATTTTTACTTGTGTGTCTTTTTTTTTTTTTCTTTTGTTATAGAGTATATTTGTTTTTTTCTCAGTGTAACATACACGATTTTTGTTGAAAATATTAAGCTGTTATTATTATTTTTTTCATATTTTATACTACTTAGCAAATCCCGGTGTGCACGACAGCCGTATCCCGGTATCAATGGGATAGATTTGTTTACAATTCTTAATATACGTTAGTTATTATTAAAAATTATATTTATGCAATTTAACTTTAAATAACAATACAAAGGCGCATTTTTGTTACTACTTCTTTTAAATTAATTATGAACTTTTCAAAGAATAATTGAGCTAATTTATCTTATCAAAAAGGATTTTTTTTTATTTAAAAAAAAATAAACTTGGGGTAAAAATAGAATTTGCAACAAATTGTTGCTTTGCCCTCTATCGAACTTGAGTTAGAGGTAAATAGATACTTGTCATTTTTAAGTATTCATATTTTATTAGCTGGTGATAACATCGCAGTACACTGAATCACATGATTCTTTGTCGACTAATGAGATCGTAATGTTCAATTTTAACAATGTGGTCTTAATAATTGAAACAACTGAAGTTTGAGTGCATTTATTTAAATCATGAATTAAAATGAATTTCTGCTCAATGTAAAACTATGCTGTTCTTCTACGAAATAAATTAACTCAAACTGAGCTGCAACGTTATTTAATTTTAAGAAAGAAATTTCAGATATGAATTTCAAAATCTTTGCAGTGAACGAATATTTGACCTATGTCTCATATTTTCTAGAAACAAAACTGATAAGAGATAAGAGATTGTTTTGCATCGCCAATTCCTCAGGGCTATTACTAATTTCTCAAGCTATTTTTCTTTTGCATTCTATTTTAACATGCGAAGATATATTACCTAAGGAAAAAATTGTAATAATGAAAAGACTGACTATGATATTTTTTTTACAACTATACGTTTTGAGGAAATTTGAATTTTTTCTGTTTTTACCATGATGAATATATTATACTAGTATATAGCCCCGTCAAAAATGACGGAATTTGAACGATAAATCTTGAAAACAATGTTTAGATCATGAAGATTACCACGTGATCATTCAAATGTATTTTCAGTTTTTGTTTATAAATCAAATGTGTTTCGATATTTTCTAATTTTCGTTCTGAAATTAAAAAAATTCTACCCGATCAATAAATATGAATGACAATAAAAAAACTGCTGGTTGACAAAAAATATAGGCCCGAAAACACAACAGCAATAACACATCCCAGTGTTCCGTTAAGTGCTCTATTTAAAGTCCTCATAATAAGATTAATCTAGTGTGTCACTCACACGACTTTCTCTTACCCTGAAATTTAATGCTATAAGTACAGGTTGAAGATTAAGAGGTAAGATAACGTGTACTGTTATGTAAACCTATGTTAAACAATTCAAATTAGTGTTCGGAAGAGTTTTATATGATAATTAGTTCTGGCCCCCCTCAACCCTCCGTTTCATTAATGCACCTACATTTATATAGAACTTAATTCGGTTATTAAAAAATAATTCAGTTTAAAAAAAATAATTTGTTAAAATTATTATTTCAAAAAGTTATCTTGTATGATAATACATACGATTTCCATATTAGAGAAATAGTATAACACTAAATATCTAAAAAAAAGTTGAATTTATTCTCAATATTAAAGTAAAAAAAATCTGGAGTGACTCCACTCGACTTTCCGAACATTGAGTAACTAACAGTTTTGTAGATAAAATAAAGAAAGAGGAATTGCTAAACAAACAAAAGAGAGAAAACCATAATAGAGTGTTTTTTTCTCCATATATCACACGAGGTTTTATTTAACGCTACTGAACTTTGAGCCCTTAGATCATAATGATAAAGAATTTTTCGTTTTGTCCCTGTAAAAATCTATAGATGCTAGATTCACCAAAATGCTTATAGTTAGTGCAACAGTGATTTATAATATTCATACAAATTTTCAGCTCAATTGAATAAGGCGTTTAGATGCTATCGCACTTTTAAAAATTTGGTCTCATAGGCCATAATGATAAAGAATTTTTCTTTGTGTCCCTGTAAAAAAACTGTAGTGCTAGATTCACCAAAATCTATACAGTTGGTGCAAATGCGACCTATAACATGTGTACAATTTTTTTGCTCAGATTAATAAGGCGTTTAGACGCTATCACACTTTTAAAAATTTGGCCCCATTGGCCTTAATGATAAAGAATTTTTCTTTGTGTCCCTGTAAAAAAACTATAAGTGCTAGATTCTCCAAAATCTATACAGATTGAGTATCTGTGACCTATAATATGGGTATAAAATTTTTGCTCAATTGAATAAGGCGTTTAGATGCTATCGCACTTTTAAGATTTTGGTCCCATAGGCCATAATGATAAAGAATTTTTCTTTGTGTCCCTGTAAAAAAACTATAAGTGCTAGATTCACCAAAATCTATAGGGTTCGTACTATGGTGACTTACAATATACGTACCAACTTTCAGGTTAATCGAACAAAGCCTTTAGACGCTAGCGTGTTCACAAACATACACACATACACACATACACACATACACACACACATACATACATCATCGTAAAAATAGTGAAAACGGACTCAGGGCACCTCAAAACGTATAGAAACATCAAAATCTCGAATTCGGATTTTTGACATGATTACAATACTTTCCTCACTATAGTGTTCGGAAAGTAAAAAAAAAAAAATGTTAAAAATGAAAGAAATCAATAACTTTATTTTAAATTATCGTAGATCGATGGTTCAACCATTCGTTTTAAAGGTATTGGCGAGATCTTTTAAAAGATACCCATCATGAAAATTTACTCCACTCGAGGGAGGACATCTACCCCAGGGGGGGGGGGGGGGGCGAGGCTCCTACATACACAAAAAAAATTTTCCCAGTTGACTATCTCTATTACAAAAAATATGTATTCGTTTCATTTGGTTTAGTGCAGTCTATAGATGTTAAATTCTACTTACCTGCAATTTTCCCCATAGACCGCCGTTATGTATTTGAATACTTTTGAATGTCCCTGTACACGAACCATTTGCTTCATCTTAACGAAAAGCTTACTGTAGCATCCCTATATGATACACATTTAGAATACTGAGTTTGGAATTTCTGCTACTATTTGTTCTTGAGATATGCTGATAACAGACACACAGACACACAGATAGACACAGAGACCATTCGCTAAAAACGTGATTTTCGTATTCAGGGGACCTCAGAACATGTAAGTATAACAAAAACTCACGTTCGAAAATTTGACCCTAAAACAATACTTTCTCGACCCTATGGGTAAGAGGAAGTAAATAACGATTCACTTCATTTTACCAAAATACTTTTTTTAAGACTATCGAAGATCCTGTTTCCAAATACGTAAGCGAAATGTGACGTCACTGACCGTCCGTGGATGCAAGAAATGATTCCCTATTTTAATCGTCCATTGTATATTTTGTAAAAAATTATTAAAAATCGAAGAAAATTATTTTCCGATTTTAATACCCGTATTTGGGTATAGGTATGATATCGTATCCATGTGTTAGACTGAGTTATTTTGCTGTCAAATTGACAAAATTTTAAATTTCAAAACTGTGTCATCTTTGGCGTTTTTTGTATTTGGCGATTAAAAACATACTACGAAAATATACATGTCAGATGTTTATTTTCGTAATACGTATTTTACGATATATTGTTTCATATAATTCAGTTAAAATAACCATGATTTTTGAAAGGAATGAAATATGTTCGCCAAATAATTTGGCGATATATTTTTTCCGCCAAGGATGACAGATAGATTAAATCTATTCCGCTGCAACATATGAGTATCTTATATCAGACACTTTATTTAAACATTTGAAAAGAAATTTGACTATAAATTATGATAGAATATTTATCATTTTCCTTTTAATTAGTATATTAGTTGGATATTTATTGTGTAAATATCATCCTTTGAAATGAAATGTTTATGTTTTCAATCAAATATGGAAATTTGCTATTTTATTTTTCTAAAGTTTTTAAATTTAAAATTTAAATTTTATCAATTTTACAGCAAAAACAACTTAATCTAACGCATGCACACGATAACTAATACATATCTATACCGAAATATGGGAATTAAAATCGGGAAATAATTTTCCTCAATTTTTAATAATTTTTTACAAAAAATCCAATGGGCGATTAACATAGGAAATCTTTTTCTTGCATCCACTGACGCCCAGTGACGTCATCACTTTGCTTGCGTATTTTCTAACTAACAGACACTCCATGCTAACCCAAATTCACCTCTACTCTATACTCCCAACCAGCTATCTCACCCACAACATCGCCAAAATATCCAGGATCCAGCTAGGGACTTTCTCATTCTCAACCGAACATTTTATCTTGACTCGATATTATCACCTTAGACTACCCTACTTTCAATACTCATTTCAACTGGTGACCTTTACTTGCCCAACCAAACATTCTATCCCAACTATAACTTTACATTAATTTCAAAACTAAAATCAACTGGCGACATTTACGTACTGAACTCGACGCCAATCATACCATACAATGTAAACAAGTAATGAAGCTTGATAAAAATATTTAAAGACTTTAATATGTTTTTACAAATATATTTTAAGATTTTTAAGGCTTTAATATGTTTTAGAAATATTTTAAGCGTTTTTTTTTTTAATGAAACAGTCAAAGAGTCGTTCATTTGCAATTAAAGAGTTGTCCATTTGGAATTTGTATTTTCTGAATGGCAACAGTTTATGTTTGTTTTTATTTGACATTGTGTTGTTTATAATCATGAAGTTACATAATTCTATTTATAGGTTCATGTTTATAATAGCCAGTGATCCGTTATATTTAATTAAACATTTAAACATTACAATTGAATAGTTTTTCAAGGTTTTAGACGGAATAAATAACAATATGTGCGATACAAAACATGTATGAAAATGATATGTATGTTTTCGTAAGATGAATTGAACAAATGGGAAAAAAAAAAAAAATGGCTGCCAAAAGTCTCTGTTTTGAAGCGGTGCAAACCGGAATCGTGAATGACAGATGAGGATGAGGGTCATTATATATATTAATGTGTGCGTGTTTGAATGTGTGTGTCTGTATATGTGTATGTGTCAGCATAGCAAACAATATATAGCGACTAAAATCGATATTCGATCAAGGCCAAACTTGATATGCATGTTATACGTCAATTAACAAGAATTATAAAGAATATCATTATAGTTTCTTGAATTCTTTTGCAAGGATGTAAAGTAGAATTCTTATACATTACGATTTATGGTATCAAAATATTTTATTTATTTATTTAAGTAAGCTTAAAGTGATAACAACAACAACAAAAGATAGGTTATATTGCTTTGCTAAAATTTGTCATTATGGGTATAATTTGTCATTATTAATACTCTTTTTATAAGAAGATCTGAAATAATATTACGACCTAAGAGGGCTAATTATTTAAAGAACATTAGGTCATTTCAACGAGAATATGTCTCATATATTCTTAAGAATTTTTCTACAGCATTCTCGTTATTGCAAATGTTATGTTTTCTATTTAAGGTACTGCTACAAAAAAAAAAAAAAAAAATAAATAGGATACATTATAATCTATTGTACAAACACGCAAATTTGAAAAGAAATACTCCTACAATTTAACATTTATCTATTGGTTTATTCTCTAATTTAAATTTATTCAAACGTCCTTCAGTTGTGAAATGTACGGAAAGTCGTGTGTAGCCACTCCAGATTTTTTCTTTAGAATTCACATTTCTTTAAGAAAACGGTCGGACTGCATTTATAAATGATATAGATGATAAAAGAATTATTCTTATAAAAAACAATTGAAAACCTCCATACAAATGCATCATAAGTAAATCCAGTTCAAAAATTGCAGCTAAAGTTAAATGTCAAATGTCTTAAGCTGATTTTTATTATCATAACTTTTGATATAGAATAATTTAATTTGGAAACTAGTCGTTTATTTTCATTTGAATGATTTCGGCTCAGAATCGATAACTCTAGAAAAGAAATGAATCATTATAGTAGATTTGTAGTTAGGGAAATGAATGGATAAAATTTTTTCATTTTTATAAATTTAATTTTTTAAATGTATTTTATCGATAATTCTTATATTGTCAGCAGGGTAAATTCAATCACGGATCTTTTATTTTTGTTTCTTTATAATATTACCAATAAATGCTGAGATTATAGCCACATGAAAAATTGCAGAAGGTGAGTAATAAGATCGTCATATATCGGCTGATGTACATTTAAATTATGTCAGCATTCTTTTTCATAAGGCTATATAACATATAAAATTCAGTACATTTATAAGTTATAGGTGCTGAGATAGGACCTTCTAGTAAATAGAAAAATAGCAGTATCGCCGCGCCATCTGTTAGCCGATATATACCCAAATTAATGAGCATTGCTTTTTATAATGGTACGATTATACGAGGTGTGTCCAATATATACGCGAACTAAGGCCATAAAAAGTTTATTTTGCAAAATTTAGTCTACTTCGATTTTGTCCCCTTTAAAGTACTCCCCATTCGTTGCTATGCACTTATTCCCTATTCTTTCCCACTGTTCAAAGTCCTCTTGGGAGTCCTCGGCAGCAGACCTTTTAGTTTTCTCGTCGTTTCTTTCTTTATTGTGTCCACATCTTCCCAGTGATGTCCCCTCATTCCATTTTTGCATTTTGGGAATAAAAAAAAAGTCGCATAGGGTGAGATCTGGCGAATGAGGAGGATGATCAAGGATTGTGATTGAATGTTTTGCCAGAAACTGGCGAACAATAAATGCCGAATGTGCAGGTGCATTGTCATAGTGAAGGATCCATCCATCGCCTTGAGTCAAATTTCGTCGCACACGACGCATGCGATCTCTCAAACGCTTTAGAACTGTAAGAAAAATAATTTATTATTTTCGCCAATTTCCATTTTCGACACACAGTAAAAACAAGGACAACAGAAACTAACACAACTGGCACAATACGCACAGCTCGACGATCTGCCATGCACTGATAGTTCATTGGGTCTCAGGCAACTAGCACCGCTAGTGAGCGAGGCTATAGTCCGCGTCATGGCCGACAGATGACATCAGTTCGCGTATTTATTGGACAGACCTCGTATGTCAAGTTTTGTTCAGTTATACTTTATAGAAGTGGAGATATGACATGAGCTGCAGCAGAGCAGCTTAATGAATGAATAGTCGTAAAAATTGATAGGTACCAATCTCTGTCAAAGATCAAACAAATATTAATTTTTATAATATTATGTGCTTTAGTTCTTGAGATAGAGATGCCTCAAAATTTTTGTATCACAGACAGGTACATAGAAATATATTATGAAAAACGTATCAAAGTATTAAAAAAATAATTCGAAATTTTTTGTGAATATAATATTTTCTCCTACTTCTGAATATAGAAGAAAGTAATAATTTATAAGTAACAAAATAAGCACAAAATAACTCTAAAAATTAGCAGTAAATATTTTATATTTCGGCATTAAATATTTTACGCTTCCATCTACCATTTTTTAAAAATCTATCTCAAAATAATCGTGCCTTGAATGTTACAAGGCACGACTCATTTTCTACATGCTGCGAAAACCCCCATAGAAATCATTGTTTGTTTGATTTCACAAATTATATGAATCTTATATTTCTGCATAAGCTGACATAATTTTTGTATTTTTAGGAATACAAAAATGGATAGGGATTTTGTTAAACTTCCGTTATTTTCCGTTATGTTTGAAAAAAAAAAAAAGTCATTTTTTGAAACAAATAAGTAAAGTATTTTTAAAGTATTGCTTTTCGTTTCTTCCATCAGTTTTCATTATCGTATATTTAATACGTAAAAACCGATACTTTGCTCATATCGGATATTTCAGTTTTTATCATACAGCATTTTAAATTCATTTGTTGAAACAGAATTATTTAATTTTTCTTTTATGGAAAGAAATATAAAACATAAAGTAAATACTCTTAAAAAGATTCAACTTCCTTCATTCAGCGAAAAATAACAAAATTACTCATTTTCTAATTTTTTGCTTAAAATGTACTTTGAAATTCCTAGTGTATCTTGACAAAATTTTGTGAAGATCCAACAAATATATATATATATACACAAACACGCACACACATATATAAATTATTTCTATTGGAATAATGTTCTTTTAAATATTTTAAAATTCTTACAATCAAAACAGTTATTTTATTTATTTATTTATTTATTTTTATTTATTTATTTATTTATTTATATATATATATATATATTTTTTTTTTTTTTTGCAGTTCGAAATCAATATGTTGAAATTGGTAAAATTTTATTTTTCAGTCAACTTGATTCTCATTTTCTTGGCGGTTATTATAGTATTTTTATGTAACTAAAAATCAGATTTATTATTATTATGTTTTTAATATTATATGCAAAAAGTTTAATCTTTTGTTTAACTTTTATAATGTATGATCATTTAATTTTTTTTTCGCCTAAACTAATTAATTTTTGAGAAATCTGATCGTTAAAGTTATAGAACATTAAAAACCCATCGGAGAACATAAAAAAAAAAAAAAAAAAAAAAAGTTGCAAAAAAGTAGAAATTGTAGGAAAAGACAGGTGTTAAAAAGTTTTGTTAAAAAATATTTTTTTTCAAGTTGTATTAGTAGAATTGCCTTTATTCTTAGACAAATAGTTCCTTGATAAAATATTTAATATAATCCAAAAAGAGTATAGTAATGTGATTAAAATAATTCAAAATGTACCAAGCCCTTTTAACAGAATCATCGAAAATAGATGAATACTCTTCAGAAATATTCTTTATTTCCCTAAGAACATTTCATAAACTTTTTCGAAGTTTCTTTTGAGGATAAAATATATATATATATTTAAACTCTCATGTAGGGACCTATTGTTTTATTTTGTGTAAATTTATCTTTCAGAAATAGACGCATAGATTAATTCTTTCCGAATATACATATCTAAGGAAATGATTCTAATCAGGGAAATTTTGACTTTGAGCTTTTTGTGTACTTATATCTTTTGAGTTCAGTTTAGCTATTTTTGCGGTAATTTATATATGTGTGTCTATGTGCATGTATGCGTATATGTATGTGAATGGACACGATTACGTCTAAGCACTTTGTTCGAACGACCTCAATGTTGATATGTATGCTATCGGTCACCGTAGCGCAAACATTTTGGTGAATCTATAACTTATAGTTTTTTTTACAGAAACAATTAATTTTAATGACAAAGAAAAAGCCTTTATCATTATGGCCTATGAACTCAGAATATTTAAAATGCGATAATAGCGTTTAAACGTCTTATTCGAATGAATTGAAAATTTATATACTCATTATAGATGACTGTCAAACAAACTATAAATTTTGGAGAATCTAGATTTTTTTTTTTTTTTTTTTTTTTTTTTTTTTTTGTACAGGTGCACAACGAAAAACTCTTTATCATTATGGCTTATGGGGCCAAACTATATAAAATATGGTAGCATCTAAATACTTTATCCGATTGAGCTGTATATTTATATACATGTTATAAACTGAATATTTATATACATATTATTTATGTACATGTTATATACATTTTGCACGAACTGTACAGATTTTGGTGAATCCAACGACTTCTCATATTTCAATTTATTTAGATGCCTGTTACTTACATAATGTTCGGAAAGTTGAGTGGAGTACCATCAGACATTTTTACCTAAAATAGGTGTTTCAAATCTAATAGTTTTATTTAACAAATGTATATAAACACATTAATACAAGCAAAAATTGCCATGCAATACAAATATCGGAAGATAGACTTGAAAATTGAAATGTTCTTTATTTTTGATACATGAATATTTTAGTATTTGTAATCTGTTCATTCACGATGAAAAATTTATTTTGCAATTGAAAAAAAAAAATTGATTTTTGTACATAAATTCTTCTTTTCCTTTTAAGATTACTGAAATACTTAAGAGTAGTACTCCAGGGATATAAATTTTAAAATACTGTTAAGTTTCTGAGGAAACCTTATAAAATAAGATATGAATGCCTTAAATGATTTGGACATGAAAAAGGAAAAGAGCACAAAGGTTTCTAACACAAGGGATGTTCTTTTCGAGATTTAAATTTTTATTATAAAGAGAATTAGCTTCTGAAAATAGGTGTGAAATATATATATACATACATGTATGGAGTATTTTCTCTTTAGTTTAAAAGAGGCATATTATGCCATCTTTTATTATTATTACTGTTGCTGTTATTATCAACATTGTAATTGTTATTATTGTTACTATTATTTTTATTATTGGGTAATACGATAGTGACGAACGTATTATTCATAGCAAGATAAACCAATTATTTTGCTTTTGCTCACTTTAAAAGCTACAATACTAAAATACATTTTTTTAATCTTATATTATATAATATTCAGAAATCTTAAAAAATATAGCGAATTTTTATTTTTAAAGTAATATTTGTAATCGTTTTTGAAAAAAAAAAAAAAAAAAAAAAAGGGTTATCAACGAAGCAGCTTTTGAAACCTATAAAATAGTAATTTAATTTTGAAAATTATTTATATGGAACATACCACCCTCCAAACTTATATTTCCATATTTTAAACATGCGAATGTGATGATTAATTTTTAATATGTCATAAACGTTAATTATATTCCCAAATTGAAACCAGATGAAAGTAATAATAAAAATTCCTGTTACGTACGTGAAATGACCACTTAACAAAATGTAATACACCCCGAAAATGTAACATTTTAAAAGTGAGTATTTTTTTTTTTTTTTTTTTTTTTATACATTTTGATTATTTATTTTTTATACACACTTATATGAAATAATAATTTTTCATTTAACTGCACAGGGCAATACAAAATACACTTTCATCAGCAATTGGCATTCTATCATAAGTAGAACACTTGAACCCTATTTCTTTTTTTCTCATATTATGAGATAATATAAGCTTAAATGCCATTTATGAGCTCTCTATATAAATTATAACATTTTATGTGTTTCATTATTTTGCATTATTATTATATAGTTGCAGTATTTCTATTTTTTTAAATGTAGAGTATATGAAGGTTAGCAAAAAATTGTAGTACACGAATGTTATTTTTTGCTTCTGCGGTTTACATTTACATTTCGATGGAATGGTCCTATTATTATTTTTTAAAAAAATTCTCTTCTTCTAAAGATTTTAACTTTATATTGCTTTCTATGTATTTTTTAATGCAACTATTTATACAGTAGCAAATGCTTACGAGACTGGAGAAACACTGAACTGACCACATAGTAAGAGTAGTATCTTATTTTTACTTTTTCTTACCCATATATGTGTGGGTTAACATTTTTATAAAGAAATCATCAACGACAGAGCCTAACAAAATCAAGATATTAGTAACTACACACGATAAAAAATAAATAAATAAATAAATAAATAAATAAATAGGTTGTCATTAGGAGCGTGTGTTAATCAGAAAATTGTGATAGCGCATCTTCTCGTGAAAAGAAGAAGTGAAAGAATGCTAGTGAAAACTGGTGGTTCTAAAGTTTTAATTCCTGGAGGAATGTAGCAGTGGAAAAAAGACCAAGTAACGGATTCATTATTAAATTTTAGTTGAATATATGCTGCTAGTTAGCAAGGAATTTTGCTGTTAATCTGTATATTCAGAAATAGCATTATTTGTGTCGAAATCGAATAAATGTTATGTAAAACTTAAGCCAAAACAAAGATGATTTGTTTATATATTGAGTAAATCTTTGAGTATGTATTCAAGTAAGTAAATACTACATATGGTAGATGAAAAACTGTTGTGGGGTTAAATTTTCGAAATTGAGTTATTAATATACTAAAAACCAGTTATTAGCGGTTCATACGCGTGCCAATGTATGTACACTGTGTAAATAACGTAGAAATTAAATTATTATATTTTTAAATCGTTTATTTGTAGTCCACTAGCAGCCGAGCGGTTCTGCGCTCAAAGCTGGTGGATTGGATGTGCCAGGTTCAATCCCAGGTATCGACCATCGACTGAGCCGTTCGGAGTTTTCCGTGGTCCTCCGAAGCTGGTATAAATACGGGCTAGGACCTCTTTAAAAGATCCCCAAGGGCATTCCACCTGCAGGCCTAGGACCCTAGAGTAGTCAATCGGCCTTAAAACCCAACAATCAACCAACCAACCAACCAACCAACATTTATATGTAATGAAATTATTTTTTTAAGACAACGTTGTGCAAGTTATTTAACAAAAAAAAAAAAGTCAGTAAACGAAATGTAATAATGAAAAGTAAAATATAAATTGTAACAAAAATAGTTTATGCAATTTAAAACTGTGTAAAGAATACTAGAGGGAAAAGTAATAAAACATAAAAAATAAAAACGACCTTAATATTTCCTTTCTCATTAGCTTTCATGATTTCGAATATTTTGTTAACAATGAGCGATATAAAGACTAAAATTCTTTTCTGCAATATTTGTCCCTTGAATTAGTCAAAGTTTTTCAAAGTTTAGTGTGTCATTCAAATTGTCTTCCATCCTCATATATTCCTCAATCATGTACAACATAGACATTGTTAAACTAGTACATTGTTAAACATTCCTGTACTAGGTTGATTCAAAATTGAAACTGCAATAGCTGTAGCATGATAGGTTGAACCAAAACTTGGTAACATCTTCTTCCATAATTTTGTGTTTCTTATTAAAGATGCTCCAAACTATGCTAAACGTTTTCACCATCTTATGTTTGCAGCTACTGCAATACCAATTTTTAGTTCAAAATACCAAGCCATGTTAGTAGATTTCACTATCTTATTACTGTTGGTACTGGATTAGCATGTTTTGGTTCGACACAAAAAGGCATTTTTAACAGTGTGTATTTAGATCTGAGGTTTTATCTGGCTATAGTAAAATTCGCACATTTTTTGAAATGAAGGGAATTATTGATTCAGCTAGCGGTTTTGATAGATAATTTGTCTTGTTGAAACATCCCCACTTCTCCTACTTAAGTAGAGCCACAAGGGAGAAGCTCCGAATTATAATTTTACTGTAGTCTGTATGGTGCTGCCTACCATTCTGAGAAAGATTAAAGTAGTTCTTTCACTATATCGAACTGTTTAAAACAATTTCTCTTGATTTCTCAGACAATGCCAGTAGAATTATTAATTATCCGAACAGTGAAGATTGAACCTTGTTTTGTCTGAAAATGTCATTTGGTCTGAAAGTCAATTTGGTCTATGGCATATGTTCCTTTGCTCACTGGAAATGGTTATCAACTTGCGTTTGTTTTCACTTTCGGTGATGCTACCGTCTACAGAAATGAATTATTTGAAACTCGTTGTAAAGTGTTTGTTCTGAGACACAACTTTTTTCTGCTTGAATTTAAACCTTTGTAATACTTCAATTTCTCTTTTCAAACTTACTAGCAAATTTTCGTTCTTTCATCACGAGATTTTACCTTTTTAGGCCTTGCAGTCATTTTTGTTTTCCTGTATCTTTCGGAGTTTTTGATAAATTTAGAAACTGTAGTGGCACATACATGCAGTATATAAACAATCTCTGTAATATCTATACCAACTTTTCTATATGATAATTTACCCATTTTTACCTGTTTTCCTCTATACACTGAGAAAAAATTCTATAACTGACATCTAGAATCTAAATTTTGGCTCTAGAAAAAAAAGTTCCATGTCATCCTTATAAATTTCAGTCCCATTTGAAAGCAAGTTATAGAAACCCCTATTAGAATTCTAGAGCGTTTACCTATATTCTCGACGGCAAAGTTATTTAATAGTCTCTTCAAATAAGTGCGAATACAAAAGGCGAGTTTCAGCAACTATAACCTTCATTTGTTACCCAGTTCTAGAAAATCAAGCGAGAATTTCTCGCAATTCAGAAGATTCAAAATATTCAGAATATTGTTTAATCATCAAGAAATGTGTAAACAAGAAATTCTGGATCATTTCGTTTATTCAGTTTATTAGCGTGCCTTATGCGCATAGCTCGGAAATCTATATTTCTAGTTAAGGGATTTAGAAAATGACCACATATTCATTCTAGTTGAAGGCGGTATATTTTTTTCTCAGTGTAGGCTTAACTGTTTTTCTAAATTGCGCCAGCTTGCTCCCGACCGTTTAAAAAATGAAAAACTAGATTGTCAGCATGATTTGGATTCAGACCATATGCAACCACCTAACAGTAATAATGCTTCTCTTTTGCTATGGTTCCCCTTGAAAGAAAATATGGTTTTCATCTTGTTGGTATCTATAGCGCTTTTGCACGCTAAAAAGTACAAATATTCAATTCCTAATGTTACTGAGTTTTATTGACAAGTTTCATAAGACCGAAATATTTTATTACGTCTCTCATTAGACCCAAGTTACTCATACATTATCCAAACATTATATCATTGTAATACAAGTTTCATGAAAAAAAAAAAACTACGTAAATAAAAACATATTAATTTTTATCTATATTATTATGTTTCTGTGGATTTCTTTCTTATATTTTTTAAAATTAATAAATTTAAGTTAAATTTCCTTCATTCAAATCATTTTATCTTTGAATTATTTGATAACAAATATCCATTGTTTAATCCGGAAATACGTGAATTTAATTAATTTTATCTTTTAAACGTAATTATATCTGGCGACAAGTAAAATAAATTAAATTTCTCGCTCGCTTTTCATTACTGAAATAGAACCTCTATTATAAAGGCAAAATTAGAATAGAGATAAATCTGATTTATTTGATTAAACAGAGACATGTATTTTCAATTTGATTTAAAGTTTAAAAATAAATGCTATATAGTTTTAGAAAGAGTGTGTGTACATAAGTCTGTTCATTCAGTATATCCTGCTTACAGATATTTGAATTTTGTGTTTGTGGACGGATATTTGGGTGTAAAGTAATTTGTAGAGAGTAATTTGTAGTAACATATTTTGAATTATGTGACAGTGGTAGCAGTTATTACATACACATAGTTGAACATTTTCTGCATTTAATAAATTTGCGTTACTTTCCTTTAAAATAATAGGTTTAATGAGTTTTATTTTTTCTACTAATTTTATCATTTCAATATTCTGTACATTCTGCTATTAATGAAAATAAAATAAATAAATAAAAATGTAATACATTAATCTTTTATTACAGGTATTTCTTTTATGCCTATAGGTAAAAAAGTAATGCTGTAAAAAAGTATCTTTAATTAAAGCGCGTAATAAGATATATAGATAAGAGGTGATAGATATATAGATAAGAGATAGTAATAGATAATATAGATAAGAAGTGTCGTCTTTAACACCAGGTCACGATCATTGGCTATTGACTTTCCATATCTTTCTGAAATCTTCTTAAATAAATAAATAAATAAAAATGTTTATTCATTAAATATATATATATATATATATATATTTATATATAAAAAAAAAGTATGATTGTCGTTTTTTTTTTTTTTTTTTTTTTTGCAGCATAAGGTATGAGTTAAAACAAAAGTGTTTACCGAATTTTCTATTTATAAAACGATAAAATTTCTCAAACAGATTATCCTTTAGAAATAGAGAACAAATATTTATTTTTATTTATTTATTTATTTTTATTGCTTGCCATAGAAAATGCTTATATATGTATATAAATTTTTCTCCCATTATTTTGTTCAAATTTTTTATATTTCAGAAACACGTGAAGTAAATCTAACGTTTTATTACTATTATTATTATTATTGTTGTTGTTGTTATTGTTGTTGTATTTTTTTCTTTAAAAACCGTTGATAAATTAGGTAATGTACCAATATATATTTATTAAACGTTAACAATTATGTTTAGCATTTTCAGGTTATTTTAATCAATCAGATTTTTACTTTCCGAACACTAAAGTGAGGAAAGTATTGTAATCACGTCAAAAATCAGAATTTTGTGATTTTGATGTTTCTATACGTTTCGAGGCTCCCTGAGTACTTTTTACTATTTTTACGATAATGTACTGTGCAACCGCGAAAAGATGGCATTCGACCTTGGAGTAGTTCATTTTGAAGAAGGGGCGGCCGAATGAAATGCAAATGATGCTTGGCGGCAGTTCTTCTCGCCAAACAATTCTTTGACTTACCAGCTTCTTTGGCACCCATACGAGCAGTCAAAGTGTCAATTGTTGTTAATTAAATAGAAAATTGCTACATTTTTGTCAATTTAAATATTGTTTTAATTATTTCTAATAATTTTTTTTTATCACGTATGTAAAAAATCGATAAAACAAAATAGCTTTAAACATTGCTTATAATTTGTGTTCACATGTATGTTTATTTCTAGTATTTAAATCAATTGAATCCCTAAAATTTACTCGTTTAGCTTTTAACTTTTCGAAGTATACGTAAAACAGTTCCTTTTTTCTTTTTTTTAAATAATTGCGTATAAGTATTAGTCGGTAATGTCCTGGAAAAAGTCCCCAAATAGAGTTTTCAATGTCCCTCGTTTATAACTCTAGCTAGTACATAAAAAATAATAAATCTCATGAAGAATATTTTTTAATGTTGATGCTAATCGGGCTACACACATTTTTAATTATTTAAATCAATAAATTTATTGTAAATGATTTTTTTTTTTTTTTTTGTAAATATTCACTATCATGATTAGTTCAATTATTTAAATCTAAAAATATATCATAATTGAATGTTTTGTAAATATTAAATATCGTGATTAATTAAATTTCTTCCTTTCTACTTTTATTACAACCATTATATGATTATGTCATGTTATTTAATGACAATTACAATAATTTAATGTTTATTTTATCAAAACTGTAATGGTATTAATCATGGTTTCTTTTATTTCATACACTGTAGAAATAAACTTTTTAAAAGTTTAATTAAGTTACTTCTTTCATCCCTTTCTGCTGATAATGATTGTACTTAAAAATTACTTCTCGGAAGCCATTAAGATTACTTTATTTTAAAAAATCAAAATTTCTTTTTGAATGTTATTTCATCACCGAAACTTTAAAATTTGTAAACAATAAAACCTCCGAACACTTCTTTTAAATAGCAATTTAAAATACCTCCAAACATTAACAACTTCAAACCAAAAACAGTTGTTTATCAACAAATTTAAATTATAATTTCACACTAAGAAACGGGCTAACAACGCCAAATCTAGTAGCCACTCTACTCTGTGTTACGATGGAAACACAACCTCTCACCTTATTTCATTAATGGAATTGTCTGAAAACACGTGATTCGCGTGCCAAGTTATCGCGGTTGTACAATATGTATGTATGTGTGTTAGTGAACACGCTAGTGTCTAAGCGCTTTGTTCGAATAAGCTAAAAGTTGCTACGTATATTGTAAGTAACCATAGTACAAACCCTATTGATTTTGGTGAATCTAGCACATATAGCTTTTTTACAGGGACACCAAGAAAAATTCTTTATCATTATGGCCATGGAGCCAAATTTTTAAAAGTGCGATAGCGTCTAAACGCTTAATTAATCTGAGTAAAAAAATTGTACACATGTTATAAGTCACAGTTGCACGAACAGAATAGATTTTGGTGAATTTAGCACATATAGTTTTCTTACAGGGACACAAAGAAAAATTCTTTATTATTATGGCCAATGGGACCAAATTTTTAAAAGTGCGATAGCATCTAAACGCCTTTTTCAATTGAGCTGAAAATTTATACGAATATTATAAATCACAGTTACACAAACTATAAGCATTTTGGTGAATCTAGCATTTATAGGTTTTAACAGGGAAACAACGAAAAATTCTTTATCATTATGATCTAAGGGCTCAAAGTTCAGTAGCGTTAAATGAAACATCGTGTAATATATGGAGAAAAATACTCAAACACTCTATTATGGTTTTCTCTCTTTTGTTTGTTTAACAACTCCTCTTTCTTTACTTTATCTACAAAACTGTTAATTACTCAATGTTCGGAAAGTCGAGTGGAGTCACTCCAGATTTCTTTAAAATTATTTTCATACTCATAAATTTTTTATTAATGTTTCCTTGTCCTTATCAGTAAATTCATATCTTGTATGCCCTCTTGCTTACCTATAAGTAATTGAAATATACCATTGCACCCCATTTATATTTTGTTTCATATTACTTTGCTTTCCTAAAAAGCAAAGCTAGAAACTGAAGATGTTATTTAATTCAAAAAAGAAAATTTAAGACAATGTGTCAAAACAGAAAAAAATATCTGTTTTGATTAACTCGATTCTATTTCTTTGAAGTTTAATTTTTAAGATGACATGTTACAAATAAACTTTTGTCTCTGTTCGAGCTATTCAGATGTCACTTGCAATAATAGGAGTTAATGAAATATGTCAATAAGATTAAAGGGAAAAAAATATATCAGAACTTTCACTGCCTGTCAGAGGAATAGTTTTGTGCTAATAAAAGGTTCGATTTGAAAGTGTCAGTTTCATGAGTTTGTTTTATCTGTGGATGATATTAGATGTCGTTTTAATTTAATAATTTAGAAAAATTTCAAGCGTTTAAAATGCTGAAAAATAAGATAGTGTGTCAGAATTTCCATATTACCTTTGAAGAAAAAGAAATTAAAATCTCCAATTAATTTATAGCTTATGCAACTTTCCTGTATTTCTAAGTACTTTTTATCTGTCACCGCTATTTCCGATGAGTACTTTTATTATATATATAGCATTACCACATTAAACGATTTAAAGGAATTCACTTTTTAAATACATAGAGAAAAAAATACACCGCCTTCATCTAGAATGAATAAGTGGTCATTTTCTAAATCCCTAAACTAGAAATATAGATTTCTGAAGAATGCGCATAAAGCACGTCAATAAACTGAATAGACGAAATGATCGAGAATTTCTAATCTACATATTTCTAGATGGTAAACAATATTCTGAATATTCTGAATCTATTGTATAGCGAGAAATTCTCGCTTGATTTTCTAGATTTAGGCAATAAACCAAAATTACACTTGCTGAAATCCCCCTTTTGCATTCTCATTTATTTGCAGAGATTTTTAAATAACTTTGCCCTAGATAATATAGGTAACGTTCTAGAATTCTAATAGGGGTTTCTAGTACTTGCTCTGAAAGAAGACTAGAATTTATAAGGATGACATGGAACAATTTTTTCTAGAGCCACAATTTAGATTCTAGTTGTCAGTTACAGAATTTTTTATCAGTTTTCCTATATTACTACGTGCGTTTTATTTGGCACCGCTATTTCACATGAGTATTTTTCTTTTATATATAACATTACAGCATTAAAGGATTTAAAGGAATTTCCTTCTTAAATATAGTTGTAATAATATGATAAAACGTACGTAAACTGCGACCCGGCAGCTTGTGTATTGTTATTATTATGACTAGATGATAATGCTTCAAGAGATAGGACAAATTTTTAGTGAGTGCAGTCATCCAAATAATATCTTATTTAAAAGTTTGGTGACCAAGAATATCTCTACCCATTTTTCTGACAATAATTTGAAAATAAATGACAGTTACGTTTGTCGGAAGCTGTACGTAGCTTGAGTATTATAATTTTACCATGTTTTTATTAACTTCTACTCTTGCTTGTTTGTCCGGTACAAATCTTGCAATCGATTATTTTTAACTAACTTCCCTACTGGCTAGACATTTGAAACTTTCAGAATAGCTCAGAAACTGGTGACAACCCAATACTTCGAACACTGAGGGAAAAAAAAAATACCGCGTTTCTCTAGAATGAATAAGTGGCCATTTTCTAAATCCCTAAACTAGAAATATAAATTTTCGATCTATGCGCATAAGGCACGCCAATAAACTGAATAGACGAAATTATCGAGAATTTCTAAAGTACACATTTCTAGAGGGTGAAACAATATTCTTAATACTCTAAATATTCTGAATCATTTATATTGCGAGAAATTGTCGCTTTATTTTCTAGTTTGGTAGTTAACCAAGATTATAGTTGCAGAAACCCGTCTCTTGTAGTCTCATTTATTTGCAGAGATTTTTAAATAACTTTGCCCTCGAGAATATAGGCAAACGCTCTTGAATTCTAATCGGGGCTTCTAGAACTCGCTTTCCAAGGGGACTAGAATTTATAAGATTGACATGGAACTATTTTTTCTAGAGCCACAATTTAGATTCCAGATGTCAGTTACAGATTTTTTTCTCAGTGAAGCCTGATTTTCGAATTTTTGATTAGTTTTCTTTTAATTAATTAAAATATAAAAATAATAACCCCCTAATAAGTTTTAAAATAACCATTAAAATATTAACTATAATTTAATAGCTGAAAAAAAAAAATCACGAGTTCATTTTTTTTCAGCATAAAAATAAATACATTTAATCAAATGTGAACGTTAAAAAATTGTAAAAGGTTAAATTATGCATCTCACAAAAATTGACGTCATTATTACTTAATTTTTTTTATACATATTAATAAAGTGCTAATACAGTTCTAAAGCTATGACTCAAGAGAAAATTTAAAAACAGGGTATATAAAAAGTTTTTTATCTTATAATTATTAATTCTTACATAAAGTTGCTTTATTTTAAAAGGCAAAAACATTTAGTTATAAATTATTTAATTAAGAACTCTTTTAAAAATTTATTATAAAATGTTAACTAGACGAGAATTTCAATACACATTCCCATTGTCAGTTTCTTAAATATAAAAATAATGGACACGTTCTTTTACTTGATATTTATGAAGCTTATTTAAATTATCTACAATGTTATTTTTATTTTTTATTTTTAAAGTACTGTTCTTTAACTCATATTTTACTGTTATTTAATTAACAACTATATTCTTACATTACTTTAGATTATTTGTTTCAAATTAAAAAAAAAATCATTTTTATGTAAGAAAGAAATTTATTGTTTTCCGAAATATTTTATTGTTAGAATTGTAAAATCGTGTTTGTATAGTGCTTTTGCATCGGTAAGTACTGATTAACAATTTTGATGGGAAATGTATATTTTTACCTTTTTCTGTATCAATAAAAGAAAGCATTGGTTTCATAAAAAAATCTGACTTTCAGTTTTCGATGGATTTACATGTTTTGAGAGGTCCAGAACACAATTCGATGATGTCTGTCTGATGTTTCGAAAATGTCTCCAAAAAAATTTTGAGGCAACTCTATCTCAAGAACTACTGAATAGAATGGCATATAAATTTACATATATAGATGAAAATTGACTTAAAGTGACACCCATCAACTCTTGGTGTCAACCGCTCAACAGGTAGCACTTCTATATTGCGGTCTCCCCAATTTAATCGAAAGCTATATATCAGGAACTTCTGCACAGATTTGCATATAAATACATATGTAGATGCGCCTTTACATAAATTAGTGGGTGTCAAAATTTATCGTCAATAGCTCAACAGATAGCACTACTGTACAGTGATTTCCGCAATTTAAAGGAAGGCTATATCTCAGGTTCTATTACGCGTAATCAAACAAAACTTGATATGTATGAAAAACGATTATGAGACATTATGTGGATTCAATTTGAGCGCATATCGGTGAACAGATGGCGATGCTATACTGAAACTTTTCCCAAGAACTGAAAGGCTATATCTCAAATACTATATAACTTTACGAAAATTGATATATGAGATAACCATTATAAAAACGCATTTTTTTAGACGTTATTTATAGAGGATAAAACTGTCTTTCTTTGAACACTTAATGTTAGTTTTCGCTAAGATGAAAATTTCTGCATTCATCATTGTAGATGATTTTAATAAATAAAAGTTTTAATAAATTATTTGGACTGAGTAAATTTGTATAAGAAAATATAGGAGAAAGTCTTTTGGTGGCCAGAACTAATAGTTTACCACGAATGAAGCATTATTTTTATATTTCAATACACTTATAATTTAAATTTTCAGTAAAAACTTTATACGATATTTATATATCATATTTTTAACAAAATTCAGTATCTCATAAAAAATTAAAATACTGAAATATGATTAAATATATTAGTATCTTTACAAACTCCGTTTTCTATATTGTTGAAAAATGAATTACTGCATCTAAATAAAAAAATATATACTTATTTTATTGCAATATTTTCAAACATTTAAAAGAAATGATTAATTATTTTCAGTTTAAAACTTGAGATCATTAAATCTGAAATTAATGAAAAATTTCGAAACTTATAACTTTTATAAATTTCTGGAGGCAATGCAAGGTTTCTTCAAAATATGACATAAAAATGTTCAATTAGGAAAAGAAGTATATTTTTCAAAATAATTAAAAATGTTCCTAATATGAGTTTTTTAAATTTATTGTTAAAATTACATTAAAATTTTATGTGTATTATATAACATTTTTTGAAGTTTTAATAATGAAAAGAAATGTGGAAAGAAAAAGAAAAAAGAAGGAAAAAAGAAAAACAGAAATTTAAATTAGTTACGAGCGCCTATTATTTTTTTCAAAGTATCTTATTTATTTATTTATTTAGGGGGGGGGGGGAGGGGGATTATTTTGATTTATTATTTTAGATTTCCCTAGTTTTATAATGTTCTTGAGTCTTATCTAAACAAAACTGTTTAAAGTTTTTATTTTTTAAATAAATTCTTATTAAAACTTTAACGAATCTATTTGAAGAAAATTTTTCAAAAATATCAATACGTTGCTTCTATAACTGTCATAAACAAGTGTTTAATTTTGGTTTCCGAATACAAAGCTTTAACTTATATAAGTGCAGCAGTCTGTTACTTCACTTTGGATACATTTTTTTTTCTCAATTAATTAAATATGTTTATTCTAACTATATCATTTTTTATGTTACTGAAAATTTGCAATGATCAGATTTTCAAAATTTTAATGTAATTCCATCTGTGATAAGTTTTTTTATTTTATTTTTACTTCTGTCGACGCAATAATAGCTAAAATACATACAAAATTTAGCTTAAAAATACACTATGACATGAATTATTCAAAATAAGCAGACAGAAAGTTGAAGAAAAATGTTTTGTTAAACGTTGGTATTTTTTTTTTTCCTCTTTCATTTTTTAACAATTCCAACTAAGCTTGTGAGGTAGGAGTCGAGTTGATGAAGTAAAAGTCGCCGAAGGAAGTCAGTATGGAAAGTGATAGCGTCGAGTTGGGATTGAATGATGGTTGAGATTGGGAAAGTTCCTAGCTGGATACAGCATAGTTTTCGATTTTGAAGGTGTCGAGCAGTGGTGAATTTGAGTTAACATGAAGTATCTAGTTATTAGATAAATTAAAAATAGGACCTACATAGATTGTGAAAGGTGTTTAAGATTTGAATGTGGATAGTTTCTAAAAAAGTAGCTTGGTAAAATGAAGTGAATGGTATTGTATATTTTGGAGAACTTTAAATAGAGTGATAGTGTGTGGTGTTGATAGATGAGCTATTCGGAGATTGAGTAATAGTGTCGCGGGATATGTAATGAGTAGTGATAGCCATAATGGATTAGAAGTATTGTTTATTGAGTTTAGAATTGATAAAGTTTTAATGGAGATTAATAGCACGGAGCGCTTACATGTGCTGTAAATTGTTCCTGATCGTTTTAAAAGTACCTGATCCAAGTTACCTGTTAGCAACAGAAAACTACAAGTGGTGAGTGATATTTCTTTATGATAGTTTTAAGTTATTTAGTTTAAGATATCATTGAAATCCTTTTTAATTTTAAGCCCTCTATAGTTTAAGTTAAATAATTGTGACTGTCTCTTTAAAATAAGTCTCTTAATTGTCTTTACCGTATAATATAAGAACAAAGAGTACAGTTGAAGTCGGAGTGGAGACTTTACGAGCTGAAAAATGTTTATAACTCCGGTTTGTTTATCTGTCCGCGTTCTAACTCCAGTAAAAAATCCTAAATGTTCTTAAAACTGATATATGTTTCTCAAGTCCTCTATGGGATATTTCCCATTGAAAATGGCATAAATACCACCACTGGTTTGTGTACAGGGACACCCGAAGCATTGGTTTTTTGAGAGTTATATCTATAAATAAAGTTTTAATATACTGTTAAAAATTTAGGTTCTAGGTTGAACCAAAAATTTGGTGTTACAGTAGCTGCAATATGGTAGGTAGGACCAAATCTTGGTACTATAGTATCTCGAACCATGAGATGTTGAAACCTTCTATCATGATTTAGTACTTATTGCTGAGGAAAAGCACCAAAACATTGTATAAAAAAATGTACTAAGTTTTGGTTAAGCTAAGCATCAAATCATTGTAAAAGATTTCTCTTTCTTATGATTGAAGCTAATGGTACACAGTAGCTGCAATCATAAGAAAGAGAACTCTTTTACAATGATTTGGTTCAGTGTAGCACACAATTTTTAATAATGTACCCTTATTTTGTACAAATCATAAGGAATTTGACATTTATTACTCATATGCATGAAGTAAGGTTTCTGTTGAATATAATATGATTAGCATTAGGATTTGCAGACTCGCGTAAAAACTTCCAGTTGTATTAAAATATGATGACTATTATATTTTTAGTAATTTGTATCATGTTAAAACTGTATCACAGAGTATCTACTTCGACTCCTTAAAAGCGCTAAAAGTCAATAAACGTAACAATTTGCTGTGCATTAGCAAAAAAATCCATTTTTTAAACAAACGTTTAGCGCATCAAATTAAATAATGTTTAAAATAATTTGATACAATATAAAAATTTTAAATTTTAAGAAAGGAAGTAACCACATTGAACTAAAATTACAAGTTAATATTAAAAAAAGAAAAAATATTTTAAACGAAAAATGCAATGTAAAAAAATACATTTGTCTTCAATCTGAATGTTTTAATCTTATAAAAATTGTAAATGCATACAAAAAGTGTAATAATATTATTAGAAATAATATGTTTATACTTAAAAATAATAGAAAAAAGTTAAAGAAAAGTTAAAAAAAAAAAAAAAAAAAAAAAGATAATTTTTTGTCACAAATACTGTCACGTCTGTTGTCAATTTTTCATAAAAATAATCAGAAAATGAAAGTAAATTGATCGGTAAAAACCTAAAAGTTAATGGGTTTAAAAAATAAAAGACTTTATTATATTTGACGAATAAAAATATCTTTTTTGATAAGGTATATCTTAAACAGAACAAAATTTTTTATAATATGAACGTGAGACATATTTGTTTCAGTAAATTACCACATAACTCTTCTTAAAAATAACCTATTCAAAGAAAAATATTCATAATAAATTTATTTAACAAATTAACGTTTACTTTGAAGGTATATTAATTATTTTTATATAACTAATTTGATAAAGAAATTTTGTATTTAAGTTCGATTTCTAGCCGTGATAATTCTCTTTCTGAATTAAATAATTTAATGTTTGATTCTTAACTTTTTTATCAAAGATATGTGTTTCTTTTTAGTATAATATTTCTGTAGTTGAATTTCTTCAAATGTATTAAACCACTTAATATTCAGAAGTTGTATATTTTCCTGGTGTTAAATTATGTTACATAAAAGTTTTATTTATTTATTTATTTTTTTATTAAAAACTATAAATTGCCAAAACATGCAGTATTTGTTTCAGAAAAAAATAATCAAGAACGATATTTCATCAAAGAAAAAAGTATACATTTTATAAATTTTGTATAATAATTATTTATTTATTTATTTTAAACCTAAACATCAATATCTAATTTATAATTAACAGAAATTTAACTAGAGATATAAATAAAAATTTAAAATGCTACAGATTATCATAATAATAATAACAATATTATTAATAATTAAACGAAAAAGAAAAAAAAAAAGTTTGCAAGAAGCTTTTTTTCCCCATTACATGAAATATAATTTATGAATATATTAAAGGGAAAAGAATATTCAACGGAGATAAAGACACAGATAATAAGCAAATTATTACAATTTTTTTTTTTTTTTTTTTTTTTTTAAGTCAAACCATTGATATATTATTTACAATAATTATAATATAAAGATTTCAGAAGATTATTTTAATAGAAATATACCAGAAGATTAATTTAAATATTTACATTTTGAGTAACGGAATAACAATTTATTCATATAGAAAATAAACTTCATCACTGCTAGGGACTACATTGAACTTTGCATTACAGAATCGAAAAGTTCATAAATAAATAAAGAAGAAATGTCTGGTCAAAAATAAGACTCGATGACTAAATTAAATTCGCTTGAGGAAAAACTGTTTTATTATTTTAAACATTATATTTTTCGATAATCTTGTTAATAAAGTGTTTCTTTGTGTGGAAATTTCCTAAATACAAATCTGCAATAGAATAAGGCAGAGATACGTATTCAGTTAAACTGTGTAATATTGTATGTTACGAAAGGAAAAATAAATTCAAGTAAATATATTAGCGTAATTTTAAATATTTTCCAAGAAAGTTGAAAAGTGGTTATGATTTCAGTTTCTGTATCTGTCCGTCTGTCCGCGCTTTAACTATCGTAAAGAATTTATGGAATTCCTTAAAACTGATATATGCAATCAAGTTTCATTTATGGGAGTCTCCTTTTAAAATGCTATAAATACAACTAATGATTTGTGCATAGGACTGACGAAAAAATTCCAAAATATTACGTTCTATGAAAAGCACTTCTATAAACTGTACATTAATAACTTTATTTTTACCAAATCATAATAAAATTGATATTTTTTAATGATATTCATAAAATAAATTCCTTTTTATAGAATATAGTATAATTAACATTAAGATATACAGAGCCACACAGAAATTTTCAGTGCTGTAATATAAAATTGCTGCAATCCTAGTTTAGTTTTATTAAGCATTTTTTAAAGCTTTCTAATAATCTTTAAATAGTGATTATGATTTGAATTAATCTATCTGCTTTTCTGTCCGTCTAACTGCTTCTAGCGTCCGTAAATATTTCCAAAATTACACAAAAATGGTATATGTTAATCAAGTACCTTATTGAACGTTCCCTATTTAAAATGGTATAAATAGCAGAATTGTTTTATGTACAGAGACACGTAAAAGAACATCATTGTGTTGCGTTTTAGCCATTTATATGAATCATATTCAAACAATTTAGTACTGAATAATTCATAATGAAATTCACATTTATTATTCATATGCTAAAAATGGTTTTATATAAAATATGGTATATTTAGTATTAATATTTATAGGGCGACACTAAACTATTCAGATGCATTGAGAACGGCAATTGAAAATTGCTAGAATTGTATTTCCGTTTGTGTTAAATACTTTTCACACTTTCCAATTATATTTAAGAGTGATTAATCATTCAATTAGTTTTTCTATCTTCTACTTTTTACTTTCTTCTATCTTCAATAGAAGAAAGTATTTGATTCGTAAAAATTTTCTATTTCGGGTTTTTGATGGATTTACACGTTTTGAGAGATGTAGAACACGATTTTACCATTTTTAGAAAATGTCTGTCTGTCTGTCTGTGTGTGTGTGTGTGACAAAATTTTGTGGCAACTGTTTTGTGGCAACACAGAATTTCATACAAATTGGTATGTAGTTGTACCTTGACATAAATTAGTGCCTATCAACTTTTGGTAAAAATCGTCTTACAGGTTGCGTTGCCATCCCGCTTTTTCTAAATTTTCAACAGGGTGATAAAGGCAAAAATTTTCAAGATGGGTATCTTTCGAAAGGTCTCGTCAGTACCTTTAAAACGAATGGTTGAACTATAAATCTGTGATAATTTAAAACAAAATTATCGATTTTTTTTTACTTTTTACGAAAAAAAAAACTTAGAAAAAAAATCTTTTTTTTTTTTCTCTCTCCCCTTAATTTTATCAAACTCGCACGGTTTCCGTGTTCTGACAAACTTAAACTAATTTTTGCTTTTTTCCCCTAATTTTGTCAAAGTCCTACGGTTTCCGTGTCTTGACAAACTTTAACATATTCTTGCATTTTTCCCCTAATTTTGTCAAAGTTCCACGGTTTCCGTGTTTTGACAAACTTTGACAAAATTTTGGGTAAAATGTGAAAATTATTCTAAATTTGTCAAAACACGGAAACCGTGGGACTTTGACAAAATTGGGGGGGAAATGCAAAAATTTGTTTAAGTTTGTCAGAACACGGAAACCGTGGGAGTTTGATAGAATTAAAGGGAGAGGAAAAAAAAAAAAAAGTGGGACTTTGACAAAATTTTGGGTGAAATGTGAAAATTTGTTAAAGTCCCACTTTTTTTTTTCCTCTCCGCTTAATTCTATCAAACTCCCACGGTTTCCGTGTTCTGACAAACTTAAACTAATTTTTGCTTTTTTCCCCTAATTTTGTCAAAGTTCCACGGTTTCCGTGTTTTGACAAACTTAGAATAATTTTCATATTTTACCCAAAATTTTGTCAAAGTCCCACTTTTTTTTTTTTTTTTTAATTATTGTTGCTGAGTAAATTTGTATAGGAAAAGATAGAAGAAAGTCTTGTGGTGGCCACAACATACTAGTTTGGTTGTGTTATCGCGTAGATAACGCGAAAGTTAAGAATTCAACAATTCTTTAAAGTTAAATAATGCAAGGATTACATGCAGTTATATATATATATATATATATATAAGGTGTTAATAATCTAGCAGACCGCGTGATTTTTAGTTCTTGTTATATTTTGAAGGGTTTTTTTTTTTACTTCGAGATAGAAACGTGAACATTTAAAAAAATAACTAAAAATTTCGTTTCTAAAAATTTGTAAAGAAAAGTAATTTTCTTTATATACTGAAATCGTCAAATATATATATCTATATATACATATATATTGGTTTGAAGTATTACAGATAAGTAAATAAATGCAAATAAACCTTGAAAAAAAATATATATTTGTTAGAGATAGATAATTCTAAAGTTAAATTTAAAAAAAAAAAAAAAAAAAAAAAAAAAGAACTGAAAAATTTCCATTTCTATTCTTATCACTTCCATCCTCATATATAAAGAGGAAAATAGTTTTAGAAAATCAATGAATTATGAGGGTAAAAATAGATTTCATCATTATAAATGTGATTCCATTTTATTTAAGTAGAATACGAACATTTTTATCGATAATGCAATCGCGCTGAAAAGAAATTGTGTATATCAATAGGATTTATTTCTTTCGGTCTTAGTATATATCTTTAAGAAGTATAGCAAATGCTAATAGTCTTTTCGTTTAGGAATAGAATTTATAGAATGAAAAAAATATTTAAAAAGATAGTATGTCTTTTAAATCTTCATTTTGATGGATTATTACTTCGTTCTTGAATAGAAGCGTTTAAAATAATTCTATGTATTTTTAAATAATGATTTAATCTCAGCATAATAATTAAAGTAAAAAATACACGAGTAAATGCCGATTACATTATAATTACAAAATTTCAATAGTTCATCATTATCAGGTTTATCACACACACACATACATACATATATATATATATATATATATATATATATAAATGTAATACAAAAACTCTATAAGATTTTTTTTCACATTATTCTTTCTGATAATAAAATTAATAATTAAAAACAAATAAAACAACTGTGGCACTTTTTTTAAATTTTGGTGAAAAAAAATGTATCAACAAAACTTTAAATAAAATAATATATATATAGGATTTTTTAAAGTGTAAAATTAAATAAAGTAAAATTCATTAGCTGAAAAATATTGATTAAGGCAGTAGATTTGTAAATTAAATAAATAAATAAATAAAAGGTGTTTATAAAGATGTTTTAAGAAACATTCTATTAAAAATTAACATTTTGTAAAATGTTGCACCTGTTGTATTTTTTAAAAAAATCAATTTTACAAAATTAAACTGTAAAATAATTTTATTATTGTTTTATATAATTACGTACAAAGCTAAGATATACTAAAGTAATAACAGAAGAATTTTTATTATTTAATTATTCAAAAATATGTTTTTTTAATGGGCTTGACATTCAATGGAATGAGCACGACTCATTAATTATATAGCAAATAAACGATATATATGTACAGTCGGTAAAAAAATTATCCGAACACTAGCAAAAATTTTTATATAAAAAAAAGTTGAGTTAGTACTGTTTTGTTAAATAAATCCATGTCGAATCATGTTCTTAGTTCCGAACACTAGTAAAAGTTCCCAATTAAAAAAGGTAGAAATAATACTGTTTTGTTAAATAAATCCTTTCCGAATCATGTTCTTAGTCAGTCTAAGAACATGATTCGACAAGGATTTATTTAACAAAACAGTATTAACTCAACATTTTTTATATAAGAATTTTTGCTAGTGTTCGGATACTTTTGTTACCGACTGTATATATATGTATATTTGTTTATTTACGCGTGTGTGTGTGTGTGTGTTTGTGAGTGCGTGCGATTTTCTTATCAGAATAACCAAAAAGATATGTTAGTGACAATTCATACATTGAATCAGTCGTTGGCACATATTAACGTCTGTGAAAATGCATAATTATAACCGCATAATTTTAAGAAAATCCTTACAAATCGATATATATTTCTTTTATAGTAAATGTACCACGTGTTTCTTTCATCGAGCGGATATAATAATAGAGTACGGATTCCCTATACGGGCTATGGAGAAAATATCCTGGAAAATCACTGCGGTTTTTGCGCCTTCTTTTGGCGATAATTGCTTTCTTGGCAACTGGTTCTTGGAATTTCGCATATTTTAAATGGTTTGTTCCTTTTACCACTAAAACTCCAAAGAAAAGTCAAACAGATCACTTTTCAACCAATAACAAGGATTAGATTACTTGCTTTCCATTTCAGCTAGTGTTGGTTGTGGTTTGTGTTTAATTTATCCCCAATAGAAATATAAAACAGCGATAGAGGAAACTTGCTTTGTGGAAAGTAGAATGTTGGTTGCGGTTGAAAAAATTGTTTCGCTGAAGAAATGGTGTAATGGTGGGAATGTCATCTTAAGAAGCAAAAATGTTACTAGTCCGAGTTCTATTCTAATATCTCGTCCATAGTTTATTTTAATACTTCTCATTCGATAACGTTTATTTCATATCATCGAATGAATAATATTGAGAAATTAACTGTTATCAATTTTTTATTCGATATATAATTATTTTATAGTAAATGTGTCGAATAAGTTATAGTAAACAAACGAAATATATAGTGAGAAGTCAAACATAGAAATAATCTCTGGCGCATATTGACATCTGTAGAGTGCGTGAACATGATGAAATTAATAATTTTAAGAAAACCATTTTCATTCAATACTGAGCTGCACAAAATTTCGGCAAAAGTTTAGTTGTTAAGGGCTTCTGTTAAGAGCTTTAGTTGGAAATTGTTCGAAATGAATTTCAGAGATGTCCTATTTTATTTTTATTTTATTTTATTTGTTTACTCTATTTTCAATTTAATTACATTATACGATTCATGTAGAGTTTTTAACTGAAATACAAAGTTAAAATTAATGAAATGTATTATTTTATAATAGATATAATTCGTAACTTTATTGAATTACACCATGTCCAGAAAAACTCTGAAGATAAACCTCAAATATTTTCAAAAATATTTATGTACCGATGGAAGTCGGTTAATAAAAAAACCTTCTTTTTAATATCTCGGTAATGAAAATTCATGAAAATACCACCCATTACTACTATTTTAGTCGTCGTGCATTTTTTAAGTCTGTCTTAACCCCTTAACGCGCGGTGTCCTTGCTGCGAGGACGCAAAATTTAAGATCCAGCTGCAAAAATTCATCCCGGAAACTTTTTAGCAAAAATTTACGTTTATAACATATCAGAAAAGGCCGGTTTTTTTAACCTTAAAATTTAAAATTTCTTTTAGTTTAATTTAGTTCATGAATTCCGGTGGCAGTATAATTTAAATGATCTGAATTGTCTTGCGCCGCAAAGGGTTAATATAGGAATAAACATTCAAAAATTTTCTACCGAAGTATTTTAGGCTTTTGTAGTAATTCCAAAGTGGCACATTTTTAGTATATGACTCCATTAGCGGCTTTAAATTTTTGTTGCCTTTTTGGTGATGAATTAAAACTGCTTTAACAGTTGCGTAAGCAAAGACCTTGGCATGTAATGTCCGAGCAACTTTGGTGCCAAATTTCATATGTCCTCAAGGAGGTCCCATACTAAATCTGTTCCCAAATAGTGACTGGTCGGTATATACTCTGTATGTGAGCCTATATATTGGAAAGAAAAGAACTGTAAATTCATTTATTTTATTTTCAAAGAAAGTATTTTTTGTTTTACTTTAATTACAATCAAATATTCTCCTCTGCGAAAAATAATTGTACTTGTGAAACACAATATAGCAGATTTTCTGATTACTTACTTAATAATTTTTTGGAAAAAAAAATATGGAACATAGTTGTATGAAAATTAGATTCTGAATAATACAGATATTCTTTAACTTCTTTTTCAGAAAATTAATCTGGTTTGCCACTCACACAACTTTCTCTCACCCTCCATTTTAGTTCCATAAAGATGTATTGCACATTCAATCGTAAGATCAATGCAGTAAGAGAATAAAGCTCAATATATTTTGAAAATAAAACAGCATTGGGAAATGTTTTATTTGACATTTAATTCTGTGGGTAAGGGGCCCTCAACCTCCCGTTCAATTGTAATGCCTTCATACATTATATATATATATATATATACAACACTTGAATTAATTTGCACTAAAACTTGCCAATCTTGATTAAATTTTTCAAGTGGCAACCTAATATCAAATTGAAAGTGGAACAACTATAGTATTTCCCCACAGCTGAATTTGGCGATTTATTTATGGCGATTATGGCTAAAATAAATAGCATGCAGGCTGCCATATTATATCGTTATCGTTCAAATCGGCGCGAAAGAAAAATCGCCAAATTCAGCTGTGGGGAAATACTGTAGTTGAACCTTCAAAGTACCAAATCTGCATTTTCTGCAGTTATTTCTATTTTAAGTTACACTCTTAACAGACGTAATATAAAAGGAAAATCAAAGTTCAAAATAGAACTTCAGGAAATTTACAGTATGGATACGAAAAATGAATTTTTCCTCCTGAACAGTGTTCGTCTACATAGTAAAATTTACCGAAGCATTTCCATCAGTTACATTCAATAGAAAATAATGGCTAACTTAATTTTGGGTAGCCTTATATACTGTTTGTAAAATGTATGCACATCAGATTGTTTACTTAAATATAGTCTTATGTGAAACATACATATATCACAAAATTAAATAAATTTTCAGCAATTTGAAGTATAGTCCCAATATATCGAAACTTTGGGTAGCCCTGTAAACGTATGATGAATGATTTCCGTTCCACAGTATAATATTGTATTAATAAGGCCAAATACGAGAGTAATTTAAAATAGTTTTCTTATTTTCTTCCATGTTGTCTTACAACAATCGAGTAAAACTTTTAAACGATAATCTTAATTTCAACAATGCTAACAGGATTGTTGTATCATAATTTATTTCAGAACTATAATTTATTGGGAAATATATAGTTGTGTATTTGTAACAATACTGAAAGAATAATTATTGTCAGTTCTAAGCGAAACTTCCTTTAGTGTGGTATCGTTTCTGAGCCGTATTTATAAAGCGCTTTATAGTGATCAATTTTGTGTTAAATTGAATTGATTTTTTATTATCTTTTTTTCTATTTATAATCTTTTGAAAACATCTGTATTCATTTTATTGAAAAGTGTCAAATATGACAAGCTTTGGTTGCCGTATAATTTCTTTGATGTAAGTATTTTTCTGTAATTTTGTTAAAAAGAAAATGAAATAATTATTTTTAAAATCTATTAATAATTTCTGGTATTTATTAAGTCTCGAATTATTAAATTTTGATTTCATATGGAATTATGAAATAAAAAGTAATAATAAACGCCTGAGCATATTAATTCTAGGTATAATTCTAGTCTCTCTTAATTCTATTGGTGTTTTGTAAGCAGTCTAAACTTTTATTATTAAATATTGTGTGATGTTTGGTACAAAGTACACATTATTGATATTGATTTTGTTCTGTATTTACAGTCGGTAACAAAAGTGTCCGAACACTAGCAAAAATTCCTATCTAAAAAAAGCACACTTCACACGGTTTTGTTAAATAAATCGTTATCAAATCGTGTTTTTACACTGACTAAGAACAGGATTCGACAAGGATTTATTTAACAAAACCGTATGAAGTGTGCTTTTTTTACATAGAAATTTTTGCTAGTGTTCGGACACTTTTGTTACCGACTGTACTATAAAACAAATGAGCAGATGAAAAAAAAAATGTATGTGTTATTTGCTTTAGATTTCGATTAAAACTGCCGCGAAATAATTTATTTATGAGAGCTAGAAAAAAAATGATATTTTAAAAGATAAGAAAGTATTACAATTATATATTTATATTTTTTTTATTAACACTTTCTAACAAGGTTGAAAAGTGTAAAGATTTCGGTTTGTCTGTCTGTCCGCGGGCTAGCTCCAGTAAATATTCATGGAATTTCTTGAAACTTATGTTATTCACGTTTAATATCAGATGTTACCTATTGAAAATGCAGTAAGTACCTTTACTTAGTTGTGTACAAGGAGATCCAAAAGTAATTCAAAGCATTGTGTTCTATGAGAGGTATTTCTACAAACCACATGTTAATACCTTTACACAAATCTTAATGAAAGTGAATATTTTATTCAAAGTCACTATCGGATGTTTTCTATAGAAACTTGAGTAAATACAACTTGTTGTTTTTGTACAGAGACACTCGAAAGCATTTCAAAAGATAACATTCTATGATAGGTATTTTTCTAAATCTAATTTTAGTAACTTTGCTTTGCACAAATCCTAAAGAAAATAAAAGATATTAATCATAGTCTTAAAGCAATGCTTCTTATGGAATATAGTATGATTAGCATTAGATTTACAGGACCACACAAAAATATTCAGTTAAATTAAGAGATTTTTTAGAAATTTGCTGGAATTGCATTTTATTTTACATTAAGCGTTTTTAACACTTTCTAACAGTTTTTAAGTGTTAATACGAGGGTTGATCAGAAAAAAAGGTTACAAGTCGAATAAAGAAATATTTATTAACAATAGACAGAAAGTAGAAAAGAGAACTAAGAGGCATATGTGCCTATCACTTTTCGGCATAATCACAAAGTCTATTTAAGCATTTATCAGAACGCAGAACCAACTTGTTTAACCCATCTTGGTAGAAATCAGGTTCCTGTCCTTTGAGCCAGGTCTCGGCGGATGCTTTCACAGCACTGTCTGATAAGAACTGTGTGCCGGATAAGTGCTCCTTCAACCTCGGAAACAGGAAATAGTTACTGGGTGCCAAATATGGGCTGTATGGGGGTGACTACAGATTTCTCACTTGAACCGTCGCAACAATTCCTGCGTTGCTTCAGCAGTATGGGGCCTAGCATTGTCATGCAGGAGGACAACACCTTCACTCAACATGCCCGGCTGTTTGCGTCAGACGCTTCGCGGACACATTCTTTGCCCATAAAAATTGAATCACGGCTCGCACTTCCAGACAAGACCAATTTTCTAAGCGTCTTGCCATTTCAATCGTCCTGAACCGTCTGGGAACTTTCACTACCTACCCGTACACCAGCTGTATGACAAGTAGCACCATCTGTCTCCACTCTGGGGAAACAAAAGTTCTCCACAATATGAAGTTTTCAAATGCTGCAGCTTGTAACCTTTTTTTCTGATCACCCCTCGAATAAATTCAGTTTGTGCATCTGTCTCTCGAACTGTCCATATGTCTATCTGTCCATCTTCGTGCCCCTAGTGTTCAAAAATGTTTTCGTAATTAAAGAAAATATATATATATATATATATATTTATATATATATATATATGTGTGTGTGTGTTACTCAACTTCACTATGGAATATCCCCTATTTCAAATGGCATTGAGAAGTTCTGTACAACAAGTTTGTGAAAAGATTTAACAATAAAATGACAAAGCATTGATTGCCATTAGGACTGACATTCTTATAAATCACATTTAAATAGCTTTCTTCTGAGAAAATATTAACAATGTTTAGGTGTGATTATGAATTCAATTAATTAGTCCATCTGTATTCCTGTGAGTCCTTGTGCATGTCTGTTGTGTGTTAATGTAGGCAAAGGACAATGAAAGTTGTACGATACAACATGTACATACGATTAGAAAGTGTTAATAATCGATGTATACTGCAAGATTTTTCGTTCTTCTTAAACTTTGATTAAAATAAACTTAAGTTATTTGTTTTGTATATAAAAAAATAATTGCAGCTTTTTATAAAACAAAATAACAACAATAGCTAATAACAATAACACAATCTAACCAGTATTTGGCATGTATTTTTTATGCTATCAAAATTTTACAAAATGCATCAAATCAGATTGTTTACTATTTGATTAATTTACATATAAAAATATCCAGAAATATTTTATTTTAAATTATGAACTGCATGCGAATTCCATACAACAACCTACAAAAATGGCCTCGATGTATAGATCGTATGCACGTACGTCACATTACTATTAGCAATGGCTGAACTGGAGTCCAAGCAAACAGAGCTGAATTTGTGATTGGTCCAAACATCTGCTTTTTCATCTTATTGTTTAAAGCCATTGGATTGTTGTTCTGTATTTGGACACAAGTTATGTCTCCATTGAAGGAGTGACGTCATTTGCATACGATCTATAGATAGATGAAATTTATTAAATTTTGTTACATAGCATATATTGCAATTCCAAATGTAGATTTTATATAAAAAAAATGATTACAAAATCTGCGCTTTTAATAAGTTAATGAATATATGTAAACAACTTTTTTTTTTTTTTTCTAGATCTCGTCTTAGATCAAAAAGACATTTTGAAATTGATCCTGTAGATGAACAATTGCTTATTGAAAAGAAGAAATTGAAAGGAAATGAGATCGATATGTAAATACATTTCATTTATTATTTTAAAACTTAGATATATTAGCAAAAAAAAAAAAATGTATATATATATATATACATACATATACATATCATTAAATATGCTATTTTGGTTTTATAAAATTTCAAAATACATAAAGATTAATTTCATAACATCAGACAAATTTCTTGTCTAATTTTAAGTAGGAGTCCTAGGTGGGGTGTGCCCACCATGGGGTCGTCGTAAGGTATGTTAGTATGCTTTTACCTGAATTTCGGAGTACGTATTTACCCCGGGAAAATCGTAATTGCTCGTTCGATGATTGCGACTTGGGATCAAACTCGGCGCTTTCTGCCTACCATGTTTGAGCGATTGAATTTTGGTGTTACAATATATATGTATATCTTAATTATATATAATAAAAAACTCCCCCCTTCCCCCCCAGAATAAATAAGTATACTTAATAAGATAAAATTGTAGCTTGACAAACGTGAGAAAGAACGGACATTCGTTCAGGGACTCACCTTTTTCACTTAATTGTTCAAAATTGAAACACATTTGGAGTCTAAAAAGTTTAGTTTAAAGAAATGGGACTTTAATATTACATGTAATTTTTAAATATTTTGTAAAATTACAAAATATAAATTTATAAAAAAAAAAAAATATTTAATCGCGTGGCAGATATGACATTTATAAAACTTTAAAAATATCATTTGCTTATATTTTTTTTTTACTTTAAATTTTAAATTAATGATATACAGAATTTTTTTCTATAAAATGTGCTATGTTGTTTAATAGGTTTCATATGTCATAAAAATAACTGAGCTAGTTAAAAATTAGAGAATGGTCTCTATGTCCACTTTCGAGTAAAATTACTCTGAAACGAATAGTAGAGTGAATGTAAATTAAGATATTTAAACAAATATACAAATTTAATGTTATGAATAGATATTTATAAAACCAATAAATGTAAGTTTTTTTTTCAGTTTGTTTGACATGGGTTTAGTTTGGTCGGATGAAATCCTGCGAAATATGGATACTAATGGTAGAAATCCTCTTGATATCAACGAAGCTAAAGCATGGTTTCGAATCAAAGTTGAAGCAATTAAAGGAATCTGGTGGCCTGAATTCCATGGGGTACACCATGAAGATTATTTAAATGCCATCCGAATGAATGATCACTTCAGCAATATATTAGCTGAAAAGTCGAAACAAGACATCGCAAAATGGCTCGACTTTACGAAAAATGTCACACGGAAGCATATTGAAGTGTGTCGCCAACGGTAAGTAATTTACCTATCTAGTGATATTATACATATATATAAACAAAATTACCAAGGATAAATGAATATTATAGTTTTATACTTCCTTACGCTTCATTTGCGCATAGGTTTATAAATACTCTGTTCTAGTTCTATATTTTAAATTTCAAGTTTTATTCCATCTTATATTTAAAATTTATCTTATATATATATATATATATAAATGATAGATATCGTAATAAAATTTTATCTTAAAATTACATGAATGATAATAAAAAAAGCACCATTAAACTTAATGACAAAGAAAATAAATAAATGACCACAGAAATAATTTGATAAAAATGTTTAAAATTAAGAAGTAAATACTCATCAAGGGGCATGTACTTCATAAAGCTGTGAAAGCTGCATCGATTTCATAAAACAATATAGATAATCATAACAATTTATATTGTTACAGCCCCGATCGAAACAGCAAAACCATATTGAATGAGAAATTAAATAAATTATTAAATTAATTCTTCATGGAATCCAGAGAGAAAACTAGAAAAAAACATTGTAGCCACATGTAAAACATTTACACAAACTGGAGAATAGGATGATGCCAAAAAAGAAATGAAATTAAAAATAAAAGCTTTGCAAATATCGATTAATCGATAAAAAATGAACGAGTGAGCATTTTCATTAAGAGTGAGTCTGTATAAGATCCATTTGTTGGATCTTATAAAAAGATTTAAGTGATAACACCTTAGAATACAGATATAATATACTGAATTCATACTTCCTACCTGAAACTTCAGTTTGTGTTATGTTATAACAGACTAAAAAATACACACACTCACACACGTATACTCAAATAGAGAGTGATCAGACACGAAAATAATGTTTTTAGGATCCGTAAAACCTCAAAATATGTAGTTGTAGGAATAACGTAGTTTCATAAATCTAATCCCCAAAACTATACTTCAGTAATATAAGGAAAAAAAAAAAAAAAAAAAAAAAAAGTAAAAATCCAGAATCCCACTTTTTGTACGGCAAAGGATTTTCACCGTTATTTTTAAAAGTGAAATAAATCGAAAAAGGATTTTCTTAATCAATAGTTCAATGAAATAATGAAAGCAAAAAATAATTTGTATATATGATTATATTATATTTGTGCTTATGTTTAAGTAAAGTGAAAGTGATTATGTGCTGTATATAAATATATGTATTCAGTTTCCTTTTATTTTTCCAATTGTGACCATCAATTTAATTAAAATTTGATTCCTTTTTTTTTTAATATTCTTTTTAGGCACAAAACGAAATCGATCTTTACATGTTGTTTTCGACGATAAAAACTGAAATATTATGCACTCTAATTGGACTCTATATACCCGACCCGGACATGTCAATTATTTCTCGATTGTGACATTTATTACCCAATTGTGACTTTTTTTAACCGATTTGTGACATCTACATATCATCAGTAGCCTATTCTTCTTGCCATCATCTCCAGTCCACAGCAGCAGCATCTCTCCTATCTTTTAACATCAGTAACATCATCAGCCTCGCCTACATCAGTAACACCAGCAGCACCAAAAGCCACCGAGCTACGCTTCAACAACATCGAAGACGTAAGGCGGTGTGTAAAAGGAGAACAGTGACCCGCCTCCTCTTCGGCATCTCCGGTAACGTATTTGCAGACAAGCACATACGGCTAAGAGGTCACGGATAGATATTTACAGAAGAACCACAGATATTTACAGCTGCATAGAATATAATTCTGTGTGAAAAAACCTGTGAATATTTTAGAGTTTTTAAATACAAAAATATATTTAGAATTCTGCATTAAAAATTACATAAATGTATATTTCACCAGTTGACATACTTTGATTGCAAGGAATGATTTTGTTTTTTATAAATGATTCATTAATTTATTGAAAAATATCTATCCATTGTAATAAAATTAAAAATCTATACAATTTTGAAGTGTTTTCTTTTTATTACGTCTGTTACAATTTTCTTTTCCTTTGAACTATAATTTTCGTAAAAATTATCTTCATAAAATCTGATTTTTATCACATACATTATACGGATATTATCGTAAATGTGCTCAGTTTCTTACAAAAATGGTTTGTAGTGCTCCATGTTTCATGCTTTAGGATTCGTGAACTATGCCGATTTTATTTGATAATAATCTGGTGTGTCACTCACACGACTTTCTCTTAACCTGAAATTTAATACTATAAATACAGGTTGGAGATTAAGAGGTAAGATAACGATGTTATGTAAACCTATGTTAAACAATTCAAATTAGCTTTGGAAGAGTTTTATAAGATAATTAATTCTGTGTGACGGGGGGGGGGTTACCGCCCCCTCAACCCCCCGTTTTATTAATGCACCTACATTGATAAAAAAAAATAAATCGGTTATTAAAAATAACTTATTAAAATTATTATTTTAAAAAATTATCTTTTATGATAATGCAGACGATTTCGATACTAGAGAAGTAGTATAACACTAAATATCCAAAAAAAGTCCATTTTATTCTCAATATTAAAAAAAAAAAAAAAAAAAAAAAAAAAACGATAACTTTGTTTTAAATTATCGCAGATGGTTCAACCATTCGTTTTAAAGGTATTGTCGAGCTTTTATGAAAGATACCCATCATGAAAATTTACTCCCCCCAGGGGGGGAGGCGAGGCTCCTACATACACTAAATTTTTTTCCCAGTTGACTATCTCTATTACAAAAAAAAAAAAAAAAAAATATATATATATTCGTTTCATTTATTTTAGTGCAGTCTATAGACGTTAAACTCTATTTACCTGCAATTTCCCCCATAGACGTAATGTATTAGAATTCTCTTGATTGTCCCTGTATACGAACCATTTGCTTGATCTTAACGAAAAGTTTACTGTAGCATCCCTATATGATACACATTTAGAATACCAAGTTTGGAATGTTTTCTACTATTTGTTCTCGAGATATGCTGATAACACACAGACACACACACACAGACACACAGACATACACACAGACCAACCGCTAAAAACATGATTTTCGTATTCAGGAGACCTCAAAACGTGTAGATATAACAAAATCTCACTTTCGAAAATTTGACCCAAAAACAATACTTCCTCTACTTTATGGGTAAGAGAAAGAAAAAACAATGCGTTTTTATAAATAATATTATGGTATTTTAATCGATAGATAGCACTAGAATTTGCATAGACGTTACAGAATAATAGCCTATTTATTATCTTTAAAAAGTATTTTTATCATTTAGCTACAGGAAATAAATCAATTCTTAATGATTTTGAATCCATGCATGACTTAATACTAATTAGGATGTAATAAAAATAATATGGTCAATAAGTTAGTTGCTATGAAATAGATTTTATGACTAATGCGAATGGCATGGTTTATAAAAAAAAAAAAAAAAAAAAAAAAGAAATTTTTTAATTAATCATCTTAAAAAAAAAAAAAAAATAGTATTTAGAATACTTTTATAATAATCTAGATTGTCCGTTTGTATGTTTGTTTATCTGTCATCAATTTTCTTTAATGTAAATTGAATGTAAAAAACTGAACCTTCTGGAAATGTGTAGAAACTTCATGGAATCTTCTGAAAACTTTATAGAAACATCCAGAAACTTCATGGAACCTTCTAGAAACTTCATGAATTCTTCTAGAAACTTCAAGGAAATATATAGAAACGTTATGGAACATTCTAGAACCTCCCAACAACTTTCTGCATATGTCTAAAAACTTCATGAAACTTTCTAGAAAAATTTGTTTTCCAAAAACCTTTCAGAATTCCCTAAAAAGTTCCCTAATTTTCTAAAAGTTTCTCGCGTTTTAGCAAATTTTTTAGTTGCATAGCATTACAAATCTTTTCAATTATAAAACTAGAAATCTAAAAAGGGGAAAAAAAAAGAGTAAAAAAGAAATAAAATAAAATAAAAAATAGATAACAATAGAATGGTTTTATAGAGGTACTTCAAAAAGTAGAAAATACGGAAAAATTAAAAAAATTGTGGTCAACATCCAGGGGAAAAAAAAAAAAAAAAAAAACTCTCAGTTTTGAAGGTTTATTTCTTTTATTTCTTTTCTTCTTCTAAACTGACAACAATTTTTTACTTTCTCTTATCCATAAGGTAGAGAAAGTATTGTTTTAGGGTCAAATTTTCGTTAACTGAGTTTTTGTTATATTTACACATTTTGAGGTCATCTGAATCCTAAAATCATTTTTTTAGCGGTTGGTTTGTGTGTCTGTGTGTCTGTTTTCAGCATATCTCTAGAACAAATTGTAGCAGAAAGTCCAAACTTGGTATTCTAAATGTGTATCATATAGAGATGCTACACTAAGCTTTTAGCTCAGATGAAGCAAATAGTTCGTGTACAGGGACACTAAAGAGAATTCAAATACATTATATAGGGGAAATTGCAGATAAGTACAGTTTAACATCTATAGACTGCACAAAACTAAATGAAATGAATATATATTTTTTATAAGCGTAAAAAAAAAAAAAAAAAAAAAAAAAAAAAAAAAAAGGCTCATGTAGAATATGGCAGGGAAATCATTCACTGTTCGTTTACAGGGCTACACAAATTTAGTGCGACAATAGTTGAAAATTGTTGGAAGTGTATTTCAGGTTTTGCCGTGTATTATTACTATATGGTTGTATTTAGGTGCACCATGTGGTTTGTACAAAATCTTCAAAATATATAGAGGGCTGCAAATATTTAAGGTTTCACATTCTTTTTTATTGTTAGTGGAAGTGCTTTACTATAAAATTTAACCATGTACAGGAAAGCTGCTCAGACATTGAAATGAATTCCTCATAGACATATGGTGATTAATGTTTTTAAATTAAATATTCATAGATTGTCTTTTGTATATTCACATGTTTTAAGGCTTCCTAATTAATGAAGACAGGTATTTTAACGCTCGATCTTTGTCTGTGTCTCTTAGAGTAAAATGAATAAATTCAAGGGATCCAAAAGTTGCATTTTAAAGTTAATAAAATTTTGTTGCTGAAAAACTTTGATCAAGACTGATAAGTTTGAAGTAATGTTGCGTGTGAAAGTTGTCTGAATAATTTTAAGTGAACTTTTAATTTCAATAACGGATTTAAATTCTGTATAAATGTAGGTGCAGAAATGAAACGGGTGTTTGAAGGCGGGGGGGGGCGTATCCCCCCTCACACAGAACTAATTATCATATAAAACTTATCTGAAGCCTAATTTGTATTGTTTTAACATAAGATTACATAACAGCATTCGCTATCTCACCCCTTAATCTCCAACCTGTATTTATGGTATTGTAAGCGAAAGTCGTGTGAGTGACACACCAGATTATTAATTTCTTTTTTCTTTTTTAATTTTCCATTTTTTAAAGTAATTCTATAAAAGCATTATTAAAAAGAAACTTTATTTTTTTATACTTTTCTTTTGTTATTTTAATGCTTTTAGTTCATCTCAATATGTAATTTTTAAGTTATTTTATTGGTCGGTAAATAACAGAGAAAATGCTGCTACGTTAGTAATTAGTTAAGTGAAGGAATTTTGTAATATTAAAAACCTAAAATAAGTTCTAATATGAAAGAGAGAAAAATAGTTTTAATACAACAGTTTAAAACTTGAGACCAATAGATATAAACACACTTTTCATTCATGTTATGGAATTTTAAAACTACAAGATCCTTTTGTTAAAAATACCAGTTTTTATTCATGAATTATTTTTTACATCTTACAGTTTTTTTTTTATTATTCGTTCATAATCAGTTATTATTTTTACTATTTGGTATTAATTACTAATACATATATATATCTATATTTAATAATAATAATAATAAAAATAGTACTATCATGTAATTGATAAAAGTTTACTTTTAGTAACAACGAAGTTTTCTCCTTTGGGATTTATTGAATAAAATTATATGTATATATAAATGTATACATGTGTATTTGTGTTTGCGTGCAAACATTCAAACATAATTAAATAAAATTTGCTTTGAATTATTCTTAATGTACATGTTTGTTATTCGTGTATATAAGTAAGGTTATAAGAAAAATGATATTGCAAAAAGTTATTGAGATACGAACTTAAAATTTTTCTCAACCATACATTTTGACGTAATGATTAAATTGAAATAAAAATAAGAAATTGTGTTCAATAGGAAAAAAAAAAAAAAAAAAAAAAAAAAAACTACGATTGTGGGAATATAAAAATTTTAACGGTAATTTTAAGTTTCATGTTTAATGTTTCAAATTTAATTGTTAATTAAACTCTATATTATTAATATAATTAAAACCTTTTAGTTCAGATTCTTAATTTGAATGTTTTGTTTCGTTTAATGTAAAAATTATAAGAATAAAGGAAAGTATAATTGAGATATCCTGCGAGCAGTGAGAAAGCACCCTTGAGAATAATCTGCAATAAAATAATATTTTAAAAATTTTCTATTTTAAAGTAAACCAAAATAATATTTTTAATCAATAGAGTAATATCGTACTAGTTAACACAAAAAACATTTTGTCTGTACATGCATTCATGCTTACAAAAAAAAAAAAAAAAAAAAAAAAAAAAAACCTGAAATTTGGTCGAAAATTTCTTTATTTTCTCATTTTTAAAAGTACACTGTCTTTTCAATTTTATATTAAAGTTTGAAATATATCAGGAACATTTAAAACCCCTTTTTTACAGTGTGATTCCTTACCAGTGAGACAAAATTACAGGAAATGTAGGGGCAAAAAGATGTTTCGGAATAACATTGCAATGCTGGGCCGGAAATGAAATCCTAACGAAAACGGAAAATGTTTACATACTTGATAACCATCTCATTAATAACCGTACAATTGTTAACGCCCCCTTAAAAAACGCCCCTTTTTTCACACCACTATATTTTTAGAGTTATTCTCTCCAAATATTGTTATGATTAAATAAGATTAAAATTACTGTAAAAAATTGTTGGTGTGAAAAAAAGGCGGGTACTAAAAATTGTGCGGTTCATAATGAGATGGTTGGCAAGTATGTGTTTAGCTCTTTTATAACTCTTTAAAGACACACATATGGTTAAAATTTTTATTGATTTCAAATCGTACTAAAATAAGCAGATTAATTCTCCTGATATTTTTTTAGTACATCTTAAATAGTACGATGCAGACTGATGCTTTCAAGTTCACTGAAATATCAAGAAAACAAGGCCAGCGGGGTCAAAAAGCTAAAACAAGAAATTTCTTTACAGCCACTTGCAGAAATGTCAAGATTAAGACCATGAATGCATGATGATCACGAAATGACATTTAAAGGCCAAAATCTTCAAAATAACTTATGAATTTCCTAATACTTATACCTCCTAAACACTGAGAAAAAATTCTGTAACTGACATCCAGAATTTAAATTGTGGCTCTAGAAAAAATAGTTCCATGCCATCCTTATAAATTCTATTCCTCCTTGAAAAGCGAGTTTTAGAAGCCCTGTGATATATTCAGCAACAGGTTCAGAAGGTATCACTTGAATTGCGACTTTTGTTAAAATTCGAACTTATTATTTTAGTGAAACTAAAAAATAAATACTCTAGTGAAATAACATAACAAAGTTTTAATAATAAGACGAAATAGTACATAACCATTCTATTTAACCTCCTGTTCATACAGGACAATCATAAAAACATGCATCACATATATCTGTGATTTCTAGCATGTGTAAAAATTACAGAGAAGTTCAGGAGAACGACTTCTCTCTACACTGTGCATAATCTAAGTCTCCAGAGTTTTTTCTGATTTTTCAGTCCTTCAAAATTTTGATGAGATGCAAAGGGGGGGGGGGGGGAAGTATTTTCCCACAAGATGTCAACAAATCAGAAAGTTTTTGGTCATGTGAGATACATAAGTTCACACCTAGTTTAATAGTTCATTGGTGTTTCCTCGGCGTCAAAATGTCTGGGTACAACCTTTGCCTGGGAACGCAAGACGGCATTATCAAACTCGAGCGTGAAATTGCACCGACTTTGCATCTGAGAGTGTGAAAGGATGCACGGAATGTCTGTTTTCATGATTTCGCAGAAAGAGAGGCACCTCGGACCTCACACTGGCAGTCGAGTACAAAAGAAGAAAACCTTGACGATGTCACTAGAATACTAGAGCTGTATTTGTATTAGAATTGTAGATACTGTATTAGAATACTAGAGCTTTTGTCTATATTCTCGAGGGCAAAGTTATTTAAAAATCTCTATAAATAAATGAGACCACAAGAGGCGGGTTTTAGCAACTATAATCTTGGTGTATGACCCAATTCTAGAAAATCAAGGGAGAATTTCTCGCAATACAAAAGATTCAGAATATTGTTTCACCATCTAGAAATGCGTAAACAAGAAATTCTTGACCATTTTGTCTATTCAGTTTATTGGCGTGCGTTATGCGCATATTTCGGAAATCTATATTTCTAGTTAAGGGATTTATAAAATGGCCCCTTATTCATTCTTGAGGAAGGCGGTATATTTTTTTTCTCAGTGAAACAACTCCCCTATCTCGTTAAGAGTGCATTTCGACCTTGCATTGTTATGTGATTCCGAATCAACTTCATGCCAGTAACCTATTTGTCATATGGTAGGGAATCACTTGTATACATTTTTCATATCAGAAATATTTCTTCTTATAATTATAGACGAACGATAATTATTATAATGCATTTTCATTTAGGATTCTTGCAGCAGAATATCTGAATTTTCTCAGATATTTAACATGTTTGTTATAGAGTAACACAGTAAAATTTCATATGATATAATTTATAATTTATTCACTCACATTATAACGTAAATAAATTTATATTATTGGTAATGAATGTTTTTGACATTTTAAATAAAAAGTATGCTATATAGAATCTTCGTGATAGTTGCATCGGAAGCAAAATTATTCAAACGCTAGAAATAATTCATATTTAAAAGATATGCACTATAGATATAATAATAAGACATAGATTGATCAGCGAGAGGGAAAAAGTGGGGCCTTTTTTGGGGGGGAAAAGTCACTCTAATGGCTGCCTTTTCCCGAGTAAATCACGCACAGGAATACATACGGATAATTTAGTAAATAAAATTTATGAATAATTTATTTACTAAAGGTGAATGAAAAACTCCAGGTACAGTTTCAAATTCATTTTTCTTTTTATTCTTTTTTTTTAATACTCTGCAATGGCTGATTTTAGAACTTTTTTTCGGCATCAAAATATTTTGCTCGATAACATGGGGATGATAGATCTATATATATTACTATATCTATGATGTGCATCTAATACTGTTTTGTTAAGTAAATATTTTTCGAGTCATGATCTTAGTCTTTATGCTGTTTATAGAAAAATAAGATGGTAATAAAAATTAGCGATTAAAAAAATATCTTAAAATATCTTAAAAAAAAAAAAAAAACCTGCAGATAATCTGAAGGTATTTGAAACAATAACAATTTTAAGGGAAAGAAAATATCTGCAATTTTTTTCTCTCCCAAACTGCAGTTATTCTGCAGATTTTATGACTTTTGTTAAAAATACCTTCAGATTGTCGGCATTTTTTTTTGTTTAGCGGGGACATAAATAATTTTAATTAAAATTAGCAATAAAATTAATAAAATGGATACCACTTTTATACTTTGTATTTGAGTATTAAAAAGACGATTATTTTATGTTCACTTTTCATGAAAGTTTTATCAGTTACAGAATATGAAAGATAAAATATTTGCCAATATAATTATACTAATAATATTATAGTTTTAAAAAATTAAAGAACACGCTTTTATAGAAATGTGAACTAAAAAGTACAAAATATCTATCTTAGTATTAAAATGCAGGGTAAGAGAAAATCGTGTGAGTGACACACCATAATATTTACATGCATTTAAATCTTTAATTAAAATAATTTAGAATTAAACAAGAACAATTTTTTTAAAAAATCTCCCCTGACTGGGCTCCAATGTTAGATCATTAAATTCGTAGCGCGGGTTTTTACTTCACAGCCACAGCGTTCACGTTGGGAAAGTTTTTTTTTTTTAGAATATAGATTTTTTGTTTGTTTCCAGAGCGGTTACAAACATACATTGATACATACAAACATACATACAGGTGAAGCTAATAAAAGCGTGTTAAAAACCAGAAATCTAACGCAAACTTCAAATCAAATTACTTTTCTTTTATAATATTTTAAAACATTCTTCTTTGAAATAAGGGAAAAAAAAATTCTCATTTGTTTCTAGATTATAAATTATTTTATGTATTTATATATTTTAAACTGTCTTTTTTTTTTTTAACGTAATGTTTGTGTGTCATGCAAAGCTTCTACGATAAGTATACTGTCATACTTTCAAATTTATTTAAACTTATAATGCAAGAATTATTTCAAATTTGACTTTATTTTCTTTCGAAACAAACTGCATTATTTTCTTAAGACACTTTCTTATAAAACCGTCTGCGAACAAATACTTGACATTTACTGCCACCGTCTCGGCGAAAAGAAAAATTATTTCTAAAATAATATTCTTTTTTCTAATACAATTTATTTTTCATTTTTCTCAAACAAAATAAGCATTGTCATATGAATCTTATAAATTCAGAGCTCTATACATTATGAACGTTGTATTATTTTTAGATTTTGTTTTTTGTTTTTTGTTTTTCAAGAAAAACAAATAATATATTTTCCTACAGTAAAATGGCAAAACTCGAATGCTGCTTGGTGACGCATAAAATGTAAAATCAGTTTTATTTGAAAATGCTGTACAGTTCCATGAAGTGAATATAATATTACTTGATGCGATTAAAAGTTACTTAAAGTGATGCGTGAACAAAATTATAAATCTTCTGTTATGTTAGAATTACAAAATGAATGCAATATTACGAACATATTAATGCATAAAATCTCTGTAGATGAACAGAAGAATTTTAAAAACATACTATAATTGCTTTCGATAGGTTGTTTTTAAGACCGTAATAAACATGTATGATTTCTGTATGAAAGCCGTTCAGTTACTGTTTTCTGTGCGTTTTACAGCCTGCAGCAAAATTATCGAAGGACTAACAATAATTCATATTTAAATGTTATGCACCAAATACTGTTTTGTAAAGTAAATATTTGTCGATTAATGATCTTAGTCTCTATGCTGTTTATAAAAAGTTAAGCTAAAAATAAAAATTAGCGATCAAACTTAAAAAAAAAAAAAAAAAAAAACGAAAATAGGAATGTGTGTTTTAATAATTTTGCAGCCAACTGTATTTATACTATTCATCTTGATTTCTTACAAAAATGTTATTTATCACCATGAAAAATAGGATTTTTCCATATACCACATTCCATACAATGGGGCAGATAAAGGACTGAGCCAATGGCCAGATGGTTTTGTGATTTATGATTTCCTGATACTCAATACCTAAAAACGTAAAAACAAATCATCGAAGATCGAAAAATTTCTCTATTTCCTAAGTTTCCCATACCTATATTATGATGGGGAACTAAACATCAACGTCGATGTCTCAGCAAAAAATCAGATATTTATTTGTGTTATGTCGTTTAAAATTTTAATACAGATTGCTGAAAAATGATGGATGTGTATTTCAGGTTTTACCGTGTATTACTACTCTAGTATTATATTTAGGTGCACCATGTAGTTTGTACATAATCTTCAAAAGATATACAGGGTTGCCAATATTTAAGCGATAACATTCTTTTTTATTGTTAGTGGAAGTGCTTTACAATAATATTTTACCATGTCTAGTAAAGCTGCTCAGGAATTGAAATGAAGTCATCACAGACATATGGTAAATAACGTACGTTTTTAAGCTAAATATTCATAGCTCGTTTTTTGTATATTTACACGTTTTGAGGCTTCCTGATTACAGAAGTCGAGTCTTTAACGTTTGATCTTTATTTATGTATCTTAGAGTAACTTGAAAGCGAATAATTTCAGGGGATCCAAAAGTTAATGTATTTTCAAGTTAATGTAAGATTGTTGCTGGAAAAGTTTGATCAAGACTGATAAGTTTCAAGGAGTGTTGCGTGTGAAAGTTGTCTGAATAATTTTAAGGGAATTTTTAATTTTAATAACAGATTTAAATCATATGTAAATGTAGATGCAGTACTGAAACGGGGGATTGAGGCGTGCGGTAGTTCCCCTCACGCAAAACTGATTATTATATAAACTCTTCTAAAGCCTGATTTCAATTGTTTTAACATAGGTTTGCATAACAGTACTCTTTCTCTTACCTCTTATTCTCCAACCTGTATCTATAGTATCAAATTTCAGGGTAGGAGAAAGTCGTGTGAGTTATACACCAGATTATTTAATTCTAAAAACATATAAATAGCAAAAAAAAAAAAAATCCCTATGCAAAGATTATTAATGCTTTTATATCGGACTTTTTTATATCATACATTTTTTTATTGAAAAGAATAATGAAACGTGTTGTATAATAAGGATGCACCTCCAACAATTTATTCATACACATTTATTCTAATTTTGATTTTTAATGTCTCCACAAAGAAAATTTAATATCTATGTCTTACAAACAATTTTAATACCTTTGTTGGCATCAGTTTTAGGCAGATTTCTATCTCACGTTTTACGAAATGGAGTGCCCGTTGAAAGAAAATTTAATTTTATATTCCTGAGAGTAAATTTTATTGACGGAATACTTTCTCATATTGAAATTTCAAAGCACTGCGAAATAAAGGTCTGCAGACCGAAAACTTATTTTAAATCTTTTAACTAAATGAAAGCGCAAAGGCGAAGTCTGATGGAAAATAATATACATTTAAGGTATATATAGTTAAAGTATTAATTTATATAGTTTAAAACTTGTGTTTAAGCATAATTAATTTGTTTCGTGTTAAATAATGATTCGCATTTTGTATTTCATTTATTTATTTCAGTAAAACAGGTATAAATTGTTTATTTTAAATTTATAAATGGAAGTAATTTTATATGTAAATTAAAATGGAATCATTATTTATATAAAGTGGAAGTAACTTCTTATATATAAAGGCTATGTTGTTGGAAACGTAATTAATGAGTTATTATTCTCTATATGTATGACTGCTTCCCCTACAACTACATCTTCTTTCCAGTACATTTATAGGATATCTTGTGGATGTAATGTGGATAAAAGGGATATTTTTAGGATGAATTGTGGATAAGTGTGTTTGTAGGGTCATTTACTTTATATAACAATCGCGAATCATTTCGTATTTATTTTATGTACCATCAAAGTATGGTTTTATGTAATAAACTCTTCAAACATCAGTAAGTTTGCATTAAAAGACTCTCTATATATTTTTTATTTTTTTATAAAATCGTGATGTATTTAAAAGACTAATTTTTAAAACATTATTTTGATGCCAGCAAAGTTTTTTATTTGCTTTCCAAATTTGGGGAAATTCATCTTTTGTTAAAATAATTTAAAAAAAAAAAAATACCTTAGCTGATTTTGTTTGTTTTGCTGATCACTATGTTTAAACTAATTTTCAATTAATCTAATTACTACTTTTATGTTTTTTTAAAAACTAAAAACAAAATTCTATTGAAATTATACCCCTTCTTCTTCTCCGTCCTCTTTACGACGGGTCCGGGTTGCACTGACAAGGAAACATTCAAAAGGTGTCATCGCCAAAAAGTATTGAAAAAAATATATGTGATTCTACTCTTCATGAAACACCACAAAATGAAAAAAATATCGGCTGAAATGAATTACAGCAACCACAAAAAATTATCAAAATTAAGCATATTTCGCGATTTAGCGCTGTTAGGCTATACATTTGATAGCACTGAGATTGCCGTGTACGAAAAGAAACATGTTTTGCTTTTCCTCCAGTTACTCAAAACCAATCGCCTAGTAGTGTGAAATCGCCAAATATGCTTAATTTTGATAATTTTTTGTGGTCGCTGTAATTAATTTCAGCAGATATTTTTTTCATTTTCTGGTGTTTTATAAAGAGTAGAATCACATATATTTTTTTCAATAATTCTTGAAGATGACATCTTTTGAATGTTTCCTTGTTGAGTAAAAGAAGTAGGACTCTAGATCTTTTTAGAAAAAGGAATTTTTTTTTCTTTTTTTTTTAAATGAATTTATTTTTATGAGTAATATTTTACAGGTCATTTAACAAGAAAATATCAGTGTCATCACCCTGATAGTTCAAAATTAAATATTCAAAACAGCAGAAATAGTTTCTACCATCTTAAACTCTGTAAAAAAAAATGTAGAGGAACGGTAATACAACGTATAAAATACAAGCGATGTTAGTATGGAATATTTGTCCAGTTAGCTTTTATGACTTCGACTATTCCATTTTGTACTGAATCATATAAAAACTGGATATCTGTAAGGCAAAAATTAACTCATAAGCTATTCAAAGATTCTCGAAGCTCAGCAAGGAATTCAAACTGTTTTCTACCAGCATATGATCGATGAACAAACATTTCCCAGGTTTTTTCCACTATGTAAAGATCAGAGTTTTTACCTAGCCATGGTAAAACTATCTCTATTACAAAAAATATATATTTGTTTCATTTCGTTTAGTGCAGTCTATAGATGTTAAACTCTATTTACCTGCAATTTCTCCCGTAGATGTAATATAATTGAATACTTTTGAGTGTCCCTGTGCACGAACCATTTGCTTCATCTCAACGAAAAGCTTAGTGTAGCATCCCTATATGACACACATTTAGAATACCGAGTTTGGAATTTCTGCTAACATTTTTTTTTTTTTTTTTTTTTTTTTTGAGATATACTGATAACAGACACACATACAGACAGACACATAGACAGATCATTCGCTAAAAACATGATTTTGGTATTCAGGAGACCTCAGAACATGTAAATATAACAAAAACTCGCTTTCGAAAATTTGACCCTAAAACAATACTTTTTCTACCGTAAGGGTAAAAGAAAGTAAATATATATATATAGTTAAGAATTTAGCATTAAAACAACATAATATGAAATAGCAGTCTATGATTTTTTTTTTCTTTTTTAAAATAAATTTTCTGATTTTATATTCAAAAGTTTATTTATGGCTTTTAAGTTAAAGTTGTTTATATATCAATTTACATAATTTCAACATCGAAGTTTTAAAAATGTAATTCGAACAAATAAAATAAATCGTTAGGTGAATACAAGATAATCCTAATTTGCTACTTTTAAATAATTTCTTTAAATATTGTATAAATTTCAATAAATGTGAGAAAATTTTACGTAATAAATGTAATCCTACTTTTAAAATTTCTCAAGCTTATTAAAGGGATAGTATTTTCGATATTTTCTGAGGCTTACGTTTGTCTATTCTAAGGATTACGGGAAACGGTAAACTGGAGAAAAGAATTTTATGTGGGATTTTCGTTGATATTTTTCAACAAATTTTCAAGGATTTTAAAATAAAATAAAAATATACAATATATATTTTCTATGCTTAACTATAAATGTAATTTTTATAGATATCTTATTTAATTGTCGATATATATTTTTATAGCTCTTTATTTTACTTTTTTTTTATTTCAAGTCAAAATTTTAATTAAAAGTGGAATTTTTAGAAAAAAAAAAAAATAGTATGATGTGGCCATCACATGATTTTTTTCTATATAATATTACACAAAATTCATTCAATACAAATTATTTATTAAATTAATAAATTATTTTCCATCATAAATGCAGACGATTTTTATCTGACAGAATTATATCCATCACTAAATGCCGAAAGAAAGTAAACTTTTTGCATGTATCAGAAGAAAAATTTTTTTTTTTCGTTAAAAGATTAAAAAAATCGATAACTTTGTTTTAAATTATTACAGATATATAGTTCAACCATTCGTTTTAAAGGTATTGACGAGATCTTTCGAAAGATACCCATATTGAAAATTTACTCCCCCCGGGAGGGGGGTAATTCCACCCAGGGGGGGGGGGGGGGACGCGATGCCCCCACATGCATAATTTTTTTTTCCTAGTTAACGACTACTATTATCAATAATTAATATTAATTTTACAATCACACGATTAAAATAACTCTCATTGTGTACATTTATACGAAATTTTGTCCTATACTGCCATGTTAAAAATTTAGAAAAAAATGCGATCACAGCGCCACCTGTTGAGACATTGTTCCATAAATCTAATCAGCACTAGTTTATGTCAGGATCCAACTAAATACTAAGTTTGGTTAAATTTCGTGCATTGGTTTGTGAGATACAGCGTCCACAATGTTTGTTATACACACACACAGGCACACAGACAGACAGACATTTTCGAAAACTGTTGTTCGAAAATTTACACGAATCCAATACTTTCTCTCTCTCTCTATATATATAGAAGAAAGTAATAATCTGTTATATATAAAATTATTCTTAACCCCATTACCGACTTCAGTAGATAATATAATAAATGTATTCGATGTAAAATTTATACTGAGAATTTTTACAATATTAACAAGAATAAAATATAAAATATATATTTAGTGGAAAATAATAACAATAAACAAGTAACAGAATACATAAAAATATTTTGCAAATAACCGCTACTAATTGCAAAATCTTGACAAAAGCACGGAGGAGATTAGCTTCAAAGCTGCGATTCGTTGATGCAGGACACTTGGATTCTTTTTCCTCTTGATAAAGAGTTGTGCTGTTATTTATTGCAATTTATGTTGCCTGCTCAGAAATGTCTTCTTTAATATTATCATTATCATTTAACAGAAGATTTTTGTACATTTTATTGTAATGTGAGTATGAAGGCGGAGGAAGGGCTATTATGACGATTATTTCTCCAAAGCCAAAAAAAAAAAAAAAAAAAAAAAAAAGGAACAATCAAATTTTATAATTAAGAAATGTAGAACGAGCATATCATTCAGTCAAAAATTCGAAGTGGGGATGAATATCGGTGTTTGAAAATATCTATAATTATTTTCTAATTAGCTATATTAACTTCCGAATTTCTCTATATGTGTATTTTACAGAAAAATTGATACGAGTCCAGTGTTGGGCATAATTGATTAAAAAGTAATTGAATTACAATTAAATTACAATTATAATTATTTTACTGTCAATCGATTGACAAGTAATTGATTACAAATAAATTGAATTATTACAAATAAATTGAATAAGTATTTCAATTTATTTGTAATCAATTACTTGTTAATTGATTGACAGTAAAACAATTATAATTGTATTTTAATTGCAATTCAAGTACTTTTTAATCAATTATGCCCAACACTGATACGAGTCCTGATTAAAGAATTAAATTTTTTTATCCTGGTCACACGAATTCCAAATCGGAAAAATGGTGAAAATTCTTTATTAGGCGCGGTGAATAGACTAAACTGTTAAAGTTTATGCTTTTGCAAGAAAAAACCACCGAAAATTGTTGTGACTAAAAATTGTTCACAAAATTACATGTAATATAATCTGTAAAATAGAGTGTAATAGAGCTCGTGGGGTTAATGAGACATAATAATAAAAAATTAAAAATATTTTAAAGTTACGTAACAATTTTGTTTTTTCTACCCGGAAAAGAAGCATGGCTTTTAAACTTATATCTCATATGTACTTCGCAAAGATAGGCAATATTAGGCGTACCAATACTACATTTACATTTTGTTAATGTACAACATTCCTTTACACTGAAAAAAAAAATATATACCGCCTTCATCTAGAATGAATAAATGGTCATTTTCTAAATCCTTAAACTAGAAATATAGATTTCCGAGCTATGCACATAAGGCACGCCAATAAACTGAATAGATGAAATGGTCGAGAATTTCTAGTCTACACGTTTCTAGATAGTGAAACAATATTCTGAATATTCTGAAACTTTTGTATTACGAGAAATTCTTGCTTAATTTTCTTGAATTGGGTTATAAACCAAGATTATAGCTGCTGAAACCCGCCTCTTGTATTCACATTTATTTGGAGATATTTTCAAATAGGTTTGTTCTCGATAGTATAGGCAAACGCTCAGGAATTCTAATAGAGGTCTCTAGAATTCACTTTCGAAGGGGTCTAGAAATTTTTTTATAAGAAATTTATAAGGATGACATGGAACTATTTTTTCTAGAGCCACAATTTAGATTCTAGATGTCAGTTATAGAATTTTTTCTCAGTGTATTGGCGTGCATTATACTCATAGCTCGGAAATCTATATTTCTAGTTAAGGGATTTAGAAAAGGTCCCCCTATTCGTTCTAGATGAAAGCGGTATATATTTTTTTCTCAGTGTAGTATTTTCATTTTTTTTAAAAAAATAACTCTATTTTATTGACTTCATTTTCATCGGTCCCACGGTTGAAATAGGTATTCCTTTATCTGAAAATACTTCCTCATATAATTACTATTTCACAAGCATAAGTTCATAACTAAAAAACAAAAAAACTCATTATTACCAGAAAATATAAATAAGTAAATAAAATAAATAAAATGTTTAAGGCTCAACTGTGAAAAATTCCTCGACGTTTTTCTTGTAAACTAATATAATTAAAATGATTAATGATCATAAATATTTTGTTGGGAAAATAGCTGCTTTTGTGTGTCATATATATATATATCGGAGAAATCTTATATTTTTCTCTTTCCGAAACCTTTTTAATCAAATGTCATAAAGCAGAAGTTTAGTGAATTTATGACACTAAGAATTCTTTCTTTCAAATAATCAGATAAAAAATATTTAATGACATTTTAAATATATTTTGTGTTAAACTTATTATAAGAAAAGAAACCCAAAGAATGTGAAATATAATGCCTTAAAAATATAAAACTTTTTTCTCAAGATATTTAAGAGTTATTTATATTATTCCAGTTTTTTTTTTTCAAAAGTTATATATATATATATATATATATATATGAAAATTTAAGCAAAAATCAAAGAAGTAAAGTTTAAATTTTTAGCAGTTGGGGCGATTGTCGAAATATTCCATAAATAAAATATTTATTCTAACTCAATGAAAACATGTCAGAAAAAATGCATAATTCTATCTAATTAGTAAGAATGACTTGAAATTATTTTATTGTTCCAAATATGAAATTATTTTATTGTTCACAATAACTATATTATATGTGACTTTCAAATTTTAAGAATAACTAATTTTAACAGCATTGCAGTGTGTTTAAAGGCAATAGATAAAAACATAGTGACAACTCTAAAGTTAAAAAGTTCAGAACAACTGTTTCGAATCTAAGTAATGCTGCAGCCATTCATCAAGAAAAATGTAGCATGAGTGCAGCATGTACCTCGCCGCTTTCATGCTTTATTGCTTCCTTATTATATTCATGCCTAATTAAGACTTGCACTATTATTTCGATCGAAATTTTTTTTTTACGACTTTTCATAATTTACAGTTTTTTTTTGTTTTTTTTTTAAATATTTATATTCATTACTAGGAAACGTAACTTGGATACGTTACTAATCAAATGCGTTTACATTACTACGAAAAATTTTTCACTATTCTTGGAAATGTTTTTACTATTTTTTAATGATTGCCCCACCTATTTTCACAACTCTTAACGGATGAAACAAAGTGCTGCAATACAAGAAATAATTTTTCACTGATTTTCTTTTGGATCGATTTTTACTGGTTATTTCAGATTCGAATGCTAACATACTCCAGTCTGAAAATTTATTTCATTATTATTAAATTATTTCCCGTAAAAACAGGCAAAGTAAATGAAAAAACTTTTAGGCATTGAAATTTATATTTCTACTTAAGATCGTAAAAGAATTATTGAAAATTTTCAAGAAATGTGCTTTTTTTTTTTTTAATTGCATAGTTTTATTATCATTCGAGGTTAATCGGAATTAATTTATACTTGTGTTAGAAAATAGTTTAATTGAAAAACTTTCTTTTTGATGATTTAAATTGTTATAAGTAAATGTTTATTTTCTAAAAAAAAAATGCATAAAATATCCAACAAGACGTAGTTTCTGGATATTCTATCATTACAAACAAATGAGCAGTTACTTAATTAGATTCTAACAAAATCGAAAATAAAACAAAAATCTTGCGTACAAAAAATATTTAAAGTTATAAATTTCTCCATACACTATAAAATTAATACAAACACAATCGGTTTCGGAAGGACAAGGCAAAAAACACGTGCAAAAGACTTGTACTACCTTTTTGGAGGTAAACGCAAGACACTGCATTTGCCTACAAGATAGTGTCAAGTGTTTTTTGCATCTTAAGAAGAAAGGCCACATTATTTCGAAACTGACAATATTTACATTAATTTTAGGGTGTGTGAAGGATTTTTTAAATTTAAAAACTGGAATTTTGTTGGTTGGATCATAAATATAAAATATGCATTTTATTTTAAAAAACTGATGAGGATTGAAAAAAGGATATTCAAATGATATACATACTTGTAGATTACATTGCTCGGCATGAAAATTGCCCCCCAACACAATTTTTGCAAATTCTTATGTAAAATGACCTCCTGAATCCTAATATGACGGCCATTTTGCCCTTTAACCCACCGTTTTTTGGGGACGGCCCCCTGTTTTTACCACTTTTCGGTTAATTTTATGGCTATAAATTTGATTTATAGTAGAGGAAAGAAATATTTTAACTGTTAAATATCTTTTGAGGTCCTAAAGAGGTGAAATATACTATAACATGAACATTTGCAGCAAGGGGAAGATTTAAGGGGATTTACCACTGAAATTATAAGTTACATTTATTATTTTTTATTAATCAGTTATTATTATCACTTATTATACATTATATATGTGTATATATATATATATATTAAGAATTAAAATAATTCTTTTCCATTCTCCAAATTAAATTCATGGCCATAAAATTACCGAAGAGTGATAAAAATTGGGAGAATTAGTGACGTCCCGTGAAAACGGTGGGTGATGGGGGAAAATGGGGGTCGTATTCGGATTTAGGCGGTCATTTTTCATAAGAATCAGCAGGAATGGTATCAGGACTCGAATTTTTTCTAATTTGTTTTTCTTTTGAAGCATCTATCAAGTTTATTTGACACAAATTATGATTCGAAAATTTATAAGTCAAATCTGTAAGATCAGCAGTTGTCTAATACTACAATTTAAAAGTAATATAGTTCTTGATTTCTTTGTAATTATGAAGTTTTAAATGCAATCTCTCAACACTCAGAAATCAAATGTGACATACTGTGTATCATATTAGCCATTTTAGCAACACATTGTATTTTTTACTGAATTAAATTTGCTTTTAACCAGTCAATTAAATAAAATTTGGTATTAAATAATAGCATTTATAAAAAAAATCCATATCATTCTTTATGTCCTGCTTACTACAACAATCCATAGTCATGTATTTTGACAAATTGAAAATTTTTTGGTAGTCAATCGAAAATTTCTTTGTAGTCAGTAACAATATTGACATTTATTATTATTATTATTATTATTATTATTATTTTACATCATTGACTATATTTGAATTTTCCTGTGGAATATGACGTCATGAGATTAAAAGAACAGCGATTTCAAAAATTTTAAAAATAGCAAATATATCACCTTTATTAACCCTACGTTTTTAATTAATAAATTCGTTAATTAAAATGATAGAGAAATGTCAACCTTGGAGTATTCGGCCCCCACTGATATCTCTCATGACGCTTAGAACACTGCCCTCTGCGAGGAGATGCGGTCTCAGATAAAAAGTTTGATGCCGACAGTAACTTTATATATATATATATATACATACAGAAAACAAATTTGTTTGCACGTTCATTCCTGGTGATAAATAAAAATTGGTAATGACGCAATAACAACCGATTAAAAGAAATAGTGCGGCCTGATGTACCAATAATTACTTATTATGTTCTGGAAAAAAAAAAAAAATCATTAACGAAAAAATTATTTTTTTTCTTCACTTTTATACAGTTTTCTACTACTTTTAAGGAAAATAACTTTATTATTATAGTCAGTTAAAAAATACTATACATGTTTAAGAATAGAAATTTAATTATTTATTATAAGACAGTAAACGCTTTTTATAATATTATATGGTCTAAAATTTGACGAAATATTATTGGAATTCAAACATGTGCAGATTTTTTTCGTGTGCATCTTTAGAAAAATGTAATTTTACATGTTTTATTTATTTATTTTTTTTTAATTAGAAGTTTAAAGTATATAACGATGTCGATATTGATTTTCTGAATCTCTTAAGATAAAAAAAAAAAAAATAAAATAAAAAATAAAAAAAGAGAGAGAGAGAGAAAAGTGTTATGTTTAACTTTCATTTTGTGGTGGAAGTTATTTCATAATTAGTTTTGCTTATGTTTTTTTTCCTTAATTATCAAAGTGCGAAGAAAATTCTTTCTGTGGATCCCTTTGTTTAAGAAGATTGTTTTCTTAAAATAAATAAATAAATAAATAAATAAAAAATAAAAAAATAATAAAAAATAAACCTTCCTACTACGATCAATGAGAAGTTCTTCGACATTTAATTACTTGGGGAAAAAAAAAATTCTGTGTATTATGAAATTTTTGAACTCGTAAACTATTTTTGGAAGTGTATTAAAAGTAATAAAATTTATGACGAACATAAAAATGACCCGTTAAGTCTTTTTTAATATGTAATTTCTGCAAGGACGATGATTTTATTTTTAATTTCATTTATGACTGCAATGCAAAAATGAATTTTTGATTTACGTTTGTATATTAAAAATTCTTAGAAATACTCAAAACTTCCCAACATTCATCAACGCATTTATGAGTTAATTAATGGAAATACATAACTTTTTTGAAGAAAAATGAAAATATTTTTTTTAATACACCCCCCTCCCAATAAAAAAAATTAATTATACTATGATTAACATTAAAATTATATATCTATAAGCTCTGTAAAATGAAAATAAGCTAAACAATTTTATTTGACGTAGAAATATTGTAAAAAAGTATCGAAATATCTTTTTTTGACAAAAACATTGAAAAAAAAATTCCAATTTCTACATATATAATATAAGATTTTTTTATTTATTTATTTGTGTGTGTGTGTGCATGACTGTCGCTTTGAATGTAAACAGCTAAACGCAGAACTACGGAATTTTGCATGGAGATTTACGAAATTTTACGGGAAAAAAAAAAAAAAAAAAAAAAAAAAAAACTTAACAATTTAGGAATGATAATGTAAAAATTTTGAATTAAATTATGCGTTTCAAAAATAAAATTATCACGGGATTAAGTAACGTTGTGCGTCTCTATTTCAGTTTTACCTCACAAATAAAGTTACAACAGTCCATTTTTAGAAATTGTCTCTCACACTTAAGCAAGGTACAAACAATTATACTTCAGTGTTAGAATATTTGCCACATCCGTCAGATTTAAGGGTAATAAAAAAAACTAACGGTTACTCTTTTAAACTGATCACCCTGTGTATTAATTGAAAGCCAGTTCTACATAAAAGCACTACTGTCAAAGTATTGTTGTACATAAAAGTACTATGGCATGCTATCGAAATTTGAGCACTGTGAAATATCATTGTGTGCATGTTTAAAAGCATGCTATAGTTCTTAAAATAGACTGTTCTGAAAAAAAGAACATTTCAAGTAGAAAACTATTAGAAAAGAACTCAACATTCATAACTAAACTGAATCTTAGTTACAGTCGGTAACAAAAGTCTCCGAACATTAGCAAAAATTCCTACATGAAAAAAGTACACTTAATAGAGTTTTGTTAAATAAATCCTTGTCGAATTTTGTTTTTAGACTGACTAAGAACAGGATTCGACAAGGATTTATTTAACAGAACTGTATTAAGTGTACTTTTTTTATATAGGAATTTTTGCTAGTGTTCGGAGACTTTTGTTACCGACTGTACTATAAGTTGCCTTTGGTTAAATATAATGAAATACGTTACGAAAATTACGAATGAAATATGTTATCCATGTGGAGATACATACATTTAGCGCACATCCCCATTTATTATTCACAGTGACTTTTTGAATTTATTGTGTATAGATGTCAAGTTGCTTAACTCATGGGGCTGTGGTAATCAATTTAACATGTCGGGTATTATATGCCATGCACAATCTATTTATATTATTACTAACAGACCCGGCCACGCGTTGCTGTGACTAAGTTATACGTTGAATTATACGGCTGTAAACTATTTAGTACAGTCAAATTATTATTTACGAACAAAGACGAAAACGTTGTAGCCGATGTAAAAACCCACAGGGTTGAGATTTGAAACGTAGGTCAAAATTTGGAAGCGATTGATAAAAATTTTCGTAGTGTTGATATTAAGCACAAATTAATTTTATTGTAGGGTCCTATAAATTTTAATGGAGAAGTGATATATATTATTTCTAATGCTACTTTGGATAAAATTGCTAAAATGACTAATATATAAATTAAATTCTATTAAAATTCTATTAAAATAAAAGTATAAAAGAAACAGACGATTTTAAAACCAATTTTTATGGAGGAGTGAAATATAATATATGCTATAATGGATAATTTTACTATAAAATGACCTCATCATTTTAAATATTTTAAAGAGGGCAACAGCTGTAGTTATAAAAAGGAAAACAATAAGGCTAAACCAGAAAAATAAGTAAATTTGATAAATATTTTAAAACTTTAAAATTGGAAATCTTATGAAATATTGGACATTTAAAGTAAATACATGTATCATTTTACATAGAAAAAGATTTTGGAAAAGTTTAGTGTATTTTAACGAAGTGATGAGAAGTTTTTGAGTATGTTAAAATTTTACTAGTAAATTCAAGTTAATAAAAATGGGAAACATTGAGGATTAAGATAAGAATAATTATAAGATAAAAAAAAAAAAAAAAAAAAAAAAAAAAAAAAAAACTTTTTATATACCATGTTTTTAAATTTTAATATACTAATAATATACTAATTAAAAGGAAAATGATAAATATTCTATCATAGTTTGAAGTCAAATTTGTTTTCAAATGTCTAAATAAAATATCTGATGTAAGATACTAATATTTTGCAGCGGAATAGATTTCATTTCTGTCATCCTTGGCGAAAAAAAAAAGAATATCGCCAAATTATCTGGCGAAAATATTTAATTCCTTTCAAAAATCATGGTTATTTTAACAACTTATATTAAAAGAATAATGAATAATATGAAACAATATTTCGTACAATACATATTACATGTCATACATACGTACAATGAATAATACATATTACATTTCGTACAATGCATACATCTGGCATGTATATTTTCGCGTTACGCTTTTGATCGCCAAATAATAATAATAATAATAATAAAAGCCAAGGGCGACAGAGTTTTGAAATTTAAAATTAAAATTTTGTCAATTTGTCAGCAAAATAATTCAATCTAACACCCGCGATAACTAATACATATCTATACCCAAATATAAGGATTAAAATCGGGAAATAAATTTCCTCGATTTTTAATAATTTCTTACAAAAAATCCAGTGGGCAATTAACATAGGAAATCTTTTTCTTGGCTGCACAGACGGTCAGTGAGTCACACTTCGCTTGCGTATAGAACTCATAGATATAGTATAGCATATATAGAATAGAGTGATCATTGGGGAGAAAAAAGTTGTTCCTTTTCATTTGGGAAAAGACGACGTTTTTACCAAAATATGGCCGTCTTTCCCCGAGTGAATACACACGGGAATACATACTAATATTTTAGCAATTAAAATTTATGAATAATTTATTTGCTAAAGGGGAATGGAAGACTCCAGATACAGTTTCAAATTCATATTTCTTTCTTTCTTTTCTTTTTTTTTTTTTCAATACCACTTAATGGCTGTTTCCAAAGCTTTTATTTATTTATTTATTTTTTCGGCATCAAAAATCTTTGTACGATAACATGGGGATGAGAGATCTATATATATTACTATATCTATGATAGAACTACATTAGCATTTTATCAATGTGTATAAAATCTTTAAATTGATTATGACGTCAATTTTCGTGAGATGCATAATTTAACTTTTTATAATTTTTTAACGTTCACGTTTGATTAAATGTATTTATTTTTATGTCGAAAGAAAATGAACTCGTATTTTTTTTTTTTTTTTTTTTTTTTTTTTTTGGCAACAATTAAATTAATGGAACTCACAGATATTTTGGAGCAACTTTAATAAAGGTCTATAATTAACAAATAATTGCAATAAAACAATATTGTGACAATAAATTGTGATAAAAACTATCCTATCTCTCAAGTTGGACCAAACTGCACACAGTGTGCAAAATTTCATCAAAATCGGTTCCTTAGTTTAGGAGTTTACCCCGGACAAACATCGTGACACGTAATTTATATATATATAATATAATATATACAGATAATAAAAATTATTTCTGAAATAAACTGTACAAATTATGCAGAATGCTCTTATTTAATAATTGGATTTTTTAGAAATGAAAATATTTCCAGTTGGAATGAAAAAATTTCTATTGAAATTCCCATTAAAAAATTTCCGATCGGAATATGTTAAAACGTATGCGTAAATTTTTTTTCTTAGCTTATGTTTTAATTCTCTCTTCCATTTACACGTGAAAATTCCAATTTTGCGCAGTAATATCACTTAAAATGCGCATAATTTCAGTCATATGATTTTTCAAGTTAAGATTCATGGTAAAATTCGCTTGAATATAAGATTAGATATCTCGTAACGGACATTCTACATAAGCTTAGGGCATTCGTGTGAATAACCGGCCCTAAATTATGCACCAGCATAAACTTCGAAAAACTCATGAATGTATCTACGAGTATCTTCATCCTAAATTTGATGGCGGTGACTCTTCTCGTTTATGAATAAGATAGTATACAAATAAATGGACACAAATAAAACACTTCTCTAACATTTATTAAATATTGTTTTTTTTTCTAGGCATTCTCACAAATTAAGTTTTTTGCCGGAATATAAAACACATGTTCGTTCATAGGGAAGGGGGAAAAAACAATATTGTTAATCTTTTCAGTAAAATTTAAGCTATAAAAATGCATAATCGATGCACTTTTTACCTACACGCATATTTTGTATGCAGACCGAGCTAGAATTTGAAATATTGTTATTATTATATATATTTTTTAACTTAACTTACGACAAAATATAGTATGTTATTGTCATTACAAAAATTTCTCTTACTGTTCAACAGCACAATCTACCGGTTAATTTAAACTTATATTTTATCTTAGACATCCCCCCTCCCCCTCCCCCCAAAAAAATGCAGTTTAGGACAATTTTAACCAAAAGATGATGGAATGTATCCATTGAAAATTTGTAAAAGTTGAATGATAGTAGCGACACCTGTCGGTCTATTTGCATCTAAGTTTAGTCAGCATTGATTTTCAAAATATTCATCTTACATATGAAGTTTGGTACATGCATACGCGGGAACAATTGCAGAGTTGAAGCATCACCTGTCAGCTGATATGCAACCACACTGTAAAAAATAACGGCAGATTTTAAAGCAGAAACATCTGTATAAGAGTCTTTCTTTATAGATGTTTCCGTCATAAATTGCCTTATTTTACAGCAGAATATGCTGGCAAAATGGGTGCCAGCACATTTTGCCGTAAAACCTACTGTTTTTTTTTTTTACAGTACACATTGAAACAGCATAGTTTCAATGCAATTGTTTGTACACATTGAAACAGCATAAATCTTGATAATAGTCTACATTTATTGAATTTTGGTTAAATACAAAGACTAGAAGCTGATATATAGCCTTCCAGTAAATGAAAAAAAAAAGCTACATAGCAACACAACGAATTGGGCGATTTGAACCACAAGTTTTGCACTAATTTATGTAAAGGAGTAACTAAATACAAATTTGTATGAAGTTCTGTGCATTAGTTCTAAAACTATAATTCCTACAAAATTTTAGTCACAGACAGACATTTTCTAAAAATGATTAAATCATGTTTCGGAAATATCTAAACATACAAATATACCGGAAGTCGGGTGTTGTAAATTTTTACGAATCAAGTAAATTTCTCTAAGAATATAATAGAAGGATTTTTTTTTTTCAATATTTTGAAGATTCTAAAGCAATGCAATTATACATGCAACAAATGTTACTGTGAAATGCACAAGCTAATGTTTCCTTTGTATACTAAGGTATTTTCTGATGTTCTATAATCATAAGAAAAAGAAGATATATTAGAAAACAAAATTTATTTGAAAGAAAAAATGAATTTATACTAATATTCATTCGATTTCAATAAATAAAATATTGGACAATTTTTATAAAATTATTTATTAAGTAATTTTTTTTTCAATAATAATAAGAGTAATAGTAATGATAATAAAAAACCCGTATTTTTATTTCTTTTATTTTAAATGTAATATCAAAATATAATATTTTTTTAGTGTTTACAATTACAGAGCTAACAAGAATTCTAAAACATGTTTTTTTCATATTCCACATTTTAAATTCAATGTTTAATGCATAGTTTAAGACAAAGTAGTTAAAAGATTTGCAAATTATCTAATTTATTACTATAGAACGGAATTAAACTGCATATTACGGTATGATTTGCGCATTTGCAAAATTAATTATTATTATATAATTACCCAAACTAAGTGGTTTTAAATTAATGAGATTTCTTTATTAAAATTAGAAATGGAATGTTTAATTTAATCTTAGGAATTCTTAGTTTGTTAAGACAAAGTACAAATAACTTTAAAAAGATTTCTACAAATTTATAAGTTAATTTAAGGAATCAAAGTTTGGATCACTAATGAAGCGAAAATTAGATGACAAAAATTAACTGAATAATAACTAAAATTGTTATAGAAATAAAATTATACTTTACTAAAAAAAAGGAAATTTCTTCACGATAAATTTAAATTATTTAGTTTTATTTTTGCGAAAGAAGTTATTTTGGTATTTTATTTGAATTTCAAAATTTTAATGGCAGTATGTAAAGAGTTTTACGTAAAAAAAAAAAAAAAAAAAAAAAACCATTTAATTCACAAACAATTGTTATTTCGCAGAATAGGTTGTATTTGTTTAAATCAATTGACATTATTTAATGCATTTGATATGGAATAAAACAAAAGAATAAATTTTTATAATATTTTGTCTTACGTTTACGCGTTTAATTATTATATAGATACTTTTGAATTAATACTTATTAAGAAAAAAAATTAACTAGTTTATGTTACATGTGCGTATTCATTTACATTAGATCCTGCTTTTTTGGATAATAAACTTAAATAATAAACAAATATTCCATTTTATTTAAAAATTGAATCTGATTTTGTATAGTGGAAATGGAAGTTATTTTTGTATCGTATTGTAACTGGCGATGAGAAATGAATTCGTTTTGGCAATTCTAAGCAAAAGAAATCACTGGCTCGTCGCTGTAAATCATCAACATCAACATCATAACCGGGCATTCATAGCGATAAGATTATTCTGTGCATTTGGTGTGGTGAATATGAGGGGCTGCAACCGTGTCAAAAGAAGAAATCTGAACGCTACAAACCACAAATAATACGTTTAATCACGCTCTTAATCAAGGCATACTTAATATTAAGGTATGCCTTGATTAAATGCCCCTCCCCCTTAAAAAAAAAAAAAAAAAAAAAAAAAAGTATGCCTTGGCATGTTAAGTATGCCAAGGCATACTTAATATTAAGGTATGCCTTGATTATTATGCCCCTTAATCAAGCATATTAAGGGCCCCTTAATCAAGGCCCTTAATATGCTTAGAGACATGACAAGCCATTCTGCTTCACGACAATGCGAAATAACATGTTGTAAATCGAGTGAATTAAACCTTGAAAGGACTTTGATGTGATGTCTTACCGCATCCTCTATATTCACCAGACGTCGCCTCCTTCGATTACCATTTGTTTCTGTCCAGGGAGCATGGCTTTTCTGAAAAACACTTCATATGTTTTAATAATCAAAAACTGGCTGCATGAGTTAATCACCTAAAAATAAAAAAAAAAGTTGAATATGTTTGTTACCTCATCAGTGGGAAAAGTTTACAGCTGCTGAAAGACACTACTACTTTCAGTAAATTAGCTTGTACTATTCTATTATAATAAAAATGCGTTTTCTGTCCAACTAACGTTGAGAGATAATTCAAGTATCAACCCCCCTCCCCCTGAAAAAAAAAAAAAAAAAAAAAAAAAAAGTTGAATATGTTTGTTACCTCATCAGTGGGAAAAGTTTGCTGCTGCTGAAGGACACAACTACTTTCAGTACATTAGCTTGTACTATTCTATTAGAATAAAAATGCGTTTTCTGTCTAACTAACGGGGAGAGTTAATTCAAGTATCACCCCCCTCCCCCTGAAAAAAAAAAAAGAAAAGAAAAAACGTTGAATATGTTTGTTACCTCATCAGTGGGTAAAGTTTGCAGCTTCTAAAGGACACTACTACTCTCAGTAAATTAGCTTGTACTATTCTATTAGAATAAAAATGCGTTTTCTGTCCAACTAACAGGGAGAGTTAATTCAAGTATCAACTCCCTTCCCCCTGACAAAAAAAAAAAAAAAAAAATCACTTCCCTTTTTTTTTTTAATGAATTTTCATACTGAATTGTATACAAGCAAAAATTTTTAGCTGTAAATATAATCATTTATTCTTCAAAACATAATTAGATTTCATGACTTAATTTTCAGAAAATATACCTGCTTTCTCGAAGAAAAGAAAGTAATGGAATGCATTATTCAATTAATATACTTTCTGGCACCTGATAATATTTTCTTTGCCCTTTTAAAGAAAGCGTATTTCTTTTTTAGAAAAATTTTGATAATTTCATATCTTAGGAAATATTGCTCTGCGGTTTAATTTTGTAATAAAGAAAAAGTACTAAAATGAGTTATGCAGACTTAGAATTTCCTTTGAACATATAAAAAGTTTAAGAAAATATATTAAAAGTAATAAAATTCATATGTAATATAAAACTGAAATAAATCATTTTTAATCTGCCTTTGCTAGATTTTTTTTTTTCTTTGTAGAAGTTTGGCAATATTTAAAAATTTTACGATTATGGTTGTAGTGAAAATGAAATTTAAGATTCTATTTATATTATGATTAATGATTTTACGAATATAAGCCAATTATTGAAAAAATATCGCAGTACTTAATATTAATTATATGAAATGAGACACTTTTATCTTTCGGTAAAAATTTGTAATAAAATATACCTTAATTAAAGCAAATTTATTTAACTTTTATATTTTAATTTTTAAATAAAAAAAGATTGTTCTTACTTAATATTTAAAAAATATATTAAATTTTAAAAGTAGTTATAATTTATTCAAACCAATAATGTAATAATTATTAAAGTTAAGATAATTTATTTTATTATGGTGTATAAAGGTAATATCGTTTTTCTTCTATAATATCATAATATTATGTTTTATTTAAAAATGAGTACTACCTTTAATTTCTTTATCTTATTATTATTATTTTTTTTTAACAAGAGTGTATACATTTTTACATTTAATTATAAAAGCTAGTTTTATCGACGCTATTTTTGTTTAACGTTTATATGGTTTTGCTTGGAAATTTTTTAATTTTGTTTTGTAACCGCACATTAAATACATTATGATTGGGGTATAGCAAAGTTTAGAGCTTAAAGAATTTTTTTGTTGCAGAAAACCTTTTATTTTTTTTCCTTTATGAAAAGAAAAAAGGAAACTCTGACGAAGCTTATATTTAGATTTTAAATGCTTATATTTTATATAATTTTCTAAAATTTTTATATTTTGCTTTTCTTCTCCTTGCTATTATTCTTTTTCATAATCTACTTGAGGTGACAAAAATTTTTGTTTCATATTTGTCTGGATTATAGTACACTCATGCAGACTGAAATACATTCTTTTAACGAATTAGAAAATCCACTTGGCAAATAAAAAGTTAAATAATTCAGGAGAGGGAGGGGGAATCCAAGTTCTTGTATGTATTTCAAAGTTTTATTTATTCATTTGTAAAGCAAAATCCAGTAATATGTCGATTATTTAGCAGATAAGTTCAATCAGCAGCAAAGACTAATTAGTAAAGCACAGAAATAAGAACATTAAGTATAATGAAACATTCATTCACAACAAATTCCTTTTGAAGGAAAGCAAAGGGAATTCATGTGATGATTCAAAGATGCATACCATGAAAAGTCGATCCTTTTTTTCTTTTCGAGAATTTTACTAATTTCTCACTTACAGTCGGTAACAAAAGTGTCCGAACACTAGCGAAAATTCCTATGTAAAAAAAATACACTTCATTCGGTTTTGTTAAATAAATCCTTATCAAATCATGTTCTTACACTAACTAAGAACAGGATTCGACAAGGATTTATTTAACAAAATCGTATGAAGTGTACTTTTTTACATAGAAATTTTTGTTAGTGTTCGGACACTTTTGTTACTGACTGGACAGACACCGCACATCACAAACACAAATATAAATAAAATAAATGTAAACAATTAAGTACATATTATTTTAAATGGTCGTAAATCTCCGGTCTACAAAATAAAAGAATTATCGGGAATCTCAAGTCAACCATACACTCTTAGCTGACGCATCACTCAGTCTCTAAAAAACAGTCTCCTTAGAACGAGAGTTCTTTTTAGCGCAGGGCCAGCAGCGGCTTCTAATCAGCTTGGAAGTCATTAAATTCATAAGCAAACTTCGCCAAAGATCATCGTTTATATATACACATTTCACAGTCTTTTATGACTTTATAAAACACCCAGTGTCACACCATGGCGAAAATTAGTTAATAAAAAGTAGATCATAAAAGAAACCTAAATAATCGCCCTCCTTTCCATCTCAAAGCAAGGCAGCCACTGTTACTTTTTTTTTTTTTTTTTTTTTTTTTTTTTTGATAAAAATTTAATATAGCCGAAAAAAAAAAAAAGTTGGTTTTTTTTTCCAGTGTTAAGCAGACAACCTAAACCTGAAAATCGCCTGAATTGGTGATCTGAAAATGATATTATAATTGAAATCTTGTAACTTATTTATGTTGAAGGGTTGGCAAAATATTTATTGACAAGGAGAGTATTTCAAAATATTTTATGAGGTGATAGGGATGTTTTAGAAAGTAAATCGGTTGGAACATTATGAAATCTACTGCTTGAATGCATCATCTTAAGTACGTTGAGAATAAATAAAAAATATTAAAATTAAATGACTGTTTTTTCTTTTCTTTTCTTTCTTTTTCTTTTACTGAGTTGGTGAGCGGAGGAATGATTTAATTACTTTTTGATTACAGGAAATGGGTTAGATTTAATGTAATGAATTAGAATTAAGTGTTAATTATTATTATTATTATTATTATTATTATTTTAACAAAAATGAAAGTTAAATATTAATAAAACAGCATATGTATCAGGCGAGGCTAAAAACATTGCTAAATATGAAAAAAAATTTCAGAGGAATATAACAGAAATAAAATGATAATTCATAAAAAATTGGAAATAGGTGATGAGGTGTATCTTAAATCACTAAGAAAAATAGAAAATTAGGTAAAAGGTTTCCATCATTAAAAAAAGGTCCTTAGGACCTTTTTTTATTGATAGAAAATTCAGGAATGACAATTACTGGATTAGATTAAAGGAAGGAAAAAAAGTTTAAAAATTCATATTTCAAAAATATTTAAAGTACCAGAAGAAAAAATAAATAAATAATTGGCTAAATGAAATAGGAAGGATCGAGGACTAAATATTAGATAGAGTAAGAAAGATTAATAAAATAGTTGTTGTAGTAGTAATAATAATAGTAATAATAAAGCATATTTTTATTCTTTTCCTTCACCTTGAACTTGTTTATCTCCTTGCATCTATTTCAATTCAATGGTCAGACTCCGTACTCAGGGTGAACGTTTACGTCTGAGGCCCAACTCCCGTAAATCGAGATGTAGTCTTAGCCCCAGGAGTGGGGACTGCCGAAGATTCCGCATTCAATGACTGGGCTACGTCTGCTTTTACCTTACCAAAATGAAATAATAATAATAATAATAATAAAACCTTTAGAGCTATAATGTAGTCAAATTTACCCTCCAAGTTTAATTTTTCACAAAGTTTCATATCAATTTTAATATTTACGTGTTTCATTTAAAAAAAATTTTAAATCATCTCGTAAACTTTTTTGGCAACAATTAAAAATTAAAATAAATTATGCATTTTTGTCCAAAAAAGGGCTTCTTTTACTTTTTCGATACTGTTCGTTTTGATACTGATTATTATTAATTTTCCTTTCTTTTCTTTTTCTTTCAAAAAAAAAAAAAAAAAGATTTTGATGAAATTCTGGCAAAAGCAGATTTTAGTACGGAGGATTATAAGATTTTTTTTTTTTCAAATTATAACATCGCTTTCAAATCATTCAATTATATTTTCGATAATTTTTTTTAATTTCGATAAATGTACAACCATCGTGAAACTGGCGACTACGTTTTTTTCGTAGATTGAGACTAATAGTCCTCCGCACTAATAATTGTTATGGCATGAAGATGTCTAACTACTTATATTTAAATTCTGCGTGACACCACTGATTACTTTGGATTAAGTCATCGTTTAATGTATTCGGTTTCAATATTTCTTAACACACTGTTAAAAATAAAATACTCAAAAATGATTAAATGGACATATTCATTTTGTAATGAGTAATTTTTGTTTCGAAAAGGAAAACATGCTTATCTCATTTTTGAAATATCTCATATTTTGAAACTAATATCTGTTCACTTCATAATTGACTATAAATATACGGAATTAAAAAAAAATTCAATAATAGGACTTCTACACATTTAAACAGAAATAGTTCGATCCCAATATTTATTCCCTCAAATCTCTGGAACTGTATTTCAAGGCTGTTTCATGCTGATTTTCTGAAGAATACACCAATTAGGATGTAATGTTGGGATCTTGGAATTCCGGATGGTAGATTCCCTTTGTAGATTCCATTGGTAGATTCCATTTAAAGTAAACAATGGTAGATTCCATTTGTTTAGTATGTTAATATACTAAATAATACGTTCAGGGGATTTTTAAATTTGTGTCCATTTGCTTCGGAGCAATTTTGAGTATGTGACACACTCAAATTTGGCCCAATTTTATTCATTTTTGAGTATTTTTGCTCCTTTATTTCTTTCAGCGTAAAACAACTTTTGGAATTCTTCTTTGATATAGGAAATGTACTCTTTTTAATAAGCTGCTATGTATAAAACATGATATATTTGTATTCCAGTTGCATAAATCCGTTGAGACTTCAACTATCACTAAAAAGGAATAAATTATAATAAAAGTTGTGGTTTACACAAAGGGAATTACAGAAATTTGAAGGTTATTTATTATTATTATTATTATTATTATTTCTAACAGAAAAAACTGTAATTAAAAATTGGATAATTGGTGCCGTTGGCATATAAAATTCCGAGTACATGTGTACAAATCAAGTTTACAGCAACAGAAACTGAACAGAAGTACAATAACAACTCAACTCTGAGTATATTAGACTTATTTATGCAACAGATTTATAATTTTACGAGTACTGCTAACTCCTATGGATTCCTCTGCTGCCATATACTCAAATGAAATAAAAATCCCTCAATTATGATAAACATTTTTTTGGAATTTTGTTATATTTTTTATAAAATTACACCTATGCTTTAAATTGGCCAAGAATTTGGGATATACATCAAAAACATTTTATTGTGAGTTTATTTGCTTCTAAATCTGTTTTTTGACAAACAGAAAGACAAATTCTTGTCAAAATATTTTCCTCTGTTATTTGAAAGTGTTTATATTATAAATTGTTTTCTAGTGAAACGTATATATTTAGGCTGGATAATTATAAAAAATTAACTTATGGATCATCAAATTGGATAATTACTTAAAAAGAATATATATGCATATATATATACGGAAATCATGAAAAACGGCAGTTTTTTGAGTGACGTAAGCGGAGGGACAAACGGGACGCTGCGAACTCATATATACGGCTAGTTTGACATCAAAGAGATTTGTAAAAGCCGACACTTAATATCTCAGCAAATATGCCATATTTTGTTCTCATCTTTTCAAAATAGTCTTTTATCTTCGGTCTTAATCTATCCTGAAAATTTTACATTTCTACATGCAGTATGTTTTGAGATCTGAATCTCAATTTAAAGCCAAAAAGGGAAAATGTGTGGTGTAACGATGTAAGGATGTAATGGAAAATATCTCTAAAACGGCTCGAAGGATTTTCATATAATTAATATATGCTGTTAAAAGGATCTTTCTGAATCTAGTAACGTTTTCGTTTTTTTCAGGAAAACTCTTGTTTTTTATATAAATCGCTTTAAATATGGAACTATATTACTCCGCCAATTACATGTGTTTCTTCGGGTGAAAACGCTGTTATGCGGTTCTTACTTGTAAGGTATGTGGGTTGGTTTGTTGACCGACTTGAATGCAGCCAATGAATTATTTAGAATTTTTTTTAACGCAAAAGTACTTTATAACATGTTTAAAATATTTATTGTATATATACTAAGTCAAATTCACTTAAATATATTTTCTCTTGTGTTATGAAAAAAATATTTTTGATTTCAAAATTTCATATTTAGTCAAAAAAATATTTAGATAATATTTTAAATAAGGAAGTATTTTGTAATTTTAGATATTCCATTTTATCATATTATTGATGAATTTACAATTCTTTTAATTGAAAAAAATTTTAATCATTCATGAACATCGATTTTATAATAACTCAATGATTTGCGATTCCTATTCCTGTATCCTTACGCGCCGGGAATGAAAAAAAAACAGCAAATAGAGTTTTGGCGCCATCTATCGTTTTTATTTAAAACATACTCTTTCGTAAATACATATATATGTATATATATATATATATTTCTTTTTAAAAATTAAAAATCTCTTTTGAAAATACAGTTAGATATTATTCATTTATTTATTTTTCAGACTTTAAAATGACACATATTTTAAATATTAACATAATCAATTTTTCTTTATTATTATTGAAAGCAATAATGACTAGGGGATGAAACACTGTTTATTAGAAAAAACAGTGTTTTAATAAACAGTGTTTAAACAGTGTTTTAATAAAATTCATTTTTCATGAAATTTATTAAAATTCATGAAAAATGTGTCAAATAGCAATTATTAAAAACACGTCAAAATAAATAAATAAAATCTTTACTTTGAAACCCATAATAATTTATTAAAAAAAATTATTCTTTCTTTTCTTTTTTTAATTAATTAATTTGTGCATGAAAAATTCTATTTCATAAATATATTTACAATTACAGTAAACAAAAAATCCGCCTTTAATTTTAAATAACTATTTCTACGTGTTTTTTTTTTTTACGGGAAAAAAAAAAAAAAAAAAAAAAAAAAAAGTTAAATCTGTATGTATATGATTGAATATAAACTACTAGATGGCGCCACTACATTTAATTTATTTTTCTTTAAAAAAAAAAAGAAAGAAAGAAAGAAAGAAAAAACTTTTAATAGCTTCGAAACATGTAGAAATAATTATTTAAAATTAAAGGAGGGTTTTTTGTTTATTGTTGTTGTAAATCTTTATATATATATTTCTTTTGTGCGTGTGTATGTCACTGAACTCCTCCTAAACGGCTGGACTGAGTTTAATGAAATTTTTTGTGTGTCTTCAGGTGGATTCGAGAATGGTTTAGATTTACAAATGAAAGTTGTAACTTAATTCGTTCTTTCTTAATTAATTTTTAACCAACTCTTTCAACAACTTTTCCACCTAGATGGCGTGAGTTGTCGTAAACACGATGTCAGAATTTATTTAATGTTGAAATGAAATTGAATTTTTAACCGCATCTTACGATGTGTTTAAAATATTTTTTCAAAGTTAATATTTTAGAATCGTAAACACGATGTCAGAATTTATTTAATGTTGAAATGAAAAATGAATTTTTAACTGTAAGTGTTTAAAATATTTTTTCAAGGTTAATATTGTTAAAATGTTAAAATTAGTTAAAATGGCATATTCTTTTAAAAAATTCGTCAATATCCGACGGAGTTATTTTATGTTAAAATGAAAAATGAATTTTTAGGCCATTATTATTTGTGCAGATAGAAAATGTACTAAAAGTTTTCCGAAAAATTTCACGATCGCAAATGTTGACGAATATCCAATATATCGTCGAAGAAATCCCGATAATGGCGGACAATCTTATCATCTATGGCGGTCATCTATGTCAACAACATAGATATTGACATTGATAACCGTTGGGTGGTCCCATATTCGCCTCTGCTGAGCAAAACATTCAATGCTCATATTAATAGCAAGAAATTCAAACTTCTTCACACACCATAAATTTTAAATCAGTACAACCGGTTTCGAAAGGACGTAGCCTTTCTTCATCAGGTGCAAACACGGGCAACTGTCTTGGAGGCAAAAGCAAGACTGAAAGCAGGACAAAATCCAGAGGGGGAGGAGAAACACAAACAACCAATAGGAAGCAACATGCAGGACAGGACCAATCAGAGAGGAACACACGTACACACACACCACAAAATGAGGAGGGAGGAAAGTAGTAAACAATTATTTTTTTTTTCAATAATATTAAACTAATAAGTAAATTTAATAAAATTTATCCATTAATTATTATTTTTTTTTATTTAAATTAGAATTATTTTATTATAACTAATATGATGTTATAAACATAATGAAGGAAATTATTTAATTGAATTAAACAAAGGGATAAAATTATCAATGAAAAATCTGATTCCACTTTGCTGTCTACAGCCTGGAAAAATTTGTTTAATTCAATTAAATAATTTCCTTCATTATGTTTATAACATCATATTAGTTATAATAAAAAAAATTCTAATTTAAATAAAAATAATAATAATTAATGGATAAATTTTATTAAATTTACTTATTAGTTTAATATTATTGAAAAAAATGATAATAATTGTTTACTCCTTTCCTCCCTCCTCATTTTGTGGTGTGTGTGTTCATGTGTTCCTCTCTGATTGGTCCTCTCCTGCATGTTGCTTCCTATAGGTTGTTTGTGTTGCTCCACCCCCTCTGGATTTTGTCCTGCTTTCAGTCTTGCTTTTGCCTCCAAGGCAGTTCCACGTGTTTGCACCTGATGAAGAAAGTCTACGTCCTTTCGAAACCGGTTGTGCTGATTTAAAATTTATGGTGTGTGAAGAAGTTTGAATTTCTTGCTATTGTCTGTACGCCAGTTTTTTAAATTTATTTTTGGTCCTCATATTAATGTTCAGTTCTGCAGTTTAGTGAAGAGCATCAAATACATTTGCAAGTATGTGAATAAAGGCAGTGATATGGCTGTATTTCGAGTTGAAAATACCAATGTGAATGCTCCTCCGGAGAATAACAACGATGAAATAACACTTTACCAAATTCGCCGGTACGTCAGCTCCAATGAAGCTGTTTGGCGTATCTATGGTTTCCCAATTCATGAACGGGATCCAGCAGTTCTTCATTTAGCCGTCCATCTTGAAAATGGCCAGCGCGTATATTTCACGAGGGAGACAGCGATTGATCGTGCTATAAATCCACCAAAAACTATACTCACCGAATTTTTTTAATTGTGTAATCGTGCGGATGCTTTTGGTGCTTTTGCACGGACATTACTCTATTCAGAAGTACCACGCTATTTCACATGGCCTCCAACAAAAAAATGGATGCCCCGCAAGCAAGGCACGCCAATTGATACATGTCAAATCAAACACCTTGGGACGAGTATTTACAGTCAATCCAAGGCAGACTGAGTGCTTTTATATTCGACTGTTATAGGTTAGTGTCATCGGCCCATTGTCATTTCAAGATTTACGTAAAGTGAATGGACAACAGTATCCAACGTATAAAGATGCATGCCTTGAACTCGGCTTGCTGGAAGACGACAACCAGTGGGAGTGTATGCTTGCTGAAGTAGGACTGAACTGTACAGCAAAACAAATTCGTCTACTATTCGCTATAGTGTTGACTACATGTTTCCCGGCCCGAGCAGAGACATGGGATAATCACAAAGATTCAATGACTGATGATATATTGCATCAACATCGTTCACGGTGCAATGATCTAACGATAGTATTCAGTGACGCTATGTACAATGAAGCAATGATTGCTATTGAAGAACTTTGCATTATCATTGCCAACTTACCACTCAGTCATTTCGGTATGCATTCAACAAATCGAAATGCATCTGATTTAATAAGCACTGAATTGAATCGTGAACTACAATACAACACTGTAGAAATGGCAGCGATTGTTGCTCGCAATGTCCCACTAATGAATGAAGAACAAAGAACCGTTTACGACCGCATCATGCTCGCAGTTTTGGCAGGACGAGGTGGATTCTTTTTTTTTGGGGTGCACCAGGTGGAACTGGCAAGACATTCCTTATTTCGCTAATTCTCGCCGAAATACGATCAAATAATGGCATCGCATTGGCTGTTGCATCATCTGGCATTGCGGCAACTTTATTGGATGGAGGCAGAACAGCTCATTCATTATTTAAACTGCCACTAAATATTCAAAATAACCCAGACGCAGTGTGCAACATAAAAAAACAATCGTCCATGGCCACAGTGCTGAAATAGTGTAAAATTCTTATCTGGGATGAATGCACTATGGCACACAAACATTCGATTGAGGCATCGAACAGGACATTGAAAGATACAAAACAACGACAAACTATATGGCGGCACTCTGTTACTCTTTTCAGGTGATTTCAGACAAGCACTTCCCGTTATTCCGCGTTCAACATACGCTGATGAGATCAACGCGTGCTTAAAATCATCGTCATTGTGGCGTAATGTTGAAAAAGTACAACTGAAAGTAAATTTGTGCGTTCAAAAGCTTCAAGATCCATCAGCTGAAACATTCTCAAAACAACTGTTAGATATCGGCGATGGAAAAGTTATTCCATATAAACTGGATGCATAAAATTACCGACCGATTTCTGCACAATCATTGATTCTCAAGATGCTCTTATTGACCAGATATTTCCCGATATACACAGACGATACACAAATCATGAGTGGCTGGCAGAAAGAGCAATTTTAGCAGCAAAAAATGTGGACGTGAACGAATTGAATCTCAAGATACAACATTTGTTACCAGGAGACTTGGTGTCATACAAATCTAATGATACAGTTTGCGATGCCACCGAAGCTGTAAATTATCCAACAGAGTTTTTAAACTCATTGGATTTACCAGGCATGCCACCGCATATTTTACAACTGAAGGTTGGATCTCCGGTTATTTTGCTTCGTAATTTGAACCCACAACGGTTGTGCAACGGCACGCGATTAGTCATAAAAAAATTAATGAAAAATGTTATCGAAGCCATCATTTTAAATGACAAATTCCAAGGTGAAAATATATTACTACTGCGAATCCCTATTATACCCACAGATGTGCCAATTCAATTTAAACGCCCTCAATTTCCAATTAGATTGGCATTTGCAATGACTATCAATAAGTCTCAGGGCCAAACGATGTCTGTCTGTGGCTTAGATTTGAGCACATCATGTTTTTCACACGGACAATTATACGTGGCTCTCGAGTGGGCAAACCATCCAGTTTGTTTGTATTGGCGAAAGATGGGATAACAAAAAATATTGTACACTCTGTTGCATTAAGGGATTGATATTGTTTTTTAGTAATATTGTTATAAGTAGCGATATGTATATAATTTTAAAGAATCAATTTTAATAAATTAAAAAAATAAATGATTGGTGTTTTGTTATTTTTATATTCTTTCACCGTTCACAGCGCTCCATACATCTTCCACTTATATACCACATCCTTACACACTTACAATAAGTTAGTTATTTTTTTCTAGCAAAATATTCTCTAGAAATAATTTATATGACAAAACAACGTTTGTCGGGTCAGCTAGTATATTTATAAAATAGTATTTTTACGCAGAAATTTCATTTTTTTTTTAAAGCTTAACTTATATTTTCCGTGAAATTTTTCTCCAGGTGATTTTATCTTATTTTTAAAATTATAGAAATGTAAAGCTTAATTTATATTTTGTCTATTTTTTCCCCCAAACGTTTTATATGAAAATATATAGGAAGTAATTTTTACCTGCACTTTTGATGAAAATTTAAATTGTGAATATTGGAGCAGTATACTTAGCCTCAAAAGGGGAAAGAAAATATATAAAATTCTATTTTTAACATTTACTTGATTTTTTTTTTTTTTTAATTGTATAATTTGTAATTCTCTAAAAAGAAATTTGCAAAATGTAAATTACGTAATTCTAACTTAAATTTGAAAATTTTCACTTATTTTTCTTTCTTTCTTTCTTTCTTTCTTTCTTTTTTTTTTTTTTTAAGAGTTTGAGAATCCCAGTCAATAAATTTTTCTAGTGCGAAGCTTCTCCATTTTGTTTCCAAGTGGCAGGCTACTTGAAAATTTGTCAGTATGATAACGTTTGAAATACTGAATTAATTCACACTAAATTTGTAGTGTAGATTTATCTCAGAAATGTGTTTGATATGTTTATTTGCCAACTTAATCCACCATCTAGTTTCCCTGTGCCAGCACACTGAAAATTTCAAATTTACATTAGAAAGGTTTTATGAACATGATTTGCTTAAAACTCCATATATACATAGCCTTCATTTATAAATCCACTAAGTCCATTAATAAAATGTAGCTGCCATTTTGAAAAAAAAATGGTGACAACTTCATAAGAAAAATTAAATTAGTTTACCCTTCCTAGGAGTCAGAAGGACTTGTTTTAATTTTTTGATTAAAAACCACTAAAAAGTAATGATATCAGTACAAAAAACCCTTAGCGGCTTAAAAGTTTGTGACGCCGCTACTTTATGGCTATAAGAATTTGAAATATGAGTCTTAAAAATAATGATATTAAATTTTAAGTGACGCTTTGCAATTAGTTAAAATATACATAGATTTTCTTATTTGATCATTCACTTTTATCCTTTATTTATATTTATAATGCAAACGTAATATTTTAACTTAAAGATCAGACATATAAAATACACTCACTGATGCTTTTTCATTTGCATTTCAAATTCAAAATAACAGTTTTAAAAGGAATGATATAAAAATTCCAGTGGCGCCTCGGTGTTATTTTATAAGATTTGTTTTTAGATTCCATTAAAATTACTTTTGTTTTGTCTAATAAAGTATATTTACACATTTAAACAGTGCTTTTAATTTTCAAATATACTGTCAAATAATTATACTTTCACTGAGTTAGCATTATAAAGTAAAATTATTTATTTCAATAAATTGATTTATCTTTTGCGTCACGCTATCCAAAACTGCAGTAAAATTTGTGTAAATGTTTTCTTTACGTCACACTACCTCTTTGAGCAAATTTTCACTTAGTTGGACACTATGATACTATGTTTTGGATAGCATGATGCAAAAGATAAATCAATTTATTGAAATAAATAATTTTACTTTATAATGCTAACTCAGTGAAAGTATAATTATTTGACAGTATATTTGAAAATTAAAAGCACTGTTTAAATGTGTAAATATACTTTATTAGACAAAACAAAAGTAATTTTAATGGAATCTAAAAACAAATCTTTTAAAATAACACCGAGGCGCCACTGGAATTTTTATATCATTCCTTTTAAAACTGTTATTTTGAATTTGAAATGCAAATGAAAAAGCATCAGTGAGTGTATTTTATATATCTGTCTGATCTTCAAGTTAAAATATTACGTTTGCATTATAAATATAAATAAAGGATAAAAGTGAATGATCAAATAAGAAAATTTATGTATATTTTAACTAATTGCAAAGCGTCACTTAAAATTTAATATCATTATTTTTAAGACTCATATTTCAAATTCTTATAGCCACAAAGTAGCGGCGTCACAAACTTTTAAGCCGCTAAGTGTTTTTTGTACTGATCACTTATACATGTAAATTTATTATTCCTTCAAACTATCAAAATTCATTTTTTACTTCTGAAAACAAAGTAAACCAAGTCCATAAAAATGAAAAAGAACAGTAAACCGTCTTACAAAGGACAAAATGGATTGCCCAAATTAGGGAATATTCTTCATAGAAAGAAAACCTAAATGTCAGAGTTCAAGCAATTAAAGTAACGCATATTATTTTTCAGAAGAATTACTTTGACTAACAAATATTGATTTTAGCATTTTGCATTACGATATTCTGTATGATGTCAGAATATTATTAATAACGATAATAAATCTTGAAATGAAAATTTGATTAAATCTGTAAACAAATTACATTTTTTGATATAAGCAATTTTTTCATCTTTTTATCAAATTGATTGATTCGAGTAGGAAATTATATATATATATATATACATTGTTTTTCAAAATTGAGATCATTTTAAATAAAATCATGGTCTTTACATATTTCAAAATTAACCTTATAAAACCATTCGAATGGAGTCATATATTAAATTTCTCATATTTAATCAATATATTTATATTGTTAAGATTCAAGGATTTCAGAAAATTTTCATATCTGTACTGACATTAACACTGTGTATATGTAGGTAAGTCAACTTGCCACCATTGTTTTGCATAGAAAGCCTGAGGATGACTTCGATATATTAAACTTTTTACACTAATATGTTTGAATAAGATATGACCGTGTATGTTTTTAAGGGCAAAATAGATTAAATATGACAAAAAATTAAAAACAAATTATTAGTTTACTACATTCTGTAGACTTTTCTGTTTATCGTCGTATAAATAGAAGTATTTTATGCTAACTAGAAATGACAGAAAGTAACTTTTGAAACTGTGCGCGGCAGTTCTTTACTTCTTTATTTATTTATGTATTTTTTCTCTCCCCTATAATACGTTTTTTGAGACTGGAGACAAGTTTTTGCTTAAATTAAGACACCAGTTTGGTTGTTTCATTTTTCTAATTGTATAAGACACATGTAGAATAGATTACTGTATTGGCAGTTTTTTAAAATTATTGAAATTAAAATTTTCAAATTTGAAAAAGAAAAAAAGAGGAAAAATGAAATGGGATCACATTGTGAGATTTATAATAAGAAAAAAATTCCTAAGTCACATCTCAAAGTAACCAATTATAAAAAAAAAATAGTAAAATTAGTCGATTTTGTTACAAGAAAACAAATCCCTGTTTTGCGTTATAGACATAGCGAGTCTTCAAATGTTAATTTGCCAGCATATTTAAAAATTTGTGTTTAGAACAAAAGGAACTAACCGTTACTCTTTAGCAACTAGTATTGAAGTTATTCTCTGAATTCATCAAATTCATCAAGTTGTTTGGTAGAAACAAGAATCAAAATTAACTTTTAGAAACTGGACCCGTAAGAATCGCCAAAGATGGGATCGCCAATTCCCTTTTAAACGCATTTTCTTTTCTTTTCTTTCTCCTTTTATGTATTTATTTATTATTTTTTTTCTTTAAGTTTTCAGTTCCTCCGACTTGTGCATAACCCATGAGAAATACCCATGAGACTGAAAAAACTCACAATGTCAAGTGAGTTTGAAAAAAAAAAAAAAAAAAAAAGGCTCACACCGGAAGTAATAAAGGGACAAAATTGACTAGAAAAAGACATTGAACAGCGGGAACGGGCGGGCTGGGGCGTTAAATATATCGTCCATGATTAATACGTCTCGCCTAGTATGTGTCTCGGCGGTGGGCGGGAACCACCGCACTTTAGAAAAAGAGGGGGAAAAAGCTAAAAAACCCATAGAAACAGCATGGGAAGAAAACCAAAAAAAAAAAAAAAAAACTCACAATGTCAAGTGTCTTAAAAAATAAATTATAAAATTGTTTCCAGAAAGTTTGAACGAACTTCTGTATTTTGAAAGGCATGCGCAAGTTTATTTGGTTTTCTGACATATGCATGCAAACGTTGTGACACATCCTTTCACTATCTATATAATATTTCTCTAACGTGGATCAGTTTCAATTATTTTTTTGTCGAAACGATACGATAGTGGTGTAATTAATAAAATACGCGATGAGAAAAAATAATATTTATACATGGACAATATTTAAGCACGCAGGCTCAGCTCAATGAACTAATAAGAAAAGAGGACGACATTTGTCTAATGAAATTATTTTTCGGAAAACTGTATTTTACCATGTTTTTATTAACTTCTATTCTTGTTTGTTTTTACCATGCTTTTATTAACTCCTATTCATGTTTGTTTGCCTGGTACAAATCTTGCAATCGAATTTTAACTAACTTCCTTACTAGCTAGACATTTGAAAATTTCGCAGTAGCTCAGAACCTGATGACAGCACAATACTTCGAAGTCCGATTTTTGAATTTTTGATTAGTTTTTTTTTTTTTTTTATAATTTATTAAAATAGGAAAATAATAACATCCTAATAGCGTTAAAATAGCCATTAAAATATTAGCTATAATTTAATTGTTGCTAAAAAAAATTTACGAGTTCATTTTCTTTCGACATAAAAATAAATACATTTAATTAAACGTGAACGTTAAAAAATTATAAAAAGATAAATTATGCATCTCGCAAAAATTGACGTCATTATCACTTCAGAAATTTTATGCACATTGATAAGACCTCTACTATTCATCAGAAAATTTAAAACATGGTACAAAAAAAGTTTTTTTAATCTTATAATTATATATGCTATTAGGAGGTCATTATATGTTTGTTTGTTTGTCCGGTACAAATCTTGCAATCGAATTTTAACTAACTTCCCTACTAGCTAGACATTTGAAACTTTCACAGTGGCTCAGAACCCGGTGACAACACAATACTTCGAAGTCCGATTTTCAAATTTTCGATTAGTTTTCCTATAATTAATTAAAATATGAAAATAATAACATCCTAATTGCGTTAAAATAGCCATTAAAATATTAGCTATAATTTAATTGTTGTAAAAAAAAAAAAAAAAAAAAAAAAACAGTTGCACTTCGGGAGTGCCGACAGAAGTGAAAACGTGAACAATTACGTGTGTATTTCTTGAATCGTCAGGAAATATTTTATTGTGTAGGAAATACTTTTAAAAGAAGTGTTATTTTATTCATTAATATAAACTACTACTACGAAAATTATATTACAATTTTATTTAATGCGCTAACTACAATAGAGACAGTGTCCGGAGATGAGAGAAGTCGTGTAGAGCCCCACCAGATTGTAAAAATGTGAGAAAAATGGCGGTTTTGGCCTTTCTCACGGTTTTGTGGGGTCTAACTGCAACGTTACCGGCTGCAATCTTTAAGAGACAGTTGCCAGAGATGAGAGAAGTCGTGTAAAGCCGCACCAGATTGTAAAAACGTGAGAAAAATGGCGGTTTTGGACTTTATCACGGTTTTGTGAGGTCTAGCTGGAATAGAGACAGTGGCCGGAGATGAGAGAAGTCGTGTAAAGCCGCACCAAATTTTAAAAACGTGAGAAAAATGGCGGCTTTGTCCTTTATCACGGTTTTGTGAGGTCTAACTGAAACATTTCCGGTTGCAATCTTTAAGAGACAGTGTCCGGAGATGAGTGAAGTCGTGTAGAGCCGCACCAGATTGTAAAAACGTGAGAGAAATTGCGGCTTTGGCCTTTCTCACGGTTTTATGAGGTCTAACTGCAATAGAAACAGTGCCCGAAGATGATAGAAGTCGTGTAGAGCCGCACCAGATTTTAAAACAATATACAGAATATAATTATTAACACTTCACATTAGCAAGTTAATTATATGATACATTATTTGTATCATGCAAGGATGGAAAGCGTTTGCTAACGATGATGCGATTTCAATGATTTTTGTTCACCCAAAAGTTTTCACTTCAAATGGAAAGCGTTAGCTGACGATGACGGCAGTTCAAAGATTTTTGTTCACCCAAAAGTGCTCAACGCGCCTAAAGAAGTTTTCACTTAAAAAAAAAAAAAACGGCTCACACTGGAAATAATAAAGGGACAAAATTGACTAGAAAAAGACATTGAACAGCGGGAACAGGCGGGCTGGGGAGTTAAATATATCGTCCAGGATTAATACGTCTCGCCTAGTATGTGTTATGTGAAACCCATGAGACAATGGGTATTTCTATATAAAAAATTAATATAAAAAAATTATTTAAGGAATATGGCATCATATTTGAAAAGAAAACGAAGTATTTGTTTTCGTTTACTACATTTTAAACGATATTTTTGCAACTTTTTAACTTTCTGGTCTGTATTAATTGGTCTGTTGGAGTAAAAGTATATTTATAATGAAATTGGGAATAAAGGGGCAATTTATTCGCTTCCAGTATAGCCGAGACTTGACAATCAAATTTGACGAAAAGTGGTAGTTTAAAGTTCCGAAGTTTCGAAGCTCTATTGCAAATAGAAGCTAATTTTTAGAACATTTTATTCAATTCTAGCTCGGAATTCATGGAAACCGTGCCAAATTCCAGTCTCGAAATACTATAAATGGCAGTGGATTAACGACCCAGAGTAAGTTACGTTTAGAAAGATATTCTAAGCGATTGTGTTTGGAGACTGGGTTCAACGAAATTGATCTTTGATTGCGAATCACGAAATTCCAGTTGTGCGGTATATTTGACGCGTTTGGCTTTATTCTTGTGGAACGAATGACTGTTTTATCAGACTGTTTATAGAATATTCATTGAACGATGACTCTTGTGTTACAAATGGCAGCTTTATTGCTAGGTTTCGAGAATATTCTTTGAATTGACTGTTATAGGGTTAGAAATTAGAAGATAAAAGCGAGACGTCATTGGTATCTAGTATTTTGTTTTCTAGTTGCCAGAATTCTTTGCCTAGGTCTAATTTTAAAATACTTGAAATTGCTTAAGCAGAGCATCCAACTATCATACTTTTTTTTTTTTTTTAAGATACTTTTGCATAAAGTTAAAAGCATGCTTCAATTTGTATTCCAAAATTACCAGTTTTATCTTAATGACACAATAATCGAGAGCAATTACTGAAATTAGTTTTTTAATAATTGCAATATAAACACGCGGATAGGATCGGACATGTGCTTCTGTTTATCGATAAATGAGCAATAATTAACAAGCGGCTCCGCGATTGTGGAAGTCACTGATTAAAATAAGTAGAGGAATACGGAGGAAAAGTTGAAAGTTACAGTGAAGAGACAGAAAAGAGAGAAACAAGCAAATGTAGAATTTACCACTTGTCCACTAGCGTTTGTAGGATGCGATTTTTCAAAGCTCGGAAAAATAAAAATGGAGTATTTATCTGAAGAAGAGAAATTTTGTGTTACTAGTAAAAATATATACATACCAAATGACGGCTAGTAGTCCAGTCATTATAGTAGGTTCACCTCGGAATTCGAGATACCCTGCTGTAAGTCTGTAAATACTTGTATATTGACACCCTAAAAGTTGTCTCAAAACCTACATATGGTAGGGTGTACGCAACTATTAAATTTCAAGGTCAAAGGTCACAAAAATCGTTTTTTTGCGCTTTTTTTTGTAAATATCTCATTTCCTATGGGTTTTTTGCTATTTGTATTTATTATCAATATTGTAGAATACAAAATTCTCTACAAATTTTGTTGAAAAAAATTTTTCATACGGTGAACCGTTTTCGAGATAGAGGGCGGAGAGCGCGCTGTTACAGCATCACTTCAGGTCAACCGGTGCCTCCGGTCGAAAACGCGCCTTTTGTAGTTGATGAACTTAATGTTTGGAGGTATTTTTAATTACTATTTAAAAAAAGGGTTCGGAGGTACTATGGTTTACAAATTTTAAAGTTTCGGCGATCAAATAACATTCAAAAAGTAATTTTGATTTTTTAAAAATAAAGTAATCTTAATGGCTTCCGAGAAGTAATTTTTAAGTACAATCATTATCAGCAGAAAGGGATGAAAGAAGTAACTTAATTAAACTTTAAAAAAGTTTATTTCTACAATGTATGAAATAAAAGAAACCATAATTAATACCATTACGTTTTTGATAAAATAAACATTAAATTATTGTAATTGTCATTAAATAACATGACATAATCATATAATGATTGTAATAAAAGTAGAAAGGAAGAAATTTAATTAATCACGATAGTTAATATTTACAAAACATTCAATGATCATATATTTTTAGATTTAAATAATTGAACTAATCATGATAGTGAATATATATATATATATAAAAAAAGGGGGGGAACTGTTTTACGTATACTTCGAGAAGTTAAAAGCTAAACGAGTAAATTTTAGGGATTCAGTTAATTTAAATACTAGAAATAAACATACATGTGAACACAAATTATAAGCAATGTTTAAAGCTATTTGGTTTTATCGATTTTCTGCATATCTGATAAAAAAATTATAAGAAATAATTAAAACAATATTTAAATTGACAAAAATTTAGCAATTTTCTATTTAATTAGCAACAATAGACACTTTGACTGCTCGTATAGGTGCCAAAGAAGCTTGTAAGTCAAAGAATTGTTTGGCGAAAAGAACTGCCGCCAAGCATCATTTGCATTTCATTCGGCCGCCCCTTCTTCAAAATTAATTATTCCAAGGTCGTATGCCGGTTATCAGTATTATTGAATAGATATAGATTTAATGCATGAAGAAAATGATAAAATATAATATAATAGTTAATAAAAATTCACAAATATTTATAATCATTGATTTATCGATAGTTCATCAACTATATATGGCGCGTTTTCGACCGGAGGCACCGGTTGACCTGAAGTGATGCTGTAACCGCGCGCTCTCCGCCGTCTATCTCGAAAACGGTTCACCGTATGAAAAAAAATTTTAAACAAAATTTGTAGAGAATTTTGTATTCTACAATATTGATAATAAATACAAATAGCAAAAAACCCATAGGAAATGAGATATTTACAAAAAAAGCGCAAAAAACCGATTTTTGTGACCTTTGACCTTGAAATTTAATAGTTGCGTACACCCTACCATATGTAGGTTTTGAGACAACTTTTAGGGTGTCAATATACAAGTATTTACAGACTTACAGCTGGGTATCTCGAATTCCGAGATTCTTACCTAATTTAAGCTTAAATGACTGGACTATAGGTGAAAGATTAAAATCGTCAAACTGAGATTTTTATGAAAAGTTAGGAGTCAAAATTCCAGTTAGTGTGTAATATTACGGTCGTCAAAATAAGTTTTTTAAGAGCAAAATACGGCTAAAGACCGTTAATTTCGTACCCTTTTGTATTATTGTTTTGTGAATATTCATCAAAAGTACCGTTTTATTGAACTGTTTTGAGAAGTATGACTGACGCAATGATAAAATTTCTCTAGTCTTTTACTGCATAGTTAAAGTAATTTAAAAACGAGACGATAGTCAGATTAGATAAATTCAGAAAAGAGATAAAAGTCCGAGTCGACAGGACTAAAACTGGGGGAGATCAGCTGAGAAAGCAGATGGAAGCTGGATTAGACAAGATGTTGTCCAGACAGAAAGAGTTGTTTAGGCAAGACGTTAGTCGGAGAGAAAAAGATGAGAGACGTAGTAAAGGAGGTGGCAGACAGAAAAGATAAGCTGAGAAAGAAGATAAAATATGGCGTAGACAAAATAAAACTGGGGAAGATCAGCTGAGAAAGCAGATGAAAGCCGGATTAGACAAGATGTTGTCCAGACAGAAGGAGTTGTTTAGGCAAGACGTTAGTCGGAGAGAAAAAGATGAGAGACGTAGTAAAGAAGGTGGTAGACAGAAAAGATAAGCTGAGAAAGAAGATAAAATATGGCGTAGACAAAATTAAACCGAAGAAAATCAGCTGAATGACAAGATGAAAGCCGGAACAGACGTCCTGAAAGAAATACACGAGAGTTAAAATGAAGCAAACTTCGGTTTCTTGAAAATCCTGAAAAGGACTAAAGAGTTTTTCTTCTGGGATCGACTTCCATTGCAGGGAAGTGACGAAGAAAAATAGTGTAGAGAATGTCTTGCATGTTTTGCAAGAAAAAGACCAAAATTTCGAACTAGAGGGTGTAAGCTGCGTTATAATATTGGCGCTACCTTTGAGAGATTTCCACATATTAAGACATTGTCTCAGATTTCAAAAGGAAACCGATACATCTTTGTGATACTATTTCAAAATATAATTTGAAACTATACTCATACCAGATAAAGAAATGTTGACAGTTGCGGATATCATTGTGCAAGATTGGTTATTCCGTTACGAAGTTATCCTATGATTCTTCGTTCAGATAAAGGGACTAATTTCAATTCAACTCTTTTTATTACGAGATGCGTATAAGGAGGAAAAGGTCATTTTGTTAGTTTTCTTCTGACTGTATATTTTCCACTACTTAAAATTTGACTCTGCCGCATTGAAAAGTTTATTCGCTACAGATGAGCAGAATGCTGGAATATATCACACATGATGATTACTGCAAATATTCGTCCTTTAAGTACCGATAAATTTTAGGAAACAGGAAAATGTGTGATGGTGACAATTCTGGGGGAATGAAGGTTGAAGGTTCAGTAAGTCAATTTTAAACCAGAAATCGTTGGGTAATAATAACAAACCACAAACAAACTCCGATTAATTTGAAGTTCTCTGCTTGACTTTCCAAACTAATTTTTGAGGGATATCCATTTCGACAGCACAAGGATGAATAACTGCAGAGCTTTGAAATAACTCGCGTATTCTTTCAATTTTTGACTTTATAATGTTAGTTGTGCGTCGCTCCTCTAATTTTCCATCTACCACGCTTCCATGCGCATCACTCTAAACATTTTAAACAACGCATGTACACATTTTTCAAAGTTACGCGATCATCTTCTTACATCCACTTCAGCACTGTGTAACTATCTCTGGCTGACTTTATTTAATTGATAGAAGAGATGTGAATTGATTCTCTGCTCCATGAAACGTAACAAAACTACCACGTACACAAGGAAGACATTTCAGTTGGTTAGATACTTCTATCGGCTTAATTAACGATGTTATTGCTTAAAAATATCGGGTTAATAAAAGTACTCTATTTGCCAAAATGCAAATAGTTTTTCCATATCGTTGTTCTTTTAATCTTTTGACGTCACAATTACCAGTTAATACAAAACTCATCCATGCTGTTTAAAAAAAATAAAATAAAATAAAATAAAAAAGAAGATTTTGCTATTTGTAACAATGCCATCTGCAAATAAATAAAAAGCGTTATCTTAGATGTTTTCAATGAAAAAATGTTTTAGGTCTGCAGTTTGTCGTCTTCGGGTATCTTTATTTATTACTCTTAGAAAATTAATAATACTGGCAATTTCTTATGTTGTTTATAAAAAAAAAATTACATATTCTTTTTTTTTTTTTTTTTTTTTGAATAATGAAATAATGTTGTGTGAATAATTGACTGAATTTCTTTTCGTCTTTAAAGTGTATTTATCTTTTTTATTTAAAAACATATTTTAAAATACTTCGGATATATTGTGACATTCAAAATATTTTAGAAACAATTTATACGGACATAAATTCCCCACAAAACTCAACATATAGGCATTAGAATAAAAACAGGTACTAGGTTTTATTTATTTATTTATTTATTTATTTTTAAACAAGCAATTATACCAAAAAATTCATCGCCAGATAATGACAAAAATTTAAAATTGCCAAGGGGATGGTAAGCTAAAGCTGTAACGATAAAAGGGTTAGATATTACGAATTTTTTTCTATTCTGAAAAAAAAAAAAAAATAAATAAATAAATAAACTGATTTTTAGTACTATTTCCTTTTTAAAATGTGGTAATTAAATTTGACATTGAATATGGGGATTTCTATGACATTTTTCTGCCTTTGTCTCGTGTTATGCACTATTAATAATACTATTCAATGAAAGGCAAAGCAGCGAATAAGCTGGTAGATTCCTGCTAACGTTAAAAAGCGAAGCGAGTCGGTGGTTGATGAGCGAGGTGATGAGAGGGTAGACTTTCTGAGCTAAAAGAAAATTCGTATGAATATGTCACCGCATAGCATCTTCCGATTTAAACAAATTTAATTACATCACGAAAAATCGAAGGAAATTTTGGGCGAATTGGGAAGGCGAGATCTTCCTCGGCGGTTGGTGAGATGAGCGAGCAGAGGGCAGAGCCCCCTAGTAAATGAAAGGAAAAATTATGAGTGTACTTTAGTTACTTAAAAAAAAAAAATCTATAAAAGAATCAATTACAAATATTATAATTTTCAACTATTTTAACACATATTTGCTAATTACTATTTAAAAATAAAGTGTTAATTTAATATAAAAGTTAGTAAATATCAGAATCAAAATATAAAAAAGTTAACTTAAATGTGTTCATTTGCTGCGAAATAAAAAAAATAATAAGACTCCTTTAAAAAAAAATATTACGAATATTCTTTCAGAAATTTATCTCTAATCAACTAACAGCAATTTTAATAAAGATGGAATTAACTTTCTTTCTTTTATTTTTAATCTTTTTTCAATTAGAATAATAACCACTTTCATTCTGAAACCAGATTTAAAAATTAACTCAAGCTTTCAATTTGAAATATTTTGCTTTTGAAAGCTTAAAAAAAAAACTTTCAGAGAAATTTGAAATGGAAATGAAAAAATAATTATATGTTCTTTAGATAAAGGTAAAAATAGAAATGATCTCTTTCAAATTAAAGATTGTACATCGATAACAACAAATTCTAATAATTTGATTTCGTTGACTTTTAGTATTACATTTGCATGTCTGCGATAAAATTCGACAAAACAGAATGGCAATTTATTTTTAAGTTTAAATTTCGTAATAATAGTATCGAAAAATGTAATAAGTTTCTTTCTTTTCCTTTTTTTTTTTTTTTTTTTTTTTTTTTTGAAGAAATTATTGGCAGATTGATACTTGTAATAAAAAAAGTTTCATTTTTGAAAAAAAAAAAAAAAAAAAAATCCCTTTATGTTATTTTAAATGAGATCTGAACTTTTATTAGTATTTTTATGAAAAAAATTAAAATTTATTTTAAATAGTTTTATATTTTTATTCGTAAAAGTTATTCGAATAATAATTTACAACAATCCATGCGTATTAAATAATTATAAAAAATCTAAATTCAATCAGTCAGTTACTCATTCATGGCAATATATACGCATATTCAATATTGAAGATTGTTACAACTCAGATAAAAATGTATTTTCGGATACTTTTTTTTTTTTTTACATTGAATGTTTATGCATTTTTTGTTATAATTAAATCTCGGAAAGGAAAGAAATGCTTCAGATGTATTTGCAAGATGTGGTAATATAATTCAAAACTAAGAGTTTTACGATTGTGTAACGAATTTTTAAATATAATATATGTTAAAAGCTGAAGAATTATTTTCTATTATTTAGTAAAAATATAATATATATATATATATATATATATATGTGTGTGTGTGTGTGTGTGTGTGTGTATTCAAATTTGGATTTTAAATAGGATTTTTGTTAAAAGATGTAACGTCCTTAAAAAATCGTAAATGATTTCTTTTTCTTAAAAGAAAAAAAATGAAGGCAATCTGTTGATTATTTCAAAACGGTAATTATTTTACAAACATAAATATATATGACAACGTATGATGCCAGATTTTGCCAGATTTTCAAAAGATTGGCATAGTTGTTAGACGAAAACCTCTTAATAATGGCCACAAATTTTGTGTATTTCTAAAAGTATATTGAAAGTATAAGAATGCATTTCGTCTTCCTTTTTTATTATTGAATAATTGTTTATTATATCATTGTAATATATATATATTACATTATACTATATATATACATACACACACATATATATGTACATATATCCATGCATGTAGTTTTTTTTTTTTTTCACACTACAAATTTTTGACCTACACTGATGGAAAAAAAAAAATCCTAACACCAAGAAAAAATTATTGTACAGTAATGAAATTTCAGCAATACATTTGTCTAGGTAACATATTTAATTGATTAAAGTTTCAAGATCACAGGTAGAGCCATTGGCGAGAAGAGCCATTTCAAATGTGAAATGTTGGTACATTAGTAACCGGTGTAACCACCAGAATTTTGAATGCAAGCATGCAAACGTGCATGCATTGTGTCGTACAGGTGTCGGATATCAGTTTGTGGGATGGAGTTCCATGCCTGTTGCACTTGGGCGGTCAATGCAGGGACGGTTAATGCTGGTTGTGGATGACGCTGGAGTTGTCGTCCAATGATGTCCCATACGTGCTCGATTGGAGAAAGATCTGGTGATCTAGAAGGCCAAGGCAACATGTCGACACTCTGTAGAGCATGTTGGGTTACAACAGCGGTATGAGGGCGAGCGTTATCCTGTTGGAAAACACCCCCTTGAATGCTGTTCATAAATGGCAGCACAACAGGTTGTATCACTAGACTGACGTACAAATTTGCAGTCAGGGTGCGTGGGATAACCACGAGAGTGCTAATGCTGTCATACGAAATTGCTCCCCAAACCATAACTCCAGGAGTAGGCCCTGTGTGTCTAGGCCGCAGTCAGGTCGCTAGCAGGCGTTCACCTGGCCTCCTTCTAACCAACACACGGCTATCACTACGACCAAGGCAGAACCGGCTTTCATCAGAAAACACAACAGATCTCCACTCCGTCCTCCAACGAGCTCTAGCTTGACACCACTCACGTTGCAAACGGCAGTGGTTTGGAGTCAGTGGAATGCACGCTACAGGGCGTCTGGCTCGGAGCTGTCCTTGAAGTAACCGATTTGTAACAGTTCGTTGTGTCACTGTGGTGCGGGGGTCCCTGGCCCCCGGGCTTCCACTCAGGAAGCTGGGGAGCTAGATGCGGCGGCTGACCTCACCTCCGAGTCGGTGTCCTTGGATAGCCGCTTCGGCGGTGAACTAACGAGGCAGCGCGGCCGAGAAGCATGTCGGGTGGAAAGGATGTTCCTGCAGTCAATTGGAGGCATCATCCACTCGTCGCTCGTAAAGTAATAGGTGATGTGTTATGTTGCGGGTGCCTTGGTGGCACAAGGCGCCAGGGTTACTCTACTTGTAATCTGTCACCTACTCTTCTCCGCCAGGTCTTGTTCCTCTAATACAGTCGGCTGCAAAATTATTCGAGCACTAGCCAATAATTCCTATGTTTAAAAAGTACACTTAAGACTGTTTTGCTAAGTAAATCCTTGTCGAATCATGTTCTTAGACTGATTAAGAACATGACTCGACAAGGATTTATTTAACAAAGCTGTATTAAGTGTACTTTTTTTTGGCAAGGATTATTGCTAGTGCTCGAATAATTTTGCAGCCGACTGTAGGCTCAAGTGGATTTTCCTGGCATCCGGCCTAGCACACCCGCCGGAGAGCAGCTAGTTGCTCATGCGAGATTTGTGGGTCTTCCCTTCTCGCGGACTTCTCCCGGGCCCGTGCCCCTGTCCGCGGGCTCGCTGGAGAGTTAGATAGTGTTTTGGTGAGGGGGTGAGCTACGCTCATAGCCTTAAACCGAAAGGTAGGCTGCCCCCTTTGCTAGTTTCCTGTCACTGTGGTGCCAACTGCAGCTCGAATTTCAGCTGCAGACGCAGTAGGATTAGCCACAACCATACGCCGAACACGGCGGTCTTCCCTCTCAGAAGTGCCACGTGGCCGCCCGGAACCCGGTCTTCTTGAGGCAGTACCTTCCCTTGACCACTGCTGCCAACACTCATGCACAGTGGATACATTCCTGCCAAGTCTTTCTGCAATATCGCGGAAAGAAAACCCACCTTCTCGTAGCCCTACTACAAGACCTCGTTCAAACTCAGTGAGCTGTTGATAATGGCTTCTTCGTCTTCTTAGAGGCATCCTTGACTAACATTAACCCACTACGTCAAATCTCAACTGTAAATAACGATCACGAACCTTACAGCGTTTATTTAAAGCAAACCTCATTTGCATGTTCATAGTGTCGATACTAGCGCCACACTTATGCGCGTAGCTCGAAATTTGAATCGACGTCATCTTTCAGATTATAAACAGGCCTACCAAATTTCGTTTATCTAGCACAGCTCCTTCCTGGTGCTGGGATTTTTTTTTTCCATCAGTGTATTTGTCGTGATATATTTCAATTTATTGATTAAGATTGATAAAGATAATTAATAATTATGCGTTATCCTTATGGCACGTAAAATAAGTTTTAATTGTGACAGGATAAGACAAAGTTATCAATTTATTTCAATACAAATATTGCACAACATTATACGAGTTCTGGTTTTTGCAATAAACTTTCTTATAATCAAATACATCGCATAAGATTAGCGTAAAAGACGAGCAACGCTGACAATAGTGAATTTTAAATTGAGTATTTTTAACAAATAAAAAAAAAAAAAAAAAACGTCGAATGCGATGAATTCCATTTTCTTTGTTTTTTACTTTCTTCTATATTCAATAGAAGAAAGTATCGAATTCGTAAAAATTTTCGACCTCGGGTTTTTGATGGATTTACACGTTTTGAGAGCTATAGAAAACGATTTGACCATTTTTAGAAAATGTGTGTCTGTCTGTCTGTGTGTGTGTATGACAAAATTTTGTGGCAACTGTATCTCAAAAACTACTGCACAGAATTTCATACAAATTGGTATGTAGTTGCACCTTGACATAAGTTAGTGCCTATCAACTTTTGGTAAAGATTGTCTTACAAGTTGTGTTGCCATCCCGCTTTTTCTAAATTTTTAACATGGTGATACAGGACAGAATTTTGTATAAATGTGCATAAAGAGAATTATTTTTTAATAATCATTATGAAATTTACAAGAATTATTTATAATAGAGATAGTCAGCAGGGAAATTTTTTTTGTGTGTGTAGGAGCCTCGCCAACCCCCCCCCCCCCCCTCTGGGGGGGGAAGTCCCTCCTCGTGGGGAGTAAATTTTCAAGATGAGTATCTTTCGAAAGGTCTCGTCAATACCGTTAAAACGAATGGTTGAACTATAAACCTGTGATAATTTTAAACAAAGTTATCGATTTTTTTTTTACTTTTAACAAAAAAAACTTAGAATTTTTTTTTTAAATCTTTTTTTTGCAAAATTTAACCAAACTTGGTATTTAGTTGACCTTTGACATAAACTGGTGCTGATTAGATTTGGGGATCAATCGCTTAACAAGTGGCGCTGTGATCGTATTTTTTTTTAAATTTTTAACATGGCAGTATAGGACAAAATTTCGTATAAATGTACATAATGAGAGATATTCTTAACCTGTGATTGTAAAATTAATATGAATTACTGATAATAGTAGTAGTTAATTAGGAAAAAAATTTTGTGCATGTGGGGACATCGCTTTCAGTACCCTTAGGGGGGATAAATTTTCAAGATGGGTATCTTTCGAAAGGTCTCGTCAATACCTTTAAAACGAATGGTTGAACTATAAATATGTGATAATTTAAAACAAAGTTATCGATTTTTTTTTTACTTTTAACGAAAAAAATTTTTTTTTTTTTTTTTTTTTAAATAATTTTACTGAGTGAATTTGTATAGGAAAATATAGAAGAAAGTCTTGTGGTGGCCACAACATGCTAGTTTTTTTTTCTTTCACTAAAACAGATGAGCTGCACAGAAACGCATTATCATTTGTCCTCCGAAATTCTTAAGTATTTCAAAATTCATCGCTGAAAACTTTTAGCAATACGTTCAATGTGCGGAAAATCTTGCAAAATGCTGTGCAATAGCCAATTACCTAAATAGGTGGTAGACCATTTTTTTTTTACTTTCTCTTAACCATAGGGTCGAGAAAATATTGTTTTAGGGTCAAATTTTCGAACGTGAGTTTTTGTTATATTTACATGTTCTGAGGTCCCCTGAATACGAAAATCATGTTTTTAGCGAATGGTCTGTGTGTCTGTTATCAGCATACCTCAAGAACAAATAGTAGCAGAAATTCCAAACTCAGTATTCTAAATGTGTATCATATAGAGTTGCCACAGTAAGCTTTTCATTGAGATGAAGCAAATGGTTCCCTCACTAAAAATAATCCGAAGATATTCTTGAGAAAATAGTATTTTCTTAAGACTTTCTTCAAATATTTTAAAATATTTTGAAGATTTATCTTTTTCTATAAAATATCTTCAGAAATTTTGAAGACATTATAAAGAAATTTTGTAAACTTTCTTAAGAATGGGCCAAATAACTTAAGATATTCTATAGATTTTCTCTAAAAATATCTGCAGAATATCTTGAGATTATTTTTAGTGGGGTCGTGTACAGGGACACTCAAAAGTATTCAAATACATTACGTCTATGGGGGAAATTGCAGATAAGTAGAGTTTAACATCTATAGACTGCACTAAACCAAATGAGACGAATATATATTTTTTGTAACAGAGATAGTCAACTGGGAATTTTTTTTTTGTGTATGTAGGAGCGCTGCCTCCTTCCCCCCTGGTTGGGAAGTCCCCCTTCGTGGGGAGTAAATTTTCATGATGGGTATCTTTCAAAAGAGCTTGCCAATACGTTTAAAACGAATGGTTGTACCATCGATCTGCGATAATTTAAAATAAAGTTATCGATTTTTTTCATTTTTAACAATTTTTTTTTTGTATTATTGAGAATAAATCCAATTTTTTTTTTAATATTTAGTGTTATACTACTTCTCTAATATGGAAATCGTCTGCATTATCATAAAAGATAACTTTTTTAAATAATAATTTTAATAAATTATTTTTTTAAAAACAGAATTATTTTTTAATAACCGAATTAAATTTTATATAAATGTAGGTGCAGTAATGAAATGGGGGGTTGAGGGGTGCGGTAGACCCCTCACACAGAACCAATTATCATATAAAACTCTTCCGAAGCCTAATTTGAATTGTTTAACACAGGTTTACGTAACAGTACTCGTTATCTTACCTCTTAATCTGCAACCTGCATTTATAATATTAAATTTCAGGGTAAGTGAAAGTCGTGTGAGTTACAAACCAGATTATTTACTTCCATTACCCGACTTCTTAGGTAAGGAGAGTATTGCATTTGTTCAAAAAATTCAGTATGGCGCTTTCATCGGATTTACATGTTTTAATTACTCCCGAGTTAAAAAATGTGGTTTTCGTGAATTGGTCAGTGTGTGCGCATGTTTGTGTGTTTGTGTATGGGGAATCTGCTGACTGTCACATCTCCGAAAGTAATAAAGATAGAACACCAAAACTTTAGAATTGAAACAGGTCTTTTGTACAAATGATTTTTCCAACTTTTGAGGAAAATTGGAAAATGGAAGTGGGACATCAGAAACCAGAAGTGGGATATCTACCGGAAGTCCATATCTCAAAAACAGCTCTAAAATTTTTTTCTAAGTTGCTATAGAAACACTCTATTAGATGTCATTTCGTATGCATTGGTTCAGGAAAACATACAGGAGTCCAGTGTAAGTAGGTCAATTTGGGGTCTCGCAAGTGCGTTCATTTAAAGACTGATGTACGTTCCTTCTTTCTCAAACTCACCATATTAAATCCCTTTCAGCTATCCTTTCATATGTAATTGTTGTTTTCCGGTCAATAATTGACTATGCTAAGTTTTTGTCTAAATAGGTATCTCAAAAATGGCTCGGACGATTACCTTGAAAAGTGATTCATAAACTGCTTTTAGATATTGTTTCTTATGTATTACGTAGTTATTGCAGAAAAATTAACAAGAAACTTAAGTAAATCAGTTTTACATTTTGGAACTTGGTGTTTCAAATTATGGTTCTAGAGATTTTCTTTTTTTAAAACTCGCTGTGTATATGTCTGTACACATGTATCAATTTCTTCTTATAGGAAAATTGATGAGTGTCTAATTTGTGAGGTCAGTTTTATATTTTCTGGTGTGTAATAAAGGGTAATGGAAGTCGTGTTGTTGTTAAAGAGTAGATTTTTTCTTTTTCATTTTTTTTTTTTTTTAACATTATCAATATCTCGTAAAAATAGTCGTATTAGAGTAATAAATATTTTAAAGAAGAATAACATAATCGACAAAAAAAATTTTGAAGAATATGCATTAAACCAGAAACTTGCATAAATTAATTTTTAACGCTACATAAAATAAATAAATAAATAAATACAAATCAACAAATTGGTATAACTGTTGAGCAAAAGTTTTGCCAATATTGCCACCAAAATTCTTAGAAATATGTCTTACAATGCCGAAGTTAAAGCAATTTACAAATAAATAACGTTTTAACTCTATTAAGTCTAAAAACTATGGTCATATCTAATTCTGTATAGTTTATTTAATCTTCTAGTTTATTTAATTTGTCAGATAAAATAGTAATGGTTGTAATTAATTTGCTTGATAACTTAATAAATTGTGCTTCAGTATTAGTTTAAATCTTCCTTATGGAAAACTTTAACAATAAAACACTTTGAATATATTCATTTTTCCACTAGACTTAATTCTATCGCGTTGATTAAGTTAAAATATAAACAGAAAAAAAAAAAAATTCTGTTTCTTAAACTTTATCTGCCGCCATCTTGAAATTTAAATATTAGAAAGCTTTCAAGCGATAAAATATTGTCTCTAGAGTATGTCGTTGAATTTTTTTCTTCTACTATTATTCCACTTTACATAGTTTGGAACAGCAGTTTCCGAAACACATGATATCAGTAGAAATATTGATTTCATTTTTAGCTTTCAAACTTTAACTCTATTCGTCACATATTGTAGAATTAAATATTAAGAACAAATAGAAATGTAGTGAATACTTCTATTTAAGGTGCTCTTTTTTTTTCTTTTAATTTATTAGAACAGTTTATGAAAGTTTTTGATATAGCTTATAAATGGGAATCAGTAATATATATATATATATATATATGTATGTATATATATATATAATTTTGAATAAAAATTAATAAATAGACGTGATAATTTGAAATGAGTGTGCGTGAATAACGAATTGAATTTAAAAATGTCAATAAGTATAAAAAGAACAAATTAGTATAGCAAAAAATATTTGAAAAACAATATTTGTAAACTCATTTCAAATTATCACGCCTATTTATTACTTTCTATTTTTGTATAATTTTTACAACTTGCATTTGGAACCTATTTCATACAAATATATTTTAATTATTATTTAAAGAAGAAATATATATATATATATATATATATATATATATATATATATATATATATATATGCCATTAAACATAATTTTAAAAGTAAATTATTTACTCTACACCGAGATTTTAAGTAGAAAAACAGTAAATATTTACTGATAATGTACCAATACATTATGTTTATCGAAATTCAAAAACAATGTGTAAATATATTACAATTTCTCAATAATTTGAAACCAGGCTTTTTTTTTTTTTTTTTTAAATTCACCTAAATAAACTGCAATAATTGCCGAAACGTCAGTGGAGGCCTCCCTGTTGAGAATCAAAAAGGTTTTAGGTTCCGTCTGTATGTCTGTCTATTTGTCTGTCGCGCGATATTGGCCGGAAAAATCCCGCTACTGACTTGCAATTTGGTACACATGTTTATGCGCTCCACGGAATTAACTATATAGTTTTGGGTGTGCATTTGTAGTTCTTGTACAGAGATACGCCGAAGTTTTTCTTATCATTACGGCCTATAGGAAGAATTTGTATAAAGCGCGACAGCGGCCGCGAAAATCACGCTATTGACTTGTAATTTGTTACACACGTTCATGACCAAACGGAATTTGTTGTATGGTTTTGGGTGTGTATTCAATTTGTATTTCGTGTACAGTTACACGCCAAAGTTTTTATATCATTACGGCTTAAGCGAAAAATTTGTATGTACCACAATAGCGGCCGCAAGATTTCTCCGATTAACTTGCAATCTGGTACACACGTTCAGGCTCTGTATAGAAAGAGCTGCATAGTTTTTTATGTCTATATTATTTATGGATTGTGTACAGGGACACGCCAAATTTCTTACCATTGCGGCATATGCGGTGGAAATCGTTTAAATGTATTTTAACATCATTGCTTTGCAATCAACAAAATGAAATTAGCATACATTAGTGAAATGCTTATATTTATGTTTTCTGCAGAAAATATGTGCTCTTAGGCTTCCTAAGTAATGTACAGGACTTTACAAAAGTGTTCTGACAATGTTACGTAATAATCTAAATTATGTCAAATTTTGAACAATTCAGGAAAAACGTAGAATAAGCTGAATAGTTTTTACTGGTGTATACAATGTTTGTGACTCGTTTATAGCGACAAACAAAAAAATTTCGTGACATTAGAGCCTATGGATACATTTTTATTTAAGCGCACTTTAATGCGTTTATGCTGTATTGAATATACAGAGGATGTTCGCACATTTTTTAGACGATTTTGGTAGAGTGTACTGAAACAATTTCACTCATATTTCGTGTTTTATTTGTTCAGTTTGATAGCCCTTGTTCTTAACTATTATTCTACATAGTAATTTCTATGATAATAATGTTTTTTATAATATCGGAAGATGTATCTTTTTCTACTCCTCTTGAACGGCTTTCCAAAGTCCACTAAGCTTTGTAGGTCAGCGTTTGGATAATGCTGATTTTAAGAGTCGAAAAACATCAAAAATCCAACGGTAGTACATCAGGAGATTTAGCAAGAATATCAGTGAAGGGTATGATTTTAATTCCCGTTTTCTGTTCCATTATTTTTCTAGAAAAGCAATTACGGATTGTTATGTGTGGCTGCTTGTTTTGTCTTGGTGCAGTATAACGGATTGATAGCATTGTGGATAAAGATCTTGACTTTCATTTTTAAAAATTGGAATTGAAATATGTTTACTATTAGTATTTAGAGCTGATTTTGACATTTTTGTCATCTTTTTCTTACTTTTATCTTGCGCTTGTATGAAAAACCAGTGACAATCATAAATCCTTTAGAAAAACTTTCTTTTGATTCTTTGAACCATGAAGAAAAAAAAAATTCTCCTCTTTTGTGATAATAAACTGATCTCTTTTTATTGCAACCACTTAAATAGACCCAAGATTCATCTATTGCTGCGATATTTTTTCATTTTTCTCCTGATAAATGCTTTTCATAAAGATTTCACTAAAAACTCTCTTTGGAAAGAGCGGAAACGTGTTCTTCCATCCACTGCCTTTTTAAAAGCGCATTTTTGCATGCAATCTAAAATTCTAAATATCAGAAGATAAATAGAACTTCCGAAAATATAACTGTTCTGAAAATAAAATTTTCCATGCAAACGATTTTTTCTTACTGCGAAATAAAATCGTCTAAAAAATGTGCGAACAGCCTCTGTAATGGAATTAACATACATTGTAAAGATGATTAAAAGCATGTTTACTCTTAAAAAAAGGGTATGCATAAACTAAATAATTTATTTATGGGACCGCACAAAAGAATTCCGAGGACGTACTGTAATCATTCAAATGATGTCAATTTAGTTAAAAAAATTAACGAGTTATAATTAATTAAGTGTATTCTTATTATTGGCGTATATAATAACCGTGGCTCCTTTTCCTGGATACATAAGAAAAAAATGTCTATTGTCGGTATTTTTTAAAAGTGTATTTTAACATTGTTAAATCCCATTAAATATAATGAAATTTTATCAGAATTTTAAAAGCATGTTTTTCTGTTGAAAAGTATGGACATATAATTGATAATTAGTTTACAGGGTTGCACAAAATAATTCCGATATGCTATGCAATCATTTTGCATGAATTTTCGTACAAATATTTATGAATTTCGGGGGGCAAATAGGACGTTGAGGCTCCTAATCTGCAGATCCACTAGTTGTATTAAATAACATAAAAATAATAAAATAATATTGTAGTCATACACTATGTTTGCACGTTCAGAGGTTACTTTTTTTTATATTAAACACTTTTCAACACCGATTATTCGGTACATTTAGAATTTTTTTCTACAATACTTGTAATTTATATAGCAGGCATTAAATATTTTACTTTCATTACCCTACTACCGTAGGTAATGGAAGTATTGTATTCGGTCTGAAAATTCGATATCGGGTTTTCACCTGATTTACACGTTTTAAGGTCCCCTGAGTCCAAAAAAGTGGTTTTTGGCAATTGGTCAATGTGTATGTATGTGTGTGTGTGTGTGTGTATGTATGTGGAGAATCTTCTGGCTATTATAGCTCAGAAACTAATAAAGATAGAGCTACGAAACTTTAGAATTGAAATACGTCTGGTGTACAGATGAAATTTCCAAATTTTGGTGAAAATTGAAAAACCGGAAGTGGGACATCGGAAACCGGAAGTGGGACCGTAAGTCCGTATCTCAAAAACGGCTCTAACGATTTTCTTCAAATTTGCTATATAAACACTCTATTAGATGTCCTTTCGAATGATATAGTTGGTTAGTTCAGGAAAATTGCTGGACGTCCTGTATAAATAGCTCAATTTCAGGTCTCCCAAGTGCGTTCCTTTAAAAACAGCTTTACGGATATTTTTCGAACTCGCCATTTTAACTCACGTTTAAATATGCTTTTGTATGTAATTATTGTTTCCGATCAATAATTGACTTTTTGTAAATGTTGGCATCTCAGAAACGGCTCTAACGATTTTCTTGAAAATTTGTATTTAGTTGATTATTATTTTTCTAATTATTATTTTAAATAACTTATTTGACGGATAGAGCAATTTTGTTACTTATTTAAATCAAAAATGTATATAAAATGTTTATAATGTGTGTAGTACTGGGTAATGGAAGTTGTGTGGCTGTTTCACACCAGATTTTTTATAGAATATTATGTATCTAAAATTCTTTTGGTTAAATATTTTTTAGACTTGCGCATTCTATATTGTATTTTTGCACGTTATACCTTTAATTATGATATATAAAAAATGCTGTTTCACTGAATACATATATATATATATATATAAAGGAATCTGCATAATAATAAACAAAAGCGCGTACTGCGAATGCATTGGGATGTTAAAGTTGAAAAAAAGTCAAACAAGAATAACTGTGAAATAATATTGATATGAAATCTAAATGTTTAAAACCAAAATCTGTTTCTTTTGTACAGACAGCGAGAAAAAAAAAATACAGTAATAATTTACTTTACCTTGGTTTTTATTGAACATATTTTATCTATCATTGTGCCAAATTTGTTTTTTTTGAACCATAATTTCCGTAAATTATTCTTAATTAACTTAGAATAGAATTTTCGCATGTGCAATGATTATTTAGAAATTGGTGTTAGGTATGTGGTTGTAGTAACCACTCTCAAAAACGAATGAATAGATTAGATCTCAATGCTAACCACAAAATTATTCTACACTAAATAAGATTATTTAATATTACGGATGTTTAATGAAATGATTAATTTAGATGATTTCCAGAAAGATTCAATAAATCATTATTATTGTTATTATTATTATTATTATTACGATAAATTTTTATTAAGTAGTCGTATTTCGATTTTCCCTTCATATTAAATGATTTTTACTGTCTTACTTAATGATTTTTACTGCACTTACTTAATTTCTTCTATACTCAATAGAAGAAATTATTGGATTCGAAAAAATTTACAACTTCCGGATTTCGATGATTTTGCGCGTTTAGGGAGCTCCAGAACACATTGAATCATTTTTTGAAAATGGTTTTCTGTCAGTCTGCGAATGTCTGTGTGTGACAAAAATTTTATTCCTACTGTATCACAGAAATTACTGCCCAGAATTACATATAAATTTATATGTAGTCGCATCTTGATATATATTAGCGTTTTTCAACTTTTGGTGCCAACCATAGTTAAGAGGTTTCGCTGCTATACAGTGATCACCGTTATTTAAAGGAAGATTATATCTCAGTTCTATTGTATATAATGGAACAAAACTTGATATGTGAAAAGACTATTATGAGACATTATGCTGATTTAATTTCGGTACATATCGTCCGATAGGTGGCGCCCTATTCTGTAAATTTCCCCGAGAACGGGAAGGATGTCATCTGCACGGTAAAAATTCACTTCCGTTGGACATTTTGTGTAATAGTACCTCTTTGAGATGAAAATAGCCTGCATTCATAATGGAAATAATAATAATAAATAATTTCTCTTCGTAAATTTGTATAGAAAATATAGAAGAAAGTTTTGTGGCGGTCCAAACATACTAATAAATCTGTCACTAGTTTTCGTGGCATAATTTTTAATATTTGATAAAAAAAAAAAATCTTCTGTTCATCAACATTTATTTAATTATGTAGATTTTCTTAACATGGCAAGCAGAAGTAAGCAATAGTTCGCATAAATTCGCATTATGGAGATTGTTGCATTGGAAATAGAATAAAATTGCTGAAAAAAAATACAAAATTCACTCTAATAAAATTAATCATCAAACTAAGATAAGTTAAGTACATCAAATTGAACCGTAGGTAGCCTACTAGATGAGGTATTTCAGTCTACGGCTGTGCTGATTGATCAGAAAAATTCATTTCTATTTATCAGGAATATAGTATACCTGTTTATGTACACACATATATATATATATATATATATATATATATATGTATATTTTTTATATATTATAATACAGATTAAATACCGTTAGTGCCAGAGGTTTTAAGATTTAATTTTTAAAAATATGCTTAAGCTTCTTCTTTAAAATATTTTTTTTGTAAATATTATATTGAGCATATATCAAAACAATAAACAATGTAAATGTTACATGGAGTGGCGCATGTTAAAATATTTCAAAATAAATCAATTCCGTAGAATTTCTTACTTTGTGAATTTTGTTATTTGTTTAAAAAGAAGAAAAAGAAGGATGAAAAGGATATATATTATAGGCATTAATATGAACTAGCTTAATTTAAAAGTAATTTAAAAGTTAATTTTAAATTCCATTCATGGAAATATGTCTTCATAAATAATTCATAATAAAGTATAATACATTTATTGCAATTGGAAAAAGTCGCTTGTGTAATGTCTGTTTTAAAGAATTTATATTTCCTTATTACTAAATATATAAGTCTTTTATTATGCTAAACAATTTCTTTTTTACACATTTTCTTTATCGAAAATTGTAATTTTTTTATTTACTGGAATAAACTCAGAAGAAGTTCGCCAAATTATGATATTATTTTTATGCCAGTATCTATATTTTCTTTTGAATTATCTTTTTTTAATACTGGAATATTTTTAAGGAAAAATTATCATTAACATATAAGAGAGAAAAATGATTTCTTTTGCTAAAAAAATTCTTTTTTCATACATTAAATCTGGGAAATTTTCGTTATAGTATTTATTTTTATTTTTATTTATTTTTATTTATTTATTTATTTATTTTTTATGTACAAGTTTTTAGTTTGCCTGTTCTAGGATAATTTTTCTGTTTTATTTTAAGAAACATTTAAGGGGATATTTCCTCTAATATGACCAACAGTGTAACTTCATGTCATTCGGTGGAGAAACTTGTTTTATAAATTACTTATTAACTAAAGTATATTTATTTTTTAAATCTGTTTTCACATTAAGATTATTCAAAACTTTTAAAATGTTTCTCGTTTTTGAAAAAAAAAAAAAAAAAAAAAAAAAAAAAATATTTTATTTTATTTTTATTTTTAATATTTTGTTTTAATATATGAAAAATTAACAACGAGCATTTAATGCACTTTATATTGGATTGTTCGGAAAGTAAGTTTGTTTTTCTCAACAGAGGGCTTAATTAATAAATACAAAACTTGGAATAAACACCATAAAATGCAATAGACTCTTACCAATTGTGTCCGGTAAAAAGAACATGGCCATTTTTCAGGTGCCCCTTTTCGAGTGCTGCAATGAAAGCGGCAACGCACCCGCTGCAATCAAAGCGTTGCCACTTTTCACTCGCGCTTACTTTTATTTATGCGTGAATTTCTATTCATTAAAAAAAAAAAAAAAAAAAAAAAAAACTTAAAATCAACTAGTAAAATTTTTTCACAACAATTAAAAATTAAAATAAATCATATATTTCTGGCTAAATCTTTTTCGACGCTGTCCGTTACGATACTGATTAATATTAATTTTATTTTTCTTTCAAAAAAAAAAAAAAACTATTTTGATGAAATTTTGGAAAAAACAGAATTTAGATTAGTACGGAGGAATATTAATTGTTTTTTTTTTTTTTTTTCAAATTATAACAAATCGCTTTCAAATTATTCAGTTATATTTTCGATAAATTTTCGATTTCGATAAATGTCCAACCATCATAAAACTGACGACAACGTTTTATCCGTAGATTGAGACTAATAGTCCTTCGTACTAATAAAATATTTATACACTATAAGAAAACTTTCTTTTATTTTCAAAGGGAAAAAAAAAAAAAAAAAAAATATTTTCCTGAAAACCCAATGGCTTCAAAATAAAATATGATATGGAAAATTTAAAAATCAATTTTCAGAAACAAGAAACATGCTAACGGTTGGGAAATTCCTAAATGTGAAAATGGAATTAAAAAAAAAAAAAAAGGCGGTAGTTAATGAATAATTTACAAAACAACTTTCTCCATAGAAGATATATGGGTTTAGAGTACTGGTCAAATTAGGTAGAAAATCCTTTTAAGTTACGTAAAAAGTAAAAGAAATTTAAAGAAGTAAAATAAATTACTTGCTTTTTAAAAAGTGTTTTTGAAGCAAAATATTAAAATAAGTTTCTTGCTTTGTAAGTTTTCTCTTAAAAATATATATTTGATACGTTTTTGCTAACATTATTTCAACAAATGCAAAAATTGTAAAAACATAAATCTCTAAATATATAAATTGCTTAATTATATAGAAACAAGAGATAAATAAACAAATTAGGCCTTTGTTTTCCAACCGTCCTGTTTTGTATATTGTGTTATCGATACCATTAATTGTTTATTTCGCATAATTACAATATCTTTATTAAATATATTTCTTCTTGTTATTATTTATTTATTTTTATTACAATTTTCGAAAAGGGACGTGCACTGTATATATATATATATATGTTCTTCTTTCACGAAGAAAAAACTAAGATTTCGAATATAAATATTTGTAAAATTACACTTTAACAAAAAGCAACACTTTGATAATATGAAGAGTAAAATATGTTATTTTAGAGATTTTCTTAATTCATGGATCACCTTTTTCATATAATATATATATATATATATATATATATATATATATATATTCAGTTAATAACACCACGAAGAATAGTTATATAAATTAACTAGATTTGTGACCTTGTGTAACTAATTTGTAATTATAGGCTAAAACTTTAATCATCCTAATGTAAAGAAAAAATAAACCAATTAAGATATTTTTTCCTTAAAAAAAAAAAAAAATTAACTTATTTTAACTTTTGAGGGGATATGTTTTGCAATTAATTGTGTGAAAGTAACATCTGGATAATTTTCTTAAAAATTTAACACACGAAGAACATCTAAAGTTAATTTAAAAACATAATGCCATTTCTTATTTAAATCACCTACAAACACGCAAATGATAAAAATAATAATAAAAAAAAATGTTTGATTTTCTGACTAGAAGAAAAAAAATCTGGAGTGACTCCACTCGACTTTCCAAACATTGAGTAATTAACAGTTTTGTAGATAAAGTAAAGAAACAGGAGCTGTTAAACAAACAAAACAGAGAAAACCATAATAGAATGTTTGAGTACTTTTCTCCATATATTACACGATGTTTTATTTAACGTTACTGAACTTTGAGCCCATAGACCATAATGATAAAGAATTTTTCGTTGTGTTCCTGTAAAAACCTATAAATGCTAGATTCACCAAAATGCTTACGGTTAGTGCAACAGCGATTTATAATATTCATATAAATTTTGAGCTCAATTGAATAAGGCGTTTAGATGCTATCGAACTTTTAAAAATTTGATCCCATGGGCCATAATAATAAAGAATTTTTCTTTGTGTCCCTGTAAAAAAACTGTTAGTTCTAAATTCACCAAAATCTATACAGTTGGTGCAACTGTGACCTATAACATGTGTAAAAATTTTTTGCTCAGATTAATAAGGCGTTTAGACGCTATCACACTTTTAAAAATTTGGCCCCATAGGCCATAATGATAAAGAAATTTTCTTTGTGCCCCTGTAAAAAAACTGTAAGTGCTAAATTCACCAAAATCTATACAGTTCGTGCAACTGTGGCCTATAACATGTGTACATTTTTTTTCTCAGATTAATAAAGCGTTTAAACGCTATCGCACTTTTAATATTTTGGTCCTATAGACCATAATGATAAAGAATTTTTCCTGGTGTCCCTGTAAAAAAACTATAAGTGCTAGATTCACCAAAATCTATAGGGTTCGTACTAGGGTGACTTACAATATACGTACCAACTTTTAGCTTATTCGAACAAAGCGTTTAGACGCTAGCGTGTTCACTCACAGACATACACATACACACATACACACACACATACATATATCATCGTAAAAATAGTGAAAACGGACTCAGGTTACCTCGAAACGTATAGATACATCAAAATCTCCAATTCGGATTTTTGACATGATTACAATACTTGCCTCACTATAATGTTCGGAAAGTAAAAAATGAATTAAAGTATATTTTTATACAAATGTATAGTATCTGTCCATAAAGATTTTACATAATTCAAATGTTTTTAGAAAAATCTAATAAACATTCCCTAACAAAAAATTGAAAATTGTTATTAAAAAGAAATCAATGAATAATAACGTACATACATAGGTTCATGGTGCAAAATGTCCTCAAGAATTTTTTAGAAAATTATTTATCAGAAAGACACTTTTAACTTCACAATATTTAAGAATACTTGACACCTTTACCCTGTTGCCACTGAAGTACAGTCGGTAACAAAAGTCTCCGAACACTAGCAAAAATTCCTATTTAAAAAAAGTGCACTTAATACAGTTTTGTGAAATAAATCCTTGTCAAATTATCTTTTTAAACTGACTAAGAACAGGATTAGACAAGGATTTATTTAACAAAACTGTATTAAGTGCCTTTTCTTATACAGGAATTTTCGCTAGTGTTCGGAGACTTTTGTTACCGACTGTAGGTTTTATGTAAGAGCCTATATTTCCGTTTAATGTTTATAAATTGAACTATGTTAGGCTTTTTCAATGAAATAAATATATTCAGGTCACAATTCTTATGATTTTTATTATATTTTCTACGGATTTGAAATCGTTAAATTTCATTTTCTCAGTTTGCATTTTTTCATGAATTCATGTTCAACAAAATGCTAAAATTTCTATAGGTACTTAAGAAAAATCCTTAATATTTTTTAAATGTTTAGTAGATCCTACTTAAAATAATTATGTATGGATTTTGAAATGCCCTTAAAAAAATGCATAAAATATATAAATATAAAAAATAACTTAAAAAAAAAAATATTACATACTAATGCACATTTTTTTTTTTTTTTCAACAACTATGAGTTTCGAAATTCTTCCCTTAGGTTCTATTAAACATCCAAAAAAGTGTTATGTCTTTTCTTAAATATAGGTAAAAGTTTTAACATTTTGAAAATCATGAATTCATAAAAATTGAAAACTGAGAAAACACAATTTATAGGTTTCATATCTGTAAAATGTATAAAAATCCATAAGAATATTTTCTTTAATATATATTTTATTGAACAACCCTGATATATAAAACCTACTTCAAGGGTGCCAAATGAAAGGTGCCAGGTACTTTTAAAATTAAATAAATGCCACCTAAAATAATAAAAGGAATTTTGCAATAAATTAAGTCATTCTAAAAAGATTTTGTTGTCCTGATTATTATTATAGATATTATTGTGTATATTATTTTATACAATAGATAATCTTTCTTAGTTCTGATAAACTTTCGTCCTATGTTTTCTTTTTTTTTTTTTTTTTTAATATATATGTAATATATTGATATAAGTTACATTTTTAATCAATAGAAGCTGAAATAAAGTTTGGATTTAAATAAAAATAAAATAAAATATATAAATAAATAAATACATAAAAATCGATGGTATCAGATTTTTTTTCCGCGATAAAGAAGTTAGATTACATGTGCTAGGCTTTATTAATAAATAACATTAAAAAAAATTAATAATACTATAAATGCACATAAACTGTTAAAAGCTATGAACCAAAATCAAATGAGATTAAACTTCTTAGCAATAATATTGCATCATGATGTCGAATTAATTCCATCTAATAAATAACTAGAAATGAGACAAATCATGAGAATTTGGCAATTCAGTAACACATGTTAGCTAAGGATAATGCATGTGTTATAATTAATTTATATTAAGGTTTATCTAAATAGGATGTAGTAAAGAATTAATATACTTATTTTAAAAATCAATTTTACTTTATGGAAACTTGTAGAACACACACATAGAGTTTAGACATTAATGTAAAAATAGATAAAATAAAATTCTGAACATTGTTAATCCTGTTAATTTAATGAAATTCATATATTGGTAATTTTCACGAACCCAAAGCATCTTATCACAAATAATATGGAAAAACTCTATTCTCCTCAGAAATAAACAAATAAATATAATATATTAGAAACACTTTGATGAATCTTCCAAAATAACCATACAGAGGTTGTTTTTAGCTTACATAAACATAGCTGCCAAGTTTTTTAATTTATTCCGGAATGATGCTAGCCCCGCCCTTTTTTCACACCGTAATATTTGTAGAAAAAAATTCTTCATTATTTGACTACGATTAAACAGGAAAAATATTACTCTAAAAAGATTCCGGTGGGGCTAACATAAAAAAAAGGGCGGGGTTAACAACATTCCGGAATAAATTAAAAAACTTGGCAGCTATGCATAAATGTATATTTAAAAGTAAAAAAAAAAAAAAAAAAAAAAAAAAAAAAAAAAAAAAATCTGTATCGAAAATTTACTAAGGGACGGCACACTATGCCGTCCGGCGACACCACGCTGGTGTGGTACGTAAAGTATTGCTCCATCAGTGGGCGTTTCTATCCCAATTTGTATCTTATTTATTTCTTTAGTATATACCCAATATTAATATTTTTACAATGAAATAGGCTATGGACACAAATACATTGATTAGAAAGAATATAATTATAATGTACATTCATTAGTATCAAAAATGTGATTACAGAAAATTTTGTTCTGATATATTGTAACTTGAGAGAGCAACGCCCACAGGCGGACTTTACTGTCAAAAACACGAAATCATGCGGTCGCGAACGTGTTAAAATATTGCAATAATTTATAAGTTTGCATAAATATATATTAAATATATTATGAAGTAATCTTAACTAGAGACTTTCTCAAATTCTGAGATTTCAGTGAGTTTTTAATGAATTTTGAGGTAATAATTTATTCAGTAGAAATATACAAACGGAAAAATAACGCGCTTGTTCTCTGACGAAGTCATTTATCATTCTTTTGGCCACTTATTAACAAAAAATGCATGGCTTTGCTTAATGTTCTTTAATTCAAGTATAATGAAAAATGCATAAACATCCCTGAAGAAAATATAATATAATTATATTAATAAGAGGACTATAAATCATAAAATCTCTCTGAAATTCATTAACTAGATTTTATGACATGAAGAAAACTATAGAAATGTAGTCGTATAATATAGAAGGCATTTATAAAAAAGGATTTTTACGATTTAAAGTATTAATGTAAAAAAATTATAAATAATAATTATAGTCTTTTGATATTTATAATTCAAAGAAGTTACATTATTCAGAATTTAAAATCTTTTACGCTTTGAATTTTAAATTAATGATAATAAAATAATTTCACTTTGAGTTAAGTTTTATAAAATTGTAGCATATTACCAGATCAAACATATTGTAACTAATTAACGATTCTTAAATGATGAAATTTTAAACTCGTTATGCTATTTCTATATATTACTACATCAGAACTTAAAAAAAAAAAAAAAAATCGTTCTTTGTTTTGTTTTTTTTCTTTTTCCCTCATATAATTGTAGAAGTACACATTTATAATTTATGACAGCTAGAAATTTCAAACATATTAAAATAGATATTTTTCAAACGAAATTAATAATGTTAGTTGTTCTTTTGTGTTTTAAAGTTCTCAAAAAATTGAAAATATCTGATTCAATAAAAATATCTTAAAAATCTAAAACAGGAGTTAATGTAATTCTAAAAGACGAGAAATTTTTATATCTATTTTATATATTAAAACATTCACTAGGCATTTTTTTACAGACTAAATTTTAAGCATTTGTTATGCCAAAGTCTTTGAGCCAAATCGAAACGATCTAAATTCCGTTATTAGCAGAATGAGCAATACCAAGTAAGTATTCTATTTAAGATTGAGTGAGTGAGTGGGTTTTAACGTTGCACTAGATCTATGTAGCTAGTCCATCTGTGCACTAGATCTATGTAGCTAGTCTCCATCCATCCTTTATGGAGAGAGACATCAAATGATGAAATTACGCTACGGCGCATACACAAAGGATGGATGGTTGGATGATTGGGTTTTATGTCGCACTAGTGCTGCGCAGATGGGCAATTGGCGGCGGTCTGGGACACACCCCTAGAGGTGGTCCGGAGACATGCTATCACAGTTTTGATCCTCAAAGGAAGGGATGGCTCTCCCGCTTCCGTGACCCCCAGAGGTATAATTTTTGATGGGAACAAGGAGGACATTGCGGCCACGACAGATTTTACGTGCACCAGCCACCATTAGTGTACACGACACGCATACACAAAGGTTTTTTTTCCCTACCAAACTGGGTTTTGTTAAAGAATTTCAATCACTTCTCAGTTGAATATCTATAATAATAATAATAAAAAAATACATATATCAATGTTTCTCTGTAATAATCCTTCATTTCAGTTGTTGAGAACAGTCATTTAAAGATTAGAGTCATTAAAATACATTTAAATGTGTGTGGGGGGATGATAGTCAAAAATATTTTCAAACCAATCAGAAGCTGAATCGTTGTTGACGCCTTTCTCCGTATAGGCTCTCTAGGACTACGTAGTGTGTAATCGGTGACGGCCTGATTAGAGATATTTCGTAGACTTGCCATGTTTGACACTCCGTGGTGGGAATAACTCCCCCGCTTTCATATTATTTTTATGAAGCATGGAGTACATATGCCGACACGATAGATTTTACGCGAACCAGAGACAGTTGTCTGAAATTCTGCTAAATATAAAGTGACGCTTCTGCGAATTTTCCTGGTAACGAAATATAAACTTAAGCATTAGTAAAACGTGGACGCAAAATGTCTGGCTTGCAACTCGGGGATAGTGTAGTCAGAAAAGTAAAGTAAAGGTTTAATCCAAGTTACGGCGATTTAAACTTAAGATAAAATTGGCAGCAGGAAATAATTCTACGATTTATAATTTGAATATTTCAGATTTGTTTCCACTTCTCTTCTTCTTTTTAAAAATATAATTACTGACAATTATCGCTAAAAGCTCTGGAGATTTTCGGTCAGTAGGGAGCTGATTTCTGAAACACCAGGTTTCGGATTCGAATCCTGTTTCAGGCATGGACGTTTGTGGTGTTCCAATATGTGTAAAAATGAAATAAATCCTTATTGTGAGCTTATGTAACATGGATCGAGACAAAAATCATTGTAACTATAAGCCTCAAGCCTGTGAACAAATAAATAAATAATATCTACTGAATTTATTATATTTACTTTTAAAGCATTGCTGTTATCACTATAAAAGCAGCGGTTTTGAAAAACTGAAGCCTACTGTCTTGATGGATTAAAAAGAGTCGTCCGGATGAAGTCACGCTAGATTATTTTCTAACATTAAGTATGAAAAAAAAAATATATATATATATATTATTTGATACTTGCTGCATATTATAAAATTGCATATTTTTTTATGATTAAGATATATTTTTAATTATAAACTCAATATATATATACACACACACGCACACACACACACACACACAGAGAAGGGGGGGGGGAGAAAGAGGCAGTGAATTCCGGTGCGTTATCTTAAAGATTCCAAGGTCAAGTTCTGGCCTAACTCCTTTCGCTCTCGTGTGAATTAATCGACAAATGCTTGAAAAATTTTGCAGCTTTGAAGATTAATTTTCCAATATTTTCTAATTTCCTATAATGTTAATTCAAGTAATTGCTTAAGATATTTTTTTAGAAATCAAGATAAATCTCAGTTTACTTCTCTTTTAAAGTGGCACGTTAAATGTTATATATAAATCTAATGTTGATGTCGTATTCTTGGACAACATTTAGAGGAGCATCCTGAATATGATTAAACTGATTCTAATCATCAACTGACATTAGATTAAAAATTACAAGATTTCAGTTAATATTTTAACTTCTTAAAATATAATGAAGAATAATTACTTCCATTGCCCTACTATCGTATGTAATGGAAGTATTGTATTTGGTCCAAAAATTCGATATCCAGATTTTACCTGATTTACAGGTTTTAAGGTCCCCTGAGTCCAAAAAAAAAAAAAAAAAAAAAAAAAAAATGGTTTTTGGCAATTGGTCAGCGTGTGTGTGTATGTGTGTATGTATGTGTGGAATCTTCTGGCTATCATATCTCCGAAACTAATAAAGATATAACTACAAAACTTCAGAATTAAGACAGGTCTGGTATACAGATGAATTTTCCAAATTTTGGTGAAAATTGAAAAACCGGAAGTGAAACATCGGAGGCCGTAAGTGGGACCGTAAGTCTGTATCTCAAAAACGGCTCTAACTAGGCATCCTGTATAAATAGCTCAATTTCAGGTCTCGCAAGCGGCTGTACGGATTTTTTTCAAACTCGCCCTATTAACTCACTTTTAAGTATCTTTTTGTATGTATTGATTTTTTGTAAAAGTTGGTATCTCAAAAACGACTCTAACGATTTTCTTGAAAATTGTTATATAAATCCATTTCTTTGTCGTGTATTACGTGGTTATTAGAGGAAAATTAACAGTCTTCCTGCTTAGGTAGGTCATCTTCAAATCCCTAAAATTTGTGTTTCAAAAAATAACTCTACCGTTTTTTTCTCTTATTTTTTATCTCGCTATATGTAAGCTTCGTTTTATATGTTTTTACAAGTTTCTCTTACCAGAAAAATTTTAGGTTTCTTCTTCTTTTATGTTTTCTGATCACATTATCTCTCAAATATGCATATAACACGTGTAATAGTGGGTAATGGAAGTCGTGTGGTTGTTTCACACCAGATTTTATTTTAATATGATCAGACTCTGTGAGACGTATACTTATTGAAATTTATTCATTTGAAATAATAATTTATGCATTAATTTTAGGGAAAAGTTTTTTTTTTTTTTTTTCTACATTCTGTGGAAAAGGAGACATGTGATGTGTTAAAAAATTAAATTATATCATGTACATAATGAATAAATATATTCAAAATAAATATTAAAAGTTATTAAATAATTTCAAAAATAAATTCTGTACACCTAGGTAAAGAACACCATGTTCCTTTTGTGAAAAAAATTACAACCATGTTTTTGATGTGCTACAATTAAATACATTTGTCAAGAATAAAGAAAATTGACATGTTTTTAATTTCCATTGTTCATGTCCTCTAGAGTAATTGGAAATTAGTGTTTCATGCATCTATATAAATCTAATAATCTATTTAAAAAAACTTTTAAAACCCAAATTCTTAATGTATCGTATCACATAAATCTTTTCAAAGTTAGAATAAAATTTAATTTGAAAAAAAAAAAAAAAAGTGATTTTTTTTGTTTATTAACCAAAAAAATTGATGAAATTTGAAATGCAAGTTGGTCTTGTGTGGTACAGACTGTATATTATATTTTTGTGTTCGTGAGAGAAAATTTAAAAAACAATTGAGAACTTCAATTTTTAATCCCACTTCAAAAACATGTGACTTAATGTGAAGCAGATTTTTTTTTATTTCTCTTAACTAAGGCTGCTATATATACGAGCTGGCGCATCAGACATTTTGTTGCCTTAGGTTTGCCACATGTACCCAGCGCGTTTCATTGGTAAATAAATGACAGTCATTACTTTTATCGTCTTGCGTAACTTTAGTGTACTCCTTTTGTTATATTTCATAACTTTTCGCTAAATAAAGTACCATATGAGATTTGTTTAAGGATAAACTGTTATAATCACTGAAGAAAAGAACATAAAATGTTCAGATTTCCATAAGATAATTTGAGAAAAATAAAACAGCATTACTTATATTTATTTATATTTTCCTTTGCATTTCTGACATGTGTTAATGTAAAAATACAGAAATATATGTCATTTTAATCATATTATTTATATTAAAATTGATAAATCGATTTAAGAAGACCTTTTATTACTACGTATTTGAGTTTTGGCGACATTTTGTATAAGAAACAGAAACAGCCCTAACAACTCATCTAATTTCCAATACATCCAAAGGCTATCCTGATAATGTAATGTAAAAAAATGTAATGTTAGGAATATTATTGTTGCTTATTGCTTTTGTTGACCGATCGTAGCTTCAGATCAAGATTTCTTAAAATCACATGAAAGCGATAAGGACGCCAAGCGGAAATGCTGCACTCTTCTGAGGCAAAAAAATGGCGGCGATGCGTTGGCCTATATGTTTTATTTAGGGGCTCTACTCCTAACGGTTTCCATACAATCTTCTGCTGTTGCCACCTAAAACTCATGCTTTACATAATTTTAAAAAATCTAATTGTCCGATCGATAAGCTGCTTAATCCATCGGATTCACAAAAATTTTCTTTTCATTTGGTACCTTATTTGTAATGATACGACTGATATTTCTAATTTATTTTCTAATTTTACCAATTTTTTGTCTAATTTTTCCAATTTATTTTCTTCATTTTAAATAAATGTACGTTTTTTTTTTTTTATTTTTTTTTTTTTTTTTTATTCTGTCGAAAAAAAATTGGCAACAATTATTATTAGCTCTAGATCAACGATATATATAAAGTAGAGTGATAAATGGTAACCCTTGAGAAGGTCCAAGATGAGTCATGTGACATGCTCTCCTTGCACCTGCGTATTCGGTGGTTCCCTTGGTAACAGCTTATTTTCAGTAAATTTCATGGCAACGGTTTGGAGATTGTTCTTCGCATAAGTCATAACCGCCAATGTATTTGTTTACTTACGTAGTTTAATGGTCTTTTGTTCTAAATCATTTTAATTTTTATTTTACTTTTTTTTATTTCGTGCAGTTGAACTTTAACCGACAAAATGCTTAAAAATAGTTGAAAAATTATTATTTGTTGTTAAATTTAGCTCTTTAAAAGCTTAAATTTTCTTTTATAAACACTTTTAAGCGTTGTTGGGAAACAATGAAAAAAAAAAAAAAAGGTATTTTATTATTTTTAAAAATGTGAAATATTTGTAAAATTATTTTAAAAACAATTTATTTCGGTCATAGGACTGTCATGTTACCTAATAATAAGGATAATTTGTCGAACTGATATTTAAATTGCCAAAATAACGATGAAGGGACAAACACAGCAAACTATTGGAGCATGTCACGTGATTCATCTTGAACCACTGAAAGCTAATCCTTCATCCATTGAATCAGCACTCTAATTTATATATCTCGTTGCTCTAGATTCACAAACATACCGTAGTGAATGACAATAAGTACATAAGAATTTGGGGAAAATGCACAAAAAAGACGTGGTGTTAACTCATTTCATAAAATAGTGTCCTTTACCTCGAAGGTACAGAATTGTTTTTTATTTAGAGAGTTTTTATAACCTATATAAAGTAGATAAAAATTGAATTAAAAAAAAAGAGTATTACTATAATTGCGAAGAAATTATATGGAATAAAATTATTATTATTATTTTATTTTATTTATTGGGTGAGTGCAAAGTTCTACCCGTTTTTGGATATGCAATGGAATTAACATCACACATGACATTGTAATGACGCAAATCGTCGGCTGATCAAACGTGTGGATGACTCACATATAAATGCATCGTGTCTTACAAAATCAATCATCTCAAAAAAATTATCAGAGAGTGTAACATGGAAAGCGAGAAGGAGCATATAAGACATTGCTTTCTATACGAGTTCGATAAAAAGAGTACGACAGCCGCAGAATGTCGCAACGTTTGTCAAGTTTATGGGGAGGATGCAATAGACGAAAGCACATGTCGTAGATGGTTTCTTAAATTTAGGAAAGGAGGCAGAAGCTGTCAATATCAGGCTAGGAGTGGACGGCCGTCACACATTGGAGAGACGATATTGACCAAGTCATAAGGAAGAACCCGAACACAACCATGCAAGATTTAGCGAAGACCTTCAACGTACACCGGGCAACGGTCGAGAGACAGCTGGTTAAATTAGATTTTATGAGAAAGTCTGATCGTTGGGTTCCACATAACCTGGCAGCTAATCAACGGGATGATCGAATCGCCACCTGAGTTTCCTTGATTTTCCGGTACAAAAAATGTCCCATTCTTGACACAAATTGAGACAGGAGATGAGAAATGGGTTGTGTACCGTAACGTAAAGCATCGTAGGACTGTGTGTCGCTCTTCTGATACGCCTGCATCAACATCGAAAGCTGAACTTCATCCCAAGAAGGTGTTATTGAATGTGTCGTGGGATGTGCAGGGAATAATTCACTGGGAGTTCCTGCCACTCAACTTAACCGTCATTGCTGCCTTCTACTGTCTACAGTTAGACAAGCTGCATTCAAATTCGGTAGCAAAGCGGCCAGGTCTCATCAATCATCGCGGTGTTATCTTTCATCACGATAACGCCAGGCCACATGCTGCTGTCATCACTCTCCGAAAGTTACTGGGCTTTGGTTGGGAGGTTTTAATCCACCAACTGACTATGACCTATTTTGTGCGTTCAACAATTCCTTCAGTCAGAAAATCTTTGATGATCTTGATGCTGTGAAAACTGCCATCCAAGACTTTTAGGTTGATTTCTTTAGAAATTGACCTATTGCAATCACTTCGTTTATCTATCTATCAATCAATCTATCTATCTATAATGAAAATTTTGTCATCACGATAACTCCCGAAATAATACTCGAAATCGAACCAAATTTAGACAGTGAACTAATCTTATAAATATCTTGGATGAGTTCGTTAACCAAGTTACTCCGACTTTTTCTTTTCAAGTGGCAGCCACTTGAAAATTTCAAACCGACATTGTAAAGAGCATATTTAAAGCAAGATTTGCTTGAATTTTGATGTAAATACAGGCCACATAAGGGTCTCAATGAAGTTTATTAATGAAGTTTATCCGCCATTTTTAATAAAGTGGCAGATATTTTAAGTTAAGCGGGACCACTTAAAATCAGGCTACCACTTGAAAATTTAAAATCACTATAACTTCCGAAATAATACTCCAAATCGAACCAAATTTGGACAGTGTCTTAACTTATCTTATAAATATGTTAGATGAGCTTATTAACCAAGTTGCTCCGGAATTTTGTTTTCAGACCACTTGAAAATTTCAAATTCAAATTGCAAAAAGCGTATTTCGAATTTGTTTTAAATTTAATGTAAATATAGACCACATAAGGGTCTCAATAATGTTTATTAATGAAACTTATCCGTCATTTTTAATAAAGTGGTAGATATCTTAAGTTAAGCGAGGCCACTTGAAACCACGCTACCACTTGAAAATTTAAAATCACAATAACTTCTGAAATAATACTCCAAATCGAACCAAATTTGGACAGTGTCTTAACCTATCTTATAAATAACTTAGATGAATTTGTTAACCAAGTTGCTCCACCATTATGTTTTCAAGTGGAGACCACTTGAAAATTTCAAATTCGAATTGTAAAAAGCGTATTCCGATTCTTTTTTAATTTTGATGTAAACATAGATTATACAAGTGTCTCAAATAACTTTATTAATGAACTTTATCCGCCACTTTTAATAAAGTGGCGGATATCCTCAGTTAAGCGGGACCACTTGAAATCAGGCCACCACTTGAAAATTAGAACCATGATAACTTCCGAAATAATACTCCAAATGGAACCAAATTTGAACAGTGTCTTAACTTATCTTATAAATATCTTAGATGAGTTTGTTAACCAAGTTGCACCGCCATTTTATTTTCAAGTGGAGACCACTTGAAAATTTCAAATTTAAATTGTGAAAAGCGTATTCCGGAATTTTTTGAATTGTGATGTAAATACAGACCACGTAAGGATCTCAATGAAATTTATTAATAAACTATATCCGCCATTTTTAATAGAGTGGCAGATATCTTAAGTTAAGCGGGGCCACTTGAAATCAGGCTCCCACCTGAAAATTTAAAATCACGATAACTTCTGAAATAATACTCCAAATCAAACCAAATTTGGACAGTGATATTATCATATAATTATCTTGAATGTTTTCACTGGGCAACTTGTCCCGGCATCTTGTTTCTAAATTCCAGCCACTTGAAATCACACTGCCACTTGAAAATATGCCACACGATAACTTTTAAAATACTAAACTGATTCAAATAAAAGTTGGATAGTGAACTTATGGTTCAAATATCTAGGATAAGTTCACTTGGTGACTTGATCCGCAATTTTATTTCCAAGTGGCGGCCACTTGAAAATTTGTCATTATGGTAACTTTAGTAATACAGAATCAATTCGCATCAAATTTGGGTAGTGGATTTATCATTCAAATATCTCACTTAAGTTCGCTCGGCATCTCACTCCACTTTTTTTTACATGTGGTGCCACCTGAAAATTTCTTATGACGATAATTTTTGAAATACTGATTTAATTTAAACTGGAACTGGACAATGAACTTATCATACAAATATACTGGATGATTTCGATGGGCAAGTTGTTTTGTCATTTTGTTTCCAAGTTGCAGCCACTTAGACTGCCACTTGAAAATTTGCCATAATAATAACTTTTGAAACACGGCACTGATTTAAACCACAGTTAGATAGTGAACCTATGCTTCAAATATCTTGGATGTGTTTGCTGGGCAACTTATTCCACTGTATTATTTCCAAGTGGCGGCCACTTGAAAATTTGTTATCACGGTAACTTTAGAAATACTTAATCAATTTAAATCAAAGTTGAAAATTGGATTTATCGTTCAAACAACAAAAATTTAGAAAATTCACGTAACTCGTGAACCAATCACGTTGTTGCGTCCATCTTTGGTATATCGATAAAAAGTATTTTCTCGCCAAAAGTCGCCAAAAAGTCGCCAAATATATTACCAATATATTACCTGCGTTACTGGGTCTTTTTAATGCGTTTTTAAGGAAAAATTAGGCTATTTTAATACTAAAACAAACAAGAAATGCGGAAAACTAACATTTTTATCAACTTACTAAGCCTCTTTGAAAGAATTTCTACAAAAAAAAAAAATTTCAAATTCGCAACGATATTTTAGATGAGCAACTTTCTCTGCCATTTTGATCGAAGTGGCAGTCACTTAATTTTTCAACACGATGACTTTTGAGATTTTGAATTAATTCGAACTATATGTGTACAGTAGACTTATCTCACAAATACATTTCATATATTTGTCAACTTAACTCACCATTTTGTTTCCAAGCGCCGGCCACTTGAAAATTTTAAATTCACATAAAAATGTACTCATGAACCGATTTGCTTAAAACTCCATATGTGCGTAGCCTACATTAATATTTCTACCAAGTGCATTAATAATTTGTAGCCGCCATTTTGAATCAAAATGACGGCTGCTTGATAAGGAAAAAGAAATCAACCTACCCTTCCGAATAAGCCGACTTGTTTTTACTCGAAACCTCCGAAAAATTACCGCCGTGGGATTAATCTCCTAAAAGAAAGATGGCAAGAGATCATAGATAACAACGGGGATTATGCACAATAATAGGTACTGTTCATTTTGCGCTTATTTGCTCTTCTTTATGGGTAAAAATACGGGTAGAACTTTTGCACTCACCCAATATTTATTTACTTTTTGAAAATCATTCTTTTTCATAAAAAATGCAGGTAAGTGATACCTAAAAAAAAAAAAAAAAATTGTTTCTTATTTTTTATTTTTATTTTTTTAATTGAATATTTACCAAAAATGATGCTAAAAACGTAACAAAACAAGTCGATTCACAAGAATAAATTACTTATTACAAAAAAACAACATAAAGTTTTACTTCTTTTTAGAAACGAAAACTAACTTTTAATTAACTTTACATTTTAATTAGGAACTCGCTGAATTGCAAGAATTTTGTTCAGAAAAAAGTGTGTCCGTTGAAACTGACACAGAATAATGATTCAGATTATTTTTCTTTCAAAAATGACTTTATAACACTTTAGTAATATATTTAGTAACTTCCTGAATTAGTCAAAAGTATGCAATTTTTTTTTTTTCAAAGCGCTACCTTCTAAATATGACCAGCAAATCAAAAATTTCTTTTTGAACTAGGCCATTAGTTTTTAACAACTATTCATAAAAGTTTAACAAAAAACGACTTATGGTACAGGAAATTAAAGAAACATTAAACATGTTTTATTTTTTATCACACAATAATTTTTGAAAGAATTGTTTTTTTTTGTCATTATGAAATATTTTTAATTTTAAAACATTATTTTTAACGTAATATAGAATATAAGAAATCATACTGTATTATTAAACAATGTTTTTAAAATATGCTAATATTTTCTCTTTTGGTACGGAAATAAAATAAAACAAACACCAATTTATCTATATATATATATATTTATTATTATTTTAATTTTCTTAAACGTATAAAATTTTAAGGTTTGTTATTATAGAAATGTAAATAATCTGGTGTGTCACTCACACGACTTTCTATTACCCTACATTTTAATCCTATAGAGACATATTGCAGATTAAGGCAATGAATTAAGATAATGCAGTTCAATATACACTGGGGAAAAAATTCTTCGTCTGATATCTAGAAACTAAACTGTAGATCTATTAAAAATAGTTCTATTTCATCATTATAAATTCTAGTTTCCTTTGTTACCGAATTCTGAAAAACCGTATTAAAATTCTAGAACGTTTTGCTACTTGCCTGTGCCGCAAATGTAAATTCTTCGTTAGCCGAAAATAACTCTTACACATATGTGGGGAAGTTTAATAACCAATGACAATATTTTGAAGTTGGTGTTTTGTAAAATTTTTGAAGAATTTTACAAAAGAAAACTAAGTTTTCCATGCCACTTATCACTACACGAGGTGGTGATATAGTTGTTTTGGTGAGAAAAATTGTTCTAATGCTTGTGGGGTCTAATGGCAGCGAAAAATACCACTCTAAAACAAATATCAGTAGAACCACGACATGTGTTTCATGACGATTCGGTTGAGAATCAGGCTTTACTTACACAACTGCGATAGCCATTTTTATTCATCGTCAAAATGGCAAACAACAATAAAATTCGCGAAGGGGGTAGCTAAAGCTGTGTTCACATTACATATTATAGATGAAAAAAAAATCTAGAATGACTCTAGTTATTCCGGATACATTCACTGCAAACATTAAGTGATTTATGTTTGTTTAAATAAAATAATGTAAGAGAAGTAGTTAAATAAACAAATGAGAAAATTATAATAGGGCGTTTGAGAGAGTATATGTGAGTATAGAACTCATATATATTCTTTCAAAAAACATATATATAAATAAAATCGACCATTTCTTAAATTAAGTTGATTACATTAAATGACTTCATATCACTTTCCATATACAAATAATTCGAGGTACAATCCATAATGCCGCTATAATGTTTTAACGTACAGTAAATTGGACTTTGAGTAGGGTTGTATAGTTCAAGCGCGTGGAATAGGGCAGTACATTTTTCATCCTATATTACGTTTTTTATGTAATAGAAGCAAACATTGCATTTATGATAACAATATATAACATTCAGAAAATGCGTATTAATTATCTAAATTCTCTGTTAGTAACATTGATAATAGAATGAATTACATAGAAACTGAGTAGTTACATGGAAACCTGGTTATATACGTTAATAAGTTATTTATGTTTCGCTGTAAATATTAGAACAGTTTAACTCGACATATATTTTTGTATGAGTGATGCCATAAAATTCCCCTTTTCATTACAAATTATTCAGAAAACTTTCATCCACAATACCTTTTAAACTTAATGGTCTTTGCCAAAATTTTGAAGTAACATCATCTGATGATCTTCACAATAATTTTATGCGAGTAATTCTACACTGTTAAAAATTTCTGTAAATTTAATGTAAATATTTATCCAGAGTCTCTGTAAATTTACAGTAATTCTTAGTTAAAAGTGAATAATCGAGATTCTCAATCTTTATTCTGTATTTTTACCTAATTTTATTATTTAATTATTTAATTAAAATTAAAAATGACTGTTTCTACTTTAGAAAAAGCATTCCAAGTCCGAAATATATTTTCCCCAATAATTAATTAAATTAATATTAGTTATTAAATTGAATGTATAAAATAAGTTTTTTAACATCTCCGTTTATTTTTCTCTGTAATTTTACGTAAGACTTAAGATAATAGATTACATAGAGTTTTCTGTTGAAATTTTTAACAGTGTACGAGGGTGATTCAGTAATGCCCACTACCTTGGCAATAATACTGCAAACATTTTAAACTGTTTATTATTAATGCACTGATCTTTACGCTGCAGAGTGTCAGCTGTTTCACCTTCTTATCTATTCCCGTTTCAAGTTAATTAAACAATCCATGGCATCAAGTGGTTACGCCCATTTGAAACAGCGTGCTGTAAATGATTTTTTGAGTGTGGAAGGTTATGCGCCCATCAACATACATCGCCGTTTGATTACAGTTTACGGGGATACCTGTGTTGACGTCAGCACTGACGAAGGTTACCAAAGACTGTGAAATACCCAATATAGTCGCATCAAAGCACCAAAGTGGACGGTCCGCAACTGCCTCTGATGATGATCATCAACATCAAGTGGACGAGTTGATTCTGAATAATTACAGGTTCAATCAAACAGGATCAAGCACCATAATAATGCTCGTCCGCACGCAAGTCACAAAACTCAGGAAGAACTACAGCAGTTGAAATTTACGGACATTTTGCTTCATCCTGCCTAAAGTCCTGGTCTTGTGCCCTGAGATTTTTGGCTCTTACCCAAACTTAAGAATCACCTTAAGGGCCAACACTACAGTTTGTCGTGAAGGTAGGAACAGAAATTCGGCAATGTTGTTGCCAGCTAACCACCACAATTTTTCGCCGATAGCATGAAAAAAATTTGTTTCTCGTTGGCGCAGTTGTGTTGCATGTTGTAGAAACTATGTTGAAATGTGATTCCATCATTTCTAGCTGATATTGAAAACTTACCACTTATACCTGAATCGGTGCTACATGGCAGAAAAAAAAAAGTGTCACTTTGGAGGCATTTTTTTATGAATTGCCCCCGTAGCAAAAACTTAGCTTTGAAAAATGGTCTTCAAAACAATACTTTGTTTACAACATGAATAAGATCATTACTATTCCTAGAGTTATTTATTATATACGGTAAACATTATTAAAGCATTTTCGTCAATTATAATTGCGTGCAATACAGAGGAAAGTATTCAGAAAAATTTGCATAATTCTATACATAGTTTATAAATTGTATCACATAATGTGCATAAATTTAATTCAATAAGAAAGAAATGTTAGAACATAATTTAAAATGAACTTCTAGAATTTTCCAGGCACAAAATTTAATCTATTCAAATTATTTTTATTTGCCTGTAAACGAATAATGGATGTTTTTAATATCACATTATATATGAAAAATGGTTTAGTGCATATGAAAATGTACGTTAATTCGAGTTTGTTTAGTGGAGTTTAAACATGTAAAAATATCTCAAAAAGATAAATTTCGCACGGAATGAATGCGTTTGAGTAGTTTTGTGCAGGAACAATTTGCCTGACCGTAATAAGAAGTTTCAAATAATACCATCATGCGATACACATCTAGAATACCCAATTTAAATTTTCTGATAATATTTATATTTGAACATGGATGATAACAGACGAATAGGCATTTAAACAAACTCGCACACAGAACAATATCTAGAATCTACATTTTCGAGTTCAGGGTATCTATAGCAAAAATATTTTCCCTTACACATATGAGTGACAGGAAATGAATTGTACCTATTCACTTAAAATGAGGATTTTTTTGATAATATTTTTCTTAGTTGCAGAATATTTCCATTGCTTCTTTAACATTTTCATCACTTGTAAATGAAACCTTTATATAAGCAAATTTATGAATTATTGTGATAAAAGTTTTTCAGGAAAAGTAAACGCCGACTTCAAAATTTAATTGTGTTAGCGCAAATGTTTTACTTTGATTTTACTAATTTTAATGAATAAGAAAAATATATTAATCATTTATTAGAAAGGCTTGAAAATCTTATCGCATATAATATTTTTGGAAAATATTAACGCGTGAACAATATTTTACAACAAGAATTTCTACTTGATGGAAGACTATATTTATATTAAGAGAAATTTATTTAACAGATCGTTGGGCATAGTGACAGACTGAAATACCCAACCTAATAGGCTACCAACCTTTCAGTTCAATACATTTAACATTTCCTTATTTGTTAATTAATTTTACTGTGGTCAGTTTTGAAATTATTCCATACGATTTTCAATGCAATGATTCCCATAATGGAAGTTTGCGTGAAACATTGCTCTGAACAACTAACGAAATTTTCAAATTAGAATACTCGTAGCCGTAGCCAATGATGTTCAAACCTCATGAATGATATATTAAAAGAATGATATATTAAAAGTAGTCTGATATCTTCACTTTGAAAATAAATATTCCCCGAAATGAACGCTTATGGTTTATGAGGTTTATGCCAGAATCATAGCCAATTTTAAAGACTTATCTGAGATCTGTAAAATAAAAATCTCCCTTTCAATGCACATTTAAGTGAAAGTTCGCCCTATTCTCGTGTTAAGAAAATTGTAAATTTTGATAACTTATGAAGTTTTTAAATTAGAATATTGTAAATCAATAAGGGTCTTACCAGTGTCATAAAAAATATTTTAAAACTAGTCTTTATGACCATTTATTCTTTAGATATCGTACGCACAGTCTAAAAAACTAACGAACTAACAAACGAACCCATTTACGCATTAACGGACACCGTATCAATTATGTTATTTTCGAATTTATCACATCTGAAAACGTGTGATGAAAAAAAAAAAAAATCCTAAGTCGATTATTTTCACGACTACTTGAGGGGCTGCGGTAGCACAGTCGGTAGAGCGCCGGCCTCGTAATTCGAAGATTGCAGGTTCGGTACTCGTCTTGGTACTTGGATGGGCATTGCAGGTTCGGTACAAAGACCGTCGTGTACATTAATGGTGGCTGGCGCACGTAAAATCTGTCGTGGTCGCAATGTCCTCCATGTTCCCATCAAAAATTGTACCTCTGGGGGTCACCAAAGCGGGAGAACCATCCCTTCCGTGGAGGATCAAAATTGTGATGGCATGTCTCCGGACCACCTCTAGGGGTGTGTCCCAGACCGTCGCCAATTGCCCATCTGTGCAGCACTAGTGCGACGTAAAACTCAACCATCCACGACTACTTGAGTTATTATACACGCAGTATGATGAGGAACTAAAAAGTAGTCAATATGTATTATTTTTAATTCTGACTTATGAAAATAATCAAAGTTTATTAAATTGTAATATATATATGAAATTAAATATTATATAAAATTTTAAGTTATTTCAAAAATAAATAACTTGTTTTAGAAAGGGTAGTTTTTCTTTAGAATATACTTAAATTAAAAGAAATCGTATTCAGGTGGAAAACAAAGTATTTGTTTGCAACGAATTTTTTAAATTTTCATCTCATATATTATTAAAATCTGTACGCGTGTGTATGCGTGTGTGCGTGTGTGTGTGTGTGTGTGTGTCTGTCTGTGAGAAACGGCTTGAAGCAGCAAAAGCTCGGCCGCTAACGGTCGCACGGACTTCGAACAGGTACCGATGGACAGAGAATTTATCGCAGATCTGGGTTATCTAATTTGCTAAACGATGCGACCCTAATTAGCGGAGATAATAATTAAAATGTCGACCATTGTCTAACGAAAAAACGATTCGAAATCGCGGGCGACAGCCATTTTGTTACAGAACAGCCTACCTCGAAAGAAAAAGCAAAGAGAGAAAATTTCGTGGGTTTTTGTAAAGCGATCCTGCTCGAACGGTTCCAGATATCGAAATACACCTCAAACAGCAGAAAGAGAATTTATTACCGATTCTTACAGTACAATTCTTTTTTTAAAATACGGATTTTTTATATTTTTAAAAAAAAGTTTTAAAAAGGGTCGAAAAGTTTTCTTTTTCGCGATCATCTTTTTTGAAAGGCCCTGTACGACCGAGTAACTCTTCCATTTCTTAAAAACTGGTATATAAAGAAAGGCCATTTAATCCTCTTTCGAACCATATAAACATTTTTACAAAATACGGATTAGCGATCCATATTTTTAGATTTTACGAAACATCGATATTTTCACAAAATATTTTATAATTCAAAAGCGTTTAGAGATAAATCATTTCTTTCTTTTTTTTTTGTATATAGATCTCGCTTTCATAATTTAATTCCCAAAAGATTGAGAGAAAATTTCTAAAACTGAATGAGTTATAATTTTTTTAATTTTAGCCATTGAAGCACTCATTTGAATACGACGAACTTCATTCTACTTCACGGAAGAACGATGTTTGATGGAAAGGAAAAAAAAAAAAAAAAAAAATTGAACGGAAAGAGAAACATGTATTTAATGAGGTCACGTGTATTTAACGAGGTATTGCGATTAAAAATTGCAATTTTGAAATCGACGGAAGCGGAAAAAAACAGAAAAAAAAACAGCGATAAACATCTGGTATTTAACGAGTTCACGTGTGTTTGGTACTACGATTAAAAATTGCAATATTCTAATACGCGCATTTCAGTTTCTAATTACGATTAATTTATTTTTTATACATCATTCGAAAGATATTTTAAAGTTCTTTTATAATATTCAAAGTTTTCCAACAGATTTACACGTTTTGAGGTGTCCTGAATTCGTTTTCTTTCGTATCTCAGCTACTAATTAAAATAATTTCATAAGTAATACATCATTGGAAAGCTTTTTTGAATTGGAATCGAACAGTGGAATACAGAAATTTGCACCGCTAGATGGCGCTGTAATATTTTCAAATTTCAATATTTCAATTTCTAATTATGATTAAATTATTTTTAATACATCATTCAAAAGATATTTTAAAGTTCTTTTAAATTACCGAAAAATTTCACCAGATTTATACGTTTTGAGGTTTCCTGAATCAATTTTATTTTATGGCGCTGTAATATTTTCAAATTTCAATATTTCAATTTCTAATTATGATTAAAAAATTTTTAATACATCATTTGAAAGATATTTTAAAGTTCTTTTAAATTATCGAAAGTTTTCATCAGATTTACATGTTTTGAGGTGTCCTGATTACATTTTCTTTTGCATCTCAGCCAAATGAGTTAGATCGTTCAAAATTGGTATACGTAGGTTAATTAAGAAGGACTGAAAGGGTGGAGAAGAAATAGGCGTGCACCGCGCGCGTATCCCTTAAGTTGTGCGTGCGCAGAGCGCACGGGACTGCGCTGCCGGTTCGATCCCAGGTCGCGCTCATCGCCCTAACCGTTCGGAGTTTTCCGTGGTTTCTTCCGAAACTCACGTAAATACGTGCTGGTTTCTTTTTTTTTTCTTTCTAAAATATCAGATTTAAATAAAAGTTTCGATTTTATCAGAATAAGAACCGTTCGGAGTTTTCCGTGGTTTCTTACGAAACTCACGTAAATACGGGCTGTTTTTTTTTTCTTTCTAAAATATCAGATTTATATAAAAGTTTCGATTTTATCAGAATAAGATTGATCAATCGCTCAAAAGGTGGCGCTGTGATCGGATTTTTTCTAAATTTTTAATATGGCAGTCGCTTAATTACAATTTTTAAGCTCAATCCAGTACGCAAATAAGTCATTGGGATAAAAAAAAAAGTAAACATATATAAGTAAAAATAACTAACAGTGAAAAGTAATCCTTTTTTCAGCTATTAAAACTCATCACATCTTTTTTTTTATTAATTAAATTGAGTTTAAAATTTTTATTTGGCTAACAAGAAAAACTATTTTTGCCGTAGATAACAACAGACTGATGTCTAATCTTCTCTAATCCAATAGTGGGAGGTTCCGGGTTCGATCCCAGGTCGCGCACATCGCCCTAACCTTTCGGAGTTTTCCTGGTTTCTTCTGAAACACACGTAAATACGGGCTAGGACTCTCATCGCCCTAACCGTTCGGAGTTTTTCGTGGTTTCTTCCGAAACTCACGTAAATACGGGCTGTTTTATCTCAGCTAGTAATTAAAATAATTTCATAAGTAATACATCATTAGAAAGCATTTTTGGTTTGGAATCGAACAGTGGAATACAGAAATTTCTAACGCCAGATGGCGCTGTAATATTTTCAAATTTCAATATTTCATTTTCTAATTAAAATTATTTTTTTTTTAATACGTCATTCGAAAGATATTTTAAAGTTCTTTTATATTATCGAAAGTTTTAACCAGATTTACACGTTTTGATGTGTCCTGAATTAGTTTTCTTTTGTATCTCAGCTACTAATTAAAATAATTTCATAAGTAATACATCATTAGAAAGCTTTTTTGGTTTGGAATCGAACAGTGGAATACAGAAATTTCTACCGACAGATGGCGCTGTAATATTTTAAAATTTCAATATTTAAATTTCTAATTATGATTAAATTATTTTTAATACATCATTCGAAAGATATTTTAAAGTACTTCTATATCATCGAAAATTTTCACCAGATTTACACGTTTTGAGGTGTCCTGAATCAGTTTTCTTTTATGGCGCTGTAATATTTTGAAATTTCAATATTTCAATTTCTAATTATGATTAATTTTTTTTTTAATACATCATTCGAAAGATATTTTAAAGTTCTTTTATATTATCGAAAGTTTTCACCAGATTTATACGTTTTGAGGTGTCCTGAATTTGTTTTCTTTTGCATCTCAGCCAAATGAGTTAGATCGTTCAAAATTGGTATACGTAGGTTAATTAAGAGGGCCTGAAAGGGTGGAGAAGAAATAGGCGTGCACCGCGCGCGTATCCCTTAACTTGTGCGCGCTCAGAGCGCACGGAACTGAGCTGCCGAAGGCAGTGGGGACCCGTTGTGAGTTTTTACCCGATCAGAAATGATTTTTTTTTTAGGGGACACGAAGGGTCAGGGAAGGAATACGCCCGCGCAGCGCGTGTATTCCTTAAGTTGTGCGCGCGCAGCGTGCACTGTACTGAGCTGCCGAAGGCAGTGGGGACCCGGTGCGAGTTTTTACCCGATCAGAAATGGTTTTTTTCAGGGGGCACGTAGGGTCAGGGAAGAAATGCGCGCGCGCAGCGCGTGTATACCTTAAGTTGTGCGCGCGCACACGACTGCGCTGCCGAAGGCAGTGGGGACCCGACCCGACTTTTTACCTAATCAGAAATGATTTTTTTTTTTTTTTTTTCTTAACACTAAAAGTTTCTGTTAGTGATTCATTAATTTTAGTGATTCATTTGAAAATACTGACCCGCTAGCGGGCGAAGCTCGCTAGTATCTTATAAAATGTGAATTTATAATTATTTTACTCGTCTTATTACATAAACATGAAAACATTAAATGTTTTTAATACGTAATTTAAGCTGGTTAAATATGACAAAAAATCATACGTCTTGCGTAGATTATTAACACTTTGCAACTGTGCTCATTTATTGCATTGTATAACCTTCAATGTATTACGCAAGTGATTATACAACGGACTGAATGATAAACAAGAATACAGATAGGCAAATTTAATTTATAATTACCTTTAAACATTTGTTTGAAAATGTTAAAAACGTTTAACACAGAAGAAAATGTAACTCCAGGAATATGAAATTAACTATAGATCTTAATGTATCTAAATAATTTTACGTAGTCCTGTAAATCTTACCACTAAGTGTACAATTTATAATGAGAATATGTTTTAGCACATGTATAATAAAGTCAATTTCATTATGTTTTGTGCAGGAAAAAAGTAATTAAAGTACGATTGAAAATAATGTCTCCCATAAAACGTAATGCACTGGTATTCTTTTGAGTATCTATGCACAATTTAAGTGCTGTTCATTGTATTTTAAATAGAGTGCTTGAGATAATAAAGTTGAATAAAAAATATAATATTTAGAAGAAATTATGAAAATATTTACGTACTTTATAAGCCGACAGAAAGACAGACAGATAGACTCATTCAAATCATAATTACTTTTAAAAACTGTTAGAAAGAGTCAAAATATTTAATATAAGTGAACATGCAATTCCAGAAACTTCAAATTATAGACGTTATTGCGCTTGAATATTTGTGTGGCCGCGTAAATCTTAATGTTAATCGTACTATATTTTATAGAAAACAATTTTTTTTTATGCATATGAATAATAAATATCAGTTTGATTATGACTTGTGAAAAATAAAGGTATCAAAATATGCTTTATAGCAATTCCACTTATAGAACACAATGCTTTGGAATTACACTGAGTAAAAATTCTGTAATTGACATCTAGAATCTAAATTGTCGCTCTAGAAAAAATAGTTCCATGTCATCCTTATAAACTCTAGTTCCCCTTGGAAAACGAGTTCTAGAACCCCTATTAGAATTCTAAAGCATTTGCCTATATTCTCGAGGGCAAAGTTATTTAAAAATCTCTGCAAATGAATGAGACGACAATAGGCGGCTTTCTGCAACTATAATCTTGGTTTATTACCCAATTCTAGAAAATCAAGCGAGAATTTCTCGCAATATAAATGATTCAGAATATTTAGAGTATTCAGACTATTGTTTCACCATCTAGAAATGTGTTCACTAGAAATTCACGATAATTTCGTCTATTCAATTTATTGGCGTGCCTTATGTGCATAGCTCGGAAATCTATATTTCTAGTTAAGGAATTTTGAAAATGGCCACTTATTCATTCTAGAGAAAGGCAGTATATATTTTTTCTCAGTGTATTTTGGGTATCATTTTGGAGAAGTCAGTACTGCTTTTTACCGCATTTATTTATATATATTATCTATTTCAAGGAAATCTATGAGTATTTACAGCAGTAACCGACAAAAGGACAGACAGACAAACCGAAGTTATAAATTGTTTTCATCTTAGTTAGAAAGGGCTAAAAAAAAAAGATAATAGAATATAATTTATGTAAAAAATTCACCGAAGTACCGAAGACTTTAACGAATAGTAAACTATGTTCAGAAATTAAATAAATAAATAAATACATACTAACTATTTAATGTTATCTGGTCTACTAATTTATCATTAGCTGCAGTTTATCACCGAAATGTATATCTTAAAAAAGTTTTAATGGCAATTATTTACGTTAATTATCGTTAAAATAGCAATATGCTTTATCTTAATGGAAAATTCTAGCATTATGCGTAGAATGAGATAACAAAATATTAATGATAAAATGCTTTCGGTTATTAAATAGAATTAGCAGCATTAATGTTTTTTATTAACCATAACGAGTTATCAGGTTTTAAAATATCAGGACAAATCCATTAATAATAAAGTTTTGTCGTGATTCCAAGTCTATTTTCCGTCGTTTTTTTTTCCGCTATTGCTATTTGTAATGAAAATAAATAAAAATATAATGCCACGCGTTAAACATTTTTTGTATAGAATAATTTAAAAATTTTAAAAATTTTTTATTTGTTTTCGATAATGTATTATAGTTCAATTATTTAATAAAATTATAAATATACAAGTATCAAAAAGCTGGCGATAAAATGAACAGTGATAGCGATTTCCTTTTATTTATTTTCCTTTATTTTGCTTTACACAGATCAATTAATCAGATGTTTATCTTAATGAGTATATTTTTACATATATACGCTAAACGGGAAAAAAAAAAGAGCCGCACTGCAGAAATAATGATTTATACCTTTTTTATTTGTAATAACTTTAAAATTAACGGTTGAAACAAATAAAACTGTCGTGTTTGCATAATACCAAAGGAACGAAATTATACCTATATACATTTTCAATTTAATAATTACACTTTATTACGCTTTATTACGCTCTATGAAGCACTTTATAAAAATCTACATAAAAATTTCTTTTTAAACATAATGCAATAACCATACACTTTATATTCTGTTATGATTTATTATATGAAATAAACAAGTTATATTTTAATATATGAAATAAAACTATTTATTTGTTAAATCTAAGCAAATTTTTAATAAAAATATACATTCTGCATTGGATTAATCCCATCTTTATATGGAATTACTGCTTTAATGCAGAGTGGCATTGTATTATATCGTTTTCTGATATAAATCTTAAAAATTTCCCTGTGCTAAATATTGTAAATAATTTTTCTAGTTCATACAAAGTTGTAGGCTGCAAATTTCGAATCCCCCTCTCTCTCCCCGCGCCTTTTTATGTCTAACCATTTTCGAGCGGATTGAGATTAGGACTGTTTCCAAGTCTAATAAAGATGAAATTCTACGATATTCTTTGGGTGATTTAACTTAAAATGAAAAAATATATTATTACATACAGAATTATAGGTGCTCATGGGAATGGATAGGGAATTTTAACAATTTGATTCAAATTAACGTACCGCAGATGCCATACAGCCCTGTGCATTATCATCTTGAAATGTTGTTTGAAGAAATGTCTGAAATACCTCCAAAATAGTCGACCAGGCGCCACTTTTATAATCATCGTATTTTATTCTGAGTTAATTGATGCCTTGAGCATGAAAATTTGTCTGATTCTTTGAAAAAGTATGCACCTCCGTACCATAATGTACGGAGAATGTATCATTGTTTTGAGGGAGCGGTTTTCATTAAGTCAGTCCCATTTCTATCGTCCTAGTAGTTTTTTTTTTTTTTTTTTTTTTTTTTTTTTCATGAGCTCAAAATAAATTAAACATCACTCATCAGAGAAACTCAGTTCAGCCCGATAATTAACTGCTATTTTTTTTTTTAATTTTTGGTCAAGTGATATCTTGTTTTATTTATTTTTTTTTTTTTTTAATATTTGTCCTTAATAATGGATTTTTTAGTGATCTTCTGGTTTTTAACGTTGCTTGTTTAATTGCTTCCGGACTATTTTTGAAAAAAGTATTTTCCTATACACTTTTTTTTTTTTTTTTTTATATATATATTGTTAAAGTTCTGAACATGATACAAATCGATTTTTTAAACATTTGCTTTTTAACTTGCAGTTATCTTGCTTGAATGAGTAACGTGGCCTCCTAAAGCCAAATTTCCAGTTTTAACAGCCAAAATATTTATATTTTGATAAAAAGCATTTTACCAATATTTCATTAACATTCAATTATTTTTCCATCTCACGTATTAAAATATTTTTTGATTTTCATTCAAAAATTATTACTTTGTGTGGCATTGGTAACTACATTGTTCTTACCATTTTTAAAATAATTTCTAAAATTACAGTTTTTCTGACAATTGCATTTTGTTTTAAATACTCAATGCTAAAGTGTATGGAGAGGACAAAATAATAAAATCTATTCGAAAATTTGCTTTTTAAACGATAAAATTGGCGGTTGTAGAAGGTGAAAAGGAAAATATCCAAGTGCGGCTTTTTTTTTTTTGTCACTTAGTGCATATATATATATGCATTTTTGTTTTTCAGAATAAATTAAAACTACATAAAATACTGAAAGCATTTATATAAACGGAAGTGAATATAGAACTTTCATTCAGATAGCGGAAAGATTGGCTGACGTGGTAAATAATACTATAGAGGTACTGTGAAAATAGCAATCTACCGAAAACTTTATTTTTTTCCTTTTTCTATATTAAAATTACTTTATATTACAATAATGAACAATTTAAAAATTCCTATGCATCTGTAAAATATCGTTTTCCTTTTACGGATTCATCAAATTAACAAAAGAACTAAAGAAATTTCGATCCATAGAACAGAAATTTTAATTGTAATTCAAAGTAGTATTAGATTCACAACCAAACCTCCGGATTAATTTTTACCACTATTTCATTAAAGGTATCTTCAACTTAACTATACACAGAATATTCTTTGAAATATATAACTAATATTTCTATAAAATATTTTTTTTTTAATTCAAAAATCTTAAACGGTAAACAAGATTCTATTTTGATGAAAAAAATGTTGTTAGAGACTTTTTCGTAAATTTACCTCAATCGATCTATATATCTATTTCCCTCTCTCTCTCTCTCTGTATATATATATATATATATATATGTAACATTCTAGTTTCGCATGTTACTTGAATTTAATAAAAATTAAATACTCAAAAAGTAAATGAATTTCATGAGCCAATATATCGCACATCTTTATTCTTCAGTGTCTAACTCCGAAGTGCGAAGAATACAAGCTAGTAGATATAGACTACATCTACATGGTAGTACATGTACATTTTAACTTTGCGTTTACTCTTTATAACCTTATATGGTAATGAAATATGGACAAAGGATTAGGGATCTTACGCAATCATCTTTTCGACACGTGGCAAGGCTGATGCAATATCTAAACCCGAATGAAATATATAGTTAAAATAATAAATTCTTAATAAATAATAATAATTAAATTAAATTAATTATCCGGATTAATGAAATATTAATTTTATTATTACATCCCCCCTCCCGAGAGGACTACACCCTATGCGTCCATAGGATGGAGGACACCCAGGAGCAAGTAGATTAACTCTTAGAATAACCCCAAAATTTTGAAAAATCCTAAAACTACAAAAATTACAAATTCCAAATCCTTTATCCATTTATACTAATATATAAAAACATAAAAAAAACAACAAATTGGATAGTGATAATACAAGAAAGGAGACAATATATCTGACAAGAAGATTTCTAAGTTTTGTCTTCTTACCGTCATGTTTGCATCCCATCCTGAATTAAACTTCCATTGTATACAATGGATAAAAAAAAAAAAAAAGAAAAGAAAAACCATAATAATAATAATAATAAACAGAATATATCTTCAGGGCCCTGTAAAAAACACTAAATTACAATCAAAGTAAATATACGCTAGCGCTACTACATATGAAATATTACAACAGTTATTAATGAGTATTCATAAAAAAAAAAAAAATAATAATAATACAAAATACTGGTAAGATAAGGCCTTATTTACATCATACAATTTTTGTTAGAGGTGCACCTCTTTATATTATTAACTTTTCCTAATTACAGAATGTTGTCTGAGTCACTCAAATGTACTTTATTTTCTCTATTAAGTTCGTAAACATTATGCTTTTACAAAATAAACAATTATCAATATTTTCATATTCTCAATACGCTAATAAATAAACAATTTTAAAACACTGGAAATATAACACTGATATATTACTGAAATAAACAACTCATGAATAATCAAACAGAATTGTCCTGTATTCTCATAATTTTATAATATAATAAAAAAAATCTAGATGAACATTTTTACTTGTTTACAGATAATTTATCAGAGTATTCTTTTCTCATGATAATAACTGTAATTTAAGCATTTTCAGTTAAAAATAATATGAAATTATTATACGTGAAAGAGTAACATAGATCTCTTTCTATATTTTATTCCATATAAAAAGAATAACAATAAAAGAATATCAAAACAAACCAAAATAATTTAAAATTTATCACAAATTTCCTGCTATTAAATCATTAAAGTTCTCATAAACTTTTATCTTTTTTTTTTTTTTTTTAATATAAACAAATAAAAAGTTTACTTTTTAATAGGTATTTTTGAAGGTCGTTGAACTAATTTAAATTTGTCAGCAGAATTAAAAAATCTTAATCTAGTAGAATGAATGATGTCGGTTTTCTTGTTAGTTAAAAAATTGGGTCTATTTATTTCAAATGTTACCTCTGATAGTTTCTTAATGATTTTGAAAGGTCCATCAAAAGGGGGAGTTAATTTTCTAGTATTTGGGTATATAAAATTTTCAACCATGACAATATCTCCTTCCTTAAATGGAGAATCTAAAAAATTTTTGTTATACCTTACTTTGTTTTTCTCATGGTCTTTAAGCGTTCTATCAAATGCAATTTCTCTAGCTTGTTCTAAAGGAGGATATATTTCCATATTTGGCAAGGGGGATTCATACGGTAGTGTACCATACAGTAAATGATTAGGAGGAAATGAGGTTACTTCGTGTGGTGTATTGTTGTATTCTGCGGTTGCTTGTTCTAATAATTTTGGCCATGGAGTTTTCAAATTTCCGGAATTAATTTTACATCTCATCCTCTGTATAATTGTTGCCCCAACCCGTTCCTGTTTCCCGTTACATTGTGGTCTATGGGAAGGCGTTAATCGTTGAGTGATACCGTTATTTTTTAAGAAATGTTTAAATTTAGGAGAAGTGAAAGCTCTATTTCTGTCACTTAACAGTTGTTTAGGTTTTGCAATTTGGAAAATTTGCTTCAAACAATTAATATAGGTCTCAGTGGTAGCATTAGTACTAGCAAAAGTCCACACATACCTTGTACAATGGTCAGTGACGCAGTGTAAATATTTTTTGGTGGAGTGGTAATATCCTAAACCTCCTATTGTATCAATAGACATTAATTCAAAAGGTAATTTTGCAGGTGGTAATGATTGTAGTAACCCAAATCTTTTCTGATGACATTTTTTATTTAGTTGGTATATCTCACAAAATTTTACATAATTAGAAACATCAACTATTATAGATTCCCAGTAATATATAGGTGATAAAATTTGTAACATCTTTTGGACCCCTGGATGGCCAAATTGTATATGTGCATTTTCCATTAATTTCAATCTTAATGAGAAAGGTACTACAATTTTAGTTAAACCCTTCTTTTAAATAGTTAATAAATCATTTTTTTTTTAAATTTAGGGTTAGATAAATTATCCAGTTGTTGATGTTCTCTAATTTCATCTATGTCTAATAATTTAATCTGTGTACTTAAAAAATGAGAAATCGGTTGTCTACTTAAAAAATCTGCTTCATGATTAGTGGATCCTTTTTTATATTTTACGGTATAATCATACATAGACATTTTAAGGGACCATCTAAATAATCTACCGGTAAGATGTTTAATTGATTTTAACCACACTAGTGCTGCATGATCAGTGTAAATAGTAAAATGGGTTCCGTGTAAATAGCAATGAAATTTGTCAACAGAATCTATTATAGCTAAACATTCTAACTCAGAGGCACTATAATTTTTTTTCGTACGGTCTTAAGGACCTTGAATGGTATGCTACAGGGTACAGATTACCGTCAGGATGCATCTGTTTCAAAACACTCCCTATGCCATCTCCAGTAGCATCTACGAACAAACTGCATGGATAATTAGGATTATATATTGATAAGATAGGTTTTGTTATTAAACAATTTTTAAGAGTTTCATACGCTTTTTGACATTCATCATCCCAAACCCATTTCACATCCTTTTTTAATAAATTATTGAGAGGTTTTCTTACTTCAGCATACCTAGGGATAAACTTATTGTATACATTGACACTTCCTAAAAATCTTTGCAATTGTTTAGTATTACATGGAGGAACAAGTTTTTTGATAGTTTCCACATTTGCATTATTTGGTGAATAAGTCCCCTCCCCAATTTCATACCCCAAAAAAGAAATCTTTGTTTGTGCAAACTGGCATTTAGAGAATTTTAATTTAATGTTTTCCTTCTCGCAAATTTGAAAAAGAGTTTTAAGGTGTTCTAAATGTTCCTGTAAATTGTTTGAAAAGACTACCACATCATCAAAATAATTTAAGGCGAAATTTACTTGATATTTATTTAAAATTTGCTTTAATGACCTTTGAAAAATAGCGGGGCTGTTTTTATAACCGTATGGAAGAACGTGAAATTCGTATAATCCGAAATTACAGGTAAATGCTAATTTTTCTTTACTTTTGTCCTCTAGGGCAATATGCCAGTATGCCGATGTTATGTCTAAAGTTGAAAAGATTCTAGCTTCACTCAATTGATCTAAAATTCCATCAATCCTGGGAATTGGTTCTTTATCAGTTTTACAAATTTCATTGATTTTCCTGTAGTCAATACATCATCTTGTTTTTCCCTCCCCTCTTTTATGTGCTAATGTTACTGGGCTACTGTAAGGGCTATAGGATGGTTTAATAATACCATATCTTAAAAGTTCATCAATTTGTTTTTAATTTCAGCATTATCTTTTTGCGATGCCCGATAGGGTCTCAAAGATACAGGATTTTCTGATGTTAAATTTACCTTAGCTGGTTCCATTCTAATCTTTCCAATATCAAATTTATTTTTAGAAAAAATATGAATGAAGGATCGTATTAGAGATGCCAGCTCCGTCACTTGATCCATTTCAGCGAATCCAGGTAAACACTCCTGAATAGCCAAATGACTTTCAATGTTTTCAGCCAAGTGAGGGAAGCTACCATCCCCAACGCTCTCCTTTGCTACACATGCATTATCAATACACTGAATATTTGTTTTATCAACTCTACAAAACTTAGAATTATTATTATTCACATTTTCGTTAAAGAAATTTCTATTTTCAACAAAATCATACCCAGTACGATTGACATCATCATAAATATTTTTAAAATTTCTATTTTTAACAAAATTACACTTAGAACTATTGACATCATCATAAATACTTTTAAAATTTCTATTTTCAACAAAATTACACTTAGAACTATTGACATCATCATAAATACTTTCATCACTAGGATCACAAATTTTAATAAAGTTATCATTAATATAATTTTGTTTAAGTTTCTTAGATTTTTTACTAATTTCAGTTTTATCCAGTTTATGCAAATAGTATGTACTCATTGACTCCTGTTTAATGTTCATATTATGATAAGTTATATCTGTATTCCCTTGGTAAATTTTTCCCTCCCTCAAATCAATATCTAAATTAAAAAGTAACATATGTTCTAATGATAACAAAATATAAGGTAAATCAGAGTCAATGACATGCATACGAATCTTCTTTGAATAGCTACCTATTTGTGCACTTACCTCTATAACTTTGTTTATCCATATATGCCCTTGTGTTTGCCTTATTGTTTTATTTATATTTGATACTTCCACATATTGTAAATTCGTCATGAAACTTTTAGGTAGAATTGTTATGTTTGTTCCAGTATCTAAAACACATAGCTGAATCTGTCCAGTGTCCGGAAAACATATCTCAGTTTGAAGAAAATTAGTTTTAACTCTTTCAGAAATATGTTCTGCATTTTGCACGCTCATAGGCGGCGTATATTGATATCACTTGGATGGGCATTGTCGGGCTATGTGGCCTACATCATTACATTTGAAGCAAACCCAGTTAGTTTTTCTTGTTGTCATTGGACGAGGAATCTTCGCTGTCTGACTTGCTTCGTGATAATTTTCTCGGGCATTCGTAGGCTGATAAGTCCCCATTTTAGGCGGCTGCACATTAGCTAAAGACTTCAAATTCTGCACTTGTTTAGGAGCTGATCTGTACTGGAAATAATTACGAGGCTTAAAACTTGGAGCATTTGGGTCTAAACTAAAGGTGACATTTTCTTTGTAGCTTATTTCTTTCTGTAAAAATGCAATTAAATCTTCTGTACTTGTTTCTTTATTTTTTTCCTTTTGACGTTAAAAAATTGATAGAAGTTCCGAAGGTATCAACTTTTTAATTTTAGTATTAATAACAGGGCTGCAGTTTTGAATATTTATTCCAACATTATTCAGATTTCTTAAGTTAAGAGAGAGTTCTGTAATAAGTTTTTTTAATTCCTTCACTTGCGCTACAGATGTCACAGGCTTCATTTCCAAAATTCTCTTCACGTTTAAGTCTACTACTCTTTCTTTGTTGTCATATTGACTCTGTAAAAGTTGAATAATATCTTTATAATTTTCTGCTGTCATGGCAAAGCCAGCTACTAATCTTGATGGCTCTCCTTTCAATAAAGATATCAAATACGTTAGTTTTTCTATCACAGCCAAATCTTGCCTTTGGTTGATGGTAGCATCGAATATTTGCCAGAAAGAGTTCCATGTATTAATATCACCTTCAAAAACAGGAAGTTCGACTTTCGGAAGACGTGCTGAAATCGTCTGTGCTTGTCTGTTTCTTTCTGTTGTATCAGCGGAACTTTCTGAAACTTCTACTATTTTTTCTTTTTTAATTTTTTCTTCTTTTAAGTTAATTTCAATTTTCTTCAAGGCTTCAATAATTTTTTCTTGGTATTCCTCAGAAGCATCACAGTCTTTCAAAATATCTTCATCTTTTTCTGTTGTTATAGTAATTATCTCCTTGTCAAGATTCTTCAATTCTGTTTTCTTCTGTTGTAATTGCTCTTTTAAAACTTCTAACTTCATTATATCTTCTGTATTTTTAATTAAATCTTCTTTTCCGAGAAGTTTCGTCACCTGTGTTCTAAGTAATCTTCTTTGTTTCTTTAAATTTTCCATTTTTTAAAAATTATATCAGAATATACAATTCATCGGAAAATTCCTGAAACGTTCCGCGGTACCTTACCGTCGGGATTACGGCATAACTTAAGATAAAACCATCGGTGATATCTAATCTGTCACTCCTCTCTTTTTCTACCAATGACATCTAGGCGAAGTGAGACAGAGAGAGACAGAGAGGCGAAGGTTCAGAGAGGAGAAATTGTTCTTTCCCCCACACTTCTGAAGAGAGGGGTCAAAGCGCATTTCCGCTCTGACTGACTTTTAATCCGAAATTTATGACTGTTAAATCGAAAATAAAACATTTAAAGTTTATATTTTTAAATACAGTCCATTTTAGATGAAATAGTCCTCGCATGGCATTCTATCCTGTCGACTTGTAACATTCTAGTTTCGCATGTTACTTGAATTTAATAAAAAGTAAATACTCAAAAAGTAAATGAATTTCATGAGCCAATATATCGCACATCTTTATTCTTCAGTGTCTAACTCCGAAGTGCGAAGAATACAAGCTAGTAGATACAGACTACATCTACATGGTAGTACATGTACATTTTAACTTTGCGTTTACTCTTTATAACCTTATATGGAAATGAAATATGGACAAAGGATTAGGGATCTTACGCAATCATCTTTTCGACACGTGGCAAGGCTGATGCAATATCTAAACCCGAATGAAATATATAGTTAAAATAATAAATTCTTAATAAATAATAATAATTAAATTAAATTAATTATCCGGATTAATGAAATATTAATTTTATTATTACATATATATATATATATATATATAATTAATTATCTACAATTATTTAAAAAATATCCTCTTACTGAAAATTTTGGATTATAAGTTATTGTACATGTATAAAATAGATGATCTTGTTCTTAGCTTATATATTTTCAAATTCATTTATAAAATTCAAAGTTTAGCATGATTGATGTTTCTTTTCCTTTTTAAGAATAGTACAACTAAAAAGTTTAATAATACCTATAGAATGTGTTATTGGTGTTTGCTGTACTTAGGTGCTCTTAATATGCACACTGAGAAAAAAGAAATATACCGCCTTCATCTAGAACGAATAAGTGGTCATTTCCTAAATCCCTAAACTAGAATTATAGATTTCCAAACTATGCGTATAAGGCACGCCAATAAGCTGAATAGACGAAATGAGCGAGAATTTCTAGTCTATTTATTTCTAGATGGTGGAACAATATTCTGAATATTCTGAATCCTTTGTATTACGAGAAATTCTCGCTTGATTTCCGAGAATTGGGTCATACGTCAAGATTATAGATGCTAAAACTCGCCTCTTGTGCTCACATTTATTTGCAGATATTTTAAAATACGTTTGAACTCGATAATATAGGCAATCGCTCTAGAATTCTAATAAGGGTTGCTAGAACTCGCTTTCATAGGGGACTAGGTTTCATAAGGATGACATGGAACTATTTTTTCTAGAACTACAGTTTAGTTTTTAGATGTCAGTACAGAATTTTTTCTCAGTGCATCAAGACTTATATTGTGTGAATAAGATACAGATGTACTGTATAGTATAGCTGTGGAACACATAGTACTTGCATACTGCATGTCATTTTGAAAGATTTAATTGTTTATGTAATCGAATTAGGAAATCTTTCGAATAAAAAAAGAAAAAAAAGGAATGTTAGTTACGAGTTTTTATAAATTGTTATTCATCAGATTAATTTTAATATAGCAACAATGCAAGAAAATATTATTTATTTTTAACTTTAAACTTAGTTGTTGCTATTTATGTAATGATTTAAAAAATAATAAAAGTACATTTAGATGAGAATTACATTATACATTTAAATACCCCTTTAATGATTTTTCTTTTTCTTTTAAATAACTTGGAATATTTAAAACCTTATGTAAGGTATGACTCATGTTCCTTAAATAAAATAAAATAAATGATACAACCATAATTTTTTAACGTTAACAATTTAAAAACCAAAATGTAAACTTTTCTCTAATATTTCATATTCAAAGTTATTATAACTTTCACAAACTTTTCTAATGAAACATTTTTAATAACACAATTTGATTCAATATCTCTATATATTAAACAGAAAATCCTTTAGAAATCATAAATAATTTATTTCCGAAATTTAATCTAATCCAGAAGCTCATTCTCCTGCTATCAAACAAATCAATTTCATTTGCCTTAACCATTGTTATCTTCCTAATACAAGGTTCATTTCATTAATAGTAAGCATGTAAATCTTTTAATTTATTTCGTGTGTCACTAGAAATAATTATATTTAAAAGTTAAAATTAATTAAATTCGAGACTTCTGGTACATGTATTTATATCAGATAAAGAATTAAGTAGAAATTATTTTCAGTAATTTATATTTAAAGCAAATTTATGAAAAGTGGAAAATTTTTCAATGCCTCTACATGAAATCACTTTTAAACGTAATTAAAATGTAAATAAAGGATGGAAAATTGTTATTAATATATCAGTCATTTCATGTTATCATACACACATAACAATATATAATTTAAATTATTAACTCTTTTGCAATCTTTTATAGCATATCTATTTATGAAAAGTAAAATAAATATTATGCACGGTATAAGTAGGAATAGTTGACACTGTACAGGGGTAAAAATTAAGAAAATTACTCGTCCATAGGACAAATATAATTTTGAGATTTTATTGGTCCGTTCATCTATTCTATTATATTTTTAAAAATATTTGAAAATTTGTAAAATTTTGATAATTGCCAGGTAAAATAAATTTACGTGACGAATATGATTATTAATTTAAAAACTCAAGTTAAGTCTTATGAAAATTAAAAATTTATGCTTTACAAAACAAGCTAAATGTCACGTTTTTTCCATAAATATTACTTTAAGTATTAAAAGTAAAAAAAAAAAAAAAAGTGACACAGAATAGGTGATGATGACATTTAAATGAAGTACTACACTTACTATTGTCGTAACAGTCTATGGCAGATTTATGGGCAGTTTTAGAAAAAAATAAAAATATTGAAAAGTTTCACTGGTCCGGTGGACCACTATAATTCGTATTTTTGTGCTCTGTTCAGTATTTATGTGGTCCCAGACCAACGGACCACTGTTAGTTTCGAGCCCCGCTGCATATTAATATTATTGTCTAATAAAAAAAAAAAAAAAAAAAAAAACATATAATTTGGAATTCAGTCACATCATCTTTACATTCCGACTATACACAACGGGAAAATTCTGTAACAAAACTGAAAGTGTTAGTAATGTATCTTCACAAAATTTGATAATTTTAAACCAAAGTATATGTAAACTATTTAAGCAATTTTATATAAACTATTTAAGCACTTTTCATTAAATATTCAAATAAAATCCCCCGGTGATGTATTCTTAAAAAATATGTACATTTTTACTCATAATTGCACAAAGCATGCAAGTATGAAAATATGAAAATGCATTCCTAAGAGAAAATAAAGCCCCCTGTAACTCTTAAAGCCCCCTGTTTCACTTTTCGGATAATGTATAAGGGGTAAGGGGTAATAATGACAATATATATATATATATATATATAGAGAGAGAGAGAGAGAGAGAGAGAGAGATAGAAATTAAATGTTAATTCATGAAATTTAATCCTAAATTTCATGATGATTCATGTAAAATAAGAAAACATATATTATTTATTTACCTGTCATTTCATTTTTTAATACATATATGAGAAATTATATCATAAATAATGAATTACGGTATAAAATTTATATACTTAAATTTAAATTTATCATAATCTAGCTTATATACGCTTTTCAAAAATTTATATTAAAACTTTTTGAAAAATATCCTTCAAATTAAGTACGTATTCCAGTCATCTTCTCTGGATTACATAAAACATGGTATTATGACATCATGAGAATGTATTTCAGGAGAAAGTTTAGTAAATATTTGTCGCTGTACTTTAGCATATTATAACGTATGTAGACGTAATGGGGGAAATATTTTAAAGTCATGACGATTCGTCTCATACATATAAAATTGAAATTATATGTTAACATGGTTTATGCTAGTAAACATTTAAAATTCATAATCTCAGTTGTTATATTTAAAAATGCATCTCAGACTTTTTATTATTAGAACTATTTTAAAACAAATCTTTAAAATAAGAAATATATTTTAAATATGTTTTAAAATTAGTATGTTATGAAAAATATCATGATCATTTTATTTACATAATTTATTGAAAAATGTATGATCATTTTAATTTTTTCATTTTTAGATATCATTATTAAATGAATGTTCAAGAATATTGTCATTTTTTTTCCATATTGCATTTGAATTGCGTTTTCTTGCATTCCTGAATGTGATATATATATATATATATATATAATGTTTTTGTAGTAAGTTTTACTTATGATTTGTTTCACATTTATTAATTTTCTCGTAAGTTTTTCTTTAGTTATTTTTGTTACATGTATTTTCAACTTCTATATGGCTGAAAACATATATTTCTTATATATATATATATATATATATACAGGATGCCTAATAAAATCCATTCCCCACTTTACCTTTGAACAGCTGCACCTACAGTCATAAAAGTGCTATCTAACATAGTAAAGAAGTTGTATTCTACACTGTAAATATGTCCTATTTGCTGCCAGAAACTGCTGTCAGAAATTTACTTTCTCACAACGTAATTTTATCGTAAATTACTCGTATTTTCCCAAATTACAGAGAATTTCTGGCAGCAAATAGGACATATTTTTACAATGTATAAATGCGACTGCTTATATCGCTAGCATCACCTGATAAAAATTGCGAGGTTAGTGTTCCTATCTAGATACCGGTATCCGATAAGGTAAATAGATGAAATAAAAAGTTATACAGCATAATCGATTTAGTGGTAAAATATTCACTGTGTGCATGAATGTGAAAAAGAGAATACGTAAAATGCTCATTTATTTGTACATGGTTTCATTCAATGTGATCTCACAAACCGATCTTAAAAGGGAAAAAGATACGTCTGTTTTTGATGTTTAAACTTCCCTCCCACAGTTGCAATGTGTATTTGAACCATTGTTTGAACATAAGGTTGCACCTATCACAAGTTTAATTTTCAATTAAATTGCACATTTAAAATTAAATTAAAATGAAATACTTAAGACATAAAAATATTTAAACATATATTCGCCGTAAGGGCCAGCGGGAGATATTTCTTTCAAAATCATGAAAGTATTTCCAAACAAGCTATTTGGACTTTTCCTACTTTTTGAGATCTGCATTACAATTTTCCTCCAGGCATTGAAATATTTTCCTCTTAAGTGACAAACTGTCTGAATGCAATATAGTATCAAAATAGAGTTTAGTATTTTTGTAGCAAACTTTAGTTCTAAAAGAATGTATTATGGGCATATATTTTTAAAATCGACTTCTTTTTATTTGAATTTCCTTTTCTTGCATTGATTTCCCATCATCATGTACTTTATCGCTAAAGTTATTTTGTTTGTGAGTTACTTTAATTTTTAGATTTTAATTGTTCATGCTCTCCGAATGATATAATTTCTTTTTATTCAATGTCTGAAAATGTATTCATAATATTTTCCTTATTCCTTATTACGCTGTTGTTGGACGATTTTTTTTTTTTTTTTTTTTTTTTTTTTTTTTTTTTTTAATTTCGTACATAATCTATTATTTGCAATAATTTGCATACTTTATTATCTTTTTGATGCCCTTATTTGGACATTACGTAATTTATTTATTAAGCATACTAATACATGACTTGTCTTCAGCTATATGCAGAACTTGCTTGTATGATTTTCTTTAAAATAAATTTCTTTTTTTGCATTGAATTGCAACGCCAGACCACACACATATTTGGCAACCCGTCAAAAATTATTGGAGCTTGGATGGGATGTGTTGCCTCATCCACCATACTTGCCTGATCTTGGTCCGTTTGACTTCACTCCTTTCGCTTTTTTCAAAACTCCTTGCGTGGAATAACAATTCAGATGAGGCTGTAAATCAGAACCTTTTTTCTGTTTTTCGTAAATGAAGTCAGGTTCTTCTACGAAGGCGGAATTATGAAACTCACCGAACAATGGCAAAAGGTCATCGAACAAAAGGGAACATATATCATTGATTGACCTTTAACCTTTATTTAAATATATGACTTTAAAAACTATATAAAAAAACGCAATGACTTTTTACTAAGTCCAATACTTTTAGTTTTCAGAATGGCATCATTAGAATTTTTGTTTTTTACTAACGATAGCATGTTAACATAATTTAAAACCCCATTTAATTGCGCAAATTTACCCCTTACGTTTAAAAGACGGTATATTTTATTACTCGTGCCATTTTTTCTTTTTTCATTTTTACAGTTCGCTATGAAAGCAATTAAAAATCCATTTCATGTCACGAGATAATTTATTTAATTTGGATAATGAAATAGTGTTTTACTTTATTCGTTTAAAAAATTAGCATTTGCAAATATGATGAAGTTGATTTTAAATTATGAAATCATTATGCATCTATTTTCTTTTTTTTTACTTGATTTTACTTTCCCGCATTTATCTTGACTAAAATATATTTACAACATAACGCTATTGATATAACACTATATTATAAACTGATATAAAATACTTAGTAGTGGATCTGAAGATCAGGAACCTCAACGTTTGCATCATTCATTATTCTGCAGATCATTTCTATTTATTCCATATTTCTTAAATTAATTTTATATATATATGTATGTATCTGTACTGATAAGTATAAAGGATTTAAGTCCAAAAATGTCGATTTTGATTTAAGTACATTGTCAGACTCAGAAAAAAATTCGCTATCGATTGGTATAAAGGATTTAAGTCTATGTCATTTAGTCTCTGAGAAAATCCATTAGTAAAAAGAGATCTAAGTCAGAAATTTAGCATTCATTTATGGTATAAAATATTTAATTCAATTTTTTCCCGTTATTAAATGAAGGTTGACAATCATTGAATGGTATAAAGGGTTAAGTCAACGAAATCCCTTTTTCCTAATCAATTCTGCTGATTAGATTTTAATTAGTATAACTTTATTTTTCATCTCCTGAAAAATCAAGAATATGGACTTAAATCCTTTATTCATATCAGTACAGATATATAGTATATATATGATTAACATGCTATATGACCATATACGTTTCTGTGAGGGGGTACCTCTCTCCTCAACCCACTCTTGTATTAATCTGTCTCTATATATCTATATGTCTATATCTGTCTATATCTATCTATTTAGAGAGAACATACTTTTAAGCACCTTAATTATGTATGTTAATTCTATAATATCAGATACAGCATAAACGTGTTAAAATGTCCTTTGTCATATAATCCTTGACATATAATCCTCACATGTCCTTTAGAAATTTGTGAGGAATATGCTTGAAAACTGTTACGTTTCACAGCCACTTACTCATTATTGCATAAGACATGGAAGTATGACAGTGTGAATGTATTCTTTCAAAAAAGTGAGAAAATAATTACACTTTTGTTTTATCACTTTGCAGCATATATGTGCATGTATTGTTGGAGATATTTTAAAAGTTTTATGTATGTCATGGATATGAAATTGAAATTATTTGTTATTTCTATTCTGTATAATCAACATCCAAAATGAGTAAATTTAGATTGCAGTGTCCATAAATAAAACAAAATTTTGCAATTTGGGGTGGTAGAACAGAAAATCATATTTTACTATATTTGATTCTGTTTACAAAACTTTATGTTTTCTAGATAAATGTTCATTCTATTTTCACAATAATTAATAAGTTTATTGGTGAAATATCCGTTTTTAGTTTTATATAAATTATTTAAAGATTTAATTTTGTTTTTAATTAATTTGAGATGCTTAATAAACACATGTAAGTTGATAAAAATTAAATTCCACAATCATAATTAGAATAGTTGAAGATATTTAAGTATCATACGATAAATTTTTATCTGACACTGTAATATTAGAAATACTTTAAACATTTTTAATGACATCTATTCAAAGTTTTATTAGCAACATATTCTGATCCAAAATTTCCATATATTACTCTCGGCATTCTTCGGAATTCATAAATGATTTATTTCCTTAATTTAAATGTATTTTATAGAATTTAATTTATTTGGTTCTATTTAAATAATCAATTTAATTTGCTTATCCATTCTTAACTTCATAATACACGGTTTGTTTCGATAATAGGATGCATGTGAAAAAAAAAAAAAAAAAAAAAAAATATATATATATATATATTTCACTTGTTGCTAGAATAATTATAATTAAAATATACATTAATTAATTTCTTCTAATATTAAATTTGGCAAATGAATAGATTAAAAGGAAATAAAATTTAAGTAAATTCAAGAACACTGCAAATCATTTTATTGTTACAAAATGAAAAGTTTCTTCACCTCAATATAATACAACCACAGAAGAGTTATTAAATTATCTGCATACTTGCCAATTTGATCCGGAAAATTGTTAGTTCCGCCCCTTTCCGCCTATTTTTCAACACCAATCTTTTTTTTTTTTTTTTTTTTTTTGAGTACTTTTCTTCTTATTTAATCGTAAGTATATTTCAAGAGACTTACTGAAAAAATTAAGTGGTGTACAAAAAGAGGCGGGAACTAACAATCTTCCGGGTTAGGTTGGCAAGTATGTGTCTGTCATGCCATCTTAGCATAAACATATGTAACCTCAATTACTAATATTAAATTTTAATAACAATGTAATTTTATAAATTTTTATATTTAAACATGTAATTTGAAATAAACTTTTTTAGACTATAATCTTTAAATATTTATGTTAAAACTCCCCGGAGGTGTAAGCCATTTGCTCATTATTATATAAGACATGGAAGTATGGCCACCACGTGAGAATTTATTACTTGAGAAAAGTGACCATATTTCTAATTGTGAATTTTATGGAAATGTGCCGTTGGAAATATTTTAAAGTTATGATGATGTATTTCATGAATACAGGCCTCGCAGCGTTCCTAAAATTTTACCTTTATTTTATTTTATTGACACCACTACCATCAATAAGAAATTTTTCTCGAATAATTTTGACTAATTTGAAGCGGAAATGTTATATTAAAAAGTATTGCTCTAAAATTGTGGTTGAAATATAATAAAACAAGCGTAAATGTTTAGGAACGCTGCGAGGCCTATGAATATGAAATTGAAACTCTTTGTTATCTCTCGCTAATCAGGATTCAAAATACTTAAAATTAGATTGCGGTATCCATAAATAAAACATTTTATATTTTTTGGTGGTAGAACATATGTAAAAAATAAAAAGCATATTTTGAAATTGTTATAAAATTAGACAGAAAGTATAATATCCGAAACAATATATATATATATATATATATATATATACTAGCTGACCCGACAAACGTTGTTTTGTCATATAAATTATTTCTAGAGAATATTTTGCTAGAAAAAAATAACTAACTTATTGTAAGTGTGTAAGGATGTGGTATATAAGTGAAACAGGTATGGAGCGCTGTGAACGGTGACTGTGAATTCCGATTATAACGTAAAAGACATAATTACCGAAATTTTTGCTACTTGCTTCTTGCTACTTGCTACTTGGTACTTTCTACTTTCTACTTGTTATTTAAAACCTCCGCTGAATGTCGAACAGCACAAAATTTTATTTCATATGGCAAATATTTCAATTTATGAGAGAATCTCTGATAGCAACGAATTTCACATAAAAATTCCGTCTTTTTTGAATAAGCTGTAACAATCTGGACCGATTTGATGAAAATTTTTATCAAAAAGTTATTACAATATCTAACATCATTACATGTATATTTATCACCATTCAATCAATCGATGCATGTGAGTATGTGTATAGTATGAGCGAAGTGAAATGTAGAGTTCGTATTAATTAAAAACTTAAACTCGTTTTAATTAAAGGTGAAAAAGTTGAAACTTAATTTATTTTATAACAGGTACATTTTTTTAATCTACAAAAACTTAATTTATCGGAATGCCATTGGATGTACAATATTTTTGGTTAATCCTTGAGGAGTATACACAAACAAATTCGAAGGTTTTCCAACCCTGGAACACGCAACATATAACTGGTCGTGAGAAAAGCACGGATTTTCTAAATCTAAGCCACAAATTGGGACCCCTTTGGTGACTTTAAATATTTTAAGCCATTTTTGCGATGAATTGAAATGGCTATCTCAATTGTGGAACTAAAGATCTAGGCGAAAACCGTCCAAGCTACTTCGGTGCCAAATTTCAAATTTTGCCAAAGTTATCCGATACTAAAGGTGTTCCATACAAAAAATAAATAAATAAAATATCAGGGAAATACACACGCACAAAAGTATGGGACCCCTTTCGTGACTTTAAATATTTTAAGCCATTTTTGCGATGAATTGAAATGGCTATCTCAATTGTGGAACTAAAGATCTTGGCGAGCTACTTCGGGCCAAATTTCAAATTTTGCCAAAGGGATCCGATACTAAAAGTGTTTCATACAAAAAATAAATAAATAAAATATAATAAATTAGCTACACAAATAAATTTGTAGGTTAGGGTGGTTGTTAATCAACGCGTGTGTAAATTTGATAGAAAATTATATAAAATACTCACTCCAATTCCGCACTAAATTTGCAAAATGTATAGTTTTTTATGCACACTTCAAAACTCTTCAAACACTAATTACATCTTGATGTAATATTTCAATTAGGACACAATTTTTTGTATAACAATAATAACACGAAGTTACAAAATATTTTCCTGAATTTGATCGCAGCACCAACTGTCGGGACAAACTGGAAAAACAATAGAATATACCCAAGCGAAGTGTGACGTCACTGACCGTCAGTGGATGCAAGAAAAAGATTTCCTATGTTAATCTCCCATTGGATTTTTTATAAAAAATTATTAAAAATCGAGGAAAATTATTTCTCGATTTTAATCTCCGTATTTGGGTATAGATATGTATTAGTTATCGTATGCATGTGTTAGATTGAGTTATTTTGCTCTCAAATTGACAAAATTTTAATTTTAAATTTCAAAACTCTGTCTTTCTTGGCGTTTTTTGTATTTGGCGATCAAAAACGTAATACGAAAATATACATGCCAGATGTATATTTTCGTAATATGTATTGTACGAAATTGTTTCCTATTATTCACTACTCTCTTAATACAAGTTGTTGAAATAACCATTATTTTTGAAAGAAATTAAACATGTTCGCCAGATGATTTTTTTTTCCGTCATGGATGACAGAGTTTTGAGATTAAAAATTCAAATTTTATCAATTTTACAGCAAAAACAACTCAATCTAACGCATGCACATGATAACTAATACACATCTATACCCAATGGGGATTATGGGGATTAAAATCGGGAAATAATTTTCCTCGATTTTTAATAATTTAAAATCCAATGGGCGATTAACATAAGAAATATTTTTCTTGCATCCACGGACGGCCAGTGACGTCATCACTTCGCTTGCGTATTATTGAATATTCGATACTACGATCGTAGTGCAGTCTGCCGGATCCAATGTGAAACATTCCAAAATCAACAACAATTTATAAGTGATAAATTAATTAAATAAACAATTTAAATTGGACTGAATTGTAAATCTAAACCATTCTCGAATCCACCTGAAGACACACAAAAAATTTCATTAAACTCGGTCCAGCCGTTTAGGAGGAGTTCAGTTACATACACACGCACAAACGAAATATATATTATAAATACAAAGGCACAGCTTTAGTATAGACCCCCCCTCCCCTTGTCGACTTTAAATATTTTTGGCCATTTTTGCGATGAATTAACATGGCTATCGCAATTGCGTAACTGACGATCTTGGTGAGAAACGTCCGTACTACTTCGGTGCCAAATTTCAAATTTTTCCAAACTAAAGCTGTTCCATACAAAAAAAAAAAAAAAAAAAAAAAAAACTGTTTTATGATATATACAAAATAAGATAAAAAATTCTAATAAATTCGAAATTCTTACTATTTACAATTAAGGTGAAAACATAAAAGAACCTTTATAAGTTACATATAAAGTATCAATTACGAGGGTTGCTATTTATATTTCTGGCCTTGGCAACAGTAAGTGTTGCTAGGCGACCGCAGACGATTTTAATCGAAAGTTTGATATTTTTAAACGTAAATTCAGCATACGATTTACCATTATAGCTTTATTTGTGTTGTTGACAGTAAATTGAAAAGTTCTTCTCTTTCAAAAAATGGAATTGAATCGTGAAAATTTTCGTGCGATTATTTTTCATAACTTTCGACGTGGATTGTCAAGACAAGAGTGCTTCGATGAACTTAATTCGTTATACAGCGATAAAGCGCCATCCTACAGCACTGTAAAAAATTGGTATAACGAATTTAATCGTGGTCGATGTTCGATCCAGGACGAATCCCGTGCAGGTCGTCCAAAATCCGTTGTTGTGCCAGAAAAGATCGATGCTGTGCGTGAACTGATAAAGCAAGATCGTCATGTGACATACCGTGAGATTGAGGCGTCTTTGGACATTAGTATGACTAGCATCAATAAAATATTGCATGAACATTTGAGCGTAAAAAAAATTTGTTCGCGTTGGATCCCGCATAATCTGACAAACGCTCAAAAAAAGGCTCGTGTCGATTGGTGCAAGGAAATGTTGGAAAAATACGTTCAAGGTACATCAAAGGCTGTGTATAACATCTACACAGGTGACGAATCATGGATCTATGCATATGAGCCGGAAACAAAACAGCAATCAACTGTATGGGTCTTCCAAGGCGAGGCAAAACCAACAAAAGTTGTTCGAGGAAGAAGCACATCGAAACAAATGATTGCCTGTTTCTTCGGCATTAACGGTCATGTGGCAACAGTGGCGTTAGAGCAATGCAGGACGGTCAATTCTGAATGGTACACGACCATTTGTTTGCCAGAAGTCATCGGAGAAATTCGAAAAAAGCAGAAGAACAGGCGAATCATTCTTCATCATGACAATGCGAGCTCTCACACATCGACTCAAACAAATGCATTTCTGACTGAGCGAAAGATCGAACTGATGGGTCATCCGCCGTACAGCCCTGATTTGGCACCCAATGACTTCTTCTTATTCCCACACATCAAAAATAAATTACGTGGACAACGATTTTCGACCCCCGAAGAAGCGGTTGATGCATTCAAAACGCATGTTTTGGAGTTACCTCAATCGGACTGGAAAAAGTGCTTTGAAAATTGGTTCAAACCAGTGTTGGGCATAATTGATTAAAAAGTAATTGAATTACAATTGAATTACAATTAAATTACAATTATTTTACTGTCAATCAATTAAAAAGCACTTGATTACAAATAAATTGAATTACTTATTCAATAACTTGACTTACTTATCCAATTTATTTGTAATCAGTTACTTAATAATCGATTGACAGTAAAATAATTATAATTTAATTGTAATTGAATTGTAATTCAATTACTTTTTAATCAATTATGCCCAACACTGGTTCAAACGCATGCAAAAGTGTATTGATCATCATGGAGAATATTTTAAAAAACAATAAAACCAATTTCGATCCTACATATTTGTTTTTTCATTATTAGGCCAGAAATATAAATAGCAACCCTCGTAAAACGAAAAATGTTGGTTTACTGTAGAAAAGAAAAGTGCTACTAAATTAAATAAAAATTTTAAGCTAATACCAAGTATCTCTATGAAAATATTTATTTACACGCAAATATTTTCATAGTATATTAATTTTTTTCTTCTAGTTTTGATTGTCTATCAAGCGAAATTAAAAATATTTTATTTCCGGAAAAAAAATAAATAAACGTGAATTTTGTTTATTTTGGCATCAAATATATTTTTCTTTTTAATCATTTTAAAGTTAAAATGGAGTTTTTATTTAATATCTTTTGATCCAATTATCCGATTGAACTGAATTATAAATCTAAACCATTCTCGAATCCACCTGAAGACACACAAAAAATTTCATTATACTCGGTCCAGCCGTTTAGGAGGAGTTCAGTGACATACACACGCACAAAAGAAATATATATATAAAGATATATATATATATATATATATATATATATATATATATATATATATATATATATATATATATATATATATATATATATATTAAAACAAATTAAATAAATAGTTACGTTAATTTAGGATTTAATAAATAGAGAAATAATAGATGACCTGATTCAAATCCGAATTTTATGAAAGAATTTTATGTATACATATTAATTCGTTTATTAGTCACTTTTCACTATTATGAAAATTTCCTCGACCTTCGCCCTCTGAGATATAATATTTACGTTTAGTTGAAGCTTTACATCATAATATTTCATTGTTATACAGAAATATAGAAATTAAAAAATAATAATAAAAATAAGTATAAAATTCTATCGTAATTAAAAGAATAGGTTAATAGTTTCAAAAATTTAAATGAACGAATAATGCCAGATGTACCTACGTGTGACTTGTAGAGATAGTTTAATTTTAGTTTAATTAGAGATAGTCTAATTTTACCGAATGATGTTTGATATATGCATGATATCCGGATAAATATTACAATTCAAAATTAGTGACGGATATTGAACATAAAAATTCTACAATTTGAAGATAAAGAAATTAAGTAGTTCAATTGGCAGAACACTGTTTTGTTATTTCAAATATCTTGGATTTGATTATGGTCTAGTCTATTTCCGCTCTTGTTAAAATTTCGGCTTTCCCATACATTTTAAAATATTTTTAAATTCTAATTAAGTCTATTATTTTTTAGATAAATTCTTAGTCCAATGGTAAATTTAATTGTCTTTTTATTCGACTAATATTAATTTTGTATGTTTTTTTTTTTTTTTCTCTTTTTTAAGTAAATATATATATATATATATTTATATTATTGTAAATGGCATATAATTAAAAGGATTTTTGAACACAATATAAACATATATATATATATATATATGTATGTATATATTGTGTTCAAAATTCCTTTTAATTATATGCCATTTACAATAATACGTTTTCTTAAAAGCGCCTCTTTAATTTATTATCATTATTTACATATAAAATTATTTAATCAAGTATATTGAGACACATTCTGGGACGAACATAAATTCCTATGCATAACGCGATCAAGTTTTCTTTCGTATAAATATATATATCGCTCCTTATATAGAACACATTTTACGCAAAATAGATTTTTTAACAATCTCCTTATTTATTATAAACTTTCGGCATATTTATGCGTGTTTGTGATAACTAATTCCGTTTCTTTAAAGTTTCTTTCTTTCTTTCTTTTTTTTTTTTTTTAGTATTTCACATTTTGTACTTTTTTTTTTATATAATATAGTCTTTCGTGCAGTTTTCGTATTTCTTCTACCTCCTTTGTAAATCACATTCATATTTCTTACTATATATCCCCTTAAGGAACATTTCTAATTCTAAAATTTTGTATTCCTGGTGAGTTTTTCTAAATTATTTCTCCGTTCTAAAGCAGTAAAGGTTTTAGATGTTTAAATTGAAGATTCGTTTTCAAAAGGAAATATTTTTATAATAAGAGAGGGAAACGTAAATAATATATATAAAGCATATTCACTCATTTCTGATAATTGGAGTGGAAGGCTGATTTTTACCAACATATGTGAAAAAAACCAGAGCCGGGAATCGAACCCGGGCCTTCCGCTTAACGCGCGGATGCTCTAAACCACTGAGCTACCTTGGCTGATAGCCAGCTCGGCACTTCTCACATAATATACGTTGGCAAGGGTCACCGAGTCTGCATTAGAGCAGCTTTATCAAGTGACAAATTTGAACATGGCACAACTCCAATAGGCCACGAAATTCTAATTTAGAAATTAGAATTCTAAATTAGTAAAATTCTAAATTAGAATTTCGTGGCCTATTGGAGTTGTGCCCTGTTCAAATTTGTCACTTGATAAAGCTGCTCTAATGCAGACTCGGTGACCCTTGCCAACGTATATTATGTGAGAAGTGCCGAGCTGGCTATCAGCCAAGGTAGCTCAGTGGTTTAGAGCATCCGAGCGTTAAGCGGAAGGCCCGGGTTCGATTCCCGGCTCTGGTATTTTTCACATATGTTGGTAAAAATCAGCCTTCCACTCCAATTATCAGAAGTGAGTTTCAGGATTGATGTTTGAAAATTTCTAAATTAGAATTTCGTGGCCTATTGGAGTTGTGCCATTTTCAAATTTGTCACTTGATAAAGCTGCTCTAATGCAGACTCGGTGACCCTTGCCAACGTATATTATGTGAGAAGTGCCGAGCTGGCTATCAGCCAAGGTAGCTCAGTGGTTTAGAGCATCCGCGCGTTAAGCGGAAGGCCCGGGTTCGATTCCCGGCTCTGGTATTTTTCACATATGTTGGTAAAAATCAGCCTTCCACTCAAATTATCAGAAGTGAGTTTCAGGATTGATGTTTGAAAATTTCCATATTCACTCATGCCCAAAAGTTAAAAAATTATCTGTTTTATCATTTTCTTCTTTACACATAATTTTTTTTTTTTTTTTTTAATATAAGCATATTTACAAAAATTTTGGAAGGCATGTTCCTTATCAAATCATAAATCGAATTTTATATAACTTTAACATAAGTAATGATTTTTTAAACTGATATTATTTAAACTTTTCTTAAAAGTAAACTTCGAAAAAAAAAAAAAAGAAAAACATTTGAATAATTTTAAAAAAGAAAACTGAATGAGAAATTAACATATGCCTCGAAATGTTAAATTAAAAGCTGTTTTTTCTAACTTTATTAATTTTTCTTTTTTCCCCTAATGGAATATTTAATTTTTTTTTATTAATTTGTAAACTTTGAGAATCGACAGAGTGATAAAATTATCAATAATTAATTTTAAAACGAATATCTATACCAATATTCATGTTCGTGTGTATATTTTTTTTTTAATGAAAAAGTTAATCATATAAAAAAGAGAAGGAGAAGAAGAAGAAACTGGAAAGTTAATACAGGAAGAAATATCCAGTTTTTATCAAACTTATGTATGCCTGACGCATTCATACTTGTTAACATTCTAAATAATACTCCGTTAAACAGTTAGTACATGCCTATTTAGAGTCTTTTTCTTCTTATTTAATCGTAATTACATTTGGAAAAAATTACTCTAAAAATTAAGTGGAGTGGAAAAAAGGGAAGGTACTAACAATATCACGGAATATTAATTAGGACGTTGACAGGTTTGCGCATGTGCATAGTCTTTAACGCAGCCTTAATACCATTTGTCTTTTAGATTTATTTTCTAAAATAATAATAATAATAAAAATCATATCCTACAAAGCTCAATTTATAAAAAAATTAATTAATATCAGTTTTAAAAAAATATTATTTATATATATATTAAAAAAAAAAAAAAAAAAAAAAAAAAAAAAAAAAAAAAAATTAATGAATTTATAATAAACGTCTTATTTAAATGTTATGTTCATATGTACATTTGTTCAATAATTATATGCACAGAAGGAGAACATGCTGTCCCTTGACTTTAGGCCATGAATGTAATTCAAGTTTTCTTTTCTCTTATTTGCTATAATACGTTAAAAATTGTTATATCATGTTTAACAAAACATTCATGCAAATATAGGTTTTAATGAGAATATTCTAAATTAAGAAAATTGGTAAAATGTTTTTTAAAAAATATTTATATATATAACATACTTAATTGAGAAAATTTAAGTTATTCGTTCAAATTTAAATGCAAAAAGTTATTCCAGATTAAAATTACTTATCCATCACCATCGTTAATGCTGCGATCAATGAGATAATGAGTTTGATATACATAATATTTTTATCGGGTAATACTGTATCTCCGAATGAACAAATTTTGGTAATAGTTATTAATTGGTATAGTCGAATTATTTTATTTAATTAATTAAATATAGAAAAAATACTCCTATATCAACATCGTTGATGTCAAACTTAACCATTCACGTACTGGGATAATATATATCACACAATTAGTTCTGTACGAAGACTGCTGTAAATTGAAATAAACACACTTTAATAATAGTGATTAATTCATTTATTTTAATCATTTCCAATGATAAGATATGAATTATTTTAAATATTTACCTTATTTAATAAATAATATCTCGAAATAGCACTCCTCTAAATTTAACCAATGTCTAAATTTAACCATTAACGCACGGAGGTAATAAATTGCATACAATTAGTAATGTATAAGGTATGCTGTAATTTGAAATAAACAGATTTTAATAATAATGATAAATTCATTTAGTTTAATCATTTTCAGTACTAAGACATGAATTATTTCAAATATTTGAAATGAAATTTCTACTGTTAGAGATTAAACATATATTTATTCCTCCAGGTATAAGTAAACTTTTTTTAAAATTTGGATTGACAAAATATCAAATTTAGAGTATATCATTTTAAGTTCAACGGTTAGTAACAGAACATATTCACTGCAAATTTATAGAAATTTAAACAAGTATTTTGTTAAAATTTAAACAAGTAGAGTTTGTAATATGTTTTGACTGTCAGAGTTATTTAAATTAAAAAATAAATTTTTTCAAATTCGTTTCTGTAATTTTCTAAAATTTAAATAGAAATAATATTTAAACATTCAGTATGATTTGGAAATTTTCTTTTGATTTATATAATAAAGTGCATGCCTATGAAAAAAATGAAATACAGTAATATCATTCAATTCAATACCATGTATTGTACAATTTCTTTTTTCTCTTTCTCTAAAACATAGAAACCGCATTAGCATTACAAGATAAAATCGTATAGACAGTATTAAGAATCTAGCAAAAAACGATGCATTATTCATGAATTTATTTAAATGTTTGGAGAATAAAGCACAGTTTAAAAAAAAAAAAAAAAAAAAAAACTAATATTTGTGCAAAATTCATTAATATCTTTATTTCCAATACTTATAGGTATTACTGTAAATTAAGTAATAGAAAAAAAGGAAAAAGTAACAAAATATTTTAAGGAATTTAGTTGACATTAAATTTTTCGTTACGTTACAATTCTAAAGATGGTTAAAAAAAAATCTTAATTATTATTATTATTATTATTATTTTGTAATAATTATGCATTCTGTCTTAAATTATTAAAAAACATTATTGACTAAAGGACATTTTTTTAGTACTTTTTAGTACGACAGGTCGTACTATTTCGATAGAGATTTCACGTTGTTACAATTTTGCTGTCAATTATCATAAATAAACGTTTTCATTTATTTATTTATTTATTTAAGATATATAAAGCTGAAAGTTTGCCATTCCAATTGTTCAGATTTTTAATTTTATATACAAAGTTACAAAACTGAATCGTTTGCTACAAAAACTGGTACACTTATAAATCAGATCAAAGTCTTGCTGACGTCATAATGTTTATATTAATCGGATAATTGGTTTAAAATATATTGAATAAAAGTCCAATTAAAACTTTCAAATTATTATAAAGAAATAAAACAAAACAAATTTATACCAAAAATAAATAAATAAACTAGTGAATATTTATGTATATATATATATATTCATTAAATGAAGAAAAATAAAAAAATAGGGGTAGACAAATTGTGCTGAAGAGCTTAAGTATAAAACTCTCTGTCAGAATTTAAAATTTCGTACCGAATTAGACCGGATATTTTTCTCCAAGATACGCAATTTCGACAGCCATTCTAATTTACCGTTAAAATGGTAAAGAAAATAAAAATAAAAATAAAAACCGCCAAAGGGTTCCTATGCTAAAGCTATACAACAAAAATTTTAAGAAATGAATATAGTAACTGATGCTAGAGAATCAAATACAATTACTTCATGCCTTTATATGAAAGTATAGATTAGAATAATTCTGTTTTTCACAGGTTTTAATATTTATTATTTAGAAGACAAAAGTAATCTTTGATTTTTACATTATTATTAATATTTGTGTTCAATTTTACTATTATTATTATTATTGGTAAAGATTTTTATCAGAATAAATGTTGTGTAACATCGTTTTTATTATATCTCTATATAAATAATAATAATAATAATAGTAATAATAATAATTATTATTATTATTACTGTAATGAATAAAATCCAAAAATAACACTAATATAATTAAAATATCTCAGATAAATACATTTAAGCGGATATTTAAAAAATAATAATAAGCCTTAATACAAAATTAGTAATTGAAACATGAAATTTAATAGAATTGAATTATGGGAGTTTCAAGTCAAATTAAAACCCATGGAACAGCATAAAAAAATGTTACTTCTGAAATATATTAGTATGAGAATATTCATAAATGGACTTTAGTCATAATAATTATATTCCTCTAAATTTATTATTTGGCGGTTTTTATGAAAATAAAAACAAACACTTTATATAACGTTCTAATTGTAATCCTGGTTTCTAATCCTAGTCCTAATTGTAATCCAAACATTCTTATCATAGTTTTTAATTAAATTTAATTTGCTTATAATATATATTATAAACTATTTAAATTTGATTCAAATTTTAATTGCATGTGCAAACAAGCGCATTTTTACAGAACAAAAATCTAATAAATAAATCTAATTAATTCAAAAATCGAATTGGAGATTTATCAAACGTAGGGAACGTAGGAACGTAGGAGGATTCATCTGAAGGAAATGAAAAATAAATAAATAAATATTAAATATCATTAAAATTAAAAAATAATTAAAACATAAAAATATATTTAATATATTATTTTAATATCTAAAAAATAATAAAAAAATATATATATATATTATTTTTGCACCATTATTTCCAAAAAATAAAATTTCTAATATATTTTTGCAGGAAAATTTGTACTTTGCCTGCATAAATTTATTATAAATTTCATGTTATGAAACAGCGGTACGAAAATAATAATTAAAAAGTGTTGCCTGTTACGCCCCTGTTAAAGAGACAAAAAAAAAATAAAAAAAAATGTAAAAACTAAAATTTGTATTTACATTTGTAAGTTTTACAAAGTAATTGTATTTTGATGTTATACAACTGATTCACACTTTTCTATTCATAAAAATAAAGAAATTAAAATAAAATAAAAATAAAAAATAAAATAAATAAATAAAATAAATAAATAAAAGTAAATAAAAATAACATTACGACGGAAAAGAATCGGCATATATTTCAACTAAACCATTTGTTTTTCCTTTTCTGCAGAAATTTATTTCAAATGTAATTTCAGAGTACCTAACGCTCTCTAAAAGCTTCCTGAAATCTGAATATCAAAGAGTATTCGCGCGATAAATTTTATACTCAAGGGCATAAGATTAGATTTTCTGATGACGGTTACAGAAATATGCATTTGGAGAAAAGGGAAATGCAGCCTTTCTAAATACATTAGCACTGAATTAAAGGAAATGCAAATTAGAAATGTTAAACTGCTCCATTACAGCGAACATAAAGAGTTTCTAGATATTTATTTTGGTTACACATGTGCGTCGACATAATTTCATGGTGAATAATATTTCAAAGATTTAAAGTATGTAAAACATTTTAGGTAATATAAGGAAAAATATATTCCTTCTATATGTTAAATGCTCTGCATACTTTTAATAGGGTATAAAAAAAATACATGTAAAATGACCGCATTCTGCGCATAAACATATCCCTATGATGAAAGCGAGGGATATAAGTTACAATTAAATATATTATATTTAATAATTCAAAATAGCTCTATAGTGCTAATCACCTAATACGAGAGACGGAGAAATATATTTCAATTGCAATATAAATATATATATATATATATATATATATATATATACATATAATAAGGTTATTTTTCTTTAGGGAAATTTTTTTTTACAAGAGAATGGATACATATTAAAATACAAAATTTAATTTTTATTCGGTTCATCCTTTTCTATAACTTATTTTTTTTAAAGCTTACTCTTTTCTCTCTACCTCTCTCTCACTCTCTTTAAGAAAAAATAATATTCCATATTTGTAAGTAAAATATTCTCTGACTTACAGTTTACACTAAAAATTTCAGCATATATAGCCATGTTATAAAAAAATGTCTCAACAACAAAATGAAGAAAAAAAAAAGTAATTAAATTATGATTCAAGTGATCTTCATTTATGTTTTATATTATTTGGTGGTTATATCTAAACAATTGAAGAATTTTTAGAACTTCAATGTTTTTTAAAAATTATGTTTAATATTTTTAAAAATAAGTGATAAGTGAACTCTGGAAGATTTTAAATGGCGTACGAATCTTAAAAGTTCCACGTTTCACACCCAGTGTACATGTTTAATGAAAATGTGTTCAATTATTAGTTAAAAGTTTAAATATTTCTCAATAAATGTTGATTTTAATCCTAGCAGGTTATAATCCGAATTTTAGAGAGTCCTATTACCTGAGTTCTAATAACATTCTCAAAGCACAATGGATATGAACGCTTTTATTGACGATATGTAGACTAATAGATATGTAGACATGGTCATTCTTTTAGATTTTAACCTTACACTAGGCGAGTCTTATTAATCCTAGGACCCATGCTCCAGCCCGCCCGGTTGCCGCTGTTCAATGTGTTTTTCTAGTCAATTTTGTCCCCTTATTACTTCCGGTGTGAGCCTGTTTTTTTTTTTTTTTTTTTTTTTTTAACACACTTGACATTGTGAGTTTTTCTGCTTTTCTTCCCATGCTATTTCTATGGGGTTTTTAGCCTTTTCCCCCCTCTTTTTCTACATTCTAAAGTGGCGGTGGTAAGCGAAGAATTATTGATACAAAAATTTAGATCCACTCACAAACTTATATTATGAATTTTCAAAACTTAATAAAACATAGACTATCATCGTTCAAATAATAAAATAATACTTGAAATCTGTATACTTAAATCAGAATTAGTAGGTACGAAGTTATAAGTGAAAGAAAATAGACAGTCGACACTAGAATTTGAATCTGACACTTACTGTCTTTTATCTAAGAGTATGAGAAAATAAACTCTCAGCCATGCGATGATTAAGAAGATGATTTTAAGTATATCTTGCAGTTATATAATTCGAAGAGGACCGCTCTTTCAAAATTGTAGCAGGACGACCTGAACAAGAATTTGAATACTTCAAGATGCAGCAAGCACTGTTAAAACCCCTTTTCTTTTAGATTTGTATAAAAAGGAAGAACTCATAAGGCATAGTTCCAGAAATAGTCCACCGATATTTCCGGTCAGGATTATTTTACGGTTCATTTGTGCATAATACTTGCAGCGCAGTGTAGAGTCGTATTCAGAATTTTGATCTGAAACAGTCGTTGCATTGTTTGTTTATAAGTATTTTTAAATTATGCAAACAATTTTCTAGGTGCATTTTTTTTTCCAAGAACATTACAATTTGTCAGTGAAGCCTTTAGAATTAGTCCTAATCTACGGATAGATCTGGACAAAATCTGGGTTACCAATGCGTTTTAATCTAAAACATGGTTATTACTTTTTAAATGCATAGGAAGCCCTTCAAAATTGTTCTGTTATTAAAAAAAAATAAGTAAAAATTTTGTTATTAAAAAATTACAACAACGACAGAAAATAAAAACCACTTAAATCTTAAATTCTGGACCACTTGTAAATCAGTTAATGTCGTTACAAATATACAATATATATGTAAAGTTTAGTTTATACTATTTCTGTTTTAAAACCATTGTTTTCAAGTTTCTCGTAAGATTGTTGTTTTTACTTTTTCTTTAAAAGAAAATAATAAATATATTTAAATAATTTTCTTGCTCTAGAAAATTTTTTAAAGGTTTCTATTTTTGTTTTGATGGTTTAATTTTAATAACTAGTTGTTATCTAGAACCAAAAAGATCATTCGAGCGTCCGGAATCATTCCTGGGTAAGATTTTACAGTACGCCATACGCTAACCGTAACCAGAATTTTGATCTTCATGTTCTAAATAATACTTAAAATAAGTTGCTGAGAAGGAAGAATAAGTCTATTTTTCAGCGTTTGCTTAAGAAAAAACTAATTTGGCAGAATTCTCATTTATTATTCCCTAAATAAAACCTTTTTGGTCTTCATTATTTTCTGAAATCATAATGTTATTTAACTGAACGACGGGATTATATTTTACATTACATTCTGCAGCTACAGAATGCTCATTTATATATCTTCTTCTCCAAATACATCTGGGATGCTTGTTTCATCTAATAAACCTCCTAGGTAGATTTGACAATGTATTACTTTGAAGAATTGATATTGTAGCGTGTATGCAGTAAATTTTCTACCTTTAGGATCCATCATTAAAAGAGAAATCGAAAGAAAAAGAGACGGTCTTCTCAAGACACCCGTAGAGTATCAATAAATTCAAAAAAGGTTATATATATATTGGACCCATAACTTGATAACGTTAAGGAAGAATTTTACATTCTACATATTAGATTCTATTGTTGAGCTATATTAATGTAAAATTAATGAAAAAAAAAAAAAAATTAGTTAGCAGCAAACATCTTAAAACATTAAAAATCAAAAGTCAAAATTTTCAATTTTATTTTTATTAATTCAAATTGTTTTTTAATAAGTTGAATATATTTGATGTTGTTATATTTCAATGCATGTATGAATTTTTTTTATAATACTAAGACAGTTATTAAAAAAAAAAAAAAAAAAAAAAAGGAGAAGAAGAAGAAAGAAATAAAGAAATAAAAATAAATAAAAGAAAGAATAAAAGAACAAACAACATAAACAAACAAACCATCATACTATTCGACGTCTTCAAGATGGACAGACAGACGTCTATGACAGGTACAAGCTGAACGTGATAATAGAACCATTTTTAAGCGTTCAGAAAAGGTTTCGGTGCAAATTGGTTAGTTACTCTTAAAAATTGTTAGAAAGTGTTCAAATGCTTAATAAAAGCGAAAATGTATTTCTAGAAACTTACGATTATAGATATTAATGTACTTGAATATTTTTGTGTAGCATTAAAAATCTTAATGCTAATCGTGCTACATTTCATAGAAAACAATATTTTGTCAATATATCAATAATAAATATCAGTTTGATTATGATCTGTACAAAATAAAGATATCAAAATATGATTTATAGAAATACCACTTCAGGACAACAATGCTTTGGAATTCTGCTTTGGGTGTCCATTTGGGTGTGCTTTTTTTTTTTTTTTTTTTTTTTTTTTTAATCGTATATTTAATAAGGAACATCTCAATATGAACTTCTGTAACATGTAACTATTTCAAGGAAATCCATGAGTATTTACGGAAGTTATACCATACATAGGCAAACCGAATTTATAAATTATTTTCTTCTTTTTTGGAAAGTGTTAAAAAATGATAACATAATGTAATTTATGTAAACAATTCAGGGAAATACAGAGGCGTTAACAATTACTAAACTGTGTTCAGAAGTAAAAAAAAAAAACTAGTTAATGATATTTGGAAAGCTGATTTAAAATTAGGTGCAGTTTATTATCGAAATATATATCTTAATAAAGTTTTTATCACAATTATTTATGATAATTATCGCTAAAATGTTTCAGTATTTTTAAGCTTTATTTAATATGCTTTATCTTAATGAAAAATTCATGCGTCATGTAGAGAGAGATAACAAAATGTTAATCATAAAATGCTTTTAGTTATTGAATAGAACCGCGAGTATTTATGTTTTTTATTAACCATAACGAGTTATCAGGTTTTAAAATATAATGACAAATCCATTAATAACAAAGTTGTGTCATAATTTCAAGCTCTATTTTTCATGCTTTTTTTCCGCGAATACTGTTCCTAATGAAATTAAATAAAAATAACAATTCCACGTGTTAAACCATTTTAGCACAGTACAACTTTATTTTATTTTATTTTTTCTAAGTTTAATTTGTTATAATAATAAATTATAGTTTAATTGTTTTATAAATTTATGAATATACAAGTGTCATAAAGTTGGTGATAAAATGAACAATAACAGCGATTTTTTAAAAACTTATTATGTATTGTTTTCCTGTACACTGAGCAATTAATCACAATGTTTATCTTAATAAGTAAATATATATATAGAGAGAGAAAGAGAGAGACTTTTAAAGGATAAATTAAATATGCGTAAAATACTGATTAATATTAGATATAAACGGAAATAAAGATAGAAAGATTTTCATCTAGATAACGGAATGATTGACCGACGTGGTAAATAATATTATATGGACATTGTGAAAATAGCAATTTACAGAAAGATTTTTTTTTTCTATCAAAATTACTTTATATTACAACAATGAACTAATTAAAAATTCCTACGTAGTTGCAAAATATTATATGTTGCATTTTTAAGGATTCATTAAAATAAGAAAAGAACTATAGAAATTTGAATCGATCGAAAAAAATCTTAAACATAATTCCAAAAATAATAATAGTTTCACTACCGAACCGCCAAACTAATTATTATCACTATTCTGCTAAAGGTATCTTCGTCTTATATATACAAAGACTATTTGCTGATACATAAAACTGATATTTTTATGAAATATTTTTTTATATTCAAAATTCTAAATGGTTACCAAACTCAACAGTTTTTTACATAAGGCTTAATCACATTTCAAACTAAAACTACAGATGTTACTTATAAGACAAAGAAATACCAATTTCTTTGAAATTTTATGAGTCATTAGAGTTTATATATATATATGAATATATATACAAAAGATATATTCTTCGTAAATTTTTCTTAATCTATCTATCTATCTATCTATATCTGCTATCTATATCTATCTATATCTATCTATATCTATCTATCTGCAATTATAAAAAGAAATCTTCGTACTGAAAATAAGTTATTGTACATATATAAAATAGATAATCTTATTTTTGCATTATATTTATTAACATTTATTTATGAAATTGAAAGTTTAGCAGGAGTGATGTTTTTGAGAATTGTACAACTAAAAAGTATAATAATACCTATAGAATGCATTATCGGTGTTAGATGTATCTAGAGGCTCTTAATATTCATCAAGATTTATTTTGTGTGAATAACATACATATGTACTATGTATTTTAGCTACACTACACATAGTACTTGCATACTACATGTCCTATTTGAGTTTTTAAATGTTTCTATAATCGAGTTAGAAAATCTCTTGGTAACCAAAAGTAATATTAAGTTTTTGAAGGAACATTAGTTACGAGATTTTTTTTCCTTTTTGTAAATTTTTATTTACCACTATACTTTTAATATACCAACAATGGAATATATATATATATTAATTGTAAATCTGTTGCTCTATTATTTATTTAACGATTCAAAATGTAAGTAAAAAATACAATTATGTGCGAAATACATTATAAATTTAAGTACCCCTATAATTACTTTTCTTTTTCTTTTAAGCAAGTTGAAATATTTAAAACCATTTGTAAGAAACGATTTATGTTCTTCAAATAAAATAAAATAAACTCTAAAACTATATATTTAAAAATTAACTGTTTAAAAAATAAAATGTAAACTTTCCTCTAATATTTTACATCGAAAAACATTTGAAACTTCTCCACAATCATTTCTAAACAAAGTTTTTTAATAACACAATTTTATTCAATATCTTTATATATTACACAGAAAATCCTTTAAAAATCATAAACAATTTATTTCTGGAATTTAATCTGATTCAGAAGTTCATTCTCATTCTATCAAACAAATCAATTTCATTTGCCTAACCATTCTTATCTTCCTAATACAAGGTTTATTTCAATAATATTTGGCGTATAAATCTTTTAATTTATTTCACGTGTCACTAAAATCAATTATGTTTAAAAGTTAAAATTAATTAAATTCGAGACTTCTGGTATATATATTTATATCTGGTAAAGTATTAAATTGAATGGAAATGAATTTCAATAATTTAATTTTAAAGCAAATTCATGAAAAGCGAGAAATATTTCAGTGATGATACATGAAATCACTCTTATACGTAATTAAAATGTAAATAAAGGATAGGAAATTGTTATTAATTTATCAGTCATTTCATGTTATCATACAAACATAACAATATATAATTAAAATTATTAATACATTAGAAATATCTTTTTTTTTTTTTAATGAAAAGTGAAATTAATATTAAAACAGGAATAAACTACTACGTCAGAAACGCCAAAGAAAAATTATTGAGGTGCATACAGCTGTTTCGGTAGCCTAAAGCGTACCGTCATCAGTGCAAAAAGAATTCTGAATCTTGAGAAGTGCTCGTATATATAGGAGAGGGACCGGATTTAGTTCAACCAATAGGAATACAGAAGAGGTGGGGAGTGTGGCCAATAGGAATTAAGGAATGTGTAGCTGTGTAAACAGTAGAAAAATTAAGGAAATGTGGACTGAATGTAAAATTTCCAACAATCAGACAAATAGGGAACAGCGAAATCACAATTTACAAGGTTTTTAAAATTTTTATAAATATGAAAAGCTTCAAAGAAATCGAGTTCATGAATGGATTTAGGTCTGCAAATTATTTTAGCTGAATTAAATTTAAAATTATGATTTTCCTCCCAGCAATGTTTAGAAATAGCCGATTTATTGGTTTCTTGTTTGCGGACGTAATTCATATGTTCTTTTAGACGAAATTTAAGACTGCGTTTAGTTTGGCCAATATATGATAAACCACACTGACAGGAAATACTATAAATGCCCCAAGAATTATGCATATCAATAGGATCTTTTAACTGAGAAAAGGTGAGTTTATTGGAAGGTGAAAATATTATTTTAAAATCATATTGTTTGAGGATTTTAGCTATGGTTTGACTAGTTTTAGAAAAATAGGGTAAAACAATACTGATATTAGATGTGACTGATTTAGTAGACGAAATACGAGGGAGTTGTAATTTTTGGATAGCTTTGTCTATAATGGAAGGGTCGTAACCTCTGTCAATTGCGATGGCTTTCAGGTATTTAATTTCAGATTTCAATAAATCAGGATTTGAACAAATATTAAGGGCACGGTTTACAAAAGTATAGAAAGCAGCCATTTTTTGGTTAGGTGGGTGACATGAACGCGCATGGGGAGGAAGGGAGACTGCAAAATTTTTACGATAAACAGTGGTAGAAAATCCATTTACAGTGCGAGAGACGAGGGTATCAAGAAATGGAAGGGAGCCATTATTTTCAATTTCATATGTAAACTGGATATTACTGTCGATTGAATTTAAGGTTTCTAAGACATGGTCAATATTGTGATGAGATATGTCGATAAGCGTGAAGGTGTCGTCAACGTAACGGGTCCAAAAAGGAAAAGATATTTTCTTAAAAAGCTTGCTTTCGAAATAGTGCATGTAAATGTCTGCGAGAATTGGGGAGAGAGGGGAACCCATGGCTAAACCTTCAGACTGACGATAGAATTTATTTTGGAAAGAAAAAGTGGTTTGTGATAAACAAATGCGGGTAAGAGAAATTAATTCTTGTATTTCGAAAGAGGTGAAATGAAACTCTTTTAATCTATTTTCGAGACAGCAGAGGGCGCCACTTATTGGAACATTAGTGAAAAGAGATTTTACATCAAAAGAAACCATAGTGAGATTAGTGTGAGGGCAGTTTTGAATATTTTTTGCAAAATTTATGGAATTCTTAACAGTATAACTATTAGCAGCAAGAAGTGGAGCAAAAATTGTGGTGAGAAATTTAGCTAGATTATAGGAAGCAGTACCGATATTAGAGACTATTGGACGAAATGGAATATTGGGTTTGTGAACTTTTGGTAAAGCATAAAATCTGGCACAATTAGCAATAGAAGGGATAAGATGGGATTTAGTCGAGTTCAATAACAAGGGGCAAGATTTTATAGCAGATTTAATTTTATTTAATTCTTGAGGAGAGGGGTCACGGGGCAGAGGAATGTATGGGCCATCATTAATTAGTTCGGTAACACTTTCGATGTATTGTTTTTTATCCAAAATAACAATCTGACCACCTTTATCAGCTTTAGTTATGATGATATTTTCATTCATGAATGGATTTAGGTCTGCAAATTATTTTAGCTGAATTAAATTTAAAATTATGATTTTCCTCCCAGCAATGTTTAGAAATAGCCGATTTATTGGTTTCTTGTTTGCGGACGTAATTCATATGTTCTTTTAGACGAAATTTAAGACTGCGTTTAGTTTGGCCAATATATGATAAACCACACTGACAGGAAATACTATAAATGCCCCAAGAATTATGCATATCAATAGGATCTTTTAACTGAGAAAAGGTGAGTTTATTGGAAGGTGAAAATATTATTTTAAAATCATATTGTTTGAGGATTTTAGCTATGGTTTGACTAGTTTTAGAAAAATAGGGTAAAACAATACTGATATTAGATGTGACTGATTTAGTAGACGAAATACGAGGGAGTTGTAATTTTTGGATAGCTTTGTCTATAATGGAAGGGTCGTAACCTCTGTCAATTGCGATTCAGTCCACATTTCCTTAATTTTTCTACTGTTTACACAGCTACACATTCCTTAATTCCTATTGGCCACACTCCCCACCTCTTCTGTATTCCTATTGGTTGAACTAAATCCGGTCCCTCTCCTATATATACGAGCACTTCTCAAGATTCAGAATTCTTTTTGCACTGATGACGGTACGCTTTAGGCTACCGAAACAGCTGTATGCACCTCAATAATTTTTCTTTGGCGTTTCTGACGTAGTAGTTTATTCCTGTTTTAATATTCCAACGCCAAGTCTCCTGCTATTATATGAAATTAATATTATTCACGCAGTATTAATATGAAAAGTTGATACTGTATATTACACATTTTGATTAATCTTATTTTCTAATTAAAAAATCAACATATAATTTGAAGTTTAGTCACGCCATTTCTACAGTTCGTCTATACATAATAGGAAAATTCGCGAATGAAACTGAAAGTGTTAGTAAGAATTTTGTTAGTAATGTATCTTTAAAAGTAAATTGGGATAATTTTAAATATAAGGTATATGTAAACTATTTAAGCAATTTTCTATAAACCGTTTAAGCAATTTCTATTGAATATTTAAACAAAAACACCCTGGGATGTACCCTTTAAAAACTATGTACATTTTAACATGTGATAGTTCAAAGCATATGAGCTCGATAACATAAAAGTGCATTCGTATGAAAAATTTAGTTTTACATTCCGAATAATGTATATGGAGTAATAATGACACCAAAACTATTTCAAAGCCAAAATTTTCCTAAATTTCATTATGATTTATGGAAAAACAGAAAAACATATATTATATTTTTATCTGTCATTTCATCTTTTAACACACATATGAGAAATCATGACATAAATAAAGAATTACGGTATAAAATTTTATACACTTCAATTTAAATTTCGGATAATCTAGCTTATATACGTTTTTAAATATTTATATTAAAACTTTTTGAGAAATATCCTTGCAAATTAAGTACGTTTTACAGTCATCTTCGCTTGATTACATAAAATACACCAGTAAGAACTATACAATTTATTCCATATACAGTCGGTAACAAAAGTGTCCGATGTAAAAAAAGTACACTTCATACGGTTTCGTTAAATAAATCCTTATCGAATCATGTTCTGAAACTGACTAAGAATAGGATTCGACAAGGATTTATTTAATAAACCGTAACGTGTACTTTTTTACATAGAAACTTTTGCTAGTGTTCGGACACTTTTGTTACCGACTGTAGCTCATGAACAATTATTCAAAATTTGACAAGATTTGGTTTATTACGAGACATTTTCGAAACACTTTTGTAAAGTCCTGTGCAAAAATTGTAAAGTCTATGCACACATTTTTCTACCGAAAATGTGCTTTTATCATCTCAATTATGTATGTTGATTTCATTTTGTTAAATTCAGTGTGGCCAGTGTAAGATGCATTTAAAAGAAATTCTGACTATTAGCCGTAATGATAATAAATACATCCTGCGACAAAAAGATAGGATCAAAGGTTTTTTTTTTTTTTTTTGATTTTTCATAAAATAACGTTATCTAAATTGTGCTTATCATTTATTATTATTATAAAATAACATTATTCCTGGACTAATTTTTGTTTTAAGACTAATTTAGAAAAATTTTAAGACTAAAATTTTTCTAATTTAAGACTACACAGCGCGACAAAATGATAGGAACAAAGGGTTTTTCTTAAATTTTTGAATATGATTATTTTGAATATGAATAGTTTGAATATAATACAAATATTTAATATGTTTTTGATATGATAATATTTTGTTATGATAATAAATGATGAGCACAATTTAGATAATGCTATTTTATGAAAAAATTGAAAAAAACCTTTGTTCCTATCTTTTTGTCGCGGAGTGGTCTTCAATTAGAAAAATTGTAGTCTTAAAATATTTCTAAATTAGTTTTAAAACAAAAATTAGTCCGAGAATAGTGTTATTTTATAATAATAATAAAAGATAAGTACAATTTAGATAACGTTATTTTATGAAAAATCAAAGAAAAAATCCTTTGTTCCTATCTTTTTGTCACGGGGTGTACCTTGGTAGGGCCCTGTAATTTAGATTTAAACTAGATTATGATCTAACTGATGAAAATATATTAATGTTTATTTTGTCTATTATTTCGTATATAATACAGGTTTAGAAATTTATAACAACCATAAAGAATTTGGGTATAAATGTTTACAATTATAAACTGAAATTTAAAAAGATTATATGTTTTTTATTAATATATATATTAGAACTTTGTGAGGAATATGCTTGAAAACTGTGTACGTTTCACAGCCACTTACTCATTATTGCATAAGACACGGATGTATGGCAACACGCGAATGTATTCCTTCAGGATAGCGAGAAAATAATTACATTACAGCATATGTGCATGTACTGTTGGAGGTATTTTAAAAGTTATAATGATGCATGTCATTAATGTGATATTGAAATTCTTTGTGATTTATATTCTGGAAAATCAAAATTAAAAATGTGTGGGTAATAACAGAAAGCCATATTTTGCTATATTTGATTCCGTTAAAAAAAAAAAAAAAAAAAAAAATCTGTTTTCGAGATAAATGTTCATTCGATTTTCACAATTATTAGTAAATTTATTGATGAAATATAACTTATTAGTTTCCTATAAAATATTTAAAGATTGATTTTGTTCTAATTATTTAGAGATGCTTAGAATGTAATTTTGACTAAAATTAAAGGCAACATAGTCATATTTAAAATAGTTGAAAATAGTCAATTATCATACTATAAATTTTTATCTAATACTGTAATATTTAAAAATACTTTAAACTTTTATAAGAACTTTTATTAAGTTTTTTGTTAGCAATATATTTTGGTCCAATATTTCCGCGCATTACTCTCGTCATTCATAAATAATTTATTTCCTAAATTTAAATCTATTTCAAATGATTTACTTCCTATGCCTCTATCAAACTGATCAATTTTATTTGCTTATCATTCTGAGCTTCATAATGCACGGTTTATTTCAATAATAGGATCCGTATTAAATATATATATATATATTTCACCTTTAGCTAGAATACTTATAAATAAAAAATACATTAATTAAATTCTTCTAATATTAATATATTTGTAGTACTTGGCAAATGAACAGATTTAACGGAAATAAGCTTTAAGTAAATTCAGGAACATTAAATTTATTTTGTTGGCGCAACATGAAAAGTGCCTTAAACTTAATTATAATGCAACTACAGAAGAGTTATTAAATTATCTGCATACTTGCTAATTTGACCCGGAAAGTTGTTAGTCCCGCGCCTTTCTGCCTATTTTTTAACACCAGTCTTTTTTCGAGTACATTTCTTCTTATTTAATCATAAATATATTTGAAGATATTTCATAAAAAAAATTAAGTGGTGTACAAAAAGAGGCGGGAACTAACAATCTTAAGCTTAGGTTGGCAAGTATGTATCTGTAATGTCATCTTAACATAAGCATACGTAACCTCAATTACTAATATTAAATTTAAATATGAATGCAAATTTTTAAATTCATATATTTATACATGTAATTTGAGATAAATTATTTTAGACAATAATCTTTAAATCTTTATGTTTAAACTGCCAGAGGTGTATTCTTAAAAAGATGTACTTTTTTATTCATTACTAAATGTGGCATAAAAGTATGAAAAAAAAAATGCATTTCATGGAAAATTTGAGAACAATTACACTGCTCGGCATGAAAATTGTCCTCAACACCATTTTGGAAAATTCTTATGTAAAATGATTTCCTGAATCCGAAATGGCTATAAATTTGATATTTAGGAGGAGGACTATTTAAACTTTTAAATATCTTCTGAGGGGCTACAGAGTTAGAAAATTCTAAAACATCAACATTTGCGGCAAAGGGAAAATTTAGGGGGGATTTGCCACCGAAATTATGTATTACATTTCTTATATTTTTTTTAATCTATTATTAATGTTATTTATTAAACATTATATATTTTTTGTTTTTAAGTGTTCGATTATTAAATAAGAAGAGAAGAAATAATAATTATTATTTTACCTGTCATTTCAACTGTAACACATGTATAGTAATTTGAAACAATAATATAAAATTTTGGTATAAATGTTTACATTTATATATACATAAATTCGAGAGAGATTATACGTTCTTTAAATATTCACATTAAAATATGTAAAGGTATGTATCACATTAAAATATATAACATATTTTCATTGCTGATTAGTGAGAACGGAGATAATAAATTATCTCAATTTCATATTCACGACATTCATCATCATAACTTAAAAATATTTCCATGTACATATGCTATTTTGAGATAAAATACACAATTGGAAATATATCACCTTTCTCAAGGAATACTGTAAAAAAATACTGTTAAAAGTACAGGAAAAATCTTGCAGCTGAGAAACCAGTATTTTTACGTCAAATATACAACTTAAAACCGTAATATTGTATCACTGACATATATTTTACAGAGGAATCCTGTAAATCAAATAGGTTTTTTGTTAAGGTACAGTTTTGTCCTGTATATTTGACAGAAAAATACTGACACCCCAGCTGCCAGATTTTTCCTGCACTTTTAACAGTATTTTTTTACAGTATTCCTTGAGAAAGGTGATATATTTCCAATTGTGTATTTTATCTCAAAATAGCATATGTACATGGAAATATTTTTAAGTTATGATGATGAATGTCATGAATATGAAATTGAGATAATTTATTATCTCCGTTCTCACTAATCAGCAATGAAAATATGTAAAATTAAATAGTGGTATCCATAAATAAAACATTTTACAATTTTTGGTGGTAGAACATATCTTAAAAATGAAAAGTATATTTTGAAGATTTTATAAAATTAGATAGAAAGAAGGAATAATATCGGACTCATTATTTTTTTTCAAACAAATTAAGTAAATATTTAAATTCATTTGAACTACTTAATGTCAATGACAATAATGCTAATTTTATCAAAAATGAAAATGAGAAATAAAATATTTAATAAATAGAGAAGTAATAGATGAGCTGATGTCCCTATTTAGATTCGAATTTGTTGAAAGAAATTTACACACACACACACACACACACATATATATTAATTCGTGTATTCCGATCTTGGTCACTTTTATCTAATATTAAAATATCTTCGGCCACCCCCATCTAAGATATACTAAATACATTTAGTCTAAGTTTTACATCATACATAATAAAAAATACGTAATAATAAATACAAGCGTAAAATTGTATCGCAATTGAAAGAATAGATTAATACTTTTAATTTTCAAATGAGCGAATAATGCCGGATATACGTGAACTATGTGTGTTGACGGTAATGGTCTTTTAGAGACTGTTTAATTTAATAACTACTTCCAATTTTAAAGAAGATGATTGTTATATATGATGGCCCATTGGACAAATATTACAATTCAAAATCAGTGATGGATATTGACATTCTACAATTTAGAGACATAGATATTAAGTATTTCAATTGGTAAAACACTGGTTTGTTATACCAAACGCCTTGGATTTGATTTATGGCCTAAGCTGGTTAAAATTTCCGTTTTCCCATACATTTACAAAATGTTTAAAAGTCTAATTACTTCTATTATTTTTTAGATAAATTCTTAGTCTTATTGTAAATTTAATTGTTTTCCTATTTGGCTAATATTAGTTTTGTATGTTGTTCTTTTAGTAAAAGATATATATTTTGTGCTCAAAACTTTTGTTAATTATACGCCATAATTATACGCCGTTCTTAAAAGCGCCTCTTTAATTTATTGTTATTTTTTACATAAAAGTTATTTTATCAAGTATATTGAAAAAAATATAGGTACGAACATGAATTTATATGCATAACAAGATAAAGCGTTCTTTCATATATATATATATATATATATATATATATATATATCCCCCCTTATATAGTACAAATTTTGCATGCTTTTCCTTCAGTAAAAAATAGACATTTTAAGAACAAAATTTTTGTTAATTATATGCAATTTACAGTAATACGCGTCCATAAAAGGGACTCTTTAATTTATTGCCATTATTTACATAAAAAATTATTTTATCAAGTAAATTAAGACACTGCCGCAAACTTAACTTTAATTGAAAATAACTTATGCCGAATTTCTATTTTCAATTTATTCTTCTAATAATATAATCACATCAGTTCAGATTTCACTTTCAGAAGAGCTCCAGGAAATATTAAGTGTTTTTCCGTTTCTATCATTATTCCTCAAAAATCCTAATAAAACAATAAATACCAAAACCAAACTAAACCGTTTTTCTATGATCTTCTTTTTCTTATTATTCTTTTTTCTTGCCCGTGCGCGTGTTTTTTATTTTCCAAATTCAATATTATATTAATTTTAATAAACCATGGTATATATAATTTAAATTTTTATTATATATATATATTTTTTTTTTTCATGCTCTTCTTTTTATTTACTCTGTATGATAATTCTAATTTAGATGTTCAACTATTTTGGCTAAGAAAGTATCTCGCGGACAATCTTCGCAATGAATTTTCCTCACGGAAGGGACAGACACATTCTGAGACGAACATAAATTTATATACAAAACAAGATCAAATGTTATTTCATATAAATATATATCCCCTTATATAGAACACATTTTACACAAAATAGATCTTTCAAACAATCTCCTTATTTATTTATTATAAACTTTCAGCATGTTTATGTGTATTTATGATAACTAATTCCATTTCTTGAAAGTTATTTTTATTTTTTTTATTTTTTTTTAACCTTAGTAAAATAAATTTTACATTTTGTACTTTTCCTTATAATATAGCCTTTTGTGCAGTTTTCGTATTTCGTCTATCTTCCTTATAAATCACATTCATATTTCTTGCTATACATTCCCTTAAGGATCATTTCTAGTTCTAAAATTTTGTATTCCTGGTGAGTTTTTCTAAATATTTTATCCATTCTAAAGCAGTAAAAGTTTTTGATGTTTAGTTTCAAGATTCCTTTCAATGTGTTTCATGAGCAGCAGAAGAAATTTGCAATATTTTATCCCTGTCAGAATTAGTTACATAAAAAAAAATATTTAAATTCGTTTCTGTAAATTTCTAAAATTTAAATAGAAGCTATATTTAAACATTCAGTATGATTTGGAAGTTTTCTTTTGATTTATAAAATAAAGTGCTATGAAAAAAGGATATACAGTAATATCATTCAATTGAATACCATGTATTGTACTACATTTTTTTCTCTTTCTCTAAAGCATAGAAACCACATTAGCATTACACGATAAAATCCTATAGACAGTATAATAATAAAAAAAAGGAATCTGGTATAAATGAGGCATTATTTATGAAATTATTTAAATGTTTGGAGAATAAAGCACAGTATTTTTTACTAATATTTGTGCAAAATTCATGAATTTCTTTACTTTTTCTAATCATAGGTAGTTCTGTACGTTAAATGATGGGAAAAAAATATATTTTAGAAAATTTAGTGGACATAATTTTTTTTGTTGCTATATTACTGTAGATTAATTTCTAAAGATGGTGAAAAGTAATATATATCCTTAATAATGTTTTTAACAAATAGACGTCCTCTTTTGAATTGTTTTGGAATTTTTTTGACAGAAGGTTTTTTTTTTTTTTTTTTTTTTTTAAATACGACAAGTCGTACTATTTCTTTCAGACAGCAGTTTTGTGTTGTTATCCTTTTGCTGTTAATTACTTTGACTGAAAATCCATATGTATATATATATATATATATATATATATATGTATATACATATTAATTAAAAATATATAAAACTGTAGGATTCTCATTGCAACTGTCCAGATTTTTAGTTTGCTGCACAAATCTAAAACATTGAAACGTTCGCTACAAAAATTGGTACACTTATCAATCAGGTCAAAATCTAGCTAACGTCACATTTTTTAGTTTAATTGGATAATTGATTCAAAAGATATTGAACAAAAGCCTAATTTAAACTTTCAAATTATTTAAAAGAAATAAATCAAAACAAACTGATGCTAAAAATAAATAAATGAACTGGTAAAAAAAGAAAAACTATAAATTCATTAAATGAAGAAAAAGAAAAAAATAATTGATAGAAAATTCGTAGTAAAGAGCTTATTCTTTGTCGAAATTTAAAATTTTGCACTGAATTAGCTCGAAAGTTTCTCTACAAAATCTCTTAAAGATACACAATTGTGGCTTCCTTCCTAATTTATCGCCAAAATGACAAAATTAAAAAAATCACCAATCAGCTCTTATGCTAAAGCTATGCAAAAAAAAAAAAAAATTAAGAATTGCATATAGTAACCGATGCTAGAAAATCAAATACATTTACTTCATGCCTTTATATGAAAGAAAATATTAGAAGAATTCCGTTTTGTACAGAATTTTATATATAGTACTTAGAAGACAAAAATAAGCTTATGGATCTTTATATTATTATTTATATTATTGCTTTATTTTACTATTATTATTTTGTAAAGATGATTATCAGAATAAATGTGGTTTAACATCTTTTTTTTTCTATCTCTCTATATAGATAATAATAATAAATATTGTTATATTATTATTCCTGTATTGAGCAGATACCACAAATAACACTAATATATTAAAAAAAATATCTCTGACAAACATATTTAAGGTGATATGAAAAGAAAACAATAATAATAAGCCTTAATACAAAATCAGTAATTTAAACGTGAAACTTAGTAGAATTGAATTTTCGGAGTTTCATGTCAAATTTAAACTCATGAATATATTAGTTTCAAAATTTTAAAAAATGGACTTTAGTCATAATAAATATATTTCTCTAAATTTATTATTTGGCGGGTCTTATGAACATAAAATAAACACATTATATAACATTCTAATTGTAATCATAATTTCTAATCATATTTTAATTATAATCCCAACATTCTAATCTTAGTTTTGAGTTAAATTTAAATTGCTTATAATACATATCATATACAATTTAAATTTTATTCAAATTTATAGTTTACATGTGCAAACAAGCGTAATTTTTCAAATCAAAAATCTAATAAAAGATTAATTCAAAAATTGAATTCAAAATGTATCAGTGGATGGAGGACTGAAACGTAGGCGGATTCATCTGTAGCAAATTGAAAAAACTTATAATTGAAAAAAAAAATTAAATATCTTTAAAAATTATATATATTTATATATATATATAATTAATACGGCTTTAAATAAAAAAAAAATCTTAAAAGATTTAATATGTTTTTAAAAATTGAAAAAATAAGAAATAAAAAATTTAATGCAGGGATGCTACAGGCGACTTACTTTATATTGTTATCGTACCACTATTTCCAAAAAAAAAAGTTTATAATAAATTTTCGCATATAAATCTGTACTTTGCTGCATAAATGTAATACAAATTTTTATGTTGTCGAAATAGTGGTACAAAAAGTAATAAAAAATATGTCGCCTGTGATAGCCCCCCTGTTAATGGAACCAAAAAAAAAAAAAAAAAAAAGATAAAAACTTAAAAACTAAAAGCTGTATTTACAGTTCTAAGTTACACAAAGTAATTGTATTTTGATGTTATACAACTGATCCACACTTATCAATTCTTAAAAAATAAAAAATAAAAATAAAGACTGTGACAGAAAAAATTTGGCATATTTTTTTTACTAAACACATTTGTTTTTTCCTTCTGCAAAAATTTATTTGAAATATAATTTCAGACTACCTAACGCTCTCTACAAGCTTCTTGAAACCTGAATATCAAAGAGTATTCGCGCGATAAATTTTATGCTCAAGGGCATAAGATTAAATTTTCTGATGACGGGTACAGAAATGTGCATTTGGAGAAAAGGAAATTGCAGCCTTTCTAAATATGTTAGCACTGAATTAAGGGAGATGTAAATTAGAAATGTTAAATCTCCATTACAGCGAACATAAAATGTTTCAAGTTATTTATTTTGATTACAAATGTGAGTCGACATAATTTCATCGCGAGTATTATTTCAAGGTTTAAAATATATAACAAATTTTAGGTAATATAACGAAAAAATATTGCTTCTGAATATTAAAAGTTCTGCATACTTTTAATATGGTATAAGAGAAAAATATATATAAACTGACAGCAATCACACATAAACATATCCCTATGGGGAAATCGTCGTGTGTAAGTTACAGTAAAATATCTAAATAATATTTCTCTAACGTGCACCAATTACGATTATTTTTTATCGAAACGATATGACAGTGGTGTAATTAATAAAATACGCTATGATAAAAAACGATATCATAAAATGGACAATATTTTAGCACGCGGACTCAGCTCAATGAACTAAAAAGAAAAAAATGACGACAATCTGTCTGATGACATTATTTTACGGAAAAATGTATTTTTAAAAGTTGCTTCTTCAGAACCTTTGCGAGCGTCCTTTTAAACCTAGCAATATTTAACGATATTATTATCAGAAATTGATTAAAAAACACAATCATAAATATATAATCAAAATAGGAATGATTTTTTTTTTTTTTAACAAAATATTATACCAAAAATAATAAAAAGTCGTCGCCAACCTGGCGACAAAAATTTAAAAGGCGACGTGGGCGTCCTTAACTAAAACTGTACTGCCTGCGAAAGTATGAAAACTCGGTCGTGAACCATGAATTTTAGTTTGAAATTTTTCCTTGAATGATTTTGATTTCCCTGTTGTACAATATTAATTTGGTTCTAATAATAATTTGGCTTCTGATAAATTAAAATGTAATTTAAGTAGTTAAATAGGTATAGTATTTATGAGTTTCAAATTTTAAAGGTTAATTAAAAAAAATGAAAATAAATTGCGAAAAATTCGCACGGGTTCACTAGTATTTAATAATTCAAAAGAAATGTATACACTACCTACTAATAAGTACACTTTCAAATTTAGACGCTTTGTTAAATATCTAGAAAAATTCTTTATATATTACCGTGAAAATTTTAGAGTATATAGAACATGTTATACCTCATATATTTCAGCAAAAGTTTTGTCCTAAAGAGGAAAAGGGGACTAGTAAAAAACTAGAGAAAAATCAAACTTTTTGAATCACCCTGTAAAATGTAATGCTTGAATTGCGTTTTGGCTGTAGCATGTAATTATAAGGATTGTTCTAATTATCTCTATAATGTTTTATGAGTATACCACGTATATTCATAGAAATATAAGATTTTTATTTTTTATTATTGAAAATAGTCCCTTTTTAAATTATAATACGTAGAATGTATTAGGCGCAGTGTAAAACCATTTTTAGTAAACTTCGCATACTACATTAAACATAACATACTGCAATCAAAATGCAAAAATGTTAAATACTGTACGAAACATAAGCATTTTTAATAAATATTTTATACTACGGATGCGCTATCTTTTTAAAAATTTCACTTGCATAATTTAATAGACAAAATAGTATTGAGCTATTTATATGAATACCCCGAATAAATATCGTGTAAATACAAAGAGCTATGAGTGATACACTGTAAAATAAATAAATAAATAAATAAAAATAAAAATAAAAAATCCGACACCTTTCTGAAAAATTTTGGACAGTTAATGTGTCCGATATTTACCAGTAATGTTCCTCCCTTCCGTTGAGGATCAAAATTGTGATGGCATGTCTCCGGACCACCTCTAGGGGTGTGTCCCAGACCGTCGCCAATTGCCCATCTGCGCAGCACTAGTGCGACGTAAAAATCCAACCAACCAACCAACCAGTAATGTTCCTTCAAAATATCAGTAACTATCGAACATACACGCATTCAAAATAGTACGGCATTCCTGAAATCAGGAACGTTTCATAGTCGAAAACCTGTTATTCTCAGGAACCTGCCATAAACTTATTAAAACCAGGAACGTATCTTATGTATAAGAGTAACGTAAATGAATTTTGTTACAGTGTATAATGAACAGAATTTCAGTTTCTCTCAAAATAACAGCTAAATTATAAAAGGTTTTTCTCACATTTTAATTTTGATTTAATCACTGCTTAATGGTAATACAGTATTCACAGTTCGTAATTAAATATGGATAAAGCCCCTTATCATCTTCCTTTTACTTGAGAGGAACTGAAATTCTATTCATTCTATAACTTATAACTCTTTGAATTTACGCGGTATTTGTTTGGGATTTTAATATAGGTAGTTCAATACTTTTGGCTACTGAATTATGCAAAGGAAATTATTATAAAGCTTGCGCATGCGTAGTTAAAAATTATTTAGTAAAAATGCTCATATTTTGTAATATATCTAGCATTTTTGAATTATGTTTGAATTATACTGTATATATAATGTAATATGCCAAGCTACCTAAATATTTCTTTGCACTGGGTCTAAAACCCTTCGTGTTCTAAGTATAAAGAGGCAATTTTTGTTTTGCAATTTTTTAAAGAAACCGTTATATCACCATTAATATACATGGTAGCCTCATAAAAATTTAAACAGATAATTTAAAGAATCGTTATAATCACATGCTACAGCCAAAATGCATTTCAAGGATTACTTTTTTATAGGGTGATGCAAAATATTTTTATTTTTCTTTATTTTTTTTACTGGTTCTCCTTTCCTTTTTAGGAAAAAATGTTTACTGAAACATATGAAGTGTAACATGTTCTTAACACTCCCAAACTTTTAAGATGATCCCTGAAGAAGTTTTCTAGATATTCTACAAAATATCTAGAAAACTTCTTCAGGAAAATTTAAATATAAATATAATCACTTAAATAATCACTTCAATTAATTTAAATATAATCACTTAATACGAGATACGGAGAAATATATTTCTATTGGAATATATATATGTATATATATATATATATATATATATATATATATATATATATATATATATATATTTAAACAAGGTTATTTTTCTTAAGTAAAATTTTTGTATAAGATACCGTATACATATTAAAATACAAAATTTAATTTTTATTCGGTTCTCCTTTTCCAATAACTTAGATTTAATAATAAAAAAAAAAAACTCTGTCTGAGAAGAAAACAATACTCCATGCTTCTAAGTAAAATATTCCTTGATTTACTGACTACAGCGAAAATTTCAGCATATATCGCCATGTTATAAAGAAATGTCTCAAGAGTTAATAAAAAAAAAAAAAAAAAAAAAAAAAATTGTAATTACATTATGGTTCAAATGGTCTTCATTTATGTTTTATATTATTTGACGGCTACATCTAACTAAATCAAGATTTTTTTAAACTGGAATTTTAGCTAGAAAGTTTTTTATAAAGTATATTTAACAATTTTTAAAATAAGTGAAAAGTATTTTTTACTTTAAAGGATTTTAAATGACGTAAGAATCTTAAATATTCAAACTTTTACACCCACTGTAAAAATTTAAGGAAAACGTATTTAATTATTAGTTTAATTAATTCTCAATAAATATTGTGTTTATTCCTAGATGGTTATATTCCTAATTTTATAGAATCTTATTACCTAATATCTAATTACATTCTTAAAGAACAATAGATATAACAGCTTTTACTGTAGATAGGTAAACTAATAGATATGTGGACTTGAGCATTCCTTCAGTTTCTGATCTTATACTCAGTAAGAAACACATTATTTAGCACTGCAATAATAAATGGAAAGTTGTCGGAAAAAAATTTAAAATCAATTCAGAAACTTTTATAATGAATTTCCAAAACTTAATAAAGCAGTGGTAACCATCCTTCAAATAATAAATTAAGTGAAATCTGCCTACTTAAATCAGATTTACTAAATACGAAATTATTAATGAAATAAACTAAACAGTCGACACCTCAATTTGAATCTGGCACTCACTGTCTTTTATCTAAGTGTATGACAAAAGTAACTCTCGGCCATGTGATGATTAAGATGATTTTAACTTGCAATTACAATATAATTTAATCCTACTAGAAGAGGGCAGATTTTCCGCAATGGTGGCAGGACGACCTTCACAAGAATTCGAGTATTTTACGATGCAGCAAACACTGTCAAATCCCGATCTATTTTTAGACCATAAAAAGCCATAAGCCATGTTCTATAAATTAATATAACTTATACACAAGCAATAAGCTCAATCAGTTTTAATAAAGAAGCATCACAAAACTGGCGTTGTAAAAATTATTACTTACAAACTTTGAATAAACACCATAAAATGCAATAAACTCGCTTTATTATCGAGTTTATTGCATTTTATGGTGTTTATTCAAAGTTTGTAAGTAATAAGCTCAATCAGTGCTGCTTCATTTTTAATGTTATAAGGAGAACTCAACTCAACCTACTAATCTGGTGTAATTTTATCATACAAACCACCATTGAACGATGGAGCATAAAGATTTTCTAAGCCTAGACCTGCTAACTATGCAAGTTTATTCGTAATGGTATTAAGCCCCGCCTTTTTTTCCCAACAGAATAGTTGTAGAGCAATAGTCTTCTTATTTAATCATGAGAACATATTGCTGAATATTATTCTACAACTATTCTGGTGTTAAAAAAAGGCGAGGCATATTACTAATACGAATAAACTAGCATAGTTAGCAGGTCTATCTAGGATTATGTCATAAATTGTAAAAACAGTCCACCAATGTTTCAGATCATGATTATTGTACAATGTGTTTCTGAATAATACTCGCAGTCCAATATATAGCTGTTTTTCATAATTTTGATCTGAAACAACCGTTGCATTGTTTATTTCTAAGTATATTTAAATTATACAAACAATTTTATTGGAGTATATTTCGTTTATTATAAACATTACAATTTGTCGCTGAAGCCTCTAAAGTTTGAGACTTTAGTCCTTATCTGAGGGACATATGTAGATGTAACAATGTCTTTCTTAATAAAATGCATTTCAATCTATAACACGGTTATAACTGTTCATCGTCATCACTTTCACAATTAGAATAAAAGTATAAATTATGGCTGAAATCCTCATTAAAATGATTTCATAGCATGTACTCTATAGATTTCTTTTAAAATTAAAGAGGATTGTTAATAAATAAATACATAAATAAATAAATAAATAAATAAATAAATAAAATAAAATAAAAAAGGACCAAATAATTGGACCGGCAAGATCCAAAGTTTAAATCATTCAGTTATTCTCAGCTGAAATCGATTGGTGGAATTCCGTCCTCATATTTTGCATACTCATTTCTCTCTAGCACCTGCGCTATTAAAAAAAAAAAAAATAAAATAAAAAAAAAAAATAAATAACTTTTCAATCCACAAAGTAGTAACCAAATACGTTTATAATATATTGGTGAACTGTAATAATGTGAAATTTAGGGGAGAAATTGTAAACTAGTTAGCATGAAAGATTCTAAGATTTTACAAAAAAATCTATTCATTATTATTATTATTATTATTATTATTATTTTAAGATTTACAAAAGATATAATATACATAATATGATATATTTCAATCCATATGTATTCAAACTGTTATAACTCTAAGTGAAAAAAAAAAAATAATAAAATATATAGTATGCAAAATGATAATCGTATTAATGATGACAATAAAACAATAAGAATAAGAATAATTAATGGTAAAACAAAATGTTTCTTTAAAAAAAAAAAACCCTATATCTTTTCTTTTATACCCATTCATAGTAAATAATACTTTTTCTTTTAGAGCTTTAAGTCTTAGAAAAGAATTTTTCTTTTGTTGGAGTCTTTTGTACCGTTCTCATCTTTCATGTTCTATTCATTTAAGAAAGATTCGTCTTTCATTTCATAAGGTTTTAGAAACTTAAAATTATTTTGAAATTTATATCTCTGAGGTATTACTCTTAAGAATTTACTAATCTTAAGTGGAAAAGGAAGAATTTTTGTACATAAATCAAAAGTTCTGCCAAAATTTATATATAATATATATTTCAGGAAAAATGAGAATACTTGAAAAGAATTAATTCGTTATGTTATTTTTAAATATCATATTTATTTTAGTAATATATATATATTTGTTAATAAATTTCATTTCGTTGAAAAATTTAAAAAAATGTTGAAATAAAGAAACTTTATACTAAATAAAACGATAGTTTGTATTCATATGTTAAATTGGATTTAAAAAAATGTTATAGAAGGTGGTGTTATGTAGTGTTAGACTTAAGGCAAACTGATTACACAAGGATCCTAGGTCTGTGTATTGTGCCCCACGAAAAGGATTTATAAGGGGTTCTCATCTGTATTTACTGAAGTTTTAGAGAAAAACACAGAAGATTCTGAATGGTGCGACGAGTGCGACCTCCGATCAAACGGCACTTCCCGTTTACCAGCTTGAGTGCTCAACCACTGATTTCAAATATTTTTAAAAGTATATTCTATTAAAAATTTAAATTTTAAAATTTCTTTTTGACATTTGTACTCATCATTTAGTAGGCAGATTATATTTATGCATTTTAAAAACGTTTACAGGTATTAAATCACAATATTTGACAGAATCTGGTAGACAAGTGGTGCCGGATGAATTTAGGTCGTGCAGATCTGTCGAGATATTGCGAGGTTTTCGTGGTTTTCTCGGAAACTGGCATAACCATTCTTTGTGTGCCTTAAAAAGACCCACAAAGGGGGAGGGGGAGGGGTCTTATCAATAGCCTAGATCCCTAGCGCAGACAATTGGTCTTAAATATTACATCACCACGATATTTGAAAAATCTTTCATATAATTCTTTACTAAAATCCTTTGTTACAGAATATTTTTACAGTAATTTATGCATCTAATGGGTATTATAAAAGATTCTGTATATTTTGAAACTCCAAACAAACTCCTTGTCAAAGAATATTTTATATAAATTATCGCTTATATATCATTGAAGGATTTAACAATATGGTAATAATAGTTTATCGCGTTTTTGAAAGAAAACTTATGAAGCACCTTGCTACCACCAAAGAAGCAATTTAAAAATTTAAAAGAAGTTTTGTGTCAATGCTGTATTATTTTTTTACGCACAACAGGTATTTGTTTCGATTCCAATAAATAAAATCATATATGCCTCTTTGTATTACATATAGGAATAATCAGTTATAACTTTGTTCCGCAATGACCTGTAAACACCCCAATTTAGCATGTAAAAAAATCTAAAAAAATAAAATAATAATAATAATAATAATAATAATAACAATAAAAAAGTGCAAAAAATACCGTACAGTCACAGGTGTGAAAAAACAATTCAACTCCTACCGGTTAGAAAATGTAGGTAAATAATCAAGAAAAACTCACCGCAAAGCAGAAGAAAGTGGATAAGAGGCTATAGAACCAGGGTCAGGATTTGCTACTCGCTTAGCGTATGATTCAACATAATTCATTGCATTTTTTAAAATCTCTTTTTATGTATAAACCCACATTGTATGAATATCCGTATTACCTATGTAATAAAAAAATATATATATATTCAGTATAAGCAGGAGAATCACTCATTTGATAAATATTGTGATAAAAAAATTCCCTTCTACGCAATCTAAATGCTACATGCAGATCTTTATACTACGGTAGCTGGAACCATATAAAAGTGAAATATTTTATCTGGATTTGGTGAATTTCGTTGATAAAAGCACCAAACGGTCCCATAATACACAGAATGTTTCAGTTATGTTGCAGAAAGCTTACAATATTTCAAAAACGTAACATATTTAAGTATGCTCTCTGATACCTTTCTGAAACATTCGCTCTTTTCGATGTTCTATCTGTTAAGTAATAGAAATGTTTCTGTTACGTATTTGATAATTTGTTACGATCGCGGACATTTCTACGTTTTTGAAACTAATCGGAAAGAAAACTGAATGTTTCTGAAATCTTTACAATGTTTCGATGTTATATGATTGTTATGTGTCTGCAATATTTTGTGCTGTTAGGCGTTGCAATTACTATAGCACCAAGCTTTGTTTCAACCTATCTTAGCGACAATATTACTGAAATTCTTGGAACATTGGAAACTTTAGCGAAAAATAGCAGTTTTGGGTTGCCAAACACAGAAAGTCCTATCTCAATTTAAAATTCAGTTAGTTAGTTGTTTTTTTCAAATTAATCTAGCGATATTTTGCCCCTAATTTTCGCCAATTCTTTAAATTAAGTGATTCCTTTTCAAATCTGCTTAGCTCAGACATCTTTGAGTTAATCATTCAGAGACTGTGTGACATACTGTGAAAAAAAGAATTATGTTATATTTCAAGAAATTCCTGGCAGAAAAGTTGTCAGAAAATGTTCATATGCTATGTAAAATATACCTTGTGAAATATTTTCTGTGACAGAATAAAACAGAGAATATTGGTACACAACAGAATTTTTAGGTAGAGCACACTGTAAAATATATATATATATCGAATTAAATAGAATTTTTCCATTTTATCAGCGAAGTTCGAATCATAGTCCACTGGGTAGTTGACGACGACGTCACATCCCAGCCACAAAAGCACATTTTGCGTTGTTACATAGTACTTTACAATCGTACTTTCATACCCAGTTCTCTGTATACAAAACAGACATATTATGTAATCATCTGTTGAAATCTGTATGAATGGTTCAAATTTCATCTGGTTACAGAAAACATGTTCCTTTTGACAGATTGAAGTGTAATTTTACACTATATTTCTGTAGTTTTAGTAAACAGAAATTTTATGTAGGAAAGTTATGGACTTTTTTTCTTTTTAAGCATAAATTTAAAGTGCAAGTCGTTCGTTACGATGTTAGTGCATATAACTATTCGTTGTTAAAAATTTCAGTTCAAGTTTGAAACAAATATTGGTGATACAGTACCTTCAATTTGCTAGGTTGAACCAAAATTTAGCACAACTGTAACTGCCACCATGCAACGGTCAAATCTGCAGCCAAGATTTAGTGCTTTTTGTTAAAAAAAAAGCACCAAATTACCGTAAAAGATTTCTCAACCTTATGGATTTAGCTATTGCAGTACCAAGACCTGGATTAACGAAGCACCAAATAATGCTATAAGGTTCACCATCGCATGGATGCAGCTACAGTAGTTCAAACTATGACAAAATTTCTAACAGTGTTCAGTGTAAATAACACTGTGCTGGTTACTTTTACTGTATCAAAAATAATTAGTTGTATTAGAATGTTTTGAATATTTATTCGAAGTTTTATTTGATTCATTTGTCCCATAAAATGAATTCATAGACTAGAAACCACCTGATTTACTGTGGTCCATTTTTCACACGCAGGAGACTGACCTTTTTTGTAATAATATTGTGTGGTGGTTAGGACTTGTATTCGTGCCTGCTAAATCAGTAAAATTTAGAAAATATTTGTAAATAAAGTAAACTAAACTTATTTCTATCAATGAAAAAACTGATGGAATAAGGCAAAATATTCATACATCATGAACAAAATATGAAACGTTATTTGTCAAACCGCAACAGAAAGTTTGCGAAAGTTTTTATATTATTTTCAAGAAGAATATGAATAGATCAAGGTTCATTTTTATTTAAAAGAATACAAAACTGTGTAAATTTAATTAATTATATTACAATTCTTGTAATGACTTTGTAAAGAGTATTAACACTTCATATAATGTAGATAAATAATGTACGGATTATATTTTTTTCTTGTGGGAAAAATAATAACAAATTCTCTTTCGACGAAATATCAAAATAAAATGCTGTAAGATAGAAACCAAAACCTAAAGCATGAATACATAATTAATTTTTGCGTATAGAAGAAACAATATGGAAAAATGAATGTTAGAAAATTTTCATGGAAGGAACAAAAAGTATAATTTTGTGAAAACGTATTCCTTTTTCGTTATAAAAATGACAGAAACTTTCATTATTTCAAGCGCAACTGAAAAATATGGAAATTTAACAAAACACCCAGCCAATTTCGCATGCTCTAATACTGAGAAATTATGCCAACATATGTTGAAATATGAAACTCGTATATTTTGCTTGATTTCTTCAGGGTATTTTCAAAGAAGTACTAAGAATTCTTTTGAAGTACGTTTCTATCTCTGAATAAAAAAAGTAAATTACTGAATGCATAGATATAAAATATTTACTTTGAGAAATATTTTTCCGTTATATAACGTTTATAATTTCCTTTAGAATTTAAAACTATGCAATTTGTATGTTGTATTCGTTTTAAGAAAAAAAATATAGAATGATTTTTAAATAAATTTCATGGAGTTAAGTTAAAAAAAAAATTAATAAATTGATATCAATTTTAAGAAAATGGAGAATATTTTAAATATTTTGGAAAATTAAGAACAAACAATTATATTGTAGACAAACTGAAAATCATTTGTAAAAATATTGATGATTTTTCAAAATGAGAAATCCCTTTTCAGAAGCAGCTATAGATCAAAGGCTGAAATTAAAAGTTTTTTTTTTTTTTTTTTTTTTTTTTTAAACTCTCGAATTAAATCACAAATCAGTGTTAACTATTTTAACATATATATCTGTATTCTCTACTGAAAAATCACCAAATCACACATTATGTTAACAACACGGGTTTGAATTAAAAAAATTTCAGGATTAACCGTAATTATTCACGGATTTTTTTCTTAACGCGTGCAAACTGCTATATCTTAAAAATGTAGCGAAACATTTTTTATTCTTTTTTTTTTTTTTTTTTACGAATTAGTTAATATTGAAAATTTTGGATTTCGAAAAAAAATTGAAAATAGAAAAATATTTTTTCAAAGAACGATTTAGATTCTATTGATGATGTGGCTAACTATATAAAAAAAGATACAGACGAATTGTGAATTCAAACGCTGACAGGTTTTAGCCTCATATAGAATAACAATAAATAATAATAAGGAAATAGTATCTACTGAAAAAGTTTTGAATTAAAATTCTGAAAAATTCTTCCTCTTGTTCCCCATTAATACATTAAGAATAAACTGTAAAAGATTAAAAATATATACACAGCGTGAGCTATCGGAAATATTTTTTGAAAATGTATTTTTATGGCCTGTAACTAATTTATTATTAAATTGTGACTAAACGAAGAAAACGGAAAGTTTTTATTTTTACATTTTTCTTCCTATTTAACCATAAATCACGCAATCTCCTATTGTTGAGACACTCAGAAAATTGAATCCAGTACTAACATTGATTCTCAGATTAACAAAATAATAATGAAAATTTTAAAAATTTGTACATACATAGCAATATTAACAACTCGAAAAGTGTAAAATATCTCTATATTTAATCGTAAGAATAAAAAAAATGGGAGATTCCGAGGTAATATAGCTACTGATGTCAAAGAAAAAAAAAAAAAAAAAAAAAAAAAGAATGTTTTTGATCATTGTGTAACTAACTTTACATTCGAGAAAATTCTACTTATTTCATTTAAAAGCAGATATTGCCTATGACTCTATTTATATCATATTTAAGAATGGTACAATAGTGTGCTAGTGCACATCAAAAACGTGGCATTTAAATGGTCATTTGGTCCTAGCTATTAATCTAATGTAATATCTAAAATTAAATATTAGAGATAAATCCTAGAAAAACAAAAATTATACTTACTAAATACATAAGGTATTTGTTACAAAAGTGGTAGATATTTTTTCCTTTCGAAATAAAAATAAAAATTTAACACTTAACCATTTTTGCTTGCCTTAACACTGAAAAAGTATGACAACTTATCTTGGAATTTGAGATTCACATAACTCACTTGATTTCTTTAAGGTTTCTCGCAAGATGTAAAAAATTACAGCGATATAGTATTATTGTATGTTATAGGTGTCTTGAATACTAATTTGTTCTTTTGAAGTATAATTAAAAATACTAAAAAATAAGATAAAGTATTATATTGCTGGATGCATAAATATTAGGCATTTATTATTATGCTTAAAACAGTTTTGTGTAATACGTTGAATCTAAATTATTTTAAGTTTAATTCAATGATTTATTTATTTATTTATTTATTGAAAAAACAAACGAAATTATATTAAAATAATTTTTTATAGATTTTGTGCTTCAGAAGTTACAGAAAACTGATGAATCTGCTCGTAAACAAAGCTGAAATTATTTTAAAATTCCTATTTTTATGTTTTAGACAAACCTAGTTAAATATTTGGTAAAAATTATTGTTATTTTTCAAAACAAAAGATTTTTTAAAAAATAAATTAAAGTGTAATAAATACAACAGCCATAAAATAGCAAAATAAAATTTCATGGAATTAACAAAGACATACATTTTTTAATGATTAAAATATTGTAAATCCAATTGACATTTTCTCATGTGAATAAACCCTGTTTATTCAAGCTACCTGAGGGAAAAAAATATTTTCTAATCGTATAATTATTTTTTAATCGTATGTACGGCATATATATTAGATAAAGTATTTAGTTTTATGTTTATATTGTAGCTGCTAATATTTGTATTTCCTATGTATGACTTATTAATATTACTTTTAGTAGAAATATCTTATAATTATTATATTTCATTTAATTGCTCTTCGTTTATTAGGAAGAAATTCTGGAATGAAATCTCACCAATAATTTGGGATTGTTGATAGCTAAGATAATATATATATATATATATATATGTTATCTTAGCTATCAACAATATATATATACATACAATAAATACAAGAATATATACATACATATATATATATACATACAAGACTGCCAATATTTTGAATAATTCCGGAGTACTTTTAGCCCCGCCTTAATTTTGCACCACTTTATTTATTGAAAAGTTTTCTTTACTTCATAACTTCGATAAAATAAGAAAAAATTACTTGAAAAAAAAAAAAAAAAAAGTGGTACGAAATAGAGGCGGGGCTAAAAATACTCCGAAATAAATTAAAATATTGGCAGCTATGTATATATCAACCTCAGTTCTTTAAGTCTGCTAATACTTTATTATTTGATTAAAACTTTACATATTTTTGGATTAATGAAAAACCAATTTTAATAATATAATTCTGTTTACTTATTTTAATTTTTTCATATTTTTATAATCTTTAATTCCGAAATTTTTATAATCTTTACTTCCGAAATTTTCATATTCAAGAAAATATTTAAATTTCTTTATGTTAATAAGTATACTTATGAAATCACTTTCTTTAAAGAAGTCATAATTCAATATTATAGTTATTAATTTTTTTTTACAAACTACCATTATATGGAATGCATCATAAATAATTACTTGCGCAAAAATAACGGATTAATAGAAAATTATTATTTTAATAAAAAAAATATATTAGTATATGAGACGAAATAAACATTTAACTTTGCATATACATATATAAAGTTGCAATGTGCAGCAATTTGAATAAAAAATAGTTCTATTTCTTTTATTTAAAAAAAAAAAAAAATTAATGTGCTGTATTATAATTATTGCATAAAAATTTCATTTTTTATATTTTAATTTTCGTAGAATTTATTGTTATTTTTTGTTGGGATTTTATATATATATATATAATATGAATCCTAATACGTAAGGATTCAACCTGTTTAAGTTTAAGAATTCTCTATTTTACTCCATGTTCACTGGTAATTTTGAGCTGACTAACTGTGCTTTTAACTAATATCTTCTTGTTCAATTTCACATGTGTCTCGTTTTTCATAAACTTTGAGTTGCCTCTTTTTCAATAATAATTTTTTAAGTAATTATTGGGTTAATATTTGTAGTGGTGAGTTTATTTTGATCTACGTTTTTAAATGGTTATTGGATTATCATTTGTAGTGATGAGTTTTATTTTGATCTTCATTTTTTCTGGTTGTATTTACAATGGGTGTTTCGGGCCTGAGAACAAAGAAATTCTTAGCTTTTGCTTTCTTTGTGACAGAAAAACATCCATTTGTTAGCATATTTGCATTCTACCAGGCCCTTGATAACGTTAGAATGCACATAGTGCTCTTTTCTCATTCCAATTTTCTATAGTTCATTTAGATTTTACTTTATTTCTTTTTTGGTTTGGGTGGTCTTCGTTTTGGGTCAGAATAATTGTTTGAATACTGAAATTAAATCATCTTTAAATTTCAAACGTTTGCACTGATAATATTATATATATATATATATCGTTTTATAAGTTACAAACGAAACATTTATCACTTTATTATCATAGTGCATTAAAACTATTTGATAATTTTGTGAAAAATTGTGTAGCAAATTTCGTTTTATCATAATTTAACATTTCTTTTTCCTAAAGTTTAGTGCACAATCTTTGAAAATCCAATACATAAATTATGTACAACTCTATTCTTAATTTTTTATTCACATAAATAATAAAACTAGAAACATACAGTTGTCTCTCTTACTGCCAAAAATATCAATGAGATTGATTTTCGAAGTTGATTTCGCCTTAAATTCTATAAATTTCTTAGAAAGGGAAATTAATTTAAAATATATAATTATTTTCTCTGAACGTTTGTGGAAAATGCAATATTGGTTCTTTTCATAAAGTATTGGAAATTTTAAATGTATTGATTTATTCTCAAGTACAAATAAAATTTGTTGGAGATAAAACCCGTTGAAAACGATGAACTTAATTTGAAAGCGATAAAAGTGAAAATAAAATCTTTATAAAAATAAGGTTTGAACGCTAAACTTTGTAAATGATAGGAAATGCATAACTGTACTTTTATATTGCAGGAAAAGATATTTATAACAAATTACAAATTTTACAAGTATTTTTTATTATTGAAATTTACGACTTTTTAAGGTTGCTTTTATAAAGTTATTTTTTCTTATTTTATATACATCATTAAATTCCATCTTTCCATAAAAGAACTACATATATCAAACACGCTGAACAATAAAACAAATGGTTAGACTTGTTTTTTTTAATGCCCGTATAAAGTATTTTAAAACACATCACATCAAAACATACATTTATAAATTACATATTTATAAACAGTTATTTATAAATATGATAAATCGTGTACTAAATAAGAACTGCTTATTTATGTATTTATATTTCAAATGCTTACAGGGTGGTTATAATTAAACTTCCCCTATAACCAAAATCCTACAGCGCAAACGTGTGAACGGAATTCTTTAAAATTTGGTATATAGACAATACATGAGATGCGCTCCCGGAATTTTGGGGGTTGGGAAATAGTTACAAAATGTCCACCACAGGACGCATTTTCCGGAAAAATATTAAATTTAACATAATAAACGAACAAAACGGAATACAGAATATTAACAATCGAGAAAAAGAACAATGAGTAATAAAATGTAAAACCGGGAAAAGCTGTCAGTTCTAGGAAAAAAATGTCGAGATTTGCATGCTTGCGAAGAAGAGGAAGCTTTATGAAAAACAGGTTAGGGTATAAAACGTTTGCAGACATTGTCATGTTTCATGTCGATGTATCCTACTGTAATGATGACGGTATCGTTAGTTGAACGTGCGTTATTGGTGAAGCTGTTTAACGGAAACAAGGGACATACTTTTGCTGCAGTTCGTGAATTTCGTTGTATAAAGAACCTACGGCGTAGACCAATGTCTACTAAAGGTATCCCGGCCATAATTAAGAGATTTAAAGGGACGGGGACATTAGTAGTTCAACCTGGAAGAGGCCGTAAACCTGTCACACCGGTTCTTGTTGATGCTGTCAAGACAGCTGTTGCCACACAGTCACAGACATTGGGGCAGTAGTGGACGTGCAGTTTCTCGACAGACAGGCAGCTCTTACAGCACCGTCCGAAAAGTGCTCAGAAACATAATGATATACTTCCCGTACAAGATCCACCATATCCAAGACCTGCTTGATAGCAACAAGCCACAACGTATCTCATTCGCAATCAGTTTTCTCAACAAAATGACTGTTGATCTGTCATGGCCTTGGAATATTCTGTGGAGCGACGAGGCTCATTTCTACCTCAATGGGACAGTCAACACACAGAATCACCGCATTTGGACTATGGGAAATCCACAGTTGCACGCTGAAATTCCCCTACAATTCTCCAAAGTTGACTGTCTGTTGTGGATTCATGGCAACATTCATCCTTGGGTCATTCTTCTTTGAGGAAATAAATAACTACACGTAATCCAGTCACATGTTCCGTTACGGGCCGTCGGTACCATGACATGCTGTAGACCTTTGTTGTGCCGCAACTACAGCAACGGCGAGTCCTTACATCGACCATTTTGATGACGAATGGTGCGCCTTCACATATCCATGAGTCCATGAAGGCACTACTGCTCCAACACTTCACAGACGAACGTGTTATTAGTCGCTTCTTTTGTAATCTATCGACATCACGTTCGTCGGATCTAATCCGTGTGGTTTCTGGTTATGGGGCCATTTAAAAAATGTTATGTATCGTGGAGGTATTGCGACGTTGAATGACTTAAAGAACTCCATAACGCTTCATGTACGAAACATCACAACTGATCGGTTACGATCTGCTGTTGAACACACTGTTCATCGACTTGTGAAATTTTGCAGGTGAATGAGGGTGGTCACATGGAGCCCCTTTCCCTACATCGTCCTAAAAATAAACTTAAAAACTGCTCCTCTTGTGCATTTCGTTTTAATCTGTTCTTGTTTCTGCAAACTGATTTTTTTTTCTCAAACCGCGTACTGTTGTATTTTTCTTACCTTTACTTAATGTGGTTCGATGACAGTGTGATTAGAAATTAGTCAATAAATGTTAATATTGTTTCTGTATTCCGTTTTGCTTGTTTATTGTGTTAAATTTAATGTTTTTCCGGAAAGGGCACTCTCTGGTGGACATTTTGGATTGTTTTTTTTTTTTTTTTTTTTCGAAATTCCGTGAGCGCATCTCGTGCATAGTCTATATACCAAATTTCGTTGCATTCCGTTCATTCATTTGCGCTGTAGGAAGCTGTTTATAGGGGAAGTTTAATTATAACTACACTGTACTTTAAATTATTCTGTGCACTAAAAGTATAGACAAAATGGTATCTTAGACTTAAAATTAGAATATGTATTTTAGGGAAAAGGAAAAGAAGATAAACTAAAAATCTAGACAATTATGCATAGAAGAAAACACGGGAAATTCTTTATAACAGAAGGAAATAATAAAAAAAAATAATTAAATGATAGGTTCTTGAAGAAAGTATTCATATAACAATCATTAAAAAAAAAAAAAAAAAAAAAAAAAGAAAGAAAGAAAGAAAGCGAAATGTTCTAATAATGAAAGTAATCTAATGGGCAGCTCACTCTATTTTCTCTATATCCCTAAGACGCCAAAACCATATTATTAAAGTTTAAGGTGTGAGATATATAACGTATTTTAATTGAACATACCTTTATATAATTTAAAAATATATAAAATTACTATTATAAATTAATGTATTTGTAATAAATTTCAGTGTGTAGTGGGCCTAACGCATCTTTAATACACCGTCTGTATATTGTGACTACATTAAAAAAATAAATCTTTTTCGTAAAAGCAAAATTTCATTAAATATATTTGAAATATTTTTTGCCATTACCACTTTTTGTAACTTATTTGTCTACTCTTGAGTAAAACTATATATCGCCTAGAAGTATACATGTACCAAACAATGTTTTTAAATTTGGTACAGGAAAGAAAAAAATACATGACTCAACTTTAAAGGAACTTTGAAACATTTCTATGCATAGCATTAATATATCAGAATTCTTTTCTTTGCCCTATAAGCAGTGAATAAATGTTTTTCATAAAATATTCTGTATAAAACAGGCTACTGTGCATATAAGAATTATACGTTAATTTTATTCTGTTAAGCGAAGTTTAAAGTTGTTACACTGTAGTTACATAAAATTTTGCCCATATATATAATGTATTTGAATATTTTTATATGTACATGAACTATGTATTTAATTTAATATAAAGTTTTGTGTAGTATCCCATATGATACAGATTTAGAATGCTGAATTGGTTTCTTCTGCTGACAATTGTTTCAGAGTTATAACGGGTTTACACAGAAAGGAACGGGTAAGAACTTCTTTTTCGGATTAAGGGGACCTTAAAACATGAAATATTAAAAATAAGCAGGTTCGAATAGTTGTACATAAGGCATATCTTTCGCTATTAGATGTGTGTACTTAAAAGTAAAAAATTAAATTTAAATTATTAACATGAATTTAAAGTATTATAGTCATAAAAATAAATAAATAAATAAATAAATACCCTATCAAGGCTGAGTATAATTCCGTCATTACATATATGTTATTTTTTGCTATTTACTATATATTCTTTAGTTATGATGATATTTTTAAATTGTGTAATAATTATCCAATGTATTTTTTTTCAATTGTAAAAATTATCTGATTCACCAGGATATATTTAGAAATATAACATTTTTATATCTGCCTCACACAGTCCCTCACAAGTTAAAACACACAGCAAAATTTAAATTGGACAGTAAATAACAACTTTATTCAATATTTACTATTTAAATATTACAATTTCAGATTTAAATTCCTAATACTAATGTTTAAATGAGATTTATTTCCCAAATCATCGATTTTAAAAATGATACAAGTAGGGGAGCTTGGGGCACAGTGGACCACTTTTACACTTTAAATATATTTTCACCAAAAATAAAAAAGCACGTTACTTGAAAAAATTAGCAAACATTCTTTAAACCTTTCTTGACATTTCCTAATTTTTTTACAACAATACTTCTAATACATTACGAATATAAAAATAAATTGTGTGCACTCACAAAATGGACCACTGTGCTCCATCACCGGGGCACAGTGGTCTGCAACCCGGGGTACAGTGGACGAACCACTGTTGTTCATGTTCAATTAATATAAATTACTTTTTTTTTTTTTCTGAAATTAGTTTCTTATGCAATTCTAGTCTAAATAACATAATTCAAATATTTTCATGAAATAAAATTACCAAAATTTAAAGGAAATCAAAATAAATAAGAAATCAAATTAGAGGAAAGAATCCTATATCTGATTTTATTTGTCTTTTACGTGCCATCACTAAAAACAACAAGATATATTTTTAATTGTTTATTAATGTTATATAGTTATAAAAATTATGAAATACATAACTAAACATTTTATTACTATTCAAACATTTTTATGAATTATTTTGAGATATTAATACTTTACATTATATTTGTGAGATAAGTTTATCTAAAATTATTCTACTTCTATCTTTTACATGTTATTTCTAGAAACAACAACAAAAAATTTATATAACCTACTATTTATTATATCGCATAATCATTTTATTTATTTTTTTAGTATTAAAAAATTCAAATAGTTATTAAATTTAGATATTCATAATTATTATACTACTATTCAACTATTTTCCCTTTTCAGAAATTTATTTTATTATAACATTAAGATTACAATTTTTTTATTAATTATTTTCAGTCACATTATATTTGTATATGTAAATTTAACTAAAATAAATAAGGTATTAAATATAATTTGGACTTTTAGGCACATTGGAAGGCGGTCCACTGTGCCCCATGTCCAGACAAAACAAATAATAATATTAAAATTATATATAGACTATAAATATGCTAATAATTTTTATAAATTTAAAAACAACAATATCTTACTTTTTCTTAACAACTATCTAATACTTGCAGTCAATAGTTCAGTCCTGAAAAAATTAAAAAATGTTCAAACTTGAAAAATTACTTTCAGCAGCTCAAAACATAAAAATTGTATAAAATGGCTACTTTAACATTTACCATGTGGTGTTTTGGAGTATACCAAGTAGTACCATGCTGTCATCTATGAGTCTCAATATAAACTGAAAGCGTTAAATATTAAGAAATTTAAATAGGGGTGGTCCATTGTGCCCCTAGGTCCACTGTGCCCCAGTCTCTCCGACATTTCTAAAATTTTAAGAACAATTCTCTTTACACTTTAAACACGTCGGTGAAGTGAAAAGTTACATAGTTATATACATTGAATCCCACATTCTTTTTGACTGGTCTGACGAAAGGTTTCCAGGCAAGCTTTAAAACAACTGTCTGTTTCGTTTTTAAATTTTACTCATTTGTGCATAATAATCGTAGTTTTCTGTTGTATTTTTTTTTTTTTTTTTTTTTTTTTTTTTCAGAAAGATGTATTTTTACACGTTTTTGACCTTTTTTTTTTTTTTTTTGAAGCACAAATTTTACTCATTTGTGCATAATAATCGTAGTTTTCTGTTGTATTTTTTTTTTTTTTTTTTTTTTTTCAGAAAGATGTATTTTTACACGTTTTTGACCCCTTTTTTTTTTTTTTTTGAAGCTATTCTACCAATTTGTATCAAATCTTCTACTGAAACCAATCGTGTGAAGAAAAATTTTAATGATGCATAATTGAGTTTACTGTCTGTCAGAATTAACGGAAAAATTAATTGAAATAGTTATATTTCTCTTTCTCCTAAAAAAAAAAATATTTTAAGGATCACTTTCTTGTCGTAAGTTATCGATTATGGAGGAATTTCTTCGAATGAAAATTAACAAATAGTTTCTAAATTAGATTATATAATACGAAAAGATTTAGTAATCTAAATCAGCTTGAGATATTTTACCTTTAGCATCTTATTTTGATATTTCTCGATAAGTGTATACAATTGTTTACTCAAAATAAAACTTTAACGTTTTCTATCTTTTACTACATAGTAATTTTTTTTTCTATTTTTTTGTGAACTTAAAAAAGAATCTAAATGCGAGATATAATATGTAAAATAGCTCTAAAGAATTAGAGAAATTAGCTTTTAGTTCCTAAATTATGGATTCGTAAAAATTAGGCAACTTATTTAGTAATTTTGTAATTCTTCATAGAAAAATTGATTACTTAAAATCCTGTATAAAACTGTAAACGTGCATTTCTAAATTTACACAGCTTTACACCACGAAATTTTAAAGAAAACATAAGCTGATTTACATTTAAAGCATGGGATATGGACTTTTATTTAAAAATATGCTTTTGTATACTTGATAGGAGTGCGTTATAATGCGTTTTCCAATTGCACGATAAATTGGATTAGTTAATTAAGCGTTATACAAGCTGAAAGCTTTTAAAGTGTAATGGATCGCTTTAAAATATTATCTTAAAATACGAACTTTCAAATTCCGTCATGTATAATGAACCTCAACAGTCCTTTGTCTCATTTATATTATTGTACTCAACACAATTCTAATGTGCCCATATTACTTTTATAAATTTTTTAACTAAAAATTTTCTGCTTCAAAGCAGAAAGTGTATCAGATATGTATAATTCCAAATCTAATATGTTATTGTCAATAACTTTCGGGTATTTTATTAAAAAATATGTTATCCTGTTGATACACTGATATAAAACATTGGATTACGATTTAAACATTGGATTACGGGTAAAGCTTGGCAAAATAGACTCCTGTATTTTCCTGTTAATATTACCGTATATTCCTTTATGAATTTAGACTATACTGGCTGTAAATAACAGTATTAAGTCGCTGCTAATTTATCCAAAAAAAAAATAATGCCCCGTTCGATTAAGATTTGTGGTCGCAGACAACAAGTAGTTTATTTAAAAATCTATAACATTATGTTAAAGGCTGTAAAACCTGTGTTTCATTCACTCTTTGACCGTATATGACATCTGAGGAAGTTATGTTACAGGAAAAAAAAAATAAATACCAATGACAATATTTAGCAACAAAGCTCAATATAGTAATTTTAAGTATAATACATCGTAAAAAATCTTAAAGCAACAGCAATGTTTCACGGAATACCCGTTACATTATATGCCGTAATATAATATACAATGCACAGTGATATGACAGTGAACAAATACATAATGTGTATTTTCTAGAAAAGTGGAAATATTTCTCGCTTTGTTTTGTTAGAAATGTGTATAAAATATGTATGAGAACTAATGAGCGTACATTTTACTTTAAAAAACGCACTTTGTGAAGTTGTGAAAGCGCATCACTCATCCTGAATAAGTATGTATTATAAAATAACAAGCTTAATAAAACAAAAGAAGAGTGAAATATGCGTATCCAATGTAATTCCAAGAAATTCCTTCTTTACACCAGTTCTATAAAGATTTAATAAAAAGTTTTTATATTAAAATACTGTAGATTATAAAAAATATTATACAGTCCGTGTTTCAAAATAAAAAAGTACTGCTATGAATTATTAATAATAATGATGATGATAATAATGATAATAAAATGTAATGAAAAAATTAATTTTATTTAAAAAAAAATAAAGTAAATAAAGTAAATTACTATGAAGATTTTAAATAGCAGTGATACAATTGATCTAATTGTCTATTATTCATCATAGATCAAAGCATTTGTAGTATATTTTGTCTGTGCTCTCTCTGCACAAATTTAATTGATGAATTGATATACGTTTGGAAAAAAAAATCGAGCCCTGATACCATTTTTGTTGATTGTTATGTAAAATGATCTCTTAAATCCTAATATGACCCCCATTTCGCCCAATCACCCACCGTTTTCTCGGGACGCCACTTCTTCCACTAATTTTTATAATTTATTAATTCTAGTTCCCTTTGCTAGCGACTTCTAAAAAACCTTATTAGAAATTTTAGAGCGTTTTACTATATTATCGTGGTCAATATCATTAAAAATCTCTGCAAATAAATTTTAACACAAGAAGCGACTTTTAGTAACTATAATTTTGTTTTGTGACCATTATTTTAAATTTATAAATCAAGCCAGAATATCTCGCAATACAAATTATTCATAATATTCATAACATTGTTTCATTATCTAGAAAAATGTAAAATAGAAATTCTAGATAATTTCGTGTATCCAGGTTATTTATTTACTTTATACGCATAACTCGGAAATCTATATTTCTAGTTTAGACATTCAGAAAATGACTACTTATTCGATCTAGACGAAGGCGGTATATATGTATATATTCTCAGTCTAAATAAAATAAGATATTGCTTATTTTAATTTGAGATTAAAAATATAATTTTCCTTTTAAGAAAAATTTTGCGACTATTGTTAATCACCTTCGTTCCAGAGTTCCCCACTTTTATAATTTATTCACGAGCATTTTTAGCCCCGCCTCTTTTTCATACCGGAAATTTTTAAAAATGATTTTCTTCTTATTTAATCGTTATCACGTATTAAAGAAAAATAATCTACCAAATTTCTGGTGCAAAAAGAAGGCGGGGCTAAAAACGCTCGTGAATAAGTTATAAAAGATAGGAAAGCTGCTTCGTACTCCAAAAATAGCATAAAAATCGATAATTATATAAATTGGAATTATAAGTGCATTGAGGACAAAACAATATTTTCGTTTAACGGATATATAGGTCAGCAGCAGTCAGGTGATTGGTACGTTCAAACATTTCAATTACTGTTATACATTTAATCGGTATAAAAATGCTAAATTAAGATATCAAGACAATATATATATGTTTAGGGTGCCACTCTGAGGTCCTTTTTTTACATATTATGGATCATGACAACGGCCTTAAGTGAATTCCGGTTGTATGACTTAAAGTGGTTCCGAACTACTTCAAATATCCACGCCTGAATCGGAATACCACCGGAACCCGACACATGGAAGCTAATGACCAGTGTTAAATTTTAATTTAATTATTTCTAAAACTTATATTACAGTCTAAATATTCATAATTGAGTAACACAATTTTCTTTTATCTGCAAAATAAAATATTGTTTCAGTTGTGTTGATCTGTGTTACACAAACGTGCAATACAGTATTATACAAACGTGTAATACGTGTAAAACAAACGTGTGTTATACAAATACGTGTATTATACAAACGTGTAATACGTGTAAAACTTAAAAAAATAAATAAATAAATAAATAGAAGAGAGAGTGGGGGGGACGTATTAAAAATTAAAATGTTTTAAATTCTTTTAGGCATGATCAGAGCAAATTTATATATAATTTTCCGTATGATATATATTTTTTAAATTATATATACATCTTATATAAGTTATTACATACTATGCACAGATATCACAAGAAATATCAATTTATAATTTAAAAAATATTATAAATTGACAACTCTTATTTTATAGTACAATGAGCAATAAATATAATATTTTATGATTTCTTTTTTTTTTTTTTTTTTATCACGATTGGAACACAATTTTACATTTTTATTAACAATCATTCTCTAGGCATGTTTAAAAATCCAAATCTTTTAACCCTCTATACTCTCTAATTACACATAATGAAGTTTCTTTGAACAAAGTGCATCGCTAGAACACTTTAATTGAAATTTAACCCCCTTACATTTTCTTTTGAAATGCTTTCACATTTGCAAGTTTAAATATTTTAAATGCTACCACTGTTAACGAAAAAGAAGAAAAATATTTCATAAATTTGTATTTCTTTTAGCAGTAGGAAAAATTCCTTGCAGAAACTAGAAAATATAAATAAATCTACGAGCTGCTTAAATCACATAGAAACTTTCAACTGAAAAATTGTAATATTATAATGCTGAAGAAAAGGGAGTAAATATTTAATTAATGTAAAAAGATATTAGTAATGCATCCATTTAAAATATGTAAATCTAATGGATAGGAAACGTAATTATGAACATTAATGGTTAAGAACAAATTGTGAATATTTACAAATCTAAAGATTTAAATTCCTGTAAAATAGCGAAATTTAGTTTTGAATGAAAACAACATTAGGTTGTTTATTTAAATGCAACATATACATTTAACTGCGAAATTCTGCTTAATGGTTGCAATCAGAATGGGATGATGGATAGCTTTTTTTTTTAAATTTTATAGCATTTTTAAGATTAGAATATACAAAAGATTTCATAATGAAAATAAAATATTTTTTATTTGATAAATACGCAATAATATTTTATATAATAAACAAATAAATACATATGAGTCGAAATTTTAGTCAGAGTATTTATTGTTATTTATTCTCCATATCTTACACAAAAAGAAAAATAAAATGTAAATGCTGTGTTTACATAAAAATCAAGTTATACCTTTTCTTTTTTCAGTGTTTCATTTACTTAGTGTTTTAAAAATAGAGTTTCAATCATTAAGAAATTCTGGTGTTTTGATATCTTTAAACAGTTTAATGAATTAAACCTTTATCTACTGCATTATGAAAGAGATAAAACATACTTTTGAAACATATATTTTTTAAGTCTTTTATTACATATGCGACGACAATTATGCATATCACTTCATCAGAGTAATTTGTGAGAATTTAGAAAGGCGGTACTTTAATATAATACTTAATATATATATATATAATAATAATAAATAATTATATAACCTATAGTTATTATATAACCTATAATTATATAGCCTAATTTTCTAGCATTTTTAAAATTAGAATATACAAAAGATTTTATATTAAAAAGAAAATAATTTTTATTTAATAAATAGGCAATAATATTTTATATAATGTTGCGTACTTGGGGGTTCGTAATCGCAAAAATTCAGTAATTTATTAATTAAAAACGCTCCTTTTATACTTCTCTATCGAACCCGGATTTTTCGAGAAAAATCCGGAAAGTGGTCAACCAATGAGATTACAGCTTCCATATTTGGTATATCGTTAATAAGAATTTTCTCGCTAAGGTCGCCAAAAAAGTCGCTAAGCAAGAAAAAAGTCGCTAAAATTGGCGCCAAATCCATTACCTGCCTTATTGGAACTTTTAAATGCGTGTTTAAAGGAAAATGAGGCTATTTTAACGCTAAAACAACTAGAAATGCACAAAATTAGCATTTTATCAACTTACTAAGCCTCTTTGAAAGAATTTATACAAAAAAAAAAAAAAAAATAATAATAAAATAAAATAAATAAATAAATGCAATTATTTACAATTCCGTAACAATAATAAAAAAAGAAATACATATATGAGTCGAAATTTTAGTCAAAGTTCTTCTTGTCATTTATTCTCCATATCTTACACAAAAAGAAAAAGATTGTAAATGCTGTGTTTATATAAAAATCATGTTATAAATTTTCTTTTTTCAGTGTTTTATTTACTTAGTGTTTTAAAAATAGAGTTTCAATCATTAAGAAATGCTGCTGTTTTGATATCTTTAAACATTTTACTGAATTAAATCTTTATCTATCTCATTATAAAAGAGATAAACACATACTTTTGAAAAAAATTTTTTTTAAGTCTTGAAAATTCATTAAATACATATGCGATGACAATTATGCATATCACTTTATCATAGTAATTAGTGAGAATTTAGTAAGGTGGTACTTTAATATACTACTAATACATAGAGGTTGAAAAACATATTAAAACCATAAAAGTGTTTAAAAAAAAAAACAGCAGTAAAATTGATTTATACCTTTTGTGTTGGTAATAACTTTAATATAATGATTGAAACAAATAAAACTGTTATGTTTGTGTAATACGGAAGTCATAAAATGATACCTATGTACATTTTTGATTTAGTAATTCATTTTATTACACTCTATGAAGATATTTTTAAATTAAAATTTACATAAAATTTTCGTTTTAAACGTAATATAATAAACATTTACTTTGTATTCTATTATGATTTATTATATGAAATAAACAAGTACTATTTTAATGTATGAAAAAAAAAAAAACTATTTATTTCTTAGATATAAACAATTACTTAATAAAAATATATATTCTGAAATAGATAATTCCGCCTTTATATGGGGTTACTGCTTTAATGCGCAATGGATTGCATTTTATAGTTTTTTTTACATAAAACTCAGAAATTCCACTGTACCAAACTTCATAAACAATGTTTTCTAGTTCTTGCAAAGTTATATACTACTAATTTCTAATCCCCACCCTCTTTTTTAGACTAAACATTTTCGAATGGATTGAGATTGCGACTATTTCCAGGTCGAATAAAGAATAAATCCTGGGATATTCTTTGTGGGATTTAACTTTAAGTAAAAAGGTTATGATAACTTACAAATAGATGCTCATGGGTAATAGATGCTCATGGGTATAGATGCTCATAAGTAATTTTAATTACTAGAATCAAATAAATGTACCACAGGCGCCATGCAACAAGGTGCATTATCATCTTGAAATGCTATGCTGATTGTGGAAAAGTCTGAAATACCTCTAAAATAATCGATCAGGAATAAATGTTTTAATGGCCAAGTTTTATTTCGGGTTAATTGATCCCTTGAACATGACAATTTGCCCGACTCAACGAAAATTTAGACACTTTCGTATTATAATATACGGAAAATGTGTCACTGTTTTAAAAGTGCGATTTTAATTAATTCGGACACATTTTCGTAATCAGACCTGCTAGTTTACGTCAGCTCGAAGTAAGTTAAACTTGACTCATCAGAGAGAACCACTTCAGACCAATAATTAACTGATCATTTTTTAATTTTTTAACCCTCTCATGTCTTGGTTTTCTAATTCTTTTCTTTACGAATGGATTTGTTTTTCTGATTTCCTAGCAATTTTTGCTTGATTGTTATTGTACTGTATATAAATAAATTATGCTACTAAACACTTTTTTCTGAATCCCTTCTATGTGTCTGAATCCCTCTAAATGTAATACAAACTGATTTTTAAAGCAATGGCTTTTAAGTTGCGATCATCTCGATTGGATGAGTAACGTGGCCGCCTAGGGACGAATTTCCAGTTTAAACAGCCAGATAATTTTGCATCTTGCTAAAAACCAGATCACTAACATTTCGTTAACATTTATTAATTTTGACATCCCGCATATTATTATTATTATTATTATTATTTTACTCAAAAATTACTGTTTTTTTTTTTTTGTAGTATTGTTAATTGCCTTATTCTTGTCATTTTTTAAATACTTTCTAAAATCCCAATTTTCCGAACAATTGCATCTTGTTTTTAACACTTGGTTGAATCCTGAATTGTACGTGGAACACAACGTAATAAAATCTATTCAAAAATTTACTTTTAAAACAATTAAATATGCGATTGCAGAAGGAATAATGGAAAATATCCAATTGCGGCTTTTCTTTTCTTTCTTTCTTTCTTTTTTTTTTTTTAATGTCCCTTAGAGTACTTTTTTAAGAATTAAAGTAGATATTTGAGGTAATATGAGAATTATTTATAACACACGTGAAGACCGTTGACATTGCAAAACCAAAGCAGCAAGACCACTCTATAGAATCATTTTTTGAAATAAAAATGGTTACATGTTCAAATGTTCTAGTGTCACGCAGTGAAATTCAAATGATGTATATACGTTATATTCTTAAAAATAAATTCCTTAATCATTTCTACCATGAATTCCAATTTATACGCTTTTTAAACTAATGGTACTTTAAATGGTATCATTATAGAGTACCAGTAGATAGAGAGTCAACCCTCTAACGCTCATTTGTTTCGTAGTGAAACCCATTTTTTATGAAACACTTTCGCAATATTTTATTCCTGTTCCAATCTTTTATTAAACATTTTGTTCTTCTCTGTTCGGTAGATAGTAGCAGTACTCCGAAATTTAACAAACGATATTTCTGAGGAAGCAAAAGGCGCGATTGCTTTAATTTCTGCTTTAATAATGTACTCATGCTTAGATTTTTTACCTAACATAGGACCATATTATTATTTTCACCTGAAACAACGCTTGTAATCCATTCGAAATTTGTAGTGAAATATAAATCTCATGAAAGTCAACTTAAAAAAAAAAAATAATAATAATAACAATAATTTTTGAGATATCGTTAGTAGAACACAAAATCGACATTCTTTGAACATTTAGTGATATACTCTGTAAAACAAAATTTGGTAACGCGATTATTATACATCGGATACGTTCCTGGTTTTTATAAGTTTGGAACAGATTTCTGAGAATAACAGGATTTCGTTCATGAAGCGTTCCTGATTTCAGGAATATATTATTATTTTGATGGAGGTATATTTGATGGTTACTGATATATTCAAGGAAAGTTATTGGCTAATATTGGGAACATTAACTGCCCAAAGTTCCCTAGAAAAGTGGTATATTTCTTTTACAGTGTGAAAAATAGTTTGTAGAAATGTCTGTGTATGAGAAAAATAGTCTGTATTAATCATGGAGAATAATTTAATAAATAATAATTTTAACAAATAACTTGTACAGCTTGAATTTGTGTTGAAAATACAGAAGAAAGTCTTGTGTAGTGGCCACAACGTTTCTGTCTCTCTCTCTCTCTTTTTTTATTTTTTTATTTATAGCGTTTGTGTATAATTTTTTATTAATCAAACTGAAGAATAATTTTAATATTAGCTTGTCACACATTAGAGACAATATTAATCTTTACATAATTACTGTCATTTGTAAAAGTTTAAGACCAGAAGCCGATTTTCAGCATTTTAACACATTGCATCATTTGCGCAGATTATTGCGTTATCTAATGTGCTGATTGCATCAGACGCATTTTACCGCTATAAATGAAGGTGTCCGGTACGTTTATCGCCAGTTATTTATTGGATTTTGTCGAAGACAGTAATGTTGTGTAATTATTGAGGGTAAAAAAAGTCACAGTTACAAAAAGGTCAGAAATATTGACACTGCATAAAATTGGATTTTCTGAACGTCAAATGAGTTCGAGGGTAAATGTAAACAAGACAGCTGTGCATCAAGCTATTAGTAAATTTTAAATTTCAGGAAAATTTGTGAACCTTAAGAGTCGTTTTTTTTTTTTTTTTTCATACTCGGAGTAAGTCGAGATTTCCTTGCAGATTTATGGGATGATAAACCAAAATCTTTGGCCAAGCGTCTTGAAATAGTACTCAAACTGACTTTGGTGCCTTTTGCAGCCAGGCAATGTCTAATCGTATTGCAGGAGGTTCTTGGCTCTAGTACGAGAATCCTTCTTATCACATGATCATCACGTGCACTCGTTTTTCTAGGGCGACCGCTTCCCTCAAGGTCCACATTCTGTATCCAAAATTTCATAGGAGAGTTCTATAATTTTTTTTTACAGTGTAATTCTATGAGGAAAATAATCTGTAATCATCATGGAGAATAATTTTAAAAAATAATAATTTTAACATATAATTTGTACAGCATGAATTTGTATAGGAGAATATAGAAGAAAATCTTGCGGTGGCCATAAAGTACTAGACTTTTTTTTCTTTTATAGAGTTTGCGTATAACTTTTTATTAATAAAACTATAGAATAATTTTAATATTACCTTGCCACACTTTATAGACAGTATTAATCTTTACATAATTAAATATAATTGTTTTTGATAGGCAATAACTATATGTTACTGCATAACTCAATTATAATTGAATGAAGAAACTCTTTCTTTAATTTTCTAAATATATAATTTCTAAGAAAAAAGCCTGGAAAAAATAAATGTTATGTCAAAAATTGTATTAATTGAGTATTGAATTAAATACAATTTAAAAAGGAATTTTGTTAAAATATTTCAGAATTGATTAGTATATACCAGTAGCGTACTAAATGTTTGCGACATTTTATTCCCTGAATATAAAAATATAAATGATATTGTATTTTCAAATAAATATAATGCAACTATTAATTACATACAGGTAATTAAATATGCTTCTCTTTAATGAAATATAGCTGAAATACAGTTGGTAACTCAGTTATATTTAATCGGAAAAGAAAAAAAAAATTCTAAATTATTTGATTTAAAATATATCTAGAAACATATTCATAATAATAAACGTATTAACTGAGTACCAAGTGATATAACAAAAATAAATAAATAAATAAAGTAAGTAAGTAAGAATATTCTACTACTGGGTAGCAAATACTAACAACGAAATAAAAATTTAAACATTTCCCTCGTAATATTTTATTTCTTGAATATATAAATACAGCTATTAAAAGAAACAAATATATTTGTATTATACTATATAAAGCCTAAAATGTATTGCCCAGAAATATTTAAAATGTTAAAGTTCTTAAAAAGTATATGACCATATTTTTAAAATTCGTCAAAAAAAAAAAAAAAAAAAAAAAAAATCTTCTTTTTCTTCTTCTTCTTCTTCTTCTTCAAAAAAAAAAAAAAAAACTTTCAAGTAAAAGTTTCTTTGCTTCTTTGCGTCGTCCGATAAAAGTATATGAAATAAAAATTGTAAATAAATATAAACATTTTACATTCTTCAGCCTTTCCTAAATATTTTCCAATATTTTTTTACCGGTACACTAAAAAGAAGCTATGTTTCAAAAACAAAGATATGTTTCAAACCTTTTTACACATCAATAATAAGCAATAAAAGATATTTAAAGTAAATCGGAATGATAAAAATATCACATTTATCTCATTCATTACAAATTAAGAAGTTTTTTAACATTAGTTTCAAAATTTATCTCTCTTTCTGCAGTTTTTCAAATAATTTTAATTTAAAATATAACATAAAAATTAATGATTAATAAACGGTATATTATTATTTTAAATATTTTTTTAAACTATTATTAATAAACTAGTTTTAATTTTAAATAAGATCAATTATTTTACACGTTATTTTATATAGTTATAAATGCATAATTTACCCTTAGTGCATAGTTATAAATCTCTCCAATTTTGCTCCAATCTCTCTATATTTTGCTTTCAAATAATGTTAGTAACTTCTTTGTCCTTTTGTGATGTCTGCATAGCAATTAATCTTAATTAAATGAGGGAAAGTAATTCCCAAGAAATTTATTTTAAGTAAGACCGAAATGTTCGAATAAAATTGAAATCTTTCATTTCCCACTTAATTTATTCATTCCTTGGCTTAAGTGATCCTACGGTAGTATACGCCAAGACGTTTATTGATTATGAGTATTAAGAAAATTTATCTTAATTTAATATAATTGCTTCAATTCCGTTGTCATTTACATGTTGATTTGGATTTAATCTTCGTTTCTGTAATTATTTAATAAAATGATCAAAGAGATTTTCATTTATATTTCCATGTATCGAACGAAATGCATTTTTAATGAAGACTTCTACAAATTGATTTTATAAATTGTAACATTTACAAGATTTTTATTTAAGAATAATATTAAATATATTACACCATAAAATGCAAGTAATATGCATAAAATGTAAGTAATATTTTTTACAACGCCAGTTTTGTGGTGCTTTTATATTAAATATTAAATACGTTTGATGGAATTAATATTAAAAATTTTCTTCAAAAAATTACGAAAATTTATGATTTATAAATACATTAAAATTAAAATTATTAGTTTAAAATTTGTTTATACAAATTTCATAAAAGTTTTATATTTTTGCAGTAATTTGATCTTAAAGCGTAATAATAAATCTGTATTAAAAATTATTCGAACATGTTGTCATTTTTTTGGAAAGTTTAGTGCCACTATTTACAAATAAAAACATATTGTAATATTTTCCAACAGTTAAGAAAATACACTGGGAAGTCTGGGTGGTTGCAGACTCCATCTTATTTAATTAATTAGCTAACTAAGTAAATAATTGATGAGCACGAGACTTGAATATAAAAAAAAAAAAAAAAAACTTTTATTTGAACTTAAGGTCGGGAGGGATGACTTTTATACGAAACTCAATCAATAAGTTAAATAAATGAACAGTTTCGAAAATATAAAACTTAAGCCTCACCCTGTAGAGATAACAGAAGAAGGATGGACGCTGCTCTCGTTGCTACTACTACACTCCTCAAACTTGATTAAGGGAGTAGGATTCCCTGTGCCACCGATTCTTCCGCTCGAATTCCACACTATCTACAACACCGCAATACTCTACTACTCGCCAAATTAGAAATCTTCACTATCTAATCCACTTAATAACTTAGCGCTAGCATAAAGATCTATCCTCACCAACACCATACTTTCACCCTAAAAAATTTCGATATTTATCCTTAACTCAACCGCCTCCAATCACTTCACTTAGAAAAACTTCAAAACCCCGTTCATATCCACTTCACACTCCACAAAAGTTACTTTCTCCGTTGTAGCTCTAAATCATTCAGCTTTCATCTGAAACTTTGCCGACCGTTTGCGTCGACCATCCTAATCTCCCATCTATTGCGCCACCGAGAGTCGCTGGATCCAGCTCAGTTTTGAAACTGTAGCGACCTTTCATTGTTTCAACCTTACAACACCACTGCAGGATTTTTAAAAAACCTTTTTTTTTTTTCTTTTTATTGGCTTAAAATATGCTTTGAATCTTCTACAAAAAAAAAAAAAAAAAGCTTCTTTAGGTCGTTACAGTGACGTTACCCCTTAAATAAGTTGTTACAATGAAATATTAAAAAAACTAAATTTGTTTTTAAAATTTTGTATGAGTAAAAAGTAAAGAATGTTTTCATCAATGTAAATTAATAAAGCATTCAAAAAATAAGTACCACTTAATCTGATAGTAGCGTCGTCTGTATGTGTAATATAAAACTGCAAGCCCCTTGTTAGAGTCCTAGATTTGTTACTTTCCGTTGTAGTTAAAAATGATTTGGTCCTTATAAAAAATCATAATCTCTAATGTATGTGAAACATGTTTATTAATAAAAAAAAAGTTATGTAATATGTTCTTTGATTAACCCTTAAATGTCGAATATTACCTTTCGGCTAAAAACCCAATTTTGTCTTCTAAAGTATTATTAAAATAATATTGAAGTTCTAATGCCTCATGTTTGCCTACTGGCAACAAATTGCTTTTTAGCTGTAAACCACAGTTAAAATAAAGTATGTTTTTTTTATTAAGTATTTTTCCCGTGATTTTTTTTTAAAGAGGATATAAGTAAAGCATTTTTAAATATGTTTAAAAATAATCCGGAATTTAAGGGTTGAATAAATGTAAAGAAAAAAAAATTACATCTCCAAAAAAATATATATATTTTTTAAACAGCAAATGTCTATATAAAAAATAAAATAAACTACGCTTTATTTACTTTTAATAAAAATTTTCTTACTTAAGATATCATAAAAAAATTGCGAATAACAATAAGAATCATAATCATAATAAAAATAATAATCACAACAAAATGCTTATGTCCACGAGTAAACGTACAACTAGCGGAAAATACTGTATTCATTTTAGTGGTTCCAATATAGGACAGCTATAGAAAAAAAAAATACTACTTGTATTATAAAAACATTTTAAAAAATACTATAAAAGGCTATAAAACTTTCTATAAAACAATTATAAAAAGATTATAAGTAGCAAGAAAAAAAAATTATACATGAGGTCCTCTGTGAAAGAAATGTACCCGTATTCCTTACACATCACTACAAAATAACCATGTCTTGTAGATATTCTAATACCAGTACATTTTTTTAAGTCTTACTATACTAAAAATAGGAAAAATTGCGATAAAAATAAGTCTAATTTCTTATGATTTGGGAAATAAATGATAAATTTCAAGTAAGCAGTGAGAAATTCTTTTCTCTCTTTCTTCAACCAATATAAACAGCACGCACGTCCTTGCTGCTTCATTTAGTAAAAACACCAATCTAGTTGCAATTTAAATCTCTTTCTAATCACTAGTGATTTAAAAAAAAAACTTATTTTTCTTTGTAACAGATATTATCTGTAAGACATAATATATAATAATATTTTCTGTAAAAACTTTTTTTTTTTTTTTTTTTTTTTTTTACTCTGAGTATACATTGTATTACCTAGCGATATTTATCGCAAAGAAATTTCTATTTATTATTAGAAAAGGAAACTGGCACATGCAATGAAGCCTACTTGTTTAATTAAAATATTAAAGAAACTGAAACCCGACCCATAAGAAAGAAAAAAAACTCAGTCAAATTCAGCTAAAATTAAGTTACGCCATTGAAAGCAGAGCTCTACTTTCACATTAATTACACCAATTTTCAGGACACGAAGGAGAAATTATTGTGGAAATTTACAAGAAAATTTCTTAAATTTTTATTTAGTTTATATTTACATAATTTAAAACTTGGCCCATTGTCATTGCATTAAATATTGAACATTTTAACATTGAATAACTCCATAAGTAGTGACAGTAGTAGATCTCCAATTCTTGGACAGTAAATGGAAGCATCGGCATTGTAGCAATGCGTCGTCCGAGTGTGTCTCAAACATGATCGATTGGATTTAGATCAGGAGAGTATACTGGTCACTAAATACGCTGTATTGTTTCAGCTTCGAGAATGTTCTCTAAAAGATGAGCTGTATGAGGTCTGAAATTATCATGCATTAAAATAAAGAAACCACCAGTTGCTGCAGCAAAAGGTACGACATGAGGTCTCAAAATATTATATGCATTCATTTGTACTGTCAAATTGCCATTCCGAATGATATGCAGGTCCGTATGACCTCGTATGTTGATTCTATCCAATACCAGGAAACCAACTCGTCTGTAATGTGATATTTCCTGAACAAATAAAGGTTCGAGTGCCCCCTTTCTCGTCAAAGCAAAACTTGTCTGATGTCACATTCTAAACTGAATCGGGACTCACCAGTAAACAGCATTTGAAACCATTCATTTTGAATCCAACCTCGATGTCCAGCAGCCCATCTTCTTCGGCCCACACGGCGCCCTGCTGCCATCGAAATACACACGATTGACCTACTTTAATAGAGACTACTTTGACGAAGCCTATTTCGGATTGTTTGGCTTGAGACCTTTTGTCCTATCTGCAGCTGAGCAGTATTGGTTGTTCTGTCTCAACGATCTGTTAACAGGAGATATCGGTCATTACTTGCTGTGGTAGCACGGGGATGATCTTATCTTCCGACATACGCCAAATCATGGATTCCAGTACTTCATGTTGTCGCGACATTTTCAAGTCATTTTTTTTTTCAAAATAAAAGACAAACGTTTGAATTTCACAAATGAGACAGTGAAAAAAGAAGCTTCTGCGGAATCACGATTTCTGCACTTATACTCTATTTCCAGTTTTTGAAGTCAGGAACACTGGTTTGCATATGAATTTTTTTCTCTTTTCTGCCACGCTTTAAAATAAGAATGTTTCATTTGCCATTTGTTAGCGATAAAAGTATTTGCATAATTCCATTGAAATCCTGTTCTCCCCTCATTTTTTTGAGCAGAGAATAATTCTACTAAAAAAAAATCCCCGCCTGCAATTTGTTTCCCTCCGGTAAAACAAAATGAAGTGAACGTTGAAGAATTATATTTGCATGTTTGTGAAGCACAGATGCAATTTTCTGATGTAAATTTAAAATTAACTATTCCCTAAATATACCGTTTTTTAAATACGGACATACATAAATACTTGAAAACTTTGCATTTTATTTATACAATAATATTTAGAGTAATTTAAGCTTTCTGCTTATAAATTATAAATGAAAATAAAAGAAATTATTATTATTATTACTATTATTATATACCTTGTCTTATAAGTACATTTTTAAATATTATAATTTATTTTTTAATCTACTTAACATTCATTAATTTTGAATTTTGTCATATATTAAAAAATCGTTCTCACTTTTCTTTTATTTATTTTGTTATATATTTAAATTTTCTATAAAAATAAACAAGATATTTATTCATTTTACGAAATTTCACCTCAAATATAATTTAAAATAGAAAAGAATAATTTACAATTATCTGTTTAATTTATTTTATACACTATCAAAAAATTAATAAGATAAAATAAAAAATTCTGATAAATCTACTATTTAGTTTTTCTTGTCTGAGACAATACTGCTTTTCCAATAACAATTAAAAAGAATTTTACAATACATTTTTTAAAACTACTCAACTGATTACATCACTGATGTTTTATCAATACTCTGCTAAAGTAATTTCACTAATCAAGCTATTTTTTTTAAATATATATTTTAACACAAGTGAAAAACAACTTTAATCTTCTTGCAGCAAAAAAAAAAAAAAAAAAAAAAAATTGACGGCAAATGAAAGTTTTAACGGATTACCAATGATTATATAAATATATCATAATAAAAAATAAATATAAAAATTCTATGATAAGACTTTTAACATATTTAAGGATTAATTTCATGAAATAGAAAATTAATGCGTTTCAAAATTGCATGCGATACGTTAAAAAAGGTAATTATATATACATATAAAAAAAAAAAAAAAAAACATTCATTTAACTCCCTTTTTTTTCACGTTTTTTTCACGCTTTATTTTTAGTCGAGAGAAATTCAAAGGTAGCACCAAATATTTAGTCAATATTTAGTAAATTAGAAATATAAATAAAACGTTTCAAAAGTTATCATTTTATTAAAGTACGAAAAAAGCACTTTTCGAAAAGTTGTATACATTTATAAAAACTAGTATCGCCCAGCGGTCGAAACTCGACCACTTTCAAAATGGGATTAAATTTCAACTTCACAGCGTCACTTGTTGGCCGATATGCACCCAAACCGAATCAGCAGAGTTTTACTTAATATAGGGGAGAGTGGGATACAATGGACCGCACTCTATAATTTATTTATTTATTTATTTTTTTTTTATGGTTCGTATTTTGGTACATAAATAGCAACACTTCAATGATGAAACTTAGCTAGAAACTTCATGCCCAACTAACAATTTAGCCATTTTATTCGTGAAGTTTAGTTTACGGTAGCCAAAAGTAAATATTTTTAGTTAAAATTTTTTTCTTTTCGTCTTTCAGGAAATATGCTCTGGAACAGACTATTTATCCCAATAAAGAGCTAAGGTCATCTATTATTATAATCTCATTAAAATATTTTTTTTTAAGGATTTGTTATTTTTTAAAAATATTTGCTGTCAGAGGTCCAGACGGGGTACAATGGACCACTAAGAAACGGGGTACAATGGACCGTGGTCCATTTACCACAGGTCTCTGTCGTAATAAACTGATTTACGAAATCAGAATTTTTGAAGTGTTAGCTATAAATTATATATAAAAAATTAAGAGTTATCCTTAATTAGATCTATTATGTTTTCAAAGATGAATAAGAAAGTAATTTATTTTGAGGTTACTTCTTATTTATTTTTAATAACCATTCAGTTACTTTTGTATTCTTATATTTTTTACAAATATCATATATAGCTATAACAAACTAAATTAAATAATGGAATAAAAAAAAAAAAAAAAAAATACAAATAAATTGACGAAAAAGACGGTTTTACGTTTTGTTGGTTTAATCACAGAAATAAAAGACAAAGAATCTGTTTTTGTGAGATTCATGCAACGAAAACTTAATTAAGATCTCAACATTTTTTCCTGAGAGTGTTGCTATATCTCTTGTAAATTTTCAAGCTATTGTAATGATGAATTTTCCAGACTCTACAACTTCACAAGAAAACAGCAGATTTTCACTGACACAAAAATTGTTTAGCGTATCATTTTCTAATTTTAACTTTCATTAATCTGCATTATTTGTATGAAACGAAGACATAAATAAACAAATATAATATATTCTACATTTTATACTGTTAAAAAAAATACTACATTAGTATGCTTTTCAAATTTTACCTGTGGTCCATAGTACTCTATTGTAGCCCGTGGTCGGGGTACAATGGTCCATTTTGTCAGTTGTTATTAAAAAAAAAACTTATATTAAAAAAAGTAAACATAATTAATGCTTTTGATTGAGAGCCACATAAGACCCAATATACAGGTAATATGCACGCATATTTTCAATAGCGAGAAATTATTACTTTGTGTGTAAACATTTAAAATTTCCAATATTGGTCCATCGTACCCCACTCTCCCCTATATCTCTAACTTTGGTACAATGTAGATGCTGAGCCTTTCCTGAAATGGACGTGGACCCTTTGGGGTGATATAGCCTAAAAGCTAACCAACATCAATTCAAACCAATTCAAACCAAGGTCCAAGAAAATGTCAAATTCACTTAAATTAAGTCCATTGGTTCATGAAGTACAATGTTGGAACTCAAAAAGACAGACATTTTCTAAAAATGGTTGAATTGAGTTCAAGAAATCTCAAAAGGTGCAATTTTATAGGAAATTGGAAATCTAATTTTTTTCTGAAACTTTCTTTTTATACATGCAGAAGACATAATAATAAATCCACTTTTTCTAAAATAAGTAGTCAATTTCAAATAATTGAAATTCAAGGAAATCTCAAAACGTATAAATTCATCAAAAAGAGGAAAGCGATTTTTTTTTCTGTATCTTCTTCTTTCTTATTATATATGCAGAAGCTAATAATAAATCCACTTTTTAAAAAATAAATAGTCAACTTCAGTTAATTGAAATGCACGGAAATCTCAAAATGTGTAAATTCATCAAAAACCGGAAATCAAGTTTTTCCAAATCTTATATTTTCTTCTTATATGTGCAGAAGATATAGAAATAAATCCATTTTTTGAAAAATAAGTAGTCGATTTCAGTCAAGTGAAATGCATTATGTTTTAGTTTAAAAGTATGTCTTTAAATTAGAGCTGACGTAAATGATAAAAAGAAAAAGGAAAAAGAAAAGAAAGAAAGAAATTAGATCTTAAATAAATTAGAAAAGTAAATTAGAATTTTTATAAATAAAATCCTTTTTTAATTTGCGTATATGTTCTATTTCGATCTGCCTTTCTACCACACCAATGGCTGTTATTTAATTGAATGCAAATTCTGTAGTCGAGTCGAGAGTATAGTGATGCTGCATCTATACGAATTACTGTGTATATGGTTTTATTTGAAAAAAAAAAATGCCAGATTTAATAACGTTCTTCTTAGGAAATTTTTAATACAAAAGAATACGTGTAATAATATGAAAATGTTCATAAAAAATAAAAATATTTTTAAATACCTTCTTGACGTCGTAAGAAAATAATTTCTGTATGCTGCAAATCTGGATAATCGTGCCTTTCAAATGATAGCACTTTCAATTCACTACTCCCATAATTATTATGTTAAATGTGTACCAAGAATTTCATGCTTGCCTGTTAATATATAGATTATACGATCACAAAAATAAACGATTAAACATTATTTATTTCTACGCCAATTTTCTAAAAACCTAATACAAAATGTAAATAATGAACTTAATAATTTTTGTTATTAAGTAAATCATTTGTTTTTGTGGCATTTTATTTGTAAACAGATTCAGTGACGAATTAATATTTTTTTTAATTTACTAAGCAACATTATCCAAAATTCAGAAGCACTGACACAATCGCCATTTTCCTTTAATTAAAATTTTAAAGGGAAGAAATAATTCTTAAATTCAACTGCTACTATAAATTATATAAAACGGAATCTCAAACTTTGACTTGTAAACTATTTTTGAACCTATGATATCTTTAAATATTGTTTTTGAGATTTTAACATTTTAATTGATTTAGATAATATTTTTAGAAGAAAAATGCACTTATTTAAAATATATATAGAGAGATACTCATAATTTGAGAATCAACAGAATACATTTATAAATAGGAAATATAATAATAAAAAGAAATAATTTGACAAGAAATTAGCGATTTCGCTTAAACTTGACATGGCTTTATCTTTCATTGCTCCTCCCCATAAAAAATTCGTATGTAATTAGCACAGGCTGAATAATAGAAAAAAGTATACACCACATAATGTAGTAAATGTACAGAAAATGGTGAAGAATATGAACGAATATTTTAGAAATCTCTCTCTCTCTCTTTCTTTCTCTCTCTCTCTATATATATATCTATATATATCTATATATTTATATACAATATATATATATATATATATATATATTGACGAATGTATACGAATGTGACGAATGTATTGACGAATGTATGTGTGTTCGCGTTATACTTGTAACACATCCTTAAACTACACTTTTTGGACTTATATCTGAACTTCTTTCCTCAAATTTTTGGTGCAATTAGTCTTGGGCATGGGAAAAGTTTTCAACAGTGTATGTCTATGTGTAAAAAGCATTTCAGTGAACGGCGTAATGGAAGTATGCTAGCTAAAGATTATTGATATCTTCTCATGGCACACCAACAGATGCCTACAAAAAGAAACGACCAATTTATTTTTATTTTATTTTATTTTTTTGTGTTTGAGTTTGTGTTTTCTCTAATCAAGCCTTTGTTACATTTCTCTGTAAACAATTTATAGAAATACAAGAAGTGTGTCTCCTACAATAACGGTACGAGATGGATTTGGTTTCAATACATAAATCAAGCAGTTTTATTTGTACAGAATTACATAATTACTTATAAAGTATAGAAAAAATGTTGTAGTTTGTTGTACAGTGTTATAATAGAGAAAAACTATTATTATTCAATATTACTCAAGTAAAATTATATTTCCTCTACTCTAATTTGAAATCATTTGAAATTAAGTTGTAGAAATTTTAAAATGTTATTAAAAATTATTATTTGATAGATATTAACTCAATATGTTTTTAAATGTAAAAATAACATAAGAAAAAATCAAAAGCATTAAAATTAATATTTTCTTCTCATAACAATACTAAAACTATAAATAAATTATTTCATTTATCAGTCGTGATATTTTCCTAGTGATGAAAATTTTAACATATTTTTATAAGTCTGATAGGTACATAAAATATCTTACTACGTAAAAGAAAACAAAACTTTTTTTCTTTGTTTCAGCAAATTATTTTCTACTTAATTCTATCACTTAATATATACTTATTTTCGATGTCTCTTGAGAAGTCTTGTCATATAAATTATTGGAGTATAAAATAAGTAATCTTTATTTTATGACATACTGTGACATACTACGTGGATATTTGTATTTTCAGTACACATATATTTGTCACATTGAACAGGTTTATATAAATACATATAACTGAAGCACATTTTATTTTTTTTTTATTAAATCATTAATTACAACCAACTCAGCAGTTCTTTGGTAATTACTTAAAATGGTATTTTAAATAGCATATTAGTTAAAATAGTACATTTTTAAGAGTATTTATTCAAGATTTTAACTCAAAAGCAGTTTGTTTTAAAGTGTAAAATACAAACCATAATAAAGGCATATTAAATTTCGTTATAGAATGTTTTTAATACTGAAGATATAGATAAATCATTTCATTTAATAGCGGTGATAATTTAATTATAAACTGTTTTCTAGCTATCAACATTTAGTATATATACATATGAGTCTACCATAGATATATATGTGTGTGTGTGTGTGTGTGCGTGCGTGTGTTATAAAAACGTTTATTTTAGTAAATGATTTTCCGGTTGAATACATCACTCAATACATTCATATTATTAACGTCTCTTGAGAAGACTTATCATAAAAGTTATTGGACTGCAAAATAAGTTCTCTTCAATCTTTAATATACCACCTGATTTTTTTTTTTTTTTTTTTTTTACCATTAGAAAGATTTTTGTCGCATAAAAAGAGTTATTTATATAAGTATGCATAACTGAAAAATATTAATTATTTTTATTTAATCTTTTATTTTTTCTTAATTAATTATAACCAGCTTAGGGATTATTTGCTGATTACTTTAACCCTTTATAGGGCCATTTTTTTTCTAGTAATGTTATGCTAAAATATTTTTGGGATTGAGATTGATTTACAAAAAGAAATTCATTTAGCTTATTACCTAAAATTAATTTGATTTTTAAGATTTTTTTTTTTTTTTTTTTTTGGTGGCAAGTATGTTTTCCACCACCCACTGGGAATCTATTCAAAGGTAAGACATCATCTATTTTGCATTTATTTTTATTTTGCATTGCATTACATATTTTTTGTAAATTTGGCATATGTTTAGTCACCAAGTTTAGTCTAGTCAATCGTACGTCATCTGGAACAGTTTTCTTGCTGCTCAGGAAACTTACAGGCCATCCTTTGCGTTTACGACTTGAAAATCCAGAAATTAGTTGTCGTGCTAGCCAAAGTAGAAAATTTAATTCGTATCTAGGTTCCGAATCTCTTCTACTTACTTTCCAGAGAATGAAGGCATTTACAATTACCAGATCAATTAGGAAGTATAGGATTCGACATTTAAAAGTTAATAAAGTTGGTGGGAAGTATGCTTCCCACGGCCTTATAAAGGGTTAAGAAGTATTTTGTGTAATACCTGAGTTTCAGTAATGATATTTTATACGACTTGAAAATCCAGAAATTAATTGTCGTGCTAGCCAAAGTAGAAAATTTCATTCGTCTCTAGGTCCCGAATCTCTTCTACTTACTTTCCAGAGAATGAAGGCATTTACAATTACCAGATGAATCAGGAAGTATAGGATTCGACATTTAGAAATTAATAAAGTTGGTGCGAAGTATGCTTCCCACAGCCTTATGAAGGGTTAAGAAGTATTTTATGTAATACCTGAGTTTAAGTAATGATTTTTTTAAAAAATATAATGGTGTATCTAATCCATCAAGGGTTAAATGAGAAGTTGATATAGCTGCGGATTTAATGTTAAAGTAAGCTATAATCCCGTTGCGCTGAAACAACTTGGCGTAGAACGGGAACTGGGTCATTAGCAGCAAACTTTTGTATTTAATTATGCAAAACTATTTTTAAAAAGGCTTCTGAATAGTAATGTAAATATAAAAATTGTTCACATATATACATATTATTATAAATAAATTAAAATTAAAACAAAATAGTCAAGATTTTCCATATTTAGTTCTAGTCCATAAATTTCATAAAACCCCCATTTCTTTTAAAACAGCTATGTGTGGTTTTGGTTCATACATAGTAAACGACGATAAGTCTTTATTCAATAAACTAAATAATATGTTTAATATAGTTTTGAAAAATAAGTTTGCAAAGATTTTTAACACTTTCCAATTATAGGGACTCAACGCATCGTTTAACCTTCAACATTCTTTACTTATATTATCACATGAAAGACAGACTGACGGACAGAAAGACAGAACAATAGATTAGTTAATTATATTTATAATCAGTCTTAAACATTTTTTAAAAGTGTTAAAAATGTTAACTGAAATGCAATTTTTAATTGTAGCCGTAATGTAGTTCAATATTTGAGAGTGACCCTGTAAATCCTAACGCTTAAACTTCAATAATAAATATCAATTTCATTATGATATGCGCAGTATAAAGTTATTTTAATAAGATTTATAAAAAATTTTCCCATATAATGCTCTGATTTGGCATTCTTTTGGTTGTCCCTCTACATAAACCAGCTGTGTTATTTCTACTATTTTAAATAAGGAACATTACATAGTGAACTTGAATAACATATAACATTTTGAAGAAATTTTGAAGGGAACATTTTCTGTATGGAAAATTCCATAATGAACTTGACTAATACCTATCAGTTTCAATCCCTGAATATTTACAGGGGTTAGAGCCCGGACAGAGAGTCAAAGAGATGGACAGAAAATCCGAAGTCATAAACCCCTTATTGACTTTCTTGTACAGATTTAAAAAGCATTAATAATATAAATTTTAAGTGTTGTATTGTGTAAAATCGATAAAACATGCAAATAATTGAAAATTATAAAAAATAATTAATAATTTGGAAAAACTGGACAAAATTAATGGTATTTCAGAGTTTATATCTCGTAATAAATATTTTGTGACAAAAGAAAAGATAATTTTAAATGTTCCTAGTTTTGCACAGTCTTTATTTTTCTCTAGCAGTAATTTTAAACGGCAGTTTTTCTCACAAAAGTAAGTACGTTTATTTTTAAAGGAATTATTTGTTAGCAGAATTTTTGTGAAAGATTTTTTAGAAAAAGACAGGTTTATGCAATCCACTATATTCAGGTAAAAATATGTTTAATATTCATAGCATAATAATTCGACATAATACTCTGTCATTTTTTATGATTGAAAAACATTTAAGGAAAAGTCAATTTTTGCTGTATGATAAACTGTTAACATTTTAAATTCATAAGATATTTGAAAGATGATGAAATGCATAAAATGTTGTTTGTTCTTTACTAAAGAATTACCCTCTCGTACAATGCACGTTGACTGTGAGTACAATATTTCACGTGTGGCATTTTAAATACAGATCTTTGTAGGGAAACCTTTAATTTAGATCGTAAGTTATTTTGTTTAAGAGACAATCGATTTATTTAGAATAAAGTATAAAGAAGAAAATATTCGCTTTCATCTATAATATTTCGTGACGATAAATGTCTCGTTAAATTTAGACAATTTATTACAAAGCTATTTTCAACATTTATAAGATATTCCCACCAGAAATGTTTTTCTTAACTTCAAATGATAGTTCACGTACCGTCTAATATAAATATTTCAAAAGCATTTTAAATTTAAGAATATAAAATGTAGTTTATACACTGTAAGTTTATACAAAATGCAGTTTTTTACAATTTTTAATTCTGTTGACTGTATTCATCACTCAAATTATTTATAGTAAGTTATTTAATTTATTTAAATATAAATATTTTAGTTATTGATTGAATTTTCTAAGTAAATTCTATAGGCGCAACGGATAAAAATATTAATTTACTATCGGCATTTTTAAAATAGGCTAATAACTAACTTAAATAATACTAGTTTTTAATAAAAAGTTGTCAGTTTTCTTCTCAACAATCTATTTTTAAATAAAGGAGCAATATATTCATAATAACTAAATAAATATTAAATAAAGAATATTCTTAACTATTTATATATCCTAGTAGGGGCTTTAAAGTTTCATTACAGTAGAAAGTGCATAAAATCGAATGTGTAGAAAAATATAAATAATCTGGTGTGTCACTCACACGACTTTCTCTTACCCTGAAATTTAATACTATAAATACAGGTTCGAGATTAAGAGGTAAGATAGCGAGTACTGTTATGTAAACCTATGTTAAACAATTCAAATTAGGCTTCGGGAGAGTTTTATATAATAATTAGTTCTGTGTGACCTCAACCCCCCGTTTCATTAATGCACCTACATTTATAAAGAATTTAATTCGGTTATTAAAAAATAATTCTGTTAAAAAATAATTTATTAAAATTATTATTTAATCAAATTATCTTTTATGATAATGCAGGCGATTTCCATATTAGAGAAGTAATATAACACTAAATATCCCCCCCCCCCTCTCTCAAAAAAAAAAAAAAAAAAAAAAAAAAAAAAAAAGTTGAAATTATTCTCTATATTACATTTAAACAAAAAAAAAAATGTTTTTGTTAAAAATGAAAAAAATCGATAACTTTATTTAAAATTATTGCAGATCGATGGTTCAGCCATTCGTTTTAAAGGTACCGGCGAGCTCTTTTGGAAGATACCCATCAGGAAAATTTACTCCCCTCGAGGGAGGAACATAAGACGAGGCTCCTACATACACAGAAATTTTCTCCCTTTTGACTATCTCTATTACAATTCTAATTAATTGGTATGATATTACATTATCGTTATTATTAATTGTTATAATATTACAGTGCGTTGCATGAATATAAACACACCTTTTCAAATAACCAGAAATAGAATTTTTTAAATTTTAAAAGAAGGAATGCGACTTACAGTTATTGCATGTAACTAACAACTGAATAAGGTGCTTTAAGCACAAATGTTTCGGCTCATGCAAGCTTATGCAAATGAGCGTTTAAGCATTTTCTTATTTTTCACTGTTTTTTGTTTGTTGCGCGAAATTAAACGCACTCCGTATTTTGCGTTTTAAATTTATCAGAGCCACCGGAATTAAATGAAAACACAGATAGTCGTGTTGTTAAAGTTCTCTAAAAACAGTTTTAATACTTGAGTGCAAAATTTACGGAGTTTGTTCAGGATGCCAAGAGGGGAAACTTTGACAGTAGACGAAAGGATAAAAATCGACTTTATACGTGGTAAAGGCTTTAGCAATCGTGAAATTGAGCACCGAATCGGAAGAAGTGAGAGTGTTGGGCGAAATTATATAAAGAAAGGACAAAATTATGGGAAAAAAGCGTATAAGGAGCAAACAGGAAAGCTTACCATTTACGACAAACGACGAATATGCAACGCTGCAAAGAATAAGAATATTTCTTGTGCGAAGATAAAGGCTCAATAGAAGCTGGGTGTTCATCGGAAAACCATACGGAGAACTATCAAAGCTGACATATTCATTAAATTTAAGAAAATGGAGGCGAAACCACCCCTCACTCAAAAGCACAAAGATATGCGGTTGGAATGGTCAAGAAAATGGATTCTATATCGACTAAAATGGGATAAATTCATCTTCTCAGATGAAAAAAAGTTTAATCTCGATGGCCGGATGGATTTCGTAGAAACTGGCGCGATTTGCGAACCGAATAAATGTACTGTTCAAAACGTCAAACTGGAGGTGGGTCTGTCACGGTGTGGGCAGCCATAGGTTTTAAAGAGACTTTCGAATTAGAGTTCGTGGATAACACTATGAACTCTGTAGATTATGTCCAGATGCATTATGTCCAGAAGAAATTATAGTTTTCAGTAAGATTGTGCATCTGTACATACAGCACATATCGTGAAAAAATGGTTCCGTGACAGTAAAATTAAAGTTCTGGATTGGCCCTCAAAAAGCCCTGATTTAAACATAATGGAGAACGTATGGGGTATTCTGGTTTGCCGTGTTTACGTAAACGGAAGGCAGTTTAACACGGAAGATGAACTAAAATCAGCCATTCTATTAGCTTGGAAGACCATCAGCTTGGATGACATCATGCCACTATATCAGTCAATGCCAAGGGGTTTACTGGCTGTTCTAGAAGCACATGGTGGCTTTACAAAGTATTATATACAGTATTTGTTACTCAGTTATTTATTTTTTACATGTGCGTTTAAATTCATGCAACATGTATTTTTGACATAAATTCAATAAAATTATTTTCCAAAAAATCATATCGGTCTTTCATTGTTTCGACTCGTACTTTCATTTCTTGAATCATACACATACAGTTTGCATCAAGTGTCACCTATTCATATTTTTTTTTATTACACTTCAATACCATTTTAATTCTTAAAGCTAAGGTGCGTTTATATTCATGCAACGCACTGTACATTCCAATTAATTGATATGCATAATTTTTCTTGTTAACATACTTAAATATTCATCTTAATCCATTGGTACATACAGATAAAAACTGAATTATGACTTTGAAAAAAGGAATATATATATATATATATATATATATATATATATTATTGTCTTTGTGTTTTTTCTAAATTTTGTAGAATATTCTTTAGATAACACTTAAATGTGTTGCAAACCACAAAAATAAATAGGTATCTTAAATGGAGCATATTAAAATTAATTAAACTTTCTTAAAACCTTTTTATGCTTCATACCTTTTACGCAGATGATGTAGTAGCTTTTGCCGGCGGATCCGCCGCGCCATCAGCAAGCTCCGAAGTGGTTGACGTTGCCGTCAAGTTTAAATATTGATTGTACACTAGTTCTTTAATTTAGTATTGTTCTCTAAACAGTGCTGTTGAATTTAGGGACTCTTTTATGCAACAATCACCAATAATTTTGAAGAGGGATATTTGATATACGTACGAATAACCTTCCAAGTGATTAGGTAACCTATACACTTAAAATTTAGCTGTCGACATTGAATAAAAAAGCCATTAAGTTTGACAAACCTTTGAAAGTGAAATTTAAATAGGACCAGAAAATGTTAATAAATTCAGTGTAAGAGTAAATAAATAAAAACGAAGTTTAAGAAAGTAAATACTATAAAGAAATTAAAATATCTCAAGAATATAAAATATTTATTATATAAAAACTAATATAGTTTGGTCATCATAAAATTTTCCTCTATATTTTTCTGTACAAGACACTGCAGTTCATATGTATTTTTTAAAGTTATTATATATTATTTATTTTCCATGATGAATGCAAATAAATTTTGTTTCAGAGAACTGTAACTCACTTTTTTTTTTTTTTTTTTTTTTTTTATGACATCTTATAAAATGCACTTTTATTTATTTATTTATTTATTTATTAAAAATGACAAATTTGTATCAAATTATCTGTATACTGTAAATTATCGTTATACTGTTAAACTATTCGTTTTAAAGATATTGACGAGCTCTTTTGACATATTATCATATTACAAACTAATACTTGTGCGTTACTTTCTAAGAATGTACTCTTCTAATTTTTTCTAGTTCCATATTTTTATTATATATATATACACACATATATATAGATATATGGTTATGTAAATGTCACAGAAAAAAGAAAAAATATATTATTCAAAAAATATTCACCGTAGCCCTATGCAATTTTCACTGAAATGCCCAGAAAATCATGGGATTTTGTTAGGTAACAAAAGATTTATTAAAAAAATCAGTTTAAATATCCTTCTCCAGATGACGCTTTAATCGTAAAATTACTTTTTTACAGTGGTGCAGTACCTTCAGCAACGTAGCTAGGAATACAAATGTCGGCCATCCCTTATAATGATCGTCAGATGTTATGTAATTGGAAATTTTGCTAAAAAAGCTTCAGAATTTGCGGTATGATGTCATTTGATCATGTGTATTTGTGTAAAGTATGAGAGAATAATATGAATATAGAACGATATGTTAGTGAAAAATGTAAATAATATTTTTTTTCTTGTATATATGAAAGAAATCCAATGTTTCTCTATACATTTTAGTTTAAACTACATAGCGCTAGATTTAGTACTTTTTGAATAAGGTATTTTTTATTTTTTCCGTGGCTTTTGGATCACCCAGTATATGCATATAATTCCTGTGTCCATTTGTAGGAAATTTCAAGAATATTAAAATTTATGAAAATTAAGTGATGGGGATTCGAACAGTATTTTAAATTTTCCTAATTCCAGTAAAGTTGCAACTACGTATAAATTTACATTAAACTCTGCAGAATACATCCTAAACTGGAGCTACCACAAAATGTTTTTCACGCACAGACAAACTTTTTTCAAAAATTGTTAAAACATGTTTTGGGTCTTTCAAAACGTGTAAATCAATCGAAAACTGAAAGTGTAAAATTTTTACAAATCATATACTTTCTTCTATTTAATACAGGAGAAAATAACAAGTCTGATAATCTTAGTTTCAGATAGTAATAATTACTCTAATTATGGAAATCAATGAGCGAGTTTTTCTACAAATAGAGCTTGAAAATACATGCAAATTATAAGAGGTATGTTAGCATTTTATAGGTTAAAAAAATCAAGACAACATTATTTCTTGTTAATGAAAATACTATAAATATACAAAACGTTTTTGAATTTGTAAAAAGATAAAACTGTTTCTGTTATTTCTGAGAAGTAAATTGTGGTATTTTGAAATTAAATGATAGCTTAAATCTTTCTGTAATAGAAGAAATATGTAGTATTAGAAACTTTAAAAAATATTTTGTATCTTTTTAATTTCAGTCTATAAGAATTTATTTCAGCTTTAGTCCTAATATTTTATGCCAGTATCATTAATGATGTTTTAAAACAAGTTTGACTTCATTGCAAAATAAAATAAAATAAAATAAAATAAAATAAAATAAAAAGTAATGATAATAAAATTACCCTCATAATGACTATTATACGAAATTTTGTTATGTTTGGCTGTATTAAAATATTATAAATTTTGAATAACTTATGAAATTTGCAGTAAAACATTTCAATTTAATACGGTTTCGGCTAGAATTATAAAGGTTATTTTATAATTGATTCGCATATTTGTGATTTAACTAATACATCTAACTAATAAACGGACTAACACACAAACACATATCACGTCTATTTTAAAATTTTCGGATTCGTTCCATCTTAAAATGCGTATAAACGTCAAAATCAATATTGATTTTTCTATCTATAACAAAATTTTCCTTTCTATGCTTAGGAAATAATAATTTGAAAACTCTGAATTTGCTGTAAATTATAAAGAAAATATTATATGTATACTTTCAGGAAACTAATATAAAATAAAATAAATTTCATAGATAAGAGAGCTTTACAGAAACTCTACGCTAGTTTTTGAAGAATTTGATGAATTACTTCAATTGATAGCACATTAGATTTTCGTTACGATATACATACGTGTCCAAAATACTTTCCGAAGCAATATCTGATCTCGTTCACGCCTCTAACATATTGATAATTTTGATTGAGATGTATTTCCTAAAGGTATGACAGAAACATTTCATTGAGAAAATTCTCAATTAATGATAAATAAAAGAAGTTTCAAAAATAACTACATTTGGCATAAAATTTAATGATAGAAAACAATCATATCATTAAATAATTTGATTTCGTTAAGAGATTTCTGTAATTTGAATTTTCATACGATAAACATTTTTGTATGAATGTATAAAGATGCAAATTAAACCTTAATTTCAAATGTCACCTGAAACCTTTAAGAACCGAGTGTCCAGGGGTATTTTTTTTAACACATGTAGGCGGTAAAAACGTAGATTTACAAATTTTAAGTGCATGTAGACAACAGCTGACAAAAAGGAGAGGACCATAGCAACCTTTGACCACAGTAGTCAATAGTTGAGAAGGAAGACTGTAGCATTCCGCGAAACGCACGCACAATGCCAACTACTTCATGTCCGCTGTACAGATACAGACATAATCGTCACCAATGTCTGGATCAATCTTATTATCATCCTAATTATTATGTGGGCTTAGAATGACACCCTCTGTTAGTTACTTTCTTTAATCGTCTGACTGCCACTGACAGACATATGACAGATATATACGTCAACTGAACTGTGGTTTTTAATACAGTACATATACGTACACTTTAAAATCATACAATTGTGAAATTGTGTTAGTTTTAGATGTATGATTGGAATAAAAAATAATCATAAATTTTATCTTCAGGTACATAGTAAAATTTTTAATCACAAGTTGAAATAAGCAACATTTTAGTTAATTGTAAAAACTGTACAATAAAATAAACATTATATTTTAAAACAGTTAAATGGTTAAAGTAATGCCACTCTTGATGGATTTGGGCCAAAATTGAATTCCGAATTTGTAATGGAACCGTGTCGTCTTCAGTAACTTATCGGTGGGTAATCAGGACAATCGAGGACATATAAGGTGGTTTCGAGGTGAACGCCTAAATTCTGTTTTCATTTTATATTTGCACACCATTTTTATAGTTGGTGCAGTAGTACATTGCACTATCGACTGCCACAACTGATAAAATTTAAACTTAGGAGAGAGCTTGGCATTCTATAGTAGGACCAGAGCTACATTACATAGAGTAAGAGCATTATGCAGGTCTCATATTCTCTGCCCTTTTTTCCAGGCCAATTTCAAGCATGAGCAACTTTTCTGATTTTTGTTACCACTATTTTCATACAGAAATATTTATCGTATTTTTCTAGAAATGTGTCGTGATAAAATAAGATAAAATGTATTATGTAATAACAGTAGCTAGGAAAGGGATTAAAATTTCTCATCTCTGAAAGTATCCTGAAAAAAGAGCGCGGAGTACGACCCCATTAGAGGAGTAATATGTCAGTCCTATCTGCAGATTTTTTGTCAATACAGTACCTCATTTAGAGCGGTAATCTGTCCAGCTTAGGCATTTGATTGAACTTTACTATACACATGAAACACAAATTTATATATATATATATATATATATATATATATATATATATATATATATAAAGGCAGAAGGCTTGATGCATTTACTTTGTATTACTATGGAAACTTTCTTTTTCCATTAAAATTTCAGTTTCCTCTTTTTTGAGTTAATAACTATTCTTAAAATTCTAATCATACTATTAAACACACTGTAATCAATCAATAAATTTCATTGTTGCTTCGTAGTTGCATTATTATTCATCTGCTTTGAAGTTTTGCTTTTTTAAATCCATATGACTCCTATTCTGGTATTGGCAGGCTGAGGGAGTGTTGCTGGCGGGAAACTAGTTTAACCCCACAGACAAGTCACAAGTCTTGCCGCCTGCCTCCTTCCTTCCTTTATTAAGTTTCTTAAATTATTTTTTCATAAATTTCGATATAGTTTATGTTGTTAAGTTAAGATTTGTTGTGTTGGTTTATTGTTTTGTTTGTTTTGCAGGCTGTTAATGAATAAGTCTGGTTTCTTTAAATATAGGCATTTCATCCCACGATGAATTTTTATTAAACTTCTCCTACATAAAGAAATTTTTAATCTTATTTGTCATTGGTGTTTCAGTGATCTTGTATCTATTGCTTGGATTCTACTATGCTTAATAGAACATCATTATATATATATATATATATATATATATATATACAGAGAGAGAGAGAGAGAGAGAGAGAGAGAGAGAGAGAGAGAGACATGGATTTATATGATGTGTCATATAAATCCATGACTATTTTAATCACGAACGTTTTATTATACTGAAAATTAATACGAAATATTAGGTTAGTACAAAATTTCTACCAGTTTTTATTACCCGTAAAGAGGATAAAATAAAGGCAAAATGAACAGTACCTATTATTGTGCATAATACCCATTGCGATCTATGACCTCTTGCCATCTTTCTGGTAGCAGAAGAATCCCACGGCGATAAAATTAAGACGGTTTCGAGTCAAAAAAGTCTTGGATGGCAGTTTTCACAGCATCAAGATCATCAAAGACATTCTGACGGAAAGAATTGTTCAACGCACGAAATAGGGGATAGTCAGTTTGTGCCAAGTCAGGAGAATAGAGAGGACGGGGTAAAACCTTCCAACCATAGCCCAGTAACGTTTGGCGAGTGATGACTGCAGCACGTGGTCCCCATATAGCAAATATTTTTCCGTAGGAGCTCCCGTGGTAAGTCCCAGATTTCCCATATTCCTCCCAGTATATTCCGTAAGAATACAAAATGGCTGCAGTAGCGGCCTTCGTAGGACTTCCGAATTTCGTAGCTCCGTCGTAGTTCCCGGGAACTACCTTTGTAAAATTATTACTAGAATTACCACATTAGATTTTCTCTTAGGTTTCCCAAAAACGTCCTTTCTTCCTCCGGGAAGAATTAGGGATGTTCAGACTATCCCAGGGAGCGATATGGGAAGATCATTGCTATATGGGTCTTGCATTCTCGTGATGAAGGATGAGACTGTGATGATTGATGAGACCTGGCTGCTTTGCTACCAAATTGGAATGCAGCCTTTCTAATTGTACACGGTAGAAGGCAGCATTGATGATTTGGTTGAGTTGCCGGACCTCCCAGTGAATTTGCCCTGCACATCCATTACATACTCAATAACACCTTCTTGGGATAACATGCAGCTTTCGAATTCAATGCAGGTGGATCAGAAAGGCGACATACAGTCCAATGACGCTTTACGTTACGGTACATAACACACTTTTCATCTCCTGTCACAATCAGTGTCAAAAATGGGTAATTTTTGTACCGGAAAAGCAAGGAAATACAGGTGGCGATTCGGTCATCCCGTTGATTATCTGTCAGGTTATGTGGAACTCAACGATCCAACTTTCTCGTAAAACCCAACTTAACCAGCCGTCTCTCGGCCGTTTTCAGGTGTACGTTGAAGGTCTTCGCTAATTCTTGCACAGTTGGGTTCGGGTTGTCCCATATAGCTTGGTCAGTATCAAGCCTGATATTGGCAGCTTCTGTCTCCTTCCCTAAATTTACGAAACCATCGACGACATGTGCTTTCATCTATTGCATCCTCCCCATAAACTTTACAAACATTTCGACATGCTGCGGCCACTGTATTCTTTTTATCGAACTCGTATAACAAACAATGTCTTATATGCTCCTTCTCGCTTTCCATGCTACACCCTCTGATATATATATATATATATAAATATATATATGATAAATTTTAAATATAAGATGGAAAAAGACTTAATTTTTTAATATATAACTAGAACAGAGTATTTATAAACCAATGCGCAAATGCAGCTAAAGGAAATATAAAATCATAATAAATATACAAAATAACCAAAGATAGATGAAAATTAATCCCAAAGCACATGAGGGCCTTCTTCAGGGGAGCCCCCCCCCCCACATGTAGGGAAGGAAATATAAGAAGTTTCTAACGAAACGTTGGCCAATATTAATGTATTTTTAAAAAATATATTTACAATTAATACATATGATTTTGAAAACTGTTTTGGTAGTATCCCCAATTTCTTGGATCTGGATTTTTTTTAAAAAATCTACGAGGAATTTTGTCATGTAAGAGACTGTGAAAAAGTTTACTGGATTAACCTTATTAAATTTTGTATCTTCGAAAATGTTTTGTTTAACGGGTAGATTACTTTTTACAAATTCACGGTATCCCGATGGGAACCAGTTACTCGAGTGCCTTCGCTAACCTTTTTTGTTTATGTTTGAAAAAAAATATTAAGTTATTAAGTTTTACAGATAGCAATAAACTGCGAAAATTTTTGGAATTATGCAGCTGAAATCTATCCCTCCGACGTTGTCTTAAACCGTACTGACTCTGAACACAAAATTTCTTCCCTGGATTAAAAAAAAAAAAAAAAAAAAAAAAAAAAAGGTAAAAACTGGTTTATTGGAATTTATGATAAAAGGCAAGATTTTAACTTTAAAGTTTGTAATTTAACGAATTGGTTCTCCTGTATAAGTCATAGAGTTTTAAAAAATATTATATTTACCCAAATTAATAGAATTAAAATGATTTGCAATAACCATTTAGGTCTGAAGGTGGCTCTAAAAAATTTCAAAAACATATTAACTGTCAACTGCTATCATGTTTTTCTACTCAATAGACATTTCAGTCTTCTTGATTACAATCTTACTTAAGGTTTCTTTTACCCATTTCGGGAGACATTTAAGCGCTGTTAAGTGGCCATATCAGCTAAAAGCGGGCTCTATGTTTAAGATGTGGGGGGGGGATTTAAATTTTCCTTTGAGTTTGTCCAGTATGTATTTATTTTTATTAATATTTATATTCTTGTACTATTTATATTCTTGTATTTTATTCTGATGTATTTGCTTATATGCTCCATTTATTAATTCATGCTTTGTATTAATTATATTCGTTTGCTGTATGGTCTTGCTTCCATCTGTGAGAATGTGGGGGCTAGAAACATATTTTTGGCTAAATAGCCAACGTTTCGTAAGAAACTTCTTTTATTTCCTTCCCTACATGGGGGAGCTCCCCTGAAGAAAGCCCTCATGTGTTTTGATAATAATTTTCATATATAATTGGCTATTTTGCTATATATATATATATATATATATATATATATATATATTATTTTACTTAATCGTTCGGTAGTTGAATTCATTTCCCTTTTTAACTGTGTCTTAAACTGTTTTTGGTCTCTTGGCTGTTGTGGAGTAATTAACATTTTTCAAAACTAAATAATGTTAAAATTTGGTTTATTAAATTTCCTTAGGGTTGATTTAGTATGTAGGGGTTGGTGTTTTATGTTTAATAAGTTTATTTCTCTCAAGTTTTCTTCCACTTCATAAGTTTATGTCTTTCTTGCTTTTTTGCATTTCAAAATTTTGTTTCTAACTTGGTATTTCCCACAAATTGTTTGAAATTAATTTCATGTTTTTTAGGTGACCTCGGGAATTGCATGCTGTAAACTTTTAGCAGTTTACATACAGCATGACAGAAATATCACCTAATTTGCATACAACATTCATTCAATGACCTTGAAAATGTGGTGAATTTTTATGCTTCAATATCGGGTTGCTTATTTTTCTTTTCGTCAACTTCATTCATTTTTTATAGTTCTATATATACTTGGTTTCATATAATGCAATGTTTGAAAGGGTTTTCAATATATATATATATATATATGAGAGTTACTGAAAAAAAATATATATATATTAATTTTTTTTTTTGCTGCATGAAATATATCGAAATTAACATACATTGTCCTGAGGAACATAATCATGTTGTTTACATAATATGGTATAGCTGGTACTAAATGTTGCAATGGAAACCTATAATAAGATAAATAATGGGATATAAATAAAAATTACTTGAAGATCATTTCTAATTGTCTTTTGCGTTTTTAGTAGACTAACAGAAACAAATAATTAGAAGTTAAATGATTTTCAAAATTTGAAAAAGAAAATCAAATAGTAGATATATATTCTCAGAATATTATGCTTGTCTTTCTTATTTCCTTATAATATTGCAGTATTTACTCATTTTGATATACAGTGCGTCCAAAAATTTATAGGCTACCGTTTTTTTTTTTTTTTTAAAAGCTAATTAAACGAGTAAGAAAGACAAAATAAATTATGTAAATATGTACTGACGTAATACAAATAATGAAACACTGAAATAACTTTAAACACATATAAATTTAAAATAAAAAATAAAACGAAAATAATGCTGTCCCAAATATATATAGACAACCGGTGTTAAAAGCTGATTGAAGTACTGATCTTCAAATTTTCATATTCCAAGGCCTTGTGACGTTCCTTACTTGTGACGTAATAGTTTTCTGACTGAGATAAAAGCGAAGCTGAGTTTCTTTTTTTGACTTATTGTACAGGTGCCTCACAACGTGCAGTTTTCCAATAGTGAAATTTTGAAAACTTATTGTTTCAAAGCTCGTGGAATGAAAATTGTGGACATTTCTAGAAAAAATCGACGCAGTAGAGCTGGTATTTACCATATTCTGTCAAAAGGTGACAATTTTGAAACAAAATCACGTTCTGAGCAACCAAAGAAAACAACTAAACGGCAAGACATAGAGATTTTCAGATTAGTCTCAACCCAGAACCTGTCTGTACGGTCAATTTCTAGAGAAATGACCGTTCCAGTATCAAAATCCACGTTGCATAGACGGCTGCAGGTAAGTAAATTGCTTGCTTATCGCAAAAAACGTCATTCCCAAAGTTGACAAAACAGCATAAAGACGCTCGTGTTTAGTGAGCTCGAAATTATGTGAATTGGACATATGAATGTTTGAGTGTTCTGTTTAGTGATGAAAAGAAGTTCAATGTAGATGGTCCCGATGGTTGGAAATATTACTGCCTCGATATTCGCAAGGAACTACAAACTTTTTTCAGCAGACAACAAGGAGGGGGTTCACTCGTGGTGCGGGGAGCGTTTTCCTTTAAAGGAACAACCGCCACTATTGATATATATATATTTTTTTCTAAAGTTCGCCAATGTTCCGAAGATTACCAGAAAATGCTAGAAGTACGGTTAATTCTATTTGGAAATTTGTTAAGAGGGGAAGAATGGATATATCAGCAAGACAATTGCTCCATTCACGTGTCAAACTCTACAATGCAATGATTTAGACAAAACCAAATTACTGTTATGGACTGGCCAGCCCTAAGTCCTGACCTGAACCCAATGGATAACCTTTGGGGAATATTTGCTAGTGACGTATATGCTAATTTCGTCAATTTGCAGCAGTTCAAGACCGAATGCTGCAAATTGAAAGAAGTTGGTTTTCTCTAAAGCCAGAAATTCTTCAAACTATTGTTTTGAGTATGCCTGATCGAGTTTTTGAAGTGATTAGGAAAAATGGCTAAAAAATTAGAATGTTAAAGAAAAAATAATAAGTTGTCTATAAACTTTTGGGACAGTAAATTTTCAGTTTTAGTTTCTATCACAATGTCTGTGATTGTAATATAATATTTTTGTACAATATTATTATTGTCTTGATGTTACTTATAATTAAAAATGATTTTGAAATCTTTATTAATTTTTTTCAATGGTAAAATAAAGAAAAACCCGTTGTCTATAAACTTTTGGGACGCACTGTATGTAGCTAAAATAGATTAAGAATTATCAAATCTAATAATGCGCTTCATTTATAAGATCTAAATCCTAAAAGTAAACTCTGTGGAGTATATTCAACTAATTTTAGTTAATAAATAAATTAAATTATGCGTATGTAAGAATTAAAATTATTAAAATTAGTTAAAAATCAAAATAATAATAATAATTATTATTATTATTATTATTTCCCATTCTTAAATAGTGGATTTTACTTAACAAGCATTTAAAATTGTATAAATAAATTAATTTTAAACCTTTCATTATTAAGTATAATGTTTTTTCTACTAGTAATAAATTCCATCCTATTATTCATTTTAACAATTTTACAACCTAAAATAATGGAATAATTCGTAAAAACTATTTCAGTTTTAATAGTCTAATATTCCAGAAAATCCATTAAATACATAAAAGAACGAAATGAAAATCCTAATGGGTTGTTAAATAGATTTTTCATAAAAATATTTTAACGTTCAAATAGCTCTATCGCCCACTTCAATTTTATATCAACCATTTGCTGAAGAAAAATATCGATTTTTGTATTACATTATTTCGCTCCATTTAATTTTATCGCAAAAGGATTGATTCGGATTTAGTAGAATTCTCTCTTGCCTGAGCATGTGTAAAAGTTTTTCTTTCCAGAAAACCTTCAAAGTAAAATTTATTAAATTCAAATATAGTAGTATTTAATGTTATTTTAATGCTTCATAAATCCAATTAATACTTTTATTTTTTCTATAAAATTAAAATATTGATAAAATTATGCACCATCAAGATATTTATTGAGATTAAATAAATAATGAAAATTTGCTCTTGAATTAAAATGCTTGTATGTATTTTCTTTCTGTTTTTTATACTTAATTATAATAATTGATTTATTTTTCTAAATGGTAATTAATATTGCAGTGGTATATTTCTTTGTTGAATTAGATGTAATTAAGCCCATACGTGAATGACAATTTATTAAAAAAAATATTTAATCATGGATAATATTTTGCTAAAATGATTTAAACCTTTTCTTTTCTAAGAATTTTTGTTACAGAATACATGTAGATAAACAAATGTAAAAAAAAAAATAATAATAAAAAATAAATAAATAAAGAGCTCTTTTGATTTCTACTGAAATTAGTGTTGTCGACAAACTTGGGGACTTGGGGAGAAAATATAGCAAATTAGTCAGTTTCAATTAAGAATGGAGTTAACTGCTTTTTCAAACATCCTTTCAATACCATGGTCTAAAGTGTGTAAGGGTGTGTGGGATGGGTGGTTGGGTTTTACGTCGCACTAATGCTGCGCAGATGGGCAATTGGGCGACGGTCTGGGTCACACCCCGAGAGGTGGTCCGGAGGCATGCCATCATAATTTTGATCCTCCCACGGAAGAGATGGCTCTCCGCTTCAGTGACACCCAGAGGTGTAATTTTTGATGGGAACATGGAGGACATTCCGGCCACGACAGATTTTACGTGCACCAGCCACCATTAGTGTACATGACGGTCTTTGGTCGGCTCGAGTACCGAACCCGCAATCTTCCAATTACGAGGCCGGCGCTCTACCGACTGGTCTACCACGGCCCGTGTAAGGTGTGATTTAATAACTACGTTTATTACGATTTCAATTATTGACGACAACTGAAGGTTTCTTCGGATATTATGATATTCCATATACAAGTTTGCGGCCCGAAAAGAGATATTATACAGAAATAATAGTCAGTTCTTTGATTTGTAGATTTTATGAGGATAGGCACCTTAGTGGGGTTATATCTTGTGCGCTTTCCTCATACCTCTTGATTCCTGCTGTATGATAAATGAATTAAATTCAGATACAGTTATATTTAACAGAAAACTTTAATTGAAATCCTTAATTAATTAGGACTAGAAATCGGACTACTTTCCTAGTCGAATCATAAAACATAAATATCCTATATTCTTTACTTAAATCGAAACAATAAATGATCTCAATATCTTTCAGATTAAAAAAAAGGAACCTGTCGACAGTTTCACTAAACTACAAGACAATAATTGAATTCATATTACCCTTTCCTTAAAAACCACGCAGTATATAACAAACTTGACTATGCCCCTTACTAAACTTTAGATGCATGAACTCAATAACTATCACGAACAGAAAATCCAAATCAGAACTAAAGCTGAAGTAAATCAGCACTACGTTTGAACGTTATATGAACACCCAGCAAGTTTCATTATTCGTTTTAAGTTAAAAATATTATTAAAGTATGTTTATAATGCAAAATATAGTGTAAAACACACTAGCAAACGGCTAAAGTTTTATTTAAAGAGCTATGTTGTTTTACACAAGTTTGTCCCTTAAAAGGATCATTTTAGGCCATCTTACCTTACTGTTAATATTTACTTATGAAATTTGCTGATAACAGGTTTAAACATACACACGCATGCACACACAATAGTATAGATAAAAGGAAACACCGATCAACTACTGAAAGTCTGATTTTAAAATACTTGGGATGAATAAAATATTGATTTTGTAAGCAAAAACCGAATTCCAGCTTTAATACTGTGCTCGTGGCTATTTTGTTTTCTTCTGATTAAGGTTTATGCTTAATTATTTCAACCAAAGACAGTTGTTAAATATGGATGTAGTAGACTTATTTCCAAATGAATAAGAAGATGTAAAATGACACTGACGTTATTAAAAAAAAAAAAAATGTATAATTTTAAAGTTACAGTTTTGGTAGCTTTAAGCATATCGTCATCAGTGGAGAAAGATCAGAACTGATTAGTGCATGTACATATAAAGAATGATTAGCTCTCCTAAATATATTAAGGAAGCGGATTCTATAGGAGAAGTAACAAATGAATAGTATGGCAGGTATTTAGTGGGTTTTGCATAACATAGATATAGATACAGGTATTAAATTTGAAAACAAACACCGAATTTCAGTTTTTCTATTGCACCTGTGCCTGTTTTCATTTCGCATGATTAAGTGTTATGCCTAAATATTTCATTTGAAGATAGTTGTTAAGTGTAGAAATCGGACACTAATCTCTAAATGAATAATATGACGTAAAGTGACATTAACGCTAAAAAATAAATAAAAATGAAATGTATAATTTGAATGTTACAGTTTCGGTAGCTTTAAGCACACCGTCATCAGTGCAAATTTATAAAATCTATTAGTGTTCGTGAATATGAAGAAGGATTAATGACCTTAATGATCTTAAAAATGCGGATTTTACAGAAGGATTAGCAAGTCAGTAGCGTTGCAGGTTCTTACAAGCATTAGCATTATACAGATATAGCACAGTCATTTCACATTTTTTCTATGTATATCCTGTAAAACGTTGAACTTCATAGTACATTTTCTGTGGCTCTAGAATATGCTTGATTAATATAGGGAAATGTGGGGTACCACGGACCTATTTTGACTTTTTCGATTTTAATTTTGTAATTATTCGCCAAAACTGAGTAAAAACAGCTTATTTAAATTATGTATGGTGTTATATACAACATTTAAGTATTTCAAAATTTTATTAAAATTATACCAATTGTATTAAAAAAAAAAAAAAAATGCAATTAGGTCCAAGGTACACCACTAGTAGTGTACCTTTGACCATTTATTAAAAGATACAGAAAAACTCAATTTTAAGTAAGAAAATCTATTTATTAATCAATACACACATATGAATTCAAATAAACATTTTTTTTTTTTTTTCAAAATCATTAATCTGTCACAATCGCATTGTTATTAAACCTAATTTGAGTCTAAAAAGTGGAAAATATTAAATATTAACTTAAAAAGTCTGCAATAATCCATATTGTGATTATTGGTAAAAATCTTCGCACTTATTTATAATCAAGATTGTAATTGGATAGGTCAGTTCCAAATGTTAACTTTTGGAGCTGAATTTCTGATGCACCACACAGTATGACCAGTCCAAGGTACACTACTTGTGTTCGGTTCCAAGGTACACAACTCTGTTACTAAAAACGAAATTGCTAATCATGATGTCCAGGTTAGGCTTAACTTGATTACAAGCATATGGGGTTATAGCTAGAAAGCTACTTCATGATGCATAACACTCATTTCAGAATATACAGTGTATATGTGGGTATAGAAACACATAAAAAGATCTGAAAAAAAAAATGTACTTTTGCAATGTGAATTTACTTTTTCAAGAACTTTTTAAAAAATTGAGCTTCCAACCCGACATAGATTACTTCACTGAGACCCCTAACTGTAAATGATTTAACTGCATGTGAAATTGTTTACATATCTAAATAAATAGAGCTAGAAATGGCATAGGTCAGAGGTACATTTATATCCAAGGTGCACCAATTTCCCCTATTTATGATCAAGAATCCTTCATTCTGTTCTGCACTATTGAAGGAAAGCTTAAAACGTAGAAAATTTTAGTATTTGTATTATAATTTTACTTTTTGGCATTTTTATTGTTGGAGTAAAATTATTTTTATTGTCCTTCTAAAAAAATTCTCGAATTTTCTTACAATTTTCTTATTCATTAAACATAATATTACTTTCTCTGTTGACATTCCACTCTTTGAAGATGGTATTAAAGAGTATGCAATAATACATATTTGTCTTTAAGGAAAATTAGTTAAAGTTCATTAGGTAACGGAACAAATATCAAGCAAAGAACATATTTTTATTACCAACCATATAATTTCTAGAAAAAGTATCTGGAAGAAGATGTTAAAATAGAAAATGTATTAATTGAGTATTAAGTAAAAAAAAAAAAAAATTACCATTAAATGAAAAATGCTAATAGCAAAATAAAAATTGTAAACATTTAACTTACAGTAGTTTTTTCTTTGAATATATAAATCTGAAAGAAAATGTATTTTCAAATAAGTAAAATTCAACTGTTGAAAGAAAATAATATTTTTGTATTGTACTGCCTTTTTCTTATAATACATTGTCCAGAAATATTTAGAAAGTTAAGGTTCTTAAAGAAATATAAACATTTTACAAGATTTCTAAAGAAATATTATTCTTTAAAATAAATAAATAAATAAATAAAAATAAAAATAAAATCAAGTGAAAACTTTTCAATAATGTTTTCTTTGCCTCTTAGAATCTCAAATAAAAATACGTGAAAAATTGTTTATTGTAAAGAAATATAAATATTTTACATTTTTCATCATTTTCTAAATCATATCAAATATATATACTACACCGTTTGTACGTCTTTGAAGGGACCGACATAATAAAACGTATATATATATATATATATATATATATATTTAAAAAATAAAGACATATAATCAAATTAAAAAATAAAATAAAAACAAAAATAAAAATAAAAATAAAATAAATTTTTGGCTACTGAAAATTATGGTGACACTGAAGGAAAATTTATGTGAAAATACTGATGATTTCTTTTTAAGATTGTAACTAGTATATTATTTTATCGTAGAATTTATCTTTGAAGATAATAATTAGATTAAAAATAAAGATTTATAACATAAATTTAGAAAACAACATACCATTAATGCATGATTTGAGTACTAATTATATATCTCATATTTTGAGTATTGTTTTATATAGCTTGAATAACGTATAAACACATTTTGAGTATTAATTATATACAGGGTGTCCCAAAAAGATTGAAACGCGGTTTAATTCTTTACCTGTTAGAGATGAGAGGGTAATGAAAATTGCAAAAGTGTACAAAATAAGATAGGAAATAAAACTGTGCTAATAAAAATAATCTTCCTGGTAATTTTCAAAAAATTACTTTTTTTAAATTTCTATACGACGCCTCTAGACAAATTTGGTCAATTAGAAAGTTTTTATTTTCAATGCAACAACATCAATGCAAAAACCGCATTATTGTATCTTTAAGACTGAATGAATTATAACTTAATTGAAAACTGAACTCTGATTATAGGGACCATATATCAAAATAGAAATGTACATTTGTGACATATTATATAAAAAAGTCGTTATTAAATAAGATGCTAAATTCGAAACACATTTTAACATTCTAAGGATTAATATAAATGCATTTGAGAATTTTTTCGACGAATTATGTTTTTGATCTAAACATTTTCATTATCAATTTGTAAATTATCCCTATTTTCACTGAAAAGCCAGCTTTTTAAATGATAAGGAAAAATGCATAAGTCACATTTTTTTCTGTATCATAATTCGGTTTGTTTTAATGGTTTAGTTATGCGGTTTTTTATAATGGTCTTGTTGAATGAAAAATAAAATTTTGTAATTGACAAAATTTGCGTAGAGGGACTGTATAAAAATTTAAAAAATGTAACTTTTTAAAAATTAATGGGAGGGATTTTTTCTTAAAGCAGTCGTCTTTCGTACCTTAATTTGGATATTTTTTCGATTTACATTACCCATTTATCTGTAACGGGTAAAGATATAAAGTGCGTTACAATCTTTTTGGAACACCCTGTATATTGCGTATATTTAATAATGCGTTTTGTACAATTTATGTCCATATATGTAGTTATTTAATTTAATTAAATACTTACATGAAGTGCTGATTGTGTATGAATATTAAGAAATGCATTGTGAATTGAATTTGGTTCGTTAAATGACTTTTTACTTGTGTTGAACCCGCAGTCTTGTGGATTTCTTTTAAAATATGAGTTTTATCTTTCAGTGAAAGTGTACTATTCCCATCTGCTGATGAGGATAATACTGCATTTTATACAATTTATGTCCATACAAGTAGTTATTTATTTTAATTTGAAAAAAATACTTACACGAAGTGCTGATTGTGTATGAGTATTAAGAAATGCATTGTGAATTGAATTTGGTTTAATAATGACTTTTTACTTGTGTTGAACCCACACTATTTTGGATTTATTTTAAAATATGAGTTTTATCTTTCAGTGAAAGTGTACTATTCTCATCTGCTGATGAGTATAATACTGCATTTATTTATTTTTAAGCTTCATTTTTTCTTTTTTACTTTTTTTTATATTTTTTTAATTAATTTTGTAAAATAATTTTGTTTTTGCATTCCACTGTCACTTGTCATAACTCATCATTGATCAAATTAAATTTATATATGTATTTTTATATGTGTATGTATGTGAATATATATTAGAAAGAATTCTCCTCTCAATACATATATAAGCATGTATGTATTGAGAGGATATATACATGCCCTCTCATATATATAGAGAGAAGAGGGAAAGAGAGATTTAAAATTTTTAAATACACCAAGGACATATACTTAAAATTATTTAAAATACGATAGGATGAGAGAATTTTAAAATTTACCTCATTTATTGCTTAAGTAATGAAAAAATGGTCGAATTTTATTCTGGACCTCTCAAAACATATAAGTAATCGGAAATCGAAAGTTAGGAATAAAATATCTTCTGATATTGAGTACAGGAGAAAGTAAAAATGTTAAAAAATAATGTATTAAACTGTTTCTAAATATTTTAAATGAAAAAGAAAATATTTTTTTACAAGACTTAAAAAATTACATTAAAAGAAAAGAAAAGAAGGAAAAGTTTTTTTTTTTTTTTTTTCCAGAGCATTTTATTCGTGTAAATGTACTTCATTTTGCATTACGCAACATTTAAATATTTTAAAAGACTTTGTGACGATTAAACTTTTATTTAATACGGGAAACTTTTTTGCATTCTAATTAAATCAATCATGAAAAATTATAAAGTTTCATAAATATGATTCCACCTGAATAATATTTATTTAAATATCGTTTAGCTTTAGAAGTAGATTTTTATCTTATTCTGAAACTATATTTTTAAAATCTCATTCGCACTACTATATATATATTTATATTTTTACATTTTATTATTCTCAGAAAAATTCCAAGTACTCTGTCTGTTTGAAACAAAATTGTACATAACACAACTTTGTACAATAACACAACTTTATCTATGAAAGTATTTTAATTTCTGTCAAAGTAAATATAAAGTAAAATTATCATTAAAGAAAGTTCAAGGTAATTTTTCTTGCACCTATACCTTTTTTTATTAGGATAAAAATTGAATTAAAAAAATCGGTTTCGGGAAATATATTCTAATTTATTAAAATTTAACATAAAAGTGTATCAATATAAAAGATAATTGTATAATTTTTCGACCAGCTTCAAAAAATATTAGTAATTATTATTATCATAAAATAAAATAAAATTTAGAGGCAAATTAAGAGATGTAGTTTTGTGCATAATGTTTAATTTAAAATATTGAATAAGTTATGAAGAGTTTTTTTTTCAAAATTATGTTTTTTTTTTTCCTTTATGCATTGCAAAATGGTATAAAAGAATCCCAGTGAGTTTCACATTTAAATCGAAAAAATGTGGAGTGACATCTACCAGAGTTTCCGAATATTTAATAATTATTAACTTTTATATAGCTTCGAACCAATGAATAATAAATAAATAAATAAAATTGAACATTAAAAAAAGGGATACTTGGATATTTCCCTCCAAACTGCATATTTATTTAATGTACCGTAAGACAATTCGCTTGTGTGTCCCTGTAAAAAGAATTATAAATGGTAAGAACGGAATTTCAATTGACGAAAATAAGCCTAAAGTTTAATTAACCCGTCGTATCAGCATTGTAAAACATATATAAGTTTCAGGTTTTTATTTATTTATTTATTTAAAATTATGTACTAAGGCATAAAGTTCTAGGTAAATTAATTAAAAAATAAATAAACGGGTGAAATTTAAAAATTTTCAAATTAAATAAAAAACACTAAGCAAAAAAATTATAGAAAAGTATTAAATAGACTATATATTCAGAAGTTAACTTCAGTAAAGTGATTTTCGGAGGAGATACAATTGGAACATTTGAAACAACAATAGCTTTTATACACCATTAGAAAAAATTTAAAAACTACAAAAAAAAAAAAAAAAAAAAAAATCAAATAATTTAATTTTTTTTTTTCAAATAATTTTAATTAAAAAATTTAATGAACTTTAATAATAAATAAATGATAAATTATTTTAAAAAAAATATTAAAAAAAAAATATTTTTTAAATGAAATGACTTTAATTTTAAATATGATTAATTATTTTACATTATATTTTACAAGAGCATAAATATATATTTTTTTAATTACTCTATATACTTTTCATTTGAATAATGTTAATAATTTCATTGTAATTTCGTAAAATCTACATAGCAATTAATCTTAATTAAATACGAGAAAGTAATTTCCGAGATATTTATTTTAAGTAAGCCCGAAATATTCGGAATGAAAATGAAATCCTTCATTCTCTATTTAGTTTATTCATTTCGGGAGTTAAGTGATCCGACAGTTAGTATACATTAAGACGTTTATTGATTATCAGCATTAAAGAAATTTATCTTAATTTACTATAATTGCTTCAATTTTGATGGCATTTGTATGTTGATTTAGATTTAATTTGCGTGTTCTTCGTCTTTGACTGTCATTTAATAATTTGATCAAAGAGATTTACATTTACACTTTAATTTATGAAACGAAATGTATTTTTAATGAAGAATTTGAGATATAAGATTTGGTGAAATGTAATTATTACACGATTTTTATTTATGACTAAAACTAAATTATTTTTAATAGTATTAATACCAAACACTTTTAAACTTTGTTTCACAAACTTTGCTTTCAATTTGTCTATTTTTAAGAGAGAGAGTGAGGGAAAAAAAAAAAAAAAGGATGTTGAGTCAATATTAATAATGGCTGCCATATGTTGCTTTTTAGGACGGAGAGCTATTACTTTCAATTTGGAGTTTTTGAAGACCAGTTTTGTGTACTACCAAAATAAACAAAAAAAATCAGTCCTATCGTTACAAATCTGGTACCCAATGGAAGGGGAGATTTTTCTGAATCCAGAGGTTCAATCAAGTTTTCGACGCGACAATTAGATGTTTTAAAATAAACTAAAGTATGAAATTTAGGTGACAACATTTCATTTTTATTCATTTCAGTCACTTTAAATAGTACGTAGCCGAGTTTTACTGTCAAAAAATTAGATAAAAAATAAATTAAAAATGAAAATGAAAAACAAACATTAAAATAATAATAAAAATTTTACAGATTGAAATTAATAATCCGCCGTGCTAAACTAAATTCTGTCTTTGACAGAATTTTTTTTTTTTTTTTTTTTTTTTTTTTTTTAATTGAAATTTGATCTGGGATACTAGGAAAAATTGAAACAAAAGTAAAAGTTTGTGTATTGTTTCTGAAAAATTTTAAAACTCAAATGAGGTAGAACATAAAACTATTCACATGTTATTAGACTCCATTCCATTTTTTTTTTTTTTTTTTTTTTTTGCCATTCTGAATTTTATTACATTTTCTGGCTGAATGATAAGGTTTCTATGATTATCCAACTTCTATATGCTTATCCAATCATTTCCAGTTGCAAAGTAGATGTAGAAAAATTTACTAAACCCTCGATATCTATCAGCATGTTATTTCTTGTTATTTCTCTTGTTTCTTTTTTGATGTAAAAATCATAAAAATTGGATGTTATAAACAGCGACAGCACACTTAAAAATTGTTATTTCAACAAAAACGGCTTCGTATTGCGCTTAAACGCACAGGGTCAGATTAAAGTAAACTCCCAAATATTCATAAATTTCAAATATGTAATAAAAAATAAGCAAATATTTTAGTATTATGGGAAAAAATTAAGCAGGCTGGCGGTTAACAATTACCAAGTTCGATTATCTATTTAGGCATGAATATTCGTAGCGGTTAGAATTTCACATCTTCTTTAAGTTGTTGGTCGCGGATACACTAGCCCAGGTGTTCACAAATATGTCCCATATAGCGACAATAAATAAATAAATAAAATAGAAAAGTCATAGCTCAAAACTAAATTTTATATACTATAAATTGTTGTAGTAATATTCCTGGTTAGTTTCACAAGTTAACAGAAAATTAATATAATGATTAAAAACTGAAAAAGGCTGAAGTAGTTTACATTCTACACTACCTACAGTCGGTAACGAAAGTGTCCGAACGCTAGCAAAATTTCCTATGTAAAAAAGTACACTTCATACGGTTTTGTTAAATAAATCCTTATCGAATGATGTTCTTACACTGACTAAGAACGGGATTCGACAAGGATTTGTTTAACAAATCCATATGAAGTGTATTTTTTTTTACATAGGAATTTTTGCTAGTCTTCGGACACTTTTGTTACCGACTGTACCAATAAGTATTTGGACACTTTTGAATTTAGACGTATTGTGAAATATCTAGGAAACTTCTTTGGTTATTATCTTGAAACTTTGGGAGCAAAACGAACATATTAAATTTCATATATTTCAGTAAAAGTTTTGTCCTGAAGAGTAAAAGGGACCAGTAAAAAACTAAACAAAAGTTAAAGGGATTCGGATCACCCTGTAAAAAGTTATCTTTGAAAAGTATTTTTACTGTAGCAAATGATTTTAAGGTTTATTCTAATTATCTGTTTAATATTTTATGAGGATACCAAATACATTTACTGATATATAACAGTTTCTTTTTAAAAACTTGCAAAATAAAGTACTACTGTGTTAATTATAACATGTAGAGTTATAAAAAAAAATAAAAAAATAAAATAAATAAAAAGAGATTTTTCTCAAATTTCACTTTTATATCTATAAAATTTTCGATGAGTTTACATAAACTGACAGTAAAATGTGACATGCTTTTAGATTTTTTTTTTAAATTAAATTTCTAATGCCTTCAAAGACATTGAATTATCTCAGAAATTAAATTGTTTTTCAAAATCTTATACTTTAAAAATTGGTTTTTTATTCATAAAAAAATACTATCCACAGGTGCAATTTAAAGAGTGATACATACAGATATAACAACAACATTTTTTTTTTTGGCTCCTTGTGTTAACACACACAAGGAGCCAAAAAAAAAAAAAAAAAATGTTGTTGTTAGTAGAGGGACGTTACAAAATAATAATCTGTACGCATCGTAATATAATAATTCATTATTTACTTTCAATTACATCTTTTAGGAAAATTTAATAAAAATTTTTAATCTTATATGTGGAATTTTAAAAACGTTTGATGACGCGTTTATGTACAATAAAAACATTATAACTAATATATAAATGAATTTAACTGCAATATAAGGTGTAAATTAATGTTTTAACGTAATTTTGTATTGAAAAATGATGTACGAAAAGATAACAGTAGTAATGATTTTAGAATTATAATACATAAAAAAAGGTGTTATTATTATTCAATATCACTAAAATAATTTCATATTTTTTAATTTTATGTCATTTGGAAATTTAGTTTGAGAAATTTTAAAGTTTTTTTTTTTTTTTTTTTTTTTTTTTTTTTAGTTTATTACTTTTTATAGATCTGAACTATTTTTATTTTTTTACTTATTTATTATTATTATTTATTTATTTATTTATTTATTTATTTATTTATTTATTTATTTATTTATTTTTTTTTTTGAAAGAAAATAGAAATACTGAACATTTTATTTTTAATATAGATTTAATGCTAAAATTACAAATTAAACATTTTATTTAATATCGATTATAATTTAATGAAGTTCTTTTTTCTAGTAATAAAACTTCTAATATATATTTATATGTCTGATGCATAAAATAGCTTTATTATGAAAAAAAAAAAAAACTTTTTAGCTCCATTTGAGCAAATGATTTTCTGGTTGAATCTATCATTTAATACTTAATATTGATGTCCCTTGAGAAGACTTATCATAAAAGTTATTGGAGTGCAAAATAGGTTTTCTTCATTATATGATATGCTACTTATATACATATATATATACACAGACATTTGTCGCATAAAAAAGTACTATATAGAAATATTCATAACTGAAGCAAATTAATTACTTTTATTTAGTTTTTATTTTTTTAATCAGTTACAATCAACTTAACAGTTTTTTGATAATTTCTTTAAAAAGTATTTGAAATAAAATTAGATTTTAAATAACCAATATTTTATAATATTTTTCGCGATTTCAAATCGGAAGCTCAGATTTATATTTATAAAACATATCATTACTTTTTTTTTTTTTTTTTTTTTTTTCAGAAATTAAAATGTTTCAAACATATTATTTTTTTTTCGTTATGTCTAATATTAAAAAAAAATAAAAAAAATAAAAAAAATGAAATTATTCAAAACTTTAGAGTATTTATATAAGTTTAGAAATTGAAATTCTTCAAACCTTAAATAATTAGTAATTAAAAAACATAAATAAATAAGTAAATAAAACATAGAGATTTTACACACATAATTAGATAGCCAAATGTAATGTATAATGCGGAAATGCATAAAAAGTTAAAAACGGCTAAATTATAATAAGGCAAAATAAAATAATAAAAATTTTAATAATTTAATAGCTATATGATATACATAAGTTTAGAAAGTCTGAAAAATCCACAAATATAGGTTTAACTATATGAAATAAGTAAAATTTAGTCCAATAGCGATCATAGAAACAATTTGCATAAATGATATAAAAAGGATTAATAACAGAAATTGTGATTGTTCTATTGTGTAATATCGACAAAACATCTAAAATTATTTTTAAAAAGTTACATATAATAATAGTATTTCAGATTTTACATCTCACAATGAGTATTTTTTTAATAAAAAAAAAGATAGTTTACATATTCAATATTTTGCACGGTCTTTATTTTACATTAACACAAATTTTAAATAGCAATTTTTATTAAGTAAGTACAGTCGGCTGCAAAATTATTCGAGCGATAGCAATAATTCCTATATAAAAATATAAACTTAATGCTGCTTTGTTAAAATAGTCCTTGTCGAGTCATGTTCTTAGTAAGTATAAGACATGATTCGACAAGGGTTTATTTAACAAAACAGTATTAAGTATACTTTTTTATATAGGAATTATTGGTATCGCTCGAATAATTTTCCTGCCGACAGTAAGTCCATTAAATATAAATAAATAAATATATATATATATATATACATATATATATACTGCATAAAAAAAGTAGACGGACACTTCTTTACAATTTACAATTTTTCTTTACAAAACCCCGTCTTTGTTTAATAGGAAATATCAATTAAAATTATTTAACATGTTTATACTTATGAATCGTCATATTTTTGACAGACAAATAAAAATATTCAATTATTTATAATTTTGATGTAGGGAAATGCAGAAAAGAGAAAAGATATACATTTGCACAATATATTTTTTTTAAAAAAGTAGACGGACACTGGTCAAAAACTGAAATTATCTAACTGGGTGTTTCTTGCCGAATACCAGTTTTGCATGTACATGTACATTTGGCATTTTGACAATTGCTAACGTGCTTGACCAGATGGTTTTATGTAGTTAAATTTCTTGGAGATGAATGTGCCATGCCGCGAGGAATTCCTCTAACTAATTACCAGAAAGGACAGATTATATCGCTAAAAAATATTAATAAAGGGTCAGAAAAATTAGTAGGCTACTTCTAATAAGCAAAAGTAGCATCAGCGATTTTCTACGTGCTCCTGCATGGCGTAAAGAAAAAGAGTGGCCGACCAAAGAAACTTTCGCTTAGAGACGAAAGAAAAATTTTTACTGAGCTGAAAAAAACTGGAGCATCAATTTTCAGAGTTCGAATAAGCACAGGAATTACTAATGTAACTTCTCAGACAATTTATAACTACATTAAACACTCAGAGCTCTTTGGATATAAGAAGAGAAAACATCATCCATGCTGGAAGGATCACCAAGTGACAGAACGCCTACAGTGGGCTCAAAACTATATGTTTTGGACTACAGAATGGATATCTGTAGTTTTTCCTGATGAGAAAAAATTTAATTTAAACGGCTCAGATGGATATCAATAATATTGGCACAGTTTGGAGAAAGAAGACGAAGTGTACTCTACTCGGCAAGTTGGTGGTGGTGGCGTGATGGTGTGGCTAGCTGTTGGCTATGGTGGAAGGACAAATTTAGTGTTCCTAAGTAAGAAGCAGACTTACAAAGATTATATTGAAACACTAAGCAGTGAGCTTTTGCCATTTGCGTGTGACCTTGCAGGATAAAACTGGATTTTCCAACAAGACGGTGCGCCAATACACACCGCTAACAACGTTAAAAAATAGTTTCATGAGAACAACTTCAATGTTTTACCCTGGCCAGCCAAGAGTCCGGATATGAATCCTGTAGAAAACATTTGGGCTATACTTGTTCGTAAAATGTATAAGGGTGGACGCCAATATGAATTAATTCACCAGCTCAAAGAAACTCTTACAAACAATTGGGCAATTTTCTGTCAAAATAAAATTCAGAATCTCATTGATTCGATGCCTAACAGAGTATACGAACTTATTAAAGCAAATGGGAGACAAACCCCTTACTAAAAACGTTTTATTTTAGAGATACAAGATGTGTCCGTCTACTTTTTTTAAGAAAAATTACAGTGCAAATATGCATAATTTTTGTTTCCTGAATTTTTCCACTACATAATTCAAAAGGATTGAATGTATATCCAATAAATAATAATATATGATATCTCAAGAAAATAATTATATTAGAGAAATGAACCTCATATCTCTAATTAAAAAATTAAACTGCTTTAAATTATTACAAGCAAGTGTCCGTCTACTTTTTTTATGCAGTGTATATATATATATTGGTTTAGAATTTTTGTGGAGGAACCTTTTAAAAGAGAGATCCGTGCAAAAACCGATGTTTTAAATCAAATATTTTTTATATTCAAAGCATAATAATAAAGCATTATAAACTAATATTATTTACATTTAAGAAATAAATATGTTTACCAAGTATGAATTTTTCAGGAAAAAGTCAATTTTCGCCATATAATAAATTGTTAACTTTTAAAATTCATAACTTATTCGAAAAATAATAAAATACATAAAATACTGCTTGTTATTTCCCAACGAATTTCCCTATCGTACAGTTTACGTTGACTATGCAATACAATATTTCAACTGCTTACTTTAATATAGATCTCTTTAGAAAAACCTTTTATGTGTTCCATAAGTTATTTTGTCTGAGAGACAGACGATTTATTTAGAATGGAGTATAAAGAAGAAAATATTCACAGCTGTCTATAATGTTTCGTGACTATAAATATTTCGTTATATTTAGGTAATTTATTACAACACTATTTTTAACATTTATAAGATAGTCCCCATTAAAAATGGGTTTCTCGAGTTTAAATGTTAGTGCATATACTATATGGTATAAATACTTTGAAAATAATTTAAGATTAATGATACAAGATTTTCTAAAATTTTGATTTCTTACTTTTTTTTTTTCTTTTTCTTTTTTTTTTTTTTTTTTTTTTACTATATTGAAATCAATCTCATATTTCTTTCATCCCAAAATAATAATAATTTAGACTAATATTCCTTGACAAAAATTAACGTTTTTTTTTTTTTTTTTTTTTTTTTTAAAGCTACATTGTGCATAGGAATATGACAAACACCCTTAACCTTATCAATTTAAGGATGCAACATTAATTAATTTTTGTTTAAGATTATAAATTTTGGGGTGATTTTCACGAAAAGTTGATAGGCACTAATTTATGTGATGGTACAATTACATTTAATTTAGTATAAAATTCTATGTACTAATTCATGAGCTGGAGATGCCACAAAAGTTTTGTCACAGTTGTTTTTGAAAGTCGTTTTCCAGAAATGGTCAAATCGTGTTCCTTTTAATTAATTAATTTATTTATTTATTTATTTATTATGAAACTAAAATTTTCTTCTATTGAATATAAAATAAAGTAATTAATCTGTAAACGGTAGTTGCTACAGTCGGTCACAAAATTATTGCAGCACACATCTAAATTTTTCATATATTTTTGTTAGCTTGATCGTTAATTTTTATCATCAACTTACTTTTTTACTTCTCTTACTTATAGGGTTGAGAAAGTATTGTTTTAGGGTCCAATTTTTGAACGTGAGTTTTGTTATATTTACATGTTCTAAGGTCCCCTGAATACGAAAATCATGTTTTTAGCGAATGGTGTGTGTGTCTGTCTGTGTGGATATTATCAGCATTTCTCAAGAACAAATAGTAGCAGAAATTCCAAACTCAGTATTCTAAATGTGTATCATATAGGGATGCTACAGTAAGCTTTTCGTTGAGATGAAGCAAATGGTTCGTGTACAGGGACACTCAAAAGTATTCAAATACATTACGTGTATGGGGGTAATTGCAGGTAAGTAGAGTTTAACATCTATAGACTGCACTAAACCAAATGAAACGAATGTATATATTTACTTTCTTCTATATTCATTGAAGAAAGTATTGGATTCGTAAAAATTTTCGACCAAGGGTTTTTGATGGATTAACACGTTTTGAGAACTGTAGAACACGATTTGACCATTTTTAGAAAATGTCTGTCTGTCTGTGTGTGTGTGACAAAATTTTATGGCAACTGTTTCTCTGGAACTATTGCACAGAATTTCATGCAAATTGGTATGTTGTTGTACCTTGACATAAATTAGTGCCTATCAACATTTGGTAGAAATTGTCGTACAGGTTGCGTTGCCATCCCGCTTTTTCTAAATTTTTAACATGGTGATATAGGACAAAATTTTGTATAAATGTGCATAAAGCGAATTATTTTTTAGTAATCATTATGAAATTTACAAGAATTATATATAATACAGATAGTCAACTGGTAAATTTTTTTTGTATGTTTAGGAGCCTCGAGGGGAGTAAATTTTCATGATGGGTATCTTTCAAAAGAACTCGCCAATACCTTTAAAACGAATGGTTGTACCATCGATCTGCGATAATTTAAAATAAAGTTATCGAATTTTTTCATTTTTAACTAAAAAAAAAAAAAAAAAAAAAAAAAGATTTTTTTTTTTTTTTTTTTTTTGTAAAATTGACAAAATTTACATTTTTTTATATATATATATGTACTGTTTTACTACTTCTCTAATATGGAAATCGTCTGCATTATCATGGAAGATAATTTTCTTTTATAATAATTTTAATAAATTATTTTTACTGAAAGAATTTGTATAGGAAAATATAGAAGAAAGTTATGTGGTGGCCACAACATACGAGTTTGTAATAGAGATATTCAACTGGGAAAAAAAAATTATGTATGTAGGAGCCCCGCCTCCCTCCGTCGAGGGGAGTAAATTTTCATGATGGGTATCTTTCAAAAGAGCTCACCAATACCTTTAAAACGAATAGTTGAACCATCGATCCGCAATAATTTAAAATAAAGTTATCCATTTTTAACAAAAAAAAATATTATTATTATTATTATTATTATTATTTGTAATGTAATATTGAGAATAAATTTAACTTATATATATATATATATATATATATATATATATATAGTGTTATACTACTTCTCTAATATGAAAATCGTATGCTTTCATAAAAGATAATTTTTTAAATAATAATTTTAATAAATTATTTTTTAAAAACAGAATTATTTTTTAATAACCAGTTTTTAATAATTAAAAAAATATTTTCGCAAATTGCTCTTGAGCACAACGGTTTACTATATTATAAATCAATTTGAGTTAGACTTAATAATAAATCAGAAACATTATATTATAAATATATCAGAAATGCAAGACTCAAATAAAGTTTGTTATCGTTATAAACAAACATTAAAACCAATATAAGAGGGATTAATGTCCATATTAATTGTGTAAAAATTTCTAAAGTATTACTACAAGATACTTAAAAAAAATGATTTGTAATCTATATTAATAAAATCAGAGTTTTGTCTGTAAATTTGTCGGAATCGAAAAATTTTGCGATATCTTCACGTTTTACACCCCATGAAAGCCGAAAATGACTTCAGAAAATTTTGCCTGTGTGTGTGTGTGTGTGTGTGTGTGTGTGTGTGTGTCTGTGTGTTTGTCATCGTGTCCGAATGTCGCTTTTTTGTCCGGGCATCACTTGAGAACGGCTGGACGGAATTCAACAACGCTTGGCAGGAATTTAGGTCTTCACTCAACTTAAAATTATATCTATCAACTTTTCAGAAATTCCCCCCCGTTCCCCCCCTAGGGGGTAAAAGACTAAAACACGTTTGTCCGGGCATCACTCGAGAACGGCTGGACGGAATTCAACGGCGCTTGGCAGAAACTTAGGTCTTCACCCAACTTAAAACTATATCTATAGAAATGTTCAAGATTCTGATTAGTGTTTAAACTCTGGGTAAAAAACGCCTGCGCATGCGCCATAAATATTTTTTCACTAAAATGCTTTGAATGAAAAAATAAAATATAAAAATAAATTTTTAAGTTAAAGACTTTTGTATTCGCGTGATTTTCACTACAAATTATGAAAAGATTGAAATGAAGTGTTTTCATCTAAGTTTCATACTTTAGTTAATTTTATAAATTCTAATTGTCGTATCGAAAAACTGTTTACACCCCAGGATTCAGAAAAATCACCTCTTTCATTTGGTACTGAATTTGTAACGATAGGACGGATATTTCTAATTTATTTTTCCCTTTATCCGTTTTTCCGTTGCCACTTAAATTTCATACTTTAGTTATATTTTAAAAATCTAATTGTCGCATCGAAAAACTGTTTGAACCCCTGGATTCAGAAAAATCGCCCCTTTCATTCGGTATCAAATTTATAAATATAGGTCTGATATTTCTAATTTATTTTACCCTTTTTCCGTTTTCAACCCAGATTCGATATGGAACAGCTTTAGTATTGGATCCCTTTGGCAAAATTTGAAATTCGGCACCGAAATAGCTCGGACTTTTCTCGCCAAGATCTTTAAATGCACAATTGAGACAGCCAATTCAGTTCATCGCAAAAATGGCTTAAAATATTTAATGTCACCAAAGGGTTCCGATACTTAAGCTGTGCTTTTTGTATTTATTACTGCTAGAGGCCTATTTCAGTCGGTACAGTTGTCGAATTTTTATACGTCACTCTTAATTAGTGCTAAGGGCCTATTTCAGTCGGTTTACTGAATAGGGGTTTATTGAATGAAGTCCCCCCAAGGCACAACTTTGACATGAGTCCCCCCACGCCCAACTTTTACATTAGTCCCCCCCAAGGTACCCCTATTTCAGTCGGTACAGCTTTGTCGAATTTTTATAATACACTCTTAATAGTGCTAAGGGCCTATTTCAGTCGGTTTATTGAATGGGGATTTATTGAATGAAGTCCCCCCAAGGCACAACTTTGACATGAGTCCCCCCCCCAGGCCCAACTTTGACATGAGTCCCCCCCAAGGCACAACTTTGATATGAGTCCCCCCCAGGCACAACTTTGACATGAGTCCCCCCCCAAGGCACACCTGTGACATGAGTCCCACCCCAAGGTACAACTTTGACATGAGTCCCCCCAAGGCACAACTTTGACATGAGTCCCCTCCAAGGTACCCCTATTTCAGTCGGTACAGCGTTGTAGAATTTTTATAATACACTCTTAATAGTGCTAAGGGCCTATTTCAGTCGGTTTATTGAATGGGGATTTATTGAATGAAGTCCCCACAAGACACAACTTTGACATTATTCCCCCCCCAAGGTACCCTTATTTCAGTCGGTACAGCGTTGTCCAATTTTTATAATACACTCTTAATAGTGCTAAGGGCCTATTTCAGTCGGTTTATTGAATGGGGATTTATTGAATGAAGTCCCCCCAAGGCACAACTTTGACATGAGTCCCCCCCAGGCCCAACTTTGACATGAGTCCCCCCCAAGGTACAACTTTGACATGAGTCCCCCCAAGGCACAACTTTGACATGAGTCCCCCCCCAGGCCCAACTTTGACATGAGTCCCCCCAAGGCCCAACTTTGACATGAGTCCCCCCCAAGGTACAACTTTGACATGAGTCCCCCCAAGGCACACCTTTGACCTGAGTCCCCCCCCCCAAGATACAACTTTGACATGAGTCCCCCTCAGGCCCAACTTTGACATCATGAGTCCCCCTCAGGCCCAACTTTGACATCATGAGTCCCCCCCAAGGCCCAACTTTGACATGAGTCCCCCCCAAGGTACAACTTTGACATGAGTCCCCCCCAAGGCACACCTTTGACACGAGTTCCCCCCAAGGCACACCTCCCCCTCATTGGAAAAAAGAGCAAAAAAGGTTGTTTTGCGGCTATAAGACAGTTTGGACTTCCAACATTATTTGTTACAGTATCTGCAGCTGAAACACATTGGTTTGATTTAATGAAAACTTTAACATGGAATTTAGATCGTCACGAATTAACTAAAGAAGAATTTGTCGATATTAACAAGTTTAGCAGTAGGCCTCTGGCACTAAATTAAAATCTGTCAATATCAGATTTTCATGTTTTAGATAATGAAATAATGTCGTGTCTGTATTTTTTATTTTATTTTATTTTTGATGCATTATATTTCTTGAATTTCATATTTGATGTATTATATTTTGTGCTTTATTTATTTATAATACTGTCTATTAAAGACTTCTGTGGTCACGAAATTTGGTGTGTAAATTGTTTGTATGCATCCGGCACTTATTGTAACTGCATTTCACGAAATTCGAAATCTCCCCCCCCCTTCTCGGAGTCGGAGGGCAATAAACATGTGTAAAAACATGTTTTTCCGTTTGAATTCGCTTTGAATTGTCTTAGAATGGTGAATTTTGGTGTGTGGATATTGATTAAGTGTACGCATTATGTAGATTAGTGGGATTTTGCAAAACTTCGAATTTACCCGCTGAGGGTGGGGAAGTAAGAAGTGGGTAAGTTGTGCCGAAGACAGTGGGGACCCAGACTCCTAACATTGGGAGCGAGAAAACCTCTACCAATCACAGCGAGAACTTAGGTTATTAATAAAGATATGGCATTTTCACAAATCATTTAAGTTTAACGTCCAGCGAAGCGGGCAAAGCCTGCTAGTGATTACATATTTATAATAAATAATATTGAGTTTCATTATAGTATATCTGAGACACTTCTGTTACTAGTAATTTTTCGGATATAACTGTGTAATTTTCAAGGACATTAAAGTTTCTTGAAGGCCTTTAAACTGTATTAAAGTGTTTTTTCTTTGCATTTGTTTTTACTTGATAAATAATCAGTTTACGATATACAAATTATTACAAAAGTTAAAAAAATAATAATTAATATAATACAATAAAAATATTTATATATTTTTTTAATAAGCAAAACATATTTGAGTAAAATATCGTAAATTCATTGCCATGAAAATTTTTGCACAAAAAGCGAACCGACAGATCGCAACAAAAATTCACATAATGGTACACTTTTTTTTTATATATTCAAATGACACTGTGTTCTCAAATTTCAAGGACAATCCTTATTTTAAAACCATTTTACTGAATATGAAAACTTGCAGTAAAGGAATGGTTTACCACAAAAAAATACCTTAATATATATATATATATATATATATATATATATATATATATATTTGCGTCATTAACTCAGAAAAAAAGAAAATCACCGCAATTGGGTAATTGTAATAATTGTAATTTTATTTTATTATAAAGGTAACCTAATGTGGTCTCCATAGAATAGTTGGATAAAGATTTATAAATTTTGAGAACCGTATGATTTGTATTTCTTATTTATGAATATTTATGAAGATGTTGTTAAATTAGAAAAATATCAAATATAACTATGCTTATATAATCAGTATATTTCAAATCTTAAAAAATAATAACAGTAATTTTTTTATGATTTTTCAAGTAATTTCAGTCAAAAAATAAGAGATACCAACTAAATAATAGAGATACCAACTAAAATTATCAAAATTACTTTTAAAAAAGGAATTTGAATCATGCAATATATATTCAAAATTTTTTATTTTATGAATATAAGTACTTTTCAAAAAATAAAAATAAAATAATAATAATAATGTAAAATAAAATAAAATAAATAAATGAATGAATAAAAATAAGGAATAAAAATAAAGGAAATAATTTCTAGCTTTTAAAACGTAACTATATCGGTAACTCTAATAGTAAGAAATCCTTTCCTATTGTGCATTTTATCTTTTTTACAAATTAAAGAAAAGAATAGTAAAGTAAAAAAAAAAATGAAAAGAAATGGTTGCAATAATTTAATATTCCAGAAAATTCATTTAATGCATTAAACGGCCCGATTTTAAATCCTAATAATTTATTAAATAGTATTTTTATAAAAATATTTTAACGTTCAAATACCTCTATCACCTACTTCAATTTTATACCAAGCATTTTCCGAAGAAAAATATCGATTTTTCTATTATATTATTTCACTCCATTTAATTTTATCACAAAAGGATTGAATCGGATTTAAAAGAATTATCTCATGTTTGAGCACGTGTAAAAGTTTTTCATACCAAAAAACCTTTAAAGTAAAATTTATTAAATTCAAACATAATAAAACTTAATGCTTTTTTAATGCTGTATAAACCCAGCTAATAATTTGAAAAATAAAAGCTTTAATTGAATTATACAGTACCAAAATGTGTATTGAAATTAAATAAATAATAAAGCTTTGGTTTGGAATTTAGACGTTTATTTATTTTTTCTTTCTTTCTTATATACATATATATATATATGTTAATTTTCTACTTGATATTAAATGAAACATTTTTTCTTAAAAATAAAGATTATTAAATATTTCAGTGTTGCATCTCCACGTTGAACTATGGTTTGAAACTAAGCCCATCTGTCAATGACAGTTTGTGTAAGAAATATATGAATATATAAATATAATATCTTCGCAAAGAAAAAAAATAAAATATATATATATATATATATATATATATATATACACACGCTTTTCCTTATTAAAATTATTCTGATAGATTATATAGATGCAAAAGTACGACTCCGATTGAAAAAATTAGAATGATGAAAAAAAATATGGTCAAGGGAATTGCAAATGTAATTTATCAAAGAAATAATCAATGATATCAAATACAAATTATCATAATATAAATCTACATATTTTGTAGTTTATAAAAATGTAAATATTTTACAAAGAAATAAAAAGTGTATATAAAATAGCAAGTTAAATATTCAAACTGTTAGAATACTCTATAACATGGTTCAAAATATTAGAATGTGCAATTATTTCCCTATTGGTTTAGAGAACAGCTGCAAATTTCATTAACTACGGGTCTAACATGTGTTCCGCAGAAAGCAAAAAGTAGTTTGGCATTTGATTTCAGTTAAATGTTTGGCCCACCAGCGGCCGAGCGGTTCTGCGCTCAAAGCTGGTAGATGGGAGGTGCCGGGTTCGATCCCAGGTCGCGCTCATCGACCTAGCCGTTCGGAGTTTTCCGTGGTTTCCTCCGAAACTCGCGTAAATACGGGCTAGGACCCCTTAGAAAGACCCCCACGGAGGGCATTCCCCCCCTAGGCCTAGGACACATCAGGAGTCAATCGGCCTTAAATCCTACAACCAACCAACCAACCAGTTAAATGTTTGCTTTATATGGGACGAAAGAGTTACTTATCTGATATTGTGAAATTTCGTATTGTGCACTTGCACAAATTAGGAAGAATACACAACTGTTTATAGCAAAGGAAGTGAAACTTTCGCAAGCAAATGTGAGTAGAGAATATTCTATTGTAATAAGTGTTTTAAAAATAAACACTTTAAAAGTGGTTGAAAGCCAGTAACTTCGACAGCAGATGAAAGAAAATTTAAAAAAAGTTTGTGAAGAAAAATATCTTTCGAAGTGTGAGATATTTACGAAGAAAATGGAAAGAAGTGGGTACAAATACCTCTAAATCTACAATATTACGACGACTACACAAATTAGGTTTTACATCATGTATACCTAAGACAAAGTAACTTTTATCATCTAAGCAAACGGATTCTAGAGTTAAATAGTGTAAACAAATTGGGGTCATTGAGCTGTTTTGGGGGTCAAGATGACTGGTAAAAGGTACTCTTCAGCGATAAACGTATGTATTGTCTGTCCCATGGAGACCAAGGTTTACGTGTTTGGAGACTTAAACTAGAAGTTCTTGATAAAGAGTGTTTAAAAAGTTCGGTTAAATCTGCGACCTCCGTCATGGTACGTGGTTGCATGACTGCACAAGGCCCATGTAGGTTGTGTATTGTTTACACAAAAGTCAATTCCGAAGTATATCAAGAAATTCTTGAACACTTCGTGATATCTTCATCTGAGGATTTATGTGTTGACGATTTCGCGTTTTAACAAGATTCAGCTATTTGCCGCACTTCCAATTCGACAACTAAATGGTTCCAAAATAGGGAAATAAATGTACCCCCATGACCTTCGAACTCACCCGATCTAAACCCTATCGAGTATTTGTGGTGATTTATGAAAAACACCTTCAAAAACTTGCACCAAGAGAGAAAAAAGGCCTTATTTATAGTTTAAAGAATATATGGGCAATTTTCGTCATAAAACTTGTGAACCCTTAGTCAATAATATGGCAAACCATTTAAGAGCTGTCATTAAAGTTAAGGGTGATGTAACAAAATACTTATTAGCATGTAAAATCTCTTCGAGTTTAAATTGTGTACGATATATTTACATTATTCTATTTTTTTTTAACCACATTAAAAAGTATTCTAATACTTTGAAATTTTTCCCTTGCTGCTTAATTATATTTTCTATTTCAATGTAATATGTTTACATATTTATAATCTACAAAATATATAGATTTAAATTATAATAATTTATATTTGATCTCATTGATTATTTATTTGATAAATTAAATTTGCAATTCCTTTGCCCATATTTTCTTACATTATTCTAATTTATTTAACCGGAGTAGTAAAAAAAAAAAAAAAAAAAAGCTATATTTACTTTTACGGATGTTAACGTTGGCGAAATAAATTGCACATTTCCCACCAAATTTGTCAATGGTATGCCAAGATTGTCAAAATCTACATGCCCATGCTAAGTTAAAAACGGAGTTATTGGCTATTTAAAATTATCTTATGGTTTCTGGCTTTAAACATCACCAAAACTCTTTAATGATATTTCATATTTAGATTAGGGTGACCAGCCGTCCTCATTTTCTGAGAACAGTCTTAATTTTTCAAGTGTTGTCCTCAGTTGCTTTTAAAAGTTCTCATATCCTCACTTGTCCTCATTTTTGGCCTCTTGTTCTCATTCTTCCTCATTTTTAAATAATTTCCTTCTTTACTTAAAATTCAATATTACAGATGATGCTGACCTTATTAGTTTTCATTACTGATTTTACAACTTAACACAACGTAAAAAAAAAAAAAAAAAATCTCCAATGCTATTACACGGAATATATTTTTCTATTGAGAAATTTTAGTATTCGCAACATTATATTTTAAAGATTAAAAAAAAAAAAAAAAAAAGGCTGAAATTGTGTAAAAGTAAAAAAAAAAAAAAAAAAAAAAAAGGGCAGAATAGTTAAAAATTTAACATGAAACTGGAAGTTATTTTATTACAATTAGATTTTATAACTAAAATTTAAATAACATTTTAAATGGAAAAGCATTTTTTAGCAAGATTGAAAAATGAATAAATCAGGGCTGGAAGCTGAACGCAGATCACTTTGTTGATATTTTATGATTTTTTGCTCTCAAGTGAGTAAATAGTGCTACTCGAAGGTCAAAATAATAGCTCCATTTGTAGAACATTAATGATATATGCCGTCATACTAGAGTTCAATTCTTATTCCTAGCCTAGACAGTTTTTGACATTGTTCAAATTGTCTTTTCCTTTTCTTTTAAAATACTATTTATTGGATCCCTTCTATTTGAAGTAGTTATGATTTCGTTTACATAGAAAACTTGGTCTACACAACAGTAACAATTGCATTAAAACAGTTTATAAAAGTATTATTAGAAGCAGATATAAAATAGTTTAGTATTTTCGTATCAACCGCATATCAGAAATTAATATTTTATATTAACAGTCTGCCATTATATTACACAAAGAGAAGTATTATGTGTACAAGTTCATGATAATGTTTATTGTAAATTTAATAATTTTTTATGTTTATCGTATAAGTTCATAAGTAGTATAAATTTATTCTAGTGACGATTAATGGCTGTTAGTGGGGTTAATATAAGCTAATTTTGTGTTTTATTTTATGAAATTTTATGTCCTCAGAAATGTTCTCATTTTTAAAGAAAGCTGTCCTCATTTTCCTCATAGAAATGAGGACATCGCATAATTTGTCCTCATTTTGCATGACAAAAATTTGGTCACCCTAATTTAGATGCTTGTGTTCAGACTTTTTCGCTAAGAGGTTGTTTCTCGACAGAAGAATGTTATTGTTTTCTCTGGACAAAAAAATAATATCTTATTGATTATTTGAAAAGTTTATTTCGAAATAGTTCAAATTAATTGTTTTTTAAACTAAATTGTTTCTTTATGTTTGACAATTATTAACAATAGTATCTTATTAACAATTTATTTATACTTTTTTTTTCAGTGATCTAGCATTTTGTTATACGAAATGTCACACGAAGACTTACATCATAGTCGTGAATTAAAAAAGAATTCGGGACTGTAGTTTTGAAACATTCGTAAAGTAACTCATTTAATAATTCATATTAATAATGATTCCAGGTTGTCTAACTGTAAGGGAATGTGTAGTACAGAATTTTTAAATGTTTTATTAGTTTTCAGTGATTAAATTTCTATGCATGTTTAAACTTTAATAATAATAATTATACACACACACACACATATGTATATATGTATATGTTTAAAAAAACATTAAAATAAAACTTTTTTGCGATTTTTGTTTAAGGAAAAACAAAATATTTTCATTCTTGTTAAAAAAAAAAAAAAAGATAAAACAGTGCTTTAGACCTTTTAAAATCGTAAATAGGTATATTCGTAAATAGATATATTCACCCAACAGCAACTAATGGTTCGCGTGGTTAGCATTTGGTTAGTTTGTACAGTTGTAGTTGTCCCAACGTCACCTTTTTGCCCCCTTCTTTGTGATTCTATTTGTTGGGGATAGCTATGGTAGGCCCACAATAATGAGCGGCGTTACGAGACCAAAAATTATATAAAGCTCGTTTTTAACCATTGTGTTACGTCAAGGAAAATCCGTATTTTTTTTGCATTAAAATATCATGAAGATAATGATTATTCACGAGAAAGTAAAAAGTAAAAAAATATAAATATTAAAATATATTGCCAAAGTAAAATGATGCGTATGGCCATTAATAACAGATGGCTAACAAAAAACCCAGTATTGTTTCAATGTTGGCCCATATAAATTTTGTTTGTGGGGTTCTATTTAATACTGCTGACTTTTATTGGAAGTTACAGTCGGCTGCAAAATTATTTGAGCACTAGCCAATAATTCCTATATTAAAAAACTACACTTAAGATTGTTTTGTTAAATAAATCTTTGTCGAATCATGTTCTTAGGCTGACTAAGAACATGACTCGATAAGGATTTATTTAACAAAGCAGTATTAAGTGTACTTTTTTTAGACAGGGATTATATCTAGTGCTCGAATAATTTTGCAGCCGACTGTATATGCTCTCTCCTTTTACAGTTTCTAGAAATTTATCTAATTATAACTAAAAGTATTTATATAAAAGGTAACAAACCACTTTAAAAAACACGTAGATAAAATATTTTTATTAAAAACGACACAAAGCTTTTCGCCATTATAACAATAGCATCATCAGGTGTAATTGCGTTACATAGAGCCAGCAATATATAAAAAAGAGAAGTTCAAACGGTTTAAAGTTACGGTTACAAAAAAAAAAAAAAAAAAAAAATGAAGTTACGGTTACAATAAAAAATTTTTCATTTCAATATCATTTTCAGTATTTTTTTTTCTCTATGAGCGCAACATGTGCCATATTTTATGAATTGATGCAGCATCCTTGGAGTTAATAACTTTATTTTACTTGATAATATTCACTGCTTCTGTCATTAGCAGGTCTTGAAAGTCGCGAGGGGCTGAAATAACTCCGGACTGGGTCCACAGAGGAATAGCTTCAGGGTACTCGTAAAGAAAGTCTACTAGAATTGAATTTTTTTCTCTTTAACATTACGAATGTGTTCAGTAATTCTTGCTTTAAGTGGGCGACGTGTTTGCCCAATGTAGTAAAACAGCTCATCATTATATTTGATAGGAATTTTATAAACCCCTCCAGTAGGTCTGTTGATATCTCTGTCATTAATACACACATTATCCACATAATCTACCTTTCTGTAATGAATTAAAAAATTTTAAGCATTTTATTTTACGTAAATTTAATCTATGCATTCTTTTCTCCTGTACTATTAAAAACTTAGTTGTTAATGACAGAGATATCAACAGACAGGGGTGTTTCCTTTTGAAATGTGTTTGTATATTGCGATGATCCTTTAATGCTTTTAAGGGATTATCGCAATTGCTTTTATCCATTAATACTTTAAAATATTTCCTAAAAGAGAATAGTCCTGAAAGTGAACTTTTGTTTGGTTTTTCATTTTTGCTTTAGATACTATTTGATTACACAACAGATATTTATTAAAATCTGTGAAATCATCCAGTTAAACCAAATAATTAAATATATGAATATATCTTTGTTATTCTTGAAATCTAGTTTTATTATCACAAAAATTTGATTATTTTTTTTTTCTATTAATTTTGATCTCTTACATTAGACTGTTTATTATTTTACTTAAATTAACTTAGTAATTCACTGACGAAATTTATTTATGTACTCCATTTTATTATTCTGTAATTTATTCAATACAGAATCATACAAGAGGGATATTGTTCTGCTAATATAAATTAAAATACATTTGAATTGTGGTTACTGTTTTAGAATAACCTATTCTAATTGGAAATTCAGAATTTAAGTACAATATTTTACGAATTAGTTTGCAATGTAACGTTGAAAATAAAAGAAAATCATATATTTAATTATTAAACTTATAATTTTATAAATATTACAAACAAGCATCTAAAACCTTGTGCTTAATTTGTATCCTCATGTTGCATGCATTAGAAGGATACCAACTTCCTCATGAAGCAGCATCATCCACATGCAAACATTACGGTATGGATTTATGCTAATATATGAGCTAATGTAGTCTGAAAAAAAAAAAACTAAACTTATAATTGTCTTTTATTCATTTTTAGAAAACAATTGCTTTCCATAAATTTATATGCTAATAAAAATTAATTTTACTCTTTATAAAAACAAAGGTGATTCATGTAATGGTAATTCATGTGATACTTGGTTTCATCTTGTGCAATGTTTGAATATATATATATATATATTCCCCTACATAAAAATACAAACAACATTAATAACTCTTCTTAAGGCGTATATATATATATATATATATATATATATATATATAAACTTTACAAATAAACACTACAAATATGCATAAAATGGCTTTTGCTCTGTTTCTTTACTTAACAAAAGAAAAGAAAAAAAAAACTGTTGTATAACAACCACAAAACTCCCATTACCTAACTATAACACATACTGTATACTCTTTTTAGAGATATTATGGTCAAACGACATAAAATGGTCTTCAGTTAACAACTTTCCTGTAAGAGAATTGAGACATACATCGTAAAGACTTATAAAACAGAGTGTATACAGTTAAAAATAATAACAAATCGGTGAAGACATTTTTTGAAACATCCATTTTCAATATCTAAAACTGACCTATTTATTCTAGACAATGATAAATTTTCATGTTGCAACCAAGTGAAATGTGGGAAAATATATCTAAAAGGGATCTGTGAAGCAAAATTAAAGAAAAATTTTAAAGCCGTTTTCGAGATACCGATATTTTTTCTACTTTCTATATTTACGAAACCTTGAAAAACTCATCTGTTCACCGGATACCAACAAACGCATACGAAACAAAATTAATATGACAAGTTTGAAGAAAATGTGTAGAACCGATTTAAAGGAACGCACTTGCTAGTTGCAAATTCATGTACTTTTGATCGGATGCCTTTTAATTTTTCTGAACAAACCAACTAATACATACGAAAGGGCATCGAACAGGGTGTTTGTACACCGAATTTGAAGAAAATTGTTAAAGCTTTTTTTAAAATACTGACTTACAGTTCCACTTCAGGTTTTTTTTATACCATTTTTTCAATTTATTATTTATGGAAATTAATAATGCATTCATTACCTACGGTAGTAGGGTAATAAAAGTGAAAATCGGAAAAGTCAAATAAATAAAACGGAATGACGTCTCAACTTCTAACTGAATAGCGAAATTTTCGTACTCTGATATCTTGTTAATGATAATAAAAATAATAAAAACAGATTTTACTTAATGATGTTTCATTTGACCATTAAAACTTTTTTAAAAATCTAAATGAACATTTATTATAATTGTAAATTTTCGTCTATTATAATTTAAATTAAACGTATTATGCGAGAAAGATATTCAAGTAACATTTACCATTCAAATGCAAGTTTTAATGCATTGTAAAATTTATTAGGAAATAATCCTAATTAAACTCAAAATAGAAATTACTCAGACCACAATTTTTAACAAATAAGATTTTCGGAAATAGTATTTTAAACATGCTATTCAAGCATCGATACCATAATTAGGACAAGTATTGATAAGTTATTTTGAGATTCTCTCTGACAAAACGCTATTTCCCGAAATAAATTGAAATAAATTAGAAAATTGTTTGCGCCATTAAAGTACTTATTAAAGTACTTACATCTCAGAAATTTTATGCTTTTGAAATAAAACAAACAAACCTTTTTAAACTTTAAATGACTATTTTTGTTTATGTATAAATAAAACCTGAAAAAGAAAAAATTCTTCTCGTCACAATTATATTTTCTCCTACATATTTTTTGTTCTGAAAATTTTTTTTAAATTAGAAATAAAAACAAGGTTGCCAATTTTTACGCTTTTTGACTGCTGGAAAATTTTAATAGAATTTTTTACATTAAAAAATAAGTGAAAACTCTTACACATAAAAAAAAAATTCTATAAAAAAGTTCTGCTGTCCAAAACGCATAAAAGTTCACAACTATGTTACGGACTAAAAACTTTTCTTCATACTCTTTTACTCCAGCATCACGTTTTATGAGTATATTTTATAATTTGAGAAGTAACTTTTATTGCATGCCTGTTTTATTAGTATTTTGTTGTAAGTCTATTTTAATCTGTTTTATTGCCATAACGATATATTTAAAAAGTTATTAAGAGAACCCGACTCCATTGACGTCGCCATTAAAGTAGGTCACATATAAGAGCTTTTATTTCCATTGAATATTTATGAATTGGACTATATCAGAATTTTTTGATAAAATATATATTCAGGTACCAGTTCTTATGGTGTTTGAAATATTTTTTACAGATTTGGAATCTTTAAATTGGGATATCTCAGTTTGCATATCTTCATGAATTCATGATCCTCAAAATGCTAAAATTTCTATAGATACGTAATAAAAGACTTTATATATATATATATATATATATATATATAATTAGATTATTTTATTATGTATTTATCAAAAACTTTCACAAAGCCTCCTAATTTCATATGTTTCAAAATTTCAGTATTTTTTTTTAATAATTCACTAACTGTCGTAGAAATAAAAAAATACAGAAAAAAAATGGAAAATATCTTTTTTTATGTATGTAGAAAATAATAAAGTATAATTATGTTTCTGCACATGTTTTTTTTTTTTTTTTTAAATAAATTTTTGTTTAACTAAAAAAAAAAAAATGCAGGTTGTATATATATATTTTTTCTAATAACCACAGAGGTAAAAAAATTGATTTTTCTCATTGCTTTTAGAATCACTTAATTATTAACAGTGACAAAAAAGTTATTAATGAAGGGTATCAGAAAAATCTGTTACTTTTTTTTTTTCCAATTCATACACATAATGCATTTTTATTCTTTCATAAGTTGTAAAAAAAATATATTAGTCAAATCTTATTGATGATGTTCTGAAAAAGGTTCATTAACTTTCTTTTTAAATCCTTAAAGTTGTATTTATGTAATATATATATATATATATATATATACATTTCGTTAAAAGTTATTTGTGCATATAATCACAAAATATATATATATTAATTAAGGAGTACTAACTTATATAATAAGTAAAATTCATGTTTACGATATGCTTTTACCACCAAAAATTGTTATTTGTATAATATCCTGCATGAAATGTGTAATCCCGATAAATAAATAATAGTATTATAATTTAGTAAATATAAATATATAAGGTATAATGTAAAAGGGTGTTCTAGAAACTTTATAACAGAATAAAATTACCTAATAAGTATTGTGATGGTATAAACAATTTATTTTATAAACTATGAATTAAAATACATTATGTTTAGATATTTTAATACACTTAAGTTACTTCTATCTATTATTTTCAATAAAAGTTCTTACTTTACGTATTGCTCAGTTAAGCATTTTAAAAATTAAAATACGTCGAAATTATATACACGTAATTGGAAAAAAGTGTATGGAAGACGGCAAATATATTTTCATGTCGGCTCTAAATATACTGTGCATTAACAACTGTTTATGGCTAAAATTTTAATAAATATATATTTTATAACATATTTAAGAAATTGCCTGACTCAGATTTTTGAGATTCGAAAGTATCAGGTAAATTTGAATAATTATTAGATTTCAATAAAATATGAAACATATTAATAATAATCACCAATTAAGAACTAAATTCAAAACTGGTGTACAATCAATAAAAAGATTTTAAAACTTCTTAACACAACATAAATTTTACGCCAGCACAACCGGTTTCGAAAGGACGTAGCTTTCCTTCAACAGGTGCAAAAAAAAGTCTTGCTTTTGCCTCCAAGGCAGTAGCACGTGTTTTTTTTTTTTTTGCACCTGTTGAAGGAAGGCTACGTCCTTTCCAAACCGGTTGTACTGGCTTAAAATTTATGGTGTATTAAGAAGTTTTAAAATCTTTTCATCAATTAAGAGTCATTAGTTTTTGTAAACAATTACCAATGATATTAAGTAAATTAGTCAAGTAAAAAAAAAAAAAAAAAAAGAAAAAAAAATAGTTTTTCGTAACTCAATAAATTTTAAGATGATTTGAAAAAAATAAAGTGATTTATTAAATCCAATGTAAAGTTCCTGTGAGTTAAAAAAATAAAAAATAAATAAATAAATACAATAAATAAAAAAAATAAAAAATCCACATTACATAAAATTTTCATTACTACTGATTCATCTGTTTCTGAACCGCAATGAATTTAATGCTAAAATGCTAAATCTCTATAAATAAACAGAAAGTCTCCCTGTATGTGGGCTTGCGCTGGAGCTCAGGTCACTGATCGTAGAGCTACGAAATTCAATTACATGGGTTTTTCAAGTGCAATAAAAATCATATATATATAGATATATATATGTTTTAAATATGATAAATAAATTTTTTTATTCAAAATTTTGTGCATATGAAAGAGTAGCATTTAAACAATATATATAAAATTTCATTAAAACATTTGGAAAGTTCAGCCAAAAAAGTTCTGGCTTCCGGAAACCCTTCAGAATACCAATGGACATGCTTTCTCTAAAACTAATGCATGGATCTTAATTTACACATTTCTTCAAAATAGAATTGAATAGTACTTGAATAAAGTATTTTTCATTTTTTCAATTATAAGTAAAATTAAAAAGCTGCAAATGTGGATTATATGTAGCAAAAATTTTACTATTTTTTGCATACAACTTTACCAAAAGTTTTTAATTAAAATAAATAAATAAATAAATAAATAAATAAAATATAAAAGTTGTTAATCACTAGTGAATTATTTTTTGAAGAAGTGGGAAAATTGTCAGTATGATTGGCGTATTAATTTCTTATAAATCGTATCTACCGCTTTTTTGAAGGGGCATAAGTAACCAGAACCCACCGGCTGAAATTTTAGAAATTTTCAATGAGAAATTTATAAATATAAAAATAAATGTTGCTCTATTATATGCTCAAATTTCTGAATAAATTTCATATTTATTACATTAAACAAATTAGAGAAAATGTGTTTTATGTAACGCTTCAAAAACCCATGTAACACCTCAAACTATATAAAATTATAAAGTTTTTTTTTTCTTTTTTTTTTTTTTTTTTTTCGTTAAAAGTAAAAAAAAAACGATAACTTTGTTTTAAATTATCACAGATTTATAGTTCAAACATTCGTTTTAAAGATATTGACGAGATCTTTCGAAAGATACCATACCCCCGGGGGGTACTTCCCCCCAGGGGGGAAGCGATGTCCCCACATGAACAGAATGTTTTTTCCTATTTAACTACTACTATTATCAATAATTCATATTAATTTTACAATCACAAGTTAAAAATAACTCTCATTATGTACATTTATACGAAATTTTGTCCTATAGTGTCATGTTAAAAGTTTAGAAAAAATTCATTCACAGCGTCATCTGTTGAGCGATTGATCCTCAAATGTAATCGGCACCAGTTTAAGTCAGGGACCAACTAAATGTTTGGTTAAATTTCATTCATTGGTTCGTAAGATACAACGTCCACAAAAATCGTTATACACACAGGCACACAGACAGACATTTTGTAAAAACTATCAATTCAGGACATCCCAAAACGTGTAAATCCATCAAAAAATTGAGGTCAAAAATTTCACGAATCCAATACTTTCTCTATATTACATATAGAAAAAAATAACATAGACTATATTTTAAAAAATAATGTATATACAACAGTTATTATGAATTTCATATCTTTTTCTCACTTTAACAGTGTCTCCTCTTTATACATATACTTTAATTCCTTAGGTTAGATTAAATATTTTAAATAAAAGTTTTGTGGTTTCATTACGGTTTCCGCAGGCAGTCTTTCATCACTTCATGTAAAACAGAATTACTTGAAATTGGAAGACTTTGACAAATTGGAATGTGATTTTATACTAGATATCGCCGGAAGCACTTTTCTGAAACTTTAAGGGATTACATTTGCAAGATTTGAATTTTCAGTCTGGCAGAATATACTCTCAAAATTGTGAAAAGAATAGCCAAAAATAATAGGGAAAGTTCTGTAATTTATATTATTCTATTTTTTTTTTTTTTTTTTTTTTTAGTTATATTTCATCGTAAAATTATTGTTTCAGGATTTTATAAGCATACATTTATGTATTTCCGTTTTGTGAAACATATTCATAAATTGTGATATTGTAAAATTATATTCCTTTTAAACACTTTTATTGGGTTCTTCGGAAAGTAATTTCGTTTTTTCCTTTGAAAATGAAAGACGATTTTCTTATATTGCATAAATATTTTATTTAATTATATGTTCTCCACTTTGGTTGGTTTTATAGCGATCTTACGAGTTGTCATTTAGGAGTTTTCATAAATCAATACTTTATTTTGTCTTCATTAGCATAAACTGGTTTTCCAAAACGCAATGCATCTTCAACGTTAAAATTTCCAGAACGAAATTTGGTAAACCAGTTTTGACACTGGCGTTCTTTAAATAAATTTTCTGTATACACATCGTATACTTTTTTTCGTGTTTGAACAGTATTTTCGCCTTTTGGATAGAAAAAACAAAATATGCCGAAAATGTCACTTCCGGTTTTCTTTATTTGATGGGACACCAATCAAAACCTATTGAGCAGAATAAAACGAACGTTTTCGCAAGCAGGCCTTGCTATATCAGCTGTTACAATATATAATGGTAATGCACCTTAATTGTGAAAATGGTGTGAATAAAATACAATTAAGTCCTGTGTCGAAAAAAACGAAATTACTTTCCGAAAAAACCCGATAAATTCTACAGAAAAAAAAAAAAAAAAAATCTTACTAATCTGAAGTAACAAATGCATTCACCCCCCCCCCTTTTAAAATAATAATAATAATTGATTATTGTTTAAGTTATTGAATATGTACAGTATAAAATTTACATACATCAAATACCTACTAGCGTTTTCTTTCTATTACTTAGGTTTAACTATAAAATCTAAATTAAATTACTTTTTTAAAGTATTTTATGCATCTATCTTAAAATACAGGAAATTCTCCATAAGTTTTAAAGAACATTCTATTACGATAATAAAACCTATCATTATTTCGTTTCATAGAATAATTGAGTTATTTGAATTTTTGTATTACCATAGGAAATAATTTAAAACTTTCAAAAGAAAATTTCTGGAGAAATATACTAAAATCGTATTTAAACAATTGTTTGAAAATTTTGTTTATACCAAGTTTAATATATTTCTCATAATTTTAGATTTAAAAATGTTTTTAATGCAAAAAATGTGCATACACTTGAAAATAGAATGTATAAAGTTATTTCTTTGAATATTTTTAAAATTATCTTTGTGAACAATCTTATTCTTTCCACATTTATAAAAACAAATAACTATTAAAAATAAATAAATAAATAAATAAAAAGAAAAAAATACATGACTTTGAAAACATTTTTATTATTAAAACAAAAACATTTTTTGCGAATATTGTGATGTCTAGCAAAGTGCTACGATTAAAATTCGCCCTTTGCGAGTAAAACATGAATGCGAAGAATTTAGGATTCAGTAGAATAATAGAGTTAGTTCTCATCCTAAAATGAAATTGTAATCTGCGATATGTTAATTTTATGAAGTATTTTGGAAAGAAACTGTATAAAAGGGTTAGTTGGAAGGAGAGTAGGAGATAGAGTTAGTTGGAAGAGATAATAGTTGGGAGGTTAGCGGCTACAGGTTAGTTGGATGTAAGTCGAGTAGGTAGCAGTGTCAGGGAATCCTCCTGCTATCGAAAAATTAATGAGCCGCGACGGTGAATGAAGTTAAATGTAGTAGTTAAATTTATTGGTGGTTAGTTAAATAAAGTATTTGAGATTAATTGTGAGTATCTATCGATAGTTAAAGTATTTGTGAAGGCTGCCCATTTAAACTTATAAAGATATTAAATATAAAGTCCAACGCCCACCTTTTTCCATTAAGCTCAAATAAAAAGCTCAATTTATTTTGATATATCTGACTTTGTGTTCTTTCATAACTTTATTAAGTAATTAAGCAAGTTTCAGCATTCAATTTAAAGTTAAATGAGGATGGCGACGAGAAATCGTTCGTCACAATATGTGTAAATTTAAGTCTTCATATCCACTTTTTAAGAGATTTATTATAGAAACGAAGCAAAATTCATTACTTTATAAGACATACACCTTTTTCGTAATATATATGTACCTTACAACTTATAAAAATATTTTACAAGTATAATTACATTATTTTTTTAAAAAAAAAAGTGATGGTTGTAGTGAAGATATAACAATCACTTACACTCAAAATGTATCTCTTGAATATTCCTGGATGATTTTAGGAGAATTTGTATTAAATAAAAAAATAATAATAATAATAATATTTAAGAAAACAATAAATATATATTACAGTTGAGCATTACTTACTGTAAATATTTACTTATATAACTGTGTTTAGCATACATCTCTTTATGTATATTTCTCATTAGCTCATACCTTTTTCATTCTGAAATGCATATTAATTATCTCATACATACAAAATGGTATTTTTTCCTTGATTATGTATATACAATCATTATTCTTCTTAAACAAAGATTTGAATGCATAAAATTACGTTTATAATGTTTTTTAATTACTGGTGTAGACTATTTTAATCTTTATAAATCGTAACAGTGTAAATATATTATCCTAACGATATAAAAAAAGAACGTTAAATCAGGGCATCTCATTAATCTGATTATAAACATTGTAAACACATTAAAATCCGTTAACTCTCTCTCTCTCTCTCTCTCTCTCTATATATATATATATATATATATATATATATATATATATACTCTATAACAAACAAAACGAAGCTCCAAGAAGAAGGGGTGACAAAAATTGGTAGATGGGGTGGAATGGGTGGTCCGAATGGGACAAAAGTTGGTAGATGTGATGTACATGTGAAGAAAAACAATTGATTACAGTTTCAGAAAATTTGAATGATTTAATCAAGAGAAAGGGCCTCACAAAGTAAACAAGTCAATAACGTGTTGGTCCACTTCTGGCCCTTCTGGCGCAGTTGAATCAATGGCCCTTCTGACGCCTCCAGCCTTCTGACGGCTTGGTATTAATTGGTAGAGTTGACAGATGTGTTCCTGTGAAGTATCGGGCTAAATTCTGTCCAATTGTTGCGGTAGATTGGTAAAATCTCGAGCTGGATGTAGGACCCTTTTTATGATGCACCAAATGACCTCAGTGGTAGAAAGATCCTGGGACTGAACTCAACCCCACTGAGCCGCCTATTAAGGGTATTTGAAGTCACTGAAGTACCAGTTGCAGGTAGGATCGACGATAATGATGAATTGGTACTTGAATCCATCAAAACCTGTATGTATGTCAATTTGTGTCCAGTTTGCATTACTCCTTCTTGGTGCGTCACTTTTTTTGTTATAGATTATATATGAGATCGCAAACTCAATCTGGAGACGTTTGGGTGCGTTTAAAATAATACACAAATACAAGGAATCAAACGAAAACCTTCTAATGACGAAATTATTGTATCTAATGATGATTTTTTTTAGCTTTCGGAAAGATAATATTATTGCGTTGGCAATTTCAGAATAAGCTGTAAAAAAGTCAAGTTAAAATTATTTACAGATGAAAGTAGATCGCCCAAGAACGAATTCAAGAGTCAATATATTGGTTCAGGTAAATTTATTGATTATTCCAGAGAAGGCAATTTGTTGCGTGGCCATAGATGGCAATATAATATGGAGTGAGGAGCATGGAGTGGGCCCCCCCCCCCCAGGCATCGGACACAAGTCCCTATACTTTCGTGAGCTACGGTATGATCGTAAGTGCCGTCCAAAACGGGAACGAAAAAAATGAAATTGCATTTGGCGTTTAATTTTACAGGCTCCAAGTTCAAAGTTTAAGATGAGAGTGGTTGATGTAATCATTACGAATATTTTTATGTTATTTTAAAAAAGGCAACCAGTACATCACTGACCGTTGTTAGTGAATGTTGACATGATATCGCCAATTATTTTAATTCCTGGAAAATAACCAGCTAAGCAAATATTTTATCTAGCTGTTGATGTAAATTAGGCGACAAGAGGGCACTTGAGATATATTTCGATGTAAGATTAAAAGAAGCCGAATTAATGGGTTCACACAACAAAGGAAAGGAATGAGTCAAAACATATCTTTTCCAGCGCGAAAAGAATTTTCATTACGCTAGGATTGTTAAATGAATACTGGGAATCAATCAAAAATTTGTTTCAGTTACATTGGAAAAGATATGAAAGGAAACATATATAAAAATTAGAAAAAGTATATTCCAAATTTATTATTTATAGGCTAAAAATATTATATCGTTATATTTTAAATAGTTGTTTAAGATTAAATAATTTTACTTATAATTGTATTTATTTAAAGAATTTACCTATCTTTTAGAGATGAAATTAATTTTTTAATATGCGATAATCTACATCACAAACCTTTATACAGAAATACATTTATAACGTTTTCCCACAATTTTGTAATAATTGTGAAAAAAATGCAAAATTATATTAGTAAGAAGAATTGTCGTGGCAGAACAACTAATAAGTGATCGGAGTACAATAAATAATTTTGCAAAAATATACAAATTGGTGCAGTATCGAGACGTAATACGTGTGTACATGAATTTGACAGAAAATTTGAATCAGTAATAGTATTGTTCATAAATAACTAATATGTGTGGAAATAGTCTTTGTATTACGTATCTTATTTAACATTCTCTAATGGAACAGGCAAGTGTTTGCAATGCCATGTCCCTATGTAATTTTTAGTTGCTTATGCACATTTTCGTTGCTTTTTCATTTTTACTGCGTGATTTTGAATTTCTTTGTATGTATAAACATACAAATGTACGAAGAATAACAAGATCCGAAGATTAAACTATCCAAATATAAATTATAGCAAAAATGGTTTCAAGCTATTTTTTAACACACGATGAATAAATAAAATTACTTTTTTTTCCGAGATTATATGCTTTATAAAATTTTAAAAGCATTTTATGCATCTGCAGCAGTTCTTTGTTAATCTCTTTTTCTATTCATATAAGATTAAAAAAAAGTATACAAACATTAGATGCATATATTAAATAAATAATATTATAATTCAGAAAACCTACATAGAATATTCCTGCATATACATGCATGTATGTTTATATAACTGTTTATATTATAATAAGAAACATTATTTTAAATTTCCTCATTTAAATATAAAATGTTAAATATTTATTCATTATAAAAAGCGATTAATTTATTATTTATTTTTATTTTACACTACACACTTCGACAAGTGTGGCAAAAAATAATGATTATTTTCTGCTAAAAAAAAAACATGTTTTATATATTCGATAATATTACAGCTTATTAAAAAATGTATTGATAAAAACACTGTGTTACAAAATTAAATCTGATAGAATAAATTTTTAAAAAAAATCGATTTTTATAAGAGAAAGTTTTATTCTGAGTAAAAATTCAATGAATATTCTGGTTAATATGGTTATTTAACATTATAATAAGAGTAGAAAGCAAATATATAAAAATATAAATAAATAAAATAAAAGTTAATGCATTAAAAAAAAAAAAAAAAAAAAAAAAAAAAAAAAAAAATGTTTTTCGAAACATGTGAACTGAAAAAAAACCTACATTGAAAAAATAAACTTGCAAAGAAACTGTAAAAATATATTATTATGAAATAATAACTTACAATGTAGTTAATATTTACCCTCTTTTTTCAGCTTAGAGAAAAATAATTTTTATTATAAGTGCTTTTTTAATTCAAAAAGTACTTTTTTTAGACGATTTTTATACATTTATATGTCATAGTCTATATATAATTCTTGGTTTCGAGAATTCTTAAACATAATGCGCAAATATAAATAAAACTATAATTAAGACATCTAATGTTAATACGTCTAACTACGTTAACGGGAACAGTGTTAACGGGAATTACTTTTAACATGAACTGCTTCCACTGCTTCCGTCAAAATGAAGATGACTTAGTTATATGAAGATTAGTTACTGATAGAATGAACTAATGATAATATGAACCAATTTTTTATCCCCTTGAGATTCACGTTAACGAGGTTCGTCTGCATATATTTTAAAGAGAAATCATTCTTAAGCTTAATCATCAAATAGTTTATTGCTTTTACTTCAATTGAGGTTTTTCATTTAAAAAGAAAAGAAATACATTTTATAATTAACCCATTCATGGGCATTAGATAGAAAGTCTATCCAACTACTTCAGACGTTTTTCTCTGTAACTATATTGTATCCACATACATGAGTAAATTACTTCTACAGATTTTATAAATGTTGAATTCTTCTGATATACATTGTAAAAAAGAAAGAAAGAAAGAAATATGTTCCCTTTCAGAAAAACCATGTTAGGAAAATGTCCAGAAAATATTCATATTCAATGCAAAAAAAAATACACTGACAAAAATTTTCTGCAACATAAAAATTCCGACAATATTTGTAGAAAACAGGTTTTCGTCTGTACAGCACACTATTAAAAACCAGCCAGGCTGGAACTACACTGTAAAAAATAACTATTACCAGCTGCAAGAAACTCTCTGTGATTGGAGAAAATAATTATTTTCTCCAATCACAGAGAGTTTTTTGCAGCTGGTAATAGTTATTTTTTTACAGTGTAGAGGCCACTGCAGTAGGCGGCGATTTTACCTCACAGCCACGAAGTATCAATATGTGCTGTTACTGAGCACTTCCCAAATCTGTTTTGGGACAGTTTGGTACCAAACTATCCTTATGCAAAACAATATAAAGCATGTAACCACCAGATAATTACTGATTTTATCTGATTACAGAAAAAAATGTTTCTTTTGACAGATTGAGATGTAATTTTACATACAAGATGAAATTTACCCTGCATAGAGGATCAAAATTTTGATGGTATGACTCCGGATCCTCTTCAGGGGTGCATACCAGACAGTCGTCAATTACCAATAGCATAGTACTAGTGCGACGTTAAATCCAAACCAACCATGAGATGAAATTTTGTCTAGGAATGTCACAAAACATTTCTATTTTTTAACGGTATATACTTTTACACTGTATGTGGATTTAACAGCTGGCCACCGGTCACATCCATTTACTCACACATACACATACACACACAGAAAAAAAAAAAAAAAACTGAAGTTGATGATAGAAATTTTGGTCACTGCTCTAAAACTATGTTTTCTGAAAATCTTATTTTTCTTCGCAAAAAATGCACCGACATTTTTTGCCGTATTCAGTGTGTACATTCAACTACGATTTATTGTCCGATGAAGGATCACGATTTATATTTTAAACTCAAAACGGTTTTTGAGTATTTTTCAACTTTAAGTTTTTTTATGATGCTGGTCTCCATTTTTAAATTAATCTCTCCCTTCTCGCTCCCGTAAAAATGACTGGGTGAGTTTTCGTTCTTTATTTCTTATGCCCTTGATATTTCTGGTCTCGAGTGCTCAAAATTAATGCATTATAAATATTTAAAAACAAACCAATTCTAATACCCGGAATTTTTTTTATTTCTTATTTTACACACTTGATGGAAATAGCAGGCTATTTAAAATGCAATTGGAGATAGTAGGTTTATTTCAAACTGTCAGCACTATCCAATTTTCAATGTTTGTAATACATATTTTATAATCTCAGTTCAATTAGGCTTTTAGATAAAGATTTTTTTTTTTTTTAATATTGTGTACAGTCAGTAACAAAAGTCTCCGAACACTAGCAAAAATTCCTATGTAAAAAAAGTTCACTTAATGCAGTTTTGTTAAATAAATCCTTGTTGAATCCTATTCTTAGTCAGTCTAAAAACGGGATTCGACAAGGATTTATTTAACAAAACTGTATTAAGTGCGCATTTTTATATAGGAATTTTTGCTAGTGTTCGGAGACATTTGTTACCGACTGTATATTATGTAGCAGAATCACAAAGTGACTCGGATTCTAAGTTTAGTATAAATGCATCTGAGAGTTATTCGGAAATATTCATGAAAGTTTCGAATAGCGAATCTGAGAACAGTGTATTATGTGTGCAGTGTTGTAGTGTAAAATTGATTTATGTAAAATTGTTTTCATAAAATTCTCTTTTAATGTTTAATACACATATTTTTTTTTTCTTTTTACTGGAAAACCAATATTCAGTCATAATAACCCTGATTGTTGGTTTTCTGCAAGATTAAATTTTCTTCAAGCTGAAAAAAAGTTTCAAATCTTTAAAATGAATACGTATATTGTTATACACTTTATTTTATACAATTTTCTAAAATAAAGAAAAGAAAAGAAAAAGAAAAAAAGAAAAAGGCACATTTTTTTACCGTTTTCGTAAAAATTATGAGATTGTTAAGGCGTTAATAATTTAGCAGCATTGTATTTTAACTAAATTCAAATTTCAAATAATATTTAGTAATTAATAATTTTCAATAGTTATTGTTAATTATATTTTTTAATCCCACACATTATAATTTCAAATAATAATAATAATAACAATAATAATAATAATGTTAAGAAAAACAATCTGAGAAAAACTTAAAACTATATCTTGAAAAAATGTATAGCTTTAAGGTTGCAAAAAATAAGTTTTTGCTGATTAAATATTTTTTTTAATTCTTAGAAAATCTTGCAGTATACTCATTGCACTTGAACTATTCGCGTAAAAATTCCCTAAAGGAAACAACATTAAGCGTATTCCAGAAAAAAAAATAATAATAAAACATACCTATAAAATTGTATAAGAAATTTATTCCCTTTCACTATCATATTCGATTTCGTAGAAAGAGAAGTTCAGTAACCTCAAGCTCCTACTCCTTAAGAATGGAATCGTAAGTTTTCAGGGAAACTAAAGCTTTATCAATGTTAAGATTGTTAAATATCAAAGCATTTCCTTAGTTTATCACGTTTAGCAGGTGTGTTTCAACATTTTTCTCAGAAAGCTGAAAACTACATTTTTCATGACCTGTTTTGTTTTGTTTTAATATTGTTAATTCTTAACTCTGAATTAATCTTTTATCTAATACTTTACTTTCGTTTAATTCTGACATTTTGAGTGTTCTTAACTTTTTCTGTTAAAATCGTTATCATTATTATATTTCTTATGTGTTATAATTTTTGTTTTCGAAAATTATAATTATCTTGTGAAATATTACTGAAATTTAATATAAAAAGCAATCGTCGTTTAGAAATTTCATAAATTTATAAAGCATAAATTGTTTAGCATCAGGAATAAGTAATTTTCTAAATACTCGAAATGAATTCTTCAAATGGATGTGATTTAATTTATTTAATTCATAAATAATTGTAGATACACTGTAAAAAATACTTTATTAAAAATGAGCTAAATTGTCCCAAAATAGCGCCGAAACAATATATACTTAAATTTGAAAACCCATGTACTCTTTTTTGAGTATATTGACAAGCTCAAAAATGGAGTTGACCAATAATAATCCCAATATCAATACGTTTGACATGTCAATATACTCAAAAATAAGTACATGGGTTTTCAAATTTAAGTATATATTGTTTCGGAGCTATTTGAGACAATTTAGCTCATTTTTAAGAAACCATTTTTAACAGTATAGTTGATTGATAGTGATAGATTTAATTAATTTAATAAATAAATAATTGTATCTATATATAGATAGATAGATTTTCATTTTGCGTATACTTTGCAAGAATCGTATTTTCCCTATTTTTGTCACCGCAGTGTAGCATACACGCTTCTTTCTCTTGTCTGAATCCTGCATTTCTATAAATTCAGATTATTATGTTTATGGTGAAAAATAAAATATTTTTTATTTTGTAGATATTTAAAATACTCAAAAAAAAAAAAAAAAAAAAAAAAAAAAATTTTTTTTTTTTTTTTTCAAGCAGCTTTATTTGGTATATATTTCTAGATGACGGGGGGATACTGTCACTCTCAAATCTTCGTGTAAATATTGTAGCTACATTCATAATACACGTAAGGTTTTCATTAAATTAAAAAAATGTATTTGAAATTATTCAGAAAAAAATCTTCCCTAGATCTAATTGTGTTTCCTATTCGGCTAATTTTCTGTAAACCTGTATATTGACAATAAATTGTATATGCATTATCATATATTGTACTTAAATTTAGCAGAGTAAGAAAAACACACATAACAAACTTGAAGTGTTCTTTAAGTTATTTTCAGTTATAGTCTAATATATTCAAATACCTTTGTGTGACCCTGTAAATAAAAAGGAAATGCTTTCTGTATAATAATCTATATGAAATATGTTTTTGCGCTCATTAAAAATATAGTAAATTTATTTTACTCTAATCTAAAAAAAAGTCTAAAAGTCTAAAAGTCTAAAAGTTTACTCAAGTCTAAAAAAAAAAAAAAAAAAAAAAAAAAAAAAAAAAAAAAATCATCTACTGTCATAATATGCTTGAAATATTTACTGAGAAAAAATATATACCGCCTTCTTTTAGACTGAATAAGTAACCATTTTTTAAATCCCTTAACTAGAAAAATGGATTTACGAACTATGCGCATAAGGCACGCCAATAAACTGAATAGAAGATATGATCGAGTATTTCTAGTCTACACATTCCTAGATGGTGAAACAATATTCTGAATATTCTAAATCTTTTGTATGCCGAGAAATTCTCTCTTGATTATCTAGAATTGGGTCATAAACCCAGATTATATTTGCTGAAACCGGCCTCTTGTGTTCGCATTTATTTGGAGATATTTTCAAATAGGTTTGACCTCGATAATATAGACAAACTTTCTAGAATTCTAACAGGGGTTTCTCAAACTCGTTTTCAAAGGGAACTAGAATTTATAAGGATGACATGAAACTATTTTTTCAAGAGCCACAATTTAGATTCCAGATGTCCGTTACAGAATTTTTTCTCAGTGTTTTGTAACTCCTTCTACAAGAACTATTTGCATGATGTCAATAAAAATTTCTAATTGATATCCTAATATAATGTAAATTTAGAGCTCGAAATTTGAACGTCCTGCTAATATCGGTTTGTCCTTTATGGTAAAAAGCAACGCACAGATTCATCTTAAAAACACATACGCACGGACAAAAAAGCATTCAGACCAACAGCTTAAACCATGATTTTAGGAAAAAAAAAAAATATGTAAATAAACTTTTGAAAATTTAAAGGCATTACCTTTTCCACCGTCTATGGGCTAGAGAAAATGAAACATTTTCGATAAATAATAAATAGAAATACCACAAACTAATGATATACAATATCATTAATATTTAGTGAAAATTGTAAGTTTCTTCATTTATTGCATATTTACTACATTATCTACGTACAGGTTTCAAAATAAACAGAACTCTAAACGTGATTCTAAAAATTTAGGTAAAGATTCACTGTTATATTCATATACAAATATTATTAAACTACGCTGCTAAAGCATAAAATTCCTAAATTTTTAATCTAGTAATTAATTTACATATTTTTTAAAATTATGATTTTTAACAAACAGTATTGAATTTATAGATAAGTTTTCATTCTGTTTACAAAATAAGTCGCAATTCTACGGCGTAATGTCAAATATTCTGCAAATATAATGTACTGATTAGAACTAAATAATTAAAATTGAAGAACTCATTATGACCCTAAAAGGTGATAATAAATAATATGTAATTATAATAAAATGAGCTTTTACTTCATTGTTAATCAAATGTAAATTAGTCCTTACAGAATCTATTATAACATCATACGTATGTTCATTGTTGTAATGCCGGCGAGTCCCACACCTATATGGTAGCCCCTATGGAGGGGGAATATATGTCATGGCAACCCTAAAAGGGGTCAAGGGGGATGCTGAAAAAAAAGCATCAGTGAATGTGTGTGAGCTGGTTGGAAGAGACGGAGGAAGTGTGCCTGCCGTTCTCTTAGCTCAGACTTAGTTGTCCTGTTTATGCATTATGTTGGAGAAAAGAATATTATTCTTAATGTAGATATACCTGTAAATAATCTTCTCAAGTAATATTAAAAGTGCCATGCTTCCTGCGAAAAGAAAGTACTGATCGTTATTTATCTGCACAACATCATTTTCCCCATTTACCTCAACGAACCAAACATCGAGATCCTACACTGGCGCACCCGTCAGGATCGAGGTAAGAAGATTCTTATCTTGTTTATGTTTTGGGGGAAAATAAAATAAGCATAAAAGTGACTGCTGCTGAAAGATACCTAGAAAACTGTTTGAAATCTGCTGATTGTGAAATATAAATTTTAAAGAATTTGCCAACATGGCCGAAATTTTTAACGTGAAGGGTCTTAAAAAAGAAGATTTAATAACGGTAGCAGAAGAAATAGGTGTCAGCACCACTTTAGAACTTAAAATAAAAGATCTTAAAGAAAAGATCTTAAAATCTGATGAATTTAAAACGTCACCTGATTTTGTTGCAGAATTTATTATAACTACCGTAGAAGATCGCAAGCAAAGAGACGAGCACGCTAGAGCATTGGAGCTTGCTAGAGCTCAAGGCTCAAGCCCTAGGCCGGTACCTGTCCAGCGTAGTGATAGGGATAATTTAGATCGGGTAATTAAAACGATAAGGTCGCTAACGATTCCTTGTCCGTCAAAACCAGAGTTGTGGTATTTGTTCTTCACAACTCTGGAACGCGCATTCAAAACAAAAAATGTAGACGAAAGTATTCAAGCCGAAATTTTGTTAAATTTATTAGGCGAAAAAGCTGCCAATATTTTAGTTTACATTAACGATGACGAGATCCAAGATTATGAAAAGTTAAAAACACTCGTGTTACGAGAATTCGAACCGACAGCGCCAAATTGCTTGGAACATTTTAATACAGCTAAAAGGCAGGTGGGCGAGACACACATGCAGTTTGCATCCCGTCTTAAAACGACGTTCGACTATTACCTCCGATTAAGAAAATGCGAGGATTTTGACACCTTGCGTGATCTGATAGTAGCAGATAAGTTGTTTTCTACTTTAGATCCAGAAACGCAAACGCATATAGGTATACGGCAGGGTGAAAATTGGTTTAGGCCGACAGAAATGGGCAAGGATTGCGATAATTTTTATACATCGAGAGGCAAGTCAATACATAAACAAAATTTCTCAGAGATACCAAAACCACGCGAAACGGTGGAATTGTTCGATACGGAAAGGAATAACAAATACATACCTCCTCATTTGCGTACACCCAAAAACCAGTCGAGTTATGCTTATAAACCTAGAACCAAATCTTGTTATTCTTGCGGATCTAATTCCCACTTACAGCGAGACTGTGATAAACGAAAACAAAGTTTTAATAGTGAAAATATTTAATCGGAGCAAAATAATAGCGAAATATTTACCGCTATGGTCAAAACTGAATTTTTAAATTCCCAACTCGCGATTGAACCGTTAGAGCACATTGAAATAATGGTTGAGGGACGGAAAGTGAAAGCAATAAAAGATTCTGGCACAAATTTTGCGATTTGTAACCCTGTGGCTCTACCAGATATAGAACTTAAAGAGCAAGGAAAGATAATTCTCACATCAGCTTTTGGCGAACAGACCGAAGCTAAATTATGTAAACTCCCCGTTTCCCTCAGAACGAGCGCAACATCCGTTGACGGACCTCAAGAAATTCTCGTGGCGGTGACTCGAAAACTTTGCGTTCCCTGCTTACTCCCACCTAGGATATGGAATTCGCTGAGGGGGCACTTTAAAGAAAGGGATGAAAAAGAGAGAGAGAGCAGACAGAGCGTTCCGTTTGTAGAAGGGGGATCTCCTGAAAGTAGAGAAAGAGAGGTTTCAGTTTTCGCGGAGGGGGGAATAGAAGCCGATGGGGAAAGTACGCTTTGTATTGAAGAGAGAGTGAAAACTGACCATTTGAAATTCCAGATGCAGTGTACGGATTTGGAAGAACGACAAGAAACTAGCGTTATCGAGGGAGGGAAGGTTCAGAGTGATAGAAAAGCGCTGGATAAAACGGCGATGTTGCAGCCTAGGCGAGAGGAAGAGGAAAGATTAAACTTAGCTCAAAAAGCGGTCGTATGCAAAAACGAAACTAAAGGGAGAGTTCGGGATAGTTTCGCTTGGCCGGGGATGAGGCATTCTGAAGTGCGTTTGAGAGATGTCGCGCGCGCTGAATTATGTTTAGGGGAACAGCATGGGCGATGGCCGGTTGCTATCGAGTTAAAAACGTTAATGACCAATTCAATTTTTAGTGCTTTATCCGATATTTTTATGCGTACTAGGATTCCAAATGTAATTGTTAATGATTGTGGGATGACTAATGGGGAATTTAATTGGTCGTTGGATAATTTGAAATCATTACCTTGGGCTGGCAAAATTAGACGCTCGTCTTCTAGGAATTTTAAAGCGGACGATCAGGCGATTCTATACGCTCGCTGGACCGGTCCTGGCGAAACAGCACGACCATGCTCACAATCTGATGAAATCAAGTTAATTGATAAAAACTTCGACTTGATGCAGGAGAATAAACAGGGAAAAGCCGCCGACTTCAGAATTATCCACGACGACTTCATCTTTGTATCGTGTAAAGGAGAGTTGGAAAACTCCTCCAGGAGAAAGCAACTCAGTTTTCGTGCCAATTAAAGCACATAGGGCTCATGCTAAACGTAAACATGTGTTCTTCAACTTCAAAGGATCTAGTGATCGAAATAAAAATGTGAACGCCGTGGTGACAGACTATCTGGAACCATTATTTGTGTGTTCGAAGGAGATAAAAGTGTTCAATTATATCTTCGTTATCAAGAAATTAATTTCTTTAGAAATAATATTGTGTTTTTCCCCGAAAATAAAATGGAACTTAAGCTTTCATATGTCTGAACATGTTTTAGTGAAAGTGCGCATTTAGACATTGACTGACTATTTAGAGGGAATAGTGTGTTTATGAACAAATTTAGACTCTTAATGTATAGACTATAATTAAAATTTGAATAAGAGACTTCATCAAAACTTTGAATGAACAATTCAGTGGACTTTAACTCTAGAGAGACAATTTTGAATTAAAACTTTTTTTGTGTGTGTGATTTTAAAACTATTTTGTCTCTTGCAGAAAATGAACTTCACAGAGGAAAATTGTGTAGTCCAGCATGTACAACATTTATCTTTACAAAGTTCTTATAATTTTATTCTATTATTTTTAATTGCTAATTTCATTATTTAATTGTGGTTTTGTTATCAGTATTAATTTATGTACTGTTATTTAGTAGTGTGTGATGTAAATAATATTGTGGAGTGAGAGTCTCCGGCATCCTTTTATTTCTCAGATAGTGTCATCAGACGGCCGCTGAGACACGATCTTGGGGGGGAGGTGTAATGCCGGCGAGTCCCACACCTATATGGTAGCCCCTATGGAGGGGGAATATATGTCATGGCAACCCTAAAAGGGGTCAAGGGGGATGCTGAAAAAAAAGCATCAGTGAATGTGTGTGAGCTGGTTGGAAGAGACGGAGGAAGTGTGCCTGCCGTTCTCTTAGCTCAGACTTAGTTGTCCTGTTTATGCATTATGTTGGAGAAAAGAATATTATTCTTAATGTAGATATACCTGTAAATAATCTTCTCAAGTAATATTAAAAGTGCCATGCTTCCTGCGAAAAGAAAGTACTGATCGTTATTTATCTGCACAACATCATTTTCCCCATTTACCTCAACGAACCAAACATCGAGATCCTACAATTGTAATAATTCAACATAAAGAGTATAAATGAAACAGCACGGAAATTAAACATATTCTTCTCGAAACACACGCACGCACTGCTTCTTTACATTACAATACGATTCAAGTGCACGGAATAAATTTATCATGTATAAAGGGATTTACATAGCTAAATTTAAAGTACATAATGCATTTCAGTTTTGAATATTTCATGTTAGAGTGGATTTACAAACATAACTGGGATACTGATATCCATTAATTAAAATGTGATAAATCTGAAAATGTGAGAACTCGATATTTTCGTTTTCATAAAAGGCCCGAAAAAATAACTGAATCTTTTAACTGCTTGGATTTACACATGTAAATCATTGTTATTTCTCGTTTTGAAACTTATATTCTAAGACTTCTAAAATAAATAGATGTTTTCCACGAAAGTCACGAAAATACGTGTTGGTTAGGATTCCCTTGAAAGACCCCCCCCCCCCACGGAGGACCGTTAATTAATGCGTAAGACCCGAATTTATCCAATCCCCATTAAAGCTCTCAGCCACAACCATCATTAAAATTGATAATTAGGAAATTTGCATGCGCAAACTGATATCTCAACTTCACACTGTTAAAAATGAAATACTCAAAAATGAGTTAATGGAGTACTCATTCGAAATGAGTGATTTTGTTTCAAAAGAAAAGACACGTTTGTCTCATTTACGAAATATCGGATGTTTGCAAGTAATTATCTGTTCATTTCATAATTTATTATAAATATGGTGAACTGAAAAATGTTCTTTAATAGAATTTCCATACAAATCTTAACAGAGAGTTCAAACACAACATTTATTCCCTCAAATCTCGAGAACTATATTTCATAGTGGTTTCACACTGGCTTGCGGAAGAATACATCAGTGAGAATCTATGTTTGAGATATTGGCTTCGCGATGGTCGATACTAATAGACTCTATTCGCGTTACATAATAAACCCTTGACACGTGACTACTACAGGGGAAAATGCAGAATTATAATGTTTACATTTGTGTTTTATGGGGAAATGTTTGCATTCTATAAGGAAATATTTGCATCCTAGAGGGAAATTCCCAGGGAAATAGAGAATCAGAAGTCACATGTTGGGTATAATTTAGCCTCGAACTCAAAAAACCGATAGAGTACATTTTTGAGCAAGTTGTTATACTCAATAATAAGTACGTGTTTTTTTTTTTTTTTTTTAATTTGAGTATATTTGCTTGGGAGCTATTTTGAGTATGTGGCATACTCAAATTTGACACACTTTTACTCATTTTTGAGCATTTTTGCTGTATTATTTTTTTCAGTGCATAAAGAATAGATAAATATAAAGCTAAAAATCCATAGAAAGGGATGAAAACTAAAAAAACTCACAATGCTAAATGTGTAAAAAAAAAAAAAAAAAAAGCTAACACTGGAGGGAATAAAAGGACAAAATTAACTAGAAAAAGACATCGAAGAGCGGGATGGGTGGTTTGGGTCATTAAAGCTATCGTCGAGGGTTTAATGCGTCTCGTTTATTATGTGACTCTGGGGTGGGAACCACCGCAATTTAGAATGTAAGAAACGAGGGAAAAAAAGCTAAAAATCCATAGAAAAGAAACTCACTATGTTAAGTGTGCAAAAAAAAAAAAAGAAAAGAAAAGGCTACCACCGGAAGGAACAAAAGGACAAAATTGACTAGAAAAAGGCATTAAAGCTATCGTAGAGGTTTTAATACGTCTCGCTTATTATGTGACTTTAAACAGTAAAACTAAAATTTCCAAAATTAAATAAACAAGATTAAGCACTAAAAAATAAACACAAAATGTATAATATTTCATAGATTTTTTTTCCCTTTTTTTTAAACACTCTAAAGGCATTCCTAAATAATTTTTTTTTTACTTTCTTCTATTTTCATAGGAAGAACATATTGGATTCATAAAAATTTTCGAATTCCGATTATCAATGGATTTACACGTTTTGAGAGTTCCATAACATGAATTGACCATTTTTACAAAACTTCTGTCTGTATGGGTATGCGTGACAAAAATTTTGTGGCGACTGTATCTCTGAAGAACTGCTGCACAGAATTGCATATAAAATTATACGTAGATGAATCTTGACCTAAATTAGTGACTATCCACTTACTTTCATATCAATAGTTCAACGGGTAGCGTCGCACGGAAGGCTTTACACGGAAGGCTTTATATCAGGAGCTTCTGCACAGAATTTCATTAAAACTTGTATGTGGAAGTACTTAAATGAGTGACTATGAACTTTTGGTGTCAATCGCTCATCAGGTGTTGCTGTTACACAGTGGTTATCACAATTTAAGAGAAACTGCTGCACAAAATTGGAAATAAATTTATATGTAGATGCATCTTGACATAAATTAGTGCTACCAACGTTTGGTGCAAATCGCTCAATAGGTGGAGCAGCTATACAGTGATAACTGCAGTTTAAGAGCACTGTAAACGTAAATGTCTTAATTTCAGTTTAAAAAGTGTCTTAATAGGATGGTCATTTTTTAAGCGAAAAAAATTTGTCTTACTTTTTAAGACACCTTTTTGCATCAGAAATTAAGATATTGCATGCGTCTTAAATGCCACCATGTTTTGGGCTTAGAAACACCGCCATGTTAGGCTTAAAAATACTACCGTTTTTAAGGCTTTTTAATAAATAAATAAATAAATAAATAAATATGGCGTGCGATTATTTTTTTCTGTTAAAAATATATTTTAGAATTGTTTAGAGCATTAATGAAATATTTATATAAAAAAAAAAAAAAATCCCAGTTTCCGGCGTTGGAATTCGAACTCGCAGTGTCTGAGGAAACCGAAACCTCGAGTCAAACACCATCGGAATGATGCATTTACCAATCACGCTAACGTCGAACACAGTAATACATGTTTTTATGGTGTAATATATTGCAGTATTCGTGAAACAAATCGCAGTGTTATGTTTTACTTCTAATTTTTTGCCATAAAACTATTGATAGTATGGTATCTTAAACTTAATAAATATTATTATCATAAATTTCATATTTAGAGGACCAGAATTTTTTAATAATGCAAGTATGTGAAGGTTGCATACCTCGATGATAACGATTTCTTTCCTTAAAGTGATATTTAAATAAAAACGAACTGTAATCATGAATACAGGAAAATTTGTAATTTTACATTTAGATGTAGGGGAATTTGCGAAAGAAATATGTTTTTAAATGAATAATAATAAGAAGAAAGAAAGAATAAAATATGCACATATTGTTCATGATTGTTCTCTTATAAATTCGCTTTCTTCTCTACAAATTACTTGCTACATCCGTCTTCACACTTTTTCATTAATATAAGAAAGCTTTAAAGACAAATATTTTTTTTTTTTTTTTTTTTTTTTTTTTTTTTACAAAATAAGCTTTGTGTCTAAATATGTTGTTTATGAATTGTGTTAAAGATAATAGCATGCAAATATCATTCACATCCCTAGAGTATTATTCCATAAAAATATCATTTCATAAAGCTACCATAATTTAAGTAGTTTAACTAATTATTATATAAAATAATAATATATTTATTGAATGCGGAAAGAAGTAGGATAAGCATATTTTCTTATAGTAGATTCCGTATGAAAAATTTTCTAAGTAATGCAAGTGTCTGAATTTGTAAAGTGTCTGAAAATTCAAACGCGTTTTGCTGTCTGAAAATTGCGTATTTACGTGTTACAGATATTTTTGTGTCTGACTTGATATTTCAGAAATATTTGTGTCTTAAATTAAAATATCTATAACGTCTAAGGTACATTTTAAGACATTTACGTGTCTTAAATGCCGTTTCAGTTGTTTTTATGTCTTACTTTAAGACCCTTTTATTTGCAGTGAGAAAACTATATAAGAGTTTCTATTGCGTATAATCAAACAAAATTTCATATGAGAAAAATCCATTATGAGACATTACGCTAATTCAATTTGGATGCATATCATTCAAAAAGAGGTATTGCTACACTAGAATTTCCCCCAAAAAACGGGAAATCTGTACCTCAACTTTTATGGCACGTAGCTGTACGAAAGTTTGTATGTGAAATAATCACTATGAAAACAGTTTTTTAAAGGTGTTATTTATAGAGAATAAAACTGGATATTTAGTGTTAGTTTTCTCTAAGATGAAAATCGTTTGCATTTATTATGATAGAGAATTTTATTAAATAATAGTTTTAATAAATTATTTTTACTGAGTAAATATGTATAGGAAATTATAGAAGAAAGTTATGGCCATAACATATTAGTTTATTTAAAAAAATGGTATTAATAATTGAATTTCTTGATTTTTATGAAAAAATACTTTTAAAATAAATAATAAATGCTTGACAAAATCTTTAATTTAACTGTCAAAATTACGAAAATACTGATTTATGATTAGGCGTTTGTAGACATGAAATTACATACTTTTGTATATTTAAAAATGTTTGAATTTTGAAAATATATAGAATTAACTCAAACTGTTTAAATAAAACCTTTTAAAATAAATCTACCTAAAATAGTTAAAAAAAAAAAAAAAAAAAAAAAAAACTTATAAATTTTGCATATTAACAAACATTGTTGCATTTTGTGATACATTGTTTTAAAATATACGGAAACTCTTTAGCTTTTCCTTTTAATAAAACATTACCAAGATATAAACAAATATGTTATAAAAGAACACACAGCGTAAACTACAAATGGTATATTTTAAACTCTTTAGTCCAACATACACGATTATTCTGCAGCTACTTCTGGAATTTATTCTGACATTATACAGCAGACGTTGAAAATAAGTAGATATAAATCTTTCATGATTTATTCATATTCAGCTTTTCCTTTCACCTTAAGTACATATCGATTGAGTTCTTTTCTAGAGTGAAAAGACCACTTGTCGAAGATAAGCAAAATTCTCCTGAATAAAGAGTTATTGTATTTCTAAGCTAAACCTTTTATTTATTTGAATAATATCGAAGGATTTGTTCTAAAAAATATATACATTTGTTTAAATTATGTATTTATTTTGTATGTTCGAATTTTAGGTCCTTAACAGAATACTATGTGAAATTTCAATTTTATTTCGGTTTTCGTTTCCATTAAACAAATGCAGTTTTGAAATTTTCCATACCATAAGTATTATTCACCTTCATGGCCTTTTTTGGCACGGATTATGATAAAAAATTTTTGTATATATTTGTGTAAGGATTGAACTTTCAAGCTCAGCTTAATGAATTTGTGCTTTTAATGCTAATATGCAGTGCAATGCATTTCATCCCCCCCCCCCAAAAAAAAAGTGGTTAACTGTAATAACTCTTGAAAAATACAATTATTTTATCTTTTATTTTTTGTGTGATTTTAAAATATTTTCCTAAAGACGATAATTTATTTATATATTTTGAGTAGAATTCTACAAAAGCATAAACTTCTATGCAGCTCCATTTGCTGTGGTCAAATACTATGTTCATCCAGATCAGAGGTCGACGACTTTTGGTTCATCGACCACTACTAGTTCACGAAAAAAAAAAAAAAACTGAGGTCCGCAGAAAAGTCCAGATATTATTTGCATTTGTAAAAATCTTGTTAGAAATTATACTAAAGGTAATTTTAGATTCAGGATTTTTCAAATCACTAATGCTCATGTGGACCACTACTAGTGCGCGAAATATGTTTGGAAATCTGCAGAAAAAATCTAGACTTTATTTGAATTTTTGCATAATTTATTAAAAAGTCCACTGAAATTAATTTTAAATTAAGGATTTTCGAATTATTTTTATATACGTGGGTCACTACGGGTGCGCGACAAAATATTGGAGTTCAGTAGAAAAATCTAGACATTACTTGTATTTTTAAATGTTTTATTAGACGTTGCACTAAATGTTATTTTAAGTTCAGAATTTTTCGAATAACTCATACTCACGTGTGCTACTAATGGTCCGGGATACATTTTTGGAGGTCTTCAGAAAATCTAGATATTATTTTCATTTTTAAATATTTTATTTGAAATTACACTGAAGGGTATTTTAAATTCAGGAATTTTCTGATCACTCATACTTACGTGTACCATTACTGGTCCACAAAAATATTTTAGAGGCCCGCACACAAAACTAGACAGTATTTGAATTTTTAAATGTTTTATTTGAAATTGTACTGAAATTAATTTTAAATTCAGTATTTTTCAAATCACACACACTCACGTGTACCACTACAATTAGAGACACATATTTGAGATCAGCAGAAAAATTTAGACGTTATTTGAATTTTTAAATGTTTTATTAGAAATTACACTGAAATTAATTTTAAATTCAGATGTTTTCGAATTACTCATACTCCCGTGGACTACTATTGGTGTACGACAAATATTTGAAAGTCCATAGAAACACAAAGACATTATTTTCATTTTTAAATGTTTGTTAGAAATTACACTGAAAATAGATTTTTCAATCACTATGCATACTCATACTCACTACTGGCGTGCGACAAAATTTCGGGGGTCTATAGAAAAATGTAGACATTATTTGCATTTTAAAATATTTTATTAGAAATTACGCTGCACTGTAAATAGAAGCGTCTTAAATTCAGACAGAAATGTGTCTGAAATACCAATTTAGACACATAAATGTCTGAAAAACTTACGCATGCAAAATTTCAGACGCATGTGATGTTTAAATTAAGACACGTAGGTGTTTATATATATATATATATATATATATAAATGAGCTGAGATAAGTGTCTGAATAAGGTTGAAATGTCTGAAATTATGACATATTACAGTTTAGACACATAAAAATTCAGACATTTTAGAATTTAGGCAGAAATTCCGGCATTTCAAATTTCAGGCACTTAGGAGTTCAGACATTTGAATTACTTAATAAATTTTCCGTGTGGAATCTACTTTAAGCAGCATGCATGTCCTGCTTTAACACTATTTTTAACATTAAATAAATTTGATATTATTTTACATAATATAAGTAGTTAACTTATTTAAAATACTTAGACGGGAAACATATTCGGTTAAAAATTAAAAAACAAAGTTAATTTTTATTTAAAGTTCTCACATGTAATAAAACGAAAAATATTAAGATAAACGAATCATGTAACTTGTAGCTAAGAAAGCGAATTTGCAACTGAACGATCTTAAACAATTTGTGCATAATTGATTTTTTCCCCCTGTTTTAAAAAATATTTTCTTTCGCAATGTTTGCCTACACTTCAAAATGTAAAAGAAAAAAAAAAATTTTCATTTCCATGTACATAGTTTGTTTTCTTGAAAATATCAGTATTAAAAAAATCGTTTAAAATAGTCTACTATTTTTCATATTTATTGCGCATTTTACAAAAAACTCTAAACCTTTATACATAAAATTTAAGATATTAATATGTATTAAGCTTTAGTTTTTATGAATAACTTTATTGCAAAGACATAAAACGTCGATTTTTTTTTTCGGGTACTATAATATATTTCATTGTACAAGCAACATACAAAGAGTGTCCCGGTGGATTGATTGGGAAGACGCTCGTCTTTGAATCTGTTGGTTATCGATTCGATTCTCAGCACCGGCAATGGATGTTTTTTTTTTTTTTTTTTTTTTGTAAAAATTATTAATGCTTTTTTTATGCTCTAGGAGATACTACAATCATAGATAAACAGTATAACTCGCAACTTTTTATTTATTTATTTATGAAAAATATTCACTGTAGACAGGACCAAAAATGGCGGGATTTCAGATGCTTCAAGTGTGTGAAACGGTGTGTCTTTTAAGATACTTCAAGTGTCTGAAATAAATAAGACACTTCTTAGCATCTTAAAATTAAACACCCCATTTTAGACACATTTGTGTCTGAATTTCAGACACTTGTATTTACAGTGTGAAGTTAATTTTAAATTCAGGATTTTTCAAATCATTTATATTCACTATACTTGACTTCAGAATTTTCTAGATAAGAGATAAATGGAATTTTTAAATATTTGTAACACCAAAATTTAAATTCTATTATCAGACATAGTTATTGCATTGAATTTCTGATCTTCATTTGAAACACGGATAGAAATATTCTAAATTTGTGAGATTATACCAGTTCTTCAGCGTTTAATCTTTTATTAGATTTTAATGATCCAACAATTTATATATATATATATGTATATTTATATATAATATATATATTAGTACATTCGGTAAATATACGTTTATATATGGAAGTAGGAATTTATAACTGCTAGTTAAATTTTTCAGCTGAATTTCTAGTAATATGGGAAGCAAGAAAAGGATTCACGTTTTCCTCCTATATTTGTTTTACTATAACCAAACAACCTTTAAACATCGTTCTTATGATTAAATAAATAAATGCAATTTTGCTATCATAAAATAAGTATTTGTATATATATATTTGTATATATATATATATATATATATATATATATATATATATATATATATATATATATATATAATATTAAACAGGTTTATTTAATATTTATAAAACGATGGGTGTTTTCTGACCCAGCGTTGCCAACCATACTATAATTATCATACATATATATATTTTTGTATATATATATATATATATATAAGTATTACGAAATATACATATATATATGTATATACGAAAATAATATTTTCGCCTTCCAATAAACTCACCTTTTCTCAGTTGAAAGATCCCATTGATATGCATAATTCTTGGGGTATTTATAGTATTTCCTGTCAGTGTGGTTTATCATATATTGGCCAAACTAAACGCAGTCTTAAATTTCGTCTAAAAGAACATATGAATTACGTCCGCAAACAAGAAACCAACAAATCGGCTATTTCTAAACATTGCTGGGAAGAAAATCATAATTTTAAATTTAATTCAGCTAAAATAATTTGCAGACCTAAATCCATGCATGAACTCGATTTCTTTGAAGCTTTTCATATTTATAAAAAATTTAAAAACCTTGTAAATTGCGATTTCGCTATTCCCTATTTGTCTGACTGTTGGAAATTTTATATTCAGTCCACAGTTTCTTAATTTTTCTCCTGTTTACACAGCTAACTTAAAAAAATTCCTATTGGTCACTCTCACCACCTTTCCCGTAATTCTATTGGTTTAACTAAATTCAGCCCCTCTCCTATATATACGAGCCCTTCTGCAGATTCAGAATCCTTTTTGCACTGAAGACGGCACGCTTAAAGCTGCCGAAACAGCTGTATGTATTTCCAATATTTTTCTTTGGCGTTTCTGACGTAGTCGTTTATTCGAGTTTTAATATTCCAACGCCAAGTCTCCTGTTATTATCATACATATAGTTGTCAATTTCCGATTGTGGCGGGAGACTGCACACCAGAAATTTTCTATAGTAAATTTCTTTTTATTGCATTGTGAAAAATTACTATTAAAAAAAAAATAAGTGTGAAACTTGATTTAAAAATTAGAAATGTTGGCAAGTATTATCAAATGTTTGACAACGCCGCTCTGGTCATTTCTCTTCTAATAAATAATGTTAGTGGGCAACTGGAGTTTTTTTATGAATTTATTGGTCCGTAAGATTTTAAATTGTTAATTTAGAAGTTTATAAAAAGGAAAACGAGCTAAATCTGATCTAGATCAAACTATATAAATCTCAATCATTATTTTACGAGTGTTATTAAAAATAAATAAATAAATAACAATTATAAAATAGGCAATTTATTATTATTTTTTAAATACATGTAAATAAATAAATTATTTATGACACGTACTATTGATATTATTTTTCTATATAAGGAACACAATATATACATCATACAATCTACAAAATCATTATAGGAGAATAAAGTTATAAGATTTGAATACATAGAACGAAACTACACAGAGAGTTAATCCCTTATTTTTAGAATTTTATTGTAAGTGAATAACAATTGCAACGCCTATTGATTCTACAGTGACAATTGTCAAATGGTATTAAAAATTCTTGCTAAATGAGCTTGATTAGTAAGGGACAATAACGAAAAAAGTTAGACGTAATTATAAACAGACAAAGAAAAATAAATGGAATGAACCATAGTCTTAATTACATTTTAATTTATTTTAAATCTAATAATTATCATTTATTTATTTACTATAAAATAGTAAATAGAAAAAAGAAATTCTGCTTACGCTCTAACACAGTTTTATACCAAAGTATTTTATTTTATTTTATTTTATTTATTTATTTATTTATTTATTTATTTGTAAAACAATATATTTTGTACAGTTGTTGCTTTCTGCATTACTATGCAGCAAAACTCTCTCTCTTTAGAAATATATTAAAATAACATGGTTGTTAATTTTAAAAAATATTCAATTTTATGGGGGAGAAACGTTCACTGTTAAAAATTTCTGTTAAAAAACAGAAAACTTCTGTAACTCTCTTACAAAACATTTCTGTTTTATAAAATTACAAAATTTCATAAAGCATTTACATTTTAATTTGCAAATAAACATATCTAAAATAATAATTATAGATAAAATCTGTAATCATTATTTCAGATTTTATCTGGTGGATACATACCTTTTTCTGTTTTGTATACCGGAAACTTACTATCAATGCAGAATTAGGAAATTCTTATTAACAGTACAAAACGATATTTCGTGATTTTGAGGTAAAAACTTTGCCTACTGTGCGTGGGACTCTCATTGTATCCTGCATGGTCGGGTTGTGTTAGGTTGGGTTGAGTTGTGGGAATTAAGGCCGACTGACAGAACTAGGGTCTTGGGCTGAGGAGGAGTGCCCTCTGTGGGGGTCTTTCTAAGGGGTTCTAGCCCGTACTCACGCAAGTTTCGGAGAAAATCACGGAAAAATTCGAACGGCTAAGCAGACGAGCGCGACCTGGGATCAAACCAGGTACCTCACGTCTACCAGATTTAAGCGCAAAACCAATCGGCCGCTGGTAGACCCTGGTTGAATGAAATTTTTTTTTATTTAATATGAATTTTTTTAATGTGCACTACAAAAGAAATCTGCTTGTATGAATATTTTCTGTATTGTTTCGCTACAGACAAATTCTGTTTCAAAATTTTCCCCGTAGTAAACAGATATTTTCTGGAAACTTCCGTAGCCAGATATTTTCTGCAATATAACAGTACATTATTATTGTTTTTTTTTTTTTTTTTATTATTATTTCTACAGTGATGATATATGAACTATTTTAACTCTTCGTTTTACTTCTATGCAATTTGGTTCAAAAATTATGAGCGAAGTTGTAAGTGGTGTTAAGATTCAATTGTACTTCCAAATTTTAACTCTAATTTTATCAAATATGCTTTTTTTTTTACCATTATCTGCAAGGTATTGGACATTTTTTTTAATTTTTAATAAGAGTCATTACAGTCAATTTGAAGCAAATAGAAATTACATTGTAATATATTAATTATACAAATGCACAGCCTTAAAATATGTAGATAAAAAAACTTTAATAAAGCATTGGCTTTTCTCAGAATTTTTGGATTTTCAGATTCAATTAACTCTGCCTTAAGTTATATTTTGAAAATTTTGAATTAAACCAAGTATCGTGACGTAAATCGAAATAAAATCCTTGATTGAAACAATAGTTGTAACTTCCCAGATAAAATATTTTCCGTTGAGTGAATGATTTATCATATGCTATTGAATCGTATAATCTATATATATAAAAGAGTAAACTCACTGATTCACTCACTGACTCAACACGGTTGTGGCGATCCTATGGGAGATAGAGTCGCAATTTTTGGTGAGCAGGTTGATTTTAGGACCCTGACGCTCACTAAGACGGGATTTTGCGAAATACCCCCCGTTCCCCCCCCCCCGGGGGGCAGAAGGCAAAAATCACCTTTATAAGCATATCTCGGCTCCAAATTGCTTCACGGTGAAGAAATTGCAGATGGGGAGACTAGACTTGAATACAAAAAAAAACTTTTTCTGCGATTTTGGAATTTTGGATTTTTAAAAGGGGTAGGGGGTAAAAATGAGATTTTCGGGGGCGCATAAGGCAAAAACACATTTATAAGTACAACTCGGCACCATATTACTTCACAGGGAAGAAATTGCAGATGGGGAGACTAGGCTTGAATACAAAAAAATCATTTTCTGCGATTTTGTTATTTTTGATTTTTTAGGGGGGAAGGGGGTGAAAATGATTTTCGGAGTTGCTGAAAACAAAAACACCTTTATAAGCATAACTCGGCTCCAAATTGCTTCACGAGGAAGATATTGCAGATGGGGAGACTAGACTTGAATACAAAAAAATAATTTTCTGCGATTTTGGATTTTTGGATTTTTAAGGTGGAAAAGGGGTGAAAATGATTTTCGGAGGCGCAGGAGGCAAAAACACCTTTATAAGCATAACTCGGCTCCAAATTACTTCACGATGAAAAAATTGCAGATGGGGAGACTAGACTTAAATACAAAAAAATATTTTCTGCGATTTTGGAATTTTGGATTTTTAAGGGGGGAGAGAGGCTGAAAATGATTTTCGAAGGTGCAGAAGGCAAAAACCACCTTTATAAGCACAACTGGGCTCCAAATTGCTTCACGGTGAAGAAATTGCAGAGGGAGAGACTAGACTTGAAAACAAAAAAATCATTTTCTGCGATTTTGGAATTTTGGATTTTTAAGGGGGGAAGGGGTATAAATGGTTTTCGGAGGCGCATATGGCAAAAACACATTTATAAGTATAACTCGGCTCCAAATAACTTAACGGTGAAGAAATTGCAGATGGGGAGACTAGACTTGAATACGAAAAAATCATTTCCTGCGATTTTGGAATTTTGGATTTTTAAAGGGAGAAGGGGGTATAAATGATTTAGAAAAATACAGATTTTCGAGTAAAAGTAATAGCTCAAAGATGTAAAAAAAAAAAAAAAAAAAAACGCCAAGCGTCTTCTTGAAAATATTTCAGAAACTCATTTTTTGATTTTTTCCGATTTTTTTTTTTTTTTTTTTTTTTGGGGGGGGGGGGGGGAAAGGGGGGCAAAAAAAATAAAAATAGTGTCAGATCGTTCAAAATTGGTACATAGAGGTTTTCGATACTTACAAATCGATTGCGGATATTTTCGAATTTGTAAAATTATTAGAAGGGGTGAGAAGGGGGGCAGTATCGGGGGGGCTATGGGCAAAAACAAGTAGAAATACAATTAGTCCGTTCAAAATTGGTAGAGATAGGTTTTAAAGGCCTGTAAGTCGAATGGGGATATTTTCGAAAGTGTAAAGTTATTAGGAGGGGCGAGAAGGGGGGAGGGGAGAGGGGGGCAAAAAATTAAAAATAGAGTTAGATCGTTCAAAATTGGTATATAGAGGTTTTCGATACTTACAAATCGATTGCGGATATTTTCGAATTTTTAAAATTATTAGGAGGGGCGGGAAGGGGGGGAAGTGTGGCCAATAACAAATAGAAATACAGTTAGGCCGTTCAAAATTGGTACAGATAGGTTTTAGAGGCCAGCAAGTCGAATGGGGATATTTTCGAAAGTGTAAAGTTATTAGGTGGGCCGGGAGGGGGGACGGAGGGGCAAAAAAATAGAATAGAGTTAGAGCATTCAAAATTGGTATATAGAGGTTTTCGATACTTATAAATCGATTGCGGATATTTTCGAATTTTTAAAATTATTAGGATAGACAGGTGGAGGGGGCGAAGGAGGAAAATAATAGAAATAAGAGTTAGAGCATTTTGGGAATTTTTTCCGAAGGCAGTTAGAACCCGGTGCGACATTTTTCCTAATAAGATTTTTTTTCTGTTTTTTTTTTTCACGTGATAAAAATTAATACAATTTTGAGAATTCAGTAATTATAGCGATTCATTTAAAAATAGGAACCAGCGAAGCGGGCAATGCCTGCTAGTAAATTGATATAATTGATATGATATTTAATTATAACTGATGGAAATAACCAAAAAGTGCGTCGGGAATTAATCCAACCCGATCTAACCCTATGGCAGTACAATGTATGAGTATGTAGACAGTGGTAAAGAGCAAAAAGGAGGAATTTCTAATTGAATATCAGATAAACATCACTGGAAAAAAAAAGCCTAGATAGCAAAAAACCAATATTAAAATTGGCGATATCAATCATTCTTTATATTCTCCTAGTGTAGCACCTTCTCTTCCTGCAATAGTCTAAGTGTAGCAACTACTCTTCCTGCAATAGTTCCAACCTCTAAGTGTAGCACCTCCTCATCCTGAAATTGTTCCAACCTGTGTAGCACCCCCTCATCCTGCAATAGCTCCAGCGTCCAAGTGTAACACCTCATTACCATGTAATAGTTCCAGCCTCTATCTATGACTTCCAGTTGAATATATTTTATATAAGGACTTAACTGTTGACCATGTGATACAGAAGTACGTATAACTACTCTGAAGTATATGTAAAACTAAATTTCCTGATGATACCTTCTTTTATGTAGGTGAAAAGCTTTGGAAGTTTTTATATATATTTTAATAAATGTATTTTTAACGTATTTTTAAACTGTTTTTAATTTATTACAATAATGACACGTATTTGAATTTAACTTGAGTTTGTTTATACATTCTTTATAACTAAACATGATCTGACAAAATTATTTAAAAAATAACAATGGTGACATTTGCTGGTACTGAATCGTCTTCTTATTTATATCATTATTCTCAAATGCCAGAAAACAAAAGCTTTCAAATAAAATTTTTCTTTGCAGTTTTTATTGAAATATTGTTCTACAAGCTAACACTCCTAAACAAACATATGCTCTTTATAATAAAAAGATAATAATTAAAGAAATTCAAACAAAGTAGAATTTAAAAGAACAATCTGTCAGTTATTTTTCTTAAAATATACCATAAAAAATAAATATGATAACGCACTTAAAATTGTGAAATAAAAGATATTTTTAATTGCGCGACCATAGAATGAGTGCTTCATACCTTCTTTTAAAACCAAGGAAGGATTTACGTTGCATTTTTTTAAAAATGTAAAATATTTTCTTTCTTAAAATTACTGAACAATGAAAAGAAAATGAGAAAACTTCGTGGAAGTTTCAAGTATTTCAAAGTTTCTTAAATCCCCTCATTTGAGCTTTCAAACATCAAAAAGAAATCGTTTTCTTTCGTTTATTCTTGGAACAAAAAGAGATAACATTGAAAATAACTTGTTCTGAACAGTGAGCAACATAGATGAGAGATAATCCTACATAACATGAACGATTCTGTAGAATAAAAATAAAAAGTGTTCCAAATAGTAAGTTTTAGGATGCAAAGAAAAAGTTTTAAAACGATGTATAATTTATGACACATGAGAACTTTCTCCTTCTTTCTTTTTCTCTTCTAGAAAATTTTGAAAGATTATAAATATATGACTTTTTTTTTTATATCTCAGAACTTCAAGATTCTTCTAACACTGTTTGGATAAAAAGAAAAAAAGAAAATATTCCAGCTTTGAAAACTAGTAAAATATTTCATATTTTAAATATTTTAAATAGTAGAAATATATAATTTCACATCCATGTATATATACAAATATATTTCTAAAGTACAATTAGTTTTTTATATTAAAAATAAGTAATCGCTATACAATTCTTTTAAAACTACATATGTCAACTGGTAGCCTGTTTCAATTCAATAATAATTTTTTTCTCAACGCTGTTATTAAAGTACTAAATTCTTCTGCGATAATTGTAAACAATAAAATAAACCAAATTGTGAATCTCGATTTAAAAAAGAATTTTTATAACAGTAATACATCATCGTCCTCAAATAATAATTGTATTTACAGCAACTTTTAAGACAAATATAAAATGATATCTATGTGTCTGTTTTCAATTTCATTGACTAGAACAAATAGAAAGACTAGACAATACTGAAAAAAAGTAATAATTAGTGATTACATATAAAACTTCATGAAACGTATTGTTTTACAATAGAATGACATTGCTTCACTAAAAAAAGAAGAAGAAGAAGAAGCAGAAGAAATAAAGAAAGAAAAGAAAAAGAAATTGATATTTTAATTTTACTTCAAGTAATGTTAAGCTTAAAGCAATTATATTTTTAACTTGTTATATTAATAAATGTATATATTTTTTAAGTAGCAGAATAAAAAATGAAAATTAATTAGTTAAGATTGTAGTACATAACAGTTGTTCAAATAGAAAAAAAAAATTAAAAATTCATTAATAAAATATATGAAAATAATATCATGTAATAACAACAACAACAACAACAACAACAACAAAAAAAACAATTATTTTAGTGATTTTCTGGGATCAGTCATTAAAAGGAAAAAAAATTAATTTTTATGGAGATAAAATATTTATGGAATTCCATCTCAAATGAGGAATAATTAAAAGAAATAATATTAGCCTCCGAGAAAACAAAACACTTGACTATAGAAGAAGCACTAGAAAGCATTAGATGAATTCACGATTCAGGTTTGGGGTTGCTTATCTACATTTTTTTTAATTATTATTTTATTATTATTATTATTATTATTATTTACATTAAGGATCATTAAACCGGTACTTAATTTTTAAAAAGCATTACGAGAGACTACACAGGTATCTGATACAAGATGTGAAATTCACACCTAGAAATTGAATGTTAGAACGGTTATCATTTCGTTATGAACTATAATAATAAGATAAAAGGGTTTAAAACCTAACTACCTTGTGCCCTTGTGTTTCGTCAAACCTTACGCTAAATCATATCTGTAGCATCAGGCACAATAAGAGTATGAGAAGAACGAATGTGTCAGCTTATCACCTCTTCATGTTTATTTTACTATGAAAAATGGATAATTTTCTCTAGAACATATTAGAAAACTAAAAATGAAATGAATAATTAAATGAGAAAAAAAATATCTTAAAAATGAGAACGAGCTATTATAAAAAATGAAACGTCTCAAAAAAAGAGTAGAGTCTGCTTAATTTTGAGGAGTGTGTTTTAACAATGTCGATGAGATATAATAATAGGATAGAAAGTTTTAAAACCCAACTACCACATTCATTTTGGAATCTGTTGATTTATTTGTTACTCATAATAGATAACTGGAGGTGTTGTGGGGGTTTTAAATGCAAGTAACAATTTTAATGTACCAAAGCTAAATTTAATACGATTTTCCATAATACATGATTAAAAAAAAAAAAAAAAAAAAAAAACACCGCTATGCTTATGTATTACCGTCTGTGCTTGGTGATTTTTTTGGTGTTTATTTTAATAACTTAGAGTATTTTCAATGTGGTACAGCGGTATTAACTGCCATATCTTATTAAATATTTCTGTAAGCTATTATCCATTAAAACTATTCTATGTACCGTTCAAATCTGTTTTACGGTGTAATCAATGAGAATAGATCTAATTTTACAAAAGAATTTGTATCGAGTTATGTAATTGAAATAATCTATAGCATGTAAAAGTTAATACATATACTGATCATAATATTTGTTTAGAAAACAGTAAAAATGTATGGTTATTTCTTATTTCACAATCATTATGAAAAAAGCTTTGTGTTTTATTTCAGTGAATGAATTGCAGTTTCATGTGCTCATCAACTGCTCCTGAAATATATTTAAACTGTTTTACATCATCATTACCCCTCAGCCGCAAAGAAAAGCAACATAACACTTAAAGTATTGAAAAATATTTTAAGATGAATGCGTTGTTCGTGGTTCTCTTTTTGAATAAATAACTGAGATGAAAATTTTTTATGTCTCAGATTTCCAGAAGAAGTTAGATAACCGTCTATTCTAAAGAACATATATCAAAGTATACTCAAATCATGACAGTATAAAATGGAAAAGCTAATCTTTTTTTTTTTTTTTTTTTTTTTTTTTTTAGGATTTTTTCAAACCTCTGCTGAAAGTGCTTCTAGATTGATGAATTCTGCTTTTTTCCTTTTTTGTTTTTTGAATCATTCTTATGTTTGAATTTTGTGTCAAAACACGAGCGATATTCGTTTTAAAATATTTTTATGGGCTTTTAACATGATATAATTGAAGACATTAACTAATTCAAACCATGGTATGTTTCTTTAAAATATTTTTTTTTTGTTTTTGTTCATTTTATTGCAATTATTTGTTTTATTTTATTGCAATGCTAATTTCCACTTTTATAATACTTTGCATTATTAATGCTTATAAGATATTTTATTTCTTATCCAAGTCATAATTATAGAGACGTTTGCATTAACATTAAATACTATATTCCATTAAATGTAAAAAAAAAAAAAAAAAAAAAAAAAAAAGTATTTGATTACTAACTGTATTTTAGAAACACGAAATTGTTTCATTATTATTATTCATTTTATAACATTAATTGATTTTTTTTTTTTTTACGACTATATATATGCCTTATTATATGCTATATAATAATGCATAAAATGTCAAATATCCTATTTTAGTATACCTCTAATATTTAAGGTATCAATAATTCATTTCTGCTATTTTATGGAGATGTATACATATGTATATGTATGGATATGTGGAAATTAACGCTACAAACATTATAATGGTGCATTCATTTGAGCTTAAAATAAGTAGATGTGTTATAAGTTACAGTAGTATGAAGTGAATGTAATTTAATGAGTATAAGCCCCATAATTATTGTAAAGGAACACGGAGCACCACAATTCGTAACCGCTATAAGAAAAGGACTCGAGTGATTTTCAACACGCTTCTATAATCGCTAGATTGATTATTAAGGCTGTTGTAGTCTGGTCGGTAAGAACAACAAGCTCGTAATTGGAGTGTATATAATGGAGACTGAGGCACGTTAAATCTGTCGTGATCGCACAGTCGTCCAAGTTCCCATTAAAATTATACATCAGGGGATACTGGATAAGGGATTACTCGGCTCTGATCTGGAACAAATTTATGAGCTTTTGTTCACTTGCATTGATATCTTTCCCCAGTTTGTCGAGGTCTTGCTTCCCCCCTTACGGCGCTCTTAAAAAAGTGGAGGTGCACCCCACTCGCCTTAATTCGGGCAAATTAACTTCCGATCTCGGAGTTTCGGAATGGTATTATGAACAATAACATCAACACAATCGGTTAAATTCAAATTGAGGAGGCAGTTGACGTCCAAAAGCCATAGTGATGCAAGAACATATAATTTTTTTTAATGTAGTTTTTCTCAATGATTCTAAATTGAATTTTTACATACTACGGTGTATAGAATGAAATATGCGAAGTTCGTTTTTAAATGAAAAATTAAAAAAAAAAAAATAAATGAAGTAAAACTAATGTACTTTAACTGTGATAAATATAAACAATGTGGGTATTACTTTTAGCTATCTTACAGGAAATTAGGAAGAAATTTATGCATGTTACGTTATATGCAGGCTACAGATATAAAGTGAATTAAAATTCTTAAGATAGAATGAAACTGACATATGTTTTGGGTTCTTGCTAAAGTACGTTTGTTACTGAAAACTGCGTCCTAATGATTTGTAGTTCTTTTACATTGAACAAAGGTACTTTACGATCCATTGTGCAAGCAAGTTTGGGGAGAAATACTCAATTATTTTATTATCTTTCTATTCTGAAAAAAAAAAAAAAAAAAAAAAAAAAAAAAAGCTACCACTGTTATGTTTCAATTTTTCACGTTCTTTGCTCTTTCTTATCTTATACAGCAAAAACTGTTTTACATTATAGAAACGTCGAATTTGGCAGTTTTGCACAGAAATGTGTGATAAATATGCTGAAACAAACCGTTTATTTATCAAAGCAGTATGTTAGATGCAATTAAATGTCGAAATAGGGCAAAACATTTCGGTTATAAAAGTTTCATAGATTCAAAAAATATTCATGGCAACTTCATCATATTTTACAAAGATATACACCTGTGGTGTATAGTATATAACTATTTTTTTTATTTTAATAAATTTTGGTGTTAATTTTTCATAATTTTTTTAAACGCATATTTATGCTTTTTTTAGATTTCTTTTGTACATAAATTTATATATCTGGAAAAGTACTTGAAATAATTTTTTATCTTTCGTAGAAAACAAAGTTATTTTACTTCTTTTGCGACATATTGCGAGAAAATATTTCAGCTAAGTTGTTTTATAAGGTTTTTTTTTTCTTTATTTAATTAAATAACTTTTTAAATGAAGAGGAATGTCGCTTCTTCTTTTGCACTTTATACATCTTAATCAATGGGGGGGGGGGGGGAGTTACAAATGTAGGCGTTATCATCAACATCGTAAAACTGTCAAAATAGAAATTGATGACGTCTATAAGAAAAATGGAGACATGGAGAAGATTTTTCTTTTTCTTTTTGTTTTCTTATATATATATATATATATATATATATATATATAAGACAATCCTCTTTAATATAGGGAGCTTGCATGTAGTAGAGTATCTTTGCTTATGCTTTTACTTATATTACTAACATGAACATAATAACTGCTAATAAATATGACGGATAAAATGGAAGTTATCAAATTTAATATGGTTTTGCGATATCGTATATGTATATACATTTACACTCCAGTCATAAAAAAAGGAAAATAATTGCTCCTAAATAGAAATTATAATTGTGGAAATTAATAATTACAATAATATTTAAACGTAAAGTTTTACATAGATTTTTTTATTTGTGAATATCTAAAGTAAGGGGGCAGATTGTTATTGGAGCAAGCCGGAGGCGAAGCTCACGCGGTGGTTGGTGAGCGCAGGGAGCAGGGGCAGAACCCCCTAGTACTTTATATCTATATCTATATCTATATCCATATCTATCTATCTACCAATATATATATAATATATTATATATATATATATATATTATATAAATCTTGTATTTCCTATTATGTGATGTGTTTGAAAATATGTTCATGTATTTATAATTATGTATAAATTTAAGAAGTGCTAAAATGTTAAATATCAAAAGAAAGAGTGCAATATTAAAAAATGCATAATTTTCTGTAAGAAAAAATTCTTCATTATTTATTTATTTTATTTTATTTTATTTCTTTTTTTTTATTTTTTTATTGAGAGAATATTTTATACATTTGTTGAAAAAAGAAAAATCTTAATATTTAATTAGAGATATTTTGTTTGCACTTTAAGGGGTATTTAAAGAAAAGAAAAAAGTCATTTTCTCACACTTTTAGAGAATAGGCAAATGCTTCTAAAGTTATTTAGTTTTATGGATATTAAAATAAACATTTCTAGAAATACTTGAAAAATTATGTTTAATACAAGTATTTCAAAGTCCAATGTACCCATTTACTTTTCTTTATCTTTTCAAATATATATATATATATATATATATATATATATATAAATGAACTGTTTTTTTCTTTGTTTACTTACAAAAAACTGTTCTAAGTTGAAATTTGCATTCTTAAGTTTGCACTTATGTTCTAATTGAATTGTTGGAAGTAGATCTCGCCCGAAGATTCTTTAGAACATTTGACATTACATGACATCGTTAATATTAATTTATTTATTAACAATATGAAATAAAAGAACATTCCGATTTAATCATTAGTACAGATTGCAAAACTTTTTATTTACACATGATAATGCACATGATAATACACATTATTTTTATTTACACATGATAAATCTGTACTGATAAGTATAAAGGATTTAAGTCCATATTCTTGATTTTTCAGGAGACTAAAAATAAAGTTAAGCTAACTAAAAACTAATCAGCAGAATAGGTTAGGAAAAAGGGATTATGTTAGTTTATATGCTTTATAGCATTCAGTGATTGTCAATCTTCATTTAATAAAGGGAAAAAATTGAATTAAATATTTATACGAAAGATTAGTGCTAAATTTCTGATTTGAATCTTTTTTTACCTATGGATTTTCTCAAAGACTAAATGACATGGATTTAAATCCTTTGTACCAATCGATAGAGAATTTTTTTCTGAGTCTGACTATGTACTTAACTCAAAATCGGCATTTTTGGACTTAAATCCTTTATACTTATCAGTACAGAAATATACTTAAAAAAAAAATAGTAATCAAAATCATACTAAAATATGAAATCAAGTTAATTTATTTTTTAAATACAAATAAAATTAGAAAACTTTTATACTTTGGATAAAATGGCAATGTTCATTCGTTCTTGATTTCTTTTATTATCGCTACCAGTAATTTTGTATAGCAATTTTTCCTAAAGAAAACTTCCTATAAATTTAAAAAGAAATTTATTGTTGGATAATACTGGTAGAAGAGTCCTTTAAAGAAAAAAAAAGGGAGGGGGGGGGGGTCGTATGATGTTTGATTTGCTAACGTTGAATATTCGAACTTTAAGATACACATTAATCTCGCAAATGATATAAAATCGCATAGACATAATAAACATATTTATGTCATAAACAATGACATAAATAAAAGCTCCTATTCATTAATTAATTGTATATATTGCAAGGTTTTAAACATTTATATCTTTATCTATCAGTAAAATTTCATAGAAACCTTTTATAAATTTAAATTTATAACCTTTTAAGAATGTTTTCACTGTTAAAGTAAAATACATTTTTCTGCTCAATTAAACTGGTATTAAAGATGGGTAAAGTTTTACTGCCGTGCATTTATATTATTATAACATAAATTATATATATGTATAATATTCCAAATATAAAAAAAAATACATATATTTATTATTATTTTCTTCCAAATTCTCGCAGCTGTAGATGACAAAATACATTAGCGTGTAATGGAAATTGTTAACATACATTGTCATTTCCAGTCAGTTAACCGTAGCCATTTTCAGAATGCTTTACGAAAATTTAAAATTCTGATTTAAAAACTGAAATTTCTAAAAAAGAAATCTTGCAAGATTAAGATTTGAGATTGGCAAAGTTACTTAAACATGTACTCATGTACGAGTAATTATAAAGAAGCCTTATCTAAGAAATGTATTTTCTCTTTATTTAAATATTTTAGAAATTATTATTTTTTAAAAATTTTTGTTTTAAAAGATTTTAAAACATTTCAGTTAGTTTTTAAAACACATATATCAAATAAACAAAAGCATTATTTTCATGATTTTAGAATTTTTTTTTTTTTTTTTTTTTTTTTTTTTTTAATGATCTGAAAAATATTACTTATCGTAAAGTTTATTTGGACGGAGGACTATTCGTCTTAATCTGGGATTTTTGTAGTGTCATTTTTCGATAGTTGGATATCTATCGAAATCATTTTTCCATAGTTGGACATTTATCGAAATTTAAAATTTATCGATAAGATAACTGAATAATTTGAAATCGATGTTATAATTTGAAAAAAAAAAAAAAAAAAAAAAAAAAAAAAGTAATAATAATAATAACAATCCTCCGTCCTAAACAAAATTCTGCATTTGCCAGAATTTCATGAAAATCATTTTTTTTTTTTTTTTTTTTTTTTTTTAAGAAAAAGAAAAGAAAAGAATGTTAATAATAATCAGTATCGGAACAAACACTATCGGAAGAGTTTTTTTTAAAATAATTTTGAATTAGGAAATAAAAAGTGCGCGTGCAAAATGAAATAATAATAAGTAAAAAGATGAATTTAATGATTTAATTTTTATATAAAACATAATCGCGTGCTATCTTAAAAAGTAGATGTAAAATTTAAAGTTTATGTGGTGTGTGTGGCATCTATAAAAATTGTTTTATGAAATAGAATAGAATAAAGAAAGCAACGATGTTGCTTGCATTTTGTTATACAGGTTGAATTTTTGAATTTAATCGAAGTAATATCTACCGTTGGAATAATTTCTTAAGTTAAAACTATAGGGAACTGTTATGCGAGCAAGAAAAGTTTTTAAAAAGTTGTAGATAAGGATATAATCATATTCACAAATGAAATGAGAAAAAAAAAATATATATAAAAGTCAATATTAAAATGCAAAACTAATATTAACCTGCATGATATTTTAGTTTTATTTCATTTGAGATAATTAAAATACAACAGAAACGGAAGGATACACAAAGTTGATTCTAATAAAAGGATAATTACATTGAGTAATAAGATATTATTGTATTGAAAAATTATTATTGTTTTTATTGTTATAATTATTATTTGTATATTGCATTGGAAAATTATTATTGTTTTTGTTGTTATAATTATTATTTGTATGTGTGCAATAAACTTGAAAGTACAACAGAACTTAGACATTTCGTTGCTCTTCCTCTTAATTTAGACAGATATCTTATAATATTATCGTATAAGTTGAGCTGCGTGTGTATTGAAATTTTGCATCCAATGTAATGTACACGTATATATATATATATATTTATAGATGCGAATATTTTGAAAACACATACTTTTTTTGTTTTGTAAAGCCTACATAAATATAAATTTTAATTTACATGTTTGATTTATATATGCTCCTTTGTCAAATAGTCCTTAAGAATGGTCTTTTCGATTTTTTTAAACGCCTTATTTAATTTCATCGTATCCAATTTATGCAGTTTTTCGTAGAGATTTTAACAATTAGACATGAATGAATGATATCGGAGATTTTCAGTATTTCCCGAAAGGAAATTTTTTAATATAGTCTCTTACTTGCAAAAACAAAGCAAAATTTTCAACTTTTATAATTTTTTTACGGAACATAGCATTTTTGTCCTCCCTCCTTTTATTTGAAGCAGTCTTTCTTTTTCACCAACGTATAACTATGATAAAAAAAAAAAAAAAAAAAAAAGAAACAAAAGAAAGAAACAAAGCGAAACAGGAAATGGTCGAGAAGATTATGGAAGTTTTCAATTCTTTAATAAGTTCCATGTGTGTAGTACGATATTGGTAGAGATTACTCTATCTCTAAAAAAAAAAAAAATCGAAATTAAAACTTGCACAGCAAACCAGCATACACAAGTTAAATTTCATTGAATAAATGTATTTATTAAAAACAATAATAATAATTTATTAATAAATCCAAAAGTGTTTCTCAAATATACTATCATATATTATTAAATTACCGCAAAATAATATGTAAGTAAAAAGTTGTTTAAAATTTGTTACCATGAAACATTTTAGAAATTAAATAAATAAGTAAAATTACTTTTTTTTTTCTTTTTAGTTTAAATACTTTTGAGAAAAATGTTAATGTATCCACTACTAATACATTCCAAAGCAAATATATTCAGATTTTTATAAATCAAAGACACTAAATTACAAAATTACTATCTTAGATTAAAAATAATATATGTACATACCTTATCCTTAAAAGAATAAGTTTTAAACTTTTAAAATAAAAATTGGGTACGATTGAACATGCAATGATTACTTATATGCTTAATGACTAAGGAAAATAAGTAATACTACTTTTTCTTCAAATTTTAGATATATTTAAAATGATTTTAAAAAGTTCAAATTTAGGAATATGGGTTATGAATTTTAAATTTATTATATATATATACAAGCATTTCAATTCAAGTTTTCAATTTATGATTGCCATGTAAAACGAATGCCATTAAATACAGTTTTCTGTTTGTTAACAATATTTCCAATTTCATTTTTGCTGTAAATGCATCAGAATTATTTTATCCTCAATTACGTATAACTGACATTTTTCCTTTCAACAATTTGATCCCAAATGATACATGGTTTTCTAGTTGTTGAATTGCACAGTGAAATTTAGTTATCTATTTATGCATAAATGTTGATAGGAATTCCTCCAGGCATTTTGTCAAAGGACTGTAATTAATAATACTAATGCATGCGGATATGTATCAGCTCAGTCTTCTGTAATAAGGTTACTAACAATTTCGAACATGTGAGAGAAAATCTGTTAATATAATTTTTGCGATAGTTACAAATCTAAGAATCGATTTCATTTCTCTCTCTCTCTCTTTCCTTATATATATATATATATGTGTGTGTGTATGTGTGTGTGTGTGTGTGTGTGTGTGTGTGTGTGTGTGTGTGTGTGTGTGTGTGGTGTGTGTGTGTGTGTGTGTGTGTGTGCAAGTTCATAATTTTACACAAATGCAGGCAGAATTTTTGATAACTTAAACATTTTTTAAAGTTCAATAATAACAAAATGTATGGTGTTAATTTTATTTAGTAGTGTAAAATTAGCTATTAATTTTATTAAAAATTAATGTGTGGATTTAAAAAATTTTTTATTCCACTTTTAAGGAGTATTTATTAGTACAATACCACATTTTTAAAACCAATTTAATTAATGTTTTTTTTTTTTTTTTTTTTTATTCTTTAAATTAAAAAAAAAAAAAAAAAAAAAAAAAAAAAAAAAAAAAAAAAACACTTTAGTTTAATTAGAATCTTTGTATTAAAAATTTTCCCATCATGTATTTAGCTATTCCTTTTCTTTTTTGTAAGTACACTGTTAAAAAAAAATGCAATTATGCTGCCAGTAAATTGAGAAAAAAGTCGTAAATTAAGGAAAAAATACGTTGACAAAACGTTTTTTTTCTGTAATTATAGAGAATATCTGGTAGCAAAGTTGCATTTTTTTTTAACATTGTAGTTAGCAAAATTTTGGAATGTGATTCATTGAATAAAGGAAAATGCACCTCATAACTGATTATAAAAAATGAAAATTCTATATATTGTCATATGAGGTAACGAAAAAAGACATAGATTTGTCGGTTGATTATAATTAAAGTTATGATTTCAAAACTCTATAGTTTTAAAACTATCATTGAGAATGACTTGATATTTTACCAGAACATTTGTTAGGCAATGGAGTTCTAAAATGTACCGTTAATCATTCGTAAGATATTCGTTTCATGAAACTCCTCTTTTTCTCTTGTCACTATCACTCCGCTGTAAACACGTATTCTTGTATGTTTGCTAAAAAAGTTGTCATAAATACTTAAAATATATTGTTTCTTGCTACTCTATTCTATTGCTGACAATATTCCTGTGTATAATGAATCTATTTAGACATTTCTTTTGAGATTACCTTGACAGCGACATCTATAGGCACACTTTTAAACACTTTTTTCCTTCGACACGTAAATTTCCATTGATTCACTATAATTCTAGTAAAATAACAAGTCATTTTGACAGTTAAATTTAAAATTATAGCGTTTTAAAATCGCAACTTTAATTATAATCACCCTGCATAATTACAAAATACATATGCAAATAATGATTTTATATATAATGAGTATTCTTTCCCTGATAATTCAGTTTATAACTATTTAGATGTGTAGATGTATAAAGTTTACAATACAAACAGAGAGACGTGCATTCATATTTTATTACAACGAAAATAGGTAAAAATATATAGGTTAGTCTCTTATCGCGCAGAGTTTCATTATTCAGATATTTTATTTCATAGCATACATATATTATTATTAATAGAGTATTTTTAATATTTATTTTGTTTCGTTAAAAGTTATAAATATTTTTTTTAATTAAATTTTAAAATTTAAATTACAAGTCCGGTGGTTAAATCTACAAAAGGTCTTTTAAAAACAATTCCAAGATATCTAGAGATTGTAATTCCTAGGCTTAATGTACTGATGCTCTATCCAACAACTATCCCAAAGAGCTCACGACTAACATATTCTGTGCAAGGTCGTCTTGTTCTTCATGCCATGTCTTCTGAATTTCAACAGCCTTGGGAAACCCAAATTATTATGATTATGATAAGTTAAGAATTGTTATTTAAAGGAAAAATTACTTTATATCATTTTTCATATAAAACATTAAAAAAAAAAAAAAAAAAAATCAGGCATGCATGAAGGGCCGAGGTAGCCTGGTTGTTAGAACGCTGAGCTTGTTAATGGAAGTTTGCGAGATCGATACTTGAGCTAGCCAAAGCTCTTCATGTACATTAATGGTGAATTGTGCATGTGAATTGTGTCGTGAGTGCAATGCCTCCATGCTCCAATATTAATACCTCTGCGGGTTGCCAAAGCGTAGGAGCCATTCCCTCCTCAAAGAATAAAATGTATGATGACATGGGGCCAGCCCTAGGGCCGGCGTTAACTCCCCACTGCCTAGTTATAGCTCAGCGCTAAACCCATATTTCTCATTTAACCTGTGCAAGCATTCATGTAATTTTTTTAAAAAGTACATGAATATTCCGCACTTCTCTTAGACAACAGTACATGCGAAATATGTTAAAATTTCAAATACAGTGCGTCCCAAAAGTTTATAGACAACCGTTTTTTTTTTATTATTATTTATTTAAGAGCTAATTAAACGAGTAAGAAAGACGAAATAAAATATGTAAATATGTATTAACGTAATACAAATAATGAAATACTTAAAAAACTTTAAACACACATAGCTTTAATACAAAAAAATAAAACGAAAATAGTGCTGTCCCAAAAATATATAGACAACCGGTGTTAAAAGCTGATTGAAGTACTGATATTCAAATTTGCATATTCCAAGGTTATGTACTTGTGACGTAATAGCTTTCTGAGATAAAAGCGAAGCTGTTTTCCTTTTTTTTGACTGATTTTACAGATGCCTCGCGACGTGCAGTTTTCCAATAATGAATTTTTGAAAATTTATTGTTTCAAAGCTCGTGGAATGAAAGTTGTGGACATTTCAAGAAAAACTCGAAGCAGCAGGGCTGGTATTTACCATATTCTGTCAAAAGCTGACAATTTTGAAACAAAATCACGTTCTGGGTGACAAAAAAAAAAAAAAAAAAAAAAAAAAAAAAACCCTAAAATACAGAGATTTTCAGATTAGGTTCAACCCATAATCTGTCTGTACGAACAATTTCCAGAGAAATGACAGTTGCAGTATCAAAATCCACGTTGCATCGACGGCTGCAGGTAAGTAAATTGCTTGCTTATCGCAAAAAGCTCCGTTTACCAAAATTGACAAAACGGCATAAAGACGCTCGTGTTTAGTGAGCTCGAAATCAAGGGAAATGGACATACGAATGGTTGAGTTCTGTTTACTGATAAAAAGAAGTTCAATTTAGATGGCCCCGATGGTTGGAAATATTACGGGCTCGATATTTGCTGGGAACCACAAACTTTTTTCAGCAGACAACAAGGAGGAGGGTTCACTCAAGGTGCGGGGAGCATTTTCTTTTAAAGGAACTACCGTCACTACCGATATTGTTTTTTTAAAAGGTCGTCAATGTTTCGAATATTACCAAGAAATTCTGGAATTACGATTACTTCTATTTGGAAAGTTGCTAAGTGGGGAAGAATGGATATATTAGCAAGACAATTGCTCCATTCACGTGTCAAACTCTACAATGCAATGGTTTAGACAAAACCAAGTAACTGTTATGGACTGGCCAGCCCTAAGTCCTGACCTGAACCCAATGGATAACCTTTGGGGAATGATTGCTAGTGATGTAATGCTAATTGCGTCAATTTGCATCAGTTCAAGATCGAATGCTGCAAATTGAAAGAAGTTGGTTTTCTCTAAAGCCAGAAATTCTTCAGTTTTGAGTATGCCTGATCGAGTTTTTGAAGTGATTAGGGAAAAAGGCTAAAAAATTTTAAGATTAAAGAAAAAAGAATGAGTTGTCTATAAACGTTTGGGACAGTAATTTTTCAGTTTTAGTTTCTATCACAATGTCTGTGATTGTAATATAATATTTTTGCATAATATTATTATTGTCTTGATATTACTTATAACTAAAAATGATTTTGAAATCTTTATTCATTTTTTTCAATGGTAAAATAAAGAAAAAACCGTTGTCTATAAACTTTTGGGACGCACTGTAATCTAAATAATTTATAAATAGGTGTTTGTATATTTCTTCAGCGGTTTTTTCTTTTTTTTATATACTTATATATTTCATAGAAAACATTTACTTATAAAATGAAACAATATTGATATTTTTACCCTAGATTCAATAGAATTGTTCATCTGGGGCATTTGTTCTGATAAAATGCTTATATTACAAATATTTTTAATTGAATTTTTATTCAAAAGAAAAAATGTTATTGTTATCTGAATAGTATATTATAAATATATAACAAAAATTATTTTTAGATAAACCATAATTCTGATCCCCCAAACACGGTACTTTAAATGTTCCAATTAGAGATAAATACTTATCTACCGCTATTATACTGTAACATTGTAGTTCATTTCCTCGCATTTAAAGCTAATTTATCTTGTTTGAATGCTGAAACTTTGCTTCAAACACTTGAATAATTTCGGAAATAAGATTAAATATATGCTTTAAACATACAGTTTATTATTCATCAAATATGAAGATAAGAGATATAATATATATTATAACTACACCCAGTATCTGATAAGGACTTCCTTATCGAGCTGTAAACAACATATAACATAAAACTCTCGCAGTATCCTACATGAATGTTCACGATTGTATAAATGTAGTTAAGATAAAAAGTTTATGTTAAGTTCATTTCTGTAATTAATTATTTATTAAAGTAAACAATTTATGAAAATTTATTTACTAAAAAAAAATCTTCATTTTTTTAAAGAATTTTTATTCCATATGTTATATTGTACACATGGTTAAGAAGTATTTTGCCTCTTTTAAATGTCGCATTATTGTTTTGAAAAATTCAGAGTAACCCTTTTTTTCCCTTTTCTTTTAAGAATAATCCTTTATTTATTTATTTTTTTTAGAATAATCTTTTTTTTTTTTTTTCTTTTCTACTTGTATTATATAATTTGAATGAACTAACGAAATGCAAACATGGGGAATAATATATTTATTTTATAAATATTTCTGATATACTAGCCGGTTTCCTTTTTGAAAGAGTAAAATTCTTGGAAAATTCAATTTGCTTAGGCATTATAGACATAAACCTACATTTGAAACTTTATTTATTTGTATATTTAAACTTAATAATATCTGGATCAAAATCAGTTGCGACAATAACCTCAACCATTTACACTAAAAATATTTTATTGATTAGCCTAATTAATTTTAACAAAAGCAAAAACAATGACTAAATCAAGATTCGTTAACACAAAGATTTCTAGATTTGAAACTTAGCATTGTCGCCTTTTCCTCTTTACAAGTGTTTTGGTGCATTTTTCTGCAATTAGCAAATTCTCATTTTAAATTATTTAAACTTCACCTGTTTCTTTAAATTAACAAAGTTAACATAACACACTTTTCATGAAATAGCATCATTACTATTCTTATATTATTTAATATGGATTTATACATTTGTAATTTAAAATTAACATACCTTAGGACTTTAAGGTTGAAGATTTAAAGAATGTTATATAATATTATTTAATTTTATACTTTTTTTCTGTTTTATATTAGATTGATTATTTTAAGATGAAAGCAGCTGATCATTCTTGGGTTGTAAAACTTTGTTTGGTCTACATAGCGTTCACACTAAAAATTAATAGTTTAAAGTTTTTTACACAATGTATAGATCTCAATATTTTCATTTATTTATCAGTTTAAAAAACATCGTTTGCTTTCAAACAAGAATGCTCAGGGTCATAATCTTTGTTTGTCACTTTGTTTGCAAATAAACTTTTGTGTAAGAAAAAAAAATTGCGGATTACAGTCTGGAATAATATTTATAGAACAAAACTACTTTTTTTTACATTGATTGCCTTAAAAAACCTTTTTAAAAATATGTCCAAAAAATGACTTTTCCATGTCAAGCATCAAACTTTTCACTTTTAATGGCCACTGCTCTTCTCTTTGCTCCCCCACCCCTCTCCCACGTCTACTTCTTTCTTTCTTTCTTTTTTTTTTTCTTTCTTTTTATTTTTTTTTATTTTTAATCTTTTTCGAACTGACTAAACGTGTGTTTTGCTTTTTCCTAAAATCTAAAAGCAATATCGAGACAGACGAATTGCGGGGAGGGAGAATGCAACTTTTATCAGATCACATATATTTTAAATAATCAGAGCAGAACAGAACTGTTTAAAATAAATTCGTTGTGTCCAACAAACCTTTATAGCATAATGTCTTAAAAACACTTCCTGATTTAAAATTTCATCGTTGGTCATCAAAGTGGTGTTCTTTGGCCAAATCTTTTTTAATTGTAAAATGTTCTCTCAAATTCATTGGGCATCTGTTTTGGAATTTCGGATGGGGGGAATTTTCGGATACGGTATATGCATATATAAGTGTATATTTATATATACAATAATTATCTATTACATATTTTCTCTGCCAAGCTCGTAAGTTAGTGAGACTTCACACACTTACTCGAATTCCCACTGAAATCGTAAGCGTAAATTGTTCATGAAGAAATTTGGTTATTTAAAGTGTCCATTCGAATTTCGTTTAGTTAGCGTTGGTTTCGGGGGATGTGTCAAAAATTCTTAGAGTAAGATAATGGAAGTTTAAAAGTTTTTAAAGTTCATGAAAAACTGTCAGTAATTTCATTTAAGATGTTTTAAGGTGAACGAAGTAAAGTATAGTAGTTCTGTAACTAAACATTTAAGAAAATATTCAGAAATCTTTGTATATGCTTTTGGAGAGTAGACGATTGTTCGTGTTATCTCTTCTAAATGAGACAATTCTAGCTTACAACTTTAGAAGTTATTGGTGAGTTAAATTAAACACCATAACTCTATAAGCCCAGCTCTGTGTTTTATTTAGAGTAAAACATAATACGACAGAATTCCCACACACCATCCTTCTCTTTTTTTCGAGCTCTTTTACAGTTAGTTTCTTTATATAACTTGTTGTTTTACACTTTAGACACTTTCAGAAAGCAACAAGTGTGAAAATCAAGAAGCTGCTGTCAACCAACTCTTGCGATATTTTGAATTTTTAGATTCATTATTCATATGCAACTAACAGTTAACTTTATCAACCGTATTTTTCTTCATTAACTTTTTATTTAGGTAGTTTTATAAATATTTATTACATAAAAATTAACGAATGCAAAATGATAATTCTAAGCATGAATTCAAACATAAAATAATATGTAGTACCAAAAAAAAAAAAAAAAAAATTAACACTAGAATTACTGTATTTCTTGTATTCTTAGAACTTAATTTGCACGGAAAAAAATTATTCGGTTGGAATTCAACTAAATTCGTTTTAAGACATTATACTGAATATTTAGGAAATGTAAAAAAATGTGAAAGTTTAATTTTCAAATACGTTTGTGTAACGAGCAAAACATCATATTTTCGCTCACAGATGACCCTCCTTGGTAATTCTAGTGTTAATAATAAATAATATATTACATAACAAATATTAATATTAATCAAATGCTCCGATATGGATAAATATTATTCTATCTTTAATTTTCATGAATGTAAATTAAACATTTTAAAATTAATATTATAATTCTAATTTTTATTCAAGTTTTTCTCTTTTTCTCCATGTTTTATTAGTCATTCTTTAATTTTCATGAATGTAAATTAAATATTTTGAATTTAAAATTATAATTCAAATTTTTCTCTTTTTTTTTCAGCTTCTGGATTGCCATTTCAACTGTGTTTTGATAATAATAATAACAAAAATATATTTGACTTGTTATTAATCGTATTTATTTATTTATTTATTTATTATTTTACATAAACCATTTTCTTTCCTATCATTTCCAATTTTGAGAATATTAAAGACTGAGTATGATAGTATAAGCATATGAAATATTAGTTCTAAAACATTTGAAGTACATTGAATGAAATAATATAATTATAAATAAGTAACAAAATAAGTTTTATATTGCAGTTTTTTTTCTTTTATATAAACTTTATCATTTATTATTTATTTTTTTAATGGAACTTTGTTTATACGTTTCTAAATATATTTTGCATATACTCCAATAAATCACTCGTGAAAAGCACAGCTTGCAATTTCTCAGCAAAATTTTTCTAAAAAATATCATTACTAAGAACATTATTTTTCTGACAAATTTTCTTTTGCAAAAAATTACGAATATGTGTTTTCAGGAAGAAGAAAATGTAATTAAGAAACAACTCAAGTGTGAAGAATTGCATCATCTCACGTGAGTTAACAATGAACCTAACTGAAATTTTTACACACTGTTTGATTAAATCTAAAACAAAACTCCGTACATTGTAACAGAAGCAACAGCGATTATTTAAATATAAATTATGAAAAGTGTCTTGACCCTTATATGATATATTTTTATGCCTGTTATTATCGATAAATCAAGCAAAATATATGCTTCACATATTTAGCAAAGATTTGGTATTTATTAACTACAGAAGATAATTTTTAGTACTAAATATAAATATATAAAGTCACTAGTCAATCTGTTGGTTGTAGTAAAAAGTAACAACCATCACATTTTAGTTTCAAAACACTTCTCTTAATATATATTCTGTTCGAAACACACACCAGAATAAATTTAACTAACATAGGGAAATATTGAAAGAAAAAATATATAATTATTATTGTGCATTACTAAATCGTAAGCTTTCACATAAATTTTACTCGTGTGCAGTGTTTGTATTTCGAATTTAATGACAAGGTTAAACAAGCATTAGTATATTACGTCTATGGAATATTTTGAAGAATACTGTCTGAGAATATTTTTAAAAATTCAGCAAAAAAAAAACTACTGAAAATCATTTATCTAACGTCTTCCATAAATTTACAGTGATAGGGTAACTGAAATGTTAATTTAAATATACATATCGATATATAATGTTCTTCTAAATAATTTTTGGCATGAGTATTTAAATGATTTATAATACTTTCTGTGAAGATCGAGAATAAGCATTCAGAATCTAGATTATTCATTTAAAAAAAAAAAAAAAAAAAAAAAAAAAAAACTATTCTAAATTTATAATTATTTAGCGTAAAATTTTCAGTAAATCTATAGAAACTTTTAGAAGTGGAGATTTTACATTTAGTGATAATATATCATGTCAAGTACTGTATATGAGCCTATTTCAAAAACATCTTAAAACAGATTTAAGAAACACTTTTCTCTGACATTTCAAATGTCAACTTCATGCAGTGTTGTGCACGAACGCGTTCATTTGAACGCGTTCGTGAGCGTAGCTCAAAAATTTTGAGTTTTGAGTTGAACTTCGCTCGTTTTTTAAATTATGAACTTGAGTTGAGCGTAGCTCGTTTTTTACACGAACTTGAGCGTGAAAAAGCAATTCAAGCTCAAACTCATATTAAATATTTCTGTCTGAAATATGAAAAGGAAAGTAGAAGAAGAAAAGGACAGAAAAAAAAATAACTCGGCAAAATGGATCTCGGAAAAAGGGCATTTGAAATAAAAGGCACTGGTAAAAAGGGCACCAGATAAAAGGACGCCCGGAAAAAAGGGCACCTGGGAAAAAAAGGCACCGGAAGAAAGGGTACTTTTGCAATTTGCAAATCACAAAAACAATAAACATCAACTAATGAATTTAAAGAATGATTTTCATAACATATTTTTAGAAATTTCAATCAATTAAATTGGAACCACTTTCACTTAGTATATACTTGGAGGAAGGGGGGGGGGGGGGTCCAGGAGCATATTGAAAGAGAATAATTGTTTCTATATCTCCTTCTTACTGATTTTAATGAAATTTTGTCCAATAGTCACTTGCTGTTTATGACAAAAAATGCAGTGTCACACATACTTCGGGATCTGAAAGATTTTTTTTTTTTTTTTAATATCATCTTGTTACCGATTTTAACGATATTCCGTATTATAACTATCACTTATTCTTTACGAAAATCACAATAAGTGTTATATATAGCTTAGGGGACAAGGGGTTTGTGTAGATGCAAAAAAGAATTTTTTAAACGACTCTATTATAGATTGAAATAAAATTACAAAAGTGTTACACATATCTTGGAGGGTGGAGGGAAAAGAGGCGAAATGATTGTTTTTATATCACCATGTGAACTATTTCTCTGGAACTTTGTATAAATATAACTTAATCTTTGTTAAAATTATAGTAAATGATATATAGTTGAAGGGAGGCAAAAGGGGGGGGGGGGAGATTTTCACTATTTCTTTTTTATGTCACATTTTGAGCTTTGTAATATAATTAAAAATTCTTTTTAATGTCAAAAACTTAAAATAACATATTACAAATTAAATTAAAAATATGTATATATTTCTTTCGTTTCGCACTCATTTTGCAACAATGCTCTATGATCTTATGTGAATGATTCTCAAGAATGGATCAACAATTGTTTACAAATTTAATGGATTATGTATAGGAAATAAGTACGCTATATTTTAAATATTGCGACAACGACCGATTAAACGTGTATTACGAGGATTATTTTAATCGTAAAGTTATCTGACCAGCTTTAAAATACCATTTATGACACTATCATGAACATTATTGACTATAGACATTCCACTTTGAAATCTTTCTAAATCATTCAAAATTTGCGAATTTCTAAACATGGCAGAATAAGACAATATTTCCCAAACACTTGCTATATGAAGATTATTGGATTGTAAATACTATAGAATTGCATGAAAACTGAAATATAAAACTGACCTAAACAAAATTAAATAACAAATTAGGATAAGATAAATATATTGAAGCGGAAGGCGGGAGGGTATCCTAATAGTTGAGGAACTACATTCTACAATCGAGCCAAATGATAAACAGACTTCATATCTTTTAACATGTACATAGTATGAGCTAAAGTAGAAATGTATGAGAACAAATATATGATGGGGATCTGAGCAGAGTTCAACTATTCCAAATAGTTTATTTATACGACAATTTAAGTTAATTTAGAAAGTGTTTTAAATAAAAAAATGTATTATAAATAATAAAAGCACCAATTTCGCACACTTTAAGTTTTTAGACATAAAATAAAAATAAATAAACGCGAAGAATAAATCTAAATATGAATAAGAATTTCTTTTTTACGATACTTTTCGAATGTAGATAGGACTTGTTGTTTTTCAACATTTAAAACTTTACTCCCTCTCATATTCACAGTATAACAGATTTTTACTTCCTTTCTTTCTGATATAAAACGGCATTCTTTGAACTTATTAGATGAATGTAAACAAAACTCTTCCCTAAAGCGACTGAGACCACCTATTGAGTGAAGTCGTAAAAACAGGAAACGGGGGGGCTTACGGGGCTTACCGATCTTTGTTGGTTGAAACTTGAATAATTGTTATCTGATGGCTATAATCAGATATCCAGATGTTGGAGCCACTGGGTATTGGTGACCACTTTTGACTTTTAAATACCCTCATTCAAAATAAAATAAAGAGAGGGGGACACTGGGAAAAGCGAATCTTTCTTTTCTTTCTCTTTTTTTGTGTGTGAGTGTTATAACAGCTAAAATTTATAACCAGAAATTGGTTACAGCTCAGACAGCATCTCACTCTTTTGATAGGATAGTGAATGTATGTTTCTGTGTTGGATTTATTTTCAAGGAAGAAAAAGAAATGGGGGAGGAAAAACGGGGATCATTTTATTAGAGTATTCTCATTTCTCAGTCATTCACTATCACTTTTAACACTTTTTACATTCCGTCGTAGTCTTTTGTAAATATATCTGAAATTTCTCTGAGAAAGTAAGACCATGTGAAAAATATCAATACATAAAATTTTTCTTCAAGCTAATGAAAAACCATAATGGAAAGCAGTCTTTCTAAAAGATAAAGAAAAGGTGTATTAAACTATTACTATTTTGATATTTCATTTCAATTTTAATTAAAAAAAATATTAAAAGGAAAAATAAGAATAGCGTACAATTTCATTTTTAATTTTTTTTTTTCCTTTAATCATCCTTCTAAAATGAATTTTAGAAAAGCAAAATCCATATAAGATCTGAAAAATTTCTTGAAGAATTCCAAAAATTATAATTTATCATTTCTATATTATATTTCATTTTTATATGAAATATGTGGAATATATTATTATTATCATTTTAATTTTAATTTACAAAATATTATATTAACATTACTATATTTAAATATATATATCAGTTTTAAATTCTTCGAAATTCGATAACAATTTAAAAATAGTTGTTGAAACATTGTTAGCGATATTTTTTATTATACTTTTTAAATGAAACACAATACTCTTTATAAATTTTAATTAATTTTACTTACATGTTTCTTAAGAATTATTATTGATTATGTATTATTTATTATTGTTAAATTTCAAATCAAAATATTTTTTATCACATTTAAATACCTCAAAATTTTATAAAAGCACATAACAGCCAACAAAAAATATTAATTTCTATGCTTCTCTATGAACTAAAATTAAAAATATGTTATTAATTAGAACGTGAAAGTCATTCTTAATATAATTTTTAAGGAATATTTACTTTCGAGTGCGATTCAAATACAAGTATTTATTATTAAAAAAATAATTATTATTAAAAAGAAAATAAAAGAGTATTTATTACTTTAGTCAACAAATTAAAAATATGTAAAATTGCTATGTTATTTCATCATTCATTATAATGCATAGAAACCAGGAAGTAAAACCTTGATGAGATGATAATTATTAAGAATTTAAAAAAGAACATATATATGAGTGTTTATATCATTATGTTTAAATCATAATTATACAAATTTCTTTTTCATAATTAACTATTTCGAAATTCGATAAGATCAACAACGTGTTTTAATAATAGAAAATTCCATGTTTATTTATAAATAGACATTGAAAACACAATTTTCTTTAGAGACTATATATAGCTTTTATTATTAAAAATATATAAAATGATGAAATTTATTTATTAATTTAAGCAAAATATAAAATGATTTCTACCTATATTATTTGTTTATTTATTTTTCATTTTTAATAAAATTTTACATTCTTTATAAGTCAAAAACGATGAGGTTTTTGATTCCTTATTTATTTTAAATATAATATATTCTTTCCTTTATCTAAATATTAGGTAGTTTGAGTATTTTTCTTTATATGGTACACGAAGTTTAATTTAACGCTATCTTACCGAACACGTAGATCATAATGATAAAGAATATTTCGTTGTGTCCCTGTAAAAACCTACAAATGCTAGATTCACCAAAATGCTTATAGTTAGTGCAACAGTGACTTATAAATTTTCAGCTTTATCGGATAAGGCATTTTATCGCACTTTAAAATTTGAGCCTATATACCACAATGATAAAGAAATTTGCATTTCGTCCCTGTAAAAAGAATCGTAAATTCTAGATTCTCTAAAGTTCATAAAGTTCGTGTGACGGTGACGTATAACATGTATATAAATTTTCAGTTCATTTGAATAAGGCATTTACAAGCTATCACACTTTAAATAATTTAATATGATGAACAATTTTTATTTGTGTTCCTGTAAAACTTTTTAAATGCTAGAGTCACGAAAATCTATACAGTTTGTGTGATGGTGACCTCAGTTTGTGTGATATGACTCGTATATAAATTTTCCACTCAAACGGATAAGGCATTTAGATGCTGTCGCACTTTAAATAATTTCACCCCATAGGCCATAATGATACAGAATTATTTGCTGTGCTGTAAAAAAAAAAAAAAAAAAAAAAAAAATAGAAGTGCTAGATTTACCAAAACCTATACAGTTCGTGAAATTGTGACCTGTAATATGTATATAATTTTTTTTTGTTCAATTGAATAAGGCGTTTAGACCCTATTGCACTTTTTAAAATTTGGTCCCATAGGCCATAAAGATAAAGAAATTTTCTTTGTGTCCCTGTAAAAAAAATTAAGTGCTAGATTCATCAAAATCTACGCAGTTCTTGCAACTATTACCTATAATATGTGTATAAATTGTTTGCTCTTTTTAATAAGATGTTTAGACGCTATCGCACTTTATAAATTTGGCCCCAGAGGCCATAATGATAAAGAATTTTTCTTTATATCCCTGTAAAACACTATATGTGTCAGATTTTCCAAAATCTATACAGATCGAGTAACTGTGACCTATAATGCATGTATAAAATTTTTACTCAATTGAATGAGGCGTTTAGATGCTATCGCACTTTTAAGATTTTGGTCCCACAGGCCATAGTGATAAAGAATTTTTCTTTGTTTTCCTGTAAAAAAAACTGTAAGTGCCAGATTCACCAAAATCAATAGAGTTCGTGCTACGGTGACATGCAACATGCGTACCAACTTACAGCGCATTCGAGCAAAGCGTTTTTAGACGCTAGCGTACGTATTGAAACACCAAAATCTCGAATTCGGATTTTTGACATGATTACAATACTTTCCTTTCATACGTTTGTTCGGAAAGTAATAAATTGACTAATTTTTTTTATCATATTTATATACCAAATCAATAAAAGCGCAGCCTGCTTTAGAAATAAAAGTAGAAGTAAATATTTTTCTTTAAAAAACATATATTAAATATAGATTTTTCTTTGCATATAATAGAGATGTTATATATTATATTAAGCAAAATGTAAAATGATTCCTGCTTTTTCTTGTTTTTTTTTTTTTTTTTTTTTTACATTTTTCATGAAATTTTACGTATTGCTTATATATTAATAAAATATTATAGTTTTAAAAAAATTAAAGAACACGCTTTTATAGAAATGTGAACTAAAAAGCACAAAATATCTATCTTCAGGGTAAGAGAAAATCGTGTGAGTGACACACACCTTAATATTCACATACATTTAAATCTTTAATTAAACTAACTTAGAATTAAACAAAAACCCTTTTTAAAAAATCTCCCCTGACGGAGATCGAACGCTGGACCGTCAGGTTCGTAGCGCGGCGCCTTACCTCGACGCCACGCTGTTCACATAAGGAATGTATTTTTTTTCACAATATAAATTTTTTGTTTGCTCCCAAAGAAGTTACAAACAAACGTAGAAATATACATACATACAGGTGAAGCTAATAAAAGCGTGTTAAAAATAATAATAGTGTATGTTATATTCTTTTAAATTTTAAATTTCTTTTCTTTTTCTTCCATTTTTCTTTTCTTTTTTTCTTTCTTTTGATATCTTTCTTTATTATTATTATTATTATTATTATTATTAAATTTTAAATCATACTAATTTCTTTATCATATTTAATATCATGCTATTGATAATCAATAAAAACTCAGCCTGCTTTATAAATTAAAAATGACAGGGTAGGATATTTTCAGTTTCTTTTTCTTTCTATTATTATTATTATTTGTCATTTGAAAATGTTATATTATACTAGTTTCGTTATCAAAAATAAATGAATAACTTTTAATTGAAGCAAAATGGCTCTTGAGCAAACATGTTAGACTAAGAAAAATCTTGTCATAGTTCTAATTGAAGCAATTAGTAAGCTGCATAGAACAAAAGATTAAAAATATTGTCAAAGTAAATTATTTCAAAAATAACATAAAATTTAATTTAAATTTACATTTTTAAATGTTATTTTATTTAGATATTTTTGGAAGTAAAAATACTTTTAAAGTGTATAACTTATATATAATGTTTAAAAATTATTTTGATTATAATTCCATTGATTAGTTTAAATCTTTCAAAAAATTTCGTTTATCTAGAAATGACAGACTTTCAAAGACTTGTTTGATATTGACCATGACGCATCATACTTCAAAATAAACATTGTATATATACTCATAATTTCACACCCGTTTTCTTTCATAACTTTTAAAAATTAATCTTTGGAGAAACTTTTGGAAAGTTTTCTGCTTTAAGCTAAAATAAAAATTTCTATTTGGAAATGATTTTATAGAACAAGGATCGACATATACATGTTTATATTTGCTATTTCGATAAATACCACATTTACTTGCATATAAAGTTGTCCTACTGTACCACATTTCTTAAATATTTGTAGAAACTTTCTTGTAATTTCTGCTTTAACTAAAACAAAAATTTATATTCGGAAATACTGGCATAGGATTCGAATTGCTTTGAGTATATATATATATATATATATATATATAGTATTTTTTATTCTTCAACTCAGGCCTCTTCCACAATTTATTTCTGGGTGCGCCACTGTGCGCATAAACAAAAGTATTGGAAATTTGAGAATAAAAAAATACACAAAAACAATGGGTTCACTATTCAGAAGTGTCCTCTAAATAAATTTCTACTACAATTAAATGAATAAGTTATAATTGAGAATTAAATGCTTATAAGTTTAATTAAACACTAAATTAAGAATAATTTTCATGGTAATTGACAATTTTAATAAATGTAAATTACCTATGAAAGTGTTCACCGAGTCACCGAGAAGATCTATTTAGAGAAAAAAAAAATACTCAAAAATGAACTTTTAATGAACTTCGCTCCTTTTTAAAAATGAACTTGAGTTGAACGCGTTCATTTTTTTCAGACAGGAGTTTGAGCGCGAACTAGCTCGTTTTTTACACGATGAACTTGTGTTTGAACTAGCTCGTTTTTTTCGTGAACTTGCACAACACTGACTTCATGTGATCTTTGAAATACCAAATTTGAATTTTCTGCATTTTTTTAAAGTTTTGCTGATAACAGACATGCAAACAGAGGAAAAGTTGAAATTTTGACCGGGCTTAGTTGAGGATGCCTCAAAGCAAGATACTATATAAACAAAAAAATTAGCACTGAAAATTAAACATCAAAAAATACTTTGTCAATCGTATCAGTATAAGAAATTATTTTACATTCCTGCGCAGTGCGTTTGTCGACATGGTGTATAGTAATGCACTTACATCAATTACATTCGATAGAAAAAACTAGCTGGCATAGGTGGACTCTGCTCAGTTTCCCATCATATTTATGTTGTCATAAATTTCTAGTTTGAGAGATATAATCATGTTAAAAGAAATGAATTTGACAAAAGCTTGATACAGTAACAGAATGAAAACCCCGCCTAATAGGCTATCCACCGTTCACTTCGATATATTTATCTTATTCTAATCTATTAATTTATTTTATCAGGGTCAATTCCGTTGTTTAGTTTTCATGCTACTATTTCCAATGCAATAATCCTCAAAATTCATATTTATATGAAAAATTTACAATTTCGCTATGTTGGTAAAATCGTAAATAACGAATAGTTTACGAAATTTTCCTATTAGAATATTTGTATTCAATCATGTTCAAACAAATATCATAAATGTAATTTTGAAGTTGTCTAATGTATTTATGAGCCTCAAAATGAAAGTTTATTCTCAATTTTACCTTATTCTGGCATGTTATGTAAATCGTAAATTCCAAATAACTTACGAATTTTTTTTAAATTGGAAAAATCATAGTCTATGATATTCATGCCATGATCCTAAATAATATTTCGAAAGTGGTTTGACAACTTTACGATGAAAATATCCCTCAAGATTGGCGTTTATGTGAAATTTTCCTCTATGTTGCCATGTTAAGAAATTCGTAAATTTCCAATAACTTACGAAATTTTTATATTGGAAAATTCACAGTCATTAATATTCATACCAGTGTCTTAAATAATATTTCAAAAGTAGTCTGACATCTTTACGATGAAAATATCTCTAAAAATTGACGTTTATGTGAAATTTTGCCCTATACTGCCACGTTAAGAAATTCGTAAATTACCAATAACATGCGAAATTTTCAAAGTAGCATATTTATACTTACTGATGTTCCTACCGGCATCAAAACTGATATTTTAAAAAGGGTCTGACATTTTTACAGTAAAACGTTTCCATTTAATGCACGTTTAAGTGAATTTTTTTCCTATTCTCCCATGTTAAGAAAATCGTAAATTTCTAATAACTTACGAAGTTTTTAAATTCGAATGTTGCAAATAAATAGGGTTCTTGCCAGTGTCGAAAGTAATATTTTAAAACTGATCTGACCTCTCTGCGACAATTTGTTCTTGAGATATCGTGTACACAGACTAACAAACTAACGGACTTACACACTAACAGACTAACAGACACCCTACAGACAGACACCATAGAAATTTTGTCATTTTCGGATTCCTCACACCAGAAAACGTGTAAAAAAGTCAAAAAACCGCGGTCGAAAATTTTCACGATTATCTACGATTTCTCATAAGTTTGGGCAGATGAATATTGTGTATAACTAACATATACACCAGATTTACATAAATTCCAACATCTTTGTGGAACCCTAATCCGAACTTTGAAAAAAAACTAGACCTGAAAGTCAACTAAAATTTTACAACGTCATGGCAGTCCCCACTCTCCTATATGGTTCTGAGACATGGAATCTGGGCTCCCAGGATTTAAGCAGAATACAAGCTGCCGAGATGAGGTTCTTGAGATCTGTTAAAGGCTGTACAATCCGCGATGGAATTAGAAACAAAGATATACGTAAAGAATTAAACATATTTTGCCTAGAAGATAAAATTAGGGATACAGACAAGATTGGTTAAGCCATATCCGACGTATGCCACGCGGAAGACTGCCTAGAGCCGCGTTTTATTACAACCCACAAGGCAGACGAGACCAAGGTAGTCCTAGAAAGCGGTGGTTTGACCAAGAAGCCGGAACAGGTCTTCGGCCTAATCCTTGAAGAAGAAGAAGATATACCAGATTGTATATTTAAACTTAGTCTCATATGAAAAACATATTATATAATCTGAAATACACTTTCAGAAATTTTGATGTATAAACCATATGGATAAATGGTTGGGTTTTACGTCGCACTAGTGCTGCGCAGATGGGCAATTGGCGACAGTCTGGGACACACCCCTAGAGGTGGTCCGGAGACATGCCATCACAATTTTGATCCTCCACGGAAGGGATGGCTCTTCCGCTTCGGTGACCCTCAGAGGTATAATTTTTCAGTGGAACATGGAGGACATTGCGGCCAAGACAGATTTTACGTGCACCAGTTACCATTAGTGTACACGACGATCTTTGCCAGGCTCGAGCCGAACCCGCAATCTTCCAATTACGAGGCCGGCGCTCTACCGACCGGGCTATCGCGGCCCTATAAACCATATGATCCAAATGCTTTTGGGTAATCATGTAAATGAATAATGTATTATTTTCATACCATATTCTACACAAAAAATGGTTTTAGGCACATAAAATGCATACGCTTACTTAATTTTTTTAATTCAGCTTGTAGCTAATGCACCTTACCTACCAAGAAATTTCGCTGATAAACGTAATGCATTTGAATACTCTTGGATGTTCTGGTACATGAACCATTTATTTTATCTCAACGAAAGGTTTACTCTAGCACCCCTATATTAAGAGTATCGAGTTCAGACTTATCGCTTCTATTCGTTCTGAAGATATGCTCATAACAGACACACAGACACACATACACACATACACACAAAGAAACACACAGAAGAAGCGCTATAAACCTGGTTTTGAGTAAATGGGACCTCAAAGCGTGTAAATATAAAAACTCAATTTCGAACATTTGACCTTGAAACAATATTGTCGCGGCAATAGATGGGTAAGAGAAAGTAAAATATTGCTATCAAAAAAAAAAAAGAAATGGGATCTACTCTTGAGCCTTTAGGAAAATAAGGGAATGTTTATTTATATATATCTATTTAAATACGCATGAGTTAATGATATAGATTAAAAAATTTAGATTATTTCAGACAGAAATTTTTTCATTTGATAACTGGTTTACCAATAATGAGAGTTAAAAATTAAGATAAAGTAAAAATAGAACTTTAAACTATATCATAATTTGTTTAAGCTTTATTTCTGTTACACATATAACGTGTCCTGCATGTAATTTGACACTTTTTAGAAAATGTTTGTTTCTGTGTATCCAATTTTATGGACGCTATATCTCACGAATCATTAACCTTTTGAGAGGGGCTCTTACGAAATCCAATGGTGAAGCGTGACAGATGCTGTCACAGCCCCTTTCAAAAGGTTAAACAAAAGTTAATAAAACTTAGTATTTAGTTTTATGTTTATCTAAACTGGTATTGATTACATCTCTAAATCAATCTATGAACAGCCTGGCACTGTCATCTTACTTTTCCATAATTTTTAATATGGAAGTATAGGACAAAATTTCGTATAAATATACAATAAGAATTATTTTAATAAATGATCGTGAAAGTAATACGAATTATTGATAATAGTATTAAAAAAAAAAAGTTTAGGAGCATCGCTTCTCCTCCCCCCCCCTCCCCATTCAAGAGGAAGTGATCTCTCCTCCGGAGGGATGTAAATAATCAATATGTGCAAGTTTCAAAAAAAGCTTATTCTCGAATCTTGGCACAAAATTAACTATTTTTGGGTATTTAGTATTGTGCTTTTCAATGATGAAAATCTTCTTCACAATTTCTGAATAATGTTTATGTAATTTATTTCATCCTGTTAATGTGCACTTGCAAAATTTATGTTTTAAAGAGCTTTTCTTTTAATTAGACGCGTTAAGGGACAAGCTAGTTCACCGCCTCCGAAATTTTTGACTGCAGCATATACCCGCTGTGTGCCAATTAGGGTGACCTCTAACCAGTGTTTTGGTTTTAAAAATTCTGAATGTTGTTAACATCACAAGGCTGTTCATTATAAAATACTGGCAATGAATTTTTTATCTCAAGGGGAACTTCATTCACAGTCAAAATTTCCTACTTGGTAGAATCATATAATGACAGACTCCCTTAACACATTCCTGTAGTTCATGGTGATGACATGGATCCTTGTGACAGACCTACTACTGCCGGATGTCTTCATTCCATGGCAAAATCCTAGCGTGGTTTCTTTACTGTAGCAGACCTTTATAGCCCATGGTCCACCCTTGGCGGGTAAATAATATGTACCTTAATAACCCTTTTAATTATCGTATCATGCTTCTTATCTATTTATATTATATGCTCTCACATATACTAAAATAAGTGAATTTAACATTCACGTTTAGCCAAGAAAAGTTCAAATTCACTAGAAAAGCTTTACCTTGTAATATCTTAAAAGTAATTTAATGATCATAAAAAAAATGTTGCTTTAGATAGAAAGAACGTTACCTCTTGAATTTCATACTTTCAATTTTATACATTGCAATGGTTTATCAAGAATGATGGATGGACATCTAGCTTCGATTTAACAACAACGTAAGTGTTAAAACTGAAACAATCTATAAAAGTAAATTGTGTGAAATGAAAAATATAAAATTTGTTTTGAAGTGTTTTGTTTTCAGAGCCTATTTCCAATTTATTACCATGTTTTTATTAACTTCGATTCTTGTGTGTTTGTTTGTGTGTTTGTTTGTCAGGGACAAATCTTGCAATCGATTTTTAACTAACTTCCCGACTAGCTAGATATTTGAAATTTTCAGGACAGATCAGAACACGGTGACAATACATTTTTCTAATAATTTTAGTCAACTGCTTCAGGTTCCGCTGCCTTCCGCAGCGTTTATATGATTCGGCAGAGAATTTATTTAACTAACTTCCCGACTAGCTAGACATTTGAAACTTTCAAAATAGTTCAGAATAAGGTTAAAATGCATATTTTTAATACCTTTAGCCAACTGTTTCAGGTTCCCGCTGCCTTCGGCAGCATTATCAGTACAAAGATTGCAATCGATTTTTTCCTAACTTTCCGACTAGCTAGACATTTGAAACTTCCAGGATAGCTCAAAACACGGTGACAATACATTTTTTTAATACTTTTAGTCAACTGTTTCAGGTCCCCACTGACTTCGGCAGCGTTTATATGATTCAACAGAAAATTTATTTAACTAACTTCCCGACTAGCTAGACATTGGAAACTTTCAGAATAGTTCAGAACACGGTGAAAATGCATTTTTTAAATATTTTTAACCAACTACTCCGGGTTCCTGCTGCCTTCGGGTGCGTTACCAGTACAAAGCTTGTAATCGATTTTTCACTTGCTTCACTCGGCTAGCTAGACATTTGAAACTTTCAAGATAGCTCAGAATACAGTTACAATAAATTTTTTTAATACTTTTAGTCAACTGTTTCAGGTCCCTACTGCCTTCGGCAGCGTTTATATGATTCGAACGAAAATTTATTTAACAAACTTTCCGACTAGCTAGACATTTGAAACTTTCAGAATAGTTCAGAATACGGTTAAAATGCATTTTTTTATACCTTTAACCAAATGTTTCGGGTTCCTGCTGCCTTCGGCAGCGTTATCAGTACAAAGATTGCAATCGATTTTTCCCTAACTTCTCGACTAGCTAGACATTTAAAACTTCCAGGATAGCTCAGAATACAGTGACAATAATTTTTTTTTATACTTTTAGTCAACTGTTTCAGGTCCCTACTGCCTTCAGCAGCGTTTATATGATTCAACAGAAACTTTATTTAACTAACTTCCTGACTAGCTAGACATTTGAAACTTTCAGAATAGTTCAGAATACGGTGAAGATATATTTTTTAAATATTTTTAACCAAATGTTTCGGGTTCCTGCTGCCTTCGGCAGCGTTACCAGTACAAAGCTTGCAATCGATTTTTCACTAACTTCCCGACTAGCTAGACATTTGAAACTTTTATAATAGCTCAAAACGCGAGAGCAATGATTTTTTTTTTAAATTATCCAATTGCTCCGGGTTCCCGCTGCCTTCGGTAGCGTTTATATGATTGAACAGAAAATTTAAAAACATTGTATATAAAAAGATCTTTTTACTTGTAATTATTTTTATATGTATCCGCCAGAAAATTCATTATGATATTTAGCTTTATAATAATTCGATATAAGCAATTAATAGAAATAAGATAAATTTACTGTTATAATGTTGCATTGCATAGATTCAGTAAAATATCTCTTGATGAAAACATTTCCTTGAACATACTTTTGTTACGAATAATGAATAAAGTTGAAATATATATAAAAATAATTTAAGTATTTTGTTCTTATATAAATTTAGCGTTAAAAATTCGAGATACTAAATACACAAAAGTATTTCAGGAAATAAACAAATATTATTTTGTTAAAATATCTCTCTTTTCTCTCTCTCTCTCTCTCTCCCTCTTTCTTTTTCTTTCTTTCTTCTCCATTTATTCTTTCTACATTACAAAGAGTGATTTTTTTCATTAGACGCATTACCAACGTTCATTTCAATAATCTTTATTTATTTATTTATTTATTTTTTAATTTCTGCCTAAATTAAATTAAACAGAAGACATTGCTCTTATGCTAATAATAAGTTTACTTGTTAAAAAAGAAAAAAAAAATCTGAAGGCAGTAGTCATCATTTGCTTTATTTACCTGTGTAATTTATCACCAAATACACTCATGTCCATAAATTAAGGATAATGCTAGCTGCGGCAAATAAAGGTTCAGAAGCAAAACAAACATGACTTATTCATAAAGCCCATTTATTAAACAAAAAATCAAGAACAAAAAAAAGAGGGTTTATGTTGGATACCATTTATAAAAACTACGATTTTTCTCTTTGAAGCAATTACAAAAATGTCTCCCTTAGAAAAACTTAACATTACATGGTTGGTATGATGGTTAATACATTGTATGTCTCTCAGATGATGAAATACAGTCCTTACAACGCCTAGGAATGCTGTGTATTAAAGTATTGATCAGATCTTGTGGAAGATTACTCCACTCAATAAGCAATGTTCTCCGAAGTTCCGGTACACATGTAGGAGGTGGTTGACGGGCTGCAACTCGTCGGAAAAGCATGTCCTACGCATGCTCTATCGAATTCTAATCAGGTGAGAATGCTGGCCATTCCATGCGAGTGATAGCTTCAGATTGTAGGCATCCGTGTACAACGTTTGTACGGTGAGGACGCGCATTGTTATCCATAAACACAAATTCTGGGCCCATTACACCTCTAAACAAGCATACATGTTGTTCCTGAATGATATCCCGATAAATTTGGCCTGTCATGGTTCGGATTTGAAATGTAGATCTGTTCTGGTGTCCAATATGATCCCCAACCCCTAACTAGCACTCCTGCCCCACAGTAACGGTGTCGTTCAATGATGCTGTTTTGGTGGTAACGAGTATCTGACGTTCAACATATGAAAGTCTAGCGTGAATCATACTGAAATCTAAACCTGGACTCATCGGAAAATATCATGGTGTCCAATATGATCCCCAACCCCTAACTAGCACTCCTCCCCCACAGTAACGGTGTCGTTCAATGATGCTGTTTTGGTGGTAACGAGTATCTGACGTTCAACATATGAAAGTCTAGCGTGAATCATACTGAAATCTAAACCTGGACTCATCGGAAAATATCATGGTGTCCAATATGATCCCCAACCCCTAACTAGCACTCCTCCCCCACAGTAACGGTGTCGTTCAATGATGCTGTTTTGGTGGTAACGAGTACCTGACGTTCAACATATGAAAGTCTAGCGTGAATCATACTGAAATCTAAACCTGGACTCATCGGAAAATATCACACAAGCCCACTGTGCTGCTGTCCACATTGCATGTTCTCTACTTCAAGTCAACCGCTGGCAGCAGTGCATTGCCGCGAGCGGAACACATCTAACAGGCCTGGGAGCATATAGACCAGTGTCTCCCAAACGTCTATACACGGTTTGCCTTGAAACTGTGGTACCCGTGGCTGCAGACAGCTGATGAGACAGGTCTGATGCTGTGCTTTATCTACTCATTTTGGCAGTTACTGTCAAATACTGGTCGTCATTCGGCATTGTAACTCAGGGCTAACCAGTACTGTAACGTCGACTAGCATTTCCATCATTTTGGAATCGATGCCAAAGCCTAGAAATGACACTTTGGGCGTTACCAAGTTCCCCCGATACTTCTGTCTGAGTACGCCCACATTCTAGTCGGCCAAAAATTCTACCACGTAAACTATTATCTGCATGCGTCCTGTGTGTCATAACTATTCGGTTGTGGCACTGAGCGGCATTCAGAACGCTTGTGAACAAACTTCCTTCTTTGCTCCCATTCCTTATCTACCCCCTTCTTACACTTTCGTGACTGTAACATCATATCGGCGTCATCTGATGGCTTCCTATAATTTGCATATTATTCTTAAAGATGTGTGTGATATTTCTACAGGTGAAATTTTTGCATTAAAGTTCGATTTCCGTGTGATTCTGAATTATCCTTAATTTATGGACATGAGTGTATTATACTAAATTTTGTAAAATTTACTCTCACACAAATTTAAAATTTTTTGAAAATAACAATATATACTTCTATTTATACCTTCTCGTGCTTCTGTTATTATATCTGTGTGGATTTTAGTTTAAGAAAATATTAAGAAAAATGTTCATATGTTTAGGTACCTTAAAATTTTATATATCTATATATGTAATATTGTTTCTTTAAAAATGATTCATTTTATCTCTAATATAATCTATCTTACAAAATAAGCAATTAATAATTAAAAAAGAATTCTTTGCCTTTTGTAAAACTTAACTAAAGAAAATAACTCGACAGTATGCTCTTATTTGTATATCATTGTCTAGATTTATTTTCATCGCAAATCCCTTCCTTTCAAAGTCTTCTTATTTCTATGTCTTAAGTATTGTTGTACTTATGTAGGATTATCTCTTAGAGATGTTGTGCATTTTCAGAACAAGTCGCTTTCAGATTTTCCTCTTATCTCTTATTTTAAAAGATAAAAACAATAGAAAATGTTCTTTTTTCTGCGTTCGAGTATTAATGAGAGGATTTCAGAAACTTTGATATGCTTCAAACTTTCTAAAAGTTTTCTAATTTTCTTTTCATTGTTCCGTTATTCAAGAAAAACCAAACACTTGTTTTGTTTTAAAAGAATGAAAAATTGTCTTAATTTTCTTTCTCCAAAAAATGATATATATTTTTTTTTTCATACGAGTTAATTGTTAGAACATTATGCATACGTGTAATCTCTAAGAAACATTACTTAAAAAATGTTCTTAAAAGTTGTTGCAAACTTTAAAACAACTTCCCTCTTCTATTAATAGTTAAAACTTTATGTGACATGCTCTTTCTCTTATTATGACGAATTAAATGGCGACTAGACGTTATGTTTAATGGTATATTTATAACTGGTAATACAAAACAACTTCATTAACCTCATCTTAATCATTTTAGAACTTTATCTTTCTTAATTTACTTGTGCGTTTATATATTAATTTGCATTAAAAAAAGAATTTCTCGTTCTAAAAAATGATACGGTCTTGAGCAAAACATTGAATCAATTTCTTTTTATGTACAAACTCGCAAAAAAGTTTAAAACATTCTGCAAACATATGAAATGCGTTCTCAAAAAACAGAAAAAATCAGAAGGAGCGTCTGGCAGTGTGCAAGAAATTTGCTAATACCGGGCGATACTATAAGTTTTGCAGAAAGAAACAACTGTCATTTCTATGCCTTGAGTGATAGCTTACTTCGTCCTCATAGGGACCCAATGGCGCACCGCCCACAAAAGAAGCCTCCACTTATTGAAAAATGGAGAACCAATTCCTTAGAATTGGCCTAATGATATATGAAATAAACTACTGATTGATGGAAAACAGTTGTATAATCAGATAAATCAAAATTTAACCTTAAGTGTCCGAGGCGTCAACAAGTAGCACATAAACATCATGAAAAAAAAAATCTCTAACTCTATGTCTTGGGTTAAATATATAGTTTCTCAGATAATTTGGGAGTGCTAAACTATGTTTAATAAACTATTTTTTACTTTATCCAGCATGAATATTTGCTATATAAAATGATATAAAAGAGACTTCTTTTGCGGCCGCATCATACAAGATTTTTTTTAAGTCATATTTACATGCACTGAGAAGGAACTATGAAAATTTTGTGGTTTTTATTTTTATAGTAATACGAATGTTAAAAATTTTCGATATAAAAATGTAAATTTAAAAGTGCAGATGAGATTATTTTTGAGAAATTTTTATTTTGCCTGCAATATTTTTTCCAATGACAAGACAATAAAAAAGGAAATGAAAATACAAAAAAGAAAAAGGTAATTCAACAAAGTCATTAAAATTAGCTGATATCCTTGCATGAAGAGTTCTCTGGGTTGTCAGTATCTCTCCGTCTTGAAATCGCCATAAAATGCCAAGCTCGATGGAGAGGAACTAGATTCGTTAGTTCTGCTAAATCACAAAGAGGACAGTGTGGTTTAATAAAGTTTCAATTCAATGTACACGTTTCCCCAGACATTCGTGACCTGTAAAAAAGTGGAAGTAAGCAATAGTTTCACGACGTACACTGAAAATACAAGTGTTTAAAATTCAGACACAAATGTGTCTAAAATAGGATGTTCAATTTTAAGATGCTAATAATTTTAAGATGTCTTATTTATTTCAGACACTTCAAGTTTCTTAAAAGGCACAGTTTCACACACTTCAAATGTCTTAAATTCCGCCATTTTTGGTCCTGTTGTCAGTGAATATTTTTCATAAATAATTAAATAAAAAGTTGCGCGTTATACAGTTTATCTGTGAAAAATAGATTGCAGTATCTCCCAGAGCATAAAAAAAGCATTAATAATTTTTACAAGAAAAAAAAATATCCATTTCCGGTGCTGGGAATCGAACCGATAACCAAGAGATTCAAAGACGAGCGTCTGCCCAATAAAGCCACTGGCACACTCACTGTATGTTGCTTGTATAATTACATATATTTTAGTATCCGTAAAACAGATCGAAGTTTTATGTCTTTCTAATAAAACTATCCATAATAACTAAAGCTTAATACATATTATTATCTTAAATTTTATGTATATAGGTTTAGAGTTTTTTGTAAAATGCGCAATAAATATGAAAAAAAATAGTAGACTATGCATTTTAAACGATTTTTTTAAACTGGTATTTTCAAGGAAACAAACTGAGTACATGAAAACCGAAATATTTGTTCTTTTATATTTTGAAGTGTAGGCAAACATTGCGAAAGGAAATAATTTTTAAAAAGGGGGGAAAAAATCAATTATGCACAAATTGTTTAAGATTGTTTATCTTAATATTTTTTGTTTTATTACACGTGAGAACTTTAATTAAAAATTAACTTTGTTTTTTTTTTTTTAAATTTTTAACATTATAAGTTTCCTGTCTAAGTATTTTATATAAGTTAACTACTTATATTATATAAAATAATATCAAATTTATTTAATGTTAAATATAATGTTAAAGCAGGATATGCATGCTGCTTAAAGTAGATTCCATATGGGATTTTGTTAAGTAATACAAATGTCTGAATTTCTAAGTGTCTGAAATTTGAAATGTCTGAATTTCTAAGTGCCTAAATTGTAAAATGTCTGAATTTTTATGTGTCTAAACTGTAATATGTCTTAAATTCAGACATATAAACTTTATTCAGACACTTATCTCAGCTCATTTCTATAAAGACACTTATGTGCCTTAATTTAAGACATCACATGCGTCTGAAATTTTGCATGCGTAAATTTTTTAGACATTTATGTGTCTAAATTGGTATTTCAGACACATTTCTGTCTGAATTTAAGACGTTTCTATTTACAGTGTACGCCATATGGAACTGACAAGAGTTACTCGACATTCAATTGTGCCCTTTATTGCAAGGAATTTAATCTATATTCTATGTCATATTGGAGAACTGTGGACAACATTTCTTACTGCATTTTGGTCTACAATTGTCAGCGTGTCCTTAAAGTGCCCTCGCTGCTATCCTAACCGCCTGCATTATTATTATTATTATTATTAATTACTATCTCTAAAATATAATTCTAAAGAATTTTAAAAAATAAAATTTATTTTGAATTATTTTTGTTTATCTTGTGATAAATATAAAAAAATATTTTTTACTGTGTCTGAGATGAGACTGAAATTTATTAATAACATAAAAGTTCAGTAAAAGTGATTAATATGTAAATTCTATAAGAACTTTGTTAGAAAAACAATAAAATTATCCATTATTCAACCATTATTTGTGCATTTTACGATTTTTTTTAATGTATTTCTCATTGTTAATACTTATTCATGGTAATTCAATATCTTGTGTTGAAGCTATGTGTTGAAGCTTTTTACTGAAAGAAAATTATATAACTGCTAGATTTTATTGTTTTATAAGGTCTTTGAATATAGAAACTAACTACGCTTTAACAAAAAATAAAGATATAGAAATAATCTTGCTTTTATGATGAAAAACGTATTATTGTGGACTTATGTTTTATGATTACTATTTACATTATCAATCTCAATAGATTTAATTTAACATTGACTTCAGAAATGTCTATTTTTCATTTCGAAAATTTTGGAATATTTTTTCTTCTACGCATTGCCATGTTGAAAACTTGCCAAAAGGTTTTTGTTTCTGAATTCATTTTTGTATGGATATGTAATGAATAAGCATCTACATGATTTATGTTTCACTACTTTGACAGAAAGTGTTATGCATATCATCAAAAATGATTTTATTGAAAAAAAGAAAAACAATGGATGACTATATTTTATTATCAAAATATATTTATTTTGAAATTTAAGCATTTTAAATAATAACTATGACCACTTTTATTTATGGCATTCTACACATATAAAATAAGCTAATACGATAAACAAAAAACATATAAATTTCAATTTTACGAATAATGTACAATTAAAATTTTCTAATATTTGCTTAATTTAATATCATCGGGTTAAGTTATAAGTCATAATATTTTTTCACATTTTTAAAAACAATAATAATTTAAGAAATATTATGTTTTCCGTTATTGTTATAAATATTATGCTTTCCATCATTGTTATCAATGGAACATTTTATCTTTCATTGCCTCAGTTGTCGATGTCTCAGGAATGAAAATGTTTAGGTCTTGCTTTAAAGAATTCATTCTACTAACTCAACATCATTATTAAATGACATTCCGCCTAAGACATCTAAAAGTAGTTTAAAGGGCTACGTTCAAGCAGTTCGCAGGGAATTATTCGTTGCCAGTCCCACTCTTTCTTCGGAGTTGCCTCTGAAGTCTCTTTTACGTTGGACTGAGCCTTTTCTTTTCTTTTTTTTTTTCTGCTTCATATTGACGCACAGGCGTTTATTTTGACTGGTGACAATGTTTTAAAAATGTTGCTGTTTGAGACCATACGTTGCTCGACGTTGAAGAATCAAGCGTGGAACGTTGATTTTTATTATTTTAGCTAAGTGTTTGGTACCCAATCACCGAGCTTCAGAACTTTTCCCGTTGAATGAAGATATTTCACAACGGTTTTTTGAGCACAGCTCACCTGCTTTGCCAATACTTTCAGAGTTTGGCGAGGTTTTTCATGCTATAATAGCTTTACTTGCTCTTTTTCGAATTTGATTGGTCAACCGTGGTTTGTCCTTCAGGTAAATTTTTGTATGCGCGAGAACCAACGTCGAGCAATACTTTGAGGCATTGAACACGATATATATCAGGAGAAGCTTTTGCAGTATAAACACCTAAATTAAATGCAAAAAATGAAATGTGGGGTTAGAGTCTATTTTTGTCCATTTGACATTTCTTTACAATGATCTGAAAATGAACACAAAAAAATCAAATTAAAGACTAAAATTTACTGTATTGTATTACAATCAAATATCTTTAAATACCCGTATTAACTGTTTTAATTCGTTTTCTTTTCATAAAAGAAAAAAATAAAATTAAATGAAGCCTGCATGACTTGTTACATACCTTAATATTCCAAAATATTTCAAATGTTAAATGTTTAAAAATTGCTATTTTTTCTAATACTACACCATAAACTAAAATTTGTTTTACTATATGTTTTAGAGGTATGTTAACTGTTGTTAAAGATATTTTATAATGGTTACAATGGTTATGATTATGTTATTATTTTATGAAAATTCTAATGCGTATTTTTCGCTTATTCGAAATGTGTGAAATTTGATCATATGTAAGTCACTGAGATCCGTCTCTGAGATATTGTGACGAATGAAACAATTTATATTTTGGGAAAGCCAAGATCAATTATTTTTCTATATGAATGACGTATATGATTTTCTTAATGTAGTAAATTATGAGAAAAGAAAGGCCTCCTGGACGATTTTCTGTATTGGACGGATGTGAGAAAAGAACCATTTTGTAAGTTGACTTGAATTATTATGAATTGCCTCGAATTAATCTTCACAAAGGGCAGCTAATGAAACCGAATTCATTTGAATGTTCTAAGATTCTAAGACTGACGGAGGCCGCTCACCACTATGCAGCTGTTTTGAGCGTTTTTAACCTTTAGAGAGAGGTTCCAAAGCATCTGCGGAGATTCAAAAGAGCCCGTTTCCAAAGGTTAAGCCTCCCCCGTTGTTTATTACACAACCAAACAACAACAACAACAGCAAAAAAATGCAATGGTCACCAGAGCTCTCCCGCGAGATCACCAGAGCTCTCCCGTGACAAAAGGCGACAAAGTTGCATGAAAGTGAAGAGGACCGGAGCCGAGTGGTAGTCTATTTACAAAGTTCATACAGGAGATGTACAAATTTCACACATTCTTTATACAAAGCTCACACAGTCTTTATACCAAGCCCAAACAACATATGAACAATGTTGGTTAATACCATTTAAATGTTCATAAATATTCAATACTTTTTAAAACATGTTCAACTGTAAAACGTACGAAAATAAAAAGGATGCTTTAACCGAATTGAACAATGAGGCCTGATTAAATTTTCCAAGTGGACTCAAGAATGCGAAAGTGTTGTTTTATCTGACGAGAAAATTTTTAACTTGTATTGGTCAGACACCTGGTATTATTATCATCATGATATGCGGAAAAAGGAAAGTCGTATTCTTTCACGACACGTTTATTGGCTTGTGGCTGTGTCATGATATTGGCTGCGATCGGTATCAATGAATGCGATTGGTATCAATTAGTTCTTCTGAGCAAAATAAATGCAGAAATATAGATTGATTTTTTGTAAAGGTATTTGTCACTGAAGGCTACAATTACAGCCTTCCGTAGTTTTATATTTTAAACAGGACAACACTGCTGTTTTCATGGACAATATTTAAAAAGCATTGTTAAAAAAAAAAAGAAAAAAGAAGAAGAACAATTCTTCACTGTCACGCTAGATCTTCGGATCTAAATGCCCTCGATAACTTCTGAGACTACCACGCAAGATAATTCTATAAAAATAATCGAAAATATTCTACCAAAGCAGAAATTAAGCAAAGCTATTACAGAAGAAGGAAACAAAGTTATTTAAAATTATTTTTTAGAAAATTTTAAAAGTTAGGATAGAATATTGGAGAGACTGATAGAATATTTGAGATTATAATGAAGAGTGAAAAATACACTCATTTTTAATTTTTTTAATTTAAAAATAATTAGAATGTAATTTCATATGCTTTTATCTTTCTGCTGTTCATGAAAATACCAAAATGGGTAACATTTATTTATTTATGATATAATATATTCTATAAAAATTTATTTTTCTTTTGTATATATATATATAAATGATCAATAAATTTCATACAATATTACTTTAAAAATGAAAATGTAAAAAAAAAAAAAAAAAAAAATGCATACTTCCTATATCTATCTTCTTGTTTGCGGACTGTTAAATGCAAACAATGGCTTTCTTAATGCAAAAATTAAAGAATGCTATGCATTGACAGCCCTTTTTACCCAATATATATATGTATGTAGCAAATATTATGATTTTTAAACAATCTAATTTAAGAGACATTTTATTTATTTATTTACTTTTTTATTACGAAATATTACGTAGGTTAACTTTTGTATAACGACACTAACAACCTTTATTAAACATTATTTAAGCTACTGCAGTCTATTAATATTACTAACTCAATAACATCAATTTCATAAATAAAATTTATTTTAAATCTGGCGCAATTCTGCTTTATATATATATATATATATATATATTTGAAACTTATAGTTTTCTACATTTTTGATAAAAACTAAACAAAACTAATCTTAATAAATGACTAATTTCAAAAACTATTTATAATATACAATCCATTGATCATGCATATTGAAAATCGTAAGTGGGATAAAAATTTTCAGCGCAATTGAAACATTTAATTTCCATCATATATTTTTTAAGGAGCAGTATTGATTGCGTTAAACTTAAAAAGCATGCCTCAGACCTTTTCTTTCTAAAAAAAAAGTTCCAATTGAATGCAATAAACAAAAAAGTTATGCAAAAATGTATAAAGGAAATCGATGGTTAGTGAAAGTACGCTTTATCAGTAAAGGAAACATACGGAATGGAACTTGAATTATGCGATGCAAATCAGCTAAAATATTTTGAAAAGTGTTTCATCTTTGTACGTTTAGGAATTTTTCGAAGAGAGAGATCAAAATGGTGGTTGAAATGTGAAAATGAGGCAAGTATAAATTACCATTTTTATACAGCGATTTCATTTTTTATTATAAAAAAAAAAAAAAAGAAAGAAAAAAAGAAAAAAAAAATCTATACAGATATACTGTTGAAAGAAAAGAGACATACGCATTGCTCTTTAAATACATCTGATTTTGGATCAATACTTTATTAATACTATGTATGTAAAAGAATGATAAAATTAAATCTATATATTCATTAAAAGTTCGAAAGAAAATAAAGTGCGAATTCTGATGAAAAGGACATAATCGTAATTGAATACTGCTTATACAGTAACTTTAATTTTAAATAATAAAATACGTAATTTAAAATAAATTGAAAGAGTTTTTTAAAATATATAAAGAAATACTTCCAAATTTTATTTCGTGTTTGTTTGCAATTTCCTTTTTTAATTATTACAAAAAGAGAGAAAGAAAGACAAAAGAAAAAAAAAATGCAATGATTTTTAATTGTTTGGTGACAGATTAATTTTAAATGGTTAAATATTTAAATAATATATCTAACTAATTTTTCCTCTAGACATTTTCATAAAATTATCAATAAAATTATATTTTTGAAATAAGTTTAATAAAATTTATTAAATAATTTAATGTTTTTCACTTTTGGTAAATTAATTCATTGTTTAATTCAAGGAAAAAATAACTATTTTATGCAATTTTGTATTTTACACACTAATTTGAAATGTTGAATTTAGTTTATATTTTTTAAATGACCCTTAACATGTGTTTAAAGCGAATTTTCAACATGGATTTTATTTAGGAATTTTTACAATTATTTATCTTGTTGATGGAAAGAATGATTTGATGATATATTAGAAAAAATGATTTGATATATCAACAAGATTTTCAGAAAGGAAAATTTGAGTACCTCTATTTTTACACAGTGATTTTAGGATTGACTAACTGTAGAAAAACATCTATATCTTTAAAAATATTACTTCATCAAAATATTTTATACGAATTCCCCTGTGTGAGAACCCTGTAAATCAATATATTTACAAAACTCTATTTTTAATTACACAATAATCTCACATAAGTATTTATTTATTTTTTTTTTTTTCAAAAAAAAAAAAAAATCTTGCGTTGATCATTGTAATATTTATGTATGCATATTTTTTATTCCTTGTTTGATACAATGAAAGTATTTTTTAAGAAATTTATTTACACTTAAAATAATTAGTTTTTCTTTAATTTCTGAATGATAATTATGTATTTATTTATTGATGAAATATACCCCCTTCCCCATTCCACTTGAAATTTCCTGTCTGGAAAATCCAAAATGGGTAAATTTATTTATCATATGATATCTTCTATAAATATTCGGTTTTCTTATGTATATATAAATAAATTATCAGTATATTTTATATAATAATAAAATATAAAACATATATATATATATATACTTCGTATGTCTATATTTTTGTTTGCGGAATGTTAGATGCAAACAATGGATTTTTTTTTAATGCAAAAATTAAAGAATGATACATTGAATGCCCCTTTCCCCTAATGTATACAGAGTATGTTCAAACATTTTTGTAACGATTTTGCAAATATATATATATATAAGCAAATATAAGAATTTTATTTCGTAATATGTTCAGTCTGATAGCCCTTTTGTTAAACTATTATAATTAATCTTGATTTCATATATAGCAGAGTACTTATTAGACTATCAAGTTTAATTTTGTTCCACTCCTCTTCCAAAACTTTCCGTAGTCCATCCAATGTTTTGGTACGCCGCTTTTAAAGAGCTTGTTTTAAAAGTCCAAATGTGCAATAATCCATAAGAGACACGTCAGGGCACTTTGGTGGGATGCGTATAAAGCGAATAGTTTCAGTTCCGATTACCTTTTTCATATTTAAAAATTAAATAAAAATTAAAGCAGTAAATTTAAGAAGTATCACTTGTAATCTTATCCTGATGGAATTCAACACATTGCAGATTGTTTGGGTTAGGTGATGGAATTTATTCTTTGAAAATAGGTCCTAAAACTAATTTTCGGTCTGGAAAATCCAAAATGGGCACGATTTATTTATATATCATATAATATCTTCTAAAAATATTCAGTTTTCTTTCATAAATATATAAATAAATAATCAGTACATTTCATATAATATTACTTTATAATCAAAATATAAATATATATATATATATATATATATACTTCGTATGTCTATCTTTCTGTTTGGGGAGTGTTAAACCATAGCCTCCTTAACTAGATGCCTGTCGCGTGGCTCGGAGACTTAGTAACAATTCAAACGGTAGACAGCGCTACCTGGTACAGATTGCGAGACTTTTTTATTCGACAGCCACCAAAAATTTTTAAAAGTGGGATTTGATATACATAAAAGTCGAATAGAAACAAAGAAACGTCGTTTATTTATATCATATATCACTTCTTAAAATTATTGGTAGCAGTTGAATAAATAAATCGCGAAATCTGTACCAGGTAACGCTGTCTACCGCTTAAACTGTTGCCAAGTTTCCGAGCTACGCGACAAGCATCTAGTTAAGGAGGCTATGGTTAAACGCAAACAGTGGCTTTTTTTTAATGCAAAAATTAAAGAATTACGCATTGAAAGCCCCTTTTCCCCAATATATACAGAGGGTGTTCACACATTTTTGTAACGATTTTGCAAAGATGTATATATATAAACAAATATAAGAATTTTATTTTGTAATGTGCTCAGTCTGATAGCCTTTTTGTTAAACTATCATATTAAATCGTGATTTCATAGATAGCAGAGTACTTATTAGACCATCAATGTTAATTTTGTTCCACTCCTCTTCCAAAACTTTCCATAGTCCATCGAATGTTTTGGGATGCTGCTTTTAATGAGCTTGTTTTAAAAGTCCAAATGTACAATAATCAATAAGAGACACGCCAGGGGACTTTGGTGAGACGCATATAAAGCGAATAGCTTCAAATCCGGTTTCATTTTTCCTATTTAAAAAATTAAAATAAAATAAAAAATAGAACAGTACATTTAAGAGGTATGACTTGTAATTTTATCCTGATGGAATTCAACACATTGAAGATTGCTTGGGTTAGGTGATGGAATTTATTCTTTGAAAATAGGTGTTAAAACATATTTATGAGAGTAAACTGAGTTAATTATGACATTTTTTCTAGTTTCCTTATTTTAATTTTTCCGTTTTAAATGAATTGACTAAAAAGAAATAATTTAGAAAATCTTCCCTTGTTTTCTCTTAATCAACATTTTAAGTCTTTTCTTTTCCTTTTCACCAGTAAATCGATCTCTTTTTCTATTGAAAGCAGATAATAATAGCCAATATTAACTACGTATTTCCATTTTTCACTCATCAAATAGTTTTCATACAACAACAGCACATAGTCTTACGCTGAGAAACATGTTTCGGTATTAAGCAATGAGCATCAAATTTTTTTGTTAAGGTTAACTTTTAATGAGAATTTATAATATTACTAGCAGGCTATGCCCGCTTCGCTGGTCACTATTTTTAAATGAATCATTATAATTAGTGAATTCTCAAAATTGCATTCATTTTTATCATGCGAAAAAGAAAAAAAAAACTCTGATCGGGAAAAATGTCGCACCGGGTCCCCACTGCCTTCGGCAGCGTAGACCCGTGCGTGATGCGCACACGCGAATGCATATATATGAGCACCCTAATAATTTTACAAATTCGAAAATATCCGCAATCGATTTGTAAGTATCAAAAACCTCTATGCACCAGTTTTGAACGATCTATCTCTATCTTTTTTTTTTTGCCCTACCGCTTCCTCCCCTCCCCTCTTCTCGCCCCTCCTAATAACTTTACACTTTCGAAAATATCCCCATTCCAGTTGCAGGCCTCTTAAACCTATCTGTACCAATTTTGAACGGCCTAACTGTATTTGTATTTGTTTATACCCCATAGCCCCCCCTTACCGCCCCACCCCCCTACCCGCCCCTCCTAATAATTTTACAAATTCAAAAATATCCGCAATCGATTTGCAAGTATCGAAAACCTCTACGTACTAATTTTGAACGATCTGACACTATTTTTATTTTTTTGCCCCCCTCCCCTCCCCCTTCTTGCCCCTCCTAATAACTTTACACAATCGAAAATATCCTCATTCGACTTGCAGGCCTCTTAAACCTATCTGTACCAATTTTGAACGGCCTAACTGTATTTCTATTTGTTTTTGCCCCATAGCCCCCCGCTTACCGCCCCACCTCCCTACCCGCCCCTCCTAATAATTTTACAAATTCAAAAATATCCGCAATCGATTTGCAAGTATCGAAAACCTCTACGTACCAATTTTGAACGATCTGACACTATTTTTATTTTTTTGCCCCCCTCTCCTCCCCCCCCTCTCCTCCCCCCCTTCTTGCCCCTCCTAATAACTTTACACAATCGAAAATATTCCCATTCGACTTGCAGGCCTCTTAAACCCATCTGTACCAATTTTGAACGGCCTAACTGTATTTCTATTTGTTTTTGCTCCATAGCCCCCCCCTTACGGCCCACCCCCTACCCGCCCCTCCTAATAATTTTACAAATTCAAAAATATCCGCAATCGATTTGTAAGTATCAAAAACCTCTACGTACCAATTTTGAACGATCTGACACTATTTTTATTTTTTTGCCCCCCCTCCCCCCCCCTTCTTGCCCCTCCTAATAACTTTACACAATCGAAAATATCCCCATTCGACTTGCAGGCCTTTAAAACCAACCTGTACCAATTTTTAACGGCCTAACTGTACTTCTATTTGTTTTTGCTTCATAGCCCGCCCCCCTTGCTGCCCCACCTGGGGGCTGAATTTCTAAAATTCCAGAAATTGGTTTTTAGATAGTTGCATTAGCTATATTTTAGAGCAAAAATTTCACGTATATCTATTTTTTTTTTGTTTGAGATATATAGGATTATGCGAAATCACGTTTTACGCATGTGAAATCACGTTTTGCCCCCAAAAATTCCAGAAACCGATTTTTAGACATTTGTATTAGCTATATTTTAAAGCAAAAATTTTACGGATATCTGTTTTTTTGTTTGACATATGAAGGATTTCGTGAAATTAAGTTTTGCCCCCCCTCCCCCCCTTGGGGGGCGAATTTTGTAAAATCGCTTGCGGCGTTGTCTTTCTCGGGTCGTAAACATTAACCGTGCCAAATTTGGTCCCGCTCGGTGAAACGACCTAGGATTCTATAGCGGACACACACACACACAGACAGACACACACACACACAGACTCTGCTCTTTTATATATATAGATTCACAGTTTCTACAGATATATATAAAGATTTTACGATAGCTCTTTGGGGGAAGGGGGGGTCTATTTTATTTTAAAGCATGAGAAGGGACTTTACATTTAATAGGAGGTGTGCGTATCTTTGCTGGGTATCTATTTTTCCCCTTTTTTCCTGTCAAAAGCAAACTTTGACGTTTATTTACTTTTTTATTAATCATGTCTTTTATTTTATGTGTAGAAATATTAATTAAATCCATGCTTTTCACATTCTCCTTTCATAACAGAATAAGAGTCTTCGGAAAACTAAAAAATATAGACGTCAATCCATTGTTTATTTTTCAGCGACATTTCAAAGCAAAAAAGATGCTTTTAATGCTGCAGAAGACAGTTAAATCCTATTACAATTTGTTGTCAGTCACGTTTTTATTTTAAATTTTAAATATAAATCCAAGGAGAAAGTCAAAATCGTTACAAAAATGTGTAAATACCCTTTGTATAGAGCAAATATTATGATTTTTAAGCAATGGAATTTAAGAGACATTTTATTTATTCATTTATTTATTTTTTACAAAATATTACGTAAGTTAACTCTTTTGAAATAGAACTTACGGTCTTTATTAAACATTATTTAATCTACCGTAATCTATTAATATTTCTAACTGAAAAAGGTCCTTTCATGAATAAAACTTGTATTGGGTCTGACGCAGTTTTTTTTTTAACATTCGAAACTTACAAGTTTCTACTTTTTTGATAAAAATAAAATAAAAATAATTTTTAAAAACTGCTTTTAATATACAATCCATTGATTATGTATATTGAAAATCGTAAGTGGGATAAAAATTTTCAGTGCAATTGAAACATTTAATTTCCATCATATATTTTTTAAGGAACAGTATTGATTGCATTAAACTTAAAAAACATACCTCAGATCTTTTCTTTGTAAGACAAAAATTCTAATTGAACTCAATAAACGAAAACTTTATGCAAAAATGCATAAAGGAAATCGATGGTTAGCGAAAGTACGCTTTATCAGTAAAGAAAACATACGGAATGGAACTTGAATTAGGCGATGCAAATCAGCTAAAATATTTTGAAAAGTATTTCATCTTTGTATATTTAGGAATTTTTGAAGAGAGAGAAATCAAAATGATGGCTGAAATGTGAAAATGAGGCAAGTATAAATTACCATTTTTATACAGCAATTTTTTATTTTTTAAATCAATACAGATATACTGTTGAAAAAAATGACATACACATTGCTCTTATATCTGATTTTGGATCGATACTTTTTTAATACTATTTATGCGAATGAATGATGAAAATAAATATATATATTCATTAAAAGGTCAAAAGAAAATTATGTACGAATTCGGCTGAAAAGAACATCCTCGTAATTTAATGCAGTTTATATAGTAGCTTTAATTTTAAATAATAAAATACTTATAAATAATAAAATTGATTAATCTGCTTCACATCAAGTCACGTTTTTGAAGTGGCATTAAAAATTGCACTTCTATTTTATTTATTTATTTATTTTTTTTATTTTCTCTTACGAGTACAAAAATATAATATACAGCCTGAACCTCACAAGACCAACTTGCATTTCAAATTTCATTAATTTATTTTTTGGTTAATAAACAAAAAAGTTACTTTTTTTTTTTTTCAAATTAAATTTTATTTTAACTTCGAAAAGATTTATGTGATACGATACATTAAGAATTTGGGTTTTAATTTTTTTTTTTTTTTTTTAATAGATTATTTTTTAAATATTGCAAAAAATATGAAAGAAATTTCCAATGCTTTTTAATTGTTTGGTGACACAATATTTTTAATGGTTATATATTTAAATATTACATCTAAATAGTCTTTTTCCTACAGACTCTCATAAAATTGTCAATTAAATTATATTTTTGAAAAACAGTTACTAAAACTTATTATACCATTTTATGCTTTTCACTTTTAATCTATTAATCCATTGATTAATCCAAGTAAAATTATATATTTTTTGTAACTTTATATTTTACACTGACTAATTTGAAATGTACAATTAGGTTTATATTTTTTAAGTGACACTTAACTACTTTAAGGGGAATTTTCAACATGAATTTTGTTTAGAAATTTTTACAGATATTTATATTGTTGATGGAAAGAATGCTTCATTGATATTTTAGAAAAGAGATTTCATATATCAACAAGGTTCTCATTAAGGGAAATTTGAATACCGCTTTTTTTATACAGTAATTTTGGGCTTGACTAGTTAAAGAAAAACGTCGATATTTTTAAAAATAGTACTGTATAAATGTTACGGTATCCAAATTTACCTTTGTGGGAGCCCTGTATGTCAATATAATACTTACAAAAATCTATTTTCAAAGAAAAAATACTCTCGCTAAAATACTTCTTTAGTTTTGCAAAAATATTTTATCGTTGTATTGATAATTGTAAATACCTTACTCTTTGCTTGATACACTGAAAGTAAATTTCAAATAATTTATTTTAACTTAAAATAATTAGTTTTTTCTCTAAATTCTAAATATTATTATTTTATTTTTCTATGTATTAAATATACAGCCTCCCCCTCTTCATTTCACTTTAAATTGCCGATCTGGAATTTTTTTTTGTAAATGAACGTTTAAAAAAGCATAAAAGTTATATACTCTATTTAATGAAAGTGTACACTTTCAGCTTCTTAACTTGGTGCAAGCCTTTTACCTCAAAGATCGGACGAGTTTAAAATTCAGAAAATCCTATTCCATTAGCAATGCAGTTCATTTTCGTAAACTCATATTCGAAATTTAGATTATTTCTCTACGAAAATAAACTTTTTATTGTAAGATTTCGAAAAGACATTGTCGGAATTTTCTGTAATATATATATATATATATATATATATATATATATATATATATATATATATATACATATATATAAACACCAGGTGTCTCAAAAGTCATTAGACATTATAAAAATTCATAAAATTTTAAAGAATTTTTAGATTTGAAGACGATTTACGAAAAACATATTCTCATGAAAGGGAGGTTTTTTGGTTAAGGAAAAAAAAAATAGTTAAAATTTTTGTCAATAGAGGGCACTATACCTGAGAAAATGACAAATTTCTATGAAAAATTATATTTATTTCCAAGCGAATCTTTACAGGCATATAAATTCTATTTTATGTATATGCTTTCGCCATAAATTAAGTGGTTAAAATAATTGGATCTTTAAATTAAATACGCAGCATGTGAAAAACCCCTTAAGAAATTTCAACTTTTGGAAAATATCTAAAATCTAACTCGTTCTTTTTTGTATAATTTGCTTAATTTTTAATCTGTTCAGACTCATTTTTAATAAAAGTTGCCCAATATATCTAGCTTTCAAACAGTGGCGGCTCGTGAACTGAAAATTGGTAAAGAGCTGAAAAATAACATTTAAAAAATTTTAACGCATAATTTTTATAAAGCATAATTTTAACTAAAAATTAACTGAAAATACTCATTTTATTTGACTGTAAAGTTATACTGTGTAAATGAATACAGTATAAAATATTAGGTGAAGTACTTCTTCACCTATTTTCTTTCCACGAGCCGCAACTGCTTTCAACCAATGCAATATATATATGAATATACAATATATGAGTATGCAATATATATATGAATATGCAATATATATATATATATATAATGATTCATTAAGCGTAGAAAAGCCAAGCAACCGATACAAGATTACTGAAACCACAAAGACCAATAAGATTAAAAAAAAATCCTATTATGTAGAAGAAGCTCAGAAAGGTGAAAAAAATTCATCTATATTTACCTTTCGTACATGCGCAGTGAAAACATTTTTCGTAAAAATGTTCATATTTCATGAGATATTTGAGATATTTGTATTCCGATTGCAGTATATTGTTTTAAATGTGTCTTTCCAACTTATCTGAAAGTGGGAATAATTTTCGTTAAAAACTTCGTATATTATAAATAAAAAAACATACTGATTTTTTTTTTTGTGGAGTTTTAAAACAAATGCTTATATCTCCGTTATTTAATATGCTATCGCCACAAAAATTAATCCGCAAATTAAACTGGGTCTGTATTAAAGTATCCTAAAGTTACAGTTCATTTCGTTCACTTAACGATACAGGCTGATCACAAACATTATTGATTTTGCTCAATTTGTTTCCGGCCTCCTATATGTTGTCTTAAACGAGTCTTCAGCGAAAAACACGAGGAAGATCCAGTTCTTCAAATACCTAATGTTTGAAAACATTTAATCGAAAAATAAGTTTATAAATTGAAAAAAAGTGATCGTTTGCAAATCTTGCTAAACTTTTGTGCAGGAGTGTATTTCAACCGAAATGCACTCATACCATGTGTTTTCATTTTATGGTGTTTGCTTGCAAAGTCTTTGCTTATTATCATTTATTTTGAGCATAAAACGACATTTTTCTGTAAAAATATTATTTTCAAAGCTACTAAATATAATTAAAAAAAATTTATTTGCTTGCTTAAGTATTTTTCATCCTTCATTAACTATTGGTTATATTTTTTCCCCTATATTTCTTTCCTTAATCATGATTAAGTGACAAAAACGAAATAAAATGAATGTTAATGGAAGTAAATAAAGTTTTGTGAACACCTTATTCAATTTATTGCTTTTCTATCTATCAAATTGTAAGTTTCATCACGAAAATGTGTTTTTCCAAAAATGAAAGCAATGACGTGATAGCAAAACTGATAAATTTCCATTACATTAAATGAAATAAATCTTGTGAAATAAATGTACTTTTCTTTTCCACTTACCTTTAACAGGGAAAAAAATTGATTTCTTTTAGGTATTTTAAAGCAACATTTCCATTTATTTCTCACGTATGCAAAGATAAAATATTTTGATAAATTTAATAAAAGTAATATTTTATCGGTAAATAATTAGAAGAGTATTTCAACAATCATCTCATTAAGGAAAAAACCCCTTAGTTAAGTTATATATATATACTCTATTTACATTTAAATGCGGTAAACAACCAAACTATCTAGTATAGGTGCTTTCTTATGAAGTAGTTCTTTATAATTTTATAAATTTAAATTAGTAAACAGCTGATATGCTAAATTTAATTTAACTAGAGTAAAATTTATATACTTAATTTTAGTTAACACATTGTCGTCCGGTCACGAGTTAACTCGTTCGTTTTAAAAGTCTAGATCCACCTTTAGGTGTGCCTCTAAAATAAAACATTATTTTTAAAATTAATCTTGTGTATTCATGTTTAATTCATTGAATTTTTATACCATAGATATAGTGATATATATAGAACTATCATTCCCACTTTATCGTGCAAAGATTTTTGATACGGAAAAAAGAAGCTTTGGAATCATCCATTAAGTGGTATTGAAAAAAAGAAAAAAGAGAAAAATGAATTTGAAAGTGCATCTGGAGGTTTTCTTTCATCCTTAGTAAATAAATTAACAGGGATTAACAGGGAGGAGGGGCCACTCACCACTCCAGGAGTGGTGTCGAGCGATTCTAGCTATGCTAGTCCCCTCCTCCGGAACGTTTATTTAAAAACTTAAAAAAAAAAAAAAAAAAAAAAATCATAAATTTTATTTGCTAAAATATTCGTGTGTATTCCCGCGTGTATTCACTCGGGGAAAGACGGCCATATTTTGGTAAAATCGACGTCTTTTAAGGAATCCCGTTTTTCTCCCCAGTGATCAATCTATATATTATTACTATATCTATAGTTTATACTTGAGTGTTTTTTACATGTCTTTATATTTTTCGGTGGCAATTACCGCGTCGATTGCCGAGGATAAAACTTAAACGATTTATACACGGATACAAAAAGTTCTTTTCGTGAAACAGTATAACTTTTAAATAAATTAAAAGAAGGCGGAACTTAGAAATAGAAAATGGGAAAATATGCGGCCAACAATGTGTTAAAACACATTTATTTATTCAAAATATTTTAATATGCCAGTTTAAATGAGTATTTTTAGATAAACAATATATTGGGTCGTTTATTGTAAAAGTGAATTATCGCCTTGGAAATTGATTTTGAAAATACGAGCTTTTTTCAAATTTATGCGTAGGAAAAAAAGTCAAGATTCAGTAAGTGTTACCAATTTTTTTTGTTTAATACAAATCATAGTTATAAGAATTTCTAAATTATATTCAAAATAATTTAAAGTAACATAGAAACTTCATTTTTATAATGAATATTTAGAAGTTTTAGTTTTCTGAGAAATCATGTACTGCCATTTATGGGATTTTAATGCAAATATTGGAGGATTTTTTTTTTTTTTTTTTTTTTTTTTTATAATGAAAGATATGACAAAATGTGATACAATTAAGAAAATAAAAATATATATTTAAACAACATGGAGCCACACCACTTTTACAATGAGCCGTCCATTTAGTACTAGGTTTTTCTCTTTTTTGGTTCTTTATAAAATACATGTTGTAAATATTTGCTGCATGCCATTAGAATTTTTTTTTTTAATTGAAAGTATAACACGTATAAATGAATAACAGCACAGAATAAGTTCTTTGAAAATGAAAATAAAAGTATACCATCTTTTGATTTGTTTCCTTTTTAGGGCTTTAAATTCAACGAATTCTATCGTCCATATCTTTTCTGAATTTTTACTATATTTCTTTAGTTATTTGTTTTTTCGCAATACCTCCATACATTTGGCTAATAAGTTATACAAAAAAAGACTTTGTTACCGCTTGCAGTTAAAACGTATTCGCTCGAAATGCTTATATTTTATCAGTTATTTTATATTTTTATAGTCTGCTTGCAGTATATTGTGTTTAATGTAGTACATCAAGGTTTCTTTTTCTTTCTTTTTTTTTTTTTCTTAAGACATTACATTCGCTTGAGCACCCTACATGTTATTAAAAAAAAATCAATGTTGCTGAAGAAATTATTAAATCTCAGATACAAAATTCGTTTATTTCAGATACAAATAAACACGATAAGAGTTTTCGCTACATGCGTAAAAAATCACGCGTGATTTATTAAAATGTTATCACTATTTTCAAAAAGAAATTGTTCTTGAATGTATTTATAATATTATATAATTTAAAAATACCTATTCTGAAATAGGGGTGGGAAAAAATCATAGAGAGAGAGATTACAAAGATTTAAGAACATTGCGAGCACTTCACGTAATTAAAAGAAGCCTCATACTCACATCCTACGGCGATAACGATTTTGAAGCATAATTTTTTACAAGGTAATCCCAAAAACTGTTTTTTCTTAATTTGTTACTAGTTCTGTTGTAACAGTCTGAACAATAATCTCCACTGAAACACACGTGGTATAGCATATTCTTTATATTCATACACTTCCAAGGGAGCCAATAAAGTATTTCTCCAGCTATACTGCAAAACATCTTAAACGAAGGTATTCCTTTTGTCACCCATCTGTGTATGTATGTCTCAATGTATATAAATTTAAAAATAAATTTAATCTAATATTAAAGCAAATTCAATCTGTAATAAATATGATCTAAAAATATTTATTGTTACATTAAATGGCAAATTTCCTTTCTACGCTAGAGTGCCCGTCATCGGGTACATCTAAATAAACTTTTTTTTTTAAAATTCATGTTTTATAAATAATCGTGTAAAAAGAAATGCTTTAAGGAAGTTCCTTTTACAAATTACAAAAAAAGTATATACTTTTTAATGGTATAAAAAAATGTTAAGCTTTAAACGGTGTTAATATTTGCGGATATTATAAATGTGAATGGTTGAATAGTTCTATTGACTGAAGAAAAAATTTTGCATAGTAAAAAAAAAAAAAAAAACTCCTAAGAAAAAAAAAAAAGTTTAATACGGAATAAGAAATTCCCTGGAGATCTACTATAACACTTTTTCCGTATGTGTAATTATAACCTCAATGAAATCGAAAAGCGTTAAAATGCTAAAAATGTTTTTTATAAACGCTTTAAATTTTACACATTAACAGTGGTCGCAGCGTTTTTGTATTTTAACGACTGCTTTTTAATACTCTCACCACAATTTACAAAAAGAAAATTTTTCTAAAGATTTTGATGCCAAAATAGCGTAAAAAGCTTTAAAAAATTTCTCTTTCTGAGAATTCTGGTGAAAGTTTAATAAAATGATTGTAAACTCATAGCAATGCTGCGACCTTTGCATCAATTTCGTATGATTTTTTTTTTCATTTAAATTTAATTTTCATTTATTTATTTATTATTATTATTTTGCTTGATTCCCACATTTGATTTAAACTAGAAAATAAAACAATATTTGTATTCTTCAAACAAACTATGAGATTATGGTATTAACATCATAAGGAATAAAATGAATATGTATAAAAAATCGTTTGTTTTGTGTTTAATTAAAAATTGTCCATTGTTCTTTAGAATTAAAAATGAATTTATTATTTATTAATTTATTTTTTGCTGCATTAATGGTAGTTTAAAATATAAATATCTTTATACAATGCAAGTATTTCGCTTCATTTCCCTTTCGACTCTCCAAGTTGCAGTAAAAAATTCCGAAAATCGGCAACTACTAATGTTGTTGATCGCAAGCATTTGCCTCCTCATACTTAAAAGTTACTGTGTGTTGCATAGTGTGGGTTTGGGTTAATATCTGATGAGACAAGTTATACAGAAGCCATTTCCTGTACTGTTTCTTTGTATATCCAGATTATTGTAAAACTTTAGATTATTGCATGTGTATATAGGATAAGCATTTCTTATGCAAGATGCCATTCTCCTGTATATTGCAAGACAAATGCAAGAGCTTTTGACTAATCATTTTGGAAACGACTACATTATCGCCTGATATTTTCTAAAAACTTGGTCGAACGATCACTTTATCTAAATCTCTGTAACTTTTAGATTTAGAAATAGCTGAAAAATAAAATATAGGTGTTCAGTTGAAACTTACCAGAATCGCAGAAAATCAGTTACTATAATTCACATCACCATTTATATAATGCTAAATTTTGTTTCGCATTCTATTCGGTAACATACATATGTTTAGTTATTTTATTTACTACTAGAAAACAGTGAACGGCATGATGAAGATTTTCTAACAGGGCAAATAAACAATGAATCGAAAAATATGAAAACTTCGTGTTTAACGAACTATATAAATTGTTTAAACTGGGACTGTATTAAAATTTCTATTAGTTATAGTTAACGCCATACATATTACGGAGGAAACAGTGTAGTCCTTTTATAAAATTTTAAACTATTTATCTTTCTTTTAGCAGATAAATCTTCTTTGATTCGCATATATTCACACCAAATTACGATGATTCAATATCTGCGTCAATTTAACATCTAACTCTAAATGTTATCATGTTGTGTATTACATTTCGTAAAAACACTGTATATATTTAAAATGTTAAAAGGAGACTTCGTGCCGATTTATTAAAACCAAGTAAAAATTACAAAGTCTAGAACGTGAAGGAGAAAAAAAAATTGGAAAGCAGACAGCTGTTTCGGTAGCATTTAGCGAACTGTCTTCAGTGCATAAAGAAATGAGAGAGAAGTACCCCTTTTGTTCTCTTCCTGGGTGATAGTTCCTTCCTTTCTTTGTTACCTTTGTCTCTCGCACTGTAGATGGCATTTTCACCACTGTGTATCTTAAAAATTTTGCTTTCTCTCTACTTTACCATGCGTGTTCATGTCACCCACCTACCCAAAAATAGCAGTTTTCTATACTTTTGTTAACCGAGCCTTTAATATTTGTTCCTATTTTGATTTATTAAGCTCTGAAATCAAATTTCTGAAACCCATCGCAATTGACAGAGGTTATAACCCTTCCATTATAGATAAAGCTGTCCAAAAATTACAACTTCCCCGTACTTCCTCTACTAAATCAGTCTCTTCTAATATCAGCATTCTTTTACCCAATCTTCCTAAATCCAGTCATGTCATAGCTAAAATTCTCAAACAATATGATTTTAAAATGATTTTTTTTGCCTTCCAATAAACTCACCATTTCTTAGTTAAAAGACCATATAGATACGTATAATTCATGAGGCATCTATAGTATTTCCTGCCAGTGTGGTTTATCATACATTGACCAAACTATACGTAGTCATTAATTCCGTCTAAAAGAACATATTAATTACGTCCGTAAGCAAGAAACCAATAAATCGGCTACTTCTAAGCATTGCTAGGAGGAAAACCATTATAAATTTGTTTCGTTTAAAATAATTTGCAGGACTAAATCCACACAAGAACTCGACTTCTTTGAAACTTTTTATATCTATAAAAATCTTTAAAATATTATTAATTGAGATTTCGATGTACCCCATTTACCTAATTGCTGGAAATTTTACATTCAGTACACATTTTCTTAATTACTTCTACAATTTTCACAACTAGTGTTTCTTAAATTCTTTTTGGCCAATCTCCCACATTCCGCATAATTCTACTGCTTGTTAAAAATTCTATCCCTTCCCTATATATAAAACCACTTCTCTCTCATTTCTTAATGCACAGAAAACGGTACGCTAAACGTTACCGGACCAGCTTTCCAAATATCTTCTCTTTGGCGTTTTAGACGTTGTAGTCTTTACTTGGTTTTAACTGTATATATTTAGCTTTTGTAAATAAGGGGAAATTGTACTAACTATTCATTTTTCTCTCTATTCTGCCTTTTACTCCAAAAAATATTTTGACATAAATTAACTATTTGATAATATATGTATATATATACTTTAAGGATAAAATAATTTCGATAATAACCTTCATGCATTTTAAAAGACTTGATTTATTTAATATTCTTTTTCAAGATACGGTTCTTAATGTACTCTATGTAACTGTACATAATGATTTTTAACCTACGTGTAATTAAATTTGTGAAACTATGTTTAATATCGCTTTTAAATACTGAAATTAAATTAGTTTTTACTTCTGCCTTATATTAAATGATATTTATTTGTTTATTTGCAGCTTAAAATTAGCTAGTGTCTGTTAGCGGTTGAAATTTGACCAATTTTTTTAAGTAAGCATATAAATAATAAATAGAGAAATTAAAAATTTCACTCTTAACAACATTCATCATAACTACGTAGTCCTCAAGAAAAACAATCCGGATTATCTTTTCTTTTTTTTTTTTTTTTTACATGTCGATGCATCGAAGTTCTTCTTACGGGCATTTCAATAGCAAACTAAGATTTTTTTTTTTTTTTCAAAATGTTCATTTCGAAAAAAAAAAAATACTACTGTTGTCAGAAAAAAAATATATATATATATATATATATATATATATATATATATATATATACATATTCACTTCTGTTGTCAAAAGATAAATTGTAAAAGAACATCAAAATAAAGCCAAGGCTGATTCTTCTGTGTAACGTTATGTTACATATTTTAAAATATAAATCCTGTGAATAAGTTAAATTCCGAGCCGTTGTATTGCATTTAAGAAATTGAAGATTCAGATGTAACAACTTACTTGTATAGAAGTTTTAAATACAAAACTTTACATTTATAAAATGGAAAGGTGCATAGAAATAATGGTGTTTTTATATCCCTTCTTGACATCATACGAGAATAATACACTTTTTTCTGCAACCACCATTAACCGTACCTTTTGCACGACACTACTTTTAAGCCTCTCATAGGTCAAAATGTACAACAAATTTATTGTTTTCATATTGATATAAATTGATAATTATAAGTACAAAACTTTGAAAAAATATTATAAAATGCAAGAATTCGTAACAATTGTTTCGGGTCGAAAGATGACATCACACTTTGTTAGACAAACAAAGTAGGCACGATTGCAGCAAACAAAGTAGCAATGCAACTTTGCACTTCACAAAAAGGTTGTCGCTTAGTTTGCAACACTCGTGCCTATTTCGTTCGCCTTACGAAGGTTCGTGTCTTCTGTCGATCCAAAACAATTCTTGTTCTTGAATTTTATGCTGTTTATTAAAAGCTTTGTACTTATTACTTTTAAACGCCAGTTCTTTGGTGCCTTTATATATATATACTTTTTTTTTTATTGATAATTGCCAATGTTAAAGAATACAGATGATTAAAATAAAGGAAGATTTAAGATAAAAGATTACGAGTATAAAGTGAAAACGTGTGTAAAAACAAAGGTGTTTTTGTGGGCCTATTAGACATCTATAAGAATATATATTGAAAACCACATTAACCATAGCTTTCGAATCTTACTAGTTTTAGTTCCGTTCTCTTATTAAAGATATACTAAAATCATGCAACAGATTTCATATTTGCGTATAATTATATAGATTAGTATCGCCCAGTGGTTGAAACGCATCCACTTTTTTGCAAAGCAAAGCAAAGTAATTGCCTTCTCATAAACGGAATTAAACTGCAACACAGCTGCGCCAACTATTTGTAGATATGCATCCAAAGTGAATCAGAAGAGTTTTACTTAATATATTTCTCTAAATTTGGTACGTTGTAGATGCCTCTCCTGATATGAGAGGAAATCGTAACGTGAAAGTGCCCCTGTTCGGTGATATAGCCCAAAAGTTACTCGGCACCGATTCAAACCAAGGTGTAACCAAATATCATGTTCGGTTAAAGAAAGTCCATTGGTTCATAAAGTACATTGTTAGAACTTAAAATGACGGAGATTTCTAAAATAGTCGACATGAGTTCAGGAAATCTCAAAACGTGCAATTTCATCAAAAATCGAAAATCTAAAATTTTTCTGAATCTTATACTTTCTTCTTATATATACAGAAGATACAATAATAAATCCACTTTCTTAAAAATAAGTAATCAATTTCAGTTAATTCAAATGCAAGGAAATCTGAAAACGTGTAAATTCGTCGGAAACCGGAAATTGAAATTTTCCCGTATCTTTTACATTCTTCTTATTCATGCAGAAGCTAGTAATAAATCTACTTTTTTAAAAAAATAAGTAGTCAGTTTCAGTTAACTGAAACGCAAAGAAATCTCAAAATGAGTAAATTCATCAAAAACCGGAAAACAAATGTTTTTCAAAATCTTAAACTTCCTTCTTATATATGTAGAAGATATACGCAAGCGAAGTGTGACGTCACTGACCGTCGTTGGGTTCAAGTAAAAGATTTCCTATGTTAATCGTTCATTAGATTTTTTGTAAAAGATTATTAAAAATAGTGGAAATAAATAATTATAAGATAAAAAAAAAAAAAAAAACTTGTTATATACCATGTTTTAAATTTTCTGATGAATCATAGAGCTCTTATCAATGTGCATAAAATTTTTAAAGTGATAATGACGTCAATTTTTGTGAGGTGCATAATTTAACTTTTTATCACTTTTTAACGTTCACGTTTAACTAGATCTTTTTATTTTTATGTCGGAAGAAAATGATCTCGTATTTTTTTTTTTTTTTTTTTTGGCAACAATTAAATTATAGCTAATATTTTAATGGCTATTTTAACGCTATTAGGGTGTTAATATTTTCATATTTTAATTAATTATAAGAAAACTAACAAAAAAATTCAAAAATCGGACTTCGAAGTATTGTGTTGTCACCGGGTTCTAAGCTACTGTGAAAGTTTCAAACGTCTAGCTAGTAGGGAAGTTAGTTAAAATTCGATTGCAATATTTGTTCCGGACAAACAAACAAACATACATACATATATACAAAAAAACAAGAATAGAAGTTAATAAAAACATGGTAAATTATTTCCTGATTTTAATTCTCTATATTTGGGTATAATTATGAAATAGTTATCGTGCACGTGTGTTAGATTTAGTTATTTTGCTGTCAAATCGACAAAATCTTAATTTTAAATTTCAAAACTCTAGAAACAAAATGTGCATAAATTTAATATCTGCTCGTCTTTGGTATTTTGTGTATTTGACAATCAAAAACATAATACGAAATCATACATGGTAGATCTATATTTTCGTAATACATATATTCTACGAAATATTGTTTCATATTATTGATCGCTCGTTATTAAAATAATCATGATTTTTGAAAGGAATTAAATATGTTCGCCAGGTAGTTTGGTGGTATTTTACTTTTTTTTTTCACGCTACAGACGGCAGACATCAAATATGTTTCTTTGATATGAACCCCATTCCATTGAAATAAAATGTTAATGTTTATATTCGAAAATGGAAGTCTGCCATTTTATTTTTACAGAGTTTTTAAATTAAAAATTAAAATTTTATGAATTTTACAGCAAAAAATAACTCAATCTAACACACGAAGACTGTAACTTATATGTAACTATTCCCAAAGGTGGGGATTGAAATCAGGATATAATTTTCTATAATGTAAAAAAAAATAAAGTAATAAATAAATAATCAATCCAATGAATGATTAACATAGGAAATCTTTTGCTTGGTCCCACGGATGGTCAGTGACGTCATCACTTCTCTTGCGTATAGTAATAAATCTATTTTTTTTTTTTTTTAAATAAGTAGTGAATTTCAGTTAATTGAAATGCATTATGTTTTTGTTTAAAAATATGTCTTCAAATTAGAGCTGACGTAAATCACACACACGCGCAAAAAAAGGAAAAAAAAAAAAAAGAAAAAAAGGAAAGAAAAAACAAAGAAAGAAAAGAAAAAGAAACTCGATCTTAAAAAAAAAAAAAAAAAAAAAATAGAACTTTTATGAACCAAATCTTTTTTTTAACTTGCGTATATTTTCAACAGTATAATCTTTCGATCTACAAGTCATTCACTCCAGTTTCTACCATCTAATGGTTGTTTTCTATTAAAATAAAAATCTGTAGTCGAGAGTATAGTGATGCGACATTATGCAAATTACTGTGTCTATGGTTTTATTTGAGTTTTCAGAAATTGCCAGATTTAACAACTTCCTGATTTAGCTATTTTTCAATATAAAAGAATACGTGTATAATTTTGAAAAATGTATAAAAAATAAAATTATTTTTAAACACCTTCTTGACATCGTAAGAAAATAATTTTTGTATTCTGCACATCTGGCTAATCATACCTTACGAATAATATCATTTTCAACTCTCTACTCCCATAATTAATATGTTAAAAGTGTACCAGAAATTCCATGCTTGCCTATTAATGTATATTAATGTATAGATAATATGCATGCCTGTCAATTTTGCGACTTCTGACCCTAAATTAATTTTATATAAATGTCTCATAAATGTCTACAATATATTTCAATAATTAGATAAGTAGGGGGGGTGGGAGGTAAAATTTATTATTTTCTCACAAAGTGGTAGTAAAAAATCATCGTAATTAGTAACTATAATATCAATTTAATATTTCATTGTAATGATGAAAAATACTAAATCTTATATAGTACAAAAGTATAATTCTAAAGAATAATTGTTAGTTCAAAGTTTTACAAGCACTAATTGACATGATGAATTAATAAGTAGTTCAACAGTTAAAAATTTGTTTCAATTTAAAAAGACAAGTTTACTATAAAGATATCTTATAAGTGATGCGCTGCATTATAACTTATGAATTCAAAACGCTGTAGAAGGATTTAGATTATCCTCTATACCGGACCGGCACTTATGTTCTACTTAATAATTGAGATATCGCCTTTTTTTTTTTTTTTTTTTTTTTTTTGCTATGTACAGCAGTATATGCTTTTATAATGCGTTATTTATTTATTTATTTATTTATTACAAAATCTTTATTATAAACTCGATAATACCAATCGTTGCAGGTTGAAGTACTTCCCACACTTCCCATTAGAAAAAAAATAGCACAATAATTTGTATTTTAAAATAAATAAATAAATAAAATAAAAAGAATATTTTAGAATATAAAAAACTCTTCAAAATACGACTTTTTCAGCACAACTTTTTTCATTGCTAGATATAGTATACACTTGTTTTATTAAGTTTTACATTACAACCCTGCATCATTCCCGTTTTTTCTAGAGGTAGCAAAGGCGACATTTTTTTTTTTCATTATTGTTATATTCGTACCACTATTTCCATAACAATAAATTTATGCAGGCAAAGTGTAAATTTACCTGCGAAAATTTATTATACATTTTAGTTCATAGAAATAAAGTTACGAAAAGATTATACTATTATATAAAAAAAAATCGCTTATGTCAGCCATGCTATTTATTTTCAGAAATATAAAAGTAAAATAAAACAAAAGAATAATAAAAGAAATTCAGAGAGGTTTTTAGTAATCTCAATATAATATTTTTCGATACGTATTTAAACTGTCATGCACCTTGCTTTGAAATGTAGCAAATAAAATAGACATAAATCTCCTATGATTTATTCATACAAAGAATTTCATTTCACCTCAAGTATATATCGATTTAGAATTTCACGAAAGTAAAAAGACCTCTCTTAGATGAAAAAAAAAAAAATTATATCCCATTTATCATTGTCAAGAATTTTGTTAGAAGAATGTTGATTTCTTTTGTGGAGATTATAGGAATTGTATGGAAACTTTACTTCCCTCTAGCATATTTTATTTGTAGAAGATGTTTCTTCACAATGCATCAATCTTTTTTCACAGGAGTCAATATTATGATTTTGATATATTAAGCATAAATATTTTAATATATATATTTTTAAATATTTGTACATATGCGAATCTAACGTGCTATTTTATTTATTTATTTATTTTTATTTTTATTTTTATTTTTTTTAATGCTAAAGCATGTACTCTAGTTTATAAATTTCGCAAATTTCAGATTAAATAAATATCATTTTAAACCACAGAATCATTTGATTATTATTTTTTTTTCACATGTCTTAAAATTAGCTATCAAACTGTAAAACTATTCAATGTAAATTGATGCGCAACGCTGTAATACATAAGCTTTTCTATTTAGTGTGAAACACGAATGTTCACAGTTTGTAAATGTGCGTTTCAAGTTTCAAAAATTGTTTTGCGAATTTTTCTTGAGAAAATGTGTTTTAAATGACTTATATGGTATGGTACATTCAAACTGAAATGTTTTGTAATTATTTGATATTTGATCATAATTGTTCAATATAATGACATAGAATGGAAATCCCTATTGCAATATTTTAAGTGGAAGTTCACAAGTTTTTCGAAAGATCAAAGTATATTTTATTTTTTAAAAAATGATGAAAAAACTGCCAATAAAATTACTAAAAGTACACCGATGTTCAAAATTTAAGCAACAGCATGTTTACCATTTTTCTTCTTTTAATTATAATTTTTAAACAAATAAACATATAAGCATACAATTTGGAAGACACGTTAGTTAACATATCATTAATTGAATTTTATAAATTTTTAACATAAGTAATGACTTTTTTAAACTGATATTTATTCATTTTTTCTCAAAAATAAGCTTTAGAAAAAAGGAAAAAATTCAACAATTTTGGAAAAGAAAACTGAATGAAAAATGGTTATAAGGATGCATTACAGACAGGTGAAGATGCACATGCATGCAGGTGTTAGATTAAAACCGGATTTTTCCTCTTGTATTCGCTTTTCCGTTTCTTCTTTTTCTCTGCATGGGAATAATATTTTTAAAAATATACATACAAACATGAAAATTGGATAACACGTTCATTATAAAATTTTTATAGATTTTTTTTTTCTATTATTTTGGTGATGTTCATAGTTCACAAATTAGTAATTACATTATTTCAAAAAGTACGTTATAAAACTGAAGTAAAAGTAAAAAAAAAAAAAAAGAAAAAAAAGAAAAGAAATCGGGATTTAGTTTGACGTTTGAAAGCATGTGCGTTATCATCTAACTGTAATGCATCCTTAACACCATTTTTTATTATGTTTTCTTTTTTAAAATTGTTGATTTTTTTTTTTTTCTTTTCTCCAAAACTTAATTTTGAAAAAAAAAAAAATAATTATTGTAACTTAAAAAATTTAGACTTTTCTAAAGTTATATAAAATTCGATTAATGATACGATAATGAACATGACATACAAAGTTTGTGTTTATTTGTTTAGAAATTATGCACAAACGAAGAAAACGAGAAAAAAGGTTGTAGCTTTAATTTTGAACACCAGTGTATATTATTTCTTTTTGAGTAAGTAAAATTTATTGTGAAATCAATTACTTAAACGAAAATGATAGAAGATTTGTTGATATTTCAGATTTCTTTTTTAAATTTTGAAAAACTAAATGTTGGACAGTAGTATTTGTAAAAGCAAGTTCGTGATAATTTAGAAATTAAAAATTTAAGAAATGAAGATCCCCTTTACAAAACATAATGCAAGAAAAAACATTAATAAAGAAGCAACAATTTCTTGACCCAATTTTTTTTTTTTTTTTTTTTTACAGTTTCCACAAAGCTAAAATGATAATTAAGAATTCATCTTGTTTTTATTTTTATAAATAAATTTAGATTATCTTGTGATAAAGATTATTCAAGTGTACTATAATGTATTTTGTTTTCTGTAAATGCAGGGATGGAACACGGGCGCAGAATTCATACCGGAATCTGTTTAAGAAATTTTATTACCTATAATATCGTTGATTTAAGAAGTAGAAAATTTTCTTACATTGATAGTGGTATGAATACTGCGCCCGTGTTCCATCCCTGTAAATGGTTTGAATAACACTACTAGTTTATGCACCGGAACAATTTGAGCAATAAGTATTGACATACAGTGTTTAATTTCTTATTAACATTTACATGCAGTTTGTTTATTTTTCACAATCTTTTTCATGCGACTGCACATGCGTCAGATCTGCTATTTTTACAACAGAAGACTTTACGCAAACAAAATATTCTTATTAACATATGAATGATATGAGAGAGATAAAGGTAGTACAGTACCCGCCGCTTATTAGAATCACATTCGTACAGAGCCAAAATGATTTTATTAAGCGACTGAATTTTATATCCGGCGATCGTTTCTGCACTCAAGAAAAGGTATTATAATATCTGAATTAGGAAAGAAATTTCAAAAGATAGCGAGTAATGGAATTAATAAACAATATTAATTAATTTTTGACAGATAATTAATTTTTTCTTCATTATATGTAAATTAAAGTTTCTATGAGCTTTAATTTGAGGAGAATCATCATTACTTTGCTAAAAGTTTATAGTTTTCGTTTATATTTAAAATCTTTCTGTTTAAACCTATTGCTTCACTGTTATATCAAAATAAGAACTAGATTTTTTAAAACTTTTAAATAATAATACTAATAATAATTTAAAAAATATATAGATATATCATTTGCGAATCAAATCAAATTTCTAACTTATTGCCGCGCTTTGAAGAATAGGTTCCTTGAAATATTTATTGAGATAAGTGATGAGGCTTGTTTAATTTATAACTATACTACAACCGTAAAATTTTTCACAGAGATAGATACCTAAAGGAATTCTGTTCCTTAATTTTATTTTTTATTTTTTTGAAGAATAAAAAAACCGCAATGTAAATAAAAAATGTTTTAGCTTTCATAAATAATATTTTTGCTACTGAAGGTTTTTTTTTTTTTTTTTTTTTTTTTGAGTTTATTAACCGGCAATGCTGATTAAGCGGCAGTTTCAAAAGTGTATTGATTTGATTTCGGTCCTGGCAATCTGATCATTTTAAATGGCTGATTTTATTAACCAGTGAATTTATTAAGCGACAGTTACTTTATTTACTTTTTTCAGCTGTGTTTTCCTTTTTACACTTTTTATGAAGCACTAGCGGCCTCAAAATCGTCAGTCCCCCGTCAATGTTTGTAGAGTTAGGGACATTTTTATTTAGTAGTCACCAATAATTTTCAGAAGTAATATTTGATATAGGTTGTGGTTGGGTTTTACGTCGCACTAATGCTGCGCAGATGGGCAATTGGCCGGTCTGGGACACACCCCTAGAGGTGGTCCGCAGACATTCCATCACAATTTTGATCCTCCACGGAAGGGATGGCTCTCCCGCTTCGGTGACCCCCAGAGGTATAATTTTTTATGGAACCATGGAGGACTTTTCGACCACGACAGATTTTACGTGCACCAGCCACCATTAGTGTACACGACGGTCTTTGGCTGGCTCGAGTACCGAACCCGCAATCTTCCAATTACGAGGCCGGCGCTCTACCGACTGGGCTACCGCGGCCCAATATTTGATATAGTTAATAGACGATTAATCTTCGTAGCGATTAGGCAACCGTTACAATTAAAATTTGGTGGTGGATATTAAATAAAAATGTTCTCCTCAACGACACTCTTTTCCAAACAGACAAAATCAAACTACCTTGAAATAATTTACCCTTTACGTAGAAAAATAGTATTGTTAAATATATTTTGAATCCATTAATGAATAAAATAACGTATTAAAGACTGAATTTCGTCTTAAATATGATATGTCACTGTCTATAAATTCAAATATACAGAGTGATTATAATTAAACTTCCCCTATGAACAGCATCCTACAGCGCAAACGGGTGAACGGAATGCAACAAAATTTGGTATATAGACTATACATGAGATGCGCTCCCGGAATTTCGAAAAAACAATTTTAGTTCCAAAATGTCCACCAGAGGACACCTTTTCCGGAAAAACATTAAATTAAACACAATAAACGACCAAAATTTAATACAGAAGCACTATTAACATTTATTGACTAGTTTCTGATCACCTAGTCATCGTTTTGGTCGTTTATTGTGTTAAATGTAATGTTTTTCCGGAAAATGCGCCGTCTGGTGGATATTTTGAAACTAATATATACATATATATATATACATATATTAGTCGAAATATATATATATATATATTTATATTATTGAAATTCCGTGAGCGCATCTCGTGTATAGTCTATATTTATACCAAATTTCGTTGCATTCCGTTCATCCGTTTGCGCTGTAGGATGCTGTTTATAGGGGAAGTTTAATTATAATCACCCTGCACAATGAAACGTTATATATTTAAATTAATTTTATCATTTTAATTTTTGTATGCATTTTAATTTGAAATAAAAGGTCTTCATTTATAATTTACATTGTCAAAATATTTAGTAACTTTATTCATATGTAGCAAATGTTCCTCATTTTTATAATTCTTAACATGTTCCTACATATAACATGTTTTTCCCTGTGAATCATTCATAAATATTAGACCTCAGTAGTATTTTTACTATACTTGAAGACTAATAATATGTTTTAAGAACATTGCAGTTAAAAAGTAGGCTCATTAAGTGCTTAAAACTTCTCAGGAATTTTTATTATTTTTAATGCGCAATTTTCTTTCGTAAGGTAACCCGTTGGAACACGCAACTTTGTTCCTAAAACGCTGCCAAGTTTTTTAATTTATTCCGGAATGGTGTTAATCTTGCCCCTTTCTCACACCGTAATATTTATAGAGCAACTGTTTTCATATTTAATCATAACTACATATTAAATAAAACTTTTTTTAAGAGGATTACGGTGTTAAAAAAAGGCGGAGCTAACTACATTCCGGAATAAATTAAAAAACTTGGCAGCTATGCATTTATGTATCAACATATGATAATACTGACCAGCATATATGAGGAGTTTTGTCCGAGTGCGCACGTAAATTTTTAACTTATCTTAATTTACCGTCTTTAATAGCCGTTATTTTGGATTTCGTGAGGTTTTAACTTGGTGAGTAAAGACTTTATATTATTCGGTTGCCCATATTTAAAGTTCATAAACATATGTTTTATTTTAAATAATATTTTAGCAATATAAGTGAGTTCTTTATTCTGTAACAAACACAAGGCAATCAGAAGCGGCCTTAACCTAGAAGCAACACGAAAATAAGTGTGTACATCTTCACGCCACACTTGAAGAAGACACACCATGATTCAGAAATAAATTAAATGATCTTTAAATTTTATGTTTTATTTTAAATACTGCATATTATAGTATAAAATATGAATGTAATTAATAATTTATATTATAACAATATAATAATTATCATTTTTATACTATTATTTTATTAAAGCTTTAAGACTTCAGTATGGATCTTTTCTGAATACAGCTTGGAACAAATCAGCCCAGTAGAAAATGGAACTTCTGGGTTTTCGGCCACTCGGATTTATCAATATAACCCAAAAGCAATCCCAGATCATGCCTTTGTTATCTCTGATGGTTCCAGCATTGATACAGATGTTGCTTTCACTAACGGCGCATGTGACAATGGGCCTACACCAGCAGTTGCTTCCACTAACAGATCATGTGGGCCTACACCAGAACACTGTCTTTACCAGAACAGAAAAGCCTTCGTCTCACCAGCATTGCACATGAAATGCAAGAAATAGTTGCACGAAGATTGCAATGCATGGTGATCATTTAGACTAAATGAAATGTTGTGCAGTCTAGCATTCAAACTGTAGCTTTATAAGTTTTAGCAAAGTAAATTAAATATATATGTATACATTTAAGTTTACAAATTTGTTTGTTTCTTCATGGTTTTTGTTAACACATAGGTAATTTTACGATGTTTGTCTTATTTTTCTTATATATTGGGGCGTTGCATCTCGCCCATACTTGACAACATACTAATTAATATTCCGTAATACTGTTAGCCCCGCCTTCTTTTTAACACCAGTGTATTTTTAGAGTATTTTCTACTTATTTAATCGTATTTGCATTTGGAGAATATTACTCTAAAAATTTAATAGTGTGAAAAAAGGGCGGAACTAACACCACTACGGAATATCAATTAGGATGTTGGCAAGTATGATCTTGCCTCATAACTGCCGACACATTCCCCGTATATATGGGGGAAGATGCCAAATTTACGCGAGTTTATTTAATACTAAATTTATCAATTGTGTACAGACTGGGAAAGGAATTAATAAGCATACATAATTAATTAAACATTTAAGAGCACCATATATATTTTTTCATTGTCATATCATTTCAATTTTTGGCTATACTAAACAAAACATCCTATTAGATGGTGACTTTCCCCCATCTACCTTACATATAATATTTTCTTTTGCGACATACTTAGATATTTTTAGTAAGTTAATAAAAGGAAAAAAATAGAGTATAAAGCTCAAAACAAATTTTATTTATCACTTGTCAAATTTGAGACAGATTGTAAACAGTGCTACAGTGAAAGAAATTTACAGAAATATGCTCAATGAAAAACTTTATGGAGAGCATTATACAATGTGTGAACTGTTACAGGCAAGTTACTGTGATAAAAACTGCAAGCACATTTTTAACATACTGGACAAGGAAGCACAAGTTACACATGGCACATAAACAACGTGGATTCACATTCACAATGATTAACATGCAAAAGACAAAAATTTACAATTATTTACATCAATTTATCATTTTCAATTGATTTTCTGTAAATTTAGGATTATTGTAAATTTTAGCATTTTTTTTTTATTTTCTAATAGAACACGCCTATTTGCCGCTCTTTGAAAATATAATAATTAGAGATAACCTTTTATTAACTTTATTTTATTTTTGCGCTTTAATTTTGTAAAGAAAAATTGGATGTAATATATATTTTTGTTTTCACGTTTCATATGTCTTAATTTTAATGCATCGCATTTCAATTAAACTACTATTATACATTTGTAACTAAAATTGCCAGATTTTTTTTACACCTTATGAATCGCGATTTTATTTTATTTTTGCGCTTTAATTTTGTTAAGAAAAATTGAATGTAGTATATATTTTTGTTTTCACGTTTAATACGTCTTAATTTTAATGCATCGCATTTCAATTAAACTACTATTATATGTTTGTAATTCAAAATGTCAGATTTTTTTTATACAGTTCATACATCGAGATTGTACTTAATATTTTAAAATAATATTCCAAAAGTTATGATCTTGACATCTTTATGTGTTTTATTATAACAATAACATATGACATTTGGTTCAAGAGCTAATGGTCCTATGAAATTTAAATTTAAAGCTTATTATTTATTTTTTATTCTGTATCAAAATACAAAGACATGTCATATTTATAAACAAATCCTACCGACAAATGTTTTATGATTTGTTTTCTTTTTATTTCGTAATTTTATTTCCCTTTAAAGTTTTTTATACGACTTTTTAGAATACCCTTAATATTAAATTTTCATTACCATAATTATAAACTGAAATATGTATACTTTAATAAGTTCTATTACGGCTCTGGCACTGTTATTCTTTTTATAGTATATTATACTTTAAAAAATAAAGGCCAAATTTATTATTATTATTATTATTTTACACAGTTAAAATATAGAATTATACGTTTCACTAAAGTCATTGGCACCAATTTAGTTGCAACCAAGATTTTTTAAAATTTTCGTGAGCTAACGTTTACTTTTTAAGCAATGCATACTAATAAAATGGGGAAACTTGACACACTAAATTTCGAAAAATGTTGGTTGCTGCTAAAATTGCATCTTTTTTTTTTTTTCTGGAACGTCGAATTTTATTTTTAACAGTGCATTTTATTGGTACTGATATTAATTTCATGAAACGATGGAAAAACCAAAGATTAAGTTCAAATTAAGAATCGAGTATTATTACGCACGAATTCAAAACTAGAACTTTCAGTAATTGAACATCAAATTATAATCACAAATTAATAGAAACCTGAAAAATTAATAGTTATTCTTGATTTGATAAGCTGTTGAGTTATTATTTTTTAAAATTATTTTTCAAGCATTACTCACTAAAATTTATTTTTTAATGCACAAGACAAACTGTAAAATTTGGATATCTCCAACAAGGATTAAAGATAAAAACATTTTCGTATAAGCAAAACTAACTTCTACGGCACAATTTAGATGTATTCGAATATATATATTTTTTTTTCAACATCAAATATATATTTTATTGAAATAATATCTCATGCATTGTATATAATTAACAATTTTTTTTTTTAGAATTTTGAGAAGAAAAATGTATTATATAAACTTAATACGTCGCATATTTAAAACATCAACTTATTTTCAACATTTTACACGTGATCACAGTTAATTAAGCTGTATATATGATAAACAGTTCGATTTAATTTTTTGGGTATAGTCTTGTCATACATTTTCTAAAAAATGTCCTTAAAAAAATAAATAAATAAAAACTAAACGAAAAAATAAGTTTTTGGCAAATTAATAATTTCGCCAAATTAAATTATATAGAAATCATTTTCTTTAAATAAAAAAATTGAGCAATTTGTCTCTTTAAAAGAAATCACTTCGGACTATTAAAAGAAAAATCTCAAAATTCTTTATTGCTAATGAAAAATTTTCAAAATATTTTTTTTTCAAAATTATTAATCGCAACTTTATGTTATGCATTGTTATTTCAAACATAAACAACGTATAATTAATTATTAATAAGGAAGTTTATTGGATTCCTGCTTGATTAATTTATGTCGGCTTATCTGGGGACTTGGAGAATTAGTATCTTCCAATTTGTTCAGTATTGCTGGATTAGGAAATTTATGATGACGCTCATTCAGTGGTCTAAGATGCATCTCTTCTTCAATGTTCTTTTTGTGGTGTCTCTCAAGATTTTTCCCTCGGTGCTCTTTTGTCTCTGTAGCGTCCAGTTCATTTTGGTTTTGTTGGTGATGCATCTGAAAGGAAAACAGTTAATCAGTTCGTGAAATATTTTAATGTGTACACTGAAAATATTGATGAAAATTTCTTCCGTTCTTAATGTATATATATATTTAATTTCTTTAATTTCGTCGTAACTACAATAGACTTCTTTAATATTTGCGTTAATTTGAAAACACATTATGAGAAAGAATAGTAAAGAGTATAAAAGATAGCAGTTTACAATATCCTACCATTTGTAATCTCAGTGTATCAGAAAAAATCTTTGTTTTTCTCAAGAATTTTGCACAAAATTTTTCCTAATTATTTCAAAAACATGTAATATCAGAGAGGAAAGAGTTCCGCTTTTATTTTCCACCGATATTTTCCTACAAAAATTTCTAACCTATAAAATAACAGAAATAACTAAAAATATCTGCAAAAAACATAAAATCACTTTTAAAACACGTATATAATAATACGTGTCCACGTATTTATATACGTGTACACGTATTTTGTGTTTACACGTATTTATATACGTGTTTTAAAAGTGGTTTTATACTTTTTTTAATATGTTTACACGTGAAGTCATTACAAATTTTAAACTTTCAGTAGTTTTTAATTTTAACTAAAAAGATAGGATAAAAAATTCTATAAAATTAGGCAGAAAAAGCAGAACACTTTAATCCCTGTAAAATGTTATTATTGTTATTATTATTATTATTATTATAAATTTTTGAAAGACCTTAAAAAAAATTCCAAAATATTTTAAACGTTTAAAAAATATTTTTAAGACGCTGAAAATATTTGCCAATAATTGACTCGAATAAAAATACCTACAAGGAAAATATCAACATACTACAAAAACAAAAAAAATATTAACAAAGAAAATTCTTTTTTTAATATTATATTAATAAAAATACAATAAAACAATAAAGTAAAATTTCACAATTATTGTAATAATTTTTACAAGAATTTTTTTTTGTCCTAACAAGATGGAACAAACTCTGCACATCCAGATTCTCGCTTAGAGTACATAAGAAAAGCTGAGATATTCCACCGCCAAAGAGTTTCTTTTAGAAAAATGTGAAAGAAAAATGCGACGTCATATCCGGTATACGGAAAAAATCTTTAATGGAAACATTAATTTTGGTATTTGTATACGTTTACGAAGAAAAAATTTCAAAATGTTCGCCATGCATGATGCATATCGATACACGCAAGTGCGTACTGTGTAATGCCTGACTGCACATGTTACATGTATAATAAGATTAAATGCATGCGCCAATACATATACCGAAATACATTATAATACAGAGGTAATTGTAGTCATTAGATGTAACCTTTAAAATATAGTTTAATGTCGTGAAACCTAGAAATCGTGAAAGATTCTATATACAGAGTGGTTAATTTCAACATCTCCCGAAAACCTACGCAAATATCGATGCTGATGTTCTTTTTTTTTTTTTCCTCGAGAATTATTTGTCGCAAAAACATATTTCTTTGGGCATTTTTTATGTACTCTAATCGAGTAATCTGTCTGTGCAGAGTTTTGATGGTTGTATTCGGACATTAACACAAGTACGCGTATATCGTTTACCATAAACATGCTGGTAATTGTTCATTGTCAAATTAAACTTTTAAATTAATGATAGCCTTAAAAATATTTTGATTAGTGTTAAGTTTCATTATTTCACATAGTTCTGCTACCTTTTTTTCTCGATGATGACTATGCAACAAACGTTCCTCTGCTACCGGTGCTCTGTGCATACCATGAGATTTCGTTGGTTTCTTTTCATTCGGGGTTTTGTGACTGTAAACCTTGCCATTTTCAAAATTTTTCCACTAAATAAAAAATAAAAAAATGTTAATCGTAACATATACCAGACAATTAAGTACTTTGTATGCATTTATTATATACTGATAAGATATGGATTTGATAATAAAGTGGGGATAAAGTTGTGATTTCATAAAACATATACTTTACAAGAAAAATATAAATTAATATTTTAAGAACATTATCTAGGTTCAATTTGAGAGAAAAAAAAATAACAATTCCCAATTCTATTAAGACATATATTATGAGATTGAGTTTATCTGCATATCTGATCCAAAAGCTAACAAATGCATCGAAAATTGCTCCATTTATGGTGATTTACCAACCCAATCACTACCAACGATGAGCTGTAGTCGCGTAAAGTTTCTATGACATTAAAATCAGATGGGAGTTCAAATCGCATGCGATGCGCTATCATAGTTACCAACTTTTACGACTTTTTGGCTACAGGAAAAATTTAACAGAATTTTTTATTTTAATTAATCAACAGAAGCGCTTACAGATATATACATAAAACAAATCCATTATTTTTTTTTCGATAACTAAAAAACATAACAATTAGCAGCCGTGCACTATTCACGGTTTTTGTATGTGGAGTTTATTTTCTCAAGCAGTCGCTACAGTTTTTTGGAGCATCCGGTTGAGGACAAACGTTAACACTTCTAACCAAACCATACGGTTGTTTGCAACAAATATCAGGTGACCCCAAAAGATTTCTTCTCAACACGTTCTCTCAACTCAAAATTATTAAAAAAAAAAAAAAAAAAAAGAAGAAGAAGAAGAAGAAAAGAAGGAGGAAAGAAGGAAAATGGCTGGCAAAAAAAGCGGGTCTAAGAATGCTTCTGAATAATTTAAATACTTAGCTGTTACGGTATTTAAATCTGATTTCGTAACAACCAGTAAGACAGGAGTAAATGGAAATATCATAACTAGAGTAATAAGTAATGATATGTCCATTTTACTTTTGTGTCTGCATCATTTAAAATTTACCTATTTATTAAAACATCTTCCTAAATTTCAAACTGTACAGACACGTTAAATAAATTACCAAATTAAATTTAAATCCCTTATTAACTCTTTTATAATTAAGAAAAAACAAGCCAACTATAAAAAGGAAAAAAGAAAACTGCAAAAAACTGCAGATTATCTGAAGGTATTTAGAACAAAGAAAAATATGAGGAAAGAAAATCATTTTATATGTATGTATATATATATATATTAGAATTTAAACTGCGGTTTCTTTGCATATTCTTATTTCAAATACTTTCAGAATGTCTGCTTTTTTTTTTTTTTTTTAACTGGGGATGTCATATCGAAATTTTTAAATTTTGAAGTTTAAGTTAGGTATCATTATTTACGCTGATGTAAAATGTTGACAACAAAGGATACTACCCCCCTATATATAAATCATGAAGCAAAATGAAAAAGTATATATATAATAAGTAAGAAGAAATGTCCTTTAGCAAATTTTTCATTCCAATGCATAAATAAGAGATTAAAAACATTTTATATGTACGTTTAATTTCTATTCATAGCTAGAAATTTTCGAAAACCTTCTACAAATCGTTTAGATAATTTTATCCGTCACCATATTGTCAGAAAAACAAAGAACGATAAATTGTAACAGGTAGTGTTATAGTGTATGGCCATGAAAATTAGCTGTAAAAATCTCTGACGTATAACAGTTCCACCAGTCACCGATAGGTTCTGCTTTCAAAGCTGGCAGATAAGATATGCCAGGTTAGATGCCAGGTCTGATGTCAGGTCATGCTAGTTGGCATATAGCCGAGGTTTTCTCTGAAACTCGCATGAATATGAGCTAGGATAAAAGTTTTTAGCGCAGGCTATTTATTGGCTTTAATCCCTACTGTAACAAAATTCCATGCGTAAGAAACATCCACGGACAGTTTGGATTTGAAATAGGAAACATGTAAGAGAAGAGTTTATTATTAATGCATCAGGTCTTAAGCTGTCAAATTCGCTTCTCAAATCAACTGGATAGAGCATCCCTTGAAAAATCATTGTTTATATATAAGCAATAAATCTCGTAGATACGCGCTTTTTTTAGGATATTTTTCACCACTAACTTTTAATAGAAATTTTAGTCATAGAAAAACCTATAAATTTATAAGGATGTTTATTGTTTGAGGAGAGTGATTGAAACTACAGTGTAAATTAAAATGAAGCTTCTCAAACCCTGATAACAATATAATCAATATTCTATACATAACCAATTCTTAATCGGGTAAGAAATTGAATTTTACTTTTTTATTGTTGGATTGTTTATTATAACATAATATAAAAATATGTAAACCGATATTAACAAATACATCAAATCAGTTTATTAAAATGAGGGATTGCAAGAATTTTGAATACATCAATAAAAGATTAAGTTGTCAAAAATATAAGTAATTATTGAAAATTAAAATGTTAATATATTACACTTGTCTACAAAAAAAAAAATAATACATTAAATTAGTACAATATTGGTCCTCCCTTTCTTATTATAAACTCAAGCACTTTATTTTTCATTCAAGTGACCAGGCAGTTAACTTCAAATTTGAAATATTATACTATTATTTTACAATGGCTGCTTCACGTTTATTACCAGATAAAAAAAAAATATTATTAGCGTAAACTTATGAATATAATATATCCAAATATATTCTTGTTCATTAGCAGATAAAAACTATTTATTATTCGAGTAAGCTTTGGAAGATAATATATCCCAAAGATTTTCCACAAGTTTCAAATCTGGACTTTAACTTTCCATAATTTTTCCTTGTTTAGATGAAACCTGAGTTAATTTAGAAATACTGTAAAAATGTGCAAGACAAGATAAAATTGGCCCAAATGGTAACAAATGACCATATAGCGTAGCCTGATATTGCTCATATTCTATACGTCCCAAAATTCGCTGTAAATCACGTTACAGAAAGCTCCCCAAATGACAGAAAGCTCCCCAAATGACAGAAAGTTCCCCAAATCTTTACTGATCCTCCTCCCATTTATAGACTGAAGTATTATTTGGAATTTATCCTTAAAACTTGCCAACTTTTTTTGCAGCAATTCATCCCATCAAGAAAACACGTTTTTCATTTATCTGAAAATATTACTTGTTTTTATTCTATGTCCTATAATGTGACATTTTAAGCTCATTTCAGTCTTTCTTCTTAATAATACTTCAATAAACTCGGGGCTTTCTAGAGTTTTATAAAATTTTGTATTATTATTTGCTTTAAGATTCTTCCAAACTGTAATGTGTGAAGTTCTTTTCCAGAAATGTTTCAAAATTTTACTTTTTTTCTCATCAGATCGTTTAATTTTATCTGAATCATTTTTTTTTTATTATTATTACATTCTGAATGGCAGCTTTCGAACGCTTCATTTAATCTAACCATTTTTATTTCAGACTTTCTAGCACTCTTTTAAAACAAAAATTTTCTCACTTTGGTGTCAGACAACTCTTTAAACCGCGACATCTTCTAATATATCGTAAATCATATAATTTAATCCTGCATATTTGCTTCTCAAAAATACTTATGTGAAACACAAACAAGTAAGTTTTATAAATATTTGAAAGTACCGTATATTATGCTACTTTCTTCAGATGGTTTTATAATTTCTTTATATACCAGACAACTTATTTAATTAAAAAAAAAAAAAAAAAAAAAGTAGTAGATTTTTATAAAATGTAACTTAACCCGTTAGTAGTCGCGTCGCTAGTTGGTCGATTTGCCGCCCATCCCTACGGTGTTGCAAGATTGTTTTATTCAATAGCCACCAAAAATTTTTAGAAGTGGCATTTGATATACATAAAAGGCGAATAGAATCGAAGAACCTCCGATTATATATATATAATATATCACTTCTTAAAATTATTGACGACAGTTGAATAAAAAGTGCGCAATATGTACAAGGTGACTATTAACGGGTTTTAATGTAACTCTTATAACAGAAAAAGTTTCAAATTAATAAATAAAACATTTTAAAACAAGTATATAAGTTTCAAAAACATATATTTAATTAAAGGCTGCATATTTCAAAGCTTTTCGCCCTGAAAATCAGGGCATCAGGAAGTCTACATGGTTTTACACAACGTGAGCTGCGTTACAAATATATATACCATAAATCAGGTTAAAGCTACAGTTACATCGCTACTTTAATACAAAAAAAAAATTAATTCATTGGTTGGAAGTCAAAGCCATTCTACATTAACACTGAGGCAACACTTGATTACTGCAACTTGCGTTGGAAAAGTTAGTTTTGGATGGCTATTGAAAACACGGTTGCCAAATTTGGCCTTTTTTTTATTCAATAGTCACCAGTAATTTTGAGAAGTGACATTTGATATACATAATAGACTATCAATCTTCGAAGTGATTAGTCAAACGTTACAAATAAAAACTATTGGTGACTGTTGAATAAAAAAAAAGGCCAAGTTTGGCAACCCTGATTTGAAAGGATGGCATGGTGGTAACATCAATGTGAAAAAACTTGTCGAGTAGGGGTAGTAAATGGAAGTATTTTTTCAGAAAAAGTTTCACTATCCGTTTTAAATATAGACGCTAAAAATTTGTATATTGTGTCTTCTTCTTCAGAAGGGCATTAACTCGTTAGTGGATTTATAATTTACACGGATGAAACACTGGGGCAGAACTTATACCACTATCAATGTAAGAAAATATTCTACTTGTTAAATCAACGATACTAAAAGTAGAAAAATGTCTTAAATAAATACCGGTATGAGTTCTGCGCCACTGTTCAATCCCTGAATTTATAAACGCACTGTCAAGGATCGTACATTCCGCCCTTTTTACTTTCCGAACACTATAGTGAGGAAAGCATTGTAATCATGTCAAAAATACGAATTTGAGATTTTGATGTTTCTATACGTTTCGAGGTCCCCTGAGTCCGTTTCAACTATTTTTACGATGATGTATGTATGTGTGTGTGTATGTATGTGTGTATGTATATGTCTATGTACGTATGTGTGTGTATGTCTGTGAGTGAACACGCTAGCGTCTAAACGCATTGTTCGAATAAGCTGAAAGTTGGTACGTATATTGTAAGTCACCATAGTACGAACCCTATATATTTTGGTGAATTTAGCACTTATAGTTTTTTTTACAGGGACACCAGGAAAAATTCTTTATCATTATGGCCTATGGGGCCAAATTTTTAAAAGTGCGATAGAGTCTAAACGCTTTATTAATCTGAGCAAAAAATTTGTACACATATTATAGGTCACAGTTGCACGAACTGTATAGATTTTAGTGAATTTAGCATTTACAGTTTTTTTTACAGGGGCACAAAGAAAAATTCTTTATCATTATGGCCTACGGGACCAAATTTTTAAAAGTGCGATAGCATCTAAACGTCTTATTATATTGAGCTGAAAATTTATATGAATATTATAAATCACTGTTGCACTAACTATAAGCATTTTGGTGAATCTAGCTTTTATAGGTTTTTACAGGAACACAACGAAAAATTCTTTATCATTATGATTTATAGACTCAAAGTTCAGTAGCGTTAAATAAAACATCGTGTAATATGGAGAAAAATACTTAAATACTCTATTATGGTTTTCTCTCTTTTGTTTGTTTAACAACTCCTCTTTCTTTACTTTATCTAAAAAACTGTTAATTACTCAATGTTCGGAAAGTCGAGTGGAGTCACTCCAGATTTTTTCAGGACAGTCTTAGAGATGAGAAATATCTGTATGCTTGCCCACCACAAATTTTAAGCAGACAATTTTAGAGTGATTTTATAGTAACGTGTAACGATTAAAAAAGGTAGAAATTACTGTATAAAAAATGTTGTTGCAATAAAGATGGAGATTTCTTATCTCTAGTTGTGTTCTGAGAAAAGGGAGGAGAATACGATCCTTTTCTGTGTCAAATAACTGCATATACAAAACTTATACACACACACACACACATACACACACACATACACACACACATATATATATATATATAAACCTAACTGATATTGCTTCGGGTTTATGCAAGTCAAACCTTTTAAAATTAAATTGCGATTTACATTAAATATTTGTCCGTAAATGCAAAATAAGTAAATAAATTATTGAAAATATTACACACATATATATACAGTTGTTATTATTATATCTTATTAAAAATAAATATACAGGGTGATTCTAAGTTCGTGGAACAAACTTGGAGGAGAGGTAGAGACCATCACAAATAATGTGATTTGTAAAAGAACTCATAAATGCAAACGTCATTTTAACCCTTTAAGAGCAGGATATTTTTTGCTACTGGGTACTACTAACTCCGCCTAGGGGAGAGTGGGGATGAATGGGAGAATGGCAAAATTTTTATGTTTTGAAAGCACTAGAAACTTGACAATTTTTCTGATATATGGCAGTACTGAGGTCATTCATCAAGTGTAGTTTCAGAATTGTGCTGTCTATTGTAGGGCAGAAAAAAATTAAAGGGCAGAAAAGTGTCTTTTTCTGCAGCCAGAGTAAGTGTTTATTGATACAATTAGATAGTAGTTAAAAATTAACTATTTACTTAAAGTTAATATAATTCATATATGCTTAAAAGGCATAATCTGTTATTGTATTTATGATATTCAAGAAGAATATTGACAATTGTTCCTTAGGCCTATTTCATGTTTTATATGATCATGCGGTTGTGGGGATGAATGGGACAGTTTGAATGGGGATGAATGGGACATTCCCTACTACACAATAATTATATTAAAACAAATCGTAAATAGATTTTCAATATTTTTATAACCTGTAGATCAATAGTTATAACATGGAATTATAAAAGTAGCATGGATTTAGAGAAAATTAGATTGAAATTAATTGTTCTGATTTTTGTTTACAATAATTATGATTAAAAAAAATTATAAGTTAGAATATCCAATGCAACTTAAATCAATAATAACAATAGTTAAAAAAATAAATAAATTAATTAATAATAATTGGATTAAAATCACAATTTCAATCAAGCTAATTAAATAAATCCTGGTGATTATTAATGTAATACAGAATAGAATGCTTATATTTCCCGATCAATCGGAATCGAAAATTTATCTGGATAATTTGTACTCTATTATAATGATTTATATCTTTCTAGTGTCTTATTTATTTATTTATTTTTAGATTAGATCTTATTAGATTAAATTACCAAAACATAGGGCACTAGGAACTGTGCGAACCGAAGGACTTTTGCCTTTTGATGTTAATTTGAGTCAATACATCAGTTTATGTTAATTTCAGGAACTTTATAGTGTGTAATAAAATCGCATAAACCAATTATTTACTTTCCATTTTGTTTTGTTTTCTTTGATAATTCCAGTTTTGTCCCATTCATCCCCAATCATGTCCCATTTATCCCCATAGGTGGGGATGAATTGGACAATGCACATGCATGTAAAAAAGAATTATTATTTATTAAAAATGATAACTTTTTATTAAAGTTAGTATGTTTATATGTAACTGATTACTGAAGTGTATTTATGAGCAATGTTACGAAATTCTGAATTACATATGGTGAACACTATCTGTAAAAACATGAAAAATGTCCCATTCATCCCCACTATCCCCTACTGTGTAAATTTCGAAATTTTTGTATGCTTCATTATTTCGCAAAAACTCATACACAGTATTCCAATTAATGCAATCAGTGCGAAAAAATACATCGATAAAAAACAGAATTTGTTTATTTATTCAAACATTGACTTGTAAATACTTTTTCAAAAATGTAACGTTGGAGAGCAATGCCCATATACGTGCAAAAATATCTGGTACTTAAAGTATAAAATGACGTTTATGGTCATTAGTTCCCATACAATTCTCAATCCTCGTGATGTTCTGTACATCACAAGTAAAGAGTTTGTTCCTCCAAGTTTGTCCCATGACTTTAGAATAGCCCTGTATATTATATATATATATATATATATAGCGTATATTTTTAAGTTCTTAATTTGTTAAATAAAATCAATATTATAGAAAACATAAAAATGTGTAATTATATCATTATTATCAATTATAAAAAAAATTAAAGATAACTGTGATATTTATAATTATATTATTGTTATTCCTATTGCTGCTGTCAATATAAATGCACAAAATGGTTATTTAGATAATATTCTCGTACAGGTAATAAGACAGAAATATTTAAAATATTTATTAATACGTTTTAAAGTTAGTACTATGCGCAAATGAGATTAAATAAAAATGTGTAAAAATATTCATCACTTTATTCTTCTGATAGCATACTTTTGTTAGTAACTTACTTTTGTAACTTACTTTGTTGTAACTTACACTGTTAGCGTACTTTTACTTTTTTAAAAATTTAAATATGAATGAAAACGCAAAATTAGATGCAGATTTGTTTTACATTTTGTTCTGTCGACAAATATATATATATATATATAAATTAATGTACTTTAAATATATAAAGTTAAATTATATATTTTTTTTAAATAGGTTTGTAAATTATACATATATATATATACGTATCACTGATTCAGCACGGCTTTTCCTTTTCTAAGAATATGACACCATCTGCTCGAATTAAAAGAAATGAAAGCTTAGAATTAATGCTTAGGCATACCTTTTTAAAGAAAAAAAAAAAAAAAAGACTGAACATTGAGAAATTTTGTGAATGTAATCTCGTTTTACATCTGTTTTGTCTTTTTCTTATTTCTCCGAAATTAAGCCATATATTGTTATCATTTTTGTATCATTCTTAATTTCTAATTTATCTAAGCAGTTCGCGAATTTTCTTTTCTTACAGTCATTTAAGTGTTCTTTTATGTTATACAGTATCATCATTTTTCTCTTTTTTACAGTACTGTTGCAATTATACATTTTTATGCAGTTGATATCGCAGCAGCAAGATGGCAGTGACTCTTTATCTTTTACGAACTTCATTGTGTAAGAATTATATATATAAAAAAAAGTACTTCTTCATGTGGAAATCATTTTGAAGCGAACAAGAATTTTCTAAGAAAGAAAAAAAAAATAAAAACATAAAATAAAATATGCGTGCTATGCTAATTTTTATTACATTAAAAATGTGTTTAAAATGATTAATGCATTGACTGATTAATTAAGTGTATTTGCATAATCAGGGTTTATTTTTCAGTTTTTCATTTTGAAGTACAAAGAAAAATATTGTTCGACATGCATCGATGTATCCTACCATTGCACTTTTACCAGTTCGAAAATATTCGTTTAGGTAAAGGGATATGCTATTATTTTTCTTCTCTGATAAAACAAAACCTGATTCATTAATTAAATTACGTGCCCCAAAGAAAATCCTTTTTCAGCACAAATTTAATAAAGATAGAAAAAGAAGTAACGCAACCAATACTTTTACAAGTAAAAAAGCTTTTTTCTTGTTTAATCGTTAGATATCGAATAAGTTAATAAACAAAAATTATGGATTTAAAAAACCATAAATAATTTATTATTAATAAATTTATTAATAATAAATTATTAATAAATTTATTATTAATAATTAATTGTATAATACTTGTCATTTTAGAAGTAGTAAGTTTTCATTTTCAAACAACGCAATATAGAATGACTCTCAAAGTTTGTAACATTCATAAATGTAAAATACAATAAACTTTCAGAAAGTAAGAATATTATTTCTACTTAATTTACATATATATTACCTTTTAAATAAAAAACATTATATGGTTTTACTTTCTCTTACTCTTATTTATAGTAGCTAAAGTGATAAAATATCGCTCGGGTCAATCTTTCAAAACTGAGTTTTTGAAATTTTTAGGTGCCCTGAATCTGAAAATTAGGATTTACCAGTTGGTATCTCGCTCTCTCTTTCTGTGTGTGTGTGTGTGTGTTATCAGCATGTCTTAAGAACAAATAGTAGCAGAAAGTCCAAACTCGAATTTCTTAATCTGTATCATATAGAATAATGCTTACACAGACTTTTTTCTTAAACAAAACTGTTTCTAAGCTTAATATGAATTATTTTTGTTTATATACAGTACTTGTTGTCTTACCTATTAATTTGTAATCTGACTTTATATTATTGAAATCCAGGGTAAAAGAAAGTCGTGTGAGTGCCATACCACAAATTCTTTTCAAGCATGGTTTAAATATATATGTATTTCGTATCAAGCCAGATTTATCAAATTTTGAAATTTACAAAAGCATTTATATTATTGAAATATATTTCATTAAGTAATACGTGATAATGTTATAATAAAATAATGTGATAAATATTTAAAAAAATGAAATCCATTATCTTTATATTCTTTAGGCTAGCTTTGCTTTGAAAAATAAAATAAAATTAAAATGTAGCAAACATGTTATCAACGAAAAGAGATAATTCATTGCCATATTCTAGTTGTATAAAACTAGTACCTACTACTACAATTCGATTGATTATATTTGAAGAGACTAGTGATTCTCTCATTTATATCACTTTTCGTCAAAGATATTTACGGATCTAATGAATAATATAAAACCAAGACTATGCTACCTAATTAACATGAAAAAAATATGATAAATTCCCATTGATTAAAACGAGCTCATATTTATAAAAGAAATTTTTTATTACAAAATTAAGGAAAATATTAATATACAGAGTGATTATAATTAAAGTTAGAAATGTTATAATCTTAAAACTACCCATCAAAGCAATCGTGAGGCAATGAAATTTTGTTTGGGAGAGGAAAAAATCAGTTACACCATGTTCCTATAGATTGCGCTGTGAGGTTAATGTCAGGGGAAACGCCGTTGTTAGCAACACAATGGGATAGCAGAAAACAATAGACTTCAAGGGTTTACAAATTTTTTTTTTAGTAAAAAGACAAAAATACATGTTTACAGCGGAAACAGTCATAGTGAAAAGAGAAAAAGAGGAGCATCAAGAAACAAATACTTTACGGATGATTAACGGCACATTTTTCTTTTTCTCTTTTTTATTTCTTTTTATTTTTTTTCTTTTGCCAAACAAAATTTCATTGCCTCACGATTGCTCTGGTAAAATACCAAATCGCTCTGATGGGTAGTTTGAAAATTATAGCGTTTTGAATTCGTAACTTTAATTATAATTACCCTGTATATATAGTAACAGATACGAATTTAATGTATAGGATATTAGTGACATTGATACGCTGCGAAAACTTTTGTTAATAGATGATTTTACTAATTTAAAAAACAATTCTCCGAAAATAATGGAATATTGAACAGACTAAAACGGAGAATTATTAAAAGATAGTATTAAATATTTTTTTTTATTATATTTTGTTCATTTCAATAGATAGAAATATAAATTTATTTGTTAATCGTAACCATTTCATTTTTATTGTTTCTTTTGTAGTACTAATAAAAAGCAAAATGTATGAAAAAGTTGCAATTATAGAAAATACATTTATACTTCAATATAATAATCCAAACCACAAAATAATTCCATTATAAAAAAAAAATCGACTGTTTTAATTTTTTCTTAGTTTTATACAAATAATACATCTGCTCATTAATGTACAGTTACTCAAAAGCCATCATTGAAGGGTCATTCAAAGAATTAATCAGTAAAAGTTTCTTTATTATATTGTTAATTTAATAGATGCGTTAAATAAATTTTAAATTAAAAATAAGCTTCAATTTCGTAATAAAATTTATATATTCCAGAAATAATAATTATATTTAAGAAATTTATGAAAATGTTTAATAATAATTCATTTTTATAAAATGTTTCATTTTACTTTATTATGTGTTAAAAGAAATTGAAAATAAGTTAAAGATACTTACAGACTAAATACCATTCATCTGTATTATTTATTTTTTAGCATTAACAAAAAAGCAAATAATAATAATAATAATAAGAAGAATGAATGTTGAAAAATTTAGTAAATAAATTTAGACTTTAATATAATAATCTAATCTACAAAATTTACCCTTTAACAGATTACAAAATTTTCTGACTCTTTTAAATTTTCCTGAGGTTTGACAAAAGTAATAGAGCTCCTTATTAATGAATAGTCAACATTAAAAGGTATTTCAGAGACTTAATGAGAAAAAACTTCTTTATTCTGTTATTAATTTAAGAGATGTTTAAAATAAATGTCAAATAAAAAATAAACTTCAATTTTGTGATAAAACTTACGTATTCAAGAAATAGTAATTATAATTAATTTAGGAAAGAAAAATGTTTAACATAATGAAAATAAGTTAAAGATCATTTTTTTAAATTATTTAAAGGGAAAAAAAATCCATATCTATCTTTTAGCAGAAGAAAAATATTTCTTTCAAACTGTTATGTACTTTATAAAGACTTTTAAATTTTTAGAAAAACAAAATCACCTTTAGAAAGAAATTTATTTATTTATTTTCATTAATTAGTTACAATTCATGCATATGAAAACTTGTTATATTTATTAGATTCCCCTATAAGTTTATACTTTAAGTAACTATTACATTGAATTATAGCTAAAGAAGAGATTCTTTATTCATTAGTAGATAGCTTTACCCGCTGCGCTGGTCACTATGTTTAAAGGAACCGTTTTTACAATCATAAATGTCATTTTTTTACTCCTATTTTTATTAATAGGCTTCGAAAATATGAGCAGCTATGATTTGCTACAAATGAATTCTGTTAAAATAATTCAACTGTAAAACATAACCCTTGATCGGTACAATTTTTAATAAGAAAAAAATGTTTTTCTAAGAATAGAGCTTGTATTTTTTATGTAGATGAATAAAATGTTTAACATACAAAACCCATCTAATATTTATATCTATATAAACATGAAATACCACCGACTTACTCATTCACTCATCAATGCCAAGTCCCAACTGCTGAAGCTAAAAAAAGCCTTTAGGACAGCGAGTTCTTTTCATAAAGTAAGAACTCACTATAAATGTGTTTAACGAATTTTAACCCTTAAAAGATTGTAAGGAAAAGTCGATTTTTTTTTTTTACCTTATTATCTTACCTCTGCAATGGTTTCCTACAAGACTTTGAAATTTAGCAATATGTTTCCACTTAGGCCTTAAATAAGTTAAAATATAATAATCTTCCAAAATTTAATCCTTAAGAAGATGGAAGAAGGTGTTAGCAGTCTTATCTGACTTTAAGTTACTCGTTCTTATTTCTTCCCGGTTAGTTCTACAAGTTAGAGCGCTGCGATTTTCTTTGGCACGTAGAAAATTGCAGTTGTTTCCAATAAAAAGCTTGGAATTTAGCAAAATATCTCTTTTTAGATCCTAATTAAAATAAAAGATGAAAATATCTCAAAATTTAACCCTTTAGGTGGTATCTAGTTACTCGTTCTAGTTACTCGTTCTAGGTGGTACTGGATCTTTGCACTTGGAAAATCACGGTGGTTTCTTGTACAAGCTTGGAATTTAGAACAATGCTCTTAGACTCTAATTAAGGTAAAAAACGAGAACCTTCAGAAATTTAAAACTCGTGGGGGATAAGAATGGGGTGTCTAACATTTCTACCAGTTCTTTGCACACAGATTTGAACAAAGCTTGGATTTTATGAAAACTCATAATAAAAAATCTCCCCTGCCAACAGGTAAAATTAATTGACTTTGCTTTAATTTTTTTCCCGTGAGAAGAATGGGTATAATTACCAGTTGTATTATCGTTTGGAGCTACAATTACTGTTTCTTACTACATATTCTCTCGTTAAACGCCTCGTACAATCCTAATAAAACATATAGCCCTTTCTCTAATTAGCTATAATTTTCATATCGAAAGAATTCTACGACATCTAAAAAATGTCGTTTTCAAAGACGACAATACTTCAGAGGTTTTCTGAGAATGACGTCATTCTAACATGTTATAAAAAATTTGGATTTTTAATTAAATTAATACATTATGTCACCTTAACGTATGTCACAGTACAATGTTTATATTTATTCTTTAAACCTCTACTTAAGGAGAATGCATACATTAGAATTTGCCTACATATAAAATTTGAGGTTTCTAGCAACGTTATTGCTGTGGAATCATACAAAAATATGATTTTCCAGAGGATTTTTTCTAGCCTCCTCCCATCTCGCATGCGCTATAAATTTCAAATACCCACATTACTTTAACCCTTGTCATAAGCAATAACTGTGTGAAGTTTGGTTCATATCTGTTCAGTGGTTTTCGAAGAAATGAAAGATATTTCCACATAATCACACACAAATAATGACTTTCATTTAAACTTCTATTTCTAGTTTGAATTTTATTTAAACTAGTTCAATATGGTTGCAGTTCAATAAAAACAGTAAATTTTATTCGTTATTCAAATTACAACTTGAAAATTATACTTTTGCCCTGCTCTAACAAAATAATACAAAAGCTAATTTTTTCTTGAGTTAAATTTCTCTTTAAAAGCTTTAAATTTTCATAGTTTTAAATCGCAGCATTTCATTTTTCTAATAAAAGTAAGACTTTCATGATATGGCTGTCACTATATTTCCTTCTTTATCATTCCATATATGAGCTCTATCTTACGGTTAAAGAGTACAAAAATTTAATAAAGATAATTTCTCGTATTATATGTTTTATATATGCAGTTTGGTATATTTTAAAGAAATACATGAAAAACAAGAAATTAATGAATAGTTACATTTGGAAATGAAGCATTAGATATAGCAAAAGGTATTAAAAAGGTTAATAAATGTAGAAAAAAAAATCCTTATTTAACCTTACATTTTATAGTATACAATTACTATAATATTAATTTATACCTATGTTACTTTTAGCAACAGTTATAACCCCCATTTTAAAGATTTAACTAGTAAAATTTAATTAGTAGTGGTAATTAATTAAATAAATTATTAATATATGCTTCAAATCTAATAATTGTGCAGAATGAAATAAGATTAAAAAAAAATTAAAAGGTACTTTAAGTGCAGTTATATATACATTTTTAAATTTATTTATTAAACTCAACAACCTGCCGAATCAACCAAATCAAACAACAGCACCCTATCTCCTTAATCAAATACCTACCCACCCACCCACTTTTATTTTATTTTATTTTATTTTATTTTATTTTTCATTTACATTTTCCATGGATTTACTTTTTAAGAAAAACTATAATACTACTGAAAAAATCTGGTGTGAAACAACCACACGACTTCCATTACCCACTATTACACATATTATATGCATTTTTGAGAGATAATGTGACAGAAATTATCACAGCGACCTTAAGAGAAAATCGTTAGAGCCGTTTTTGAGATACCACCTTTTACAAAAAATCAATTATTGACCGTAAAACAATAATTACATACAAAAAGATATTTAAAAGTGAGTTAATATGGCGAATTTGAATAAAATCCGTACAGTCATTCTTAAAGGAACGCCTTTGCGAGGCCTGAAATTGAGCTGTTTATACAGAACGCCTATCAATTTTCCTGAACTAACCAACTATATCATTCGAAAGGACATCTAATAGAGTGTTTATATAGCAAGTTTGAAGAAAACCGTTAGAGCCGTTTTTGAGATACGGACTTATGGTCCCACTTCCGGTTTTTCAATTTTCACCAAAATTTGGAAATTTCATCTGTACACCAGACGTATTTCAATTCTAAAGTTTCGTAGCGCTATCTTTATTAGTTTCTGAGCTATAATAGCCAGAAGATTCTCCACATACATACACACACACACACACACACACATACATACATACACACTGACCAATTGCCAAAAACCACTTTTTTTGACTCAGGGGACCTTAAAACGTGTAAATCAGGTAAAAACCCGATATCGAATTTTCAGACCGAATACAATACTTCCATTACCTACGGTAGTAGGGTAATGGAAGTAAAAATAGTAACTATATATTACAGACAGAGAAGAGATAAGAAAAAAAATATCATGGTGTTGGTATGGGTTATTAAAATTTTATTTCAAAACAATACGTTACTTTAAAATACCATTAGTTTAAGAAGCATTAAAATCGAATTTGTCGAAGAAATGTCAGACACATTTATTAGAATAGAATGTCTGTTCCTCAATTTAATCTCCCTACAAGGCACTTGAGGCTACAGTCGGTAACAAAAGTATTCGAGCACTAACAAAAATTCCTATATAAAAAAAAATGTACACTTAATTTAGTTTTGTTAAATAAATCCTTCAGCCCCCCTAGAAGCCCTCGAAACCGCTCTACGAGTGGTGAGCGGGGGCTGCTCCCTGTTAAATAAATCCTTGTCGAGTCATGCTCTTAGTCAGTCTAACAACATGATTCGACAAGGACTTATTTAACAAAACAGTATTAAGTGTACTTTTTTTATACAAAAAATTTTGCTAGTCCTCGGATACTTTTGCTGCCGACTGTATATGTAACAGATTTTGTTTCATAAAGGATTTTATAGAGTGTTATTACTGTTTTTGTGTAATAATTTTCACGATCTTCACATGAGTTGTAATTAAGGTAAAGACACCAGTGCTCGTCACCCTTAAAATCTGCACCAGTGTTCGTCACCCTCACAAAAGACATGTTAATTAATATCTATGGATTTGAATCCTCTCGAGCTAGATTCTGCTGTTCTAGGCAATCTAGTGCCGGTGGTTTCAAATTCGTTGATTTATTAAGCGTTTATTTTGACATGCCTTTAGTGAGGGTGACGAACACTGGCTGCAGATATTAAGGGGGACGAGCACTGGTGTCTTTACGTTAATTCCTGTTTGTTGTTGCTGTTTCATGTCCCCCTGGTCCAAAAATCCTAGACCAGTTCCATGATACCATGTCGCTCTAACAGAACCACAAATCCATCACCCTCCTCACTCCACAGCTGCCACATAGAGGCGCCAATACAGCCAATAACATTAGCAGGAGAAACAGAACAGGCACAAGGGCAAGGAGAATAAGTCTTTACTTTATCGACGAATTAATTCCTATATTAATTAAAAAATCTCCCACCAATCTTTAAAAAATGTATAAGGAATACGAGAAATAAATGCGTTTTTACAATTTACAGTTGGAAATTATGGTAAATGAAAATAATAAACAATAATTTAACGAAACAAATTACTAACTCATATAGAAAACAAAAGTAACTGTAACTAAGAAATGTAATTTTTCATGAACATTTAGAATTATTTTTCAAAAATTTGAAACTAAATAGAAAATTTTTAGTGTAGAGATAAATTAAATAATTTTTTATATGTTAACATTTTTAAAATAAGCTCTGATAAATTGTTGTAAGTCTTTCATTTTAAAAACTTTAGATAAAGGAAATGATTTATTATTGCCAGAATTATATTTAATTTAGCTTCCATTATATTTCTGGAACTTTCTGCAATATAACTAATATAGTAAACTGAACTTTTAAGCTTAATTATAATGGATTTCCCTCCAATTAGAGAAGAGGATAATTACTCACTAAAATGTAACTTTCTAAAGTATTTAACTTCTTTGTATTCTTTTCCTTCTTCTAACAAAAGTAGCTAATTTGCGCTTCTATTTATTTTCGCGGAGGTTTAGTTTATTTTTCATAGAGATTTGAATAGACAACCGTCATTTCTCACTGCTTCATTTATTATGATATTAAATTTTGTAATAATTATTATGCTGAACATTTCACGCTGGTAAAAATTGGCTGTTTTAGAAAGATTAAAAAACTGTTACAAGTAAAGAGTGAGAAAAGAAAAGAAAGAAAAAAGAAATAGAGAATGTAATAAAATTTGTATGTAAATTTAAACTACAGTATATTGTAAGAAGTATTGTAGTTCTGAAAGTATTAATTTTGAAAATTTGCCGTTTTAATTCTAATAATAGTTGTATATCTATATTAGTAGAGTACCTATATATATATATACACAAACTCTGCGTTCGGAAACGATTGGTTCATCTTATAAAAGTGTGAAATTTCTAAAAATAACAAGCACAAATTCTTAATTTTGTTTTAATAAACTGATATTTACAAAAGGAAAACAATTACATAAAACTTTGTCACATTATATAAAATAACTTAAAATTACATAACAAAAACTTAAAATTTGCAGAAATGGCTGTTTCAAAAAGGTAGTTTCACAGAACTGAAAATATTATAATAAGGTATTTTAGGTTGAAATCCCCCCCCCTTTATGCAGAATAAGTTCATATATTCTCTTCGACATACTTCTTACACGTTATTACATAAGTTTCGTTTATTTCGGCCCATCTGGACGAAATACTTGTTTTTAAGTCTATCAGAGAATCTAAAATTCTTCCACCTCCATAAACTTCTTTAGAGAATTTACTCTAAGCGTTTTCCACCGGGTTGTGGTCCGGACTACAAGCAGGCCAGTCGATAACCTGAATATCGTTATTCAATAACCACTCAAAAGTAGAATTCGCAACGGGAACGGAACCATTGTCTTGCTGCAATATAAAAATTGGTCCTCAAATATCTTCTGCAATTGGTAAAAAATCTTTATCAAATACTTCCTTGTACCCTAAAGCATTCAAACGGGTGCTTATGTCTGTTTTACCATTCCATTCAAACCCCTCCCACACCCTGACAAATCCATCTCCTTATTGTTTTGTAGACAATATTTCTTATTAATTACGTAGGTCATGCCAATAAAATTGGAAGCCATCTGGCACATTCAAATTGAATTATTTTCGTCACTAAATAGTACTCGTTGCCATTCATGTCATAAATTCTTGGGCAAATTTTAAGCGCTTATCTTTGTGTTTAGATTTTAATTTAGGGGCAGCTTTTCTTTTAATATATGCCAACTTTCTATAATATTTTAATGCTCTATGCACCGCAGACTTTGAAAACGGAGGGTCCTGTTGTTGGTTTAAAGCAGATAAACTCACATTCCCACTTTTCAACTGCTTAAAAAAAATTCCTCTGCATACGTTTTGTCACCTTTGATGGCCGTCCGGTATGTTTCTTCTTTCCGTATTCACGTCCTAATCTCAAAAATGAATTCACAATATTGTACGATCTCTTTAGTAGTCTAGAAATTCCTCTTCCAGATTTTCAGATTGTTTATAGGCAAGTATTTGTCCCTGATCTAATTATGACAGACGACTTTTACGACCCATATCGCTTCTAGTCAATAACAAGCTCTTATAAAAATTCCAATTTAAAATAACAACAATTTTGAAAGCAGAAACCTTCAAAACGTCATTTAACTCGTGACTTACATAATTTGCGTAACTCCTATTAAAAATAAAAACACTTTTCAAAATGATCCTAGCATTTTGAAATGGTGTTTTAACAAAAAATCAAATCAAGTTAAATATTAATTAAATAACTATTTTTCATTTTATTTTGTGTCATGCGTATTAGAAATGATATTTTATATACAGTCTTGTAAAATAAACAGATAATAATTATTTTGGTGTTACAAGACTTAGAAATAATAGGTGAACCTATCATTTTCGAACACACTGTAAATATATGGATAGATATTATAAACTATCGTCCAATCAGCATGCTCTCAATTTTCTATAAAAGTCTGATGAAAGTTCTGACAGATCTCTTACAGAAATAATTAGAGTCAAGACAACATAATGAACAAGCAGTATTTTGAAGTGGTTTTAGTACCATTTACCCTATTCATACAATTAGAGAAGTTATTGAAAGAAGTACACTGTAAAAAAAAAAAAAAATCCCGTAAGATTCGGGGAATGCCCGGCAGCAGAGATTCCAGACAATGCCCGTAAAAAATCATTAGTTTTACTGGCAAAATGTTTTTTTTACAGGCATGTAACGTATATTAAGGTTATTATATACTTAATTTGCGGTCTAAGCGTTTCTTTCCCTGTAATCTTACGGGATTTTTTTTTTTTTTTTTACAGTGTAATGAATACAAAATCCCACTCTGAGTGGCTTTTGTGAACTGTGAAAAAGCTTTTGACACTGTATTCTCACTAGAAATTATGAATGCATTAAGGAATACTAATATTAATTCAGGATATACTCACCCTATTTGAAAGTTTATAAAAAAGCAACAGCCAAATTATAACTCCACAAAACAAGTAATGCATTCAAAATCAGAAAGGATGAAAGACGAGGGGACACAATTTCACCTAAACTCTTCAATGCAGTACTTCAGGAAGTTAAAAATAAAAAACTAAATAAGGGGAAAAAATGCATAAAAATTGATGGAGTTTTTATAAATCATTTGAGATTTACTGATGATATTATACTGCTTGCTTTCTCATTTGAGGATTTGCAAGAAATGATTCAGGAATTAAACAAAGAAAATGACTTCCTTGGGTTGAAAATGAACCTCAGTAAGACAAAAAATATGTCGAATTCCTTTGTTTCTTCATTGAATATAATTGTTGATATAAATCAATAAGAATCATTATGCAGTTATACTTATCTGGGGCAAGTCCTTACCATGAACAGGAACAACATGGAAGTAATTAACAACCGAGTTAAACTTGCATGGAGAGCATTCGGAAGAAATAGTGTTATATTCAAAACTCACCACCCAGTTTGTTTGAAAAGAAAAGTTTCGATCAGTGCATTTTGCCTGTTTTAACTTATACTTCAGAGTCCTGGACGTTAACATGTAAAGATATACAAAAACTTCAAACTACCCACAGAATTATGGAGGATTCACCCGAGAGGCATGCTAGATTTCACCCGAAGAGGTAAGAAACGGAATACTTGAATTAGGGAACAAACCAAAGTTACTGATGTTATTTAAAAAACATAAAATGATTACTTAAAACAGTTTAAAATGTTATTTAAAAAATTAAAAAGTTAAAATGAAACTACGCTATCCACGTTCCCAGAAGAAATGATGATAGATGGACCACCAAAATCCTATTTTGGATACCGAGAGTTAAGAAAAGACTAAGGAAGAGACCCCTATGTCGTTGGAAAAATGAAATTTGGAAATTTGGAAGAACAGAATGGAGAAGAATTTTGGAAAACAGGACAGATTGAAGTGTCCTAGTGGAGGTTTTCATCCTGAAGTAGATTGACAAAGACTGAAAATGATGATATATATAATACGGGATAAGTTATTCTAATTACTAATCTTCTTAACAATAAAAGACCAAGTTCATAGAATGTAAAGCTCTAAACTGATGTTACTACTAAAACATTTTATAGAAATAAAGAATTTTCATCCTTAATTTGGAGGAAAGAATTAAATAATTCAAAAGAATAAAGTAGAAAAGAAAATAAGGGAAGATCAAAATTGCAACAATGCATAAAAAAAAAAAAAATGGGCTTCAATATGGGACCTCGTGGCGATTTCTTCTTCTTTTTTTTTTTTTTTTTTTTAGGACTGAGAACTATTAGTCTCAATCTACGTATTTTTACGGTATCAGTTTTACGAGAATTGGACATTTATCGAAATCGAAAATTTCTCGAAGATATAATTGAATAATTTGAAAACGATGTTATAATAATAATAAAAAAAAAAATACTAATAGTCCTCAGTACTAAACTAAATTCTGCTTTTGCCAGAATTTCATCAAAATTATTAATTATTATATTTTATTTTATTTTTAAAGATTTTATTTTTAAATGATTTTTAATTAGAAAATAAAAAGCGCGCGTGCAAAATGAAATAAAAAATAAAACAAGATAATTAAGTTTGAGTTTGAGTTGGTAATTTAAGGATGCAATTGATATAGTAATTTTTATTTATTTATTTATTTTTATCTTATGATATTTTTTTGCAAAGACTTATTTATCATTCTAGATTTATAGAGTTCAAGAAATAGTCATCTACGATTACGAAAATACCCTGCAAAAATTTTAGAAAATCACTGTGCAAGAATTATTTTTTTACATTTTTATAGTTAAATAAATTTTCTAAATGCAATTGAAAACCTCATTTTATAAAAATTTTAATTTAAATATTTATTAATTATTTAATATGTGCCAAAGGACTTGTAATCAAATGCAATAGATAACAAATTAAAAAATAATAATCATAATAATAAAAATAAAATAACTCACGAAAAATTTAAAGTTTACACTTTTTTGTTTCTTCCTGATACTTTAATTGAGATATAAGAAACTAAATACCCAGATGTGCTCAGTTACACATAAAAAACGCGTAATGGGAGCTTTAAAATAATTTAGAATTAGCATAGAGCATTTTGAAATTAAACATTATTATGTATTATTTTCCCTATAAAAGAGACTTTTCCATCTCTAAAATTACTCTTTAGCCTTTAAAACATGATCTATGGATAAAACTAATAATAATAATAATAATAATAATAATCAAAATTTATTCAATGAGCTGTGAATTAAAAAGAGAAAAAAAGATTAGATTATGTTTGTTTCGAAACTGATTGTTATTAATTTTCTTTTTCTTTCTATAATAATAATAATAATAATAAAGTAGCATCGCTTGTGCTCGAATAACAATTCCCTATCGTTTTAACATAAGAAATTATTCTTACGGTAGATATTACTTCTATAAAATTCAAAAATTCAAACTATATAACAAAATGCAACCAACATCGTTGCTTTCTTTATTCTATTCTATTTCTTAAAACAATTTTTGTAGAGGCCACACGCACCACATAAACTTTAAATTTTACATCTACTTTTTAAGATAGCAAGCGATCATGTTTTATATAAAAATTAAATCATAAATTCACTTTCTTGCTTAGTTTTATTTCATTTTGCACGCGCACTTTTTATTTCCTTATTCAAAATTACTTAAAAAAAAACCTTTTCTATAGTGTTTGTTTCGATACTGATTATTATTATTTTTTCTTTTCTTTTTCTGTCAAAAAAAAAAAAAAAAAAAGATTTTGATGAAATTCTGGCAAAATCAGTATTTAGTTTATGGCGGCGGACTATTAGCTTTTTACTTTTTCAAATTATAACATCGCTTTCAAATTATTCAATTATATTTTCGATAAATTTTAGATTTCGATAAATGTTCAACTATCGAAAAATGACATCGCAAAAATCTTTGATTGAGACTAACAGTCCTCAGTCCTAATAATAATAAAAAGTTAATCTCATTAGACTAATGTCGCCATTTTTTCTTATTACATCATTGAACTGAGTCCACGAGCTTAAATATCGTCCATTTATAAATATTATTTTATTTTTTATTTCATGTTGCACAAGCACTTTTTATTTCCTAATTCAAAATTAGTAAAAGAAAAAAAAAAAAATATGTAACTGTCCGTGTCGAAACTGATTATTATTATAATTTTCTTTTTCTTAAAAAAAAAAAAAAAAAAAAAAAAAAAAAAAAAGATTTTGATGAAATTTTGTCAAAAGCAGAATTTCAGCAGTTCAGTACGGAGCACTATTAGCTTTTTTTTTTTTTTTTTTTTTTTTTTTTTTAATTATAACATCGTTTTCAAATTATTCAACTACATTTTCGATTTCGATAAATGTCCAACTACCGTAAAACTGGTATCATAAAAATCCACAGATTGTGACTAATAGTTCTCAGTCCTAATAAAAACAGATTTTAATAAATAATAAAGAAATAATAATATTATTAAAAATATTAAAAATAGTATAAATGATGATAAATTCAAAACCGAAAAAAATCATGGTACTTTTCTGTTATTAGGATCGAATTGTTGTTGAATCAAGGGGTAATTAAGTAATACTCCTTCGAAGAAAGAGAAAAATGGTGACAATTTTGATGAATTTGCACTGAAATTATTTTTATAATTAATCAAATTAAAATACAATTCATGACTGGAATCCACAGATAGTTTTTTTCTTAAATATTCTTTCTTTCTTTCTTTTTATTATTTATCACAACATTTGGCGGCACTCTTTGTGATTTAACTACTATGGCAAATTTGTAGAAATATTCTTTTTAAAACATCAATCAGGTGGGCGAAGATCGACTAGTATTTTTGCATTCATTGTAATTAATGATTTTAATCCTTACTAATTTCTTATTATTATCCTTATTAATTTAATTCACTTACCTTATTAATTTTATTTAAATATTTTGGAATGAAAACATTTTCATTAACTAACGTTTAATAGAATTTGGTTCGAAATTACTTAACTTCAAGAGTTCTGCATTGGATCACAAAACTATTGATTCAATATCTTCCAAGCACTATTATATTGATTTTTTTTTTTTAAATACACCGTCCTGGGGCATGCAAATTTTCATTATGAATATGTATTAAAAGAACTCGCCAATGTTTCAAACGAACTCGTCGTACCATAACGCTTATACCGTAGATCTGTGATAATTTAAAACAAAGTTATCGATTTCTTTCATTCAATAAATAATGAAATAATGAAATAAAAATAAAATAAAATAAAAACTCATCTCGAGGACACAAATGACTTTCTTTTGACGATTATTAATACATTTTTCTGAGATAAAAATCGTTGGTGTTCATCACGGAAAATAACTTTAAAAAATAATATTTTTCCTAAATAATTTACTCTTCATGGATATATATAGGAATATATGGAAGAAAGATTTTTGATAGACACAACATATAATTTACTCAAAAGTTCTTTTCATGATGGCCATTCTTAAAAATTTAACAGTAATATTAGAATATAAGACAAATTATAGATAATACTAATAATTATTAAATAGTAGTCCAAGAGCAATTTTTAAAAAAGGTTCAGCTATTGAACAGATTGATCGCCTTTGTGGCTAAGTATATTTGTTTAATATGAATGAAAGTTTAAAGAACACTTATCTCTTATTTCAGAAATATAAGTTATAATCGTCTCAAAATATAGTGTGATCTTTTAAGCACGAAATAATTAAAAATAAATTAAATAATTATATATACAGGGTGATTATAATTAAAGTTACGATTTCAAAACACTATAATTTTAAAACAACCCATCAGAGCGATTTGTTATTTTACCAGAACAATCGTGAGGCAATGTAATTTTGTTTGGCAAAAGGAAAAAAAAAAGTTCCAAAATGTGCTGTTAATTATCCGTAAAGTATTTGTTTCATGAAGCTCCCCTTTTTTTCTTTACACTATGACTGTTTCCGCTGTAAACACGTGTTTTTGTCTTTTTGCTAAAAAACTTGTAGTAAACTCTTGAAGTCTCTTGTTTCCTATAATTCAATTGTGTTGCTAACAACATTCTTGTGTTTAATGAGTCCATTTAGGGGTTTCCCCTGACATTACCCTAACAGCGCCATCTAGAGGAACATGTTGGAAATGCTTTTTCCCTCCTCCCAAGCAAAATTTCATTGCCTCACGATTGCTCTGGTAAAATATCAAATCGTTATGATGGGTAGTTTTAAAATTATAGCGTTTTGAAATCGTAACTTTAATTATAATCACCCTGTATGTGTGTGTGTATGTTATATATACATATATATATATATATATATATATATATATATATATATATGTGTGTGTGTGTGTGTGTGTGTGTGTGCTCAAATGCTTTCCATAATGAAAATGAGATTTTTTTTTTTGTTATTATTATTCTTTTAAAATGATATTGTCTAACTTTTTTTTAGATAAAAAGTTTTTTTTTTGAATGAGTTTATTTCTATTATTACTTTAATTTTCATTTATTTCAATTTAATACTTCTTTCACAAATTTCAAATGTAAAAGAAAAAAAAAAAAGAATTCATTAAAAAAAAAAAGGGATTAATAAAATGATTTTAACAAAAATAAAATCTATTGATTCATTTTGCATTCTTATTTGTTACTCAGTTGCACTTAACCGAACACTCGATTTTATTTTCAGTTTCTTAATTTAAATATCATCGAGTATTGTTTCGAAGGATTTTGATTAAATATACTGAAAGACATATGATTCCATAAATTACCCCATTATTCTTAAGAATTTCTGCTTAAAGGATAATGACAATAAATTAGAGAAATTCGGAACATGAATATTTAGTTTAATGTGTTACAATTGAAATACTTTGAAGCTCTTGTAAAAATGAAAATTTTTTCTCTTTGATCTTTATGAAGAGAACAAAAGAAGCGAGTTTAAAGATATTACAGAAAACTTTTCGAAAGCTTTTATGTATTAAGAAAACGAGTTTTCTTTTCTGAGACCTTATTAGGCATCTCAAATTTGAATTATGAAATTCTTTTGTAAATTTGCGTCAAATATTCTAAATTAAAAATTTTCCTCTATGCATGAGCAAGTATGTATTCATCTATGTATTTCAGGCACAACTAAAAATTGTTTATTTAGCATCAAAGTTTTAATGATGCAGAATCAGCGGAATATTGTTGAGAAAAATATGTTCAATGTAGAAAGTAATAATTTCAAAAATTTGACAGTTGAAGTATATTAAATAAACTTGAATATTAATATATGGTTATAAATGTAGGGGAGACCGGGGCACAGTGGACCACTTTTACACTCTTAAATTTTTTTCATAAAAGACTGAAAAGCAATGTACTTTAAAAAATATATATATATCAATCAATCTCTAAACCCTTCTTCACATGTCTTAATTTTTTATAACAATATTTCCAATGCGTTATGAATGAAAAAATAAATTTTAAGCACTCACAAAGTGGACCACTGTGCCCCATCATCGGGGTACAGTGGACCAGCCTCTTTTATTTATATTAAAATAATATAAATTACTGTTTTTTTTCTCTATAAAATTAGTTTCTTATACTATTCTAGTCTAAAGAACATAATTCAAGCATTTTCATGAAATAAAATAACCAAAATAAAATTAAAATAAACAAATAAGAAATCAAATCTCAGTAAGAAAATTTATTAGGTTATAATAGACATTGTTTTTTATTCTTTTATTAATATTATATAAATCAAACATTTTTTTTTTTAAATTCAAATATTAATAAATATTATAATACTATTCAATTATTTAATATTTTTTAAATTACTCTGAGATATAATTAATTTACATTATATTTGTAGAATAAATTTTACTAAAATATATTAAGCTACTTCTTTTGCTTTTCACATGTGATCTCTAAAAACTACAACAATAATAAATTATTCCTACTATTTATTAAATTATATATTAATTTTTCTTTTATTAATGCTATATAAATCAAATAGTTACTATATTTAGATATTATAATTATTATATCACTATTCAAATATTTATTATTTTTATTTATTTTATTATATTATTAGGATATATATTATTTTGAGATATTAATACTTTACATTATATTTGTATATAAATTTAACTAAATATATATATATATATATATATATATATATATATATATATATATATATATAAGTATTAAATCTATTTTTACTTTTAAGTACATTGGAAGGTGGTCCATTGTGCCCCATACAGAGGCGGTCTACTGTGTCCCGGACTAGAGTAAAACATAATAATAATAAAATAATATATAGACTACAAATATGCTAATAATTTTTAGGAATTTAAAAACAGCAATATATTGCCTTCCTTTAACAGCTATATAGTATTTATAGTCATTAAAATTACAATTGAAATGAAATACTAGTAATTTATTAACATATATAAAATTGTGCAAATTGTAAAATTTTTATTAAAAAAAAAAAAAAAAAAAAAAAGCTATTAAAAATACATTTTGAAAACTAACGATAATTTTCAAGGTTACATGTGTTTAAAGCTGGTAGACGTGAGGTGCCGCGTTCGATCCCAGGTCGTGCTCGTCCGTCTAGCCACCCCACTAAATATAATCGAAAGATATTCTTCAGAAAATAGCATTTTTTGAAGACATCCTTCAAATATTTAAAAATATTTTGAAAATTTATCTTTTTCCATAAATTATCTGCAGAAAATTTGAAGACATTATAAAGGTATTTTGTAAACTTACTTAAGAAATGGGCCAAATAACTTAAGATATTCTGCGGATTTTCTTTAAATAAAATTTTGAGATTATTTTTAGTGAAACGTGCGGAGTTTTCCGTAGTTTTCTCCGAAACTTACGTAAATATGGGTAGGACCCCTTAAAAAGACCCCATGGAGGACCCTCCCCCTCAGGCCTAGGACCCTAATGCAATGAATTGGTCTTATTCCCGAACATCAACACCAACACACACAGAGCTATAGATTTTAATATTATTATTTTACTTTTAGAAATTTTTCTATAAATATTTTCCCTGAAATTTAATTTCATTTACAACAATAAACTTCTTTGTGGTGAGTTGATCACAACATTTTGAGATGCTGTATTTTTAAATTCCACTTTCTTTCTTTACTTTTTCTTAATATTTGCTAGCAAAAGTTTTATATTCAGATACATGCACAAAAGTTCTGAAATAGGCTCGAATCATTTAAGTTTGCCCCAAACTTGTATGATATTCTCAAGGTGAAAAAAAAAACATAAATATAGAAATTTCTAAAATTTCTGCCTATAAATCATAAAAGGCAACTTAAAATTTAAGAGATTTCGTTTGGGTATTAACGAATTTAATAAATTCATTTTTCACTCAGAGCACCTAATGGTCTAAATTATCACACACATTATCATATTACGAATCGTAATAAGAGTTACATGAAGAATTTATATTTAAAAATGAGACTTATGTTTAATTGTATAAAATGATAATAACATTTGTGTAAAAATCATTTTTCTTTTCCAATTCAAAAACATAAAAAAAAGACTTATTTACACATAAAAGCTACAAAACAAGTTAAAAGTGGACATATGAGGCGTTTCGTGCTTATTTTATCCTGGTCCTTTAGCTGCTACTGTGATTTTTGAATCAGTTTCGTCGCGTTTACGTTTAAAAGTTTCTTTATTCATATGTTTTTTAATTAAAATTAGCATGTTGAGTCCTCCACCAGTTTCTTTCTTTCTTTCTTTCTTTCTTTCTTTTTTTTTTTTTTTTTTTTTTTTTTTTACTTTCCTGTACAAATTCACTCTTGGTACAAATAATTTATTAAAATTATCTACCATGGTGAATGCAGACGATTTTCATCGTAGAAAAAACTAAGTTTTTTTCTCCATAAATAGCATTTAAAAAAATGCGTTTTCATAATGGTTATCTAACATATCAAGTTTCGTACAGTTATATGCCATAGAAGTTGAGATATAGCCTTCCTGTTCTCGGAGAAAACTGCTGTATAACAGCGCCACCCATTGATAGATGGGAATCAAAATTGAATCCGCATACTATCTATTAATGGCCTTCTCACAAATCAAGTTTTGTTTGGTTATACGCAATAGAACCTGAGATATAGTCTTCCGTTAAACTGCGGAAATTGCTGTATAGAAACACCAACTATCGAGAGATTACCACCAAAAGTTGGTAAGATCTAAAATTCGCCAATATTTATCTACATGCAAATTTATATGCAATTCTGTGCAGTAGTTCCTGAGATGTAGCTGTCCCAAAAATTTTGTCATACCCAAACAGAGAAAGAAAAAGCGAGAGACAGACATTCATATTCTAAAAATGGTTAAATCGTGTTCTCGACTTCTCAAAACGTGTAAGTCCATCGAAAACCGGAAGTCGAAATTTTTTTCGAATTTAATACTTTCTTCGATTTAATATAGAAGAGAGTAAAAATGCTTGCTTAACTGAGACATGATGTGCTTTTATATTTCAAATATAAAACTTTATTAAAAATGTTATGACTTATAAGTTTTGGTACACAAAAATTTAATTTTTGTAGCTAAATTAATTTTGTGTACACATGATCATAGGATTCGATATGCTTTTAACAAAATGTGATAAATTTTATTATCGCAATATGCAATCAGAAAAAAATTATTTTTTTTTTCTAATTTTAGCAATCTTTACATTAGATGATATTAATTATATGTAACTGCTAATATATTTATTTAAACAGCTTAAAACATTATAAGTGTAAAAAAAAAAAAAAAAAAAAAAAAAAAAAAATCTTTACTCATAAAAAGCAACAAAAAAGAGAATCTAGCTTGCATTTTTAGAATATTTTTTTATATCTGTATTTGTAACTAAACTCAACTACTATTTCAAGCACGTTTTTCTTTGAAGGACCAAAAAGACAAAAAATACAAAATCTAAATAAGATTTTTCAAGTTTCTGCAAAATGAAAAGACAGAAAAAAAAATATTTCTTATAAAATTTAGTAGGGTTTTTTATGCTCTACATTTTTTTTTTCTTTAGAGCTTGAAATCTTCTTTAAAATTAAGTTTTGCGAATATTTTTCATTCTGCAGAATTTCAAATTCGACATCACTAGATATATGTCCAATGCATCACACAACTAACTCGAATGTTTTTAGCATTGTGCGTTTACTGGAACATTTTTACTTTCTTCTCTATTCAATAGAGGAAAGTATTGGATTCGTAAAAATTTTAAGCCTCGGGTTTTTGATGAATTTAAACGTTTTGAGAGGTCTACAACACGATTTGACCATTTTTAGAAAATATCTGTATTTCTGTCTGTGTGTGAAACAAAATTTTGTGGCAACTGTATCTCGAGAATTACTGCACAGAATTTCATACAAATCGATATGAAGTTGCACCTGGACATAGATTCGTTCCTATGAATTTTAGGTGAAAATCGACCATCATTATGAAATCTTTATAATGATAAATATATATGATATATTTATCATTATGAAATTAAAATGAATTGTTTATTATAGTGATAGTCAAATCTGAAAAAAAAAATTATTCATAGGGGCAATGTCCCCCCCCCCCCGTGAGGGGCAAGTTTTCATTATGAGTATCTTTCAAAAGTGCTCATCAATATCTTTAAAGAGAATTGGTGAACCACCAATATGTGATAATGTGAAATAAAGTCATCGATTTTTTTTTTCTTTTTAACTAAATAAATTTTAGAAAATAATAATAATAGTAATAATAATAACACTTTTTAATCTGTGCTATAGAGAATAAAAATGACTTTCTTTGGATATCTAGTATTATGTTACTCCTCTAGAAAGAAAATCATCTACATTCATCATTGAAGATTATTTTAATAAATAATAATTTTAATAAAATATTTGTACTGGATTAATTTATATAAGAAAATACTGAACAAAGTCATGTGGTGGCCCAACATACTAGTTTTTATTAGTGGTTGTTTATTACTTTTGTGGACAGTTAAATATTTAAAAACAATTAGCTTTAATAGCTGTAATAATAATTTTAAATATTATATTTTCAGACTGTTAGTTTGTATGAAGAAAATGAAAAAAAAAGAAATAAAGTTAATTATACAGTACGATAAATATTTAATTTTTTTTTTTTTTTTTAGTTTCAACTGAAATTCCATATAATATAATCATACGACTTAAAACTTGGCTGTTGTTTATACATCCTAAGCATCAATTTATAGATACAGTACATACTTCTTTTGTATTCTATTGGCTGATCCTAATCCGTTATAAATTACTGCAAAATCTTTTGTTGCCAATATTATATAGGAATAACTTACATTATCACCTTAAAGAGATTTCTTATCGAAATTTTGAGATTTATAGTTTTAGAATATATACACAAATTAAATATAATACATATCGTTTTTATTTATTTATTTATTTATTTATTTATTTTTTTAAGAGGAAAGGGTTTTATCAAATTGTTCACGTCGCGTTGATTAGCTACCACTACCAGGGGTTTTAGAGCGTATTATGAAAATTTTCAGTATTATTAATTAATAATTTTATACTTCTGAACAATTATGGTAAGTATTATAATAAAATATAACAGTAATTTATGTAAAAATGTGAGTCTTTTTTTTTTTTTTTTTTTTTTTTAATAGATAAAATATTTCATTAAATACAGAGCATTTTTTGCGATGTTGTAAAAGCTTCATAATTTAAAGTATCTAAAGCATCCAAAGTTTAAATTAATATAAAGAAAACAAAATACATACACCGTTTAATTCCGGCCAAATAAAAAAAAAAAAATAATAATCTGGTTTTTAACAACTACATGACATTCATTACCCACTATTATACGTATAATATAAACTTTTTGGAGACAACGTGGTCAGAAGACATGTAATTGACCTAAAAAACTAGATACTTAAACATTTTTACTTTAACAGAGAGATAATAAAAATGTAAAGACATATGATACAGAGTTTACATAGCAAGTTATATATTAAAAAAAAAAAATAAATAAATAAAAAAAAATAAACAGTTGAGTCACTACTTGAAACACCCATTTTCGAGATCTATAACTGGCCTATCTAATCAGGATGCCTGTCAATTTTCTTATAATAACCACATAATACATGCAAAAGGATATCTAAAATTGAGTTTATGAAGCGATTTTCTATAAAAGCGTTCGAGCCCTTTTGGAGATATCGACTTTCATCAAATCATAGCAAACTCAATTATTAACCAAAAAACAACAATTATATACAAAAGGGTATCTAAAAGGGTATTAATATGGCGAGTTTGAAAAAACCAGTGCCGTTTTTAAAGGAATTCATCACGATTACTTTTTTAAATGCCACATTTTTTAATAAAAAATTTTAGTAATCGTTTGCAATAAATATTTTTGACTGAATAATTCAGAGATTGTTTTATAAAAACAGTGGTAATTAAAAGTGACTACGCCTATCTCTACCCAAATATAGCCAAAATTAATCTTTATACCTATCATTATATTACATTAATAACTGGGAAAATCTTCAAACAAATTTATGGTTGAAAAGGAAGATGTAGGGGGAAGTTTCATCTGATTAAAAAATTATACCAGTTAAAAAAAATTATAACAGTTTTAAAAATGTATGTACATAATTTTAAAAACTTAATTAATGTATTGAAGTTGCGTATGTGTGTGTTTGGGGGGGGGGGGTAACCTTGTTCTACAGCTGAAAAATAGGCAATAGGGTAAAGCCTGATGCCACTATCCACTAGAGGTAATCCAGAGACATGCAATAACAATTTTGAACCTCTTCGGAAGAAATGGGTAACTGTTAGAGGTATTAATTTTTAATTCATACAGGTAATATACTCAAAGAAATTTAGATAGCTCTGAATATAGATATAAGAAGGTATATGTAGCATACAATGAATCGATATCTAGGGCAATGGAGAAAAACATAACATATTTGAATACTCCATTTAAAAAAATAAAATATACTCCAAACACAAATTTGTTGGAATACATCTTTGAATCATTGTTTTATAATAAAATTTTTAATACAAAACATAATTTTTAATACAAAACTTAAATCTCAATTGGAAAGTGTGTTCATGTGCACTATTTTAAAATTTTATAAATGCGTATTTTATAATTTTTTTTTTAATTTTATGAAATTTTATAAATATTTTAAATTACTTTTAAAGAATTGGAACGATAATAATACGTATTGAATCGGAACGATAATAATATGTATCGAAATGAAAAAAAAAAAAAAAATATATATATATATATATATATGAAATTTTTCTTTTTTACAAGAAAATTTTTTTCTGTAACTCTAAATATGGATCAGGTTTATTTTTTTTTTCTAGTTTTCTAAAATTACCTGAACACACTTCACTAAAATCATTCTAGTATATTGTAATAGTTTCGATACTTGTTGTTGCTCCTCGGATACTTTGAGACGGAACGGATAGTGATACTGCGCGGAATTAAGGCTAGAGGAGAGCGGCTTCCTTTCGATTAGCACCACAATTGTGGAAGTCTGATTACAACTGGACAAACATACGCTAAACAGCAGCACCAGCTGTCAACAACACGTAATTTTGATCCAGATTAAGGTCGAATAACCCTGATCCAGCACTCACTGAAATATAAATTTAAGGGATCTTGTAGGATATTACGATCATGACAGAACGTGCACTATCGCTATTATTGTATACGACGATCGTCGACCGGCTCGTGTATCAAACCTGAATTTTTATGACTGACATCTATAAACTAAATCGTCTCTCTAGTAATAATAATTCCATGTCATCTTTATAAATTCTACTTCCATTTGTTAGCATGTTCGAAAATCCCCTATAAGAATTGTAGAGCGATTTTCATATTATCGTCGTCAATCTTAATTAAAAATCTCTGAAGATAAATATGAACACAAGAGGCGAGTTTTAGTAACTATAATTTTATTTTATGTCTCAATGCTAGCAAATAAAGCGAAAATTTCTTGTAATACAGAATGTTCATAATATTCATAATATTGCTTCTCCATCTAAAAAGGGATACGCTAAAAATTCTCGATCATTTCGACTATCCAAGTTATTTGTTTATTTTATACGCATAGTACGGAAATTTATATTTCTAGTTTAGGGATTCTGAAAAAGACTTCTTATTCGTTCTAGATGAAGACAGTATATATATATTTTTCTATAAAATTATTTAATTTACTACAACGTTTGTATTAAGCAACATGCATTATCAAGGCATGGCAACGTGATTTTCAAAATTGTCTGATAATTAATTTTAGAATATATAATTAATTTAGTTACTTATAATTTTAGAAAAATCATATACTGGCACTCATATCAATTTACTTTTAATTTTAGAAGTCATATACAGGCAAACGGAAAAAATAGACACATTAATGTCACATCCGATTTCTAACTTTTTAGAAAATATTATTATTTATTATTATTATTGCTCTATGAATCCAATAAACTATCCATTACATTTTCCTGTAAACGGAAATTCCTTGTTTGAAAATCGAGAAGCATTATGAATCGAAATGATTACGGATAAAAGCGTCTGCATTTTGTAAGACTTGATTACGCATTCTAGTAAATCACTTAGAATCCTATTTTAAAATAGCTTCGATAATAACACTAGAGGTTCATTACTTATTTCATAGACATGCACTTCTAAATGCTTTGCTTAAATGCGTATATTTCATAAACAGTTTGTATATGTTATCATTACCATGTCTGATGACTCGCATTAGACCCATTACGTACACATGTTAACGCTTTATGTATCCACGTTAAATTGTATAATTTAAATCTCCTTTTCAGTTTTGAATGAGATCTATTATATACATAGCAATTGAAGTAATAGCAGCTTTATTATGACAAATAATAATAAAAATAATAATTTTTAAACTCGATATTAAAATAAAGCTTATCCTATAATCTAATCGGGAAATATTTATTGATAGAAAATTCAGTGATATTTAGTTTAGGTTAAGTTTACTAATTTTAAATATCTACATTTTTTTTTATATATAAAAGAAAAGCAGTATCATGCGTAACTCTAGATACTGTAAGATATTTTATTTTTTATTTTATTTCATTTTATTTTATTTGTTCGTTACAGCTTGATTTCTCATAGTTAAGACTTTTTCATAAGATTTGTTATATGCAAAACATATCGTTTCAATCTTAACAAATACGTCTCTTATGAACTTTGATGAAATTTAAATCTTTAACGCATCGCCATTTTGTTTTTAGAAATTAATAATGAGCAATGTGTTTATATATTTTTGATTAGTTATACTAAATATTTTGTAAACATAAAAAATACACTAGTACTCTTTATATTATTTTAAAAAAAGTAAATTTTTAGTGAAAGCGCTGAACATAAATTGCACAGGATTATCTAAAATTCTTTGAAATATTTTAAGCTTTCATATAAAATGAAGTACAATCGGTAACAAAAGTGTCCGAACGTTAGCAAAAATCCCAATATAGAAAAAGTAGAGTTAGTACTGTTTTGTTAAATAAATCTTTGTCGAATTATGTTTTTAGACTGACAAGGATTTATTTAACAAGACAGAATTAACTCTACTTCTTTTACATAGGAATTTTTGCTCGTGTACGGACACTTTTGTTACCGACTGTACAGTCTGTCAAAAAATTAAATGAACACTAAACCTTTCTCAGAATTCATAAAGAATAAGTCTAATTTTTTGACAGACCAAAAAAGGAAACGTTAAAAATATCTTTTTTACGATAAAATCAGAGATGTTGTTTTTCTAGATTGTAAACATTTTGCTTGTTGTATGTATTGTTCAAACACTATTCAAACCTTTCCCATGTGTCGCATACCTATTAAATAAAATCCTTTTTTAAAAATATTGAAGAGTGATTTTATTTAATAGGCATGCGACACATGGGACAGGTTTGAATAGTGTTTGAACAACACATACAACAAGCAAAATGTTTACAAACTAGAAAATCAACATCTCTGATTTTATCGTAAAAAAGGATATTTTAACGTTTCCTTTTTTGGTCTATCAAAAAATTAGACTTATTCTTTACGAATTCTAAGAAAGGGTTAGTGTTCATTTAATTTTTTGACAGACTGTATGTTGTTTAAAATAATGCAATTGACACTATTTTTTTTTATGGTGAAAAATAAAATTTATGCAAATAAAAAAATCAGCTCTAAAATTCTGCCTTAGACATAGCTCTTGTTCCTACGTTTTATATACACAGCTCTTTCAACTGTTTTTTATGGCCACTTTGATCTGTAGACTTAGCCATCCTTAATTTTTCTCATTTCTATGTGAAAGTCAAAGTGTGTGCATCTCCTGCTTCAAAAGCCAATGGAAATGTTAATATTTAGAATGTGTATATTTTTATCTGTGATAATGTGCGTATTTGTAAATATTTTTTGTATTTTCGTATCAAATTTACAAGCTGAAAAGTTTCTGCAGAGTCATTTTTTTTAAATGTGTTCCACCTTTTCTTGGATCTAGTCGGCATATGATAATCATCTGTCACGACGACAAATCCTTACTGTTTAGTTAATTCTGTCGGTCAAGTTAAGGCATTAGTGTAATCGGATCGTTCCAGACTAATTTGCGTTGTTAGTTGCAGTGGGAGTTGCGAAGTCTACCTTTTGGGAAAGTTTTGTGTGCGATTGGATATAAAGGTATTTTTAAGGACGTTTGTATAATAGATATTTAAAGTAACATTCATGCAATAACCTATTTAAGCAGCGAGGCTTTCAAGATTAGGAAGTTGAGATTGGAATAGAGTTTCAGAAAGTTCAGCTCTAGAAAGTTTCAGTAGACCTCTCTTCTCGAAGACCTGCTACAAAATGTGATGAGTACTTTTCTGCAAGCAAGTTACTTAAACCAAAGAGATATGTTTTGTAGAATTAAAGTTTACTTCACTCTCAGAAATGGATACTCAAATTCCACGAAATTTTCTTTAATTTTCACGAAACTGTTTCCAGGGAAATACTCCGAGCGAATATTTCGTCAAATTGAGAAAATTACTTTCGTTACTTGTTTGAACATACGAATTTCATCAAAAGTAAAGATACAATTTTTCATCGTAGTTTCGTGATACAAAATAAAATACAAATTATAGAATTATAAAATTACATGCAAGTTAGTTGCTTTAGACATTAAATCCTAATTATCTTTAATGAAAATATAAATAAAACAGAGCAAACAAATAAAAATCATTTGGACATTTATTTGACAGCTTTGAGACCTATAGTTACAATGACTTATGTCTCAATTGATCCCTATTTTTACAGAAATTCACAGAAACAAGCGCACACAATATTTTATAGACATAAGACATCACAAACATCCATGCCCGCATCGGGATTCGAAACCGAGACCTGGGAATCCAGAAGGCAGCTCCTACCGACCGAACCATCAGGTCGCCAAATAAAAGTCTTTGTAACGTAAAATCGGAACAACACAAGAAAAAAACCAATATGAAAGCTAGCACATGCTATTGTGAGTAAACAGTTTCGTCAAATATTTGAGAGTTCACGTTTCCTCAAAAATCACGTGATCGCTTGACGAAATGGTTGTCAAAAACAATGAAATTAAGCCCGAGGATGTCTGAATCGTGAAAATTGAGTATATTATTTCTCGGAGTGTTGTCGCCAACTATTTTAGTGCACGTACACGTTCCTCACATTTCTTCATGACATGCATTATAGCTCAATATTTAGTATCTCGGGATAGTCATTACCCACATTTATTGAAGTTTAGAATAAATTTTGTTGAGTTTCATATTGCTTATTATTTCTTATGCACGATATACACACGTTAGTTATCAGCTTATTCAATGAAGAGTTTCAAGTTAAACTAACCTCACAGCCTTGCATTTACTGGAATGAAATACTTTTCCATATTGCGGGCTATAGTTATACTGGCAAGTTGCAGAAAGTGAAAATGATAAATTTAATTATATATATTTCCACGTGCAAAAGATAGATCTATGTGATAGTAAAAATAGTAAAATAATTTCATACAGGATTCATAGATTACGATCCCTTTCCCATATTTGTAAAGGAAAAGTTAGTGTGGTGAAAGTACTAAAATCACATGTACACAATACAGTCATGAATCACACATAGAATTGCTAAAAATATCCCTATACTTGTTGTGAAAGAAACAACGCTTGTTGTTGAAACTACTAAAAAAATATAGTAATAATTTTTTTTGTTTGGGTTTTCTAATAGCTTTAATCTATCAATAATTGTAATATTTTTTATATATTTAGAACAGTTGTTAATGAACTGACGAAATTGCTTCTTTCTAAATAGTTTATACTTCTAGAAAATACAAAACAAATCAAAAGAAAAAATTTAGAATCTCAAAACAAATTCGACAATGTCTCACAAATTAATTTCTATAAGCTAGATAATAAAAATTAAAACCATTTTCACGAAAACCATTTAAGAAAATCATTATTCACTTTAAGAGTAAGCTTTAGTTTTCATTATTCATCATTTTTGCAAATTTATCCTATGAATGTAGAAGAGCTAGATATATTCTCACTTCCCATCCTAATTATTTTCCGATAGTCTAACATCATTTAATTTATATTACATTGTATGCATTCATGCAACTTATATAATGATTAATTTTGTTTATAACGTGTCATGAAAGAGACTAGTTTTTCAACTTCTTTAATAAAATTATTTCTAAAAAATAATCATTTTCTATTCAGGTGCTTCCTTTATTTCCATCGCATGTATTTCCTTCTAAAACGTTTGGAAATTTCTTAAAACGAATTCTTAAAGAAAAACAAAAGAAGATAATAAAAAATAATTTATTATTAAAAGTATTGTTGTTATTAGCATTAGCCTTATTATTATTATTTGAAAAATGTGCACTTTTTCATGTTTAAGTTTGCTTTAAAGAAGCAACTTTTTTTTTTTCATTACCTGTAGAAAAAAATATAAATATATTCTTTGGTATTCGGGTATCACTTTATTTATTTATTTTTATTTTTTTAAGAAGTTGTAATATTTTTATAAAAATCGCACATTTTATGATGCAAAATGCTATTTAACTTATTCGTATAAATCTTTTTAAAGCAATATACATAAATGATTTGTTGAATTGAATTTCACATATATCGAATTTTGCAAGAAATTTTTATGATTATTATTATCATCATTATTAAGGTGTTTATTGAACCCTTTTTCTGCCGCATAATTAAACAGATAAAAAACTGTATTTGAAACATATACTTTTAGCTAATTAAGAGTATTATTTAAAGATATACGCAAAAGAATCTATGCATACCACTTCATCATAGTAATTAATGAGGATTTTATGAGGTAGTACTTTTGTGCACCACTGGTACATAGAGGTTGAAAAGGATATTTCGACCTTAAAAAACGTTTAAAAAAATAAAAAAAACTTATATTTTTTCTAAGATTGGTGGAAGATTTTTCAAGTAATATGGAAATTATTTATGTATACTACTTCATCATAGTAAATTAATGAGGATTTTTTGATATGGTGTTTTTGTGGGCCACTGGTACATAGAGGTTGGAAAGGATATTTTGTCCTTAAAAAAATATTTGCATTTTATGTTACATATATATTTTTCTAAGATTGGTGGAAAATTCTTGAAGTAATATGGGAATTAATTATGCATACCACCTCATCATAGTAAATTAATGAGGATTTTGTGAGGTGGTACTTTTGTGTACCACAAGTACATATAGGTTGAAAAAGATATTTTGACCTTAAAAATAAATATTTACTGTTTATGTTACATATATATTTTTCTAAGATTGATGGAAGATTCTTGAAGTAATATGTGAATTAATTATACATACCACCTCATCATAGTAAATTAATGAGGATTTTGTGAGGTGGTACTTTTGTGTACTACTGGTACATAAAGGTTGAAAAAGATATTTCGACCTTAAAAAAATATTTAAATTTTATGTTACTTATATATTTTTCTAAGATTGGTTTAAGATTCTTGAAGTAATATGTGAATTAATTATGCATACCACTTTATCATAGTAAATTTATGAGGATTTTGTGAGGTGGTACTTTTGTGTACCACTGGTACATAGAGGTTGAAAAAGGTATTTCGACCTTAAAAAAATTACTTTTTATGTTACTAATACTTTTTTCTAAGATTGGTGAAAAATTCTTGAAGTAATATGGGAATTAATTTTGCATACCACCTCATCATAGTAAATTAATGAGGATTTTGTGAGGCTGCACTTTTGTGTACCACTGGTACATAGAGGATAAAAAAGATATTTTGACCTTTTTTTTTTTACTTTTTATGTTACTAATATTTTTTTTACTAAGATTGGTGAAAAATTCTTGAAGTAATATGGGACTTAATTACGCATACCACCTCAACATAGTAAATTAATGAGGTTTTTGTGAGGCTGCACTTTTGTGTACCACTGGTACATAGAGGTAGAAAAGGATATTTTAACCTTAAAAAATAAAATAAAATAAAAAATAAATAAATAAAAATACTTCTTATGTAACTAATATTTTTTCTAAGATTGGTGGAAAATTCTTGGAGTAATATTGTAACACACGTGAACGTCTTGAAAGATGTCAAACAGAAACAACGATACCACTCTATAAAATCCTTTCTGTAACAAAAATGCTTACATATACCGTCTAGTGTCATGTAGTGAGATTAAAGAGAGGTACATACATTTTATTATTATAAATATCTCTCACATTTCTTCCATAAATTCGATTTTATAACCTTTTTAAACTAATGGTACTTTAAAGTACAGTCGGTCACTAAAAGGTTAATAATTGACTATTTGTAGAAAGACACGTCTTAAAATGCAACATTAGTCTTACTAACAAATATTTACAATCTTACAATGTAAAGTATATAATAATCATAAAATAAATTATTATTATTATTATTGTTGTTGTAAATAAATTCTTCGAAATACGTATAACGCGTTGGGTATAACTGTTTTCATTATCGTTTTTCAATGTATTTGTTTAACACATATTTTAATGATTGAAAACCTTCACAATTTTAGAAACGTATATTAATGATAACGTGCGATATTATAAATTACAAAATGTTCTTTAATGACTCTTTATGTATATTTTAATTATACATAAATTTTATGCCCGTTTATCGCAGATATTGCGACGTAAATTTTATGTTCGTTTATCACAGATATTACCTCAAATTATAGAAATCCAATAAATGAAAAGATATCAAATATCGAGTACCTTTTATTACCTACATAGTTAAAAATAGCAATTCATCATCTCACCAAATAAAATGGTTCTAATTAGTCAAAAAAGAAACTGCTGCGAATATTTGGGTGCTAAATTTTACCGTTTCAGTGATCTTTAATGAAACGACTAAAATAACATAGCAAAAAGTACCGCACAAACTTACTAACAATATTGGTCGTTGCTAAATTGGAAGTGACTTACTGGCTAAAAACATAATTTTATTACTGACAGTGCAGTTAGCGTATTAAATGTCTTTCTTATATAAATAATTCATTGTAATAAATTTCTATATCAGTCTTGGGTGACCAGAAGTTTTTAATTGAATTTGAAGACAAATATGGAAGTGACCCCGAATTTCAAGGACAAATTAAATAATTAACTTTAAATTATAAAATTTTAGGAATTTGTATGTATGAAGTATCTGAAAGAAGAACTTATTTCAACTTATTTTATTATACATAGAATAAATTATTATAATAAAACGTTAATAATTTTATAAGAGGCGTCCTCAAATGTGTTCTGTTTTTTTAAGGACGAATGGTAATTTCCCAGGACGTCTGGTCATCCTTTGTTAATCGCATTTATACAAGTACAATAAAAATGTCGTTTTTTTTTTTTTTTTTTTTTTGTCTATGTTGCATATTTAACAATTTTGCTAATATTTATGACAAAACAAGCAAAGAAAAGTGATTAATACAATAAATCAACCGAGGCTATTATTGAAGAATATCGCGAACAAAGAAAAGAATACCATTTAACATAATTTATTATACTCAAACTATTTATGCACTAATAAAATATTCATTGCAGATAAGTATGTATTCGTTTTAACAAACAGATTCAAATTTGTTCTGTAGAAAATTATTTTTAATTTTAAGGATTTTCTTTTTTACATGCATCTTATTTTCCAATACAAGATCATTGATACTAAAAAAATATTTTTAGTATACTTTCATTAAACAATTCTTCAAATAACAAGAAATTTTTATGTAACAAGTCATTATTGTTATTTTGCTTCTAAATAAAACATGAATTTTGCAACAGAAATAAAAGGTAGAGCAGTTTAGTGAAAAAAAAAGTATACGGTTCTGCTTTGATGTAATATTTCTATTGTGATTCAATTAATTAAAATCTTAATTAAAAAATAATAATTCAATAAAGATGATTTTTTTTTTAACATTTAACAAATGTACTATTTACAAAGAAAATGTTATGGTAATTAAGAATTTGGAAATAATTATTTAAAATGCGCTCTGCGTAATAATTTGGACAAATACATTTTTGAAATTTATGTGAAAAATGTCTTGTTTTTATATCAGGCATTATACCTGAATTGTTACAAACATCTAATATGCATGCAACTGTAATCTTTAGGGAAACAAATGCATTATTTTCAATTATTACATTCAAAATGTAAAAACTTCGAATTGTATGAAATAAATTGAAGGTCCTGTTTTTATCAGGTATTTCATCAGAATTGTTACAAATATATGCTATGCGCGCAATTTTAATCTTTAAGAAAATAAATGCATTATTTGCTATAATTACATTCTAAACGTTAAAAGTTTTAATTATAGGAAATATTATTCAATAAATACAATTCAATTATAATTTTCTTTTTCTGATATATCTGGTATTTTCCAGGTTTATCTCAAAAAGAAAGGGGGAAAAAAACTATATAATAAGGTTAAAATATCACAATTATTACTAATTAAAAAGACTCTAGCGGTTTCTAACTTGTACAATTTCTTTTTACCTTATTAAACAATCCTTAAATTGGACTGAGCAACTCATGAATAACGCAGTGAATGTAAATCTAATTAAAGAATATTCATATTAAATATTAAATTTCTAGTGTAAATATTTGAAAACATGTACAACAAATCGCTTTCTTTTCTATTTATCCTTTTGTAAGAGGAATAGCTTTTGAATAGTGTAGAGGCTCTTTTCGGGTACTAAGGGTCATGCGTGCTAATTTTCTCTTGAACCCAACAATAGGAATTTGTACAACGAACAAACAAATATCCCTTTTTATCTATAAAGATCATCATAAGTTTTAAACCTCTGCATATACTGAAATCTTCGAAATGTATGTTTTAAAAATAAATTGTTAACTATATTCAGTCATATGAAATAATAAATTAAAGACCTGATTTATCCTACATCCTTTTTTTTTTTTTTCAGAATAACTTTGCAAAGACTTTTATTAGAAAAGTAATAGAAATCTCATTTATTAATTTCAGAGAAAGTGATTATTCTCAATACTTTTTGCGTGATAATTTGATATAAAATGTTCTTGAAATGTAGACTAATGTTGTGATCTGTATATTAAGTATTTCATTTGAAGAACTACAAACATTTTAGTAATACTATGCATGTAATTAGTATTACCAGATTTAGTAACTTTTTATTCAATAGTCACCAATAATTTTGAGGAGTGTTATGTATATACATAATAGACGATTGATCTTAAAAGTGGTTAGGCAAACGTTACAGTTAAAATTTTGAAGTAGATATTGAACAAAAATTAGCCACACTTCATGTAATTGCGTGTTTCTTGAAAAGCTTTTTAATTTAATTATTTATGAAGACACTATTTTTTAATGCAACCAAGTGCAATGCAACCAAGGATGTAGAAATTAGAACTCAATTATTATTGAATGAGTAATTTTTTCTGCGCGTGTACAAATTGAAATGATAAACTATATACAACATATTAGTTTTTTACACATTAAAATCTTAAGTCAAAAGACTTAATTTAAAAGTATAAAATATAAAAGAACATCACAACGTTTCGTCCTAGCATTGTTGCTCGTGGACTTCTTCAGGTTTAGTTCCTGGAATGTCGTGTCTTGATTCTTTAAATAGTATAGAATGGGTTGCCACATTTTCGCCAAATCTTTAGAATGCATGTAATTAATGGCGCATTTATCATATTTAATTATTTTTAATTTTTCTTGAATTTCAAGTTTAATCAGATTAGATGGGGTTGCTATTATTTTAGCTTGATTCCATAATGGTTTTGCTTTTTTATTTCCTTAAATATAATCTTTAAGGGGAAAAAAATATCCCTTAAAGAAAATATAAAAATCCCTTAAAGAAAATATAAAAATCCCTTAACGAAAATATAAAAATAATTAAATATGATAAACTCGCCATTAATTATACGCATTCTAGAGACTTGGCGAAATCGTGGCAACCCATTCAACACTTATTAACGAATCAAGACACTAATATTCCAGGAACTAAACCTGAAGAAGTCCACGAGCAACAATGCTAGGACGAAACGTTGTGATGCTCTTTTATATTTTATACTTTCAAATTAAGTCTTTTGACTTAAGATTTTAACTTGTAAAAAACTACTATGTTGTATATATTTTATCATCTCAATTATTATATCCAATACAAATATTTTTTCTCTATTTATAAATAATCGTACGAAGTTTTTCATAAATTTTGCATCTGTGAATATACTGAAATACTTAACTTATCTTAATAAAAGAATTTGAAGCCTACGTCTGTCCATATCTTATTAAAAATTAAATATGTAATTTAACTTCTTATATATTCATTTTAAAAAATACTACTTTTGACAATAGTTTTAAAAGAAATATATTAAAAATTTCCTGTACTATTTTCCCAAAGCAAATAAATATTTAAATATTCCTGGCTTAATATTTCAAATAAATAAATTCTTAAAAATTATGAATAAATATAGTCCTAGGCCTATATCAAGTATTTAATTAGAATAATTGTAAACATTATGCTGTTATAATGGATAAAATTGCAATTTTTAAATAAATTTCTTTCAGAATTTAATTAATCATAAATGCATTATATATTTTCTTTTAAATCTAAAACTAAGCAGATTGCAAAACTTAGAATTCCATTATAATTTCATAATTACATATCTAATTCAAATAATTACACAAATTTAGTTATAAATATTAAAACAGAACATGTTCACTGGTTTAAATTTAAACTTTAAAATTAATCTTAATAAAAGGATTTGAAATCTACATCAGCTCATGTCCACATTAATTATCGAATTTATCTTACCCGATACCCATTTAAACATTGATTGCATAAATGTTATATGTAATAAATTTATTATAACTTCGATATACTACATACGGAATAAGTATTTATTCTCAGTATCGTTTATGTAATAATTTAAATAAATGAGTTGTTGAATTTTATATAACATAGTTTGTACACAAATTAAATATTCATTTGTTTTATTACAAATATTCTTTTATTATACATGCATACTTATAGTCTAAAACTTTTTTAATGCCATATGATGTAGAATTTGTATTTCAGTTATAATTCCCTATTTCTTCCTCTATTTAAAAATAATTATCCAAAGTTGTTAAAAGTTTTAAATTTTTAACTTCCAGCTTTATCTTAATAAATGGATTTGAAAACGACGACAGTAGATATTTAACAATAAAATAAATGTAGAATTCCCTCTTCCTCATATTCATTTTAACAATAATTGTGTTAATAAATTTACTGAAAGTTTCATATATAACATATGTGACAGTTAATTTTACTCATTATTATATTTTTACTAATTTAAATAAATGGATTATTGGAACTTATAGAAAAACCTACTGTACACCTATCAAAAATTACATCAGAAGAAATAAGAAAATTTTGCTAGTACTAGTCATGCTTTTCGTTAAACGAATTAAAAACGTAGAAAATTTTTAGTTTTTATAATTTAGGATTAAAATTATAGTTTATTATTTCTTTCTGCACTTATAAATAATTATTAAAATACTCTTCACAAGTTTTACTATAATGCATATACAAGAATATGTTATCGAGATTTAAAATTTATTTTGATAAAAAAAGAAATTCAAACCTAAATAATTTTATATCTAACAATAAATTTAAAATAGAATTTACGCTCCCTGATATTTATTTTAACAATTATTGTGTAATCTGTTCGGATAACGTTAAAATATAACGTAACACTCAAAAATATGCTTTGCATTCAATGTAGCGATGAAATATCTCCTGCCACATTAAACTCATTTCTACCGAAATATTATTATTATACTTTTTTAATAGGAAGAAAATGTAGGTCATCGAACGCATTTGGATAAACATATTTCCAACAACTGGACACAAACATTATAATGCAGAAATTTTTGAATAAATGAAACGTTTACCTCTTTTACAGAAAGGGTAACCGTGAAAACTGCAGCAAAAACAAGCAGGATAAGTAATTTACTCATATTTGTCCGCTTTTCTGAAAGTGCTACTTGACAGCTTCTAAGCTAGCATCGGAATAATGCCGCATCAGAGGAAATCCCGGAATAGAAGGGATTCTCCTATAGATGGCAGTAGTTCAGACAGTTGTCATGGAAACCAGCCGAATGCACTTAAAGGAAAGACAGAAAAACGGATTGTCTGATGTCTCATGTTAGGATTTTCCAAGCTTCACTCACTCTTGACAAAATGGAAGCTCGTAATGATTCAGATTAATGATTAATGTTTCATTTTCGTCGCTGATATACAACTTTAAGTTTGTTAAAAAAAAAACTAAGCTGATGCATTCTGCTTTGTAATCAGTTTTTTTTTTAACTGGGTGCTAAACTTAAATATTTTTTGCAAAAAGTATGTGAAACATAGTTATTTATGTTTATTGTCCGTTAACAAAAAAAAAAAAAAAAAAAAAAAGATTAGATAACAAAATTAAGTTTTAAATAAATAAAATTATACTATGTTGTAAATGTTAGTACGTGTGACCTGCGTTTGGATGGAATAGCTTTCCGAGGTATATTTTGAAGAATGCCCTGTCCTGTATTCACGCTAGTTTCGAAAAAAAAAAAAAAAAAAAAAAAAAAAAAAAAACACGAAAAACTGTATAATTTTAAGCCAATGAGCGTAATTTAGTTTCGATTATATTGTAAAATCAATTAATTGGCATGAACATAAAATAAGCATTCAATATTATCATTTAGGGATAGGATTAACAAAAACTTGATTAATATATTAGAATAAATTATGGTTCATTATAAATAGTTTATAGATCCAAAAAATCAATAATTTTTTTTAGAAAATACAAGAAAAATGCTGTATTGACATTTTGGAATGTTTAATCATTTATTTATTTATTTTTATGTAGATTGAAAATTCATTATCATTGTGGCTTATGGGCTCAAATTATTTAAAATGCGATAGCGTCTAAACTCCTGAAACGATTGAGCTGAATATTTATGTATATGTTACAGGTCGCCGTTACATAAACTGTATAGATTTCGGTGAAAAACTTCGGCTTAAAACTTTTTACAGGGACACAACAAAAATTTCTTTATCATTACTTTTTTTTTTTTTTTTTTTTTTTTTAAGTACGATAGCGTCTGAATGCCTTATTCAATTGAGCTGAAACTTTATACACATGTTGTGGATAACTGTTGTACGAACTATCTAGCACGCATAGTTTTTAGATAGATACTCAACCTGTATAAATTTTGGAGAATCTAGCCCTCATAGTCTTTTTACAGTGACACAAAAAAAAAATTTATATCATCGTTGCTTATGAGCTCAAATTATTTAATGTACGATAACGTCTATACGTCTCACCAGATTGGGCTGAAAATTTATAATTGTTATAGGTCACCGTCGCACGAATTGTATAGATTTTAGTGAGTCTAGCATTTATAAATTTTTACAGGGACACAACGAAATTTTCTTTATCATTTTGATATATCGGCTCAAGTTATTTGAAGTTCAGTAGCGTTAATTTAAACAACATTGTATACAGAAAAAAACTCATATATGACCCTATTATAATTTTCTCTTTTATTTATTTAATGACTTCTCTTACTTTAATTTATTTATGCAACCGTTAATTACTTAATGTTCGGAAAGTCAAGTGAAGTCACTCTAGATTTTTACTTTCTTCTATATTCAATAGAAGAAAGTATTGGATTCGTAAAAATTTTCGACCTCAGGTTTTTGATGGATTTACACGTTTTGAGAGCTGTAGAACACGATTTGACCATTTTTACGAAATGTCTGTCTGTCTGTGTGTGTGTGTGTGTCTGACAAAATTTTGTGGTAACTGTATCTCAGGAACTACTGCACAGAATTTCATACAAGTTGGTATGTAGTTGCACATTGACATAAATTAGTGCCTATCAACTTTTGATAAAAATTGTCTTACAGGTTGTGTTGCCATCCCACTTTTTCTAAATTTTTAACACTGTGATATAGGACAAAATTTTGTATAAATGTGCATAAAGAAAATTAGTTTTTAATAATCATTATGAAATTTACAAAAATTATTTATAATAGAGATAGTCAACTGGGAAAAAAATGTTGTATGTGTAGGAGCCTCACCACCCCCCTGGGGGGGAAGTCCCCCCTCGAGGGGAGTAAATTTTCAAGATGGGTATCTTTCGAAAGGTCTCGTCAATGCCTTTAAAACGAATGGTTGAACTATAAATCTGTGATAATTTAAAACAAAGTTATCGATTGTTTTTACTTTTAACAAAAAAAAACTTAGAAAAAAAAAATCGTATTTTTTTTTTATCGAAATTTAACCAAACTTGGTATTTAGTTGACCCCTGACATAAACTGGTGCTGATTAGATTTGGGGATCAATCGCTCAACAGGTGGCGCTGTGATCGTACGATCGTACTTTTTCTAAATTTTTAACATGGCAGTATAGGACAAAATTCCGTATAAATGTACATAATGAGAGTTATTCTTAACCTATGATTTTAAAATTAATATGAATTATTGATAATAGTAATAGTTAATTAGTAAAAAAATTTTGTGCATGTGGGGGCATCGCTTCCCCCCCTAAGGGGAAGTACCCCCGGGGGGGGGGGTAAATTTTCAAGATGGGTACCTTTTGAAAGGTCTCGTCAATACCTTTAAAATGAATGGTTGAACTATAAATATGTAATAATTTAAAACAAAGTTATCGATTTTTTTTTTTTTTTTTTTTTTTTTTTTTTTTGTTATTGAGTGAATTTGTATAGGAAAATATAGAAGAAAGTCTTGTGGTGGCCACAACATACTAGTTTTAATTTTATTTACCAAAATTACATATTGGAGAAAATTATTGTGCGAAGAATGTGGTGTAAAATAAAATCGTGTACTAACAATGTTTAAACTGAAAAGTTGACAGATCATTATATAAATAAATTTAAAGATAATGAATTCCTCCCTTAAGATATTTAATTAAATTCTAACTGTACTCTGAGTAATCTATATTGATATTCCATTATAATAGCAATTACTTTCTCTGCAATTAAATTCTATGGTCTATTATTGTATAATCATAATTTTCCCAAGACAGAAATTGCATATAATGATCCTTAAATGGGATTAGTAATGTGTTATCAGTCTATAATAAATAGTTCCTCCGAATGCATAATTCTAATCTTTGAGCTTTCAGATTTGTTCCGTTTGTAAAATATCTACGATAACACCCTAATTTGATCACATCCCTTTGAAATCGAAGAAATTTCATTATTTAAAAGTTTAATCAGTCTAAATTTAGCGTATGTGCCGTTTGTTATATTTGTAAATATTTAAAACTAACGTTTTAGACTGCACTAACTATTTAAGATACAGTTATATTAAACAAATGTGTTCAAGAAATATATATATATATATATATTGGAATTTAATAATAATGATAATTTAATTTATGATATGAAATTTATTAAAGATATTGTATTCCTCATTTATAGTTTTTTTTTCTCAGTGTACTTCCAGTAATCTATCTAGAAATTCCCTTATAATAGTGATTGTTTTCACAATAATTAAATTTTATAGTCTACTTTCGTATAAACATAAGACAAATATTGAATATATAACTATCCTTAGACTGCTTTAGAGATGTTACGAGGGTAATTACGAGGATGAAAATTCGAGAGCCCCTTTTCGCATTAAATTTACTCTAGAGAATCTATGGGGGCTGCAATTACAAATTTCGGGGTGTGGGTTGTTATATACATCCAACACCCACAATGACGAGATTTTTTGACCGCCCCCTCGCTTCTCTATCTTCGGAGCGGGACAAAATCACGTTTCTAAAAATGACTCTGCTCCAAAGTATCTCAGGAAGGAGATTTTTGGTGCATGAGTTGGTTATGTGTGCCCAATACGCGCTATAAAGAGATTTTGTGAAATTGCTCATTTGCACGCTTTGGGGGGTGGGGTGAGCATGAAATACGTTTCCAAGCGAAACACTTCACCAAATTACTCCAAGAAGACGATTTTTAGTATGATTATTTTATATGTAACCAGCAATCGTTGTAAAGGAAAAATGCTAAATTTCGCTTTTCTCACCTCCTTGGAGTATTGTGTGGCAAAAAATATATATTTTAGCTGAACTCTGCTCCAAATTAACTCAAGATGTCGAGTATTGAGTGAGTGGATGTTGATGAAGTGTACGCAACATTTACTTGACGGGATTTTGCGAAATCTCTCATTTTCCGGAAAGGGTTTTAAAAGAAAATTTCAAACATAAATCTATTCAAAACTACATCAGAAAGATAAGGTGCTAACGTAGCCATTTGAAACCCAGACTCAAGAAGTTGATGGCGGGTAAGCTGCTGCCGAAAGTCGCGTGAAACTTAATTAAGGTTGTGATCGATTTAAATGAATTTTTTATTTTATATTTATTTATTATATTTTATATTAAAAAGTAATATGGGATTTTAAAAATTAATTTTAATATAGTGACCAGAAAAGTGGGCAAAGCCTGCTAGTTTATTTTATAGCATTTTACAACTTGATTTATGTACTACTCATATAATCATAATCCAACTTTTAGTAAAGTTATTGCTTAGATACTTTATGTATCATAACTAAATACATTGTACAAATAAAAAACAGAAAATAAGTAATCGAGCACTGTAGTTTCATTAAAAATCTTTAAATCTGCTATGTTTAATTTCTGAAATCAAAAATGTTTAAAAATCAGGACCAAGCAATTTTCCAATTTAATGGAAATCTAGAATTATACTTTCATATGATAAAATGTACAGCCTATGTACTTAAATAAATAACATTATTTGTTTAACCAGACGTAATGTAATATAAAAATGTATATATTTTTAATCAGTGAATATAGAATAAAATTACTTGTAAAGCCCTAATGAAAGAAATAATTACAATATCTTGTCTTAATTATATTGAACATTCCAGTATACACTCGCCACAGCGACTGGTGTCAGAAAAATGTGTTAATATGAAATTTGTTCTCACTATTTGCTCAGAAATAGCAATTAGTACATTCTTTCACAAATTTTCAATTTACTGAACGAGTTACAAAAATTCTTTCAGTAACCCACAGAAGAATGATTGTTCTTCATTATACAAAAACATATTTACACATTCGATTATCCATTACTTATCAAATAATGTCAAACTTTCTTAAAACATATTTGCAATTCTTTGGAAATCTAATTAAAGTTTTAATTATTCCAAATTAATTACTAAAACGTTCTTCTAATATTCAAAATAGAAAAAAAAACTGTTTTGCAAATGGATACAGAATATTTTGACATAATATATTCTTTATAAAATGTGAATATAATGTCATAAAAAATATTATAATAATTATAATACAGTGAAATCCAGATCTGCCGTTCCCGCTTTGATCGTTTTATTTGTATGGTCCCTGTACAAATTGTATTTGAATAATGTTAACGAAACCCGCATGTATCCTGCTTCAAAATGTCGTTTCTCCTCATTCATCGTTGTAAAATGTTTCTACTGACCTATTAAAATTTTCTCCCCATGGTCAAGCGGTTTCATATGGCATACAAACTGGAATTACTTCCTTCATCCTAAAATAACTCTTTTACCCATTTCCATGGAGGATCAAAATTGTGATACCATGTCTTCGGACCATTATTCATTTTTCAAATTCAGCATTGCAGGTAGTAACCTCTTTAGTAATCCAGAAATTTTTTTCATTAAATGTGGTTATGTGCGAAAAAATGATAGTCTGAGATCCGGCTGCAAAATTGCTACATTCATCGAGTATGTAATCAAAATCAGATTTTTATATTCAGTTATAAAAGGACAATATGTTTTGGCCGGGTTGCCTAATAAAATGTGCCCGCTAGTATTTTTAATTAAATTAATATTAATTGACTTTTTGGAGAGAAATTTCATTCATTTGTTATTGAAATAAACTATACTCCACATCACAGACATATACATAGTGAACTTGAAAAGTAATGGTTGCCTTTGCGCGTTTGGCCGCTACCTCTTCGCAGCCAGGTGCAAACAGGTAGTATTTTGGGGCGTTTATACGTTCATGGCGTATATTCATCCTTTATATATCAAATTAAAGCTAATTTTTTTCTGAACATAGTAAACGTCGTCTGCCAATGTAAAAGTGGCCGCAAGTAGGGGTTGCCAGCTGTTAAAGATTGCTTAGAATGAAAATTAGCGCGCTACATCGTTCGTCAGACAAGGATGGCGATAGCCAATTGTACGCGTTTTTGAAGCTTTTGCGCATGCGTCGATTGATAGTGTTCGCAACTATTCAGCTGCATTTTCATCAGTGTTGCCAGACTTGGGTATTTTTCTCGATTTCGGGGATTTCTGAAGCTTCGGGGGAAATGTTTTGGGGCAGAGATTTCGTAGGGCGTAGTTTGGGAAATGATTTTTTTTTTTTTTTTTTTTTTTTTTTTTGGCGGGGAAGTGGGGGGGATATGGGGTTTTCTTTAGAATTGGCAATTACTTTTACTTAAAATCCGCATCGGTAAAAAAAAAAAAAAAAAAAAAAAAAAAATCAAGTGTAGCAGATGATAATGCATTGATTCTGGATTCTATTTCTGAAATAGGAAAGTAATGTGTTGAAAGATTTTTTTTTTCTTTTTCGAAAAATAGCTTTATTTGGGGGAAAATGTGAGCTTACATTAATTAAATAGTCTTTAATTTCTTTTTTTTTTTTTTTTTTACATTTTTAGCATAAATTGAGTCGGGGATTTTTTTGGAGGAAAAAAAACTTGATTTTTCGGGAAATTTTAAAACGTTTTGTTGAAATTGACTTTCCACCATCTGGCAACACTGATTTTCATTCTAACCTGTTGTGATATTTTAGAGCTCGTAATACGCAACGTTTATTTATTTAACGTTATATGTAATTACGTTTGTTAAAGTTAAGTTCCAGTTTTAAAAAATAAAGTGCTTTCTGTATAATAAAAAGAATAATGTGCTTAACTTTAATAAGACATCATTTAAAAAGTGTTTATTAATGTTATTGTTTCGTCGTAAAATATATATATAAGACACATCATCACAGATTGTATCAGCCAATCCCGGACAAATTAATATAGAAATTATTGATGGTTTCTACTATTTGTATCAGATTGGCTCTACTTTGCTGCAAACATTTGGAAATCTAGCTGAATCGATACTGGTGAAGCTTTGTTCAAAGAGCGCTCGCGAAGTACATATCATATTTGATAGATCAACGCCTTCAATCAAAGATTGTGAAAGACAAGATTTACAGGAAATTGCCCAGTGATTTTACGAAAACTTAAAGAATTTTCGTTTTAAAGAAGTTCTAGTTAAATTTTTAGCTTCTCACTGGGTTAACAACTTTTTTGTTTCAGTATTAGGAAACAAAAAATTTTTTATTACTGTTGGAGAACAATGTTTTTCATTTTGCTCTTCTGGAAATTGCGTTGTGAAACAAGAGGAAACTGAATTAGAATGCCAACATGAGGAAGCAGATACGAGAATAGTATTTCATATAAGCAAAGTAGGTAAAGAGTCTAAAATATTGGTGAAAGCAAGTGACAATGATATTTTAATAATTCTACTAGGTAATCTGCACAAATTTCCTCTTTTACAAATTTGGTTGGCAAACAGTACATCAAAAAAAAAAAAAAAAAAAAAAAAAAAAAAGGATAGTAAAGACGAAATATGTATAAATTATACGGAATTGTCAAAAAAATTGAGCCCAACTTTATGTATTGCGTTGCCAGCGTTTCGCGCATTCACAGGTTGTGACTATACGACTGCATTCTTCAATAAAGGGAAAGTAAGGCCCTATAACATTTTTGTTAGACACCCGAGAATTCAACAAGTTTTTGCATCTTTGACTGACCCTAATGACATTTTTGATAAAAGTAAATCTGCTGTAGTCCAAGAGTTTACGTGCCTTATGTATGGTATCGTTGATTGCCAAAATGTTAATACTGGAAGATTCATTTTGTTCAATAAGACGTAAGCTACCAAAAAAAAAAAAAAAAAAAAATATACAGACACGACATTATTTCATTATTTAAAACATGAAAATCTGACATTGACAGACTTTAATTTAGTGCCAGAGGCCTACTGCTAAACTTGTTAATATCGACAAATTCTTCTTTAGTTAATTCGTGACGATCTAAATTCCACGATAAAGTTTTCATTAAATCAAACCAATGTGTTTCAGCTGCAGATACTGTAACAAATAACGTTGGAAGTACAAACTGTCTTATAGCCGCAAAACAAAGTTTTTTATCTTTTTCCCAATGAGGGGGAGGTGTGCCTTGGGGGGGGGACTCATGTCAAAGGTGTGCCTTGGGGGGGGGGACTCATGTCAAAGTTGGGCCTTGGGAGGACTCATGTCAAAGTTGTGCCTGGGGGGGACTCATGTCAAAGTTGTGTTTGGGGGGACTTCATTCAATAAATCCCCATTCAATAAACCGACTGAAATAGGCCCTTAGCACTATTAAGAGTGACGTATAAAAATTCGACAACGCTGTACCGACTGAAATAGGGGTACCTTGGGGGAGACTCATGTCCAAGTTGGGCCTGGGGGGACTCATGTCAAAGTTTGCCTTGGGGGGACTTCATTCAATAAATCCCCATTCAATAAACCGACTGAAATAGGCCCTTAGCACTATTAAGAGTGACGTATAAAAATTCGACAACGCTGTACCGACTGAAATAGGCCTCTAGCACTAAAAATTGAAAGTTTTTAAAAAAACTTAAGGGCTTCAACTCAACTCATATTCTACCTTGCTGGAAATCTTTAAAGCAAAAATTGTTTCGGACGATCTTTGTTAATTCAATGTGGCTAAATGCTATTGAGCCGAATTGTATTAAGTTTAACGCAGAAAATAAGGGGTGGATCCTAGATGGTTTTCTCAAACCAACATGGTTCTTAGGAGATTCAGCGCCAATGCAAGTTGAAAGTGTGCTATATAATTCTATTATCATTCGTACTGATAATGAAGAGGATTTTGATATTTGTGACGATAAAAGTGATGGCTAAAATGAATGTGAGAGTAGCGAAGATTCAGATTTTGAATAAATTGTATAAAAATGTAATATAGGTTTCAATAAATATTTAATCATTTTTTCAATGTTCCGTTTAATTTGTATACCTCAAGTAATCTGTCCTATTTACTGAATATTTAATTAATATGTAATCTATAATTTAAAAAAAAAATCAAATCAAGTATTTCCTAAAACATTACAGGTATAATATAAATTTCGTCTACATGAATAACCAGGGTTATTATTTTTCACAAATATTTATTATATGTTCTAATTATATAGAGAAAAGACAATTTGATTAATTATTGAGAAATAAATGTTTTATATTTATAGGGAATTTTAAATGTAACCACACAAAAATTTATTAATTATATTTCTTTTGGAGTTTAGAAATTCTTTTCTACAACTCTTTGTGCATTGGTCTAGAACACTATCAATCGACGCATGCGCAAAAGCTTCAAAAACGCGTACAATTGGCTATCGCCATCCTTGTCTGACGAACGATCTAGCGCGCTAATTTTCATTCTAAGCAATCTTTAACAGCTGGCAACCCCTACTTGCGGCCACTTTTACATTGGCAGACGACGTTTACCATGTTCAGAAAAAAATTAGCTTTAATTTGATATATAAAGGATGAATATACGCCATGAATGTATAAACGCCCCAAAATACTACCTGTTTGCACCTGGCTGCGAAGAGGTAGCGGCCAAACGCGCAACGGCAACCATTACTTTTCAAGTTCACTATGTATATGTCTGTGATGTGGAGTATAGTTTATTTTAATAACAAATGAATGAAATTTCTCTCCAAAAAGTCAATTAATATTAATTTAATTAAAAATACTAGCGGGCACATTTTATTAGGCAACCCGGCCAAAACATATTGTCCCTTTTATAATTGAATATAAAAATCTGATTTTGATTACATACTCGATGAATGTAGCAATTATGCAGCCGGATCTTAGACTATGATGTAGGATATCAATCAGAAGGTTAAGAAAATGATGATGCTGATAATGCAGATGAAGAATGGTTGCGTGTATCAGAGGATGCATTTGGTACAAAATTTAGTGATAATATTTGCATTAATCAAAGGATTGCGACATGCGGTATAATAAATCATAGAAGAACTGTGTGATTTCAAAAAAATGAAAATAATAACGAAGAAGCAGAGGATAATTTTCACGCCGATGACTCAATTATGTTGTTTAAAAATGCAAGAACTTTTATATATGCACATGAAATTACAGAAGAGGACCAGAAAAATATTGCAAATCAGGAAAAAATGCTGTTTTATTTATAAACGTAATAAAAAACAAAACAGGAAGTTTTTGATTTTTTAAAATAAATTTTACTTTGTGTTCTACAATATTGATTTATTTCTTTGATAGTTTAAAAAGTAACACATTAGTTTTTGTAAGTAATATATTGTATATATTGTGTGTATTAATCCCATAAACATTGTTGTCTTCGTGTTTTGACTTTAACCCGCAATGATTGTTTTCCCGCTTTCATCATTTTTTTTCCCACTTACCCCGTGAAAAACGATGGATTGAGGTTCTACTGTATATGTATGTATATATATATATATATATATAACCATAAGCAATAACCCGGAATATTGTTTTCATAGTAAAGTAATATATTTCATCCATTTTTAACACATTCCAACAAAGTTGAAAGTTGTTTATGACTTCAGTTTGTCTGTCTGTCAAGCTGTCCGTGCTTTTACTCCCGTAAATATCCGTGGAATTCCTTGATACTGATATATATCAACCAAGTGCATTAAGCGATTTCTCTATTAAAATAAATTTCTCTATTTAAATTAAAACCATCACTGGTTTCTTTTAAGGGATATCCGAGAAATGACAAAGCATGGTGCTCTATGAGATATTTCGCAGAAGCGTACGTTATAAGGATCATTTTAATAGTTAATAAATGATATTATTTGTAAAATATCATTTATGATGTTGCTATGAATATTATTGAATATCAAAATTCTACCTTAAGAGTTTCTTGGGTTATTCGAAATAAAAGCTTATAGTGTAAATGCTCCAGTGATTCACACTTTTAGAGCTATTTCTGATGTTTTTAATGTTTTAGTCACCACAGAAATTATTTTTAGAAATCTTAAGTTAATATCTATAGTATGAAAGACTTTCTTTTGTGTATGTTAAAATGGATACATTTGGTAATTATTAATATTATTATTATTATTTTAAATGAATTTTTAATTTACACCCACTCAATGTTCCAGTAATTGACACTGCCAGTTTTTCATCTTACCAGTAATTAGCATCCTACGCTCCAGTGTTTGACACTGCTAGTTTTATATTTTACCACTTATTGACACCCTGTGCTCCAGTGCTTGTCATACAATCCTAAAATTCTTATATGTAAAACACGTGTTTTTATTTTTTGTTCTTATTTATTAATTATTTCTAGAAAGGTGTCAATTACTGGAGTATGTCAATCACTGGAGCACCTATCCTATAATGGTACATAGAATGGAGAAATATTTCAAACAAACTTACTTTATGGGGATTATTTCCTTATACATATTATGCATTTCCATTAATACAAAATGCAAAACTGAACATAATAAAATAAATTAACAATTTGGATAAGGTAAATGTACTAAATTTGAGAGAGGGTAGCCTAGTGGGTTGTGCATTTCAGTTTGCAAAACCAGTGACTAGTAGAGTTTATATTTCTTAATATGAAAATAGAAATACATGATAGGGAATAGAAAACAATCCACCTATGCCATCAACTCTCTGTCTCTCTGTATATATATTTATATAAATCTATCTGTCTCTCTGTCTATACTTCTGTCTCTTTATGTATCTATGTGCCTGTCTGTCTGTTTCTTTGTCTATCTATGTGTCTGTCTGTCTATCTGTCTATCTGTCTATCTCTACCTCTTTCTGTATTTTCAAATACCTTGAAAACGTATATTTTATAAAAGATTTATAAATTAGAGCACATACAGGCTGATGTGCAGTATATTTTACAAACAGGACGATTTTATTTAAGCATATATTTAACACGTTGAGCGCCTTGTCAGCCATCGGAGGCTGACAGTATCAAATATGATATAAAGCCGCGTCAACCATTCGTTGTTGACAGTTACAGGATAATATCATAAAGGAATTTTAATGGATTTTATTAAGAATTCGCGTGGTGCTCAACATGTTAAATAGTTATTACCAATGATCATCTGAAATTCTTTTTTCAAATTTTATCTATTAAAGTATTAAGAATTTGCACATTTATTACCACTATATTACATAAATTTAGTAATGATCAGTAATTTACATCGTTAATTTTTATTCGACATTTGCCTAAAAACATAATACTATCGATCTTCTGTATTTTTCGACTAGGTCCTCATTAAGTACAAGACAATTTATTTAACAACTTTTAAATTATCTAAGTCATGCTAAGTATACAATTTTATAGATAGTCTAATATTGAGCCCAATTTGACTTAATAACACTTTGAGAAAAAATATTTCAGATGATTTTATACATTATATATATATATATAAATTTTGCTAGCGTTAGACTGGTAAAATAATTTACATTCGAAAAAAGAATCTGTTTACACATAACATTACAATGAACAAATTCGGTTATTATTAGGATAGGAATATGCCATAACGTAAAGGCAGAAATTTATTTATGTTTAAAACTAACTTGTTCACTAAAACTTTTTAAGCTGCAACTAATGAGAGAAAAACACCACCTGCACCTTTTCGAAATAAATCGATAAAAACATATTATGTTCAACGTAAATATTCTTTGTTGTCTACGATAAGTAGATACTGCAGTTTATAATTTTCGAATATTTCAATAAATAAAATTCTATATTTCTCATCCAAGTCAAATATTTTCCTTTCACATTTCCCAGAAATAAAAAGTAAATATATGTATATATAGAGGCACCTTTTGAATGAATATTTAAATAATTTAACCAAACGTACTAACTTATTCAGTTCAATATAAAATAAAAAAATAAATAATTAAATAACACTTTTTTTAAGAAATACTTCAGAAGTTACTTTTGCAAAGTTTTTAGTTTTATTTATGTATTACATAATTAAGAAAAAAAAAGTAGTCTGTTAGCACTAGTGTTATTTAGAATAAATAGTACTGTACAATGTTTTAAATAAAAAGTATTTCATCAAATTTTTAAACAAAATCATAAATAGTAAAAAATTATCATGACACACTATGCTATAGTTTAAAGTATTATAAAATCCACTTAAATGTGAGAATGGAAAGAAATTCATAGAAGTTTTAAATAAAATTATATTTTAAATAAGTGTGTGTTCTGCATATTTATTAACAAATGAGTTAGCCTTCACCCGCCTGGAGGTTCGATATTTTCAAATATTATTATTATTATTATTACTTTATTATAATCATTTAAACTATTTTTATGTTTCCCCTGTAATTTAATTAAAGTTCGAACCATAATTTAGCACGGGGAAGGGGGAGAAAAAATCGCCAAGTAGCGCCCCTTTCATACCATGACATTTATTATTTTAAATTATTTTTTTAGACTTATCATTATTTTTTTTTCCAAAGCAAGAATACAATTTGTTTTTTGTCAAGTTGTCTCAAGTTGTGACATCTTTTTTTTTTTTTTCTTTTTTTTTTTTTTTTTTTTTTTTGCTAAATCATCCTTTTCTTCCACTTTTGAAATTATATTAACAAAAACTGAAATTATATTGATAGTATATTAAAATATAACATCCAAAAAATCATTATGGGGAATTTTCAAAATAACAATGCTTAAGCTCGCTTTTCTATGTAGCACTTAATTTTGACTGGTTAAAAAGGTAATACTGGTATTACTTTCTTCCGTAGTTTTGGACTAAATTTTTCTTTATTTCCAGTTTTAAATGAATTTACATATTTTGCAAAGTCTGAAACACGACATGACTATTATTATTATTATTATTATTATTATTATTATTATTATTATTAATGAGTGCCAGTTTATGTATCTTTGTTAATCCGTGCGTGCGACACAAATTTTTCTGGCTGTTCTAGCTCAAGTATTAGTGTAATTAATTTCTTATAAATTCATATGTTGTTGCACCTTGACATAAATTAGTGCATATCATATTTTGGTATGGATAGCCTAAAAAGTACTTTTGTCATCCCATTTTTTTTAATGATTCTTATATGGCAATATAGGATAAAATAAATAATAAATGTCCATTATGAGAGCTATTTTTCACTTTATTATAACTTTAATAAGTCAAGAAATATTTACTGGATTTTTAGTGCAGCTAAACTAAACTAAATTTTATATAATCCGAAATAATTTGTGGTAGCAAAAAAACACTTTAAACCATAATTTCTCAGCAATCGGAATTTATAAAGCTCGTATATGTGTCGTTAAAAATTAATCTATATACATAAAATCGTTTGTCTTGAGTGAGTGAGTGAGAGAGTGACTGATTCATCATCGCCCAGCCCAAACCCCTGGACCTAGAAGCATTAAATTTTGTGACAATGTTCCTTCTGTTACGTAGACACCCACTAAGATGCGATTTTACAAAATTCGCCCCGAAGGGGGGAGAGGGAGGGCAAAACGTGATTTCACAAAATCTTTCATATCTCAAACAAAAAACATATATATATATATCCGTATTTTTATTTATTTATGTATATTTTTTTTTATTTTTTTTTATTTTATTTTTTTGCTTCAAAACATAGCTAACACAAATACCTAAAATCAATTTCTGGAATTTTCGAAATTCGGTCCACAAGAGGGAGTGCGTGCACTGTTAAAAAATTCAACAGAAAACTCTGTATAATCTATTATCTTAAGTCTTACGTAAATTTACAGAGAAAATAAACGGAGATGTTAAAAAAAATATTTTATACATTCATTTTAATAACTACTATTAATTTAATTAATTAATGATGAAATATAATAAAATATATTTTCACGCAAATAATATTAATAATAATAATGATGATAACAGTAAATATTAAATTTGCTGAGGCACATGACAAAATGACATGATTATCAAAATTAAATAATAATAAAATAAAAGCTAATTCAGAGCTAAATTAAAGAGTTTTATTTATTGATAATTCTGCAGCTGTTTTTCTAACTTTTCATACTGAAGTAGGTAAGACATTTTTCGCCAAGGAACTTTCTTATTCTGACAGCCACATTGAGCCAAGTAATCCATAATATATATATATATATATATATATATATATATAAAAGCAGAGAGTGAAAAGAAGGTAAGAGACTGCATTGGGACTCCAGGACCGACTGTGGCGTGAGGGAATACCGTTACAGAAAATAGCGGGAATTTGAACTTATATTTTGACTAATTTCAATGATTTTTTTTTTAACGATTTTTTTATTATTATTAATGATATATTGTTTTGGGGATTCATTTCAATATATTGACAAGCGAAGCGGGCAAAGCCTGTTAGTATATATATATATATATATATATATATATATATATATATATATATATAACACATGTACTTAAACTTCACATTAATTCACACAACAAAGTTTATTCATTCGAGAGAAGAATGAATAGATGTATAATTCATTAGATAGGCAAGCAAATACAATGCTTATAAATATATGTTCAATATATGTTCGACACTCAATAATTGCAATAATGTGAATGAAAATTTAAGAATTATTATCACACAATATTCATATGCATGCGGAAAATATCGACGTACAACTAATGACATTGCAAATAAAATGTTGCAGTATTATATTATAGATAATGACACTGAATTCAAAATGTTGTTACAATTAGTTACAAGTGTATATATTCTGATTTGTAATTACTTTCTCTGAAATTACGTCCTACAACTTATTCCTATGATTATTCTAAGATTATTCTAAAACTAGTCTGAGTTCAAATTTACATATAGTAGTGTAAGAGAGTGCCTGAAGAATAGATTATTAGGCTTTTTAATATACATTTGTGAAAATGAGACTGCAAAATTAGTTTTCGAAATGAAAACTTTTTAATAAGTTTAATGTTTGCAATATTGCCAGCATATATAAAGTTTTTTAAATTGATTTTTACTTCCTTCTATATTTATTAGAAGAAAGTATTGTGTTCGTAAAATTCTACTGCTTCAGGTTATGATGGATTTAAACGTTTTGAGGTTTCCTGAACATGATTTGACTATTTTTAGAAAATATTTGTTTGTGTGTGTGGCAATTATTTTCTGTCAATTCTAGTTGAAGAACAAATGACAAAATCGCATAAAAAGCTACATTTAGTTGGATTGACATAAATTAATGCCTAGTTTTTGTAGTATGTAAACGCACCAAACATAGCATATGAGATGTGTATTTTGTAAAATTATGTTAATTCAATTTTGGTGCACATCGAAAAACTGGTGGCAAATCTGTGCCTGCAATGTTTTTCGTTTATGAGAACGCTGTATCTCAGATTCTATGTTATATAAGTGCTCCAACTTTCATATGTAAGATATATAATGTAATAAACTATGCTGTTTTTTGAATTTGGGTGTATATTGACCAAGTGGCGTTGCTATTACTTTCTACTCTAATCCGGATGGCCATATCTCATAGTCTGTTGGTGAAACTTTGCTGTATAAAATACTTATTGTGCATGACTATGTTGGATAAATTGTTGTGCATGTTAAGTTGTAGGCAGTGCTGTTATATAGAATAATTTATATTTAAAAAAATATGATGGTCATAGTTCTTTATTCTTTCTTTTTTTTTTTTTTTTCATTTCTATAAGTTGTGAAACAAAAGAAATTTCTTTGGTTATATCAGACTCGCTAAAATTCATTGATGAGTTAAAATTATTTCAGTTCATTAGAATTTTTTAGTAAAAAAGTAATTTATTTAAATTTTACTACACAAATAAAACTTACAAGGTATATATATATATATATATATATATATATATATATACACTGATGGAAAAAAATCCCAACACCAGGAAGGAGCTGTGCTAGATAAACGAAATTTGGTAGGCGTGTTTATACATCTGAAAGATGACGTCGATTCAAATTTCGAGCTACGCGCATAAGTGTGGCGCTGTAGCGAAACTATGAACATGCAAATGAGGTTTGCTTTAAATAAGCGCTGTAAGGTTCATGATCGTTATTTACAGTTGAGATTTGACGTAGTGGGCTAATGTTAGTCAAGGATGCCTCTAAGAAGACGAAGAAACCATTATCAACAGCTCACTGAGTTTGAACGAGGTCGTGTAGTAGGGCTACGAGAAGGTGGGTTTTCTTTCCGCGATATTGCAGAAAGACTTGGCAGGAATGTATCCACTGTGCATGAGTGTTGGCAGCAGTGGTCAAGGGAAGGTACTGCCTCAAGAAGACCGGGTTCCGGGCGGCCACGTGGCACTACTGAGAGGGAAGACCGCCGTGTTCGGCGTATGGCTGTGGCTAATCGTACTGCGTCTGCAGCTGAAATTCGAGCTGCAGTTGGCACCACAGTGACACAATGAACTGTTACAAATCGGTTACTTCAAGGACAGCCCCGAACCAGACGCCCTGTAGCGTGCATTCCACTGACTCCAAACCACTGCTGTTTGAGACGTGAGTGGTGTCAAGCTAGAGCTCGTTGGAGGACGGAGTGGACATCTGTTGTGTTTTCTGATGAAAGCCGGTTCTGCCTTGGTCGCAGTGATAGCCGTGTGCTGGTTAGAAGGAGGCCAGGTGAACGCCTGCTAGCGACCTGTCTGCGGCCTAGACATGCAGGGCCTACTCCTGGAGTTATGGTTTAGGGAGCAATTTCGTATGACAGCAGGAGCACTCTCGTGGTTATCCCACGCACCCTGACTGCAAATTTGTACGTCCGTCTAGTGATACAACCTGTCGTGCTGCCATTCATGAACAGCATTCAAGGGGGTGTTTTCCAACAGGATAACGCTCGCCCTCATACCGTTGTTGTAACCCAACATGCTTTACAGACTGTCGACATGTTGCCTTGGCCTGCTAGATCACCAGATCTTTCTCCAATCGAGCACGTATGGGACATCATTGGACGACAACTCCAGCGTCATCCACAACCAGCATTAACCGTCCCTGCATTGACCGCCCAAGTGCAACAGGCGTGGAACTCCATCCCACAAACTGATATCCGACACAATGCATGCACGTTTGCATGCTTGCATTCAAAATTCTGGCGGTTACACCGGTTACTAATGTACCAACATTTCACATTTGAAATGGCTCTTCTCGCCAATGGCTCTACCTGTGATCTTGAAACTTTTATCAATTAAATATGTTACCTAGACAAATGTATTGCTGAAATTTCATTACTGTACAATAATTTTTTCTTGGTGTTGGGATTTTTTTTTCTCCATCAGTGTATATATATGTGTGTGTGTGTATTAACATAATTACGCCGTGAAATAACTTTTAAATGTTTAATAACTTTTTTTACTTAGAATTCAAATTTTATACAGTTATATATATGAAATGTTTATAATGCGTTTATATATGTGTCAGCATTATTAATTTGATTAGTCTCAAAGATTTATACATTTTTATTGTTAATAACAGCTAGGCCATTTCTTGCAAATTTGATTCATCGTAACGATAATAACTTAATTGCTTGGTATGTATCATATAGTTAATAAATAATGCAAAATAAATTCTCAATAAATAGATAAAAGATATGCATGCCTTCGTCTCCAGAAGATAATAGTATAATTCTCATTTAATTTAACTTAATTATTTCAATAGATGAGACCGCCAGATCTCGGCACAAATATCAAATTAATATGATGAATTAATGTATTAATGTAATATGTAAAATAAATAATATATTTAAAACTGCTAAATACTTTTAAATAATTATATTGCCTCTCATTCATTGAAATTTAAAAATATCACATGGACAAAAACAAAGATATATAAAATAGTAGTTATTTTCTAAAATAGTAATTAACAGCTAATTGAACATACAGATATATGTACTTTTTAGTTAAAGAGTATAACTATAAATTGCATCTGTTACATTAAATATTTTCAAAAAATATATCTATAAACTTTTGTGTAAATTAAGTAATTATATGCAGCACAAATTAAGCAAGTCTTAAAACATATTTCGCTGTAGCCTTTCAAGCTACAGTTAATATGGGAAATACAACAGCTGTGCCTTTTCTAATCGATAACACCATTTTCCCTTTAAATTGCTTGTTTCTTTGTTATCTGGACAAGTCGATCTTATAGTAGAAAATTTAGTGTAGCCTAACAAAATAAACTGAATTTAGTTTTTGTTTGCAAGACTCATTTTTCTAATTAATATTTTAGAAAAATTGATAGATGCTAAATAACATTAATAAAAGTTTTTTTCTCGTATTTAAATGTACTCTTAATGAATGCGCAGATGTATTTATTATTAAAAAATAAATAAATAAATAAATAAAATAAAATTTGATTTCATGAACATAATAAAACCTACATAAGTGAGGTGTTGGTATTGGCGTTCGGATTATGGCTAATTTTCTACACCAGGGCCTAAGGGTGATGCTCTATGCGGAAGTCTTTCTAAGGGATCTTAGACCGAGTTTATGAAAGTTTCGGAGAAAACCTCGGAAAACTCCGAAATGCTAAATTGATCAGCGTGTTCTGGGATCAAACTCATACATTAGAGAGATAAATCTTAGTTTACGGAAGATTCTTTATTTCATTTGAAGTATAGTATTATGCACATACCACTAATTATTCCCGTTATTTTAAAATAAATTCATAAACAATGGTTTTTTTCATAATCACTAACAATATATGTATAAAAAACATAATTAACAATGTAATGAAATATTTTAGTTTAAAAATATCATTTTAAAAGCTAATTTTACTTCTTCTGGAAACGGCCGCTTACAGCTAAATAGAGCAAGCAAATCGCCAGCAAATTTAATACTTGGAAGATTCATAAAATTTGTTAAGGAATTCTGATACAAAATTTTCTGTTCAAAAATATTCACAAGATGGCTTTTTGCATAAAACTAAAAATAAATATACTAAATATATAACAAATAAAATGTACTGAATTCACGTACAGCTTGAGTATTTATTGTTTACTTTTTGATGACATTTGGATATACTTCTATACCCCGGAGGTAAAAAATACCATGCCAAAAAAATGAATTTTTTTAAGAATAATGTTTAATGAAATTAATTACTGACATTTGTCATGAATAAAGAAAATGAACATGTTTTTTTCTTTTTTACTGTTCTATATCCTTTATAGAAACTGAGCATAATGCTTAATGCTTCTATATAAAACAAAAAATCTACATCAAGAACATGATGCTAATTCATTTCACGGAATAGATCTACCTCCGGGGTAGATCTATTACCTTTACCTCAGGGGATACTTTACCTCTAGAGTACAGATTTATTACCTGGTGCACTTTTATTGAACTAGCAATAGTTTTTTTATTCGTTAGCCAATACTCACAAGTCATCCACATATCAAATTTGTTGTCACCCGCTAAGATGAGTATACAGCAGATGTTTATCTATAACCATCCTGGATTTGCTTAATTTCAATTTAGAATGTCAAAATACGTCTTTCTTATAAATTACAACTTAGCTAAGATTTTAATAATTCATAATAAATGTGATTTAATGTACTGTAAGTAGCAAGCTTAGATGTCTTTATAAGCAAAGGAAAAAGTCTTACCTGATTTTTTTTTTTTTTCAACATAAAAGTTATATATCTCATGCACTAAAAATTTAAAAACTAAAATTTAAACATGTAATCTCCCGATTATCTGCCAGTGGTTTATCCAGAAAAATACCGATATCAAAAGAAAGTTTTATTATTTTTTTTTTTTATCGCTTTTTTAAAAGTAAAGGAAATAAAAAGAACTACATATATTGCGTTTTTTTTTTTTTTTTTTTGTACAGTACTCTACGAGACTTGCCAACATTCTTATTTATTTCGGAGTGTTGTTAGTACCCGCCTTTTTTAACAGTGTAAAAAGGGCGGGTATTTACAATGCACCGGAATGAATTGAAATGTTGTCATGTTTTCGGTAATGTTTAATTTAGTGCATAAAAATTATCTTATAGATTGTACTTTGTCTTCATCGTTACTACACTTTTTTGCTTAATGTTTTTACTTCCTTTGATATATAAATTACAAATATTTTTTTTTCTAACTGTAATTATTTTCGTTGTTTGTATTATGTTTTAGCTACAATATATTCGCGTTTTTGAGCTAGAATATTTTTTTATGTCATTTATTTCTCATTTAAGACCTTTTCACGGTTTATTCGCGATTTTCATTATCCACGAAACCTATGTTACTCAGTCACACTATGTTAACAGTATGCTGTATTTTTAGCACTTATTAAAATAAAAATTTCATTTCATTTCCTAAAATGATTGCTGATTGCCTCACCACAACATGAAGCTTATCAAGTTTGATCGAACTTTTGGAGTAAGAACTTGATATAAACATCAAAAAACAACGTTTGAATAGCCTGCAATTATTTGTTTCTAAGTTATAATCATAATAGATATACAAAAAGATTAATTATTGAAAGTTGACATTAGCATTTAGGGGACCTCAAAATGCGTAATTACACAAAAAAAAAAATCAGCGCTGTAAATGTTAAAAAAAGAAAAAAAAATGACCGTATGGGTATGAGGAATAAATTTTCCTTTCTTATCAGTTTTCCTGGACATGGTAAAATGTAGTAAAGCACTTCCATCATATACATTCAATAGAAAAGACTGTTTCCACTTTAGTTTCGGTAGCCCTGTATGCTTTTAAAACCATATCCTGTATTTAACAATAGTCGTATATTAATAAATCATAGCACAACCGAAAATGCCCTTCTAGCCTTTTCCAAATATAATCATACCATATTCTGGTTCTTTTGGGAAGCTTGTAAACGAATGGTGAATTATTTTCTTACCACATTCTTCAAGAAACATGCTTTAGACGTTATGTATGTGAATTCTCTTGGATATCCTCGTACAGGACTCAATCACTTGATCTCAAAGAAAATTTAGTCTAGTGTTTCTATATGACACAGATTTAAGATAATGAGTTTGGATTTTCTGCTGATGATTGCTCTTAATGTATGCTAATAACACACGCGCACACACATGCACTCTCAAATCTCAACAAACACCCAAATTAGCTGCTAAAAATCTGTTTTACGCTTAAGAAACCTCAAAACGTGTAAATATTATAATAACTCAATTCAGGATATTTGATCATAAAACAATATTTTTTATGCCATATGTGGGTAAAAGAATGTAAAAAAAAAAAAACTGTTATTGAAAGTGTTCTAAAATTCTAATTATAAAAAACTAGTATATTTGAGTGAATAGATTTAATAAAGATTGTGATTGGTGTAGCAAAGCAAGTCTTTTTTTTAACCATTTTAGTTACAGTAGCTGCATGCTTTATAGCATAAAGTGTTGAGTACTTAAAAAAAATCCTTTACCGATTTAAAATTATTTTATTCTATTATATACATACATACATATATATATATATATATATATATATATATATATATAATATTGAGAATTGTAAATCAATATAAAATCCAGCATATAAGAGATCCATTATTAAGGCCAATTACATTTAAAAATAAATAAATAGATAAAATTTTGATTAGTAAATGAAAAATGAATAAAATACTCACGCTATTATTACTTATTAAATCCACTCACGCATATCCGTAAGGAATGAAATTATCCCAAAATTTTATATATATATATATATATATATCCTTCAGAAAACAGTAATTTTTAAGCGAAAACCTAACAAGCTTAAAAAAGAAGTGGAGCATAACAAATTAATTTGAATTGGAAATGTAAAATGTTCAAAAGTATTTCATTTTCGGGGTGCATAAATCATCCGTTAAAGCAGATATATCGCAAGATTTCAGAAAGTGTAATACTGTATTAAGCCAAAAATGCAGTGTGTATCACTATTTTGCACAATACCCAACATTTAATAATTACAAGATAAAAAGAACTTTTTATATGCCATGTTTTTAAATTTTCTGTTGAATCATATAAACGCTACCGAAGGCAGTGGGAACCCGGAACAATTGGCTAAAATTATATTAAAAAAAAAAAAAAAAAATCATTGCTATCGAGTTTTGAGCTATTATAAAAGTTTCAAAGGGCTAGCTAGTCGGGAAGTTAGTTAAAAATCGATTGCAAGCTGTGTACTGGTAACGCTGCCGAAGGCAGCAGGGTCCCCAATCAGTTGGTTTAAAATATTTTTAAAAATGCATTTTCACCGTGTTCAGAACTATTCTGAAAGATTCAAATGTCTAGCTAGTCAGGAAGTTAGTTAAATAAATTTTCTGTTGCATCATATAAACGCTGCCGAAGACAGTAGGGACCTCAAACAGATGATTAAAAGTATTAAAAAATGTATTGTCACAGGGTTCTGAGCTAACCTGAAAGTTTCAAATGTCTAGATAGTCGGGAAGTTAGTGAAAAATCGATTGCAAGTTTTGTACTGGTAACTCTGCCGAAGGCAGCAGGATCCCAAAACAGTTGGCTAAATGCATTAAAAGAATGCATTTCCACCGTGTTCTGAACTATTTTGAAAGTTTCAAATATCTAGCTAGTCGGGAAGTTAGTCAAATAAATTTTTTATCGAATCATATAAACGTTGCCGAAGGCAGTAGGTACCTGAAACAGTTGACTAAAAGTATTAAAAAAATGTATTGCCACTGTGTTCTGAGCTGTTCTGAAAGTTTCAAATGTCGAGATAGTCGGGAAATTAGATAAAAATCGATTGCAGGATTTGTACTGGACAAACAAACAAATAAACAAGAATAAAAGTTAATAAAAGCATGGTAAAAAAGAAAATAAAGAGATAACACTTCTCTGCATGAAAATCGGATTATTTTAACTGTTAAATATCTTCTGGGGGGCTACAGAGTTGGAATATTCTAAAACATGAACATTTGCAGCAAGGGGGAAATTTGGGGGTATTTGTCACTGAAATTATATACATTTATTATATTTTTTAATGAGTTATTATTATTATTTATTAACCATTATATATATATATATATATATATATATATATATATATTTGTTTTTGTTTTTAAGTGTTAAATTAATTCTTTTCCATTCTCCATGTAAAATTCATGGCCATAAAGTTTCCGAACAGGGATTAAATTGGGGGAGGGGGTGTCATCCGAAGGAAACTGTGGGTGATTGGGCAAAATGGTGGTCATATTAAGATTCAGGAGGTCATTTTATAGAATAATCAGTAAAACTGGTATCAGGGCTCGATTTTGTTTTTTTAGAGTAGTGTAATTTTAACAAATTAAAGATTTCTCATTGTAAAAGCCAAAAAAATTTAGTTTTCATACACATGTTTTAAATTTCCCTATTCACACAAAACGAATTTGCATCAGCATTTTACTAGAGTTAGTAGAAAAAATAAGTTTAAGAACTAGCCCATTTGATCTAGCTAATAGAGCCTCAAGGTGAATCAATACCAAATTTAATAACAGTTAGGTAAGTCATGTGAATAACATGTAAAATTTGCCATCGAAAGGGTTAAGATTAATTTATCAGATTCACATTATCAAATTAAATACTTTTTAAGATTTTGGGGAGAGTTTTAAGTTTTGTATGTAAATAAACTTTAAAAACTTAACTTTATATAAACTTAACTTTTTTATATAGGTTTATATATATAATTTTTTGTTGTTAACTTTTCATTTATTTTAGCGAGGTTTTTTATCCTTGGAAATAAATTGAAATTCCTTAAGTATTTTTAAAAAGCACTTTTTCACAATCTGTATAATCATCTATTCTTTTCACTGTTATTTAATAAAAAATTAAATTTTAAAAATAATAATATAATAATGTGTAAGTATGAATATATTAAATATTTCTAAAGTTTTTCTCTTAAAACTTCTTTCAGATAATTCTATGTATCATCTTGCTTAATAAAAATTAGCTTTTTTAGTTGAATTATTTTTTATTATGTCTAAGCATTTATTTTTTTATCCCTCTCCATATTTCAAATACAAATTAGCTAAAGCTTCAAAATAAAGACCTTGTTAAAGTAAATTATTAGATTTTTCTACGTCGATCCAGTAGAATTTAAATAAGGATGATACTAATTAAATTTCCTGTCTTTTTTTATTTCCTCCTCTTATTAATCAGAACTGTGTTTAAGAATCCTAACTTAGTTTTCGTGAAAAGTTATAGAAGAAATATTATAAGAAAAGGTATTTAAAATCGATAATATTTTTGAGAACATTTTTTTTTTAATAGCTGTTCTTAAGCGTTTGTGTAGGAGATCATAAAAATTACAATTTTCCCAAGAAAATGTGTATACAGGGTGATTATAATTAAAGCTACGATTTCAAAACGCAATAATTTTAAAACTACCCATCAGAGCGATTTGATATTTTACCAGAGCAATCGTAAGGCGATGAAATTTTGTTTGGGGGAGGAAAAAAGTAGTTCCAACATGTTCCTATAGATGGCGCTGTCAGGGTAATGTCAGAGGAAACGCCTAAATGGACTCATTAAACACTGGAATGTTGTTAACAACACAATGGAATAGCAGGAAACAAAAGACTTCAAGGGTTTACTACAATTATTTTTAGCAAAAAGACAAAAATACGTGTTTACAGCGGAAACAGACATAGTGAAAAGAGAGCAAGAGGAGCTTCATGAAACAAATACTTTAAGGACAATTAATGGCACAATTTGGAACCCTTTTTTATTCTTTTGCCAAACAAAATTTCATTGCCTCACGATTGCTCTGCTAAAAAATCAAATCGCTCTGATGGGTAGTTTTAAAATTATAGCCATTTGCAATCGTAACTATAATTATAATCAGTCTGTTTTATAGTAATTGATACGAATTTAATGTATAGAATATTAGTGATATCGATACGCTGCGAAAACGTTTGTTAATAGATGATTTTACTTATGTATATGTCAACAATTACACATTTTGATTTTTTTTTTTACGTCTAAAATCCTTCAGTTAAATGAGACAAAGAAAACAATTTTAAAAGAGTATAATTGAAAATAACAAAATGCGTAAAAATTGGCAACCATAAATGTACATATTTTCTAAAAAAAAAAAAAATCTCTCTCAGTAATTGTGTTAAAAAAGTCTCAAAATTTTAAAATCGATTGTATGAATATGATTAAGACAAAAATTAGAAAAATAATTGTTATGATTCAATAGAATTGATTATTGTGTTTGTATAGGGTAACTTCGGGATAGATGGCCATACATGAGATATGGCCAGTCTAAATATTTCATAAACTTGATCATAGATGGCAACATAAGCTTGGTTCATATGAAATTTCAATAAGTCCATTCATCTTTTCAATTATAAAAAGTAAGTAAAATTTTAATGTTTATTTAATTTAGTGTTCAATGGCCATTATCAAACGAGAGATTTTCTTGCAGAATTTTAAACACAACACAGTAGCGTATGGGCAAGATTCAAGATCAACAGTTAATCAACTTTTTTGACCGTCTTTCAGGAAAGTTGATCATGTGTTTAGTAAACTGTTAAGTAAAATCTCTTGTAGCATACGGTCATAATATTATTGTTGAGTTAGGTATATGAATGTTTTACAATATGTCCGTTTTATTTTTTTAACTACATATACGGACTTTTAAGGTATATATATATATATATATATATATATATATATATATATATATATATATATATATATATATATATTACAATCCTTGCTTCTGAACCTGAAATAAGGATATACAACGGAGGGGTGACGTTTTAAATTGAGTGAATATCTGTTCTTTAATTGCAGAAGAGATAGCTACATCAAATCGGGAAGAGATGGCTACATTTAAATGATCAAAATCTCATGATGTACCTTCACCAACAAACGTACTCTATGATATTGCACCAATGGTATATATAAAACGTTTAATGTCAGTTGTGCAGCTATGGTTTTGACATCAACTAAATATATTGAAAAATTTGGAAACTTACATCTCTGAAACAGACGAAGTTGATAAAAACTTAAAACCATGAAAAAGTATAATTAAACGCAAGAAAAAACAAAAAAAATAGCACTTCCAACAGCGAAGAAGATGAAATACACCTGAAATTATCAGATTCTACAGATTACCAGGGAATTAAATTTGATGAGGATCACTGTGTTGGTTGTAGATAATAATACAATACCACAATCAAAACGGATGAATGGATAAAATGCACAAGGAGCCTTAAGTGGTTCCATGAAACTGTTAAGATCTTTGCCAAAATTGTGGTAAAATTTTTTGAAATGTGAAAAAAGTGAAATTATACTTCTAATTCTGTTTATTCGAATTTTATTTACGATATAATTGCATCTTTACAAATTGCTATATGTTTTCCATGATTTACTATATAAAATGATTATTTTTTGTTATTTTAACTTCGCTTTTTAGAAACTTTTTATTGAAATTGGAATTTCCTTATCGTGTCTTTGTGTCATGCTGAAAAACAAGGCGCCTCTCCTTTAATGTAAATTTAAGAAACTCTTTCGTCACTCGTTAGCTCAGTTGGTTAGAACGTCATATTGATAACGCGATGGTCGTGGGGGTTGGTCCTTCAAGGCCGATTTGTCACTTTGTTGCAGATTATTAATGGAAAAGGTATCAATTGATAAAAGAAAATCTTTCATTGTCTACGCAGTATCCTGAAAAAATTTCATTAGTTTTTAAAGAGGCTTTGTTTTAGACACCAGAACTCACAAAATAAATATTTAATTAAAAATAAAATAAAATAAATAAATAATGGAAGCTTCATATTGTGGAGCCCTGAAAATCATAAAGTAAAAATTTATTCTTGCAGTGACATGCTATTAAAAATAAAAGTTTCAACAATAAGAAATTTTTAAAGAAAAATATAGATATTTCACTTTTGCAAGAGACGAAAAATCTTAAATATTCAAAATACTTTAAAAAGAATTCGAGAACAATATTCTTTTTTTATATGTATTTATAGGATTATCAGGCATTTTCTTTGACTTTTGGTTAGAGTGCTATATTGATAACGCGATAGTCGTGGGTTCGATCCTCAAAAGGCCAATGAGTTAATTTTTGGAGATAATAGAAAAAGTGTCAATTGATAAAAGAAAATCATTCAGTATCGACACTGTATCCTGAGAAATTTTCATTTGTTTTTTTTAGAAGATTTTCCTTGTAACTAAACAACAAAAAACAAAAATTTAAGTAAAAACAAAAAACAACATTTTTTTAAATTGTAAAAGCTTTTTTCTTGTGGAGCGCTAAAAAGCATGAATAAAAAATTTATTCTTGCAAGGACATGCTATAAAGAAATGAAAGTTTCAACACTAAGAAAATTCTTGAGAAAGATAGATATTTCCCTTTTGCAAGAGATGAATTTTTTTTAAATATTCAAAATATTTTAAAAACCTTTCGAGAATGATATTCATTTTTTACATGTTTTTGTTAGACTTTTCTGTCATGTTCTGTGACTTTTGAATAGAGTGCCATACTAATAACGCGATGGTCGTGGGTTCGATCCTCCAAGGGCTGATAAGTTAATTTTTGAAGATAATTAATAGAAAAGGTGTCAGTTGATAAAAAAAAAAAAAAATCAATATCTACACGCTATCATAAGAATTTTTAATTAGTTTTTTTAGAAGCTTTTTTCTTGTAACTAAAAAGCAAAAAAAATAAAATTTAAGTAAAAAAGCATTATTTAACAGTAGAAGCTTTTTATTGGGAAGCCCTAAAAAGCACAAAATAAAATTTAGTCTTGCAAAGACATGCTATAAAGAAATAAAAAATTCAGCACTAAGAAAATTCTAGAGAAAGATAGATATTTCACTGTTGCAAGATATGAATTTTTTTAAATATTCAAAATATTTCAAAAAAGCTTTCGAGACCTTTAAAATTCATGGCTTAACAAATAGTTATACAAAAACAAATAACTAAGAATATGGTCTCGAATGCTTTTTAAAATATTTTCCCCATAGGCGTAATGTGTTTGAATTCTTTTGGGTGTCCCTATACGCGAAACATTTGCTTGATCTCAACGAAAAGTTTAGTGTAGCATCCCTATATGATACGCATTTAGAATACCTAGTTTGGAAATTTCTGCTGTTATTTGTTTTTGAAATATACTCATAACGGACAGACACACACTCACAGACCAACCGCTAAAAACATGATTTTATGATTCATAGGACCTCAAAACGTGTAAATATAACAATAACTCAAATTCTAAAATTTGACCCAAAAACAATACTTTCTATACCATATATATGGGAAAGAGAAGATAAAAAATTTATTGCATTCTTAAAAAAAAAAAAAAAAAAAAAAAAAAAAAACTTGACTTAAAAAAGCTAAAAAAAGAAATAATCTCCTAATTAAAAAGTAAATAGAAAAGAAATAAATAGAAAAATAAGTAGAATAAGTGTTTCGAAGGCACTATATATTACTATTTTTATTTTAATAGATTTCTTATAAATTAGTCATTCATTACACAGAAAAAATCTATATTTTAAATTTTTAACAAATTTTAAGGCAAAATGGGTTTTAATCAATGCATTTAAAGCTTAAGGCAATCTATTTTTAGTGAAGTGCAGTAATTGAATTCTTAGACATGGCTCGAATTTTTGAAAAAAGATATTTCTAACAAGAAACAGGGCAAATTTCAGCTACATGTAAATAATCAATGTCAAATGTTTAACAACCATGCTATTTTCGCTAATGAACATTGCGTTCAGTTTTTTCCTTCTATTTAGAGTTAGCAATCTTAATTCTAGAAGCTTGAATAGGCTTGTTAACTATGGATATTCTACGCATGAAGTATGTTAATTATGAAATAAATTATACATATACTGTGTTTGAGTAACCCTTTAATTAATCTCGTTTCGAAACTTGAAAAATATTTCAAACATATGTGGAAAATTATTTCAAATATACATTCAACTGGAAAACACGTGACATAAGTGCGGAATTTAAATTAGATTTTCTGTTCCGTTTTAAAAACTTCTAATTAGTTCATATATTTGACTGTGGTTTATCGTGCCAAAATGCTATATAAAGAATTTTTTTTCTTTTTTTTTTTCCTAATTTGGTATATGCATCATTCTGTAGTTTTGTCAGTTAATAATGATTATATTATTTTAAAATCAACAAATTCAAAATCTTGTTTAAATTTTGAGAGCATTTACTTTGTTTATGTGTATTCATATTGGTATACGCTTTTTACTAATGCAATTAGACATGATAAACACTATATTGTATTAGTAATATTTTATTATGATGTTCTATTGATTAAAGTTTTAATGATTCGTCCTATATTCATATAAATATACTATAACTGAAAAATATGAATATTAAATAATAATAATAATAATAATAAGTGGAATTACTTTAAGCATATCTTAATAATTATTATTATAGATTTCTTAATAACTATTTTTAAGCATATCCTAATAATAATTTTTAAAATAATAGCCAAAATATATTGTATGTTTTTCACCACATTATTAATAACTAGCAGGCTACACCCGCTTCACTGGTCACTATATTTAAACGAATTTTCAAAACAATTGGATAAGTATTTATTTTCTACATCCCATCATAAATGAAAACTAAAAAATATATATTGAAATCGCTCTAAACATTGCTTCAGGTACCCGCTACCTACGGCATCTCTTTCTTCACCCGCACTACAGTGGGTCCAGGTTTTCACTGCCTGCAGAAATGCCTTTTCCGGACACTTCATTTTGGGTATTTATCGACGACAGGTGGATCTGCTATTATTTAAAAACTACGATTTTAAAGATGACTGTAACTCAACATTTATTAAATATTTTAATTTTTGAACCATGTATTTTATAGCCCCGCTATTTTCACTGCTATTATCATATCATTCCGACCAATATAATAAATGAAATAAGAAGTATATTTTCTTTAAAAAAGAATTAAATGCATAAAAACAAATAAATTTTAATCAAAAAAAAAAAAAAAAAAAAAAAAAAAAAAGACGGAGGAAGTGAAAATATTTTTGTTTAAAGGAATTAAAAAATGAAAAATAAAAAAATTTTATGCTATAAAAATTATGCATAAACGTAACTGTTAATAAGTTTTTAAATTTTTAATTTAATATACTTAATTTTTCTACTGCATTGCCATTTTATTTTTATCATACGTAAAAAATTAAAAAGAGAAAAAAGATTTCGCCTCAGACACACACATACACACAGATATACACACAGACGCGTCTCTTTATCTATTTATCTATCTATATATGAAAATTTTGTTATCACGATAGCTCCCGAAATAACAGTTCAAATTGAACCAACTTTGGACAGCGAACTCATTTTATAAATATATTGGATGAGTTCGTTAACCAAGTTGCTCCACCTTTTTGTTTTCAAGTAGTGACCACTTGAAAATTTCAAAATCCACATTGTAAAAACCGTATTTAAGGCCTGATTAATTTGAATTTTGATGTAAATATAGACCACATAAGGGTCTGAACATAGTTTATTAATGAACTTTATCCGCCATTTTTAATAAAATAATTAAAAACACAATAATTTAAATAGGAAATATTTTTATATTAATATATATAATGACCCTCATCTGTCATTCACGATTCCGGTTTACACCGCTTCAAAACAGAGACTTTTGGCAGCCATTTTTTTTTCCGTTTGTTCAATTTAACTTACGAAAACATACATACATTTTCATACATGTTTTGTATCGCACATATTGTTATTTATTCCCTCTAAAACCTTGAAAAACTATTCAATTGTAATGTTTAAATGTTTAATTAAATATAACGGATCACTGGCTATTCTAAACATGAACCTATAAATAGAATTATGTAACTTCATGATTATAAACAACGCAATGCCAAATAAAAACAAACATAAACTGTTGCCATTCAGAAAATACAAATTCCAAATGGACAACTCTTTAATTGCGAATGAACGACTCTTTGACTGTTTCATTAAAAAAAACGCTTAAAATATTTCTAAAACATATTAAAGCCTTAAAAATCTTAAAATATTTGTAAAGACATATTAAAGTCTTTAAATATTTTTATCAAGCTTCATTAGTTTACATTGTAAGGTATGATTGGCGTCGAGTTCAGTACGTAAATGTCGCCAGTTGATTTTAGTTTTGAAATTAGTGTAAAGTTATAGTTGGGATAGAATGTTTGGTTGGGCAAGTAAAGGTCACCAGATGAAATGAGTATTGAAAGTAGGGTAGTCTAAGTTGATAATGTGGAGTCAAGATAAAATGTTCGGTTGAGAATGAGAAAGTCCCTAGCTGGATCCTGGATATTTTGGCGATGTTGTGGGTGAGATAGCTGGTTAGGAGTATAGAGTAGAGGTGAATTTGGGTTAGCATGGAGTGTCTGTAATTATTAGATAGTTAGTTAGAAAATACGCAAGCAAAGTGATGACGTCACTGGGCGTCAGTGGATGCAAGAAAAAGATTTCCTATGTTAATCGCCCATTGGATTTTTTGTAAAAAATTATTAAAAATTGAGGAAAATTATTTCCCGATTTTAATTACCATATTTCGGTATAGATATGTATTAGTTATCGTGTGCATGCGTTAGATTAAGTTGTTTTTGCTGTAAAATTGATAAAATTTAAATTTTAAATTTCAAAACTTTAGAAAAATAAAATAGCAGACTTCCATATTCGATTGAAAACATAAGCATTTCATTTCAAAGGATGATATTTACACAATAAATATCCGACTAATATACTAATTAAAAGGAAAATGATAAATATTCTGTCATAATTTGAAGTCAAATTTGTTTTCAAATGTCTAAATAAAGTGTCTGATATAAGATACTCATATGTTGCAGCGGAATAGATTTAATATATCTGTCATCCTTGGCTGAAAAAATATATCGCCAAATTATTTGGCGAACATATTTTATTCCTTTCAAAAATCATGGGTATTTTAACAACTTATATTAAGAGAGCGATGAATCAATATGAAGCAATATTTCGTACAATACATATTACGAAAATAAACATCTGGCATGTATATTTTCGTAGTATGTTTTTAATCGCCAAATACAAAAAACGCCAAACATGACACAGTTTTGAAATTTAAAATTTTGTCAATTTGACAGCAAAATAACTCAATCTAACACAGGGATACAATAGCATATCTATAATCAAATACGGGAATTAAAATCGGGAAATAATTTTCCTCGATTTTTAATTATTTTTTACAAAAAATACAATGGACGATTAATATAAGGAATCTTTTTCTTGCATCCACGGACGGTCAGTGACGTCACACTTCGCTTACGTATTTGGAAACAGGATCTTCGATTGTTTTTAAAAAAAGTATTTTGGTAAAATGAAGTGAATCGTTATTTACTTCCTCTTACCCATAGGGTCGAGAAAGTATTGTTTTAGGGTCAAATTTTCGAACGTGAGTTTTTGTTATACTTACATGTTCTGAGGTCTCCTGAATACGAAAATCACGTTTTTAGCGAATGGTCTCTGTGTCTGTCTGTCTGTTTGTGTGTCTGTTATCAGCATATCTCAAGAACAAATAGTAGCAGAAATTCCAAACTCGGTATTCTAAATGTGTATCATATATGGATGCTACAGTAAGCTTTTCGTTAAGATAAAGCAAATGGTTCGTGTACAGGGACATTCAAATAGATTACGTCTATGGGGGAAATTGCAGGTAAGTAGAGTTTAGCATCTATAGACTGCACTAAACCAAATGAAACGAATACATATTTTTTGTAATAGAGATAGTCAACTGGGAAATTTTTTTTTGTGTATGTAGGAGCCTCGCCTCCCCCCCCCCCTGGGGTAGATGTCCTCCCTCGAGTGGAGTAAATTTTCATGATGGGTATCTTTCAAAAGAGCTCGCCAATACCTTTAAAACGAATGGTTGAACCATCGATCTACGATAATTTAAAATAAAGTTATTGATTTCTTTCATTTTTAACATTTTTTTTTTTTTTTTTTTTTTTTTTACTTTAATATTGAGAATAAATTCAACTTTTTTTTGGATATTTAGTGTTATACTATTTCTCTAATATGGAAATCGTCTGTATTATCATACAAGATAACTTTTTAAAATGATAATTTTAATAAATTATTTTTTTTATACTGAATTATTTTTTAATAACCGAATTAAATTCTATATAAATGTAGGTGCATTAAGGAAAGGGAGGATGAGGGGGGCCAGAACTAATTATCATATAAAACTCTTCCGAAGCCTAATTTCAATTGTTTAACATAGGTTTACATAACAGTACTCTTTATCTTACCTCTTAATCTCCAACCTGTACTTATAGCATTAAATTTCAGGGTAAGAGAAAGTCGTGTGAGTGACACACTACATTATTCTTATTATGAGGACTTTAAATAGAGCACTTAACGGAACACTGGGGTGTGTTGTTGCTGTTGTGTTTTCGGGCCTATATTTTTTGTCAACCCGCAGTTTTTTTATTGTCATTCATATTTATTGATCGGGTAGAATTTTTTTTAATTTCAGAACGAAAATTATAAAATATCGAAACACATTTGATTTATAAACAAAAACTGAAAATACATTTAAATGATCACGTGGTAATCTTCATGATCTAAACATTGTTTTCAAGATTTATCGTTCACATTCCGTCATTTTTGACGGGGTTATATACTAGTTATTAATAATAATATAACTAATAATAAATTTTTTTCTATTTGTCGACTGAGACGATATTTGGCGTATTTGGCGATTCACTGCGAGACTAAGCTGTAGACCTGTGGTGATAGGTTGTATTTGAACCTGGGACCATCGTGATAGAAATCCAGCGTCGTACCTCTGCACAAAAAGTGTATCCATTGTTTATCGGTAGTTAGGATAATCTATCCGAGGATGGCGTCGCTACAGTACTCCCCGCCCCAGTGAATACGAAATCGTACGAGCGATGTTACTTGTTTGGACAGTAGCGGTTGGCAGATTGTGGCTTTATGCTGTAATTGTCTCACAGTGTCTGATGCTGCCGTCTGTTGTCCCAGATGTTAATTATTTGTGCCGTTTATTCGCACGTCTGGGTCACCAATGGAGTAGTGCGTGTGGCGATAGGTTGCATTTGAACCTTTGACCATCGTGCTAGAAATCTTGCGTCCTACCTCTGGACAAAAGGTTAATCCATTGTCCATCTGTAAGTTAGGATAATCTATCCGAGAAAGGAACCGCTACAGACTTATTCGAAGAACAAATGGTTAGATACCTTTTGTCGAGCGCATCATAAACAACATTTTTTAAAATTTTTATATTGATAACGTCAAGTATCTATGCTGTATTTCTAGCATTTGTTATTATTATTATTATTATTGTGTGTGTGTTTGCAAAATGTTGCATATGACCTTCTATGAATTTGTATACAGATTTATAAAAAATGATCTAACAATCTTTTTTGATTACAATATATTCCACTCTACACTGTGGTTTAACTAATAAAAAAAAGGGGATGGGGGCGCATTGCAGAAAAATTGACTTATACCTTTTTTATTTGTAATAACTTCAAAACTAATGAATGAAACACATAAAACTCTCATGTTTGCATAATACCAAAGAGACGAAATGATACCTATGTATATTTTCGATGTAGTAATTTGCTTTATTACACTCTACGAAGTACTTTATAAAAATTTACCTAAAACTTTCCTTTTAAACGTAATATAATAAACATAATATCCCATTTTGATTTATTATATGGAATAAACACGTTATATTTTAACGTATGAAATTAAACTAATTTTTTCTTAAATCTAAACAATTACTTGATAAAAATATGTATTCTGCATTGAGTTAATTCCACCTTTATATGGAATTACTTCTTTAATGCGCAATGCCGTAGTATTATACAGTGTTTTAATATAAATCTAAGAAATTTCACTGTGCCAAATATCACAAATATTTTTTCTAGTTCTTACAGAGTTGTAGGCTGCAAATTTCTAATCCTTCCCGTCTCCCCACGCCTATTTACAAACTAAACATTTTCGAACAGATCGAGATTAGAACTATTTGAAGGTCTGGTGAAGAAGAAGTTCTACGACATTCTTTATGGGATTTAACTTAACCCATTACCCGCTGGTGTTGCGTTCACACAACACCAGAAATAATTGCGTTTAACAGTAAACTAAAAAAGATATTTTATATTAAGTATTGTTTTTAAATAAGGAAAGGATAGATGTTTGTTTTATTACAAAAAAAATTTATCTGAAAAATAAATTTATATTTAAAAATAAATTTCAAACTTGAGGCACTAACCAATCCAAAACTTTTGAAAATCATCATTCCAAGTAGCACCGGAACGTTCTTTGTACGTCTAATAACGGTTACAATAGTTCAAACACCGTGTTTCGTGTCAAAAGAACGTTCCATTAGACGTTCAAAAATTGTATTATTTAGAACGTTCAAAAAAAGTGTGCATTGTACCTTCCATAAAACGTACAATTTCAGTTCTATACAAAACGTTTAAATGTAACACCGTCATAAAACGTTTTGTCTCAGTGAGATTATTACGAATAGGACAAAATGCCCAGATTCAGTTTTGATTTCGTAATATTCATTGAATGTTGGTGTTAGGATAAAAACACACTAACTACACGAGGGTCCTAGGTCTGGATGGTGTGTCCTCCGTGGAAATCATTCTAAGAATGCCTAACCCTTATTTATGCGAGTTTCAAAGAAAATCACGGAAAACTCCGAAAACCTAAGTCGACGAGCGCGACCAGGAATCAAAACACTTCCCGTCTGTAAGGTGCGAGAGTAGAACCTCGCGGTCACTAATACTCATCGGGAAGTTACAGAAATGAGTTTTTTTTTTCTTTCTTTAAGCATAATTTTAAACTTTTTAATTTATGATTCTATTTAAGTTTAAATGTTACTGGTAAATTATCAATATTGATAATGTTTTTAAATCTTTACTCTCTTTGATTGTTCTTATTTTATTTATTTATTTTTTTTTAACCCAAATTTTATTTAATACATTTTAATAAAAGAAAATTATTTAATATATATTTCAAAAATTATTTTCTTGATGAACATTTTACGTAGCCATTCTCTTTTAATTAAACTGTTTAAAAGAAATCTTCTACCCATCGCACTACTTTACTCTTTAACATTCTATATAACAGCGCCACTTAACCAGTTAACATGAACAAAAATTTAATAAATTAAACAAAATTTAATAAATTAAACAAAAATTTAATAAATTCAAAATTAAAATTTTACATATTAAATTTGTTGCAGATTTCGCTAACACATGCTGAGGTATAGCTATCTGGAAAAACTGCATAATAAAGAGTACTATACCGGCCGATATATACCCAAACTGAATTATCATAGTTTTTCATAATATATATTTCACATACTCATGTTAGTGAATTTTTTTATAATAATAATAATAATAATAATAATAATAATAATAATAATCTGAGATGTTGCTTTCCTGTAAACGGGATTGAGTTACAGCACATTAGTGCCACCTCTCAATCAATATATGCTCAAGTTAGATCACCATAGTTTAACATAATATCTATCTCACATATCAAGTTTGGTGCAGTTTTATTCAATAGAAACTGAGATACTGCCCTCCGTTACATGGAGGGGGGGGGGCATTACATAATAGCTGAGCACCTATTAGGTCATATATTCCAAAAATTAATCAGGACTAGATTAAATAAAAGTTCGACTAAATATCAAGTTAGGTTAAATTCTGTCCACTAATTCTTCAGATGCAATTTCCACAAAATTTTATTAAGATGCGCAAACAAGTTCTAAAAATTGTCGAATCCTATCGAGGACGTCTCAAGGAGTGTTAAAACCCCGAAAATTTCCATGCATCCATTGCGTTCTTTTTATGTATACAGAAAAAATAAAGTGTATGCCATTTCTGATCCTTTCACTGAATATTTTGTTCAATACTGAAATATACACTAAAACAAAATATGCTTTTCCATTTAATTCGAGATTTTAAAATGGAAAAATAAAGTGATCTCATAAGTTTTTCAAATACTTTATAAAAATTTAAATAATTGTTTAGCACCATTTTTCCTTAAAAAAAAAAAAAAAAAAAAAAAAACTATATGTTTTCTACAGCTATAAATGCTTAATAATTTCTGTTTCAAATGTTGAACTTTGAAACATGATTATTCCGGATGTAAGAAGGGAAGAGCAGATGAAATTGACATCTGTGGATTGCATTTATTTAATTCTCGCTGACCGTGCAAAGTCAAACAAACGCCAGCGCCAGGTCTTGGGAATGTCGTGTCGTTATGTGACGCAGTAATTTTAAAACATGTAATCTGTTTTGTTCAGTTTTCGCGTTATAATGACTGATTAAGCTTTAGAAAAGGTAAAAATGTAATATTTTTAACCTGTAATATTCTCTATGTTCTATTTATTAAAGTCTTATTTTAATATCAATTAAACAATCATTTTCATATCTGCGTAAGTTCTTAAGACTAACTTTTGATACTTGTAAGCAGCGTTTTATCGCAGAAAAAACTGCTCCAGTTACAGAAAACCGCTTAGAAATTATGGATTCATTTTATTAATTTAGTCTTCTGAGATGGAAATTGTTAAAATGACTATTTTTGGTTATTATGTTTCTGAATGAAATAACATAAAGAGTTTAAAAGATGAGAGTAAATGTTAAGTAATGCCCTTGCAGACTGGTCATTGTGTATTTTAAAATGCTAGTTGCAAGGGTGTTTTCTTGAAAGAAAATAAAAAAGGTTGAAGAAAGGTTTGTGAGGTTTATGAAGAAAATTAAGAAGGTTTGTAATTCTTTTTTTTATTTTATAAATTCTGAAGTATTTATTTAATGTTTATATGATCATATATATAATCTAGGTTATGCAAATTGCATATTTTTAAAATAATATCCTAAGTTTCACCGACTTATAATTTTAAATATCTCTTTACTGTAATCTATTAAATAAAATATATCAACTTGTTTAACTGCATAATAAAACAAAGATTCAATTCAATTTTATTCCACATCTTTATAAAAAAACATATTCTGCTTTAAATAATAATAATAATAATAATAATAATAATAATAATAATAATAATAATAATAATAATAAAGACGATATTAATAAGTAAATAAATGATATACTAAGAAATAATATATTAATTATAAATAATAGACTTACTATATTATTTATTAATAATAATAATATTTACATTTATTAGTGCTAGAGGCTTATTTCAGTCGGTACAGTTGTCGAATTTTTATAATACACTCTTAATTAGTGCTAAGGGCCTATTTCAGTCGGTTTATTGAATGGGGATTTATTGAATGAAGTCACCCCAAGGCACAACTTTGACATGAGTCCCCCCAAGACCCAGCGTTGTCGAATTTTTATACGTCACTCTTAATAGTGCTAAGGGCCTATTTCAGTCGGTTTATTGAATGGGGATTTATTGAATGAAGTCCCCCCAAGGCCCAGCGTTGTCGAATTTTTATACGTCACTCTTAATAGTGCTAAGGGCCTATTTCAGTCGCTTTATTGAATGGGGATTTATTGAATGAAGTCCTCCCAAGGCACAACTTTGACATGAGTCCCCCCCAGGCACAACTTTGACATGAGTCCCCCATAAGGTAAAACTTTGACATGAGTCCCCCCAAGGCCCAGCGTTGTCGAATTTTTATACGTCACTCTTAATAGTGCTAAGGGCCTATTTCAGTCGGTTTATTGAATGGGGATTTATTGAATGAAGTCCCCCCCCAAGGCACAACTTTGACATGAGTCCCCTCAGGCCCAACTTTGACATGAGTCCCCCCAAGGTACAACTTTGACATGAGTCCCCCCAATGCCCAACTTTGACATGAGTCTCCCCCCTGGCCCAACTTTGAGATGAGTCCCCCCAAGGCCCAACTTTGACATGAGTCCCCCCAAGGCCCAGCGTTGTCGAATTTTTATACGTCACTCTTAATAGTGCTAAGGGCCTATTTCAGTCGGTTTATTGAATGGGGATTTATTGAATGAAGTCCCCCCCAAGGCACAACTTTGACATGAGTCCCCCCCAGGCCCAACTTTGACATGAGTCCCCCCAAGGTACAACATTGACATGAGTCCCCCCAATGCCCAACTTTGACATGAGTCTCCCCCCTGGCCCAACTTTGAGATGAGTCCCCCCAAGGCCCAACTTTGACATGAGTCCCCCCGAAGGTACAACTTTGACATGAGTCCCCCCCAAGGCACACCTTTGACATGAGTCCCCCCCAAGGCACACCTCCCCCTCATTGGGAAAAAGAGAAAAAACGTTGTTTTGCGGCTATAAGACAGTTTGGACTTCCAACGTTATTTGTTACAATATCTGCAGCTGAAACACATTGGTTTGATTTAATGAAAACTTTATCATGGAATTTAGATCGTCACGAATTAACTAAAGAAGAATTTGTCGATATTAACAAGTTTAGCAGTAGGCCTCTGGCACTAAATTAAAATCTGTCAATGTCAGATTTTTATGTTTTAAATAATGAAATAATGTCGTGTCTGTATAATTTTTATTTATTGTTTTTTTTTTTTTTTTCTTTTAATTTCCAGTTCTAAATAAATAAATATATCTTTATAATTTTATAATTTAAATATTTTTGGCAAATGGTTGATAATTGTATGTAATAAAAAATGTCTTTATTAATTATTTAATATGCCATGATAGCATAATTACATCAAATGAGTAAAAATTGCGTTGACTCAATTTAAAGAAATTTAAACATTTAAAGAATACCAATTACATTGCCATGTGGAATAAATTTAAGTACCTGCAAACATCATTTTTGTAAACTGCTGCTGTAAACTGAAAATATGTATACACACTTGCACTGAAATTTAAAAATATGAATTATGTTAAATATTTTAGAAAAATATTTTGATTTAAAAAATATTTATATATTTAAGTATTTGGAATTTTTTTAAATTTCTTCCTTCTAACTAATTTTTAATTTTTCGTTTCAATTTCTTATTATTATAAATTAACAATATATTCTAAACTCAATTATATATTATTTTAGCGGTGTATTGGTACATTCATTTTCGACATTATTTTTTATGTTGGAATATTAAAACTTTCTATGAACTTCAGCATTCAAATATATTTATAAACTATCCATGGACTTACAAATTAGTACCCAGAAATGTTTAGAATATACAGGGTGCAAAGTCGAGAGCAGGCCTTTATTTGCGCAACAATTGGTTTCAGATGTCCTCCAATAAGAAAATATATTTACAAAAAAAAAAAAAAAAAAAAAAAGTAAGCAAAAAGTAAGTGCTCATATTTTTTAAAACATTTTGTAACTGAAACTATATATTTGCGACCAATAGTTGCGGAGATAAAGGTACTCTCGTGACTATGCTTTGCACCCTGTATTTAAAAAGAAAAATTAGTATAAATGAATTTTTAATCTTAGTTAAAGCCAAGCAGCAGATATAAGATCACTGAAACCACATAGAACAATGAGAAGGAAATTACAAGAAATTTAAATAACCTGGGGAGACTGATTGTGATTTATTGAAGCATTTATTTTTTATTTATTTATTTATATTTTATTTAACTTCAGTCTAATCATAAATTTATTCCTATATTGTAAGTTGCAATTTTAATAATTTTGCCGGTGCGTAAAAACCTCATGAAACTCAAATCAAAAGATACAAACAAGCAACGAGGAAATAAAAAATTAAGACAGCATTTTGAACATTTTTTTTTTTTTTTTTTTTTTTTTTAAGGAAAAGCTTAGAACGGTAGAAAAAAAAAAAAACTCGTCAGGGGTGACCTTTTTCGTCGTATAGCACCAATGTACGATTTCGTTCGTTAGCAGCTATAATAGCAAATTGCTAGCGGGCACTCTATCGTACAAGAAATTAATTGAAGTTAAAAATGAAGAATAAATTGGAATAAATTATTTAGTTCAAGAAATCAGGGAATCAAACAGAAAACAACCATGAAACACAAACATTAATCATAGGATGACGCATTCGGAATCACAAGGATTAAAACAAGCAAAATAATTCAAGAGTTTAGTTGTATATAGCAGATGAAGAATAATGATACAACACAGCAACGGGGATATAAATTACTTTTTTTATTTTTAATTCAAATAATGTTTGAGAAAATTTAACATATTTACTATTCCTTTAATTTCAACGTATATGTATGAAAAATTCCATATTTTATGACAGTAATTCCCAAAAAGTGTCATAACGTCTCTATATCCCTTAAAAAATTCCTTAAATTTTTGCATTTTTAAAAAATTTCTTTTTTCCCCTAATCTGAAGATAATGACGTTATAGTATTAATTACGAAACTTTGAATAAACACCATAAAATGCAAGAACTCGCGACTGCTACAAACAAAGCACGGCTGCTATAAACAAAGCGGCAACGCATTCAACACACTCAACGTGCTTGTTTACAGTTCTTGCGCCTACATTGTTCGCCTGATGAAGAGTTGTGTCTTCTTTTGACGCGAAACAGTTGGTACTAGTTCTTGCATTTCATTGTGTTTATTCAAAGTTTTTTAATTAATACTATAACTTCATTATCTTCAGATTAGGGGGAAAAAAGAAATTTTTAAAAAATGCAAAGATTTAAGAAATTTTTTATGGGATAAAAAGACGTTATGACACTTTTTGGGGAAAACTATCATATAATATAGAATTTTTCATGCATATACGTTAAAATTAAAGGAATAGCAAGTATCTTAAAATTTCTTAAACATTATTTGAATTGAAAAAAAAAAAAAAAGTAATTCATATTCCTGTTCATGTGTTGTATCATTATTCGTCATCAGCTATGTACATTTTACTTCTAAACGCCCGTACTGAGGTGATTTTTTATGATGACGTCACATTTTTTTTTTTTGACTTCACTATTTTAGAACGTTTACAGTACGTTTTCTAGAACGTTCTGAAAATGTGTATAACGTTTTGAAAACGTTCTAAAAACGTTTAGAACGTTCTGAGACCGTATACATAGAACGTTCTCAGAACGTTTCTATAACACCGATGGTGATTGCTACACGTTCATTGAACGTTCTCTGAACCATACTATTGTACGTCTTCAAGATGGACAAATAGACGTCTATAACACGTTCAAAGTGAACGTTCTTAGAACGTGTTTGCAGAACAATTTTTGAACGTTCAGAGAACGTTTCTGTGCTGCTTGGGATATTTAAATAAGTTTACATAACTCGTAAAAAAAAAAAAAAAAAAAAAAAAAAAAAATGTTTCACAATAAAATAATTACTTTTGAAGTCATCTGTAGTGCTTACTGTTTTATACACCCGCAAGGAAATTTCCGTAAACACTTATTTGTCTTATATACTCTTATTCCACTACTACATACTCTTATTCCACGGAAGTTTTACAAATGCAACACCCTGTATTTAGAAAGATAAGACTAATTTTAATAATTTTATTTTAAATTATTGTCTCTCGGGGGAGCTTGTAACCCCTAGAGAGCGCGTCCCCAGGTGGCGGATAGGGAATGCCTCCATAGTTTTCCTTTGGGTGGTAGGAGGTAAGACTACTATATAACAGGCTGAATCATTCGCCGCCATTTCTACGTCAAGTCCGTCATTGCTAAACCTAAAACTACCATATAACACTATTATATGAGACTATATATGACTATTATATAGTTGTCTTAGGTTTATTAATGACGGACTACAATATAAAACTATTATATGAGACTATGTAAGATTATTATATAGTAATCTTAGGTTTAGCAATGAAGGACTTGACGGACAAATGGCGGCGAATGATTCAGCCTGTTATATAGTAGTCTTAGTAGGAGGGAAATAAAATACCTCCCGCGGACCAACAGGCAGAAGTCCAACCTCTCGAGGCTCTGGCAACCCTCTCTTCTATGAACTGTGCAATCCAGGCCAAACTTCTTAATATCGGCTTTGAAGACCCAGTAGACCTACTTTATACAGACAGGGCTGTCGAGGTTGCTAAAGCTGTCTTCGATAGTTTCGGAGCCATTTAATTGCACTTTCATAGACACGACATCATCATCAAATTATTGTTATATATGATCAAAATAATGAGTATTACTGTTTGTATTTAGAAAAAAATCATTATTTCTAGTTTTGGCGGTTAATGGGTTAAAGTGTAAAAAGATATGATTATTGCAGTGCGGCTTTTTTTTTTTTTTTTTTTTTTTTTTTTTTTTTGTCCACAGAATACATACTTATTATTGCATAAAGTTTCATTTTTTTAATTAAAAATATGAATAATTAACATTTTTTTAAATTAAGACTAACAAACATCAATTAATTAAAAATATCTGAAGATAAATATTCTTTGGAGAAAAGAAAATCTTTTAACAGCTCGGTTGGTGATTTTCAAGTCATTTAAATTTAAATATTGAATATTTTAAAATCAATATACACTCTATTAAAATTTTTTCTTAATTATACATCATGTAATGAAACATGGCTCAAAAGTTACTGTTTTAATAAGGGTGGATAATTATTTCCGTTCCTGCAGAGGAATTAAAAATGATCTCAAGAAAAAGAAAAAAAAAGTATAATAATTCTTCGCAAATAAAAATTGCAAGCATTAGTTTTATTTTATTGTTTTTAAAACTTAAAAATATTTATTAATGATGTCCGTTAGAAAACTGAGAATAAATGCGATAGTATAATTTCTAAACTGAAGTTTACTGTAATTAATTGAGAGTCTTAGATAGCTTTATATATATATATATATATATATATAATATACACAGCACAATGTATAAATTCTTTGATCGACTTATACATTTATACTCTGAATTGTAGAGTATGTAACATTTTAATTTAAACCATTAAATTTTTCTATTCGATAAAATTCTAAATCTTATTTTCATATTTTCTTTAAATAATGATGAATATTATGTGATAATAAATATTTAATTGATAATCACTATTTATGTTTATTATGGTATAATGATTTTAAAAATGTTTGTTATAACTATTCAGCACATTTTATTTACAGTTTATGAAAAGTTTCATTTCAAGGCTGGTTAGTTAGTTGTGAGAATTAAGGCCGATTGACCCTAGAGCCTTAGGCCTATAAGTAGAATACTCCGCGTTGGAGGGGGTGGGGGGCTTTCTGAGAGGTCTTAGCACGTATTTACGCGAGTTTATGAGAAAGCCGTGAAAAACACCTAACGGTTACACTGAGAAAAAAAAAATACCAAATTCATCTAGAATGAATAAATGGTCATTTTCTAAACCTCTAAACTAGAAGTATAGATTTTCGAGCTATGCGCATAAGGCACGCCAATAAACTGAATAGACGAAATGATCGAGAATTTCTAGTCTACACATTTCTAGATGGTGAAACAATATTCTGAATATTCTGAATCTTTTGTATTGTGAGAAATTCTTGCTTGATTTTCTAGAATTGGGTAGTAAACCAAGATTATAATTGTTGAAACCCGCCTCTTGTATTCGCATTTATTTGCAGAGATTTTTAAATAACATTGCCCTCAAGAATGTAAGCAAACGCTCTAGAATTCTATGAGGGGTTTCTATAACTTGCTTTCAAAGGGGACTAGAATTTATAAGGATGACATGGAACTATTTTTTCTAGAGCCACAATTTAGATTCTAAATGTCAGTTAAAGAATTTTTTCTCAGTGTAATTGAGCAACCGCGATCTGTGATCAAACCCGGCAATTCACATCTACCACCTTTGAACGGAAAACAGCTAGACCACTGGTGGGGCTTCATTTTAAGGATTTTAAATTTTAAATAAATATTTACTTTAAATATGTTTTACGATTACGTAATACTTTTTTTTTTCCGCAAAAAAAAACAGAAGCAGAATACAATAAAGTAATATGGCTAAAAATGTCTTCCAATCTTCTTTGTTTTTTAAAAATAAAACATGGAAAGGAGAAATAAAAATTGTTTGCAAGCATAAAGTGCATGTATTTTGCTTTGAGAAACAATCAGTTTCGGAAGAGAGAATAAAAAATCTACTTAATATAACCTTTAATTCTTTCTTAGGCAAAAGGCTTAAAGAACTAAAAAACTCTAAAGAAAAGAGATCATAAGCTAAATATTAAATTCAAGAACAGAATTTTTTTTCCCTTTCAAACTTACTAATGACAAATAGCATAAGAAATATTGCATTCGGGCAATTCCTCGACATCGATAGTGGCTGTAGACATATTTAATTTATTGGGTATTTTAAAGAATACATGATTTTGAAGCACTTAAATTGTGCTGTCGAATGAGACTAAAATTTCTATATTTCCCTGCAATGATAGCTTAAAAAATGATGGGTAATCAGTATAATCAAGGAATAAATAACCTTATTTTAATGTTTTATTTCAAGAGGTTTTGTAAGCTTCAAAGAGTTTTCAAAATATTTCTGGTAATTGCATAACACAAATTGCGAAAGTTTCAAGAAAATAGTTTGTGTAGAAGCATTTAACACATAATTTACTGATAATATATTTGTTTTAGTTAGTCTGACTAAATTACATATAACTCTGGTTAAGGCCAAGCTAACCAGAATCATTATTACTGTTCCAGAAGCAGTTTCACTTCTAAGAAAATAAATATAACAAATGTAACAGACTAAAATGAATATGCTTTTCTTATACACCCATTCAAATACATATATTGTAACGAAAAAATTATCATTTTCGTGGGTAGTATGTGGTTCGTAAATACACAGGCAGATTCCTGCCCATGAATATTCCAGGAAACAAACCAAGACAACTATTAGTCGAATCACAAAAGTCATGATGATAGTATTATATACACTTCAGAGCATGAATATCTCTTTTTCAGGAATAGTATTCCAAAGCTTACTACAAAATCTCTCATTGGCAAATGTACAACTTGTAGTTCATTGAATTCACTGGAGTGTAGATGGCCTACAATGGTACTCTTTGGCAGAACACAAAGGTTTTAAACGATATATTATACCAAAAAAAAAATTAACTCTTTTAAAACAGAGATAGGATTTCCTTATTCTGGTAACCCTTAACTACTATTTTCCTCCAAATTTGATTGCTAATCTGTCTAAGTTTCCAAATTCTTTCGAAAATGCAGACTTTAGCTATGGCGAAAAATTTGGTGATTAGTGTTGAGTTTGGCGACTTGGTGGCTAAATTTGAAGAAAAACGTTTGTTAAAGTTTGGAAGCTCTAACTTAAATTGGAACCGGGTGCTGGAATTTGCAGGAATTATTTATTGGTTTCTACCACCGCAGAATGGACTTCGTCGAAAATTGTCTAAATCCCTAACGAGACTCTAAATAATGTCATGATTGATGATTATTGACTGGAATATATCTATTTCTTTACGTACTACTTCCTTATACTTTGTACAGGCATAAAGATCTCCCTAATTTGCCGCTTTCGCCGTGGCGGCGCTAGTGTAGAGGGCGTGTCCGAAGTAGCGCTGTTATATTTCCCTGGTTACGCTATTTCAATTGACAGTATGTCTTGGACTAGTGAACATCGTCTGTTCGTTGTTGAAACTTATTTAAAAAATGCGGATTCCATTATTCAAACGCAACGATTATTTCGTAGGCACTTTGAAGTAAGCAGGCATGGAAAAATACCCGACAGAAAAAGAATACCTTATGGGTTGCTAATTTTAGAGAAATAGGTTCGTGTTTAAAATGAAAATCGCCCGGTAGACCACCTCATGTTTGAACTCCGGAGAACGTGGCAGCAGTAAGAGATGCTGTAACGCAAAACATCTAGACGATATTCTTTTTCATAAATAGCAAAAATTGTTACAGATTGTAAAAATTAATTAATGGCAAAAATTATTCTTTCCGAAGGTAAACATAAAATATTTGTTTTCAATGTCCTATATATTTTTACTGACCTCTTAAAATGGGGAGATCTTTATGCCCCACCCTGTATAAGAATGTAAAAACTTAATTCAATATTCATATTATAACACTTGTGTGCCGTAATTTTCAACTTATTTAGACTTTTTGTGCAAAAATCTAAACATTTATGGATACTAATTAATAATTGGAGTAAAAATGAAAGTCAATCAATGTTCCAAAATTAAAATACTCTAATTAATCTTGAAAAAAAGGGGGGTACATATTATTATGAAAAGGAATTTATTTGTTTGCTTTATATAAATAAAACCACTTTAAAGATTTCTTTTTTGAAATATAGTTTTTTCATATATTTTCTTTAATTAAACATACACTAAATTAAAATAAATATTTTCATGGTTGAATACACATTAATTAAAAATTATCTTTGCGCAAACGTCAATTTATTATAAATCTTTCTTTTTTTTTTTTTTTTTTTTTTTTTTTGTAGTTGTTGTTTATCTTCTCTTATGGTTTTGAACATATATAAAATATTATAAGAATACAAATAAATGGAAGCCATTAAAATTTCTAATTAAATATTTGTCTTTAAAACAGTATTAAAAGAGGAATTCATAAAGCCATGAATTGTTCAAAGATTCGAATTTTTAGTAAATGTAATTACTGGCAAAGAAACTAAAGTAATGGCATACCGAATATATTAAAAGTTTAAATTTTATTAAAATAATTAGAATATATACACACTTGAAATAAATTTTGCATAGAATTCTTTAATTTTAATTTAAAATTACAAAAGTTACGTATTTGAGAAGATTTCTATATTTTTTCCATAACAGAATTGAGTATCCTAATTATTGTTTCAAAATTAAAATAAAAATCATTTTTAATCTGATCTATTAAAATGAAATTATTTACTACATTTTCAGAATACATACATATATATATATATATATATATATATATATATATATATATATACTTAAATCATTTTATTACTTCAATTATTTAATAATATAACTTATTACCATGATTTTATATTTTATTATAAATCACAATTTCAAAATATTGTGGTTTATAACAAAATTAAATAATTTTTCAAAGCATAAAATTAATTATGTCATAAAATTATTCCTTGTTCTTCGAAATATGCAATAAAAAATTCATGTTATTTTTATCATTGGCTTAAAATTATCGTATTAATATCTTATTTTATCTTTGGATAAGGCTCCTATATATACGAGCTATTGCATCCTTTTTTTTTTTTTTTTTTGCCTTAGATTTATTACATATATCCAGCGAGTCCACATATTATCAAGCAGTCCCCGCTATTTCGATCATCATGTGTTCTTTTTGAGTTAATTTATTTATTTATTTATTTATTTATTTATTTGTAATGTAGCTTAACAAAATATGAAGTAACATGTTGTTCAGCAATAATTTATTCAAATCGTTCTAAGAAAAGGAATAAAATATTTATCATTTTTACCCTCAGATCCTACAAGATGAACGACATAGCTGCGATAAATGTGCCAAAAGAGAAAGCTTGCATCTTCCAACGCAAAAAAAATGGCGGATGATGCGTCTGCCAATATTACTACAAGAGATCTAACTCTGAGTTATTGCAAAAGCTCATGCCAATTTCATAGACGACTTTAAGATCTTTTTCCCTTGTCGGGAGGATTGACTTATGTCTTCTAGTTGGCTTTAGTTGGTTTAGTTGGCAGCTGTTTGGTTTGGTCTAATGATGGCTCTAAGCTTAATTTTCATTATGGTATAGGTGTTTGCTGTCCTAGGAATGAAATCCGGCTTCCTTTTTCTTTTTTAAAAGTAAAGTGTGGTTTTCCAAGCTGAATTTTTTTTTTACCATCTTATGCTGTAAGATGTGCTTAAACAGGGGTTATCATAATTTAACCACCCGTATCTATTGAGAGAGCCAAGCGGCTCTCCTTTCACTGGTAAGGCATACTTGCCCACATACTAATTAATATTCCGTTGTATTGTTAGCTCCGCCTTCTTTTTCCGCCCAGTATATTTTTAGAGTATTTTTCTTCACATTTAACCGTAATTGCATTTGAAGTACATTACTCTAGAAATTTACTGGTGTGGAAAAAAGGGCGGGTCTAACAACGCTACGGTATATTAATTAGGATGTTGGCAAGTATGGGTAAGGTGTCTGTTCACTTCTCTTTTCGTGTGAGAGTGCTACAAGGTACGTTAGCATCTTTCTTCCTATATAATAAGGTTAGTCTTCACTAGATCGCCGGTCATTTGGCTATTCTTGTTAATGATTTGTCTAATGAATTGTTAAGGTCTGGATTCAGCACACTCTCTTGTAGCCCTGAGACTGTTCTGAATCAGTAATTCTCCCAGAACACGCCCACTATTTTAAGAACTTTATTTTCAAGTTCCTGGGTAGGGGGCATTATGGGCGATGGCGTAGTTTTTATGGTCAAAAGCAAGCAAAATCTAAATATTGACTGTCCTGGTCTGCGTCATAAGGAGCTTTTAAAGCTTAAGCGAAATTGTTTCAGGAGGCTTATTGATCTTCTTACTAGTCACATAACTCTTAAAAGGAATCTAAACATTATAGTATCAGTTCTGATACCATTTGTCGTGATAGTTTTTGGAAGAAGAAAGTGTTCTACACATTTTAAGTGACAGTGAGGTCTTTTCTGCTAACAGGACTGAACATCTTGGCTGGAATCTCATTGAGTCTTGAGAGTTACAAGATATTCCTGTTAGGTGTTTGTTGAATTTAGCTTCAGATACGAGATTTTTCTCTCAGAGATACTTTTGAATTCAGTATCCTGCTGAGGGTTATCCTCTTCATAGCTTACAATTCATAAATCATAGAATATTATATTTTATTAAATTATGCATGTTTTTACTATTAGGTGAAAATGCATTATTAATTTACGTTTATTGGTATTTATAAACCAAATTTACATAAACTAAATATATCATATGTATTATATTTTTTAATTTTATTATTTCTGATACAGGAAGTATCTGAATTTTTCAGCAGAATTTCGTGAAGAGGTGGGGCGTACTAAAAAAACACAATTTTAAGTAGAAAAGCATGAGCGCAAACTAGATGTCTGTGGAGGGCGCTTTGTATCCACAGCATTCATGTGCGTAAAAAGCTCTCTAACGGGTTCAGCCAATCGGCATTTTACAAAAGGACTATGCAGAAGTATCATGAACTAGTATATGTCTAACGAACGTGCAGGTATGTATTTAATTTACGCTGTCACAGGGTAAACCGTTTTGGAGTTATGCGAATGTATGCAGAGTGTTACCACAACCAGCGCGCGTACTACATTCTCAAATATTTTCATTGACGGTTGACAGCTTCTTTAAACAACGTCAGCAGTAATGAGCAATATTCCCACAGTTTCCTATGGACTCGTAAAGAAACATTTGATATGACATGCACCAGTTTGGATAGTTCTCTACATACACTTGCATAGCTCTAAACAGTAAGTTAAATGTATATCTCCAATTTCATAAAACGTATACTGATTCACTGTACTTTTGCAAAGTCACTTTGCAGAATGATAACTGGTTGTACAAATCTCATGACTTTGCGTGTAGATTGTAGCGTGGAAAAAAGTGCCCTCTGCACTGTCATGAAAAGAAAATAAACCTTTTAGATTGTTTACAAATAAGCAGAAAAAATTCCGTTTACAATCATAGCATTAGTGTCTTGATAACTTAAATTAATTTCCAGATTTCACTTTTCTTTTTTTTTTTTTTTTTTTTTTTAATTTAAGTAGAGTGCTATCTATCTATATATATGTGTGTGTGTGTGTGTGTAACCAGAAAAATGTTCTTAGTTAACAAGGTATTATTTTAATTATTAAAATTCCTAAAGTAAGAATACTTATAGAAGAATTTTTATTCTTAAAGCAGTTTCTGATGCCATATGTGCATTTCATATTAATTCTGCTTTATTAAAATTAAATACTGAATATTTTTAATTTTTTTAAATAGCCAATATTAGTTATTCTAGATACTAACAAGTATTTTTTTTTTTTTTTTTTACATAAAAAATTAAGAAAATTAGAAAATATGTATACATATATACATATATATTTTTACTTTCTCTTACCCATAAGGTAGAGAAAGTATTGTTTTTGGGTCAAATTTTCGAACGCGAGATTTTGTTATATTTACACGTTTTGAGGTCCCCTGAATACGAAAATCATGTTTTTAGCAAATGGTCTGTGTGTATGTCTGTGTGTGTGTCTGTCTGTTATCAGCATATCTCAAGAACAAATTATGGCAGAAAGTTCAAATTTGGTATTCTAAATGTGTATCATATAGGGACGCTACAGTAAGCTTTTCGTTAAGATCAAGCAAATGGTTCGTGTACAGGGACAATCAAGAGAATTCTAATACATTACGTCTATGGGGGAAATTGTAGGAAAGTAGAGTTTAACGTCTGTAGACTGCACTAAACCAGATGAAACGAATATACATTTTTTGTAATAGAGATAGTTAACTGGGGAAAAAAATTGTGTATGTAGGAGCCTCGCCTCCCCCCTTGGGGGGGAAGTCCCCCCTCGAGGGGAGTAAATTTTCATGATGGGTATCTTTCAAAAGAGCTCGTCAATACCTTTAAAACGAATGGTTGAACCATCGATCTGCGATAATTTAAAGCAAAGTTATCGATTTTTTTTACTTTTAACGAAAAAAAAACTTTGAAAAAAAATCGTACTTTTTTTTTTTTTTTTTTTTTTTTTTTTTTATATTGAGAATAAAATGGACTTTTTTTGGACATTTGGTGTTATACTACTTCTCTAATATGGAAATCGTCTGCCTTATCATAAAAGATAATTTTTTTAATAAAAATTTTAATAAATTATTTTTTAATAACCGAATTAAATTCTATATAAATGTAGGTGCATTAATGAAACGGGGGGTTGAGGGGGGCGGTAGCCCCCCTCACACAGAACTAATTATCATATAAAACTCTTCAGAAGCCTAATAGGAATTGTTTAACATAGGTTTACATAACAGTACTCGTTACCTTACCTATTAATCTGCAAGCTGTATTTATAGTATTAAATTTCAGGGTAAGAGAAAGTCGTGTGAGTGACACACCAGATTATTTTTAATGCATTGGTTATTTTAATATAAATACAGTTATCTGGCAACTTAAATAAGATTTAAAAAGAAAAATCTATCCTTATAAAAATGTTAAATTGTCATGTTAATAATAACAAAAAAATAAAAAATAAATAAAAAATCTATATGTTACTACGTTTTAGACCACAACATTGATTATTATTTATTTTTTTTTTCTTTTTTTATTCGGCTGAAAATTTGCTTTTCTGTCACAAGCTGTTATGAAATATCTTTAAAAATACAGCAAATATTTTTTTTATAAAAAGGATTAGACTTTATAAGCAAATATATTTCATTTTAAGTATAGGCAATAAGGCGTATTTCAACAAGATATAAATTTATATATTCTTGTTTGTGCGCATGCATTTCACATTCAGATAAATCAAACAAAAACATATTACATAATACGTTTAGCGCTTCTAGTTTAAAATTGACATAGTCTCATCTTGACTGCACAGTAATGGTACTTTGCGAAAATTTATTTTTGTAAAAGCAGAAATGTGTTTACATAAAATATTGCTCAGAAGAAATAATTTTTTTTTTTTTTTTTAATCAGAAACTGAAGAGTGGATATAGGAAAAAAATATCGGAAAATAAATCTTTGGTTTATTTTAAACTGAAAAATATGAATAAAATATTCTTAATACTCACATACATTTTAAGTTGCTTAAATATAAAATTTTAGTACATGTATACTTATAAATTTTAACATTTTTTTAAAAATAAACACTTTTAGTATTACTGAATTATAAACGTAAAATTCAGTAATAGGTAGCGTTTAACACAAACAAAACCGAACACATACACAAATAAAACCAAATTTATAAAACTAGATGATAAAGTCAAGCCAGGAATTTTTAAGGGCTATGACTACCGCATTTATGTAAACAATGACATAAAAACTTGCAGAACATTCAAATTTCTCGAAGAACAAGAAACACATGAAACATCCCAAAGTACTAATAATAATCTGATAGATAATAAACAAAATTCGAAAGCGAAAGTAAATAAGGAATCTAAATTTCTAGTAATACTTAATGATCAAAATGAAGTAATAGATCAATCTAATGATATAAAACACACGCAAATCCCAAAAAGGTCGGAAAGAATAAATAAAGGTGTGCCAAAGGATCGATTTTTTTTTATGCCAACCAACTCAAATTTTGTTGAACCAAAAAACGTTTGGCTAAAATAAATATGAAAAATCCAGTTCAAAAAAGAAAAATGGTTAGAAGCCGCAGAAGAAGAAATAAAATCCTTAAATGAAAATGACACTTGGTAACTCGTTGTCCCTCCACCTAATGCACACATTGTCCAAATGGGCTTTTAAGGTCATTATATAATAACGTAGACGTGGTTTTAGGATCTCGTTGCATGTGGTTTTAGCCAAAAATTTGGAACGGATTATGATAATACCTTTGCCCCGGGGGCATCTCATACTACAAATAGAAGCTTATTGACAAACGCATTATATAAAAATTTGCAACTAACTCATGTTGATGTCAAAACTGCCTTTCTTCATGGGGAATTAAACGAAGACATTTTCATTGGAGAATTTTCATGAGGGATTCATTGAACCAGGACATGAGAAAAATGTCTGTAAACTAAAAAAGGACATGTACGTCCTGAAAGAAGCAACAAAGGCTTAGAATATCAAGATAAATGGTGCTCTAATTAAATTTCACAGCATGCGAATCAGACATATGCCTGTACAAAATATTAAAAAATAATAAAACAACATATTTACTTGCATATGTAGATGACATATTGGTAGCAGGAAATAAAATGGATATTGACGAAATAATCAACAACTTGAAAGGAATTTGAAATAGCAAATCTAGATCAAGTAAACAAATATTTAGGAATTACTGTCGAAAGAAATCAAAATAGAACATTAACAATTCATCAAAGAAATGAAATAAACGAGTTGGAACAAATTTTAAATGAATGGTTCTAAACCAGTAAACACTCCACTCGATCCACACAAAGATAACGAGAATAAAAATTTCTTGCCCAACAATACCAAATATTGCAAGGAGTAGGGGCTCTGCAGTATATAGCAATTGTGAGTAAACCGGATATTTCTGCAGCAGTAAACATACATTTAGCCGCAGAAATTAACAGCCTAGAGATACGGATTAGGAGACTGTAAAACGCGTAATACGCTACTTAAAAACAACCGAGGATTACAAAATAAAATATAACACAGATCAAGATCCAATTCTAAAAGTTTATGCTGGTGCCGATAGGGCAAATGCATATTACATTGGGGAAATGTATAATTTACTGGATATCGAAGAAACAGAATTGTTTATCATTTTCCACAGCTGAAGCTGAATATATTTCAGCTGGAAATGCAGCAAAAGAAATAATGTGGATCCTAAAATTACTTCAAGATCTTCATATTGAAGAAAGTTTTTTTTTTTTTTTTTTTTCCTTTCTTAAGAATGAATAATATAGATATGCTAACGTTTCTAATTCATCACATAACATTTTTACTACCTGCCTTTTTTCCACATTACATTTTTTTTTTTTTTTTTTTTTTTTTTAAGAATAATTCTCTTCAATATGTAATTACGATTAAATTAGAAAAAAAAATACTTTTAAAAAGAGTAGTGTAAAGAAAAAAAAAATGTTCTAACTGTTCCAGAATAAATTACAAATGTGGTGGGCACATATGATGATATAGAAATATCACTTATACACATGCCTTTTTTTTCTAAAAAGTTTAAAGTTAGTTAGTTTTATTTCTTAAGTACGACAGGACTATTTCTTTCAAACCGCGATTTTGTGCTGTCACGTTTCCAGTATGCCGGGATGCCTACAAATGTTTAATGTTACCGTTTAATTTCTTAAACTACCTTAAATATTTAGAAATTCTATTGATAAACTCATCAACCGGGAAAATTCATTTTAAGTAGTTTGGAATATGAGATTCGCTTATATATATATATATATATATATATATATATACAGTAAAACCTCTCTAAGTTAGACACCTACGGTTCCAAGGAAAAGTGTCCAACTTAGAGAGGTGTCCAACTTATAGGGGTTAGACATAATGTTAATGGATACATTCCGTTCCGAGAAAAAGCGTCCAACTTAGAGGGGTGTCCAACTTGAGAGGTTTCACTGTATATATATATATATATATATATATATATATATATATACAAACCATGTGAAAAATATCAGAGCTGGGAATTGAACCCAGGCCCTCCGCTTCACGTGCCGTTATTCTTCCACTGAGCCATCTTGGCTGATAACAGTTTCGACACTTATCACATGATAACCGTTACATCTGTGTTTGCAGATACGGTGACCTTGCCAATGTTTATCATGCATACTTGCCAACCATCTCATTATGAACCGTACAATTTTTAGTACCCGCCTTTTTTTCCACACCAATAATTTTTTAGAGTAATTTTAATCCTATTTAATCGTAACAATATTTGGAGAGAATTACTCTAAAAATATATTGATGTGTGAAAAGGGGCGTTTTTTCAGGGGGCGTTAACAATTGTACGGTTATTAATGAGATGGTTGGCAAGTATGATCATGTGAGAAATGTCGAGTTCGTGGGTTTATCACCAGGTGGCTAACAACATTTTTTTTTCTTTTTTTTTTGGTTACAAGATTACAATAATAAATGTCTAATGTCGTGCTAAATTAAACTCAGTCAAAGACAGAACTTTTCTTTTATTATTATTAATATTTATTTATTTATTTAGCAACGAATATACCCCAGGTATGTCCATAACCAATTAAAACATTGACTGTTTAATTATTTATTAATGTGTATCGATGGTCAACAAGCCACGTACTCTTGTTGAAACGGATATCTCAACTTATAAATAAATATGATTGAATATCAAAATTGATTGCATTTGAAAACTATATGAAAAATGATTGTGCAATGCGTAGTTAGATTTCCAAAATCTTTTCTCGGTCAGCATACTTTAAAAAGAGGGACGGAAATAATAACAAAACGAAAATATTTTTATCACGGCATTTTTCATTGCTGTTACAATGTATTTAAAAATAATTTTTGAGCCGATATGACTAGTATTTACTATCATTTAGCAAAAACTTCTTTTAAACAGATTCTTATTCATTTTCTTTTTAATTTTTAAAACTTTTCAATCAAATGTAGTTGTTTATTTATTTATTTATTTATTTATTTATTTTTCCCAGTGAACATTATTCAAGATGAGTAGTTTCAACGATCGACAAAAACCACGCCTCTGGTGATATTTACCTAGTTGTCGCATTCCCCGCCTTTTTTCTTAGGACATCTTCGGGGATGAAAAATTTTCGTCTTTTCAGAACTACTATTTTTACACACACACAAAATAATAATAATAATAATAATAATAAATAAATAAATAAATAAATAAATAAATAAATCTCTATCCTGTTTAATCTCGACACATTATTATGAAAATATCATAAAAATTTCTCTATAAAAATCGCGTTAGCAAAAAGGTGGGAAGTTATTCATCCCTGGAAATGTTCTAAAAGAAAGAATACGCCCCAAACCACCGACCAACCCGAAGGTTTGTGGCCAGCCGAAGCCCGAAGGGTGGCGGGAGAGAAGTACCTATCACCACCAGCAAAGCCACAGCCAAAGGAACCGACCCAGAAAAACCAGACGGCATTTATTTAAAACTTGGAAGAAAATTACACTAAAAGAAAGGCGGAGAATGCGAGTCCTGTTTACCTCTTGAGTACTAACCAAAGTTCCCAACTTTTACAATTTATTCACGAGCATTTTTAACCCCGCCTTCTTTTCGCACCAGAAATTTTGTACATTATTTCTCTTTAATATGTGACAACAATTAAATAAGAAGAAAATCATTTTTCAAAATTTTCGGCATGAAAAAGAGGCGGGGCTAAAAATACTCATGAATAAATTACAAAAGCTGGGAACGCTGGTAATAACGGTAGCCTATGGGGAATTGTTCTTAAATTATTTTATGTTATAATAATTCTATTTAGTTTTACAATATTGTCAAGCTTGCCCATGTTTTATGTAGCTGTCGGTTGCTTGAAAAGAAGAGATAAAACTAAATGCAAGCAAAAAATGCCAATCTTCTCAAATTTCTTTTGAAAATTTGCAATCACGTCCCCATTTTTATTTCAGGACAGCTTCAGGGATGCGAAATTCTCGCCTGTTTTGCCGCCACTTTTGAGAAATTGTTATAGTATTTTTAAAGTAATAAGTCGTGTTAAAACAAGATAGAAATTATTGTATAAGAACAGAGGAAGTAAAGAAAACAAAATTGAGATCAAGCATAAATTTCTCCTTTCTGACATTTTACTAGGAAAAAAAAAAAAAAAAAGGCGGAAACGCCTGCAATCATCTAAATTTCAATAAAAGAACATGAGTAACGGCTTTTAAAGTTAAAATTTGATGATTTTATACAAGTGAAAATCTGGTTTTTAAAATTTTTGTGTGGAAGATGTTAAAAAAATATAACTTTCTTCTTAGATATTCTAGGTTCCCGTATTTTGATAGCACTGCTTTACAAAATATAATATTTGCCATTTTAACCATCCACAGGCTCACTCTTTATCTCTCTTTTTAACACTATTATCAGTGTTTATAAAACAAAACAATGCATATTTCACTTCCTACTAATAGTTCACACTCTCCCTATATATATCTTGTACAAATCTTGCAATCGATTTTTAACTAACTTCCTGACTAGCTAGAAATTTGAAACTTTCAGGATTGCTCAGAACATGGTGACAATACAATACTTAGAAGTCCGATTTTCGAATTTTTTATTAGCTTTCTCATAATTAATTAAAATATGAAAATAATAACATCCTAATAGAGTTAAAATATTAGCTATAATTTAATTGTTATCAAAAAAATTTAGGAGTTCATTTTCTTTCGAAATAAAAATAAATAATTAAACTTGAACATTAAAAAATTATAAAAAGTTAAATTCATAGATATAGTAATTTATATAGATCTATCATCCCATTGTTACCATGCAAAAAGTTTTGATGCCGAAATTTATTTTTTTTTAACTCGGCAATTGTAATGGAATAGAATGTTGATGCATTTTTAAAATGTCGAAATATTGCGTCTTTTAATTCTTCTAATAAATTTATGAAAAAAAAAGGGATAAGTTATCATAAAAGTAAATTATATTTGACTAAATTATGAAAAATATAATTTTTATAATCAGTTGCTTTGTTATTATTTGAAATAAAAACTGTTTTAATTTTTAATTGGATACGTTTTTTAAAGTTTGATAATTTTAAGATTTTATGTTAGTAAGTAATATAGAATTTTCAAAATTCAATATAGTTAGCAGCGGCGTATGTAAATAACGTTAGTTTTAGTATATGAAAAGAGTTTTACTTTAAATATTAGCTAAAATAATAAATATAATTTAAAGAAAAAAAGACAGAAAGAAAAAGAAAAATGAATCTGAAATTGTATCTGCAGTTTTTCATTCATCTTTAGTACATAAATTATTCATAAATTTTATTTTTTGAATTATCTGCGTGTGTTCACTCGTAGAAAGACGGCCATATTGTGGATTTTTCTCCGAGTGAAAAGGAATCATTTTTTCCCCCAATGATCAATCTATGTCTTATTACTATATGTATGGTTAAATTATGTATCTCACAAAAATTGACGTCATTTTCACTTTAAAAATTTTATGCACATTGATAAGACTCTATGACTCATCAGAAAATTTAAATCATGGTACATAAAAAGTTTTTCTTATCTTATAATTATTTTCTATTTCATTTTTCACGCGCGTTTTTTATTTCCTAATTCAAAATTATTAAAAAAAAAAATGGATAGTGTTTGTAAGCAATGCTGCCAGATTGGGGGAAATTTTTATTTAACACCCACCACTAAATTTCAATTGAAACGGTTTGCTAATTGCTTCGAAACATTTTTCACAGATTTCGTCTATGTTATTAGCTAACCGTTACAAGTAAAATTTAACGGTGGATATTGAATAAAAATTTCCCTCAAATCTGGCAGCACTGTTTGTAAGTAGGAATTGATTTAAGAATTTTTTCTTTTATATTACTTGTTTAGTTAGAAGCTTGTTTGAAATTCATGTTTTAAAATTACTGAATGATTTCCCTTTTTTCCATTGATATACTCTACGTATCAAAATATAATTGGTTGATTTTGTTATCAAAATATTATCTTTACAAGAATCATTTTGGGCGACAACTTTAATGTCCATGTGTTTTATTTCCAAGCAATCGTAAACACACGCGGTTGAATGCATTCAAATTTTTCAAATTTCAGTAGATGCTCGTACAACGCGGAGGCAGAGTTGATAAATAAATACTACAATTTTATTTTTGATTCTCCACTAAAATTTTATAATATATATATCTGCTAATTTAAGTCGATATTGGTGCAATTTAATTTTTAAATATATTTTTAATTTGATGTTCCCAATTGGGAACAATGACCTGTAAAAGGTTAAAATAAAATGGAAAAGCTAAAATATCATACAATATTCCATATTTTAGAAGTTAGTAATCGAGCTACACAAATTTCATGCGCATATTGAGAAAGAGAATAAAAAATCCTAAAAAACAACACCAATTGTAATATATCAAGATTTAACATAGATATTACAAGCGTGGAAATAGTTTTTAAAAAAAATGCAAATCAAATATCCGCTCAAAAATGTATTCCGGAATTCCGCAAAAACCATTCTAGCTACAACAGGCAAGATGTACTAAACACTGTCCCATTCCTGTAGCTTCCAAATAAGCTTACAATAAACCATATCGGTTGACTGACTAGTGCAGCAGATATTTAGCTGATTATTTGTTATACACTATTTGTTTCATAGCTGCCAATATTTTAATTTATTCCGGAGTAATTTTAGCCCCGCCTCTATTTCGTACCACTTATTTTTTAAAGTAATTTTTTCTTATTTTATCGAAGTTATTTTTTGAAGAAAATTTTTCTATAAATAAAGTGGTGCGAAATAAAGGCGGGGCTAAAAGTACTCCGGAATAAATTAAAATATTGGTAGCTATGATTGTTTTCATGTTTTCAAAAAGCGAGACTCCTCCCTTCAAGTTTTGAAACTCTTTTTAGCAACGCCCATTTTTAATTCTCTTTTGATATAACTTAAGTTTTTTAATTTATAGTTTATTTATTACATAGAAAACAATTTATATTCATTTTTATCATATTAAGATATACATTCATTTGCATTTTGAATTAAAAATGTTAATATAAAAATTATTGTAATTAAACGTAGGAAGAGTGTTTAATCCTTTAAAATATAAAACATCCGAATAAAATGTGCGAATTCTGTAAAACAATGGAAGCAAAAATGCGGCGTAGGCTTTCTTATGCATACATACTTTAAGCTTAGGTCTTGAGTACATTTCTCTTTGGTGTATATATATATTTAAATACTTATTTTATTTATTTTTTTTTATTATTATTATTATTATTATTATTATTATTATTATTTTGCATTGCTTCATGAAATAAACAGATTTGTACGTTTGTTATAGGCATTTTGAAAGTTATAATCCGTCTATGTGTAACTGTAATAAATTTTGTATTAACTGTGTTTATTTTAATTAAAAATACTACGATACAGATAAGCATAAATTATTGACTATGTAGTTAACAGTAAATTAATGCATTTAAGTAAGATTAAAAGTGAAAACTAATAGGAGCTGGTATGACGAGTGTAATTAGTTGTTAAGAAGAATTGTTTCAAAAAACAATTGTTTTTTGAAAACATGAAAACGATCGGTATATAACCAATAAATAGCTAAATTTCTCAGACACTAGTGAACCGATATGGTTAATTTAAAGCTTACTGGAATGGGCATAGATGGCAACATTTTAATTTATTCCGAAATATTTTTAGTCACTCCTTTATTACATACCACCTATTTTTTAAGAGTTAATTTTTCGTATTTTATCGAAGTTGTATATTGGAGAGAAAGTTTCTATAAATGAAGTGGGGCGAAATAAGGACTGGGCTAAATATACTCCGTAATAAATTCAAACGTTGACATCCATGAATGTACCAACTTTATTAAATTTTACCTGCCTTTAGCGGGATTCCCGATTAAATTTTTCGGTGGATATTTCTTTTCCATTTTTGCACTGTTTCAGCACTTGTAACTTGTCGATACATCTAGATCATCTAACCCGAAAATGTCGTTTCAGTGGCGGATTTAAGGAGGGGGGAGTAGGGGCCGAAGCCCCTCCCCTCAAAAACACTGACATTCACAATTGAATATTGCAATTGTAAATTTTTTATTAGTCTTGAATAACACTTTGAAAAATCTTACCCCCCCCCCCCCTCAAAGTCAAGTTCTGGATCCACCACTGTGTCGTTTCGCAGGATATTTTTCTCCTCTTTCTAATTAAGTGTATGATTTCTTGTGTTGCATGTTTAGAAACTACAAAAAGGAGGAATATTGTAAGATTTTCAGCTTTTTCATTCTATTCCCAGTAGCTTGAAAATGTTTTGAGATAGCATGGGTTAATATATATCTATCTTTATGCTCCCTATAAGTTTTTCTATTACCCCCTGAGTTCGTCGGTAAGGAATCACCCTGTACATATAGTACAATTCCAAAAATTTTTAATAAAAATTACAATTTCTTTTAAAAATTGCAAATTGCAGCGTCTTCCCCCCTCCCCCCCCCCAAAAAAAAAAAAAAAAAAAAAAAAAAAGTTGAGGCCTTTTATTTAGCCTTTTTTTTTTTTTTTTGTGATCATATGACAAAATAACTCATCGGGTTTCTTTAATTGTAGTTATTTTGTAATTACTTTTTTTTTAATTTTTTTCTGTTTTCTTTGAATTTAAATTATAAAACAGTGACTATGACAATAAAACAAAAATAATAGAGAGAAAGATATGAATTGATACACTTGTCAAATATAAAATGTGTGTTCACTTTATGTGATTTTATAATGAACATCAAGTGTGATTTTTATTATAATCTTTTATCTGAACCAAGAAGTTTAAATATTATTGGTTTTTCATAGTAGTTGATAATGGTTTCATTCAGAAGCAGTTACGGGTGTCTTAGTGTCCGAGACTAGTTACTTTTTCTACATTCCCATCAATAATCACTTCCATTAGAATTCGAATTACTATGTACTAGTCAGCATTTTTTATATTTTCTATCCGCAGCTAATGCAAAAATTTCTCACGCTTCAGTTTTATACATCCATTTTGATGTTTAATAACTCATAAATTAATGAAGATATAAACAAACTTATGGCATTTATAGATGGAATGACTCATATATTTTTTTTTCAGGTTTGAATATCTTTACTTTTGTAAATATCGTCTGCGCGTGTGGTTAATTTCAGATAATTTCATTTTCCAGTCTAAATATCTGTACTTTTCTAAATATCGTCTGCTTATTAATTGCATTTTTCTCTCTTTTGTTTTTGGCAACTATTGCAATGTTATGTTTACTTTTGATGTGTTTGTTCCATGTAGTACTTTTGTATGTGATGTTTTATTCGAGCGGATGTTAAGGAGAATGCATACACCACAAGAGAAAGCACAGATTTGATGGTGGTACATAGAAACGAAATCGATAGTGCAAGCACAGAGAAATTGTCGTATTTCCACAACTAGAAGAGCTTCAGCCACATGTCTTTTTGCAACAAGATGGAGCACCACCTCATTGGGGTATCACCGTTCGTAGTTCTTTGAATGACCATTTTCCAGGAAGATGGATTAGGCGAGGAGGTCCATTTCCTTAGCCACCCAGATCACCTGATATAACGCCGCTGGACTTTTTCCTTTGGGGATTTGTAAAGGACGATGTTTACAGGAGGAGAGTGTCGAACATTGATGACCTAAAAGTCAGAATTACAACAGCAATAGCCTCTGTGGATTCCGACATGCTTGCCGCTACCTGGCGTGAAATTGACTATCGACTTGATATTCTCCGTGCGACGAAGGGGCACACGTGGAAGTTCATTGACAAGGGTCATGAAACTTTTTGAGTCTATCTAACCATTTATGTTATTAATTTTAATCTACCTTTATTATTTTATGAGTTATTAAACATCAAAATGGGTCCGGCACTTTATAAACACCCTGTATATACATATAATTTGCTGTTATTATCTTGTGAATTCATTCTGATTTTATTCAGTGTTTGAGTATAAAATGTAATTTTTTTGAAAGGAAATACGTAAAATTAATTTGCTAAATAATGTAACATTACAGATGAACGCCCAAAGGCGAGACTATCTTTACAAAATACTAAAACATGCTGTGGTTATGAAGTTTAAAAATAGGAATTGTTAGGTTTTAAAACGTATTAGGCAAAACCATGAATCGTATAATTAAAAAAAAGTTGAGTAATTAGTACACCAGGCACGTAATAAAAAACACAATTTTCACAATCATGAAAGATTTACTTGATTTATTTTTTGCTTCTGGATATCAAATCAAGAATATAAATACTAATACAAATAGTCTTATACAAAGATTCCATAATTAGATGATTATTGAGTCATATTATTTAGATTATATGTAGTCTCCATTATTCAAACTAGTACAACAAAGAAAAAGAACATACCATACTCTCCAGCATACAAGAAGAACAAACACAAGAAAGTCAAACTTTAAAAATATAGGGATCCCATCTGCACATTAAAAAATAAATAAAAAAAAATGGTTTAAAGAAAAAAACATGATACAAAACTTGTATCCTATTCCATGATACCTAATATTTCTTTCGTCTAAAACGATCAAAAACGGTACACATATAATTCTTAATTTTTTTGCAACATCTTTTTTTTATGAAGTGCGTAGCAAGGTTGCCGGAACAGAAGAGAGGATTTTAGGGGAATCCCCTGACCACCACTAAAGCCGAACTGGGTTGTCGGAGAGAAACAACCGCGCCAAATTGGTGCAATGAAAAAAAAAAAGCTAAATGTAGCCAAACAGGCATCATAAAGATTTAAACTATGAAAAAAAAAAAAAAAAAAACTGATAATTAGCCGAAAATAAAGGATAGGGTCAGATTAAACCGAAACAGGAAGTGACATATTATCTACATTTTAGTTCCTTATTGGCTGAAATTAAAAAAGAACCCTTCAATTTAAAATAATGGAAATGACGTATGATGGGTGCCATTGAATATAATTGGCTGAAATTTAAAGATGCATCTTTTATTATATTATAATATTGCTTTACTTATTTTTTTTTTTTTTTTAAGAAATTTCTAGAAGAATTAAAACTAACTGGAATGTTTAGTTTTGAAAAAGGAACAAGAATTTCATTGATTTTAAGGGAAAAAAAAAAAATAATAATAATAATTATAGCTACGTTTAGATTTAGAATATCATCTTGAATAAAGCCACATAAACAAAAATATATTTTTTTTTTAATTAAAGGGAAAAAAAATATGGTATAATTTAAAAATGACATAAAATAAAGATATGAAGTGGGGAAATACCACAGTGGTTAATGTGTTAGGCATACATATGCTTCCCTATCTAAATTAAGATTCGTTCGTTTTTTCTTAAATGGAACTGTTAATACGCTCTTTTTGCAAAAAGAAGGGTAAATAAATAATTTAAAATAAATACGAGTCGTATAAATACTATGTACTAATAATTTCCTAAACAATACCATACTCATCTCATACTGCCGAGGATACTTAATGCCATTTAGGCGATCACTCGCATTTGAAACTTTCAATTTGGTGTGTATATTCTGAGTTAGTTGTTACATGTCTACTTTATAAAAAATAACATAATAACCTCTTAATATTATTGGTGTATACATTATATATTTTGGAGTTTCTATTTTTAGAAGTGAAGAGAGTTTTAACCGTTTGTTCTCGAAAGTCGCCTCTCAGGCGACATTCTATTCATTATACTTTAACTCGAACGTCGTTCGAGAGGCGCTATGACCAATTAAGTTACTATATATTTTATATCTACCAATAATGTTCTTCAACTAAAAGTGTTATAACAAATGCAATACTTTGTTAAAAAAGAGACTCCACCTACATTTTTTATTAAGTGTCTTTGGGCGTTGCTTGCCTTGGCCATTGTTAAATGGCAAAGAATGCTTTGCAAAGTATCAGACGATGGGAAATTGTAAATCATAATATTCATATATAATGTTTGCAATATGTAATTATACATCAAATATAGAAAAAAAATGTTTATATTTAAAATTCTTATGTTTTATATTTTGCATTTTTTTATTAAAACTATTGTAGGTAGCTCATTAGGCTTAATAAAAGAAGGTTCGAATGCAAAAGGTTAATTTTCCATCGCACTTCAGGCCCGCACATTTGGAAAATACAAAGTGGTCGAAATAAAAGGGACCACTGACAAAAATAAAAGGCGTGGCCTTCGTAAAAGGTGTATAAACTTGCATTATGCTAGCCTTTTATTACGCGGCCAGCATAACATAAGGACAGCCAGATTTTATATTAAACTAGATTAGATTTAGCTAGACTAGCTAAAAGGCGGAAACTACGACCCCTGCTGTGCTTAGATACTTTTGAATAGATCTCTTACGCAATTCTAATTCTGTTCTCAAGCCACGCCCTTTTTAGAAGCATTTTGTAGTACTAGTAAATTATTCTCTCCGTACCGGAAAAATTAGGCAGTTTTATATTCAGATTACCAAATATCTGGAAAATAGGTACGAATTGGTGGTTAATCCGTGCGAAAACGGCTTCGAGAGCAAACGGTTAAGCAATTTTTTTTTTTTACTAAAATTTTGAACAGACAGCGTTTTATATATATAATAAAAGATTAGGAAAAGGTCTTAAAATTTTCTGTTATAATTTCGTTCCGAAAAAATGTCTTTCAGTAAACAAAATGTCATCCTTTTTAACATTTTTAAATTTTATTTAATATTTAATTTAATTTTAAATATAAATTCCAACCCTCAACCCCCACCCCTTTTTTTTGGAAAAAAAAAAAAAAAAAAACACTGAAAGTCATGTATGTCAAAGAAGCTTTTAACAATAATAAAATGGTTTTATGAAATTTGTATTCTTGAATTGTTTATGCAGTCAAACTATAGTGCATATCCGTTTCACGCGCCTAGCATCGCAGATGTTGAATTCTAATAAAACAGCTCACGTGGGCAATATAATTGTCATCCTTTTTATTATTTTTTTTTAATTGAATTGAATTGAATTTTATATTTTATTTTATTTTTTAAACATAAATCCCCCCCTCCCTCTTTTTTTTTCTCTTTTGGAAAAAAAAAAAAACACTGAAAGTCATTATGTCAAGCAAGCTTTTAACAATAATATTAATTTTTGTTTTTTTAGTAAACATCGTTAATAGTTAATACATAAATTAATTAATCAATTTAAATCAATTAAAAGGAAAATAGCGAAATAAAATTATAAAAACCTACGAATCGTTTAAACAGCGAACACTATAAAACAGTGCATCAATGTATGAGCTCTTGTTATATTCCAGCCTTTCCATATATATGTGTGTGCGAGTGCGTATGTGTGTTTTATATCTGAATAACAAATAATTTAATTTGATTTAAAAAGTAAATAAGCAAACATTCGTTAAATTATTATTTTTGGAATTAAATGAAATTAAATTAATGGCCAATCATGTCTGTTCCTAAATTATTTTTAAAACGTATTGTATCTGCAGGGGAAAATGTTCTGGTAAAAAATATTCATTTTCTATGTTTTTCCTTTGTTACCTATTCAACCGTGCTGACGCACATATCGTTAAGAATGACGAACATATTGTGCAATAAATTTGTACCTAATTTTCAGTTGCAATTAATTTTGATATCATACTTACCAACCTCCAATTAATATTCCGTAATGTTATTTGTCCCGCCCTTTTTTTCACACCAGTAATTTTTTAGAGCATATCAAATGCATTTCAAATGCAATTACGATTAAATAAGAAGAAAAATACTCTAAAAAGATACTAGTGATAAAAAGAAGGCGGGGCTAACAATACAACGGTATATTAATTAATGTGTTGGAAAGTACGCGATATTCAGTGAGATTTGTTTTCTGAACTGGCACACGTTATATGAAAATGAATAAATTTGTTAAAGTTTTATTTTCTAAAAACATGTCTGATATGAATTATTTGATAAAAAATCAAAATGACATTATATTTTCTTTAAAAAAAAACGCTTCTAAATGTTCGTGTTTTACACTTTAAATGCTGCTGGTTATATATATATATATATATGCCAGTGACATTCTTAGAATCAATTACTAAGAATAAAATTTGAATAATTAAATTGTGGATACGGAAAATCCCTTTAGTAAATAACATACCAGCCAACCATCTCAATATGAAGCGTTCTGTATATTCAATGTTTAGTTTCACTTATTTTTTGAAAAAAAATGAATAAATCCGGTAAAAAAGACTACACATACACTTGTGTACCACAATGTAATTCCAAAGGATCCAGAAACCCAGAATTAAGCTTTCATTTATTTCCAAATGGCAAATATAAAATTTCTGTTGCTTCGTGTAATGGAAGTAAAGCTTTTAGTTAGTAGAAAATCTGAATGGGTTAGACTTTTACGAATTGGGAAATAAGTATCACCGAGAATGACTCTTTGTTCAAAACATTTCACACCTCTGGATTTCACAAGTAATAATATGTTTAATTTTGCTTTAATTATAAAATCTTTCAGATAAAGCTGGTCGTTTCCTTCGCTAACGAGCAAAGCAAAACCATCACATTTCATGGATGCCATGGAACAACTATAGCATTATTCCACAAGTGCATTTGGGGATTTTTCTTTGGTGATTATGGCGAAATGCCATTTTTGCAAATGGTTCCGATGGATACCAAGCGTAAACAAAAGCGTATTGTATTGCAAAGTATCCTGAAAGGCATCGTTATCGTTCAAAACGAAGCCAAAGAAAAATCGCGAAATCCAGTTATTGACGAACTCTATAGTTGTACCTGTATTTTTATTTATTTATTTATTTTTAAATGTACCTTTGTTGTAAGATAACATATAGATGCAGTTAAAATACAGTGGAATTATTAATTAGTAAAACGCAATAATTTTCATTGCATTCTGTTATTACGTTTTATTTCCTACATATTCTCTTTAGTAATTATTTTTATTGCATTAAAATAAAATGGAACGACGATGTATTAAGAAAATAACAAACTACTTACCTATTACAGTACAACAAAACTGCACGTAATGTTTGCAATTATTGTTTTTACCCGCTTTGCAGGAACATTCAACATCTTTAATGTCCCACAAATTTTCATTGTTTATTAAAGAACAATGGACAATTTGCAGACATGGGGGATTTGAACAAAATCTTATTTTTCTGGTAGTTTTAGGTTCATGATTTTCAAAAAGTTTATTAAAAATGCAAAAAAAGTTCTCATTAATTTAAAAAATAACTTTAAAATTAACCAAAAACCATGTGACTTCAAAACGCTGTCTCACGTCACACATTATGAAGCTTCAATGTTTACATTTTGTTAGCCTAGTTAGCAAGCAGCAATTCGTTTTAATTTCGTAATTATCAAGCATTCATGTGATTTCTGAGCATTTCTTTTTCATTTTATATTCATTTAGTACCATTATCATCATTTTTCCTTATCATTATTTTCAATTGTTTTCTTGTCATGGCGGTTGTCCAATGTTTTAGTTCAATAGGATCCTGTGGAATGCTAAAGAATAGCTTTTGAGAAGCATTTAGCCGTTGTATTAGTGCAGAGTGGTACAATACAATATTTATACTATGATTTTTTAATATCCGTCGTTATTATAAAATACAAAACCTATTTCACTGATTCAAGAAGCAAAGCAAAACACAAAATCGAATGTAAACAACGATTACTTCCGTTTGTTGTCATAAAGAATGACGTCACGATATTTTATACTGCGTTTTCTAGATAGAGTAAATAGTGCGATGTTAAAATTGTTAAAAATCAGTCATTAGATTTCAAATAAAGAAAATGTTTTTATTTATTTTCTTACTTTTTCATATTCTATAATATAAGAATAAAATCAGAGAACGTGCAATTTCTCTATTAATTGTGTGTGAGGTTTTTCCTTCACAGCAGTGGATCTGAGGCAAACTGCTTCTATAATAACAGTATTATCAACTTTCGATTTCACGCCGCACAATTCTCCGGTATGAGAAAAGAGGTGTTTTTTCAGGGGGCGTTAACAATTGTACGGTTATTAATAAGATGGTTGGCAAGTATGCTATTTATAATCTTAGACAGTTTTGAATGATACCGATTACTGGGTCTCGTTTTAAATAATAATGATGTTTAAATATTGACTGTGAGGAAATTTTCAAATAGCTTTGCGAGAAATTTGAAAAATGTTAGTGACTTAGGTTTGTGTGTCACCCTTTCTGCTTTCTAATTTCAGTAATATGCTAAAAATGCCAAAAAACTGATTGTGTTATTCAGGTTCATTGTGGCATGTTCTTTTTTATTTAAATAATTAAAATAGCTATATTTGGTTGTAAACAGGGTCTTTCTCTGTATACATTATGCCCATGAGAGAATTTCTTTGAAGCTTATATTATGCATTAGTACTATTCAGTAAAAATATTAATAAATTTTTAGTGAACTAAAACAAAATTTTGTATATAGACAATTTAAAGAATGCGCTCAAAGATTCTGAAAAATAAAAAACATAAATTAAAAAAAAAAAAAAAAAAATCTGTTAGGGAGGCAATACATGAAGACATAGCTGCCAATATTTTAATTTATTCCGGAGTACATTTAGCCCCGCCTCCATTTCGTACCACTTATTTTTTAAAAGTAATTTTTTCTTATTTTATCGAAGTTATTTTTTGAAGAAAATTTTTCTATAAATAAAGTGGTGCAAAATAAAGGCGGGGCTAAAAGTACTCCGGAATAAGTTAAAATATTGGCAGCTATGCATGAAAATACGAAACACGCTACATATTTCATCACAAACATATTTATACACATTTTTGTTATTTGTTAGATGGTGCTTAGCGGAGTAAAGCATATTACTCAATGTGCATTATCATCATTTATTTGTGTACGACCAATGAACAATGGCAGATGTACAGTAAACCGCAGCTGATCGCCAGTGACTGTCGCACATTATCCTTCAAGTCAGCGAAGATTTTGTAAAGCAATTCAATATTTCTACACTTATGACAGCTATCGTAACAGAAAGTGCGCTACTCATTCAATTTCCTCCTTTTATACCCATAACCAGAGTTGCCAACATGTCAACATTTTAATTTATTCCGGAGCATTTTTAGTCCCGCATTTAATAAATAGTACTTTTATTTTAACAATAATTTCCTCTTATGTTATCGTAGTTTTGAATTGAAAAAAATTATTCTATAAATAAAGTGGCGTTCAATAGAGGCGGGGCTAATGCTCCGGTTTAAATTAAAATATTGGCAACTATGCCAGAAGTTACACTGCATAGTTACCATTAATAAGCGTAAAATGTTAACGGCCCTTGAAAAAACGCCCCTTTTTCAACACCACTTTATTTTCAGATTAATTCTCTCCAAATGTTGTTATCATTAAATAAGAATAAAATTATTCTAAAAAATTAAAAAAATTACTGAAAAAAAGGCTGCTACTAAAAATTTTACGTTTCATAATGATATGGTTGGCAAGTATGACACAATCCAGATCATGCAAACCAGATTGTTCGTTTTTACCTGCAGTGCCACAATTATCATTATTTGTGCTGTCATAATGCTTCAAAATGTCGAAATAACGTTCGCAATTTCGTAATGTCTCAAAATGTTAACATAGACCAAAGTTATTTATTACATACCATTTCAAGCATTTTGACTACAATGCGCCTCCTAGCTGATTTATTTATTTAATTTTAGAACAGACTTAACAGAATTTCTAGAACAGATATTTAAAAAAAATAATAATAAAATAACCTCGGATATTTTCCTTTTTTTTTTTTTTTTTTTTTTCCCAACACCTAAACTTTTTGTTTAAACGACAAATTTTAGAACAGATTTTATTACATCGTTTTCAACATACACTAAGGGACAAAAAAAAAAAAAAAAAAAAAAAAAAAGCCCCACTGCAGAGAAATTGACTTATAACTTTTTTATTTGTAATAACTTCAAAACTAATGATTGAAAAAAAAAAAAAAAAACTGTCATGTTTGCGTAATATCAAAGAGATTGTATATTTTCGATGTGGTAATACGCTTTATTACACTCTATGAAGTACTTTATGAAAATTTACCTAAAACTTTCTTTTTAAAAGTAATATAATAAACATATACTTTAAATTCCCTTTTGATTTATTACATGAAATAAACACGCTATATTTTAACATATAAAATAAAACTATTTATTTTTTAGATCTAAACAATTACTTGATAAAAATATGTATTCTCCATTGAGTTAATTCCACCTTTATACGGATTTACTGCTTTAATGCACAATGGCGTAGTATTATATAGTGATTTAATATAAATCTCAGAAATTTCACTGTGCCAAATATCACAAATATTTTTTTCTAGTTCTTACAGAGTTGTAGGCTGCAAAGTTCGAATCCTTCTTATCTCCCCACGCCTATTTACAAACTAAACATTTTCGAACAGATTGAGATTAGAACTATTTGCAGGTCTTGTGAAAAAGAAATTCTACGATATTCTTTTTGGGATTTAACTTAACCCATTACCCGCTGGTGATGTTCACGCAACACCAGAAATAATTGTGTTTAACAGTAAACTAATATATATATATATATCTTAATATATATAAATCTCGTGTCACAATGTTTGTCCTCAATGGACTCCTAAACCACTTAACCGATTATAATAAAATTCGCACACCATGTGCAGTTCGATCCAACTTGAGAGATAGGATAGTTTAAATCTCAAATTATAGTCACAATTTTAATTTATTGCTAATTATTTGTCTGTTATTATTTGACAGTCACAATTATCTGTTAACTCCAAATGATTCTAACAGATGTCGATACCTTTCGACTGGGTTGAAATGAAAGCTGAAATATATTTGGTGCTGCCATCTACACAAAGAATCTTCAACTTTTTAACCTATTAATAAATTTCGTATAATTCAATTATTTCCACTTTTTAAATTTTTGGTGTTAGCATAGCCGGCCACGTGTTACTTAGACTGAAGTGTAAATTGAATTCATATTATAATGAAGATAATACAGTGAAATTAATCCTGTTTTTTACTTATTTGTGCTTCATTGATCAAAACTTTATAATTTAATCTGTATATATATATAAATTACGTGTCACGATGTTTGTCCGGGGTAAACTCCTAAACTAAGGAACTGATTTTGATGAAATTTTGCACACTGTGTGCAGTTTGATCCAACTTGAGAGATAGGATAGTTTTTATCTCAATTTATTGTCACAATATTGTTTTATTGCAATTATTTTTTAATTATAGACCTTTATTAAAGTTGCTCCAAAATATCTGTGAGTTCCATTAATTTAATTGTTGCCAAAAAAAAAAAAAAAAAAAAAATACGAGTTCATTTTCTTTCGACATAAAAATAAATACATTTAATCAAACGTGAACGTTAAATTTATAAAAAGTTAAATTATGCATCTCACGAAAATTGACGCCATAATCAATTTAAAGATTTTATACACATTGATAAAGTGCTAATGTAGTTCTATCATAGATATAGTAATATATATAGATCTCTCATCCCCATGTTATCGTAGAAAGATTTTTGATGCCGAAAAAAGATAAAAAATAAAAGCTTTGGAAACAGCCATTAAGTGGTATTGAAAAAAAAAAAAAAAAAAAAGAAAAAGAAAAGAAAGAAAGAAATATGAATTTGAAACTGTATCTGGAGTCTTCCATTCCCCTTTAGCAAATAAATTATTCATAAATTTTATTTGCTAAAATATTAGTATGTATTCCCGTGTGTATTCACTCGGGGAAAGACGGCCATATTTTGGTAAAAACGTCGTCTTTTCCCAAATGAAAAGGAATAACTTTTTTCTCCCCAATGATCACTCTATTCTATATATGCTATACTATATCTATGAGTTCTATACGCAAGCGAAGTGTGACTCACTGACCGTCTGTGCAGCCAAGAAAAAGATTTCCTATGTTAATTGCCCACTGGATTTTTTGTAAGAAATTATTAAAAATCGAGGAAATTTATTTCCCGATTTTAATCCTTATATTTGGGTATAGATATGTATTAGTTATCGCGGGTGTTAGATTGAATTATTTTGCTGTCAAATTGACAAAATTTTAATTTTAAATTTTTAAACTCTGTCGCCCTTGGCTTTTTTTATTATTATTATTATTATTTGGCGATCAAAAGCGTAACACGAAAATATACATGCCAGATGTATGCATTGTACGAAATGTAATATGTATTATTCATTGTACGTATGTATGACATGTAATATGTATTGTACGAAATATTGTTTCATATTATTCATTACTCTTTTAATATAAGTTGTTAAAATAACCATGATTTTTGAAAGGAATTAAATATTTTCGTCAGATAATTTGGCGATATTCTTTTTTTTTCGCCAAGGATGACAGAAATGAAATCTATTCCGCTGCAAAATATTAGTATCTTACATCAGATATTTTATTTAGACATTTGAAAACAAATTTGACTTCAAACTATGATAGAATATTTATCATTTTCCTTTTAATTTGTATATTATTAGTATATTAAAATTTAAAAGCATGGTATATAAAAAGTTTTTTTTTTTTTTTTTTTAAATCTTATAATTATTCTTATCTTAATCCTCAATGTTTCCCATCTTTATTGACTTGAATTTACTATTAAAATTTTAACATACTCAAAAACTTCTCATCACTTCGTTAAAATACACTAAACTTTTCCAAAATCTTTTTGTATTTAAAATGATACATGTATTTACTTTAAATGTCCAATATTTCATAAGATTTCCAATTTTAAAGTTTTAAAATATTTATCAAATTTACTTATTTTTCTGGTTTAGCCTTATTGTTTTCCCTTTTATAACTACAGCTGTTGCCCTCTTTAAAATATTTAAAATGATGAGGTCATTTAATAGTAAAATTATCCATTATAGCATATATTATATTTCACTCCTCCATAAAAATTGATTTTAAAATCGTCTGTTTCTTTTATACTTTTATTTTAATAGAATTTTAATAGAATTTAATTTATATATTAGTCATTTTAGCAATTTTATCCAAAGTAGCATTAGAAATAATATATATCACTTCTCCATTAAAATTTATAGGACCCTACAATAAAATTAATTTGTGCTTAATATCAACACTACGAAAATTTTTATCAATCGCTTCCAAATTTTGACCTAAGTTTCAAATCTCAACCCTGTGGGTTTTTACATCGGCTACAACGTTTTCGTCTTTGTTCGTAAATAATAATTTAACTGTACTAAATAGTTTACAGCCGTATAACTTTATTCAACGTATAACTTAGTCACAGCAACGCGTGGCCGGGTCTGCTAGTATATATATATGTATATATATATATATATATATTATATTAAATATTGTTTTTAAATAAGGAAAGGATAGATGTTTATTCTATTACAAAAAAATCTGATCTGAGAAATAATTTTATATTTAAAAATAAATTTCAAACTTGAAGCACTAACCAATCCAAAATTTTTGAAAACCACCATATTTGAATAAGTGCAAAAAAAAAAAAAAAAAAAAAAAAAAAAAAACTTCACATAATTACTTTTGAAGTCATCTGTAGTGTTTGCTGTTTTATACTCCCGAAAGGAAATTTCCGTAAACATTTATTTGCCTTCATTATATACTCTGATTCCACTGAAGTATTACAAATGCAACACCCTGTATTAAGTAAGATAAGATTAATTTTAATAATTTTATTTTAAATTATTGTTATATATGATCAAAAACATGACTATTACTGCTGGTGTTTAGAAATAAATCATTATTTCTAGCTTTGGTGGTTAATGGGTTAAAGTGTAAAAAGATATGATTACTGCAGTGCGACTTTTTCTTCCTTTCTTTCTTTTTTTTGTCCCACAGAGTACTATACATATTATTGCAAAAAGTTTCATTTTTTTAATTAAAAATATGAATAATTAACATTTAAGTTTTTTTAAAGTAAATTAAGACTAACAAACATCAATTAATTTAAAATATCTGAAAGTAAATATTCTTTGGATAAGAGAAAATCTTTTAACAGCTCTGTTGGTGAGTTTCCAAGTCATTTAAAATTTAAATATTGAGTATTTTAAAATCAATGTGCACTCTATTAATTTTTTTTTCTTAATTATACATCATGTAATGAAACATTGCTCAAAAGTTACTGTTTTAATAAGGGTGGATAATTATTTCCGTTCCTGCAGAGGAATTAAAAATGATCTCAAGAAAAATAAAAAATAAAAAATTATAATAATTCTTCGCAAATAAAAATTGCAAGCATTAGTTTTATTTTACTGTTTTTTAAACTTAAAAATGTTTATTAATGATGTCTGTTAGAAAACTGAGAATAAATGCCATAGTGTATTTCTAAACTGAAGTTTATTGTAATTAATTGAGAGTTTTAGATAGCTTTATATATATATATATATATATATATAATATACACAGCACAATGAACGACTTATACATTTATACTTTGAATTGCAGAGTAGGCAACATTTTAATTTAAACCATTCAATTTTTCTGTTCGATAAAATTCTAAATGTTATTTTCATATTTTCTTTAAATAATGATGAATATTATGTGATAATAAATACTTAATTGATAATCATTATTTATGTTTATTATGTTATAATGATTTTAAAAATGTTTGTTATAACTATTCAGCACCCTTTTATTTACAGTTTATGAAAAGTTTCCTTTCAAGGCTGGTTAGTTAGTTGTAAGAATTAAGGCCGATTGACCCTAGAGCCCTAGGCCTATAAGTAGAATACTCTGCGTTGGAGGGGTGGGGGGCTTTCTGAGGGGTCTTAGCACGTATTTACGCGAGTTTAGGAGAAAGCCGTGAAAAACACCTAACGGTTACACTGAGGGGAAAAAAAATACCAAATTCATCTATAATGAATAAATGGTCATTTTCTAAACCTCTAAACTAGAAATATAGATTTTCGAGCTATGCGCATAAGGCACACCAATAAACTGAATAGACGAAATGATAGAGAATTTCTAGTCTACACATTTCTAGATGGTGAAACAATATTCTGAATATTCTGAATCTTTTGTATTGCGAGAAATTCTTGCTTAATTTTCTAGAATTGTGTAATAAACCAATATTTTAGTTGCTGAAACCCGCCTTTTGTATTCGCATTTATTTGCAGAGATTTTTAAATAACTTTGCCTTCGAGAATATAGGTAAACGCTCTATAATTCTAATAGGGGTTTCTAGAACTCGCTTTTAAAAGGGACTAGAATTTATAAGGATGACATGGAACTATTTTTTCTAGAGCCAGAATATGTTTTACGATTACGTAATACTTTTTTTCCGCAAGAGAACAGAAGCAAAATACAACAAAGTAATATGGCTAAAAATGTCTTCCAATATTTGGTTTTGAAAAATAAAACACGGAAATAAGAAATAAAAGTTGTTTGCAAGCATAAAGTGCATTTGTTTTGCTTTGAGAAATAATCAGGTTCGGATGAGTAAATAAAAAATAAACTAATTATAACCTTTAGTTTTTTCTTAGGCAAAAGGCTAAGCTAAAGAAAAGAGATCATAAGCTAAATATTAAATTCAAGAACAGATTTATTTTTCCCTTCAAACTTACTAATGACAAATGGCATAAGAAATTTTGCATTCGGACAATTCCTCGACATCGATAGTGGCTGTAGCAACATTTAATTTATTAAGTATTTAAAAGAATCCATGATTTTGAAGCATTTAAATTGTGCTGTCGAAGGAGACTAAAATTTCTATATTTCCCTGCAATGATAGCTTAAAAATGATATGTAATCAGTATAATCAAGGAATGAATAACTATTAACCCTTTGTTGCATCGCATCCACTGTAGTAGACAAAAGTTTAGATTTTTTTCCTTTCACACAAACGGTTTTACAGATTTGGTTTCAATGTTTATTCTTTCTGTATTATTTAAGCTTTCAACCGTTGCTCATAGGTAGCAGCATAATGTAAAATTACAGATTGTATTGCGAGTTTTAAAATGGCGTCAACGTCTACTTCCGAGTAAGTATGATTTCTCAATGTAAACATTGTATATAAGTGCTAAACCTTTTTTATTTTGACATTTTGCATTTTGAAATAGCAATTTTAGGTATTTTAGAATATGTGTGAATAGAACACTTATTTTTAGATGCTATTTTTCATGAAAATTGATGTATATTTCCTTTTCTCAACTACAATGGACATTATGAACATAGGCTAATGTAGGACTGTTTTCGTTTGTCCATTGCAGTGGTACAAAAGGGTATTATTTCATTTTATAGATGTTACCGTGATAGCATTTTGCTAGACAAATATCAAATAGTGCTCAAATATGTAAGATGGAATTATGCTCAAGGAAATCTACATATTCAAGCGTAAAATGCAAAGTTCATTTGTGTATCGATGAAAAAAGTGACTGTTTTTATTTTTTTCATCACCACTTCTACTTTAGACAACCAGTTTCTATATGCATACTGTCCACTACAGTGGACAAACTGTAACTTTTAATATAAACAAAATTTTGATGAAACAATTTTTTTTTTTCTGATTTCTGGGACAATTTTAAATAGGAAAAACACAATAATTTCCTTTAAAGTTTCCCAGGTGATTCACATGCAATAAAGGGTTAATGTTTTATTTCAAGAAGTTTTATAAGCTTCGAAGAGATTTCAGAACATTTCTGATAATTACATAACACAAATTAAGATAGTTTCAAGAAAATAATTTGTGTAGAAGCATTTAACACATAATTTACTGATAATATATTTGTTTTAGTTAGTCTGACTAAATTACATATAACTCTGGTTGAGGCCAAGCTAACATGAATCATTATTACTGCTCCAGAAGCAGTTTCACTTAAAAAAAATATAAAATTTGTCAAATGAGACAGACTCAGTCAATATGCTTTTCTTATACACCCATTCAAATACATATATTGTAACGAAGAAATTATCATTTTCGTATGTAATATGTGGTTCGTAAATACACAGGCAGATTCCTGCCGATGAATATTCCAGGAAAGAAGCCAAGACAACTATTAGTCGAACCACATAAGTCATGATTATAGTATTATATACACTTCAGAGCATGAATGTCTCTTTTTCAGGAATAGTATTCCAAAGCTTACTACAAAATCTCTCATTGGCAAATGTACAACTTGTAGTTCAATTGAATTCACTGGAGTGTAGATGGCCTGCAATGGTACTCTTTGGCAGAACACAAAGGTTATAAACGATATATTACACCAAAAAAAAAATCTGTTAACTCTTTTAAAACAGAGACAGGATTTCCTTATTCTGGTAATCCTTAACTACTATTTTCCGCCAAATTTGATCGCTAATCTGTCTAAGTTTTCAAATTCTTTCGAAAATGCAGACTTTGGCTATGGCGAAAAATTTGGTGACTAGCGTTGAGTTTGGCGACTTGATGGCTAAATTTGAAGAAAAATGTTTGTTAAAGTTTGGAAGCTCTAACTTAAATTGGAACCGAGTGATGGAATTTGCCGGAATGATTTATTGGTTTCTACCACCGTAGAATGGACTTCGTCGAAAATTCTCTAAATCACTAACGAGACTCTAAATTATGTCATTATTGATGTTTGTTGATTGTAATTTATCTATTTCTTTACGTACTACTTTCTTATACTTTGTATAAGAATGTAAAAACTTAATTCAATATTCATATTATAACACTTGTGTGCCGTAATTTTCAACTTATTTAGACTTTTTGTGCAAAAATCTAATCATTTATGGATACTAATTAATAATTGGAGTAAAAATGAAATTCAATCAATGTTCCAAAATTAAAATACTCTAATTAATCTTGAAAAAAGCGGGGGTATATATTATTATAAAAAGGAATTTATTTGTTTACTTTATATAAATAAAACCACTTTAAAGATTTCTTTTTTGAAATATAGTTTTTTCATATATTTTCCTTAATTAAACGTACACTAAATTAAATAAATATTTTCATAGTTGAATACACATTAATTAAAAATTATCTTTGCTCAAACGTCAATTTGTTATACGTCTCGTTTTTTATGCGGTGTTTGTTTATCTTCTCTTATGCTTTTGAACATATATAAAATATTATAAGAATATAAATAAAGGGAAGCTATTAAAATTTCTAATTAAATATTTGTCTTTAAAATAGTATTAGCAGAGGAAATCATAAAGCCACGAATTATTCAAAGATTCGAACTTTCAATAAATGTAATTAGTGGGAAAGAAACTAAAGTAATGGCATACCGAATATATTAAAAGTTTAAATTATATTAAAATAATTAGAATAGATTTAAACTTGAAACAGATTTTGTATAGAATTCTTTAATTGTAATTTAAAATGAAAAAATGTTTATATTTGAGAAGGTTTCCATATTTTTTCCATAACAGAACTGAGTATCCTAATTATTATTTTTTTTTATTATTATTATTAAAATAAAACTCCGTTTTAATCTGAGCTATTAAAATGAAATGATTTGCTACATTTTCAGAATACACCTACACACACATATACATATATAGTTAAATTATTTTATTACTTCAATTTATTAATGATATAACTTATTACCATCAAAAGCAATACGGTTTTAAATTTTATTATAAATCCCAATTTCAAAGTGTTGTGGTTTATAACAGGATTAAATAATTTTTTAAAGTCATGAAATTAATTATGTCCTCATAAAATTATTTTTTGTTCGTCAAAAAATGGAATAAAAAATTCACGTTAACTTTATCATTAGCTTAAATCTATCATACTAATATCTTATTTTATCTTTGGATAAGACTCCTGTATATACGAGCTGGCGCATCCGACATTTTTCCCCCTTAGCTTTATTACCTATATCCAGCGAGTTCACAGATTATCAAGCAGTTGTCACTGTTTCGGTCATATGTTGTTTTTGAGTTACTTTATTTGTTTATTTATTTATTTATTTATTTATTTGTAATGTGACTTAACAAAATGTGAAACAACATGTTGTTCAGCAATAATTTCATCAAATCGTTCTAGGAAAACGAATAAAATATTTATTATTTTAACCTCAGATCCTACAAGATGAACGACATAGCTGCGATAAATGTGCCAAAAGAGAAAGCTTGTATCTTCCGACGGAAAAAGATGGCGACTGATGCGTCTGCCAATATTACTACAGGAGATCTAACTCTGAGTTATTGCAAAATCTCATGCCAATTTTATAGACGACATTAAGATATTTTTCCCTTCTCGGGAGAAATGGCTTATGTCTTCTAGTTGGCTTTAGTTGGTTTAGTTGGCAACTGTTTGGTTTGGTATAATGATAGCGCTAAGATTAATTTTCATTATGGTGTAGGTGTTTATTGTTCTAGGAATGAAATTCGGCTTCCTTCCTCTTTTTAAAAGTTAAGTACGGTTTTCCAAACTGAAATCTTTTTTTACCATCTTATGCCATAGCCTCCTAAACTAGATGCCTGTCGCGTTGCTCGTAAACTTGGCAACAGTTGAAGCGATAGACAGCGCCACCTGGTACAGATTTCGTGACTTTTTTATTCAATTGTCACCAATAATTTTAAGAAGTGATATATGATATATATAATCGACGTTTCTTTGATTCTATTCGTCTTTTATGTACATCAAATCCCACTTTTAAAAAATATTGGTGGCTGTTAAATAAAAAAGTCACGCAATATGTCCCAGGTGGCGCTGTCTACCGCTTCAACTGTTGCCAAGTTTACAAGCAACGCGACAGGCATCTAGTTTAGTAGGCTATGCTTTTGCTGTAAGGTTTGCTTAAACAGGGATTATCATAATTTAACCACCCGTATCTATTGAGAGAGTCAGTCGGCACTCCTTTCACTGCTAAGGCATACTTGCCAACAAACTAATTAATATTCCGTAGTATTTTCTTCATATTTAATCATAATTGCATTTGAAGAACATTACTCTAGAAATTTACTGGTGTGAAAAAGAGGGCGGTATAACAACGCTACGGAATATTAATTAGGATGTTGGCAATTATGGGTAAGGTGTCTGTTCACTTCTCTTTTCGCGTGAGAGTGCTATAAGGTACTTCGGCACCTTTCTTCCTGGATAAAAAGGTTAGTCTTCACTAAATGGCCGGTCATATGGGCATTCCTGTTAACCCATTTTCAGCCAAAGGTGCGTAAACGCACCATTTCAAAATATATTTTTTTATTAATACTATGATGCATATTTTTCACTAATTTTATTTTTCTGCTATTTATAAGGATTCTGAAGACATCTGTAAAATATTTGTAATTTAATTGGAGTAAACATTTTCTCTTGAGAAATTTTCAAAATATGCAAGTGTTTTAACTTGAAACGATTATTGAGAAATTCGACTTTTTGAAAATGTATAACTATTCCAGTTGAGATTAAGCATGTGTTTTTAGGATGGATTAATGTTGCAAGTTCTGTAAATAGACTAAAAATAAAAGAAATGTCTTTGAAAGTTTAGAAATGTTCATTTAAATTTATTTTTAATTTAATTTTTTTATTTAAATATGCACCATTTTATTTCTTAACTAAAACATCATGTTTCATTCACGAAACTTTTTTTGTGACTTAATGATTGTAATTTAAGCGTATTTCAATGAAAATAATACCACATTTTATAAAATTTCTATGCTTGGCCTAAAATGGGTTTTAATGATTTGGCTAGTGAACTGGTAAGGTTTGGATTCAGCACATCTTTTGTAGCCCTGAGCCTGTCCTGAATCAGTAATTCTCCCAGAATACGCCCACTATTTTAGGAACTTTATTTTCAAGCTCCTGCGTAGGGAGCATTATGGGCATTGAGGGTCAAAAGCAAGCAAAAATCTAAATATTGACTGTCCTGGTCTGCACCCTAAGGAGCTTTTAAAGCTTACCTGAAATTGTTTCAGGAGTCTTATTGATCTTCTTACTGGTCGCAGAACTCAAAAGAATCGAAACATTATAGTATCAGTTCTGATACCATTTGCCGTGGCAGTTTTTGGAAGAGGAGAGTGTTCTACACATTTTAAGTGACGGTGAGGTCTTTTCTGCTAACAGGTTTGAGCATCTTGGCTGTTATCTTATTTAGTCTTGAGAGTTGAAAGATATTCCTGTTAGGTGACAGTTGAACTTAGCTTCAGAAACGAGATTTTTCTCTCAGAAATGCTTTTGAACTCAATATCCTGCTGAGGGTTATCCTCCTCATAGCTTAAAATTCAAAAATCATAAAATATTATATTTTATTAAATTATGTATGTTTTTACTATTAGGTGAAATTGCATTATTAATTTACGTTTATTGATGTTTATAAACTAAATTTGCATAAACTAAATATATTATATATATTATATTTTTTAATTTTATCATTTCTGATACAGGGACTATCTGAATTTTTCCGCAGAATTTCGTGAAGAGGTGGGCCGTACTAAAAAAAAAAAAAAAAAAAAAAAAAAAAAAAAAAAATACATTTTTAAGTAGAAAAGCATGTCAGTGGAGGATGCTTTGTATCCACAGCCTTCATGCACGTGAAAAGCTCTCTAACGGGTTCAGCCAATCGTCATTTTACAAAAGGACTATGTAGAAGTATCATGAACTAGTATATGTCTAATGAACGTGCAGGTATGTATTTAGTTTACGCTGTCGCAGGGTAAACCGTTTTGGAGTTATGCGAATGTATGCAAGATGTTACCACAACAGCTTTTTTAAACAACATCAATAGTAATGAGCAACTTTCCCACATTTGCCTATGGACTCGTAAAGAAATATTTGATATGCCAAGCACCAGTTTGTATAGTTCTCTACATACACTTGCGTAGCTCTAAACAATAAGTTAAATATATATCTCCAATTTCATAAAGCGTATACTGATTCACCGTACTTTTTTAAAGTCACTTTGTAGAATGATAACTGCTTGTACAAATCTCATGACTTTGTGCGTAGATTGCAGTGTGAAAAAAAAAAGTGCCCTCTGCACTGTCACGAAAAGAAAAATAAACCTTTTAGATTCTTTACAAATGAGCAGAAAAAATTCCGTTGACAATGATAGCATTAGAGTCTTGATAACTTAAATTAATTTCCAGATTTCACTATTTTTTTTGTTAAGTGGAGTGTTATATATGTATATATAATATTATATATATTATATATATTATATTTTATAATATATATATATTTTATATTATTTTATAATATATATTATATTATATTATATATAATATATATATATATAAAACCAGAAAAATTTTCTTAGTTAACAAAATATTATTTTAATTACCAAAATTCTTAAATTAAGAATACTTACAGAATAATTTTTATTCTTAAAGCAGTTTTTAATACCATATGTGTATTTCATATTAATTGTGCTTTATTAAAATTAAATACTGAAGTTTTTTTTTTTTTTTTTTTTTGAATAGCCAATATTAGTTATTCTAGATACTAACAAGTTTTTTTCTTTTTTTTTTACATAAAAAATTAAGAAAATTAATATATATATATATTTATTTAATGCATTGGTTATTTTAATATAAATACAGTTGTCTGGCAACTAAAATGAGATTTAAAAAGAAAAAACTATCATTATAAAAATGTCAAATTGTCATGTTAATAATAAAAATAAATAAATAAATAAAAAGTCTGTATGTTACTACGTTTTAGACACAACATTGATTAATTTTATTTATATTCGGCTGAAAATTTGCTTGTATGTCACAAGCTATTATGATATATCTTTAAAAATACAGCATTTTTTTTTTTTTTTTTTTTTTTTTTTTTTTTTAAGGTTTTGACTTTATAAGCAAATATATTTCATTTTAAGTATAGACAATAAGGCGTATTTCAACAAGATATAAATTTATACATTTTTTAAGCATATATGTGTGTGCGCATGCATTTCACATTCAGATGAATCAAACAAAAACATATTACATAATACGTTTAGCGCTTCTAGTTTAAAATTGACATAGTCTCATCTTGACTGCACAGTAATGGTACTTTGCGAAAATTTATTTTTGTAAAAGCAGAAATGTGTTTACATAAAATATTGCTCAGAAGAAATATTTTTTTTTTTTTCTTTGTAAATCAGAAACTGAAGAGCGGATATAGGAAAATAGTATCGGAAAATAAATCTTTGGTTTATTTTAAACTGAAAAATATGAATAAAATATTCTTAATACTCACATACATTTTAAGTTGCTTAAATATAAAATTTTAGTAGATGTATAACTTATAAATTTTAACAATTTTTTTGTAACACTTTTAGTATTACTGAATTATAAACGTAAAATTCAGTAATAGGTAGCGTTTAACACAAATAAAACCGAACATATTCACAAATAAAACCAAATTTTGAAAACTAGATGATAAAGTCAAGCCAGGAATTTTTAAGGGCTATGACTTAAGAAATAAGGACTACCGCATTTATGTAAATAATGACATAAAAATTTGCAGAACAATCAAATTTCTCGAAGAACAAGGAACACGGGAATTTTCCCAAAATACTAATGATAATCTGATTGATAATAAACAAAATTTGAAACAGAAAGTAAATCAGGAATCTAGTAATACTTAATGATTAAAATGAAGTAATAGATCAATCTAATGATATAAAGAACACGCAAATCCTAAAAAGATCGGAAAGAATAAATAAAGGTGTACCAACGGATCGATTTATTTTTATGCCAACCAACTCAAATTTTGTTGAACCAAAAAACGTTTGTCTAAAATAAATATGAAAAATCCAGTTCAAAAAAGAAAAATGGTTAGAAGCCGCAAAAGAAGAAATAAAATCCTTAAATGAAAATGACACTTGGTAACTCGTTGTCCCTCCACCGAATGCACACATTTTCCAAATGGGCTTTTAAGGACATATATAATAACGTAGACGTGGTTTTAGGAACTCGTTGCATGTGGTTTTAGCCAAAAATTTGGAACGGATTGTGATAATACCTTTGCCCAGGGGACATCTCATATTACAAATAGAAGCTTCTTGACAAACGCATTATATAAAAATTTGCAACTAACTCATGTTGATATCAAAACTGCCTTTCTTCATGGGGAATTAAACGAAGACATTTTCATGAGCGAATTTTCATGAGGGATTCATTGAACCAGGACATGAGAAAAAGGTCTGTAAACTAAAAAAGGACATGTACGGCCCGAAAGAAACAGCAAAGGCTCAGAATATCAACATAAGGATTAAACTAATTAAATTTCACAGCATGCGAATCAAATTTCTGTACAAAAGAGTAAAAAATAATAAAACAACATATTTACTTGTATATGTAGATAGCACATTGATAGCAGGAAATAAAATTTTAGCTTTAATTTTGAGTATAGTATCTAACTGCGCTGATAATTCTTCAATTGTAAGGGTTTATTTGTTCTCGCTTATATGACTATTTATTTTAGTTATCTGACCCTTAAAATTTCCTCGTTTGCGGTTAAGAGTTTTTAACTTGTTCTCCATAGTGTGGAATAGTTTGGTTTTTAAAACCGAAAGTACAATTTATACATAAACTTATAATATCAAATAAAATCAATTACTGAGTAAGCCTCCGGTCGCTAGGACCATATGTTGACGAGACAATGGACTGTAAATAAACTAAGTTTCATCTTTTAATTAAATTTATTTGAGTGCTCATGATAGAGCAAATAAAGCGCCCCCTTGTTGCGGAGTACCAGTACAAACTCATCACATTAGCGGCGCCTGACACAGGGCACTAGATTTCACATTACAAATTAACAAAGGAACAATATTAACATAAACATGAATATTTTACTGGATATCAAAGAAACAGAATTGTTTATAATTTTCCACAGCTGAAGCTGAATATATTTCACTGGGAATGCAGCAAAAGAAATAATGTGGATCTTAAAATTACTTCAAGATCTTCATATTGAAGGAAGTTTTTTTCTTTTTTTTTTTTTCTTTTCTTCCTTTCTTAAGAATGAATAATATAGATATGCCAACATTTCTTATTCATTCCAGAACATATTTACTACCTATAATAGCAGGAGACTTGGCGTTGGAATATTAAAACAGGAATAAACTACTACGTAAGAAACTCCAAAGAAAAATTATTGAGGTGCATACAGTTGTTTCGGTAGCCTAAAGCGTACCGTCTTCAGTGCAAAAAGAATTCTGAATCTGGAGAAGTGCTCGTATATATAGGAGAGGGACCGGATTTAGTTCAACCAGTAGGAATACGGAATAGGTGGGGAGTATGGCCAATAGGAATTAAGGAATGTGCAGCTGTGTAAACAGTAGAAAAATTAAGGAAATGTGGACTGAATGTAAAATTTCCAACAATCAGACAAATAGGGAACAGCAAAATCACAATTTACAAGGTCTTTAAAATTTTTATAAATATGAAAAGCTTCAAAGAAATCGAGTTCATGAATGGATTAAGGTCTGCAAATTATTTTAGCTGAATTAAATTTAAAATTATGATTTTCCTCCCAGCAATGTTTAGAAATAGCCGATTTATTGGTTTCTTGTTTGCGGACGTAATTCATATGTTCTTTTAGACGAAATTTAAGACTGCGCTTAGTTTGGCCAATATATGATAAACCACACTGATAGGAAATACTATAAATGCCCCAATCAATAGGATCTTTTAACTGAGAAAAGGTGAGTTTATTGGAAGGCGAAAATATTATTTTAAAATCATATTGTTTGAGAATTTTAGCTATGGTTTGACTAGTTTTAGAAAAATGGGGTAAAACAATACTGATATTAGATGTGACTGATTTAGTAGACGAAATACGAGGGAGTTGTAATTTTTGGATAGTTTTGTCTATAATGGAAGGGTCATAACCTTTGTCAATTGCGATGGCTTTCAGGTATTTAATTTCAGATTTCAATAAAATAGGGTTTGAACAAATATTAAGGGCACGGTTTACAAAAGTTTAGAAAGCAGCCATTTTTTGGTTAGGTGGGTGACATGAACGCGCATGGGGAGGAAGGGAGACTGCAAAATTTTTACGATAGACAGTGGTTAAAAATCCATTTACAGTGTGAGAGACGAGGGTATCAAGAAATGGAAGGAATTTCTTGATACCCTCGTCTGGGAGGAAAATCATAATTTTAAATTTAATTCAGCTAAAATAATTTGCAGACCTAAATCCATTCATGAACTCGATTTCTTTGAAGCTTTTCATATTTATAAAAATTTTAAAAACGTTGTAAATTGTGATTTCGCTGTTCCCTACTTGTCTGATTGTTGGAAATTTTACATTCAGTCCACATTTCCTTAATTTTTCTACTGTTTACACAGCTGCACATTCCTTAATTCCTATTGGCCACACTCCCCACCACTTCCGTATTCGTATTGGTTGAACTAAATCCGGTCCCTCTCCTATATATGCGATCACTTCTCGAGATTCAGAATTCTTTTTGCACTGAAGATGGTACGCTTTAGGCTACCGAAAAAGCTGTATGCACCTCAATAATTTTTCTTTGGCGTTTCTTACGTAGTAAGTTTATTCCTGTTTTAATTTTTACTACCTGCCTTTTTTTTTTTTTTTTCACATTACATTTTTTTTTCACATTACATTTTTTTTTTTTTTTTTTTTTTTTTTTTTTTTTTTTTAAGATTAATTCTCTTTAATATGTAATTACGATTAAATTAGAAAAAAATTACTCTTAAAAGGAGAAGTGTGAAAAAAAAAAAAAAAAAAAAAAAAACAGGTATTCGAACAGCTTCAGAAAAAATTACAAATGTGGTGGGAACATATGATAATATAGAAACACTTGCTGTTTTTTCTAAAAAGTTTAAAGTTAGTTAGTTTTATTTCTTTGTGCGACAGGGTTATTTCTTTCAAACAGCGATTTTGTGTTGTCACACTTCCAGTATGCCAGGATGCCTACAAATATTTAATTTTACAATTTAATTTCTTAAACTATCTTAAATATAGTGTAACCACGTTTTCTACGCCTAGCAGTGAGGACGAGTCGAAAATCTTGGAGGGTTTCCAAGTTGACCAACAGGTTTGAATTTAGTAAACATCCAGTCATTCGGTATTCCCTTATCGCTTATTTTCTCTCAACGAAAAGCTTGTCTCCCCTATTTTACTAGTGGACACGTTGAATCCGCACTTGCGCAGAGGCTTCCATGGTCGCCAGAAATGTAGTTAAAGAGTATTTAGAAATTCTATTGATAAACTCATCAACCGAGAAAATTCATTTTAAGTAGTTTGGAATATGAGATTAGATTTTTTTTTTTTTTTAATATACAAACCATGTGAAAAATATCAGAGCCGGGAATTGAACACAGGCCCTCCGCTTCACGTGCGGATATTTTTCCACTGAGCCAGCTTGGTTGATAACCGTTTCGACACTTCTCACATGATAACCATTGCATCTGTGTTTGCAGATACGATGACCTAGCCAACGTTTATCATGTGAGAAATGTCGAGTTCGTGGGTTTATCACCAGGTGGCTAACAACATTTTCTTTTCTTTTTTTTAGTTACTAGATTGCAGTAATAAATTTGTAATGTCGTGCTAAATTAAACTCAGTCAAAGACAGAACTTTTCTTTTTTTATTATTATTATTTATTTATTTAGCAACTAATTTATCCCGGGCATGTTCATAACCAATTAAAACATTGACTGTTTAATTATTTATTAACGTGTATCGATGTTCAACAAGCCACGTGCTCTTGTTGAAACGGATATCTCAACTTATAAATAAATAAGATTGAATATCAAAATTGATTGCATTTGAAAACTATATGAAAAGTGATTGTGCAATGCGTAGTTAGATTTCCAAAATCTTTTCTCAGTCAGCATACTTTAAAAAGAGGGACGGAAATAATAACAAAACAAAAATATTTTTATCACGGCATTTTTCATTGCTGTTACAATGTATTTAAAAATATTTTTAGAGACGATATGACTAGTCTTTACTATAATTTAGAAAAGAAAAAAAACTTCTTTTAAAAAGATTCTTATTCATTTTCTTTTTAATTTTTAAAACTTTTTATTCAAATGTATTGGGTTGTTCGATAAATAATGTCGTTTTTTTTTCGTGTGTTTCAAAGTGAATTTATTTATATTAACAACAAACCTTAATCAATGATATATTGACCATTTTGTTGGATGACCTTTTGCCATCTTTCGGTAAGTTGAAAAATTCCACTTTCGAAGAAGCCTTGGTTTTTTAGAAGCGAAGGTTTAAAAAAACGACATTATTTATCGAACAACCCAATAGTTTTTTATTTATTTATTTTTCTTTTTTTTTTTTCCCCAGTCAACATTATTCAAGATCAGTAGTGTCAACGATCGACAAAAGCCACGCCTCTGGTGATATTAACCTAGTTGTCGCATTCTCCGCCTTTTTTCTTAGGACATCTTCGGGGATAAAAAATTTCCGTCTTTTCAGAACTACTATTTTTACACACAAAAAATCTCTATCCTATTTAATCTCGACACATTACTATGAAAATATCATAAAAATTTCTCTATAAAAATCGCGTTAGCAAAATGGTGGGAAGTTATTCATCCCTGGAAATGCTCTAAAAGAAAGGCGGAGAAAGCGACTCCTGTTTATCTCTTGAGTACTAACAAAAGTTCCCAACTTTTACAATTTATTCACGAGCATTTTTAGCCCCGCCTTCTTTTCGCACCAGAAATTTTGTACATTATTTCTCTTTAATACGTGCAACGATTAAATAAGAAGAATATCAAATTTTTTTTTTTATTTTTTTTTTTTATTTATTTTTTTTTTAAATTTCCGGTATGAAAAAGAGGCGGAGCTAAATATGCTCGTGGATAAGTGGATAAATTACAAAAGTTGGGAACGCTAGTACTAACGTTAGCCTATGGGGAATTGTTCTTAAATTATTTAATGTTATAATAATTCTATTTAGTTTTACAATATTGTCAAGCTTGCCCATGTTTTATGTAGCTGTCGGTTGCTTGAAAAGAAGAGATAAAACTAAATGCAAGTAAAAAATGCTAATCTTTTCAAATTTCTTTCGAAAAATTTCAATCACAGGGACGTTGTCCCCACTTTTATTTCAAGACAGTTTCAAGGATGCGAAATTCTCGCTTGTTTTGCCGCCACTTTTGAGAAATTTTTATAGTATTTTTAAAGCAATAAGTCGTGTTTAAACAAGATAGGAATTATTGTATAAAAATAGAGTAAGCAACGGAAAAAAAAAAAAAAAAAAAAATTAAATCATGGCACATAAAAAGTTTTTTTATCTTATAATTATTTTTATTTAATTTTTCACGCGCGCTTTTTATTTCCTAATTCAAAATTATTAAAAAAGAAAAAAAAAAAAAAAAAAAAACCTTTTTGGATAGTGTTTGTAAGTAGCAATTGATTCTTAAAATTTTTCTTTTATATTACTTGTTTAGTTATAAGCTTGTTTGAAATTCATGTTTTAAAATTCCTGAATGATTTCTTTTTTCCATTGATATATATATACTCTACGTATCAAAACATAATTGGTTGTTTTTAATATCAAAATAGAAGTAGGAATCAAAATATTATCCTTATAAAAATCATTTTGAGCGACAATTTTAATGTCCATGTGTTTTTATTTCCGTCACGCTCGCACAACGCGGAGGCAGAGTTGACAAACAAACACTACAATTTCATTTTTTATCTTCACTAAAATTTTATTTTATATATGTCTGCTAATTATTTCAAATCGTTATTGGTGCAATTTAATTTTTAAATAAGTTTTAAATTTGACGTTCCCAATTGGGAACAATGACCTGTAAAAGGTTAAAATAAAATGGAAAAGCTAAAATAGCATACAATATTCCATATTTTAGAAGTTATTAAACGAGCTACACAAAATTCATACGCATATTGAGAAAGAGAATAAAAAATCCTAAAAAACAACATCAATAATATCAAAATAGAAGTAGGAATCAAAATATTATCCTTATAAAAATCATTTTGAGCGACAATTTTAATGTCCATGTGTTTTTATTTCCGTCACGCTCGCACAACGCGGAGGCAGAGTTGACAAACAAATACTACAATTTCATTTTTTATCTTCACTAAAATTTTATTTTATATATGTCTGCTAATTATTTCAAATCGTTATTGGTGCTATTTAATTTTTAAATAAGTTTTAAATTTGACGTTCCCAATTGGGAACAATGACCTGTAAAAGGTTAAAATAAAATGGAAAAGCTAAAATAGCATGCAATATTCCATGTTTTAGAAGTTATTAAACGAGCTACACAAAATTCATACGCATATTGAGAAAGATATTAAAAAATCCTAAAAAACAACATCAATTGTGATATATCAAGATTTAACATAGATATTACAAGCGTGGAAATAGTTTTAAAAGAAAATGCAAATCAAATATCCGCCCAAAAATTTATTCCGGAATTCCGCAAAAAAACATTCTAGCTACAACAGGCAAGATGTACTAAACACTGTCCCACTCCTGTAGCTTTCAAATAAGCTTACAATGAACCATATCGGTTGACTAGTGGAGGTGATATTTAGCTGATTGTTTGTTAAACACTAATTGTTTTCATGTTTTAAAAAAGCGAGACTCCTCCCTTCAAGTTTTGAAACCCTTTTTTAGGAACGCCCATTTTTAATTCACTTTTGATCCAACTTATGTTTTTTAATTTACAGTTTATTTATTACATAGAAAACAATTTATATTCATTTTTATCATATTAAGATATACATTCATTTGCATTTTGAATTAAAAATGTTAATATAAAAATTATTGTGATTAAACGTAGGAAGAGTGTTTATTCCTTTAAAATATAAAACATGTGAATAAAATGTGCGCATTCTGTAAAACAATGAAGGCAAAAATGGGGCGTAGGCTTTAAGCTTAGGCCTTGAGTACATGTCTGTTTGGTATATATATATAAATATATATATTAAATACTTATTTTATTTATTTATTTATTATTATTATTATTATTATTATTTTGCATTGCTTCATGAAATAAACAGATTTGTACGTTTGTTTTAGGCATTTTGAAAATTATAATCCGTCTATGTGTAACTGTAATAAATTTTGCATTAACTGTGTTTATTTTAATTAAAAATACTACGATACAGATAAGCATAAATTATTGACTATGTAGTTAACAGTAAATTAATGCATTTAAGTGAAGTAATTAAAAGTGAAAACTAATAGGAGTTGGTAAGACGAGTGTAATTAGTTGTTAAGAAGAATTGTTTCAAAAAACGTTTTTTGAAAACATGAAAACGATCGGTGTATAACAAAATAACAGCTAAATTTCTCCGACACTAGTGAACCGATATGGTTCATTTAAAGCTTATTCGAAAGCTACTGGAATGGGCATAGGTGCCAACATTTTAATTTATTCTGAAATATTTTTAGTCACTTCTTTATTACATACCACCTATTTTTTAAGAGTTAATTTTTCGTATTTTATCGAAGTTGTATATTGGAGAGAAAGTTTCTATAAATGAAGTGGGGCGAAATAAGGGCGGGGCTAAATATACTCCGTAATAAATTCAAACGTTGACATCCATGAATGTACCAACTTTATCAAATTTTACCTGCCTTTTGCGAGATTCCCGATTAAATTTTTCGGTGGATATTTCTTTTCCATTTTTGCACTGTTTCAGCACTTGTAACTTGTCGATACATCTAGATCATCTAACCCGAAATGGAAGTGGCGGATTTAAGGAGGGGGGGAGTAGGAGCCGAAGCCCCTCCCCTCAAAAACACTGACATTCACAATCGAATATTGCAATTGTAAATTTTTTATTAGTCTTGAATAACACTTTGAAAAATCTTACCCACCCCCCTCCCCCTCAAAGTCAAGTTCTGGATCCGCCACTGTGTCGTTTCGCAGGATATTTTTCTCCTCTTTCTAATTAAGTGTATGATTTCTTGTGTTGCATGTTTAGAAACTACAAAAGGAGGAATATTGTAAGATTTTTAGCTTTTTCATTCTATTCCCAGTAGCTTGAAAATGTTTTGAGATAGCATGGGTTAATATATATCTATCTTTATGCTCCCTATAAGTTTTTCTATTACCCCTGAGTTCGTCGGTAAGGAATCACCCTGTATATATAGTACAATTCCAAAAATTTTTAATAAAAATTATAATTTCTTTTAAAAATTGCAAATTGCAGCGTCTTTCCCTCCCCCCCCCCCCACCCCAAAAAAAAAAAAAAAAAAAAAAGTTGAGGCATTTTTATTTAGCCCTTTTTTTTTTTTTTGTGACCATATGACAAAATAACTCATCGGGTTTCTTTAATTGTAGTTATTTTGTAATTATTTTTTTTTATATTTTTTTTCTGTTTTCTTTGAATTTAAATTATAAAACAGTGACTATGACAATAAAACAAAAATAATAGAGAGAAAGATATGAATTGATACACTTGCCAAATATAAAATGTGTGTTCACTTTATGTGATTTTATACTGAACATCAAGTGTGATTTTTATTATAATCTTTTATCTGAACCAAGAAGTTTAAATATTATTGGTTTTTCATAGTAGTTGATAATGGTTTCATTCAGAAGCAGTTACGGGTGTCTTAGTGTCCGAGACTAGTTACTTTTTCTACATTTCCATCAATAATCACTTCCATTAGAATTCGAATTACTATGTACTAGTCAGCATTTTGTATATTTTCTATCCGCAGTTAATGCAAAAATTTCTCACGCTTCAGTTTTATACATATTATACTATATACATATAATTTACTATTATTATCTTGTGAATTCATTCTGATTTTATTCAGTGTTTGAGTATAAAATGTAATTTTTTTTAAAGGAAATACGTAAAATTAATTCGCTAAATAATGTAACATTACAGAGGAACAACCTAAACTAACTAAAAATTTCCAATATAGTATCATACTCATCTCATACTGCTGAGGATACTGCCATTTAGGCGATCACTCGCATTTGAAACTAATTAGGTGTTCCGATTTTGAGTTAGTTGTTGGATGTCTACTTTATATAAAATAATATAATAACCTCTTAATGTTATTGGTGTATACATTATATATTTTGGAGTTTCTATTTTTATAAGTGAACAGAGTTTTAACCGTTTGTTCTCGAACGTCGCCTCTCAGGCGACATTCTATTCATTATACTTCAACTCGAACGTCGTTCGAGAGGCGCCATGACCAATTAAGTTACTATATATTTTATATCTACCAATAATGTTCTTTAACTAAAAGTGCTATAACAAATGCAATACTTCATTAAAAAAGAGACTCCACCTACATTTTTTATTAAGTGTCTTTGGGCGTTGCTTGCCTTGGCCATTGTTAAATGGCAAAGAATGCTTTGCAAAGTATCACACGATGGGAAATTGTAAATCATAGGATTCATATATAATGTTTGTAATATGTAAATATACATCAAATATAGAAATAAAATGCTTATATTTAAAATTCTTATGTTTTATATTTTGCATTTTTTTATTCAAACTATTGTAGGGTAGCTCATTACGCTTACTCAAAGAAGGTTCGAATGCAAAAGGTTATTTTCCTATCACACTTCAGGCCCGCACATTTGGAAAATACAAAGTGGTCGACATAAAAGAGACCACCGACAAAAAAGAAGGCGCGGCCTTCGTAAAAGGGGTATAAACTTGTATTATGCTAGCCTTTTATTACGCGGCCAGTATAACATAAGGACAGCCAGATTTTATATTAAGCTAGATAAGATTTAGTTAGACTTGCTAAAAGGCCGAAACTACGACCTCTGCTGTACTTATATACTTTTGAATAGATTTCTTACACAATTCTAACCCTTTACGATCGGCATATTCTGCGTAAGACACCCCTTTTGGCGTGCCTTTAAAACGTCACACGTATAGTTTCCAACTTATTACCTTTTGGCTACCGAAAAATTGTAATAATTTGTTTTATTTTACTTCATCATTGAATAAAATAAATCTTTTTGTTAAAATTTTCCGGAAGCCTATAGTTACACGTTTTAGAAAAATAACATTTCATTTGCAGAGGAACACATTAAGGCGCGGCTCGATTTTTTAATGTCCCCTCAGAAGGGACATACGAGAGATAAGTGCTAATTCTGTTCTCAAGCCACGCCCTTTTAAGAAGCATTTTCTGGTACGAAAAATTATTCCTTCAGTATCGGAAAATTAGGAAGTTTTATATGCGGATCACCAAATATCTGGAAAATAGGTTCGAATTGCTGGTTTACCCGTGCGAAAAAAGCTTCGAGAGCAAACGATTAAAGTTTTTTTTTTTCTTTTTTTTAACTAAAATTTTCAACAGACAACGTTATATATATATATATATATATATATATATATACAAGATTACGAAAAGGTCTTAAAAGGTCTTTCTGTTTTTATTCCGTTCCGAAAAAATGTCTTTTAGTAAACGAAAATAAAATGTTTTATGAAATTTAAGTTCTTGAATTGTTTTTGCAGTCAAACTATAGTGTATCTCCGTTTTACGCGCCTAGCATCGCAGATGTTGAATTTCATTAAAACAGCTCACATGGGCAGGGATGGAACACGGGCACAGAATTCATACCGGAATCTGTTTAAGAAATTTCTCCACCTATAATATCGTTGATTCAAGAGGTAGAAAATTTTCTTATATTGAGAGTGGTATGAATTCTGCGCCCGTGTTCCATCCCTGCATGGGCAATACAATTGTCATTCTTTTTAATTTTTTTTTAATTGAATAATAATATTAATTTTTGTTTGTTGTAAACGACGTTAATAGTTAATACATAAATTAATGAATCAGTTTAATTTAATTAAAAGGAAAGGAGCGAAAGAAAATTATAAAAACCTGCAAATCGTTTAAACAGCGAACACTATAAAACAGTGCATCAATATATGAGCTCTTGTTACATTTCAGCCTTTCCATGCATATGTGTGTGCGACTGCGTATGTGTGTTTTATATCTGAATAACAAATAATTTAATTTGGTTTAAAAAGTAAATTAGCAAACATCCGTTAAATTATTATTTTCGAAACTAAAGGAAATTAAATTAATGACCAATCATATCTGTTCCTAAATTATTTTTAAAATACATTGTATATATCTGCAGGGAAAAATGTTCTGGTAAAAAATATTCATTTTCTATGTTTTTCCTTTGTTACCTATTCAACCGTGCTAACTGAAAAAATACTTTTGAAAAATGACGCGCATATCGTGCAATAAATTTGTACGTAATTTTCAGTTATAATTAGTTTTGATATCATAGGTACCAACATCCTAATTAGTATTCCGTACTGTTATTTGTCCCATTCTTTTTTCGCACCAGTGATTGTTTAGAGTAATACTCTCCAAATGCAATTACGATTAAATAAGAAGAAAAATACTCTAAAAAGATACTAGTGATAAAAGAGAAGGCGGGGCTAACAATACTACGGAATGTTAATTAATGTGTTGCAAAGTATGCGATTGTCAGTGAGATTTGATTTCTGAACTGGCACAAGTTATATGAAAATGAATAAATTCGTTAAAGTTTTATTTTCTAAAAACATGTCTGATACGAATTACTTGATAAAAAATCAAAATGGCATTATATTTAAAAAAAAAAAAACCTTCTAAATGTTTGTGTTTAACACTTTAAATGCTGTTGGCATATATATATATATATATATATGCCAGTGATATTCTTAGAATCAATTACTAAGAATAAAATTTGAATAATTGAATTGTGGATACGTAAAATCCGTTTAGTAAATACAGAGGCTGTTCGCACATTTTTAGACGATTTTGATGGAGTGCACTGAAGCAATTTCACTCATATTTCGTATTTTAACTGTTCAGTTTGATAGCCCTTGTTCTTAACTATCATTCTACATCGTAATTTCTATGATAATAATGTTTTTTATAATATCGGAAGAGGTATATTTTTCTACTCCTCTTGAACGGCTTTCCAAAGTTCACAAAGCGTAGTAGTCGGTGTTTGGATAATGTTGATTTTAAGAGTCAAAAAACACAAAAATCCAACAGTGATACATCAGGAGATTTAGCAGGAATATCAGTGAAGGGTATGGTTTTAATTCCCGTTTTTTGTTCCATTTTTTTCTAGAAAAGCAATTGCGGATTGCGATGTGTGGCTGCTTGTTTTGTCTTGATACAGTTCAACGGATTGATAGCATTGTGGATAAAGATCTGGATTTTCATTTTTAAAAATTGGAATTAAAATATGTTCTTGATAGTATTTAGAGCTGATTTTGACATTTTTGTCACATTTTTTTTTTTTTTGCCTTTATCTTGCGCTTGTATGAAAAACCAGTGGCAATCATAAATCCTTTAGAAAAACTTTCTTTTGATGCTTTGAACCATGTAGCAAAAATTTTTTTCTCCACTTTTGTGATAATAAATTGATCTTTTTTTATTGCAACCACTTAAATGGACCCAAGATTCATCTATTGTTGCGACATTTTTCCATTTTTCTTCTGATAAATGCTTTTCATAAAGATTCACTAAAAACTCTCTTTGGAAAGAGCGGAAACCTATCCTTCCATCCACTGCCTTTTTAAAAGCGCATTTTTGCATCTAAACAAAAATTCTAAATATCAGAAGATAAATAAAACTTCCAAAAATATAGCTGTTGTAAAAATAAAATTCTCCATGCAAACGATTTTTTCTTACTGCGAAATAAAATCGTCTAAAAAATGTGCGAACAGCCTCTGTAACATACCAGCCAACCATCTCAATATGAAGCGTTCTCTCTATATAAAATGTTTAGTTTCACTTATTTATTGAATAAGAATGAATAAATCCGGTAAAAAAGACTACACAAACTGTTGTGTACCACAATGTAATTCCAAAGGATCCAGAAACCCAGAATTAATCTTTCATTTATTTCCAAATGACAAATATAAAATTTCTGTTGCTTCGGATAATGGAAGTAAAGCTTTAGTTAGTAGAAAATCTGAATGGGTTAGACTTTTACGAATTGGGAAATAAGTATCACCGAGAACGACTCTTTGTTCAAAACATTTCACACCTCAGGATTTCACAAGTAATAATACGTTTAATTTTGCTTTAATTATAAAATCTTTCAGATCAAAATGATCGTTTCCTTCGCTAACGAGCAAAGCAAAACCATCACATTTCATGGATGCCATGGAACAACTATAGTATTGGTCCACAAGTGCATTTGGGGTTTTTTATTTGTTGATTATGGCGAAATTCCATTTTTGCAAATGGTTGCGATGGATTCCAAGCGTAAACAAAAGCGTATTGTATTGCAAAGAATCCAGAAAGGCATCGTTATCGTTCAAAACGGTGCCAAAGAAAAATTGCCAAATCCAGTTATGGACGAACTCTATAGTTGTACCTGTTTTTTTATTTATTTATTTACTTTTAAATGTACCTTTGTTGTAAGATAACATATAGTTAACATGCAGTAGATAGATAACATGCAGTTAAAATACAGTAGAATTATTAAATAATAAAACGCAATAATTTTCATTGCATCCTACTATTACGTTTTATTTCATCCATATTCTCTTTAGTAATTATTTTTATTGCATTAAAATAAAATGGAACGACAATGTATTAAGAAAATAACAAACTACTTACCTAAGAAAATCTTAATTTTCTGGTAGTTTTAGGCTCATAAATTTCAAAAAGTTTATTAAAAATGCAAAAAAAGTTCTCATTAATTTCAAAACCAAAAATCATGTGACTTCAAAACGCTGTCTGACGTCACACTTTATGAAGCTCCAATGTTTACATTTTGTTAGCCTAGTTAGCAAGCAGCAATTCGTTTTAACTTTCGTAATTATCAATCATTTATGTGATTTCTGAGCGTTTCTTTTTCATTTTATATTCTTTTAGTACCATTATCATAATTTTTCTTTATCATTATTTTCAATTGTTTCTTTCCATGGCGGTTGTCCAATGTTTTCGTTTAATAGGATCCTGTGGAATGCTAAAGAATAGCTTTTGAGAAGCATTTAGCCGTTGTATTAGTGCAGAGTGGTACAATACAATATTTATACTATGATTTTTTAATATCCGTCATTATTATAAAATACGAAACCTATTTCACTGATTCAAGAAGCAAAGCAAAGCACAAAATCGAATGTAAGCAACGATTACTCCCGTTTGTTGTCATAAAGAGTGACGTCACGATATTTTATACTGCGTTTTCTCGATAGAGTAAATAGTGCGATGTTAAAATTGTTAAAAATCAGTCATTAGATTTCAAATAAAGAAAATGTTTTTATTTATTTTCTTACTTTTTCATATTCTATAATATAAGAATAAAATCAGAGAACGTGCAATTTCTCTATTAATTGTGTGTGAGGTTTTTCCTTCACAGCAGTGGATCTGAGGCAAACTGCTTATATAATAACAGTATTATCAACTTTCGATTTCACGCCGCACAAAATCAGATGATTAGAAACTAGTATTCATCTTCGGTTAGCATCTACTTCCGATCGAACTTTGAATAAATTGAAATGTTTTTTCCAAAGGCAATCGATATTCCATGTTGTGATGGCAAAAAATTTATAGAACAGATAGCAAGTAGCAACACAAACACAACAATAATAAATACATTTAGCTATTATATTTCCTAGCATGAATACTTGTAAAAGCACCATCTATCAATCATTACAAACGCGGAAAAATCATAATTTATCAACTTTAAAACAGATTAAAACTAATAAAAATTTCCATCTCTTACTCGCAGATAAATCTAAAAAATCCTCTAAACTCTTACTCGTAAAATTCAAAAATTTATCCGGAATAAATTTAAATGATGGCATCTATGTATTTTGCAAAACAATAGTATTTCAAGTAGCATTGGTTCTAAAGTTGGTGTCTTTCTTTATTTTGCTTCTTTATTTCACTTTTTTTTATAGCATATTTTTGTTGATTAACAACATGATCATTCTTTTCTTGTTTTCCTTTCCTTTCCTGTCTTCCTGTCTTCCCCCCCCCCCCTCTTCTTGTAAAATACACACACGCACAGGTGCCAAGTTACTATCAACTGAAAATAAATTTCACACGACTATTTTGGAATAGTCTTCGTTTTATTCAATCGCAAATATTTATTATTATTTTATTATTTTTTACTAATAATATTGAAAAATTAGACTGACGTGCGCGACTTGGACCCAACCCGTCATCTCACATCTTTATAAGTAAAGAATTTGCGGAGTTATCGCACTTTAAATTTTAATATTTTTGTCCAATATTTAAGGGGATGTACGTTAAGTCAGATAAACCTAATTCATACTTGCCAACCATCTCATTATGAACCGTACAATTGTTAGTACCCGCCTTTTTTTTTTTTTTTTTTTTTTTTCACACCAATAATTTTTTAGAGTAGTTTCAGTCTTATTTAATCGTAACAACATTTTAAGAGAATAACTGTAAAAATATTGTGGTGTGAAAGAAGAGCTGTTTTTTCAGGGGGCGTTAACAATTATACGGTTATTAATGAGATGGTTGGCAAGTATGCTATTTATAATCTTAGACAGTTTTGAATGATACCGATTACTGGGTCTCATTTTAAATGATAATGAAGTTTAAATATTGACTGTGAGGAATTTTTGAAATAGTTTGCGAGAAAATTGAAAAATATTAGTGACTTAGGTTTGTGTGTCACCCTTTCTGCTTTCTAATTTCAGTAATACGCTAAAATTGCCATAAAACTGATTGTGTTATTCAGGTTCATTGTGGCATGTTCTTTTTTATTTAAAAAATTAAAATAGCTATATTTGGTTGTAAACAGGGTCTTTCTCTGTATACATTATGCCCATGAGAGAATTTCTTTGAAGCTTATATTATGCGTTAGTACTATTCAGTAAAAATATGTTAGTAAAAATATTAGTAAATTTTTTGTGAACTGAATCAAAAATTTGTACATAGACAATTCAAAGAATGCGTTCAAAGATTCTAAAAAATAAATAAAAATAAAATAAATATGTTAGGGAAGCAATACATGAAAATACGAAACACGCTACAAATTTCAACAGTCAACACAAACATATTTTATACACATTTTTGTTATTTGTTAGATGGTGCTTAGCGGCGTAAAGCATATTGCTCAATGTGCAGTCACAGCATTTATTTGTGTGCGACCTGTGAACAATGACAGATGTACAGCAAACCGCAGCTGATCGCCAGTGATCTGTCGCACATTATCTTTCACGTCAGCAAAGATTTTGTAAAACAATTTCAATATTTCTACACTTATGGCAGCTATCGTAACAGAAAGTGCGCTACTCATTCGATTTCCTTCTTTCATACCCAAAACCAGAGTTGCCAACATGTCAACATTTTTATTTATTCCAGAGCATTTTTAGACCCTGTGAGAACAAGTTCACGCATATGTTCTTTTAAATATTTGATTTAAGTTGAAAGAAAACGTTTTAAAAGAGCTTTACTTATTAAACAAGAAATTACCTGTTAACCAAAAATTTTCTAAAACGTAAAGAATATGTACGGATATATCACTTTTTATCTATTTCCTTACTTTATTTGAAAAAAAAAAAAGAAAAGGCTCTAAAAATATCAGAATTTACTGTAAGTTGGCAAAGAAATGAAAATTATTCATCTATTTATTTACTTTTGTGTATGTGTGTTTTATTATTATAAACCTTTTTTTTTTTTTTTTTTCTAGGGCATTGGGGCGAAATATGTGAGTATGTGAGAACCAGTTCACACGTATGTTCTTTTAAATATTTGATTCACTTCTAAATAATTCAATTTATAATTTATAATTTAAAAATAAAATCAATTTATTAAGAATAATTATAAATTATTAAGTTATTTAACAAATAAAATCTAATTTAATTGATTCCAATAAGAAAAGAACAATTTGTTCTTTAATAGCTTCCAAAATTAATTAATTCTATTATAAAAATCAATCTCTGTTTAATTTAATTTGTATTTTTACTAAGGGACTTATTCATTTGTAAATAGGTGCATTTTCCCCTTTTCAACAACGTTAGGTTTCAATATCTCATGTAATCATAGATAGAAAATAAATTATTTGTCTAAGTTACTTTCTAATATAAACAGAAGTTGCGAAAATTATTTCATTTCCGGTGATTTGTGCTATCATAATAAGTTATTTCTTTCTCATTGGCATCAACAGATGCTGGATTCGTTTCTTTTAATAATAGTAATAAAATAGAAAAAAAAATTCTTAATGATATATTCCTGGCGTCGATAAAAAACAATTATGTTTGGCATAATTTATGTTGCCAAGCCTGTCTTTGTCTTTTGGATAACGGATTAATTTTTTTAAATTAACCAAATTAGAACATTCTTACGGCGCTTTTTTTGGCATTAGTTTGTTAATTTCGGGTTTCAATTGGCGAATGCAATTTAGCACACCTTTTGCTTTCAAACTGTTAATATCTTTTGTGTACTGGCGTAAGAAACAACTGTCCTAGTTTGCTCTCCCTCTCTCTCTGGCCTATAGAATGAGAACCGTGTAAGTGCGTTCTTGATTGTTCGTGTCTTTAGCATACAAAAAAAAATATATATATATATTGGAAATGACTGCTGTTATTTTTGTCAAGTGGCACTCTTTTAAAATGCTATATGGATTTCCTGCCTGGCTTATTGTATTCAGCGATGTACTATATTTTGGTTCCACTAATTTCGCGGACAATATCTCCTTTACAGTCCCGCATTTAATAAATAGTACTTTTATTTTAACAATAATTTCCTCTTATTTTATCGTAGTTTTAAATTGAAGAAAATTATTCTATAATTAAAGTGGCGTTCAATACAGGCGGGGCTAAAAATTGTCCGGTTTAAATTAAAATATTGGCAACTATGCCAGAAGTTACACTGCATAGTTGCCATTAATAAGCGTAAAATGTTAACGCCCCTTTTTCAACACCACTTTATTTTCAGATTAATTCTCTCCAAATGTTGTTAGCATTAAATAAGAATAAAATTACTCTAAAAAATGACTGGTGTGAAAAAAAGGCTGCTACTAAAAATTTTACGTTTCATAATGAGATGGTTGGAAAGTGTGACACAATCCAACTTATGCAAACCAGATTGTTCTTTTTCACCTGCAGTGCCACAATTATCATTATTTGTGCTGTCATAATGATTCAAAACGTCGAAATAACATTCTAAATGTCGTAGCGTTTCAAAATGTTAAAATAGACCAAAGTTATTTATTACATATCATTTCAAGCATTTTGACTACAATGCGCCTCCTAGCTGATTTATTTATTTATTTTTGCAGAACCTCTCAGCGCATACTTTTAAATGTCTGTCTACAAAGTTTCGGCTCAATCCACATTTTAGTTACAGCTACAGAGTGTTCTGAATTGGCCAAATTTAATTATACCACCCAGCATTTACCAAGTCACGCGATTAACTCATTTAATATAATTATAATAATTGTTATCGTTATTTTTTGTTTCTGTTACTGATGACAAACATGTGAAATTTTGTGGAATAACAACAATGGCGATAAATTTTAATTGTAATACGAATTAAATTTATTTCACAATTACGCAAGAAACGTAAAGTTTGAAATATGAAAGTCATATTTCGAAGAATTACTATTAACATTCTAAATGTCGTAATGTTTCAAAATGTTAAAATAGATCAAAGTTATTTATTACATACCATTTCAAGCACACAGGCAGGGATGGAACACGGGCGCAGAATTCATACCACTATCAATGTAAGAAAATTTTCTACTTCTTAAATCAACGATATTATAAGTAGAGGAATTTCTTACACGGATTCCGGTATGAATTCTGCGCCCGTGTTCCATCCCTGCACAGGTCTAAAATTTTTATTTAATGATTTCGGTATAATTTTTAGTAATTTTATTTAAAAGTTTTATTTAATAATTTTGGCTGATCGTTGTTTTTTTTTTTTTTGAGCGTTGAAACCGAATCTGAAGCCATTTTATCACGTATAGATTTTTGTCAATATAGGGTATCTATCCCCACAGTGTCTTCCGTGAAGATAATTATATGGTAACTGTGGTCATAGATGCCAACATTTTAATTTATTCTGGAGTATTTTTAGCCCCGTTTTTATTTCATACTACTTATTCTCTTATGAGCATTTATTTTATTTTATTTTATTTTTTTTTTATCGAAGGAGAAAAATGTTATATAAATAAAGTGGTGCAATATAAAGTGGTGACTAAAAATATTCCAGCATAAATTAAAATGGTCACCACATCTATGCTGTGGTGAATAATTTTATGGGTGGGTCAAATTAATTTTAATTATTATTATTATTATTATTATTATTATTATTACCACATGATAGCGGTACGCGTAATGAAATAGCAGAATTTTTAATTATTAATAACCTCAATAATCTGTAAAATATATTAGTATAAATAATTAAGGAAATAATGGAACCACATTCGATAAGAAAAGAAAAAAAAAATATATATATATATATAATAATAATAAAACAAATAAAAAATCTTTATTATTCAGTTCACCTCAAAATCCTTACATTTCGAATTATTTATTTTATTTATTTTACTTTATTTATTATTAATAATATAATTTTTTTAGCAGACTATATTATAAGTTGTCACATGTCAATAAATCAAAATGTTACTTACCAGTTAGATATACACTGGAATAAAATGACCCATTAGTATGCAATTCAGAATAAATGACTATAACTTAAAAATTCGGTCTCTGTTATAGTTCGTAAAGTTTAATTTAATTTATCAATGTTCGTTTATAAGTTTGGTTTCAACACACCAAAAACCATTATGCATCAGTTAAATTTTTCAAATCAAATTTTGTTAACATTATTTTTGTAGACTTGTGTCATCCCAGTTCCAAAATTTCCACTTAAATCATACACAGAGTTCCCAACGTTTATAATTTATTCACGAGCATTTTTAGCCGCGCCTCCGCCTCTTTATCATACCAGAAATTTTGAAAAATGATTTTCTTCTCCTTTAATTATTATCACATAAAATCTACAAAATTTCTGGTGCGAAAAGAAGGCGGGGATAAAAATACTCGTGAATAAATTATAAAAGTTGGGAACTCTGGTCATAGATGCCAACATTTTAATTTATTCCTGAGTGTTTTTAGCCCCGCCTTTAATTCGCACCACTTTATTTACAGAAAATTTTACTTCAATATAGGTATTCGACAAAATAAGTAAATATTACTCCCAAAAAATAAGTGGTATGAAATAAAGGCGGAGCTAAAAATCTACCGGAATAAATTAAAATGTTGGCATCTATGCTTAAGTATGCAACTAGTTTGTAAATTTCAAAAGCGATACGTCTTTCTAGAATTATACTTTCATGAGTATAATATGATAAAGAAGGTAAGACACGTACATTCTTTTTGCTTTTCAAAAAATCAATAATATATTTAAAAGAAAACATTATTTCTGAAAAAAAATGTAAACACTATCATCGACAGATTTTTCAATCAGATAGAAACCTTATTTATGTTTAATCAAGCATGAATTTTAATTAAAACTAGCTCATCTGGAAAAAGATTGAACATATAAGAATATATAGTAATTTTAAAATTACTTGAAATTATATTAAAAAAGTACATGCTTTAAAAATTAATCATAAAAAAGTAAGAATGGGAAACTTTATTATACAGCATTTAAGAAAGAAAAGTAATTAAATTTAATATAAAAAATTATTATCTACGTTTAAAAAAATAACTTTTAAATCAGTTTTTAAATATTATTTGGCTTTAATAATATTATTCAAAAGGATATTAATCACAAAATATCCTTTGAATTAAGTTGTGTCTTTGAATTACATGAAAAATAAGAGAAAAATTTTAAAGCAGTTCTCAAAGTTCATTTTTTTTTATGTATATAAAATCTTTTATTAAATGCATTGAAACAGAAGAAATAATCTGGTGTGTCACTCACTGGACTTTCTCTTACCCTGAAATTTAATACTATAAATACAGGTTGGAGATTAAGGGTTAAGATAACGATGTTATGTAAACCTATGTTAAAACAATTGAAATAAGTTTTCGGAAGAGTACTATATGACAATTAGTTCTGTGTGAGGGGGGCTGTCGCCGCCCTCAACCCCCCCGTTTCATTACTGAACCTACATTTATATAGAATTTAAACCTATTATTAAAAATAAAAGTTCCCCTTAAATTATTCAGACAACTTTCACACGCAACATTCCTTGAAACTTAAAATGAAGCGTTTAATTAAAATGAAGTGTTTCCACCTAAATTTCATATATTAGTTAATTATTTAAAAAAAATCGTCATGTTGAAAAATTGTTTGCACCCCTAAATTCAGAAAAATCGCCCCTTTCATTTGGTACCGAATTTGTAACGATAGGAGTGATATTTCTAATTTATTTCGGTGTTACACAAAACTGTTCTACAAAAATTGGCGACGAAGTTTTTATCCAGATAGCCCTAATAGCCCTCCTAACCCTAATAAAAAAATATTATCTATGTTTATGAATTATAATTTTGAAATCAGTCATTATTTATATTATTATTATTATTCAAATGCTATTCAGGGGATTGTGTATGCTGAAAATCCTTCTTTGCCATTACTGACTTGGAGTTATGGAAATTTGCATATATATACACTGAAATGTATAAATATGATGCACATTAAAATTTTCCGAAAATTATTGAAATTAAAAAATAAGTAAATAAATAAATGAAAATTCGTCTCTTTTGAAATAAATGAGACTATTTTGTAAAATTCGTCTCTTTTGTAAAATTCGTCTCTTTTGTAAATAAATAAATGAAAATTCGTCGTCGAATTTTGTTTATTCTTCCTACACTGTAGTTGCCAATATTTTAATTTATTCCGGAATAATTTTAGCCCTGCCTCTATTACGTACCACTTATTTTTTAAAAGTAATTTTTTCTTATTTTATCGAAGTTATGTATTTAAGAAAATTTTTCTCTAAATAAAGTGGTGCGAAATAAAGGCGGGGCTAAAAGTACTCCGGAATAAATTAAAATATTGGCAGCTATGATGCACAGTTTGTGACGAATTATGGCACCCTTGTGATGAACTGGCGCCTACGTCATTCATAATCGAATCTGATGTATGTCTAAGAACATCAGAACATTCAGTTTGATTAAGAATCACTTAACAAATATTTAATCAAAGCTCTTCAAAGAGGTGATAATGGGGCTACTCCTTAAACGTGTAATGAAATATGAATGATCTATAACTTCGTTCCAAATATAATAAATAATTTTATATTACCAATATACTTTCAGCAACATAACAGCGTGAAATTTTACTATACTAGTTTATAATCTGAACGGCATTTGCCTCTATCTCCTCTCCCCTCCAAAAACTCAATCCTCTTTTCTCTAAAATTCCCCCAAACTCCCCCAGTATCGTTTTAACCTCTTTTTTTTACATTGTAACATTAGTTTGTATTGCCTACGTAACTTGCCTTCCAACAAATTTATTCAGTTTTTTCCTACTTGCTGTATTTCACAAAATCTGAAATTTTTACTTTGAATTCGTAGAATACCTTCTTAAGTAGAGTAATGACTCTCAACCGTACTAAGATTCCTCGAAAGTCCGATTTGCGAACTTCTTAAGAAATTTTCCCCTAACCTTAGAAGTTTGGTGGCTATTCTTGCAATTAAATCACGCTACAGAACACTGTAAGAAGTGTGTACGAAGCCGCCCTGTATATACTTTGCTTTTTCAATTTTCTCTTTTGATTTTCAATGAAGCTTACAATGAACATCACCCAAGTGTACGGCTGAGATTTTAATAAAATTTTAATTTCTGATAGAGGTACCTTTTGATCATAGAAATTTTTGCTATCGTTCCTGTTTTCTATATTTATTGAATTTTTAAAATGTTAAAAACCACAACAGCCACATATCAACAGTAAGCTCCGTTTTTGGGCGTGACTTAAAAATACTAAATGATTTAGCAAAATGATTTTGCGATTTCATGTTTAAGTTACAAGTGAAAATTTATAGTACTGAAAATTAATTCAACTGAATTATTCATTTGAGTATTCACTTGCTGTATAAATACAAGTTTTTCGCATATTTTTGAGTAAAATTTGATAGCATATCAAATATAAACGAAACGCCTCTCTCTCATTGAAATCCGAGCCGGACACTCGGGTGATGTTCCTTGGAGTGTTAAAAAAAATTAGGGTTAAACAGGGGTGGAAGTGGTTATCGTTATCGGCACCACTATTTTTATTTAGAAAAAAATGAGTGTATTTTTGCTTTAGTATAGTTTGATTAAATAGGATACAGATTATTGTAAAAAAAATTCCGGTGGAAGAGATCCGTCAAAAGACTTAAAACTTCCACCCCTGGGGTGAAAAGTTCCAGGTGGAGGCGTATAAAAAATTCTCAACTCTGTAGCGAATTGAGATATTTTAAAAATTCAAAAAATTCAAAAATTCATGGCGGTTTTCACTACATAGAAACTCCTAATTATTAATCTGTTTATGTACTGTACAGGGTACACAAAGATGCCAACATTTTAATTTATTCCGAAGTATTTTTAGCTACGCCTTTATTTCATACCACTTATTTTTTTAAGAGTAGTTTTTTTCTTATTTTATCGAAGTTATATATTAGCATACTTGCCGACATCCTAATTAATATTCCGTAGTATTATTAGTCCCGCCCTTTTTTTCCCACAAGTAAATTATTAGAATAATATATTCTAAGTGTAATTGTGATGAAATAAGTAGAAAAATACTGTTAAAGATACTGTTGTGAAAAAAAAAAAAAAGGCGGGGCCAACAATACTACGGAAGATTAATTAGGAAGTTGGCTAGTATATGTATTGGAGAAAGTTTTTATATAAATAAAGTGGTGCGAAATAAAGGTAGGGGCGTATAATAGCAATCAGACGTACAATAGCATTTGAGTAAAATGCAGTCCAAGTCAAACTATACCAAAATGTTGCTATAGATTTATTTATCGCACTTTGCACAATACATATTTTATAATACAAGCCATCTTAAGAAATTCCTATTGCTTATTTAACATTTTATCTCTCTATATATGTTTTCTTTCATACATAATGATAATAATAATACAAAAAATAAATTTATGGACAAATTTGAAAAAAAAAAAAAAAAACTGTGACTGACACTTAGAAACTTAATTGTGGCTCCAATACAAATAGATCCATGTCATCTTTATGAATATTAGTTCCCTTTTCTAGCAAGCTCTGAAAACCCCTATTAGAATTCTGGAGAGTTTTTCCTATATTATCGTCGCCAAACTAATTTAAAAATCTCTACAAATCAATGCTAACACAAAAGGAAAATTTTAGTTACTATAATTTTGGTTTATGACCAAATACTAGAAAATCAAGCGAGAATTTCTCACAATACAAAGGATTGTTGCTATTCACGCTATTCATAATACATAGTTGCCAACATTTTAATTAATTCCAGAGCATTTTTAGCCCCACCTTTATTTAACACCACTTTTTTTAAAGAGTAAATTTTTCTTATTTTATCCTAGTCACATGCAGAAAAATAATCTAAAAATTAACTTGTATGGAATAAAGGCGGGACTAAAAATGCTTCGGAATAAATTAAAATGTTGGCAACTATGCATAATATTGTTAATTTTATACGCAACATTCGGAAATCCGTATTTCTCTTAGAGAAATGATGTAAGAGGAGTTGGCGTACGGCGTACCAGCATGCAGGACAAATGAAATCAACTGTTGTCTACTCTAGATGGTTGCTGCAGTAGCAGCCAAGTCTAATACAGGAGCTATATTAAGTCTACCAAAATATTGGTTATTACTATGTTATTTTATTTATTTGACAGCTTTGAGACCTATTGTTACAATGATTTTTATCTCCAATATGATTCATATTGCACAATTTCACAATAATAATAACAATTTTTTATATAACAGCCTTATTTAATGGCTTCTGCGGTTACAATTTGGCTTCACGTTTATCGCGAACTGTCATCTCCCCTTATATCATTCTTCTAGTTTAGGGATTCAGAAAATAACTACATATTCATTCTAGATGAAGGCGGTATATTTTTTCCCTCAGTACATATAAAACCAATAGTCTAGATAATTATATAAACTATAAATTGAAATGTAATTTAGCAGAAAATAAACCCTTCCGAGTGAGTTTAAAAAATGTATAACACATGCTATTTAATAAAGTTTTTTGATTAAAAACAGCATAGAATTTTATATTTTATGTATATTCGTATTAATTATTTATGAAATTTTTCTGAATTCAGAATTTTTGATTAGATTTTTATGGAACATATTACATCAATTTGTGTATAAGGATAAAGAATTTAAATAAAATATTAATATTTAAATTAATCATATTATTACTTTCTTTTATATGTATATATAAATTATTGGATTCGTGAAAATTTTCGAACTCCGGTTTTCGATGGATTTACATGTTTTGGGATGCCCTGAAAACGATTTGATAGTTTTTAGAAAATATCTGTCTGTGTGTATCACGATTTTTGTGGACACTGTATCTCACGAACCAATGAACGAAATTTAACCAAACTTGGTATATAGTTAGACCCTGGCATAAACTGGTGCTGATTAGATTTGGGGATCAATCGCTCAACAGGTGGCGGTGTGATCGCCTTTTGTCTAAACTTTTAACATGACAGTATAGGACAAAATTTCGTATAAATATACATAATGAGAGTTATTTTAAAATTGTGATTGTAAAATTAATAGGAGTTATTGATAATGGTAGTAGTTAACTAGGGGAAAAGAATTGTGCATATTGGGGCATGGATGGGGAGGGTAAATTTTTAAGATGGGTATCTTTCGAAAGGTCTCGTCAATACCTTTAAAACGAATGGTTGAACTATAAATCTGTGATAATTTAAAACAAAGTTATCGATTTTTTTAATATTGATAATAATAAAACTAAATAAAACCATTTTTTTTTTTTTTTTTTTGATATTTAGTGTTATATTACTTCTCTAATATGGAAATCGTCTGCATTGTCATGGAAGATATTTTTTTTTTTTATAATAATTTTAATAAATTATTTTTACTCAGTGAATTTGTATAGGAAAATATAGAAGAAAGTCTTGTGGTGGCCACAACATACTAATTTTATTAAAATTTGTTTTCGTTGTATAAGTGCGTTGAACACAATGATTTTAATTGTCACTCAGCCTTACCGTACAAATATATGCAATTAAATATTTATATGTGTTCAAGGAATAATATTACTTTTATTTTCGATCAAATGTATCTGAAATTTCATTCTAACATCCGTTCGTTGCTAATATTGAGAAATACTGCACCTGTGGTCCTGGTGCTTTAATCGATAATGGAATTTATGCTTTACCTTACCTTGCCAAAAAAAAGTTAAATAGGGATGACAGAAATTAAAATCTCTGACTTTTTGAAGTCTAGAAAGTTAACAGAATGATTAACTAAACGTGTCTCATTTACATAAAAATAATAATAAAAAATAAATAAATAAATAAATTGAAACGGTGTAAATTATGTATTTTACACATGTAACAGATTACATGTTTTTATTTTAATTAATTTACAATTTCTATTTAATAAATTTTGTTTTAAAAATCTTCAATTTAATATTATATATATAGTTTGCATTTTTCCGGAAAACCTTCTCTTAAATTAATTCAGAATTAAAAAAAAAATATTTTGCATATTAAAAAAAAATCTGTCTATTTTAAATAAAATAAAATCATACGCCTACCTCACCTCAGATTGAAAAAAAAAAGAGAAAAAAAAAAAAAAAAGTTAAAACAGTCATAACCATTTTGAAAGCATAACATTATCAGAAAAATCACACATGTTTTGAATGTATAATAAAAATTCGAATATTTTAAAACGTGCAAAAAATATTGAAACTTTTCTTTCCATTGTTCTGTGTTAATGACAGTGGAACAGTTGAATTCTGTTTTCGAAAATTAACACTTTGAAAATAAGTCTAATTATTTTATGCACAAATTCTATTTCTATTAGACTTTTACACGCATTATGGTTTTATTTTCGATATATCGTGATATTTCAAGCGGTGAAACTTTTACCAATCAAAGATACGTTTGTTATAAAACAACAGCGCCATTCTTTAAAATTTTTATATACATTCTATAAATCAGGTTTTTTAATTTTTTTTTTTTTTTTTTTTTTTCTGTAAAAAAACATATAAGTATTCAATGTTTTGTTTATAAATATTGCACAGAGCGTGTATAGAGCTTCCTTACATATAAAGTTTCAGCGCAATATATTTTAAAAGGGGGAAAACATTGACTTAGTTCATATATCACAAAAAAACCAACACAATATTGTTTAATAACTAACATTTTTTTAAAAATACGTTTCAAAATATTTTAACATATTAGTGTCGGTAAGTTAAATTTTTAAAATACAGTGGAGCACCGTTTATACGTTTTTCAAGGGACCGTTCCTAAAAAACGTATAACTGAAAAAAACGTACAACTGAAAATTCGTTTTAACATTAATACACAATAAAGTATCATATTAATAATAAAAGTCTAATCAATTTTCATGATTTCCTTTACATTTATTCGAATAAGATATATTTTAATTATATTTAAAATATTTTTAAAAGGTTGAATAAAAATTAAATAATAATTAAAAATATAGAAATTCAGAATTTTTTTTCAAGATTTCGATTTTAACCTTTAAAGACAAAGCCTTTTGTTCTCTAAATGAAGATGACATTTTTGCAAGCGATTAAAAGGAAGGAAAGAAAAATAAAAATGTTTCTCCAACCTTTAATGTCAAATAAACAGGATAATCTTCTATGGAAATGAGTAATAAATCTTCAAGTTTACAAAATGCCTAATTGTGGGCTTTTTTCCTGTCATACCCCATTCCTGGAATCAATTAAAAGAGAAAGTGGGAGGTCTTCAAGTGGTCACTGGCTACTTGGCTTATCTCTGAAAATTTCTCTTAACCCCCCTCCCCCCAGGCTATCGATGCCAGTCGCACTTTGTTCTATAGCTGCACTTTGTACCATAGTTCTAAGAAAAAATAATCGAAAAAAATAAGAATAAAAAGAGCATTCATCTTTTTTTTTTTTTTTTTTTTTTTAAATCCTGGAATGAAACTCAAACTTGAGATTCTACAAGGAGGAAAAAAACGTATAAGTGAAATTAAGAATTTACTTCTGTCGTATAAACGAAATATTTTAACATTAGAATTCAATGGAATGATTTGGGACCGAAGTCGAAATACGTATAAATGAGAAAAACGTATAAATGAGAAACGTATAAAAGGTGCTCCACTGTAGTAGAAAATAGTTTAAAACAATTAATTAAAATTTCTTTGCCAAATGTGTAAAAAAAAAAAAAAAAAAAAAAAAAAAAAAAAAAAATACAGATTAACTTTTGATGTTTTACTATGCAAAG